>OX421374.1:9666422-14466422 GCA_949126905.1 Amorpha juglandis | reverse complement strand
CTCGTTTCATTATCGATTGCGAAATAGTTATAGAGAAATATATCGTATTATTTTTGTGACAGACGAGACCTTCGATTCAAATCCCGGGCCGGGGAATCACAAATTCTGTTTGCGTTTGCCATTTGAAAAAAGAAAGAATTACCCAGAATTCAAATTTCAGATTAAATAAACTCGCGCCCTACCATATTCGCACCCCCGCGCCGGTGCGACACTGTCACTTATGCAAAAATGTAGTTTTTCAGGAGAAGCATTTAAAACTTTGACACCTCACAAAACAATGACTTAAGAATACTGTGGATGAGATGAACAGCTTATACTACAACGTCAACTTTTACATTTACTTTTGGATAAATATTAATCACTTTATATTGTAAAAAATATACTTTATCATTATTTAACTCATTTTTGCATTTTTTGCAAAAGTGACAGTGTCTCAACGGGGGTGCGATATAATGAGGCAAAAATACCGCCGTGCGTATTTTATATTATTATATTTTTATTAGATGTTAATTCTCATAATGCCCAGTAATTTCACTGGCTTTAGTGTCCTTCAAACCGAAACACAATAGTGCTTATACTTTGTGGCTTGGCTTTGGTTTATGTATTCTTTACCTTTGATATAACCTTTAGCTAATCATTAACATTTGTTAGTTGGAAGGGTAACTGGATCATAGATGTAGCCGACTTTTGTAGCAACTACTGCACACATGGTCAGAAACCTGCCATAGTGGATCGTTCAGGGAATTGCGATCCGAGGTAAGCCAATGGATATAAATGCAAACTCTCGAGAGACGCAATATTCCTTGATGGTTTATATTATATTGGCACTGTACTTAATCTCAAGTCCAGTACAGAGACTAACCTGCCCTCACACTGTAACTCCTGTACACCAGGATCGAAAGTGGCACACTTTTTTGTGAACCTCGGCGAGTCTCTGAGAATTTTAAATTGTCTTTATCCCGCAATGAAATTAATCAAATATAAAGTTATGGAAGGGTAGGAAATATTAATCGTCCTCTTCCCTCCATAGCATAGGAAGACATGCTAACGAACTAAGGAGGTATCAAGCTCAGGCACTAGGATTTACAACTGGATAAGACAGGATTAAAGCACCACGGATGTCATTAAGTGGGTCCTATCACGCAAGCTGTCCAACTTAATTCCAATATTAGGTATGGCAAAAACGCCGGAAAGCATGGAAATCAACAAGTATAGTCTCTTTGTGTGACAGTGCTAAAAAATGGCATGCCAGCAGGCAGAAAAATATTTGTATGGCCATGGGCGCCGCCAAGATTACTTTCAGGGAAGTGCATCTGCATCTACACATTATACTATTAACTAATAAATAATGACCTGAATACTGTCAGTGAAGTGACAAATGCTGCTGGGACTACAAAGGACACTATAATGTTTTTAGAGAGAGTACGTCTCGGATCTACAGAGTTTATAACAAGGTGATGAACAAATTTGGACAGCAACCTAGAGTTTAGTTTTGATTCAAACAGTAACTTAATAAAAAAACATGTATTTTTTCTATGTAACTCGCTTATCACACCTCGGATGTCTTTATTTATCTGTATTTTCGGATATGAGGAAGATTAGCTATAATTAAAAATCTGGCCCTCAGAAAAAAAGAACTTCAAAAAGGTCCTCCTTTTATTAAATTGCATACCCGAGACATCTCAGGTATACAGGTTTTTTTACGATGTTTTTATTCATTTATAAATACACAAGTAACATTGTCAGTCACAAATGTCAGTTTTGTTTGTAGCTGGTTTCGGACCTGGGAGTTTCGTTCCATCGTCGTTTTTTTAATAATTTAATGTAATAAAAAAAATACTTATCACGCAACAAGTTTCCGACAAGACCAACCTTCAAGTTTTTCATAATCATACTTTCGCTGTCGCTAAATGTTTAACTAAATCATGTGTAACTGTACCCACGTAAGGTCGTCTGCTCAACCTTCACATTTTCATCCTCAAAACTTGCAAGTCATGACTTCAAATTTCATTTCAATAGCTTAATAGAACTTAGGTCATGACTTGCAAGTTTTATTAGTTAAAATGTGAAGCCTTACGGAACTGAAAATTCGGAATAGAGTCAGTCAGAGGAAAAAAGTCGTCAGAACCGGTTCAATTTATGAAAATAAATAAATAAGACCCAACAGCCAAACAGTCCTAACCCGCACAATAGGTAAACCTGTATCGTGGGTATCAGAAACTACGAGGGACTTGCGGTCCCGCAACACCCATACTCGAAACAAATATTTGTGGATCACACAAACATTTGACTCGGTGAGGGGATAGAACCCACGGCCTCTCGCGTCGCAGCCAGCTAATTGCTCGCTGCGCCCGGGAGGCGGTTCAAACGTAGGTTTCGCAAATTACGCCCCACAAAAAAACCCAACGGAAAACAGGAGTAATATTTAGCATTTGTTTACATTTATTCGTTGTATTATAAATACACCCAACAGTAACACACAGTACTAACCCCACAGTAAGATACGAGTCTTGTGTCGTAGGTATCGGTAACTACGAGAGACTTTCGGTCTCACAACACCCAGACCCCGAAGCAAATATTTGTGGATCACACAAACATTTGTCTCGGTGCGGGGATCGAACCCGCGACTTTCCGCTTCACAGCCGGCGACTCGCCCGCTGCGCGACGGAGGCTATCAAATCCTACTAATATAATAAACGCGAAAGTTTGTAAGTATGGATGGATGGATGGATGGATGGATGTTTGTTACTCTTTCACGTAAAAACTACTGAATGAATTTTAATGAAACTTTACAATAATATAGCTTATACATCAGAATAAGACATAGGCTACTTTTTATCCCGGAAAAAACAAATCACACGGGCGGAGCCGCAAGCAAAAGCTAGTACAATTATATGCATGGTGCACTTAACCGGCTTATTTAACTGCGGAATAATACCGTTACGAATCTCTCCGAGCCGGTTCAGAAGTATGTCTGACTCACCCCACTTATCGGAATACACAACTTTCTGTATTTCTGAATTAAATAAGCCTGACACTAGTCGGCTATATACAGCTTCACCGGACTTACGGGTGAGCGCAATAGGCGCTCTCAACCCTTATATTTAAGTGACCACGCTGAGGGCACCCCCTTTGGGGTACGAACCTCGGTTCAGGACGGCCACTGGGGGGAGGGCAGAGCAATCTGTGATTATTGGTTTGGGGGAGTATCAAAACTAATTAGTCATCATCGGCTTGCGGGCCGGTACTAGGGTCGGGGTTGCGGGGAACGCGGCGCGGTCCTCGGCGGCGAGGACGATAAGTCGGTCGTGTCCCCCCGGGTTGGATAAAAGTGATATTAGGTTTTTATATCATGCAATGCTCAATATCAGCCCGGAGTCTGGTATGGTCTGGTCTGGTATATTCACCGACCCTATTCCAGAAATGTAAACAAATATCTACGCACTTTATATAACTCCATTGTTTAGATTTGTCTATACACCAAACACGTAAAGTTAACTAAAAAAATAGTAGATATTTTTTACATTTCTGGAAATATTGGAAATCATTATATAAAATTGCACATGCTGCACAAATATTCGTGTGTTACCTTATATTATATAAAGGTGTCATATATCTATGATACAAATGAAATTTACAAGATAATAATAAATAATAATGATATGTAATCATGTATCTGTTTATAATAATAGATCTGTAGAATGATGTTGCAGAATAAACAAACTTAAAAATAAATAAACATTTTACGCAATATTTATTCAAACTTTAGTAGAACGTGTAATAGTTACTAGTATCAATGAATCCTTATCGAATTTAATTAATTTGATCTTGAACTACTCACTTAAAATACACACGAAAACCAAGTAATTTACTAATTAATGGGATCAAATTTCAACTGTACGCCAGCTGAAATATCAGGTCACTCTTTATAAATAATAATAATAAATACACATAACAGTCTCACACATAGTCCTGACCCCACAGTAAGATACGAGTCTTGTGTCGTGGGTATCAGGATCTACGAGAGACTTTCGGTCTCATAACACCCATACCCGAAACAAATATTTGTGGATCACACAACCATGAGCCACGGAGGCTGTCAATCATTTATGCGTGATTATACAAAAATTTTATATTATTGTCTCTATTATAGTCGGTCTAGAGATCTTTGGGGGAGGCCTATAGCCTAGCAGTGGACGTCCTGTGGCTGATGATGATGATGATGATAATACAAAAAAATATACGCGTTGAATTGAGAACCTTTTAAATTGGGTTAATCAGTTTACACTACCGGCTAATTATATTAAAACATTTAATACTAGGTTAAAATATATTACTCGTAAATGCAACCTCAGTACCTACATCGTAACGTCAAACGATGCAACGAATGCTTTACACAATGCACAACACAGCTTTCTAAATTACGTCTGCGTTGGAATTCCATTAAATTCCACACGTTCCATTAAATTCAAACAGACCTGTCATTAATCCGCGATGTTAGACTTTACACGATGACGTCACTAACGCGACGCATGCGTACAGCGCACGCGAGGACGTGAAGCAGACTAACTCGAAACAGGTCAAACTGCAACTTCACGGTCCTTCACGCTAGTGAATGGTGGCGGATTCCGTACATTATTGGCGCTACAATTCATTTTTACGCTCATTTCTATACATTTAAATAGTAGAGCCACGATGTAGACAGTTTCTACAGTATGAATGGGCCGGCTTGACAGGGACATTATCACAGAAAATCAGCGTGAAATGACAACGTGCTGTTGCGTTTTGTACGGTGATTGAGAGATCCGGAGGCCCAATTTTCCCCTCCCCTTCACCCACCATTCTTCTAGTATTGTCATGTATGATTGTTGTATTGTCATGTATTATCATGGACGGTGGAGGTCACTTATCATCATATGACCCACTTGCGCGTTTGCTGGCCTCTGCTATTAATAAAAAAGGTATTTAAAAAAATATTCGCGCATATTGCGACAGGTCGCATTAGGTAGAAGTGCAGCCGAAAAATCCACTGAAATTATTTGTATATAATTTAAATGAATTATTGCATACTATAACGGGGCACACCGTATCGTATTATTACTCGACGTATTTCCGTCTAAACAATGCAGCGCAATCCGCCTCAATGCAACCAAAACCGCGCGGTGGCCTTCTTCGGCGCATGTGGAGCGGTCCCGGGGTCTCCTTGGAAAAGCCAAGGATGGCTGCCGGAACCGCCCCTGCGCGGTGCCGCCTAGCGGCCCGTCTCCAATTGGGGAGGCTCAGAAGCCCCCGCACACCGAAGGACGCCCTCGGCGTCAACGGCAGCAACGAGGCCGACCACGTACATAGGTACTAATTGGGCGCTACGACAGCCCCCCGCTGCGCGCCCGTGACCCCCGATGGCCCCTATTAGTCGCCTCTTACGACAGGCAGGGGATACCGTGGTGGATTTCTCCAGACGCCCCCATTCCACAGGGCGGGGATCCGCCTCATTGCGAACCAACCACAGACAACTTCTGACAGTCTGTGGGACCAACCTAACGCGCCCGCCTAACCTAACCTAACCTCAAAGCCCAATTTACACGAAGAGAGTTTATAAGGAACGTGCACAAATCTAACACGAGAGACACATTACAAATAAATAAATAATAGTAAAAAAACACGCTTTTATAGAAAATTCAACTAAAAAATAGAAAATAAATTAAAATATTTAAAGCGTGCTAAAAAAGAAACTTACCAGGCCTCTCATCGTGCTGTAATCAATGTAAACAAACATGACATTGTATGATAATAATATATAATTTATTTATTTTGTTTTTAATATGATAAACATTATACATTATAAAATGAACGTTCGATAGCGTGCCCGAAATATGTTGAAAGTCCAAATGCTCTTTGAGGTCGGACATGTTTTAGAAGTTGAAGAGAAATATGACCAAAGAAAGGCAGTGATAACTGGCAGAAGTAATAACAATAATTAATAATACCAGCCCTGTGTTATACACGACCCTCTGCTGGACACGAGCCTCCTCTACTGAATGAGAGGGGTTAGGCCTTAGTCTACCACGCTAACCTAATGCAGGTTGGCAGACTTCACATACCTGCGAAATTATTAAGAAGATTTTTTTTTTATAGCATGGGCCGGCAAACGAGCAAGTGGGTAACCTGATGGTGAGTAATATCCACCGCCCATATACGCCCACAATACCAGAATAATCATAGGCGCGATGCCGACCTTACAGGAAAGGGATAATTAGGGATTGTGAAGGAGAGGGGGATTTGGGCCCCCGGAATATCTCACGCAGCAGCAAGCCACTACTTTACATCGGTTTTCTATGAGACAGTGGTGACGACCCGGTTGAGCCGGCCCATTGATGCTGTAGACAAATCTGTCTACAGCATGCCTCTACCACTCAAATTCTCAGATATACAGGTTTCCCCACAATGTTTCCTTCACCGTGAAAGCAAGCGATAATTCACAATTAGGCAATTAACAACAGGCGATGAAGTTTGGTGACCTGCAGGAATTTTCTTTTCGCAGGTTTTTGCTTGAGAAGTGAAACCATTGGTGGTAATAGATACCTCAATGTCAAAGATTTTGCAACAAATAATTTACTTATTTGGTCATGAGTAGGGCTTCCATCCACCAGAGATTCAACGGATTTTTCCTAGCTTATACATCGATTTTCGGAACGTTTCATTCATTTATGCGACAAGACTTTCCTTTTCAAGATTACACTCGCTCTATAGAAAGTGAAAGGTATCTCTCTCTCTATACAAGGTGGAAGGTCCCTCGTATGCGAGAGGCATATTCTATTTCTGCCGCCAAGCAACAGTGTGTAAGCAGTATTCTAACTTTAAACTAGGTTCCTAACAACTAGTAACTATGGCAATCCATATAACTGGCCAATATAAACATAGTTTAAATTTAGAACACGTTTTGTAATAAGGCCACCATACCATCTGGAATTGCGTTGACTGCTTGAGTTTATTACACTTCCAAGGGACCGTAATTTTTAATATTAGAGGCATTAATTTTATAGACCATATCTGACAATAATTTTACACTACCTCCCTAAGAACTAAGGTCTAGAAAGACGGATAGATCGGCAGACAGACAATAGAATGATCCTATATGGGCTCCTTTTTTCCTTTATGAGGTACGGACCCATATAAGATGATAAAAAAAATATTCTATATTCATTGCACATTGTTAAAACATTACTGAAACAATCGAAAACATATTTCAATACCTAAATGTTTATTGGATGAAATAAAACGAGTTACAGAGGCTTACCGAAAGAGCAGCTCTACTGGCTGTCCATAATCAACAACGACGATGGTAGCCTTATCATGACCTTCAAAGCTTTCCCTTTAATTCGTGCCTATTGATTGGTAGGCCTCGCTATTCATTCATTGTATATTGTAATTGTAATATTTATTTCATATTTATTCATTGTAATATTTAGGAGGCTGTTTTTTTTATTCCGACCCGCATTTGAATATCATTATCAAAACGAAGTTGTTTTAGAATTAAATTGGAATTTAAATTGAACAACTAAACTTAAATTGTGACTGCCGGCGCAGTTATATTGCGTACGCGGTACGACTGCAGTGCTGAGGTCTAGGGTTCGATCCCCGGGTCGGGTAAAGTGATATTGGGTATTTCTATCACGAAATGCTCGGTATCAGTATTAGGCCCGGTATGGCGATAGGCTCGCCCCCTATCACATAATACGAAATACGCTTGGCGACATGTGGGTGTACTGGTTACACCACTGCCTACCCCTTCGAGGATTACAGGCATGAGAGAAACTTAAAATAATAATTTTATAAACGGTCCAGTGAAACGACGCGTGACAACGCCACGGCTCGTCACCAGCCATGCACGAGGACGGTCTACTTTTTGAAGTGATAACTTCTTATGGGAGGGTGAACCGAAACGTTCCGTAACGCGAGCGGTCCATCGACCAGCCAGCGTTAGCCGACCTCCCTGGAACATCGATTATTTCGAAGTTCCAGGTGGCGTCACACAGTGACCAGTCGGCTTGGACCGGACTTTGGCCGGACTTCAACTGGACTTTAACCGGACTTTGACCGGAGTTTGACCGGACTTTGACAGGTCTTTGGCCGGACTTAGACCGGACTTTGACCGGACTTCGATCGGTATTTGACCGGACTTCGACCGGACTTTAACCGGATTTTGATGGAACTTTGACCGGATTTTGACAAGACTTTGACAGGACTTTAACCGGATTTTGGCAGGACTTTGACCGGACTTTAATCGGACTTTAACCGGACTTCAACCGGACTTTTACAGGACTTTGACCGGACTTTACAGGACTTTGACCGTACTTCGACCGGACTTTGACTGGATTTCAACCGGACATTGACCGGAGTTTGACAGAAGTTTGACAGGGCTTTGACATGACTTTGACTGGACTTCGTAATGTAACGCTTTACGGCGCCACTCTGGCTTCCCTTTCTCTCACGCATTCGGCAGCAGTAGGCAGGCTCCTCCGCTCTCACTTTAACCCACATTAGTTGAAGTTATCACTTCTGTCGAGCGTCCCGAGACGCACACTTTTTTTTTATTTATTTTGAACTAGCTTTTGCTCGCGGCTCCGCCCACGTGATCAAACAAACAATCAAACTCTACAGCTTTATAATATTAGTATAGATTTGGGTAGCTTAGCAACGGAAGCCTTCAAATATGAATAATTTTCCCCGTTTTTGCAACATTTTTCACTGATGCTTCGCTTCTAATGGTCGCAGCGTAATGTTATATATCCTAAAGCCTTCCTCGATAAATGGACTATCCAACACAAAAAGATTTTTTCAATTCGAACCAGTAGTTCCTGAGATTAGCGCGTTCAAACAAACAAACAAACAAACAATCAAACAAACAATCAAACTCTACAGCTTTATTATTAGTATAGATGCACTGTGAAGTCACTTTGGCTTGCAATAATAAAAAATAGTATATTACGCACCTAGGAAGAAAAGTAGGGCATTCTCACCCGCGATTGTCACAATAATCCGTGTGTTGTAAATTTTACAAATTATTTACAATTGTTTTTCATAAATTAAGCAGCTTAGCTAGTAAATAAGCGCACTCATTATCATAACGTTTAGGAACACTACAGTAGTGCCACGCGTTTAAAGCTATAAATTTGTAACCCCATTTATTTATGTAAATCAATTAATGCATATTGAAAGTCAATTTTCTTTATCAAAGCGTTTATGACAAGAAAACGCACGAGATGAGTGGACCACTGTGTTTTATATAGAAGGATGGGGTCTAACTTTTCTTCCAAGTGTAAGAAAAAATCGTATGTACGCACCACGGGCGAAAAGTAGGACATTCTCACCCGTGATTGTCACAATAATCCGCGGGAAAGAATGCCCTACTTATCTCCCTAGGTCCGTAATATACTATTTCATGCAACACAATACCAAAAAGGTCAATGTTATTGGCACACTTCGATAAAGAAACATTAGACATACGATAACCGCACATACTTATTTTGATTTACTTCATGAAACCACAAATTTGTGGTCAAATAATATATTTATAAAACAGCTGGATTATGATACCATTTAAAAATGTGAAATGCTCGCGGTTGCCTTGTAAAATCCTTTCTTACTGAAACTTCACTTTTACCACAATCTATAACAACTAAGCTATAAATAAAAATAAACAATTTTGAGTCTCCATATTTCAATGTAATTGTCAATTAATGGTGGAAGGATCCGCCTCAAACCTATTTATTTATTTATTATATTTTTTGAGTCGATTTATTTTTGTTAAAAAAAAATATTATTACGCTATTTTATTTATTTAACTCTTTGTCAGGTTATGATATAAAAAAAACAAAGTAACATTATCGAAAATCAATGGTTTAAACACGTAATTGCGGAAGTGCACGTCAATATGATGAATTTGATTTATTGGCTAATATTAGTAGAACTGATACGGAGGAAGTGGTTTACTCAACTATTGGTTAATAATTAACACAATCGTCACTGATACAATATCATATTAAATATTGTGTAGTGTATTGGGTAGTGAAGGCTCGGTGGCCCAGTTGTATGGCGTACGAGGTACAAATGGTATCCCGAGGTTTCCGATTCGATCCCAAGGGCGGGTAAAAGTGATATATATTGCTTTTTTTATCACAAAATGCCCAGTGTCAGCCCGGAGTCTGGAATTTCAAAAACCAATCGTGCCTAAAACAATATTACCGTTTCTTTATTTTGCTATCCTAAGATCAATTATATATTTTTTATAGCTAGTTTTCGAAGAAAAAAATAAAAACTAAAAAAAGTGGGATGACGTCACATATACGGTAAGTTAAAAATAAAACTACATTGACATTACTTGACAATGTCACAAATGTCATTTTTAAAAACACCAAAAAAATCTCTAGTTTCAACAACGAGTTTTGTTTAAAGGCAAAGCAAAGGCAT
The DNA here is from genome assembly GCA_949126905.1 of Amorpha juglandis. Classification (NCBI taxonomy): domain Eukaryota; kingdom Metazoa; phylum Arthropoda; class Insecta; order Lepidoptera; family Sphingidae; genus Amorpha; species Amorpha juglandis. The sequence goes on along the minus strand of OX421374.1, from coordinate 14,455,952 downwards.
AAACACCGTAATGCCGTATATATGACATCATTTGGCGTGTATGTCTGTTTACAATAAAATTTAATTCAATGGAGAAATAATGAATGAAAGCAGTCGATCTCCGAAAAAAAGAAATTAAATCTCTTTAGCTTGGATCTAAATTTAATTTAATCTACTAATAAAGGTATGTTGAAAAAATGAAATGTTGTCAATTCCCGCCAAAACTCAACGTTAGCGCCCTAGTTGTACCTTTGCTCACTCCTTGGGCCTTACGGTCTATACAGGGTTACTTTTAAAACACCAACAACCTCGCAGGACTAGATAGCTAACCTCATAAGGAACAACTTTTTTTCTAAGGCTTTTGATAATTTGTTAGATTTTATATTCATATAAATATAAGTATTAATTTAATATCCGTCTTGAATTTCTATAACTCTACGCGCATCCCAAAGATTACGTAAACAAATCCCTGCGAAACGTGAAGAAGGGGGTGCAGCGCTAGCGCCTTTGAACTTGACCTATTTATCTAGCCGCCAGTCGTCTGCCATTCAATCATTTCTTTTTTCATGTATTGAGCTATGTCCGAACTCGTAGAACAAAAGTTGTTCCTTATGGGGTTAGCTATATAGTCCTGCGAGGTTGTTGGTGTTTTAAATGTAACACTGTATAGCCGTCAGCTTGTTATTAATACTAGAAGTTTCAATTACAAATGACACAACATTAGAAGTAGATTGACATACCAGCACGACCCGGCCCTGAGTCCTAGGTATTGCAGTAACACAAAGTACTAATAGTCGACTGGCAATGGTTCGTTGCCCTCTGTCGTTCCCATTACCACCATAACGTGATGTGATAAAACGACTTTTGTGTTCACAACGTAGAATGCATTTTCAAATGACACTGCATTGTCGTGAGCATTAGAAACGGATGTTAATTTATAGTCTTTATCTAATTAAAGTGCAGGATAATAGTTGACTATATGTTCGTAGTAAACGTTCGTTCGGATTCACACGGTTCAATTTTAGTTGATCAACTGATTAATAAATTCTGTTCAGGCGCTTCAAGTCGTATGCGGTTTAGCAGTTGATCAACTAAAAACGACCGAAATTTTAGATATCCAAGCAATGTAACAAAGTAACGAAATATTTTAATCAATTAAATTCTAAATCAAGTAGAACTTTAATTAAATATCGCCTCGTAAGGAAACCTCCATAATTTCGAAATAATAGAGTACCTAAGTATTTCGAAGGAAAACTAAATTTCGATTAGAACCTAAACTTCAAAGGTCACCACATGTCTATGCTAATAATAATAATTTAATTAAGCAGAGTTAAATACGCCGATTGAACGACGGCGACAGTTTATTTAACATAATATACTGTTACAGAATTTTACTGCATGGTGATGCTATTAACATCAATACTATTCTTGTTCTTCCAAAGCGAGTTATAAGATCCATTTACTGTTACATTTCTAGATGTTCTCTGTGAGAAAATCTAAGAAACAGATATTTAATGACAGTAGCATAATGTTCATAAGAATATAGATAAGATGTTTCACGAATTCATATAAAAATATAGATAAAATATATAGAACCCTTTTTCTATCTATTTTTTGTTATATTGCTTTAATTTTATGTACAATTAATATAATTCGAACAAGGATGGCAACACGACGCGACGGAATGAAATATGGCGGACTTCATCACTAAAATGTCTTATTATCGATACCTAAAAACTGTTGATGATTAGGTTGCTGATAATATTATATTGTATTTATGTATTTAATCACAAAATAAATAAAATTAAATTATTTAAATAGGTAAAATAAACTGTATTTGATTTAACTGCGTCCGCGTAGTTTTGACGCGATAGACCCATCAACAGGCCGTCGTAATTCACAAAAAATTAATGTTTTCACTCCTAAAATTGTAGTTAATGAACATTTTTATTCGCTATCAATTAGATGCAACTGTATTTTCCTAAGACTGCCTCAATTTATATATTTTTTTGATATAGAGTATATGAGTTGGCCAAAATTAAACATCTTTATAAAACATACTTATACTCATGCAACAAATAAAAATAACCTATAATAGAGTCTACATAAAATTGGCAACACTTTTAAAAAGTCTTTTTATATGATTTTACAATATTTGTAAATATTTAAAAGTATGTAATTTAAATGATGACAAAGAAAGCCAAAGTGTTTTCTTTCACTTTTTGAAAACGACTTTCAAACTGAGTGGCTGATTACTAATTACATAATAAATGCGACAATTTGTATGTTTGTAAGTTTCTGTGTTCGTGAATTTGTATGTTTGTTACTAATCACGTCTTAAAGACGAAATTGGATGTTTAATATTTGAATTAACACAAAGGCTATTTTTTTTCCTAAGAAAGGATATTCATGCGAGCGGAGCCGAAAACAAAGCTAGTGTTTCAAGACAGGCAAAGCCAATAACGGAAGCAAGAACGCAAATAAGCTTGTGGTTTATATATAGCGTTTGTGTCATGCCTCTGAGTTGCTTGTTGCTTTTGAGCTAGTTTTTAGTCTGAATTGTTAGTTTTTTGTATTAGGTGACATTTTACGAACCCGGAAAGAAGCATTAAATAACTATAAGGTGAACTGCAACTAGTGACCTAATCATATAATATATGCAACATTAACAACGCAGTCTGTACCTTTTTATCTGTTATGATATTTACTAATTTATTACTAATTTATTAATAAATAATCATTATAAAGTATAATCTATGTATTTATTTGCTAATAAAAGATTTACATAAGTGAGATCATTGATATACAAAAAAACAGTGAGATCGATAAGTAAATTGCGGCGTAGTAGAGCCGAAATTGCTCCATTTTTAATCAAATCTTTAATTTTCCCAAACAAATATTTGACTTCACGTTACAGCCTCCGTGGCGCAGTGGGCGAGTAACCGCCTGAGAAACGAGAGGCCAAAACCAACACCTAGATAAATGTTTGTGTGTATCACAAATATTTGTTTCGAATCGAGGTGTTGTGGCCAGCAAGTTTCTCGTAGTTTGATTCCTAATAAACAGGTTAACCTAGTGTGGGGTCAGGACTATGTGTGACTGTTAAATGTATTTCTTATTATTAGTATAGTATATTGCGAGAATTACACATTTTTTTTATAGCATAGGCATAAACATGTCGTTCTTGTTAAAAACAAGTGTTTGTCTGTGAGTTACAAAAACATCTGAGACGTTTTTTTTTGTTTGAATGACGGGACAAGCAAGGCGCTCGGCTTATGGTCAGCACCAAGTCAAATGTTTCAGTAGCATGTGTTGAAAAGTATGTTTGTATGACCCCACTGCGAGTGGGATAAGGACAGGTAGAAAAAGAAGAAAAGATTGTACAATCTCCGACAGAGCCATTCTGACATTATCACGAAACATCTTTAACATGGTATTTTATACACTCCATTAATAAACACACTACTTAAGGCCATACCCCCAGCAAAACGCCGCGCGATCGAGATTTTTAGAGGCTATCTCATCATTACATACTTAAAATAAATATTGATTAAAAAAATATACAATATATTTCTACAATCTGTCAGCTTTGCTTTGTTCGTTTCAAATTCATGTTAATTTTGATATTTTTTTTAAAATTGTCGTTATAAATGAACCATTAAAATGAGAAAAATGCAAAGATTCCGTGCGTCTCCTTTTAAAATACAGATTGTTTTCATATGAGATTAACATCACCAGATAGGCAATTTAATAACGAATATTTTGCCCGTTTTAAATTTTCGAAAAAACCAAAACCTGATTTTTTTAATCAATTATTCGCTAAATACGTGCATATTCTGCACGAAAACTCACACTCCGAGTACACGAGTCAGTATGCCGCGAGTCAGTCAAGGCCCTTTGCTCACGGAAGGGCCTTAATGTCTTAAAATATTTTTATCGGCTCTATTATCTTTTTTAGCCATTATGGGAAGTAATTAACTTATGATTTATTGTCCCACATCGAAATATTAGTAACTTGCATTATTAACGATATAGAAAATGACCAGTTACGATCCAGTTTTCCAAAATGATAGTCGTATTTTTCGTGATGACTGGGCTCCTAGGCGTGAACTGTAATAATGTTTTGTTAGATCCAAACATTTTGATGCTACGTGAAGATACTCCTAAAGACGACAGCTTAGTGTCATGTGTTGTGTACATACTGAAAACATACTACGTTAGTAAACTAACCACATTCGTCGAGATGGGATACGACGATGATCGCTTGCTGCAAGCGGTGCATGCGCTGGCCCTACTGAACGTTGTTTATCGCAAGCCAATAAGTCCATTTTTTTCTTACAATCAAGCATATTTACTCACAGCGGCAAATGTCACTGACTTCACACAAAACTTTCTGTACCTCACGCAAGAACCCGCCTGGAACCCATACGCTAAGTTTACTATAGTTATAAGATCGTTAAAGGAAGTTGAGTTGAGAAAAGTATTCGATGTTCTACTGAAGTATTATGTACTAAATGTAGTAGTAGTAAACGGCACGGACCCCTTTCTGTACACTTACAATCCTTACGAAGACTTCGCGTGTGGGAAATATTACAATAGAATCATAAACTTTGGCCGCTGTCCTACGTCAGTGGACCTTTATCCAAACAAACTAACAACTAGATTGCGACGATGTACAGTTACCATCGCAGTAGCACACTGGCCTCCCTACACCATGCACCCTTCAAGAATAAAACATGGCATGCTTTCACTGGGCGTGGAGCAACTGATAATGAAAATCTTAAGCCGAATGTATCATTTCAATGTGACATACATTTACAAAGATGACGGCGAAGAATACTCGAAGATATCTAACCAAATGACAGCTACAGGACCATTGCAAATGTTACAAAACAATGAAACTGATTTAATGATGGGTGGAATAGTTCTATCACCTTTAAGAGCGGTGGCATTTGGCCACACGTGTTCTCATTTACACCAAGCTGACGACGTTACAATTGTAGTAAAAAGAGCTTCGTACACACCTGTCTGGAAAAACTTTTACTTAGAATTCGAGCCGTTAGTCTGGTTATTACTGTTGTTCTCTTTAGTCACTTTCTCCATCGTGATGATTTATTTACTTCAAATCCGGGATAAGAGCTACGTCTTCTTGATGTTGTCGAATATATTGCTTCAGCACGGAATCATCATTAAATGCAGATGGACGGTGAAATGTGTTTTTATAACTTGGGTCTGGTTCGCATACCTCATGAACTGTTTTTATCAGTCGAATCTGTCGAGCCTCACCACCAGGCCAGGCCGTGAGAGGCAAGTATCAGATATCAAAGATATTGATTTATCTAACCTCAAGCCTTGCCTGAGTTCAGTAATTAAACTGTTACTAATGGAAAGGAACATAACTATGCCGTATGATAATGATCCCGAATGCCGTAAATTCTATGGCAGCATCGGAACAGTAAGCAGAACTAATAAGAAGTACACTATCGTTCTGCATTCTTTATATTTTTACAAAAAAGACCTATTTTATGACGAGTACGGCGATAATCTTGTGTACACTTTTAAGAACACAATGTTTAAAGTCAGCTACTGTATATTTATGAACAAAGGTTTTCCGTTTAAGAACCGATTGAATTTGATGATGCTTCGATTAAGAGAGAACGGTATAATTATGAATTATTATGAATATCAATATTATTTGTTGAAATTTGTACATCGTTACAAACACAAAGAATTTGAAGCTCGTTTTGTCGCTCCCTGGTATCTCTACAGTTTTGGACTTCTTGTATCTACAATTGCGTTCATTGCAGAAATTGTTAGCCAACTCAAAATATTCAGAAGGAATTAGCTTATTCGTTGTATCTGAATTTCGAAACCGGATTACTTACATTTCCAGTATAATCATTAAGTATCTAATATCATATATTTTAGGCTTAATTAAATATCTAATACATTCATAGTTATGCATTAAAAACAATAAATATGCATTTACATTACAGAACTCTGTATAGAACTAAAAGAAAAGAGAAAAGGGAAGAAATGATCGAAATTAATTTAAATCCAGCCGTCCTCGATGCTAACTCGACATATAAAAAAATACCTGTGTTTTTTTTCTATTTTATTGAATGATGAGACGACCAAGTCGCTCGCCTGATGATAAGCACAACGCCAGCCCATAAACAGATACAACACCGCACAGAACTTTTAATTACAAAGCACTGCATGGCACTGAACTGCGCTCGTCACCCTGAGACATATGATGTTAAGTCTCATAATGCCCACTAATTTCACTGGCTTCAATGTCCTTCAAACCGAAACACAACAGTGCTTACACACTGTTGCTTGGCGGCATAAATAGACAAAGCGGTGGTACCAACCCATTTGGGCCGTCTTGTAAATGTCAAAGCCATAGAAGAATAAGTTTGGGGGTCTGATAGGACTATTTTGTCTATCACAACACAACTATGTAACTACACTCTCGTGAATAAATGATTATGATTTGTACTATGGTTTTTATTATAATCGTTTCATTTGCATTTTTACTCTGCTTCACTCTTTACCGATATATTACATGATACATAATATGTATACATATCACGGTTTGTACACAAGATATACGAAGAAGAAAGATAGAATAAAATTAATATATAACGGGCTTTAAGGGCGTAAATATGACCCCTCAAATTAGAAAAGGTTTTTATGTTGTATCATTAATGAACATAATAATTACTATTACCTTTCACATTACGTTGTTATTTCTCCCTTATCTGGACAATTACGATGACATAATAATATAACAAAATTATGATTGATTCTCTCACCTCGAAATATACTAATGTATGCAAAGAACGACCACTGACAATGTAAATGTTCAAGATGTTAGTCGTGCTGTTAGTAATAACTGGCCTCCTAGGCGTGAGCAGTTATAATAATTTATCAGACCAAAAAATGTCAATAATAGGCGAAGACAATTCCAAAGAAGACAATTTAGTATCTTGTGTTCTACACATATTGAAGAAGTACTGCGTTAGTGAGGGACTCGTGACATTTGTGGAGATGGGGTACGACGATGATCGCTTGCTGCAATCGATACATGCATTAGCACAACTAAACGTTGTTTATCGCAAACCAAAGCCAAGCCTATCCCTTCGAGATTCAGTCGAGATTCCTTACAACGGTGTATATTTACTCACAGCTGACAATGTCACCGTCTTCAACAAAAACTTTCCGTACCTCACGCAAGAACCCGCCTGGAACCCACATGCGAAGTTCATCGTAGTTATAAAATCTATGAAGGACGTTGAAATAAGAAACATATTTAATGTACTCTTGGAATTTCATGTATTAAATGTATTAATCGTAAACGGTATGGACCCCATCTTGTATACTTACAATCCTTACGAAGATTACGCGTGTGGAAAATATTACAACCGAATCATAAATTTTGGCCTCTGTCCAACATCATTAGATCTTTATCCCTACAAACTAACTACTGGAATGCAACGATGCACTGTAACCATCACAGTACCGCACTGGCCTCCTTACACTATACATCCTTCAAAGATGAAACACGCAGCGTTGACCAAGGGCGTGGAACAATTCCTAATGGATATCATAGGAAACAAGGAACAATTCAATATAAGTTACATTTATAACGACCAAAATGAAGAGTACTCGACGATAACTGAAAACATGACTGCTACAGGCCCATTGAGAATGCTACAGAGAAATGAAACTGACATGATAATGGGTGGAATGGTGTTGACTCCAACAAGAGCTGTTGCGTTTGATTATACATGTGATCACTTGCCATTAGCTGACGAATTGGCAAAATTAGTAAGAAGTCCTCCATACAAACCTGTATGGACAAACGTCTACCTTACATTCCACTTTTCAGTGTGGTTATTACTGCTATTATGTTTCGTAACATTCGCAACGATAATGTCATTGTTACTCCAAAATCACGACTCAGGATACGTGTACGTGATGATGCTGGACACTTTACTTTCTCACAGTTGGAATATCCGCACTAGATGGTCTGTGAAATGTGTTTTTCTATTTTGGGTTTGGTTTGGATATCTCATTAATTGTTTTTACCAAACGAGTCTGGTCAGCCTCACCACTAAGCCAACTGAAAAAACTGCTTACAAAGATTTCAAGGACTTACTTGAAAACAATCTCAAGGTATGTCGTAGCCCATTCATAAATAAATTTATAGGAACAGAAAGAATTTACGTCAGAATTCCAATTAAAATCGAAAAAGATGGTTGTGACACTCTTTTAGCCAGCATTAAGACTGTCGGTGAAACCGGTAATTCGTTTACCTCTGTTATGTATTCGATATATTTTTACAATAAATACAATTTCTATGATATGTATGGAAAATCTCGCATACGACGTTTAAAGACTGATCTTAAAGTAAATTATGCTATATTCATGTACAAAGGATTTCCGATGAGCCCCCGGCTGCGTATGCTGACACTACGGTTAAGAGAGAGCGGTTTGGTTGACAATTACATTCGTTTCCAACATTATCTTAAGGACATGGAGTATGGACGCAACATAAAGAATATCAGGGAATTCAAACGTCATCTCATTGTGCCATGGTACCTCTACAGTTTTGGACATCTATTATCTATAATTGTGTTCATTGCAGAACATATAAGCAAAATTAAAGCGATGCGGAGGAATAAAAAAAAATAAAGTCCGGGAAATCGCTTTACTTAGGAAAATTCACTTAGGTATATGTTACTCACGCTTATAGTACATGATGATTGGGGCCTCAGAGCCCTCAAATTGCACTCATGCACAGGGCCAACATGCTGATGTATGCAAGTATTTAAATATATTCACAAAAAAAAATGTTTTGTATCATTGTTTATTCTTATTTTATTTGTTTACACCCTAAATGTGACCTAATAATTTCGATTATTTTACCATTACCCTTTGTAGTTGCCTTTTATTAAAAAAATACAATGTATTTCGTAATGCTTACTTTTTGACAAGTAAAGAAGCCGGTAAGAATCGTGTACCCTTTGCCACGCTTAATATTAGTTACTGGCTTTTCCTCGCGGCTCCGCCCGCGTGATCTGCGTTTTCCGGGATAAAAAAAGTAGCCTATGTTACTCAGTGATAATGTAGCTTTCTAACGGCGAAAGAATTTTTTAAATCGGTCCAGTAGTTTTAAGTTTATTCGTTACATACAAAAATACAAATCTTTCCTGTTTATAATATTAGTGTAGAATTGCGAAAATAAATGTTATTCTGAAAATTGACTAAGAATTACTCGGGATGTTAAAATTTGTCAATAATGTCATGGTTCAATGAACTAGGGTTGTTTGAACCGATTATTCTAAGTCATTGACTCAAGACATTGTAATTGAAAATTTGTTTTCAACGCAGTGTACATAATGACAGTTTCTATTGAATTTTATGTGTTGGAATTCATGTGTCATAAGTTTAGTAAGTTTTTTAGAAGTACCTAGATCGTAGGAGCAATAATGGCACTGTTGAGAAATATCAGTAGGTACGTGTCATCGTACTTAGAATATTTGAATGCAAATATGTATGCAATAACATCGCTACCCACATTAAGAAAAAATTTGATATTGATTTTATTTTGCTGTATCCATTTTAAGTGGATTAAAACCATAAAATAAACATGTAGGAGTTATTATTTTATTATACCTATTACTTTATTACTATGAGGTTATTATTTTATTGAATGAAAAGACGAGCAAATCGCTCGCCTGATGGTAAGCGCTGCGGCTGCTTATATACAAAAGCAATACCACACAGAATTTTGAATTACAAAGCACTGCATGGTATTGAACTGCGCTCGTCACCCCGAGACACAAGATGTTTAGTCTCATAATGGCCAATAATTTTACTGGCTTCAATGTTCATCAAACCGAAACACAACAGTGCTTACACACTGTTGTTTGGCGGCAGAAATAGACAAAGCGGTGGTACCAACTCAGACGACCTCTCGCTTACGAGGGACCTACCACCTTGTCACCTTCACCTTGTCGCCTATTCAATGCGTATTTATGTTAAGATAGTACGTTTTGTTAGTAAGGCCCATTATTTCTAAATTTTCCTTTTCAGAAACATCTGAAAACTAATAATTACGTTTGAAAGAACTTATTTAAACGTTACGAACTGGTGGGGTTTGGTCCCTTGTATCCGAAAACCTAACTGGGTTAACACTAATTTGTCTATTTCTGCCACCAAGCAGCATTATGTAAGCACTGTCGTGTTTCTGTTGGATGGACGTTGAAGGCAGAGAAATTATTAGACATTGTGAGACAAAAGTGCCTTACTGCGTCGACCGCAATTCAATGGCAGTTTTAGTCTTTAGTCTTTCCTCCTTGGGAGTTTTTACTTCAAATTTAAATAAGACTAACTTTGAGACCCTGCCCTACTTAATACATACTACTTAATACTACCTACTACTACCTACTTAATATTGAAAGAATCATTAAAATCGGAAATGTATGTGAGAAGTTGTGCTTATATAAACATACAAAAAATAGATGCTCCTCAAATTAAGAACGTCCTTCGATTTTTTGTGGGTTAAAAATAAAAATTGGATGTACAAATTACTACTTTGTCTTACCTTATTTTACTAAGAGGCGAGAAACCCAAAAAATGCTACGAATGACTTCACCGTTTTTGCGTCGCTAAAAATCCAAAATCCACATACCTTAACCCACCCATAAATTACTTAACTCGATAAGATTTTCGAAGGTATGTGAAGTCTGCCAACCTGTATTAAGTTAGCGTGGTGGATTATGGCCTAACCCCTCTCATTCAGTAGATAAGGCCTGTGCTAAACAGTGGGACGTATATAATACAGGGCTAATAAAAAAATAAAAAAAATTCACGGCCAATCTAGTTAAATCGGTGTAATTAAGGAAACATAAAAACGCACGCAAACTTCAAGCAATTAGACGCTTCAAGCTAAAAATATATGTTAAATACCTAGATATTAAACTGGTTAAGAAAACTTGATTTGCAAGATTCATTTTCTTATGGGTGCAGTTTAAAAAGGATGCTAAACCAACAACCCAAAGTATCTGTCTGTCCATCTGTTTTGAACTGCAATAGGTAATCGGCTGAACGTTTCACACAATTAGTTTATTTTAGCGATGCAACTTCATAAATGACTTTATACTTAATTGGGAATTAATAATAATTCATTAAATTATTCCAAAAAATACGTTGTTGATTCATTATTATTAATTATCATGCTGTCAATTACATACTTTAAAATGTATTTTGCTGTTTGAAGAAAATTTGAACATTTAATATACAAATATTTTTTAATTTTATTATTTATGTCGACGGTGTTAATAATATTGTAGAATTTTCATTTGCCGTTCGAGTTGCAACTTCCTTTTTTTTAAGGTAATAAAAGTAATTTAATATCACAATATCAAAACTGCATATTTGTGTGTCACCCTTGCCATCAAATTGTACCCCCAGCAATCAACGCGGGGATCACGTGCAATTCAATAGCGCCACACTCTAAAACTACATTTGCGCCCTCTATGGGATACTTTATAAAGTAAATTTTTAAACTACTTAATTACTACTACTACTAACTACTTAATTACTATTACTACTACTAAATGTTTAGTAGACAATAACATAAATAGTCATAAATAATTCAATTTTACATTTTTTTAATATATAATTTTACTGCACCGGAGGTACGTTTAGTAATATTATGTAATTCAGACCCCCGTGAGTTGTGACTATGACCACTGTAGAACAGTGAAATCTTTTGTATATTAATATATTATATTATATTATATTATAGTATATTAATATATTATATATATTAATGTGCGCAGTTATGTATACAATTAGTATAAAAGGGTGTGGAACAAGCCTAAGATTTTAGAGTTTTTTTTTCAATCCGGTAGATGGCGTTGTACAATATGGCCACAATTTTACATCACGATGTCAAGATACTCCTTCGTTTGATGACTACACTTCTATCCCTTGGTATTGTTATCGCTTCTCGGCCTTTTGGCTAAGATCAAAGTGTAGTATCTGTTCTTTTCAGCTTAATATCTGAAAGTTCGCACATTGTGGGACCAGCATATTAAACTGATTTTTGTAAATCGACGAGATGTACGGGGCTCGCTCCACTCTCGTCACGGGTCGGCCCGGCATTGCAGTGCCGCCGGGATTGGCCCATATAAATCCTATGATACCTAAGATCATTATCAACCATGTACCATAATCCAACGTTGTACTAATGGTCTAAACTCTAACTCCGGGTTACATCGTCCTTCACCCATCTGTTTACCAGATGAAAAATATTTCTTAGGGTATAAAATGTGTCTAAAAAAATATGGTCAAGGATATGTTTTATTAATTTAAAAAAAAGATATTATTTCACTGACTTGCTCACCAAATAATTGAACTTTCAATGAAAACCTACAATGTATACTACCTGCAAAAGCTAGGAGCCAGATGAGCGCAATGACCACTTTTTAGTTACCTGTTTGCAAACGGTGGCCAGAAAATATGGCTATTTTTTGCAGGTAGTATATATTGTACACTTTTCATTGAAGGTTCGTTTTTTGTGGTAAGCAAGTCAGGGAATTTTTTTTTGACGTGATAACGTCTTATAATTCGATAGAGCCGGCTGCACGCACGAAAAAACATGACTCATGCGTCGTTACCTCGCTAGATGTCACGTTCCATTTAAGGCTTGAAGTGCAAGCGAGAGCGCGGAACGAGCGACAAAGAAGCACAATCGGCCTTTGCGTTCGGCAGCGTTCGAGATTTAAAAAAATTAAAACATAAATATTAAATCTTCCACATATCACAACAACGTGTCTGAAATGACAGGTTAGACCAGCCATCCGTCAAAGGGAACATTTTCTCCTATATCAAACACATTGAGGCGGGCTTTTTAAAAACTAGATTTACGAAAAGGACATTGTTCGTCGTCCATACATAAACTCCTTTGCAAAAAAAACGGGCACCTTACACACACACTTTACCTTAGCTTTTCTATGGGTAAATATTATTATATTTTTAGTATGTCATTAGCTTGGATGACTAGAAATTTCTTATTATCAATGAGAATCTAGTTTTTTAACACTTTTATCCTGGTATCGGTGTTTTAGTCAATGTAAACAGAGAGCCGTGTTAAAATGGACATTTTTATGGGTATAATGAAATTAAGACTACGAGTATTTTTATGGTATTTTAATAAAAGAGACATTAAAAAATAAAAATTAATAACGAGTATGACCTCCTCTTGCAGCGATTACGGCATGTAATCGTCTTGGCATGCTTCCCACCAGGCTTTTGATGGTGTCCTGTGGAATGTGTTCCCACTCAGTCGAGATTACACGTTTAAGCTCTCTGATGTTTTGTGGAGGTGGTTGGACAGATCGTACTCGCCTTTTTAGGAGGTCCCAAACGTGCTCAATGGGGTTAAGGTCGGGGCTCCGCGCTGGCCAATCCAAACGACGAATACCGACCTCTTGCATATAAGCATCTACGTCGCCAGAACGGTGGGCCCGAGCATTATCGTCCATGTAAATGGCATCTTCACCAATTACAGTCAGTGCGGGTTGTGCATTTTGAGAAAGGATTTCTGTTATGTACCTATGCGCATTTAGTGAGCCATTTTCTATGAATACTATCTCGGTACGATAGTTGGAAGTTACGCCCGCCCAAAACATAACGGACCCTCCACCATAAGGGGTGATTTCTTCAAAACACACATCGGCATAGCGTTCCCCTGGTCTTCGTAACACTCGCCGACGTCGGTCCTCACCATGCAGACAAATTCGAGCCTCATCGGAGAAGAGTACGCTACTCCAGTTACCTGGTGTCCAAGATAGGCAATTTCTAGCGAACCTCAACCGCGCAATCCGGTGCTCACGGAGTAACTTGGGGGCCCGCGCTGGTCGTCGACTACGTATATCAGCAGCTAAAAGTCTTCTCCTCACAGTCCATAGGCTAACTTGTGCTCCTCGTACCTCTTCAAGGTTTCATTTGAGGTCTATGTAACTGCATTTGCGGTTCCTCAGCGCCTGAGTCACTAAAAAGCGATCGTCTCGCGGCTGTGTGCAACGTTTTCTCCCAGAACCTTGCCTTCTCTGAACGGAACCTGTCTCTTGGTATCGAGTCCAGGTTCTTTGTACGGTTGAACGACTCACGTTTAACCGCTGTGAGACGTAACATTGGCTACACCCCTCTTCCAGCAGCGCTATAATTTTACTAGCTCTCATTGCTTTTTCTGCCATTACGATAGACACAAAGATATCTGTTTTAAGTCACAATAAGGCAGAATTATGCGATAAACATAAATTGTTGTACTAAAAATAACGAAAAGTTACTTTTAGTTGCTTGATAACCTTTTAACCGCAAACCCGCGAAAAGTGTCACAAAATGAAAAAGGGATTAATAATTTAAAAAACAAAAGTTTTGAATTTGGAATGAACTTTTTTTCATACCCAGACTCTTTATTAAGTGCCAGTAACATAGTTTGGCTATTAAAACCTCTAAAGAACTAAATTATTACCAATAATGTTAAAAAATCAAACCCGCCCGTTTTTTTTGCAAAGGAGTGTAGTTGGCCTAAGAACCAAAAGGTAGGTGAATTTACTTTTTGGGTTTTAGATAATGTATATATTTGATTGAAACTATATTAAAACTACGGACACTTGAGAATTCCGAAAAATAAATAAAATACTTTCGGATTTTGAGGTTATAATTAGGCCAATAAATACTATCAAATATTAAACAAATGAAATTAAAATTTTCTTTTGAAAAATGCTACCATTCCATCAGTATTTTCTTAAGACGTTATCACGTTCAACTATCGTCAGTAAACCGACTTTACAGACAACCGTTTTTTTTTTTTTTTTTTTAAATGTTAATTAATCATATCCTTGACCATATTTTTTAGGCAATCCTATTGGTATGTGTTCAGCAACACATTTTATACCCTAAAATATTATTTTCATCCGGTAAACAGATGGGTGAAGGTCAATGTTCCCCGGGATCTTATACTTTAAGTGTCTAGCAAGTTCTGCTGATAGAGTCAAACAGGCCCTAATGCAACCCGAGTTTAATAAAAGTTAAAATATCTTTGGAACGGTGGTATTTAGTAAACACCGCTTTAATAAGCGCGGAGCCGCAACTGAAACGTAATGGTGCTGCCACACCGGTGTTATAAAATGTTATATAACATTTTCTAACATTAAACATTTACTAACATTGTGATAAAATGTTAGAAAATGTTTGTTAACAAATATTGGAAAATGTTATATAACAATTTATAATTTTAGATATTCATTTAGTAAACATTTCTTAACAATTTGTAACAATTTTAACCGCGGGCGGCGGTACTTTTGAGGGCGGCGCCGTCAAAGAAGAAGGGCCGATGTCATGTTATAAAATGTTAGAAAATGTTAAAAAATGTTAGAAAATGTTTGCAAACATTTGCCGTTGGTGTGGGAGCACTTAAAACATCTAACAATTCCTAACAAAATGTAACAATTTTAATGTTAGAAAATGTTTGTAAACATTTTATAACATCGGTGTGGTAGCACCATAACTCAACCATATTTTTATTATTAGCCCTATATATTATACTAGATGACCCGGTGGACTTCGTATCACCTACATATATTTGTGTAAAATTTATCCTGTCCCTGTCCTGTCCCCATCCTGTCCCCGTCCAGTCCCCATCCTGTCCCCGTCCTGTCCCTGTCCCCGTCCTGTCCCTGTCCCCGTCCCTGTCCTGCCCCTGTCCTGTCACTGTCCTGTCACTGTCCTGTCCCTCTCCTGGCCCTGCCCACTCCCAGCCCTGTCCCTGTCCTGTCACTGTCCTGTCCCTGTCCCTGTCCCTGTCCTGTCCCTGCCCTGTCCTATCCTATCCTATCCTGTCCCTGTCCCTGTCCCTGTCCTGCCTCTGTCCTGTCCTGTCCCTGTCCCTGTCCCTGTCCCTGTCCCTGTCCTGTCCTGTCCTGGCCTGGCCTGTCCTGTCCTGTCCTGTCCTGTCCTGACCCTGTCCTGTCCTGTCCTGTCCTGTCCTGTCCTGTCCTGTCCTGTCCTGTCCCTGTCCTATCCTGTCTCTGTCCCTGTCCCTGTCACTGTCCTGTCCCTGTCCTGTCCCTTCCTGTCCCTATCCTGTCCTGTCCTATCCTATCCTGTCCCTGTCCTGTCCTATCCTGTTCTGTCCCTGTCCTATCCTGTCCCTGTCCTGTCCTGTCCCAGTCCTATCCTATCCTGTCCCTGTCCCTGTCCCTGTCCCTGTCCCTGTCACTGTCCTGTCTCTGTCCTGTCCCTTCCTGTCCTGTGCCTGACCTGTCCTGTCCCTGTCCTGTCCTGTCCTGTCCTGTCCTATCCTATACTGTCCCTGTCCTGTCCTGTCCCAGTCCTGTCCTGTCCTATCCTGTTCTGTCCCTGACCTATCCTGTCCCTGTCCTGTCCTGTCCCTGTCCCTGTCCCTGTCCTGTCCCTGTCCCTGTTCCGTCCCTGTCCCGTCCCTGTCCCGTCCCTGTCCCGTCCTGTCCCGTCCTGTCCCGTCCTGTCCTGTCCCGTCCCTGTCCCGTCCCTATCCCAGCCCTGTCCAGTCCCTGTCCCGTCCCTGTCCAGTCCCTGTCCAGTCCCTGTCCAGTCCCTGTCCCGTCCCTGTCCCGTCCCTGTCCCGTCCCTGTCCTGTCCGACCCGTCATCACGGCAAGCTTCGCAACGCCAACAATCCGGTTTATACCTGCGCTTATAGATGTTTCACATCAAAAAGACATCAAGTGTTTCATACCCAGGAACAGTTTGTACTGGAAAATTAAGTTGTCGTTTTTAGTGTTTTCCTTTACTTATTATATATGTTACTCATTTTTTCTCACCGGGTAAACCTTCCCTGAACTTCCACAAATATTTCAAGATCAGAATTAGCCAAATCGGTACAGCCAGTCTCGAGTTTTGGCGAGACACACGCACAGCGATTCATTTTTATATATATAGATTCGTCCCACTGCTGGGCACGGGCCTCCTCTACTGAATGAGAGGGATCAGGCCTTAGTCCACCACGCTGGCCTAATGCGGGTTGGCAGACTTCACATACCTTCGAAAAATCTTATCGAATTCTCAGGTATGCAGGTTTCCTCACGATGTTTCCTTCACCGTTAAAGCAAGCGATAATTAACAATTAATATACACGTAACTTAGAAAAGTCAGTGGTGTATGCTCTTGGGGCTGGTTTCGAACCTGCGACTTTCGTCTCGACAGTCCATACCACTCCCCGCTGAGCTATCGCTGCTTATATATATTATATCTTATAACTCAACCATATAGAACATTGCATTGAAATAAGTAGGTAGCCGGTAGACAGTCGGCCGCTGAGTAGCGACTCAGAATTCGGGCGTAGTCGACTTAAATGGAACGTAACTTAAATGTGGTTTCTCCTACCTAACCTAGGTTTAAGTCACCTACTTTGTATAGGTTATCATTGTAACCACTTGTTTTAAATCCAGTTTAAGATTAGTAAAAAAGGCGCTCATAGCCAGTTGCACTTACTGTTCGATAAACAATAAGCGAGTTAAGCAACTTTTGGCGCGGTCAGTCTACGGATGGGTGACCGCGTCGCATTTCTATTGAGCGTCTCCGTGCTTCGGACGGCACGTAAAAACTCGGCCCTGGTTATTATCAACTGATAGTCGTTAAGCCAAGACGGAAGCCTTAGTGCGGCTTGAAAACTCTAACACTAGATTGGCCACTAACCATTCGATATAAAATAAAATAAAAACGCAAACAAATTTTATCAACCATTTATTTAAAAAATATTATAAAACATCATTAAATCTAAATCTGTTACATCTAACCATTCTTCAATATAATTAATTGGACCAAATTATTAATCAGTATAACTAAGTACAATACAAATATCCGTAATCCCTGATTCAGTATTCTAATTTATAATTAATCGTACGTACGTATGGTAATGATGATTTTAAATTATTAACAACTTAACTTTGGAACCGGGAAATGATAATTTAAAACAGTCTAGCCAAATTTACATTTTTAATAGGTAGGTGCCTCCACAAATTAATGAATTCATTATTAAACATTTGCCTGAGTAAATGCTAATTACCAAATAAAATATAAAATTTAAATACAAAAGTCACTCTGACACATACATATTACTATATCGGTAGAACGATGTATATTAGGCACTTCCAAAATAATAATAAATACACCCAACAGTCACACACATAGTCCTGACCCCACAGTAAAATACGAGTCTTGTGTCATGGGTATCAGGAACTACGAGAGACTTTCGGTCTCACAACATCCAGACCCCGAAGCAAATATTTGTGGATAACACAAATGTTTTGTCTCGGTGCGGGGATCGAACCTGCGGCCTCTCGCTTCACAGCCCACTACGCCACGGAGGTTGTCCGAATGATAATATATGTATCATACATTTCTTTATCGTACACATAGTGAAATAGGTTTATGTAATAAATTGAAATCTCTCGTTAAGTAAAAGTATGATTTTTAATAATAGATCACAGCATATTATGCAGTGCTCGTTATTAAGTTTAAGAGTAAAAGACATATAAATAAGTAAAGAATATATCAATTAGAATTTCATATAACTTTTGTTTGAGAGTATCCGATAAATATTTGTATCCGACGGGATAGCGACACGTCGATGAAAACCAGCCAGTGGCTCGTTCAGGGTGGTCGCGTTCATCAACCAGTGTATATCCAGCCACTTCGGGCCGGCACAATTCTGCCGACATCGACGGACGCAACGTGTCTTGACGATCGACATTATTTGAGCTACACTTTACTTTTTTTTATCGTGGCTCGGCAAAATGACTACGCCACACCTGATGGTAAGTGTAGCGCAATCCAGGAATAGTGTCGACCAACGATAAACAGTATGTCTATCGTTATCGCACGATCATGCCGGCCTGCCTAACTGCTTCTTCACACTCCGTTTAAAGGACCCAATATTATAGGAAGGAGGGAACACGTGTGCCGGCAAACTATTCTATATTAACTATTACTTACCACGGGGTGCAGTAGAATCATTTTGCCGTAACTTAATAACAAAAATTATTCACTTTCATAGAGTGTATTAAGGCGATAACCAACCAAGCCACGTCAAATAAAATTAGCACCTAGTTCCAAAGTCCCCGAACAATAATATTTATTCTTCTACTTTACAAATAATTGAATATCATTACCATAAGTACGGTACTTACATATTCCGTTAAATAATGAAGTGACGGCAAGCCGAGTAGGCAAGACTCATAATGAGCAAATAATGTTGTACAATCTAATAATATACAAGGTATGGTAAGCTCACGCTTTCATCCCCGGAGGGGTAGGCAAAGGTGCAACTAGTGCACCCACGATTTGCCGAATTTATTTCCGTCCGATGATGGGGGCAACAAGGTAGCTTTTTTTTTGAAAATATTAATTACAAATTTCTTATTCCAATGTTTGAACGGCAAGTTTGATATAACAAAAAATATCCAAAATAGTAAATATATAAGGCTATTTAGTTAATTATCTCGGTTAAATAAATTTCGTGCTGCTACGTACGTGTTGGGTTTATGGAATGGGATGTATTCTATGAATAACGTTAAAAAAAACCGCACAGCGCCATTTAAGTCAATAAAGAAACAATATTTTAAAAATAATGTGTTTTATGAAAAAAAACATTGATATGACGTTAAAAATAACGTTTTTGAGCAATTCTGTTCGTTTTAATTACAAGCAATAAACTACGGAAACTATAAAATTATAGGTAGAATAATTTGGAATGTTCGAGTGTTTTTCTGAGCACGATATTTATGTCGTTTTTTCATATCAAAACCAACATGAAATTTTACATTACATCTCGTAAACTGCCTTATGCTTTCGGACGAAGCACATCAGATCTTATTTTATATCCATATAAAATTTGGTAAAAAAAATATTCTCTTGCCATTTAAATACATACAATGATTTAAGTTAATTATTGTGCTCATTATTATCTCATCTTCGATGATGAATTAACCAGTCAAGTCACTGGCGTCACAAAAGTTTAAATTTATAGACAATGGAAACATACCTTTATACGTTTGCAGGCTCAAACACACCTTTATACCTTTGCAGGCTCAGCAACTAACTTTTCTTTTATTTTACACCATTTTGAATTTACAATTTTGGAGTTTTAATTTAATTAAATAATTTATAAGGGTTCGTTGCAACTTTTCATCACCCTCGGACGAGATAATAAGATCGCATAATTTTACAAATTCTAATTTCACTTTCAGGTAAGTTCCTTTGACTATTAAATCGTAGCCTTACGGACGCCCCAAGGATAAACTTTATATATTTAATACTTGTACATATTTAGTGTTAGGACTGTGACACGAATTTCTTATAATAAAATAATCAATTTCAAATTACTGGCAAGTAAAAACATTTCGTCAAAATACATTTTTTTTAATTTTGTCAACATGTCCTAATATAATGGTAACGATATTATAATTTTCACCAATCCGCTATCACATAAATATCACAAGAGGTAAAAATGTACAAAAAAGTTTGTTTTCTTCATAAATATAAAGTTTAAAAACTCTAATTTTTCATATGTAATTTGATATGTCAGAATGGTATTTTATTAGGTTACTATTCTGAATAAATGTCGATAAAGGCACTTCACTAGATCATCGATATACGTTACAGATGAAATTACTTAAATATAATAAATAATTATTGTCATGATAAATGATTTGAAATGAATAATGAAATAACTTTTATCTAGTTGTATTTTTGTTTAGACTTCATTTACGTTTCGCCGTGGGACAGTCAACAATCGATATGTTTGATCAGTATCGACAAATAATCGAGATGAAGTAACTGTTTCTTTTACTCTCGTATTTTTAAATATTGAAAATACCAACGATAGTTTTCATCTATACACATTCAAAATAAAAGTTTATTCATTAAAAGGTTTAGATTTATTTGCAGAATCGAAGCTAAACTGTTCACACGACAATACGTAAACGGCGATTATCACTCCGTCTAATAAATATTCGAATAATTGCAATTCCATTTATCACATTCACTGCGCATATAATGTATTACTTACTCCGTAATATGGTACTTTGTCGAGCAAATTTTTAATAACTTATTTATTTTTCGTCGATAAAGTTTTGATATGTTTACTTTGTAACTTAAAAAACATTAAACTCGGTGTGTTATCTTGGTCCCAGTCGACAATAAGGAATTTACTAATCTAAAATATTATAGATTTTATTTTCATCCCAATCGAATGTAATTCATTTTTTTCCAGATACATTTCGAAATACCGACAATCAAATCACCAATTACCTTACAATCCTTTAACTACTCGATACAAAGTTTTCAATCTTAAAAACGATATGTCAATACTTACTCAAAATGTAAAATCAACACTCTATATATGTCTCTTTCTACCCTCAAGAACAGCATATATCAAAACATCGATATGTAATATTCAGGTATCTTGTAAAACTTATTCTATCCCTTTCCTTCATGTAATATAAAGATACAGACACGACAAAGTACCAACGCATATAGCTACTATAAAATACGAGAAATTATCTGGTAGACTTGAGCTTCCAGCGTAGGAACAGGAAGGCAGATATACGTAGGACAAGGAATATCAGGCATAGAGCAGCGATGTCAAGAGTGAAGTCTGCGTCGCTCATGTCCAACTCTTCGAGTGTTGTCTGTGGGTTTTTGAAGTGACAGTACGGCTGGAAAAAAAATGGCGATATTAGTATCGATATTATGAAAAACATCGACTATTCTGTGTCACATTACTTTAATAATTTAGCATTTATGTGTACGGCGCGTTTATTTAACATGTTGGGATCGGCAAGTCCCTCGTAATTCCTGATATAAATAAATACATATCTACAATGAAGATTAACCTAGTGTGGGGTCAGATTTGATATATTGATTTTATTTTGCTAAATACATTAGATTTAAGTAGGTTAAATTCCGTATTTTATAAAAAAAATCGTATATGACAAATTTCCTATGTACGATTATGCAAAATTGAATTTTAAATTATTGGTTTAAACTACTGAATTTAGCAAAATAAAATTATTACCTCAATTTTTACTTGATGTGGGTTGAAACGTTATTGCATATTTGCACCCAATTGGACCTAGTTACGCAAAAAGGAACCAACCCACAACAAATTCCAATGGAGATACAGATTTTGTTTTTTAATGTTT
Organism: Amorpha juglandis; assembly: GCA_949126905.1. Taxonomy (NCBI): domain Eukaryota; kingdom Metazoa; phylum Arthropoda; class Insecta; order Lepidoptera; family Sphingidae; genus Amorpha; species Amorpha juglandis. The sequence continues at coordinate 14,433,706 of OX421374.1, read as the reverse complement.
AATAATTTAAACTACGAGATAACGTAGTTTTTTTTCAGAAAATCGGGCATGAAATATATTTTCAATTTAAATTAATGAACTTAGCAAAACAAAATCATTACCACCATTTGAACTTTTCGATTGGTTCCTTTTTGCATAACTACGTCCAATGTTTAAATGCATGATTAGTATATAAACTTGTACATACCTGATGACACTGCAGCTTGGGCCTACTGAATGAGTAAGTGGCTAGCGCCGTGCCCTCGAACCCGTACCGAATGTACGAGAGGTACGTGATCCAGCGCAGGTACACCGGGATCGCGTTGAAGGACACGAAGAAACCGCTGAACAGCAGGAACGGCACCGACATCACTGGCGCCAGGAACACGCCGTTCTGTAACGTGTATAATGCATAACCTCAAATCATTTTTTTTTTATCCTGGCTCGGCAAAGTGACTACGCTGATGGTAAGTGTAGCGCAATCCAAGAATAGTGTCGACCAACGATAAACGACGTGTCCATCGTAGGTCAGCAAGATCATGCCGGCCTGCCAAAGGGCCAAGGGGGAGGGGAAGGAAAAGGGATGGGAAAATGTTTAGGATCAGAGGGCAAGCCCCCTGGGGAGAACCGGATATACACTGGCTGACCCTAGAACGACCCACACAAGGTGTGCCACTATGGCAGGTTTATGCACCAGTGTACGGAGGTCGCCATCCGGTCGGATACAAGTATCCTCCCACCAGCAAGAATCAAATCAAATCATTTATTGAACCAATAAAATGTCAAACATCATTTAGATTCAGTCAAATTTTAACTCTACCGCCAGTTCGGAATGCTGATTCGTTAAAGAAGAACGGGCAAGAAACTCTAACGTTGCTCTTTTCTAAACTTATTAACAATACACATTAGCACTACATACATGGAAGTATTATTTATTTGAGTTAGAGCAGCTCAATGTATACCAATGGGGAACGTCATAAAGTAAAATAATTAGAATATAATAGTTTTTTTGGTGCATGATCCTCAAGAACTATATGAATAAATCAACTAAACACGCAATAAGAGCTTGAGCAGACCAGTCCACATACTCACGCCTTTATACCCGGAGGTGTACGCAAAGGTACAACTGGTGCGCCCACTTGTCTTCGATCTCATTTTCTGGTCCCATGATTGAAATAAAACTAATTTAAACGGATTTTATCGCGGTTTTTTTGTTTTAATTTTGGTAATTTTGGCTTTTCAACCTTGGTGGTCACGGGGTGGACTGAGGTGTAGGTTGTACCAAAATGTTAATTTTACATTATCTACCTGTATATGTATCTATATTGTATGTAAGTGTATTGTATGTATGTGACTGTTGGGTGTATTTATTTATATTGAAACGTCGGGACCAAAATTAAAATAAATAACCGCGATGAAATCCGTTTAAATTAGCTTTATTTCAATGAGTAACAGTCGCGGAAATGTTATAGCAGGCGAGCCTATAGCGAGCACCATTCGACTCTGTGCTGATACTGAGCGTTTCAAGATCATTACTTTTACCCCACCCGGAAATCGAACCCGAGACAGCACAGTAGTCGCGTCAGTAGTACTCATTACAACTGCGCCACCGAGGCATCCAATCAACATTTTTTTTTTATCCGAGTACGGCAAAGTGATTGCACTACACCTGATAGTAAGCGTAGTGCAGTCCAAAAAATCAGCTACTCTAACTTTATTATGACAATGAGTTTATCGATGATCACCAGTCATGCCGACCTGTATAAATGCTTCTTCCCTCTTCTATGATGGAAGAAACAAATCGAGGGGCCTGCGACAGGACAGGCGGATGACCGATGCAGGCACAGTAACAAGGATGTACCCCTTTACCCGCCCCTATCAACCATCAAGTCATGTTGCAAGCCCCTCGGGAGAACTGGATATACACCGGCTAATCTTGGAACGCGACCCACACAAGGTAGGTCACTATGGCAGGTTTTAAGTTTAAGTGGTATCACTATCCGAGCGGATATGAATATCCTACCACCAGCCACAATTATAACTATCGCTGCAAACCTTGTCGCCACTATTATTATTATATCGATATCGATAGTTTTTTTATCGACATTACCTGCACGTTCATAGCGGCACCGACCACTAGACCGACGCTCTGCGCCACGAACGATATGAGGAGGCACGACGAGAGGAACATCGCGAACCGGAACCAGACGAGCGGCTGTGACGTCAGCAGGTACACTATCACCACGTAGATGACGCAGAATATCGCCTGCAAACAGTATAAAGGGCCCCATACATGGTAAGATTTATCTGTACGAACCGTCGCGCCAAACCGATCGAAACGACGAATCGATGGTGTATGTCAAGATCGTTAACGATTTACTTGATCGAAGATGATGTCGGATATCGCAACAAAAACCCATGCAATCATGAATATCGTAACGATGAATCGACAGTGTATCGCTCTTTACGTTCAACGATTCGATTTTGTATTTTTTTTTAATTTTTTGATTTCTTAACCCACATTTTTCTAGGCTTTCTTATTTTCTTTTGAATCCGAATCAACGCTACCGCCACATAGGTAAGGGAAAGAAGTTCATTTTCCATTTTATGGGGGGCGTATTTAATTATTTGAACACGTCCTTATCCTTCAGCTTCAAACAAGTAAATGATCGATCGTTACGACCAGTCGTTTCGTGTATGAGCGACATCTTTGATGCGATCAATCGTCACGATTTTCATCAGATCGATCGGATAGACGAATCGTACCGTATATGGGGTACCCTTAAGGTGGTAGGTCCCTATATTTATTTATAAGTACAAGTACATTGACTAGTAAAGGTCGTCGGGTGACCTTGGCGTAATCATTCCAATATCTTAGCTAAAATTATATTTTGCCTTTTAAAATGTTTTATACACATTCTGATGTCGTAATATTTGTAAACAGACAATAATTGTAAATGATAAGCGAATTGTTAGAAACAAGGTCGTGTGGCGATGAGAAAATCCCAGTATCTTACCTGTCTTATCCACTTGCACGTCCAAGGATACTTTTCTAGCCAAAAAAAAAGGTGGGTTGTACGTCTAAGGATACTTTTGTAGCCATAGCGACATATTTTATATAACCGTCGTTATTAACAAATTGCAGGTAGTTAATGCGTGTTTCATTTGTTTATTAGATAGCTGACGAATTAGTTTACAACAACAATCACGAGATGGTAGTGTAAGAAGCCTCGAAAAATAGTTTTTTAGGTCGGACGTACAAGTGGTTATAACTGTAAACTATAATTACAAGGTGGTAGGTACCTCGTATGCGAGAGGCCGTCTGGGTTGGTACCACCGCGCCGTCTATATCTGACGCCAAGCAACAGTGTGTAAGTACTGTTGTGTTTCGGTTTGAAGGACATTGAAGCCAGTGACATTACTGGGCGTTGAGACTTAACATCTTATGTCTCGGGGTGACGAGCGCAGTTTAGTACCATGCAGTGTATTGTAATTCAAAGTTATGTGTGGTGTTGCTTCTTATAACTGGTCTTATATCTCTTTTTATAACTGGTTACTCGCCCATTGCCAACAGATCGTATTAAGTAATTTTTTTAAAAATTATTTTACGGCTCCGGATGATTGTCTTTTGAGCCCGGCTCACATATAAACTAGAGGTAAAAATGAAGGGATCAAAAAATTCAAAATTATTATCGATTTTTCAAATTGCTATATCTTTGTGAAAACTAGGCGTATCGGAACCATAAAAGAAGCAATTTGAAGCTTGAAGTCTCTAGTTTCAATATTATTATTATTATTAGAAAAATCGTCACTATGGCTTCGGGCTCACTATGAGGCTTCTAATAACATTACAAATACAGAGGTCAGTCTCGGAATAACGAGTGCAATAATGTTACTCAAACTTCTGAGTGTTCTATTTATGGGTAGGCGTGGCTCTGCAGATCAGGCGAGCGATCCACCCGTCATGTCATTCATGTGAATAAAAAAAACTTACCTGGAATGGTATATCCGAGACGGTGATGGCGAGGTAATACGACCGCAGCGAGTACCATCTGTTGAAATGTTCCTTCACCAGCACCGGCATCTCCAGAGGGACTGGAATGGACGGTAACACGTTAGTTTGTATACTAAGTTGGTCAATTAACTGTCGCACCCACGATGTGCAACAACTTAGAATTAGTGGGCGGTAGAGCCACACAGTAGACAGTTTTGTCTACAGCATGTATGGACTGAGTCGTTACCACAGAAAACCGACGTAAAATAGCGGCTTGCTGTACCACTGTCTTGCAGAAAACCTACGAAAATTAGCGGCTTCCTGCTGCGTTTCGTACAGTGCATGAGATATCCGGAGGTCCAAATCCCCTTCCCATCCCATTCTCTTTCTTTTAAGGTCGACAACCCACCCACGATTCTTCTGATTTTGTCGGCGTACATAGACGGTCACCGGCACCGCGTCATGTATACAATTGACACGATTTCAATTTTTAAAAATTATACTCGATTCTAAATATTACAAATCGATATCGAAATCGATATTGACTCTGATATCGATTATCGATTAAATCAACACTCACAGCTAAGTATAGTGATGGTCATCGACGTGTACATGAGGAAGAGCATGTTGAAGAACAGGAAGCCGAGATTGGAGAGCACTTTGGAGCCGTCGTCGCCGATGTCGTAGTACAGGGCTCCGATCAGGAAGCCGACCAGAATGTGAGCGAACAGACGTAGGTACATCAAGGTCTGAAAGAGATAAGTAATATTAATAATACACCTACATTACATAATTTCAATTTTGTATTTTTGATATGTCGACATACCGTTCGTACATCACTCAGACTTCTTATTGAAAATCAGCGCTGTACTAGAGCTAAGGTTGTATTTCAGTACAAAGCTGAATTGGAAGTCTTATATAGACTAATAGTCTAACATAATGCTGTTATGATATATGTAATAGATAACTAATTTGTGTCTAGTCCAATAACAAATTTTCTTTCTTTCTTTTTACCTATAATATGGCACTTAGAGGTCCATATACAAAACAATCATTAAGCCTCTACTCCTGTACGGATGTGAGACATGGTCTGCACTAAAGCGCCATGTTAAGGACATCCACGTCGCCTTGGAGTTCGTGACGTGGCGGATAGACTTGGGTTAGATATAGATAAATGGGTCAAGATCAAAGGCGCCTTCCCGTGTTTCGCAGGGATTTGTTCACGTAATCTTTGCGATGCGCGTAGAGTTATGAGCATTCAAGACGGAAATTAAATTAAAACTTATTTTTTTGTGAAAATAAAATCTAACAAATTATCAAATGTCGTAGAACAAAAGTAGTAGCTTATAATCTTAGCTATCTAGTCCCCCCTATCTAGGACCCCTCCGTGCCCAGCAGCGCCACTTCAGCGTTGTCCTGTTTGTATACAGGGTTAATTTTAAAACACCAGCAACCTCGCAGGACCAGATAGCTGACCCCATACGGAACAACTTTTGTTCTACGAGTTTGGATATAACTCAATATATTTAAAAGAAATGATTTTACAAGTTTTTGTTGTGTCGTGTTTTTCTTCGTAGACTGCGGCGCGGCGCGGCGTGCGCGCGCGACTCAAAGGCGCCGCTCAGCTGCTCGGGCGTTGACCTTCAAAGGCGCTAGCCCGGTTCCCTACGCTTCGCGTGTTTGCTTACGTAATCTGCGATGCGCGTAGGTAACATTCAAGACGGAAATTAAATGAATACTTATTCTGCGAGGTTGCTGGTGTTTTAAAAATAACCCTGTATAATGTCTGCTCAGTGCTCAGCGCTCAGTGCTCACCCAGTCTCGCCTGCTGAAGAGCAGCGTCCTCTTGAGCACGACCCAGAACTGCGTGAGCTCCGAGGTGGCGTACCGGCGCGGCGACCCCTCCGTGCCCAGCAGCGCCACTGAGGCATTGTCCTGTTTTTCACTATCCATTTGCACCACCAGACCACCAGGCTCACCTATAAGAAAAAATGTATGCATTTTAGCTAAGCACATGTTGAAGCGTAGACTTTTTGAAGTGATAACTTCTTATGGGAGGGTGAACCGAAACGTTCCGTAACGCGAGCGGCGGCGAGCGGAAGGTTCCAGAATATTCGAGAACCTTCTGTGAGACGTCACGCGGGCCAGTTGACCAGCCAGCGCTAGCCGACTTCCCTGGAACTTCGATAATTCGAAGTCCCAGGTGGCGTCACACAGTGACCAGTCGGAGTGAACCGGACTTTGACAGGACTTTGTCAGGACTTTGACCGGACTGTGTTCGTTGTTTTCATGACGAATAGACATGTTACCGTAATTTTGTTTTTGATAATGATAAAAAAAATGACGATCGATTAAGAAATACATATTTTACTTATTTTATCATTTGGTGCCATAAAAAAAGTACCAGGTTCGCATAAACGCGAAGAGAATAGAATGTCCTTTTTTCATGGTGAGTAGCCGTAATTAATAAACAAATTACGATTTAGACAAAGAAAAACTTTTTAGGTTTTTTCTTATTTGGAACATGTTGCCGTAAAAAGTACCAATCTCGCATAAACGCGAAGAGAGTAGAATGTACTTTTATCATGTCGAGTGGACATGTTGCCGTAATTTTGTATTCTCGCATCTTGTTTGGTAAGTTTTCACTTCTGTCGGCACTCCCGGAGTGCAACCCGTATTTTTTTTATTTGATGGAATAATGAGACGTGCAAGGCGCTCGCCTGCCCATAAACAGAAGCAACACCACACAGAACTTTGAATTACAAAGTACTGCATGTCATTGAACTGCGCACGTCACCCTGAGACAAGATCTTGAGTCTCATAGAGTGCCCAGTAATTTCACTGGCTTCAATGTCCTTCAAACCGAAACACAACAGTGCTTACATACCGGTGCTTGGTGGCAGAAATAGACAAAGCGGTGGTACCAACCCAAATGACCTCTCGCATACGATGGACCTACCACCTTGTCGATCTTTCGATGGTATGTGAAGTATGCCAACCCGCACTACGCCAGCGTGGTGGACTATCCTTTTCATTCAATAAGGGCCGGTGCCCAGCAGTGGGACGTGTATAATACAGAGCTAGTATTACTATTATTATTATCTACTCACTTTACAAATAATTCCTTTGTTTGGACCTGTCAATACTCCAAATACAACAGAGATAACGGAAAAATTGTGTCGAAATTTATTTACATTTATGGAATAGATATAGTGAGTGCATTGTATATAATACAGGGCTATTATTATTATCAACAAATTATTTAAATATCGCCAATAACATCTATGTACAAGGACACAGTGTAATGTCTGTTTCACGATCATTAACAACGAATCATTGCGAAGCCGGTTTAACAGCCAAGGTGACCATTATTATAAAAAGTTAATAACATGCATAATTACAAATATATATAGATTTTATATAGTACTAGCGACCCGCGCCGGCTTCGCACGGGTAAAAATATGTTTGTTACGACACCACATTACAAATCTTAGAATTTTTCGTCTTTTCTGTACTATAGTATGTATGTATTATACATGTAAACCTTCCTCACGAATCACCCTATCTATTGCTGAAAATGGCATTAAAATCGGTAGAATAGTTTAAAAGATCTAAGCGAACAGACAGGGGAAGCGACTTCATTTTTTACTATGTAAAGATAATTCATAAAAAAAACAGGTATAGCCGGCTTCGTAACGAGGGGTCGCTGGTTCGATCCAGGCATCGAGACAAATGTTTGTAAACCACAAATATTTGATTCGGGTTTGAGTATTGAGACCGAAAGCATCTTGTAGTTCCTGATACCCACGACACAAAACTCATATCTTACTGTGGGGTCAGGACTATGTATGTGACTGTTGGGTGTATTTATTTATTTCTGGTCTGGGTCCTGTGAGGCCGAAAGTATCTCGTAGTTCCTGATACCCACGACACAAGACTCGTATCTTACTGTGGCGTAATCACTATTAATGTGACTGTTGGTTGTATTATGCAGGTTTCCCACGATGTTTTCCATCGCCTTCAAAACGAGTGATAATTGACACAGAATAACATATCACTTAAGATAGTCAGTGGAGCGCGTCCTGAAGTTTGGTAATTACAATCTCATTATTTAAATTAAAAAAATCATGGTACAGCATAAATGTAACCTATTGAGTCGATACAACAGAACATTATTTAGAAATAACAAGGCCAGTTTCTTGCCATTTATGTTAAATTATATACAAAATATTATAATTGACATGGTCACTGTTTATGCATACCGTTTAGTACAGTGTTTCCCAACCTTTTTTAGGCCATACCCCACCTTAATTTTTTTTTCTTTAATTTGTCACCGATATATAGCATTGCATTTAAATAACCCAAAGCGAAAGGGTTGAAGTCGTGTCGAGTCCATTTTTAAATTGCCCCCTTTAACTATCAAATTGCCCCTCTGTGGGGCGTGGGCCCCACGTTGGGAAACACTGGTTTAATACCTTCTACCTACTTTATAAAGCCTCAATCGTCTAGTGATAGTTCATATATATTGAAAATTGTGGCGTCCTGCGTTCAAATCCCAATTATTATTATTAATAAGAAAGTAATATCAACTAATGTATGCATAGCATACATTGCATAATTAATACACTAGGCAATTACACTAAATCTATTTATTTTTATGTTATCTGGAATGTTCAATATATCTGAGATAACTTATCTTGCAAAGAAAATAGGTACATAAGAATATGGGAAAATTGTAAATTGACCATTAATCGACCAATAAGATCGACCAATTTAACGGCAGCGCCACTCATCTTAACAATTCATATTTGGTCACAAGGTGGTAGGTCCCTCGTATGCGAGACGCCTGGGTTGGTACCAAGCAACAGTGTGTAAACACTGTTTTGTTTCGGTTTGAAGGACATAAAAGCCAATGAAATTACTGGGCATTATCATTAACACCTTATCTCTCGGGGTTACGAGTGCAGTTCAGTGCCATGCAGTGCTTTGTAAGTCAAACTTCTGTGCGGTGTTGCTTCTGTTCATGGGCAGGCGTGGCGCTTACCATCAGGCGAGCGCCTGGCTCATCACGTCATTCAATCAAATAAAAAAACATATATCGCACTGCTTGTATTTATTTTTGTCACGGTCTGGTGTCTGTATATATTTATGTAGCAACGTAGCACCTTTTTTTTTATTCGTTACCTGGTTTAATCGAAATGTTTTTAGCTATATTTGAACAAAATATATCCAACCGTTTATCACTTAATAATAATAAAACTAGCCCTGTATTATACACGTCCCACTGCTGGGAATGGGCTTCCTCTACTGAATGAGAGGGGTAAGGCCTTAGGCCACCACGCTGGCCTAATGCGGGTTGGCAGACCTCACATAATCTTATATTCCAGTTCTCATGTATGCAGGTTTCCTCACGATGTTCCCTTCACCGTTAAAGCAATCGATAACTAACAATGAATATACACTTAACTTAGAAAAGTCGGAGGTGTATGCTCTTGGGGCTGGTTTTGAACCTGCGACTTACGTCTCGACAGTCCGTACCACTCCCCGCTGAGCTATCGCTGCTTATCACTTACCAATCTTTTTCTACTTGACCTTTTTTTGTATATGCGCGTATCATATTTTATTTGATGAGCATTTACTTAGATGTGGTGGACAAGGAGGTGAGCGATTTAAAAATAGAGCTACCACTTAGTCATTTCCTACGCATCGGGTGAATCATGTAAATCTGAGCCCTTTATTGAACGTGGGCCACTTCATACAAATTGTTGACAATTCATGTTGTGTCACATTTCTGGTATGAAGTTTAAGTCAATTATCGCCAAGGAAGAGTGTATAAGCACTGCTGTGTTACGGTTTGGAGTAAATTGAAACCGGTTAAATTACTGGCCATTAGGAGAATTCACGGAAAACCGACGTAAAGCAGCGGCTTGCTGCTGCGTTTCGTACGGTGAGTGAGATATCCGGAAACCCATATCCCCCTCCCCTTTCCAATCCTTTATCCCTACCCCTTAAGGTCGGCAACGTGCCTTTATTTCTTCTAGTATTGTAGGCGTACATGGGCGGTGGAGATCACTTACCATCAGGTGATCTACTTGCTAGTTTACCGGTCTATGGTATAAAAAAAATCACAGCTTATGTCTTCGAGTGTTAAACGCAGTTCAGTGTCATGGAGTGCTTTGTAATTCATATTTCAGTGTGTTGTCTGTATAATCAGGCCAGTGGCCCGCTCGTTTCGTCATTGTTTCTTTGATAAAAAAAAACACTGTAAAACTATTTAATATATACAGGGTTACTTTTAAAACACCAACAACCTCGCAGGACTAGATAGCTAACTCCATAAGGAACAACTTTTGTTCTACGACTTTTATAAAAATAAATATAGATTTAATTTCCGGCTTGAATGTTTATATCTCTACGCGCATCGCAAAGATTACATAAACAAACCCCTGCGAAGCCTGAGGAAGGACTAGCGCCTTTGAACTTGACCCATTTATCTAGCCGCCAGTCGTTTGTCATTCTATCATTCATATTCATGTATTGAGTTATGTCCGAACTCGTAGAACAAAAGTTGTTCCTTACGGGGTCAGCTATCTAGTCCTGCGAGTTTGCTGGTGTTTTAAAAGTCATATTATTTTTATTTTCTGTTATGTATTTCGTATTGTATTATTAAACACTGTTCTACAGTAATTTTTGTGATGAATTAATATTGAAAAAGAAATCTTTTTGATTGACTTCCTAAAAGGGGACCAAGCTTCGTGTGCCCATGGGGTTAAACTTACCTTTAGCGATTTCACTGGCGGCGTACTGCAATATGCCGTTGTGTAGGTTCCCGTGGCCGTTGGACCCGTTCACAACGTTGTCCATGAACTTCTCCTGAACTTGGCTGAGATCGTTCTTGTTCCATTCCTTGGCCGCGTTCAACGACACCTCCATGTCCTTCTTGTTGTTGTAGTTCGGTGTAGTGTTGGGGAACGGTTGGCCGGTTCTGTGGATTAAAGAATATTTATAAAGCAAAGCTAGCAAGTGGGTCACCTGATGGAAAGTGATCTTCACCATCACCACCCATAAACATCCAAAATATCAAAAGAATTGAATCGGATATTTCAGAAACTCCAAAGTCAAGCAAAGTTAATTTTCCAGGAGAAGCAAAAAACTGTTTTGATACATAAAATTGTTCTGAACTGACTTTATCATATTAACACTAGGAAAGTTTAGTTTAGTTTTTGACTTATGTGATTTTTGTTTGACATATGAAGTCATCTTTGTAAAACGCAAAAACGCAAAAACCCCGTTTGGTAAAGAAATATGACTTATGGATTTTCTGAAATACTGACCGACCTTATGGGAAACGACAGTTTTTTTTATATTTTACTGTGTTTTTAAAGCCATTAGCAACTCTGGGTGGATAAGGTAATCGTTAAAGCTCTTGAAACCTATTCAATAACTCCTAAATACAGCGTGTTATAAAAAGGTGTGGTCAAATCAAAGTTCAAATCACACCAACATTTGCTGCAGTGCAGGAATCGAACCCACGGCCTCTCGAAGCCGACTACTCGCCTAGGAAACCACGGCGGCCATCCATCTACATATTTATTTATTCACATAAATATAATATTAGTAATAATATAATATTTATTTATCTGTACACATACCTGATATCATTCTTGCCATTGTTGATAGCCTGCACAAGCTTGCCTGTGTTGTTACCATATTCACCGCAAGACACTTCAATGATGAACGAAGCCGGGTTGTGGTACGACGGACACTCCAGGTTGAGGCTGCCTAACCACTCCACTGAGGAAGAAAAAGAAACACCATGTATTTAATATTTTTATTTTATTTAATGACAAGACGAGCAAGACGCTCGCATGATGGTATGCGCCACGCCTGCCCATTAACAGAAGCATTATGTTTTGCCTATTGGTTATACTACATATCTACCTAATAGTATTTAGTAGAAATGTAGAGAAACTTTTGTTTGCAATTCCGCCCGAGTGAATATTTTTTTCCGGTGTACAAAAAGTTGCCTATGTCCGGTTACAGGTCACCATCTATCTTTTCTCCAAATCCGTTCAGACGACATTCAAATTCACAACATCCGAAATTTTACATTTATACCAGATGTAAGGAGACCGCTTCTAAAACCGAAAGAGTAATAAAATATTATCGTAACATAAACGGAATACGCTATTCCTTTGATATTTACTTTCCATTTTCGAAACCTCAGCCCGCAATGTATAGCGTACTAATGCTAAATACAGGATCAATGACCGATATTCAGTAGGTACATCGCGCCGCGAGCCGTGCCGCACAGCTGAATCCGAGCGTCAGGTATAATTTTTTTAATTGGCTTTATATTATGTGATTAAAATATATACGATTTAAAAAAATTATAATGTAGACATTTCGCAATTTTTCTAACAGCATTGTGTCTGTAATCATCAGCACTACCACCTACCATCGTTTTTGGAAGCGTTTCGCTTACACCCTGTACAAAAGAGTTACAGAGGTGAGCTTGTTTAAAAAAAACGCTGTAATTTAACAAAAAATGCAACCCGTATAAAAACGCTCATTTTATTCAGATTTTAATAATCGGTGTTGTAACATAACCAGTTCCTCTATTAAGTTGGGCGAACATTAAAAACTTGTTTTCGACCCAACTCAAAAGTAATTAGAATTAGTTTTTTTCTTTGATAAAGGCATTTGTATTTTTTGTTAATTGCTTGAATATATAATAATTAATAATAAATACACCCATCAATCACATACATAGTCCAAACCCTACACTACGTTAACCTGTATCGTGGATATCAGGAACTACGTGGGACTTACGGTCTCACAACACCAGGATCCGAGGACCACGTAAGGGTATTTGTGAAATGCAAAAATCCGGACAACTGCAAGTCGAACAAGCGCATCGAGGGTTCCGTGCTCTTACATTTTATATTTTCTATTATTATTTGTTGGGATGTATGCCATAATAACTAATAAATCATATTCTACACAAATTTCTTTTAGCTGGCTATTATAGTTTAAAAAATAGAGCCTTCTAAATGTAGGACAGACAGGCAGACTATGTAGACTTAATAATAGGGTTCCAAAGACACCATCTGGCCTAGAAACCAAAAAAATAAACACACTTACCCAATCTCCCAGTGCTTCCTTGGTACACGCACTGCCCGTCGGCCAACGTGTACAAATGGTCGAACATTTCAAACAATCTCGCCGAAGGCTGGTGGATGGTGCAGATGATCGTCCTCCCTCCTCTCGCGAGTGTCTTCAGCAAGGAGATACATTGGAAGCACGACGAACTGTCCAGGCCTGATGTGGGCTCGTCGAAGAACATGATCGGGGGATTGTTGACCAACTCCAAAGCGATGGAGAGCCGCTTCTTCTGCCCTCCGGATAGATTGGAGGTCATCGTCTTGTGATGTTCCGAGAGGCCTAATGTTTCCAGGATCTCTTGGATCTGTAACAATGAAGTGGAAATTCATTGATTGAAATTTGAGTGGTAGAGCCACGCTGTAGACAGTTTTGTCTACAGCATGAATGGGCTGGCTCGCCCGGGTCATTACCACTGTCTCACGGAAAACCAACGTAAAGTAGCGGCTTGCTGTTGCGTTTCGTATGGTGAGTGAGATATCCGGAAGCCCAAATCCCCTCCCCTTCCCTATCCCTAATTATCCCTTTCCTTTATGGTCGGCAACGCGCCCATGATTCTTCAGGTTTTGGGCGTACATGGGCGGTGGAGATCACTTACCATCAGGTGACCCACTTGCTCGTTTGCCGGCCTATGCCATAAAAAAAAAATCTTTGTTTTTTTTATGTCTAGGGTTATCTCGGCCTAGAGCCAGGGTCCACCTTCGTACTTAAACGCTATCACTTCACCTGATCTTGAGCAGCCTCTGTAGTGAGACTTTATGTCTCCCTCTACGTCAAGCCAGGGCTTTTGGGCCGTCTGCGGGATCGCAACCCTGGTACGATCTGGTCTGTACGATCATTTGCGACCGACATGGTCTACTCAAAATGTAACCAATCAATCTCAAACGGCATTCCTGAAGTTTATCATGCATTAAAAAAGTTATTAGCCAGGATAACGGACTCAAAACAAAATTGTGAGTCCAACAGGGACCAAAAACTGGCTACTTTTATTTTTGGAACATTAAGAATCCATTTGATTTTTGTTAAAATAAAAACTTTTTTATTTCAAATTCTTTTATGTGAAAGAATCATGAAAATGAGTGCATAAATGCTGAACTTTTAGTCTTTCAACTGCGATCAGATCTTTTTGCAAAAATTTATACATAGAAAAAAATACGCTTCGAAATAAGAATCTATAAAGGACGTTCACAGATTAGATGAGGTCTGTGCCTTGAGGAGGCCATCTTTATTTTTTGTTTATGTCTACTTAATGTAGATACTATTGGAAATAGTGGCAACGACCTTTGTTCATTTCGTACAACATAACTTTGGTTTTGCTCAAAGATTTTGTTCTTTCTTGTTCTTGTTTAGTCGACTTTGTCGTAATGGTATTAAAATGAAAGAAAAGAAAAAAACTGGTGAGGTATAAAAACCAGAATCCAAATAAAAAATGCATCACAATCTGTCCATTCGTTTAGACACTACACCCAACACACATAGCAACAAGGTATCAAGCTCATAACACCCATCTTTTTTGTCGTGGAAAAAATTTATTTGCAACACTCGAGGCTCAAACAAAAGTCACAATCTATCGCTATTGCAATAATTCATCTTAAACTCGTCCAATATAAATTGACGCGCACAATCAATCCATATACCACTCAATTTTGTGTGATTGTGTTAAAAACACAAAATATAGTAGTAGAACATCATTTAAGCTCTAAACTAAATCATTTTTTCCTCAAACTGGTCATTTACGTTTCATTGTTATTATTTTATATATCCATTGTTATTATTATCGCAAAACTATTTATATCGATATTTCGAAGAATCGAGTTTCAAAAACAACCAAACATCTGAATTTCGAATCGTGCGCTAGTGCTGATATTCGACCCTAAGGTTGGGTTGATCTATGCCAGCCCGTTATCATGAGTCCACTGCATATTCGCGCGCGAAATAAACCTTTGTCGATATCGACTAGTGTATCGTAACATACACCTGAAAACATTGAATGAGAGAGTGATATATGTAGAGATAGTACGAGGAAACAAGATGACAACACTTGGATGCAAATACGCAATAACATTTCAACCAACATCAAGTAAAAATCGAGACATTGATTTTATTTTGTTAAATTCATTCGATTTAAGTAGGTTAAAATCCATATTTTATAAAAAAAACTATATAAATGCAACATTACCCATGTACGATTATGCAAAATATAACTTTAAATTATTGATTTAATAATCACTTAAATTAATTAACCTTTTATTTAGAAAAATAAATAAAATATTTAATTTTTTTCTTGATGTGGATTGATATGTTATTGCTCGTGGTCTTATGTTAGGCTCGCATAACTAATGATCAAATGACTTTAGAAATTCACAATCTCAGTGAGTCGTCCCACTTTCTTTACACAGTTGATGTTCAACTACCATGAAAGGCATCGGGCATCACAAAAACTAACACCTTTATTTATTTAGTCATGCTGATAATCGATTATATTCATTATCGATTTTCATAATCGATTAATAGTCTATTTCTCCGTTGTCTTTTTCTAGCAAAAAGGAGCAGTGTGTAATCTCTGTTGTGCTTCGGTTTGTAGGTTATTAAAGCTATTGTTATTAGTCGCAACAGAACCATATTCATATTTCACTCACCACTTCTTCCTTGTCAGCTCTTGAGGTAGCGCTGGGCAGCTTCAGTGACGTAGCAACGGCCATGGCTTCCTCCACAGTCAAGTTACCATGCAGCTGGTTATCCTGCATGATGTAGCAGGAGAGCTTGCGGAAACTGGACAGGTTACGTTCCATTCCATTTACCGTGATGCTGCCTTCCATACCTGATGTCCTGAGGAAGAAGATGTTTTTTAAATATAAATATGTACACCCAACAGTCACACACATAGTCCTGACCCCATAGTAAGATACGAGTCTTGTGTCGTGGGTATCAGGAACTACGAGAGACTTTCGGTCTCACAACACCCAGACCCCGAGACAAATATTTGTGGATCACACAAACAATTGTCTCGGTGCGAGGATCGAACCCGTGGCCTCTCGCTTCACAGCCGGCTACTCGCCTTCTGCGCCACGGAGGCTGTCAATGTCAAAATGTTGCGCAATGGCAGAGTAGTCTTTAAGAAGTGAAGTATTTTAATTTTTCCGTTATATTCTCCGCATACTTAGGCTACAGTGCAAAAATGTATCAGGTATCCGACCACCAAATCACTAATTTAATCAAATAATTTTAGAATTGCCAAGCACGATAATCTCTTTGTCAGTAAACTTACAACATTGTATGTCGTATAGTATTGAATGAATCATAAATTACTGGCAATTTTATTTCAAAAGCACCGGAACACGCTAATTTTAGGTAGCAATTTTGATTGCAATCAATTTTAGCTGTCTCAGTGGCTCAATTCTATTGCGTACGCGGTACGACTGCTGTGCTGAGGGTCTTGGTTTCAATCCCCGGGTCAGTTAAAAGTGCTTTTTTTATCCGAATACGGCAAAGTGAATGCACTACACCTGATGGTAAGCGTAACACAGTCCAAAAAACTTGCGACCACCGAGCGATAAACTGTTTATCGGTGGTTGCCAGAATCATGCCGGCCTGTATAAATGTTTCTTCCTCTTCGGAGAGGGATCGAGCCTTTAGGGAAGGCTGATATTAAGTTTTTCTATCACAAAATGCTCAGTATTCAGCTTGGATTCTGAAATTGCGCCCGGTATGGCGATGGGCTCGCCCGCTATCACACAATGGGACGGAAATGAACTTGGCGAAATATAGGTGTACTGGTTACACCTCTGCCTACCGCTTCGGGGAGTACAGGCGTGAGTGCGTATGTATGTATGCATATATGTAATTTGTTTGCAACTTCATTTAGTACTAGATGTTGTCCGCGTGAACCCCCGTTCCGCTTTAAAATGTAAATATTATAGATTATAATAATATAATGTAAATATTATAAATTAAAGATAAACCAGGGAAACGAAGTAGCAGCTTGAGGCCTAAATCCCCTCCCCTTCCTATTTCCTATCCTTCCTTTAAAGTTAAGTTTTCGTTTTAAGGTCTGTGTGGTGTTGCTTCTTTTTATGGGCAAGCATGGCGCTTACCATCAAGCGAGCGCCTTGCTCGTCTCGTCATTAAATCAAATAAAAAGTTGGTAATGCACCCATAATTCTTTTGCTTAATTGTTTATGAGAGGTGAGGATCACTTACCATCAAGTGAACGCACTTGTTCGTTTGCCAACATATGCTTTAAAAAAAAAAACAAGAACATAATCCCTTCCATATTCAAAGACGCATAGCAACCTTGCGAATCTTCTTGCGACCTTCCTAGCATTAATGCGACACGATAACACGAACTTTGCATTTATCTAATCGATAAAACATTAATAAACACGATTAGTTCACGACATGGCGGATATAATCTTGCACAATTAACGTCTCGAGAAAACTTCGTCGACTAATTTTCTCGTACAGTAGCTATCACTCTGCCTATGTCAGATGTCTCGTAAGTTTATGCTAAGCGGACAGGGATGTTGCTAATTTATGCAAAGGTCATTGCAGCGGCATTTGCTTTTTCTGACGCAACACCAATGCTTTTGTTAAGTCACATTCATCCGCCAATATTAATAATACGACAATATATAACTAATGACTCTAACATTTCGAAATACTTTACTAAGTGAGGGAGCAAACGAGTAAAGACTAAGGTAAAGATAATTAAGCTAGCACACTTGTCTAGAGACATGGAAAAAGACACAAACAAGGTGTCCACGAAACCAGTATTAAGAAACACAGACACACTACAACTAATTAAGTTCTTCAAAGTAAGAAATATAAGGATACTAATTTCAATACAATGACGTTTGTGTCAAACTACAAAAAAGAAAATTAAAATGTGATTTTTCTAACAATATATAAATCTACTATGAATATTAATACAACGGTATGTAAAATAAATAAATACACCCAACAGTCACATACATAGTCCTGACCCCACAGTAAGAGTCTTGTGTCGTGAGTATCAGGAACTACGAGAGACTTTCGGTCTCACAACACCCAGACCCCGAAACAAATAAATGTGGATCACACTAACATTTGTCTCGGTGCGGGGATCGAACCCGCGGCCTCTCGCTTCACAGCCGGCTACTCGTCCGCTGCGCAACGGAGGCTGCCAAAAAATAGCGTATAATCTGAGTAAAACACTGATATAAGTGGGTTCATTGGCATTAAATTCGCTGAGACTACAGTTATACTGACTAAGCAAGAATATACATACAGGCACATAATAAGATTTAATAAATCATGACCTATAGGCACACATTACGTCCTAGTCCTACATTTGTATTTGGTGATCGGAAACCACCAAGATCATAGCGTTTTAATATAAATCGTATTGTTACAATTGATAAAACATATTACGATTTGTCGCAATTTCCAAAATAGACTATAACATTATTAAACTCAAACAATAAGGCCCTCTTGCACTACGATTCTAAGGACGAATTGCACGACGATTCTTATTCGTGTTTAAGTACTATGTTTACTAATAAGAAATTTACGATATACGATTACAATACGATTTGACGTTTCTTAAACACGTTTAGTAGCTAAATATGATCCATCGTTGTGCTAGTCGACCTTAATCGTGTTAACCCACTATTTAAGAACCGATTAAATGTGTCATAAGTAAAGAAGTTTAATGGTAAAATTCTATTTACGATCGTCGTGCAAGTGGGCCTTATGCTCATTTTACCACTGAACATGCTTCCGTGACATAAAGTTTTACACTTTTGATACGATTAAACGTTTCCTAAATAAGTTCAGTGGGTTAATACCGATTTTGGATCTTCGTGCAAATGGGCCTAAAAACCATAAGTCTTTAAAGTTCCAGCCGTAGTCTATAGTCTATTTACAGATAAATATGCTTACTATAAAGTGTTTTGACAGATCTTCCACACAAAATGTGTCAAAAATATACTAATTTTTCTTTTTTTTTTGTACCGGCCATTTTAAGGTCTTGAGGCCATATTAAGGCATAAAATGAAATATTAATTAAAAATAAGTGTTAAAGTCACATTCAACGTGGTGTGCGAATTACATTTTTTATTTAAATGTGTGGATCAAAGTACGTTCGAGACAGCAAACGGCGACCGGTTTATATTACAAACTCGTTATGCTTTGAGTAGAAACACATGATTATAAATATGTTTTTCCTTTGTACGAACTGCGAGTGTGTTCCATTGCTGGGGTCGGTAAGACTAAATAAGAACATGTAAAATGAATTCCTTTCATTAATATCATCATAATGTCAGAATTTTATAAGCACCTACAGGATTTTAGCTCGTGATTATTGATTTACTTTAGCTATTATAATTGATACAGAGGGAATTTCCAATTCATACAACGCGACTTCCTGAACATGTTACTTTATTTAATTAGGTTGAATGACGAAACGAGCATGTCGCTCGCCTGATAGTAAACACCGCGCCAGTCCATAAACACAAGCAACACCACACAGAACTTACAAAGCACTACATGGCACTGGACTGCGTTCGTCACTCCGTGATAGAAGTTGTTAAGTCTCATAATGTCCAGTAGTTTCACAGCCTTCAATGTCCTTCAAATCGATTGAATCAAATTATTTACACGCAGGTGTTTGACTTGACGATGGAAATAGTCAAAGCGATGGTACCAACCCAGACAGACTCTCGCATAGGCGAGGCCTGCCACCTTGTAAATAATTCTCATTATTGAAAAAACCTTCCATAATATCTCCTTCATATCTTATAAAGAACCATGACCTTTAATCACCAAGTTTTCCTTAATCCTTTATGTTATTATTTTTTAATTTTCCTTTTTTTTTCATACCAAAGTCAATATTGCCTTACATAAATACTATGAGGAAAATATACGTCAGGGGTTAATTTACATTTTTAAATATAAAACGAAAAAAAGAAGTCTCTCACTCTAAAGAAGTATGCAAGTAGACTCGCCGCGTTTTGGTAACTGATTATCGTTTTCTAAGGATACTTGAAATACACCGCATTGAGAATGCTTTAGACATTGTTTAATCTAAAATTAGTCGTGGAACTACTTAACTTTGAATCTTACATACATACATAATCTCACGGATACTGGATGAACGTTTGAGTGGTAGAGCCACGCTGTAGACAGTTTTATCTACAGCATGAATGGGCTGGCTCGACCGGGTCGATACCACTGTCTCACAGAAAAACGACGTAAAGTAGCGGCTTGCTGCTGCGTTTCGTACGGTGAGTGAGATATCCGGAAGCCCAAATCCCCTCCCCTTCCCAATCCCTAATTATCCCTTTCCTTTAAGGTCGGCAACGCGCCCATGATTCTTCTGGTTGTGGTCGTACATGGGCGATGGAGATCACTTACTATCAGGTGACCCACTTGCTCGTTTGCCGGCCTACACTATAAAAAAAAAATCCGCGAATAGGTAGGCAGAAATGCAACTAGTGCTGCACCTAATAAAAATCCTACACAAAGTCGACTCTTGCTGCTGCGTTTGGTACGTTGAGTGAGATATCCGGAGGCACAAATCCCCCTCACCTTCCCGATCAACGATCAAGAAACAACTTACATCTTCATACAACTCACTTTTTTTTATATTGTGATGATTCGTCACGATTAAAATGACGCTGAAACAGTTATGCCAAGGTCACTGCTGCGTGAGCATACACTTGCACAACACTTGCTAGCCACTGCCACTTTCCAACGGTATCTACAAATTAGCACCATTCTACCACACAGCAATATGGACGACTCGAATTTGAATAAAATAAATACATAATAATGAACAAGTTTATGGATTAGAAGTTCTAATGGATTAGAAACGATTTATGGTCTCCAAATAATGGCGCACGACACCAACAAATGTATTATTTTAGAAACAAAAAGCAATGAATTAATTATCTTAACGCAAAAAAAGAAATGACACTATCCAATACAATAAATTACAAAATACAATAAATTGCATGGGATGGGATCATGATCATGGGATCATTCCGAGACAAAATATAACCTTATCATAATACCCAGTACATTAAATATCCTTCTAACCCGAAAACAGTGCTAAAACATGCTAGGCTATAGAAATAGATAGACATAGAGAATATGAGCAAAATTATCGAACTGGATACTAAAAACACGCCACAAATCAGTGGACTAGAAAAGGTTTATAACATAATTAGGCTCTTTGGGCTTGATTATGACCTATATATAACATGACCTAAAGAGCACAGGTAATAAAGAAATCAATAGGAATAAAACGGATGATTGTGTAAATAGTTAATTAGTTAATCGTGGACGAGGGCCAGATCGATGAAACACATTTACAAACGATAACATTAATTGTTATGCGTAACATTGAATCACCGGCGTTTGTTACCAAACCGGAGCGGAATATTTTACAACCTTCATTAAGTAATTAATATTGATAATTTGATAAAATAGAATAATCTAGAAAGAATAAGTAGTTTGAAATTGATAGTTACAAATCCCCTTCATTTTCCCAATCACCATGTCTCTCCTTTAAGGTCGACAACGCATCCATTGTTCTTCTGATTTCATGGTGCTCATGGGCGGTGGAGGTCATTTACCATCGCTGTATGTACGTATGCCACTTGCTTTTGCTTCAATAAAATACATAAAACCCCTTTCGCCTGCTCTAAAGCAATACTTTTAAGACCTGTAAAATATAATATATGCATCGGTGTAATCTCAGTCCGAAGTAGCCGCACTAGAAATAGTATTAAAGACGTTCCGATTTCCGTTGTTCCGAAGTCTCGAGTATCCTCAATTCGGATCAAATGTTATTCAGATCGGATGCAGAGCGTAAACAGACTACGGCTTTCGTTCGTCAGTACTTCACGACCGTTGAGAATGGCGTAAACGACTGCGACCTAGTTACAGATATGCGTGGTGATAACCGGACCGGTTTCGCTATGACGATAGCGATTAATGTTTTTTAAATGCATTCTCGTGTATAATTCTTTTTCGTCTCAAATTTTATTTGTGTTATTAATACAGTATGTATTTTTTTTTGTGCAAATGACGTCATACGATCGAGCAGGTCACCTGATGGTAAGTGGCTTCCACCGCCCATTAACACCCAGAATACCAAAATGATCATGGACGCGTTTCCTGTCTGAAAGGAAGAGAATCTTAAAGGAAAAGCTTTTTTTTTTATTTTTTTTATCCTTGCTCGGCAAAGTGACTACGCTACACCTGATGGTAAGTGTAGCGCAATCCAAGAATAGTGTCGACCAACGATAAACAATGTGTCCATCGTAGGTCGGCAAGATCATGCCGGCCTACCAAAGGGCCAAGGGGAGGGGAAGGAAAAAGGGATGGGAAAAGGGTTAGGATCAGGGGGCAAGCCCCCTGGGGAGAACCGGATATACACTGGCTGACCCTGGAACGCGACCCACACAAGGTGGGTCACTATGGCAGGTTTTAGCACCAGTGTACGGTGGTCGCTATCCGGTCGGATACAAGTATCCTCCCACCAGCAAATTACTACGAAAGCTTAGGAAAGGTTACATAACGTCAGTTGTCCGTGAGACAGTGGTAAAATACCGGTCGAGCTGGTCTATTTATTGTTCTACCACATAATTTATTCACCAATACTACCATTGCTTCATAAAAACGGAAACGTTTCGAGATCATCAGCATCTTAGATGATCTTTGAACATCCACGCAAGGTGAAAAATCCTGCATAGTGGCATGTTCAGGAGTTAGCCACTGTATATCCGGTAAGTTCAGGCCGGCATTATACTGTCGAAGGGTACAATCTTTACGGACGACATAGTTTTCGACTGCACTATACTTCAATATTTCCTTACTTTATTTCCAACTCCTCCCTAACCTTCTATCTGATTAATTTCGTTGCGGGACAAAGACATTTAGGCATTCCCAGAGACTCGCCGAGCTTCCCTGCTCGGTGTCAACCAAAATGCGTGCCACTGTTGATCCTGGTGCACAGGAGTTACAGTGGCAGGTGTGTGGGCGGGATAGTCTCTGCACTATACTTCAGGCACACTTTGCCGTGCTAAGATTAAAATGAGAATTACCCTGAAATCTATTTTATAAGAGTCGTTTTGTCGAATCAGGACAAAAAGTCTTTTAATTGCTAGTCCAACATTAGTCTAGCAATGTGTCATTTAAAAATAAATTTTACAACCCTGTATAACTTTATAATGCAGTGTACATTGATAAATATACCACATGTTTACAATGTTTTCTCGTTAAGATAATTTTGTGTATTATTTTCTGTGCCAAACGAATCAAATAATTGAAGATTGAAATTTAAACGGATTTTATCGCGGTTTGTTATTCATTTTGATCCCGACCTTTCCAAACCTTTTCAGCCTTCGTGGTCACGGTGTGGAGAGTTTATTTCAATGTGTAATGTTCACGTAAACATAAGAAATCATTGAATATTGAAAACTGAAACACGCGAGAAAAATGTCTAGATATTCAAACAAATGACGTCATAACGTGATATTGCACACATTCCACGAGCAGAAGAGCCGAGTCACTTGTTGCTTATACTATATTTCATAACACCGTCTTAGCTAATGGTACAAGACACAAAGAGCGACAAAAATACACGCAAGTGACGAAATATTGTTCTGGCGGGAGGCTACGTGATATATTGTTGTACCCTACTAAATACTTTGAATGAAAGGAATTCAAATAATGAAATATTTAACTATGGACTATAGTAAATTAACCATACCGTCAATATCGAAAGGGAAAAATACTAAATTGCCAATAAGTGGACTTTACGGTAAAACATTTTTACTTTGTTTTTGTACAATTAAAATTCATAATAATTATATTAGAAACAAAAATATGAAAATTAGGTTTATTGAAAATTATCCATTGGAAAATAAATTTAATTCGTCGTAAAAAAAATACTTTAAAATGCTCTACATTGTCACATATCTGCTTATGACCTTATGAATATGTGTATGTATAAGTAAAGTTTTAAAATCTCCTCTCTCTTATAATATACGCCAGACGACTAGTTTTCGCAACTCATGACTTGTTAAGAGCATGTGTTAGAAATTCATTTATACCACTGTAGTGTATTATATAGACAAACCAGCTTTGGCACGCGGCTCCGCCCGTGTGAATGTCTTTCTCCGGGATAAAAAGTAAGCTATGTCCTAAACCAGGTCATGGTCTATTTGCGTGCCAAATTTTATCAAATCCATTCAAACAAAAACAAACATAAAACACATATTCGTCATAACAAACATTAAAATTTACATATATCGTATCGAAAGTCCCATTTTTATTAGTAAGCTTCATAATTATTGCTACGGTTTTTAATATAAAGCATAGGCCGGCAAACGATCAAGTGGGTCACCTGATGGTAAATGATCTCCACTGCCCGTGTACGCCCACAATACTAGAAGACTCATGAGCGCATTGCCGACCTTAAAGGGAAGGGATAATTAAGGAATCTGGAAGGGAGGGGATTAGGGCTTCCGGATATCTCACTCACCGTACGAAACGTAGCAGCAAGTCGCTAATTTACGTTGGTTTTCTGTGAGACAGTGATAACGACCCGGTCAAGCCGGCCCATTCATGCTGTAGACAAAACTGTCT
Organism: Amorpha juglandis; assembly: GCA_949126905.1. Taxonomy (NCBI): domain Eukaryota; kingdom Metazoa; phylum Arthropoda; class Insecta; order Lepidoptera; family Sphingidae; genus Amorpha; species Amorpha juglandis. The sequence goes on along the minus strand of OX421374.1, from coordinate 14,408,937 downwards.
ACAGCGTGGCTCTACGACTCATAAAACGCTTATAAATATAAGCCATCAAACGCCTATAAAATCATGTAGGTATGGCATACTGACGAGACCTAATATATACATACACATACATCCAGAACCATTATGCTGATATAATGGACTATTTTTGTTATTCTATCTTATCATCATCATCATCATCTCAGCTTATTGCCGTCCACTGCTGAACGTAAGCCTCCCCAAGTGAGCGCCAACCATCTCGGTCTTGGGCAACCCGCATCCATCCGCTACCTGTCATCTTTTTCAAGTCGTCGGTCCACCGTGTAGCCGGGCGCCCTACACTACGTTTGCCTAAACGTGGTCTCCACTCTAGCACCTGTCTGCTCCACCGACCATCTGTCCGTCTGCAGACATGACCGGCCCACTTCCACTTCACTTTCTATCTATATTGCTCCAATAATAAACATATTTTTCTTTCTTTTTTTCTAGGTGACGACTAAAACTAAAAGCTACTTGAATATTGACTTACTTGTATCCAGTGAGAATGTTGAGTAGCGTGGACTTGCCGGCGCCTGATGGGCCCATGATGGCCGTCAGCTCGCCAGAGCGAAGCCGCCCCGACACTGACCTCAGGATTGTCTTCACATCTGCACAAATACTACGAATTAACAATGGCCATAAATGTTGAACAATCTTCATTAAATAAGGCTAACGGTTGGTAAACAGATGGGCACGGAGCACACGGTTCCATTTTAGTTGAACAACTACTAAATCGCATACGATTTGAAGCGTCTGAACGGATTCGATCGAATTGATCAAGAAAAACCCATAAGTACAGTTTTCGTTGATTCAAATGAACCTGCATATTCATATAAATGAAACTTAAGCATTCATTAGTTAAACACTATTTTATCTTTCTCTGTCAACGCGATTTATAAAGGGGCTAGAAAGAGACGAAAACAATGTTTAACTAATCATTGCTTAAGAAAGTTTGTAAGTAATGACCATTATGGACAGGGAGCCCTCGGGTAGCTGATCCACTTGACTACTATCAAGCTCATTTTCCGTGAGTAGCTTCGTTTCGATGAGACGACCAACTATTCCCTATGCGAAAATTCTCTATTGTGGTGGCTAACAGAGGTAGCAAGGATAGAATATTTCGATTTGATGATACTCAAAAAAATATTATTTTATTTGTAGGACAATATGACAGTTAAATTATATAAATATTAACTAAGTAAATACAAAAAAATCAGCTGGTTAGTAATCTGATAGTAATACGTCGATCTGTATAAAAACCAAGCGGGTTTTTTTTACTACGTAGACTGACGTCATCACTGTTCGTATATGGATGTACTAGTTGCATATCTGCCTATACTTTAGAACAGAACACATACGTTAGCTTATTTAAAAGATACCCTCTTATCCCGAACGGAATATTCAGGGTAAGAGCTGAAAACATAACTATTGTTAACATTACACCGTATTAAATGAAATAACATATTTATCAGAAACACAGATAGAGCCATCAATGTACTTGCATGCAGATCAAAATCAATTATTTCCGTTTGTGGTAATTATACAGAGATAAGCGAGATGGCAAAACAAACCTTGGACATTGTACGGACGAGCGTAGTGATAGAACGGTCCGTTAGCGACATTAAACTATTCTACCTATCGCACCGTAATAGAGTTCAAAGTCGTACCACTGAACTTAGTAGGTCCCTCAAGTTGGTTGAATTAACAACTTTCAAACGATTGCGCGAATTTCTCGCAATAAGTCAAATAGAAAGACAAAATGTTGTGCGTAATATATAAAGACTGTTGTGTGTTTATGTCCTACTTATTTTCTTAAAGAAAAACCGTAATTTACTAATTTCAATGCAGTTCAAAAATGGATGAAAAATATGTATTAATAGTAGGTTTATATGGCCAACTTACAAGCTTGAATTTTATTATCTGATCCCAAAGTAGTAGCTTTCTGTTACGTTTCGTAAGGTGAAACCGGTGATCCGGAGACCCAAATCCTCCCAGTCATGATCTCTTTTAGGCCAAAAAACCAACAGCATCACTCCTCATAAATAACATAATAGAATTTTTTAAAAGTCGTTGACCAATATCCTTCCTTTTTTTTAAACCAAAAAGTTGACAAAAACCAGCCAGTCCTCGCATAAGAGGTTACCGTACAAATTACATATTCAACACAAAAAGAAATATGAAAACTTTACGAACAAATCCCGACAACAACTAACGATACAAGTTGAAATACTAACGTTCGTAATAATTCAACATAACATGTACCATCTAACTCCTTTGTTCTACAGAGTGTTACTCATCGTCGGTCAAAGTCCCTTCCTGTGTGCATATACATTTATCATTTAAATGACATTCCTTATTATTGTACTGATAATAGGCATTATCTAAAAATCAAACAGCAAGCAACCTAGAAGTAGTCTTTGAAATGACCCCGATCCATCCCTGCAACGAGACAATGAAGGACTGTGATATGCAAATATTTGTTTCGGATCTGATGTGATGGGAAAGATTACCGAAAATATCTTTCGATATCCAAGATGTGGTATAGCGAAATGAAATGAAATAGTTTTGACCACTAGCTGTCCCGCGCGGTTCCACTCGCAACATATAATTAAAAGTTAGGGTTCAAATATTGAGGTATGTGTGATATGCGAAAGATCTAAAAAAAATTAAAACCCGACTGTAGCGGACTGCAACGCCACCTATCGGGACAAATTGTGAATCTAAACCCACTCAAACACATAAAAACGGTGGTAGCTAGTTTTTTTGGACTGCACTACGCTTACCATCAGGTGTAGTGCAGTGACGTTGGCGTGCTTGGATAAAAAAAAATCTGTCCAACAGTTTAGGAGTTTTTAGAACTATCGAATAGCAATCCATTTTTAGATACGCAGATAGATAGATGTAGGCAATTAAAATAGCGCTTATGACAAGTCAGTACAGGAAAATAGCATCATCAATAGACTTGATACATAAAATCTATTTTATACATTTTTACATTTGTTAGGTGTTATTCATATCCAAGGGGGGGGAAGTCAGGGTACGGTCTTGGTGGGAATCGCTGTAAGTGAGAACAGCATTGCCTACAAAATGCCAAGAAACCATCTGCTGTGTTAGTGGCGGAACACAAAATTCTAGCAGAGCCCTGGCCAGTCCGAGTCACCCCACGTCCACGCCGTCCCTCCTGGGAACTGCTGCAACCGTGCATCCACACGGCCGCCATCTCGAGGTGCAGCTGAGCTGAGGGTGCAGGGCGAAAGGCGAGTCTTCTGCGCCTCAAAACAGAACCAACCTCACTAGGGAGGAAACCCGAAACAAAACCGAGCACGCCCACAGGCTCCAAGGTGGCAGCCCCACCAGTGGGCTAGGGTATAGTGGGCTAATCACTCGCTTACCTGAACTCCAAACAGATTAAAGAAACTAATATAGTACGAAACCGGACCGATCAAACTACAACGACCTTTGGCATGAAAACACGGACACGAATTGCTTGCTGGAACGTGCGAACACTGAGCGAGGATAGCCGACTAGTCCAAGCTGAAGCAGAAATGCTAAGATACAAGCTGCATATACTCGGTCTCAGTGAAGTGCGCAGAAATGGATTCGGAGAACTGAGAACGTCCAGAGGCCTTACTTTTCTTTACTCCGGGAAGGAAGATGAAGAAGACGTCCGTGAAAACGGCGTGGGATTCCTCCTTTCTGACGCGGCGAAGAAGAGCCTGCTGGACTGGAAACCAATCTCAGAGCGAATCATCATAGCCCGGTTTAACAGCAAAGCCCGAAAGATAACCGTCGTTCAGTGCTATGCGCCCACAAATCTGGCATCAGAGGAAGACAAGGACGATTTCTATAGTGCACTGAACCTGACTATAAAAAACATCCGCAAACAGGACATAGTTATCGTCATGGGGGATCTGAATGCCAAGGTTGGCACAAACAACGACGGCTGTCAAAGACACATGGGTACACACGGGCTAGGAGTCCGGAACGAGAACGGGGAGAGATTCTTGGAGTTCTGTCAAGACAATGACCTCACCATCGGAGGCACTTTATTCATTCATGGTGACCACCATAAGTACACATGGAATTCACCCGATGGAGTCACCAAGAACCAAATCGACCACATTGCCATCAGCTCCAAATGGCGCTCATCACTGCTCGACGTCCGCAACCGTCGTGGCGCGGATATCGACAGCGATCACCACCTAGTTGTAGCCGAGGTGCGACTCAAAGTAGCTGTAGCTCGAGCTGCCAGCGCGACCATCAGGATAGGCAAACGATTTGATGTCAACAAGCTGCGGGATCCAGACGTAGGCGACGCTTTTAGACTCGCGCTCCGAAATCGCTTCTCCGTTCTAGAAACGGACTCTAACACTACTGTCGACGCGGAGTGGAACCACATCAAAATGGCCTATACAGAAACCAGCTCCGTCGTCCTTGGACAAAAATCATTCGCACGCGAAGACTGGATGTCACAGACAACCTGGAACCTCATAGAAGAAAGGCGCCAGCTCCATCTTCAACTCCTTGCAACCAGCGAAGTGGCAGTACGCGAAGACCTAAGGCTGCAATACAGACATATTCGCAGAAAAATCTACCGCAGTACCCGTCATGACCGTCGAGTATGGGCTGATGGTGTTGCGGATTGCGCCCAACGTGCTGCCAACTCCGGCAATCTCAGGGAGATGTACAAGGCGACGAAGACCTTGGCCGGGAATCGGAATCAGAGGAAGAAGAAGCCCTTGAAAGACAAGAGAGGCCAGTTGATTGTGACATCGGAGGGACAGCTTCAACGCTGGTGGGAGCACTTTATGGAGATCTTCCAAGTGTCGAATGATCCCGTTACTACGGCCACAACTGCTGCCAACTTTCCCGCACAAAGCCTGGACATTAATGTGTCTCCCCCTACAGAAGAGGAAGTAGTGAAGGCCATTCAATCACTGAAGGATGGGAAAGCCCCGGGAATGGACCTTATCACAGCGGAAATGCTCAAAGCTGACATCCCCACCGCCGCGAGCGTGCTGACGCCCCTTTTGAGGAGCATCTGGTCAGCGGAAGAGTTGCCCGACGACTGGAACAAGGGCCTTCTAATTACCGTACCCAAGAAAGGAGAGCTCAGTGAATGTGGCAACTGGAGAGGCATCACCTTGCTCTCGATTCCGTCTAAGGTGCTCTGCAAGATCATCCTGGACAGACTGTCTGGGGCCGTTGAACCTCTTATCCGCAAAGAGCAGGCAGGTTTCCGACCCAACCGATCGTGTACGGACCAGATAAACACCTTGCGCATAATCCTCGAACAGGCATCAGAATGGCAAAGGGAAATATATTTGACCTTTGTGGACTTCGAAAAAGCCTTTGACACTCTAAGATGGAGCTGTATCTGGGATCGGCTACGTGAAATTGGCGTCCCCGAGAAGATCACCAACATAGTTAAGGCCATCTACAAGAAGTATTCGTGTAGAGTCACTCACGACGGCCTCGTCTCGGAGGACATACCGGTCCATGCGGGTGTACGCCAGGGGTGTCTTCTTTCTCCCCTCCTCTTCCTTGTCGTCTTGGATGGCATCATGAATAACACCAACAACAGCAAGCGCCGTGGCATAGAGTGGGGACTGTCCCATGTGTTGGAAGATTTGGACTATGCCGATGACCTATGCCTATTGAGCCATTCACGCGCCGACATGCAAGCCAAACTAGACGACCTAGGGCGAGAGGCTGCGGAGACGGGGCTTAAGATTAACATACAGAAGACCCAGGAGATGAGGTGCAGAGCGACAAGCACTTTGCCGTTGCTCATCGGCACAGAGGGTGTGGAGAGAGTCCACAAATTTACCTACCTCGGTAGTGTAGTGTCAGAAACAGGAGGAACCGAAGAGGACATCGCTTCGAGAATCGCCAAGGGGAAGGCAACCTTCGCACGGCTCCGCCCTATATGGCAATCGCGGAAACTGACTAGGAGAGTTAAGCTCAAAATATTCCGGTCCAACGTGAAAACCGTGTTGCTTTATGGATGTGAGACGTGGAAGGTCACCAAGGACATCTCGCATCGGCTCCAAGTTTTCGTGAACCGCTGTCTTCGCCGTATTCTTGGTGTATACTGGCCCGAGAAACTCTCCAACCTAGATCTGTGGGAACGCTGTGGTGAGACTCCGATCGACCAACAGATCAAACGCCGCAAGTGGAACTGGATCGGCCACACGCTCCGAAGGGACCCTGACCACATACCGAGGCAAGCCCTAGACTGGAATCCCCAAGGAAAGCGGAAACGAGGCCGCCCTAAGCAATCCTGGCGGCGGACGATCACTGCAGAAGCGAAAGCTATAGGAAAGACCTGGAGCGAAGTAAAGCGCGAAGCTCAAGACCGATCGAGATGGCGACGTACTGTGGACGCCCTCTGCCCCATCGAGGGGACATAGGACAATAATGAATGATTCATATCCAATAGACTGCACACGTAGTCAACACGTTACCAACCAATGACTGATATTGAAAAAAATGTAAAATAATAATTAATTTAAACACAAAGTCATTGACATTACAGTTTGTATTACCTACATTGTGCGACCTAGTGTTTAATTATATATTTGACCCTTAACATCACTTAGCATAAAACACAGTTATTTCTTTTATTCTATTGTAAATTCTAAAGATTGACAGATACAACACTGAATAGGATTTTAACAGAAACACTTTAGTCACATAATACATATATCATTGGAAACAATGGTAGCTGGAAAATTATGAACAAAATGTATAAAACATCTATACTGGTAAGCAAACAAACATACGAAGCGAACATTGACTAGTAAGTAAGACACAATTAAAGACCACAATATTTGACAATAAAAACTACGATTACGATTATTGCGTAATTTTTATGACTTTCGAAAATATCTAGAAAAAATCTATCTAAAAAAAAATTAAAACAGCTAATACTGGTGTAACAGTAGAAGTCACATTCAATCAAAATTTATCCTCAAAATTATCCTCTGCTATTCCACTGTCCACTTCTATTAATCTATTTCTACTCTCTACTTATCTACTGTGCTTTGGATGTATGGTCATCAATAGCGCCATAACTATCGAATGGATTTGTATGAAATTTAGCACATAGATAGACAATAACTTGCATAATTAATGTCGTGGACTAATCGATATCATAAAACATTATTTGATGTCAAATTATATGAATTAAACTTTTCAATTGCAATAAATGGAAGGAACATATTTGGGGGAACAGAAAAAAAAACACTTAATATTTTGGTTCGCCAATTTCCTCTTCCTATCCTTGTAATTATTGGATAATTTTATGATATAGTAAAAATAATTGCATTAACCTCTATAGAAGAGGTGACCTCACAGGTTAATTTTGCGATCAATAACCTTTTTAAATACTCATTTAAGGACAAAATGTCCGCGTATAACAAACATATAGGGAAAATTACATACAAAAAAATAGTAATCAATTATTTTTAAACAGAAAAATAACTTTATCAAAGTACGCATTGACTAATTGAAACAAATAAATCATCAATTTCGCAACTGAACAGTTTGGTTCCTTGACACCATGATAAGCGTTACCTGTTCTTATCAGATTATCGTATTAGGTAAAATTGGGTTTAATCAATATATTCACGTGTATACCACGTAGATTATATGCACGTGTCAAGCATCGTATGAATTCATAATCATAACTTTAAACCGGTGCGCTTGCTGTTACTCTTAAAAGAGTTCCCATTTTTAGCTCGTACTCCATCTTCAATCTTGCCAAATTTGTCTTGTACCAACTACAAAGTAAACACTAGCGAAAAGAAAACAAGCCAGAAGAAGACACTGCATCGCCTTAAGCATGAGTTGGATGTCGAAGTTCAGAATAACATAAAGTTTGCTGATCTACCGATCGAAAGGCAAGTAGATATGTGTAAATTTCGTAATAGCTAAAATAAATTTTAAGTTGTCACATACATACCCGCAGTTTAATTTGTCGTAAGACACATTTAGACCCTTTTCCCATAATTACAAATACCGATTATATTACACAACTTGTAATCTCTCGACATATCGATGATAATTATGAAGAAAATGATAACAACAACGACCTTCTCAGTTTCAGCACAATTAATAGTTTTGATAATTATATATTGTTCATAAAAAACAAAAGCACCTTCAAATAACCGAAGAAAAAATATAAAGGTTACTATAGTAACAAATTTATCGTACCGCTAATAAAACATTGATTGTAAAAGGAGACGACATAAATTCCAAGTTACATCAAATGTTTGTGTGATCTGAGTATTTCCGGATCTTGATATTTGACTCAAATGCCAAGTATCCGATACCTACAATAAAGAAAATCTGAGTGGGGAACAAGACATTGCAAGTATACGAGTATGGATATTCACGGCCGTTGAAGATCACTTACCATCAGGAGATCCACTTCCTCGTTTACCAGCCTTTACTATAGAGAAAAAAAACTACAACATACATACATAAACCTTTACAAACAATTCACGAAGATTGGCTCAAATCACGTTAATTCCAGACAAAAAGTCACCGACACTCGACTTCCTATCTTGCATAAAGGCCGCTGACCACAATTACACTGGATGTACTGAATTGCTTCGTGTACGCCTACTGCTATACAGGAATTAACGTTTCCTTTGCCATTTCGTTTATGGACGGCACGACTTTAGCTATTTTTACTAGCTACTACTGACGTTGCGAACTGAATTTGGGTAGTCTTTAGTCGCTCTGTAGGTATAACAGAGAGATAATTGGGATTTCTCGACTGGATAGTGTTTACTGTCACGACATGATGGATATCCGCCATAGTGGCTCGCTCTAGTATCATTCAGACTCATATGAAGATCATGAAGCAACTCCATGTCGGCTCTCTCATCGGCCGACATTATAAACAATCCCGGACAAGGTGTTAGATTTTTCAAATGGTAGAATACAATAAAATGATAGACAAGCAGTAGACAGTTATGTCTCCAGTATGAATAAACTGGCTCGACTGGATTGTTACCACTGTCTTGAATAAAATCCATGTGAAGTAACAGCTTGCTGTTGCGTTTCGTACGGTGAGAGATATTCGGAAGACCAAATCCGCCTCCCCTTCCCAATCCCTTAATTATCTCTTTATTTAGGGTCGGCATCCATGATTCCCCGGGTATTGTGGATGTTAATGGCCGGTGGAGATCACATACCATCCGATGACCTACTTGCTCGTTTGCAGGCCTCTGCTATTACAAAAACAACACAAATTATGGATTATACGTACCCTGGTATTTGAACCCTGGACCACTCCATATACTCAGCCCTAGACCAGAGCATATACCGTTGAATTTCACATACTAGTTCTTACATTTTGGAATCTAATAAATATGTAACGAATTGCTACTGACCAATCATAAACAAGCGTAAAAAGAGCCAAGTGTAACATATCATCTATCTGTTCTAATGACTGGCCTTTAGAAGCATGACGAGCCAATCACGAGAGGTCATCGCGCACACCTATTAATTAAAATGATGCAGTAAGTACCTACGTCTGCTGGTACCATAATGACATAGAAAACCATTTGGACCTTGGACTGGGCAGCACAAGGACAACTGGTGTGGAAACAATCTACAGCTTTGCAACCTATCTCTATACATTATTTCTTAAAGATGTTTTTTGTCGGAACGCCTTTCCTTTCATAATACTAAATCAAATTTAATGATTCAAACATTATTTTAAAGCTTATGTTTGCCGCTATTGACGAAGTTGGAAAATTAACAGAGCCATCTGTTGACAGTATAATTAAATAATTCGATGTATTGTATTTACTTATTTCTAATTTATTATTAACTGACCACTATCGGTGTGAAGTATTCGCACGGGTCATCTAGTTCTTCCTTATTATAAATGTGAAACTTTGTATATTTGTTAATCAATCACGCTTAACGGCTGAAAAGATTTGAATGAAGTTTAGCAAGTAGACATAGGGACATAGAACACAAGATCCCGGAAAAAGACATTCACACGGGCGGAGCCGAAACAGACACTAGTATTGAATAAAAAAATTCAATGTGTTCCAAGATTTCACAAGAAATTCACTACATGAAACCAATTTTAAATTGATTATACTTGTTGTAGACTAACTTTTACCAGCGGTCCCACCAGCGTAAACAGCCTTTACAAAGATAAAAAGTAGCCCATAACCGTCTCCAGGTTTCCATCTATCTCTGTACCAAAATTCATCAAAATCGGTTCAGCGATTTAGGCGTGAAAGCGTAACAAACAAACACATTCGTATTTATAATATTTGTCAGGATCTTTTTAATTGGGAAATCAAGTAAAAGTTGTTTTGCCTAACTTTTGAAGGTGTAAACCAGTTTATATTAATTGAATACAAAAATAAGTGTACAGGGTGCAATATAAACAGTAATCGCAAATTTCTCAAACAGAAACAGCTACAATATGGAATACCAATATGTAGGTATTGGTAAATAAATGCTTCATGCAGTAGACTATTCCAAATTTTCTGACTTGGCAAAGTGACTACAATGGACCTGGTGTTAAGTACAAATAGTCCAAATAAAATGACAACCATCAAGATGCATTGCGTCTTACGACGGTGAGCAGACTTATTATATTACTTAGACATGTATACCCACATGTCTGACCCCGGAACGCGACTCCCTGACGAGTCACTATGGCAGCATTCAGCATGTATACGTTGGTCGCTTTTCGGGTACGAGTGCAAAAATTATTAGGTATCCTGCGACCAGAAATTAGACACCAGCGGGGGAAAAAATGGGGTTACATAGTTTATGTTCGATTGAATTTAAAAGACATGATCTACTTATTATAGCAGATAAGTCGAGCGAAGCCGCGAGCAAACTCTTAAAGATAAAGTACATATAGCAAAATAGGATATTCTAAGAAAGATAAGCAGTAATTGCATTAGCTATGTGTGACGACTCTAATCAATAAGCCGACGTCTCCGGGTCGCTTGGGTTACATTGTTTATGCAAAGTTTTCAAAACAGACTGTTCATTAATAAATAACTTCAATGCAATGCATTATAATTAGTTTGCGAGCTATTAACCGACTTTAAAAAGAGGTACTCAATTCGTATTTAGCTACATGTATTACTTTTTTTTATTTGATTGAATGACGAGACGAGCAAGGCACTCGCCTGGTGGTAAGCGCCACGCCTGCAAGTTTTTTTTTATTTGTGTAGGATATGATGATGGAGTACGGGTGGAATTGGGAAACTCCTTAACTGATAATAGCAAATGCATCGCAATTCAGGTTTTGAACACGGTTTTTATTTTTTTTCTATTATGAAGGGGTCCCATTAAACTAAAGTCAAACCTGACATAACAACAGAATTCTAGACTGACTCGGTAACGCAGTTGTAATACATACGCGGTACGACTGCTGTGCTAACGTATCGGGTTCGATCCCCGGGTCGGATAAAAGTGATATAGGGTTTTTATATGCATAAATGCTCAGTATCAACTCGGAGTCTGGAGTTGCTATCGGTATGGTAATAGGCCCGCCGCTTATCACATCATGTGACAGAAATAAGCTTGACGAAATATGTTGTACACCTTTTCCTACCCCTTCGGGGATTACAGGCATGAGTACATATGTATGTATATAGAGTTATGTCATACATATAATTTATGTAATGATTTCTTATTTTTACGCGTATATTACACATTGAAATAAAACTAATTTAAACGGATTTTATCGCGGTTTTTTATTTATTATGGGCCCAACGTTACGAAAGCTTTTCAGCCTTCGTGTTCACGGGGCGGTGTCCAGCCAAAATCCGTTTAAATTATTTTTATTTCAATACATAATTTATGTATTATAACATGAATAATAATTCGGACCGCACTAATGAAACATGTACCTATATAAAAAGAATAACATATAATCATGTGACTTTATAAAAACCAGAAAAATAAAATACTCAACTTATTTTGGCTTTTCAACTTATTCATTCTATGAAGATGAAGTCATCTAAGATTGACAACAATGGTTAATTACTTAATGAGTTTTAAATTTACATTGAATAGGAGATATTTTTTTTCTTTTCAATGTCAAAATCAAGAGACCTGACTGACTGAGACTGTTGTCAATCTTAGATGAATTCAGCTTTATGGCAATTTCTAGCCCTCAATTACGTTTGAATTTGATTTTAAATATAACAAACATATACACCGTAAGAACAGTTCGACAGTTATTAACAGTGACTAAATATTGAAATCAAACTAATTTAAACGAATTATTTTAGTCCCGACACCTCGGGATAAAAAACCGCGATAAAATCCGTTTAAATTAGTTTTATTTCAATGTGCAACATTCATCATCATCATCATCAGCCACAGGACGTCCACTGCTGAACATAGGCCTCCCCCAAAGATTTCCAGAACGACCTGTTGGAAGCGGCCGGCATCCAGCGACTTCCTGCGACCTTTATCAGGTCGTCTGTCCACCTTGTAACATTCGCTTAAACGTAATCATAGTGACTAAATATTTGAGATATTAGGAGTTGAAAATCTAAATCTGACCCGCTCTAGTTGATATCTGGGTTATCAAACGGTGACGTGGTCCGTCCAAAAAAAATCCATAAACAAGCTTATTCTGATTTACAACTTATTGCAGTGTTACGATTAAAAACATGCGTTTCGATCGAAAAAATTAAGTGCGAGCGTAGTAGTAAGAAATCCTCAGCGGGGTTGAAGTCAGGCATGCAGCCAATCTTAAAAACTACAAGCCAATCTTTTTGTAACATATTATGTTACAAGCTCGCCGACCCCACTGCGTGGGATAAGGGCAGGTGAAAGAATATGTGTTAGTAGAATACAATATAGAACAGAATACATTATATGTACAACCATTTTCCGGCTGTCCACGCCAGGGAGGCAATTCTCAACGCACTCGAATTGGAAAAAAAAAATCCATCCGGATTTTTAGAAATACAATTTAAGTTGAGTTATTCTGAAAATCTCGGGTTCGACATTTGTCGTATGTCAGCTGATCGATTGATACTTCGAGAATTACTTTACTATTTACCATTCGAAGTTTTACAGTAAAGAACCGACTCGAATTGCTGAATCGAGACCGAGATTATTTCGAGGGAAATGAGAATTGCTCCCCGATCAATCACTCGAGAGAATAATAAGTACATTATCTGAGGTAACAGGTCTGTACTAGGTCATCAATATCACGCGTTCGCATTCCAAAATAAACGAACATTGCTAAAACGCATAAATTAAATCGTAATAACATCGTTATTATTACGGAACAAGGATATTCTGAGTGGTAGAGCCACACTGTAGACAGTTTTGTCCACAGCATGAATGTACCGCCTCGACCGGGTCGTTGCCACTGTCTTACAGAAAACCGACGTAATTTAGCGGTTTGCTGCTGCATTTCGTACGGTGAGTGGGATATCCAGACGCCCAAATCTCCCTTCCCTATCCCTTAACTATACCTTTCCTTTAAGGTCGGCAACGCGCCCATAATTCTTCTGGTGTTGTGATCATACATGGACTGTTGAGAACACTGACCATCAAGTGGGTCACCCACTTGCACGTTTGCTGGCCTATACTATAAAGAACTAATAGACGGAACCCAGAAACGCCAGCTAAACAAATTGTAACAAGAGGACTGAAACCTGATAATGAAGAATCTTCATTATCATTCATTGAAGATAATGTAGTTTTAGCAATCGTGACAGATATCACGCAAGTGGTCGTCCTTTGTTGTGAGAACAAAAAAAATATTTATTATGACGGAGTTTATCGTCAACACACAAGTACAAGAAACATTGAGGTCGCACAAGTTGGCTCATTAAGCGACACGGAATTAAACAGTCAAATACTAATGAGGCATTTGAAAATATCATTATCTATTTCTATTTAAACTATTATGTATGCTTACGTAGGTTTTGACCTTCGCAAACAAGATTTTTTAAATGATCACATAAAAGAAAATGGATATAAACATAGTCCCAAAAAAAATAGCAGGTTGGACAATGACAACTTGTGGTCGAATTTACGATTCGGAAAATCAATCAATGTGAGGGCAAGCCTATCGCCATACCGGGCACAATTCCAGACTCCGGGCTAATACTGAGTGATAGAAAAAAAAACAATATCACTTTACCCGACCCGGGGATCGAACCCGAGACATTAGCACAGCAGTTGTACCGCGTGCGCAATACAACTGCGCCACCGAGGCAGTAAATACATCAATATTCATTTAATAAAAGAAGATAAAAAAATATCCTCAATTTATTCAAACCGAACTTTTTGTTTGTCACGCTACCTGTTGCTAGCATCAAGTTAATTACTTTAAATGGCACTAAATCCGACGGTGCCAAGAATAAAAACTTCATAACTTCAAAATTCAGTTCAAAATAAAAAAATACTCACTGCTTTTTCTTCCCTCCTGGACTTTGTATGTGAGGTCTGTAAAGGCCAAGTCGACGGGCGGCCTCTTCGGCAGATGCGTGAGGGTCTTGTGCTGTGCCGGCGTGATGGTCACCTTCAAACTGCCCTTCCTGTCGGATAACATCGGTTTAGTGTCCACGGGTCCCGCCAGGGCTGACTCTTTGTCCACTTTCATGATGTATAACTATATTCTCATCACACTACGTCACAAAGGATTTGCGAGCGCGCGTTACGCGGGCACACCGCGCGCTGATTCCGAAGGGACTGACTCGAGGCGCGGACGCGGACTCGGAGCGACCGACCGCCACTCCAACTGACAAGCAATCAGAGGTCGTCACTCGTTATGTAGGAAGCTGACGCGACAAAAGTTTAAAGTTCAACCCTTTATAGTGTCGTGGTCATGAGAATTCAGTTTTTTTTTCTGTTATTTTGTATTTTTTGACATGTGACATTTATTCATGAACGTATGCCGACGTACAGACGATGATACACAGTATAATGCAGGAAATATTTAAACCTCGCGATAGAAAGTTTAGTGCAAAACACCCATCATCGAATAAGAGCAATACATGTACACATTTTATTTCACTTGATTTAAGAACTTTACTAAAGACGTTGGCTGGCTCAGCCAATATATTGACCTGCTCTAATTCAAATAAATAATATTTCAATGTAGTGCAAATATTGAAAATCAATTTAAAAAAAGAGCAATATTAGGGTTTCTAGCCCGTTCTTCTTTAACGAAACAGCATTCCGAACCCACGGTGAAGATAAAAATTCACTGAATATAAATGATGATTGACATTTTAATGATTCAAATCAAATCGTTTATTCATCATTCATTCAATAAAGACTTGATTTGAGTAAGATAGTTGTCTCCTAGACCGGGGAAGGCCCAATTGGCTTCTTTGCAATGCTATGTGATGGAATGGCTAGGCAGATTGGACAGACATGAGCATCAACGTGGCAATGCGACCTATTATTCTTAATGGTGGAGTTTAGGGAGGTTTAAAAAAAAAAATTGAATCGCGGTGACCAAAAGTTTGAAAAATAGTGAGTAAACTGGTTACTTATTACGCCAAATAAGTGAAACGGAAGAGAGAACTTACAACTTTGCACCTTAATTTAACGTCCTAGACATTAAGATGTGAACAAAACATTTACGGGTAATAAATTCGCGAATTACAATGAAATTGAACATTGGACTTCATGAGAATAATCGTCCTCAACCTTTAATTCACAACATTAACAGAAAAACTGTAAAAAGGGCGAGGACATTACATACATACATTATGTTTAAATAATTTCAAGTCATTCCTTGTTTGCCAAACTGATTTTGGGCGTGGGATCTTAGGCTTCCATACCCAAGGATGCCAACATAACTTTTATTCTAATTTATGTCGGAAGTCTTTGATCCCCGATGCACAAAGATGTGTTATAAGTTTATAAATGGTTAGTTTATTGAAATAAAACTGATTTAAACGGATTTCATCGCAGTTTTTTATTTTTATTTTGGTCCCGACGCCGACGTTTCGACAGCTTTTCAGCCTCAGTGGTCACGGGGTTGACTGAGGTTGTCTCGATATGTTAATGTTACATTATCTACCTTTAATTTAAAATTATCAAGTTTTGTTGATGGTCCGACCTACGCAGAAGGACCATCTACACAACTTGATTTTATTATATATAAATATATAATAAAAAAATGATAAACCGCGATAAAATCCGTTTAAATTAGTTTTATTTCAATGTGTAGCATTCGCGTAAACGTAAGAGATCAAAACGATTAGTGTACCACATCGAAGTTATAAAGTAAAGCAAAATAATTTTCTGTATTCAATTCAAAATGCTAAACACATCAAAGACCGAAGCAGTTCAGTGACGCTATAATTATTACAACACGTAATTTGCCAACTTATTATTCCGTTTTTTTTTGTAATAAGAAACCAGTTTTAATAATATACAATAAATAAAATATATCCAACTTAGCAATGCGAGGCAAGTTGATATGTGTGAGACAGACTTACAATTTTTTTATAGTATAGACCGACAAACGAGCAAGTGGGTCACCTTACCAAGTGATCTCCACTGCCCATGTATGCTCACAATACCGAAGAATCATGGGCGAGTTACCGACACTAAAGGAAAAGGATTGGAATGGGATTTGGGCCTCCGGATATCTCACTCACCTTTACGTCGGTTTTCTGTGAGATAGTGGTAACGACCCGGACGAGCCGGTATATTCATGATGTAGACAAAACTGTCTACACGTGCGTTTCGACTACTGAGATTGACGAATACGCTACAATCCGATCCCAATTTCCAAAAATCCCAAATTCCAATATTTTTTTTTAAAGGGCGGCAACACACCCACGCTTCCTCTGATATCGTGGGTATTGCTGAGTGGCGGCGTAACCCCTATCCTTGATGGCTACTTTCCTTTTACCGTAAAATAAAAATGGTACATAAAGGTTAGGTTTCAGGGAGTGGTTTGATCCTTCGAGCCGGAATTGTATTGGAATTTTTAAACACCTAAAGTAAAAATACCTTTAGATAATTGGGCCTACATAGGCGAAATGGTAAACCCGCAAAGGACCATTTTTAAGTAAAAACAATGACATCAGATTAAATCGACTTCCGCGTCTCGTCGATCAAGCTGATCGTGTAATTCAAGAGTACAATTTCCGCGAAAGTGATTATTCAATGAAAATTCACTTCGTATGGTCATTTCACAAAGACTAAGTTTTAGACAAGCGTATAATATATAATATAGAAGGTGGTAAGCCCCTCGTATGCGAGAGGCCGTCTGGGTTGGTACCACCGCTCTATCTATTTCTGCGGCCAAGCAACAATGTTTAAGCACTATTGTGTTTCGGCTTGAAGGGCATTGAAGACAGTGATATTACTAGCCATTGTGAGACTTAACATCTTATGTCTCGGGGTGACCAGCGCAGTTCAGTGCCATGCAGTGTTTTGTAATTCTCAGTTCTGTGTGGTGATGCTTCTGTTTATGGGAACGCGTGGCGCTTAACATCAGGCGAGCGCCTTGCTCGTCTCGTCATTCAATCAAACAAAAAAAATATATATTCTTAAGGCTTCAAAATCACTGTATTACCTTGTCCATTCTAATTCTATGATTTGGTGTAATAGCGAACAATACTACAATAAATATCTACTCGGTGTTTGTCAATTCCGCTAATCTCCATATTAGGCATGTCACAAATCCTTGACTTTATTCTTTATCGTCATATGATTTCAACCCAAAAACAAAATACGTTATTGTGCTGTGCAATATTCATGTGTTAATTCTTTGTTATCCTACTGTTAGGTGATAATAAAATATTGTACCTAGTTGGACATTTATATATATTTACAGTTTCGTATGTAAAAGATGACTAAGTATTGAAATAATACTAATTTAAACGGGTTTTATCGCGGTTTATTATTAATTTTAATCCCGACGTTTCGAAAGCTTTTCAGCCTTTATGGTCACGGGGTGGACTGTGTGACTCGGGCTCGACCGGGTCGTAACCACTGTCTCACAGAAAACCGACGTAAAGTAGCGGCTTGCTGGTGCGTATCGTACAGTGACTGAGATATACGGAGGCTCAAATTCTTCTCCCGTTCCCAGTCCCTAATTATCCCTTTGCTTTAAGGTCCGCAACGCGCCCATGATTCTTCTGGCATTGTGGGCGTACATGAGCGGTGGAGATAACTCACCATCATGTGACTCACTTGCTCTTTTGCCGACCTATAGAAACGAAAAAACAAAACGCTTGTTCTCCGAAGTGATAGACAAACACGGTTCGCCGTGCTTATTTTCGTTTTTTTTTTTATCATTCTTCGGTAAAGTGACTACGACACACCTGATGGTGAGTGTAGCGCAAACTAATAATAGTGTCGACCAATGACAGACACTGTATCTATCGTAGGTCGGCAGAATTATGCCGGCCTATTTAATTGCTTCTTCACACTCTGTTGAAATATCCTATGTTGTAGGAAGGACGAAACAGGTATGACGGGTAACTGTTGAAACCGTACGGAACGCATCAGCAAGCCGCTATTTTACATTGGTTTTCTGTTAGACAGTGGTAATGACCCGGTTGAGCCGGCCCAATCACTCTGTAGGTAAAACTGCCAACAGCTTGGTTCTACCACTCATAAAACTGATTTGAAACATAAAGGTCGCTGAACTTAAAATAGTTTTGTTCATCTGTATGTATTTTTGGTAAAACCACAACTTGATATTAAATTTTTGAGTGAGAAAGTTTTTTGTTAAATTTGTCACCAATATCTAGCATTGCATTTAAATAACCCAAAGCGAAAGGGTTGAAGTCGTGTAGAGTCCATTTTTAAATTGCCCCCCTTAACTATCAAATTGGCCCCTCTGTGGGACTTGGGCCCCACATTGGGAAACACTGGTCTACAGCATTAATGGACCCACACAGCTGTCTACAGCATGGCTCTACCACCATGCGTGAGCTGATGCAAGAGTATTGAATTACTTAGTAATCTTTTTACACATGGAACTGTTGATATAAATGTCCAACTAGGTAGGTACAATATTTTATTACCATCGTTTTCTGAGTAATACAGTCACTAGACTAATGACGCGATTCTAAACAAAACAATTAAATTATATACAAACAATAGCCATATTGTACAGATATTTAAAGTATGGACATTATTTATATTTTAGAACAAATAATATGTGATAATTTAAATGACATCAATGTTTTAAATGGCATTATCATTTCGTTAATATGACAAAAATACTACTAACAATACTATGTCTTACTTCTCTGCCCGTTCTAAAATTAAATGAGAATTACCTAGGTACTTCGTGCTGATACCTGATCATAGTTGTACCCAACTGGATAGTGACCACCAAATACATGGTGAAAAACCCGCCAGAGGCTTGTACAGGGGAGTCTGATTTCAGGGTTAGCCTATGTGTATCTGGTAAATTTAATTAAGGTAACAGTCAAAGAATGCAATGTCCCCGCTGCGCACCCGCGACTCCCCGGTGGCCCCTATTAGTCGCCTCTTACGACAGGCAGGGGATACTATTGTGGAATTCTCTAAACGCCCCCAATTCACAGGGCGGGAGACCCCGGTCAGTCATCACCGTGGCGTTTCCTACATCGCCTCTGGCGGCGGGAGGGATTGCTGTGCTCACGATCCCTCTCGTCACTGTCCTTCTGCGAGATTACGGCCTCACAGAAGTAGACCAGGTGGTCTGGTAGAACGCCCACCGTATGGGTATAGGGTAAATACAGAATTCAGCATAGCAATCCTTTTTTTTA
This sequence comes from Amorpha juglandis, assembly GCA_949126905.1. Lineage (NCBI taxonomy): Eukaryota > Metazoa > Arthropoda > Insecta > Lepidoptera > Sphingidae > Amorpha > Amorpha juglandis. The sequence continues at coordinate 14,389,162 of OX421374.1, read as the reverse complement.
TCCGAGCATGGCAAATGACTGCACTACACCGGATGATAAGCATAGTGCGGTCCAAAAAACCAGCGACCGCTGACAAACAATGATTTTATCTGTGGTCACCAGTCATGCTGGCCTGTATAAATGCTTCTTCCCTCTTCGAAGAGGGAAGGGGGCTGGACTTTAGTTTATTAGGGCACGAAGAGAGCGGCGAAAGTGATCACAGGTGGTAGGGATTGAGTCCCTGAATACAACAATACCACTCTCATTAAAAGGTGATGCATAGTTTTCGAGAAATTAATGAAAATATTTTCTAACCTCAAATCACATATTACGTAAAACGGAACGTTATTATGGGCGACTGACAAAGAAATCCTTATTAATATGTCAAATATATAGTCTGTGATTTTAAAAAATGATGAAACGGAACGTAAAAATTCCGATTATATGTCAGTGTCACTTGTTGGTTCATACTTTATTCTGTTTCCCCCCAAGTTGCGTGAATGTGTTCCTTGAGATTTGTTAACTTTATATCATGTTTGTTGTTTTATTTGTTTTTTAACAACTTGGAAATCATATTCTGATGGTAGTTAGTGTACCCACTTTGTGGGTAAAATAGGTCGACTTTGTCCCAAAACCGACTTAGGGCACCCCGACTTCACGTAGACTTTTGGTTACCACCCCTAGAGTGTTTTTAAAAAGCCGGAGGCGCGGAGGGAGAGCAGCCCCCGCCCGCTGTAACAAAGGATAGACAACCGTGCGAGCCGTAGCGGCTGAGGCTGGTCGCCAGAGGCGACCAGCAAGCCGAAGCTGCGAAGGTGAGCATGGGTGCCTATCCTTTGTTACGCAAGGGCGAAGGGGCTGCACTTCCCGCAGCGCTGGAGACATTGCAGAAGTAAATTTGTTTTGACAACAAGTGTTTTGAGGTTAGGTTACATTAATTGGTTTTTCTCGGGAATGGTGCGTCACCTTTTCATGGGAGTGGTACCAGGGAACATGGGACACCCTCCCCCTCCCCCCCCCCACCCCCAGCCAACTCCCATATCGTGCCCTAATATACTAAAGTTTTACCGGGAAGGGGCCTGTGACAGGACAGACAGGTGACTGATGCAGGCATAGTAATACAAGGATGTACCCCTGTACCCACCCCAACCTACCATCGACACATGTAGCAAGGCCCTCGGGAAAACATATAAGCAATACTGAGCTTAAACAGTATAATAAATAAATATATAAATCATAATACAAAGTTAGGCGTAAATTTTAAATAACCACAAAATGCTGACCTCTAATACAACTTTCTACTTGTCTGTACGTCGCAATATACGGTCATTACGTCTCCATTCTAGAAACTAAATTGTTATATCATTTCCAAATGAATACTACCCACTACTTTCTCTAAATTTATCAAAGTTGTTCGTTCGTAAGGTAAGCGCCCTTTTGAGTTTTGAGATATTATGGATAAAAACCAAAACCCAGATTTCTATCACCTCACAAAGTAAATATGAACTGAGGGGGTAATGGTAATAATTTTTTATGCACATTAAGCATTAAATGGCTGCATTCTTACCTCAAATTATTAAGTATGTAAACGTTATCCATTCTTTCTACGTCATCAGCACGAAACTTAATTATTTTAAACGATAAAATGTTTACTTAGCACTTTCGCAACTCACAAAGCAAATAACACACAAATAGCAATCAAAAATCAAAATGATATTGGTTTGATGATTGAATACAAACGAATTCAGGAAAACAAAAATATGCTTTCTCCAAATTAAAGTAACAGAAAAGAATAGCAAATAGCATATTTGTTATGATAGACAGAATACAGTATATAGTTTTCCATGCTCAAAATGTGTGGTGAGTGCTGCAATGCTCAAAATGTAAGTTTTTATCTTGGTGTATATATAACTCCTTTGACATTGACATATAACAATCTAAATATGTTGTTAGGATTCTATTGTTTTCTACTATTTTAGCAGATTTGGCCCCGTATGACTATAAGTTATTTCTAGCAGAATTGAAATAAAACTAAACGAGAAAATGAGGTCATCTGATGGTAAGTAGAGATGGTCATTATTATAATAAACATTAGTTAAAAAAAACTAAAAATCGCGCTTTTATAGAAAATCCAACTAAAAAATAGAAAATATTTTTTAATAAATTTAAAGAAAAAAATGTACTTTATTGTAAAAAAAAAAGCGTGCGGTGCTTTTTAAGATATTATCAAAATCATAATCCTTCTGTGATTAAAATATTTATAACTAACTATTGACACGATGCACTCCCACGCTTCTTTTTACAATAAAATATATTATTTTTCTTCAAATGTATTAAAATTTATTTTCTATCTTTTAGTTGGATTTTCTATAAAAGCGTGTTTTTAGTTTTTTTACCTATTACTTATTTCTCATTTTTTAGAAAAAATATTGTATATAATATTGAATTGGCATCGGTCCTTGATAAGTAAACATACTAATATACATTATACATATACATATGAAGCTAATAAAAGCGTGTTAAAAACTGATAATATAATACATTATTCTAGCGCAATGTATAACATTACTGGTGATGTTAATATCCTGTTGTCGATTATCTGTTGATCAATATTGCACATTGCATCGTTTGCATCATCACGCCGTGTGAGTTAGTAAGCATTACGCGAAAACAAATAGGAGTGAAGGAGAGAGCACTTGGCGCACGTTGTTGAGTCAAAGTCACGCTTAATAATTTGCTGTTTTGTTTTGACAACAGTTCAATACTGTAACTATTTGATTTGTTTACATTACGAATATTACAATGGGTTGTCCTCAAGGCTCTGTAGTCGGTCCGTATATGTGGAATTTAGGCATTGATGACTTTTTTGCACTCCCTCTGCTTCAAGGGTGTTCCTTAACTGGATAAGCCGACGACGGGCTTTTACTTGTACAGTCAAATAGTAGCTAGCACGTGCTTTAACCTGATTTCCGCTTGGGGAGAAAGAAATCGTCTAACTTTTGCCCCTCAAAAACATTTCAGTTACTTTTAAAAGTCGTTTTGATGCATATTAAAAACGTGGGAGAACGTGGGAGAAAAGTCTAAACGAAATTTGTATGCAAATTTACTAGGTAAAAAAGGATGGGTCCTCACAAACTAGTGTTAGATATCAACATACAAGAGATAACATTTGTCCCTTACATGACGAAATTCGAAATTTTTACATGTACTTACTGTACGTTATCCTTTGCGTTGACTGCGAGCATGAAACAGTGAGAATGAGCGAGTCACATGCTTGACTTCAGTAGTAGATGCGTCTTTTTTATTTACTACGTTAATCACACTTTTAAGATAGGGCAATAAAAACCACCTCGTACTTCTAAGGTACTGCCCAGCTTCAAGACGACTCATCTCATGAAAAAGAGGCCACGCTCATAAACTTATTTAAAAATGACGTCCTGCTCAACACTACCACGAAGTCAATGATCTCCAGCGCGACGTACGCGTCGATGCCTGCTTTTCGCTGTTGAAGAGCAGATGTATACTGTGAAAAAGTGAACCTTAACATTATAACCATAATATAACATTATAACCAGACCTTGCGCCTAAATACTTACATTTTCAAGAATTTGGACAACTTTTTGGCAGGAAAAAAACGAGAGGCAGTACAAAATACCTTTGAAGACTTTTTTGCCTCCCGTATAACGGATTTCTTCAAGAAAGGCATCGATAAATTGGTATTACGCTGGCAAATATGCATCGCATGGGTGGTTACTTCGATTAATAGAAATAAAAAATTGGTGTGTGTCGTGGGACACCAGGTAGGAACGAAGTTCCTTCGGCTAATGTAGAATCGACACAAATTGTAAAAAATACAAATTATCAACTAAAATAACAAAATAAAAAAAAGACGTGTAGCACTCGGAGACTGCCGCGGTAAAGCTATTGTATAGCATTTTTTATCAACTTATGTAATTATAAATAATAACGAGCTAGCGTAATCTTTTAAAAATCGAAGGAGATATAAAAATACTTCAAGTATAACTGGCTGAATGAATTTCATTTTAAAAACTGATTGAGCTGAAATTCGCACACAATTTTGGTGCAGGCAAAAAGGAACTAACGCTGGCTGGTTATGCAGCGCTTTTAACGCTTTTTTCTTACGCTTTTACTATCACATTTTTTTCAGTTCGGTCACGCAGCAAAATCCCTATCCCCTCCAAGCCTGCCGTAAGGAACTTCGTTCCAACAAGATGGCAAAAAACAAGATGGCAAAAAAGTTAACTTTTTCGTATAAAACGGTAATTTCATAGGTAAATACCTAATCTATTAAAATTAGTTAATGTTAGTAGAGTTATTAGTTATCACAGATTTTGTTCATATTTATATAGTTACTTAGGAGGGTGAGGATTTTAATGGGGAAAAACATTAGGATTACTAGGGTCTTCATACAAGTAGGGCGTAGAATTTCAGGGGGTTGCTTTAGTATCCGGTTGCAAGCGAAATAGTGCGGGAGGGGCGGGAGGGGGTTGAGGGGGGGAGGTATAACCCCCCCTGAAAGGGGGGAGGTGCGGAAACCAATAGTTTAGGAGATATGATTTTTTTAAATTCCAGGTTTCTGCTTACAATATTTTAGCACATATTGATATTTTCGATGTGGTCACGGGTTATTTTTCATAGGGAGAAGAATGAAAGTCACAGTTCACTCTATATTCAATGTTAAAAAAAAAATCTGTAACAAATATTGCTTATGAAGCAAGTAACAACAACAAGGCGTAGTTGCCGGGGCTACTACTTTTTGGGTGGTTTAAAAAAAATAACCACGAAGGGGATGGCAGGGTCTGCTCGCTCGCTTCGCTCGCTCACTGACCCTGCCATCCCCTTCTAACCTAATTTGTCCGAGTCGGGGTGCTCCAGATCCCGAGCTCGCTTCGCTCGCTCACGCGTGCATAAGCCTCGGTTTGTGAGGTTCCTACTTCTGGATGGTTAAGAAAAAAATTATCACCACCAATATCAATAAGGTAAGCAGGTCGAATGGGAGATAATAAAATCACAATAAAAACACAGCCGGCACTCAACAACAACGAAAGTAGGTAGTTGTGAATAGGAAAATAATAATTATAGTAGTATTGTAAAGAAAAAAAAACGTTCCAGTAACGCGAGCACAACATATTAAGCATTTCGTTTTTATATAACTACTTGTCAGAAAGAGACAGAATTAGTCGCGTTCCACGTTCAATGACATTTGTCTCTTTCTAATTCAATATTAGTGTGTTTACAACTGTAATAACCTACAAAACTTTAAAAATTAATTTCACAAAAACTATGCATTTCCGCATAATAAACTGCTAGCATTTGTTAATACGGACTAGTGTCTAACGTTTACTATAAAAATTATCAGCAAAATCCTGCACCCGGATACTAAAGCCAACCCAATTTCAGGGCCAGGATAATATACAAAAGCTAGTCTACTATATATCCGTGATCTGTGGCAGACAGCTGTAAAAAAAAGTAGTAGTTAAAATAAAATGGTAGATTTTTTTCTCGCACCATTAGATCAAATCTACCATAACATATTTCACAGTGACATTAGACATATGACTGTATTATTGTCATTTCTCTTTGGTGTCATTTCGTTTGACTTTTATAAAATAGCTCTGTAAAAATACATTGAGACGTACGTTAAAAGAAATTTTAAAATAATGTGAATAAAAAATAGATTACCTTTGAAACAAATATAACATAAATATAAGCTCGCGATTATGGAGAGCATCACTGTGAGTGTTTATTTACAAAATATATTCCTTTGTTCATTGTTTTCCTGATGTAAGTTTTGGAATTCTTTCAGAACTTTTCCGTGTCGCTTATCAAAGGGTTCATAGACAGTTTGCGCGGAGTTACAGTCCTCTTGTATTTAGATAAAGAAATAAATGAGCGAGCAGTGAGTAGATCGCCGCAACCCGATTTCGATAATTCGAAACAAAAACAGCCCAAAGTTAAACAGTGAGTTAATATTTTTATATTCTAGAAGTTTCTCAAACATATTTCACGTTTAGGGTGTGAATTATTTTAACACTTTTTTCCACCATACTAACATATTTTTAAAACATCACCCATATCAACCATGTAGAAAAAATAATCAGGGCTAAAAATGATATTACGGGTGTAATATATTTTATTTACCATATTGATGTAATTAGAATTAATACCAGGGTTAGAAATTATAATCATTAATGATTATTAAATTCATAAGTAGTATCATAATAAATATTAAATTTTGAATTCAGAAGCATCAGATACATAATTCCCAACCAATTAAAGTAACTAGAAGCTGAAGTGAGTGAGAATAATGTATTATTTTTCTAATGGACACTAACTTTGTTGATTTTATCCTACTTTTACATATAATTTTTGTTTCATGAGCTTTAATTGCAAAATTGTAGCCAAATAAACTACTATTAGGTGACCTTGACTGTTAAATTATACAACAAGGCCTGCATACCTCAGATATTCTCCATAAGTATTTCAAAGCTATGGCTACCAACCTGTATTGGGCCAGCGTGTTGAATTAAGGCTTATATCAGCTCTCACTACACCTTTCCCACAGCTGGGCAAAAACTGCTCTCACCCCACTTGCTCGTTTGCCAGTGTATGCCATACAAAAAAAAACTATTTTTTATACATACAATATTTATTTTTACAGGGAATCAAAAGTACTTACAAGAGTATTACAGTCATGCATATTGAACGGTTTCATATTTTTACTTAGTATATTGTTATTTGAGTATGCACTATTGCCTGCGGTGAAATACTTAGTGACCATCATATTTGGCCATGACCCTGGTGTGGCACACAATGTGTGGGGATGGATGCAGCCGTTCCTCTCTATGACCTTCAGGATGCTATGGGTTCTGCCGCTGTTTCTATTGAGCAAGCTGGTCAACAGCTTGTGGTTTCAGGTAAATGATTTTAAAGTTATTTAGGTTAAGATATAGATGAAGGTCCTGGATTCAATTACCAGATTGGACACTCACAATTTATGTTTGAGTTACCAATTTGAAAAATCACGAGTTGCCCAAGATTGTAATTAGTGCCAAATATAGCGACAGTCTTGTCACCTATCACATTTTGGGATAGATATAAGCTTAGTGAACTGTGTGTGTGATAGTTGCACCTGTGCCTGGTATACAAGTATGAGATTATGTTTCTTATGTCAAGCCAGCCCTGTATTATCGCACTGTTGGGCACGGGCCTGTACTAAAACAGAGTAATTAGGTTTTAGCCCACCATGCTGGCCTAATGTGGATTGGTAGACTTCACATATGCTTAATATTCTTATGAAGAGGTTTTAAAATATGTAGGTTTCTTTACAATGTCACCTTCACTGATAGTTTATAATTAATATACATGTAACTTAGAAGAAAGATTTGTATTTTTGTTTGTAACAAATAAACTTAAAAACTACTGAAGCGATTTGAAAAGTTCTTTCACCATTAGAATCTTACATTATCCCTGATGAACATAGGCTACTTTTTATCCCGGAAAAAGTAGATCACGCGGGCGGAGCCGCGTGGAAAAGCAGTTGAATTAGAAAAGAATACTTTGTATGGGTGGTAAACATCATAATTAAATACATATACAAAATATAATGATTAACACGTTCATCGCCGACTAATATTTTACAAATGATTACATTCAGGCCGTGCCGGTCAGCGTACTTATGTATATCCCCATTTATGTCGTCAATGTTTTGACAAATGCCACTAAATTTTCAATAATCAAAAAACCAAGTGGTTACGGGTGTTCATTGGGGCCGCGCCGGTCATATTGTATGGTTGAATATACAGCTTTTGCATTTTGCGGCGCGAACGGGCTTCGCAAAGTAGGGTCTGGCGTGCCGGTCATTTTGACCCCCCATGGCCCCAATGGGTAGATCAAGTGCCGGTCATTTTGACCCACCATGGCGATGAACGTGTTAACTTTAACAAAGTAAATACAATAAAAAGATTCATAGAACAATGGAAATATACATTGCAACATTGGTTTATTGCTAACAAAGAATAATTAAGCCGACCCAGTTACATACTTAACAAATAATTTAACAGAATGCACATTTATGTATGTCAGTTATGATTACATAGTATTTCTTTATATTTTTCTTCATTTACTTATTTTCGCCCATAACTCACAACCATTTAACAACCATTTTTTACTTTAATAATACTCAAAATATGTGCTTTTTTTTTGTCTGAATGACTTCACGCGCAGCACGCTCGCACTAATGTTAGCACAACATCTGCCCATTTAAATAAGCAACATCACACAGTACTTTGAATTACAATGCGCGGAATTGCACTTATCAACTAGAGACTATGATGTTAATGTTGTCTTTTACTGGCTTCAATGTCCTTGAAACCGAAACTTAACAGAGCTTAAAAACTGATGCTTGGCGGCAGAAATAGACAAAACGGTGGTACCACAATATAATTAATACTTTATGCTGCCTAAGAGGAATTCTATCAGACCAGAAACCTATACAGGGTTATTTTTAAAACACTGACAACCTCGCAGGAGTAGATTCCTAAGGTCATTTGCTACTACTTTTGTTCTACGACTTTTCATAATTTGTTAGATTTTATTCTCATACAAAAATAATTATGAATTTAATTTCCGTCTTGAATGTTACCTACGCTCTGCGCGCATCGCAGATTACATAATACACGCGGGCGCGCGCGTCAGTTCAATGACCGGCCGCGCCGCATCGATCGATAATACCTACACCCAGCCGTCACTCCACTATTTAAATACGCCTCCATTAAACTATAAAAAGTAAAGAAACCAAACTACCAATATTAAATTGGTTTAATTAAACTTTAGAAAACGACAAAAAAATATTTTGTTACGTAATCCTAACATATTTTAGATGTTTAAATACTGTATTTGTTTTTAATTGTTTAAGCCAGTCCTCAGTGTAGGTATGTACATACTGGCTACAAACCCCAAGAGCAATAGAAATTAACTAGATTATTATTATTAGCAGCGCAAGCGGGCACGAGCGCGCGTCGGGTCGTTCGTTTATGACTGAAACGTAGAGTGTAGACGTACGAACACAAACACTACACAAAAAAAACTTGTAAAATATTTTTTTTTTCTTATGTATTGAGTTATGTCCAAACTCGTAGAACAAAAGTTGTTCCTTATGGGGTCAGCTATATGGCCCTGCGAGATTGTCAGTGTTTTAAAAATAACCCTGTATAGTAAAGTTTCTAATTATGTCCCTACATATCGATGTTTATTATATTGGTTTCTTTTAAATTTTAGGACATAGCGGATTCTGCGTACAGACATCGCCGAGGCCGGCCGCAGTTCATGTCCAGTGTGAGCAAAATTATTGCTGACTCACTGTTCAGTTTGTTGGTGCAAGCATTATTTTTAATTCAGGTTAGCATTATAGTTATGGTATATTTATAAATATTACTGACTTTTAACAGCTTCATCGTCGTGGTAATTTCAGATAGTGATCATTTTTAGATACCCTTTCTGGTTAGCAAAAAATATTATGCTTCTGTATTACCTTGATCGTTACTCTATAACTTTTATAAGTGGTAAGAGCTAACTCTCGTGTCTTACCACTCTCAAGATGTCTCTCACTACAAAGAGTGCAACAAAAAAGAGTGGTGGAGAGAGCGGAAAGAGCAACGCTGTAGCAACTTTTGTCCACAGCATGAATTGGCCCGACACCAGTCTCACAGGAAACCGGTGTGAAGTGGCAGCTTTTTGTTGCGGTGATTAAGATTACCGCTTGACCCCCTTCCCCCCTATCGATTTCTATTCCGCTCCTTTAAGGTCGCTAACACATCCTTGATTGTTTTGGTATTGTGGATGTTGCTGGTTTGTTGACCTCTATTATACAAACCTACCTACTATGTATATTGGTTTGTATTTTAATATTCAATGACGTGTAGCGATTTTTTAGTTCCTTATTAATGTCATATCGACGCTTGAAAGGCAATAATATCTAAGCGACAAAATCTCGATTTTATTTTTATATTATTTAGAATTTATTTAAGTATCTAATTTTCGAATTTCGTTGATTTTAACATATATGATATGTATGCAATATACAATATATAAATTTTAGGATATTTTTTCTAAAAATTTGAGTTTTAAATCACTCTGAGTGTAAAGTTTACTCAATGTAGCTTAGATATTTTTCGATATAAATTATATTAAGTAAACATAATATTCTCTACCAGCAAAAAAACATATTTCTTGATAAATGATACATTTATTATAATGTACATATTCCGTACAATATCCTGGATCATATCTTTTTTAGCATTTGAATTACGCTATTTAATTAATTTATGTTTTTTGTTACGTCATTAATGTTCATTTTCGAAGTGTAACGAAAATTAAATTGACGTTGTACCGCTTCGACGTGTTTTGAGTATGATCGATCCGCTAAACTCGAAACACTAAACAAAATGTATATTGCCGAAACTTTGATTTGAATCCAGAACCTTACTGAGTCTCAGTGTATATAGGCGGCAACTTAGAACAATGCAGTGACAAATATATATAACAATTCACCCACAGAGCATGCTAGTCAGTATGTTGCCTATAACGTATGTTGGCGATCTCCTCTGCCTGGTCCACATGTGCCTGCTCTACTCTCTATACTCGTTCGAGTACAAATGGTTCAACATGGGCTGGGAGCTACACAAACGGTTAACGTTCATAGAGACCAACTGGCCCTACTTCCTCGGGTTTGGTCTGCCGCTGGCCGTGCTTACGCAGATACCTCAGTCTTATATTATCAGGTGAGTTTATTTTATTTTAACACTGGGCAAAGGAGTCGATCTGTACATCCTTGTCTATAAAAATACAAAAATCATAAATTAACATTCTGTAAAAATTTCATAAATTAACACATAAATATCTTTAAATTTCTAAGTACTTAAACAAATCGTTTTCAGTCAAATATAGTTTGTAAACAACTAATTAAAAAATCATTAAAATTGGTCCATCCCTTAGGGAGCTATGATTATAGACTAAATTAGAGAGGCCACATATACGTGCTCATGATATTGCCAATTATTTCGGTTAGATTTTGAGAGTTCATCAGTTTTTAAAAGATAAGTAATTTCGTCACGATGTTCGCTTACTAATATGATGCCGACAATTTAGAGTCGCGAAAAAAGTATATAATGAGTTATTAATTTTTTCACATTAATGGTTGTGTCAGTTTTCCTACTTATTATATCGAACATCAGCACTAGCCCGTATTTGTTTAATTGCAGCTGTGTTCTTCGACATAATATCCATACAACTGGTTGAGCGACAAAAATCAAAATGGATAGATACATAAAATACATACATAGACTTACGTCTGTTTCCCATAGGGGTAGGCAGAGATAACGGACTTCCACCTGCTACGATCCTTACACACGTCTGTGACCTCATTCACTCTCATTATATTCTTCATGCATGCACGTCGGTTTAGGGTACTTGTGACCTGGCCTTTCTCGAGAATATCTCCGACTTGATCTAAGAACGTTCGCCGAGGCCTTCCTCTCCTACCTATACCACTCACACTGGCCATGTATATTTATTTCGTAAATCTTCTTTCATCCATCCTCTCTACATGCCCAATCTCAAATAATAAAAAAATAATAAGAGATAAGAGACACTGGCAAAGGTCAAATTTACAATCTACCTTTTTAATTGTGCTTGTTCCACAAGAGAATAGAATACCGATTCATATATGTGTGATATTTTATCGCGATAATTAAGTGTATTCTCGATCTTTGCCTACCGCTGTATCTTATCGGTTCAAGGGAATTAGACACATGTTGACTTTGACCTTAGGTGCGCGGCTGATTTCTTTATCTATGTGGTGATATAAATAAGATCAGAACTTTAGCAAATTCATATTATATGAAAAATAACATAATTATTCTCATTACCTTCGATTAGAATATTATTATACTATATTTTCCTTATAAAGGAGTTTGATTAAGTAAGCAATTTATTGCGAAAAAATAAACATGTGTATGTTTTTATTTTTTATGTATTTTGATATATCTATTTAATACATTTTTGTATTTATATAATTTAGTAAATCCAAATATGTATTACTAAGTACCATGACAGGTTTTTTAGTGTATCTTTTTTTCACAATTTCTTGGATTATGCAATCGATCCAGTCTCGAACAGATATTACAGCGAGATAATTTGCCACTAACATTTTATTTTTGGAAAATATTATAAACTTCATAATTCAGTAATATTTTGTCCTTGTTACAGCGGTTGTGTGTTTTCAATATTCTTCCCTGTGTTCATATTGAGCGGGAATGAAGCGACGCCGGTCATAGGGAGGTAAGTTTCAGTCGTTATCATTACCACTCCTATCATGGTCATTACCGGATCGTTACCACTGTCTCACAGAAAACCGACGTAAAGTAGCGGCTTGCTACTGCGTTTCGTACGGTGAGTGAGATATCCGGAAGCCCAAATCCCCTCCCCTTCCCAATCCCTAATTATCCCTAATATAATATATTTAGGTCTGCAACGCGCCCATTATTCTTCTGGTACATGGGCGGTAGAGATCACTTACCATCAGGTGACCCACTTGCTCGTTTGCCGACCTATGATATAAAAAAAAACATCGCTCGTGAAGTATATCCAGAAGTGTGGAAAGACACCACAGATACGTCAATTTCCGTTTATCGTCTTTAAACCTTGTAGCCCTCTTCCCTGCCATTGACATACTAGTCGACAAAGCCGTATAGATGACTATCCGACGGGACCCGCACATTAGATGGGTACTGATAGTAAAAACGTATGAACGGATTACAAATTATAAGTGTAACATGTGCTTTTTTTATCCGAGCACGGCAAAGTGGCTGCACTACACCTGATGGTAAGCGTAGTGCAGTCCAAAAAACTAGCGACCACCGACAAACAATGAGTTCATCGGTGATCACTAGAATCGTGCCAGTCAATATAAATGCTTCTTCCCTCTCTCTCTGAAGGGGAAAGCGTTTTTTTTTTTAATAAATAAATAAATAATGTATAGGTAAACTTCGGTATCGGAAATAACCCTATTCGTTAGTAAATCTCATGGCGCATGTAAATGATAATAGAAATGTCAAGTTTCATGATTAAAGTTGAGGCATTTTTTGCGAATTAAGATAGCTTAATTATCATGTCATGTTTGGAAAACTAATACATTTTTTTTTATCCGAGCACGGAAAAGTAACTGCACTACACTTGATGGTAAGCGAACTGCAGTCCAAAAAAACCAGCAACCACCGAAAAACAATGAGTTTATCGGTGGTTGCCAGAATCATGCCGGCCTGTATAAATGCTTCTTCCCTCTTCGGAGAGGGAAGAAGCAAATCGAGGGGCCTGCGACAGGACAGGCGGATGACAGATGCAGGCACAGTAATACAAGAATGTATCCCTGTACCCGGATATACACTGGCTGACCCTGGAATGCGACCCACACAAGGTTGGCCACTATGGCAGGTTTTAACACCAGTGTACGGTGGTCGCTATCCGGTCGGATACGAATATCCTCCCACCAGCAACATACAACATAAACACTTTTAAACAAGAAGGTGATGAAATTGTTTATTTTATGATGTATTATATATTTTTTCAGTGAGTATCCCTTACGACTGTTCTCTCCCGTGGTGGCGATATCGAACGGTATGTTCCGTTTTGTGAGACAAGGCGCCGAGGTGGTCACGCAGAGGAACAGGTGATCCGCACTCAACATACGACTGTAATTATTTATTAGCATTGTTACAGGGTTATGTATAATTTCACGAAACGCAGTGTAAACTATATAAATATTAATGAAACTTATGTAAACTTTAAAAAAAAACAATAATAACACCCAACAGTCACACCCATAGTCCTGACCCCACAGTACGAGTCTTGTGTCATAGGTATCAGAAACTACGAGAGACTTTCGGTCTCACAACACCCAGACCCCGAACTAAGTATTTATGGAGTTTTGGCGGGAATTCTGATAGTGCGGTTCATCGCTTATTATAATTTATTTCAAAAACTAGTTTCAAGTTGTGTTTGTTGTATAAAAGTGGTGTGCATTAATTGTGCAATAAACATTGACGGTGATTAACAGTGTACGGAAACATTGAAATAAGCGAATTAAGCATCGTACTGGAAGGAATTCACACCAAAACTCCAACAAGACTTTGAAAACGTCCACACCGATATTTCGTCATTCTTGTGAATAAGTACTTGAAAATAAATTATACTTGTGATTGGCGAAATGCATGATAATGCGAAGCCATAAATTAAAAAGAAGAACTAGTTGATCAATTTGCAAATTGTACACAAATGTCTCGTTTCGTCAAAATTGTTCTAGCAATTACTCTGTAACACTTAATATATGAATTTTACATAACCCCGTAACAAATATATATATGTACATAAAAATATATAACGCTCATGTACGCACACGGTACATGATGCTCATATATTAAAGCATATCACATGGGATACAGGCAGCTGTTTAAATAATATTCCAATAATACATTTTAATGACGATTTTAAAACAATGCACAATCATATTTCACAAATAGTGTGTGTGGAATTATGAATTTTGTGGTGTATGTTTGTTTAACTAAAAAAGATCGAAACGATGCGTTTGAATGTGTAGTAGGCACCTACTCAGTGTTCATTAGCCATATCTTAGAAATATTTCTGCCACCAAGCAACAGTGTGTAAGCACTGTTGTGTTTCGGTTTGAAGGACATTGAAGCCAGCGAAATTACTGGCCATTATGAGACTTAACATCTTATGTCTCGGGGTGACGAGCGCAGTTCAGTGCCATGCAGCGCTTTGTAATTCAAAGATCTGTGTGGTGTTACTTCTGTTTATGGGCAGGCGTGGCGACGTCATTTATTTTCGTACTCAGTAATTGAGAATACAATCAATAACTGGCTCTGAGTGTGGAAATATTCGAATTCTAATAAATGGCTTACTGACAATTAAAGATAATTGACCACTCTTTTGTGGCAACACCTATGTGGTGGGATGTTTTGATTACTTCCTTTGCATCAGAGGTGACTTAAAATGTTATATTATATACTTAAATGACTAGGACAGTCTAAGTCTTGGAATTGAAACATGTGGTTTTTGGAAAATTATTTAATGCTTTATTGTAATCTTTCGGTGTATATCGCTATGGTGCCTGGAGATATTATCGCTTTTATTAACTTGACCTGAAAAAAAATAGTATTTTTTACTAACATCACTTTAAAAGAGAATCGATAAGATTTACCGATGATTCGATTCTTATGCTCAATTAATATTCGGCACTTTATATAAGTCAGACTAGTCGTAAACATATATCAATTTAAGTCTTTCACAGAGAATTGTATATAATATCGATTTTGCAATAATCGATCTTATTTTTTTTCAGGTCATGTAACACAATTTACATTATGAAATGCTTATCACATAATGTGTTAATTAAATGATTATTCCAAAAATATCACTGGATTGTTTATATTATTTTTTGTATGCGTTTTTATTTTAAGTTTTTGGCGTATAAATTTAATTAACACATTGGTGTTTAGGTCGATATTATATTTTGTAAATGCAATAATTCTAGTGTGACACATCTGATATTGTGATTTTTGTCATGACATTATTTATTAAAATGATTTGACTGATTACTACTTATTTTCCTCATACCTTATTTTGTAGTTATTTTTAGGGTTCCTAGGCCTAATGGCCAAAACGGAACTGTTAAAATTTCGCCATATCCGTCTGTCTGTTCGTGATAAATCACAGCCATTTTATTGGCTTGACTTCAAAATTGGGTTTGCTACCCATACATGTAACAGATGAGTATTCCATTGCTATCATAGGCGTGTGTGGTATCATTGGATAGATCCTTAAAATGACTTATTGTCGTTAATTAGTTTGTGAGATGTGTATCCAGTCATGAAAAAACAATCTTCCCTTTTTAACTTTTAAAAACGCGTGGTGAATAATTTTGAAAATTTTCAAGGTAAGTACAACTTGAAAGGTGTATCCAGTGGAATTTGGTTTCAATAAGCAAGGTTGTATGGTTTTTGAGATTTGGGATATTTTCGATTACACAATATTTTAGTTTACCGATCGCAAAAATTACTTTATCCTCACAGTATTTTTAGGAAATAAAAAGTAATTTTTGCTGGCTCTATTTGAGGTATGTAATTCTTTATAACTATGAACCTTCATCTTTTACACGGAATCTTTTACGTGAGTGGTGCGACGCGCACTTGGCCGATTTCTATTGTAATAATGTCAAGTATTGATACGGTAAAAGATACCGATTGCGGCCTCCAGATGGCATTCATCGTCTTGCAAGTTTCCCTATTCTGTATTCTAGTTGGAAAAAAGTTAGATTTTTTAAAGGAATAATAAAATAAAACATATTATTCGTCATATAATTTATTTTAAGAACTTTAAATTCATTCATCAACAAGTTATCACATCACATTTAACCTATCATATATTGAGTACCATAAAAACTAATTGCAGAGATTACGTTGCATTTAAGACCTATTCCAATATGTACGAGTAAATATGTATGTTCTTTCAATCAGATTTATAAAATTATTGAAGCAAACAAATCGTTTGCCTAAATCTAGTAATCATAACAGAAATTTTGCTAATTTATGGTTTTTTTAATGTCTTGTAATGGTATTGTTCATGGGTAAAACTTAAAATAAAATATAAAGTTGTTTGAAGTAGGGTGACATATGATTGATAAGTACCATATTCAATTCCACGTTCTAATAGTCATACATTTTAAGCTATTATAAATAAATTATGGAATGAAACAGAATGTCTACTTATTTCATAAAAAAAATGTATAATTAACTAAACCCGACTACCCGAATTGGTTAAGTTCCGCACCATGACGTCACGCTTCTATTTACCCGTACCCATTTGAAGGACAATGAAGCCAGTGAAATGAGACTTAACATTATATGCATATAATGCAAGGCGACGCTCGTAATGCAGTGCTATACAGTACTAAATTAATCTTCTGCGTGTTGTGCTGCTTCTGTTTGTGGGCGACCGTGGCGCTTACCATCAGGCGAGCGACCTACTCGTCTCGTCATTCAGGCTAATAAAAAATACATTTAAAAAAACGGAAAAAATGCGTATCGAGTCAAATATGAAATCTATTTTATAAATTTAACTATATTATGTTTGGTTATTTCTTTTGTGTATAATCAACTACCTTATATTTTTAATAGTTATTTTTAAAACAAACCATCAACTAAAATTGCCATAAAAATACAAAAAAAACAACTAATCACGTACATACAATACCTTAAAACAGGTAAAAATTCATGCGTTAATAATAAGATTGTTAGAAAAAATGGCTTAACATAAACTTAACGAATGAACTATCTTTAAACCTTACTTATTATTTTTCGAGACATTTTTGCTATAAGTACCAATCTCTGTGAGGTGCTTAAAAGTAACTTTAAAAATCAATATCGAATTGGGAAAGCAGTTGCATGTATAATTCGTTAATAAAATATTAAATTAAGAAATTACACAAATTCGTGGTTGAATTTTATACATAAAATTATATTTAAAAAAAGTGAAGGGAGCTGGGTAAATTTGCTACAAGTTTGTTATGTCTAGACACTAAAAAATTCTAATAAAAAACTGTCGCGCTCAGAGACGTTAGTTAAAGTTAACGGAGGGGTAGGCAGAGGTGTAACCAGTACACCCATATTTAGCCGAGCGTATTTCTGTCCCATAATATGATAGGAGGCGAGCCTATCCCCATATCGGACACAATTCCAGGCTCCGGGCTGATACTGAGCATTTCGCGATAGAAAAAAACCAGATCACTTTTACCCGACTTGGATTCGATCCCCGAGGATTTAAAGAAAATTGCCAAATCGGTCCAGCCGTTCTCTAGTGATGCTGTTACCAACGAATAACATTAAATTATTATATAAACATTTTTACGGCTCTAGGGAAATAATCGAATTCTCAAAAATTATATAACGGCAATTAATGTCTCTGAGTGTGACATAAAATTTATAATTACTTAAAATAAATTTGAGATCGAACAAAATATCTTACAATTAATGAACATTCATGATTATTATCATTTACAAAAAAATGCTAATTTCATACAGAAAAATGTCAACGTAAATTGGCTAAAATGTATCATAATATAAAATTAAAGCTAAAATGGTAATCACATAAGTAAATTAATTCTTATCAAAATATCCTCACTATATTTATGTAAAACTATAGGAAATTATAATAAAATTGGATGTCATAATTTCAACTGCACAGTAGTAAATTGAAATACACTTCGGTAATATAATTTTTTTATGAATTAGAAATACTTCACTGAAGCGCATAATTTTACCATAGTTTTTACTATATTTTGTTAAACAAACAAAATATAATCATAATTATTATTTCATTTTCTATGTTCTAAGAACTGAAGGAATGTTAAAACCCATTTTAATGATATAAACATCTAGATAAATAACTGCTTAATTAATGAATTAAAATTATTTAATATAGTGTCATGTTATGGTATCAACAACCTTTTTTTTTGTAATTATTTGACGTGGCAACACCATGGGCTATTTTACACTACTATTCAAAGTCATCAACAGACAAACTTATGCATTGGTTAAAATTTAATTATAATTAATATAAAAATATCATAATATAGGTACATAATTTCAAATAGTAGATGGTTTGATAATAAAGCACCGAATTACTGTAATAACTACTCATATATGACACCAAATACATAACTTTTAATAGAATAAAACAACAATTAATATTTCTAAATACTCGACAAATTGTAGAACAAAATGACGTTTAAAATGTCTTATTTCCAACAGCGCTGTGTCAGTTACTAATACGCCCAGCGTTATAGTATTATAATACCTAATAGCAAAACATCAGACGCGCGCGTTAGTGACGCCGCGGCTGTGCGTTTTTGTTAGCCACTACTTTGATCGGTAGGGTATTGGCGCCTTCAGTAAGGCGTTGACAAACGACGACGTCACTGACGCTCGAGTGTGACGCTTAATGCGACATTTCATACACTATTTAAGCTTATTACGCGATTCAAACTTGTGAATCGTACTTTTCAAGTATTAGTTGACTGGAATAATGTCATCGACGTTCCTACTACGTAGAAAGTGCCAACACGTTCCTTATTTATAAGACAGCGTTGGAGATCATGGATCATAAAATACACGTAACTACATGGATGCAAATATGCAATAACATTTCAACCCACATCAAGTAAAAATTGAGATATTGTTGTTATTTTGCTAAATTCATTAGATTAAAGGTTACATTCCGTATTAAAATAAATCATAAATGGAACATTTACCATGTACGATTATGCAAGATAGAACTTTAAGTTGTGGATTTAAGTTGATGAATTAAGCAAAATTAAATTTATATCTCAATTTTAACTTTATGTGGGTTGAAATGTTATTGCATATTTGCATCCACATGATCTTTTATTTTAAGACAAATAAGAGTTTTTTTGTGAAAAATGCAACTTGGTGATATAAAATACATTTATATTGCATACTGCTTTGTGATAAGTATTCAATACTATACAAAATGGTGAAATTATATTCACATTGGGCGTAGTTTACAGCCTTATTCATAAACCTTAACGGCACGAAACGTGAGCGCAAACTGTACCTTCACAGTAGTTAATTTATAGTTTTGTGTTGTTGGAATGAAGGGCCGGGGTGAATGGATACGATTCAATCTCATGGCTCGTTAGTTGATAAACGTTGTCTATAATAATCTCAAGTGTTATTCGGCTATTGTATAATAATATCCACACTACCCACTACAGTCCAACCGTGCTCACGACTCGTGCCGGTAGAAAACATGCATTATCCTTTTATCTCTTTCGTTCTAATAACGTACGATATAATATAAAAAGTGACAAAACATTTAACAGCTGAAATTAATTATGACATTTGCGTTTATGAAGGGACGTTGACAATTCCAAATAATTAATACAAATTACATTAAAACATACGTAGTGCGATAGACATAATAATTAATTACAGAAAGGGATAATTTGTTTTTAATTTTAATTATAATATGTGAAATCGTTTTACTCTTACATACTAAATTTCACTGTATTTGTGTCAATATGATATGCTTTATTAAAATTGGGTATTTCTGATGGATATTATTTAGCAGTCAAAAAAAATTACATTATGCTGTCATCCGCGTCTTAAATGTTGGTATAATTATCGCATGTCAAAAAAATAAAATCCCTAGCACTTACATCGAGCTTTCTAAACACTAGTAAAGCCAGATAAATATTTATTTTTTATAGAGAATATAATATCAAAAATTTAAATACACCAAGAGTGTAATTTTTATAATACATATTATACGATATGAGTAGTGCGTTTTTATAATCGCTTTTTATAAAGTCTAAGTGCGTTTACACACTGGACGTATTTTTCGCCCGTACAAGCTCGCTTTTGCATATGACAAAAATACCTGGTACGGACCACAGATACGCCCGATGTATACACGGTAGACATTGCCGCAAGTATCAATCCGCTTTTGTCAATTTTCCATATTTAAAATCTTTTAACTACATTAAATTAACTATATTTCAATGAGCTAAGTCAAACAAATAGTTTATACATCTAATACTACAACTTAAATCTAGTCGACATGATTAATTTTACAGCAATTTGCATTCGAAAGTGTACGTAAAAATCTTGATACTTGCACCAATTTCCGCTAAGTCCGACTATCAATATGTCTAACATAATATACTAACATAGTATATGATATAAGCATATGTACTTAAAGTAGATGCACAAGCAACATACCCACGGCGGCGCCGACTGTTAGGCCGACGCTTAGCATCGTTGCGATAACTGACGACGCTTTCTCCCTTTCGTGAATGTCGACCACCCTGTAACAATTGTTATGAGGGGTTAATTTAAAATATTTATTTATTTAAACTTCATTGCACACAAGGAGTACAGGACAGAACTCTAAAATATAACTAAGTTGAGAAGTACAATTGTCTTACAGGCAACCATGGGATGGAGATGGAAGAAGGAGAAAGAAAGGGAAGGAAATATTGTTCGACGTTTTTATAAAAAAAAATGGTAGTGAAAACTTCTTTAGCCGCGTTGATAACTTTTGGTAGGGGGAAAACTGTTGGTTTCGCGTCAGAGACATGCTAATGTTAATTCAGACTATACACGTATAACAAACCGTATATACCTGACCGTGTGCTATGCGCGTTAAACGCTTTTTGGGTGTGTGAAATCTTTGAGCTCTGAGTATCTGTAGTTATACAGGTGACGTATGGAGTGGAGTAGAGTGGAGTGGAGTAGAGTTGAGTTGAGAGTGAGTACTAAATAGAACTTAAGTTATAAGTTTTCACTTCTATCGGCAGTCCCTACGAATGCCATTTTTTTGTTGCTGGTGGCCCAACACCTTGCCCCTTTTCCTTTTCAAATCATTTCATTAGTCTGTATTCAATTCGCTTATCTTAAACGAGGGTATTTCCCTATTGTTTGTCTGTTTTATTATTTTACCATCACACAATTTTATAAACATGATGATGATGATTTTTTGAAGTGCAAAATTGTTGTTTATTACTATTATACGGTTATGGGAACATTGTGTTGAATCACTAAATCAGATATTAGTGAGTGTTTACAATATAATGCAGTAATGATACCTCATTACAATCGCCATTTTAGACTATGAACTTAGATAACGAAGGGTCACGGGTTAGACGCGGCCTAACTACGTGTCGGTAACTAGGTTATCAATATTTATTGCTTTCTTACTTGCATAATATATTTCTAAATCGATATAAATTTTATTGGTAGGTCCCTCTTATGGGAAAGGCCGTCTGGGTTGGTTCCACCGCATTGTCTACTCCTGCCGCCAAGCAACAGTGTGCAAGCACTATTGTGTTTCGGTTTGAAGGACATTGAAGCCAGTGAAATTACTGGACATTACGAGACTTAACATTTTACGTCTCGGGGTGACGAGCGCAGTTCAGTGCCATGCAGTGCTTTTTAATTTAAAGTTCTATGTGGTGTTGCTTTTGCTTATGGGCAGGCGTGTCGCTTACCATCAGGCGAGCGACCGGCTCGTCTCGTCATTCAAATAAATAAAAAAAAACCATTTCATGACACACCTGGTAGCATTGATCATGACAATGTTGGTGAGGTAGCCGTTGGTGAACGCGAAGATGATCATGATGATGATGTACTCCCAGTCCCAGAGGAACACGACGGGCAGGTGGTTGCGCGGCTGCGCGTTGCACAACATCAGCATCGGGACTCCGATCACGCGCAGGATGCTCGCGCCAGCTATTATCCACTGGTTGTCCGGCTGGAAACACAATGGCATATTACTTGTGCATTTTTTAATATTTCTTTTTTTTTATAGCATAAGCCGGCAAACGAGCAAGTGGGTCACCTGATGATAAGTGATCTCCACCGCCCATGTACGCCTACCACCAGAACAGTCATGGGTGCGTTGCCGACCTTAAAGGAAAGGGATAATTAGGGATTGGGAAGGGGAGGGGATTTGGGCTTCCGGTTATCTCAGTCACCGTACGAAACGCAGCAGCAAGCCACTACTTTACGTCGGTTTTCTGTGAGACAGTGGTAACGATCCGGTCAAGCCAAACCATTCATGCTGTAGACAAAACTGTCTGTCTAATATTTCCTTATCTGACTTTTTTGGACTGTACTGCGCCTACTATAAGGTGTAGTGCATACATGTTATTGTAGGTACATGTAATAGTGCCTACTATTACATGTACCTACAATAAGATGTTATTCTATACAAGAAAGTATTAAGTAATTATTAAGTAATTGTAGTGACGGTGATATTAGTGAATTTGTGGTGGTAGGATATCCATATCCGGCCGAATAGCGACCACCGTACACATGATGTTAAAACTTGCCATAGTGATCCACACGCCTTATGTGGATCGTGTTCCAGGATCAGCCAGTGTATCTCCGGTTCTCCCGAGGGGCTTGCGACATGACTTGATGGTTGATTGGGGCGGGTATAGAGGTACATCCTTGTATTACTGTGCCTGCATCGGTCATCCGCCTGTCCAGTCGCCGGCTCCTCGATTTGCTTCTTTCCTCTCCGAAGAGGGAAGAAGCATTTATACAGGCCGGCATGACTGGTGCCCACTGATAAACTCATTGTTTGTTTGTGGTCGCTAGTTTTTTGGACTGCACTACGCTTACCATCTGGTGTAGTGCAATCACTTTGCCGTGCTCGAATAAAAAAAACGTTATTGCGTATTTTCATCCATATAAAGTTTGTATCACACACCTGCAACAGTAGTCCGGCGACGAGACGGCCGGAATAGTCGCCGCAGTTGAATATCAAATAATTCACCACAGGAACGAAATAAATGTCTGCAAAATAATACAACATTGTTATCGCGTTATATAATTTTGGAGCTATAGTTTCAAGCTCATTTTTTTTTTATAGCATATAAAGTCGCTACTTTAAGTCGGTTTTCTGTGAAACTGGTAACGATCCGGTCGAGCCGACCCATTCATGCTTTAGACAAAACTGTCTGCAGCGTGGCTCTATCACACAAAAATAATCTTTTATCCAACAAAGAAAAAAGTAAGGCGCTATATTTTTTTTTATTATTTAATCCAATGACGAGAGGAGCAAGGCGCTCATCTGATGGTAAGCGCCACGCCTGCCCATAAACAGAAGCAACAGCACACGGAACTTTGAATTACAAAGCCTGCATGGCACTGAACTGTGCTCGTCACCCCGAGACATAAGATAATAAGTCTCAAAATGCCTAGTAATTTCACTGACTTCAATGTCCTTCAAAGCGAAACACGACAGTGCTTACACACTGTAGCTTGGCGCCAGAAATAGACAAAGCGGTGGCACCGACCTAAACGGCCTCTCGCATACGAGGGACCTACCACCTTGTAGTTGTAGTTTACAGTTATAAGACAGGTACGATACTGAGGCTTTCTCATCGCCACACGACCTTGTTTCTAACAATGTGCTTATCATTTACAATTGTCTGATTACAGATATTACAAAATCAGAAAGTGTATAAAACATTTTAAAATGCAAAATATAATTTTAGCATAGATATTGCAATGATTACGCCAAGGTCAACCAACGACCTTTATTAGTCAATGTAACCTGTACTTATAAATAAATATATTTTACTAATAAGACATTTAGAAGTAAAGTAACTAATGTGTAAATTATGTTCTACAAAATTGTTTTTGTATAGACAACGTCATGTTAAAAGTACACTGGTTGTTTTAGTTTCGTAGAAACATAAAAAGAAACTAAGAAGCGTTTTTCTTTGTTCGATAATAGTTTGCTGCACGTTATCATATATAATTTATATCAAAGACCTTTATGGTGAAAGAAAATTATATGATAATATGATAGTGAACGGATTCTAAAAATATATCATCATCATCATCATCAGCCACAGGACGTCCACTGCTGAACATAGGCCTCCCCCAAAGATTTCCAGACCGACCTGTTGGAAGCGGCCTGCATCCAGCGACTTCCTATAAAAATAAATATCACAAAATATAAAATACAAATAAATATAAAATATTTTACTAAGGTCCTAATTTACAAAATTTGAGTAGGATTATCAACCAATTAACGCAGGACAGCTATTTAAAAAAAATCTAGCCTATTTCTTCCGGTATATATGAGAAACTTATATATATATGGACGTATATCATATTTTTGTTGAGCACCACTTACTCAGAAGTGGTGAAACAGGCGCTAATTCTACAAACACTTACTATTCCAATCGGTGCCTTGGGTAACCGGATGCGATTCCACCAACACAGTCACAGCTGGGTACACGGCCATGCTTATAGCGAACACCGCGAAGATGCTAAAAGCGTAGACCCATATCTTCTTCAATATACTGAGCATTGACACCTCCCTGTGCCGGTTGGCCGCCATACCGCTGGACCCTCGCAATATATAGTACGTAAAGAAGTCAATCTTGTACAGGCTGACGTAAGAGATCAGTGACGTAATGACCATGACGTCAGCGATGACGAAATATATCAGGGCGGTATGGAGGGGGGATATTTTGAAGGCGAGCGATATGATTTGAGCTATGGCTGCGATGATACCGCCCAGAGATTGTCCGCTGACCACAGCCGCCATGTACTCTTTGGAGAAGCGACTCGCGATGCCTACAAGGCCGCCGATGAACACTGCTGCGGCGGCTGCAATAGAAATTTCATTTGAATAATCTACATTAATATTATAAGGAGATTTATATTTTTGTTGGTAACGAATAAACTTAAAACTACTGGACCGATTTCAAAAATTATTTTGCCGTTCGAAAGTTACATTGTCACTGAGTATAATAGGTTACTTTTTACCCCGGAAAAAGCAGATCACCCGGGCGGAGCCGCGAGGAAAAGCGAGTTTATTATAATAACGAAAGAAACTTTAAGTTGGGTTTTACGGCTAAACCGCTGAACTTATTTACACTATTGGTGTTTTGTATGTAGCCTATGTAGCGTAGGCCGGCAAACGAACAAGTGGGTCACCTGATGGTAAGTGATCTCCACTACCCATGTACGCCCACAATACCAGAAACATCATAGGCGCGTTACCGACCTTAAAAGAAAGGGAAAATTAAGATATTGGGATGGGTAGGGGGATTTCAGCCTCCAGATATCTCCCTCACCGTACGAAATGCAGCATCAAGCCGCTACTTTACGTCAGTTGCTACTTTATGTCTGTAAGACAGTGATAACGAATCCGTCGAGCCGACCCATTCATACTGTAGATAAAACTGTCTACAGCATGACTACCACTGGAAAATACTCACTGGTATGCACTTTAACTTCTTTTAACACATGTAGGAAAAATAAATTCACGCGTATTAAACTTATTTAAAACCTAACTAACTATGAAAAACCGCTATCATAAACGGCTCAACAAATTTTCTTCAACATAGCTAACAACGATCTCGATTAAATCAGCTTTCAACCAATATAAATCGCATTCAAATTGGTCCATTCGTTTAGGGTCTATGGTGCCACAGACAGATTCACATCCACAGACATAGAGGACAAATTTATTTTACTCCTCCTTTTGACGGGGGTTAAAAATCAATTTACCTAGCTACCTACATTAACTATACCGGGTGTAAAGGGTCTGCCTCCAAAGCCGAAGCGGTAATAAAACACTACCTTTAGCTAAACGGAAAACAGTATTCCTTTGCTGTTTACTACCTATTTAAAAAAGGAAGCCCGCAGCCATAACTATAGATAGGAACTGATCTGTCTATAGTTATATTCAACTATTGAGACGGACTATCATTTTTGAGTTTTACAAATCGAATAATATTTTCGTGACTACTATTGATTGTAGAAATAAAGCACAGAACAACGGATCATAATTTTTTGTAGTATGTTACCTACTAAGGTTGGTTAGTTTTATGCAACACGTGCGCAGGAATAGGGATCGGGTGACATTTTTTGTGAACGCAGCTGTTTTCTTGAAGAAGCATATTATAATAAAGCAATATGGTGGCACGCTGCAAGCTTCGCAACTTTCTGGCTTCCTTTATACTTGTTTACATAAAACATCGTTACACAAAACCACCGACAAAATTAGATACAGGATTAGAATATAAAAAAATAAGTTTATTTTTTAATATTACGATAATACCGAAATTCCTGTCAAATAATATTAGGCGAATTGTTTTCGTGATATGAATTAAAAATATATGTGGTGGTACTTTCGCATTTGGGGGCCCCCATCAGGCCTGGGGATCTCAGCCAGTCCCCACAAAGTAGACAGAAGTATTTAATTTTTTTCAATCGATCCAAAAAACACCGTGCAAATCAAGTAAATAATAACAAAATAGACTATGATTAATTATAAATACATTGTCAGCACTACATGTTTTATAACAGCTGGCGATGCACCACGGTGACCTACATTCTATACACAAACACAGGGTCAAACCAGATCGCTTCTAACACATTAGAATGCATTGATAATAACTGATAAAGCACGTAACGAGTACAAACACTACATAATTATCTAATGTTGATATACAATTGTATATCTTAGAATTCCCGAGTTTGATACGGCACTGAATTTTGCCCAGGTTTTTCACTTAACTTATAAGTTACAAGGGCTATAAGTATCGGGTTTTTCGAATGAAAAATTCGGACAAAAACTCGTAAACTACCATTGTATGACTTACAATGCTATACAAATGATCAACTTATTCGCAAGTAGCTATGTTCTGAACTAGTTATAATACTCAATCATTACTTATTTTTATTTTTCCACCTTTTGAATTAATAAAACCAAATCGGTTTGAATAATATTATACGAGTCACATTTTAAATAACGTTAGAGAATAACACGTTATCAAAGGATGGTGAGTCATAAATGTTCACATTACTGAGTCATTTGGCAGTATAAAGCCTGTTTGTTTAATAATTACAAGTAAAATTATATTAAGTAGATGCAATCTTGAGGAAATACGAGTTTTGCCAAGAAATGCTATCTAATCTTGGAAGTGTCAATAAAGATAAAAATTATGAAATAGTCCTGTATTATACACGTCCCGCTGCTGGCCGTGGGATTCATCTACCGAGAGAGAAGGATTAGGCTTTAGTCCACCACGCTGGCCTAATTCGGGTTGGCAGACTTCACATACTTACGAAAAAAATCTGATAAACTTTTCAGGATTCCTAACTATGTTTCCTTCATCATTAAATTCTATCCTATCAAGAAATAATAGATAGCGCGAGAAAAAGACAAGGTTTTCTCGTAAATGAACCCACGAGACATCCCACTCGCGAGACTAGTTTCTCGTTTGTGCCGTAACGTGCACCCTACGACATAGGGAGAATGATAGAGATAATAGAGATAGAGCGAGAAAAATCAAAACAAAATTTCTAGTGTCGTGAATACTAGCATATTAGCTTCGATAGACATGCAGAGATAGCACGAGAAAAAAAAATCGACAATATCATCTCGAGGCCTTATTTTATGTGCGCTGATGTATACAATGTACATTAATTGAAAAAGGCATACTATAAAATAGGCCACGTAACCCTTCCCGCAGTTTTAGTGGAAGTCATATTGTTGATGTTGATGAGTCAATTGCGTGATGTGGATCAAAGTTTCCCGCAAGCATTAATTGTTTGCGTAAAACACTAGCTTTATGAATGTCGAGTAATTGAGTTTTAATTATTGCTTAATTAATATTTTTCTAACAGTAGTCTGGCAAACGAGTAAGTCGGCCGCCTCATGGTAAGTAGTATTTGCCGTTTGTGAACATATATCTGAGGAATAGTGGATTCGTTGTCGTTTAATAAGATTGTACCTCACGTCAGTAACCTTCACGATATGCATCATACAAAAATTGTAACATTTTTTTACATTTAGTGTGAGCTGCAGCCTTAAGGGAAGGGCTTAGAAAAAACCTTTGAGATCATTCATTTCTTGGGCCTCCAGAAATCGCACTAACCGTATGAATGAGAGTAACCGTAAAGCTGCCATTTTTTTATAGCATACACTGGCAAACAAGCAAGTGGGTCACTTGATGATAAGTAATCTCCACCGCCCATGCATGCCCACAACACTAGAAGAATCATATGCGCGTTGCCGAGCTCCAAGGGAAGGGATAATTAAGGGATTGGGAAGGGGATGGGGATTTGGATTTCATGTTCGTTTTATGTGAGACGTATTATAAGCCAGATAAAATTAATTAATTACCCATGTTTAAAATAAAAAAGGAAAAAACCTCTTTTATATTTTAAATTGATGCCTGCATCCAAGGGAGGATAGGGGAAGATGAGTGGCACAACAATTGCAACTACGACTCGCCGTCTTATTTCCACCCCATGATGTGATCGGTGGCGAATGGCGAGCCTATCGCCATATGCTACAAATTGCAAATCCGTGCAAGTTCACGTGAATTAATTTTTTAAATCGAAAATATCAAATACAAATTACGATTGTTTGTAAGCTTGACTTTATAACGCAGAAAAGTCAGAAGTAACCTATTTTTGACAGCCTCCGTTGCTCAGCGGGCGAGTAGCCGGCTGTGAAGCGAAAGGCCGCAAGTTCGATTCCCGCACGGAGACAAATGTTTGTGTGATCCACAAATATTTGTTTCAGGGTCTGGGTTTTGTGAGACCGAAAGTCTCTCGTAGTTCCTAATACCCACGACACAAGACTCGTATCTTATTGTGGGGTCAGGACTATGTATGTGACTGTTGGATGTATTTATTTATTTATTTATTATTTATTTATTACAATTCATCATCATTCTGTCGTTCCCTCAATGCTGAGGATCGTGACCGCAGCAGGCCGAAGATATAAGGGCCCTCCAATTGGTTCTATCACCGGCGATATGAATTCCATCTTGTAGTTTAAGTTGCAGGGGTTTAGTGACTCCATGGCCCAGCGGGCGAGTAACCGGTTCGATTCCCGCACCGAGACAAATGTTTGTGATCCACAAATATTTGTTTCGGGGTCTGGGTGTTGTGAGAGAGAAAGTCTCTCGTAGCTCCTGATACCCACGATAAAAGACTCTTATCTTACTGTGGGGTCAGGACTATGTATGTGACTGTTGGGTGTATTTACATATTTATTGTATTGTTTATTATTTAGCCTGTGGTCTACCTCGAGATATTTTGTACTTACTTTTCCCTGACCACCTAACCGGACCCGTGTCTCCGGGCATTCATAGCTTTTTCGTAATAATTGGTAAATAACGACCATAGCCGAAACGCATAATGTAAATTGTAATACTATATGTAACTTACCAGTCATGATTACGACAGTAACCATGGTGATAATGAAGAACTCGTTCTGCCATTCATCGGTATCGACCTGCACGAGCGACGTGGTCACCAGAAACGCTAGGGTCACCACGATCAACGAGCCTTGAAGCCTACTCTTTAATGATACGCTGCGAACAACAAATATTGTTAATTCTAATAGTACTAGCCCTGTATAATACACGTCCCACTGCTGGGCACGGGTCTCCTGTACTGAATGAGAGGGGTTAGACCTTAATCCACCCTACTGACCTAAGACGGGTTGGCAGACTTCAGACACCTTCAAAGTTCTTATGGAGAACTTCTCAGGGTTTCCTCACGATGTTTCTTTCACCGTTAAGCAAGCGATATTTACAATTAATAATACATGTCATTTATAAGTCAGAGGTGCATGATCTTTGGGTTGGTTTCGAACCTGCGACTTCCGTCTCGACAGTCCACCAATGTATTCTAACAATATTTGACTTACAATAAAACTGTAGCACCGACTCAGACTTGGTATTTTTTGGCTTTACAATTATTTTTTATGTCTGGTTTAATTTTCTGTAAAACATGATGACGAAGATGTTTCTGTATAAATAATTCAGTTGATCCATTTATACTGTAGACATAAATGTCTACAGCATGGCTCTACCATAACCTAGAGCAACTTAGACCACGCTGCTTTTTGCTAGAAAAACAGATGACGGTCCTAATAATTAAAACTTGACCCTACCGTTAAAATCCCCCGACACCAATTAGAAAAACATCTGTAACTTTTAAATGGATAAAACTCCAAACGTAGCTAAGAACAATCTCGAATAAACAATCCGACCTACGATGGACACATTGTTTGTCGTTGGTCGACATTATTCCTGGATTGCGCTACACTTACCATTAGGTGTAGCGTAGTCACTTTGCCAAGCCATAAAAAACAAAACGCATTCAAATCGGTTCATTCGTTTCAGCTCTGTTTTCTTTTCTAGCTCTTCTATTTTTGTCGGAGGTTAATAAAGATAAGGTCACAGAAGGCACGGCTTTATACACACAGACAGCATGTTTCCCCCATTTACTAAGTACACGAATAAACAAAGCCCACGTCTGTGCCTTGACATACGGAATTCCTGATAAATTCTAAGGAATGTGATAAAAATTCGAACAAAGGGATAGATAAGGAGAACAAGGGGCGCATTCCTCTACATGTCGTCGAACATACAAGACGGAAGAATTTGCGAAAAAATAATAATAGAAAAATAATGTATTTTCTTTTCTTGGAAACTATTGCCCGCGATCTCTTTTGATAGAAAGCGGTAGCGTATATAAAGTTAGGGCTTCTAACGGATTCACAAGGTTCGATTTTAGTTGATCAACTGATTTTAATCAAAATACTGTATTATACTGTAGTATGTAGGTTTTTCTTGGTCAATTCGTTTGAAAGACTGTTCAGACGGTTCAAATCTCATGTGATTTAGCAGTCGTTCAACTAAAATCGACATGTGTGAAGTCACTATAAGGAATCTTATATAACTTATAAGTGGTAAGTCCCTTATATGCGAGAGGCAGTCAGGGTAGGTATCATCGCTTTGTCTATTTCTGCCACTACGCAGCAGTGATTCCGTTTGAAGGACATTGAAGCCAGTGAAGTTACTGGGCATAATGAAATTGGTATCTTATGTCTCGGGGTGACAAGCGCAGTCGAGTGCCATGCAGTGCTTCATAATTCAAAGTTCTGATTGATGTTGCTTCTATTTATGGGCAGGGGTGACGCATACCATCAGGCGAGCTACCTGTTCGTTTCTTCAAAGGCGTTAAAAAAACATTCAAATGCGCCCCTTCTTATAACCTCACAAACAGACAAAGGTTAAAATTTAGAACGTCCCTCTTTTTGTCAGGTGATAAAAATTACAATAACTGGCATACTCACAGATGTCCATACAAAGAGTTGAGGATTAGGAAGATCAAGTTGGGTATGGCCGTGGCCACGTTGAGGTACGACGTGAACTCCGCCTGGAACTGGGTCTTGCGCACCACCATGGTCAGGTTGCTGGGGGTCACGTCACGGAATTTGTACATCCAATACTGGAACAAATGTTGGTGATTTTTTTTTTGTGGGTCTCTATGCTCCACTCTCGTTCCCCTAACATAGTTAGAGCTCTTAGCTTTCTGTCTCTACATTTCCTTACCTCCTAAACTATTCCTGCTTAGGGAAGTCCTATTCATCCTAATTCCTTCGTAGGGAATTCCTACTTATAGCCTAATGTATGTTGGTGATGAAAAATGTTTAGAGAGAGTACAGTTGTCAGTCTCCGTAGCAAAGTGGGCGAATAGCTGTAAACCGAGATGCCGCGGTTTCGATTCCCGCACTGAAACAAAATGATGTTGGGATTCCCATTTTTGTTTTTTTGGGTCTTGGTTATTCTCCCCAAAGGGGTGACGTCAGGCAGGCGGTCGGTCGTTAAAAAAACGGTCATATCTTTCTTTAACATATGTTAAAAAAGCATGTTGCGCCGATTCCATTACGAATGGGATAAGGACAGGCGAAAGAAGAAAAATACAGCTGGATTTAAAAGGAAATGCTTAGTAATTCAATTAATACAGCACTAAGATAGTGTCAATCAGTGCTTTGTAATTCAAAGTTCTGTGTGATGTTGCCATCAGGCGAGCGACCTGCACGTCTCGTCATTCAACCATTCAAGGTGGTAGGTCCCTCGTATGCGAGAGGCCGTCTGGGTTGCTACCACCTCTTTGTCTATTTCTGCCGCCAAGCAATAGTGTGTACGCACTGTTGTGCTCCGTTTTGAATGAGATTGAAGCCAGTGAAATTACTGTGCATATGAGAATTAACATCTTGTGTCTCAGGGTGACGAGCGCAGTTCAGTGCCATGCAGTGCTTGGTAATTCAAAGTTCTGTGTGGTATTGCTTCTGTTTATGAGCAGGCGTGGCACTTACCATCAGGCGAGCGACCTGCACGTCTCGTCATTCAAGCAAATAAAAAAATCGTCATTCGATCAAATATAAAAAAAAGAAGCAAATAAATTAACACGTGTACCTGCGAGTACTAGTTATAAAAGTTCTTTAGTTTTGAAAAATTTATTAAAAGAGTTGCCTGATAAATGGGGCACATTTTAATAAATAAGCGGACAAACTGGTTAATTATTTATAAACCTGCGATGGAGGTGTATTTTTTGTGTTCCGACTCGGGCGACTATGCAAATGTATATAAAAACGTAGTAATATTAGCGTCGTATTAGGTTTGGTTATTATACCATAACACCGTCATTTACGATTTGGGCTGTCCGTTTTTTTACGACGTACTAATTATGAAATGTAAACGGGCGAAGCCATTTAATGGTAATCTCACTAGATCTCGCAATTCACGAGATACCACGAGACTAAAGCCCCATTATGGGAGTTCTTCGTAAAACATAAGACATAACATAATTCTTTTATTTGAAGGGATAATAAAAGTACTGTATATTGATCAATGAATAAAATATCTACAGTACCATCCGCCATTGTGTAGGAATGACCACCGACCGCCAATAAATGCTTTGTTTCTTTCTTTACAGCAGGGTAATGAGATAAATGTATCCCCTAAATAAGAGTGCATCTTAGGGTGGAAAGTGAGGTTGGTTTTGGGCCTAAGATATTGATGGTCCACTTACACTCTCAACACTACGAAATCACAAATACCTAGATAATCAACATTCAACAAAATATTGTTTTTTTTTTAACTAACTAATGATAAACATCATGGTATTTTTTTAGAAAAACTGAAATCTTAATATATTGCACTGTTTATTTAAATGGTTATCTTTTCTATGTTCTGAATCCATTAGAGACAAATAAAATAAAATGATTCTTTGTCAACAACCTAATTTATTTAAATTAGAAGTCATCCTAAGTTATTCATATGTTGTGAGCACTGAATTTAATATGCTAAAAAGTATGCAGAACTTTTTCTGTAGAATTAATTATAAAATAGTTATGCAAAGATTTAAAAGAATTAAGATTCTATAAAGATATCTCTTTTTACACTTTTTTTATTCACTTTATGGATATTGAGCAGTTTTTTTCTCCTACATAATAATAAAAGAAGAGCAGTCACCCCTGCCTATACCCATATATGTTGTCATCATAAACAAGTTTTTGTTGTACCTATTTGAACATGTGAGAGTAAAAACCACTTTAAATGATTGTAATCTAAAGCTAAAATAAAGTAAAGCTTTTAAGCACCTCTGCTTCTAATTGATATACAAGCCAAAACAAATTTTCTAGGTATTTTTTGACTGGCAAGCAAATGATAAGACGTAAACAATATTAATCATAGGTGCTTTGCTGACCTTGAAGAAGAGGGATAATTAAGGTATTGGGAAGGGGAAGGGGTTTCGGCCTCCAGATATCTCACTCACCATATTAAATGCAGCAGCACAATGCTACTTTTAAGATGGATTTCTGTGAGACAACCTGGTCAAGCCGGCCTATTCATACTGTAGACATGCTGTTTACAGCATGGCTCAACCACTCAAACAATATATGTTCTGCATATACCTGACTACTAGTTTTATCCATGGTGTCTATAATGGATTTATAAATTTAAATATTAAGAATAATCTTACAATATAATCATAATAGTAATATGAAAATGACAAGTATGAAATCATAGCATAAAACATTACATTTATAAACTTAAACCTAAACAAGCAATTTTAAAGAAATGGCTTTAATTATGTTTTTTTTTAATATTATGTTGAAAGATTTGTGTTTGTAAAAATAAGTAGATAATCAATCCATTAAAGATATAAATACACATAATTTACAGGTCATTAAATGAAACATAACAAACAATACATTGTTACTACAAAACCAAATTCTGAGTCTTTAATTAGAAACACTTAGATATTGCTTTGCTCTCTCACCAAAGCCAAGGCCAATTTTTTTGCTACCAACTGATATATCTGGTACACAACAAATTTGATGTTATAAATTACGATAGTAGATTATAATCATTTGATAATATATTTTTTAAAAGATTGTGGCCATTGATGCATTAACACTGAACAACAGATGAGCTGAAGTATTTTCTTGACTATAAAATAAACATTAAAGTTTATTAGTATATTTCTTGAGTGATATCTTGTAAGCGATTTCAATTTTGAACAGAAAAAAGCTTTATCTGGTAGAGTTTTGTTTTCTGATTATGACCATGCCTTCTAAATGCTAGGGAACATTTTCTTCATAATAAAATAAATGTATCCTTAACTAGTGTGTGTACCATGAACTAAATACATTCCAAATCCCAGATTACATACATGTACATTCCAAATTCTAGATCTAAGCCGATTTTTTGTATAATTGATTAAAACATATTTTTGTGCAGGATTTGAGATTAATAAAAATCAAGCCAAATAAAAAAATATACTTACATCATTAGCCGTGATCAAGAAATTCCATGGTACTAACGATGTCACTCCGAAGAGGTAAAAAAGTATGTAAACTATACAATATCGGTCTCGCGGCTGTTCAGTGTTATCCAATACTTTCGTTGAACATGAATCTGTCACCAACTCCCGTTCTTCAGAGTCGTCAATCACTTCGTCTTCATTTTCAATGTTGTCTAAACAGGCTTCGTTATTTATAGACCCCGTAGCATCCATTGTCAAGTAGTGTATGGCTTTTTTCACGAAAAATACTTTCGCACAGTATTTATTTTCACAGTTACCTGTTTGTGCAACAGTCACGGGTTTTACATTTAAAATAAATAGTGGTATATTAATACCAATTATCGGTTGTAAAAGAACAAGCTTGTATCTGTGTTTTTATGCATTTATCGTATTTTTTTATATTCAGAAATACAAGACCCGTCCAGCAGCTGTTGCCGTCGACCACAGACTAAAATCCACAGACGAATATAAATATTACTCGCATTTGACAGTTCTTTTTCTTTTTTTACTGTGGCTACAAGCACTACGTTCTCCTACACTGTCCTACATCAACAACATTAAAGTTAGTTTATTTTATATTTTTCAAATCTTCTCAAGAACATTGAAACAGTGTGTAGCCAAATTTTAAGGCCATTACTGAGTTGTCAATTCCTTTCAGTATGATAATTCATTTACGATTTTCTCCAAGCGGGTCGAGCGACAGAGGTCATTCAATGCGCTCCAACTCTAATGATTTTTAATTTTAATCATTGGCTCCGATAGCTACAACGAATAAACTATTCATCGTCGTTGATATTTGTACAAACCATTGTAAAATGTGTGACAACAAACACAACAGCTCTAAACCAGTACTTAAGAAACTTAGATCATTCAACTAATAAGCTAAGAAATAATTGTACCTCTTAACTCTTAATAAGTAATTAAAATTGGTCGACCGCACTGTGGAAATTCCCGCCAAAACCTTTCTCTGATAATTGTAAACCGATCAAAATTTATCGCATTGGTATATTTGAAATGGTCTGTGATTGGTATTAGCGGGTATTAGACTCGGTGATGGAGATTAAATGTTGATTATATTTTTGTAATAGCGACATATTGTAATTTTGAATTAAATGATTGTAATCAGGACAAGAAGCGAATCTATTATTATTATTGTCTATATATTATGTCATACATATTATGCCCCATTTGTACATTAATAAGACTGGGTCAAGCGAAACGTTTGAGTACGAAAGCGGACCTTGATAGTACCAGAGGTTGGTACTAGGCCGCGGCCGGTATAACGCAGAAACAAAAAGATAAATAAGTCGCTTATCTCGTTACCATCATAATAAAACCGGTTTAAAACATGCCACAAAGATTTTATCTGGGGTGATATTTTAAACTACTGCTTCCTTTTGAGGTGAACTTCATTATACATTTGTTGAATATTCTAATCATGCTGGTCATCTAATGGCCGTACCCAATATTCCGTTTACATATAGATTTGCATAATGACAGTAATTTTGATAATTCGTTGTATGGAAGAAAAAAAAATAGACCAGTTCATGTTTTAAGTAAAGGTGGGCCAGCAGTGGGAAAACCTCGCTATCTCTCTCCCACGCGTGTACCGTAATGGGCGGACCTGCCTTGTGACGTAACGTGCTATGTCGAGCATCCTTTTTCCGTCAATTGGCAACTATCCCTTCCAGCAGATTTAAATAGTTTCAAACAATTTTATTCTTGGTTTGATTTACATAATTTTTTCGATAATAGATTTTGGGGAATGTAGCTTATTGATTAAAATAATAAAAAAATATGAGACAAATACCTACCCAATGTTTGTGTAATCCATCTAACCACCTTAATCATTAGTGATCCACGAATATCTGATTCGTGTGTTATGG
Source organism: Amorpha juglandis (assembly GCA_949126905.1). Taxonomy (NCBI): domain Eukaryota; kingdom Metazoa; phylum Arthropoda; class Insecta; order Lepidoptera; family Sphingidae; genus Amorpha; species Amorpha juglandis. Next base: position 14,351,970 of record OX421374.1, on the reverse strand, counting down.
GACCGCAATTCCCTAATAGTCTCTGATACCCATGATACTCTATTCATAGCTCTATTTTCCAGACTGGTAGCACTGAGCACCATGCATCGCGATCTCGGGTAATTTCAAATATGCATGGGTTCAGACCTCACGTATAAACGCAATAAATTTTCTGTATCTTGCTTTTAGTGCTGTAAAATTTAGGTGTCGGTAATGTTTATGTAATAAAACACATTTAATAATAGAATATTTGTGATATTTATTTTTCTTTTAGTCTTATTATATTTCTCTAAAACTACCTGCTTTTCCTTATTTTGTCTTGTACATTCTATAATTAAAGCATTAAGTCATACAATTATTTAGTACTTTATACTAACAATACTATAAATACTGGAAAATTGTTCAAAAAGCAAAGAAAACATAAAGTATTCAAAGAGTTTAAGAATTTGATATAACATATAATCATATATTTGATTACAAATGGTGTTCCTATTTATTGAATAGGTTCTTTTAATATAACTAAGATAATTTAGTTAATATAAGTACTAACTTAAACTTAACTCACTTTCACACAAGGACGGACAAAATACATTATACAAAACTAAAGTAAATATAAAGGAATGCTTTAGTAAATAAAGTATAGAAAAAATGTAGAATATAGCTCATGGCGAAATTGCTACAAAGCATTAGATATTTTCGCTTATTTTAATTGAGATCGTGCGTTACGGTAATCGATTACGTTAATAGAACATGGAAACGTTTAGTTTATTTGAAAAAATATAAGAAAATATATAGTTGATAAGGCACTTTACCGTGTAAATAATCAATAAATGCAAGAAAATAATAACATTTCGATCAAGACATTAATCAGTCTTTTCATTCTACTCTATTATACAGTATGTTCCCAAACCCTGTTGGTCGGTGGATATCATAAAAATAAAAATATTCTCTTAATACATTATTGTAGTTTTACATGTCAGCAAAAGTAAATAGTGTCAGGGTAACCAACATTTTTATTACTATCTACTAAAATTTATTGACTTTCTCATACTTTTGTAGTCAGCGGCATAACTGCAGCTCTAATTCAACATGTATAATAATACAAATATTGTAAATCAGTTATGTAAAGAGCAACGTTAGAGTTTCATACTGTTCTAGCGAAACAGCCTTCCAAACTGGCGGTAAAGTTTAATTAAATTGTATTGGTAAATTTATGGTTTCAATAAATATTTTCATTTGATTTTGAGTTCTGCTATAAGTAAACAACAGGGTTTTCATCACATCACTAGTCAATGCACAGGATTTTTATTAATAACTATCACATGGCGGTCTCTAACGGTTGACTGTGCGATCTGCTTGCCTCTGTCATAGGCAGTGGGCTGGACTCAGAATCTTCAAAGTCAAAGTTCGTTTCCAACAATGCCTCGGACTTCGATCGATGGTGGTCCGACATGGGCGAGTCGAAGTCTGTTGACAAGTCTTGCGGACTTGAATCGTAGCTTGGTATATGTTCAGAGTTAGAGTTGTCGTACGGATTGTATACTGGTGGGTGTGGCGGACTTGGGAGGTCGTCTTCGTAGTATTCGTCTTCTAAAAAAAACAAGTATTATTTAAATAAATAGAACAAAGGCCGACTTCGATCCTTAATTGTATTTTGTTTGTTTGTTGAAACATGTTTACTAATGTCAAATTTTCATACGATTTGACGTTTTTTGAACAAGTATTTAATGTTGTGCTTAATGGCTTAAATGCTATTAATTAATTTTAATCATCGATTTTATGGTTCGAGTTATTTTGTTGTAATATAATTCACAGTGACATAAACTTGGAACGGCCTGTGTACAGTGGACGAATTCAGGCTGATAGATCATTTTCAGTGTTGCCATATAAAATATTACATTATGAAAACGTTAAGTTCTAATATTATGTCGTATTAAAATATTTATAAACAAATAATAATAAATAAATAAATACACCCAACAGTCACACACATAGTCCTGACCCCACAGTAAGATACGAGTCTTGTGTCGTGGGTATCAGGAACTACTACAGACTCGATCTCACAACAACCAGACCCCGAAACAAATATTTGTGGATCATACAAACATTTGTCTCGGTGCGGGGATCGACCCCGCGGGCTCTCGCTCACGGCTGGCTACTCGACCGCTGCTCGACGAAGGCTAAATATTAACTATAATTATTTTTTCGTCTAGTAACATTGTTACAACATCACATACCTCCCGTCTGAAGGACTTGTATCCATGGACAAGAATACATAAAAAAAAATCACTTACCTCTATTATTCCTCTGTCCAAATGTAGTCGCGGGAATCGTTCCCGGCTGCGGCTGCTCCGGCATTTTCGACCTCAACTCCATCAAAAACGACAGTTTCGGCTGACCGCCATATTGCGGCGCTCCATACCCGTACTTTTCTTTCTCCAACTCATTTTTCAACGCTAAAGTATCGTTCGACTTATCCATATCACGCAACGGGAGGGTATCTGAGGTATAGTATTGGCCATCGTTTGGCAAGGTATCGTCTTCCGGGGACCTTATCCCCGTATGGTGTAATATCGGAGTTTCTTCCGTCATAGTATTGATAGAGGGTGCTCCACTTGCCTGCCCCGAAGCATCTTTGTAACCCTCATTCCTATATGCTAGATTAAAAGGCCTCATGGTCTGAGGAACGGAATACTCCGGCGAGGCGGGTTTTTTCGCGAACGTGCTATGTTTTAGTTGGATATTGTTAGGGTTGTGTGCCTCGTATACGTCGAAGCTCTGGTTGTCTTCGATCGAGGAGTTAAATTGGCTCTTTTCCATCGATTCCATTGAGGTGGTTGATGCTAGCATTTTGCGATAATCGGATCCTTTTGTCAGAGTGTCCGTGGAACGAGTGCTCTGCGAATAGAAATCGAGGTTGGTTGGTTACATGGGTCACTGGGAGAGTGTAGGTATGAATATTACCCCCTATCACATCATGGGACGAAGATAAGCAACTAAACGTGGATACATTAGTTGCATCACTACCCTACCCGTTAGATGATATAGGCGTGAGCTTATGCTGTGTAACCTACAGGTTGTTTAAATAATTGTGAAACACACTAGCACATATACAAATTAAAAACTACCATTTACCTTTCTCCTCCTTTTCTAATGTAGCATTGAAAAAAAAGGTTTCTCTACATTACTCTACATTAAACCTATTTTAATACTTAGCAAGCCCTAGGAACGAAATATGGTAATGTAACTAACTATTATTATTGATTTATTATGTTTACGCGAATATTACACGTTGAAATAAAACTAATTTAAACGGATTTTATCACTTTTTTTATTAATTTGAATCCCGACGTTTCGAAAACTTTTCAGCCTTCGTGGTCACGGGGTGGACTGAGCTAGGTTGTCCAAAAAGTTTGTCGGGATCAAAATTAGTAAAAAACTGCGATAAAATCCGTTTAAATTTGTTTTATTTCAACTATTATTATTATTAGCAATGTAGCAATGTTTTTAATGACCATATATTTTATTACACTTAAGGTAGACTTCCGGTCATTGCGTGTAGTGACAATCGCGTGCGTCTTTAGCGGTGCATGACTCTCAACTCTTTTTATGGCGAGGGAAAACGAGCATGGTGGTCACCTGATGGTAAGTGATCACCGCCACCTATGATCATCTATAATACCAGAGAGATCACCAGTGCGTCGTCGTCTTTTTTTAGGGCATATACCGGCAAACGAGCAAGTGGGTCACTCGATGGTAAGTGATCTCCAACGGCCATGTACGCCCACAATACTAGAAGAATAATAGGCGCGTTGCTGACTTTAAAGGGAAGAGATAATTAAGAGATTGGGAAGGGGTGGGTGATTTATGGCCGGCGCTCATTGACGGCATGGCACGGCATGGCACGGCAGGTCATGCTGCGGCATCCCGCGGCGTCCCGTGGCATGCCGTGGCATCCTGCTGAATGCCCAGCCACTCTCTCTCTCTCGCGCACCGCGGCAATCCGTGGAATGAAACGGCATGCCACGGGACGCCGCGGGATGCCGCGGCGCGTCGCGTCATGCCACAGCATCCCGCGGCACGTCGCGGCACAGTGGTATTGAAATAAAGTAACGTGAATTCTAAACTCGTGGCAATAAGATTCAAAATAACTTGATTAGTAATAAAATCCTTTGCCATGCCATGCCGTGCCATGCCGTCTATGAGCGCCGGCCCTTAGGCATCCAGATATCTCACTTACCGTACGAAACGCAGCAGCAAGCCGCTACTTTACGTCGGTCTTTACTTTGAGATAAGAATTAATGAAAGTATCACATTATGTCAGTTTTTAGTAAGTTTAATTAGTGGTGTAGCCAAACCCACCCGTTCAGAATCTCATAATAATTCCTTTCCTTTAAGATTGGTAACGCATCCAAAATTCTTCTGACAGTACTGTTATAAATAATGGTAATGACGTACCATCACATGACTCAATCATTTTGTCAGAAATTCGCGTTACTCACGCGTCTGTAGCTGGACGCAATGATCGAAAGTGCACCTTAATAAGATAGTTACCATTTGCGCCAATTTCCTCCTGTAGGCTGTGTCAGGAAACCCTCCGTTGATGCTTCCGATAGATCGAACTGAATGTAGTGACTGACGGATCGAGTTGCGCCGCTCCAACCGCTGGACATGTCTGACAATTAATATAGTAATGATGTAGCAAACTTTTTTTTTTTTTTTTTTTTTTTTATCCTGGCCTGGCAAAATGACTACGCCACACCTGATGGTAAGTGTAGCGCAATCCAAGAATAGTGTCGACCAACGATAAACAGTGTGTCTATCGTTGGTCGGCACGATCAAGCCGGCCTGCAAAGGGTCAAAGGGGAGGGGAAGGAAAAAGGGATGGGAAAGGGGTTAGGATCAGGGAGCAAGCCCCCTGGGGAGAACCGGATATACATTGGCTGACCCTGGAATGCGATCCACACAAGGTGGGCCACTATGGCAGGTTTTAGCACCAGTGTACGGTGGTCGCTATCCGGTCGGATACAAGTATCCTCCCACCAGCGGACCCGACTTAAAAACCCGACTTCAAAAAAATAACACTGAATAGTGAAAAGTGTGTATGTGCCATTCACACACGGCATAAGTGAAACTTAAGAATTATTAAAATAAATTAATTAACCAACGAATTTTAATACGCAAATGCAAAAAAAATAAAACACGTTGTTTATGACACATTTTCCGAAGGCTTGGTTGTACGCAGGCGCAGAAACGTTATAGCATACGTACAGACATATATTTTTAATCTATCTCATTCTCTCGCATGCTAAATCCTATATATGAATATGTTTGTCTTTGTCGTGTCGCATTTTCGTTTCATCGAGTTACAAATCACAACGATTCTAAAGAAGATTCACTACAAAAATGACTGTGTAAATTACCAATGCCTGTGTAAATTACCTGTGTTTAGACTTGGAGTACCAGCAGATAAGGGCAGCAGCTACCAGGATGACAGCGAGTGCGAGCAGACCGATAAACGCTACGGCGAGCGTGTCGCCCTGCCACGACAGCGGGTCGATCACTATCTTCGGATCTGTACACAAATACAACATAAACACACGCTTATATCACCAAATAGGGTCGACAGAGGCAACAGAGGTGTACGTTTCGCCGTCCCATTATGTATCTATCGCCATACCGGGGACAAATTCCAATCCCGGATAAATCACGTGATTGAAATAAATCTAATTTGAACTGATTTTATCGCGGATTTCGTGTCATGAGGTGGTCCACAAAATAAAAAAAAAGCGCGATAAAATCCATATTATTATTATATTTGCCATGGTAGCTGTTTTAGTGGGGGTATTTTGCAGTCACGGCCGATGCAAACGGTCGAAACGTCGGGAAAGACATAAGTTTTTTTTATTCCCTTAATAGGCAGACGAGCAAGCAGTTCCGCCTGATGGTAAGCGGTCACCGCCGCTCATGGACATCGGCAATGCCAGGGGCACAGCCAAGCGGCTGCCTACCTCTGAAGGGATAGTCTTTTTAAGCCTCGTTTAAAGAAGGACATGTCATAGCGCTCGGGAACCACCGAGACAGGGAGTTCATTCCAGAGCTTACACGTGCGTGGTAAAAATGAGCGCTGGAAACGTACGGTGCTGGACCGCATGGTTTCCAGGTAGTATGGATGAACTCTACTGCGGTGCCGGTAAGTACACTATCTCTCTACGGATGATGCTCAAGATCGGGAGAAGTGCAAGCGTCTGAGTAGGAAGGTGGACCCTGGCACTAAGCTGGGATAATGCCAGGCAATAACAAGGACTTGACTCACCGATCTCGCAAATGAACGGGTTCTTCTGATGACAATCGGTGACGGAGAAGTGGAAGTGTCTGAGTAGGAAGGTGGACTCTGGCGCTAAGCTGGGATAATGGGTCAAAAACAGGAACTCGACTCACCGATCTCGCAAATGAACAGGTTCTTCTGATGACAATCGGTAACGGAGAAGTAGAAGCGTTTGAGTAGGAAGGTGGACCCTGGCACTAAGCTGGGATAATGCCAGGCAATAACAGGAACTCGACTCACCGATCTCGCAAATGAACGGGTTCTTCTGATGACAATCGGTGACGGAGAAGTGGAAGTGTCTTAAGTAGAAAGGTGGACCCTGGCACTAAGCTGGGACAATGCCAGACGAAATCAAACTTGACTCACCAATCTCGCAAATGAAGGGGTTCTTCTGATGGCAGTCGGTGACGTCGACGCTAGAGAACGCGAAGGACGTGCACTGCGTCACGTAGTCGATGTGGTTCACCCACACCCGATCCCCGTACTGGAACCACTGGTTCTGTCTCTGTATAAACTCGTACAGTACCGCGTAGTTGCCCGTCACGTATGGCATCGATGCGTTGTCCGACTAAAGAGACAAGTTTGAATATAAATAAATTATACAAAACCTAATCGTCTTTGAGTCGTAGTCAAGCTGTCGACAGTTTAGTCCAAAGCCTGAATGAGCCGGCTCGACCGGGTTCTTACCACCGTTTTACAGAAAACCGACGTAAAGTAGCGGCTTGCCCAGTTCTCAATAAAAAAATCATCGTCTGTCATTTGATAAGTATCCCTTCCATCTAATTTGAATGGCTTCTAAGTTCTAATTTATATGTCTGCCAAATGTAAAATAAAATTTTGATATACTTTGTGTAATAGAGTCGACCCCGAGGGTATTCCAATATTTGTTTAAGACCTGATGACGACTGGGGAAGAAATGGGAACTTTCTCAACAGATCACAGCAAACGCAATTCAATTCGGGTTTTAGATTATCATGAAACATATAAGAATACTAGCAGACCGCGTTGCTGTGGCTAAGGTATATATTCAATTATATTGTATTAAACTATCCAATGCAGTATGCGCCATCTGTTGGATACTTATTCAATCCAGCCGATAAATTACCTTACATCGCCATCTGTTAGAATCTTATAGAACTCACAGACAATTATAACAAATAATTTGCAATAAAAAAAATGCGACTAAAATTGAGATATAAACTATCCTATCTCTCAAGTTAGATCAAACTGCACACAGTTTGCAAAATTTGGTAAAATCGGTTCATTAGTTTAGGAGTTCATTGCGGACAAACAACGTGACACGAAATTTTTATATAGAAAGATTACTTACCAAACAGAACGCCCTGGCTTCGTCGTATGTCATAGGCGCACCCACGTACATATAACACGTCCCCGCTACAGCATCCCAGCCGGGGGGACACTTCCCCCCTCCCAGCACGGTCAGGTTGTTCATATAGAACGGTCTGTAGTCCACTTCCACCAGTAATGGATTGTCGGCCTGATCCCGGATCCTTCCCGCGACGGCCAACGTCTCGTTGTAGCTCCAGTAATTATGCTTAGCGTCGATTCGTGTACGCCATAGATCCAAGGAACTGTATAAATAGATTGTAGGGTAGTTCGATTTTTTTTTATGACCTTGAATGACGAGACGAGCACAGCGCTCGCCTGATGTTAAGCGCCACGCCTGCCCATAAAGTCATCCCGAGACATAAGATGTTAAGTTTCATATTGCCCAGTAATTTCACTGGCTTTAATGTCCTTCAAACCGAAACACAACAGTGCTTACACAATGTTGCTTGGCGGCAGAAACTTTCGATGCTATGACATTAGTAATTATAATAAGTAAATAAATAGTCGATATATTTTTTTCACAAAATAATAAAATTTATATCGTTTCCCAATAAACCATTAATATTGTAATTATAAACCAAACAAATATTTTAAATAGGTAAAATAATGGCGAACACTGTCAACTCATTCGTTCATTACAATCATATAAAATTACGAATTCTTAAAAAACATGCCATATTTAAGGAAACGAGCTTGAAATAATGAAGAGATATGAAAAACTAAATTGCATGCAATTAGTAGTTAATCTTATGTAAAATGAGGCGACTTGATTTTCTTTTATCTCTGAGCACGGCATAGTGACTGCACTAGACCCGAGTCCAACAATATTTCGGGTTATTCAGGTCGGAAACGGACACCCCCTAGCTACGTTACTGTGAATTTTCTACCACTTGATAGAGGAAAAATAGTTCGCACTATTTGGCTTGTCATGGTAGTTATCATGTGAAGTAAAATTCAGAATTGAGTAGAGACGCGTCATTTAACATTTTTTACTGTATTGAATGAGGAACGAGCAAGTCACTCGCTTGATGGCACGCTTGCCCATAAGAAGCAACACCACACAGAACTTTGAATTACCGAGCAATGCATAGCACTGCACTGCACTGCAATCGTCAACTCGGAGACATATGATATGCCTAATAATTTTACTGGCTTTAATGTTCTTCAAACAGTGCTTACTGCGCATTGATGAGAGATTATTTAAATAGCTATAAAAAAGTTTTTAATTAATAATCGGCAAATATCTTACCTCATAAAATTTGGGTTATAGTCAGCAAAGCTATAATCCCACGGCAGCCATGCAAACAGAAACATGCAAGTTTATTATTTACTTAAAAAGCATGCACTTAAATATTATAATAGACGCCGAATAACTTGGCCGGGCTGAAGGTAGTTTATACATCGATCCTCTGAATACAATAGCCACGACTCCGCACATCACTTACTTTTTTTTATCGTGGCTCGGCGAAATGACTACGCCACACCTGATGGTGAGTGTAGCGCAATCCAGGAATAGTGTCGACCAACGATAAACAGTGTGTCTATTGTTGGTTGGCACGATCATGCCGGCCTGCCTAACTCTTCACTCCGTTTAAAGGACCCCATATTATAGGAAGGAGGGAACACGTGTGCCGGCAAACTATTCCGCAGCTTAATGGTCCGACAGAAGTATGATTTTGCGAACTTTGCTTCAGGCCGGCGAAGTTGTTTCGCACGTCTAGATATATTCATGCTTAGATCTTATGCATACATATCAGATTAAAAGCAGACTCTTAAATATTTTAGGGCCCAATAATAATAGCAAATAAACATTATTACTTAATAAGGCTTCATTAAGATTTTATATTTGTAGGCGTTGTAATATACATGGTGTTGTTGAGATTCGCGCCACACAAAACGAAAGCGATGGTCCTCACAAATAAGCTTAAATACGATTCGCCGGTCCTGCGCATGGGTGGGGTCGACATTGAACTGGCAAGGGAAATTAAGGTATTAGGCCTGATAATAGATAAAAAATTGACGTTTAACGCACATATTGCAGAAACATGTAGGAAAGTGGTCGGCTTCTATAAAAGATTAGCCAGAACGGCGAAGGTGCAATGGGGTCTACACCCGGAAGTAATTAGGACCATATACAACGCCGTTATTGAGCCAACGGTCCTCTACGCGGCCAGCGCTTGGGCTCCTGCATCAAACAAGGTCGGAGTGAGAAAGAAACTTGAAGCCGTACAGCGTGGGTTTGCACTAAAGCTGACAAAGGCCTACAGAACCGTATCCCTAAACTCGGCCCTGTTGCTCGCGGGGATGTTACCTCTCGACATACGAGTGAGGGAAGCAGCCCTCCTCTATGAATCGAAAAAGGGACATACCTCGTGGGTAACAGGTGACCAAGAGATGGAGAGGCCTGTGTCCTTTGCCCGCTTGGACCACCCCGCTGACAGAAGGAGCCTGGAGTTCCAACACCTGACAGACGGAGCAGAACTAGCCCGACTCGTCCGTGAATGTACTAGTATATTCACGGATGGAAGCAAGATCGATGGCAAAGTCGGGACTGCACTTTCCATATGGGAAGGAGCAGCTGAAACGAAGGCAAAAAAGCTTAAACTCGAGCATTACTGCACCGTCTACCAGGCGGAGCTCCTGGCCCTCAAGATCGCAACAGATGAGGCCCTCAAAGGAAAAGCGGATCAGTATAACATCTTCAGTGATGCCAGGTCTGCCCTCGAAGTCATCACCAGAGACGATTCCCTCCACCCAATAGCGTTCCAAATAAAGGAAAACTTAAAAATCCTAAGAGAACGCAGCAGAAAAATAAATTTCTTTTGGATAAAGGCACATATTGGGTTGGAGGGGAACGAGAGAGCAGATCAACTGGCAAAACAGGCCGCCCAAACCCTGAAGACCAAAGCTCACTACGACCTGTGCCCCATCTCATACGCAAAACAGAGTATCCGACAGGACTCGATCTGCGAGTGGAGTGTGAGATACAGAGATGGAGAAACAGCCTCAACAACAAAACTGTTCTTTCCTGACGCAAGAAAGGCGAATAGCATAATACGCAAGCTCCGAATAGACCATATCCTAACGCAGGTGCTCACGGGGCACGGCGGATTCTCCGAGTACCTCTATCGCTTCAGGTGCAAGGAGAGTCCGGCGTGCATCTGTGACCCTAGCGTATCACAAACTGTGGCACACCTAATAACAGAGTGTCCAGCGCACCTTTGTCGGAAAACTAACTTTGAAATAGAATTAGGCGTTAAAGTAGATATAAACAACCTTAGCAAACTAGTAATAAATGTAAATACAAGAGAAAAGTTTTTAGAATACTGTAAGGAAATCACAAAAATTGTAATATATAGAAATAGATAATAAGACAAACTGAATTACATAATTGAGTTTATGTAAAAATAGTTGTTCATAAAATAGTATGTAAGAGTAGAGTGTAAGTAGCTAAAAACAAAATGTATTTAAAAATAAGGAAAAAAATAACTGTTTAGAATAAGATAAAGTAAAGAAATTAATAAATTGAAAATAATAAAGGTAAACTAGGCCACCCAAAAAGGGTTAGAACGCTCGAATAGATTAGGAAAAATATGTATCAATAAAATAAATAAAAGATTAGGCAAACCCAAAATGGGTTAGGATGTATTGTAAATGTAAATGACCAATAAGGTCCTTAACTAAGTTAGGGGGAACGAGAGTGGGGCACAGAGCCCCACACGTAAAAAAAAAAAAAAAAAAAAAAAATATACATGGTGTTTGTTATTTATTTTTTAAAAAATGGTAATTACCCTAGTATCCGTGAAAAGTATACTTATTAGTCAAAATTAAATACTATTTATTTATATGTTTAACATTGTATATAATTAATACTTAGAAAAAAAATACTTGCTGCTGGGGTTGCCTAATCCAGAAATCGATTATGATAAAAAATTCATAACAATCCAAATGAATTTTAAATCACGGAGGTTCAGGCAACATACATATTTGTTAAATCAATAAATATAAAGGTTTTGTATAGACCTGCTTCCGTTAATCCACTATTCATATTACACCCTGTATAAGAGCCAAAAAATCTATGACAGTTGCAAGAAATACTCACATTGATCTGTTGACGGTGATCATTTCGTAATCGTTGTCCGGGTTAAAGAATATATTGTCGACATAGTTTTGTCCCGCGGTTCCTGCTACCACAGTAGCGCGACCTTCACGATCCAAGGCGTAGTTCCTAAAATATGAAAAATACTAATAATTAACTCAGAAATATCTTAGTGCCATTCCCGCAATTTTAGCACAGGCAGGCAATCGAGCAAGTGGGTCACCTAAATTAACTTAATGGTATTTCACAAACCATAAACGCCTATAATACAAGAAGAATCATGGTGGCGCTGTAGATCTTAAAGGAAAGGGATATTTATAGAATCGGGGAAGGGAGGGAGATTTTGGCCTCCGGTAATCTCAATTGAACAAACAAACAAATAGATACAGTTTCACAATAGTTAAGATAAACTGTTACAATTATACATGTGTTTGTGTGAAAGAAATGCTATAGAAACGTACTGCTATAAAAAAAGTTTCACGCAAAAACTACAATACTGATTTGAATAAAATTGAACACAAAGATAGACCATAACCTAGATTACATACACTTTTTTACCCGATACAGTTACCGGTAAATCTGATCAAGCAAGCGGAGCTGTGGGAAAAAGCTAGTACAATATAATAATGAGCGTTAATCACCTGTAAAATCCATTATGCGAAGTGGTCTGATATATTGGTAGTCTGACCTTATCGAAGCCAGACACTTCCAAAATCCTTTGACCAGTGTTATGATGCACGTAATTGTACGTGAAGTTAGAGACCACTTGACGGAGAACAATGACGTCCTCGAACGGAACTCGATTGCGAGTGAAGTAGTTACGGTATATCGTCACTTCTTGGTAGGGGGATGATTGTCGGCCTGAAAATATAATTTGTATCATTTGTAATGCTAAGTTTAGAGAGACGAATAAGGCGACAGACTGCTCTCCGAATAGTCACATTTACACGAAGTGAATTCTCTGACAGAAAACTCTCATTAATGGGTTCGCCTCATTCAATTAGCCAGCGAGAATTGTACACCGCGGCTTCGTAAACCGGAGTTTTATATAGTATTCTTACCTAGGACGAACGAGGAACTCCCCCCGTGTATTCACGCTTAATTCGAGTACGAATACTACCACGGCCACGTAATGCCCGCGTTTATGTTCGCTTGTATACTGTACATAACATAGACTGACTGCTACTGTTTTATGTCTACTCAAGTTATATCGACTCACAATAAGTATTCTTTAAAGTTGTTTTAGTAACTTCTAAGAATCCATTATATATTAGAAGAAATCTATAAACAACGAGTAGATATGGTAATTTTTAAACAACGTATAGTGTACGATATGAAATTTCACCTCCCGTCGTAGTAAATCAGATTGAAACTTATTGATTAATCATAAAATATCAGTAAATATATACTGTACATAAACATTACCTTCAAGTTTGAGACAAGGCAAATCGTGATTAGCAAAAAATAGGTTGTTATGAATCCATCCACGTAGAGAAGTTGCCGACCCTCTGGAATCTGCTCGTACTAGTAAACCACCCACATTGTCCCGCACCAAATTGTTCTGCAATACGAATTTACACAGTTATAAGCAACATTATATTCCGTAGTTAGAAGAAAATATAACAATAACACGTATTATATGAGTCCTACTACTGGGCACGGGCCAGCGACTCGACTCACGGATTAGGTCATTAGGCGGCGAGCTTATTCGTGGACAGAAATGTGAGAGAATTGAGACGCAGCATTCCTTCCGAAAAGCAATTAAATCGTCAAACGCCACTACCAAAAGTTGCAGTTCTGCTTTAGCCTTTGCTTTAGCTCTTTTATCCGCCATATCTTTTTATTTGGTCATATCATAAATCATGTCCTACCTTCCATATAGTTAAAATAATATTCATTATTTTCACTAAGACAAGACAAAGTCCCTGATAAAATTCCACTTACTCTGAATACTAAAGTCTGTGTATTCTGCACGTCTATCCTCACAGCCGACTGGCATGTAGTAAAGTTTCCATACAATTTGAGACAGTTGCCGTGAATCTCGTTCCTAGTGATGGCCACTAATGGATTCACCTCACCAACGGATTGGTAGGTGATGGCACCGTCTCTGTTGTTCGTGAATTCACTGTTTGATATGTTATGCTGGACGTCGCGGTCTGAAAACAAAAATACGATTATAATATGAAGAAATTAAATTGAGTGTATTGGTTGTTCACTAAATGATTTTATCTAAAACAACCGAATTAATGTTGGAATATATAGAATTTTAACAATAACGCGATTTAATAAATCTATATGAATAAGAAAATAATTTTAGTCCTCGTTTTTATACCGCATTAATTTAACCCTTTCACGCATAAGGGACATATTTGTCCCCAGTTAATTTTTACAATTTACAGTAATATTGAGTAAGTAAAGCCTGCTTTAGACTTATGTTTTTTTTAATTTAAAGTATTTTCTTAAGTTTGCGTGCTGGGGACAGTAAAAACAAACATTATTTGTAAATAAAATTTCGGGCGCGAAAAATGAAAAGTATTTTCGCTAGATGTATGTACATTAAAACATATTTTATTGTTATATAGTGACTTCCCACAACGGTTTTTTTTTCAGAGTTACATTCATTGGTAAGCAAAATTGTTGTTTTATTACATATTTTCTGTTTTCTTAGTAAAAGTAATAGATATTGTGTAAAAATTCTAAAGGGACGCGGGTGTCCCTATATGCATCAAAGGAGACTTTTGCTTCAAACAATTGATATTGTATGAATTGCTATTATTTGCAGTTTATCCTGCTTATTTTCATATTTTATTGCAGACTATGTATTCAAATCGACAAAGAAAATTTTTGTTACAGGAAGACGATATTTTCGAAGTTTTGATGGTTGACACCAGTGACGACGAGAATGATTTGCGCCTTGATGAAGAGGACCAAACTTGTTTAGCGCAGGATATGAATGCTGGAATGTCGACTATTGAAATTGAAACAAGCTAAGCGCCTCTAGAAGAGACCACAATGGAAAATCAACAGCTTGGCATTACTGTTTCTTTCAACTGGCGAAAAAATTCATATCTACCACACAATTTTCGTGAGATCAGAGCGTACAACTTTGGTGATGTACATATTTTAGATAACACCTACACTTATGATATCGAATTAACTCCTATAACTCGTAGATGAGATTATTGTTCGTGAATCATTACGTTATGCTGAATAAAACGGCCGATCTTTTACCAAGACTAATGAAGAAGCCAAAAATTTCCTCGGCCTGAACTTTTTTATGGGATATCATTGTTTACCTACATTGAGGAGCTATTGTTCTACAGATTCTGATATGGGAGTTCCATACATTGCTAATGTTATGCCTATAAACCGCTTAAAAAAAAATATGTAGGAACTTGCATCTTAGTAACAATTGTAATGAACTGAATAGGATCGATCTTTTACATGGCATGTATTCATTAGTTTGTGTTATACATTTGAACGTAATTGTTTTATTGATTACTATTACATTTTACATTCTGTATTGTAAATAAGTTTCTGCATTAAATATTTTATATTCACTACTGTAGTGTGTGTGTTTATTTCGCAGTAAAAGTGTAGTAATTTTTTGCGATACTTTTAAAAATGTATACCTTAACGCATATAGGGACAAATATGTCCCCTTCTCAAAATCACTAAAATATACATATTTTCTGTTTTGTATATTAATTTTATTTTAAATTAGACCAAAATAAATGGAAATAAATAAACAAAATCATTTTTACTGCCTTGGTATAGTTATAAACGTGAAAGGGTTAATTGAATTATGTTGAACATTTTACGATGAAGATTAATTTCCTGAATAAAGATAAAAATCAACTTACTGAATCCAATAGCAGATATTGGCAAAGTGACGATCTCAGCAATGAATCCGTGGACTGCCGACGCACCGTTTGCAAACAAGCTCACACTCAGGCTAGATCCTTCAGTTCTAAACAGTTTCTTCTCATCAGGCGATCCGTTCTCCAGATATCCAATCATAGGAGCGGTGATATTGTAAATGTCTCCATCGTATAAAGTCAGAGAGTCTCTTTTACCGTAATTCAAAGTATGGTTGAATAAATTAAACTGAAGTAAACGGAACCCAAATGGTTTCACTCTGAACATGCTCTTGAAGATTTTCACGCAATTCACCGGATTGTTGTCATATTTGTAGTACAAAATAACTCTTTCTTCGACAGTCACCATTTTGCTACTATCGCAAATGTCAATAAGGGAGAACATATGGTAGGGAAGATTCAGATCTCTCAGCGGTGTAAAACTGGATTCCTCGGATTCTCTACCTTCCCCATTCAATGATATGGCACTAACACCTTCACCTAATATGTCACTGACGGAATTAAACATCATACTTATAGTATCGGTGGGAGATATTAAATTGATTCCGTGGTGAGCACATCTACTTATATTAACATTTCTTATATCGGGGTTTTTGATTATGCTCTGTACGGCAGGTGATTTCTCGTTATGAAGTATACCAGCACCGTATATCTTAACATGTCTTAAAATACTTTCCGACCTCTTCATTGTTTCGTGTGTGTGATGGTCGTGTATTCTATGTTCGAATAGAGAATATTCGAATTCTGGATTTGCAAATCGAATGCCACCCCAGTAGTCTAATGTTTCTTCTAAATTTCTTTTACCGCAGTGTATGAAAACAAATTCTGAATCCCATCTGCATTCATGTCTATGTCCGAATAATTGTCCATTCAGTCTAATTGGACAATCATCGTATCTGTCTTCGGTACCGACGCATTGCAAAGGTTCTGGCCACGACCAGATTCTTGATAAAGAATTACTGTGATATTCCACTCTTCTGTCATGAGCGAAGAACACATTGATCGGGTCGAAGCCTAGTTCTCTACATACTACTTGAGCATTTCTCTCCGTAAAGCGATTATCACACATGGGAACCCATTGTAAGGTAGTTTTATTGTAATATTCAAGAAAACCTTCATTGTTTCTTTGATTTATATTATCGCTGATGGAACAGTTTCTACTCGTACACAGTCTTATAGAATTTGGGAGCGATAATAATTCTAATTGCCTTCGTTGTTTGTGATGATTTAGCGAATATTGGCCAACGTCCCTCTTTTTTTTCCTATTAATTTCCATATTTGCGGCTGTCGAGAGAGGCCTCATTGTGATTGGGAGTTGAATGTGACCAACTGCTTGCAAAATCCCCATTACAAGAATCCCCACGTTTGGGGCAAATTCCAATATAACACCGGGTTGTATTGTTAAGGTAACATCTGGCATTACCGTTATATCGGATTTAATTATGTATGGTGAAATTCGGGACTCTATGGTAAGATTTGACACTAGACGACCTCCCAATGCATTAACATCTACATCTACATTTGGACTGAATGATGGTGAAACACTAGCATCGAAGTCATCTGCAAGCAAATATGGTAAGTATATAGCAATAGCATGGTTGTTCCAGTCATCAAAATCAAATATTTGCTTTTGAATTTCTTTCTCTACAGTACTGCCCCACCAATTCTCGACTACATCTAATAAATTGTTTATTTTAGCTGTTCTAATTCCAGCAAGTAGTGTGTATTCCAGTGCGTTGTTTCCGAACAAATTCCTGCTAACTTTAACTTTTTGTACGCCCTTAAATCCTATGACATAAGTTGGCTCGAAGCTATGGATTAAATAACCGCGATTAACCATCGATGTGTGTTGGTTATTTTTCACCTTATTGTACACGAATACTGCGTAGACTAATCCCATTATTTCACTTTGACTGTCCATGTGGAATTTAACCATGAACTGTCCATTATTCCTTTCAATTAGGTTTCCGTCGATCGTCATTTTCTTCTCCATTCCTTGTATGGAAATCAATCCAAATCTGCAATAATTATCCGTGAAAATATTCTTCGTTATATTAAGTTCTGCGAAATGTCCATCTACAATCAAGGCGAAGTTCTGATTGTTACGCCAAGTATTGTTGTACATGTAAACAGAATGCGTGAAGTTTTCATTATACTGCCATACATAAGGTAAAGCTACATCGAATCCACCATTTTTATTCCTCTCTATAGTATTATCTTGAAGAATATAATGATACAGGTTATTGGAGCTTCTCAAATCTCTCGCAAAATGATGTATTCCCCTTCCATTATCAGTGATAAGACTACCATTCACCATAATAGTTATTTCTGTAATATTACTTTCATGAATATCCCAGAATGGCGTGTTTACATAAATAGCTTCCTCTTTATTATGTGCTATCTCACAATTGAATATTTTTATACTCTCATTAGCTTTCCTTAAGAAATGATCACCAATTTCATTTAAATAACGATTGTAGTATAAAGCTTTAACTCCTTTCGTATTGCCTTTAATTTTGGTGTTGACCACTTGCAGGGTTGGAACTGGACCTTTGACGATCCTATTTCTTAGGTTTTGTACAGGTGCTGTTATAGTACTAACTACTAGAACCACGCCTCCCAAAGCATTTTTTCCACTTTCATAAGTCAAGACTACACCAAAACTATTGCTGGTAGTTGGGAAAGTGGATAAGTCGCGGTTCAAGCACCATTGTGAACTCCTTTCGTTAATATTCTGGGAGTCATATATACAGATGTGTTCAGTAGAGAAGTTATGTATAGGATTAAGAAGTTGTAAACCAAGTACAAAGCCAGGATTGCACCTTATATTGTAGGTTTTAATAATGTTTTCTCCGAGACGTTTAGAAAATACTAGATGTCTCGTTTCACCATTTACTAACGATATGTCTGTTTCATACTCAGGTATAGTTATGGGACGGTAGTTGGACTCGTCAAAGTTGAATCCTAGATCTAAATTGAACCACCCGGCTATTTCTCTCTGTTGAGGACCAGTCAAATGTGGATTGTGGTATATGCCCGCCAAATTATTGTTTTCTATGACTGATCCGTAAACTTTTAGACCAAGTTGTTTGAAGCTTATGCCACTGCCTTTATTATTACTAAATTCGGAGTTACGGACAGTGTTGGCAGCATCAGATCCGTATAAATCGGAGTATAATATACCCAAGCCATCGTGATAATTATTTGCAATTTTTACGCTTTCTAAACTGTGTCTCGAGAAGTCGATTTGTAAAGCAGGTTTAAAAACATTAGACAAGTAATCTAGTAGGCCGGCCTTTTCAATAGTAACATATTGTAAATCAGCTCTTTCTGAGATAACACTAAATCTGACACCTGCCCAACTTGTTTCATAACATCTTATACCGACGTCATTATCATGGGTGCAAGAATTTTCAAAATGATCTCTGGTTTCTGCTTTACAACTCGTGATATCAGTATCGAACTCAGTACACTGTACATTGGATAATATAATATCTTCTGAAATCCCAGCATTTGGTATTTCATTAGGTTCCAAAAACCAATCCTCAGGATTCAACGCAAGGCCAATTTGATTACATACTAAGGCAGCATTGATAATGTTCCATTTATAATTGCATACTGTACCCCATATGCCATCAATTCTTACTTGCAGTCTGCCTTCATTCGGTGTTCTCCCTCCTAATAATCTTATTGGTACAACTGGCTCCACATAGCCAGGAGTGGTTGGTTCTATATCAGTTTCATAATAGCTTTCGTTAGATAAGACCACTTCTTCTTTCAAAGTAAAGGTAATGTCATTTGGTCGCTTACCTCTCGCATCAAGCCTACCTGCCACCATTATACCAATGGCCGGTGGAAATTTCAATGTAACACCAGATTGTATAACAAGCTTACCACCGGGTCGTACGTTGATGTCTTTGTTAACGTCATACTCCCCTTGTCTAAGGACTTCTATGCCTTCTACTTCACCACCAACAACAAAAGTACCCGGCACGTTGAATTGAGGCACAAATAGTGAATTAAAATTGATCTGTGTAGCACCGGGGTTGCTGTTATGGAGCAAGTAAGGCATGTAAATAATTTTCGCTAAATTATATCTATCTTTTCTATGGAACAGTCTATTATATACTTTTTCTTCTTCAGAAAAACCAAGCCAATTGTAAGTGCAATTCAAAATTTTGCTTTGATCTTCGACATGCGACCCAATTTCGTATTGTGCTTCTGGATTATTTATTATGTTTCTAAATACGTCTATATTGCTTGAAGCTAGCACTATCGTAGCTGCAACTCTGCTCCTTGGAGTTAATCGCGTTGTTAGGCCTTCTATAGGTTCAAAAGGTTCTCTTATTTTATTGTCTCGTAAGAAATTTCTCGTGAATAATATATACTGTAAATCACTGTATGGTGATAAACCTAAATTAACAACAAATGGCCCCTTATTTCCAAAGAAATAATTTTGCTGTATTCTAAAATTAGCAGGTAGTATCTCAAATTCTTCCAAATATTTTCCTTCTATTCTGTTAAGTATAACGATTGCACCAAAGTGACCATTTTCGAAATAGTTATGTTCTATTCTGCCATTTACATTGAGAGCTGGTTGTATTTTTACAGGAACTTTTTGATTTTCATAAAATCTATTGTGACCTATTTGTAGATTTAATAACCGTGGGGGGTTATTAAATCTCCAACATGTCAACACTTCGATGGTGCTTTCCGCACTGGTGTTGAACCAATTACCCGTTATATTAACCCAACTATCACCACAAAAATTACCATGTAGAATCCCAACATCCAAATTCTTAAATATTTCTGAATATTCAACAACTGTCGTCTGGTTTAACGGGACGTATTCGGTTTCTTGAGTATTATTCAACCACACAGCGACACCATAACCCTGATTGGAACTCAATATACTTCTGGATATGTTCCTATTTCCGCCAGTAACAGTTATGTTTACTCCATCACCTTGGTTAAACGATATTCTGCTTTCCGTTACGTTTACTTCTCCCGCCCCACTAACCACATGCAAACCAGCAACATGATTGTTATTAGATATAGCTGTTCGATGTATATGAACTTGAGATCTTAGATTTTCAATAGCCACGCCCCTACCATTGTTGTCCGATATAATAGTATCGGTAATATTCAAATCATATGTTCTGCTAGCTCCTGATGTAAGTCTCAAAAAGCCAATTATATCAGTACGTGTGTTAGCGCGAAATCTAACGTACAATCTATTTCTAGTTGAAGTCACGCTTTGTGGTCGAGTAAAGTTCCTTATGTTAAACGTCAACAAAAGCCTATCGTTGGTCGTGGAACCATCGTAGATGTACATCTCTCCTGTATTATTTTGATTGGTCAGTAACTTGAGAAAACTTAAAGTCAAAACATGGTCGGGTCTAGTATAAAATTTTTGGTTGCAATCTCTCTCCATGTTGGAATATCTCGACTGTTCTATCGACATATGTATTGGAAATGTCTGGCTGGGGGTTGATGCAAGCGTACACAAGTCAAACACTTCGCTTCGATCGAACCTCTCATCGATATTCATTTCGTGCACAACATATTTGATCCCGTCTCCACCGTTTTCGTGGATCAAACAATTCTCTATTTTAGTCATACCGTAGGTCGAATTCACATAAACACCGTAGCCTCTATTGTTTCGAATCGTGCAATTGTTTATGACTATGGGAGCGTCGGGTGAGGTCACGTTGACCGCGTTAAAAGCGGAATCCGATATTTCTATATCTTCCATTACTGGTGGCACGCCTATCACGTCTACTGCACTCGTAGCATTATTATTTCTACCGAGACCTGCATTTCTAATTGTTACGCGTCTTAATCTTGACATTGATGTAGGAACGTATAGTGTGTTCGCGGCAGTTAGTATTCGTTCATACACTGCATTTTCAAAGCGCAAACCTCTCCAATGTCTTGCGGGATTACCACTGATATCGTGACGTGGTTGACATTGTATAGCTAGGTCAGGGTGAAAATCACAAACACCTGAACCGAGTTGTCTGGAACTCCAATCGCATTCGAAAAGGTCAGTTTCTCCTCCTTTACACTTTGGTTCTTCGAACAGAAGCCTGGCTAGTCTCCCAGGCTGACGATCCATCCAGTTGTAGAATGAGCCACCCATAAAACCTAATTGTCTGCAGGCTATCTCCATGTCGTTGATTGTCCAACTAAAAACAGAAATACGTTTGTTATAACTGAAATACATAACTGTTTAAACGATTCTCATTATATTTTGAGATTGGGACCAAAGATATAGCTTAAATTCATCTATATATTAAACACACGCGTGCACTGTCCTTTTAAAACGAAAAAGAATTTGATATATAATTACTGGATTAATAAAGTCCCTTTACTTACTTTCTTGAATTTGTACAGACGGATCTCCATTGCCCTCTATGTAAGATCTGAACTCTTCCAGCAAGTATTGATGGTCCATCTACCAGTCTAATGTCTGGCACAGCTTTTGGGTTTCTTACTGGCTCTTCTGTGCTTGTAAACGTTATATTGTTTTGATGGTCACCCTGCAAAAAATAAAGAATGATATCAAGGCTTACGACTCTAACAGAAAAAGAAGTTAGATTAAATGAAGGATCACCTTATGGTGAGTAATATGTAAGTATGGTATATACAGGGTTAATTTTAAAACACCAGCAACCTCGCAGGACCAGATAGCTGACCCCATACGGAACAACTTTTGTTCTACGAGTTTGGATATAACTCAATATATTTAAAAAAAAATGATTTTACAAGTTTTTGTTATGTAGTGTTTTTGTTCGTACGTTTACGTGTAGGTATTATCGATCGAGGCGGCGCGGCAGGTCATTGAACTGGCGCGCGCGGCCGCGTGTATTACGTAATCTGCGCGTAGGTAACTTTCAAGACGGAAATTAAATTCATAATTATTTTTGTATGAGAATAAAATCTAACAAATTATGAAAAGTCGTAGAACAAAAGTAGTAGCAAATGACCTTAGGAATCTACCCCTGCGAGGTTGCTGGTGTTTTAAAAATAACCCTGTATAAGTAATACAGAAGTAACAGATGATTGTGGATTCCGACAAACGACAAAATGTTATGTAATGTGTACCCGTACGATAAATCGTACATTGCTGTCTATTATTAAATAGTCGTTATTTCGAGATTATAATTCAAGAAAAAAAACAACTCCTCCGGCTAGGGCCCAAAACAGGAAAAACTATTTGTAAATTACCTAACTGTGTCTGTACGCATAACTTCATAAGTATTGTCTATACTCAGAAGTTGAAAGCAAAAACAATTGGCATTGTTAATGTTTCGCAAGTTTAACCGTCAATAAAAGTTTACTTCTAACAATTAGTTGGTGAAACCACAGAATAGGCGGATGTATGTTATACTATTTCGACTCAAAACATTATTATTGCAGAGTTGTTAGAAATAATGCAATAGGAACAAGGTAGAGTCTATTAGTAAAGACTGATTGATGCAATAATTACGTAAATATATCATTGGATTGATATTTGTTCCCAATTAGTTATTAGATTAGTTGCTGAAATGTCAGATTATTATTTGGGGTAATTTTAAAACATTTAATTACTTTACTTTTGCATCATCATAGTTTCATTAAACCTAATCACTGAAAAATAAAAAAGGTAAAAATATGCCCAAAAAAAATCCACAATATATCATTTTCATTGTAAAAGATGATCGCTCATTCTTAAAATTATAACTTAGATAATGAATAGGTTATAATTCATCCAAATCTTAATTGTTATTGCCTTCAGTTTGTTCGGATCCATTACAATATGTTGACTTTACCTATCTAAACTAGACCCTAATGTCGTATATACGTTTGCAGAATATTGTTTGCCGTTTCATTTTTGAAGTCCTGAGCAAATATTCTGTTATCGGTGGTCGGGATCTTTATGCTCTTCATAAAACAACGTCTAGCAATAATAAAAAAAATAGAAAAGTTCTCGTGCATTATGCATTGCCGAATATACCTAATCGTTTTTTAAACAGCTGTAGTATGTAACTATTGTATCATGTATTAAGTTTAAGTTTTTGATGTTTAAATACAACATATTTTAATGAATATGCAGTAGGTAAAGTTTGCCATAGTGTAATTTCATGAGAAAATCTATGAACAATTTGTCCTTAATGTACTTTGATATTAGCTTTCTATTGGAAATTGTTCTTTCTTTACCGCACTTAATGACTTGTTGATAGCAGGGAAATTATTTGCAGCGACAGGTTAATTCATAGTCTAATTATTAGGATCTAGAAATTCGAATGCAAACGTAAAAACGATAACTTTTATTATTATCGTTATCATGAAATCAAAACGAAATCTTCGGAGCATTTAACTTCAAACAATAAAGCCAAATTCATTTACATGTACGATATTGATTGTTTAATACCACTTGTAAACATTGACGATTCATCAAAATTAGACACGTAACATAGGTTTGTACCTACATAAATGTACTATTGTATGTGACTAAAAAATAGCATACAAAGAAAAATAATTACTTTTTAAGTACGGCGAATGATTGGCGCCTAAAACCGAAATTACTTATATTGCAATTCTTTCCAATACCAAACTTTAATTGCCGTCTGTTTCTTTTAATAACATTCATTTGCAAAAAAATACACGCACTTCCATAACAACACAATTTGGTATTGTTTTGTTAATGCAAGTATCCGTTAGTAAATATTTTGCAACACATAGCATATATGGATGCAAATACACAATAACATTTAACCCACATCAAGTAAAAATTGAGATAATAATTTTGATTTGCCAAATTTATTTACAGTAAATGATTTTAAATTAAATGAATTTGGCAAATCAAAATTCAAAGTTCTATTTTGCATCAACGTACATGAGGAATGTGTCATTTATGATTTAAAATAAAATACGGAATGTAACCTACTTAAATTAACCTAATGAATTTAGCAAAATAAAATCAATATCACAAGTTTAACTTGATGTGGATTGAAATGTTATTGCGTATTTGTATCCATATATCAGTAATAATCGTCCGATGCATCAGTCATCTGCCCTGCAGTAGATACACCGGTTCGCCCTTGCACTTCGTGTTTACTACTTCCTGGTTATTCACACAATCCCATTCACATCGTCACGTTCTACTGCCCAACTGTTATGATAGTTAAATTAACAACATTAATAATATTTACGTCCCATTTAAAGGTATCTTCTTTGTGGTGAATTTGCTGGTTCAGTGCATAAAGCGACGATGAACAATCAAGAAAGTTATCTGTCAAAACCTTTTATACCACATTTCGCCACACCGAGACCCGTGACTGAGACAAACACGCATGACAAACTTTCTACTGTGAACTTGTCAAATTTTACGGCCTAATGTCACGGACCGATCCGCTCCGAGACCACGTAACATTTCACCATGACATGCCATTTAAGGTAAGGTCATTTTTTGTTTTTAGTCACGGCTTAACACTGTGTATGTTACACACGTCACCTTTAGCGTAACAAATACGTGTGACAGGTACACGTTTGATGCGGCGTAACGTAACGAAAGTGTGAACGCACTTTAGGTGAGTAACGTAGGCCGAACTGAACGACGACCATTAAACATATTTACCGCTATACATGTTTAGTAATGCCAAATTTTAATACCATTGACGTATTATAAACATGTTCCCTCCCCGCTCGGAAGAGGGAAGAAGCTACAGGCCGGCATGATTCTGGTGACCACAGATGAACTCATTGTTTATCGGTGTTCGCTAGTTTTTTGGACTGTACTATTTGTAATTGTCACTAGACCTACTGAACTAGAAAACTAATATGTACCATATTGTTCTAAGTAGCATTAAGGAGGTTGATAGATAGCCTTGCTAGACAGTATTAATTGTAGCGTGTTACATGAACAGTATGGTGGCCAGCGAGGTCGGCGAGCTTTAATGTTTCAAATTGAAGTAGATTACATGTGAGATACCTAGGTATGATTAAGAAAATACGAACGATTCAGACTTTTAAATACAAATCGGAAACCGCTTTACAACTGTTCTTTTTTACGTGGATACACAAGATATAGAGTGTAAGAGACTAAGTGGGTAAAAGAAAGCCTTTGGCCTAAGTCCGCCTATCCATTGCTTTTGTACTAAGTGTAAATGAAACATGCTAAAGTTACTTTTTACATTCATAAAAGGAAAAAAAAATCCAGAAAAACATTACCTAAAAACAGGAATAATGCCTAATTAAGACGACCTAAAAGTCTCGCACACGACAATATTAAAAAACTACTCGTATCAAAGAAATGTTAAGTAACTATACAGAATCATTCGCACACACCAAAGATGGTACGTGTCAAAAATCACGACACAGAATACTTAGTCTTCAAACTAATATTGCCATAGGAATGTTTAATGAAAAGACATTTGAATAATATGTTGTATGCACCTATATATTTAATATACATACTATAAAGTTTTATGAGTAAATACCTTAAATGTATTACATTTTTGTATGTAGAATGGATTGTTTTCGGAAACTGTATCCTCAAATATAACCAAACGTTTACGACCAACACAACTGTACAATAACCGACCATTCTTTACGTACAGTAAGAACCACCTGCCTCCTTTAAATTCCACATACGTCACGATTTTAAGCCATTCGTATGTCCGTTACGATACGCTTGGCCGATCAGAGACAAAAAGTCATAATAATCCCCGCGCAGATGGCTACTTACGACATTAAGGACGAAACAAGGACGCATGATTCAGATGCCAATAGAACCGAGTGGGTCGCGTTGGAAATATCAAGGTAATCCTTTTGCTTGTTTTAAATGAATTTATAATATGGTAAAACATAAACGGCAATTCATTTTGATCATGACAAAAAAAATGACGAGCCGATTTGAAAACCTCCGCCATTCTTTTGTCAGTTAAAAATCAAGCACTTCAATCAACGAATAATAAACCTACAAACGAGAAGAAAAATTTAATGACTCGTCTGTACTAGACATATATACATCAAACAATATAAAATACTGGGTGGTGCTGAAATTATAATAGAAGTTACTCTTCACATAAGGTTTATGGTGGACCTAGTTATTATCTAATTATCACCAAGGAATAATTATTAGATCTAATTAATCAACTTAAAACATTTTACCGTGGCATGTTTTCTTAACCTCGATTAAAATTGTTAGAAGTTGTAGTCACGAATGGATTCCAAGAAATGGATCCGAAGAAAATTGTATTAGTTAATTTAAGAAATTCGCTACACATACGTGTGCTTGTAGAATTCACATTGCAAATTGGCAATTACGATTCGTATCTTTAAAGGCCAATGCCTTCTGTAGACTAATGAAATGGTGAATATATAAATCTTAGAATAAAAGTCTAGAAATATAATACGCAATTTCATTAAACCTAAGGGTATGTTTACCATTATGATATTAGACTACAACACTCATAATTCGAAAAAAGTTGAAGTGTTAATGTATGGCTAATGTAAGTAAACTATCTTGGCTAGATTCTCGACCCCGAAGATCGACCAATTAAATTAAGTAATTTGTACGCATGACTTTGAAACAGTATTACTTGTACATATTGACTCCTTTCTGGGAACGAATAGATATTCAGATACTCTATTGAAATAGGTCGTTAGTATGAAAACAAATCTGGAAACACAACAAATCAGCACAACCCTAGGCTGCAGAAATTAGACTAAAATAATCGATAATAGGGCCAATAATTACAAACTACAAATAAACAGAGAAATGCTTTCAATTTCAAATCTACAATTAAAAACCAAAAAAGCTAGGTTAGTAATCATATAACAAGAAAATAACCGTAACAAAAAATTGATAGCTGTAAAAATGTACAGAAATCAGCAACCTAGATTTCTAGAAATACCAAAAAAGCAAAACTTATTGATGAAAGTCACAATTTTAACTATCAACACGTTACTGCACAGATGTCTATTGATATCGAATAACACTTTTTACAACACGGACATTACGGGGATGACTTGCGAAGTGTTTCACAGTTGACGGAACATTGATTGATGAGCTGGTTAATATAGGTTCACTATCTACGATCGAGGCGTGCGATCAATTTGTCAATATACTTAACTGCTGCATGGGGCGTTCACTTGGCAAAGTTTACGCCCGAATACTGCGAGACTACTCAACCGGAGGACTATGTAGCGTCGACTTATTGATTATTTTTGCATAGGTCAACGAACAAGCAGCTGATGATAAACGATCTCCACTTAATAACATCCACAACGAATTATGGATGCGTCATCTACCTTAAGGGAAAGGGATAATTAAGGGGTTGGGTAGGCGATGATAGATTTGTGTTTTTCGATATCTCACTCTTGATACGAATCGTAGTAGTAAACTGCACCTTCACGTCAAATTTCTGTGAGATAGTGGTAATAACCCGGTCGAGCTGGCCCATTAGCGATGCTGTAGACAAAACTACCTATAGTGCAGCGTGGCTCTACCACTAGAACTAATATTAGCAGAATAAGATTACACGCCATAATTCAAATTGCCACAGTATTTTATGCTTCCCACGCTATTAACTATATTTTGACAGAGACCGATGATGTTGATGCTTAACGTTTGACCATAATAAGAATAACCGTAATTTCCACCCAAGTTTATGAAGGCATAGATAAAGTTAAATTTATAATTTTAGCAAAAACCATATTTTTAACGGATGAGAAACAACTCGAAACCTATTTCATAATATATTTGTAAGTAAAATTTTACATCATATTTGTTGGCATACGTTGCTCCAAAACCGTTCAAATTAATTTATTTTCTCATCATAAGCTCTGCATCCATTCCGAATCGAGAAACCAAGATTTCTCGATTCGAAGCAGCAGTAGTACTTTTTGTTGAAGGGATGTTCACTAGATTTGAATGTCGTGTTCCGAAGTCTCGAATAACTCCAATTGTGATCTCGTATACGGACCGAAATCAGTGCGCAAAATCTGTTACATCTACATTTAGTAAAAAAGATTTTCTACTACATTTTAATTCGTTACGCGTTTAATTTACAATCTATTGCATGGTAAAAAGTGACCAAAGATTTCAAGTCGTAAACATGATGATCGATACAAAAAACTTTATTTCGAACAAAAGTTTAAAGAAAAATGCCAGAAGAGGCCCAAGTTTATCGTTTTACATGGAATGTACATTTACAGAGACTAACAGGATATTTTGTATTTAAAATGCGGTGTAATATTTGTCCAATTTAGGTACAGTAATATTAAAAAACGGGAAGTTTTTAAGTTCCTTTACATTGGTAAATTCCAATTGTGGAATCTATACTTTTTTATTGTGACTAAAATGAATTTTCAATTACAAAAAGACCATCACGGGGGTAGAGTCGCGGGCAAGCGGTACAAGATATAAAACGATGTAGTTAGTGAGAATTTCAAGCGCGTTTTTATTTTCCCAATTAAGTAGGTAGGTAAATTACTTACATCAAAAGTTTCATGTATTGTTGGGGCTTTCACTATTTTGACATTTGAACATGTGTATCTATGAGCAGTCGTATTCTAAGATTCAAAATGACCGACGAGGCTTCGAATGAGAATTCAAATAAATAATTAGAATCTGTCATTTTTCGAAGGATAATAATACATTTATTGGAATAAAGTATCTACGGGCATAATGTTCGCATCAAATTCCATATTTATGAGTCGACGCTTCCTGTGCTCAAAGAACATGCGCCGCGAGGAATTTTAAACAAGTACGCACGGAGGCTATGGGTTGTGGTCACATGGATGGTCCCTGCATGTTAACGTACCTCTTGATCGTAAGAACTACATATTTGATGATCAACAAATATTTGTTTTGAGGTCTGGGTGTTTTGAGACCGAAAGTTTCTCGTTGTTCCTGATACCCACGACACAAGACTCGTAAGTTACTGTGAGGTCAGGACTATGTGTATGACTGTTGGGTGTATTTATTTATATTTGAATCTTCTTCTGTACAATTTTCTTTTATAATGCAAGAAACTGTTTAAATTAAATTAAACAATCAAGTAACTATTGCATAAATCATAAACATGTTATTTCCAGATAAAAATCATTATTCAAGTTTGCAGATCAAGAATTTTACATAATAGGGTGGAACATAATTTTTTTACGTGTGAAATATTGCATCTAAAACATAAAGTTACGATTTTATGAACACCTACCTACTCATGCCACATTAAACAAGATAACCTTTATCTTCATGCGATGGAGGTTAAAATTAAAAAGTGTGGTTTTAAAAGTTTCACGTTTGCTGTTTAATTGTCTAAAGGATCGTGTTTCCAATTAAATTCTTGCCCTCCGCAACTTGCAGTTTTGTTCACGCCCGTCTATTCCCATGCATTCAGGACACGCACAAGGGACTACGTTAATACCTATCTAGATATATTGTGTGCACAAGTACTGCATTCGATAGACGAAAGGGCGTGTGTAAACAAAAATGAGAAAGCGTTTTAGCTAGCTTTACAGCGAATACTTTACAAGTGCCTTAACAAATAAATCCTACTAGAAATAGAATCTTGGATAATTTTAAAACCTACCCGATAACATCCCAGACATCATTTATAAAAAGATACAGCCAACAGTCACGCACATAGCCCTGACCCCACTATAAGATACGAGTCCTGTGTCGAGGGTATAAGGATCTACGAGAGACTGGATCTCACAACACTGAGACCCGAAACAAATACTAGTGGATCACACGCACAGGGAAGTAAACTCGGGATTTCGTCCAAAACACATCAATAAGAACACATTTAAAAATAATTGTTCTTACTCGAATTTGGCAGCGACCACAGCGCCAATGCTTTGTTGTGCGAAATAAATTTCATAATTGGAATTACAGTTGGAATTACATTGAAGCCAGTGAAATTACTGGGCGTTATGGGACTTAACATATTGTCTCAGTTCAGTGCCATTTCAGTCCTTTGTAATCAAAGTTCTGTGTGGTTTTACCTCTGTTTATGGGCAGGCGTGGCGCTTACCATCAGGCGAGCGCCTTGCTCATCTCGTCATTCAATAAAAAAAGAAAACAAAGTAAGATTATTTTTCAACAATATACAATGTCAATAATAACAGTTAGGTACATAGGATGTATAAGGAACCATTATTTCTCCAGTCACGTTTTGTCAGTTATAAATGACTTCATGCTCGCTCTATTACGTCAGTAAGATTTAATACAATCTTGTTATTGTAAATTCATGTAAACGTAAATTCTTCCAATAGTTGAACTTTTTTTTTAATTGATTGAATAACAAGACGAGCAAGGCGCTCGCCTGATGGTGGCGCCACGCTTGCCCATAAACAGAAGCAACACCACAACACAGAACTTTGAATTACAAAGCACAGCATGGGACTGAATTGCAGCATGGCACGACATACATATTATGGATTAAGACAAACTTCACAATGTAAATAACGGTGTACACTATAAAGCATAGTCTTCACAATGGATCATGAAATGATCCAGGCACGACTAACGACTGCCGGTTGTTCACCCGAACTGACATTTTTGCACGATCAAATAAAAACCATGAAATAGTGTGACGATAACTGATATTGGAATTTAGATAAATGTTTTTAAGAATGAAGAGTGTGAAATAGTATTAAGAGTGGAGTTCGAAATGACAAAAAAATTTAAAGCAACAAGAAATAATGCAAAATTCCTTCGTGTATTTCGACCACAAAATACTCGATAGAGGCGCCATACTAATCCTAACAAAAAGCGTAAAGAGCAAAAAAGTTTCTTCTTCAGTGCAAACTATGTCTATCGAGTAGAATTTGTTTTATAGATCAAATATAGTAGTAGATAGCTTCTTAAATTAAGTAAAGATCAGGGTAGAGCTTCATTTTACCTTAAAATATGCTCTACTTGATGTACTAGGTGCGAGCTAGATAAAATGAGGCCACAACATTCAGAGAAGTAAGAAAGGAGATAAGTACTAACTTGTACTTCTTGTTATCTGGGAGCCTTAAAGGAGCATAGTTGCTAGAATTTAATAAAAAATTACAACAAATTCTGGGATGATCAGGACAAGCCATTTTAATACGGATGTTGTAGAAAACCGCAAAAAATCCGTGAAAGTTATACACAACAATGGTAAACCATTTAAATGTCCACAAACGTTTATCGTCGCGAACAAGGGGAATTTTGTCACGCTTTTCACGACCGCAAGCAGAGCGAAACGATGCTATCTTTGCTGGACACCGGATCTGATGTCTATCCTGCGTTTTGTGGTCATATCTGGATTAGTAGAGACAAGGTCTTTTTAACTATTATTTTCTATATTTTTAAATGCCTGACAAATTACGTCAGTAAAGTAGATCTGCTCAACATCACATGAGTGTTAACCATGTTTATTAGAAGAACGGTTACCAAGTGTTTATTTCTAACAGTAGTTAACAAAGGACATTGTCAAAAATGGCCTATGAATCAACACGCATGAAACATTTACTATAATTATTATTATTATTTATAATGTACATTATAATTATTTCAATAGAACGGACACTTTTTAATTTCGAAAACAATTTAAAAAGTATTCACTTCCGTCATAGTCCTCGGTATTATAATATTTGGTTCAAATTCGGGTTTTTAATAGGCAAAGGTATTGTAGCTCATACAGCCAAGTCTTTGTAACAGCACTCTTAATAAGAGTTTGACACAGACAAACGTCAGTATTCTCAAAACTCAAGTGTTGAGAATACTGACGCTTGTCTGTGTAATTAAAAACCATTATTTTATTAACCATGATTACGGTTTTTAGTCACAAACAGTCCGGTATAATGTCGCGGAATCATAATACGGCTTGTCAAAATGTTTTTTTTTTAATTTATTTATGGCTTCGCATTGTTATGCATTTCGCCAATGACAAGTGTAATTTATTCTCAAGTCTTCACAAGAACGATGAACTATCGGTGTGAAAGTTTTCAAGGACTTGTTGGAGTTTTGGTGTGCATTCTTTCCAGTACGATACTTAATTCACTTATTTCAATATTTCCATACACTGTTTATCGCCGTAAATGTTTATTGCACAAATCCACACCACTTTTATACAACAAACACAACATTAAACTAGTTTTTGAAATAAATTAAAATCAGCGATGAACCGCACTGTCAGAATTCCCGCCAAAACTCCGTCAAAATGAATTAACAGATGACAACATTTGACATTTGATAGTATTTATTGGCCTAATTATAACCTCAAAATCCGAAAGTATTTTATTTATTTTTCGGAATTCTCAAGTGTCCGTAGTTTTAATTTAGTTTCAATCGAATATATACATTATTCTGAACCCAAAAAGTAAATTCACCTCCCTGTTGG
Organism: Amorpha juglandis; assembly: GCA_949126905.1. Taxonomy (NCBI): domain Eukaryota; kingdom Metazoa; phylum Arthropoda; class Insecta; order Lepidoptera; family Sphingidae; genus Amorpha; species Amorpha juglandis. The sequence continues at coordinate 14,318,970 of OX421374.1, read as the reverse complement.
TTCTTAGGCCAACTATGTATGGACGACGAACAATGTCCTTTGCTTACTATTCTTATTTGTTTCCCATTTAATCTCGGAAACGGCTTCAAATAGGTTTGTAAACATCATCGAGATGACAATTTCAATCATATTACAGTAACTTTTCACACGTAGAAACATAAGAGCAACGGTATATCCCGACATTTAATGATTTTTAATTCAAAGGCAGACCAAATAGGCAGCAGATGAGATCCCCATGTGTGTGGTCTTTATTCAAAAGCTTTACAAATTATACCAAAGGATTTGAATACATAACACCCGAGGGACAATACACGACAATAGCCATTATCGCATAAGTTAGGTGTTGACACACAGGTGTCACAACCAACTGGACAGATTGTTAATAAACTTACAGGTATGAGTTGAGATCGAAGTTAAGTATCTAACTGTAGTAGTTTCTATCTGTGAAAACTTTTAAATGGCCTTCTCATACCTAATCACATTTCTGTAACATTGTATTTATGCTAGCTGTAAGTTTTCCAAATAAAATAAAATAAAATACTAAAGATGTTATAGTAATTGACGATAGCGTTGAACTATTAACGAAGATTAAGGTGAATAAAGATGATCATTCACCTTTCGCAGGCCACAAATATTACTTTGATATAAACCTACACCTACACAAAGTTATTGAGGAAATATAAATATGGAAGATCTTCGTCAACAACGAGAAGAGGAGGTTAGACCTCTTTTTATTCCTCATGTAAATATTTGTATTGAGTTTAAAAGCCAGTGACTTAAAAAATCTGGTAAGTATTTAAAGTCGTAGACATCACGCATACAAATAACCCCTATGCTTAAATTATCTATGTCGTAAAAATTGGGACTGCCACGAGCCACCACTATTAGGAATGAATAAATTGCAATCTGATAATATTGTTGAATAGCTATCATCAAAATAGGCAATGATCCGGAATTAGCGTTAGACTAAACCACAAGTAGGCGTAGTCACAATGCCGCAAATGACGTAAGTGACGGTGACCACTTGCCTACCTTGTAAATATAATACAAGATATAAAAATATCTTATACATAAAATGTGAATTCAATAATAATACTGTGCAATGAATATTTTGCTCATTATAGACGCAAAGCACATGTATTCAAGTAGCCATGAGAGATTAATCGGCGGCCTATTTTGTTCTTCGTAATAATATTATAAACTATACTGGAATTTTTAATTTCAGATGCAAATTGTAAACAAAGTAACGTCAATGTCAATGTCAACAAATGTCATCGGCCATAATTGTTTCAGAAATAATAAACATTTTGCTAGATGGTATTTATTTAAAAAATATTTTTATTTCCCTCGTGACTACGATTTCGCATGCTACTCAACAAAAATATTAATTTCTTTCATATAGATATGTCGGCATGTGTTCCAAATGAGCATGCTGCAAAATTGTATGTTATGTCTTGTGGCTTAAGCTCGTCTAAGTTTATAAGAAGACATAATGTGGCCATCGTGATGAAATTATGAGAGCTCCACTTTGGCAGGGGCCTTGTCGTCGGTATAGAGCTGCATACAAGTGGGTATAGGTCTCGCAAAATTTCTCGGTTGCTCTGAACATAACCGTTGCGCTGCGCACTAGAAAATATAGGTGTTAATTCGCTACTGCGCAATTCAATGGCGAACTTCAGAGCAACCAAGAAGTTTTGCGAGACCTCTACCTACCTATAAATTATTAGGAATTTTTATGCCTATGTAATTTGAAAAGGGGAAAAAAGTTTCAAGTTCTAAGCATACTAGCGGATTGACAGGCAGACATTGTACTGCATGATATATTTTTGAATACGGATTATGCATGGGGTTTCGGGAGCGATAAATCCATCTAACTAGGTTACTTTTTGGAAAACGAAAAAAAAATATTTTTCAACCGAGCAGAGCTCGGCCGCCCAGGTACTGAATGAATAAAGCTAGACGTAATATCAATGTCACTCTTAAATAAACTTCGAAGAAAACATTAACCTATCCTAAAACCATTTTTCATTCAATATTTTCGTAAATATTATAAAAAGGTTCCAAAGTTATTCAACCCCTGCATTGTTGCCACCGTTATGAAACACCAATTTACCACAAAACCTTCCGACAATAATAATTCTGTATGTGATAGTTATTTTCCGTAAGTTATCCATTCAAAGCTTTTTTCACATCTAAACAGTAACAATATAAGTGTTCAATGTAATTTTAACTGTGTTACTGCCATAATTAGTAAGTTTCTATTTGTAAACCACTATTTTACAATGGCAACACCTTTGTTTACAATTTGCATCTGAAATTAAAAATTCCAGTATAGCCTCGGGATTCCGCCCGAGTGAACGGCATTTACCGGGATGTTTGAGAGTTTATGAATTTTAATGTTTATTCGGTTGCCAATAACGCTTTAACAGCAGAACGCATTTGAATGAAATTTGGCATACGGATAGACTATGGAGGTCCATAGGATACAGGTGCAGGAGGCAGGTGCATAGGATACTCTTTGTCCCGTAAAACCAGATTCACGCATGCAGGGCCACAAGCAAAAGCTAGTTACTAATAAAGACGCTGAATAAGGGTCCCTTTGTAAATTTGTTGTCACAAATAACAACAATTATCTAAGCAGGGTGAATCTTAAAATAGAGAACCTTCCTTCGTTTCATTTTCACAAAATTAAAATTTACCTACACTATTTTCATTGAAACGGGTTTTTAAACGACTTCCATTATTTGAATTCCCTGATGACCCCGCACGGATTACACCACTTATAATATCATTAAATCATTAAAATTAATATTCATATGTTACGCTATACGGAAATTGCGCAGTGCTAAATATTATGGTTGTTTATGTAAAGGGTGTTTGCGATAGATATGGATCTTACATTACCATAGCAATATAAAAAGTGGATTCTTACACTACAGTCGGAACCATGATTAATTGTTGCCTTACGTTTTTTAAGGCACTTATAGCTTAGGCCAGCAAAAATAAATGTTCCCTTCTTCCTATAATATGGGGTTCTTTAAACGGAGTATGAAGAAGTTAGGCAGGCCGGCATGAGCTTGCCGACCAACGATAGACACATTGTTTGTCGTTGGTCAAAACTATTCTTGGATTGCGCTACACTTGCCATCAGGTGTGGCGTAGTCACTTTGTCAAGCCAGAATAATACTCACTATAAATTATTTGCTTCTACGCGTCTACGTATCGACTTCAATAATGTCAGTTGTTTATCAGTGTTGTCCAAAGTTGCGAGTCGTATATCGACAAGTTCCTTTTCGATAAAAAAAAAAAAGATTTATTTGTGTCCTACCAATGCAATCGGTTTTCGTACTACGGGGGGTGAAATACTTATATCGTACATACGTTACTAAAGTTTTACTACACCTTACTGTAACACTTATAAGGGTTCGAAACAACGCAATATGTTTTAAAACAATAAAAAACTACTAAATTCTATTCGAATAAACTGCATCAATTCTCGATAACTTTTTGACATCGACAATACGCAAATCTGAACTTTCGAATCGTGCCAAACACATCCGTTGCACAAAACGAAGCTAATCTAATGTTCCGCTCTACCCATTTGTCGTGGATCACGAAACGAATAAGGTTCGATGACGCTAACGATTTAAGCCGATGAACCGTGCTTTTAGGAATCAAGGATATTAATAAATATAAGGAGACTAATTCCATTATTGTATTTTCTGTTATTAATGATTATACATCTTCTTTACATACTTTAAAATGAAGTCAATTCCGCTGTCTGTTCGCTTAGATCTTTTAAACTATTCAACGGATATTAATGCAGTTTTCAGCAATATATAGAACTATCACGCTATGACCCATGGGAGCAGGGCAGTAACATGCAGGTGAAACCGCGAGGGACAGATAATACATAATAATATGTAACGCGATCTATTGTCACGCGCAAAATAATTGTATACAAGGTTAGAAGGGATAATTATAATTCATAAATAATTGATTTTAAAAATAGTCTAAAGTTTTTAATGCTAATCAACACGTCCGACACGACGACTAAAATTTGAATTTTTTTTTGAGTCGGTTTTATTTATGTTTAAAGCTTTCGTTTTATAAATACAACGGTATCCAACACGTCTTTACACAATATGGTTCACCATCCGTTTAACCATCCGAGCGTGGTCCTGAGTACCATAATCTACTTCGCAGAGCGTGGCGGGTAGAGCGGTACCATAATAGCAGGTGTAGAATACCGTTTCGTATTGTCAACTTAATGAAGATAGCTTGAGGCATCGAACCCAAACTTGTGTATCCATAGTCCAGATTTGGACCTAGAAGACCATTATGCTGTAAATGAGCGACGAAGCAACGAAGTTCGAAACAAACACAGAGTAAAGCTGATATAGAATAGCCACGACAATTTTTGATATAAATGTAACAGAAAGAAGTATATACAGTAATATGTAAAATTATTGTTTTTTCTATTAATTGTGGTTTCGAGAATATTTATGTTAAGTTGATATATCCTAATGACGATGATAAACAATATAATGATCAGTGATTATCATCATTTTATGTAGCAGAGGCCAACCAACGAGCAAGTGATTTGCCTAATGTTAAGTGATCTTCACCACAGTACCAAAAGAATAGTATGCGTTGTAAACCTTAAAGGAGAAGGAGAGATTTCTGGCCTCCGTACGAAACGCAACAAGCTCGGTTTTCTGTAAAACCGTGTTAACTGTTAACTAAACAAGCCGGTCAAGCCCATTCATGACGTAAACAAAACTGTTTACAGCGTGGCTCTACCACTAAATACCTATTATAACCTAACCAACAATATTTATCTCTGAAAACACAGCAAGTAATGAACGTCACCGAGCACGGCAAAGCGTGGCGGTAATCACAGCTTCGGTGCCGGGTCCGTGACGAGATTGCAACGATAACGTTGAACATTGAACCCGCACTGCATTGTTACCAGTTCATAGGCACCTTTAGTTTATGGAGTAGCGATGTACTAGTGTATGCTTAATTAAGGGCAATAGAAAAAAATATTTACTAAACGAAACGTACGCTTTCAACCATCTTCTCGAATCGGTTTGTCGACTCTAAGAACCACGAATCCTTGCCAAAGAACACCGATTCCTACCTAGGATGATTCGCGAGGCTATTGAAATTAAAAAACATCCAAATTTCAATAGAGATGGTTGGAAGCTAGCACAAGCCTAGGATCCGATTATACATTTAATTAAATCAGAATCCAAAAGACCAATTGCCAGACCTTAAGACACTGTGAGCTCTTTCTGCGTAGATCGGACCACTAACAAAATTAAAAAATAAAAATTAAATCATTAACAATAGTTGTAAACTGAAGATAAGCACTGTAAGATTAACTTTTCTGGACAACCTACACCTCAGTCCACCCCCCTGTGACCACGAAGGCTGAAAAGGTTTCGAAACGTCGTGACCAAAATTAAATAACCGCTATAAAATCCATATAAATTAATTAAATAAGGCCAAGGATTTTATCCGAGAACTGGGGCGACGCCTGAGAAGGAATGGTGAGGATTCTCGCGCTGAATCGTACCTGGTGCAACATATATCACTTTCAATACAACGTGGCAATGTTGCAAGTATAATGGGCACTTTTGCACCAGGTACGGTCCGGGGCGGTCTCTTCGATTAATATTTCTTATATTGTTATAAAATTTAATGTATTATTTTATTGCAAGTGTATTCTTTTATTAATAAATTTTGCTTTATTATATAAATTAGTTTATTTCAATGTGAAACATATTTAATTTTGTGGATCACACAAATATTTGCCTCGGTGCAGGAATCGAATCTACGACTTCTCGCTTCGCAACCCGCTATTCAAGAATTGCAACGTTTCGCTTAATCTCTAGTCAGGCTTATTTTTTTAATAAACACAACCTGTCCAACTTGAAATCAAATAGAGCAAGAACCTGCCACCTGGCAAAAATAGATGGTATAACCTGCTGGCGACAACGGTGGCAAGGATTAGACGAGTAGTTAGATCTCTCGATAAGTGTCAAGACAAGTGGGCGAACCGGTTTACTTCGCTGAACTGCTGCATTAACTGACTTAAATCCATCGCAGAGAACACAAAACAAAATTATTAAAGTCTTGTTTCATTATCATCGACAAATTATGCGAAAAAATTGTGTAAATATAATACACGCATGTTAACATAATAATAAAAAACATTTAGATCTATTTTAACATACAAAGCTAAAAATACAAAATAATAAACAAATCTTCGAAACAAATACCAACTTGATGTAATCAAACCAAGGACTAATTATGGCGAGAAAACAATTTCATTGGAGGGAGCGGTTATCAAGTTACGAATAATGTGAAAACTAATGAGTGTGAATAGTTTTAAAAACAAGCTAAAGCTCCATATTGTTACATAGCGTACCAGAGACTAATTTATTGTACTTTGAGATATTTTTTTTTATTTGATTGAATGACGAGGCGATTAAGGCCCTCGCCTGATGGTAAGCGACACGCCTGCCCATAACAGAAGCAATACCACAGATAACTTTAAATTACAAAGCACTTCTTAGCGCTGAACTGCGCTCGTCACTCCGAGACATAAGATGTTAAGTCTCATAATGCCCAGTAATGTCACGGGCGTTAATGTCCTCCAAACCGAAACACAACAGTGCTTACACACTGTTGCTTGGCAGCAATAGACAACGGTGGGTCCAACCCAGACGGCCTTTTGCATACGAGGAACCTACCAGCTTCTAAAAAACCTGTAAATATTTCATAAATATCTAATCTAAGCAAAATATATGTCTTATAAGAATAAAGTTCTATAAATCTAACAGCCGATCTTTTCAATGCCGTTGCAATTATCTACTAGCTTCGTATCTTAATTGACATCGCTACATTTTGTTACGTCTTTTAATGCATTTTCATTTAACGCTTTTTGTGCCAAGCGCAGTAGCTTAACAATAATTAATCCAAGAGGATCTTCAGAGAGATCTGATTGTTTGTACAGGCCTTATTGTTTAGCTACTGCTACGAACGGCTTTAAAAAAGTCATTGCACTATGTTGTTTAACCAACATTGCAATAAACAACGAAGCGATATATGCCTCGAATGCGATCCGTATCGTCCTGACATGAGCATCCGTATGGGTCTAGTGGTCTTATTTAGGCTGAGAAACCGTGAGACCCTAGGCTCCAAATCAAAAGACAACCACAACTTCTACACGAGTTTTCGATTCAAAAAATAACACATGAGTTGCCAGGGCTTGGAACTTGTCTCCGATATGGCTATGATCTCGTCTCCTATCCCATGGTGAATCGGAAATAAACGCGGTGAACCGTGGCCATACTATGCACCTCTGTCTACCCTTCGGGGATACAGAATTTGGTTTGTGGAAAGAAGATTTGTGGAATCTGATTTCACCTGCGGTATTTCCAGACAGACACGACTTTAGTACCTTCAAGAAAAGAGCCTTCTCTTTCTTCAAAGGCAGGCAACGCACCGATGATGCCTCTGGTGTTATAAGTGTCTATGAGCGGTAGTGATTACTTACCATCAGGTTATCCACATGCTTAGTTGCACCTATTCCATAATAAAAAAATACAGGCGTGTGTATATATACGTGTAAATTCAGGCTCATTTTACTAATAATGTGTCTCAGGTATGCTTATTAATTTTATAACTAGATTACCTTTCTACACAAAGATTACACAACGATGACTGTAAAAACATTTTTTAGCCGTTCAAATAAGTAAGTGGCTTGGGGGCCGAAACCTCAAGGATCGATGAGGCGTCGCGTCGTCACGCAGGTTGCTTGTTTTACATTATTTGTGGTTGAAGCAGTTCGATATTAGGTCACGATGTAATATAATCAAAAATCACGTTCAAAGATTCCGTTACATACAAACATATGGTACGTCTGAAGCTAACAAAAGCGTGTTAAAAAGATATAACAAGTACCGTTACATCAAGTTGTGTCGTTTATTTCTGCCGTCAAGCAACAGTGTGTAAGCACTGTTGTGTTTCGGTTTGAAGGACACTGAAGCCAATGAAATTACTGGGTATTATAAGACTTAACATCTTATATGTCGGGGTGACAAGCGCAGTTCAGTGCTAGGTAGTGCTTTGTAATTCAAAGTTCTGTGTGGTATTGCTACTGTTTATGGGCAGGCGTGGCGCTTACCATCAGGCGAGCGTCTTGCTCGTCTCGTCATTGAATCAAATAAAAAAATGTGTTTATCCCCACCCAGAATCTTTATGCCTCTCGTTTTCCTGGGGATGACCAGTAAGTTCCAAGTGATAATTACTAGGCAAATTCATTGATAGCAGGTTATACCATCTGAAATTAATCTGAGCAGATGTTAGCCGAATTCCCCGATTGCCTGTTACAAACTCTTCATAATAAGTGAGTAATATTTGTATAATAATACTATTAATATAATAGCCCTGTATTATACACGACCCACTGCTGGGCACGGGCCACCTCTACTGAATGAGAGGTTAGGCCTTAATCCGCCACGCTGGCCTAATGCGGGTTGGCAGAATTCACATACCTTCGAAATTCTTATTTATTCGCAGGTATGCAGGTTTTCTCACGATATTTCATTCACCACTAAAGCAAGCGATAATTAACAACGTAACGTGTAATTTAGAAAAGTCAGAGGTGTATGCTTTTAGGGCTGGTTTCGAATCTGCGATTTTCGTCTCGACAGTCCGTAACACTCCCCGCTAAGCAATCACCTGCTATAATATTAGTAATCCTAAAGCCACGAAATCTTGATGATTGCTCAACAGGGCATAGACAATTGTACCCCAGTTATAAATTCAATAGCCAATGTGGATACTGTTACTTTCTGACCTCGGCCAGAACAATTGGTTGGCTAATGACTTTGCACTTATAACTTGGTCAATCGGAAGCTGGTTAGCAATGGTCGAAAGGAAATAATTAAAGAATGTGTTGAAAGGTATTACAGAGGCATTCATTTGTAAATATTTTGCCTATAATATGATGAATATTGAGTGGTAGAGCCACGCTGTGGACAGTTTAGTCTACAGCATAAATGGGCCGGCTCGACCGGGTCGTTAACCCTGTCACTCTCCCTCTCTCACGTCTTATAGAAAACTGAAAAAAGTACCGGCTTGCTGCTGCGTTTCGTATGGTGAGTGAGATATCCGGAGGATCAAATCCGCCAATCCCTAGATTATCCCTTTCTTTTAGGATCGGCAACGCGCCCATGATTCTTCTGTATTATGGGTGTATATGAGCGGTGGAGATCACTTACCATACAGGTAATCCACTTACTCGTTTGCCGGCCTATACTAAAAAAAGGATAGAAAAACTATATTTTTATGTACTATTTCATAATTTTGAACCTGCACAAATCAAAAACAGAGTTTTCGTTTTTGAGTTTCTATGTTTTAAATAGTTTTAAAATTAGTAATTACAAAAAAATCTTATTACAGAATTACAGAAGTTTTGGTAGGTGCAAATATTATTGCAGGTATATTTAAGTCAGATGCAATATGTAATGATTTCACGAAAGTTGTGATCAATACAACCAATTTGATTTTTAAATGAAAGTTAAACAGAAGTTCGAATAACTATCAGACTTTAACTTTCTGACTAAATATTTTTATATTCCACGCCTATTCATTCATGGTCAGTATTTTAATCCATTGATTAAAAGAATCATAGCCTTGATTCGATGTAAACGTTATGTTATCGTAATTACTACTGTTTTATCCATCAATTTATCATAAGTAAACATAATAATATGACTTCTATTGCAATTTACAAAACATTTACAATTTCATCTCTCTTACATAACCATTCTATTGAACAATAACAGAAAAGAGTGTAATAATTAAACAAATAAACACAGAATGATTTCTTACGTTTACGCGAATGTTACTCATTGAAATAAAACTAATTTAAACGGATTTTATCGCGGTTTTTTATTAATTTTGATCCCGACGTTTCGAAGACTTTACCACCAACCTACACCTACCTACACCTTACACACACCTTAGTCCTCCCCGTGACCACGAAGACTGAAAAGTCTTCGAAACGTCGGGATCAAAATGAATAAGAAACCGCGATAAAATCCGTTTAAATTAGTTTTATTTCAATAAATAAACACAGACTTTAAATCGGCGACGTCTATAAATGGACTTTCACTACTTCTATACGAAGGAAGGTCCTTATCTTGGCCGGAATCACCACATCATTTTTTGTAACTCTAATTCGATATTATCGCAGCGTCATATCTAACGATGGTGTCGCGACGGAAGTAACACACGCTGATACGGCAGGTGATGCGTTAAACAAAGACGATACATGAGTCATTGCGGCCATTGACTACCTTGGTACGATGCACTGACGGTACAGTTTCTAATATAGAACGAATCAAGTATGAAGTGGCTGAGTTTTATTGCAACTGTTTGGCAACTATATTGTATTTGCTCACGATGTATAGATTTTGACGCCATCTTTCGAGTTTTTTGGTTTTTTATTTTACAAATAGGCATATACTCTTATCTACAAGTTACTGGTCAAACCAGTAGTTTGTTTGCTGGTCGTAGGATATTCATATCCGCCTGGATAGCAAGCATCGTACACATGGTGTTAAAACCTGTCATAGTGACCCACACACCTTGTGTGGATCGCGTTCCAGGATCAGCCAGTGTATATCCGGTTTTGCGACATGACTTGATGGTTGTTTGGGGTGGGTATAGGGGTACATTCCTGTGCCTGCATCGGTCATCCACCTGTCCTGTCGCAGGTTTCTCAATTTGCTTCTTCTCTCTTTGGAGTGTGAAGAAGCATTTATATAGGCCGGCCTGATTCTGGTGACCAACGACAAATTCATTGTTTGTTGGTGGTCACTGGTTTTCTTGTAGTGAAGTCACTTTGCCGCGACCGGATAAAAAGAACAAAACTTTTTGATACATGGAAAGGATGCGTAATGTCTTACAGTTTGACGTTACCGGCTCTTACGAGTATAATAATATATTTAAATATAATATGTAATATTGGTACATACATCTTAATTTCAATACCTTTTTGCAACTGGCTACGTATCCGTCAGTTACATTATTTCGTTTTCTACAGAGTCGATTCAAAAAGGAGGAGAGAGTGCAATTTGCAATGGCTGAAAGGTGGTTATTTATACATAGCTTTCACTTTTCTCGGAAACTTGTACAGGATACTTTTACACGCTATTATAGATGTTTATAACTGGGTTTCAGTTTAAAGTTTTGTTTTATCCTGGCCCGCCAAATTGACTATACTGGACTTGTTATGTACAGTGCAGTCGAAATAATAATATAATGTCGACCGTCAAGAAGCGTTACGTCCCTCGACAGCCTGCAGAATTATGCCGGCCTGAAGTTACTAGATAAATGCTGGCTGATCATGGAACGCGACTCACCTGAACGAGCTACTATGGCTAGTTTGTCATCATGTGTACGATGATCATTATCGTAGCTCCTATATTATTATGGTCCTTAGTTATATTTGAAGAAATCTGTTCAAACATATTGAAGGTAGATAGACCTGATAAAGGTCGCAGGAAGTCGCTGGATGCAGGCCGCTTCCAACAGGTCAGTCTAGAAATCTTTCGGGGAGGCCTGTGTTCAGCAGTGGACGTCCTGTGGCTGATGATGATGATGATGATGTTCAAACATTTAAAAATTAAAGATTTATTATCATTGCTGTCAGCGGCTTTTAACGGCGAGGCTATATAACACAATTATTAAGAATGAATTAGCCACTAAGTGAGCAGTCACACACGTAACACATGTCAATGACAATGACTCACTAGACGACGATAATGATGGTATAAAACTTGATGAATCAGATGCTAATTAAACCAGTTTCACTTCAACAACGATGATATTTCTATCAACTAATCTATTGAGGCGCTCATAGCCAGTTCCACTTACTAATTGGTAAACGATTAGCGAATTAATCAGCCCCTGGCGTTGTCAGTCTATGGATGGGTGACCACTTAGGTGTTACACCTGAACGTGTCCGTGTTTTGGAGAACGCGTAAAAACTAGGTCTACGCTGTTATGAACTGACAGCAGTCGATAAGTCAAGTCGGAGGCCTACAGGCGCGTGTCCCAGTGTCCCAATAAATTATTTCTTTCGTTCTTTCTATAATGTGATAAACAACGATCCTTTCACTATATCAGCTAAAATTCTCAATCACGCGCAAATGACGTGTATTTTTGGAATCGAGAAAGTTACTTTGATTGAGGGACAGATTTGATCGATAACAGGTTTTTCATACCCGGCAAAAAAGAGGGGTGTTATAGATACACATTAATCCTAATAATATATCTGTCTTTGGCATCGAACCGTTAAAATAAATGGAGAGATTTGAATGCGGTTTTTTTTCTCTTTGAAAGCTAGTTTAAAAGAGATAGTTTCTCTGTTTGAAGAAAATTTGTTCTGCGGTTTCAAAGTTACAGACGTATTCCGCATTGGCAAGACCGAGACCAATAACTTGATAACTTATTTAGCTTTAGCAATTTCCTATAAATATGCTAAGAGTTGTGTAACTTCTAATGAATGCTAAGCAGTTAGTTAGACCTCGCCTAATTAGGGTCAAGGGAAGTGTATCTGTGTTACATACGTTGGATTTGTTGTTAGTTATTCATTTCTCAGTAACAGTACAAAACATCATGCGTGCTTCCTCGATGGCAAAACGACTGCAAAATTACTGCCCTACACCTGATGGTAAGTGGAGTGCAGTCCAAAAAACCAGCTACCACCGATAAACAATGGAGTTTATCATACCGGTATAAATGCTTCTTCACACTTCGAAGAGGGGAAAAGCTAAATTGAGGGGGCGGCGACAGGACCACACAAGGCGTATGGATCACTACGGCAGGTTTTAACGCCATGAGTACGGTGGTCGCTATCCGGGCTATATGAATATCCTACCACCAGTCAGTTTATATTTTTAACGGAATAGTAGAGTCTATCTGCTGTCCGTTAGTGACTTTTTTAACGCATCACGTAAAAACGGCTGAACATATTTCGATGCAGGACATTAAAGGTAAACATTATTACTAAATATGATAGGAAATACGGGCGTAGCTGTGAGCAAACACTTGGAAATAATATATCTCACGACGGCAATATGCTTCGTTTTATCAATTATCACAAGGAAACACTTCAAACAAATAGGATTTCACAACACAATCACATACTTTAATAATGACTCATTGTCGATACCACGCGAGTGCTAAAACCGCAAAAATCTTGCATTAATTTCACTGACACACTCAACCACCGTGTCGTCAGTAAAATATAATTGTATTGAAACAAAAAATGTAAATCCTGATCACTAACGATTGTTATCAGCTTTGCTAGTATGTACAATAAACCTACTAATATTATAAACGTGAAAGTTTGTAAGTATGGATGGATGGATGGATATATGTTTGGATGGCGACTCCTACTTTTCTTTCGTGAAATCGGATATGGCTGGAAAATCTAAGTTTGGTTTTAAAAGTTCGATTACACGTGGCACAAGTCAATGATAGATAATAATAGCTACTCTGTAAACGTAACGTACAGGCTTAACGTTTCACGTTTTCTTGTATGTATAGATTTCCTATGAATCATCTAACGTACGACAAATTAACTTCAAGGTTGTTACGGTATTCAAGTGATGGTGGCCAGGCCAGTGGAGCGAGACCGTTAACCGTCGCAGTATAACTGTTGTAACTGGATTACATCGACTGCCGATATAGGTCATTCACTGAGACTCATTACATTGTGATTTGGTAAGGTGAAAAAACAACTAAAAAACACTGGTTTTGTGAAAGAATTTAATGTGATTACACCACTGACTGACTGACTGACTTCAGACACACTGACACTAACTGATTTGGGAATGCGACTCAGAAAATACAAATATCGTTATTGCCAAGTAAAGATTCTAAGTAATAATCAACTACAAATCGAAATCAAATATGGAATCATCATCAGAGTCAACCCTATCGAATAGCAAAATATCTTATCATCAAAATCGGTCCACGTTTGGCAGAGTAATGCGCAGACGACTTGAGATTCTTCTCTATTTTGAAGTCGGTTGAAACGTCTCTCTGGCCAGCTTCAACTCCGCCTTGTATTCTAAGGAGTCTTAGCAATAAGATTTAATTAATAGAATAAAATTTAAAAGCTGATAATCCTGTCCAAACTATGTATGTATGAAATTACATAAAAATATAATAATTTAAGATAGAATAAGATTCGTTAAAAGCAATGCAGACCAACGTACCAAACAGTTGTTGGCTTATCTGTTTACAGATCTTGACACAATTTTGATACGAGTGTGAAACAAGTTCGAATTTTTTCACGACACTATGATAAGACAATAAAATATTTTTAAAATACGAAAACGGATATCCTGTTTTAAATTAATAATAATGGTGGAATAGGTAAAACGTCACCGTTATCGTTTCTTAGATTATTTTTAATCAATAGCTATATCTGTATAATATTTTAAAGGATTAAAAAAAGAAGCGATAGCTCAGCGGGGAGTGTCCGTAACACTGTCGAGACGAAAGTCGCAGGTTCGAAACCAGTCCCCAAAAGCATACACGTCTGACTTTTCTAAGTTACGTGTATATTAATTGCTAATTATCGCTTGCTTTAACGGTGAAGGAAACATCGTGAGGAAACCTGCATACCTGAGAACTCGATAAGATTTTTCGAAGGTATGTGAAGTCTGCCAACACGTACAATTTAGGGCTAGTATTATTATTATTAAAGGATTACAACTATGCGATTAGGGTATGATTTTAACTATAATGGACGTTTGAAGGAATCCTCAATTATCAATTCTTCTTGGTACGGTAATTACATTTGGGTGCCGATTAGCCATCTCTTAAAATTAAACTATTTCTTAAAGACCTCAATTAAGATTTTGTCTGTACTCAGTAATGGAGTATACATTAATAAATGGCTGAGTATAGAAAAAATATAATTCTAAGAAATTACTAATTGTCAAACAAAATTAATTGACGTGTTTTAGTTATGAACAGTGAAAAATATGTTTGAACAAAATTTAAAAACCGACTTAAAAAAAGGGAAAAATAACAATTACTATAGGTCTCTTTGGAGTCAGTGCACTGACTGTAATTGTTATTATTAGCTTTTCAGAGTTTTTTAAGTCGGGTTTAAGTTTTGTTAAAACTTTGTTAATTTTTCATTTTTTTGTGTTAAGTACAGCTATGGTATATAAAATCCAACTCAATATCACAATAGCGACGACTGTGCTGTTGTACGTTGAGGAGTTTTATTTTATTACCCCGTAATCCATTATCAAATCTTAACCAAATTTATATGGGACCACATCGCAGCTAAACTCTATCGAATAATTTTTGTTCCGTCAAAATCGGTCGACAATTAGCGGAGAAATCGATGGAAATACATAAAAAGGCTAAAAGGCCCAATTGAGAACCTCCTGCTTTTTTTAATTCAGTTAAAAAACAATAACAATACTCAAAACAAGAACACCAAACATCTAAATTACATTATTTCTCGGGTAATCGTTGGCAACTTAGATTTATTCGTTTCTTTTGTCAGTCGTTCTAGTGAAAGTGATTGCGGTTTTCTGTTAAATCTCTTCAACCACACAAATACACGTTTAAATTCGTGATTGAAATGAAAAACGACAATTTGCAAAATAATTGCCATTACCAATTATCTGTGGTCACACATTTTTAGAATTCTATCAGCATTATTTAGTCTTATTTGAGAATATTCGGATTAATTTTATTCTGCTTTTCACAGCTGCGAGAGTGTAAGTGGACCACCAACATTTTAGATCCAAAGCCAGCCTCACTTAGACGTGATACTCTGCTGATTAACGGACGAGGCAATGGCAAAACTTGGTTCCCATTGCGGGTTGTGGGTATCGCCCCATATGGAGGAAGTAGGATCGTGGCATTAAGCCGGGAGAACGCCAGGCAGACGAAGATTTTTTCAGCTAGATGCTTGTTCACGTAAAGAACTTTATGAATCGTCCGCAAGAATACATCCGATCTAGATTGTTGTCGCTCACAACACAGTACTATGATTTCAATAAAACGAGACCAAACCAAACGACATTCTTGCAGTTTATCTGCCACGTTCTACAAATAAACAACCCAAATTACCATTTTCATTGTAACCATTTGTTTCATCCATCAGTTTATATGCCTTATAACTTATAATTACTTACTTAATAATTAATTTATTAAGTAATATTTAATATACTTATAATAATTTATAAGTATATTTTTTTTTTCCCTTTTTATACGGAGCATCGCTCTGCGCCCTTAAAAAAAAGGACGGTGGCATACGGCCTATTGCGGTAGGCAGTGTGATACGCCGCCTCGTGGCGAAATTAGGTTGTCGTGCAGTACGCGACAAGGCGGCAGAGTTTTTGCAGCCGCTAGGGTTCGGCACGCCGCTGGGTTGCGAAGCGGCCATACACGCTACTCGTATTTTTGCGATGGATCCACAGCGCAATGACAACATCATTTTAAAAATTGACATCAAAAATGCCTTTAATAGTGTTGAGAGAGAGGCGATGCTGGTCGAGTCAAGGGATAAAATTCCTCTTTTAAGCCCATTCCTCGACCAGTGTTACCTCTCTCCCAGCAACCTGTATTTTAATGGATACAGAATGTCATCGCAGGTGGGGGCGCAACAGGGTGATCCTCTTGGTCCTCTACTCTTCAGTCTGGCAATTAACCAAATGATATCCGCGTTAGAGGCGCCGCTTAATGTGTGGTACCTTGATGATGGTACAATTGGCGGCGACCCTGACGTTGTTATCAAAGATTTGGAGACTTTGATTCCTAGGCTGAGGGATATTGGGCTCATTATAAATTGTGCTAAATGTGAGCTATATCCCTGTGGATCTGTTTCTGGAGGACGCATGGAGGACATAAAGAAAATACTCCCCGATATAAGGGTCCTTGACAGGCAGTCATTTGAGCTTCTAGGCGCACCAATCTTCCAAGACGGTGTGCCTGAATCGCTCCGAACTAAAAGAGACATGCTGGCATCTGCCCGGCAACATCTCCCGCATTTATCTGCCCACGTGGCTCTCACACTCTATCGCAGTTGCCTCTCTGTCCCCAAACTGATGTACGTTATGAGAACATGTCCAACATGGCTTTTTCCGGAAGAAGTTGGTCTGTTGGATAGCGACATTAAGGACACTTTGGAGAGTATTTTGAATATACATCTCGACGATAAACAATGGCTACAAGCATCCTTACCTGTTCGGCACGGGGGATTGGGTGTTAGACGTGTGGGGGA
Source organism: Amorpha juglandis (assembly GCA_949126905.1). Lineage (NCBI taxonomy): Eukaryota > Metazoa > Arthropoda > Insecta > Lepidoptera > Sphingidae > Amorpha > Amorpha juglandis. The sequence continues at coordinate 14,301,626 of OX421374.1, read as the reverse complement.
TACCAACGTATCGGCCTTTTTAGCGTCTGCGCGCGGGGTTTCGGGACTGATTACTAACTTACTACAAGTTCAGGGTGACAGTACCGCCATCCCGTACGCAGCGGAGGCTTTAAACGCCTGGTCGTTGGTGTGCCCTACCGCTGATCAGCCTGAAAACCCAAGTGTGCAGCGTCAGTGGGACGAGCGGATGTGTGGAGTGAGAGTCGCTGATATGCTTAGTTCAGCGTTGGGAGCTGACGTTGCTCGACTCAAATCGGTTTCTTGCTCGGAGTCTGGGGCTTGGCTTCATGCTATTCCATCACCTCACGTCGGAACCTTACTTGATAATGACTCACTAAGAGTAGCCGTAGCGCTTAGACTTGGCTGTAACATTTGTGAGCCACACGCTTGTGTGTGTGGGGCGCAGGTTGATGCCAGGGGTCACCACGGTTTGAGTTGCGGCAGGTCGGCGGGTCGTTTTCCAAGGCATCACATGCTCAATGACATCATCCGTCGTGCCTTGGTGTCTGCCGGCTTACCCTGCACACTGGAACCGCCTGGTTTGAGTCGCTCTGATGGCAAGCGGCCCGATGGGCTAACTCTAATACCTTGGGAGAAAGGCCGCTGTCTGTTGTGGGACGCGACGTGTGTCAGCACATACGCCGCCTCTCACTTGACGCGTACTGTACATAAAGCCGGTTCTGCCGCTGAATGGGCAGCGGCTCAGAAACACTTAAAATACTCCATGCTCGAACGATCATATTTTTTCGTTCCCTTCGCGGTAGAGGTTAGTGGGGTGTGGTGCGCAGAGGCCAAGGATTTTATCCGAGAACTTGGGCGACGCCTGAGAAGGAATGGTGAGGATTCTCGCGCTGAATCGTACCTGGTGCAACATATATCACTTTCAATACAACGTGGCAATGTTGCAAGTATAATGGGCACTTTTGCACCAGGTACGGTCCGGGGCGGTCTCTTCGATTAATATTTCTTATATTGTTATAAAATTTAATGTATTATTTTATTGCAAGTGTATTCTTTTACTATAAAAATAGAATGTAATTATTTTATAGACTCAATAAATATTTATTTACTTCTAGCTAATCCTTATGAAGTTCCAAGGCTTAATGATTAACAATTAGCAAACGCGACACTAAATAACAATAAACAACGGTATTCCTCGACTTCTTTGTTTAGTTAGCACTTACTTTTGTTTAGCATCCATACAATGAGCGATCGTGAGAGATTTTCACTCATCAAATGCATGTGGAAACCTAGATTCCATAATACAATCAGCCATGCATAATTCTATACTCCATTTCACTAATTCAGCATTACTGATTTATATTTTAATTGATTGTGAATGCAACGATTCTGTGGAATTTGGAATTTCAATTACGAAGTTAATTTTATTGGCCTAAATGAAGTAAGAAGCATGTCGTTCGCTGATGGTAACCGCAACGCCTGTATAAGCAACACCACGCACAAAGCACTAAGCACGGGACTGTGCTCGGCACCCCGACACAAGGACTAGGGTGTTAGGTCTCATAATACAAAGAAGTCCCATTGGCTTCGGTGTCCTTCAAATCGCAACAGTACTACACACTACAGCTAGGCTGCCGCTAAATAAAGAATTCTTTGTTTGCAGGTAAATGAGGATGATATTTAACAAAATCTTACTAGTAGTATTATAAATTTCAAAGTTTAGATGTTTGAGTTTATAAATTTGGATGTTTGTTAGTCAGTCACGTCTAACGGCTGAACGGTTTTAGGTGAAATTTGGCATACAGGTAGACCATGAACTGGATTAGGACATAGGTTACTTTTATCCCGCAAAAGCCACTCACTCGGGCGGAGCCGCAGGCAAAATCTAGTAATTAATAATATTTTATGTGTTTTGGCTAGCTTATGTGCCCATTTTGCCAATGTGCTGGCTGGCTTCCTATCATTATACTTGCCTATCACATTTTAGATAAAATTGTCGTTCGGCAAAACGTTGACACCAATATGCTATCAAGGATGCTTGAATAACAAGCTTAATGGTACAAGACACGAGTACGAATAGTGACTTTTTCAGAACAGACTGACCGTGAAAAAAAATGGAGGAACGTTGTATGCAAAAGCATTTCTATTACACAAAACAATATTTTAGGACAATTCTAAATAAGATTTGAATAAAACAAAGACTAGGGTTTTTACGTCATTGATAAATCTTTGAAACTACACCCAACGCTAATTCCGCATGACATTGAAATGGCCAAATCACCGACCGAGGACGTAACAAGTAATCTGCGAGGATGTCGTTTGTCTCAACGTGGGAGGGATCATAGATGCTGATTGAATTAGCGGGAGGATGTAGCCCCGGGGTCGGCCGGTGCCCTTTGTGACACGCCGTTGCCCATCAGCTGCCTGTACTCATCATTCAACACTGCTTGATTATGCGTTTTGTAATTAAAGCTTTGAACGATATCTGAGTACTATTTTTTCTTCTGCGTAGAACAGTTTCATAAAAAGGCCAAGGTGATTTACATCAGTGGAATAAAAAGACAGTAATTCATGTCATAGAAATGTAAAAGATAATCCTTTTTTATCACATAAGTGGCGCCGAAAAACGAGCAAGTGGGACACCTGATAGTAAGTGAAGTAAAGGGATTGGGAAAAGGCGGAGGATTCTATCCCACTTACCGTAGGAATCGCACCAGCAAGTCGCTATTTTACGTCAATTTTCTTTTCGACACGGTAGAGCCGGCCCATTCATGCTGTAGACAAAATTGTCTACAGCGTGGCTCTACTATTCAAAAATTTTACTTTTGATAAAGCATGCAGAGAAAGTTTCATCGACAAGAGTAAATTTTTTTCTTCGATAATATTAATTCAGTAGCAAAAGACATGATGATAATGATGAAGTTGAAGATAATTGAGGATATTTAAAATCTAAACATTGATTTACAAAAAACCATTGTTGCTGGAGATCCTCACAACATTTTAGTTGAAAATGTGTCCTCGATATTAAGTTGAATGTTTACGAGTTCCAGTTACCTCAATATTGTTGAAAGTTGGTTTATATTGGATCAAAATTAATATGTAAACACCTTTCCAACCCGTATATTATAGTCTGTTTGGAGACGAATAAGACATGTCACATAGTTTGGGACTAGCTTAAAGCTATACTTAATTTAAGTTTTTTTGTAAACCTTACAGGATAATTTAAATTACATTATTATTATTTTTATTTGATTGAGAGATGAGACGAGCAAGGCGCTCGCCTGATGGTAAGCACTGCATGGCACTGAACTGCGCTCGTCACCCCGAGATATTATGTCTGTTAAATCTCATAATTCCCAGTAATTTCACTGGCTTCAAACCGAAACACAACAGTGCTTAAACACTATTGCTTGATGGCTCAAATAGTCAAAGCGATGGTACCAACCCAGACGGCCTCTCGCAGACGAGGAATCTACCACTTTGTATGTGTAATTGATTCAGAAACGATTTCGAATTTAGACAAACTTGAATAATAAATAACCTTTGTTTAGGGACTTGGTATAACGAAAAGTTTTTGCCGAAAACGTTTTTCATACTAAAAGACTCGTAGTTATCGATATCTATAAGGATTTTGCGTATATGATTACGATAGTTAACTGTTTGGATATACGTATCTATTTGTTTTATTTTATATTTAATTGTCGCATTCTAAAGCGTTATTTTATGATTGCGTGTTTAACCAACTGTTTTTATGGGTAACTATCTGTCCCGCGATCACCTACAACATATAAACGCCACCTACCAGGTCCAATTGTGAATTTAAACCATTCCGGGACTCGCTCAAACACACAAAAAAAACATCGAATTCGGTTCAATCGATTAGGAGTTTTAGCGAGACTAACGAACGGCAATTGATTTTCTTTACATAGTGTAAAATGAAGGCGCTTCCGCTGTCTATACGCTTAGATCTTTTAAACTATTCAACGGATTTTAATGCAGTTTTCAGCAATGGATAGAGCGATTCATGAGGAAGGTTTATTTGTATCACGCTATGACACATGAGAACACGGCAGTAACATGCAGGTGAAACAGCGAGGGACAGCTAGTTATATATAAGATATAGATTAAATGAAAAATTTTCAGCCCTTTTGTTAACTTCTATGTTGCAGTTAAATATTGACTCGCGTACGCGTATCAAGTGAACAAATCAATATTACAGGTGAATGGGTACCAAGCCCTTATCACGACAAGTACGTACCATTATCGTGCTATATGTACTTATCAACTTTATCAATAGGGAAAGCATGGCCAATCGCGTATGCTCTAATTTTTATATTTAGGCTTAGTGTTGGCATGTATTTTAGGTTGCTGTCAAAGGCCTCTAGACGGATGCTCACATAGATTTAAAATTGAGATATAGCTTTTATTATGCTTAATTAATTAGATATAAGTAGGTTAAATTCCGTATTTTATAAAAAATCATAAATAAAACATTTCCCATGTACGATTATGCAAAATTGAACTTTAAATTATTGATTTAAGTTAATGAATTTACCAAAATAAAATTAATATCTGACTTGAAATGTTATTGCATATTTGAATCCACATAATAGCCTCATTTAGATGGGGTTTCACTGAGAATGTGACAGAAAACTCACTTACGAGGTCGCGTCATACGATTAATTTTTAAACTATATGTCGTGGCCTGTTCAGCAAGAGTTGTGTCATATTCTAGTATGTGTCATGTGATAAACTGTCGCCATATTAATTAGTCCTCGATCGAATCTTGAAGCTAGGAATAATAACCGTAGTGTAGACTATAGATAATTTGAGCCATTAAGCTCGATCCAGTGGCACATGGGTATTGGATAATATTTTTTTTTATTGCCTTGATAGGCAGACGAGTAAGCGGCTCGGCTGATGGTAAGCGGTTACCGCCGCTCATGGACATGGGCATTGCCAGGGGCACGGCCAAGCCGCTGCCTACCGCTGAAGGAGTACTCTTAAGCCTGGGTTAACGAAGGACATGTCATAGCGCTCGGGAAACACGGAGGCCGTGAGTTTATTCTAGAGCAGTGTTTCCCAACGTGGGGCCCACGCCCCACAGGGGGCCAATTTGATAGTTAAAGGGGGCAATTTAAAAATGGACTCGAGACGACTTTAACGCTTCCCCTTTGGGTTATTTCAATGCAATGCTAGATATCGGTGACATATAAACAAAAAAAAAGAGGTTGGGAAACATTATTCTAGAGATTGTTTGGCGAACCATCCGCGGTGAGCCGGCTCACATCAGTGAATAAACGTTCTGATTCCTTCAGGTCTTCGTTCTAATATAGTAGGTATACTTAGTCAATATTATGCTATAATAAATACTTAAAAATAATTGCCGATATGTCTCAATCATCAGGTGAAATTCTAATAGGAAGAGTTACGAAAAAATTGCTTATTGTGTAGGTATGTCTGTTGTATAATAAAAAAAATAACAAACAAATTCATTAGATTGCATGATTGATGCAGTTTGAAAAGATTTCTTGAGGAAAATTGAACTGGGCATTATTGAATATTAGCGCTTTATTTGAAATAAAAAAGGTCAATTACTCATTACATAGGTTGTGAGACATGTTATCGCACTAATAAGAACATATTACTCGTAACTACTTGATTGATAAATGATCGATCTAATCAGATTCCGATATGAAATACGAATAATACGATAGTAAACAACTTTGTAGGTGCAGTACGACCTGTTTTGTTTTGAAACTACTTCGCATGCATTTTTAAATACGCGTACGTACCTATAATTCCTTAGGCTTGCTACAAACAAGATATGTTAATAAGATTGACTTAAACGTAATTGTAAGTGTCTTGTGATTCATGTAGGTATTCATACCTAACTATATTCAGTTATGTAACACTAGTCGTTGCCCCGCGACTTCGTTCGTTACTCACATCATTTTACTGAAGTTATCTGATTTCCTTGACTTGACGTAGACATTGATTAAGGCTCATTTATAATCACTAGCGTTATTGGATGTTGGTCAGAGTATGTAGGTTCTTCCCTATTATGAGAAATTTACATAAAGGCGGGTAGTTAGTTTTGGGCATATGCACTCACCACAGCTATCAGCTTGCCCCGCACAGTGATGCCGACCATCGGAGAGAAGCGAACTTCCACTCCCGGCTCTACCACCAACTCCGCATCTCTCTCTATGAGGAGGTCATCCTGCAATAAATACGGACTTCCGTCGGTCCTCCATACGGTCCGACCACCGGCTAGTGCGCCGCCCGGCAATTCCGTCAACCCTGACGACTTGTTTACTACAAACGGATCTGTCCCCGTAGACACTTGGCCGTTGCACGCACTAAAGTAATAAACTATTAACACCAACACTGTCCGCCACTTGTACTTCGTGTCGCTGAACTGGCTGTGTCTCTTCTGCACTCCCATATCTTTAGAACACTTCATTTTACACTAACTGAACACAAAAATATTCATTTCACTTTTACTCAAGTTCGTCGTCTGCCTTCAACCTATTTCGACACCTATCCAAACACGGGTAATAAACATCTACACAACGTATCATGGTACATATTGGTAAAAAATAGACAGTAAAGTTATGTTATAAAAATTAAATTAAATATTACTTTGAATATAAACAACTCATATTCGTAAGCAAGGTGGGGCTAATAAGACGAAAACAAACGAAAATGCGCGCTACCGCGCGACCGTTGGACAAAGTCGTTTGGCCGGTTTCGTATAGTGAAATTCCACCTCCCTTACCCTCCTCGCGTCACTCACTCGTTCAAAGCCTTCTCCCCACCCATTTCCCTCCTTACGCACACATACATTGTCCTACAGCTTAAACAATAAAACGACCAGAAAGAAACATTCCAGTTATACCAACAGCATCATGCAATAGTTATTTGACCATAGATTATGAATTCATTTGAACTCCATTAAAATTGAAGGGCTATTTACAAAAACAACATATCTGAATTGAATGTAATTTATCAGAAACCGGAAAAAACTTAATTTCTTTGTCAATAATCATGACTGATGCCACATTTCTACATATTATATAAAGAAATAAATACAGATTAGAAATCATCTCAGTTTGATATTATAACTGTTTTAAATAATAAGATATTTAATAAAAGCTATCTGACACCTATGCAGTTTTTGTGAAATATCCGTAGTTATGTTGTTTTTGTGAAAAAAAAAAACAAGTTTTCCAAAGTTATGTTGTCTTTGTGAAAAAAAAACACAGTCTGCCAATGTTATGCTGTACCTATTTGCAAAAAAATATCATATTAATCATGATTATGAATCTTCTGTGCCACTGCTATTGTCCTCGTTGTCCACATCATCAGCTAAATTAGTGGGTGCTGAAGTACTCAGAAGATTTTTATAGAAGTTGTGAGATGCAAGGTTTGACAAATAAGGCATCAGCTTGCGTAAATCATTTACATTATGTGGATTCAAAGGCAGCGATGACTAGTACATCCTACTTAATTACAGATCCTCTGGCAATTTGCGTTTATTCCTTAACATAATTCTATGCCAAGGACCTGTGAACGGATATCGTACTAAAACAAAAGGAACACCCGTCTTTATTTTGATCATTCGAACTTCTTTAAGTTTCATTGGAGGTTTGCTTTGACGTAAAAAAATGGCTAAAAGCTTCCTTTATATAAAAAAAACATGTCATATGTTATTTTTTCGACATTATATGGTGATGGATGTCTTCGAGCTTCTTCCGTTATAATATTCCAGTCTTCAGGTGTATCTGCAGTGTATTTCTATTTTTATCCCCAATCAAGCTAAAATCCTGATCATTAGGTAGGTATGTCCTCTTATAGGAAATATATATTTGATTGAGTTAAATAAACCCAAGACATGAACTAAACAATAAAGAAAGTACACCATTATGTAATTTTTATTTTGTCCTGAGCATCCATCACTGATTAGTACTAATTTATTAGAATGAATCTCATACTTATTTAAGTATCTCAGTAGGAGTGATGTTACATCATTCTGTCCCTCCCTCCCTCTGTTTCTAAGCAGCTATTCATAACAACTGGATTAGTTCCAACATTATGGATCCCAAATACATACATCCATAGTTGACGACAGTAAAAGACATCACTTGTCATATAATGTAATATGTGGCAGAGGGAGATTCTGTATGAAATCAAAGGTTAAGCAGACAGTTTCACCCTGCTGAGCCTTTTGTTTTACCATTCGTCTCTCATAAATTTTTTCCACTTTGACCACCGACATGATATTTTTTACAAAAACTACTTAAGTACAAAATGTTATGCAGTTTTTGTAAAATATTTATGAAGATATGCAGTTTTTGTAAAATATTTATGAAGATATGCTGTTTTTGTAAAATGGCATGATTTTTAAAGCCAAATATCTTCGAGATACGTAGTTTTTGCAAAACATGTAATATATCATTCGATAGCTTAGTCAAAGACGAACACAGTGATACCAATAACAAAAAAGTAGTGAAAGTGTTGGTTATGTAGTTTTTGTAAAAAACCCTTCAATTACTTCTGTAGTAAGTAGTTTTAAATTCTGTTTTAATTTTATGTTTTCAACTTTGAGAATAAAGTTATTTTTAAGAGCCATTAATATAATTTCCTAAAGTGTATCCATAATTATTGGACACAATTAGGCATAATTTGGCGGGAACACAATCGTATTAATAATAACATTGATTTTTGCCCTTGCAACTCCGGCAGTTCCACTCCAGCCATTTCATTCGGTCAATGCGTTCACTCGCAAGAAATTTTCATCGACCTAGTTTGTGCGTCTTGATAATTTTTGTTTTAATAAATTGAAAAAAATACTTTTTATTAAGAAATTTCGGTTTACATTGTATCAAAACTAATTTTATTTCTTTAAAACACGTAAGTAGCATAATATGTAAGTTAGTTACTAAGATTTAACGGTTGGTGTTTGCGTGGCGTGGCAATGATCACCGACATTTTGTTCTTTGTGTTAATTTATGTATTTATCCCTCGATGCGTACTTGGTGTCGCAGTTAGTCAGACACTTAAACACGGTTGATTGTTGTTCGAATGCAAACAGTTTAGTGTTAAAAACTGTTATTAAATAGTAATTTTGGTTTTAGAAAACGCAATCATGAGCAGTGGCGGCACTCGTGTATACGTGGGCGGACTCGTGGAAGGCATCAAAAAAGAAGACCTGGAACGAGAGTTTGACAAATACGGCAAACTGAACTCCGTTTGGGTAGCATTAAACCCCCCCGGTTTCGCGTTTATAGAATTTGAAAGCTTGCAGGAGGCGGAGGATGCGTGTAGCGCTATGAATGGTTTTGAGATGCTAGGCGCGACGCTCAAAGTAGAAATCTCAAGAAAACGTGACGGGCCTCGTAGAGGGGGCAACTTCCGGGGCGGCCGCGGCGGCGGCGGCGGCGGTGGTAACTTTAGGGGCCGTTCGTTCGGCGGGCCGCAAGGAGGACGCTTCAACTCCTACGGCGGTGGGCGACCATACAACCGTAACGGCGATGGGTACGGCTCGGGTGGTGGCGGCGGCGGCGGTGGCGGCAACTTCAGATCCAGGTCGCCACTGTCTCGGTATTAATTTAGTTGTTAGCATAATTAGGTTTAGTGTTATCGTAATCTGAAGCCTTCCAAGTGTTAAAATTCAATGGATATTATTGGGGGTTTAATGCTCGGGAGTGTCCCGTTAACTGAGGAATTAGAGGTAATAACTTTGCATAATTTTTTTGTGTTTATCTAGTATACTAACTGTGAATGTATATAGCATAGTGTTTTGCTGATACTATGGTTCATAATGTGAAGTGAAACTATTTTACTGCATGTTATAAATATTATGAATGATAGACGGGCAATGTATTTTCCTCAATATTTGTTTGCATTAATATGGATATTGATTGAAAATACTAAAATTTAATTTAAGTCTTGATTTAATATGATTTGCATATAAAGAATTGTAATTGTACTACAAAAATGTACTGTATTTAACAAAACTAATTTATATACAAAGGCATTTACATTTCTATTGAATTAATTTGACATTCTTATTACATAGTTTATGTATTGATCCACTCAAATTTATTCTATCGGTTTATTTTTTAAATTTCATTAATGTATTCATTCTACATTACATTATTAAGATAATTTGTTTCCATACTCTTTCTTTCTAATATTTCTGGTTATCTGCAAAATGTGAAAGTCTATGTTAAGATAATAGTTATCATAGTGTTTCCCTCACTCTTTATTTACTTACTTTACAGTTATCAGTGTGATATTGGATGGGAGTTAATGTCCACAATGTTTTGTAGTTTATCATAACTTTGTGTATTCAATATTTTCCTCATGATGTACAGAAATAATATATAATGCATAATATACATTGAAATGTAATAATAACGTCCCCATATAATACTGTAGTACAGAAATCAACATAACTGATGTCATTTTGATGGTCAGACCTAAGTGTTTTTTAATATTAATCATGTATTGTGTTTTTCAGTTCCTTGGACCCGTGATCTCGATTGAACTAAAACGTCGAGACATAAATTCAAGAACAATCTTCAGTTATCATTTAACATTCTACCTAAGTACTCTAATGGTTAAGATTCCCTTACATTATAAATAAACAATTGTGACTGCTTCATTTGTTTTTATTATCATACATTTTTGAGGTTAGAATGAACACATTTCAATGGCAATATCCTAAAATATGGATGAAATACTGACTTTTGGATAATACTTGGATTGAGTAAGTTGCATTTTTAACGAAATATTCATAACAGTGTTATTTTAACATGTGTTAATAAAAATTCATGCCGCCTAATAAAACATAACCTCTGTCTGGCTTCTGCCGCCATTTTGCTGAATGCACCTATAACAATTGAAGTAACTAATGGGCTTTTCGAGCTAGATGAATAGTGTTCATATAGAGGACATTGACCTCTATGGCCATATAAACGGTTTACACGTGACTAGAGACGCCCTTGAAGCCGAGTTATTTAATTTATCGCTCTACACGTGTTTGGTGGCAAATATATTTTACATCAAAACAAGATTAACATTTTAAATACCTACGCCCGAAGAATCACTAACGCAGCATTTTATTAGCAGTGTGTGTCATCATTGAAAGATAAAACGAAAATAAATTGTTATGAAATGAATAAACCAGTATATTCTCTATAATTTATTGCTAATAGTGACACTACGACGGGCTGCTTAGACAAGCCATGAGCAGTTCCATTTTGTTCAGAAAGTTTTTGCCTTCCATTTTTTCTAACTTGATTTCTTTGAATGCCCCTCCAAGGTTCTCCCATTTTTTGTCCTGCACTAATTCACTGGAAAAGAAGTCTTTTCTGGGTGACTGAGCGATGAACACTTGTATTCCAACTGATGGTTCACATCTTATTGCTATCATTCTATCACCTGAAACAAAAATATTTTGATACATTCATTTGATTTTGATCATTTTATAAGGTAAAATCTTAAACTGTTGGGTGTTTTATTTAATAATTAGGTGTTAATTATTATTGTTGTTATCAAGTTCAATCTAAAAATGGGGTTTTCGCCAAAACCATGCAAACCAAATCGCAGTTCAATAAACCGTTTATAACGCCGACGTCAGTTAGGAAAAATATCTAATTTCCAAATAGCTGATAAAGAGCCACCACAATAATAATTAAACCAGCTTTAATTATATATTAAATATCAATAATTTTAAATCATTCAAACCGGTCCATTCGTTTAGGCGTTATCACGGTTTGCAGGTACTTACTATTAATTATTTATAATTACAAGTGTAAAAGTGTAAGGCCTAATCCCTCTCATTCAGTAGAGGAGGCCCGTGCCCAGCAGTAGGACGTATATAATACAGGGCTAATAAAAAAAAAAACAAGTAAGAATAGTAAACTTACCGTTAGGGGATGCCAGGAGACATGATGACGCGTTGCCTAAAGGTTCCACGGGTCCAGAGCCTAAATGAGAACTGCTAGCCAACAGCTGCCAGCCCATACAACGACCCACGGCTTGTACGGCCGTCATCTGGTGTTGGTAAATCTGAAAACATACATATTATTAAAGCATAAGCTCACGCTGGTATCTATCAAGGCGTAGGCTGAAGTGCAACTAGTGCATCTACGATCCAAGCTGTTACGTTGTCCCACGATAGGGGCGAGCGCCTTTGCCGTGTGTTTTTTGGATTTCAAACTACTAGGTCATATGTACCTCGTATGCGAGAGGCCGATTGAGTGGTGGTACCACTCAGTCTATTCCTGCCGCCAAGCAGCAGTGTGTAACCACTTAAGTTTCGGACGGACCATTATTAACACGTTATGTGTCGGGGTGAGGTGCGCAGTCCAGTGCCATGCAGTACATAGTACGAACTTATGTTTTGTGTTGGCTCTGTTTATGGGCAATCGTGACGATTAACATCCAGACATAACTCCGTGGCGCATCACGCGAGTAGCCGGCTGTGAAGCTAGAGGCCGCGGTTCGATCCCCGCGCCGAGACAAATGTTTGTGTGATCCACAAAAATTTGTTTCGGGGTCTGGGTGTTGTGAGACCGAAAGTCTCTCGTAGTTCCTGATACCCACGACACAAGACTCGTATCTTACTGTGGAGTCAGGACTATGTATGCGACTGTTGGGTGTATTTATTTATTACCAAAGCCATGCTAGTATCCTCCATGGGGTTGGCTGAGGTGCAACTAGCCCATCTATGATTTATTTATTTATTTATTAAAACTTTGTACACAAGGTATACAGGCGGACTTTAATGCCTTAGGCATTTTTTCCTAGTCGACCTTAGGGTGGTGGAGATCATAACTGAGGCAGGTGCTTAATAAAATAAATGAAAATGTAATACACTAATATCTACCGTGGGGAAACTGCTACTTCAGCCAGCAATAATTGCCGAACTCTCGTCTTGAAAGCCAGCCGTGTTGTGGACGTCCTGATTTCGAGCGGGAGTGCGTTCCAAAGGAGGATGGATTGGATAGCGAAGGAAGAGTGAACAAAGTCAGAGCTATGAGGAGGACACTTAAGTAAAAGATTGCTAGAAGAACGCAGATTCCTATTGTGTATATCACAAAGGAAAGTTAGATTGGAAGACAGATACGTAGGAGGGGTAGGAGATTTAAGAAAGGAGAAGAGAGTAGTAAGCGCACGCAATGAACGGCGCTGGCGAATGGGAAGCCATTTTAATTGCGTTCGGTAGGAAGATATGTGATCATACTTACGGAGATTAAAAACGAATCGAATGCAGTTATTGAGAAGACGGTCGAGTTTATTGAGTAAGTCTGCATTCAGATCAAAATAGCACACATCACCATAGTCGATTACCGGGAGTATTAAGGTTTGCACAAGCATAGTTTTGGTCATGGGCGGTAAGAAATTCTTCAGACGATAAAGAGAACGAAGAGTGCCGATGACTCTCTGACTAACAGAGGTTACCTGGGATCGCCAGCTCAGGGTGGCATCGATGTGTAGTCCAAGATCTTTCACAGAGGAGCTCCAAGGAATATCAGTGCCATCAAATTTAATAGGTGGAATATGTGAAAAGTCCAATCTACTGCTCATTCGAGGGCTGATTGATTGATCATTGATGATTCAAGCTTTGTTCTGTTCCAGGATGTGATAGGGGCGAGCCTTTCACCATAGTGAACATATTTCAATCCCAGGCCGTGTGATTTTTCGATGTCAAACTAATAGGTGATACGTCGCTCGCACGCTAGAGGCCGTCTGAGTCGGTACCACCACTCAGACAATTCTTGCCGCCAACCAGCAGTGTTTAAGCACTGTTAAGTTTTTGTATTGCCTCTGTTTATGGGCATGCGTGACGATTAACATCAGGCGAGCGACATGCTCGTCACGTCATTTAAAAAAGAAAATTGTATATTTAAACATACTTGGCAGTAAATGAGATCCCTCAGTTCTTGCAGTTCGTAAGAGAGATGCCTAACTTTTCCGTCGCGGCAGATACATTTAAGGGTTTTCTCTCCAACATGCACCACCAGTGACGTGCGGCACACTGCGTCATACCTGAAACAAACATTCAGTTACTACTGGATTTTTGGTAACATTAAATGCTATAAAAAATATTTGCAGAGTGTAAATAAACATTTTTTCGTCGCGAGAACCGAACCACTACTAGCATAAAAGTATCAGGTCATGTTAAGCTACACGTGTGCCAAATTTAATACAAATGCATACCGCACTTAGAGTGTAATTGGTTGCAAATACGCAATAATGTTTGAACCCACACTAAGTAAAAATTTAGATATTCAATTTATTTTGCTAAATGCATTAACCAAATCAATAATTTAGAGTTCTTGCATGTCATGCATAATCGTATATGGGGGGAATGTTTAATTTATGATATTTAAAATAATTATGGAATATAACCGAGTCAAATCTAATAAATTTAGCGAAATATAATTTCTCAATTTTATTTTTTATAAGAGAGCCCGCAAAGCAATCGTATCAACTGATGGTAAGTGATCTCCACCACCCAACAATAGGGAGTCATCATTGTGGGACTGGGAGGAGATGGGGGTTTTGGGCCTCCGGATTCCTCACTCACCGTACGAAGCGCCTAATTCGCTACAGATTTCTGTGAAACAATAGTAACTCGGTCCAGCCAAAAAAGCTCAAAATAATTTGCCCAGCCTGCTAATAAATACTTCACGGCATCATCATTATAGTTTCATTATTTTGTATTATGATGTTTCTCATTAGCATAACGTAAGAAGAGCAAAGTTAGTTTCTTGCCTGGTAGAGTTAAAATTTGTCTGAATCAAATGATATAGAAATTTTATGGACCCGATAATGATTTTGTTGATAACCTGATCTGACTCGATGATTTTACTCGCCTAACCAAGTTATTTTACACATATTGTAATTAATAATAATATAGGTTGTGTACGTACCCATGCGCCATAATGTTAATCTTTACACACGATTGTGTTGGACTGTTTAGTGCGTTCCAGTGAGATACAATCAGCGGGTCTTTTACCTAAAAACAAAAACAATGATTCAATCTTTTTCCACCTGCCCTTGTCCCACTTGCAGTGGGGTCGGATGATGATTTTCAACACACGTTACAGAAAGATTTGGCTTGTAGTTTTTACGATCGGCCGCCTGTCTGACGTCAACCTTTTTGGGAGAAAACACCCAGACCTGAAGCAAATATTTGCGGATGACACAAACATTTGTCTTGGTGCGGGAGTCAAACACACGACATCTCGATTTGCAGCCTACTCGCCCACTGCGCCACGGAGGCTGACACATAGTAGAATATTTGGAATAAGCTACAAGATCCTGATATATTTCACGACCAGTCCACGTCATTTAAGAAAATACTTTTAGACCAAGTGATGTCTGTATGACATTTTAGTTTCCTTCAATTTCATACTATTTATATTCGTTCTACTTTATAGCTTTTTGTATATACTTTAGTATTAATAATTATTTTTAATAATCGAAATACTCACACAATTAGTGTGTAATTGTAATTCTTTCGGAGACTGACAAACTATATCTAAATATGGGACTACCATCAAGGTAAACCCTTAAATTAAAAGAATCGTTAAAAACAGTCCCCAACCGGTGTACAGATCGTGTAACATGCATAAAAACATTCGAATTGTGAATCTCTTTTGTTAAATCGGTTCGAAATAATCGTGTTAATAAATATGTACCTCTTTAGCGATCGTGTCGAGAACATATTCGCTACGGCGTCGCATAAAGAAATGCTGAGCTTGTTGTATTATTTGCTCCAACAACGATTGTTCTTTGCTCATATCCAACAATTCGTAACGATCGGCTGCCATTGGACCTGGTGGAAAAAAGTAGCATGTACATTTCTTAAGCACTACAATCTTCTGGTGATGAAAAATCGCTGAACTAATATTTTTTTTAAATTTTTTTTTTGATTTTTTTTTTATACCCATCTCAATAAGTGCTCAACGCCGCTAAAGAAGTTTTTATTTCTAAAACTTACTTTACACTTTAAACTTACTTTGAGTGGTAGAGCCACGCTGTAGACAGTTTTGTCTACAGCATGAATGGGCTGGCTCGAACGGGTCGTTACCACAGTCTCACAGAAAACCGACGTAAAGTAACACCTTGCTGCTGTGTTTCGTACCGTGAGCGAGATATCCGGAAGCCCAAATCCCCTCCCCTTCCCAATCCCTAATTATCCCTTTCCTTTAAGGTCGGCAACGCGCCCATGATTCTTCTGGTGGTGGGCGTACGGGCGGTGGAGATCACTTACCATCAGGTGATGGATCTACTTGCTCGTTTGCCGGCCTATGCTAGAAAAAAAAACTTATTATAAGTATTTACCTGCGAGACACCGTCGTTTGGAAGGTCCCAGCGGTCCGGTGGCGGGATGTGGGAAGGGATGGTGTGTGTTGGAATGATGCACGGCCCTCAACAGTTGGTGTAGTGAATGTTCCAACACGTGGTCGTGGTCAGACTTACCCGCCGTACCTTCTGGCTGTAATAAAACAATCTATCAGGTCATAGACAGTTATGTCTACAGCATGAGTGGGTTGGCTCGACCGGGTCGTTACCACTGTCTCACAGAATACCGACGAAAAGTAAGTAATTTACCTTGACTCCATCAACATTGGTGTTGCTGCTATTTTGTCCATTATTGTGACACAGACCGATCAACAACTGAATGCCCGGTAACACCTGCAATGAGATATTTTTATGAAACCTTTAAAATTGCATCTGTTTAAATTTGTATATTTATTTTACGCAACAAATAATAATCCCGATTGCGAAAACATAATCAAAATCACCAGGTAGTCCCTCGTATGCGAGAGACCGTCTGGGTTGGTAACACCGCTTTGCCTATTTCTGCCGCCAAGCAACAGTGTGGAAGCACTGTTGTGTTTCGGTTTGAAGCCAGTGAAATTACTGGGCATTATGTGACTTAACATCATATCTCGTGGTGACGAGTGCAGCTCAGTACCATGCAGTACTTTATAATTCAAAGTTCTGTGTGGTGTTGCTCCTGTTTATGGACAGGAGCGGCGCTTACCATCAGGCGAACGCCAAGCTCGTCTCGTCATTCAATAAAAAAAATGGTAATAAACTGGACTCGCGCAGTGAGATTTTTGTACCATCCTGTTATCTTATATCATAATTTGTTAGAATACCGGCAACAATAATAAGTATTGTAAAAAATTCAGCCAGTTACCTACTACGGTTCACAACATGGATGCCTTTAAAAATAGTAAACAATGTACACTCTGTAAAAGGGTTGCGTAGGTAACCTTTGGTTAGGGAACTGTAATGGTGCTGCCACACCGCTGTTATAAAATGTTTACAAACATTTTCTAACATTTGTTAACAAACATTTGCTAACATTTTATCACAATGTTAGATAATATTAGTAAATTTTTAATGTTAGAGAATATTAATAGTTGTAATGTTTCTGATAGTGACAGTATGATCAATTCTATAATTTTATGCGTCACTAAACTTACGGTTGCCATGATCTGGTTGCCGACAACCATGTGCGGTATGGACGCGTCCAGCTGCACAGCCTCTGCGGCCAACCTCGCGAACAGTTCCTTGCAGAACAGCACATTCTGTGCCGCTTCTAACTTCTGCTGCCAGTGCAATTCTGCCCCATCCCCTGGCAATGTCCCGGGACAGTTGATAGCTGAAGAACTGAGCGTGGCTGTCACAACGTCTTCTTGCTCTGAAATGGATTAATTGTATATAATATCTTGATTTATTTCGAGTTTGGAAAACTTACAGTTTGAAACAGAAATACATAATTAATATGGAAATAGGTGACAGAAAGCCAATTATAAGTTTTCACAGATGAATATAAAACTATATTACTGTTTTTTTTTAATCATCAGAAGGACGAGATCTTTAGCAAAGTCGTTGTGTATGAGCCCACGAAGGTTTCTGAGTTGGTACGACCAATTTTCGTCAGATGGCGCCACTGTCATTCCAATGAATTTCATATTAAAATGACTCAAAATGAATTGAATATTTGTGTAATGTCTTTCCTTCAAAATTATTTTAGTTTGTGGCGTAGAAACACGCGCAGGGTACAGCTAGTCCACAATAAAATCTAATTCAGTGCAGGATCAAGACTAAGTGAATGATTGTTAAGTGTATTTTTGTAATACCTTTCTGACAGAGTACCGAGATGAAAGCAACGCCTTGTAATTCAGGCGGCACAGTGACTCGTAAGGCAGAAGGCGCCGGCCCTCCAGTGTTTAAACTCATTGCCTGTGCTATTTGTTCCTCAGGGGCTTTGGTCACCTGTGAAAAGAAAGCATAGATTGACTACTAATCAAGACTAAAACTTTTGTTAAATGATGAAGATAGAAAGATAGATAGATAACACTTAATTGAACACCAATTTAAGGTAAAATACATAAGAAACTTAAAACTACAACAATGTCAATTGATCAAAAAAGATTCGGTGATATGGAATACTTTTTTTTATTCCATTGAATGACGAGACGAGGCGCTCGCCTACTAGTAAGCGCCATAAACAGAAGCAACACCACATAGAACTTTGAATTACAAAACACTGCATGGCACTGAACTGCGCTCGTCACCCCGAGACATTAGATGTTGTCTCATAATGCCCAGTAATTTCACTGGCTTCAATGTCCTTTAAACCGAAACACAACTGTGCTTACACACTGTTGCTTAGCGGCAGAAATAGACAAAGCGTTGGTACCAACCCAGACGGCCTCTCGCATACGAGGGACCTACCACCTTGTAATTTATATTTATTTCTGTAATAATCCACTGTTGGTTGAAGGCCTCCATAACTAAGTGTTAAACTAAAGTCTAACTAACTCCAATTACCTCAAAAACACCTGTCTGGTTAAACTTAGATCCAGCAGTTCTGTAACTCAAGTCTCCTATGATGGTATTGGACACTTTCTTGAGCCTCCAGTTTTGTCTCAGCCTGAGCAGGTCTATATGGAAGTCGGGCATGTTGCGAGTCATTCGCATCGTCTCGCTAGCACGGAGGCGCTCCACACCAGCTAGTAACACAGCTGCGGCGGCTGCTAGGGCTTTTTTACGACCATACACTTGCACCATGGGCCGGCTTTCAACTTGTTCCGGTTGAACTGGGTCTAGAACCTGTAAAAACATGGTTGTAAAAGGAGGCAGAGGTGCCATACAAAGCATTATGTTACACCCTGTAACATGTAAGTTATTTTTATCATAGGACAATTGCCTTTATTACTTAAGTTCTACCTCATTAATTTTTGAGCAAATTCCTGAAATACTTCATATTCAGGATTAACATTTTGGGTAAAGTCATCTGCTCTATTCAATTTAATTATGGTTTAAGTGCACAGTGATAAGCCAAATATGTTTTTAATGCAATGTATAAATAAATTGGAATTGGATAAATCATTATTTGAATAATAAAGACTAAAATCAAATCATAGCAAATTGTTTTGCAAACATATTGCAGCTATATGAGATCTCTGTGGCACAGTGGGCAAGAAGCCAGCTGTGAAATGTGAGGCTGTAGGTTCGATTCCTGCACAGAGATAAATGTTTGTGTGATATGTGTATGTGTGCGACTGTTGGGTGTATTTATATAAAAAAAAATGGTTATAGATACAGGGTTCACTAATAAAACATATTAGTATAATTCCCTCACCATATACCTCTTCTCTTTAGCTATGTTTAACACATCAGCCAACACACAGACTTCAGTGAGGGCGTTCCGTAACTTGTTCCTCACAGAGTCCCACGGCCACAGACTAGACTGGTAACCTGGATCCTTGTCATCTTCAGATTTTGATTCTGAGCTGCTCTCACCTTCCTTTTTTATTACGTTACAGAACTCATCTTCAGTTTTTGAGAAGTCTATCTTTTGAGCCAGTCTTGCCAGATTCTCTGACATGGACAAGGGCCTGTAAAATAGAACATTTGCGTAACATTACATATTTGTTTTGTAATATTTCTTTTCAGGTTTTTTTTATATTTTTTTCCCGAGCGCAGTAAAGTGACGAAGCGATGCAATCCAAAAAACCAGCTACCACCAACAGACAATGAGTTTTTTGGTGGTCACTAGAGTCATGCTGGCCTGTGTAAATGCTTCTTCCCTCAACATACAACCGCCCAGAGAAATAGATAGTTTGTTTATCCCAGCACAGCAAAGTGATTACACTGGACATGATGTTAAGTACAGTGCAGGTCAAATAAAGGCTTTTCATGGTGAAAACTGTGTCCCTTGACTGTCAGAAGAATTATGCCAGCCTGAACTTTCTAGGTATACATTGGCTGAATTTGGGACGCAACCAGCCTGAACGAATTACTATGGCAAGTTTATCACCATGTGTGTGGTTGTTGTTATCCAGTTATATATAAAAATGTACAATTTCTCTCACTAAGGGGGTTTATACGATCTTTTGAATATAATAATACATATAAAATGTAAGTCTATCTGCCACACTCAGAGAAGCCACTAAACAAATTGACATTTCTTAGAATTTGATTATTTCTGAGAGAAGTCAATAATATTTTTTTCTGTACTCAGGAAAGCAGTATAAATCAAATTCTGGATTTAGTAACAGAAGATAGACCATTAACTGACTGTGAGTATTAAAATAATCGAATTCTAAATTCTAATTCTAGAAAGGACAATTATAATTAAAATTTTCTGATGTCTGAGAGCGACAGAAAGGATCTTATTTTTTTTTTAATGAGTCCTATTAGCATTTTTAGATTTTCAATAAACCACTAGTGCATTATCGCTATTGTAATAGAATAAATGAAAACTTACGCTTGATATATCTCTTGTCCATCGTAGGTGATCTCCTGGATTTGATTCTCAATAGGTGCTTCAATGGATATGTTCACAGAATTTGCCATTTTACATTTATTTGCGTTTTAAATATTTTATAAAATTTTATATTACCCTAACTCTAATATGAATATGCAAATAAATTACATGGGTAGTGGACTTAAAAAAAATAATTACAACGCGAATACATAATCGTTAATCCCAAAATTCCTAACACAAACACATAAAAAAAGTGATCTAAAATAATAATAGGGGTTACTAGTTATTGGAAATGTCAACTCAATAAAAGTTTTTTGAGTTGTCAGTTGTAAAATATAATAATATTAGGTCTACACGCTTGTTCTTTGCCCTTGGACCTTGACTATTGTCAAGTCAACTATTGTTCACAAGCCTATGGATAGCTTGCAAGAGCTTCCTTTAATTTGTGACAAAAAAAATAGATTTTCGATTCATAGAGTAACTTGAATACAGAGGAAACTAGATCGGAATTATCAGTGCGGCCTGTGTATGGCCGTGTCATGGTATAGTGACAATCCCTGTTTTCCAATTACAGCACTAAAGCGCATTATGCGGCATAATGCTCAACGTTGAATGTTTCAACTACAGCAACGCTTCGCACAATCAAGCACTCTCAAAAGTACTGCTTTCGGGTGATACATGCAATCGATACCAACTCAGTAACGGAAAATTAACAAGTGTTTTTTCTTTAAGTTGGCATTGATCGAAATTTTATTTATATTATCGTTAGTAATTAATATTGTTTATTGTTGAGAATTTTTTTTAAGCTTTCGTCTTATCGTAGTGTTTTCGAAATATTCAAAAATTAATTCAGACCCTATTAAAAAGTAAATGTAAGGATGGATGAAGGTATAAACATTGACTATTTATATTTTTATTCTCAACACTGAACTTAGCGCACTCCTTGGTGCACTAGAAAACTAATTCACGTTCCAATTAGCATTAAGCACACTCCGGCATTGTGCGCCACTGAGTCGCATTATGCTCTGTAATTGGAAAACAGGGAATGTTTTGCAATTGCTTGCCAACCTAACAAAACGCCCGATCGCGATCGAGTTGTTGGAATCTGTAAAACATGAAAGTGTGTGTAACTGCTATACATTTTAGAGGGCATCGAGACATTCAAATAGTTTGATTCAATCCTCACGTCTTTCTTGAAACATTTGATGCATGTCTGTTTGAAGTGGAAGAGAGATATAGGGAAATAGAGGTGGCAACACTGACTTCATAAACCGAAAAAAAACAATGAAAAATCATTGTAATTTCTTATCATCCTTCTTCTCAAAAAAAATATAGAGCGAAAATATCAAAATTATTAGAAAATATATTAATGTCAAATTAAGCATTTTTATATCTTTTCTGACTATCTGCATTCGCACTTAAAAAAATCGCGAATACCATCAGGGAGCTTAGTATAAAGCAATGCGAATTTTTTCGACTCGTTTTGTCGAGTAAAAGCAGTTTTACTAACTTCATATGCCTATCAAAGCTGCATAATATCATAGTTGCATAAAATTCTCAACTCATTATGTCAAAACTAGAAAAAATAGTCCTTTCAACCTCAATTTCAATAAAATGATTGGTAAAGATTGATTGATAAAATTATGCAAGGCGGCAAGGCGCATCACTAGAAAAACTCGACGCCCCAACCAATGGTTGTCATGTAAAGTAGTATCGACCTTTTTTGTGTTATAATTCCACTCGCAAAACACGAATAGGATTCGAAATGGAAGTCGATCATTGGAATGCTAATTTAGTTTAGTATTTATGAACTGAAATTATTGTGATGTCTTTCCTAAACAAGATAATATTAGACTAAGTGCACAGTGAATTCAAAATGACCGACCGTACCATAGCGGTAAGTGATCCACTAGTAATATGGAATGTTTTATTTGTGCATTACTCCGAAATAAAAACTCGACCAGCTTACGCCGTACAAATGCAAACTTTCCTCTGTTTTGTGAAAATTTAAGACGAAATTAAATTTAAATTAAGTCTAAGCTACTTTTTGAGACAATCTTAAGAAGAGAAGAAGAAGAAATAGGCCCATTCTCAAACTTGTATATAATTAACAGCTGTTATAAGTCATCAAGTTACTGCCGGCCTTGTTTTCGAATGCGATTACTATTTAGCACATTATTTGCATTTGTTTAGATTATTACTTATCTATAAAATGACAAACTATTAATTTTGAAATAAGTTATCAAATATACTGCGATTAAATCAGTTTAATTTCAGTGTGTAATATTTTCGTAAACATATGAACTCATTATGATAATGTATTCTCAAATTGTATGCAGTACAGAGACCAAAACATAGATAATACTTAGTTATTTTTTAATTATCAAATTGATACTATTTTTAAATTCAGATGTTATTTTAATTTCAGTCTCGTCCCAGCTTGGAACAAGTTACAGCTATAGTTGATTATATGGAAAAGCACCCTGCCCTTGCTCTGGGGCAGTTACGGGGGTTAGAAGGGCGGGATGAAAGCAAGAAACTCTGGTTGAAACTTACAAGGATCGTAAACAATATCACTGGACCTACAAGACCTATGAAATCTTGGATTAAGGTGATTTAAGCGTGTATTCAAACATGATTTTACAGTTCAGAACTTCAGAAGCCTTATTAGGCTGGCACTAGACAAAACAAAAACAATATTATTAAATGAAATTTTATTATAATTAAATTATTATTATTAATTAAAATTATTTGGCAGCCTCCGTGGCGCAGTGGGCGAATAGCCAGCTGTAAAGCCAGAGGCCCTGGTTCGGTTCCTGCACAAAAATATTTGTGTGATCCATAAATATTTCTTTCTGGCTGTGTTTGAGCTTGCCGTCAGACAGGCAGCTGATCGTAAAAACTACAAGCAAAATCTTTCTGTAACATATTGTGCTAAAAAGCATGTTGCACTGACCTTACTGCAAGTGGGATAAGGACAGGTGCAAGAAGAACATTAAATTATTATATTTATGTAATTTATTACTAAAATAGTTACCAAACAATAACTTTATTTATTTACAGTATTGGGCAGATAAGAAGTCAACAGTGAGATCAAAAGTGCAAGGATGTGGGGGAGACCCAAACAGTCTGTGTTCTAACATTGAGAAGAAAATATGGGATCTTTTTATTGCAAATGATAATCCTAGTAAGTGGAGAAATTTGATGTTATTATGGTTTGGTTTGGTATAGATTTTAAATGAGTTTATGTATTAGATTTAAATATGAATTCTAACTGCAGGATACTCAGTGTTGTTTTGGGTCATCCT
Source organism: Amorpha juglandis (assembly GCA_949126905.1). Taxonomy (NCBI): domain Eukaryota; kingdom Metazoa; phylum Arthropoda; class Insecta; order Lepidoptera; family Sphingidae; genus Amorpha; species Amorpha juglandis. The sequence goes on along the minus strand of OX421374.1, from coordinate 14,277,539 downwards.
GAGTACTGTGCCAGGGCCTCTGGCCTGATAGGAGCTTCCAAATGTCAGAACACTGTTATATGATTTTTTTTTAACTCATCACATAATTTCACTTGACTTTATTTGACAATAATTTTGTGATGATATTTTCAGAACCAAACATGTGTTTTAGGCTGATGATGTATAGTGGCTATAACTTCCCATAGATATTGTCGTTTTATCGACTGTTGCTTGTAGAGGCAAGTGACAAAATAAAAATAAAAATAACAGTATTTTTCGAAATCGAGTTACCGCGTTTACACTGTGTGCGTTTGATGTATTTCTATTTTTTTTCTTTTAAGCAGCGGTAGCTCAGCGGGAAGTGGTACGAACTGCTGAGTCGAAAGTCGCAGGTTCAAAACCAACCTCAAGAGCATGAATCTCTGACTCTTAAGTGATGTTCATTATTAATTCTCACTTGCTTTAATGGTGAAGGAAATATTGTGAGGAAACCTACATACTTGTTTTCCACAGCAATTTGTCAACCAGCATTAGGCCAGCATGGAGGACTAAGGCCATACACCTCTCATTGGCTTCTATTATTCATTTATACATAGATATATTTCTTTTATTGATTCTTGTTTCAAACAAAACTCTAGTTTTTTGTTCACGAACTATCGTAATTTACAGAAGGGCGTGGTGCGGTGAAGCAAGAGTCGAGTTATATGGAGGACAGCTTCTTCAATGAGGACAGTATGGATCAGAACCACGTGGAGACAGAACCAGTGCTGGCATTCGAGGAGCCTGTAGCCGATGTTGAGGAGAGGAACATTGCATTGATGGAGAAACTCGTAAGCATTTCACATCATTATTATTAAATAACATGGACACGGAAAAAGTATCGATACTTTTTGGTATCGAGAATTTTTATTTCGATACCGATACTTTTGTATTTGATATTTTTCATTCGATCCTTCTCTGATATTAGTACTTTCTTTTGCTATGAGTCTTAAACCTTATGTCTCGGGGAGACTAGCGCAGTCCATGCAGTGCTTTGCAATACAAAGTTCTGTGTGTTGTTGTTTCTGTTTATGGGCCAACGCCTGCCAACTTATCATTAGACGAGCGATCTGCTCGTTTCATAATTCAAGCTAATAAAACATGTCTCTTTAATTGTACAGGTAAAAGTAATGAATGATCAAGCCACAGCGCTGTCACAACTGGCTCACGCGTCGCTTGTCAATGCGCAAGCTATGGAGCGTTTAGCAGAATCCTCACATATACAGGTACTATTTCGATTATTATCAGTCTAGCACAATTGCTGAACGGGTTCCCTTTTAGTGCAAATTTATAGTCATGTTTCTTTTTTTTTATGTACCTACTGTTTGGTCTCTCTTGTGTTTTTTTGCAATAAATAAACTTTTTTTCGTCCTTCTGTATTTACTATAGTTTTTTTGATCACTAGCCCAGTATTAATGTCCCACTGCTGGGCACTGGTCTCCTCTGTTCAATGAGAGGGGATAGACCTTAGTCCACCACGCTGGCCTAACGCAGGTTGGCAGAATTCACATACTTTGAAATTCTTATGGAGAAATTATTAGGTATGCAGGTTACCTCACGATGTTACCTTCACCGTTAAAGCAAGCGATAATTTATAATTGGATGCAAATATACAATAACATTACAACCCACATCAAATAAAAAAATTGATAATAATTTTGATTAGTTAAATTAAAAGTTCTATGTTGCATGATTGAACATATTAAATGTTTCATTTATGATTTTTTTTAAAATACCTCCTGCCTGACGCAAACCTTTTGGAAGGCAAGCACATCCAAACCCAAAAAAAAATATTTCTGGATCACACAAATATAAATCATTAATTTGAAACATGTGTAAAGTTCGTAAAGCCTAAGTACACAATCATTTTAATGAATGGATATTATCGAAGTACAGACTAAAATAAGTGGAGGAGGTTGTCAATTCGACGCGTATACAGAAAGGTGTGGTCATATCCATGGTCTCCGGCAGTATGGTGCAAGGGGGTGTATTTGCACCCCCTGTTAGGAAAGAAAATACATAGAAAAAACATGATTTTATTTAGTTAATCTTTTAAAAAACTGAAGACCTCTAGGTTGCTGTCCAAATTTGTTCATCACCTTGTCAATAAATTATGGAGATCCGCGACGTACTCTCTATAAAAAACATTATAATGTCCAGTATTACTCACTTCACTGACAGTTTTCAGGTCATTATTTATATAAGTTGATAGTATAATGTGTAGATGCAGATGCACCTCCCTGAAAATTATCTTGGCGGCGCCCATGGTCATATTTAAGGGTCGTTACATACAACTGTCAGTGAGTCATGCCTTAAATTTCACGATAATTTTATTCGCTTGTTTATTACTGTTTGTCATTGTCTGCAGGCTCGAGCGATAGATCGTCTAGCGAACACATTCGACACGATGAGCGCGGCCACTCACGATGTAAGGAACGCTATAGTAGACATCGATGCCACCATGAAACGATTCTATTCGCCCGCAGGCTCGTAGCAACAACACTATTCACCGCTCTGACGAGGGACATCACACCAGGGAATAGGGTCGTGGGCCTGCCGCCTGACCCATCATAATATCCTGTTACAACCTGGTACTTCCATGCCAAGTCTTCAATGTTCTTCAAAATGATTGCATACTCTTGGTGGAGGTATATACGAAGCGACTACGGATAATATAGTTGACTCCGTAATTAAGCGATTAAGCGCAATATTCAGTGTAACGCACCAACGTGTACTGTACAATCAATGCGCTCCGTGATGACGTCAGTTTACATGACAAAATTGGCACGCTTGATTTCTTAATGACGACTACTATTACTTTATATGGGGTGGGAGGGGACCGCTTTTGAAGGCAAAACGGTAACAAAATACTACTTTAATAAAAAACGAAAACGTTGTTTCTATCCTGTTTACATTTTTGGAAACGTAAGCCCGCAATGTAAAGCGTGTTAATATTGAATACGGGAGCAATTACCCGCGCGCCAATACCCAGTAGGTAGTAACTCGACCCGAACCGCGTCACACTGTTGATTCCGAGCGTCATTCGCTATGCATTGCGTTATCAAGAAAAATACGATTTTAATTATTATTTAAATAAATAATTGTATCTATTGGAATAAACAAAATTGTGGCGTGAAAAAAAATATGATGACGAAAAAATATTTTATTTTAGTGGTATCGTGTCTGTAATCACCAGCGCTACCATTTGTCTTCGTTTTCGGAAGCTTTTCCCTCACACCGCGTATATATAAATATGGTGTTAATTGCCAATAGGTTTATGACTTGCCATAAATGATAATTAATTTTTAAATATACATACACACATCAACTGCCATAACGGTGAGGAAAAGTTATTGAGCGCTATAAACTACGATTCTGACACCTCCTTTGCCCTTTTCTATATTCATACATTTTCGCCAGTTAAGGGTATTCCCGATTTTCCCTTTTCGCAAAAGGTCATTTGATCAGCCTCCTTGTCATTTAATTTGCGACCACGCATTACAGTGCTAGTATGGTTAATCATAAATATATTCCCAGTTGATCCGGTTACGATGTCAGTGAATTCTACCTAAGTTGGAACATGCATCAATTTACATTGCATAAAAAAAATTAACTTATGTATGTACTACTTTATTTTCTTCATTGTGTGGTAATTAAATTCGTTCTTAATTATTTATTCGGAAATCTCACAATACAAAATACAACACCAAGTTGCTACATCACGTAGGTTTTCTGTGAAACAGTGGCAATTGCCCGATCGAGCCAGCCGATTCATTCTGTAGACAATTGTCTATAGTAAAAAAAATATTTAAAAAAATATTATCTATAGAGTATTTTACAATAGATATTGCAAACTAAACTGATATTTTTGTGAACTAGCCAAGGTTTTATATAAATTTGTGAAATTGTAGTTCTTTATAAAGGTTATTCAAATACAAAAATAAAAAGATAATGGTCGATGGAAGAAAAAATTGGTACTTTTTATATGCGTTCTGCGCTCATTTTTTTTTTAAGATTAACGTAAAGCAAAATCGTAACAATGGTATTGGGTTATAAGGACCGATTCTGAGCAACCTGTTAAACTAATCACTGTCCAAAAATGTATGTATGTGTAATATTTTTTATTATTTCGAAGCAGCATTTGTTTATGTCCGCTACACTTTTGTCAAAAAAGTTTTTATTATCGATATTTTATAACCATTTAAACATCGATCGACAATGGACATATCGATTCAAATTATTCCTTAACCAAAATGATTGAATAATTTGTGACGTATTAATTTTACAACATTATGAACAAAAAATTTAGATAACAAATAAAAACCATTAGTAACGCTACCGTTGCGCTAAACCTTCATCCCGGTAGATTTTTGTATGGTGCAAATTGTCAAGGTCAACGGTTCAGGGTACAGTCTTAAGTTACTACTAATGGGTATACATCTTTACTCTTGATAAAAAAAGTTGTTATAGGTATGCTTGTCCGAAACAAAAAGTATCTGTGTGTCTAGCATCGCACCAAAACAAATAAAACGATTTGTATGCAGATATGTTTTTGAAAACTGATTTCATCGAGGGAGTTTTTAGCTATATTTGAAGAGAATCAGTTTGGCCATTTATAAATCACAGATTGTTTTCATTGTAACGTCGGTTTTAATGTAATTAATTTAATGGTTAGGTTAGGTTATACATTAGTTCTTTTCGTATAAACTTGTACGTGAGATGTCTTGATACATTTTGATGTTGCTCTCATAGCAAAGTTGCCGCGTTTTAGCTGCATTTAGGTTACATAATATAGTATATAATATAATATAGTAACGTAATTTATAGAGATAAGTAATTTATGAGAACATAGACATAACAAGATATATGAACATTTAGTGTGGGTTGCACCACGTGTCATTTAAAGTTATTTTAAAAATCATTATGAGGGAGGTGCACCTGCATTTACACATTATACTAATGTAAATAAATGTAATGTCAAATTCAAACCGCGCGGGTATTTGAGTGTATATGTTTCGCTAATTGAAAGCTTACTTAATCTCTGTAGTCGATGGTTGGCGTTATTGCTCGGGGAATCCCCGTTGCCCACTGACAGGACGTGCAAGCGCCCTAGCACCCTGCTGCCCGCGCCCATGATTGATTCACATTTTAGTCTATGTGTATCCAAGTTTAAAAACCTGTGGATATCACATTTTGTTACAATATTTTTAACTTTAACCAATGGTTGTGCAATCCACACTTAATTGTAAATAAAATGTATGTTTATAAGGTGTAAAATGAAATAAACATTCTATATTTTTATTTTGTTTTATTTTTTACACGCCTTTTATGTATAATACAAACACGTATGTTATTATATACACACTTTGGTATTTTATATGGTTGAATCCTAAAATGTACAAAGTATGGCCAAAATAGAAATAGGGTACATAGTTGACTTATAGCAGCGTCTGTACGATATTCACTACATATTAAAGCTATGATTATTCAATTTCATGAAATGTAAACTAGGTACTGCGTGATGCCGCGGTATGGGCACAAATTCCGCAAAAATCCCGCAGGATTGAAAGCACACCGGGATTGCAATTCCAAGTCACCAGCTGCATCCCTATTGGTTTCGAAAACTAAAGAATATTACCGTGACTAAAGTGTTACTGAAGGCATAGAGGATGCAGTGACTAATGCCCGTAATCACAAACAACACAAGCATGGAGGGTGGAAGTAAGGAGGACTAACTCAGTGTATTAAAAAGTGTCCGCTGAAAGGGAGCAAATTAAGGTGGCGTCACAGTAGCAGGTGGAAAGATTTTAAAAACAGCGCCATAAACTATTAGAGTAGGATAATAAATGAAAGAAAAGGAAAGAAAGACTTCCGCTTTGTTACCGCGCATTTTTAAATTTGTTAATTAATTCTTTTGATAATGATGTTTTATCAAAAGAATTTGCAGTATTTTAAATCTCAAATAATTTAATTCATCAATCTACTTATCCCTTATACAAGACGGTCCTCCTTAGTTTTTAACCTCCATACACATAAGTAAGCACATTGTCAAGTGTCAAATTCTGTATACATGATTGGTCTGTTTATATTTAGTGCCAAAAATGTACCAATGACGTTTAGAGAAATCGTCACTATGCGTTCGCGCTCACTATGAGGCCTTAAGAGGGTGACAGACGTACGAGCAAGTACGCGTATTTATGGCTCGACAACCTTTTTCGCTTGTGTGCCACCGCAAGTACGCGTACTTTAAAACCGCCGCGCAAAATCGTCTTCGATCCAACCGGTTGGAAATCTTGCTCGTAGCTCGTCTTGGATCGTACGTGTAGCAGCACTGCGAGCCGCGAGCCGCCATTTTGTTTCGTCAGTTCGTAGACGCGCACGCTTGTCGTGTTTAGATTTTTGCAATTTTTGTTAATTTTGATTCAGAAATTCATACACCGCCTCAGGCATTCTGAAATAATTACGGAAATCTTCCTTCTCTTCATGTAACTCTTACTAAATTCACATGCGATAAACGCTCTCTTTTCGTAAGCTAGTTCTTTACCCACACTTTTCGAATTCGTCTATTTTGTTTAGTTTTTAAAATGTAATACGATATAATTCCTAAATAACACAAAGCTTCTTCTGTCGACGACATCACAATACAGAATGAGTAAGCTTCACGTGTGTCACTAACGTCGAGCCGAGTAAGTTCGCGATCTTAAAAACCGCGTACTTTAAGTTCGTACGTCTATCACCCACTTTATAGTAACATTTATGACTATGGCTGTGTACTTCAGTCCAATTAAGTTATAACATTCTTAAATGTCCACTATAATATTTAATTATCAACTGAAATAATTGAATAGTCTTGTCAGTGACCGTTGCGAATCCGTTTGAGCCTCGTTTGGTTTCAAGCCTTCCGGCCCTCGACTGTAGGGAGGCTTAGAGTTTGTCGAGAGATAGAAGTTGCCTTTGGCGCTGTAAAAAATATGAAAATTAAAACAATCTTTACTTAATAAAAAGAGTGATACAAATCATTTACCAAAATAATGAATTAGTATTTAATTTGTATGACCGTTCTAGAATCCATTCATCCATCCACTGATAGCCAACTAATGCTGAGTTTTGTTCAATTGCTGTGGTTAAAATGTCCATTTGAGATTTTTGATGTTCATACTTGGTCATCAATCATTTTTTTCGGATTCCATCTGATGTCTGATATTGTAAAAGTCAGCAAACAAACAAGTGGTTTACCTGATGATAAGTGATCTCCACCGCCGATAATCGCCCACAACACTTAAATCATAATCATAGGCGTGTTGCTGACTTTAAATATAAGGGTTTTTATGGGATTGGGAAGGGGAGGGGATTTTAGCCTTCCGAATACCTTGGTTTTTGCGTATAACTTACCTTGTGCTTGTTAAATCTCCCACATATATCGTTACTTGTGAATCTGCGTTATTTGTCACCCAAGTATTGTAATCAGGTGCTGCTACGGCGAGCAAAGCGGTCGGTGAAGCGATGGTCTCTACATAAAGCTGCCACGAACGGTCGTGGCTGCATCTATCTGGAAATTAAGGCCAGTGGTGGGTGAGAAATTATGACATTTTATATTACTGGAATTGGCAGAGAGAGCTATGAGAACGGAGGCGGGAACATTTGTTTTGATATAAATAAATAAATACACCCAACAGTCACATACATAGTCCTGACCCCACGGTAAGATACGAGTCTTGTGTCCGGGGTATCTGGAACTACGAGAGACTTTCGGTCTCACAACACCCAGACCCCGAAACAAATATTTGTGGATCACACAAACATTTGTTTCGGTACGGGGATCGAACCCGCGGCCTCTCGCTTCACAGCCGACTACTCGCCCGCTGCGCCACGGAGGCTGTCAAAATGTGTATGTAGTACATATACGGCAGAAGTATGACCTTACGTCTAACAAAGCCACGTATAGATGGAGAGAGTTTCTCGTGCGATATAGGCGAGAATGTAATATAAAACCGTCATTTCCAAAGCCGCGTTAAACGATTCTTCATCGCATGCATGTTATTTCCCTGCTCCCATTGGTCATAGCGTGATATGCATATAATCCTTCAGGAATAAATACTCCAACTTGCATATTTTAAGAGGACAAACTGTCCGTTATTCCTCTTTAAATATGCAGATAATATCTTTGTTTTATATTATGTAGGTATTGATAATTGATAGCTCAGTGGGGAGAGGTACGGATTTTCGAGACGATAGTCGTAGGTTTGGACCCAGCCGCAAGAGCATGCACCTCTAACTTTTCTAAGTTACGTGTATATAAATTGTTAATTACCCTTGCTTTAACGGTGAAGTGATGCGGCCGGTGCGGTGGCATCGTATATGATGGTTTTCTATTATATTCTCGCGTATCTTATGTGATAAATTCTCCGTGCGAATGGGGCTTAACTTGATCTTAGATAACAAAAATTCTGACTCATGGAAATCGACAAATGTAATAAATCTTTTATTGGTTCCTTTTATGATCTCTACTTTAGACGAAGATGCAGTGCAAAGAGGGAATTCTAATACATCTTACAAAACGATAGCAGCTTTAGAGGCGTGTTGTAATATTCGAATAGGCAAAAAAGCAATTATCCATCCTTCATGGTCCATGCAGTTTAAAAAGCAGATAATAACACACCTGGTTTCCGCCAACCTTAGTCATTTTGACTTATATTAAAAGATGATAGATATACTGTAGATTTGCTGCTGGTAGGATATTCATATCCACCCGGATAGCGACCACCGTAAACATGGTGCTAAAACCCCCACACACCTTGTATGGATCGCGTTCCAGTATCAGCCAAAGTATATCCGAGGGGCTTGCGACAAGATTTGATGGTTGTTTGGGGCGGGTACATCCTTGAATCCTGCATCGGTCATCCGCCTGTACTCAATTTGCTTTTCGCCCTTTTTGGAGTGTGAAGAAGCATTTATACAGGCCGGCATGATTCTGGTGACCACAGATAAACTCATTCTTTGTGCGTGGTGGTTGTTTTTTTTGGAGTGCACTGCGCTTACCATCAAGTGTAATGCAGTCACTTTGCCATGCTCGGATAAAAAAAAGACTATATAATATGCTTAGTCAATTACAATACTTTCTCAATTGCATATAAGCAGGGCACGTTCATTTATTTGGGTCTAACCGTCTGGGTCTGCATTACAGACGCTATAATTGCATCGAGTAATATAGTATTACGTTTAAATTACGAGTAATGTTACGCTTATACGTCCGGCCAAAAACAACTGACTTGTTATGAACATTTATTATTATTTATTTTTTATAGGATAGATCGGCAAACGAGCTAGTGGGTTACCTGATGGTAAGTGATCTCCACCGCCCATGTACGCGCACAATACTAGAGGAATCATAGGCGCGTTGATGACCTTAAAGGGAAGGGATTGGGATGGGGAGGGGGATTTGGGCCTCCGGATATTTCACTCACTGTACGCAAGCTGCTACTTTACGTCGGAGTCAGTGGTAACGATCCGGTCGAGCCGGCCCATTCATGTTGTGGATAAAACTGTCTACGCCTCATATAGTATGTAATGTAGACAGCCTCCGTGACGCAGCGGGCGAGAGCCGGCTGTTAAGCGAGAGGCTGCGGGTTCGATCCCCGCACCAAGACAAACATTTGTGGGATCCATAAATATTTGTCAGGGGGTCTGGATGTTGTGAAACCGCTCTTTCGTAGTTCCCGATACCTACGACACAAGACTCGTAACTTACTGTGGGGTCAGGACTATGTATGTGACTGTTGGGTGTATTATTTATTTAATGTTATGTAATGTTGTTGGGCAATTTTACGCAGCTAGGACATAGCTGAGCAGTATCCGAACAAATAAATTACTGCAATTCGTATAACCACAACAAGAAATTGGTTTGTCTCTAGTCAATCGACATTAAACGACTTATTTTGTTTTGGTTTTATTTGCAAAAACATGTCTAAGTGGAGTGGAGCAATACTTATTACGTAATGATAATCGAGCAATACAAGAAAGTTGTTTTTTAACCATCCGGTAAACCTGCAGCAGTTAAAATAATCGAATATAAAGCTCAATTTATTCGGAGAGTTTCTGTGCTTGTAAAATAATATAGGTGACAATATTACAGAAAACTATACCTATAAGAATACATTTTTTGATTGACTGACTGCCTCCGTGGCGCAGTTGTTTTGCGTACGCGGTACGACTGCTATGCTGAGGTCTCGGGTTCGATACCCGAGTCGGATAAAAGTGATATTGTGTTTTTCTATTTCAAAATGCTTAGCTGGCTTCAAAATGCTGGGCTGATGCCCGGAGTTTGAAATTTGTTGCCGTTATGGTTATAGCTCACCCCTTATCACATCATGGGGCGGAAATAGCCTCGGCGAACTGTGAGTGTACGGATTACACCTCTGTCTACCCCTTTGTGGGGTTACCGGCTCGAGTGCGTATATATACATTTTCCTGTGGCGGGCATTGGTTTTCGACCAATGGTGAGATGGTGCAAATTAATCTATACGATTATTTATTACAAAAAATATGTAAAATATGGTTAATAAAAAAAACTTGAGAGGTGTCAAGGGACACCCGGATGGAACGAAGTTCCTTTCGATTAATTAGTGAAGGAATTGTAATAAAATTTTATTATTTTTAAGTTATAATAATATTTTCTTTATTATTAACAAATATAATGTTATATAAACTTAATCAGTAGGCTCAATTTCCGTAATAATATTATTTACAAAAAACCTGTATACACTCAACAAAAATAATCGTCGCGACACCACACTGTTCAATGCGAAATAGAAATGAAATACACCGGCTGCTACGTCGCCCAGCCCGTAAATCGTGTTCGATATTCAAAAAAAAATCAAATGCAAATTTCGAACCGCCTCTACATTTCTAAATGTCATAAGTTTCACACCCGTCTGGATGGGATTAAGTCCTTTTACTTTTATTAACGGAATTTCGACTTTAACTTTGTGTAATAGATATCAAATTATTTAAACAAATGTCATAAGTTTCACACCCGTCTGGATGGGATTATATCCTTTTACTTGCATTAACGGAATTTCGACTTTAACTTTGTGTGCTAGATATCAAATTAAGTTATCACTTTAAAAAAGTGTCGTGACAACTTTTCGTGAGATTTATTCCGTCTAGCCCCCTTTCACAACGCGCGATAAGGAACTTCGTTCCAATAAATAATAATAATAAGCCTTATTTCAGAAGTTTTACACATAAGGTTTACATAAAAAATGCAGCGTAATAACTATATACTTTTAAACTGTGTTGCACGGTCGACTTTCGCGACTCGACACTTGATGACGTCTTTTAATTGTATGCTTATGCCCATTACTGTATGATTTGACAAATCATGGACATACACGCCTGAATGAGAGCAGATTTGTCATTTTTTTGGCTAGATTGGATGATTAAGATGAACCTATCCCGTATCCAGGCACAATTTCACAGGGGTAAACAAGAGATAAGGATATCAAAATCACACTAATATTATAAATGTGAAAGTTTGTTTGTTTGGATGTTTGGATGTTTGTCCGTCAATTACGCTGAAACTACAGAACGGATTTTGATGAAATTTGGTATACAGACAGGGTATGAGCTGACTTGGGTGATAGGATACTTTTCATCCCGGAAAAGCAGATCACGCGGGAGGAGCCGCGCGGAAAAGCTAGTAAGTAATAAATGATAATGGCTACAACCGGGCGCAGTTGTAAATGATGATGTGGTGCTATCATTTAACTAGCACCACATCAGTTCTTGGCTCAAAAAAGGTAAATATCTAATATGCATTTTAACTCAAAATATTATGACAATTACATCCGGTTGTTGTTATACCTAAACGAATAATTGTCAAGTGAGAATCAAAACGTGTACTGATAGGAAATTTAACGATCTACAAAAAAGGTCTGAAATGATTTTCGGCTAAGTCGACACATTTAAAAGTTATTCGAGGTTACCCGTCCAATAAATTGGATCTCATATAGAACAATGATATATTTTGATGAGTGGCAATATTCTTTTTTCGTTAATAACAATCTCACAACAATGGGCCTTACTTATAAACATTATATAAGCATTGCTTAGTTAAATTTTGCTTTGTCTTTCTATGTCAACACGATTTATATAGTGTGTAGAAAGAGACAAAAATAGTATTTTAATTAAGCAGTGCTAAGAATGTTAATATGTATGGCCTAATTCTTGATAGACGCACATTGTTATGTTTTTATTTTCTCACATTGTCTACAGATTATGAAACTAGAATTAGCGGTATTATTTCAAGGTTGTATTATTGCAGGTTTCTACGTCATTTTATTAAAAAGTATGTTAATAAAGCATTATGTTAGATTTGCATTGTTTGCCATCTCTGATCTACAAATTTTTTGACCACCATATTATATGGTTAGCTATATGGATTTTTAAAGGTTTGATAAGCGTTGTGGCGTCTTGCATTGCGTAGTTTTTACCCGCAGCAAAGATTTTGTTCGCATCAGAGAAAATAATTCAAAAAGTATTTGTAAAGATGTAAGAAAAATAATAAATATAATGGATATTACTTGGAAAAAAATATTACACTAACATCTAGTCTTTGGTCTTTTTACTCTTAAATCATATTATGACGTAAGAAAGAAAGGGATAAAACAGTTGATAAATAATACACTGCTATGCAAGAGATAGATATTATATAAAAAAAATAATGTATCCTATACAATATAACTTTCAATCAAATCGTCTCAAACTTATTTCATCTCCTGCCCATTTTGAGAATCAATTATTTTCTAGTGCCCCTCGAAATCTCCCCGAAATTTATTAATTTTAAATAGACCTAGTGTGTCATATGACTTATCCTGTTCCTGATTTAAAACTTACATGTTAAGACCCTTTATCCATCATTAGATCTTAACCAAATTAATGGGACCACATCGCAGCTAAACTCTATCGAATGATTATTTTTCCGACAAAACGGTTCATAATTGGCGGAGAAATCGATGTACATACATAAAAAAAGCAAAAAAGTCGCCGAATTGAGTACATCTTCCTTTTTTAAGTCGGTTAATAAACCAATCCGTTGCATATCACCTCTATACCCGCTAAGCCTTTTTTTAAGAAATTATTGTTTTGCGAGAGCATATCTTTACAATGCATTTATTCCTTAAGCAAGTTTTAAACCGAACCGTAATTGCAATTAAAATGCTTACGATTCCCGAAGCAACTTAGTTACACTCACTGGGCCGTCTCAGGGCATACCGCAGTATTTCCCTTATATACTTTAATTTTTCCACCTCTGCCACTGAGGAATTCCCGTCGAATTTTGTTTTATCTGAAAATGTAAATGATCTTATCTACTAACGCCAAGACCTGATTAAACATGGCATTCGCGTTATTTATGTATTATTTGCTGCGGTACATGTGGGTTTGAATAATTTGTAGTGCAAGGACAACAATGTCATGGCTGCATGGAATAAAAAACACTTTCTTTTCTTTTTCGTTTCTGGCAGCACCTAGCTAAAATACGTTTTTTAACTACTATTTTTAACTTGTCGTTCTGCAACTGGAACTGGAATTTATTCACTTCAGATTTGCCAAATAAACTACACAACATAATGTACTACATTAATATACTACATTAATTTTAAAATCACTTGTAGGGATCTTGCAAAGTAGAAACTCATAGTCTCTGTTTACCCATTAATGATGCAGACGTGATGTAAATTGATTTTGATAATCATTGAAGACTTCATATGGATGTTCGTCAAAATAAAAGAAATATAAAAATACTTGAATCATCTTTACATATTATGCATTATTAATTACTTTTCTTGACTGGTTGATTCATCAACGCACAGCCTAAACCGCTGGAGCTACAAACTTGAAATATTGGCAGTTGATGCCTTTTTTGTTTTAAATATCCATTAAGGAAGGAATTTTGAAACATGCACCCCTAAGGGGATAAAATAAGGGATGAACGGTTGTATAGAAGTATGCCGGGAATATACCGGGGCAGAATTTCACGCAGGCAGAGTCGCAAGCAACTGCTAGTAATATATAAGATTGTTGTTTACACAAGACGTAGAGATGTTATTATTCTAAATGTAGAGTTTTACGTACGAGAATCGAATGAAATTCAGATTTAGTGCGCACCCCTCTACAAAGAATACGTAATACAGACCTAGTACGGCTACTTCGGGACAAGATTTCTCTGGTTCGGATTGAATGTAATAATTACACACATACTTCTATTGAAAGTGAAAAAACTAGTCATAATAAAAAATACTCGTTCAATGGTTTTTGAAATACCCGTATCCGATATTAATTCATCATTCCTTTTAATTATCAACAATTATCATAGTAATTTCTTAGTTTTTTTAACAATTTTAATTGCTAACTGGTACGGTTATCTATGTTAGCCCTCATTGTTAACTATGATTTATAGCATTCCATGAATATATCGCGTCAAATTCAATAAAATCAAACGCAACTAATTGACGTACAGTATTTTTAATATGGGTAATTTGCAGACAGTTTAAAGGAACTCTTATTTTTATGAATTATGTAGTTTTTCTGTAATTTTTTAAACAATCGCACAGTTGGATGCAAATACGCAGTAATAATGAAACCACATGTAGTTAAAATTGTGGTATTGATTATATTTTGCTAAATTCATTAGATTGAAGTTCGTTAAATTCCGTATTTTTTTAAACACACCCCACGTACGATTATGTAAAATAAAACTTGAATTACAAATGAATTTAGCAAAATAAAATGAATATCTCAAATTAACTAGTGGTAGGCAGCGGCTTGGCTATGCCCCTGGCATTGCCGATGTCCATGAGCGGCGGTGACCGCTTACCATCAGGCGGGCCGCTTGCTCGTCTGCCTATCAAGGCAATAAAAAAAAAAATAACTTGATTGGGGTTGATTGAAATGAATTGCGTATTCGCATCCAATTCAGAATAATGCAAATTAAAAATAAAACTTCGAATGCCGTATTGGCTAAAGGCTGGTAATACTATCTTAAATAGTGAGTTCAAATAGATCAACTGATTTGAATCGACAAAAGCAGCATGGTTTTAATCAATAGGCTACTTTGTCTATGCTGGCAACACAATCACGCGATCGAAACCGCGAGTAAAACCTAGTAATCAAACTAAATCCTTCCTTCCTCCTTCTCCTTATTCCTTACCTTCTGGACTGAGCATAGGGTAGTCTCCAGGGACGCATCCCGGCTGACAGCCTGCATGGATACAGTTGGGCCATATGTCGACGGTGCCAGTGGATGTACTGAAGCCATAACCACCAGGGTCGGTGTGGATGTTGACCACGAATTTGGCGCACGTACGGTCCAACCCGCGCCCTACCGCAAACGTGCCTTCGAAGAAAGCCCGAGCCGGATCTAGGCCTGTGATCCTGGGATTTAAATTGAATAATGATTCAATGAAACATCAAAATCAAAATCTTTATTAATCATGTAGGCTAAGAAAGCGCTTATGACAGGTCAAGTACAGAACATTTGGCATTAATAAGACTAACTTAGAATTAAGGGAACTTTGGACTAACCGCCGCGCTAAAGGCTGGCAGGAAAAGGCACACCAACAAGCATGGGGAAAGGGAGGGCATCCTTAAGTGAAGGGATTCACGGACTGTATATGGAAATCGGGACAAGGGCAAGAAGGAGTAGGGTAAGTTAACAAAAATCTGTAAGGGTTTAAAAGGTAAGGAGATGTGTCGTGGACCTTACTGGCAGGATTTGAATGAATGAATGGGATTTAATTTGATGTACAATTTGATGCAGGCTGCTTCCAACAGGTCGGTCTTGAAATCTTTGGGGGAGGCCTATGTTCAGCAGTGGATGTCCTGTGGCTGAATGTGATGATGATAATATTGATATAGTATCAATAAAAATCTTTCTTTCTCTCGTCTACATACACACAAAGAGAAAAAAACAACTTGTATAGAGGCTGGTAATTATAATTGATGTAATATATTTGTTTCAAGTCACCAGTTTTTCGACTCTTGAAAGTACATAAATATAGTTTTTTTTTCGCAATCCGCATTACTTTCCTTTAAAGTCGGTAACGGATCCAAGGTTCTTTTGATATTGTGTCCATAGGTGGTGGAGATCACTTACCACTAAGTGACTCACTTGCTTGTTTGCGCATTACTGTAACAGACTCTACCTCTTAGTTTTGAGCAGGATTTAATTAAATATGGCGTCCCTTGTCTCGTAATATCAGGTTTGGCATCAGGAAAAACTTAGTTATGTTTATTACATGCGGATGATGCGGAGACGAAGAGGGAGAGAGAGAAAGAGAAAAAGAGAGAGAGAGAGAGAGAGAGAGAAAAAGAGAGAGAGAGAACCACTCCTCTATCTCTGTGAGTAAAATAAAGCAATCCGTAAAAAACGGCATTATGTTTTATTATTGAAACGTGTTACGTTGAAAAACATATGTATTTTTTATTGTATTTTTATCATTTAAACAAATATATTCCAGGAATTAACAATGAATAGGAAAAATTAAAACAGTATTTATATACGTTTTTACTTAATTATTCTTTATGGTAGTAATTTACATCAAAGATATGATTATTCTTTTCCTACTTTACTCTCTACAAGTTCCGAACTTCGTTCCTTCGTTACGGAAATATGGAATAGGGGCCCTGGTTTAAAGGACTTAACTTTTTATAGATGCTGTGATTGTACGCCACAAACATCACGTTTCAATAGTAATAGGCTATTATTTCATGGTTGAAGGAAAACCTTTCAAAACTAAATTATCTTCCTCATTGCCTTAGCCATGCTTCCATTTGTTTTATTGAGGCCGGCATTTAAATTGTTTATTGGAATAACTAAAAGTCAAGCCAGAAATGTCTATTTAAAACTATGTTATTTTTATTATCCCGATAAACGACACAAGCAGGTCGCTCGCCTAATAGTAAGCGCCATGCCTGTCTTATGGACTGCGCCTGTCTCATAATGCCCAGTAATTCAACTAACTAACTAATGTGACTAATGTCCTTTGAACCAGAATACAAAAGTGCTACACACTGCTGGTTGGCGGTAGAAATAGACAAAGTAGTTGATGGTTTACAAATTTACGAGAATCGCATGAGTTGAGTAATATTATTACTTAACTCATAGCTATGGTCGACAAATATAATAATAAATAGATTTAGTGTAATTGCCGAGTGTATTTTGATGATGCTATGTATGTATGTATACATTAGTTGATACTGATTTCTTTATATAAGTTTCTTTTACTTTTGTACTGACTTGTCATAAGCGCTATTTCAATTGCCTACATGATTAATAAACGATTTGATTTGATTTGATTTGAAATAAGCAAGTGATAAAAATATGATAAAAGATTCCATACCTTGACACAATGTGCCCCTTCTCTCTAGATCGTTTGCCGGCATAAGCCATCACGTGAGCTCCAAGCGAGTGCCCCATCAGGTGGATATTGGTCATGTTGTTACCCGCCTCAACAATATCTATCAACCTGTCCCCCATTTCATTTCCAATCTGGAACATTGACAGAAATCTAAAGACAAACTTCGGATGGTCGCGTCGAGCGTCTGCGTCGCCGTCATCTATGAACGCCCTACTTTTTTTTATTTGATTGAATGACGAGTCGCGACGAGAGCAAGGCGCTCGCCTGATGGTAAGCGCCACGCCTGCTTATAAACAGAAGCAACACCACACAGGACTTTGAATTACAAAGCATTGTATGACACTGAACTGTGCTCGTCACCCCGAGACATAAGATGTTAAGTCTCATAATGCCCAGTAATTTAAATGGCTTCAATGTCCTTCAAACCGAAACACAACAGTGTTTACATACTATTGCTTGGCGGCAGAAATAGACAAAGCGTAAAGTTTGTCTATAAACGAAATTACGTGCTTGACGTGTCACGACGACACACCATATTGTTGTGGTACAAGGTTTCATGAACTGCGTCATTGATATTAGACAAGGTATTTTAAATTTTCAACAAATTTGAGGACATTTAAAACATTTGGTTAGATTAATGCAACACTAATAATAAAAGAATAAGGTTTATGTAGCTGATATTGGTGATAAAAGTAATATATTTTAATGTAGAAAAAACTTCGGTTCAAAATAGTTTATTGAATATGCAGGTACCTTTTTTTATAAATTTAGATGACGAGACGAGCAGGACGCTCGCGTGATGTTAAGCGCCACGCTTGCTCATTAACAATAACAACACTCAGAATTTTCGATTACAAAGCACTGCATAGCACTGGACTGCACACGCCACACCGAGACATAAATGTTAAGTCTCATAAATTTCAATAAATGCACATGCTTTAATGTCCTTCAAACCGAAACATAACAGTGCATACACATTGCTGCTTGGCGGTAGAAATAGACAAAAGCATTGGTACATACCCATACGGCCTCTCGCATACGTGAGACCTTAGAGATAAGATTACCTAGTAAATTATAATCTATTATTTTATTCTACTTTTATACACCATTTATTGTGCATCAGCAAGCTGCCACTTCGCAGGCTTGTTGAGACAGCGGTTGCAACCCGGCCAAGCTGGCCCATTCATGCTGTAGATTAAATTGTCTAGCGCAGTGTTTCCCAACCTTTTTTAGGCCATGCCCCACCTAAACATTTTTTTGTTAAATTTGTGACCGATATCTAGCATTGCATTTAAATAACCCAAAGCGAAAGGGTTAAAGTCGTATCGAGTCCATTTTTAAATTGCCCCCCTTAACTATCAAATTGCCCGCCTGTGGGGCGTGGGGCCCACGTTGGGAAACACTGCTCTAGACCTAGGCCATCTCTAAATTAAGGTCCTAAATACACTCGTACTATTTTAAATAAATTACCTTTATTGATTTAGGAAACGCAGAAAAAACATATCCCAAGGGAAGTCCTAGCAAACCGCTTTTAGCTTCTTCTTCCCAGTCCAATAGGAGTACGTTGCGTTTCCTGGTAGCTATGTAGGCAGAGAGTACTGATGTGGTCCCTAGGCCAGCCACTCGGCCATTGTACCCGAATGTGTATATAACTGTGGGGAGGTTGGAGTCCAAACATGACAGGAACGACGGTGGTAGCTGCTGGTACAATGGTGCCGCTATATAGTCTTCTAGCGAGCTGTGAACAATTAAAAGAAGTAAGAAAATTAATTAATTTATGCTTGAACGAGCCTGACGGTAAGCTCCAAGCATACCCATAAACAGAAGCAACACCACACACAGCTTTGAATCATTGCATTGCGCTCGTCACCCCGAGACATAAGATGTTGAGTCTCATCCTAGTACTTTCACTCGATCTAATGTCCTTCAAACCATAATACAAAAGTGCTTACACACTGTTGCTTGGTAGCAGACATAGGCAAAGCGGTGGTATTAACCCAGAGGGACTCTCACATAATAAAGGGGGAGCATAATAAGCATCCAGCACCCACAGTTTACGTTACAATGTATGAAAAAATATTCTTTATGAATACAATTCAATGAGGTACCTACACGTGTGCATTCGTAATTGACCATTGTTGTATGTTTTCAATATGCCTAATGAAGTTGTGGAGTCATTTTCCTTTAAACAATAGTCTATACGTATAAACGGTTGTTCCACTTTGTTCACCCAGGTGATATCACCAAGACTATCATCAATATAAATAAATAAATACACCCAACAGTCACACACATAGTCCTGACCCCACAGTAAGATACGAGCCTTGTGTCGTGGGTATCAGGAACTACGAGAGACTTTCGGTCTCACAACACCCAGACCCCGAGACAAATATTTGTGGATGACACAAATGTTTCTCTCGGTGCGGGGATCGAACCCGCGGCCTCTCGCTTCACAGCCGGCTACTCGCCCGCTGTCCCACGGAGGCTGATATAGGCCGGCATTATGGTGACCACCGATAAACTCATTGTTGGTGTTCGCTGTTTTTTTAACTGCACTGCACTTACCATCATAATGCAGCTACTTTACATTGCATTACATGCTCGACATTACTCCGCGCTAAGCTATCACTGCTCTCCACTAACCAAACTACCGATTTATAAATACAATTTCCTTGTGTAGCTGTATGTTGCTGTAGACCTTTGCCAAAAAAGACTGTTTGACTGGTTATACAAAACAAATGCATACATGTAATTAAAATGTGCAAACTTTACAATGTAGTGTGCATGTTAATTGTCGGTCGGCACAGGATGCGATTGCTTCAAATATGTATCGTCGAAATTGAACGTCGGTGCACCGTTGATGCAATATACTATTCAATATTGACGCCCGGTTTTTGAAAGGCTGATCAATGTAAAAATTAAGTCAAGTCAACATTGAGTTGTAAGACGCGTGGTCAACGCTTTTGATTTGACACACTTGTTAGTTAACACGGCTTTCAAATTAAAAACGGTAAAAGCATGCAAATGTGCAATCATATTTCAACCCACATCGAGTTAAAATTAAGATATAGATTTTATTTTGCTTAATTAATTAGATATAAGTAGGTTAAATTTCGTATTTTATAAAAAAAATCATAAATGAAACATTTCATCATTATCATTATCAGCCCGTGTTAGTCCACTGCTGGATATAGGCTTGTCTTAAAGCACGCCATTGACCCCGATCTTCGGCTCTACTAATCCAATTTTGCCAGCCACCTTGCATATGTCATCGCTCCATCTAGCTGCAGGGCGTCCCACATTCCGTTTACCGAGTCGTGGTCTCCATTCAAGAACGCGTCTACTCCAACGTCTACTTCAGCGTGTTAATCCTGTGAGTTATGTCGATCACTATATGAAAACATTGAAAATGAAACATTTCCCATGTACGATTATGCAAAATTGAACTTTAAATTATTGGCGTATAGTGGCCGTATACCATGATAAATGTGGAAGGGTAACTGAAAGATATTGTAATAACTGGATAAAGACCACCGTAAACTTTATGAAAAACCTGCTATGGTGGCTTGTTTTAGCGAATGGTGTTCCAGGATCAGACAGTGTACGTTTCCAATGAACTAAAACGTAAAGTATTGGCTTGTAGCTGCGATTCGTATGGTGAGTGAGATATCAGGAGGCCCAAATCTCCGTCCCCTTCCCAATCCCGTAATTATCCCTGTAATTTAAGGTCAGCAACGCGCTCGTGATTCTTTTGGTATTGTTGGCGCACATAGGCGGTGGAGATCACTTGTCATCAGGTGACCCACTTTCTGTTTCCGGCAAACCTATGCTATAAAAAAGTACTTTGTGGGGTATATAACAAGATGGTAGGACCCTCGTATGCGTGAGACCGTCTGGGTTGGTCCTTTTTTGTCTATTTCTGCCGCCTAGCAACAGTTTGTAAGCACTGTTGTGTTTGAAGGACATTGAAGTCAGTGAAATTACTGGCCATTATGAGACTTAACATCTTATGTCTCGGGGTGACGAGCGTAGTTCAGTGACATGCAGTGCGTTGCGAATTCAAAGTTCTGTGTTGTGTTGCTTCTGTTTATAAGCAGGCTTACTGACCATAAGGTGAGCGCCTTGCTCGTCTCGTCAATCAATCAAATAAAAAATAAAAAGTCCTGTATATTTAATAATAGGTTAAGCCGACCGTCGAGGGACGGTTGCAATAACTCTCGACGAGTGATATATTTTACTACAGTATACTTATCTACCATCAGGTGAAGTTAATTCAGTAAAAAACTGGTTTGTCTCGTGTGTAATTGGATTAATCTTAAATGAAGCAATAATTAGATGTCCACACCGAGGTTTGCACTGTATTAATTTTGACCTTGGGCCAATTGCTTTATGGTTAGAGCGGCAATACAGCGAGCTAATTTGTTGATATTGTCTTTGATGGCTTTTATAGCACATGATGAGTCAGCGCTTTTGTCACTATAATCAAGTAATTTTTAATATATTCTTTCTTATTTATGTTATCCTAGTCTATTCGTAGTTGCCTCGGTGGCGTAGTTGTATTGCGTACGCGGTACGACTGCTATGCTGAGGTCTAAGGTTCGATTGGGTCGGGTCATATGATATTGGATTTTTCTATAATGTCTGGAATTGTACCCTCTATGGCGATAGGCTTGCCTCCTATCACGCCATGGGTCATTTATAACCCATTGGGATAAACTGCAGGCGTCTCTGCTAATGGGATACTGGCCAGCAGTATCTCATCCCAGGGTTGAGAGATTTAGGAGGAGAGGGGTCATTTAGGGAAGTGACGGTAAGGTAAAGGAAAAGGGAGAGGAGTGGACAGGAAAGAAAGGTGTGTATGGTCAAAGGGGGGCTCGTATCAGATGCCTGAGTACGAACCCAGGAGAGGTTCATCTCCAATAAATATCCAAAAAGTATATTAGGTGACCCACATGCTTGTACCGACCATCTATATGTATAAATTAATGTTTGTCTGTATGTTCTTTACAGAATCATAAATGCAACGGATTTTGATGCGGTTTTTTTAATAAATGGAGTGATTCAAGAGGAAGGTTTATATGTATAATACATGCATAGTATATGCGCACGGGTGAAACCGCGAGAGACATCTAGTATACTATTAAAAAACAACAAACGTGTGCAGTTGAAATACCCGAGAATCGAAGGCGCGTATCCACTGAGACCTGATTAAGTCAAAGAAAGTCGACTCGTCACGTCGTGTCGGTTACGTGCACCGATTATACAACATTAATTAAACTAACGATCCGCATATCGCGACCTAAGGTGCTTTTTATATAGCATAGGCCGACAAACGAGCAATTGGGTCACCAGATGGTAAGTGATCTCCACCGCCCATGTACGCCCACCACCAGAAGAATCATGGGCGCGTTGCCGACCTTAAAGGAAAGGGATAATTAGGGACTGGGAAGGGGAGGGGATTTGGGCTTCCGGATATCTCACTCACCATACGAAACGCAGCAGCAAGCCGCTACTTTACGTCGGTTTTCTGTGAGACAGTGATGACGACCCGGTCGAGCCAGCCCATTCACGCTGTAGACAAAACTGTCTACAGTGTGGCTCTACCACTCAGTCAATCACTATTTTTTGTGAAATTAAGAGATTGGCCCGTTAGCGAAATTATGCTGAGTCAAATTTACTGTGGTAGAGTCACGTTGTAAACTGTTTTAAGCCTGAACGACGTAAGCGCCACGCCTGCCTATAAACAGAATCAATTCCAAACAGAAGCTTAAATAACAAAGTACTGTATGGAATTGGACTGCACTCGTCACCCAGAATTAGGTACTTCCTATGTTTCTTTTAACGTTTTTTTTCGGACTTGTTAATTAAATATTATTGACATTGTATTCGGTCAAAGGAGTGCCTCAGTGGGGCAGTTGTAATGCGTACGCGGTACGACAGCTTTGCTGAGGTCTTGGGTATGATTCCCGGATCGGGTAAAAAATTATCAGTCAAGAGTCTGGGAATTGTGTCCGATGTGGCGATAGGCTCGCCCCCTATCAAATCATGAGACTGAAATAAGGTCAGCAAAATGTGGGTTTATTGGTGACACTTCTGCTTACTCCTTTGGGAATTACAGGCGTGAATGCGTACATAAATGTTTCAGAAAAAATAATTGAAGCCTAAAGTTAACGAGTCCATTTTATGTTAGGCTAAAGAACGCAGAGGTCATCCATGTATGGGATATCGGATACCATTTTAGGATAGCTATTGTCTCAGCATATATATTATTACAGAGATCTTAAAATAATATTTTATTCAATACACGAACATTTACATTTATTATTCCAAACACAAGTCGGATTCTTTACGATGTTTTCCTTTGTACGGCTATCTGATTACGCGCCTTTGTTTACAGTTTCGTAGTTTAATAGAATTCTGTTATGTATACATGTACAAATCATCCCTTCCTTTGATTTAATAAAATTATGGCCGTTTGGACAAAATATTGATATGTAATATCTAATTCAATTGTTTAATTGTCTCATCGATAATTATTCTACTTCGTTAGCTCGAGTACTTACTTTTTTATTTTTCATAGTAAAATAGGCTTTGTGCACACTCTCGCCGCAGTCATCGATTTTTTATATTATTTTTACCTTACATTTAAGGATCTCTTCCCTCTTCCCATACTTGTTAGTGTGCCTTTTCCTGCCAGCCTATAGCGCGGCGGTTATTCAAAAGTTCCCTCTTATTAATGACAAATGGTCTGTACTTAACCCGTCATAAGCGTTTTCTTAGCCTACATGATGAATAAAGATTTTGATTTAGATTTTTTGACTGTCTTATATGGCAAAAGGTATTTTAATACTACAACAATTTATGAAGCTTTTAGCACATGATAATGGTAATTATCATGTGCGACATAGCTCAGCGGATTACCAAGCTCAAGTGGCAGTGGGCAGGCCACATAGCTCGCAAAACCGATAACCGATGAAGCAGGAAGGTTCTGGAATGGAGGCCACGTGGCCTCCATATACGTATGCCAATACGTACTGGCAAGCGCAGCGTTGGACGTCCGCCTACAAGGTGGACAGACGACCTGATAAAGGTCGCAGGTAGTCGCTGGATGCAGACCGCTTCAGACAGGTCGGTCTGGAAATCTTTGGGGGAGGCCTATGTTCAGCATTGGACATCCTGTGGCTGATGATGATAATGGTAATTATAGCCAATAACTTACCCATTGTAACATCTTAGAAAAGCTGCGTCTGTGATCTGAAGTATACCTGAAAAATATTAAGGCAGTGAATGCACACGCATCATTAGATTAATGTCCGTATTCACAAACAACATTTAATTGAGCTCTTTACCAAGTTTCGATTTCTGTGTAAATGACCTTACATCCACATTTCGCCGAGCGTATCTCGGTTCCACGATGTGATAGGGGGCGAGCCTATCGCCACACTGGGCAAATTACAGACGTTCTGCTCATAATGAGCATTCGTGATAAATAAACCCAATATAACTTTCGACCCGAGGATCGAACCCTAGACTTCAGCACAACACTCGTACCGAGTACCCAATATAATAATAACCTACCGAACTATTTGCTCGATATCATTCATCTATACATATATGTATAATTAATTACTTGTTCTGACTGATTCATCAACGCAGAGCTTATACCGCTGAGAATACAAATTTGAAATTTTGGCAGTTGTTATTTTATACGTTGTAAACTAAGAAAGGATTTTTCGAAATTTCACCCCTAAAGGCGCAAAATAAGGGATGAAAGGTTGTATCTCAATTTCACGCGGAAGAAGCCGCGAGCAAATGCTAGTTGTGGAGGGCGCAGTGCTACTTACTCAATACTGATGTCTAGACATCGGATCAAATGCATTTGCATGCAAATGCATCTAACTCTATAATTATAGCTTTATTGCATAATGTAACACTTTTTCGACGATCGTGCATAATTCGATAGGTAGCGAGCCACACAGAGGTACCTATATAGTTTAGCGCAGACGTTTCAAGATTTTTTTTCTCATAGACAAATAAATAAATAAATACACCCAACAGTCACATACATAGTCCTGACCCCACAGTAAGATACGAGTCTTGTGTCGTGGGTATCAGGAACTACGAGAGACTTTCGGTCTCACAACACCCAGACCCCGAGACAAATATCTGTGGATCACACAAATGTTTGTCTCAGTGCGGGGATCGAACCCGCGGCCTCTCGTTTCACAGCCGGCTACTCGCCCGCTGCGCCACGGAGGCTCTTTTAAAATGTAGCTGGTTCCGGTGGTCCTCATGCAGTTACATTTCTACCATATTCCCAAGACTCTAGAAAGCTTACGAATTGTGAACCCCCATTTTTTTGCCACGCCAACCTAGACCCCTGTCGAGTCTCCCATGGACCCCTGGGGGCCTCTTGGACCACTTTGGGAATTAAGGGTTTAGCGGGAACAGTGACGAACTGCAGCCTGCGCCATATTTCAAATTCTGTACAGTAACGTCTGTCTAACCTAAACTTATCTTTTTCATAAACTGGTCATTTCGGTATATTCAATAACTCTAGAAGCAATATTTATAGTTTTTATTGTTATTAATTTATTTATTCATCGTGATTATTAGTGCAAATCTAATTTTATCGATATCATATTGAAGAATCGAGTTGAAATGTTCAAAAAAACAAGCAAATAAATCGCGGGCTAGTGCTGATCGTCGCAAAAATCTGGATAAATACCTGATAGTGTGATTTATAATGTTTATTCGCCACATTTAATTTTTTGTTGGCATTTAGTATACTTGATTATTATTATTTTATTTCTGGTAATTGTTTTATTGAATGAAAAATAACCATAAATAGAAATTAATGTAAAATTTTCATAATGCATATTTGACCATTTTAGAACATATTGCATATTATATATTTTGATGTTTTATTTGTGCATATAATCCGATGTCTTCTGATGTCATACATTCATTGATTGTTTCTGTAATTAGGACAAACTATAGAAGCTATGGTGAAATCGTTGCTTTTATCCTTCATTCTATGTAGATAAGGAATAATCTAACATCTATAACACTTAAATACTCCATATCTCTCGAACAAATATATACGAAATGCAAATATATACAAAAATATTAATTTCCTTTCACCGAATTAGTCTAGTGGCAAATTATTAATTATTCATAATATAATTATAACTACAACAATTTTTTATGGATGTTGGTTGCATTTCCGCGTTTTTGAACTGTTACATGCCAACTGCCAACTGCCTCGGCGGTACACTTGTATTGCGCATGCGGTGCGATTGCTATGCTGAGGCCTCGTTCGAACCCCAGGTCGGGTAAAAGGGATATTGGGTTTATCTATCACGAAATGCTCAGTATCAGCCCGGAGTCTGGAATTGTGCCCGGAATGGCGATAGACTCGCCTTCTATCACATCATAGGACGGAGATACGCTCTGCGAAATGTGAGTGTACTGGTTACATCTTTGCCTACCTATTTACGACGTGAGCTTTCTATCGTGATCTTTGCCTACCTACGGAATGTATGCATGTACACGCCTATGTTTTATATTTTATAAGTGGTAGAGCCATGCTGCAGCTGGTTTTGTCTACAGCATGAATGGGCCGGCTTAACCGGCTTTTTGCAACCGTTTCACAGAAAACTGACGTGAAGCAGCTTGGTGTTGCCTTTCCTACGTTTACTGAGGTATCCTGAAGACCAAATTCCCTTTCTCTGGCGTAAGATCCCGCAGGCTTGCAAATAATGCTCGATTACAACCTATATATCAACCTATTTATCTAATCAAAACATTTACTGTTTTTGATCTTTTTGTGTTTTCCAAACGATTTCTTTGATATTTTTGTGAAAACTATTTTTTTTCATGAAATTGGAGACAAAAAATGCTGTTAAATGAAAAATTGTCATTTAACAAATAACGTTGATTTATTACAACATTTCAAATATGTAAATTTAATAGCCATCACTTAATTATCAATTTGTTATAATTTTTATATAATACTAGCTGCGCCCGCGAACTTCGTTTCGCTATCAAAATGCTTTCATACAAACTTTCATCCCCTATTTGGGCCCTTTCATCATCATCATCATCATCATCAGCCACAAGACGTCCACTGCTGAACATAGGCCTCCCCTAAAGATTTCCAGACCGACCTGTTGGAAGCGGCCTGCATCCAGCTACATCCTGCGACCTTTATCAGGTCGTCTGTCCACCTTGTAGGTGGACGTCCAACGCTGCGCTTGCCAGTACGTGGCCTCCATTCCAGAACCTTTCTGCCCCATCGGTTATCGGTTCTGCGAGCTATGTGGCCTGCCCACTGCCATTTCAGCTTGCTAATCCGCTGGGCTATGTCGGTGGCTTTCGTTCTTCTACGGATCTCCTCATTTCTGACTTGATCACGTAGAGAAACACCGAGCATAGCTCTCTCCATAGCTCGCTGAGTGACTGTGAGCCGTCTTATACGGCCCATATTCAGAGGCTACGTCTCAGTGCCGTATGTCATCACTGGTAACACACATTGAGCGAAGACTTTAGTCTTCAGGCACTGAGGTATTGAGAAGACCTTGCCAAGTTTCCCGAACGGTGCCCTAAATTAAATAGTTTTGTTGTTACGATGCCTTACGAAACCCTTGTTTATGTTGTTTATTAGCCCTGTATTATACACGTCCCACTGCTGGGCACGGGCCTCCTCTACTGAATGAGAGGGATTAGGCCTTAGTCCACCACGCTGGCCTAATGCGGGTTGGTAGACTTAACATACCTTCGAAAAATCTTAGCGAGTTCTCAGGTATGCAGGTTTCCTCACGATGTTTCCTTCACCGTTAAAGCAAGCGATAATTAATCATTAATATACACGTAACTTAGAAAAGTCAGTGGTGTATGCTCTTGGGGCTGATTTCGAACCTGCGACTTTCGTCTCGACAGTGCATACCACTTCCCGCTCAGCTATCGCTGCTCCGAAACCCTTATACTCGAATTATTTAAATTTAAAATTATAAAAAATCTTTGTAGATGGCTCTGTGGATTCAGTACCTGTGCTGCCGGTAAAATAACATTGCACCGACTCCAAAGAGGCTTCTAAAAGATAATATTTTTTTATTTCACAACCTTTTTTGTAATATTTATTAATGTAATGGACAAAAGACAAAGTGTTTTGTATACATATCTATATTTATTATATAATAATTTTTTTTCATACGATCTCAATAAACATTACTGACGTCAGTATGATGCGTGTACTTACTTAAATAAACAACTGAAATCCTCGAAAATGTTTTCACCACATGACACAGCTTCATTTTGAACTAACACAATAACTACCGATATAAATAATCCAACGATTTAAAGGTATATAATCGTTACATTAATTCATTTATATCATTTTTATTTTGCCGCCGTAATTAGAATAGACTATAAAAACAAAACAATTTTGCTGTTAATATAATCTGTAAATGTAACTTCTTTTTATTTGTTTTTTTTTTCTGCGTAACTGGCTGTTGTTATTTAACGCACAGTGAGCCGCGGACTGCCCGCGTGTTGACTGACATTACCAAATTGTGTTACCGCTTTTAAATTCCAACGTAATATAGTAGATGCATATCTTTGTAGTTTTGGTCTAATTTAGGTCCTTCACCTCGACTTAATTACCATCAACGATAAGCGAAGTATTTAATTAAGCCCAATGTTAGATAAGGTTTATCTAAGTAATAAAAGTAGGGCTTTATACCCGCACATCGATTAAGGTTAAGGTGATGGTCATTGTGATAGTACTGTTTTAGTAATACCTACTGGACTTTTTGGTAGGGTTCGATGCCACAATGTTTTTTTTTTATAATTTTAATATATGTGCCTGACATGTTTTGTTATGCGTCTTTTTTTGTACGTTCGTGTAGATTATTTTGTTTAATGAATGATATGACCAGTCTTATAGAACAAACATTTATTTTTTAAGAATAAAAGTTGTAGAATAAGATAAAAGAAAGCAACAATGCTTACCGCTGGCTTTTTTATGATATGGACTAGAAATAAAACTCGAATATTCATAATTATTAAAATTCATATTAAGATTCGGGACAAAGAACACATTAATCATATTATTGCCATAATAGTGCCTAAGTAACCATGGAACATATGGATCCGCCCACATATCGGTTAGTTTAGGCAAGTCGTGTTCCAGGGTCAGTCAGTATTATATATTCAGTAACATTATTTTAGGTCGGCATACCACGTCGCGTCGAGGGGCGCAATGTTTCTCAACAGTCGACGTTATATTTGGATTGCACTGTACTAAACATCAGGCCCAGTGTATTTTTTGCCGAGTCAAGATAAAAGAGAAACAACTATTAAGCAAATGCAATAGCCGCATCGTTGATATGTTAATTAGTGTAATAAAATAATAGGAACTTGGAACAAAGACTATCACGTATTCGGTCAATTTTGTAATTAGATAAAAAAGGCATATAAATACATAATATGCATATACATAAATGCATCTCTTTGCCAGCTAAGGAAATTGCTGAGGTACCAAAACGGTGAAATTACAGCCTTGCAGCAGGCGTGGCTCCATACATTGTCATTATAATATAATAGTACTAAGGTACACCCAACAGTCCTGACCCCACAGTAAGATACGCATCTTGTGTCATGGGTATCAGGAACTACGAGAGACTCGGTCTCACAACACCCAGACCCAAAACAAATATTTATGGATCATACAAACATCTGCCTCGGTGCGGGGATCGAACCCGCGGCCTCTCGTTTCACAGCCGGCCACTCGCCCGATACCACGAAAGTTGTCGATAATTTTATTTCGTTTAGGCATAGCTTCAGAGTTAAAATTATAATTATACAAGATAAAATTATAAACAATAAGATTGGTACTAAACTCCGATAATAAACCAGGACACAACATTTAATAATAATAATAATACAGGATTATAATAAAATGAGTAATTATACATGTCGAGTCTTGTGTCGTGCCTACATTGTGAGCGTATCGTAGCCGCAACAAACAACTCTGTAGGCCTCTTTTAAGATGCGCAACCGAGACAAGAGAGTAGAGACAGCGACACTTTTCTTTGTATGAAATTGTTTACGTACCTTTTGAAGTATCTCACCGAGATAGGCCACCGTGACGAGCGTCAGTTTTCTACAATTTCGTGACAGTTTCATACAAAGCGAACTAGTCACTGTCGCCTGGCTCGCAACTACGTGTCGTGGTCAACCAACCTGGGTCGCGTACCTCAAAACGGGCCTTTAACAAGCAGTTTTAGAATTTTATAGTATAATAACAAAGAGGTTAATTGCTAATATATTCAGTTGAAACGGAGTATGTAATTGTTTTACAAAAATATATTTTAATTATTTTGTATTACCAAATGAAAAGAAAACCAGAATCCACAAAGACTGCTATATTATATAACAACTGTATGTATATTAACGATAAGGTGTTTTTTTATTTATATAGTGTTGCATCAAGCAAGGGAAAATCGGTCAAGTTTTTTGGATTATGTATTTTCGGAGGTAATATTTTACATATATATCACTTGTTAGCGGTAGACAGTGGGCTGGCTATACCCCCGGAATTGCCGATGTCTATGAGCGGTGGTCACCGCTTACCATCAAGCGGATCGCCTGCTAGTCTGCCTATCAAAGCAATAAAAAAAATGTGTCAGGTACCGACGCGAGACCACAATATGTGGACAGTCTAGTGCAATTCTGTTGCGACCCGATATTAACAATCATAAGTTGTGAATATTCTTTTAAATTAATTTTAAAGACACCTACAAACATTTATAACCTTTCAATGTAGTCAACGTGAAATTAGCTCTTTTTGATTATCTTACTTAGAAAAATCATGTAATTATGCCCCTTTAGATTATGGTATCTCCAAAGATCATATCAAAATTTTACAAAAGAATACAGATGTACCTTATGTTCCTCAATCTGAATATGTTTTTAGCTCAATAAAAAAAAATGTTAGTTGTGTTGTGTTTTTTCGTTACAAGGGCAAAATACGAAATTTAATTTAATGTTGTCATACAAACTGGATTATCCGGTATAACTAACTAATAAATTGAAATAATTGTGTTATTCGCATTTACTTTACTGGTACTGTACATATAGTTAATAAGATATTGTTCTTTTATGAAATATGAAATGATAATTTATGAAATGAAACATTATAGTAGCTGGTGTATATATTTTGTACTTGACGGGATCGCTACCATGGTGTCGCCATGGTCTAAAACCCGCTCAAATGGCAAGTATTTCTTTGTAAATGTGAGTTTGAGTGGTAGAGCCACGCTGTAGACAGTTTTGTCTACAGCATGAATGGGCTGGCTCGACCGGGTCGTTACCACTGTCTCACAGAAAACCGACGAAAAATAGCGGCTTGCTGCTGCGTTTCGTACGGTGAGTGAGATATCCGGAAGCCCAAATCCCCACCCCTTCCCAATCCCTAATTATCCCTTTCCTTTTGGGTCGGCAACGCGCCCATGATTCTTCTGGCGGTGGGCGTACATGGGCGGTGGAGATCACTTACCATCACGTGACCCACTTGCTCGTTTGCCGGCCTATGCTATAAAAAAACGCCACTTGAGCTTAGGCGACGCCTCTTGACGAAACCGATGTAAGCTAGTAGAATTATGAATATAGCTACTGATTTGAACGAGATGATTTAATAAAAAATATAAAAACTTCACCATTAAGACAGAAATACTTCTTTCCTCGTTCAAGCTCTCTTTGTTAATCTAAATTGAATCGACGAACATGTCGTAAGTGGCCTGTCCATAAACAGACGCAGCACCACACAGAACTTTGAATTACAACGCACTGTACGACACTATACTGTGCTGGTCACCCAATACCCAGTATTTCACTGGCTTCAACGTCCATCAAACCGTAACACAACAGTGCTTTCACACAGTGGTGGTATCTGCCCAAACGTACTCTCGCACATGAGAGGCATAATATTCGGTGCCTAGTATAGGGTTTATTTGTTAGAGATGAATCATTATCTTTTTCGTTATAATGGTCTAAGATCCCGCGGAACATTGGCCTTCACCCATCTATTTACCGGATGAAAATAATATTTTAGGGTATAAAAGGTGTTGCTTAACACATACAAATAGGGTTGCCTAAAAAAATATGCTGAAGGATAGGTTTTGCGAATTAAAAAAAAAAAAGAAGATATTAATTCACTGACTTGCTCACCAAATAAATGAACCTACAATGTATACTACCTGCAAAACCTAGGAGCTAGATGAGCGCAATTACCACTTTTTAGTTACCTGTTTGCACACGGCAACCAGGTAGTAGTGGCCAGAAAAAGGTAGGCAACCTATTTTTTGCAGGTAGTATACATTGTACACTTTTCATTGAAGGTTAAATTTTTTTGGTAAGCAAGTCAGGGCAATTATAAAAAAAAAATATTTTTTTTAAATGATAAGTAATCATATCCTTGACCATATTCTTTAAGGCAACCCTATTTGTATGTGTTCAGCAACACAAGTGAAGGTCAATGTTCCCCGGGATCTTGTACTATAAATAATTATACTTTATTCAAATTCGAATTAAAATAAAACACAGTCGAAAAATGCACTGCTTTTAATCAAAAACAATATGTATGGCAAAATAATAGAGCCGGCTTGAAAGGGCACAGAACACACTCCGTACATTTTAAAGTGCAGGGCCGAACCCACCGATATTTCAAATGACCCCCTAGCCGCTCTATAAACACCAATGATTTATGTAAGTACACAACACGTTTATTTATAAAAATATTAGTAGTTAAATTACTCTTACGTCACTAAACAACACACTAATTGGAAAAATATTAACCACGCTATATTTATTTTGTATACAATCATCTTTCTAACATTGATACTACTTTCCTACGGTGATGCAAAATGTATGACACAGAAAATAAAATGACGTTAATGTCTCCTGAGAAAACTGGATAATTTTGTTATTTCATTATCATTTTCGATGAATCTGTAACTACTTATATCTCGTAAATATTTAAAAGTAGGTTGATAAATCCTCAGTGGTCTTGGTGCATGTCATAACGCCCAATTACGACCCTGGCTGGCTGGCATCAATGGCACAACTATAAACATATCCTTGACATTATTTGTAATAACATGAAAACTGACGTTTGTATTTTAACATTGTTAGTTAATATATCACCTGTAATTTAATTTTCTTGTTTTTGTATTGTTTATATAATGGTTTTATGATTAGGAATTAATATTTAGCAACAGAACATATTTTTTCATCGTGTTAAATGAAATTAGATTTGTTGTACATTTACATATTTTTCCTAAGATGTATATTCAATAAATAAAAATAACATGTTTATATAGGACGAGTGTTATTCTATTATTTACACGTACATTTATTATATTTACAATGTATTATAAAACTATGTAAAGTAACACAGTTTAATGTCAAGACGATAAACGAATAGATAATAATTTACCTCGAATTTAATTACTATACAATATAAATTCCTGTAAATTGAAATTTTCCGATAATAATTCGGGTTTGACAATAACAATTGTATTTCTAATGCATTTTTTTTATTAATTACATACTTAAATAAATTAAATGTGTTTATGGTTTTTACAGTAAAAAAAGATTTATAATTTCAGATTTACATAAAGAATTAATCGAGTATAAAACAAATGTAATTGTTGGTTTTTCATAATCCAGATTATAGTTTATAGTTTGAGTATGCGAAGTACAATAATTTGATGATTTTTAATATTAGTTACTATGGGTACATCATACATACAGCCGATATAGACAGTAAGACTGCATGACGAGTATTTATGTACATTTGTGACGAACAAATCATCGAGATCGTGTTGTTTCCTCACAACCCGATCTTTACAATGTTTACATTTACACTGCATTCTTAGGCTGAGATCTGTAAAGCCGAATTAAGTCTTCGAGAAAGTGATTTATCATTGTAAATTGAAATACATAAATTCGCCAAAGTCAAACTCTCCTGCAAAATCGCGTTAAGCATCCTTGCTTCGGATAGTTTATTTTACAAAAAGTCACATTTGATCATAAAACATTTTAAAATGCTATTTGTAAGGGAAACAATGAAAGTAAAACTAATAAAATAATCAACAAAACCACAAAAGGGGTGATACTGTTAACATTGCGGTGTCGAACTCACGGAGCGACCGAGTGACCCTTTTGTTTATTCAGAATTGCTAAGTCGAAGTCTTCTTTACAGATCTCGCCATTAGAAAAAGATTTTAACAGAACTCCAAGCGACTTCATTAGCTTGGGTAAACTGCACATATTTCACTTTCTTTGTCAACTCAAAAGAGAGTTCTTTCAAGGCGGGGCAGTAGACACGTTGTTGGGCACAATTTCAGAGACATCATCAGCCGTATCAGCCTCGTTCTCCATTGCAGGTGGTTCTTCAGGCTCGTCCCTGGTTAGTGCCCTGTACTTCTTGGCGATGACCTCCCAGTCTACCACATTCTCTATCCTAGTGGCGTTGTTGAAGCTCAACTGAGATCCCAGGGGACTGAGATGGACAACTGATAGTCTTGTTGAATCTACAATAAAATAATAATGAATAAATCTCAAGAAAAAGAACTAATGATAGGTCAGCGAGGAGTTTTGGGACTTCCGAAACTAGAGTCGCAGGTGTGAAACTGGCCTTTGACTTTTTAAGTTGTGTATTATGGATTCGCTTTAACAGAAACATCGTGAGAAAAACTGCAAACACATACCTAATAATTCTGAATACGAATTTCGAAGGTGTGTGAACTACTGATCCGCATAAAACTAGCAGGGTGGACTAAGGCCTAATCTCTCAAACAACAAACAACAACAACAATGTTGATTCCAAAAACCCAGGCATGATAAAAATATCTAATGACAGTTGTATACAAATCTAATACAGTTACTACCGTAGATTAATACATGTCGTCTTCAGAGTAAGTAGAGATAGTTTCTTAGGATGACCTTGCATCTCGTCCACGATATACATTACTTTTATAGCTTCTACGAGATTTTAATTTTAAATTTCTCAAAGTTTGCTTTTGTTTACGCTTTTTGTTTCACATCTCTGAAGAATAAATATATCCCAAACGGGTGTCCTTCTCTAAACATGCTTACATGAATGTTTACACGTTTGGTGACCTAGTTTTTTTTCAAGTTCGACTTTAAGGTATGTTTTGACCCACTTAAAAGTAAGCGATTAGAAAATTCTTATGGTTTTACGTTATGGTATTTGGGTCAATGTCACATTATTTCAATGTCAGCAATATTTCGGTTTCATTATCAAGGATAAGTCTAGTAAGTTTATCTAGCACTTGGAATTAACCTTAAAAATACTTATCAGCTTCGTATTATACATTGTCCCACTGCTGGGCACGGCCCACCCCTACTAGAGACAGAGATTAGGCGTAAGTGTAAAGCCAGTGTAAAAAGTGTATAAGCCAAGTCCTAGACACTTTTGAGACATAATGATTGGACAGGGTCAACCACGGTGTTACCAGTGTGTCACTGAAAGCCAACGCGAAGAAGATACTCGGAGGTCTAAATCCCCTCCCCTTCCGAATCCCTTAATGTCAGCAACGACTCCTTGGTTTTTCTAGAATTATGTATCTTTATGGGCGGTGGAGATCACTTACGGTGATACGCCTACCAGTTTGCCGACCTAAACTTGAAGTCTTGTCTTGAAGTCTCGAAGAAGAAGCCTTATCTTATTTTTTTTTATCCAGGCAAGGCAAAGTGACTGCACTTCACCTGATGGTAAGCGCAGTGCAGTCCAAAAAACCAGTAACCACCAACAAACAATGAGTTTATCGGTGGTCACTAGAATCATGCCAGCCTGTATAAATGCTTTTTCACATTCCGAAAACGAAAGAAGAAAATCGAGGGGCCTGCGACAGGACAGGCGGATGACCAATGCAGGCAGGATGTACCCCTATACCCGCCCCCAACAACCATCAAGTTCTATCGTAAGCCCCACGGGAGAACAGGATATACATGAATTCAATTGAATTGGAGTTTAGTGTCACCTCTGCCTCGGGTATACAGGCGTGCACTTTAGTTAAATACGTTATATAACCATTGATTAGTTCAACACTTTTGTCTTTTTCTGTCAACGCGGTATATAAAGTGGCTAGAAAGAGACGAAAAAGTGAAGCCCATAATTTTATGCCCAGTTTACCTTTAGGCACGACTTGTCCCCTCTTGACTTTGGACAGCCACTTGGCTCCTGCTTTAGACCTGGCACTCATTTGATCCTGCCTCTGTAGTCCGATCATGTGCACCAGGCTTGGTCGCTTCTTCTTACTTAGCCTCTCCTGTTTAAAAGAAATAAGATATAATTTTTATTAGTATTTTTCTTTTTGTATGGCCATATCCCGGCTTCATCTTCCTTTCTACTAAGACGCCTTCACTTTGTCCGATATTGAACATCCTCTGAGATCATTGGCTCTCATATCTCCCTCTAATACATAAATCAGCACTTTTGGTCCGGCCGCGGGTTATACCCTTGAATTTAACTATTTGTTTAATTGTTTACAAAAAGAAAAAGTATATGTTTTCTTGTTATATTGAATAGTAATTACTATTTACAGTGATTAAAAACGAAATATTATAATTTATTAAGAACTAAATAATACAAAGACTTA
Organism: Amorpha juglandis; assembly: GCA_949126905.1. Taxonomy (NCBI): domain Eukaryota; kingdom Metazoa; phylum Arthropoda; class Insecta; order Lepidoptera; family Sphingidae; genus Amorpha; species Amorpha juglandis. The sequence continues at coordinate 14,240,416 of OX421374.1, read as the reverse complement.
AAACTAAAAGAACAATATCCATTTGTTTATAAATTGTTTCAATAATACACTTATCAAAATTACCGATTTGCTTTAAATTTAGACTACCTTTAGAATCCCTTTTAATTGAAGAATAATAAGATTTAGTAGCAGCCGGTCCAAAAGGCATTTCGTCTTTACATAATTGTACATCCCAAGTAGCTGAATTTTATTTTAATTAAAAGATAAGTCACATAAAAGTATTGTCAGAAGTGGGATTCGAACCCACGACCACAGAAGTGGACTGCGACCTAAACACAGCGCCTTAGACCGCTCGGCCATCCTGACTACGAAAGCTGGTTCAAATTTTTCCTACTGAAGCAATCTTTCAATATCACTTCGTTCGAGGGAAGAAAAAAATATTTCCCATAAACCTTTTTTTTATATTGCACACCAAAGTGACTGCACTATACCTAATGGTAAACGCTGTGCAGTCCAAAAAACTAGCGATTTTGACAATGAGTTTATCAGTGGTCACCAGAATCTTGCCGGCCTGTATAAATGCAACTCTTCACACTCCGAAAAGGGAAGAAGCAAATCGAGGGTCCAGAGCAAAGAATTTTCATCACATGCTTAAAGTAAAGGTTGATTGTGTCATAAGTGATGTACTTACTCTACACCTGGCTATAAGCCACATTAACCATGTTGTAACTAGATTAAGTGGAGACGGTGCTGTGTTTGTCCTATGCATGTTTCTGATCAACTTCGACAGACCATACTTCCACTCTATGTCTGATTGTGCCTGAAACCATTTTGTAAGTTATGGAATAATAAATAAAATTGTATTGATTGGTCATAGAGGCATATAGAAAGACCTATGTCACATTAAAACACAAAAAGAAAGTCATCATGATTTAATAGCTAACGGTAAGACAACTGAGAAACAACCGCTTCGAGCTGATGGTCCAGGACACGACGACAAGGATATTAGTATAATTAGGCTAGGGGAGGAGGATGGTGGAAAAATTGATAAGAAAGAAAAGTATAGCAGTCTCAGTATTTGGTTAAATGAAAATACAGGGAAATGACTACCAAGAGAAAGAATAGGGAAAGGAGGAAAGGAAACGAGGGAAAGCTGGATGAATTTGAAATGGATGAATGTAGTAGGAAATCAGGGAGCATCGAGGCAGTTATTGTTTTCAAAAGACAAAAAGGTGACAGTAGGCGTAGACGGCTGCGGTTGAACAGTGAAGTGATTAACTTCGGACCGGCCATAAATATTGTTGTGATCCGGCCCTAACATAACATCCACAACTCTAAAGGAATTGTAGGTGCTATAATGAATTTTATACATAATTTTAAAATCAACTTTAAATGTTCAAGCAATGGAAAATAATTTTCGTAACTTTTGTTAAAATGCAATCAAAATGGGTTCCAAAATGAACCTGCAATTAAAATTCTAAATATTGGTATGAGCAAAAATGGACGCATATTGCGCACCATCCCACAAATCCGCTCGTACAAGAGCATCATAATGACAATTTTGCATGATGACGTAAAAATTTTCGTTGTCTGACATTTGAATTTTGTCTGAAATTATTTTTGCAATAGGTTTTGGGCAACATAACATAGTGACTTAAATAATAAAGAAGGAAATCAAGTCAACTACCCTATTTTAACGTAAACATGGGCTTGTACAAATCTTTATGGAATTTTCAGATCTTTTACTGTTATTTGATTTTAAAATGTATTATGCCTACTTGTATTGTAATTATTCGAAGGATAAGTCTACAGACTTATCTTGATATTTTTTTTTTGATTCGGTTAAAAAAATTACATTTATGAGTTCTCTTCAAACAATATTTAAAAAAAAATCCGATGGACCAGGTTTTATGATAAAATAGATCTTTAATTTTAATTTATTATCACCTGCAACATTCCAAAGGTTTTTTTAACATTCTGTCAAACAAGATAATGTACGTATATAGGTAATTTACATGTTTTACTGATATATTATGCCGGCCTAACAAAGAAAAATGGTTGCAAACGCTGTCACAACAAAACAAAAGATGTTGTATTTAATGTATTTCGCGCTGATTGATTGAAATTCTTATCAAGCACCATTGATATGGACGGCACGCGGTTCACAACATGTTTAATCTGTTCACGCGTTACCTGTATCCTCTGGTACGTGTCTGACATCATAGCAATGAGCAAGTTTATTAGTACCACCACCGACACCAGCATGTAAATCCCAAACACGATTTTGAACAAATAATTGGTCCAAGCCGGCTGGGTATTACTATCATTCCGATGTACGCGCGTTTGCTCGGTCGTCGTCTGCCCAAACACCGCGAAGAACAGCAACTCGAACGAATACAGCGGGTTCATCGTGACTGCGAACAAAACGTGAGTTCTGGGCGACAAGTTACCTGTATTCGTTGGTAAGTGTCCGACATCATCGCAATGAGGAGCGTTATCAATACGACGACAGACATCAGTAAGTAGGCGCCGAACACGAACTTGAATAGGTTGGACGTCCAGTACGGTCGCAAGTTAGACACGTAGTTCAGGTCCGACAACGTGATCTGGCCGAAAAGGGCGAAGAACAATTTCTCGAACGCCTCGATCGGTGACAAAGTCGCTAGAAGACAACACTCACATGGACCCTTTTTTCAACTATTCAACACGATTAGTGGGGGTAGATTGATGCAATGTATGTAAATAACCCAGACGTTTAAAATATTGTAAATAAGTATAGTAAATATTAACATCTATCTTCCCCTGCTAATGCTCTATCTAGAGATCTAAGAACCACGACTAACACATTGTGTTTTGATGAGGTAGATTGATACAGACTGCAAATTATGCTTCTTTTATTCCACAACATTCAATTGTTACAACATTTTGGCGATTTATACTAATTATATTTGAAAAGACCCAATGATTAGCAAACGCTAATATGTTCACCATAAGTATTTACACTGCATCATTCTACTCCAACGGCTCTACTACAGGTGAGTCGAGCGACATCGAGAGCGTGGACGCGACATACGCCACGGACGACAATCAGCCAAAAATATCCGAAACATAAAACGGTACCTCAATATAAGGTGACAACGCGGCACACAAGCCAACCGCGGCATGCGCAAATCATATTGCTCCATCAAATGCGGTGAGGTCGGCCACTCATTCCACTAAAACTATCGTGATATGCATGTTCTGTGTCCATCTGGAAACGTCGGAAAGCTCACGGGATGCAGAAGATGCATTGTGTACATTGAATTCACATTCTAATCATCGAATACATCCTGTGCAATGAATGACCAGTTCTTAAACGTATTGTCATTCATGGCACGGTATGTCTGTGTGTAATTTTGTATAGTACAGAACCTAACACATTCACATTGGTGTTTCATAGCAACAATCTATCAACGATCTATATGACGGTCGACGATGATAACATTCCCGATGTGTAAGCCTGTATGTAAGCGGATGCATGGGTCTTTGGAAAATAAAAAAACAAGCACATCGAGATATATCGCGATCATCGTGATATTATTATGTTTGCATTCATCAATGTGTAGTTGTTCTCTAATATGGACTTACGTCCCGCCGCCGGCCCTTGTTTCCTTCTGTATGATTCGCCGGGCAGTTTATTTAACCATGGCGTATCGATTACTTGACGTTTCATTCGTAGAATGTCTATTATGTAACAATTACACAGTTATTTGGACATACCTAACGTGATTTGTATTCTAGTGTAGACGTAGGTGAAGTTATGTGTCATAATAGGTGGCAGTGGAACAGAAAACACTCACCGTCGGAGAATAGCTTCCTTCTCGCTTGTCTCGCGTATTTATTGTCTTCTGCTTTGTTTATATTTCTGAATGGCTGATTCAGTGCTACTATGTGCATTGAGAAGCCAAACACGAATATTGCCAACACAGCAAGAAATCTTCCCAGGTCTTTCATAAGATCCCCTATGATGATAGCCCACGGTCCGAACAGATGATGGAACGATAGGAAATCCATTATCTGAACGCAAGCCAGTAGAAACGAGAGGGCAAAACACTGATTCCTGCAGTACATTAACGTAGGCCAGTACTTCGGTAGGATAAATATCCAACCTACAACGTGTGTTGCTACTCCTATCATACCTATTAATAATACAGCTATCTTAATCCAACCTAGACCAGATTTGTCACTGGGATTGGTGAGTTCAAATAACAAGAGACCACTCAATGATATGAGCAGCATCCACTCATACCACCTCGGCACCAAACTCTCCCTAAATATAGAATTATAAATAGGTGTTATAGCTACTAGCGCTAACAATATCATAAGGTATATGTGCGCTGTTAAATATGACATAAACTTAATTATTGGTATCTTATTATATTTATGGCCTAATGGAAGAGAGAACACCACCCAAACTGGTGGACATATTATGAACGCCACAAAAAGGAACATAATTTTGATGCCGGTCCATTTGAGGCTCCCTCTCCAGAGTTCCTGAAAAAAAAGAAACATTGTCAACACCAGTGCTATTGAGGGATACGAGACTTCTGTGTAGTAGGGAAGTTACCTATTTTTTACCTGAAGATATCTTTGGACCACTGTATGCGCAATGACCTCTTTCTGTTCGTTTTCTATTAAAACGTCTAGGAATTCAATATTTCGGTTGTCAGTGGCGGTGAGGATGTGTCCAGCTGAATTAGCCCCGGCAGCTAATGCTAATAGTTCCGTGGCCATTGCCTCGCATTGTTTCCCCGCCGCTATAAGGTCTTTGGCACGCTCCTTTTCCTGTTAAGGAAGACAATACAGTCGAATATGGATGCATCATTTTGACACAAACCATATTAATTATGTCAAACGCAAACGGTCGTACATTTCGGTTTAAAAAGCTAAGGCTAAATATGACACAATATTTTTTGCAGACATTCTAAAATAATGTTCGTACGAAAATTAGTTCGACTCTTGCCGAGAGATTTTTTGGGAAGAGAAGGATAACACATATCAATGTAACTCAGTGGTGTTCGATTTTACTTTTTACGGCTCATCTCTATTTCATAATAGTAAGTGAATACGGGTTTGTAGAGATGCTAGTTAGCATTTAGTCGGTGCACATTCGGACACCAATTCATATCAAAAGTCTAGCGACAAAAAGCGATCGTCTGCTGTCAAGCATATTATGTTTAATAAGACATACCTTAGTGGATAAGTTGATGTATATATTTGATAATTTGGCGGCCGTATCGACTGGCGCCGGTGACACCAACACAAACTCTTCTATTGGAATGTTGTTGTGATTCTTCGAACACACCATAAGGTTGTAAACGAACCTTTTGTCGTCCATAAGGGACTGGGTATCATGCTCTTTATGTAGTAAATATTCGAGCACGTCATTATGGTTTTCCGAAGCCGCGAACCAAATTGGAGCACAGTTTAAATTAGTTTCACTTTTTGGTGACGCACCAGATTCACATAATAATTTCACAACATTGAGATGACCAGCTTTTGCAGCACAATGGAGGGGAGTCCAGCCGTTTTTGTCTGTAGCGTTAATCTCTGCACCTTGCCCTAACAACACTTCTACCATTTGATAATGTCCGTGCGTTGACGCGATATGTAAACCAGTTTTTCCATGCCGGTCCGTGCTTTGAAGTAATTCTGCAGATCTACTAAGCAGGAGGCCTACGATGGACATGTGACCTCCAAAACATGCGAGGTGAAGTGGATTATATCCCTGAAATAAAGAAAAGAGAGGTACATAATAAACAATTTTTAAACTAATATGTGTATCATCATATTCTTTATGGGTTAAAACCCAACACTGTGTCTCAATTAGACGAGTTAAGCTTAGTTTAGCTATGAGAGAAGTGATTATAATTTTGTTGACTTTAGAGGAAAGAAACGTACCTTTTTGATTGATTTACTTGAATTAGCTGATCAGAATAAAAGAAAATTGGATACACTATATCCAATACTACAAATTTTATTTCACAATGGGTATCAATAATATTATGGAAGTCTTTTAAACTTACATTTTCATTACTAGCTGCATCCACTTGAACTCCAGCAGAGTTGAGAAGTAATCGCACAACATTCTCATTACCATTGTAAGCCGCCAAGTGTAGTGGCGTCAAACCAGACTCTGCTCCTAATTCTGGGACTAAAGACACTCCCGAGGGAGCTTCTGATTTCACCGTACCAGCAACGTGAGATAATAGTTCCCGAACCGTTTCTGTAAACAGGAAAATTATTTTAAAATGTCGTGTCTTTCTTCTAATCAACATAACATACCTAAAGGGTTGAGGTCCGTATCTCCGAAAGGATTAGTAGAGCAAGGACTACTCTTCCAGTTGGATAATGGTACTTCTGTCCCGTGATGTGATATAAGGCCAGTCTGTCACTATATCCAGCGCAATTCTAAACTCGAGTAAATCTTCTAAATAAATCACTACATAAAGATTTCACAACGTAACTTACCGGCTTGACCATAATAGGCCGCTATATGAAGTGGTGTAAGTCCCAACTTTTTGCTTGATATCCTTAAGGTGTTCGTTGATCGCATAACATCCAATACATTTGTATGGCCATATTCTGCTGCCAAGTGCACAGCAGTTAATCCAGCTCTGTTCTCTTCTGTACACGACGCTCCTGCCCTAACTAGCACCTTCACGACATCCGCGTGACCTCCTTCTGCAGCCAATTGCAGGGGAGTAGAATCGTTTAATTTATTTTTAGCCGAAATTACTCCTGTTCTATCAAATTTCATCAATTCTTCGATCACTTTCACAGATCCTTGAATTGCTGCTATATGCGCACATGTGTTTCCATCTTTCGTTGTCGCCATAACTAAGTTTGGATGCTGTTGTAGAAATAACTGAACGACTTCTGAGTAGTTGCTCTGTGCAGCAGCATGGATCGGTTTTTGGCCGAGTTCATCAGTTGCGTCAATATTGGCTCCGAGTTCTAGTAAAAGCTTGCAAACTTCCATCTGTCCACTCGCCGCAGCTAGATGTAAAGGAGTCTGCTTTTTAAGAGTTAGGACGTCGATCACAGCGTTATGATCTCTTATTAGAAATTTAACCAAATGCGCGTAACCATTCATAGCCGCCAAATGAAGTGCTGTTCTACCATTCCTTGCCTTGGAATTTATAAAGGCTTTATTTGTTAACAAAGCATCGCATACTTGTAAGAACCCATGTTCTGCCGCTAAATGTAAAGCTGATCGGCCTTCCACATCAAAAACATCCACTCTTGCGTGATTTGATAGCAAAGTACTGACAAGTTCCATATGTCCTCTGTTGCATGCTATTAGCAAAGGCGTCCAGCCTATTGAGTTTTGTCGGTTTAATGCTTTGCTGACGTCAGCTGTTGATATATGAGTAATCATTTCTGTCATGACGTCATTGTTACCAGCGACCGCACAAAAATGGAATGCTGTCTCATGGTTGTGCCTAGTTTGTAAGGATACGTCTGCTCCATTCTCTATAAGACATTTGACAACTTGTTTATCTGCTGTAGGAATTTTGACTTCTTCTTTGGTGATTTTACACGCGAAGTGAAGAGCACTGGCTCCGTCTTCGTCTACAGAGTCAACGTATGCTATAGCAACACTTTCGCCTTTGTGCTCTTTGACGAATTCTATTAAGTGTCGGACGACGTCAGGTTTACAGCTGCGACACGCCATGTGTAAAGGTGTTTCGCCACTCTGAAATATTAGTAAATTTTTATTTTGTTTAGTAGTTGATCAGAAATTGGACCCAATTTTGATAAAATGTACCATTTACAAGTCACATTGCATGGGTTATGAGAAAATTACGTTTAAAGTTTGATTTGTGATTGCACCTACATGTAATTGTTTGTTTGTATTTATCTAGAATAATAATTGATAGAATAATCCTAACGTCGAGCTGAATAAAACTATAATATGTGTGAGTTGATTAATTCATAAATAGTTTTATTATGCCTGATATAAATAGATCTTGGATTGATTTTGCTGAGTTAAATATATCATATCTTTTTTTTCTGATATTATCAAAGAATAATTACTTATGTAAACTAAAAACTGTTATTTAAGTATAAAATAAAGACTTAGTAAATTTTTAGGTAATATGAGAGACAATGTATTTATATTATGGTTTAAGAAATGTTGTGTAAAACCTTAGTTTTCCTCAACGGGTCTCCTCCATCTTCAAGTAATAGTATCAACGTAGCCAGATTTCCAAACTTGGCTGCAACGTGAACTGGTGTCATGCCATCCTCGGTAGCCTTGTTCGGACCAGCGCCAGATTTCAAAAGCATCAAAGCGCATTTGTCTCCTAGATATATATAGTGCCTTTTAAATGTTTCGAGCATTCTCTCAGTGTAGTTTTTACCACAACTTTGATCAGGCGCAGTGATAAAAATAGCTGACAATATTGGTGCCAATAGAATATTTAGCTTAAATAAGATTAAATTATCGCAATTAAAACCATTTACATAATTCTTCTAATAAATGCTTCATAAGTCATCATAAAGATAGTAAAATCTCATTCGATTATTTATGGAATGTTTGTGTCATATAATATTTATTTTTTCAGTTTGGGTGTTGTTGGACTGCAAATTGTTCCTAGTTCCTGATATTCAGAACATAACAGTTCAGTCAGCGTAACAAGTTTTTTATACAATATGTTACAGAAAGATTTGGCTTGCAGTTTTTTTACTAAGCTGCTAATCTAACTTCAACCCCTCTTGGGAGAAGATACTGTAGCCCGAAACAAATATGTGTGTATCACACAACTTGTATATCTCGGTGTGGGAATCGAACCCGCAGCCTGTCTATATTATGTGTGACTGAAGGATGTATTTTTTCGTTACCGTCCGGTATCCTCGCAGCTATATGTAAAGGTGTTTCTCTCTGCTTTCCTCCTCTGATGTGGACGTCAGCACCATAGCCTAGCAATGTCTCTACTACTGCCGGCTTACACGACTCCACGGCTATGTGCAATGCTGTGTAATTGTCCTATAAGAGTATTAATGTTAGAAATACAATGGTAACAACATACTTCATGCCTGTAACCTCGTGCGTCACAGGTATAGATATAAGTGTATCTAATTCAGCTAGCTTATTTTTCATATCAGGTGAGCTATGGCAAAATCCCGAGAAATATTATGCGTTAGTGGAGTTGATTGATATCCAAATCATTCAATTCAATCAACACACAAAACGTGGCAGCAAGCCGCTACTTTACGTGAGTTTTCTGTAAACCGTTATAACGATCAAGTGGTAACGACCCTATCGAGTCGGCCCATTCATGCTGTAGACAAAACTATCTACAGCGTGGCTCTACCACTTATAGATATAAATATCTGAGCAGATTGCAGGAAGGCAATGATATTCGCTTACATTGGTAGTGACGTCAACGCTTTCGCCTTTCTGCAGTAATGTGTTGATGATGCCGACGTGGCCGTATCTCGCAGCTGTGTGTATGCTCCTAGCTCCATCCTGAAACGACATATTATTATTATATTATAACAGAGGCCGGAAACAAGCAAGTTTTTTTTATCCGAGCATGACAAAGTGACTGCACTACACCTGATGGTAAGCGACAAGAGGCCGCGGATTCGATGCCCGCACCGAGATAAATATTTGTGTGATCGACAAATATTTGTTTCTAATCTGGGTGTGTTCCTCCTTAGAAGGATCCCTACGATACGCAGGCGGCCGATCGTAAAACTATAAACCAAATCTTTCTGTAACATGTCTTAAAAAACATGTTGCTCCGAGCCCACTACGAGTGGGATGAGGGTAGGTAGAAGAAGAAGAGTAGTAGGTATTTCTTGCGCTTCAAAAATTTGCATAAAATCGGTTAATATTTTCATAATACTAGGTGAACTTCAGTAAAGCCTTCATGTTTGTAACAAGAAAGATAATTAACGCATACATTACAATGAAAACGGATAATCGTAACACAAAGGAAAAGAAGGAAAAATGTACAGTTATGCACGACTAATAAAGTAAAGCACGCGACGCTATCCCCTTCGTGTTTGAATTAGTGTTTATGAAGGAAAGGCCTTACTCACACATTTATACATATAAATGTAATATACGTGAGGAATTTTTTATTCGAGTTCAAGGTTAAGGGTATCTTTAATTGTTAAAACAACAATAAAATATAAGACCACTTTTTTATCCCCGAAGGGGTAGGCAGAGGAGCAACTAGTGCACTCTGTTTACATCGAGATCCATTCTTTAATGTGATAGAGGCCAAGTCTATCGCCATACCAGGCACATATCCCAATTCCGAGCAATCCATGTGTGATTTTTCACACATGAAGACATAGAAAAATTTCGGCCATTGAACTCAGGACCTCACGATTCTCAGTCTTAGTACACTGCCACTAGACCAATGCGGCTATTATTTTCTACTCTGCTATAAAAAATGTTGATTGCGCTGACAATAAAACCTTTTATTTTATTCTTGAATTGTACAATGTACACACTGCATTAAAAATTGCACATTTATTTAGCTAAAATATAACAAATTTTAGACATGACATTTTAGAATCTGTTTATAGAATAGATTACTAAGACAATACATTTTAGAATCTCTTGATATAATGAGTTCCTGTTCTCCACTCTTTAAGAAAGAAATTAATAATATTAATATTTCAGACAGTCACAAATAAAAATTTCATTGAAAATCGACTGTGAGCTGAAAATTACTATCACTTTAAATTAGACACTTTAGCATTACATAAAAAGTGGGCATACCTTATTTGGCATGTGTAGATAGACTCCTTTCTTGAAGAGCATCATGGCGCAATCAGCGTGGCCGTTGAGTGATGCTATATGCATCAACGTGCTGCCGTCCTTCGTCCTTTCGAATATGGAAGCCTTAAATTTGTCGGCTAGGAGTTCTATGATAGCTGCGTGTCCATTCTCTGCTGCCAGATGCATTGGAGTTCGGTCTGGAAAGAGTTTGCAATCATTATGTTTCTTATGAAATGGGGTAAGGGAGGGGGGTAGCAGAAACACAGATTTAGCTTTGGTTTTTTTACGATTGACCTCACGTGAAACAGCTCTGGGGAATGTAATTTCAGGACACGCACGCGCAGTTTTATTTACCTGGGCATTAAACCAAGGCACTACTAAATGTAACTGCAACTCAACCTAGGAAGTCATGGATTATACTAACGATAAATAAGTATTAATGAAATAAAGTAAAAGAGTGATAAACTTCTTCGACCTTTAATCTCTGAAATATAGTTGACTTCGAATTGAACTTTTACTGTTATACACACACGAACACACACAACATAAAACAAACAACAAACTACCAAACAAACAAAGAACAGGCACTGTCAAAACAAATTGGCTTTTACCAATCTTAAATTCTTTCTTAATAACGTCTCATAAAGTACTAAAACCGTAAGCTTCAAAATATTTATTACCTTCATTATCAGCAATAGCCGCATTTGCCCTGACTCCGTAGAAATATTTCACAAGAGGCTCATCTCCTTCCGCGGCTGCTATGTGTAATGCAGTTTGGCCAGCCCCGTTGGTGGCATCTACCACAGCTCCGTAATCTACTAGTATTCGTGCCATGTCCACATCTCGTCTCCGCGCTGCGAGGTGCAAAGCCGTATCTCCGGCGGGAGTTGAAGCCTGGATTTTGTAATAAAATATATAAATGAGACCAAATCGAGATTGATCCCATAACCCGTCATGGGACGGAAAATGGATCTGTGAAATGTGGGTGCACTGATTACACATCTGCCTGTTCCTTCAGGGATTACAGAAGAGGGTGAGCTTATATCGAGATTAATTGTCTGAGAGTGGATACGCACTGCAACAAATTCTAATCAGATCTGAATTCAAGAAATGTTGATCAAAATATGATTTTTACTACTATTTGTATGAGAAGTAGATCGGGACAAAATCCGAGTTCCCTTTTCGAAAACGAGAATATCTCCAGTTCAGATTATAATTTCTTCGGATGCAGTGCGTAAACAAGTTCAAAAAGGAGCGTGATCAGATTTAGGAAAAATTAAGTTCTTACTTAATGTAGCATTCTACTAATTTATAGATATTATTAGTATCAAAGAAAATAAAATAAAGATAGCATTCGAGAAATATATTGAGTTTTCTGTTAGTCCACAAGAAGAAAAGCGCGAATACATTTAATTTCAACGACGAAAACTTAAAGTTCAGCGTGGAAGAAAGTATGTGAAATATAGTGCGGTTACATTGGTATAAATAAAACGTTTATAGCAATGCGACGAATTTGCGTTAGAGAGAAACGACTAGTTGTACATACCCGTAGTTGCTCGGCAGTCTGTGCGCTAAGCAGCTCTCGCACCATGCTCTGGTTGCCCGCCTCCACCGCCAGCAGCAACGGGATCTTGCCCCTCTGGAACACCAGGTCGCGTATTAACTTTTTCCATTCCTTCTGTTTCGCCCTCTCCTTGTTCAGCTCTATGAAGCTGAGTTCGAGTTTTTGTATATCCTTCTGCTGATTAGCAGGCGGACTGCGAACGCCCGACGAGAAACCCACGCTCGCGCTCCTCGGCGGCTCCCGCCCACCCTCGGACATGGCGCTAAACTCGCGTCAAGCCCGCATCGAAGTTAACACCACGCGACAACCCGGTACAACGTGCTACTTGCGGCATGCACCGCACGAATGCCTCCGCGCCGTGACACCACAGACAATACCATTAGACTTATGTGCATCGCAATCTTCGTAGGCGGTCCGTTGTAGGGCATGAATCGATCGGTATCGCGGTTCCCATTCCGTTTCATATTTATGTTCGGTCGACACCACGCCTATACGTACTTGTTCATCCATCGTCACTATTTCGGCAATACAAACGTCGCGTCGGAGGCCATCGCGAAGCTACCTTCCTCTGCTCGTGACGGAGGAGCGACTGCGACTAGTATTAAAATTAGTAATTTTGAATTTCAGCGCTGACGTTATACTTAAGTAATATTCAGCGAGTGATTTGCATTGTAAATTCGCGCAGTGACGTTTGCCAGGGCTGCTAAAGCTCCGCGGATAATTAGCTAGTTTCTATTCGTGCGGGGTGGCTTGTTTCAGCTATCGGAACGTCCTTAAAACGTCAACCACACTCCCCCTTTTGCGAACTGCGGCCGAATTAAACATGTTTTAATTAATATATGTCAGTTAACGCGTGTTGTGTTACGTGGTAGGTGGTTTTGTTGATAATTTGGAGCGTTGGGGCATGTAAGATTTGTTTTTGTGTTCGATGGAAGGAGAGTTTTTGTTTACACGTAGTTTGGAGGGTGTTTTCGGGGGTAGTTCCTGAATCGCGACGGATGGCGGTGCCAGGCGACGGGGCGGCGGCGGCGGCGCCTGCACGCGATCGTAGCTGCATCTACTATTACTATTGTTTACTGACTGAAACTTTATTAGACAGTCAACTCAAAAGACCATTGTTACACGCAATTCCAATCGAATATTATTTCTATCTGCATTCATTTAAATCTATTCAACGGAGCTTATAGGTCAATGCACTTCTAAATAAGCGAACTACCTTGAGGGATTTTAGGGCTAAGTTATTCTAAAACTAGCGGTACGGCGCGACTTTACTTCGCTATAAACTAATGATGCTTATCGGTTATCTGCGTAAATATCATTGCAGTTCGGTGCTCCATCACGCAAACTATGTACAGAATAATCTTTGACTCATTGCATAAATGATTATTAAAAAATAACTTGGAATTTACGAACAATATTCCTGCGAAGATACAATACTTTCGTTGGTAAAGTGCGGCATAGTTTCCTGAGTGATCATAAGTGAAGGTAGTTTTATGGGTCTTTCTCACGTCACGCCCGAAAGTTCACAAAATACATTCTATATGTTTTCGTATATACGTCATCCCTATTTACAATTGTGTTTTGCTCGTCCAGTGTTTTAAACTGTTAGAAAAAAATATATATATTGAAGATAGCATTTGCTCGCGGCTCTGCCTGCGAGAAATTCTGCTTTGTTATACTTCTATACAACCGCTCATACCTTGATTCATACATTCTAAAAATCCTTCCTTAGTAAAAGCTTACAACATGTATTTTGCGAATATCTTAATATTTTAATATTGGGATATTCGCAAAATATATATAAAATATATGTGTATATAATATATATATCATAAAATTATATTTTTTTTAATAGCATAGGTCGGCAAACGAGCAAGTGGGTCACCTGATGGTAAGCGATCTCCACCGCCCATGTACGCCCACCACCAGAAGAATAAAGGGCGCGTTGCCGACCTTATCTTATATCCTTATATGTATTTGTTAAGACTGAGTAACTGTTTAAAATGAATGCTGTGCTCACTAATTTTAGGAATAGCACAATGTACACCATTAATAATAGTATGTAAGATTAAGTTATGTGTTTATTCCAAGTTGTGAACCAAATAAATAAAAATAAAAAAAACATAAAAGGTATCAACTGCCAAAATTTCAAGTTTGTGGCCCCAACGATTTAGGATCTACGTTGATGAATCAGTCAGTCGGGACAAGTAAATATATCTATACTGAAGATTTTTCTGAAAGTTATTTGGTATCGACTATTTAGAGACCTTTGAAGTTCCTTTTTAAATATTAAGTGTTATGTCTTTTTTGTGAATTACATGAAAATAATATTCGTAGTTTAAAGGAAAAAATATTTTAACCACTTAACCTTTATAAATAGTATGGCTAAGACACCATTTTAAGTTAACTTAAAATGGTGTTTCCAGTAAAAAAAGGTTTATTACAGCATAGATAAACAAGCAAGTGGGTCATCTGATAGTAAGTGATGACCACTGCCCATGTACGCCCACAATACCAGGAAAATCATGGGCGCGTTGCCAACCTTAAAGGAAAGGGACAATGAAAGGATTGGTATGAAATGGGATTTGGGCCTCTGGATATTTTTGCATCTCGAATCTTTGCAAACGCTACTTTAGGTCGGTTTTCTGTGAGATTGTGGTAACGATACAGTCGGTCTATCGGTCCATTCACGCTGTAGACAAAACTGTCTACAGCGTGGCTGTACCACTCTTAAATTAATATAAAAGAATGTTTGCAAAATTTCTTGCAAGTGGTTTCTGAAGTTAGATATACATACAAACTTACCCCATCAGCTCTGAGTCTTATATCCTTGCCAGCAGCAGTAAGCAGGGCTCTAAGTATGCTGGTCGCTGTGCCCGTCTGTCTGCTAGCTACGATGTGTACTGCGGTTTGTTGTCGACTCTGTAGAAGGGATTATTTATCAGATTTGATCTTAACGGAAAAATTAATCATCTACCCAAATTTGTTTATCTCTATATATTATTTCTCAAAGATGTTTTATGTATTGTTTGTTGTACGCTATAACTTTGCTGGTGGGAGGATACTTGTATCCGACCGGATAGCGACCACCGTACACTGGTGCTAAAACCTGCCATAGTGGCCCACCTCGTGTGGGTCGCGTTCCAGGGTCAGCCAGTGTATATCCGGTTCTCCCCAGGGGGCTTGCCTCCTAGTCCTAACCCTTTTCCCTTCCCTTTTTCCTTCCCCTCCCCCTTAGCCCTTTGGCAGGCCGGCATGATCTTGCCGACCGACAATGGACACATTGTTTATCGTTGGTCGACACTATTCTTGGATTGCGCTACACTTACCATCAGGTGTAGCGTAGTCACTTTGCAGAGCCAGGACAAAAAAAAAAAAAAACATACATAATTCTTCATCAAATTTAATGATTAAAACGCCATTTTAAAACTTATGTTCACCGCTATTGACGAAAAATAAACAAATGTTTTAAAATTATAGGTTTTGCAAAAAGATGAAAAAATTGCCATTTGCGCCATCTGTTGACATTATAATCAACTAACTTGTTGTATTGCATTTACATTATTCTACTTTATTCTATTACGTAATTGACCACTATAAGTACGAAATATTCGCACGGGTCAACTAGTATGTTATAATTATTCTCCTGCTGACCTAAAGATAGAGCTATATTATGACAAATGTTCAGTCACGTCGCGTGTTCAATGCTCTCCCATAGTTTTACGTATATCGCAGTATTTTTCGTTACGGAGTATTGAGGTTTGATCACTGACATTTTATGAAGTATAGCATCTTCTTCCACTTGACTTATCCCAGTCGCAGTGGGGTCTAATATGCTTTTTATCAATTGTTACAGAAAGATTTGGCTTGTAGTTTTTACAACCGGCCGTCTGCCTGACGTCAATCCCTTTGGGGAGAAATCACACCCAGACCTAGACAGAAAGAAATATTTATGAATCACACACTATGTAGTATATTTATAAGTATCCTCACCCCTCCAGTTGCAAACGGATCGACACCTCTCTTCGACAACAGCAGTTTGACGATGTCTTCTCTTGAGTACATCGCCGATATGTGAAGCACATTGTAGTTGTCCTGCCAATAAATATAATAGTTTTACTGTGGGTTATATAGCTAAAAAACTAATAACTATATTGGAGTTCAGAAAATGAGCCGCTTAACAATTGGATGTGTATGTTCAACCGATTTCATAAAGGAGAGAGAATATTTATGGGACCAACTTCGGAGCATTATACCCTATCTATTAGAAAATAATTATAAACATTGCTCTACTCTGTATAAAGTTATGCATGTTTTAACTTAAAAAATATACATGTTGAAATGAGAACCTCCTCTGTTTTTCGTCGGTTAAAAACAAACAAACATCTCAACGAATTTATTACCAATGTATTTAAATGTATCTTTTTCTTACTAATAATTTATCAATAATATCATTTGTGTTCATGTGGTAAGTTCTAAGTAAGCCTGTCCTGTTATTATTATTTCTATCCTGGCTCAGCAAAGTACAGTTAAAAAATAATGTCGACCGTCAAAAGTTATTGCGTCCCTCTATCGTCGGCGGAATTATGCCGGCCTGAAATTACTGGATATACATTGGCTATCACAATGGAGGGTGTTGGACCTTGTGTATGGAGTTTGCTGTCTAGTCGGATACAAAGATATGAGGTACTATGACCACCAACAAATTATTACTGCTGCCAGGATTATAACTAATTAAATATATTCACCATCTCTATGGGATATGTGGTGACATTGTTGGACAATTTATCCAAGATTAGAATCTTCTTCATTCCATAAACTCACCTTACAGTGCCTGTTACTATGCTTCCACTATCGAGTACTTATTATTTGTATTTCCTATTGTCATAAACCAAAATCGAGGTATGTCTTAATTTTTTTCAGTGAAGGGTGCCTGGTACCGATAAAAGGAGCTCCAAAGATAGACGTCTGGCAAATGGTGCGTTTAAATAATATCTTTTTACGACTCACACAAAGTATTCAGATATTGCCTAGCCACAATTCGGTTCAGGAATAAAGAAGCTCTTCTTTTAGTGTTATGGTAGTGTTCTCAAAATTGAAACAATTAATTTTAATTTTTGAGGGGTTGTTATTTGATCTGTTCATAATAAAAATATTATGAACAGACCGTTTATATATTATATTTTTTTATAGCGTAGGCCGGCAAACGAGCAAGTGGGTCACCTGATGGTAAGTGATCTCCACCGCCTATGTATGCCCACAATACCAGTAGAATCATGGGCGCGTTGCAGACCTTAAAGCAAAGGGATAATTAGAGATTGGCAAGGGGAGGAGGATTTGGACCTCCGCATATCTCACTCACCGTACGAAACGCAGCAGCAAGCCGTTACTTTACGTCGGATTACTGAAATACAATGGGAACGACTCGATCGAGCCGGCCCATTCATGCTGTAGACAAAACTGTCTACAGCGTGGCTCGATAGAGCACGCTGTAAAAATATATGAGTGATAACTCATACTCATATATTATTATATATTTTATAGGATATTCACCCAACACAAACATAGACCTGACCCCGCACTACGTTCAAATCAAATCAAATCATTTATTGAATCAGTAAAATGTCTAACATCATTTAGATTCAGTCAAATTTTAACTCTACCGCCAGTTCGGAAAGCTGATTCGTTAGAGAAGAACGGGCAAGAAACTCTAACGTTGCTCTTTTCTAAACTAATTACGATATATATTAGCACTACATACATTGAAATATTATTTATTTGAGTTAGAGCAGCTCAATTTATGCCAATGAGGAACGTCATAAAGTAAAATAATTAGCATAATATAATAGTTTTTTTGTGCATGATCCTGTTGTTAACCTGCATCATGGGCATCAGAAACTAGTAGGAACTTATGGTCGCACAATACCCACACCCGAAATAAATATTTGTGGATCACACACATCTGTTTAGGTGCGAGAATCGAACCTCTATCTCTCACTTCACAGCCGGCTACTCGCCCACAGTGGTATGAAGGCTATATTATTAGTTTAGAGCAGTATTTATAATAAAGTTTTAGTTGAGAAACTTAAAAGAATCCTCATATAAATGAGCTTTAGATTTTACCCGGCTTCAAAACGACAACACTTGCATCGATATTCTTAATTACTGACTTTCTTGGGTTTTGAAGGTAACATAAAACGCATTACTTGTTTTCTTTTTAGTAAAGGAATCCCAATTCACAATTTCTTTATTCCTTCATGGTTACTAATTAGTTCTAGGTTATAATATACAACGCACGACCTAGTACTTACAGGTAAACCTACAGAACACATCGGATCGCGTGCGATGGAATCTCAGCTGTCACCGTCGAGTATAGCACGTATAATTACAACTAATGGCTGAATACACTTCCCTTGTTACTTCTACTAACATATGTACTAGTCATTACATATATTAACATATTTTGAGCCGTTTACTACAATGTCAAACCTACATGTAGTCTATCGCTTATAAGTTGGCGCTACGGTTTGCGTATTTCTGAATTACAACCAGCCTAACAAAGCTGGCGGTTTATTTATATTTGTACTACACCTTGTTATGATCCTTTTATATTTGGATGTACATTAACGTTTCAAAGATGCATGTGATCGGCTACCCTTAACGATGTGCATACTATACGGACGTGCTGGTGTCAGAATCTTTGAAAGTTTAAAATCGATTTTATAGTTTTAAATTATCTTTGTTCTTTGTTATATCATATTAACACCCGACATATAATATGGGTATTATTTATATTTGAACTCTTTATCTATGTGTGTGTGTGCACTATTACACCGAAGGGCCTAAAGGGGGGGGGGGGGGGGGGGGTGGTAAAGGGGGGCGAAATGAAAGTATTTTTTTATTCGTTATTAGGTATGTTTGAAGAAAATCTGTACCTATAACCAATTTATAAATGACAAACCTTTTCATAATTGATGTCGGGTTTTTTTTTTACTTACCTTTATGTTATCAAAGTTTTGGACATCAGTCTGCCATGCTCGACGGTGTAGCATTACATGCGCTGATAATTCGATAATAAGCTATTTCGTCGTTTTCTGATATAATATACGTCACCTTGTTTATATACTCTGAGTATATATTCTTATAATTCGTCTCAAGCTATATTTGGCGCATTCGCAACTCGTGCGATGTAATTAAGCCAATAAGTATTAATTAAAGTAGAATCATGTTGTTGGAATTAATAATACATACTAATATTAGAAATACGAAAGTAAGCAAAGTGTTTGTTATATTTCATGGCTAAACGGCTGAACGGATTTTAATGAAATTTGGTAGGTTATATCGTGGGTAAGGACATAGGATATTTTTGACCCGGAAAAAGACATACACGCGAGTGGTGCTGCGAGCAAAAGCTAGTTAACAATAAACTATTGCGGGACTCTCGAAATAAATCCTGTCGACTACGCATATGCATAAATACTATAGGATATCGTAAAATCTTATACTAAGGGCATGGCAAGTGGCATCACACAATAGGGTATTTTCCCATGTTGTATATTATACATTATTATATACGCAACAGATAATAATACGAAAAAAACCTTTTGTTAAAGAACAGTCAAAATCAGTTCAAAGATGCGACTGCAATTATGATTTTAAATATTGGTAGGGTAGAAGTAGGGTCCCATCTCACCATCTAGCTCGCACGCATGCATCGTAATGGCCATTTTACACAGTGACGTCAAAGTTTGCGTCAGTTATTTGACAAGTGCCGCTCCATCAGAATTGAATCGCTTCTGATTTTTTTTTTTTTTTATGGACGCCTTAATGATATTTATTCTTTCTTGGCTAACATAACTTATTTATTTGACAGCGCTACGGATAGCGCAGTGGGCGTGTAGCCGGCTGTGAAGCGAGAGGCCGCGGGTTCGGTCCCCGCACCGAGACAAATGTTTGTGTAATCCACAAATATTTGTTTCAGAGTCTGGGTGTTGTGAGACTGAAAGTCTCTCGTAGTTCCTGATACCCACGACACGAGACTCGTATCTTACTGTGGGGTCAGGACTATATGTGTGACTGTTGGGTGTATTTATTTATAATTTAAATTATAAAAGAAATCAAGTAAATCATGATTATGCATCCATGTTTATTGTACGTGTCAGCGCAGTAGTAAGCATTATCCATAAGCCTCCCCCTGTTAACCGAAGGTGTTAAAAAAATCAGCTGATTATAACATTTCGAGTATTGCGTGTAGAGTTTAAAAATCTTTGTAGGCTCGTGCTGTCAACCACTTTTAAAAGGTTAAAGACCTTAACAATCAAATTTTACAGTTTAACAAGGGATAAATTACAACCTAATTTTAATCTTTAGTAAACCAAACGCTTTATTTCTATACAATTGGTTAAAGTTGACGCGTGTGTTTGAGGTTTAAAATTAATTGCCTTCTATAAAGCTCATGTGGTAGAAGAACGAAAGTCACCGACATAGCTCAGCGAATTAGCAAGCTGAAGTGGCAGTGGGCAGGCCACATAGCTCGCAGAACCGATAACCGATGGGGCAGAAAGGTTCTGGAATGGAGGCCACGTACTGGCAAGCGCAGCGTTGGACGTCCACCTACAAGGTGGACAGACGACCTGATAAAGATCGCAGGAAGTCGCTGGATGCAGGCTGCTTCCAACAGGTTGGTCTGGAAATCTTTGGGGGAGGCCTATGTTCAGCAGTGGACATCTTGTGGCTGATGATGATGATGATGATGAAAGCTCATGTGGTTATTTTTTACGACACAGATGTACTGATTTTGATGAGAACTTCACAGACAGGACACTTTATAATGAGTAGTCTGGCCTAATTGTATCCTGAAAAATGTAAGCGTGTTTACAAGATAGAGCTTAGCCTCTACAAAGCCTAAACAAAATATCATATCGTCAATGAAAATATAAAAATACAAAGCGCTAATACGTGAACTTTGTGGTAGAGCGATTCAAAGTTGTTTTTTTAAGGATAAAAATTCATATAAAATCACCTACTGGATAATTTTCAGTAAAACATATTTTATTGAATCATACTTTTTTCCTAATATCTTTATATATATAATTCTTCTGTGAGTGTGTATGTTCCTGAACTTCTCTTGAACGACTGGACCGATTTTGATGAAATTTTTTGTGTGTGTTCAAGGGGATCTGAGAATGGTTTAGATTCACAATTTTGTCCGCTGGACAATGTTTTTTTTATTAATTTTTAATTTATTAGTAGTTGTTGATTTTGCTGTTCCTGGGTATGAAACACTTGATGTCTTTTTGATGTGAAACATCTATAAGCGCAGGTATAAACCGGTTTGTTGGTATATATACTAGACAGGACAGGGACAAGCCAGGACAGGGACAGGACAGGGACAGGACAGGGGCAGGACAGGGACAGGGACAGGGACAGGGACAGGGACAGGGACAGGGACAGGGACAGGGACAGGGACAGGGACAGGGACAGGGACAGGGACAGGGAAAGGGACAGGGACAGGGACAGGGACAGGGACAGGGACAGGACAGGGACAGGGCAGGGACAGGGCAAGACAGGGACAGGGACAGGGACAGGGACAGGGACAGGGACAGGGACAGGGACAGGGACAGGGACAGGGACAGGGACAGGGACAGGGACAGGGACAGGGACAGGGACAGGGACAGGGACAGGGACAGGGACAGGGACAGGGACAGGGACAGGGACAGGGACAGGGACAGGGACAGGGACAGGGACAGGGACAGGGACAGGGACAGGGACAGGGACAGGGACAGGGACAGGGACAGGGACAGGGACAGGGACAGGGACAGGGACAGGGACAGGGACAGGGACAGGGACAGGGACAGGGACAGGGACAGGGACAGGGACAGGGACAGGGACAGGGACAGGGACAGGGACAGGGACAGGGACAGGGACAGGGACAGGGACAGGGACAGGGACAGGGACAGGGACAGGGACAGGGACAGGGACTGGGACAGGGACAGGGACAGGGCAGGACAGGACAGGACAGGGACAGGACAAGGACAGGCACGGGGACAGGGACAGGGACAGGGACGGGGACAGGGACGGGGACAGGGACGGGGACCGGGACGGAGACCGGGACGGAGACCGGGACGGAGACCGGGACGGAGACCGGGACGGAGACCGGGACGGAGACCGGGACGGAGACCGGGACGGAGACCGGGACGGAGACCGGGACGGGGATAAGACAAGAACAGGACACATTTTACACAAATATATGTAGGTGATACGAAGTTCACCGGGTCATCTAGTCTTTATATATATAATTCTTCTGTGAGTGTGTATGTTCCTGAACTTCTCTTAAACGACTGGACCGATTTTGATGAAATTTTTTGTGTGTGTTCAAGGGGATCTGAGAATGGTTTAGATTCACAATTTTGTCCGCTGGACAATGTTTTTTTAATTAATTTTTAATTTATTAGTAGTTGTTGATTTTCCGGATGGTTGTCGTTGCGAAGCTTGCCGTGATGACGGGTCGTATAGCGTCTAGACTGGACAGGGACGGACAGTGAGACAGGACAGTGAGACAGGACAGTGAGACAGGACAGTGAGACAGGACAGTGAGACAGGACAGTGAGACAGGACAGTGAGACAGGACAGTGAGACAGGACAGTGAGACAGGACAGTGAGAAAGGACAGTGAGACAGGACAGTGAGACAGGACAGTGAGACAGGACAGTGAGACAGGACAGTGAGACAGGACATTGAGATATGACAGTGAGACAGGACAGTGAGACAGGACAGTGAGACAGGACAGTGAGACAGGACAGTGAGACAGGCCAGTGAGACAGGATAGTGAGACAGGACAGAGAGACAGGACAGTGAGACAGGACAGTGAGACAGGACAGTGAGACAGGACAGTGAGACAGGACAGTGAGACAGGACAGAGAGACATGACAGAGAGACAGGACAGTGAGACAGGACAGTGAGACAGGCCAGTGAGACAGGATAGTGAGACAGGACAGTGAGACAGGACAGTGAGACAGGACAGTGAGACAGGACAGTGAGACAGGACAGTGAGACAGGACAGTGAGACAGGACAGAGAGACATGACAGAGAGACAGGACAGTGAGACAGGATAGTGAGACAGGACAGAGAGACAGGACAGTGAGACAGGACAGTGAGACAGGACAGTGAGACAGGACAGTGAGACAGGACAGTGAGACAGGACAGTGAGACAGGACAGAGAGACATGACAGAGAGACAGGACAGTGAGACAGGATAGTGAGACAGGACAGAGAGACAGGACAGTGAGACAGGACAGTGAGACAGGACAGTGAGACAGGACAGTGAGATAGGACAGTGAGACAGGACAGTGAGACAGGACAGAGAGACATGACAGAGAGACAGGACAGTGAGACAGGACAGTGAGACAGGCCAGTGAGACAGGATAGTGAGACAGGACAGTGAGACAGGACAGTGAGACAGGACAGTGAGACAGGACAGTGAGACAGGACAGTGAGACAGGACAGAGAGACATGACAGAGAGACAGGACAGTGAGACAGGACAGTGAGACAGGACAGGACAGGGACAGGACAAGACGGGGACAGGACGGGGACGGGACGGGACGGGGACAGGACGGGGACGGGACGGGGACGGGACGGGACGGGGACAGGACGGGGACGGGACGCGGACAGGACGGGGACAGGACGGGGACGGGACGGGGACAGGACTGTCCAACCGGAGGGAGGTGGGAGACGACCTGACTTAGGTCGTCGAAGTCAATTAAATGTGCGACGGGCTACCTCACGTGCAATGGCGCAGTACCTCACTTAATTGCATTTAATGTAAATAAAACATTTGTATTAAGTTTTGACCACATTTTACACAAATATATTATGTAGGTGATACGAAGTTCACCGGGTCATCTAGTTATTATTATAAATTATTGTCGTAAAAAACAATTTGGTAGATCCCTCGTATGCGAGAGGCCATATGGGTTGCTACCACCGCTTTGTCTATTTCTGTCGCCAAGCAACAGTATGTAAGTACTGTTGTGTTTCGATTTGAAGGACATTGAAGCCAGTGAAATTACTGGGTACTATGAGACAACATCTTATGTCTCAGGGTGATGAGCGCAGTTCAGTGCCATGCAGTGCTTTGTAATTGAAAGTTCTGTGTGGTGTTGCTTCTGTTTATGGGCAGGCGTGGCGCTTACCATCAGGCAAGCGCCTTGCTCGCCACGTCATTCAATCAAATAAAGTAAAAAAAAACATAATCGATAAATGATGAATGTGAATTAGTATATCAGTAGAATTTGGTCCAACTTTTAGATCTAATCAGAAAGA
Source organism: Amorpha juglandis (assembly GCA_949126905.1). NCBI lineage: Eukaryota > Metazoa > Arthropoda > Insecta > Lepidoptera > Sphingidae > Amorpha > Amorpha juglandis. Next base: position 14,215,809 of record OX421374.1, on the reverse strand, counting down.
AAGATAAATCCAGTCTTCAACATCTAATTATAGCTCAGTTCTTATAAATAATTACCTGTTTTCAATGATTTCAACAGTTTTTACGGAATAAACCCTGTAATTCTGATATTGCGTGTTGGGGTATGCTATTGTCGATTTACTCGGCCCTAATTCTATGGTCTTTCTTTCTTATGCTGACTTTAATGCTTTTACTTAGTCATAAAAGAACTTAGCAAAAAAATATCTAATCGATAAACATTTAAAATTACTTTCGCATTTTCAGGCGTCTAAATGGTCAGAGCCACATAAATCAAATCATGCTAATTTATGTTAATTATTATGCGTAACAGAAAGTTGGATTATAAAATGATATTAAGAATTTCATCATCATCATCATCAATCTCCGTGACGCTGTGGGCGAGTAGTTGGCTGTAAAACCAGAAGCCGCGGGTTCGATTCCCGCACCTAAACAAATGTTTGTGAGATTCACAAATATTTGTTTCGGGTCTGGGTGTGTTTTCTCTCTAGAAGAGTTAATGTAACGTCTCAGGCAGGCGGATCGTAAAAACTACAAGACAAATGTTTCTGTGACATGCGTTAAAAGCATGTAGCGCCCACCCCACTGCGAGTGGAATAAGAACAGGCGAGAAGAGAAGAGAAGGGAAGGAAGATGAAGAACGTTAATGACGATAGAATAGCAATAATAATAGATAATATTATTGTATTACTATAATAATGACAGTTAATTAATAATGTTTTGTTTAACGCCGGATTATAGTCGTTTTCAATTTTATTTAAGGTGTATGAGACAATTCGAAGGAAATTACTTGAATTTTAAGGAGATAATTAATAATTTATTAGTAACATAGTGTCAACGCACTATTACAAATTGTCAAGCCGTCGCGTCGGTACAAAAATCATAATATAAAATCAGAGAATAGTCGATAAATTCCAACTGCCTTGTAAAGTAAATGCCTTAGTACTAAAAGCTAACAAACCGCATTTTATTTATTGCATATTTTATCACTAGCTTTTTCATTTATTCCATATTTTATCTCTTTTTACCTTAGGAGCTATGCTATAAAAATAATGGAAGCAAAATGACAAAGCGTTAACAAAGGAGGCTAGGCTGATTCTCGTTATAAACTCATAAAAAATACAGGCAAGTTCGACTCAGCAGGGTTTTATACCACTAAGTTTTTATTTCTGATAGGATATTCTGCCATATAGACTGGGGGCTTTTGTAGAATTCTTTCACTTGATCCCCCGCCTGTTGTTGTATTTCGTACGTTGAGTGAGATATCCGGAGAACCAAATCCCCTTCCCTTCTTAATCCCACTCGGGTACTGTGGATATCCATGCGCGGTGGAAATCACCTACTATTAGATAACCCATTGGCTCGCTTAGTCGTTCCTCGTCGACCTCTGCTATAAATAAAGATCGAGAGACAAAAAGATAGCGCAGCGTAGCCTTAGCAATAAGGTTTCGTTACCATTTAGCTAAGGAAACCTAAAAAACTTCGACAATCATTTGTGAATATAAAAATTCAATTTGGCATTCACAATTCTTTCGACTGTTGATACATTCATTTCTTTGTACGTCTATTATGTCGAAAAAAGTTACACGTAGTGCATTGACACGTGGAAAATAGTGAAAAGCATAGATGTGCCAGTTTATATGTTTACCTGGAAATTTGTTTAAAAGGTAATTCTAGTTAATTTAACTAGAAATGTTCAATAATGTATGCTAGTTAATGTTAAACTATGTCAAAAAAAGTAACACCAATCGTTAGAGCGAGTAGTTGAAAATGGTAATAAAAAACTGTTACAGACCGAGCTTAAAACAAGATATGACAGTAATGCCTGGTTTCTGAGAGGTTGATTAATGTAGAAATTAACTAATCATCCGTCAAATCTCATGTCTAGTCAAAATTGAGTTGCTAGAAGCATGGTCAATGTTTTGATTTGACACACCTGTCAGTTAAGGCTTTTTTTAGTTAAGGCTTTCAAACTAAAAATGAAAAATCGTATGTCCAACGCTATTTTGGGTTTTCGAATGATGTAAACAAAATTCTATCGTCAAATGGGTCAAATGGTTAATAATAATTAACAAGCGATTGTTCGCAAATAAGATCAGAGATTAATAATTTCGTATCACCAGTTCTGATATTAATCTCTGTTCTTTACAGTAAAATATTTTTTTTTCTTCAAATTTATTTTCTATTTCTTAGACTTTCTATAAAAGCGTGTTTTTTATAACTATTATTTATTTTTAATATGTTTTCAATGTTTGTACAGTTTTTTGATATGACATATTTTTAGTTACACATTATTTTAGTTTAGCGACCGCAGAACTAACTTTGCTTTTAACACGTTTTTATTAGCTTCATACGTATATTAGTATGTTTGTATGTTAGTATGTAATTATTAAGAGTCGTAGAAATATAGTTTATTGTAGTATATTTAAAGTAACCCTTTATTTACAGAACTAGTTTTGCTGTAAGGATTGTGTTAATCAAATTAGTACATCACTAACACTCAAAGCAATATGAATTCACATGTTCTAAAAATGCTTAAAGCGTAAACACAATAAAAGTTTCTGAAAAAAAAAATTGTCTCGTCTTTGCGTCACCTGTAGGTTGACTGTTAGAGAATGCCTCTGGCATTAAGTCCGCTTTTATGCATGTTTTGTATATAAAGTTTAAATAAATAAAATAAGAATAAACAATGGTACAAATCATTTTTTTGTGAATATATTTAAATACTTGCATACATCAGCATGTTGGCCCTGTGCATGAGTGCAATTTGAGGGCTCTGAGGCCCCAATCATCATGTACTATAAGCGTGAGTAACATATACCTAAGTGAATTTTTCTAAGTAAAGTGATTTGCCGTACTTTATTTTTTTTTATTCCTCCGCATCGCTTTAATTTTGCTTATATGTTCTGCAATAAACACAATTATAGACAGTAGATGTCCAAAACTGTAGAGGTACCATGGGACAATGAGATGATGTTTGAATTCTCTGATATTCTTTATGTTGCGTCCATACTCCATGTTCTTAAGATAATGTTGGAAACGAATGTAATTGTCAACCAAACCGCTCTCTCTTAATCGTAGTGTCAGCATACGCAGTCGGGGGCTCATCGGAAATCCTTTGTACATGAATATAGCATAATTTACTTTAAGAGCAGTCTTCAAACGTCGTATGCGAGGTTTTCCATACATATCATAGAAATTGTATTTATTGTAAAAATATATCGAATACATAACAAAGGTAAATGAATTATCGGTTTCACTGACAGTCTTAATGCTGGCTAAAAGAGTGTCACAACCATCTTTTTCGAATTTAATTGGAATTCTGGTGATTTTTCTTTCTGTTTCTATAAATTTAGTCATGAATGGACTAAGATATAGCCTGTGATTGTCTTCAAGTAAGTCCTTGACATTTTTGTAAGCAGTTTTTTCAGTTGGCTTAGTGGCGAGGCTCACCAGATTCGTTTGATAAAAACAATTAATGAGATATCCAAACCAAATCCAAAATAGAAAAACACATTTCACAGACCATCTAGTGCGGATATTCCAACTGTGAGAAAGTAAAGTGTACAGCATCATCAGGTACACGTATCCTGAGTCGTGATTTTGGAGTAACAATGACATTAACGTTGCGAATGTTACGAAACATAATAGCAGCAATAGCCACACTGAGAGATCGAATGTAAGGTATACGTTTGTCCATAGAGGTTTGTATGGAGGAATTCTTACTAAAAGTGCCATTTCGTCAGCTAAAGGCAAGTGATCACATGTATAATCAAACGCAGCAGCTCTTGTTGGAGACAGCGCCATTCCACCCATCATCATGTCTGTTTCATTTCTCTGTAGCATTCTCAATGGGCCTATAGCAGTCATGTTTTCAGTTATCGTCGAGTACTCTTCATTTTGGTCGTTATAAATGTAACTTATACTGAATTGTTCCTTGTTTCCTATGATATCCATTAGGAATTGTTCCACGCCCTTGGTCAACGCGGCGTGTTTCATCTTTGAAGGATGCATAGTGTAAGGAGGCCAGTGCGGCACTGCGATGGTTACAGTGCATCGTTGCATTCCAGTAGTTAGTTTGTAGGGATAAAGATCTAATGATGTTGGACAGCGGCCAAAGTTTATGACTCGGTTGTAATATTTCCCACACGCGTAATCTTCGTAAGGATTGTATGTATACAAGAAGGGGTCCGTACCGTTTACGATTAATACATTTAAGACATGAAATTCCAAGAGTACATTAAATATTTTTCTTATTTCAACGTACTTCATAGATTTTATAACTATGATGAACTTCGCATGTGGGTTCCAGGCGGGTTCTTGCGTGAGGTACGGAAAGTTTTTGTTGAAGACGGTGACATTGTCAGCTGTGAGTAAATATACACGGTTGTAAGGAATCTCGACTGAATCTCGAAGGGATAGGCTTGGCTTTGGTTTGCGATAAACAACGTTTAGTTGTGCTAATGCATGTATCGATTGCAGCAAGCGATCATCGTCGTACCCCATCTCCACAAATGTCACGAGTCCCTCACTAACGCAGTACTTCTTCAATATGTGTAGAACACAAGATACTAAATTGTCTTCTTTGGAATTGTCTTCGCCTATTATTGACATTTTTTGGTCTGATAAATTATTATAACTGCTCACGCCTAGGAGGCCAGTTATTACTAACAGCACGACTAACATCTTGAACATTTACATTGTCAGTGGTCGTTCTTTGCATACATTAGTATATTTCGAGGTGAGAGAATCAATCATAATTTTGTTATATTATTATGTCATCGTAATTGTCCAGATAAGGGAGAAATAACAATGTAATGTGAAAGGTAATAGTAATTATTATGTTCATTAATGATACAACATAAAATCTATTCTTATTTGAGGGGTCATATTTATGCCCTTAAAGTGCGTTATATATTAACTAGCTTTTGCTCGCGACTCCGCCCGCGTGAGAGCATTTAAATATTTTCCCCTATTTTGACCCCTTTGGGGTAGAATTTATCAAAATCCTTTCTTAGCGGATGCCTACGTCATAACATCTACCTGCATACCAAATTTCAGCCCGATCCCTCCAGTGGTTTGGGCTGTGCGTTGATAGATCACTATGTCAGTCAGTCACCTTGAGTTTTATATATTTACTTACATTTTATTTTATGTTTCTTCTTCGTATATATTGTGTACGAAACGTTATATGGACACATATAGTATATCGCTTAAGAGTTAAGCAGAGTGTAAGCCAATGAAACGATTATAAAAAAAACATAGTACAAAATCACAATAATTTATTCACGAGAGTGTAGTTACATAGTTGTTGTAATAGATAATAAATAATAGTTTAAAAAAACTAAAACACACGCTTTTATAGTGGGTTAAGGGCAGATGGAAGAAGAACTAGTAAGAACGCTAAGTGAAACTAAAAGTATCAATATTCTAGGGCTATATATCTAGGTAGATAGTGTTGTCTTTTTTGTCGTCGCCTATATGTCAAGTCGTGCAACCCGCAATAAGTTATGAACATAAATCCGTGGGCAGCGCTTATCGAGCCATCTGTGACGGCAGGCATAACTACCTATGACTTGGTTTTATTAACCTTCGAGTACAGCACAAGCTATGCTACGCGATTTGAAGCTATTATTATTTTAGAAATAATAATTGCCATTTTTTCCGTAAAACCTTTTCATGATCTTAATCTTAAGTTACGTCTAGGTTCATATTTAAAATCTATTTTTGACATAATTAATGTCATAACTTTATCGGTTTGTTTTGCAAGTCTTGCTATGTATGTATGAGCTTGCTAATAGTAATATGTCGTTTTGATTTGTGTGAAAGTAAAGGGTTATATTTTGATTTATGTCACCATATCTCGGGACTATAGAGTTACGGACGTTTCGTAGGCATGAGGGCCAAGCCAGTACGTAGACGGCCGTTATACAAATTTAATCTAATATTGTGATGTGATATTACCCGACAGCTATCCTTATTTACATGAAGTGTATCCAAGGAGAGCCCCAGGTTTAGTTTATGAATGTGAGCTGTTGCTGAATTCGATATACACGTTGCATGGGAAAGACCATAGCACCTGCCTGACCTTGGTATTTTAAAAACACGGATAAAGGCAGGTGGTTACTTTCAATCTCAAGTAGATGGGTTCTCCGAAACATAGGCTAGAAGAAACGACAAAGGAGCAATACCAAATGAACAGCTAAAGGGTGGAGAGGTGTCGCTGGGCTTTAAACATTCAGGACGGATAAGGTATTTTTTTTTGACGGTAGCCTTAGGTATAGCTTTATACCAAAAATAACTAGATACCAATCCATAAACCATGTTTAAACATGATCAGTTTTATAACGAAACATATTATAACTTTAAATTAGGTTCCTAACAACTAGTAACTATGATAACCTGATAAACTATGCTAGTGGGAGGATACTTGTATCCGACCGGATAGCAACCGTACACTGGTGCTAAAACCTGCCATAGTGGCTCACCTTGTGTGGGTCGCGTTCCAGGGTCAGCCAGTGTACATCCGGTTCTCCCCAGGGGGCTTGCCCCCTGATCCTAACCCTTTTCCCATCCCTTTTCCTTCCCCTCCCCCTTGGCCCTTTGGCAGGCCGGCATGATCTTGCCTAATACGATGGACACATTGTTTATCGTTGGTCGATACACACACTTACCATCAGGTATAGCGTAGTCACTTTGCCGAGCCAGGATAAAAAAAAACCCCATGCAAAATGGCCAAAATAAATCTAGTTTAAATTTGGAACACGTTTTGTAAACGGCCCGAAGAATTTGAAAATTCCATTTTTATTGTTAAAAATCGTTGTCATTCGTACATATGATCAGTGTGGTGGAGTACTGGCCCCTAGTCAAGGTCTGTGACTATTAGACGGGGCTACGTTGTAGATGTATATATTTATGTCCTATATCGTCTACAATGTACTCAGAGGTGCAATTAAAGTCATTACAGTAATTACTATCCATTTAGTGGATAGCGCGCTTTACACAGGGCAACTTGGCACGCCTAGTAGGAAATTACCCCTTCGTTTCAGCCTGCTTTGTTTTAATTCAAGTACATACTTTAATCATGGATTCTAATGAACGTGCCGCTTTAATAAACTTGTCGTTATATATATTTACTATTTTCACTTTACTGCGTAGCTCACTCCCGTATTCATAAATGTTACGATAAGGTCTAGAAGAGAGCGCGAACGTATTGTGACATTTGAGCTAATTGTCATTGGTTAGTTTTTAGCACTAAATAAAATCAGACCAATCATATACCTACACAGAATTTGACACTTGGCCCACAAGGTATACGCCCTCGTATACGAGAGGCCGTCTGGGTTGGTACCACCGCTTTGTCTATTTCTGCCGCCAAGCAACAGTGTGTAAGAACTGTTGTGTTTCGGTTTGAAGGGCACTGAAGCCAGTGAAATTACTGGGCATATGAGACTTAACATCTTATGTCTCGGGGTGGCGAGCACAGTTCAGTGCTATGCAGTGCTTTGTTATTCACAGTTCTGTGTGGTGTTGCTTTTGTTTACGGGCAGGGGTGGCGCTTACCATCAAGTGAGCGCCTTGTACATGAACCATACGTAAATCCTTGTAAGGGTACCATAATCCGTACTGTCGCCAAATGGTCGATTTGCATTAGTCATGTTAGATGAGTATATGTTAGCGCTTGTTAGTTACCACATATACAGCAAAATTAATTGTAATGAAACTGCAACGCTATAAAATGCGGTTACTAGAAACTAAACTGCAACGCTACAAGAAGAGGTTACTAAAAACAGTTAGCCCGAGCATTCTTCTCGACCCTGAACATTTTTTCGCTAAAGTTTTCTATAACATCCTATATTGTTTTTTTTTATCCGGGCACGACATAGTGACTTCTCTACAACTGATGGTAAGCGGAGTGCAGTCCAAGAAAACCAGTGACCGCAATAAAGAATGAGTTTATCGGTGGTCACGAGAACGATGCCGGCCTATATATAAATGCTTCTTCACACTCCAAAGAGGAAAGAAGCCAATCGAGCAGCCTGCGACAGGACAGGTGGATGACTGATGCAGGCACAGGGGTATAAGGATGTAACCCTATATCCGCCCTAAAAATTCATCAAATCATGTCGCAAACCCCTCGGGAAAACCGGATATACACTGGCTGATCCTGGAACGCAATCCACACAAAATTTGTGAGTGACCAAGGTGGCAGGTTTTAACACCGAGTGTATGGTGGTCGCTATCCGGGCGGATACGAATATACTACCACCAGCAATATGTATACTGTGACGGTACTGCACATTTTCCGAGATCTTCAATAGCTGTCACACCATATGGATGTAGAAATATGTATAAACTATTATTTCTAATGCAATAAAAAAGTATAGTGCAGTCCAAATATAATGCCGTCAAGAGACATTGCGTCCCTCTACGGTTGCCAGAATTATGCCGGCCCGAAATTGCTTGATATTACTGGCTGACCTCAGAACGCGTGTTACCTGAACAAGCCACTATGACAGTCAGGCTTTTCACAACACACACACACACTTTTTGCGGTACCCTCTCACGACGTCGCTTTATGTCCGTTTTTCGTGAGACAGTGGTAACCATCCGATCGAGCCAGCCTATTCATTCTATAGACATATCTGTCTACAGCCTGGCTCTACCACGTAAAATCTCAATCGAAAGTGTTGTGAAATAATTTTCGAATATTTCATTCAATGTAGCTAATTAGTATGCGGTCTAGTTATTTACTACTCAGTTACAAAGTTATGAACAAACTACGGCCGTTTAATTTTAAATATAGCCCAAGTAAGTTAAATTGGCGTAGGGTGAGGCTAAAACTTATACTGTCGCTGGACATTGGGGTAAAGGGTCTAGTAGTCGGAATATCCGACTCAAAAAAGATCAGTATGTCTAGTACGAGTTACAAATACGTTCACAGTTTTTGAATTCGTATAATACTTTTTTTATTTATTTGAATGATGAAATGAGCAAGGCGCTCGCCTGATGGTAAGCGCTACGCCCGCCCATAAACAGATGCAAAAGTACACGGAACTTTGAATTACAAAGCACTGCATGGCACTGAACTGCGCTCGTCACCCCAAGACATAAAATGTTAAGTCTCATAATGCCCAGTGATTTCACTGGCTTCAATGTCCTTCAAACTGAAACACAACGATGCTTACACACTATTGCTTGGCGGCAGAAATATATAAACCGGTGGTACCAACCCAGACGGCCTCTTGCATATGACCTACCTACCTTGTAAATATCAAACTAGATATTCATACTGTAAAAAAAGAAAGAATCGCTCGAAAACTAATTTCGTATTCGACTAATATGGTATAAAATTATTCATAGTAGTCATTTTAATTCATCACAGTTTCCACTACTGGCTATTGCTACTCGATGTATGGAGAGTAAACGAAAAGTGTCATCGTTTTAATAAAACTATCAAAATTGTACTGGGGCCTACTGTTACTTTTTTATGAACATCGTATCACCAGGGCATCTGACTCAATACTTTAATAAATTCTCGAAAAGTGTCATCGTTTTAATAATACTATCAAAATTGTACTGGGGCCTACTGTTACTTTTTTATGAACATCGTATCACCAGAGCATATGACTCATTAATTTAATAACTTCAATACAATATGGTATATATATATTTCCTACACGAACTGCTATTTGTTAATACTATACGTGTAATAATGCGTACAAAAGAACTTACATTGTTTCTAGCACCAACGTCTGAGCCGAGTTCGATGAGGCGTTCGACAAACGATGTCCTGTTGTCCTTGACTGCGTACATAAGGGGTGTCATGCCGGTTGTCTGAAACAATAGATTAATAATAAATATCTAGATCTTAAAATGATCGTATCGAAACAAGTTACGAATAATAAAAACCCTATTAAAAATAAAAATGTTAAAATGGGGCCATTTCAGTACAAACGACGTTCAGGGTTGTCGAGTCGGTATCGCGTCGTCGCTGTGGGAGTTGAGACCTAAACAAGCACCAAGTTCTAAAGGAGTTCCATCAATGGTAGCCATAGGAGTGATCTGTTGGAGTTGAAACAAGTGCCAAGTTCTAAAGCAGTTCCCTCAATCATAGCCTAAAGAGTGAAAACAATCGTCAATTGATTTAATAGAAAAATTGTGTCTTGTCCAATCCCGGGCAAGTTAAGTACGATTTTTGAATCGAAAACTCAATTATACAATTGGTTTTGGCTGTCCGAGCTGCGATTTGAATCTAGATACACGCCAGTATCGCAGTCTTAGTACATTGCCACTAGGCCAATGAGGTGAAACAAATTTAAAACTACAAATAAATCGTTGTTCATAGACTTTTGTTCTAGACAAAGTTATACGTGCGGCTAGTTTCAATACTACCTAGTATTGAAACCAGCTTTAAACTCACCACATGAACAGGTATTAAATTTAAATAATACCGATAATTGAATTTGTATACGCCTCATCTATACTTATAAAATAACATGTCCTGATTGACTGACTGATTCATTATCGCCGAGCGCTACAAGGCTACAAGCATGAAATTCGAACTGTATATTCATTTTGTTATGTAGGCACCCACTAAGAAAGAATTTCAGAAAATTCCACCCCAAAGGGGTCAAAATAGGGGATGGTAATATGTATGAAAGTCCGTCATTTTGAAAGTAACATAAACAAAATTTTGTATTTCGGTTATTGACGTAAAACAAATAAATACGTGTTTCGGGAATGTTGGAAATTTTATTTAATAAGGGATGAAAAAGGGGGTGAAAGTAAATGCGAAAGTGAGTTTGTTTGTTACGCTTTCACGCCTAAATCACTGAACCAATTTTTATGAATTTATCTACAGAGACAGATGGGACCCCGGAGACGTTTACAGGCTACTTTTATCCCGGAAAAAGCTGTTCACGCGGGCGGAGCCGCGAGCAAACGCTAGTGATCTATATTGATGCCAAATTTCCAGTTTCTAAGTCAGCCAGAAGTGGTCTAGGCTTTTGATGAGCCAGTCAGTGAATCAGTTAATAAAAAATAGCACTAATAGACATCTATCAATCACGTTAAAGTTTGTACAAGTACATAATAGCTACATATTAACATTTTCAAACACTCCATAAAGCTTGTTAGTTTTTTGCAAATTGATAATATGTTCCACACATAAAGAACCCTTGAACTTTAAAATAGTAAGTAATTGCAGTCCACTTTAAACCTACGTTCGTGCAGTTAACTGTAGACTGAAGTAAACGCGGTGCAAATCATAAGCGAAAAGCGTTGCAGTTTAGTTTTTCGTTTAATTTTTTTATAGTCTAATAAAAACGAGAGTTTGATTGCTTTATTACACTTACTAGTCGCAACGTGAGTTGGGAAACCCTGAGCTCTTGGGTTCAAGTCCCAGGTCGTGCAATGACAATTGGTGTTTGGGTTTTCGACTCGCAAATCACATATGAGTTGCTCGGATTAGAATATGGGCACGGTATGGCGATAGGCTCATCCCATCACATCATGGAATGAAAATAAGTTCGGCGACCCGTATGTGCATTATATTTTCACTGAAGTTAATAATACACCATGTATTGAAGTAAGTTTACAATTATTTTAGTTATTTTGTCGGCTAATAGTTTAGATTTAATATTTGAATTAGTAACAGATGTAGTATAAAATTATAGTTTTATGATTGCATGAATATTTCCTATTTCAGATACAATCTCATCACATTTTCACCCTTTATCCTTTTGTATTCTTTAAGATTATCTATTCTGATACGTATATATAAGTTGTACTAAGATATACAGCGGAATTGCCAGCGATAGCTCAGCGGGGAGTGGTACGGACTGTCGAGGCGAAAGTCGCAGGTTCGAAACCAGCCCCAAGAGCATACGCCTCTGACTTTTCTAAGTTACGTGTATATTCATTGTTAAATATCGCTTGCTTTAATGTTGAAGGAAAAATCGTGAGGAAACCTGCACACCTGAGAACTATAAGATTTTTCGAAGGTATGTGAAGTCTGCCAACCCGCATTAGGCCAGCGTGGTGGACTAAGGCCTTACCCCTCTCATTCAGTAGAGGAGGCCCGTGTCCAGCAGTGGGACATGTATAATACAGGGGAAGTAAAAAAAATACAGCTGACAGCCGGTATGTTTATTTATTTATTTATATGAAAGGATCATTAACGTAACGTACAATATTTAAGAGTAATTTTAAGGCATTTCAGAATTCTAAGGTTAAATGTCGTTACTATTACTTGTGGGACACCCGATGTGGCTATGAAAGGGTCAAATTCCTCACCATCGACAACAACTGTCGACTGCATCGCATCTAAATATGACCTACACCATCATAAGACATTGTTGGTTATGCAAAATGATTTCAACTTTGGATTAGTGAACGGTGATTAACTTTATTAAAAACCTCCGAAAACTCTGTATATGTAGCGTCTACTTCAAGACCCTGGTCTATCGCAACTGTCAGATCAGAAATACAGCGAATTAGGTTGGTGTTCGTAGATCTTTTTATCATAAGACCATGTTGTGCGTCTGATATACAGGGTTATTTTTAAAACACCAGCAACCTCGCAGGGGTAGATACCTAAGGTTATAAGCTACTACTTTTGTTCTACGACTTTTGATAATTTGTTAGATTTTATTTTCATACAAAAATAAGTATTCATTTAATTTCCGTCTTGAATTTTACCTACACGCATCGCAGATTACGTAAGCAAACACGCGAAGCGTGGGGAACGGGGCTAGCGTTGAAGGTCATCGCCCGAGCCAGCTGAGCGGCTTCTTTGAGTCGCGCGCGCACGCCGAACGCTACGAAGAAAAATACGACACAACAAAAACTTGTAAAATCATTTTTTTTTAAATATATTGAGTTATATACAAACTCGTAGAACAAAAGTTGTTCCGTATGGGGTCAGCTATCTGGTCCTGCGAGGTTGCTGGTGTTTTAAAATTAACCCTGTATAATTCTTTGTATGATTGTAAAATAAAGACCTTGGAACTTGAATTATCATCATGTTTACCACTCTTATAAATAGGGACACGTGACTTAGTGTCTATTGTTCGTTAATTGTATTATGTTCGTTACGGAATGTTAATTTCATTAAGAAGATAATCAAAAACAATATAATACTATCTTGATCTTAATTGCCATATAAGAATTAAATTTTAGAATAATATTGTTTCCGTAATACGATGGCTTTTGTGTTATTATACATAACAAAGATTTAACAAAGTTACGTAAAAACAAAACTTTTAATTCTATGAAATTAATTCTATAATTAAACCTATAGAACACACATACACACACACATACCAAATTGTTGTCTAACATGTTTTAAATTAAGATAAGAAAAAAATATATAGTGTAATCCTGTAATTGGCTATAGTAGAAATAATTTAGTGTAAAAATTAAAGTTGTAAAATGCTGTTGGATTACCAAATAAATAAATTCCATTATCATCATTTTTTAATAAATATAGTTAGAAAAAAGGTAAGTCATATTAATAAATTTACCAGAAAATATGTTGTTTGAAATAATTGGAATCATTTTCACAATATTTAAGTAAGATTTGATCGCCAATTAATTTAAGACAGTTTTAAAAGTATAGTAGGGATCTTTCTTCCAGTATATATATTGTCAGTGTATGACTACTTTTGTATTTGATCGTGTCATGATTAGTTGCATTAGTTCATGTCGGTGAGACAGGCGCTTAATATTGTCTTTCGCCTGTAACTTGCACAACATCCCATTTGCTGAAATAAATTAGTAAATCCCTTTGGAAGTGATGATTATTACAAATATGGCAAGCGTGACTATGTATAATTACTGTCAGGATAATTTCTTCACTTCACTAATAATTTAATTAATTAACTAGCTTTTCCTCGCGGCTCCGCACGCGTGATCTGCCTTTTCCGGCATAAAAAGTAGCCTACGTTTATCAGGGATAATGTAGGATTCTAATGGTGGAAGAATTTTTCAAATCGGTCCAGTAGTTTTTAAGTTAATTCGTTACATACAAAAATACAAATATTTCTTCTTTATAAATTATTGTTTACAATGAAATACTCTTAATCAACAATACATTTATTTCGATAAATAATAATATTATGTTGATAACGCTTTGGAATCAAACAATTTGATTACCATAGCAACAGAAGCTTTCAAATATAAATAATTTTCCCCGATTTTGCAACATTTTTCACTGATGCTTCGCTCCTAATGGTCGCAGCGTAATGTTATATAGCCTAAAGCCTTCCTCGATAAATTGACTATCCAACACAAAAAGAATTTTTCAAATCGAACCAGTAGTTCCTGAGATTAGCGCGTTCAAACAAACAAACAAACAATCAAACTCTACAGCTTTATTATATTAGTATAGATTACTGCTATATAACATATGAATATTTTGCTATAGAAGAATTTCATATTTTTGGCTTATTTTCATATTTTTTACACAGATAATTCGTGCTTAGGTCTGTCTGTGGGACTCTGTATCGTATGATGTCACTTAGGAAATCGCGCTCATTTTTTCTTCTTTTCTTTACAACTATGTGTCCCAGGCCCCTCGATTTCCCTCTCCGAAGAGGGAAGACGCATTTCTACAGTCCAGCATGACTCTGGTAACCACCAATAAACTCATTGTTTGTCAGTGGTTGCTTTTTTGGACTGCACTACGCTTTCCATCAGGTGTAACGCCGTCATTTTGCCGTGAATGGATATAAGAAACTTCACTGTCGTAGGAACCGCGATAGTAGCGTACTTTGGGCCTCCGGATATGCATCACTGAACTTTCGAATCATAGTGGCCATCAGCGACTTTACGTGATAGTAACTGCTGCATAGCAGAGACAGTGGCAATGACCCAGTAGAGCCAGTACATTCATACTTAGCCAGCTTACAGCGTGGCTCTGCCGCTCGTAAAAGGCTTTAATTACTTCTCAATGTAAAGTAACTTTTTAGGCCGCAGTTACAGGATGTCTAAGGAAATTCTACATATGAAATTACATTCGAAAAACAAATAAAATGTATGTAGAAAGAACCTTATTACCATAACAATATGCTGTATTTGGCACAGTTCATTTTGCATAGCGAGTGTTTCAACCCATAATATGAAACGGTGTCGGTAATTAAGGCCACAATATACGGGTTATTTTCACTATAAACACCGGATTTTCTGTGGTAATGCAAGAATTATACGGAAATAAGCCTTATTATTCTATGAGGTACTGTATAATATTTTCTATGATTTTTTTAATACCATGAATGACGAAATGATTAGATCACTTGCATGGTGATGAGCGTCATATCTGTCTATAAACAGAATTATCACCCATAGAACCTAGAATTATAAAGAATTGCATGGCATTAGATTGCGCTTGTCACTCAAATATTAAATCTCATATTGCCCAGTTATTCCACTGGCTTCAAACTCCTGTAAGCCGAAACACTGTGCTTAAACAGGTTTGGCGGTAGAAATACACAAAGCAGTGGTTCTTCGCCCTGTGGATTGGGGGCGTTTGGAGAATTCCACCACAGTATCCCCTGCCTGTCGTAAAAGGCGACTAATAGGGGCCATCAGGGGTCGCGGGCGCGCAGCGGGGGGCTCGAGTAGCGCCCATTCAGTACGTTTTTGTACACGTACATTTTGTACGTGCGACCCCGGGATGGACGGCAGCACGGGTGGTTGGCCTCGTTGCTGCCGTTGACGCCGAGGGCGTCTTTCGGTGTGGGGGGGCTTCTGAGCCCCCCCTTTTGGAGACGGGCCGCCAGGCGGCACCGCGCAGGGGCGGTTCCGGCTGAAGCCGGGGTGATTTTCGCCTCGGGAACCCGGGGCCGTCCCTAATGCGCCGAAGATGGCCACCGCGGGGTTTTAGTTGGTAGCTGCCGGCATTGTAGGCCGGTGGAGCTCAACATAACCGTTCGACCTCCTCCCACGGTGGGGCGGTAGCGATAAAACGCTTTCCCCGCGAAAACAAAAAAAAGCAGTGGTTCTAAACGTGATGACCTCTCGCATACGAGGGACTTTACCACATAGTAATACGGAGTTGGTTCGCAAATCCACACGTATAAGTGATAGAGTCCCGCTCTTGATACTTTTGGTCTACAGCAGTAATTGGCCGGTTCGACCGGGTTATTACAGAAAACTCACGTGAAGTGGCAGCTTGCTGTTATTATTCTAGTGTAGTATTATAAAAAAAAATATAATAATAATACTAACCCTATATTATACATGTCCCATTGCTGGGGACGGGCCTCCCCTACTGTATGAGAGAGAGGACTTAGACCTTAATCCACTACGCTGGCCTAATGCGAGTTGGCAGACTTCAAATACTTTCGAAATTCTTATGACTTCTCATATGACTTCTGATATGCAGGATTCTTCACGATGTTTTCTTCACCGTTAAAGCGAGCGATATTTAACAATTAATACACGTAACTTAGAAAAGCTAGAGGTGCATGCTCTTTAGGCTGGTTTCGAGCCTGTGACTTTTGTCTCAACAGTCTGTACCACTCCCCGCTGAGTTATCGCTGTGTAAAGAAAAAAATAATGGAGTAGAAATAACTGGATATACACCGGCTGATTCCGAATCGCCAATCACTAATGTAAGCCACGATGAATGTCAAAAAATTCTCTAGTATTTTCGCAACAAGCATATCAAAACATGCCAAACCTAATTTCCAACCATTTGTCATAAAGGCAATTTCCTTAAATTAATACACCTCATCAGACTGGACGGCTACATCCGACTCTATCAATATCCGGGGCTTTTAGCCGATTAAAACCGCTGCACTGACCCGGCGGGCGCTGACTCATGGCTCATGGAAGTAGGTGGCCATTTTTAATGTCGAAAATAAGTAATGTTACTGAGAAATATGATACATTTTCAGGCTGTAATAAAAAAGTCATGCGATTTCACAATTGTGTGGAGTTTTGAGTAATGCATAGTCATTATTTTAACATTTACTCACTATGTGGTTACGCACCATGATTTATGAATTTGGAAATATTTTTTGAATTCTAGGTGACACGGAGAATATAATCATTACCTGTAGGTATATTTTTGTCTAGGTTTAATTTTCCCAGGGTGTTTTTTTTATCCTGGCAAGGCAAAGTGACTACGTTTTAACTTCTTAACTGTTTTACGTAATGATTTCTTAAGTTTACGCGAATATTACTCATTGAAATAAAACTAATTTAAACGGATTTTATGGGGGTTCGTAGTCCACCCCGTGACCACGAAGTCTGAAAACCTTTCTAAACGTCGGGACCAAAATTAAAACAAAAAACCGCGATAAAATCCGTTTAAATTAGTTTTATTTCAGTAATTGTTAATGGACAGGGAGCCCTCGGGTAGCTGATCCACTTGACTACTATCAAGCTCATTTTCCGTGAGTAGCTTCGTTTCGATGAGACGACCAACTATTCTCTATGCGAAAATTCTCTATTGTGGTAGCTAACAGAGGTAGCAAGGATAGAATATTTCGATTTGATGATACTCAAAAAATAATTATTTTATTTGTAGGACAATATGACAGTTAAATTATGATAATTCTTATGACCTCGTTATCGATACCTATTGGAAGCCACTCCTTCCAATAGGTATGATTACTAACCAGCAGATTTTTTTGTTTTTACTTAGTTAATATTTATATAATTTAACTGTCATATTGTCCTACAAATAAAATAATTATTTTTTGAGTATCATCCAATCGAAATATTCTATCCTTGCTACCTCTGTTAGCTACCACAATAGAGAATTTTCGCATAGGGAATAGTTGGTCGTCTCATCGAAACGAAGCTTCTCACGGAAAATGAGCTTGATAGTAGTCAAGTGGATCAGCTACCCGAGGGCTCCCTGTCTATAACTGTAGTTAAATAAACTGCAGTCTATACATAATGGCGACCGTCAAGAGGGATGGGGCCCTCGACTTACATAATAAATAATAAAAATTCTTATATCTTTCATCACATCAAAAATACATCCAGATTAATCAAATATATGACATAATAGAGAGAAAAAAATACAGGACTGGTGCCCAATGTACGCCAAGTATGTTTCAGGTTAAATTGAATGATAAAGCGATGCCGCATATTTAAGCTTATGTCGGACGGAGTGGTGTCACGTTTGACACTTAGAAGACATCAACGCACACTTCCTATCTCGTTGCTATCTATTTCCTTTAATTTATTTCACTCCGATGTTTTTTATAGTATCACTTGTAGTTTGACCTAATTAATTTATCTTAATTTGTATTATATTAAGCCTACGGAATAAAGCCTAAATAAGTTTATTTGTCACACAATAGAATCTTAAAATACATTCTTCAACATTGTCTTACCTGAGAACCTGCGTACCTGAGAAATTCTCCATAAGAATTTCGAAGGTATGTTAAGTCTGCCAACCTGCATCAGGCCAGCGTATTGGACTAAGGCCTAACCTCTCTCATTTAGTAGAGGCGACCCGTGCCCAGAAGTGGGACGTGTATAAATACTAGTATTATTATTATTAGTCCACTTTTACGACATCCAAAATATGATTCGGAACTTTTGTATGCTTTAGCTAAAATTAATGGCAAATGAAAACTAACTCAACCCGTCGATATCTGCCAATCTCTACCAATATCACCCGAAGGAAAACCTTCATTACTATTATTATACATAATTACAGTAATTAAATAAAGTTTGTAACATATTGTTATTTATATTAATTGTAATTTTATATTATTACTAGCGATCCGCGCCGGCCTCGCATGGGTAAAAATATGATTGTTACGACATCACATTACAAATCGTTGAATTTTTCATCGTTTCTGTATTATAATATGTATGTATTATACATATTTACCTTCCTCATGAATCACTCTATCTATTGCTGAAATTTCTGTTGAATAGTTTAAAAGATCTAAGCGAACAGACAGCGGAAGCGACTTAATTTTATACTATGTAAAGATTATTTAAAAGTATAGGTGGTATATGCTTTACAGGTATTGTCATAATATTGTAAAATTATAATAATAACATAATGTAGTCTGCTGAAGTGAACTTATTTTGAAATGCTTACTTAAAAATACATTATAATAACATTATTGTAATGTGTTTTTGTAAAGAATTTCTGTCAACCGAATGGGCGGGCGGGGCGTGTCAATCGCCCTTGCTGCGACCTTGACTTGTCGCGAATTAGTTTTGGCTACTGGCTAATACGTAAATAAGTTCTTGGAAAATGTGATATTGTGTTTGAATGAAAAAAAAAATTTACGAACAAATCGATTATTATCTTAAGTACTGAATTACTGTTTTTGAATGTTCACAATATATCATTAATTTTATTAGATAAAGGGCTAAATACATGATATAATCAGTTACAATCATTATTACTTAAAATGTCTAATATATTATTATCTATATCGTCTTCCTAACAGAAGTTTTTTTTATAGGTTTGACGAGCAAACGAACAAGTGGGTCACCTGATGGTAAGAGATCTCCACCGCTCGTGTACGCCCACAATACTAGAAAAATCATACGCGCGTTGCCGACCTTAAAGGGAAAGGATAATTAAGTGGTTGGGAAGGGAAGGGGGATTAGGGCGTCCGGATGTCTAACTTACCGTACGTAACGCGGCAGCAAGTCGCTACTTTACGTCGGTTTTCTGTGAGACAGTGGTAACGACCCGGTATAAGAAAAAAAAATATAATGAATATAAAAGAATTATCACCTAATATCATTAAATTAATCTGTTTATATACAATATAAACGTCTAATGTACTTGATGTCCTTTACAGACGCCGACAAAACTGAACCTTGAACCCTGTTGTTCATTTTACAAGGTAATGAGTCGTTAAAATAAATTAAACATATTAATGTCTCAGTCTCTATGGAATTTAAATATGTTATTGTAAGTGCAAAAATACCTAGCACGAGTCCGGTGCCATGACCCCGGTGTCAAAGTAGCGGGAGTCACACGGATTATTTACAACTGAAAGATGCTTATGAGACTGAAAGGCCTCATATTCAAGAGCATCATTAGCCTTCACCATCAGGCGAGCGCCTTGCTCATCTCATCATTCAATCCAATATAAAAAAGGTAAATTCGAGGCCTCTAGTAGGAAGGTGGACTCTGGCACTAAACCGAGATAATGCCAGGCAGAATGAAATATTGTATTTGCAAACATATATCTGCTAGTAATACTTAGTATCAATACACTAACATCACAAACTGTGATACACATTGAGTATAAAAATGCATAAAAATATTTTGGTGAAAAAAAATTAAAAACATTAGTGCAAGATGAAGTGGTAGACGGAACTTGGAGTGATGGTATTTTCGCAGAATTTATATGAATTTCATTTTATGTTATTCACGATTGAAAGCAACTAAGGATTATATTATTTGCGGATTAATAGCAATACTATTATATTCGCGTTCGTCTACATTTGATGAGTTGTCACTTCTGTGGGTCTTGCTGGTCAATTTAAAATGACCGTACAAGGTTTTGGCAAGCAAGTGTTTGTAAAATACTCCTCTGATGTTGCAACAACTCTAAAAATATTTCTTACTGACGATATTCAAGGTTTTTTGCAAACACATTATATGTCTAATTGATTTTTTTCAAAGACATTTAGTGCAGAATTTTTCGTATAAAACAAGCCATTTGTAGGCATGCCATTTATAGTTAGGTAATTTTGTAAATAACGTGAGTTCAACCAAAAAATATGCAAAGTTGGCATCATTCCACTGAACATGTAGATATTTCTAAATAAAACAGCCTGTCAGTTTACGAGGCAAAATAAAATCGAAAACTGCATTTTGCGCATAGCACGACATAGCACTATCACAATAAATCATGTTCTATGTTTGAAATAAATATTCCAGCCGATTTATCAGAAGATCAATCTTTACCAGAGGTCAAGTTCTACTATTATGTAGTTAGTTGATAACTTTGATGGGAATTTAGATAAGTATTGGCCAATAATAGCCTTGATTATCATCCTTCGTTAAATGCGCTAGACTTATTATATCGAAATTTATTAATCATCTACTATTTAATCCTCTTATAGGACGAGTCTAACTTCAAATTAACATAATGGTAAAGTAACATAATCATAACACTATCATAAAGTATATCATAAATATTTGTTGTTTGGGTGTTGTGAGACCGAACGTCTGTCGTAGTTCATGATACCCACGGCACATTACTCGTATCTTAATGCAGCGTCAGAAATATGTCGCTGTTGTTTGAATTATTTATCATATCAAATAATAAAAGAATAAAATCTGCTTAGAAATTCAGTAGACACGGAGTAACAATAACCAAAATATTGAATAGATGTATATTTTAAGTATATAACTTACTGCATAATAATGATAACCTGTTCATTGAAAACCTTCACAAAAATATATAGAATCCGTTAGTGAACATTTTTAGATCGAGTTAAACACTATTCTTTCTGCAGTGGCATATTAGCGAATAATATAGAGCCCAGCATATTTTGTAAATTGCCTGCACATGAAACACCGCAGTTTACATCGATCATTTTAACACAGAATTATTATAGAGGAATGGAAAAAAATAACACCAAAGCACGCGGATTTAACTGCCGTGGCTCTTTTGAACAGCTCCCCTGTGAATTATTCATTAACAATTTTTTTTACCGTTTGATTGAGTGAAGTTACTTTACCGGGGGATATTAAAGCAGTTAAGGTGTAGTAATTAATTATAATTAGTACAAAATGAGTTTTGTTGTGATTTATCGCTTAGAATTTTTAAACCCGGACGTAAATACATATTTTTTTGGTTTAGTGGTAGCGTGAAGTGTGTTGTTTTTGGTTCGTTTGTTAGTATGGAATTTTGTACGAATTTTTCCAACCTGAATAATATCAATATATTATGTCATCGCCCTTCGTGTTTCGAGAACTAGAATCGCGAAACTGCATCATTTTATTATTAGTAGTGTATACTTTTGGCTACTCTTTGGGCATATTCAACGTGTTACAGAAAGGGGTGGACGTATTTAAAGGTTTTTATTTAGACACCCAAGAGTGAGTGTTTAGGAGGTAATGGGTTTTTATTTATTAAAATTTAGATATCCTAATATTTCAGGTTAATTATAATCACTCTTTTATAATGATCAATAAGATAGATTACATTCTTATCTAGATAAAATTAAGTGAAATTAAGTGAAACGCGTGAGCGAGATTAATTATGCTGGATAAGCTCAGCTCTTTATTGTTTAAACATACATAGACTCTCGCCTGTTTCCCATAGGGGTAGGCAGAGACAACGGACTTCCACCTGCTACGATCCTTACACACCTCTTTGGCCTCTTTCACTCTCATTATATTTATCAAGCATGCACGTTGGTTTAGGGTACTTCTGATCTAGCCGTTTTAAATATTTGTACACGTATACGTAAAATAATTTTTACGTGTCGCTGTCGCTTGACTGGCGTTAAATGTTGGGGTCTCCTGTCTCCATGTACCTCGATGCGTATATTTAGTGTGTTGTATGCTCCTTTCCTTCTTTCTAGCGTTATCCAGGCTTAATCCAGGGTCCGCCTTCTATTTATTTATAATTCTTTATTGTACATTGGAATACATACATGTAAGTAAAACAATTGACAATACAAAAGTACAATTGCCGGCCTTATCGCCTTCTCATCATGATGACGGTAGATTTGGTGTTATATCGGGCAACCTGCTTGAGCGATATCATCCTCAACGGGAACTTAGTTTCACCATTATGGGATATGCGCTAATTGGTACGAGGCGTGAAATGTTTTAAAAAATCATACATAAGACAATTTTTTTTTTAAATTTAGACATCGGTTATATAATATTCGCATCGATTTAGTCTATGATATATTATGATTTCCATCTAACACAAATATTATGTTGAATAAAAGGGTGTGTAGTACTCTTATAGTGCTTAATAAATTCGAAGGCCATATTGCTTATGGTTTCAACCAAATTGTTAGGAAATATAAAAAGTAATGAAGCTATAACCGCCTACGCACTGCCCTTCAGCTTCTAGGAATTAAAGTGTTTTATAATACAAATACGAGCCTGGCCACTTTGCGTACTCCCAAACTGGCACATTATGGGTGAAGGAGAATTCAGCCAGTTACTTTTTAGATATATTTTTTTACAAAGTTTTTAAATTCAAAAGAATAAATTAATGAATGAATCGTTGAACCGCCGCAATACAAAATGGCCCTGTTTTTGGAAACAGCTAGCCGTAATGTAATACGGCGATTTATACAATCCGACTGCGACATATACACATCTACTGAGTTATTGGGGCCTAATATATTATTATGTAAACCGAGATAATATAATATCGTTTTGTCGTAAGTAATAATAATAATATCGTTTTTTATGTAATAATAATATCCTTTTGTCGTAAGAAAACAGTTTTATCTGGTTATCTCTGTTTGTCTATCGAAGCTAATACGGTTGCATAGAAGACACGACTCGTTACATCAAAAGTAGAGATGACGAAGAGAACTTACAACCTCTCTGTGGCATTTTGTTTTCGAACCCTAAAATGACGACGTAATTTTATCAAATACTAGCTGTCCCTCGCGGTTTCACCTGCATGTTACTGTTCTGCTCTCATGGGTCGTAGCGTGATATACTTATAAACCTTCCTCATGAATCCCTCTATCTATTGCTGACAACTGCATTAAAATCCGTTGAATAGTTTAAAAGATCGAAACGAACAGACATCGGAAGCGACTTCATTTTATACTATGTAAAGATGATTGAAACTTTATCTGAATTGTAGTTCTCTCTCTCTCTCTTGCGCAGTATGGAACACATACATTGTGCACAACCTTAAGCCTTTAAATAAAAATAAATAAACTGTGCCTAATATGTCATAGACACGTAGCAAGAGGTGCATAATCGAACTGAAATATAAACACGTAAAGGTAGACTTAGTGCCCGAACCATACTTTCCTAATCGCATCCCTTCTAAACCAGTCGACATTAATTAAAAAACATAATGAAGGAAAGTCGATTTTAGTCCAATGGCATTGGGCAGTGGCCTTCTAAATATGAGACAGGTCAGCAATTCTCAAGGATGTGTGAGCCAAGGTCGGCGATCTCCCATCGATTGTACGGCGTGGGGCACGCAAAACTCCTTGTGGAAACCTTGACACAGAAAGGAACCGTTTAACACCCCAAATTATACACGGATTGGTCGAAATTCGGAAATACTGACCATTATACAGCCGTGATTTGTCTATTCGGTATGGTGGGTCTTTTGAAATGGGCTGAGATTGTCTTATAGATAATGCCGTAGCGCTTTCAGTGTTAACTGTTTGTGTAGGTCGGGAGTAACCGAAAAGAATATGATATATTTTATTATTGCAAAATTATGCAAAAGATAAGGGTACTATTGGTTGCAACTTTAAAATTATATTTTAAGGCTTATCTACACTTCGACATCTACACTATATAATAGTAAAAAAAGGGAAGATTTGTATTTTTGTATGTAACGAATAAACTTAAAAACTACTGGACCGATTTCAAAAATTCTTTTTCCGTTAGAAAGCTACATTATCACTGAGTAACATCGGCTACTTTTTATCCCCGAAAAAGCAGATCACGAAGGCGGAGTCGAGAGGAAAAGTTAGTAAAATATATTTTAATTGTTTAATTAATTCATCAAATAAGAAAACGGATTATAACAAATATTTTATAATAAAATAATTTGTTTTAATTGATAATTGTTGCGGATTGTAGGGGTCAAACGGGGCGACCCCCTGGTCGTCCCGCAGTGGGGTCGGCGCAACATGCTACACATGTTTCAGAAATATTTGGCTTGCAGTTTTTAAGAACAGCAGCCTGTCTGACGTCAACCCTTCTGGTCAGAAAACACACCCAGCCACCAAATATATATTTGTACACACAAATACTTGTCTCGGTGCGGGGAGCAATCCGGCAACTTCTCGCTTCACAGCCGGCTACTCGCCCACTGCGCTACGGAGGTGGAGAGTGGCCCCATACCTATAATACTAATTACCGTCAAACCATAATGTTTAGGCGGACCCTGCTATTAATCCGGAATCAGACCAGACACAGAGAAAGAAAGAAGAATTGATAAATATTTTCTAAAGTATTATTTTTAAAAATCTAAAAACAGTTATAGCGTACACGTAAGTGATATTTATTATTAAAACACTTTTTTACTTATTGAAATTTGAATCCCAATCACACTTTGCCTGTGGCAGGATACCTGATAGTTTTTGGAACCAACTGGATATCGATATATGGGGAAAATAATAGCTCGTTGCCGAAATATTTTGTTCTGGGGAGTCGCGTTCCGGTGTCAGCCAGTGTATATCCAGGAATTCTGGCTACCGTCGAGGGACGCAATTTTTTATGATCAGGTCCAGTGTAGGAAGGAAGCCAGTGAAATTACTGGGCATAATGAGATTTAACATCTCATGTCTCGGGGTGACGAGCGCAGTTCAATGCCATGCAGCGCTTTGTAATTCAAAGTTATGTTTGGTGGTGCTTATGTTTATGGGCAGGCGGTTACCATCAGGCGAGCGCCTTGCTAGTCTCGTCATTCAATAAAAAAAAGTTATGTTGCTGTGCCAGATATAAAACATTTATATAACATCATAATAGCACAAGCAAAATGAATATTAAATTGTGACTCATAATCATTAAAAAGTTTAGCAGTAATTTGTTTCTGGAAATAAAAGTAATTCGCGGTATGGGATAGGCGATAGTCTCGCCGCAAACACATGGCCCGAGGGAACTCTAGGAAGCATGTGTAAAAACCATTAATTAAAATTATTTTTAAAGACTTAATTATGGGTAATTTCATGTTAATAACAGTTGGCGGTCGGGACGGTTCGTCATGAAATTCGATGAGAGAAAAATGTTAACGATTTAGACTAATCTGTCAAGCTATTTGTAGCTTTTCTATGATATAACACAGAGGCGTCTCTAGCCCATGTAGCGCCCGTGTGTAATCATTACCCTAGCGGCCTCTAGTAAGTGTGTGAAACGGATCTTTGAAACAGAACATATAACACGGGCGCAGGTGCCCGGTGTTTGAAAATGCCCGGCCAGCGTGTGAGTGGAGCTCAGCCGGCGTCCCCTAGAACGCTGCGCCCGTGTGCACCACACACCCTGTACACCCGGTAAAGACGCCTCTGATATAACATATATATAACATTTAGAACTAGAGCCATACTGTATGTGGTAAAACCACGCTGTAGACAATTTTATCTACTGTTACACTGAGAACCGAAATAGGACCTTACTGTTGCGTTTCGTATGGTGAGTGAGATATGCGAAGGCTCGAATGGCCCACTCCCAATTCTTTTATTTAGCGGGTTTCATACTTTTAAGGTTACGGAACACTCAAAAAATCCTCATTACTTTATGGAACCCTACATTAAGTGATCATTACCCGACATTTAATGAGAAACATGTCTATAATAAGCAATATGTGTCTGAGTTCATCTTCTAATTTAATGGATAGTATGTTTTTAGCTTTGATTCTACAATTTGATGCGTATTTTTTTTCTTTCTTGTTATCTAAGAAGTGGCTGATCACTTCTTTTGACACGGAAACAAATAAACAAATATCGAAAATTCAAATGCATAGTCATAATACCACACTAAGAATAAACAAATTGTGTTATAGATATACGAAAGGAGGGACTTGGGGTGGGCCACGACACCCTACACCCAGACCCGAAACAAATATCTATGAACCACGCACATTGGTGCTTAGCATCGTGGAGAAAAAACCACAAATCTGTTATGTGACATTTTTATGCATGATGCAAAAACTGAACGCGAACCGACCTTTGCAACGTCTGACATACATACCTCACGCTAGTTCGCAGTTACAATTTTATTTGAGCTAAGGACTAAGGGATTATGTGAACACGCCACTTAAGCCGCCAAAAATAGATGACCACATCAATGGCTTGACGCAAACGAAGTTCAATTATATTTCGCCGGTTTTATGTGGACCGTGACCCGCTTTTGTGTTCGGACGATATTTCACTAAATGTTAGGCAAATCTTAGTTTTTAAAGGGCTTTTACGGTTGAAGGTTATGTTTATGCTCATATTCAACAATGCTGCAGACTATATTAATAGAAGTGACGGCGAATAGGTGCCTGACTGTAAAGCTGAGCAATTTTGATGCGCGAGCAACATAGTTCTACCGATTCCACCGATAAACCCATTATTTGTCGGCGGTCGCTGGTTTCTTTGGACTACACTGCGCTTACAATCAGTGCTTCGGTGTTAATTTGTTTATGATCTGGTACTACGGTACTGGTAACTCGGTACTAGAGAAAAATAGGAAAATCTTCACTGGATAACAGCAAACTGCAAATTTTGTGTTGCAAATTTTTTTTTTTTTTATCCTGGCTCGGCAAAGTGACTACGCTACACCTGATGGTAAGTGTAGCGCAATCCAAGAATATTGTCGACCAACGATAAACAATGTGTCCATCGTTGGTCGGCAAGATCATGCCGGCCTGCCAAAGGGCCAAGGGGGAGGGGAAGGAAAAAGGGATGGGAAAAGGGTGAGGATCAGGGGGCAAGCCCCCTGGGGAGAACCGGATATACACTGGCTGACCCTGGAACGCGACCCACACAAGGTAGGCCACTATGGCAGGTTTTAGCACCAGTGTACGGTGGTCGCTATCCGGTCGGATACAAGTATCCTCCCACCAGCGTGTTGGATATTTCGTGCAATATCTGATATCAAAAAAGTCGAATGAACAAAAATAGAGCATTTAAAAAATTCGAACGATCTCTAATGTACTTAGTATTTAATTTGCAATGTATTCTTTTAGTTTTATTAACCCTGTATTATACTCTTACTAATGGACGCGAGTTTCCTTTACTAATTATAGGCCTTAGTTCACCACGGTGACTTAATGCGGGTTGGCAGATTTCACACACCTTCGAAATTCTCCTTCTTAAGGAGAATTCTCAGGTTTACATTTTCGGCTACAAATATTTTTTGAGATATACGTATTGAGGTACGTTTACAGTGACTTTTATATCCCGATTAAATCTTAATAACTTTCTTTATTAGTGCAACTGGTTCTAAGAAGTATTATTACATAAATTATGATGTAGTGTGAAAGTCGTAACTTTTGGTAAGGCCTCAGCCAAGGTCTGCACCTCCTAAGGTGCCCTTGTGCTAGTTGCTTCCACTTTTTTAGCTTTATTGGTTGAAACAGTTGCTTTAGTAATATGCTTACGTAGTACAAAATAATTTGATGTTGATGGTAATAACGACTGACGATGAAACACGTGTTCGAGATTTCTTTTTCGGTTTAAATTCATTGTTGTTTGAATTTCGTTACTG
The DNA here is from genome assembly GCA_949126905.1 of Amorpha juglandis. NCBI lineage: Eukaryota > Metazoa > Arthropoda > Insecta > Lepidoptera > Sphingidae > Amorpha > Amorpha juglandis. The sequence continues at coordinate 14,187,424 of OX421374.1, read as the reverse complement.
AAACGATTCCTTTACATTTACAACAAATTTGTATTTATCATTTTGATCTTAATTGAGCGGTTTGAGCCTGCCAGCTGACACATATGTATACCTAAATTTCTTAACATTCCGGTATCTAACATTGAAAAGACTTAAACGACTTCCTAAACAAAAATAAACCTGAAAAAATGGACGTGATGGAAACGCATAGTTATTTGATTCACATTGGTATTTTTTTCACCAACATCAGAGGTAGGGTAAGCTGTATGTTCGATATCTTGGCAACGGATCGCGTGCGCGGCTGCCGCCCACGAGACATCTTTCCACGTTTTTACTGCTTCTATGTGGATCGCTTAAAGCCAATCGATCCGTGGCTTGTATATTTGTTTTGATGATTGTGAGATATGTCTTTTACGTCGAATAACTCCTATGTTAAAGTGGGAAGCAAAATAGATGAAAATGACAAAATGAGATTGGAAATTAAAGCTAAGCTGGGTGGGATAATGTAGGTGACACTTTATATAAAACTAGACTACGATTTAATGATTGCTTACGTTTACGCGAATGTTACACATTGAAATAAATCAAATTCAGTCGTCAGTCACTCTACCCCGTGACTACGAAGGCTGAAAAGAAACTTTCGAAACGTCAGGAGAATTTTTTTAATAATAAACTGCGATAAAATCCGTTTAAATTAGTTTTATTTTAATATGTAACATTCGCGTAAATGTAGGAAATCATTATGTTATACTTAAGTTACGACTTAAATACTTGTCATATTTGTGGTATATTATTATCGGTGGCATAATCTGTTCGGAATTGGATTTCGTCTGGTATACCCATAGGCAAACCCATATCGTATAATTGGATGGAAATATATTATGTAAGAAAAACCTGTGTACTAATTATGACAGCCTCCGTTGCGCAACGGGCGAGTCGGGCGAGCCGGCTGTGAAAGGAGAGGCTGCGGGTTCGACTGCTGCACCGAGACAAATGTTTGTCTGATTCACAAATATTTGTTTCGGGTCTGGGTGTTGTGAAATCGAAAGTCTCCCGTAGTTCCTAACACCCACGACACAAGACTCGTATCTTACTGTGGGGGTCAGGACTATGTGTGTGACTGTTGGCAAAAAAACAAAATAAAACAATATCACCTCTGCTTACTATTTTGTGGATACAGGTGATGTATGTGATTAGTATACAGACGGTGTAACCTACATACTACTGTTGTACACAACGCGGTAGAGAAACGGATGTGGCTAGCGCTAAAACGTTCCGCCTTGAAGGTTGTAATGAAAGTGATTCATACATAATTCTGGGCAACTTATTAAATTTCTTATACATTATGTAGATGTATGGCAGTATTTTTGATGTGACTTTAAAATTATTATTTTTGCATATCCTCAGTGAAAAGGTAAAAATACTGAAGTGCCAATACGTAAACAGAACGTAGAGCATTTTAAAATTGTTTTTTAAGTATAAAAAATCATAAAATTGATATGATTTGCAAAAACCAATTACAATTATTATGATTTTGTTTATTGTACAGAAAGAAATTTAAATTGCTCTACCGTAAAGTTCACGTATCGGCGCTTTTGTATTTTTGCCTTTTCACTGACAAAATAATATCAACAGTATAGTGTAAAGCCTTATTTACCTTTTACTTATAACCATTTTTTTACGTAAAAAGAGGATTACGTTCTTCTCGTCTATGAAAGTAAGTACAGTGAAACCTGGATAAATGGTCTCTGGATATGAGATCACCCCTGTTATTGATAATTACAATGAGGTCCCGACACTTTTGCATTAAAATACCTCTGTTACTGGGAATTTTCAAACCTTTGTAACTGAGACTTGGTTTCTTAGATATTACGATATTTACCTCTATAATTGGAACATTGGAACTTAATAGCCCGCATAAGTGGGAAAATTCACCAGTTGTAGAGAAGTTATGACGCGTTTGTTTTGAGAAGAAATTAGACTCATGGTGGGACCCTCTATATCAGAGTTTCCCAACCTTTTTTAGGCCATGCCCCACCTTAACATTTTTTTGTTAAATTTGTCACCGATATCTAGCATTGCATTTAACCCATAACCATAACCCAAAGCGAAAGGGTTAAAGTCGTATCTAGTCCATTTTTAAATTGTCCCCCTTTACTATCACATTGCCCCCCTGTGGGGCGTGGGCCCCACGTTGGGAAACACGGCTCTATACATAAGACAACTATAATGTTAATCTACCTATTTTGGAAACTGGGTAAATGAAATACTCTTATAAGTGATAAAAAAATGAAGGTCCTTCAGATCCCACTTCTCCAGGTTTCACTGTATATTATTCTATTCTTTGGGCGCACTATGAACCCTAACCGGATTTATAGATTTAAAAAAATGAGATGTCTTTTTGTACGGCGTAGCGACCATGAAGGCTGAAAAGCTTTAAAAACGTCGGGACCAAAACTAAATAAAAAACCGGTACAAAATCCGTTTAAATTAATTTTATTTCTACTTATCAAACTTTGTCAATCATTGAAGTTAGTTTGAATGGGCAAACTCAAAATAATGTTGTGTGAAGTTCCCCTTATTTCTTCGCTAAGAACTCCGAATGGGTGAGTTAATCAAGACTTGACGTGGAAAGTTTACAAATTATGCGTTTGGATTGTATAATCCATTATGGTTTGTTTACTATTGTCAACAGTCCTGGATTTGTAAATAGGCCGTGTAGGCCGCGGCCTATGGGCGGTAGCCTCTTAGGGGTGACAGATTTCAGAGGACGCTCACTCGATGTAAGTATAAGAGTACTAATAATTATCTTTAATTAATTAATAATTTCATTAATAACTTCTAACTCATTCGTTTATTTAACTTTAGTGCCTTCCATAATACAAATAAATGGAAAATTATTAAGTATTTTAGAAACCTATATACATACATACATAAACCTACCTATATGGGGCAGCGGAAATAAAGTGGCCTACACTCATAAAAAATATAAATCCGGCACTACTTGTCAGTAATTTTATAAAATTTTAAAGCTAAAAGATAAGCGTGGATCGACCTGCATTGATTGCAACGCAGATACGCAATGGATATTGGTTTTATACGTGCATTTGGCTGATACCATTCCGTACGGATATTGTACCCACTGATTTATAGCTTATACTGGCAAACGAGCATGGGGGTCACCCGATCTGATGATAATCTCCACCGCACATAAACATCCACAACATTTGAAGAATCATGGACGCGTTCCCGACATTAAGGAAAAGGGATGATTAGGGGATTGGTGAAAGGAAAGGGATTTAGCCCTCCGGATATCTCATTGCCGTACAAAACGCAAAAGCAAGCTGCTACTTCATGTTTTTCTGTGAGACGGTTCTCCCCAGGGGCTTGCCCCCTGATCCTCACCCTTTTCCCATCCCTTTTTCCTTCCCCCCCTCCTTGGCCCTTTGACAGGCCGGCATGATCTTGCCGACCAGCGATGGACACATTGTTTATCGTTGGTCGACAATATTCTTGGATTGCGCTACACTTACCATCAGGTGTAGCGTAGTCACTTTTCCGAGCCAGTATAAAAAAAAAAAAAAAAAAAGACAGTGGAATCAACTCGGTCGAACCGACTCAATCCGGCGCATGCTGTAGTCAAAACTGTCTTAACGCCGTGGCTCTGCCACTTAAAATTGAAGTACCACTTTAAGTTTTAAATAAATGTATATGCAGATCAGTGTGCCTAGTGAAAGAAAGAAACAATTTAGTTTTTCTTCACATTCCATGTCAAGAACATTAACTGCGATCTATATAGAATATATACAGCGTCATCTAGTGTCTCGAAGTATCGAATATTAAGAAAATCTCGCACAAATCTTAAATTTCATCCCCACCACCTCGATGTCCAACGTTCCACAACAACGCGATTCTTACGACATTTTTTACCTCCCATCACCACTCTGTGGAACCAGCTGCCGCCGGCGGTCTTTCCGGACCGTTACGACTTGGGAACCTTCAAGAAGAGAGCATATTCCTTCCTGAAAGGCCGGCAACGCGTTTGCAAGCCCTCCGGTGTTGCTGGTGTTCATGGGCGGCGGTGATCACTTTACATCAGGTGAGCCTCCTGCCCGTTTGCCCCCTTTTTCCATATAAAAAAAAAAATAGGCACACATATGACATTTTAATATGGAATTTCGAAGAGAAAACGCTTGGGCATAAGTTGACACGGAAAACTGTATATACTGTAAAAAATACTGTAAAGCTGTATACACATTATGATAGACAGCTCTTTAATATACACCAATTAAAGAAATAATTTAAATAGCACATTTACAAGCTCACGCTTATATACCCGAAGGAGTGGGTAAAACTACAACAGGGATGTGGATATGCATAGGCGGTTGAGATCACTTACCCACTGACCCACTTCTTTGTTTGCTGCTCTCTGCTATAAAAAAAATTAGTGTGATACCCACATTTCGTCGAGTTTATTTGTGTTGCATGCTGTGATAGGGGGTTAGTCTATCGCCAGGTACAAATTTCAATGCCGGGCAATTCGGTATATTTTTTTGTATCGACAACTCAAACACAAATTGTGATTGGCTCAATTGGAGTTTGAACCCAAGATCTCACGGTTTTGCAATCTAAGTAAACTATCACTAGATCATTGGTGCGATTGAAATATTTAGAATCTTACAACTATAATATAATTTATCAGGCGGTTTCATCGCCAAGAGCTATTCCAGTGGATTCCAAAGGATCTATTAATATGAAATCGATCGTTGATAGATGTATTTTGTCTCATGCTCTATGTTGGTTATAGCCTATGATGGTTCTGTAAATTATTTCGTCTACAGCGTACTTTGAGGATTAATTATTTTCTAGCACATCTGAAATTACTTTATTTTCAATATATCTAGTCATTACATCCCACTTCCCACTCCAAATCACTTCATCGCCTCCGAGTTTTCTCTAGACCCTATACCACCTCCTTGAAAGCCTTTAGCGCCCACAAGGAGCCGTTATCGTCTACTTGCCCAAGCGGCTTACTGTAATACTGTAAGTACTGAATGTAAGCTGATCCCGAAACACGAACCGTCGGGATATGGCGATGGCGAGTTTTTTTTTTATTTGATTGAATAACGAGACGAGCAAGGCGCTCGCCTGATGGTATGCCCATAAACATAAACAAAACCACACAGAACGTTACATTACAAAGCACTGCATGGCACTGAACTGCGCTCGTCACCCGGAGACATAAGATGTTAAGTCTCATAATGCCCAGTAATTTCATTGGCTTCAACGTCCTTCAAACCAAAACACAACAGTACTTCCACACACACGAGGAGCCTACCACCTTTTCACCGTATGTATGGTGGGTACTATCTTGTCTAGTATAAATATGTATCAGGTTCTTTTCCACCCCACTCCAACTAAGTTATCTAAAATGATGTTAATTTTTTATATATATTTTATCACTACAACGACCCGTTATTAGTTTTCAACCGCTGTAGTACTTTCTTCTATTATCAAAAGCTTTTAGCGTTATCTCTACTTGAAACTGCGATAGAGCGGCTAGTGGGGGCTGGGGTCAATACAAACATCTATAAAACAGCTAATATTGTAAATATCGGTTATTTACGTCGGCAACACATTAATGTAATATATAAGAGGATTTAGACCAGTGTTTCCCAACCTTTTTTAGGCCATAACCACCTTAACATTTTTTTGTTAAATTTATCACCGATATATCATTGCATTTAAATAACCCAAAGCGAAGGGGTTAAAGTCGTATCGAGTCCATTTTTAAATTGCCCCCCTTATCTATCAAATTGCCCCCCTTATCTATCAAATTGCCCCCTTAACTATCAAATTGCCCCCCTGTGGCGCGTGGTCCCCACGTTGGGAAACACTGATTTAAGATTTTAGTTGAAATGTCGTTTGCTAGTTTTTTTTAATTTTAATTTAATTTAATTGACTGACCAGACGAGTAAGCCGCTCGCCCGATGGTAAGCGCCACGCCTGCCCATAAACGGAAGTAACACCACACAGAACATTTAGTTACAAAGCACTGCATCGCAATGACCTGCGCTCGTCACTCGGAGACATAAGATGTTAAGTCTCATAATGCCCAGTAATTTCACTGGCTTAAATGTCCTTCAAACCGGAACACAACAGTGCTTACACTTTGCTTGGCGGCAGAAATAGATAAAACGGTAGTACCAATCCAGACGGCCTCTCGCATACGAGGGACCTACCACCTTGTAAAAGTTCTGGGTGGCGTCGCATCTGTGTATGGGCAGACGTAGAGCTTACCATCAGGCGAGCGCTTGGCTCGTCTCGTCATTCAATCAAATAAAAATAAAACACTTTGTGTTTGAGTTTACGATTCAAAGAATTACACTTATGAGTACACATTACTATTATGAGTGGTAAAGCTACGCTGTAGACAGTTTTGTCTACAGCATGAATGGGCTGGCTCAACCGGGTCGTTACCACTATATCACAGAAAACCGACGTAAAGTAGCGGCTTGCTGCTGCGTTTCGTACGGTGAGTAAGATATCCGGAGGCCCAAATACGGATCTAATTCTCAATCCCTTAATTATATCTTCCTTTTAATATCGACGCGCCTATGATTCTTCTAGTATTGTAGGCCTACATGGGCGGTGAACATCACTTACCATCAGGTAACCACTGGCTCGTTAGCTAGTTTATGCTATAAAATAAAATGACATGCCATACCCTTGATTGGAATTGGCACGATGTGGTAAAAGGCAGTCCAGATATCATATAATAGGACAGCAATAAGCTCGGAAAACCATGTCTTTTTTTATTTGATTGAATGACGAGACGAGCAAGGCGCTCGCCTGGTGGTAAGCGCCACGCTTACCCACAAACAGGAGTAACATCACACAGAACTTTAAATTACAAACTACTGCATGGGACTGAACTGCGCTCGTAACCCGAGACGTAGGATGTTAAGTCTCATAATGCCCAGTAATTTTACTGGCTTTAATGTCTTTCAAACCGAAATGCAACACACACACACACTGTTGTTTGGCGGCAGAAATAGAAGAGCGGTGGTACCACCGACTTTCGTCTCGACAGTCCATACCACGATCGAAACCGTCGTCGTCGTAGTCGTGAGGAAACCTGCATACCTGAGAAGTCGATAAGATTTTTCGAAGGTATGTGAAGTCTGCCAACCCGCATTAGGCCAGCGTGGTAGACTAAGGCCTAATCCCTCTCATTCAGTAGAGGAGGCCCGTGTTCAGCAGTGGGACGATAATACAGGGCTAGTAAAAAAATAATAATACTTTACTTTGGGTAATATTTTTAGAATACTGAAAATTCCAAGTTGTAGTGCAAGTAGCACACGCGTTCGCAGTAACCACTGCTCAAGACTATAAACTGCATTAGTTACGGAGAAGAATGAGTTTTGGAGTACATAATAATATTATACTGGACTTGCTATTTAGGTGTGTCTCTTGAAACTCCTATAATATAATAGTTTTAAACTTTTGTTTGACTTGGATTAGATGTACATATAAATGGAGATAATTAAAAAATTACCAGATTATTATACCAAAACAAGAGGTAACGCCTACAACCAAGAGACCGATTTTAATGAATATTTTTTGGTTTTATTTTGTTTTTACTGCATAGAAATTATTGCTTTATATTAGTAATGATTTTTTCCTAATTGTAAATTCTAGTTATTACTAAATTATGTATAAAACCCTAAAATTTGTTAGACAAAACTTTACTAAAATCGTATAATAAAATGTTTGTAAAAGCTTAATAAAGGATATTTTTATATTTATTTTTAGTAGTAGGATATATCCACCCGAATAGCAACCACCGTACACATAGTGTTACAACCTGCCATAGCACACGCCACGCGCCACACGCCTTGTGTGGATCGAAAGAAAGAGAGAAAGAAAGAAAACATTTATTGGCAACCATTGGGTGGTAAAAAATTTAACAATATAAGTAAGTATTAAAACAATAGGTAAATAATACAAAACAAAAAACAAACAAACAAAAACAAGTGTATACGGTATATGTCCCACCACAACAGTGCCAATCGCGCTCCAAGATCAGCCTGTGTATATCCAGTTATCCCGAGGGGCTTGTGATATGACTTAATGGTTGTTTGGGGCGGATACATCCTTGTATCACTGTGCCTGCATCGGTTATCCGCCTGCCCTATCGCAGGTAGCTCGATTTGCTTCTTCCCTCTCCAGAGAGAAGAAGCATTTATACAGGCCGGCATGAGTCTGGTGGCCACCGATAAACTCATTGTTATTGGTCGTTGGTTTATTTGGTCTGCACTACGCATACCATCAGGTGTAGTGCAGTCACTTTCCTGTGCCCGAATAAAAAAAAATATATATTCAGTAATTAGCTATCGTTTTCCAGTATTTATGGATCTAAAAGGATAAAAATTATACTTTGCATAATATCTAATCCTTTACTAGCTTTTGCTCGCGGTTCTGTCCGCGTGAATGTATTTTTGTATTAGATCCCACGGGAATGGACTACCCTAGTACAATATATTGTAAGTTTTATGCTAGATCATGGTATACTTGTGTGCTTAATTTCATTCAAATTCATTCAGCCGGTATATGATGATAGATTATGATATCCAAATTAACGATCACACACGTCCAAACTTTGACATTTATAATATTACTGGGAGTCTGTCGCGGAAATGATAAGAATTCAAACAAAAACATAGAGAAAAAGACTTCATGGATTACCACCATCAAATGATAACTATTCTAAACTTGGCACTTGTTTCACCACCTCCGACTAAATTCTGCTTACTAATAAAATATGACACAAATACAAAAGTCACACTCTGACTTAATACCGGAAGAAAGACGCCTAATAAGTACTTTTAGTAATAACAGTCTTAAACATTAATTGGTCATTAAATCTTAAATATTGTGAAATAGGCTCATAATCTACAGAAAATAAAAATATTTACCGAATCGAGGATCCCGGCCATAGGAACAGTGACAGTATCCTCTCCACCAGCCGCCACTAACTTCTCCAAGACCTTAAGAGTCTGCTCCACAGCCGGCCACTCTCCCTTCTGCGCCAGCACCAAGATCTTGCTGGCGACCTCCCGCATGTTGATCCCAGCGCTGGGCGGCTTGACCACATCAGCTCCGTTGCCTTCTTTGACTTCCTTCTTATCGCCATTGTTGGAAGACGTCTCGTCTTTCTCCTCCGTGGGTTTCGCTGGTGGGTTTTTGTCGTCATCGTTCTTCTTCGGCGGACCCTTGGCCTTCTTGCCGGCAGCCTGCGACATCCTGGCATCCCAGTATCACACGATCACACTGCACCGTCGCGGGACATGGTGGATGTTATTCGGCGAGCGGCCGGGGCATGACTGCGGCACGGTTGCGTAGCGCGAGCCGATTTCTTGCATGATACGAGTAAATAAAGGCGGTGCGCTCGCCTGGATTTACAAACAAACTTCCAAGCGATGTCTCACCGTGTCCCATGCATCGACCCATTTTTTTTGGGGACGTCGTTGAGGGATTGGGTTAAGATTGTCTTATGATGGTAATTTATTTTGTTTTTGTATTTGACATATATAAAAATAATAATTCCAGTTCATTTTCATTCATAAACATATAAAATATGTAGATATTAGAAGTAGTTAAATGATATAGTAGTCAAACTCCATAAACAACGAATAATTTTCATGTTTTAGATACATAAGTACCTTAAAATTGTTACCGTATCTAATATACCTATCCATATTTACTATATAATTATGGACGACGGGTTAATTAACTACGACGATTTGAATACATTTATTATAATTATTTATGTAAATGTAATTATTTATGTATTATTTATAAATTATTATCTATTTTATGTCAGATCATCATTCTTTAACGGTTCATTTGCTCATGAGCCTTACAAAATGTTGTTTTTAATAATCATTTAATCTTGAACTACACATATATTTGTCATGTTTGATCCACGAAGACACGAAGAACATGCCGACATAACAAAGTAATTAAAGCTAGTTTCCTTTTCGTACATCCTTATGTAAAACTGATACAAAATTTCATATTCTACATACTGTATCAATGTTATGGGCCTCCACTATTAATTCCTCTCGAGTTATACCGGAGTCCACCAAGCTGGCCTGCTTAGCCTAAACGTCTTAATAACGTCTTAACGTTTCATACCTTCTAATATTTCATAGAGAAATTTCTAGTAGATACTTATTCCAGTTTCCTTACCCTGTTTTCCATCATCGTTAAAGCAAGCGATAACATTCATATTATTATTGAACACACAAATAACTTCAAAAAGTTACTGATTTTTCCCTGGGGCTTAGAACCCGCAATCTCGATAGTCCGTTCAACTCCCCGCTAAGCTATCGCCATTTTATAAACCTACATGTGAAAGTAAAAATGACCATAACGCATAATCATCTTTCCAGATACACATCGAGGGTGAAAATTTGCATGTTTCGTCACAAAGGTGCCGCCGGAGGGAGAGGGCGGGGGTGCCGACCGTCGCGTGCTCCACGCGCCACTTCCGGCGGGAGGGGAGGGGAGAGGGGGAGGAGAGGCCAGCCTTACCCTCGGCCTCGATACAACATCAGATACCAAAAGAATACTGGGCTTGACCGGGGTAATGATTGGAGGATATTTTCAGATTTTATTATCAAAATGAATGGTCTAATTCAGTGTTTCTCAACCTTTTTTAGGCCATGCCTCACCTTAACATTTTTTTGTAAAATTTGTGACCGATATCTAGCATTGCATATAAATAACCTAAAGCGAAAGGGTTAAAGTCGTGTCGAGTCAATTTTTAAATTGCCCCCTTTAACTATCAAATTAAATATTATTGCCCTGTAGGGCGTGGGCCTCACGTTGGGAAACACTGGTCTAATTGGTTTATAAGCCAACCGTAGACTTACGAGACCAGGTTTCTTATTTAAATTAACTTCATTGATATGCTTCGCTTTTAAAAGAAATATTGTTTAGAAGTTCCAATATCCATTCACGGTTTTTTACTTCTATAGCTCGAACAAATTGCGGGTGTAATAATTTCATCTGTACAGCAAGGAATAAATCAACAATGAAAAATTATGAAGTAGTCTTTTTAACGTATAATAATTTCAAAAATAACTAACTAATACTAATAACAAAGGACGTTATATTAATCTATTTATTAAGTTGGTATAATCTATTTTCAATCTTCTTAATAGGGACTGCTGAGACTAAAGTCGCAGGTTTACTACCAGACCGAGGAGCATGCATCTCTTTAGCAGTGATGGAAAACATCGTGATTAAATGAGTGATTGAAAGTAATTTTTCTGTTTGTGAACAACAAATATTTGTTTCGGGTTTGGGTATTGTGGGACCGTAAGTCTCACGTAGCGCCTACTATCCATACTTTATCACTTGTTATTCTCTTAGATAAGTAATTATTATATGTTAAAGTACGCCAAGTGATAACGTATGGGACCGTTTAGTGTGAGTTCGCGTGAGGTTTGTTATCGTTTCGATTAAAACAATATAAAGACTAGTGTTTCCATATGTCTTGTTACGCCAGAATTTGAGAGCTATGCTTCAGTAAGCCTCTAGTCCAGTTAATGACGCGTGATAGAACGAGCCGACTTAAGGATGAAAACCATCTTACTGGTGTACAAGTCGCGGCACGTCTTTAAATGTGGTAAATTTGACAAGTGAGTGACTGTTGTTGTGGTCAACTGAAATTGCACTGACTCCAAAGAGACCTATAGAAAACCTTTACTTTTCAGTGGTATTTTATTGAAGTTAGGTTTTGAATTTTGGTAAAATTTATTTTACTCCTAATTTTTTTTAATAGGTACAGTAGTAGTATGTAAATTCCTATACAATAATATAACCGCGATGAGTGCGCCGGTTGTTTTGTTATTGTTTCCAGTAAATGGATCCGTGCTTGGATAAAAAGAAAAACAGTTGCTATAAATCCGTCTAAGGTTTAGAAACTGTGGAACACTATGATGATTCGCGAGTTTATTGAAACTAAAAACCTCCAAATTTCAATAGAGGAGATGGTCGGAAGCTAGCACAAGCCTGGGATCCGATTATACACTTAATAAAATCGGAACCCAAAAGACCAGCTGCCAGACCTCAAGACACCGTGAGCTCCTTCTGCGTAGATCGGACCATCAACAAACATTATTAATTTTAAACTGAAGGTGGATACATTGTGGCATAACCTACACCTCAGTCCACCCCGTAACTACGAAGGCTGAAAAGCTTTCGAAACGTCGGGACCAAAACTGAAATAAAAATCCGCGATAAAATCCGTTTAAATTAGTTTTATTTCAATATGTAACATTCGCGTAAACGAAAGAAATAATTATAAGACTGATTTTTCTAACGTTTACTATCAAACATTTACGAAGGCCAAACAAACCGGACATACTATTACTTTGTAATAATGAGTGGGGACATCCATATTCTATTGGTGATAAGTCAAGCGTTGATAAGTCAGTGCTTCGCAGACGGCGTTGCGGCAATAACGTATTTATGGTAAAATGTGGTGTAAAAGTGTATTGTTTGTTAGGAACTTATCGCCTATCACCAGGTAAGTGAGTGTGATTTTTAGTTGTCTTTCTGAATTAAGGGTATATGTAGGCAATTTAGTGATAAAATATATGATTCTGTTATCGTTCAAATTGTATTATTTTAGAGTCGTAGAGCCACATTGTAGACAAGTTTATCTACAGCATTAATGGGCTGGCTCGATCGGATTGTTCCCACTGTCTAACAGAAAACTGTCATAAAGGAGTGAGATAGATAGATAGATTTGCTGGTGGGAGGGTACTGCTGGTGGGAGGGTACTTGTATCCGACCGGATAGCGACCACCGTACACTGGTGCTAAAACCTGCCATAGTGGCCCGCCTTGTGTGGGTCGCGTTCCAGGGTCAGCCAGTGTATATCCGGTTCTCCCCAGGGGCTTGCCCCCTGATCCTAACCCTTTCCCCATCCCTTTTTCCTTCCCCTCCCCTTTGGCCCTTTGGCAGGCCGGCATGATCTTGCCGACCTACGATGGACACATTGTTTATCGTTGGTCGACACTATTCTTGGATTGCGCTACACTTACCATCAGGTGTAGCGTAGTCACTTTGTCGAGCCAGGATAAAAAAAAAAAAAAAAAAAAATATGCGGAGGCACAAATCTCCTTCTCTGTCCCTTAATTATCTCTTTCCTTTAAGGTCGGCAACGCATCCATGATTCTTTTGGTACTGTGGGCGGTGGAGATCACCATCAGGTGGCCCACTTACTCCTTCACTGGTCTATACTATAAATAAATACTGTAATAATTATTTTAATCCATAGACAAATATTTCCACTATTATAAGTTTGCCATAAAAAAACTAGGATTGATCGCACGTTTAAAACAAAGTGGTATTTACCATAAAGCTGAATATATGAATTAAAATAATTGAAATTAGGCGCAATATATATTTCGTAATTAAAATATTTTACTTTAACAAATTATTGATGTGACATAGCGCAGAGGCGTTTCTGGTAGCAATCTAGCGCACACGATCCCCCAGAATTGTCTTAATTGCGAATAAAGCCATTGCGGGGTTTTAGATGGTTTATTAGCGTAGGGTATTTTATAGGTACATCGATATATAGTATCAAAATATATTGCCAAAAGACGATGTATTGCGGAAAAAACATCGGTATATCTATATTTTTTAACATCCCTAAAATAAGGCTTAGTTAGTACGAGCGCGACTACCACGATGCACGGGTGACCAAGGCCGGACCGCACGCAAATATTCGCATCGTCCAACTGCAGGCAATTATGAAAATTTCAGAGTACTGACAGAAACTATATTCATAACAGTGATAAATTTACTACTATCATTAAAACTCATCACATTACAGAAGCTGATCAATTATGAGAGTTGATAACAATGAACGAATTGAAGTATTTTGTTGTTCCGTCTGCTTTATCTTATCGTATTAAAAATTTATGACTTTTTTACATAGATATTATTGTCACTTGGTTCGATGCTTCCAGGCATTTATAAAATGTGTACAAAAAATACAGCAGTACGCCGCTTCTTTATGTGGGTTTTCTGTGAGACTGGTAACAACCCCGTCGAGTCAGCCCATGCATGTTGTAGACAAAACTGTCAACAGCGTGGCCTACAACAAAAAAAAACTTATACTAATATCGTATCCAAAAGGTTAAACTAGATATTGGAAATAATGAATACTTCGCTTAAAGTAAAGCAAATCTGCCAACCCTATTAGGCCACCGTGATGGACTAAGGCTTAACCTCACTCATTCAGTAGAGGAGACCTATGCACAGCAGTGGGATGTATATTATTATAGGGCTAGTGTTACTATTATTATTAAAGTATATAAATAAATACACCCAACAGTCACACACAGTCCGGACCCCACAGTAAGATACTAGTCTTGTGTCGTGGGTATAAGGAGCTACGAGAGACTTTCGGTCTCGGTACGGGGATCGAACCCGGGGCCTCGCGCTTCACAGCCGGCTACTCGCCCGCTGCGATACGGAGGCTGTCGATAAATATGTCGGAGTAATAATTTGAAGCCATCACATCATTGGTCTACTTGTTTGGGATAGGCAACCGTTGGGATCTGGGTTTATTTCCAAGGCGAGTTATCACAGGTTGTCTTTGTTTTCCAAAAACCCAATAAAAAAAATAACACTGAACTGAAATATCAAAAATTAAAATTACTAAATCTCTTTAAAAAGAAAATGGGCATCAGCACCGGTATCTTGAAATGGTTATTTTTACTTTTTTTAGCTAAAACGAAACTTTACCTAGGCTTTATCTTATTTAATCTTACTTTAACAATTTTCCTAACAGGAAAATCGGCCTCCTTATTCTGCGTAGTTGAGTAATAAGGAAACCTAGATAATTTATTGAACACATAAATGTATAGTTTTAAGGTCACAGAATCTGATCGATTAATTATTGCTATTTCTTCACTTCTGTTCCTTGTATATTTTATTGACATATAGGGCAATGATCAAAAGTGGCTAAGTCTGTATTTTAAATATATATAAAAAAAGGTATTTTTAATGTATTAAAATAGTTATAATGACATAAAAATCGACAAATAATAATTATATACACCCAACAGAAACACACATATTCCTGGCACCACACTAGGTTAACCTGTATCGTGACTATAAGGAATTACGAGGGGCTTGAGATCTCACAATATCGAACAAATATTTGTTGATCACACAATCATTTGTCACGGTGCGTGAATCGAACCCACGGCGTTTCGCTTCGCAACCGGCTACTCGCCCACTGCGCCACGGATTGAATGAAAATTACATCGTTTATTTATCGCGCCGGTAATAGTCCTTATCTTGTTGATCTATTGTAACTAAGTACAAAAAATGATAGCTAACAATTGGTACAGACTGCTGAGAGAGATTTACTTCGAAACCAGCCCCTAGAGCATGCACTGTCATTTCGAACTTAAATTAATTGTATTAATAGTACGTTGACATCCAATTTTTTAACAGTGAAGGAAAACTTGCAAACGTGACAATTTTGTACAACAATTTCGAAGGTATGTGAAGTCTGCCAACCGACATTAGGCCTTGTGGTGGAATGAGGCATCCCTTCTCTTTCATAGAGTAGGCCCGTGTCCTGTTATACTATACTAGAATAATATACTGATGATGTTGATATGCGCATTATCATACATACCTATATCATATATAATGTAATTATTAAGCCAAATGACATATAGCATTAAATATTAATTAAGTATTAACTATTTGTACGTCCCAATGTCAATCATAGAGGACAGTTTATTTAATTTTAAAATCTATTTATAATGTTATACCTATGTTTACAAATAAATGATTCTGATTCTATGGGGAAGAACTTGCCATAGTGGAGCGTTCCGGGGGTATCGTGTTCCGGGGTATAACAGTGTAATAATTTGCTTAGTGGAGCATATACGAACGCAAAGTATCTGGCAACAGTTAATGAGAAGCAAGATATTGAGGTCAGTAGTATAAGAAAAACCAGTAGTAAGGTAACAATCAGTATGCATGTTGCCTATAAAGCTTCGTGAGTTTTGTAAATAAGTCTAATTCTAGAAACATCATAAAGTTTAATCGTTGTTTAATTCTGAACGTTTAGTCGAATATTTTGGAAACATATTATGGATTCAATGTGCGATTGCACATATAATGCGACATTGCGATTGCGATATAATGCACATTTTGGTATTTAGTTTATACTAGCTATCCCTCGCGGTTTCACCTGCATGTTACTCCCCTGCTCGCATGGGTCATTGCGTGATATACATATAAACCTTCCTCATGAATCACTCTATCTATTGCTAAACTAAACTGCATTAAAATCCGTTGAATAGTTTAAAAGATCTAAGCGAACAGACAGCGGCAGAGACTTCATTTTATACTATGTAAAGATTTCCTTGAGACAGCTGCTGTGACATAGAGGTCGAGTAGCCAGATACGAAGCTAGAGGCTGCGAGTTTAATTGCTACATCGGGACAAACGTTTGTGTGGTCCACAGATATTTGTATAGGGTCTGGGTGTGTTTTCTCTCCAGAGGCAGTCACGTCATGTCAGGCAGGCATGTCAAGTTTAATAAAATAAATTCAAATGAATGACAGTCCCAGTCAGTACCCGTTCACGAGCATGACGCGGGAAGTCGTAGAACTCCCTTACATGACTTGTTTACATTCCATTACGGAATGTAGGTACAGTTTCCAGTTGACTTCATGAACTTTCCTGTTACTGTTTTGGTTTCGTGTATCGATTGTTTTTGAAATTGCCTCATACTTAAACTCACGGCTGTATTCCTGAAGGGGTAGGCTCAAATGCAGTTACGCTTCACTGGCGTTTTCATCCTCCGATCGGATAGAGGGCGAGCCTATCGCGTTCTCGAACACCAATTTAATTCCGAAATAGGTTTTTTTTTTATAGCATAGGCCGGCACACGAGCAAGGGGGTCACCTGATGGTAAATGATCTCCACCGCCCATGTACGCCCACCATCAGAACAGTCATGGGCGCGTTGCCGACCTTAAAGGAAAGGGATAATTAGGGATTGGGAAGGGGAGGGGATTTGGGCTTCCGGTTATCTCACTCACCGTACAAAACGCAGCAGCAAGCCACTACTTTACGTCGGTTTTCTGTGAGACAGTGGTAACGATTCAGTGAGCCAGCCCATTCATGCAGTAGACAAAACTGTCTACAGCGTGGCTCTACCACTCAAGGTAATCATAACCGCACATTTTTGATTGCCCAACCTGGGGCTGGAACCTTGCAATGTTACAAACAGGTAGGTTCCTCATATGTGGGAGGATGTCTGGGTCGGTACCACCACTTTGTCTATTTCGGCCGTCAAGCAACAGTACGTAAGCACTGCTGTATTTCAGTTTGCAGCACGTTGAAGCCAGTGCAATTATGTCATTATGAGACTTAACATCTTATGTCCCGGAGTGGCTGACGAAGTCCAGTGCCACGTAGTGTTTTGTAATACAAAGTTCTGTGTGGTGTTGCGCTCTGTTTGTGGGCAGGTGTTCCGATTATCATCAGGCTAGTGAATTAATTGTTTGGTCATTCTGGCTTTTAAAAAAAAACACCTATCAAAAAGAGTGTATTGCAGAATATAATGTTAATTATAATATTATTTAGATTAAACTAAATTATGTATAATCTCTAAGAATTACATGGTTTTATCTACAACACTTCTATCGTAAATTAATAAATTAGCTTACAAAACGTGTAGATAATGATATCACTGTATTTATGTTTGTATTGAGGTAACATTAAACTCTAGTATCAGTCTCAGCATATAATTATCGCCTAAAGAGAAACTTCTTATCTACGACAGATATTACTTTATAAGAGGAAGAAATAAACTACGCCTTGCCAAATTTTATGATCACAGCATATTAAAATATCTTTCTGCTACCTGCTTAATAAGCGTCATAAATGGCTTCATAGGGTTGTCTTTGCAAAAATGTAACAAAATGAAAACTTCCGATATTGCATCCCCGGGTTTATTTACTTTGAAGTGACGATATGGGAGTAACTATTAATTAATCTGTGATATGGGCCACATGTAAAATTGGGTTAATATTTGTCGGTATTAACTAATATTGATATATTTTTCAAGTAGTATAATATTTTTTAATAATTTAACTAATATGTGAATATCATTAAAACATATTCTCGCTTGTGTCACCGCGTATCCGCTGAGTAATAATATGCGACCGATATTAACTGGACGATATATGAATATAGTGAATATAGTCTAGTCGGAATCGGCGCATGAGTACCGAAAACTTTCCACCTCAATTTTTTTTATGTGATACTCTTCAAATTGACCTTACCCTACTGATGATATAAATGCATGTTGTCATGGGGCAACCCCGTCCCATATTGTTTAAACCGAAATTGTTTAAACAATTTTAAGCAATTGTAATTTTTCATCCGGACATTTTTTTATATTCTTTACTGAAATACAAATAAAAAAGGTCCTATGACTTTTTACGATAAAGTTAATATTTTTAGAGATATGAAGTTTTAAAGGTTCGAAAAATCTCTTATTTGGGTACTTTTGACCCATGAAAAATATATCAAAAAATAAAATAGCCACCTCTAGCCACAAGTAGTGTTAAAATGGCAGGCAGAGGTGAAATGTAGGTCAAAAAGTATGTCCTAAGTGAACGACCTAAACAAGAGCTCGCTACGTGAGATGCACGTAAAAGTGACACTTATTTACAATTATATAGGTACGTTTTGAGAAGTATCATAAAACATGCTCATTACAACGAGGAAAAAAGTTGCGTATCAGGGGCATGTGCACAAAAGATACGAAAAACGATACCTACAACTTATTTTTATATATTTCACTAGTTTTTGCTCGCGGCTCCGCCCGCGTGATCTGCTTTATCCGGGATAAAAAGTAGCCTATCACACAAGTCAGCTCATACCCTGTCTGTATACCAAATTTTATCAAAATCCATTCAGTAGTTTCAGCGTGATTGACGGACAAACATCCAAACAAACAAACTTTCACATTTATAAAATTAGTGGGATTCTAGCCCTGTATTATATACGTCCCACTGCTGGGCACGGGCCTCCTCTACTGAGTGAGAGGGATTAGGCCTTAGTTCACCACGCTGCAGTGCTGGCCTAATACGGGAAGGCAGACTTCACATACCTTCGAAAAATCTTATCGAGTTCTCAGGTATGCAGGTTTCCCTTGGGGCTGGTTTCGAACCTGCGACTTTCGTCTTGACAGTCCATACCACTCCCCGCTGAGCTATCGCTGCTTACCTACAACTTATAAGATACTATAAGAACTTATGAGAAATTCTGGTTATGCAAGATGAGAGAGTGGATGGGCATTGTTAGCACTGCAGAGCTTTTGGGCCTCGCGAGAGAGAGTCATAATAGAATAATTCAAGGTTACGGCAAACCTGCACTAATTGGAGTGGCACACAAAGAATAAGTTTTGCAGAGAAATAAGTTTTGAGATTTGCGACTGGTCTGGTCTGAGAAGCACCAAGAAACTCAGCCGTAGGTCTTTTGCATAAATTTTCTATTATATCCTCGTCTGTGTCAACTGATGAAACTGATGAACTCACTCCATCTAAAGTCTAAACAGGATTTTTAAAATCTCATGTACCTATTTGATTCCTTCGACTTGAATTAATGAACCAATGAATTCAGTTTGTAGTCAGGCGTATGTGTTATTAGATGTATTTATTTATATCTTCCCATGTCCTCCAGATGGTCCCATCAAGTCCGGTCAGCTAGCGGGAGTTATCTTCACAACCCGGGATCCGAACCTCTGACTTACGACACACTAGGCAATGTGTTACAAGATACCGTCGAGAAGTATCCCAATAGAGTCGCAGTACGGTCTCTACATGAAGGTGTGACACTGACATACGAAGAATTACTGACGCAAGTATGTTTTATATTAGTAGCCGAGCACAATCGAGCGTTTGCATCAAATAATATATTCCTTTATATGCGCCTCAGATAAACGTGCATTAAATTAACAACCGAGGCAAGAATTCAAGGAATAACAAAAAATAATTCAAAATCTAAAAAGCTAAAAGTAATAAATTTTAAGTCGGTCCTGTTGCAGTTTAATGGTTAATGATAATAAAATAAATTGTAGTTTGTTTTTAGCTTTTAGTCTTTTGACATTATATTTTTTATTAAATGTTTTTATTTTACTTAGTTAAAGAATCATTAAAATCTGTGCATAAATGTCCAATTAATCTAATTAATCTTTCATCACCGATTTCACGTCTTTAGGGGTAGAATTATTTCTTCAAATTTAAATTTACTACTGAAGACCTGGAAACAAAAAGTATAATTGAATTCGGTCCAAATTTGGCGGAGTTATACGTTATAGGTGAATATACTTATTGAGAACTTCAATTGAGTATCTTCCTTTTTTTATGCGTCGGTTAAAGACTGTCATTTACGAGGCACCGTGGATTTTTATAATAAGAATGTTATATTACTCATTGACGTATGCTCCTGTGTCGTAAAAGAACTGTGTACGCGACCCTATAACTTAGTCTATTAAAGAAAACCCAAAATTAACCTGATTTTTATTTTATTACCAGAGTAGTAAAAATTGACACTTTAACAATCTCCAACAGTGTAGATGCCATAACATGAGCTATGTAAATAAACCTAGTCATTGTATTAATCCGACAAAAAGAAGGATCTTCCTCTTCTTTCAGTCTGTATGTGGCATCAGAGCATCTATACGAAAATGGGTTGGTAGACACATAACCTAAAAATTTTATGAAAAATTCTAAGTTATGCAGTTTTTTTATTATTCATAATAGGCTTGCGTTTGGGGTCTATCTCGCCTGATGGTGAGCGATGATGAGGCCTAAGATGAAGCACGGTTGCCTAGTAAAACTCGATTCACTGGTTTTTCGATTCATTCGATCATTCACTGCGATATTTCTCGGGGAAGACTCCGGTAAACTGTTACACATCTTAGGAGTCCGTACGATGAAGGTGGAGGCAAAGCGTTTGGTGTGCGTTTTGATCTTACGATGTATGTATTTATTAATAGAGCGAAGTGTAACAGTTAATACACAAGTAAATTCGAAGAATCAGAGGTGTTTGCCCTAGATTCTAGGATCGATCCCGGTGGTCCGTTAAAAAAGGAAATTTAACGTTCATGTTGCAATTCCAGGCAGATTCTCTGGCGTGTGCGCTGCGTGCCCAGGGTCTGGTGAAGGGCGACCGGCTCGGGATATGGTCACACAACAGTGTCTCCTGGATCGTGGCTACCGTCGCCGCCGCAAGGGCTGGCCTTATATCTGTGAGTGATATAATTTTTTATACTATTAAATGTATGAATGGCAAATGCAGCGATAGCTCAGCGGGGAGTGGTATGGACTGTCGAGACGAAAGTCGCTGGTTAAAAACCAGCCCCAAGAGCATACACCACTGACTTTTCTAAGTTACGTGTATATTAATTGTTAATTATCGCTTGCTTTAACGGTGAAGGAAACATCGTGAGTAAATCTGCATACCTGAGAACTCGAATTAGGCCAGCGTGGTGGACTAAGGCCTAATCTCTTTGATTCTCTTTCTCTCATTCAGTTGAGGAGGCCCGTGCCCAGCAGTGGGACGTATATAATACAGGGCTAGTTAAAAAAATGTATGAATAAATAAATAAATAATAAATGACACCCAACAGTCACACACATAGCCCTTACCCCACAGTAAGATACGAGACTTGTGTCGTGGGTATCAGGAACTACGAGAGACTTTCGGTCTCACGATGCCCAGACCCGAAACAAATACTTGTGGATCAGACAAATATTTGTCTCGGTGCGGGGGATCGAACCCGCGGCCTCACGTTTCACAGTTGGCTACTCGCCCACTGCGCCACGAAAGCTGTCATGACTATGAATGACGAGATATTTTGTATTAATTCAATAATAACCTGTAGATGTAGTTTTATTATTTTCACTTGTGATTGGACTTCAATTTAAGTATGTAATTTAATTTAGTCTTGTAAAAAGGTTGATTTAAAACCGGACAATATTATTGCCAATGATTGAATATCGTTAATTTACATGATGCTCTTATCAGCCAACTAAATTAAGCTTTAGTTATGTCCGGTTTTAGCTCAATGTCAACCTTTTGATCCGACTAATTTAATTTATGTTGCAGGTGTTAATAAACCCGGTGTATGAAAAGGACGAACTAAATTTTTGTATCAGAAAGACACAAATGAAGAGTTTGTTAATCGGAGAAAGATTATCACGTAGGAATTATTACGGGACATTACAGAAACTAATTCCAGAACTGAATGACGCGAACCCGGGAACATTGAAATCTAAGGAGTTTCCTTTTTTGACGTCAGTCATCGCCGATGGAAATGAGAAGTTACCGTAAGTCCAATTAAGATTCCAAAGATCATACATTAGTTGTTCGGTAATGGGATTTGTTCCTCTATTTCGCGATAGACCGTACCAGAGAACTTCAAACATTATGTGTAGCATAATATTTAGAAGTATAATCCATTTTTTCCAGTGGGACATTTTCATACAAGTCCCTGGTAACGGATTACCAGAATAGAAGCGAGATATCGAAGTATAAGAATGAGGTGACTCACGAGGACGGTAGCATCATCCACTTCACGTCGGGGACTACAGGTATTTAGCGCAGGTATCAGCTTTAACCTAACCCTTCTCATTACTTGAGGAGGCCCCTACCCAACAGTTGTTAAAGAAGAACCAACAAGAAACTCTAATGTTGCACTTTTCTAAACTTATTTATAACTAGCTTTTGCTCGCAGCTCCGCCCGCGTGATCTGCTTTTTCCTATCACCCAAGTCAGCTCATACCCTATCTGTATGCCCAATTTCATCAAAATCCGTTCAGTAGTTTCAGCGTGATTGACCGACAAACATCCAAATATCTAAACAAACTTTCACATTTATTATATTAGTAGGATTAGTTGGATATTTGCACTACAATTAAGTGTTATTTATTTGAATTACAACAGCCCAGTTTATGCCAATGTGGAACGTAATACAGTAAAATAATGCAATTATAATATTTTTTGTTGAGGATCATCTCAAGAGCCTGACAATGTTTTTTGGTATGGTTTCCTTAATAAAAGTATTATCTCATTGAAATAAAACTAATTTAAACGGATTTTATCGCGGTTTTAATTTAGATCCCGACGTTTCGAAAGCTTTTCAGTCTTCGTGTAGCCTTCAATCCACTCCCTGACCACGAAAATAAAATCCGTTTAAATTAGTTTTATTTCAATGATTAACATTCGCGTAAACGTAAGAAATCATTATGAAAGTATTATCTTTCACAATATCCTTTCTTTATTTTTCAGGAGAACCGAAGGCTGGGTTAGATTCGCACCTTGCGGTTGTAAACAACACTTACTTTATTGGAAAAAGGAGTACATATCACGACGGACATCATAAAATTTGCGTTCAGGTATTTCTTTCTCTCCTGACATGGCAGGGTGACCACTACACCTGATGATAAGAACAGTGCGGTCCAACTGTAATCCATCCCAACATCTCTCGACAGTTGTCAGAATTATGCCAGTTTGAAATACACTCGGTGACGCTGGAATGCGATCCACCACGCCTGAACCAGCCACTACGGCGGGTTTTTTACTATTTGTACGGTGATCAGTATTCAGTCGTACGTGTACAAAAATGTATCATGTGTCAGCAGCAAACATTACGATTTTAAAGATAATTTCGCACCATTCTTTTAATTTAATTGTCGTCAACACAGCATGATTCTTGTGGTATTTTGAATGTGACTTGAGTGGTAGAGCCACGCTGTAGACAGTTTTGTCTACAGCATGAATGGGCTGGCTCGACCGGGTCGTTACCACTGTCTCACAGAAAACCGACGTAAAGTAGCGGCTTGCTGCTGCGTTTCGTACGGTGAGTGAGATATCCGGAAGCCCAAATCCCCTCCCCTTCCCAAACCCTAATTATCCTTTTCCTTTAAGGTCGGCAACCCGCCCATGATTCTTCTGGTGGTGGGCGTACATGGGCGGTGAAGATCACTTACCATCAGGTGACCCATTTGCTCGTTTGCCGGCCTTTGCTATAAAAAAAATGGTTATGGGTGGCGGAAATCAATTACCACGTAACCTACGAGCTCGTTTTTAGAATTTCTGCTATGAAAATGCTGGTTTAGTAATATTAAAGACTACATTTTTTACTGAGTGTACAGAGTACGGAAGTCATAGAGACTATAATTCTTAATTCTATATTGATTTGGTACATCTTAAGATAAATTTTCATGTAGTATTATTGACTTTGACTAAGTTTTGAGTTAATATTGAATACAGAGCCAAACAGCCTCTGTGGCATAGTTGCAAGTCAGTTCGACAGTTGTGCTAAGATATTATTGCTGTCAATAGTTTTCTATTACCCGCAAGATACCTCGGTATATATTACGTCCAAGGGTTGCTAATCCAAAACAAATGGTATCTGGTTCCAGGTCCCATTATTCCACGCACTGGGATCCATAGTCACAATACTTGGCGGTTTAAGGCACGGCGCTAGCCTGGTGCTCGCGGCGCCTATTTACAGCATAGAAGACAATATTAAAGCCGTTCTCGAAGAGAAGTAAGAAAAAAGTATTTTTTTACACCCGACAGTCACACATAGTCCTGACTTCACACTAAGTTAACCTGAACAAACAAACAACACCAAGACCCGAAACAAATATTTGTGAAACACGCAAACATTGGTCTCGGTGTTCAACAGACTTTTAAAAGGAGAAGGTTCTCTATTCATTCGTATTTTGTTTGTTTTTTTTAATTCTGGCACTACAAAGGGACTACACTAGACCTGATTTTGAGTCCAAATATAATGGCGATAGGTGTTATTTCTTTTGAAGGTCGCCAGAATTATGCTGTAGAAGTTTACTGCTATTAATACCCAAGTACATGATAAACTAGTCGACATCCTCTGACCTCTCGCGGGCCCACTAGAAGTCGCCGGTTCGATCCCCGCACTAAGACAAATGTTTGTATGATCTACGAATATTTTTTTGGGTCTGGGTGTTGTGGGACTGCAATTCTCTCGTAGTTTCTGATACTTACGGTACAGGATAACCGGCTGCACGGTTGTTGGGCGTGTGAATTAAATTGTATATTATTTGATACCTAGGTGCATAGGTATTTTACAGTTCCATTATTTTTCAGATGTACAGCAATCACAGGCACCCCGACGATGTTCGTGGACATGCTGTCCCAGATCAGAAGAACGGGTGCTGATGTACCTCCGCATTTAAGACTAGCTCTAGCTGCCGGAGCGCCATGCAGCCCGCAGCTCATACGGGATATGCAGAAATATCTCAAAGCAGAGTGTGTTAATGTAAGACCAATTTTATTCCAATATTTATACTAGACCAATATTTATAAACGTATTCCTAGCGAGGGTTTAAATATTATTGACATCTTATCACTCTCTATAACAAAGGTTTATTATTTCTGCTGGTGGGAGGATACTTGTATCCGACCGGATAGCGACCACCGTACACTGGTGCTAAAACCTGCCATAGTGGCCTACCTTGTGTGGGTCGCGTTCCAGGTTCAGCCAGTGTATATCCCCAGGGGGCTTGCCCCCTGATCATAACCCTTTTCCCATCCCTTTTCCTTTCCCTCCTCCTTGGCCCTTTGGTAGGCCTACGATGGACACATTGTTTATCGTTGGTCGACACTATTCTTAGATTGCGCAACACTTACCATCAGGTGTAGCGTAGTCACTTTGCCGAGCCAGGATAAAAAAAAAAAAAGGTTCCCAGACTTTTTCTCCTAGACCACTTTCAAAATTTAGCTGGTTCTGATGGACCCGCTGCAGTTTCATTTCTACCATATTTCCAAAACTCGCCAAAAAATATGAAGATTAGATCGTAACTAAGACCTCCGTCGATTGTTCCGTGGACCTCTAGTGGTCCACCTGGACCACTTTGGGAACTAATAATCTATAACTAAATCCTCAGTATTTCAGTATCAGTTCCTGCGAAATATGAGACCGCTCCTTTGCCATAAAGATCCTATAAACAATAAAGTCATTTCTGTTACATTTAATACTAGCCTGTGCTCACGGCTTCGCCTGTGTGGAAATATTTCCTGTCATGCCATACCTGTCAATCCCTTAAACTACTACAATAATGTCGATCCGTTACTCTATTATTGTATTTACTTTGTATTGACTTGTCAGCTATTGTCGGAGTCATGTCTAATTATAGGGTTCTTTGCGATTAGATGTAGAAGTTTGTTTTATTAACAGAGTTTATACGGCCTGACAGAGACGACGGCGAGTGTATTCCAATCCATCCCGGGAGACAGCATCGATGTATCAGCAGAAACTGTCGGCTACATTCAAGACCACGTCGAAGTCAAGGTATTGACTTAGTTTAGTTTTAGAAATGGTAATCTAACACTGTAGACATTTTTGTCTGCGGCACGTATGGGCCGGCTCGACCGGGTCGTACTGCGTTACCGAAAACCGATGTAAAATAGCGGCTTGTTGCTGCTTTTCGTACGGTGAGTGTGATATCCGGAGGCCCAAACCCCCCTCCCCTTCCAAATCCCTTAATTATACCTTTCCTTTAAGGTCGGCAACGCACCCACGATACTTTTGGTATTGTGCGCGTATATGGGCGGTGGAAATCATTTTCCATCAGATGACTCACTTGGTCGTTTGCAGGTCTTTACTTTTAAAAAAAGCTCAGATGTTCCAGAGTTCAGGTTCTGAGAATTGAAAAGGTCAGGTCAGTTACAAATCAGATTGGTGATCGAATAGTGGTTAAAGGTCACTTTTGAATGGCTAAATAACCATAAATCTGAGTACAGTGATTCTTTTTCCATGATGTTAAGTAAAATACTAGTACTGTTTAGTTATTTACATGTTGCTGACACTTGTTTTCTATTTTTCATTCTATTCTTCATTTTTCAGGTGGTAGATGATAACGGAGAGATGGTACCATTCGGTAGTCCTGGCGAGTTGATCGTACGAGGGTACAACACCATGATGTGCTACTGGGGCGAGCCAGAAAAGACCAAGCAAGCTTACGACAAAGACGGATGGCTGCGTACGGGGTTAGATTGATTTGATTCTTAGATACTTAAATAATATTTATAAGGCGATAGCTCAGGATTGTCGAGACGAAAGTTGTACGTTCGAAACCAGCCCCAAGAGCATGCACCTCTTACTTCTAAGTTACATGTATATTAACAATTATGGCTTCAACGTTGAAGGAAACATCGTGACAAGTGAAATGTCAAACCTGCATACCTGAGAAGTCCTCCATTTTTTTCGGGGGCTGAAAAAAATTCAGTTACCAAAACAGAATCAAAATTGGAAAAATAAGTCCGTAGTGTTTTAATTGAAGTATTTTGTTTTAGGGACAAGTTCACGATAAGTGAAGATGGCTACGGACGTATAGTAGGCAGGATAAAGGACATCATCATAAAGGGCGGAGAGAACATCGCTCCTAAAGAAATAGAAGACTTGCTCAATACACATCCTGATATTATTGAAAGCCAGGTGACTATACTTTCAAGTGCGTCTACATTTGTAATATTTCAATTCATCAAGACTCCGTCACTGTTCCGATACGCGTAACAAAGACAATATGTTGATGGCTGTAAATGTTTAGATCTATAATCACAAAGTAATACCATCTGACACCTTGTTAAACAATCATTTTGCAGTGTCATATTATAATGTTCGTCCATATTAAACGTAGCAAAAATGCAAGACAGTCTTGGTGCATCGAAATTACTCAAATTTAGACGCATCCCACAATTCAGATTTCTAAAGTTTGAGCCACGAGCTTCAATGACGCCTCGACTGCGCTTTAGCACGATGCAATGTATGAGAGATGTCCCCAGATTTATACTGGCCTGAAGTAAATAGATATCACTGACTTACGCCAAAATGCGACTCGCCTAATTTTTTTAATTTAATTAATATTATGATTTAATAATTATTTAAGTAAAGGTAAAGGTTGTAAGGACCGCCGTAAACATAGTGGCTCGTTCAGGCAGTCGCCTTCCGATAAGCCAGTTTATATCCAGTAACTAGGCCGCCTTTCTGCCGATCATCGAGGGCGCAGTCATTTGGACTGTTTGGACTGCGCTGTCATTAACATCAGGGTCAGTGTAGTCACTTTACCGTGTCAATATAAAAAAATACTCACTGGAGCTGGAGTGTCTTGGTGGCGTAGTTGTATTGCATACGTGAAACGACTGCTGAGCTGAGGTCTCGAGTTCGATCCTCGGGTCGGGTAAAGTAATATTGTTAATTGTGCCCGGTATGGCGATAAGCTCGCCCCCTATCACAGCATGAGACGGAAATACAATCGGCGACTTGTAGGTGTACTGGTTACACTTGTGGCTACCCCTTCGGGGATTACAGGCGTGATTGTGTATGAACTCACTGAAAACTATTAATTTTTCTAGGTGGTTGGAGTTTCTGATGAAAGACTTGGTGAAGAGCTATGTGCAGTGCTAAAGCTGAGAGAAGGAGCATCTGTCAAATTGGATGACGTGACGAAACACCTGACGGGCCGCATCGCCAGGTTTAAAATACCGAAACTGTTGAAAGTAACCGACGACTTCCCGAAGACCACCTCTGGCAAGATACAGAAGTACAAACTTAGAGAGTTGATCGAATCGGGAAAATTGTGATATTATATTAAATTTATACGTATAATCATTTGTCGTTTTATATGTTTCTTTTAAACACAGCAAAGTGATTGCACTACACCTGATGGTAAGCATAGTACAGTCCAAAAAAACTAACGACCACTGACAAACAATGAGTTTATCGGTGGTCATCATAATCATTCCGGCCTGTATAAATATATTCACCTCCTAAGAGGCAAGAAGCAAATCGAGGAGCCTATGCGGATGACCGATGCAGGCAAAGGGGTACCGAGGATCGGTCAAGGATGTACCTTTATACTCGCCCCAACCAACCATCAAGTCAAGTCGCAAGCCCATCGGGTGAACCGGATATGCACTGGCTGATCCTGGAACACGATACGAGTATTTATTATAATATTAAGTATTTGCCGTGTTGTGAGAAAAAAATATATAATGACAGCTGTTTACGATTGCTAATGGTTTGGTCAAACAGCGAACGGGGCGGGACGGCAACGCGACGTTGACGGGACGTGAGCAGTTGTAATGCATTAGTCAATATAGAAAATGTCACACAGAACCGTCGCGCTCGACGCTCGACTATCTATATGCATATGACTATCTATGGTCCAGTCATTTTAGTAAGTTCATCTCGGAATCCGAGATACCCAGCTGTTAAGTCTGTAAATACTTGTATATTGACACCCTAAAAGTTGTCTCAAAACCTACATATGGTAGGGTGTGCGCAACTATTCAATTTCAAGGTCAAAGGTCACAAAAATCGCTTTTTTTGTAAATATCTCATTTCCTATGGGTTTTTTGCTATTTGTATCCATTATCAATATTGTAGAATACAAAATTCTCTACAAATTTTGTTTAAAAAATTTTTTCATACGGTGAACCGTTTTCGAGATAGAGGGCGGAGAGCGCGTGGTCACAAGTCCGTCATTTTGAAAGTTACATGAACGAAATTTTGTATTTCGGTTATTGACGTAAAGTAAATAAATACGTGTTTCAGGAATTTTGGAAATTTTATTTAATAAGGAATGAAAAAGGGGTGAAAGTAAATGTGAAACAGAGTTTGTTTGTTACGCTTTCACGCCTAAATCACTGAACCGATTTTGATGAATTTATCTACAGAGACAGATGGAGCCCTGCAAACGGTTACAGGCTACTTTTATCCCGGAAAATGCTGTTCACGCGGGCGGAGCCGCGAGCAAAAGCTAGTATAACATAATAGTTAATAAAAATTGACAAATATTTATAATCATTGATTTATCGATAGTTCATCAACTATATATGGCGCATTTTCGACCGGAGGCACCGTTTGACCTGAAGTGATCCTGTGACCGCGCGCTCTCCGCCCTCTATCTCGAAAACGGTTCACCGTATGAAAAAAAGTTTTAAACAAAATTTGTAGAGAATTTTGTATTCTATAATATTGATAATAGATACAGATAGGAAAAACCCATGGGAAATGAGATATTTACAAAAAAAACGATGTTTGTGACCTTTGACTTTGAAATTTAATAGTTGCGCACACCCTATCATATGTCGGTTTTGAGACAACTTTTAGGGTGTCAATATACAAGTATTTACAGACTTACAGCTGGGTATCTCGAATTCCGAGATTCTTACCTAATTTAAGCTAAAATGACTGGACCACTATACGCAGTCCCGTCAGCGTCGCGTTGCCGTCCCGCCCCGTTCGCTGTTTCACCAAATCATAAATGTTTAAAGTATATAATATACTAGCGACCCGCGCCGGCTTCGCACGGGCAAAAATATGTTTGTTACGATAACACATTACAAATCTTTGATTTTTTCGGCTTTTCTGCATTATAATATGTATGTATTATACATATGAACCTTTCTCTTGAATTATTCTATCTATTAAAAAAACCGCATCAAAATCCGTTGCGTAATTTTAAAGGTCTAAGCACACATAGGGACAGACAGATAGCGGGAAGCGACTTTGTTTTGAACTAAGTAGTGATACATGATATAATATTTAAAAAATTATAATGTCCCGATAGTCGTTACTGCTAATGGGTTGATAAAGAGCCTCAACCAACACCTTCAGAGGCTATCGATTGGTCTATGGGTCAAGAGCCAGATTCAGAAAGCGGTGTTATTGGACACGGCACGCATTGTGAGGAGATTCTTCACTCTAGGGTTCTAACCACTGGTGGTAGTGGTTCTAGGCCTCGCCATTGGAGGGTGATAATTTTTATATTTTTAAATGTTTAATTTTTTACAAATGTTATATTTTAAATTGTAAAAAATTCCTTTACATAAAGTAATTAAACTGAAAAATATACTTCATTGTTATTCTGTTTTGGTTCGTTAAATCCTTATTGCAGGAAGTGTTTTTTTTATCCGAGCACGACAAAGCGACTGCACTACACCTGATGATAAGCGTAGTGCAATCCAAATAACTAGCGACCACCGAAAACAATGAGTTTATCGGTGGTCACCAGAATCATGACAATCTGTATAAATGATAATAATCTCCGAAGAAGGAAGAAGCAAATCGAGGGGCCTGCGACAAGACAGGCGGATGATCCATGTAGGCACAGGCATACAGAAATCGAAATTTGGATTTTTAAATAAATAAATTTGCATCGAAACTCTATAGTAATTATGTAGAGTATAACATTCCTCTGTAGTATTGTTATACTCTGTAATATAACATCTGCGGTTTTTCAAGAATGGGATAGTTATGTATAGAATTCAACTAGAATGTTAACTTTGTTAAATTGTTCTGTTAAAAGTGTCAAGGGGTAATAATGCCTTACGGTATGTGCGTTTAGTTCTCCTTAATCAACGCATTTTTATCAAACTTTGAATCGGGAATGAAATACTCAAACACCGTCATCTATGCACCCATTTTGATGATTCTTTCATAAAAAAGCCTAACCCAAAAAACTAGAAAACAAAAAAATTGTGTGTGTGCGCAATTCACTTACGGTAGAAGAGAAAGTTCAGAAAAGCAGCCTACAATATAATAAGATAAATATAGAGTATCAGGAAAATTAGTATAATTAAAACGTTTATTATTTTTATAATATGTTTACCAAGCTTAAAAATTATTTTAATGAAAAATATTACATTTCATATAATTACACATTAAGGATATATTAAATATAAGGATATAAAAAATTAAATAATTAACATAAATTAATTAACTAACGAATTTTAATACGCAAATGCAAAAAAAGTAAAACACGTGAATGATACACCACGTTGTTGAAGACACATTTTCCGAAGGCTTCGTTGTATGCAAAAACACGTAATAGCATACGTGCAAACATATATACATACGTAGAGCGCTTGGGCGGAATCAAATATTAAGCATATACGACGTCTTTTCTCTCGGTTCGGTTCGGTAATACGAAGGCCCACAATACACATATACACAACCCAGCATTGTATATATGAGTGCTTGTGTTCGCTCCTTCATAGCTTCCACACCCTAGTAAAAGAGTTTTTCTTCCAAGCTCATATATTTATTTCAGCAGAGTTTTTATGTTCACAATGGAAAGTCTTCAGCATATATATATTTATTAGGTTCACACTTGAGCACTGCACAAGCTAGACTGACCGGAGACCAACAGATATCTGCTTTTTATAACAAAATGTCAATCACCCTTCCATTTTTTAAGTAATCAATACAACTACTTTATTATTTGGAATATTAATTTTACAATTATGAATATGGATTAAAATATTGTTAAAATTTGAATAACGCCTAAAGAGAAATAGATACAATTATCTAATAAGTTATAGTGTGAAGTATTACAATAGTTTGCAGATATCTGTTCTTGATTCATTCCAGTTTCTTACAAGTCAATACTATTATTGAATGATCAAACGAACTTACCTGAAGTGAAGTTCGATCCTAAATTGTTCTGTCTTCGTCGAAGAGATTTATATTAATTATATATACTTGTAGTAGTAGCTCGGCTACGCGTTTATCCACCCGCACATTGTTTAGAACCCTAAAAATAAAAATAAGATGACGCCAGACTACCCACACGGCGGTAATAACCTCATTCTAGTTTAGAGAGATATATGGTCACCACTTATATAACGAGGATACAACATTGAGCCTGGGGGAGAAAAAGTTCTTCAGACTAGGGTTGGGAGGGACCTTAAATCTCTTCGACGAAGACAGAACAATTTAGGATCGAACTTCACTTCAGGTAAGTTCGTTTGATCATTCAATTGTTCTGTCTTCGTCTTCCGAGATTTATATTAATTATATATACTTGTAGATGTTTAGAGCATTCTCAATGTTGTAGAAATAAGTAAAACATATAGAATAAGTTATGATTCAATATCTTAATTAGTTAGGTAGATAATTTACTCTAGTTCAACTCAAAATTACGTTGTTTTTGCTTACGCATTCAAATTATTAGCTATTAACTTTACTTATATGGGGAAATATAAGGCATTTGCGAAATTTGAATCATGTTTTAGAGTTGGTCTTTTATAATAGGTCTTAAATAAAGTGGACTGATCCGTCCACCCAGCAGTCCGGTTAATAACCTCGACACTGACGCGGATGCTAGCTTATTGTGCAGCCGCTACTAGCGCCGAGAGTTTGTTATCCATCGACCAATCATTTGCGACAATACCGCATGAAAAAGATAATCCAAAATTTAAAATTAAATAATTTTGTATATAGTACCACCGTTAGCAATCCTATTAGAGTCAGTCTTACTCTTATAAAATAACAAGGTCTCGCAGTAATGTTGTCTGAAAAAAGTTAATCCAGTTTAAGTGGCGATTTGCCTATAACGGACGTTTTCAGTAAACGGTACAGTAAACTATTCAGTAATCAGTGATTATGATATTGATTCTATCGTTGTAAACTTTAATATTTATGTTCCTAATAAAAGAAAAAAGGTTTGACATCTTTGTTCAGTGGGCAAAAACAACAATTCGACCAGTTTTATACAAATTCGTTCAATTCAATTCAATATCCGTTAGGATACCAGGCAGTCAATCTAACACGATATTTGGGTTCATGTTGTACTATGGTACACTGGAAATAATGATTAAAATTTGAAATAAAATAAAATCCCTTGAAAAAATCATTGTTGTCGTTCGTTTTCTACAACCTTATTTATAGAAATAAAGGGCAAAACAGAACGATTGGTATTCAAGACATCCTGATAAAAAAATGATACATTAAATATGGGTATTTCCATAAAATCGAGATTATTTCACCGTAGCTGTGTATTTTGGTAATGTAGGTACTATTTGACAAAGATGCCATCATTACATGGCAGCAGGAGAGACTTGTAGTCTGAGAACGCTTCCCGGATAATATGCTGCAAGGCTACGAGAAACATATTTAACTAAGTAAATTTACCTACATAGACGTTGAATACTTAAAATATTTATAAATTGAGGGTACTAAGAGGGTAGTAGTTTTATCAAGAGTTATTATATTTAAAAACAAGCGCAAAATGCGGAAATGCGTAATGTTATAGCATCGAAGTTTTAGGATATAAGGGTCCCTTTTCCATGAAATAAATATACTTGAACCATTTTGATTGTTTATTGATTTTTTGCTTTGCATAAACTTAAAGCAAAAAATCTATTTCTTGCATGCCAGAAGTACGTATATATACATACATATATATAATGCGTTAATGCGTTCTGGTGCAATCCCATTGAATATCAATATCTCTAGACTCATATCTGCCTCCACATTCAGAGATGATTTAATATACAAAGCGAATAAAATTAATAAATAAATACACCCAACAGTCACATACATAGTCCCGACCCCATACTAAGATACGAGTCTTGTGTCGTGGGTATCAGAAACTACGAGAGACTTTCGGTCTCACAACACCCAGACCCCGAAACAAATATTTGTGGATTACACAAACACTCGTCTCGGTGCGGGGACCGAACCCGCGGCCTCTCGCTTCACAGCCGGCCACTCGCCCGCTACGCCACGGAGGCTGTCGTGTAAAATTATATGGCCTTCTACACAACAGTCCAGATTTTTCGAGTTATGTCATTGAGATGTAGGAATTCAACATCACTTTTTCTGTTTATACTCGCATTAAGCAATATCTGTCATATTATTTATTCGCATTAGACATTATTTGACATGGGCTCAATATACTAGAAGATGACTTTAATTCGAAGAATGCTGCTACGAGTTCTAAGAATACGTAAAAAAAGCGTAGGGAAAGAAATAAGGAAATGTATTTATACTTTCAAATACTACACGACTAATATTATAATTTCTAAGAATTTTATGTAAAGACTTGTTGGTAATGACTTTACGGAACCAACAATTTTTTCTCCACGACACAGGGTTCCTCAGAACCGAAGTCTGCATAAAAATATATTTCGAGTTCGAAATCGTTCAATTTATTCGGATTCATAGACACACACACAGGCTCCGTGGCGCTGCGGGCGAATAGCCGGCTGTGAAACGAGAGGCCGCGGGTTCCATTCCCGCACCGAGACAAATGTTTGTGTGATCCACAGATTTTCTGGGTGTTGTGGGACCACAGGTCCCTCGCAGTTCTCACAGTAGTACCCACGATACAGGTTAACCTAGTGTGGGGTCAGGACCATGCGTGTGACTGTTGGGTGTATCCATTTATTTATTTATAAATATTAAAATAGACATTCTCCACCAAAACAGATGTTCACGTAAATCATTCGGGATATAGTCATCATAGTCTAATAACACAAAATGTGTGTGTAACCAACAATAGACAACAGCAGTACAAACTACTGTGAGAATTCTGATATAACGAGCGAAACTACGAATGAAAAGAATGAATGTATTTGTTTTGTACGTTATAGATTTATTTCTTTCTATTTCTTTTTGGTGTGGTAGTACCAATTCTTATGTCCATTAACATAAAAATAAATATAAATATATTTCAATAAAAATAAAACCAAAAAATTAAAGATTATTCTAGAATCTAGAATACTCATAGATTAAAACGTAACCTAGTAAATAAGGTTATGTATTACTCACGACTTTCGTGGAATTCATCATATTCATTTCCAAAGTATAGCAGCTGTCATAGGAATAAAATACAGATTTGAACTCCTGAGACTGTAAAGAGGATGCGACAGATTTCATAAATTTAGTGAATGTTTACTGCTAAGGGAAAAGTAAAAGAGAGAGAAAAAATAAAAAAAATATAAATAGAATCAAAATAAAACCTAAAATGGTTTGTATGCTTGTCGAGGATGGGTACTAAAAAAGTAGACCTCTTTAGACCTCAAAAGGTCTAATTTTATCATATAAGTATTCGGTGTGATCAATTTTATTGTCATTCTCTAACTGTTCATTCTAAAATTCATCATTAGATCATCATCATTCATTATCAGACCTTTACGGGAAGTATTAGGAGATGTAACTACATATTATGAGTTTCTAAAGGCACTTTATAAAAAGGAGTTTATACTCAGAAACGTTATTTAAAACGTTTATATCTTAAGTAGGATTTATTGATGCCTCAACAAAATATTTGAGGCGACCTACATATACCTGAGATTTTAATGGCGGTGCGGCGGGGCTGCTAATACTGGGGCGGCGTCTTTTTCCTGCCGGTTCGGTAAGCTTGCCGTGACAGTCGCTGTTGGTAGCGGGATGTTGAGCCCATTGAGTTTAAATTACTCGAACTAGCCGTAGTTGCAGATTGTAACAGCTTGTTTTGTAACTATATTGAAGTTAAAACAGAGCGTCTAGTTTCAGCCTCCGAAAAAATGAGAAAACCGCCAAAATGTATGCCATTAGGCTTTGTACTTCGGGTGTATAACATTGGTTTATACAGCATTGTGAAGCCACAACCAAGGTGGTTTTGTTTTTACCAACTTACCCCCACGCGTTACTTTCCGCATCAAATATCTCTAAAGCTTGCAAAAAAGCTCGAGATCGGCCTAAGAAAGCACGACGACCTCTTCTGGTCGTTGTCTTTGACAAGCAGGCCAGTTTGTATTTCACCAGGAGCATTATGTGCTCGAAAGAAACCTCGCGCTGGCATTGTTCCTAGCTCAGGTGTCGGCGAAGACGACGGGATCTGGCGTGATCTAGACTGATATTTCGGGATCAACGGCGTCCTTGCTGTGAATTCAGCGGAGGACATGACGACAAGAGTCGACTCATCTTTAATAACAATAATTCATATGAATGTTGGTTAATGTCTCGCATTAACTCACAACGAAATAGCTTTAGGTCAATATCACGTATTGACTCGAAGCAAACAAAATAGCTATTGGTCAATATCACGTATTGACTCGAAGCAAACAAAATTTCTATAGCCTAACATCGCATGTTAGATGTGAGATAATTATTTTTAAATTATATTTAAAATATAGGTAGTTTTCCAATTACAGCACTAGAGCGCATTATACGGCATAATGCTCAACGTTGAATGTTTCAACTACAGCAACGCTTCGCATAATCAAGCACTCTCGAAAGTAGGTACTGCTTTCGGATGATACATGCAGTCGATACCAACTCAGTAACAGATAATTAACAAGTGTTTTTTCTTTAAGTTGGCATTGATCGAAATTTTATTTATATTATCGTTAGTAATTAATATTGTTTATTGTTGAGAAAATTTTCCTGTTAAAAAGAAAATGTAAGGATATTCACGTTCCAATTAGCATTGGCACACTTCGGCATTGTGCGCCACTGAGTCGCATTATGCTCTGTAATTGGAAAACACCTATAAACTCGTAATAAAAATATTTTTTCTGCTATTATATTATTATGGTACCCACCATTAACCAATGCCATTGACCTTCGAATACTTAGAGTTTTTTTTCTTACTTTTGAGCTTCCATCTTCATTTCTCTTCCGTGATGCTTTTTCGCTTATGGCATAGTCACAAACTTACACTTTTGTGGATTTTTTGGATTTAATTTAACACTACGTGCGGTGATGCGCGCGCGCACACGAACGAATGAGGTTATTACCGCCGTGTGGGTAGCCTGGCGTCATCTTATTTTTATTTTTAGGGTTCTAAACAATGTGCGGGTGGATAAACGCGTAGCCGAGCTACTACTACAAGTATATATAATTAATATAAATCTCGGAAGACGAAGACAGAACAATTTATATTTTTCTAACAAAATGTTTACTATAATTATTCTTGATCCTTAATATCTAACACTAGTAAAGAGAAGAGTGGGGTTACTACGAAAGCCCTAACAACGAGATTACTAACCAGCTGATTTTTTTGTTTTTACTTAGTTAATATTTATATAATTTAACAGTCATATTGTCCTACAAATAAAATAACAAAATTATGGGACTAATCAAATCGAAATATATCCTTGCTACCTCTGTTAGCTACCACAATAGATAATTTTTGCATAGGGAATTGTTGGGCGTCTCATCGAAACGAAGCTACTCACGGAAAATTAGCTTGATAGTTATCAAGTGGAAAAATGGCCCAGGGAACCCGGACCATACCACTTATTGTAAAATAGTGTTATGCGAACATGTTTGTCACCGAGTGTTGCCGAAATAAATCCACGTTTTCGCATGGTCCACTACATAATGTTGTTTGTTTCAGGGTAGAAAGTTTAAATACTGTATTATTATACACTGCACCAAAACAACAATTAATATTGTTTATCCACTCACGTTATGCAAGTGTGAGCATAAGTATATATTAATTAAAAGCGGTTAATTACATTAATTAGTTAGCAAAAAATTACCTTACTTCCTACCAAAACTTTATAAAAGATGTCTCATAGCATAATGAAGTATATTTAAAGTTTTATTTAACATTAGCTGTTGCTCTGCCCTCCTGCGTCCGGGCGTGCATGCGTGTGTGCGCCTATAGGAACTCAATTATAATTGGTATCGCTAGTTTTAATGGTTACACCATAAATAAATCTTCCTGGTTCTACGTTGTGCCTGGCAACGTTATATGTGCGTCAGACATCGTGTCAGCAATCAACATATGCTTGGAATATTGGCCCGTGCAGACATTGTACTTATTAAACTGAAGTCTTGGACATTGCATGTAGTCATTACAACTGACATCGTCAGGAAACATCATCATTAAGGAAACTAACATGCTTCTTTTTTCTTTATACGTTCTTCTAGCAATATTTTTAACAATATGTGCCGTCGTCGTAATCGCCAGTGTGTATTTCAAATATTTTGATGCTGCTGGAATTATGATGGGGAAAATACCATCCCCAAAAGGGGTGCCGATATTTGACAACTCTTTTGATTGTCTTTTGGATAATGGTGAGTTTTGTAGTATCTTTATTTTATCTATCTTATTTGTATTATCTATCTTTTGAGTGGTAGAGCCACGCTGTAGACTGCTTTGTCTACAGCATGAATGGGCTGGCTCGACCGGGTCGTTACCACTGTCTCACAGAAAACCGACGTAAAGTAGCGGCTTGCTGCTGCGTTTCGTACGGTGAGTGAGATATCCGGAAGCCCAAATCCCCTCCCCTGCCCAATCCCTAATTATCCCTTCCCTTTAAGGTCGGCAACGCGCCCATGATTCTTCTGGTTGTGGGCGTACATGGGCGGTGGAGATCACTTACCATCAGGTGACCCACTTGCTCGTTTGCCGGCCTATGCTATAAAAAAAAACTATTTAAAAAGCTTATTTTTTCCTGGTATGGCAAAGTGACTACGTCTGGTCTACATGTTCATCTGATGTGATATGTGCAAACAAAATATTGTTGACCATCGGGAGACTATATAAAAATAAACCCAACACACAGTCCTAACCCCACAGTAAGATACGAATCTTGTATCGTGGGTGGGGACTACGAGAGACGTTCGGTCGGACTACACCTAGACCCGAAACAAATATATGTAGATCACACAATTGTCTCGGTGCGGGGATGAAACCAGCGGCTTTTTGTTTCTCGGTTGGCTACTCGCCTACTGCGTTACTAAGGCAGTCGTTCGACATTGCGGTCCTCAACGGTCGGTTGGATAGGGTAGTTGACTCGATTTTTTAAGAGCGAGTGTGAGCACAATGCGAGCGAATTGCTCGTCTGGCAACTTAGTCGAATAATAAAATGTCTCCTTCAGACAACGATACCTCACTGGTCGACCCAGTACAGTCATGCTGTAGACAAAATTCTGAACATAACAGCTCTATCTTTTACATTACCACGAGTTTTTGTTTTTTGTTTCGCCTAAGGACGAGACGAGCAGGACACTCGCCTCTTCAAGATTGATATTGAATCTGAATCGAGTTATTTTGAAGTTTATTTTTATTGTGTCTGTTTATGTTAATTTAGTCATTGGAATTATTTTCAAAAGCATACCAGCTGATCTTAAGCATTACATCTATCCCTGTACATGCAACATTAGAATAATTCTGTAAAATTGGTTAAAAAAAAATTTATCTTACAGAACAGTTGTTCCAATACGTAAGACACTGCTACAAACAATTCAAAGGTATTTCCTGTTTTCGTGCATTTAATTATCGCTATGTCAACATTTACGACCCTAAAGATATTGAGGTAAGATTTTTTTAAGTCTATCCGCGTGCATATCCTATTCTCCTTAAATCTATTAAGACTGTAACCCTCGCCAATAACCTTGACGATGTGCACCAAACCAAAAATCTACTGAAACGGAGGTTCCGCGCGGTCGAGATGCAGCGCGAGGACTGTATTTTAATAGTTTTTATTTACATACATACGCACTCATGACTGTAATCCCCGAAGGGGTAGGCAGGGCTGTAATCAGTACACTCAGATTTCGCCGAGCTTACTACCACCTACCTACCGACTTAAATAATAAAATAGGGGGCAAGCCTATCGCCACACCGGGCACAATTCCAGACACTGCACCAGACTGATAATACAGACACAGTACTTACTACTACTGTCCCCGCTTCGGTAACGGACGATGCAAGACGACGCTCGCATCAAGAAACAGAACTAAGAACATCTTATCCGCTTTACTCAGGTAATACAGTAGGTATTTCGTCATGCCTGAGTTAGAAAAGTCGGGTACAATAATAATCATTGCTTAAATATTGTTTGTAAGTAAGGCCCATTTTATAACAATTTTGCAGAAAATACTATCGGCATCTCATTTCAATACAAAACGGTTCCCATATAGTTTCCTGC
The DNA here is from genome assembly GCA_949126905.1 of Amorpha juglandis. Taxonomy (NCBI): domain Eukaryota; kingdom Metazoa; phylum Arthropoda; class Insecta; order Lepidoptera; family Sphingidae; genus Amorpha; species Amorpha juglandis. The sequence continues at coordinate 14,146,607 of OX421374.1, read as the reverse complement.
AGTACTGGCTCGGCGATGGTCTACTACTTAGTAACGGTACGTAAATAACAATATTATTATATTATTAGTTTTAACACGTAGGTTATGAGCTAAACTTAAAAACCCCATTTTTCCAATTGATTGGTTGTGTGATTTAAGTACTTTAAAAATAGTAATGTTTTTCTATTTCATTTGCAAACAATATAACTTACATATTCACAAAAATTTTATGTGAAATGTATATACTTAAAGAAGTATCTATTGATAAAAAATTATCTTATACCAAATTAACGATTTCACTAAAACAAATTGGTGTGAATTCCACACACCAATTTGTTTGGTTACAGAAGCGTTTACATACATACGTAAATTTACGCCTGTTTCCCATAGGGGTAGGCACGGACAACAAATTTTCCCTTGCTACGATCCTTGCTCCTTTAGAAGAGTTTAGAAACTTGTCTTGTATTGCAGGTGAAAAATGGCACGAGCGAAGGAAAATGCTCACACCAGCCTTTCACTTCAAAATATTGAAAAAATTTTTGATTAATATTAACGAGCAGACTGGACAGCTGTTAGAGGTGCTACAAAAAGAGGCGGGCAAAGAGACCACTGAAATATTTCCCATTGTAGCAAAGTCTACGCTACAAACCATATGTGGTAAATCAAGTTTTTTAGCAAAACATTCCGATACGCTCTAATGGGTTAATGAAACGAGTGAATGTGGAATATAAATTGCACCAATGGCATTTCTGAATTCGATAAGGACTCGATATCAGTGCCGGCTACAATAATTAATCTAAATGCAGTGACTAATAATTTTAACACACTGTAATGAAGTCGTAATTATTATAATATGTGACTTGAATAATCATTCCAATATTCATTGAAAGACCGCTGAAGATCCATATTTGATAAAAATATAACCTACGCTTGTGATGAGACTTAACGAATTATATAACGCTTACCACAGCTAAATAAAAACTAATAGATCTAAAATTAAAATTACTACCATTATTCAAATACTAACTATTAGAATCCAAATTAGTATTGGTTACAATCTCATAAATACTTACACATTATTAATTGTACGAGGTTTTCCAGAAACCTCAATGGGTACATCAATGCGAGAAGACATCAAATCAGTGACAAACAAATACTTCCAATCTATCCACATATTAGGAAAATGTCTCATGTACCGAATTTCCAGAATTTGGTTATATCCCGAAGCCACTTTCAAACTGACTGAACAATTCAGAATTCAAAAAGCAGCTTTGACCGATCTACACAAGTTCACCAAACAAATTATAAGAGAAAGAAGAGAGTTTAGAAAGGAGAATAAAATTACTGGATTCGATGATGAGAATGACGTGTACGGTAAGAAAAATAGGATGGCGATGTTAGACCTGCTACTGGAGCAGGAGGACTTCGGGTACATAAATGAAGACGGCATCAGAGAGGAAGTAGACACCTTCATGTTTGGGGTACGGGGTTCACACAAACAGAGCAAATATTATTTCATTAAATAAATGAACTATATAAATTATTTGTCTGTTTAGAGTAGAGCTTTGAATTGTTGATTACAGGGCCACGATACCACTGCGACAGCGTTGTGCTTCATGATCATGAGAATAGCAAACGAACCGGTAGTGCAGGTATTTGATGATGCTCTATTACTTCTTGTATTTTTTATAGATGCGTTTGATCTTCTTTCCTTTTCTATATTGCAGAACCTAATATACGAAGAACTGTGTCGCGTAATGGGTGAGTCGCAGCGCAGCCCTACCATGGAAGATCTCAGTGAGATGAAGTATTTGGAGTGCTGCATCAAAGAATCGTTGCGGCTTTATCCTAGCGCGCCCTATATATCCCGAGTTGTCTATGAAAATTTGAAACTGAGTAATTAGTCTTGCAATATGATGGAAAACAAAATTGTTCTTTTAGCCTAAGTGATGAAACGAACAGGTCGGTCGCTTGATGGCCACCCCAATAATTCAAATTTTTGTGTGATCAGGCGGATGTCCTATTCGTTTCGTCATTCGGCAAATACAGAAAGAGAAAAACGAAAGTTGAATAATATAAAGAAAATCCGTAATTACTAATAATTTGCTGGTGGTAGGATTTATATCCGCACAGATAGCGACCATCGTACACATGGTGTTAAAATCTGCCATAGTGATCCACACGATTTGTGTGGATTGCGTTCCAGGATCAGTCAGTGTATATCCGGTTCTCCCGAGGGGCTTGCGACATGATTTGATTGTTGGTTGGGGCGGGTATAGGGTTACATTCTTGTATCCCTGTGCTTGCATCGGTCATCCGCCTATCCTGTCGCAGGCCTCTCGATTTTCTATTCTCCTAAGACGGAAGAAGTATTGATACAGGCCGGCATGACTCTGGTGACCACTGATAAACTCATTGTTTGTCGGTGGTCGCTGGTTTTTTGGACTGCACCACGCTTACCATCAGGTGTAGTTCAGTCACTTTGCCGTGCTCTGATATAAAAAAAAAATCGGTTGTCTGTAAAGTCGGTTTACTGACGATAGTTGAACGTGATAACGTCTTAAGAAAATACTGATGGAATGGTAGCATTTTTCAAAAGAAAATTTTAATTTCATTTGTTTAATATTTCGATTGAATAGTAAAGCCATCGATTTTTTAGTCATTGTGAAATAGTTCTGTTAACTTATTGTTTTAATTTTGTCAATTATAGCATAACCTACAATCGCTGCACTAGCGGACCGATGCTATTCATTTTAATGATGAAAGCACGAATATTCGACAATATATCACTGAATATATAATTAATATCGAAAGAATCATTACCTTTATCGCTGTAATTATCGTTGCTATAAACAATTGACACCACGTTCACTTTTCACTGCACTTGATACTCGATCAAAACATGTAACAAGTCATGTTAAGTCCTGTTAAGTCATGTTAAGTCATGTTAAGTCCTGTTAAGTCATGTTAAGTCATGTTAAGTCATGTTAAGTCCTGTTAAGTCATGTTAAGTCCTGTTAAGTCATGTTAAGTCCTGTTAGATCATGTTAAGTCCTGTTAAGTCCTGATAAGTCATGTTAAGTACTGATAAGTCCTGTTAAGTCATGTTAAGTCCTGTTAAGTCATGTTAAGTCCTGTTAAGTCATGTTAAGTCGCAAAGGCCGATTGTGCTTCTTTGTCGCTCGTTCCACGCTCTCGCTTGCACTTCAAGCCTTACATGGAACGTGACAGAGCGAGGTAACGACGCATGAGTCATGTTTTTTCGTGCGTGCAGCCGGCTCTATCGAATTATAAGACGTTATCACGTCAAAAACCTAGATATTTCATTTATTTTTTGTGTATGGTTAAAGAATGACATGTAGTATACGTGGTATCATTTAATGTGATAACCTAATCGCCACACAGTAAATCGATTTCGTTGCAGGTGGATATACAATTCCAAAGTCCACTGAAGTTAATATCCACATATTCGACATCCACCGTCAAGATCATATATACCCTGAGCCTGAGAAGTTCATTCCGGAGAGGTTCTTATCGGAAAACAGCGCCAAACGACATCCTTACGCTTATATACCTTTTAGTGCGGGTCCTAGGAACTGCATAGGTGAGCAACTTATCTAATGAATACTTATTAGGTACTTAAGTAAGTATCTCCACCGACAGAACTTGACTGGGTACCACCACTTAATCTGATTTGGGACCTAGCAGCTGTATTTAAGCACTGTCATGTTCAGGTTTGAAAGTTCATTGAAACGAATTAATTAACTGGGCATTATAAGACTTACCATACCATGTTCCGGAATTATGAGCCTAGTATAATCAACAGTGCATACCTTGTAATTCAAAGTTCTGGGGGTTTTGTTCCTGTTTATATGCCCTAATCGTCTTGTCATACCATTTACATAAAAATACATAATATATACTTCATGGGAATTTGCTGGTGGGAGGATACTTGTATCCGACAGGATAGCGACCACCGTGCACTGGTGCTAAAACCAGCCATAGTAGCCCATCATGTGTGGGTCGCGTTCTAGGGTCAGCCAGTGTATATTCGGTTCTCCCCTAACCTAACCTTTTTCCCATCCCTTTTTCCTTCCCCTCCCCCTTGGCCCTTTGGCAGGCCGGCATGATCTTGCCGACCTACGATGGACACATTGTTTATCGTTGGTAGACACTATTCTTGGATTGCGCTACACTTACCATCAGGTGTAGCGTAGTCACTTTGCCGGGCCTGGATAAAAAATAATTAAAAAATACAGACTTCAAAACATAAGCCCCACCCTATTTCTTTGATGAAATATCGATAAGCTGACTTCACAGCTTGCAACTTATTTAGTAGCTTTTGAAAAATGGTTACTAAGAAACATTTTAAAATGTTTCACAGGACAAAAATTTGCAATGTTGGAGTTGAAGTCTGTGATGGTGGGTATAATCCGAAGGTTCAGGTTGGAGCCTGTCACCAGACCAGAAGATATCAAATTCATTGCAGACATAGTGCTGCGGGCTGCGCATCCTATCTACGTACGGTTTATAGATAGAAGAAAAATCGTGGAAAATTAAAATGAACTATCATTTAAGGTGTATGGTGTATAATAGTTAAACTTGTAGAATAAGCGTACTTGTTAAACCTTGTGAATAAGTTAAAACAAATTGTATATGTACGTAAGTGTGTACTCTGTGTATTATGTATACATTTATCTTGATTATAGTTCACTTCTAGGTACTCTTTGCAATGTACTATTATTTTAATACTAGCTTTTGCTCGCGGCTCCGCCCACGTGATCAAACAAACAAACAAACAATCAAACTCTACAGCTTTATAATATTAGTATAGATTTGGGTAGCTTAGCAACGGAAGCCTTCAAATAATATTATTTGGGTAGCTTAGCAACGGAAGCCTTCAAATATGAATAATTTTCCCCGTTTTTGCAACATTTTTCACTGATGCTTCGCTTCTAATGGTCGCAGCGTAATGTTATATATCCTAAAGCCTTCCTCGATAAATGGACTATCCAACACAAAAGAATTTTTCAATTCGAACCAGTAGTTCCTGAGATTAGCGCGTTCAAACAAACAAACAAACAATCAAACTCTACAGCTTTATTATTAGTATAGATGATCACGTAGATATACGGTTTTAAGAGATATGTAAAAACCTAAGCTACTATGTAATATGGGTAATAAATAGATTATAGCATAGCACAATGCTGTGAAATAACTGCAAGTAGCCACCTAACTGCCTAAAATATTTATTTTTTCAATAGAAGTTCAATTTGACAAAACGAGCATAGATACTATCCCGCCCACACACCCGCCACTGTAACACCTGTAAGCCAGGATCAACTGTGGCACGCATATTTTGACACTGAGCTTTGAAGCTCGACGAGACTTTGCGAATGCAAATCTGTCTTTATTCCGCAAATAACTTAATCAAATAGAAACACAGGGAGGAGTTGGAAATATACATTTTTTATGCATGAAACCGAACAGGTCGCTCTCCTGGTTCTAAGTGTCACACCACAGTCTTAAAACAATGCACAACCACCTAGTACTTTGAATTAAAAAGTAATAAATACTGACACATCAGCTCTTAAATATGTTATGCTCACTGCTCAGTAATTTCATAGACGCCAATGTATTTTAAATTGACACAGAAAGTAGTGTCTGAGTCTGTGGTGGTGGGTATAATCCGAAGATTCAGGTCCTGTCACCAGTTTTTTTTTATGGCATAGGCCGGCAAACGAGCAAGTAGGTCACCTGATGGTAAGTGATCTTCACCGCCAATGTACGCCCACAATACCAGAAGAATCACGGGCGCGTTGCCGACCTCAAAGGAAAGGGATAATTAGGGATTGGGAAAGGGAGGGGGATTTAGGCCTCCGGATATCTCACTCACCGTACGATACGCAGCAGCAAGCCGCTACCTTACGTCGGATTTCTGTGAGACAGTGGTAATGACCCGGTCGAGCCGGCCCATTCATGCTGTAGACAAAACTATCTACAGCGTGGCTCTACCACTCGAAAAATATCAGTCCAGAAGATATCAAATTCATTACAGACTAAAGGTCATAGCTCATTAGAGCCACCCGACACCCGATCAGCACCGCCTCGCCTCGAGCGGTTAGTATTCTTTATATGGATTTCTATGGATACGCGCTCACTACATCAACTCCGTATAGTCACCGGATTGCCTCGCTCGCAAGCTGGCCACGCGCGGACAGCGGGTGGACCATTCGGTGACAACTCGCTGCTCGCTCGCAAGCTGGCCACGCGCGGACGGCGGGTGGACCATTCGGTGACAACTCGCTGCTCGCACGCTTGCCTTGAGTGGACCGCGCGCTCCCCGCGAATGATTCACTCGAGGACGACGCGTTGGCGATGCGTCTTTCATTTTCTTCTTTATCAAGCTTGACAGCTATGAGAGCCAATTCACCCTACCCTCTTCGGAGAGGGAAGGAGCAAATCGAGTGGCCTGCGACAGGACAGGCGGTGTGGATCACTATGGCAGGTTTTAACACCATGTGTACGGTGGTCGCTATCCGGGCGGATATAAATCCTACCACCAGCGAGAATCAGTTTATATTACAAAATAATGTTTATATTTTAGTTTTTATGGGTCATAGTCATTGATATACAAAAAATTGTATATCAATGGTCATAGTAGCCTGATAACAAATGTTATTTTTATATTATTTATATTAATAAGTGGATCTCATTGCAATAGTATCTGTTTCAATTTATCTAAAGCTAAACAAACCTTGACACGTGATGTCAAGGTTTTATGTATTTATTTTTACTATTATTGCTTATGCATTTCGATGATTCTTTCATAAAAAAACTAACCCAAAAAACAAGTAAACAAAAAAAAACAAATAAATTTTAAGTGGGCGGAATCAATCATCGACCTTACTCGAAACAAATTGTATGAAATGAATGTTGGTTTAAATAGCTATTTTTTATTCGAGCAAAATGACTGCACTACATCTAATGGTAAGTGCCGTACAGTCCAAAAACCAGCGACCATAGACAAACAATAAGTTTATCGGTGCTCACCAGAATCATGGCGGCCTATATAAATGTTTCTTCAGACTCCAAAGAGTGAAGAAACAAAGCATGGGGCCTGCTACAGGACTAGCGGATGACACAGGGATACAAGAATGTACTCTTATACCCGCCCTAACCAACCATCAAGTCATATTGCAAGCCCCTTGGGAGAACCAGATATACTTTGGCTGATCCAAGAACGCGATCGACTCAAGGTGTACTGTGGTCGCTAACTAGGCGGATATTAATCTCCTACTACCAGCTATTAATAGATTTTGACACTGTTTGACCAACCGGCTTCCCAAAATTGAGACTAGTGCTAGTCTTGATGATAACGGACATGATGCTACTACAAAAATTGCGAAGTACATAAGTATTATTTAGATATAATATAAGTTTTAGATATACATTTATATACTAATCACGGAGCGGAAAGCGCTTTACAACCAGTTTAATTGTATGAACTAGACGATTTTGTATTAAATTTCTTCAAGTTATTTTTATTTGTAAGTACACCTAAAACAAGAAAAGAAGAAAGGACTTAAGTTCGACTCAAGGTCACTTAATAGGTAATGTAAAGGATAAGCTGATTCTATGCATTTAAATGATTCCCTCTGATTTACCATTGAAATTTGAAATGTTTTTATGTGTCTTTGTTTTCATGATAACAATAAAGAAAGTCAAGGCAAGGTCAAGAGAGGCTGTCACCGGGTGTTGCCGGATTAAATGTAGAAATTCCACATTTTCGCATGGTCTACGAATATTGTTTATCCACTCGCGACATGAGTATAATCTAAATATATAAAACTCAAAGGTGACTGACTGACATAGTGATCTATCAACGCAAACCACTGAAGGGATCGGGCTGAAATTTGTCATGAGAAAGGATTTTGATAAATTCTACCCCCAAGGGGATAAAATAGGGGATGAAAGTTTGTATGAAACTTTGTCAATTTTAAACGTTCACGCGGGCGGAGCCGCGAGCAAAAGCTAGTAAAGTATATTTTAAGTTCTATTTAACATTAGCTATTGCTCTGCCCGCCTGCGTTCGGGCGTGCATGCGTGTGTGCGTCTGGTGAAGCTCATACGAACTCAATAAGTGGTGTCGCTAGTTTTAATGGTTACTCCATAAATAAACCTTCCTTGCGCTAACGTTGTGCCTGGCAACGTTATATGTGCGTCAGACATCGTGTCAGCAATCAAAGTATGCATGAAACATTGGCCCGTGCGGACATATTCATAGTTAATAAAATTGTGTTATTTTTTGTGTGTTATCTATATATATATATATATATATATATATATATATATATATATATATATATATATATATATGAATTTATAACAACAATTCACAGTTATTAAACTGCAGTTGTGGAGAGTTGTAGCCATTACAACTGACATCGTTATTAAGGAAACTAACATGCTTCTTTTTCCTTTATACGTTCTTCTAGCAATATTTTTAACAATATGTGCCGTCGTTGTAATCGCCAGTGTGTATTTCAAATATTTTGATGCTGCTGGAATTATGATGGCGAAAATACCATCCCCAAAAGGGGTGCCGTTATTTGACAACTCTTTTGATTGTGTTTTGGATAATGGTGAGTTTTGTAGTTTCTATTTAAAATTCTTATTTTTTTCTTGGTATAGCAAAGGGACTACACTATACCTCGACCTAGATGTGATATGTGCAGTGCAGACAAAATATAATGTTGACCATCGGGAGACTATTTTATTTTATTAGGAAAACAAACAGTACTTATCATAACTTAATTAAATAACTTTCTTATCTTATAACCATTTATAAGTTTTCGCATGTTAAGTAATACTATATGCTTATTTGTATTAAACAAATAAGATGTAAAAAATAAAGCCAATAGTCACACACACAGTCCTAACCCCACAGTAAGACACGAGTCTTGTATCGTGGATATCAGAACTATGAGAGACTTTTGGTCTGACAACATCTAGACCAGAAACAAATACCTGTAGATCACACAACTGTCTCGGTGCGGGGATCGAACCCGCGGCCTCTTGTTTCACAGCTAACTACTCGCCTACTGCGCCACAGAGGCTGTCAATCGGCATTGCGGTCCTCGACGGTCGGTTGAATAGTTGACTTGTTTTTTTATTGAACTACTACCAGGATAAAACGCACCCAGTGTGAGCATTAACAATGCGAGTGAATTGCTCGTTTGGTCATTTAGTCAAATAAAAAAAGTCTCCTTCAGACAACGTTAACTTACTGGACGATCCAGTACAGTCATGCTGTAGACAAAGTTGTAAACATAACAGCTCTATCTTTTACAAGGAGTTCTTGATTTTTCAAAACTTACGGGTATCCATATTATTACCACGATTTTTTGTTTTTTTATTCGCCTAAGGACGAGACGAGCAGATCACTCGCATTTTCAAGATTGGAATTCAAACTAAATCGAGTTATTTTGAAGTTTGTTTTTTTTTGTGTCTGCTTAAGTTTATTTCAAAAGCAGACCAGCTGGTCTTATGCATTACATCTATCCCTATACGTACAACATTAGAATAATTCTGTAATTTAATTGCTTCAAAAATATATTTATCTTACAGAACAGTTGTTCCAATACTTAAGACACTGCTACAAACAATTCAAAGGTATTTTCTGTTTTCGTGGATTTAATTATCGCTATGTCAACATTTACGACCCTAAAGATATTGAGGTAAGATTTTTTAAGTCTATCCGCGTGCATATCCTATTCTCCAAAAAAAACTATCCTTTTTCCGTCGTCTAACAGCTATACCTGTACCTTCCAACAGATTTAAATGGCTCCTATGTTATTAATTTTTTACTTGATTTATATAATTATTTCTATATAATATAATAGATTTTGGGGAAAGTAACTTGATGCTTGACAGAATAAAACTTCTACTTCAAACACCGTGTTCAAGGTGGTAGGTCCCTCGTATGCGAGAGGCCGTCTAGCTTGGTACCACCGCTTTGTTTATTCCTGCCGCCATGCAACAGTATGTAAGCCATTGCTAGCCATTGCATTGTATTTCGGTTTGAAGGACATTGAAGCCATTGAAATTACTGGGCATTATGAGACTTAACATCTTATGTCTCAGGGTGACGAGCGCAATTCAGTGCCATGCAGTGCTTTGTACTTCAAAGTTCTGTATAGTGTAGCTCCTGTTTATGGGCAGGCGCGGCGCTTACCATCAGGCAAGCTCCTTGCTCGTCTCGTCATTCAATCAAATAATAATAATCAATCAAATGTTTATTAAAACCTTTCAAAAGCAGCTGTCATTTACGTCGTTTAAGTTGGAAACATACTGATCGGATGCATTTTATCGCAACTTCTATTAATAGCTTTATGAATGTTGCTGTATATTGAGTAAGATGATTGTCATAACCTCTTCCCTTGACAGTTGACTTGTATTTCGCCATATATCTTGATAACGTAAACTCACGTCCGTCTCCTCGAAAGAAGTATGCAGAATTTTTATTAGTACACCCACTGTCGGTTGAGCTAATTTCTGTCTCATGGTGTGATGGCGAGCCTACCGCAATAGTGGATATAAATGTCCACGTGAGTTTTTTGAATAGTAAACTAGCTACTTTACGTCTGTTTTCTCCGAGACAATGGTAACCACTCGGTCGAGCCGACCCATTCGTGCTGTAGACAAATCTGCTACTGACTCATAAATATAAAATGTTATCTATTTACTTTTGGGTCTAACATTTCGAAAGCCTTTCGACCTTAGTGGTCATAACTGCGATAAAATACGTTAAAATAAGTTATGTAAAAATCAGTTGTGTAGATTCTGATATTCTTCAAATTGCGTTATAAGACATCACTTATTATGAAGGTCAATTTAGAAACAAAGAAAAACTTTATTCTCACGGATTTCAGATCCGACAAAACTCATTAGTGAATAAAAGACAAAAAATACGACTCAAAAGAACTAAAAATCTAAAGCTAAACAACATCGAGTGATATTGCGGTTTCTTGGCCAGTGGTCATTACGACCTATTCAAAATTAATTAGATTTATTTTTATCTTTTTACTTTTAGTCGGTTTTAGTTTTTGTTGAAAAGCTTTTTATTGTACCTACTATTTTATTTTCATATCACATTAATCAGCAAAATCGGCGCATTATGACAGTGTTTGTCTTTCTTTACCTTAGGATACATCCCTTTCAAACTGAACTGGGACCACCAGTTCAGTAAACCCTGCAAAGTGACTACACCGTTAGAATTATGTCGACATGAAGTCGGCCTAAGGATGGAAAATCCCAATTTTATGAAAACATAGACCTTTACTTAAAAATATGTTTATGCACTGCTTAGTTAAATAAATCGCGTTGACAGAGAAAGAACAAAGAGTGTTTAACTAATCAGTGATTAAGTATTGTTTATAAGTAACGTAAAGACCTGATAAAGATCGCAGGAAGTCGCTGGATGGAGGCCGCTTCCAACAGGTCGGTCTGGAAATCTTTGGGAGAGGCCTATGTTCAGCAGTGGACGTCTTGTGGCTGAAGATGATGATGATGATAAGTAACGTCCATATTTTAATACAATTTTGCAGAAAATACTATCGGCATCTCATTTCAATACAAAACGGTTCCCATACAGTTTCCTGCAGCACTGGCTCGGCACTGGTCTACTAATTAGTAACGGTACGTATGTAATAATATTATATTATTAGTTTTAAGACATAGATTATGAGAAACTTAAAAACCGCATTATTCTAATTAGTTGGTTGCCTTTAAGTAGTTTAAAAATAGTAAGGTTTTTCTATTTCCTTTGCAAACAATATAACTTACATTATTCACAAAAATATTATGTGAATTGCACTTACTTAATTAAGTACCTACTGATTTCAATTTTTCTTATATCAAATTTACGATTTCTGAATAAAAGGAATACACAACAATTTGTTTGGTTAAGGAACAGTTTACTTACATACGTAAATTTACGCCTGTTTCCCATAGGGGTAGGCACGGACAACAGATTTTTCCTTGCTACGATCCTTGCACACCTCTAGAAGAGTTTAGAAACTTGTCTTGTATTTCAGGTGGAAAATGGCACGAGCGAAGGAAAATGCTCACACCAGCCTTTCACTTCAAAATATTGAAAAAGTTTTTGATTAATATTAACGAGCAGACTGGACAGTTGTTAGAGGTGCTACAAAAAGAGGTGGACAGAGAGACCACTGATATATTTCCCATTGTAGCAAAGTCTACGCTACAAACCATATGTGGTAAATCAAGTTATTTAGCAAAACATTCCGATACGCTCTAATGGGTTAATGAACTGATCGAATGTGGAATATAACGTGCACCAATGGTATTTCTGAATTCGATAAGGACGCGATATCAGTGTCGGCTACAATAGTTAATCTAAATGCAGTGACTCATAATTTTAACACAATATAATGAAGTAATTATTATAATATGTAACTATATGACAAAATAAAGAGTACATTTATTGGAAGACCACTGAAGATCCGTATCTAATAAAAAAATAACCTACGCTTGTAATGAGACAACGAATTACTCGTATACATATAACGCTTACCACAGCTAAATAAAATCTAATAGATCTCAGTATTACACAAATCGTAACTATTAGAATCCAAATTAGTATTGTTTACAATCTCATAAGACTCACACATTATTAATTGTATGACGTTTTCCAGAAACCTCAATGGGTGCATCAATGCGCGAAGATATCAAATCAGTGACAAACAAATACTTCCAATCTATCCATATATTAGGAAAATGTCTCATGTACCGACTTTCCAGAATTTGGTTTTATCCCGAAGTCACTTTCAAACTGACTGAACACTTCAGGATTCAAAAAGCAGCTTTGACCGATTTACACAAGTTCACCAAACAAATTATAAGAGAAAGAAGAGAGTTTAGAAAGGAGAATAAAATTACTGGATTCGATGATGTGGACGACGCGTACGGTAAGAAAAATAGGATGGCGATGTTGGACCTGCTACTAGAGCAGGAAAACATCGGGTACATAGATGAAGACGGCATCAGAGAGGAAGTGGACACCTTCATGTTTGAGGTACGGGGTCTCACAAAACAAACCTAATATTATTTGATAAATGATTTGTCTGCTAAGAGTAGAGCTTTGAATTGTTGATTACAGGGCCACGATACCACTGCGACAGCGTTGTGCTTCATGATCATGAGAATAGCAAACGAACCGGTAGTGCAGGTATTTCATGATGCTCTATTACTTCTTGTATTTTTTATAGATGAGTTTGATGTTCTTTCTTTTTTATACACGCTTTTTATTAACTTCACATGTATGTTTGTAACCGACTCCTTTGAGCGCGTTTTTGACCCACATTAATCGGCCAGATTTCGTTCAAACTTTGTAGATTTATCGAGGACCGATGACAATACACTAATTTGATAAAAAGAAAAAAATTATATTTTAACTAAAAAATTAAAAATAAATAATAGTTTTAAAAAAACTAAAACACACGCTTTTATAGAAAGTCTAACTAAAAAATAGAAAATAAATTTGAAGAAAACAATGTATTTTATTGTGAAATAAGCGTGGGGTGCCTTTTAAGATACTACCTAAATGATAATCCTTCTACTCATATCTGTCAATATAATATTTATGTTCTATAGGCACCATGCACCCCACGCTTTTTTTACAATAAAATACATTGTTTTCTTCAAATTTATTTTCTATTTTTTAGTTAGACTTTCTATAAAAGCGTGTGTTTTAGTTTTTTTAAAACTATTAGTTTCTATATTGCAGAATCTAATATACGAAGAACTGTGTCACGTAATGGGTGAGTCGCAGCGCAGCCCTACAATGGAAGATCTCAGTGAGATGAAGTATTTGGAATGCTGCATCAAAGAATCGTTGCGGCTATATCCTAGCGTGCCCTATATATCTCGAGTTGTCTATGAAAATTTGGAACTGAGTAATTGATCCTACAATACGATAGAAAACAATTGGTTCTTTTAGCCAAAATGGCGAAACGAACAGAACGGTCGCCTGATGGGAAGCGCCACGCCAATAATTCAATGTTCTGTGTGGTGTTGCTTCTATTTATGGGGCGGCGTAAACTTACGATCAGACGGGTGTCCTGTTTGTTTCGTTATTCGGCAAATACAGAAAGACACCAAAGAAAGTTATAAGTAAAGTATAAGTAAAAATTAGCATGAATGCGTTGCAGTTTTTGAAATTCATTTAAACATTAATGCCGTCTACTACCACCTGAAATGAGCAAACTGGCCTTGATGTTTCTCATGGAGACGCAGATATCCCTACGTCCTGACATCTCCTACTTACGTTACTTGGGACACATTACCTATACAGACCACTCTTTTGTGCCACAAGTCGGTAATTGCGTGTTTGTCACGGAGGTAATTTATTTAATTCAAGACAGTCTGTTCTTTCCTCAAAGGCCGGCAACGCACCGGCGGTTCCTCTGGTATAATGGTTTCCATGGGCGGCGGTGAACACATATCATTAGGTGTCCCTAGCGCGTTTGCCCCTTCTTACGTAAAAAAATTTACACTGCTTATAATGACATGGTAAATCATCTCATGGTCAAATTGTCTGTAGCTATCATATATCGTTTTCGTTGCAGGTGGATACACAATTCCAAAGTCCACTGAAGTTAGTATCCACATATTCGACATCCACCGTCAAGATCATATATACCCTGAGCCTGAGAAGTTCATTCCGGAGAGGTTCTTACCAGAAATCAGCGCCAAACGACATCCTTACGCTTATATACCTTTTAGTGCGGGTCCTAGGAACTGCATAGGTGAGCAATTTATCTAATTTATACCCATTACGTACTGAACAATATGTTAGGTTAGGTTAGACCGCCAGAATTCGGCTAGATACCACCAAATAATATATTTTTGGGACCAAGCTGGAGTATTTAAGCATTGTCGTGTTCAGGTTTGAAAGTTAATTGAAACGAATGAATTTACTGGGCATACCTAATCGACTTACCATACCATGTTCCGGAATTATAAGCCTAGTGTCAGCAGTAATCAGCAGTGCCATGCATACATTGTATTTCAAAGTTCTGAGGGGTTTTGTTCCTGTCTATGGGTAGGTGTGACGCTTATCATCAGGCGAATGTCCTGCTGGGATCGTCATACCAGTTACATAAAAAGTACTTAAATAATTCACAGGAATTACATCAGGCTTCACAAAATAAGCCCCACCCTATTTCTTAGATGAAATAGCGATAAACTAACTTCACAACTTGCAACTTATTTTTCTTTCTAAGAAACAGTTAAAAATATTTTACAGGACAAAAATTCGCTATGTTGGAGATGAAGTCTGTGATGGTGGGTATAATCCGAAGGTTCAGGTTGGAGCCTGTCACCAGACCAGAAGATATCAAATTCATTACAGACATGGTGCTGCGGGCTGCGCATCCTATCTACGTACGGTTTATAAATAGAAGAAAAGTCGTGGAAAATTAAAATTAACTATCTGTTAAGGTGTATGGTATTTTAAAAATAACACAATACAAGGTGTAAATTTTATATGAATAAGTCAAGAAAAAGTCAAAACCGATTCGAAAAAGGCTAAAGAGCTAAAACTGAAATTAAAAATAACTTAATCGTTGCGTACTTTTTAGCTAGCTTTTTGTCAGTTTTATTTTTAATTAGAAAGGTTTTTTTACTGTTTTTAGATTCATCATAATCGATCCATAAAAAATGGGACTTACTTATAAACTTTTTTAAACATTGATTAGTTAAACACTGTTTTCATCCCTTTCTAACCATTTTATAAGTCGCGTTGACAGAGATAGATAAAATAATGTTTAACTAAATGTAAGCAAGGCCCAATATCTCCAAGGAACTTTGATTCAGTGAATTAAAGATCTTGAACTATATGTTTTTAAGTATCTAATAATAGTTAAACTTGTAAGATAAGCGTACTTGTTAAACCTTGAGAATAAGTTGAAACAAATGGTATATGTACGTAAGTGTGTGCTCTGTGTATTATGTATAAATTTATTTTGACTACTCTACTCTTTACAATGTAAGTGTACTATTATTTTAATATGATCAGGTAGATACGGTTTTTAGAGATATGTAAAAAACTAAGCTTCTATGTAACATAGGTAATAAATGGATTATAACATAGCGAAATGCTGTGAAATATATATATATATATATATATATATATATATTTTATAGCATATGCCAGCAAACGAGCATGTGGGTCACCTGATGGTAAGTGATCTCCACCGCCCATGTACGCCCACCACCAGAAGAATCATGGGCGCATTAGTATAAGTAGTCGCCTACTTGCCTAAACTATTTATTTTTTCAATAGAATATCAATTTGACAAAACGAGCATAGATTCTATCCCACCCACACATCTGCCACTGTAACACCTGTAAGCCAGGATCAACTGTGGCACGCATATTTTGACACTGAGCTGTGAAGCTCGGCGAGACTTTGCGAATGCAAAACTGTCATTACTTTTTTTTTTTTTTTAAATATACATTATTTATGCATAACACCAAACATGTCGCTTTCTTGGTTCTAAGTGTCACGACACTGTCCTAAAATAATGTAAAACCACCCAGTACTTTCAATTAAGTGTAAAAGTAATTCATGCTGAAACATGAGTTCTTAAATATGTTATGCTCACTACTCAGTAATTTTACAGACCAGTTGCAACCAATTCCAATGCATTTTAAATTGACACAGAAAGTAGTGTCTGAGTGGTAGAGCCATGCTGTAGGTAGTTTTGTTTACACCATGGGCCGGCACGACCGGGTTGTTACCATTTTTTCACTGAAAATCGACGTGAAGCAGTGACAGCAGCTAGCGTTGAGTTTCGTATGGCGTTTGAGATATACGGAGACCCAAATCTACCTCTCCTTCCCTATCCCTTAATTGTAACTTTCTTTTATAGGATCAGTCGCATCCATTATTCCTCTGATACTGTGGGTGTCATAGGCGGCTGAGATCACTTACTATCAGGTAACCCACTTACTTCCTCATTTGTTGGCCTCTGCTCAAAAAACGGTATTTACTTATAGGCTTATAGTATTACTTTGTTGACTGTACGTCCATCAAAATTCTGTTTTTCAAGACCGGGTGGAAATTTCAAGTTGGTATTAATATGCAATACTAAGTCCGGCATATCATGATAACCTCCGTGACGCAGTTTGTGAATAGCCGGCTCTAAGAGGCCGCGGCTTCGAATCCTGCACCTCGACAAATATTTGTGTGATCTACAAATATTTGTTTCTGGTCGGGATGTTTTTTTTTCAGAGAGGTGACGTCAGTGAGGCGACCGGTCGTAAAACTACAAACTAAATATTTCTGTAACATAAGTTAAAAAGTAAGGTGCGCCTACCCCACTGTGACTGGAATTAAGGCAGGTGGAAAAAGAAGAAGACATCGCAGCATATCAACGGCAACAGCATCGCCTGCCTATAAACTGAAGCAACACCAGAGTTTTGAATTACAAAGCATTGCTTGGCACTCAACTACGCTTGTCACTCCAAGACAAGATGTTCGGTCTTAAATGCCCAGTAATTTCACTGGTTTCAATATCCTTCAAGCTAAAACACTACAATGCTTATACACTGATGCTTAGTGGCTGAAATAGACACCTACCTATTGACGTAGACTATAACATACAACCACCTTGATAAAATTAGAGCCACAGATGCGATTATTGAAACGATTGTTGGTAGGATATTTATATCCGCCCGGATAGCGACCACCGTACACATGGTGTTAAAACCTGCCATAGTGACCCACACCTTGTGTGGATCGCGTTCCAGGATCAGCCAGTCTATATCCGGTTCTGCCGAGGGGCTTGCGACATGACATGGTTGGTTAGGGCGGGTATAGGGGTATACCCTTGTATCCCTGTGCCTGCCGTCATTTTGCTGTACTCGGATAAAAAAAAGATTATTACGAGATCGATACAAAAGCATACGATTTCATTTAAATCGATTCAGGTGTATACAATTGCAATCAAAAAACAATCGAACCAAAAATCGTGCGTCCCTGCAACAAATACTAAGTTAATATGATAGCTTTGTTACATACACACAAAAAGATTCAAACCATTCCATCCATTCAGTAGCCGCGATTCTTCGATTTGTGACGCTAAGCAACAGTGTTTACACACTGTTGTGTTTTCGTTTGAAAGACATCAAATCCAGGGAAATAACAATTCATCTCGGGGCCTAAAGCGCAGTACATGCAGTGCTTCTAATCATCGATATTTATAATTCATAGTTCTATATCTGTCTTCTTTTTTTCATTTACGGCTTCGCGTTATTGTGCATTACGCCAATGATAAGTATAATTTATTTTCAAACCTTCACAAGACGCATGAAATATCGGTGTGGACGTTTTCATAGTCTTCTTGGACTTTTGGTGTGTATTCCTTCCATTACGATGCTTAATTCACTTATTTCAATGTTTAAAGAGATTGTTCATCACCGCCAATGTTTATTAGACAAATCTACACCACTTTTATACGACAAACACAATTTTAAACTAGTTTATGAAATATGAGTAAATAATAAGCGGTGAACCGTTCTGTCAGAATTCCCGCCAAAAGTCTTGTGTCTGATTATGCGGGCTTTGCGCTTACCATCAGGCGAACGACATGACTGTTTCGTCATTCAAGTGAATGCAATTATGCATCACTGCAATAAATTATAATGAGCGATAGCTATAAAGATAGCAGAAGCTTTGATAAATACAACATGTTTTATCTCAGTGTTCTGAAGTAGCTCGCGTCGATCGGTCTATCATGTTATTATGCGTATTAATAATTATATTTTTATCTATTATATTCATAGGTTTATATCTAAAATACAGCCGTGCTGGTAGATTATTGTCTAAAATTCCCGGACCTAAAGAGTTGTTTATCATTGGAAATACGTTAGATATAGTAGTGCGCAGAGGTACGTAATTTTAATTAATATTCACATCTAATAATGGTCGTATAACAAGATAAGCGGTTTTGATAGTAACCAAGATGTATGGCAACATTGAGGATACAATATGACTTGTGTGTATGTGTATGCGCGTGTACGTTGGGCGTGTGCGCTTTTTTTTTTATGTGTCATGTCGCAAGCCCCTGGGGAGAACCGGATGTACACTGGCTGATCCTGCACCTGCCATAGTGATCCACACAAGGCGTGTGGATCACTATGGCAGGTTTTAACACCATATGTACGGTGTCCGGGCGGATATTAATATCCTGCCACCAGCTAAAAGCTATAAAGGAAACAACATAAATTTCATAATTAAAAATTCATATGTATTTTTGGGCTCAAATGATATAGAAAATTAACCCTCAGTATTTAATGAATACAGTAATACCCCGGACTTACGCGATAGGTGGGACCGAGCTATAACCGTGTAAGTAGAATTCGCGTAAGTCGGGGTACAACTTTACATGCACTTTTGAGTGACATAATTTGAGGTTATCAATAAAACACAACGTACGTAAAACAATTCAACGCGGAACACGTTCGAACCTGTCATAAACGGACCACTAACATGGCGAAATAGGAGAGCTAACGCGCTCGGCCATCAAAAAGAATAACCCCTTATCTCCGAATTCGCGTAAAACGGGGTAGCGTAAGTCGGGGTATTACTGTACATTACATTTGTTGAAACTTGTCTCTAGTGATGTTGAAATGGTATCTTAGTCCGCTGCATAGTATGAGGAGGTAGGAGGTGCAGATAGCGACTTTGTTTTGCCTATACTATGTATTGATGCATAAATGTTTGTTTTCCAGACGATTTATTCAAGCTCGGCCGTGATCTATACTTTAAGTATGGCAAGTTATCCAAGGTCACTGCCGGCCATGTCAAATCAGTGAACGTTTATTCACCAGAAGATGCTGAAGTAAGTAACAAATGTCATAGTGACTACACTTATACTCCTAATGTAAGTTAGTTTTTTTTATCCTGGCAGTAAGGTAAGTTTTTTTTATCCTGGCACGGCAAGGTATACTGGTAGGTTTATACTCCTATACTGGAAACTAGACCTCGACGGTTGGCCTGAAGTGCCTGGATATACACTGGCTAGTCTCGCTCCTCAGTACACAGAAATTTAATTCTGTGGTACTTAGCTAAGCTTCAGGAATATCTGTACAGATGTTTCAAGTATTTTTTCCAGATAATTCTATCTTCAGCGAGATATATTGAAAAAGGACTTTCATATGAATTTTTGGAACCATGGCTCGGCAACGGATTGTTAGTGAACAAAGGTAAGTATTAATTGTAGGGTGAATTTACATTTAGGGCCTATTACAGAATGAGTAAGATTTAATCAGTTATAGTATAAAACAGCTATGGTAGTGTGACTTTTGTTTAATCGAATGATCATAATTTATTTTAGTCCATTGAAATGTTACATATGCGCTTTACATTTGTTAGAGGACGCAATTTTATTTTTGGGACATGTGTGGGGGTCAATAGAAGCTTAACCCCAAGTTTGTGGGGTTGCCGCCCTTGCCCCCCGGCCGCCATCCTGGAAAAAGGGGTGCAAACACCTTTTTCGCGATATCTCGGAAACTATGCGTCCTACAAAAAATTCGTAAAGACATAATTTGTAGCAAATCGCTTTGCCTACAAATATTTTCATATAATTTTTTGCCCTAAACTTAAAATTAAAGAAGTAAGTAAGAAAAGAAGCAAAAAAGTGAGAAAATGTCTATACACATTTTCTTTTTTTGCGGCCTGGGGACAAGGGCGGCAACCCCACAAACTTGGGGTTAAGCTTCTATTAACCCCCCACACATGTCTCAAAAATAAGATTGCGTCCTCTAATAAATGCAATATTAGGTCCTTAAATTGTAATATTCCAATGGACTATTTGGTAAGTTGAACTTACGTCTCCATTTGTGACATTTTGCCACACGGAGAGGAGTCATTTTGACACCCGTGACATAGAAATTGTCACGGGTAATTAATATATTGTCAACTGATTCGATTAATATACCAAGAAATAAATATGCGTCGCCCGTTTTTCCCGAACTTGTGGCTAGTCCCAATGTTTTTTATTAGCATATTGACTTAAATAATTTTTAAGTAGTTCCTGGATTTACCCATGCGGCTCTACGAGCAAAGTTAGTAAGATATTTTATAATTGTAATTGTTTTCAAAACAGGCGAAAAATGGCACGAACGAAGAAAAATGCTGACTCCTTCGTTCCACTTCAACATTCTGAAAAAAATTACTAGAATTTTCTCCGAAGAGACTGAAGAATTTCTGAACTCGATCAAAGAGGAAACGAAACAAGAAAAAACTGACATATTGCCGATGATTATGAAGTCTACTATCAGGATTATGTGTGGCAAGTGTATTATTCACATACTATTTCTGCACTTTCGTCATTTGATGATGGATTTGATATTATATGGGACAACCCGCCGACTGACCCTCACAACCCGTAACGGGAAAGAACGAACCCGTAACGTTATTTTGTTAAAATATAATATACTAGCATTGGCTCGCGTTTCCATCCGCGTGAAAGGCATATTTCCATACAACCATTCATCCTTTATGTTATCCGCTTAGACGTGAAATTTCCAAATATCCTTCCTTCGTGGATGATTTCAACATAAAAGTCATCAACTGCCAAAATTTCAAGTATGTAGACTCAGCAGTTTAGACTCTGCGTTTATGAATCAGTCAATCAGTCTGGACAAGTAATTGTATATAGATTGGACTAAAATCGACTCAACCGAAACACAACTTATTCTAACATAGCTAATGCCTACATTATAGATAATATGCACTGATGTTTACAGAAACTTCAATGGGTATCAGTATGCGCGAAGACATCCATACTGTAATAAAGAAATACCTAAAAGCAATCGCCGTGCTGGGAGAGTGTGTTGTGTACAGATTCTCCAGAGGCTGGTTGTACCTTCACCTTGCTTTCAACTGTACCAAAGTCGCAAGAATTCAGGAGCGAGCAGTGAAGGACCTGCATAGTTTCACCAAAAAGATCATTCAAGAAAGGAGAAAGTTTAGGAAAGAGAACACTACAGTTCAGGGGAATGATGATGACGAAGTGTACGGTAAGAAAACCAGGATGGCGATGCTGGACCTGCTGCTGGAACAGGAGAAGCTCGGAAATATCGACGAGGATGGTATTAGGGAGGAAGTGGATACCTTCATGTTTGAGGTAAGCAATAATACTTTCCTCGGAGTGGAGTCAGGTATTTGGTCGTAACATTGGAATCTTTTCAGCAACAACTACCTAATGCTAGATGACTTTTTAATAAGCATCTAAATTATTCAAAGATGTATTTTATGAAAAATACGGTATTTAGAATCAATGCATGTATATTTATTCGATTTTTACTAAATATAATCATACGTTTTATGCGTTTTATTTTAAGAGTAACATGCATGTTACTCTTAAAACTGAAAAAATATGGTTTTTCATAAACTATTATACATATATAATTATGTACATCTAAAAATATTCAAGAACTGCTCGATAATTATCTATCACTCTGTTATACATTCGATCCTACATTCATTAATTAAGTACCATTAACTTTGAAATTAGTTTAGCTGAACTAATAGAGAATAATGTCCCCAGGGCCACGACACCACTTCGATGCTATTGAATTTTATGATCATGAGGATTGCCAATGAACAACATGTACAGGTCAGTTTCTGCATATATGCCTTTCGTATATTTTCCTTATTATTTTACATGTCCTTATTTTAATCAACTTCTTATTATTGTAATGCAATGACATTACTTTGATAAAATATCATCAAAACACAGTACGTGTATCAGTTACAAATACGTTCACAGTTTTCGAATTCGTATAAATTACAATGATTGTTCCTAATATTTCAATATGAACACAAGATTATTGTTCCGAGCTGTAGCTTCCAAAATTAAAATAGTCTGTATTACCGCCGACCTCGGTTCGATAGAAGATGGCACTCAAAGCAGAAGAAGAATGTTTACTTGCGACATTGACATAGGCCGTTAGTACGTATCGAGTTAATATCATACACGTAAATATGTTTGTCGTTTTTGTACTTATCTTCATTTTGACCTATTTTAGTCACTGATTGTGATCGCACTTTGTTACTGTTTTTGTTACTACGTTTATTACTACGTTATTTATCTATTTTATGTTAAACCTTAATGTATTATTATTTTTATCAAATTAATCCATGTGAAGCAACTTTAATAGGCCACCATTTCTTCTCTAGTATGTATCTAACAGTGAGAATTAAAAGGGGACTCACGCTTACCCACTGCAACAGCCACCCACAGCGCATTTTCAAGATTTTACATGACTTGCAACGAATGTTTAAAATTTGTCCAATTATCCGAGTCCCAAACTATTATGTTTCAGAATCTATTATACGAAGAGATGTATCGTATATTCGGGGATTCCCATCGAAATCCCACGATGGATGATCTCAGCGAGATGAATTATTTAGAATGTTGCATCAAAGAAACTCTGAGGTTGTACCCGAGTGTGCCATTCATATCACGGAAACTTAATGAAGACGTGGTTTTGAGTAAGTAAAATACACATTTATCTTGGCTTACCTTCGAAATGGCATGCTGGAGACGGATTCTACGTATTCCACGGACTGCTAAAGAAACGAACAATTAATCTATCTTGGAACAACTCCATATTAGTTAATCTCTCGACGATCTGTCAGTAAAGGACCGTCGGTTATGTCGGTCACATTGCTGGCAATGACCGGATAACCTTAACAAACTAACTAACTGTGCAAGAGGGAATGAAAAAGAACCTGCGGTTGATAACCTAGCCGTTGGAGTGACCTAGTGACCACCGTCACTCGTCTCCTTGTGACAACCGCCTTGAAGTTAGCTGAGAATTGGACGAAATTGAAACAGTCCTTATAACGGTCAAAGAAGGAACAAGAACACGACTTTCGGTAATAAAGACCAAGAAGAAGAAACACCCGTACTTAATACTTCTCTGAAGCTGTCATAAACAACGTGGTGTATTATTCACGTGTTTTATTTTTTGCATTTGCGTATTCAAATTCGTTGGTTAATTAATTTATTTTAATATTTCTGTAGTTTCACTTCTGCGGTGTGTGAATTGCGCACACAGTTTTTCTTTTCTTTCTATAATATCTTTACTCTCTCTAGGTGGGTATACAGTGCCAGCAGGAACACAATGCAACATCCACATATTCGACATCCACCGACTCGAGGAGGTGTATCCTGAACCAGAGAAATTCATGCCGGAGAGATTTTTCGCCGAAAACGTTAATAAACGGCATCCATACGCGTACATACCCTTCAGCGCTGGACCGCGGAACTGTATAGGTAACTGCTTTTTCCTTATTAATATTTCCAACACCTCCCTAACTTTCTATCTGATTAATTTCGTTGCGGGACAAAGACATTTAGGCATCCCAGAGACTCGCCGAGCTTCACTGCTCGGTGTCGACAAAAATGCGTGCCACTGTTGATCCTGGTGCACACGAGTTACAGTGGCGGGTGTGTGGGCGGGATAGCGGGATAGGCTTTTTCCTTATATACCAATCCTGTATTATATATATCCCATTGCTAGGCCCGGGCCTCCACTACGAATAAAAGAAGTAAGGTCTTGTCCGCGTTAGTCCACCACACTGGCCCTAATGTGTGACCTGGGAATAGAACCCAGGACCTTATTATGCTGCTACTAGACCAATTAGGCGATAAATTATATAAAAAAAAACTGATTTAAAGAAACTGACAAGAAGACCTATTTTCTACTAGTATTAATAACATATTTAGGGCCCATTTCACAATGATCGAGTAAGATTGAATCACAAATTGACATGTGGACTAGTAGTATTTGAAACTACTTAGTAAAACATATATTAAAAAAACCTCCGATAAACCATTATCAGAATATTTTTTGTATTTGAACATGACTCTTCATTTGGTAGCATTTACTAAGAGATGGTGAAACAGTCGTTTAAAATTTTCAGGTCAGAGATTCGCCATGTTGGAGATAAAGACAGTGATGTCTGGTCTAATAAGACGATTCCATCTACAGCCGGTGACGAAGCCCGAAGAAATAACGTTTGTGGGTGATATAGTGCTGCGATCGAAATATCCGATCTATGTGCGCTTCTGCGAAAGGAAGTTTATACAATAATCAATAATTAAACAAGTAACCTTTACTATACCTTCCATGATTCATTATTATGCATTATTTTCGAGTAATAAAGCCATGCTGTAGACAGTTTAGTCTACAGCATGAATGGGCCGACCTCGACCGGGTCGTTACCACTGTCTCACAGAAAACCGACGTAAAGTAGCGGTTTGCTGCTGAGTTTCGTACGTTGAGTAAGACATCCGTAGGCCAAAACCCCCTCCCCTTCCCAATCCCTAATTATCCCTTTCTTAAGGTTAGCAACGCGCCTATGATTCTTCTGGTATTGTAGGCGTACATGGGCGGTGGAGATCACTTACCATCAGGTAACCCACTTGATCGTTTTCCGGGCTATCCGGTTTCCTGTCAAAATCACGTTCAAAGATTCCGATACATGTATGTTAGTATGTTTGTAAACATACTAACATGCATATGAAGCTAATAAAAGCGTGCTAAAAAAAATGGAAACTGTGTAAGTATTGTGTAATGAAAATTAGTTATTGTAACTAACTGCCAAGAAGAGTGAAATGTATGAATAAATATCATATAAAAAGATTCGATTATGATGATTATTCGCCATTTAAAATTCAATTATTTCAAAAATATTTAAAATAATTAAATATGTATTTGCGTCCCATGGTGTGATAGGGAGCGAGTGTATCGCCATTTCGGACACAATTCCATACTCAAGGCTGATATACTAAGCATTTAGTGATAGAAAAACCCAATATAGCTTTACCTGACCCGGGTACCGAATCCGAGACCTCAGCAAAGCAGTCGTACCGCGTATGCAATACGACTGCGCTACCAAGGTACATTCAGTATATTTACAAAGGTACCTCTATTAGTATGACTATTTTCAAATACTGTTTAATCTTCACAAACGCTACCATAGATAACGATATCTTTTGCGACATATGTACAAACACATTTTGGTAAATTTGTTCAACCTTTACGTACTATGACGCCTACGAACTTCTTGTAAATTAGGAATTAGGACTAAGTAAAGTATTGCTCAAATATCGTGTATGGTTTAAAGCCATCACCTCATTAGTATATGTTAGTTGTGGTTCCCTGTAACTGCATGATATACTTGGTTGTTTCTTAATAATATTTGTAAGTACTGGCGATCCAAATAAATAAATAAAATTAAAATATTTATCCATTCGAATATCAATCAAATGGCTTTTTTTATCCGAGCACGGCAAAGTGACTGCAGTACACCTGATGGTAAGCATAGTGCAATCCAAAAAACCAGCGACCACCAAATAAACAATTAGTTTATTGGTGGTCACCAGAGTCATGCCGACCGGTATAAATGCTTCTTTCCTCTCCGAAGAGGGGCCTGCGACAGGACAGGCGGATCACCGATGCAGGATAATGTACAATACAAGGATGTATCCCTATACCCGCCCCATCAACCATCAAGTCATGCAAGCCCCTCGTGAGAACCGAATATACTGGCTGATCCTGGAACGCGGTCCACACAAGGCGTGTGGATCACTATGGCAGGTATTTTCATCATGTGTACGGAGGTCGCTATCCGGGCGGATATTAATATCCTACCACCAGCAAATATACGTGAAAATATATGTGTATAATTCTATGTACATTTGTTCCTATTGATATAATTTCAAAGCCAGCAATGTTTAGTATTGTATTACACAATAGGAACAAGACACAGGCAGCAGTTTTTAATTCGATGGATACTCATCTTTGTGAAACACAATTCATAAAGTCCTTTGTATGACAAGCAACATTATTTATTGGAATAAGTACATTTTATGCCAAACCCTTCATGGATATCCACGACATGTATCGCTAGAAGCAATGAATTTGACAGATCTTTAAACTTTGGATGTCCGAGTCACTTCGGGTTCTCTCTTGATTTTTTTCTTCCAAAACGACTGCAAGAACAAAAATATTAATAACTTTTTAATCAATGTAATTATTTTTTGGACGTTTGTATATTTGTTTACATTGAAGAGAAGACTGCAAAAATGTATTTTTTACTAGCCCTGTATTATACGAGGCCCCCTGCCGGGCACGGGCCTCCTCTAATAAATGAGAGGGATTAGGCCTTAGTCCACCACGCTGGCCTAATGCGGGTTGGCAGACTTCACATACCTTCTAAAAATCTTATCGAGCTCTCAGGTATGCAGGTTTCCTCACAATGTTTCCTTCACCGTTAAAGCAAGCGATAATTAACAATTAATATACACGTAACTTAGAAAAGTCAGAGGTATGCTCTTGGGGCTGATTTCGAACCTGCGACTTTCGTCTTGACAGTCCGTTCCTCCCCGCTGAGCTATCGCTGCTAAACTATACGTCATAAAAACAATTAATATCAATTAAGGTATTTAGCCACTATGTGGGAATGCCAGTGGATACGATTACGTTTTAAGATCTGTTTTGTGGTGTGCTACCGAGAAAAAGGACCGCTACACGTGACCACAGCAATGCGAGGGAAAACTGTAGACCGCGACGCGCGACTGTTTCCATAAAAACCGGACTTGTCGCTGAAGCAATTGCCTGATCGACACAAACAGGCCTTTATCAACTCTTGATTTGGAGAGCTAACTTTATGAGCAGTATAGCCATTCATTCATACAGAAACAGCAGTTTTGCTTTGTAGTCCAAAAAGTACAACGTACAATTTGTCAACTACTGTGATCCACTTATTTCCTGACCTAATATAAAAAAAGATAAAATGGTGGCATACCCTCAGTGCTTTCCTAAATTTGGTAGACATGAGACTGAATAGTAAAGGATTCAAAACTGTGCTGAACCAACTGTTGAAAACGCTGAGGTTGTATCCGATACGCCACAACTAAAACAAATAAAATGAATTACAACTCCACTGCTAACGATGCGTCATAAGTACTTTACATGGTGGTAGGTCCCTCGTATGCGAGAGACCGCCTGGGTTGGTACCACCGCTTTGTCTTTTTTCTTCTGCCAAGCAACACTGTGTAAACACTGTTGTGTTTCGGTTTGAAAGGCATTGAAGCCAGTGAAATTACTGGGCATTATGAGACTAAACATCTTATGTCTCAGGGTGACGAACGCAGTTCAGTGCCATGCAGTGCTTCGCAATTCAAAGTTCTGTGTAGTGTTGCTTCTGTTTATGGGCAGGCGTGACGCTTACCATCAGGCGAGCGTCTTACTCGTCTCGTCATTCAATCAAATAAAAAAAATGTTCTTGGGCCTGGCTACTCGTCTACTGCACCACGGAGACCGTCAAAAGTAGAATAGACCCAATTATTCGGGTTCCAGTAGAACCCGGAACGGAGCTCTAAAATGGTTATTTAAAAGATGTATTTTATACGTACCAAATTCAAATTGACAATTTCGGTTATGTCATACATGAATATCATCATCCTCATGGCGAAGAAGGGCAGCCAGGAGATGAGGAACGACAGCGTCAGAGCTACTGAACATCAAAATATTTAACATCAATTACACAATATACACAAGGCTATTCTTGGAAGTTTATTCTTCCCTTAAAGGCCGGCAACGCATTTGCAAGCCTTCCAGTGTTGCAGATGTTCATGGGCGGCGGTGATCACTTTTCATCAGGTGAGCCTCCTGCCCGTTTGCCCCTTTTCCTATAAAAAAAAACCTATTCCAGAATTGTAAACAAATATTTACCCATTTAAAAATAACCCACTTTAATAAAAATCCTTGGGCAGGTCCAAGCATTTTTACACAGGATTGACAGGTCAACAATACCCTCACCAAATCACTGAAATGTGGATATATATTTGTTTGTATTCCTGGAATAAATATAGTATTGCAGTGTGAGTTTGGTTGATCAATCGACTTGTATTAATAAGGCTGTATGATTTTTGTTGATCAATTTGAAAGGAAATCTATTCAGACGTTATAAACCGCATGACCTAAAGTACCATATAAAACATAAAATAATACTAATAGAAAATATATTATTATTATTTTATTGTATTAATATTTTTCTTAAAATGTAATCTTGTTAGCAACGTGTCTATTGTTATATTGCTACATCAATTGCTGCACTCATAGACAATAATAAACTATAATTGTCATTAATTAATTTATTAAAAAATCTATCATTTTTGTACATAGAGTGAGTTGATGCTGAGTACAGAAACTGCTCAGCAATGCTCAGCCACTGGGCACTGAAATAATCTTAATTGACGTTTCTTATAAATAATTGAATCCTAAGAAATGGCTAATGAATACTTAAACTTAAATATACTTAACTTAAATCTCTGAGTATGGCAGTAAGGGCCTTACTTAAAAACGTTATGCACTGATTACTTGTGCATTCTTTTGTATTTCTCTGTCAACGTCGATTATTTTGATTTTTATAAAGAGATAAAATAGTGCTTGACTAATTAGTACTTGAATAAATATTAAGGTCTAATATGATTTAAAAGATATTGCAATTTCAATAATCTACGCTCTTAGTAATTAAGTGTCTGAATAAGTAATAATTAAATTCAACTAGCTGTCCCGCGCGGCTCCGCCCGCGTGATCTGTATTTTCCGGGATAAAAGTAGCCTAACAGTGGCGCCATCTGTCAGCAATGTGTCACGCACCGACGCCATCTACTTAAAATATTGGTTTGTAGTACATGCTATGTATCAGAGATGGCGCTGTATTTAAAAAATGATTTTCCCTATTTTCCCGCTTTTCTATTGAAATTTTTCCTAGATTTTCGTTGCTATAAACCTCACAGAGCCCGAGACCTTTCCAACGAATGCAAAACCGTGGAAATCGGTTCGTGCGTTCTGGAGTTATATCGTCAGGAAGGAAAACCCGACTTATTTTTATATAATAGATTACAAGATTCCGTAAGTAAACTTATATATTTGATCAATGGACTATAAATTACTCCGCTACAATAGTACTGTGTTTTAATTTACGTCAGTTATCTTTGAGACAGTGGTACATCCCGGTTGGCGAACCTATTTATGTCTAAATCTCCATTTACACAGCGTGAGTTTATCGCACGACAAAGGCGAAACATAGCCGAAAACTCACTAGCTGAGTCATTCAACGTCATTCACCAGAGAACTCCTCGTATACCAAAGTTTTCTCCTATATTATCGCCTATGTCGTCGGAGAAACTCTTTCCGTCTACACTGACTTCAGCGTGGCCCTTTCACTTATAAGTAATAAACGTTATTCCACTTACCAATGAGTTTGTGGACTCTCGTCCTGTTGTAACGTTGATTGAAAACCATATCGTGAGGTCGTCTCCTTTGTGACGCCCGCACTTCGCATGCTATCATCGTGTATACGAAAGTCATGATACTTAGCGGTATGACAAAAGTAACCAATGCCATCACACCATTCACCACCCTCGCGAACGGTGTAGGGATCGCGAAACAAATCGAAAACTTCGGCGTAATCATCAGCTCCGATGTCCATAACTCTGGCACCGTCTCCAGAATCACCACGACCCATATCAGCACGATTATCTTCGTCACTCTCCGCCACACCGACTTCGTCTTCAACATCAAGGGATAGCAGATCGCCACGTACCTCTCTATTGCAAGCGCTGTCATTATCAATATACCATTGTTCCACAGAGCGACAACCACAAAGAAATGAATTTTGCACACCAATCTTCTTAAATAGTAGGGAAATTTTTGAGAACGAAGGTAATGCTCATTCACTTCCAAGATTATTGCGAAGGAGACAATAATGTCTGATATGGCCAAATTGAAGAGGTAAAAGTTGGTCGCTGTATGCATGCTTTTGTCGTAGTGGATAACGATGCAGGTTATGCTATTTCCGATGATGCTGGCGAAGAATATAATGTACATGGACACCATCAATAGAGTATGGACAACGTCAGATTCTTCGGTAACCACTTTTTCTATAAAATCTGTCCACATTTTCAGTTCTGTTTCGTTTAAGTTCTCGGTGGCGTTAAACATTTTTCGTGAACGAGCCCGCACTCGCGTGAAGTTTTGGCGGAGATCAAACACGTAATAATTCAATATGGTTTCTTGCGGTACATTTAGTAATTATGTGTGCTTGAAGCACACATTACAGTGAGTAAATGGATAAGGTGGTTTAACATTATGAGAATGTTTCCGCGGATATTTACGAAGTACTAACGATGGCTTTTTATTCACCTAATAATAAGACGAGTAGGACGCTCGTCTTAAGCGTCACGCCTATCCATTGACAGTACTATAAGCACTTTGAATTACACAGTATTGAATAATGACCCTTGTTTTAATATCCTGTAAACCAGAATACACCGGTTACATACTGTTACTGGGTAGCAGAAATATACAAAGCATTGCCTTTTGCATACAAGAAACAACTATGTAAGGTAAAAATCTTATTATGTTAAATAATTATATAGACAGAATTATATTAGATTAAATTGGTTGGCTTATTTTATTTATAGCTTTAAAGTTAATTGAGTTGATTTCTTTCTATACAATGTCAGTTTTGACTAGGTAGGTCCCTCATATGCCAGAGGCCGCTTAAAACCGTATTAGAACCCCCGCTTTGTCCACTTATGTTGCCAAGTAGCAGTGTGAAAGCACGGTTTTGTTTCGGTTCAAAGGACATTAAAGTCAGTAAAATTAATGGTAATTATAGGATTTAACAACATATGTCTGGTATGTCATATGTATGGTAACGACCGCAGTCCACTGCCATGCAATGCTTCGTAAATCCGAGGTCTGGGCGGTGTTGCTTCTGTTTATGGACAGGCGCTTGCCATCAGGCGAGTAACCTGCTCGTCTCATCTTAAAAAAAAACCTATGTATTTTTACTTTCAAGTTTATTTTCCATATCAAAGTTAATCTCATTTTGATCATCGTCATCACTCGTCATCACTTTTGTACGTTACATTTTACTAATTTCGGATTAAAGACGCTATGAGACTTAAAACAGTTGTCTTTGGCAAAACTGCTAAAATTTATAATTTGGTAGTACCTACGCGATACCTCAGCGGGATGTGGTATTGGACTGTTGAGACGAAAGTCGCAGGTTGAGCATGCACTTCTGACTTTTCTAACTGTATATTAATTGTTAATTAAGGCTTGCTATAACAGCCAAGGAAACATTGTGAGGAAACCTGCAAACCTGAGAAGTTCTCCAAAATGAATTTGGAAGGTATGTGAAGTCTGCCAACCCGCATTAGGCCAGCGTGGTGGACTAAGGCCTAATTCCTCTCTTTCAGGAGATGGAGTGGGATGATTATAATACAGGGCTATATTATTATTAAGTTAGCTAATCAGTGTTCGGTTAGTCCTTTGCGAGTGTGTCGGGATTCCATTTCTCACCATCCCTCACTTGTGAACATTAGGATTTCGCAAATTAAATTCCTAACCGTAACACTAATTTGATAGAGCGTTAGGAAGTCGTCATTATCACTAATTATATATAGTTATACTTCGGTCATTTTGCCCGGTTGTATTGTATGGGCAAAAAGTAAATAATTAGTAATCGAAGTTTGACATCCCACCTCACAAACCAAGTAAAACCACAATAAAACACATTATTTTCAGGAGGCAAAGTAATTTATTCAGTTCATATACAAAACTACAGAACTTACAAACTCAGCAATTTTGTATCGCCTTTGGTTTTTTCTTTTATACTTAAGTACATACTTAAAAATGTTACACTAATATAAAAACTGTCGCCTTTGGTTTTTCTCTTTTATACTTAAGTACATCCTTAAAACTATTACACTCAGATAAAAACTGCTATAATAATGGTATTTGTGCGTGGTTTCGTGCGTAAATTTGCTACGGATGAAATGATGTCAGAAATTATGAATTTAAAATAGTATAATGGCAATGAATAGCATTCCCAAACTAATAGTATTTACAATCAAAATATGTTTTGAAAAACTGATAAATGAATAAGTTATAATTAATTAGTATTAGGTAGATGGATCTTTTAGAACAACCACTAAATGACAAAGGCGGTTTAACACTACAGGTAGTCACTTACAGATATTATAAATACACAATTATTTTCTTATTCATCATTGATGAGACTTAGCTACCATATCCAGTATATGTAGTATCTTTGGATGAAACACCCACGTCTAAAATGATATGTTTGTTTCCGACCATGTACATAAATGCGGAAGTAATTAAAGAAAGTGGGGGCCATGAGGAGAGAGAAAACAAAGAAAAACATTACCGTTTATAGGTAACTATGCTTTGCTCGCGACTCCGCTCACGGGACGGCCTCTACTGGGATAAAAATTTGCCTATGAGCTAATCGAAGTCATGGTCTACCTGTGTGTTAAAGTTTCACCCAAAACTGTTTAGCTGTTAAGGCGTGATTGAATTACAAACACATAAAGTCATATACGTTCAAATTTCACATTTATATCAAACCGGTAATATAATATTCTAGTGAATTTCTTGTTGTAATTATAAAAAAAAAGGAATTATACAACGAAATTAAACATCCTATAGCGCCTAACGAATGGACCGATTTGAATATTGTTTTTATTTTAAAGTTGATTTTATTATGATCATTCCTATGTATATATTTATAAAGAAAATCTGCTGTCATTTAAAGAGAATTTTCTAACGAATGTAATGATTAGGTTTTGTTTAACAAAGAATTCGTAGATTATGCAAAAAAAAAAAAAAACTTACACAAAATCATCGATAGAGTTGCAGTTTTAAGTGCTGAACATTGGGATGCAATGGTACATGACTAACGATAGAATATATTATGACACAAGTATGATTTACACTTACTTAATTATTTTCTTTGGATTTAAAATTAAATCTACATAACTATCCGACACATTTGGTAAACAAACCTGTAAATTAATCGTATTAGTATCAACTAACTGATCATATACAAACATAAAATTATTTGTGAGTGTAACGAGACGAGTCTTTATGTATGTAGCACTATCATTTTGAGTGGTAGAGCCACGCCGTATACAGTTTTGTCTACAGCATGAATGGGCTGGCTCGACCGGGTCGTTACCACTGTCTCACAGAAAACCGACGTAAAGCTTGCTGCTGCGTTTCGTACGGTGAGTGAGATATCCGGAAGCCCAAATCCCCTCCCCTTCCCAATCCCTAATTATCCCCTTCCTTTAAGGTCGGCAACGCGCCCATGATTCTTCCGGTGGTGGGCGTACATGGGCGGTGGAGATCACTTACCATCAGGTGACCCACTTGCTCGTTTATCGGCCTAAAAAAAATCTAAAACTCACTACACGCGCAAAAGACTCGTTACACTTAATGAATTAAACAATATTTCTGACTAGACTAATAATGATACTAGGAAGTCTGCTGCGGCAGGAACCATCCATGCAGACACTTGGGCGCCGGCGAGGGCGTGTGGAAGTGGACGCGCGCCAGCTCGCGGAGGTCGCGCGCGTCCGACACCAGGAGGGCCACCTCTTGAGAACGAGTACCACCCCACACTAGGGCGCTTAGCAGAACACCGTCGTCTTCCGCCTGTGATATATTGTTTAATTTATTCAGT
Organism: Amorpha juglandis; assembly: GCA_949126905.1. Classification (NCBI taxonomy): domain Eukaryota; kingdom Metazoa; phylum Arthropoda; class Insecta; order Lepidoptera; family Sphingidae; genus Amorpha; species Amorpha juglandis. Next base: position 14,111,951 of record OX421374.1, on the reverse strand, counting down.
CTCAACGGGACTAAACGTGGCTGTTACGTTGTACATTATAGTTTACAAGGTAGCGAGAGGCCATCTGGGTTGGTACCATCGCTTTGTCTATTTCTGACGCCAAGCAACAGTGTGTAAGCACTGTTGTTTCGGTTTAAAGGACATTGAAGCTAGTGAAATTACTGGGCATTATAAAACTTAACACACTGTTGTTGCTTCTGTTTATGGGCAGATATGGCGCTTACCATCAGGCGAGCGCCTTGCACGTCTCATCATTTAATAAAATAATAAAAAAAAGTTGAAACAACGTGATCACAGAAACTACCGAACACACAATCGTTTAATATATTTTGAAGAATTAATTTCTTCTCTACTAACGCTATTGAAGTGGTGTCAATATAAATATGAGTATTTCAATAGTTGGATTGATCTATTTCCATTTTTCATCTTCTAAAATCGCTCCATTATTACTGTCTTTACAATTGACACCATTATAAGGTTATTCGATAACATCATTCGACAGATAATATTGCTAGATATATTAATAAGGTAGCATTCAAGGATGTTCAAACTGCTATCACGTTTTGGAGCGTTTGTTGTGTTTTACTATTAGTAAAAGATTAATACTAAAATTGTATGTAAGTAGTGAAAGTTAATAATACCACCAAACATTTTCATCCTAAATAATTACCTTTGCGTTCGGTGCAGGTACAAATATAGGTTCACTTGGATAACAGTTTTTTTCAAACCATGTCTTTATTTCTCCACTTTTTGTGTCCACTTTGATTAACTGTAAGCATTACAAAAAAAATTAGCACAATCAATTATTAAGCTGCCTGGGTGATGCAGTTGTATTGTCTACGTGATACGACTGCTGTCTTGAGGTCTCGGGTTCGATCCCCAAGTCGTAATAAAAGTGATAGTCGGTTTATCTATCCCAAAACGCTCAGCATCAGCCTAGAGACTGGAATTTGTGCCCAGTATGGCTATAACCTCGCCCCCTATCACGTCATGGAACGGAAATAAGCTCGGCGAAATGCGAGTGTATGGGTTACACCTGTGCCAAACCTTTCGGTGATTGAGGGCATGACCACGTATGTATCTATGTAAGTATTGTAGACAAGTAAGAACAAGAACAAGTAAGAACTAATAACAAGATAAAATAAATAATAACCTTCAAATAACTGTTTCATAATTAGATAGATAAAAAAAAATTGGATTGCCTACATGGGCAGATGAACATACGGCCAGTCTAATGGTAAGCTGTCATCACCGCTCATGGATAATGCCAGGGCGCATCTTGGAGGAAAAGTAGTATGAGAGGCTTGTTTATTAATAACAAGTCGAATGTTTCCATACATGGAAATATTATAGTATCTTCAGATACTTACCACTCCAGGGTTCTCTGCGTCCACGTCTGAACTGATTGCGTAGAAATATCTGTACGGCTTTCCTGCAATGGAATAATAAAGCTTCACATTATTACCTGTAAAATTATCAGTTCTTATTTACCATTCTGATCGTCATTGAAATTTAATTAGGTAATACAAAACAGTATAATAAACAATGAACATTGTACATAGTGATTATTTACTCGGTAACCGTTACTAACATAGAAAACATCGAGAGTAATAGAGATGCAATGTCTCTCGATGGCCAATATAGTGTTTGACCTTATGTGTTTACCATCAAGTGCAAATTTATTTGCGGTGCCAGGATTTAAAAATCTGTGGAACACTATTACCACCTCGTTTGTTGAATTAATCTTTAATTCCAAACTTACCATTATGCAAGTCATAGTGTATTCGTGGTGTCTCGCAGCCTATGTCTGCTAACAGCCGTGGCTCTACTTTGGTCAATCTTGGAGCATCCAATGGCAATTCCAATCGCTTAGGCCTAGCACGAAACCAATTCGCATAATCGGCATTACATTGCATCGTCTGAAATAATGATGTATCATTTCAAGAACAATTTTAATCAAGGAGGTTGTGAAAATCAGTATTAGGGTCGTGATTACTGGGTGCTACTAATAAATCGATACTATGCCATTAGGATTTAAGAAAAGAGCGTCAACATTCGTGCAAAAATTCGTTTACTTTGAAATGTGCAAGTGCCAAGATTTATTACAAGAAAAATATATAGATAGATAATTCTTTTTTGTACACCAATGACTAATTGCATTACGAACTTTACAAGTATTATTCTTATAATTTAGTATTATTGTACAAAAGACTTATCGCTAAAGGCGATCTCTGCCACACAACATATACATAATATGTAGAAAGAAAATATAAAATCTTTTAAAATTGAAAGGAGAATCCATGAAAAGAAGATGGTCTAATTACACATAGATTAAGGAACAATTTCTGTAGAAGGAAGCCGTAGGAAAAACCAGCAAAACCGCACAGCAAATACTCGTACCATCATGTTCAAATGAGAAGTAGTACAATTTACCTACTACTTACAAATCTTCATTCCCGTTGCCTCAATTAGCATCGTACATTCATGTTCGTTTCATTTAAAGTTCTTTCTTTCTTTCTCTTTCTAATTTCAAATAAAATGTATATTTGTATTTACCTCAATAGCGTGTACGTACATCGCGTCAATTGCTTTAGCGTCTTTGTACGCGCACAGATCGACTACCAGCTTGTCGTCTTCTTCGTAAGCGTTGATGATGTGGAGGAAAAACAGTGGTTCCGTGCGGAAACGTTTCGCCTCAGTACCATCTTTGCGATTTAATAGGACTATATGGGTCTGGAAATGAGGATAATATAATTGTAAATATTTCCATTTTAAGTAAGAAATTGGAAAGCAGTGAACTCAATAATTCATACGCATAACCCAGGAATAAACTTTCTGCTAATGAGATGAAATATTTTGATATAAAATTTCGGTGAGTTGATTTCGTTATAACGAAATTTATTACATTAAGCCGGGCTATCGATAGGCAGAAAGACAGATTACTAATAACGAAACATCATGATCAGAAAACACTAGTTCGACCACACTATTCGAGAAAGATAAGCAATAAAAACTGTTAATGTGCTTAGTTCGATAGGATTAAAAGAGCATCATATTTATATTACCTTATGGAGAAGATTAACATATTGTTTCTTTCCAGTAATTTTCATGTTCAAAAACATTAATCAACATACTTGAATGACATTAGCGAGTCAATCAATAGCAATTTAATAATACATACATGTAATATTAATGAAATACAACATGAATCGTCTGGCTCGAGCGGTTTCCTACCACAGAAAACCGACATCAAGTTGCTTATTGTTGTGTTTTATACGGTGATTGAGAACTCTGGAAGCCTAAATCTCTCTACCCTTCCTCATCCCTTCCTTTTAACATAGGCGACGCCATGAGTTTTTTTGGTATTGTGGGTGTTCCTGGGTGGTAGAGATCAATTACCATCAGGTAATCCACTTGATTGTTTGTCGAAAGATACTTTAGAAATGCTTAACTCTTATAAGCGCATCATCTGTATAAAATTAAAACCTGGTCTCTTTGGTGCAAAGCTGCAACAATTTTGTGTAAATGTAGTTACTAATGAGAGAATGATTAATACCTCGTGCCCAGGGTACCAATTTAGCGTGGACACGAATGGCTCGTTGGCGAGTTGACTGCGCAGCACACCGACCACCGATACCGACATCGGCTGCTCCACTATCACGAAGTACTTCTCCGTTATACCTAGAATATCAATGTCACATTTCGAAAAAATCCAATTAGTTTTTGGGAAGCAGGAAAGAAAGAAACGGCAATACTTTTCGTCAAATAATACTTAAATAAAAAATACACTCTAAAATATAAACGTAAGGATTCAAATGAATACGTTACCAAAGGTATGCATGTAAGCTGGGTTGAGAGGCCAACGAGGGTTCAAACAGCTAACGACGTGTGCTCTCTCGAACATGTCGCCTAAAACAAAAAAAAAATAGTAGTCACGTATTCACACAATTTTACATCCTACTAATATTTTAAACGTGACTGTTTGGATGACTGAGTTTGGATCTTTGTTAATCAATATAGACCATAACATCCATATTATGCTACTTTTGATCATATACGAGACATTCACGCAGGGGGAGACGCGAGAAGACTATAATATAGTGAAAAGAAGTTAGTACTTGCGTGTATATACGAGTAAATAACTTTACTATTATAACTAACAATTATAATTATGGGATTTAGCACCCTAATATAAGTTAGTAAGAGGCAGAAATCAGAACTGAATAAAAATTGGATATTTTTATACCACTGAATCATGATACGAGCAGGTCATTCGCTTGATGGCGACACGCCTGCCCATAAAAAATAGCAACACCGTACAAAGCTTTAAATTAGATAGCATGGTACTGCGCTCGTCACCCCGAAGGATAAGGGTAAGGGGAGAAGGATTTGGGATTCCGGATATCTGACAGCAAGCTGTTACTATAGACTTCACGAGGGTTTTCAGGTTGAAGCGGCTAATCATGCTGTAGACAAAAATGTCTTCAGTATGGCTCTACCACTTATACTGAACTTAGAGATGAAATAATGTTATATAATAAGAATTTACCCTTTTCAATGTACGGAAACTTCACAACCACGTGTCTTATCCTCCCTTTCACCACGGACATGCCGACGTTGTAGACGTCTCCTGTAGAACACAATACGATCAATGTCAATCACAGACAAAAATATAGAATTACTAAATATTAGCAAACATAGCAAGGCAAATGCTCAATTGAAACTCGGACAGCTTCCAACAATTTTCTGGTATTGTAGGTGTCTATGGGCAGCGGTGGTCACTTACCATTAAATGATCCTCAAGCCCTTCGTACATAAAATAAATATTTACAAAATGCAAGAAGTATTGTCGCGAATCACGAATAGATGTAATATAATTCCGTGATGCTACCATAGCACATTGCTAACCTTTCGTAAACTAATATCTGTAATTCATCAAATGGAAACTCGGTCCTGGTACGGGTCAGAACCGAAGAACAAAATATACTGTTAGATAACCATCATAATATCTATATACATCTATAACTTGTCTTAGAAGATTGATATATTGTGTGTGTGTGTGTGTGTGTGTGTAGCTCAGCGGGGAGTGGTACCTGCAGATGAGAGTCGCGGATTCGAAATTAGCCCCATAAGCATGCACCTCAGATTTTTCATTTATTTTTTTGTATTCATTTTAAACTACCGCTTGTTTTAAAACGGTGAAGGAAACCTCAGCAGTTCCTCATAAGAATTTCGAAGGTATGTGAAGTCTACCAACCCGCATTAGGCCTGTATGCCTAAAGCCTAACCCCTCTTATTTGTAGAAGAGATCTTTGCCCAGCTGTGGGACGTGTATAATATAGGGCTGGTATCATAGTTCAAATTAAAATCACCTGAATAATATCAAAATCCTCACCGTTGGGCATCACATGAGGATGTGAAGTGTGGTTAACCAATGCCACGCAGTTCGTAAGGTTCTTCCGCTCCAGGGTGTCCAATGTGACTGGATCTACCCTAAAATAGAGACTTCTGTATTAAGGGCCTTCCGTGAGCAAACGACCTTGACTGACTCGCGCCATACTAAATCGTGTACTTGGTGTGTGAGTTTTCGTGCAGAATATGCACGTATTTAGCGTATAATTGATTTAAAAAATCAGGTTTTGGTCTTTTCGAAAATTTAAAACGGGCAAAATATTCGTTATTAAATAGTCTATCTAGTGATGTTAATCTCATTTGAAAACATTCTGTACTTTAAAAGGAGACGCACGGAATCTTTGCATTTTTCTCATTTTTATGGTTCATTTATAACGACAATTTAAAAATATATATCAGCATTAACATGAATTTGAATCGAACAAAGTAAAGCTGACAGATTGTAAAAATATATTGTATATTTTTTTAATCAATATTTATTTTAAGTAATGACTAGATAGCCTCTAAAAACCTCGATCGCGCGGTGTTTTGCTCACGGACGGCCCTTAATCGACGGAATACCAGTACGATGTACCTATTTATCAGTTCAAATGATTTGTGCGCGCGGTGCTGTGTGCATGATAATAATTTGTATTCGCCTTAATGACGAGATAATAGCTCGCCTGATGGTAAGCGACTATAAATAATAGTAACACCGCAGATAATTTTATTTTAAAAAAATTGCATTGCACTGCGCTGCGTTCGTCACCTTCACACACACGATGTGTCAAAATGCACTGTAATATTAATCGCGAGAATAACCTTTAAAATAGAACACAACAATGCTTACACACTGTTTGACGTAATAAATATATAAAGCAGTGGTACCCACCCCGAAGGCCTGTCGCATACGAGAGACCGACTAACTAGTCTAGTTTTCAACACCATGACTAATAACACCCGGTTTCTCGAAAGTTAATCAAATCAACATTCAACTAATAGAACTTTGATTTTGACAGTGCTGTCAAATCAATTCGACTTTCTGAAACGTTATTTAGTGAAAAACGTTATTCTCTGATCTAATTTGCGAACAACCGCTTCTTAGTTGTTGACACACCAATTGACGATAGAATTATATATGAATCTTCCGGAAACCCAGACTAGAATTTTACTTACGCTTTTTCGTTTTTGATTTGAAAGCCGTGTTAACAGGTGTGTCAAATCAAAAGCGTTGAGCACGCGTCTAGTAACTTAAATTTGACTTGACATGAGATTTGACAGATGATTAGTTAATTTTTACATTGATTAGCCTTTCAGTAACCGGGCATAAGTGCGTGTAAATAGGCAGATTACGACGGCTGACGCGTAAATGCCAGGAAAATCTACTTATTCACAAAATTACGCATAGCAAGACTTGAACAAATGTATCGAACTATCTACTAAAGGTAGCTATTTAAAGAATATTATCAGTTGAAAAAATGATAAACAGGTATTAATAAATAAAAAATAAACTTTATCGATCATAATAAAGTAATTACTGTAAGATATATTTACTGTATCATCATTGGTATATTATAATCTGTAGGTAATTGAAATTTTTTTGCGTTATCTATTTTAATTCACATTTAAAAAGTAACTTTAATTATGTAATATGATTGATTATATGATTATGTATTTGTCTTATCTTTACGAGGCAACGACGTATTTTTTTATCCTGGCACAGCAAATGACTACACTGGTAGACAAGGTGGTAAGGTCCCTCGTATGCGAGAGGCCGTCTGGGTTGGTACCACCGCTTTGTTTATTTCTGCCGTCAAGCAACTGTGTGTAAGCACTGTTGTGTTTCGGTTTGAAGGACATTGAACCCAGTAAAATTACTGGGCATTATGAGACTTAACATCTTATGTCTCGGGATGCCGGGCGCAGTTCAGTGCCATGCAGTATTTTATAACTTAAAGTGCGGTGTGGTGTTGCTTCTGTTTATGGACAGGCGTGGCGCTTACCATCAGGCGAGCGACTGGCTCGTTTCGTCATTCAATTAAATAAATAAATAAAAAACACTGGACATTTCGTGGTAGAAAACAACCAATAACACTTTACTCGACTCGGGGATAGAACCAGAGACCTTAGCACATTGTTGTACCACGTCCGTATTTAAAACTGCGCCACCGAAACAGTCTAATCCAGCGTTTCCCAACGTGGGGCCCACGCCCCACAGGGGGGCAACTTGATAGTTAAGGGGGGGTATTTAAAAATGGACTCGACACGACTTTAACCCTTTCGTTTTGGGTTATTTAAATGCAATGCTAGATCGGTGACTATTTTAACAAAAAAATGTTAAGATGGGGCATGGCCTAAAAAAACACACTGTTGGGAAACACTGGTCTAATCTATGCGAAATTATGTGTAATTGTTTAAAACAGTTTCTCAACAGTATCACTTTTCTATTCAATCTGCGATTTGTATCCAATAATTGTATCTTCTTTATTTACCTGTGAATAGCAGGTCCTTCTGTGAAAGCGTAGATCTCATCTCCGAACGGGTATAATGATATCATGGCATTGTCCGATATCGAGTCTCCTGGATTAAACAGTGCTGAAACCCTGGAATCAAATTATCATCATTAATCATTAGTTGAGGCGATATAATATAATATCTATAGTGGTATATCCATTATATATCGGTACATCCGTAGCGCAGTGGATGAGTAGCGGGCTGCGAAGCGAGAGGCCGTGAGTTTGATTCCCGCATTGGCACAAGTGTTTGCGCGATCCACAAATATTTGTTTCCTGTCTGGGTGTTTTGGGACCGTAAGTCCGTCGTAGTTCCTGATACCTACAATACAGGTTAACCTAATGTAAGGATTAAACTACTTTTAAACTAGCTGTCCCGCGCGGTTTCACCCGCAACATATAATTAAAGGTTCAACCGATCGCAGCGCCACCTACCGGGTCCAATCATGATTCTAAACCATAACGGGCAACTTAAACACACAATAAAATTGTCGAAATCGGTCCAACCGTTTAGGAGATTTCCGAGACTACCGAAAGCCGATTGATTTTTATATATAAGAAGTAGATTTCATGCTTCTAGGCGCACCGGTCTACTAACAGCCTCATACTGACTGATGCCTACCGTCCTGACGTTGGTACAGTTTTATTAAGTAGATTTTGGGAACGTAGAGCCGTCAGAAAGTCCCGCCCTCTATTGAATGGTGTTGGAACTAAATTGTTTATAAGGGTTACATAAAATGGTTCATTCCTGAGTATTGTGGTTCTAAAAGGCCGTGTGTCTGTTATTCTCCACACAAGGGCTAGTACATTATTAATTTGTGATCAATTTGTAATTTAATATACATGGTCCTAAACTTATTCTAAAGCAGAGCATATTTTTACAATACCTACGTTGCAAAAGATATAGAAAACATTAAAGAATTTGATGCGGAATTGAAAATGGCATAGATTAATATCAATATTCACAGGTTTAGTTTTATTTAGTTAGTTAGAAGTAGGATTTTTCAATCTCTAAAATCCCACACTTGGATTGAGTGATCTGCCCCCATCGGTTTCTGGTTATGGCGCAAGGTGGTCATTGCATTGTTAAAATGTCATATTATGTCAGTAAAGGTACATTTTGAAGTATAGCTCTCGTCAACCTTTATGACAGCTCTGAAGTTAGTCATGAGTGACGTAGCACTTATTGTTTTCAAGAGATTAAAGGGTGATGGGAGGAGTAGAGGGCAAGGAACATGACTAACTTGAGAGCGGTCATAAAGTTTGACGAGAACTATTTTTATGTGCGACTGAAAATAGACCACCATAAATAATAAATAATAAATAAATACACCTAACAGTCACATACATAGTCCTGACCCCACAGTAAGATACAAGTCTTGTGTCGTGGGTATCAGGAACTACGAGAGACTTTTGGTCTCACAACACCCAGACCCCGATACCAATATTTGTGGATCACACAAACATTTGTCTCGGTGCGGGGATCGAATCCGCGGCCTCTTGCTTCACAGCCGGCTACTCGCCCGCTGCGCCACGGAGGCTGTCATATATATGGTAACCCTCCATAGTTTCTCGTTTCAGCGAGTCGCATTCCAAGATCACCCTGTGTACAACCAGTAACATCCAGCTGGCATAGCTCTAGTGACCATCGCGAGATATATTGACTCTCAACAATCCTCATTATATATAGACTGCAGTATACTTTCCATCAGGTCCAGTATAGTCACTTTGTCGCGTCTGGATAAAGAGAGGTAAGACGCACCTATCAAAAATAGTGTGACAGGGATCAGGCACGGCTTTGGTCCCGAATTCTGTGACCACGATACGGTTGGCAGCGCGGTTCTTCTTCAAGGTGTTGGAGCAAAGGAATCTGCACTGATACGTGACGGTCCCGTCGTGGATCGCGAATCTGAAAATGAAGAATGAAATTAAAACCAGCACCAGGCTCCTCTTGTCTTGTCCTTATGGTGGTATATATATATTTATTTATTTAATTGAATGACGAGACGAACAAGGCGGTCGCCCGATGGTAAACGCCACGCCTGCCCATAAACAGAAGCATCACCGCACAGAACGTTGAATTACAAAGCACTGCATGACCTTGAACTGCGGTCGTCACCCCGAGACATAAGATGTTAAGTCTCATAATGCCCAGTAATTTTACTGGATTTAATGTCGTTCAAACCGAAACATAACAGAGCTTACACGCTGTTGTTTGGCGGCAGAAAAAACTAAAATACATGCTGAACTAGAACTTTATTTGATAATCTCATGATATACGTACGTTGTTGTGTACATGTTTAGTGTTGCTTTTTTTTATCCGAGCACGGCAAAGTGACTGCACTACATCTGATGGTAAGCGTATTGCAGTCTAAAAAATCAGCGACCACCGACAAACAATGAGTTTATCGGTGGTCACCAGAGTCATGCCGGCCTGTATAAAACAAAATATAAAGTTGACGCCTGTGCCCCCGAAAGAACAGGTCGAATCAAGAGCATCCAATGTTCACAGAGGTTATTTCTATTATACATCGCAATATTGGATACAAACTCTGGGCAATTCTATTTTTTTTTTATTAGCTTGAATAAGTCTTACCTAATGGTAAGGGTCAAGCCTGAACTTTGAATTAAGTACAAACGCTACATACTAAATGCTAATTTGTATAATACTCAGTCATTACATTGACTTCAGTGCCCTTTAAACCTGAACACATCAATGATTATACACCGATGCCTAATGATAGAAAAAGACTAGAGACTGACTGGTAAGACTGGTAACTAATACAGACGGCCTTTCGGTTGTGAAGGATCTATCGCTTAGTAACAAAATTAAATAATATACATGCATATTAATAATACATTATTATACACATATGAATTTATAAGATGACACGTGTAACTTGATTAACCCCACATTAACCACAGACGTTTCAAGGTTGTATTTAAATTCATAATCATACTGATAATCAGTAATACACAGGCAGATACAAAAAAATAATTAGGACCATTGTATTATGTCATTTTTATAGCATGGTAGACTAAGACATAAGCCCTTTCATTCAGGAGAGAAAGCCCGTGCCCAGCAGTGGGACGTGTATAATACAGGGCTAGTATTATTATTTCTCAGGACATATTTATATTGGAGACAATAGTCTTGCACGCAAATTTACTTCAGGTAATAAAGGTGTAAGAGTCACACTCTCTAAGGTGCATTGGTAATCCTTTAACTAGAGTAGAGTGGTAGTATATATTCGAGTTTACATCGTCCTTGTCATCAGATATAACAATGCATTCAGGATGCTGGTTGGGTTGCCGCGATACTCTTTCGCAGGAGCACATAAAAATGCGATAATGCACAAGAAAACAGCCGCACTGTTGTGTTACATGTAGGGCTGGACTATCCCGTTAAAAAACATTGGGTGAATGTAGAAACCGGATTATGTAGGTACATAAACCATAACTAGGTAGTTATATAGGTACATACGCCCTAATTCTAAGGCTAACTAGTTATTTATAAGTTAAAAATTATTTCTAATATCCTTAACTATGGATACACCTTGGTTTTTTTATAACATAGGCCGGAAACGACCAAGTGGGCCACCTGATGGTAAGTGATCTCCATCGCCCATGTAAGCCTACAATACTAGAAGAATCATAGGTGCGTTGCCGACCTTAAAGGGATGGGATAATTAAAAGATCGTGAAGGGGAGGAGGATTTGGGCCTCCAGATATCTTATTCACCATACTAAACGCAGTAGCAAACCGTTGGTTTTCTATGAGACAGTGGTAGTGATCCGGTCGAGCCGGCCCGTTCATACTGTAGACAAAACTGTCTACAGCGTGGCTCTACCACTCTACATATGCACTCACGGCTGTAAATCCCGAAGGGGTAAGCAGAGGTGTAACCAGTACATCAACATTTCGCTGAGCTCATTTCCGTCACATGATATAATAGGGGGTGAGCGTATCGTCATACCGGGCCCAATTCTAGAGTCAGGGCTGATCCTGAGCATTTTGTGGTAGATATACCGATCATGGGGATCGAACCCGAGAGCTCAGCATAGCAGACGTATCGCGCACGAACTACACTAGGCAGTCTATAAATAAATATATGATTGTCCATTTGTTATACAATCATTTGAAAGGAATAAAGTATTTTCCATAATTATTTAAATAGTTTTGAGCTTCAAATGGTTTTTGATAAAGTCACGGCCTTGATACCGATACACTTGTCTTTTATCTAATAAACGAACTGGTTAAACACGAAGGAACACGTGTATTCAACTGGTAATTAATTTAATAACATCCCATAGTCAGACACATTGTCCTGACGCCACAGTGGGATGTAAATATATGATGTAAAGGGATGGGATAATTAAAGGATTGGGAAGGGGAGCGGGATTTGGGTCTCCGGATATCTCAATCACCGTGCAAAATGCAGCAAAAAGTCGCTACCTTACGTCGGTTGAGCAAATTGGTTACAGCGTGACTCTACCACTCATAAAACGGACTTTCAAGAAGGTCCATCTAAAATTTAGATTTTAGAATTTCCTTGCCATGGTTCTTTGTTAGGTAATTTTTTTATTGTTTCTCACAATTATTGTAACGATTAAATGTTGCTCATATAATGTAAATTATGTACACACCTTCAATGGACACGTGCTTCAGAATCTTCTATTTAAAATGTTGTTATTTTTTGTCATTTTAATTAGTCTGTTACTGGTATTTTAATTTAAATAAAAATAAAAAATGCTACAATGAAAAACAAAAAGTACTACACATTAGTCAGCCGACAAATGCGGTTTATATAGAATATAAATTATGTTTGTAAGCACAGATGCAAATTAACTTCACATTTTAAATAATATAAACAGATTACTAAAACAAATAAACAAATATCCACCATGGATGAGGTCGGTTTTTTATTATTACTAGAATTATTTCCACAAATTATTAAGCTTATAATCTCAAGGCGGACCTACATTTCTGATTCTGAGGATTTGTACAAAATATGTTGCATTTGTTGAATGGTATTCAAGAGGCTCATAAAAGAAAAAAAAATGTATAATGAAAGAAGAAGAAGAAGATTTTAGATTATGGTCCCATCGATTTTGGATGATTTCGCGAACGTCGAGTATTACTAAAAAAGAATTTCCAGGCGTAGACATTTAAGGTAGACAGACCTTTCGTATCAAAACTACAAAAATTGAATAAAAAAGCAAGAAAAAAAACCAGCAGGCAGGTCGACCCGGCTCATTCATGCTGTAGATAAAACTGGCTCTACTATCAAGTACATGTATTTTAAAGTACAGATTTTACTCACCTGTGCAAAAGAGCGGAGCTGTCGAACAAGTGCTCGAACCGCATCGAGCCTACATTAAGCGAACCGGGCCCATTGCGGAGTAAAGTTCCTCGCACCCATGATGGGATTTCACCTGTAAAACAAATGTATTATATAATTACTACAACAATGCTCCTTGCGACCAATATAAATGTACTAATTATACATTGGCCAGCGAATGGTTGTTTTATTAGTGGCGTTTTAGTAGTTTTTGTCGGTTTTATTTCTATTAAAACGTTTTTACTGTACGTGTAAACCTATGTATCATTTTGTTAACTATTAATATTATTATTATTTAATATTATTTTTGTTATTATTTAATATTATTATTGTTGTCTATTTTAATAGATATAAACAAGATATAGATAACTATTGCAGACAAGTTGCAATAATATTTACTTTATACGGCCTGAATATGAAAATATTATATTAATTAGAGGATATGTCACGATTATAGTTCTTCTTGTCCCTGACACAGTCAGTCTTCGTGGATAAATATATGATAATAATACACCTAACCACACATATAGCCAACATGACATAAATGGCGTCACAAAGTCACGGGAATTTCGTATGTACAGGCATTCATTATTGTCTGGAAATACGTCTATCTATTCGTAAGAAAATGTCAATGGATTAGTACCTAATTAGCTCACAAGGCTATGTAGAACATGAATGATTCATGATGTTCTGATGATCCACCTTAGGTGAAATTTTTAACCAAAGTCTAAATTTGATACTCTATAGGAATCGATAAACCCCCAAAATATTCCAAAAAAAATTTTAAGTGATAATTTCTTATGGGAGGGTAAAACGCTTCGTAAGAGCCAGCCGCTACTTTACGTTAGTTTTCTGCGAGACAGTGGTATCGACCCGGGCGAGCTGGCCCATTCATACGGTTGACCGAACTGTCTCCAGCGTGGCTCTACCACTCAACTCACATTTACGTGATTTAATATCGATATATTACTAGTCGCCCTTACGAAGTTAAATGCTGATATTATTGATACCATTATTCTGCAACAACCTGTATCTTTAAACGTTTGTGCATAGTCAATAGAAGTATAAATTTAATTATTATTTTACTTGTCTTACATTAGATGTCTTTGACCGAGTACAATATTTTTGATGAAGTTGCCGTGTGAACTTATTTTTATTTTCTTTTTTTTTGTATAGGCCGGCAAACGAGCAAGTGGGTCACCTGATGTTAAGTGATCTCCACCGCCCATGTATGCCCACAATACCAGAAAAATTATGGAGGCGTTGCTGGCCTTAAAGGAAAGGGATAATTAGGGTTTGGGAAGAAAGAGGGGGATTTGAGCCTCTGAATATCTCACTCACCGTACCAAATGCAGCAGCAAGCCGCTACTTTACGTCGGTTTTCTGTGGGACAGTGGTAACGACCCGGTTGAGCCGGCCCAATCATGTTGTAGACAAAACTGTCTACAGCGTGGCTCTACCACTCGTATCTAAACTCGTATGTATGTGAACTTGGGATTACCATCGGCAACAAGTTTATCCTACAATCTAAAGGGTTTTCAATATGGACACTCCAAATTTGTTATGTTTTCGTCGCCGCGCCGTGGCCAAATTCTATGGAAAAATGTTTCAGCAAAATCGGCTCTGATTTGGTGGAGATATCGTCATATAATTTAAAAAATGCAGTTACCGAATGCCGAACCTCTTCAAAATGATACTCCACCAAAAAGCACACAAGACGCGATTGGAATATAATGGAATTTACATACAATGACTGTGCTTGATAAAAAATCTTACAAACTAAAAATAGTGTAATTAAAGAATATTTAATTATTCTGGAAATAGATCTTCTAATTCTAAAATTAGAAGATTAGAATTTTCTGTAGCCTTACATGCGGTCACTGAGATAACCGGAGGTTAAACAAACCTCTGCTGATTTAACGTGTTTTGATAACTTATAATCATATTACATAACGCCAGTATATGGCAAAGGGCAGAAGGGATATATAAACTGTATAATTGTATAAGGGATAATATTATATTTAGTGTGAACTTCCCTCTGATAGATAGTCTCCACCGTCGAGGTTTCGGCTGTAACTCAGACAAGCCTATGGGGCTTCATGGCTATCTTCCAGAAGGGATATTTAATTTTTGCCGTCGCTTTACAAAATAACACTATTGTGTTTCATTTTGAAGGACATTGAAGCCAGTGAAACTACTGCGCGTTATGAGAATTAACAGCTTATGCCTCGGGTTGTCGGACGCTTTCCAGTGCCATGCAGTATGTAATTCAAAGTGGTGTGTGATGTGTTTATGGGCATGCGTGGCGCTTACCATCAGCTGAGCGACCTTCTCGTTTCTTCAGGCTGAGGAAAAAAAATACAGTTTTATTGCGATCGCCTGATCTGTTATTTAAAGCCAGGACTCCATCGGCTTCTCAATTTAAGTACACTACTGATATAAAGCATATTATAACATGTAATATTACCTGTTAGTTTTCCTTCCTGTGGCTGCACAATCTCCTGCTCACAGGAGCGCAGCCAAACTGTCGAGTCGCAGTTTGGATAAAGCTTCTTTTCGGTATCACCCATTTTTGCTACAAATAATAAAATATTATAAAATTAAATAATAATTAAGTTAAATTAAATATAATTATAAATATACCAATGCGTATAATAATACGCATTCACGCCTGTGATTCAAGTTCACCTACATCCGAGCGTATTTCCGTCCCATGATGTGATAGGGGGTGAGTCTATCGCCATTCCGGTCACAATTCCAGACTCCGGGCTGATACTGACAATTTCGTGATAGAAAAACCCAATATCACTTTACCCGACTCGAGGATCGAACCCGAAACTCAGCACAACAGTCGTACCGCGTACGCACTAAAACTGCGCCACCGAGACATATATTATATGACATATTAATCTTATTTATTAATATTTATTAAGTTTAAATATTTTTTAATTATTATTAAATATTACTGTTTACGGTCGGAGAAAAGCAGTAGGTATATATTTTTTTGCTGTATTTGTTTTTATATTATTAGTATAATTATATTAAGTTTAAACTGCTTATTGTTGCACTTAGACCATTTAATCGATGGTCAAAGAATAGCAAAGCACGTTTGGTGCCAAATATGAACTCCTACCATTTTCGAGGCAGGAAAATCTATGTGTATAAAAAGTGTTTACACTTATCGCTTAAAAAAAATCGTTATAAAAAATTATTTGACCTAAGTTGGGCGATCCATCTATAATAAAAAAATGTGCAAAACTAATTAAAATCATATTATCCGACCCCACATAATAGTTTAACCTTTTTATAGGCACATATGGGGGAAGATAATTGGAAAAGGAATTTAAAAAAAAATAACTAACTTCGGTGATTGAAATAAAACTAATTTCAAACGGATTTTATAGCGGTTTTTTATTAATTTTGACCACGCCGTTACCACGAAGGCTGAAAATCTTTCGAAACGTCGGGATCAAAATTAATAAAAACCGCGATAAAATCCGTTTAAAATTAGTTTTATTTCAATGAGTAATATTTGCGTCAACATAAGACATCTTCGTAACTTAAACAACATATTATATTAAATGAAAAAAAGTGCATTATAGTGTAAACAATGAAAAACTGATTGCATGCTGATCGTAATTCGTAAACAGTGCTCCCAGCGAATGTTAATGGGAACATTATTATTCTTAATATTTTTTACATGCCTTAATATACATTTAAAATATTTATCTACACTCAATTATGAAGATTTTTTTTTATATAATTTTATTCATTAATACCTTGAGTTGCTCTCCTATGCACTTTTAACTTTCAATTCCGCATCAAGCGTAGAGTTATTCCATTTATAATATTCACAATCGAGATTAAAAGAAAGAAAGGTGGATGAATTATTACAGTTTATTGACCAAACGATAAATTATATAAAATCTAGATTTTTGTGCATAATGCTTATCGTAAACCTTTGTCAAAATTGCGTCTGAATTCGATCTAATCAAATAATACGTCTACGCATCGAACATCACTTTTTATCAATTTACAAAAATATTATCCGTTTATTATATATTTCGTATCCGTGTGCAAAAAGATTAGTTGTTGCTAACGATTGTGATAAGTATACGCATAAACTGAGCATTTCTTATAAAAATATTTAATTATTAATATGGGATATAGTGACGTAAAATAATACTTGAAAAATATTAATTTACGCGAAAATACAAGCGTTATTTTTAACAGTTTGTTAACGTTTCCAGTCACGGTAAAAAGGGAAATTCCTAACCACGAAAAGGCGTTCCTGTCAAATATTTCCAACAAAGCACGGAAAACGCAATTTATTTCCACTACTAACCTGTTTAAACTGTACTAAACAATTTCGTGTCCATATAAATTCAATGGTCTTGATTTCAAGTCACTTATAGCACTAGGTAATGATGGAACAGAACCGCAGACTGTCTCGACGTGTGTACTTGAGTTGACTGGAGGGTGTCGGCTAGGGTAGCAGCCACCCGCGTCACGTGGCCTTCACAGCACACAGCCAACTTGTACAGCCAACGGTACCAAGACAAACCTACACCTTTTTAACAATATCAGTTACGAGTTCTCTGTAATTATTTAAATAACTAATAATCCACTCATTAAAAAATATGAGCGGAAACATATTCTCTTATCTCACACTCTGAAGACTAGGTATCCGAATGCTACATAACATAATAATGTATCTTACATTTAACGACTTCAATGACATGTAGAACAATTTGAAACGATTTATTGTACACATTATCGATTTTCTGAAATTAGAATATATTGTAACTTTGATAAGGATTTAGTTAGTAAAATTGGCCACGCTCAATGTACTTTGAGCAATCATATAATAATAAAGCAAACAATTTACATTAAATTTTACTGGGTATTATGAGACTTAACATTTTATGAAGTGACGAGCGCAGTTCAGTACCATGCAGTGCTTTGTCATTCAAAGTACTGTGTGGTGTTGCTGTTTATGGGCAGGCGTAGCGCTTACTATCAGGCGAGCGCCTTGTTCGTCTCGTCATTCAAGCAACTAAAAAAAATGATTGTGCAAATAAAAACTTTTTATCAAAAATAAACCTGACAGAAAAAGCTCAAAAGAAAAGATAAATAATATAACACCCAACAGTAACACATAACCCACAACAAGATACAATTATCTTGTGTCGTATGTATCTATAACTACGAGAGGCTTTCGGTCTCACAACACCCAGAACTGAAATAAATATTTATGGATTAGACAAGACGGAGGACTGTCAAGGGTGGCGCGAACTTGGATAGGCCTATGTTCAGGCTTATGGATGGATGAGGCAATTATTTTTCTCGGTGCAGGATCAACCCCGCGGCCTCGCGTTTCACGTTTTCACGTTTACAACTATTGACTTAAAAATAATGCAATTGTAGCTATTCAAAATTATTTTGGTCTGAAGCTATTTTATTTATTTTTGCTTTTGAGATTTTTCGTAATACTTTTATTTAGACAGGCTCCATGTTATATATATCGACAGGTTCGATCCCGGCACAGCGACAAATGTTTGTGTCATCCACAAATATTTGTTTCGGGTCTGGGTGTTGTGAGATCGAATCAAAATTGCATCACGACGATGACGAATCGTTATTAAAGAACTATTGCAAATAGCCTCTGCCTACTCCTTCGGGATACATGCGTGATTCCAAATTTACGTATGTTTGTGTGTAATTGAAATATTGTGTGAATTTCTATTAAATGTCTACATAGAGACCACAAATTATTGCGCAATTAACCACAAAGGATTGGCAAAACACTACATCATATTCCTTGCAGATTATTATAAATAAATCATTTCCCTCAAGAATAAAGTTTAATGAATTCCACGCACAGTCCTATCGACCCATAATACTAATGAATGAATTGTCCTGGGATTGAGTGCATGTGCATGATGCCAGGACCTTGATTATTTATTCCTTTCATTTATTTTAATCTCATTTCTGCATTCCCAAAGGAGTTGGCGTGCAAGTAGAGCTGCGCCCATGGCTTGCTGGCTTTACTCCCGTCCCATGATGTGATACGGGGCAAGCCTATCGCTCTATCGGGCACAAATTCCAATATCGAGCAACTCATGTTTTTTTCACACACATGTTATACTGCCTAGCCTGCTATATATATAGCTAAGGACGAAATAAATTTTATCTAAGGCATTCATTATGAAATTTAATATCTTAATATCAATTAATACTGCCTCGGTGGCGCAGTTGTATGGCGCACTCGGTGCGACTGCTGAGCTGAGGTCTCGGGTTCGATCCTCGAGTCGAGTAAAAAGTGATATTGGGTTTGTCTATCATGATATGCTCGTATTAAACTTTATACTTTATCATTATAAAAATTAAATCTATGAAGGAAAATCACAAAATTATCTGCTGTTAAATACTTAGAGCGTATATTAAATTAGTATTTCCTAGATGGCAGGCAAATAATATTCGGAATGAAACAATCGGACCACATGTATAGGTTTAGTTATCTTAAAATGAGTTTATTAGAGGACGCCATTTTAATATGCAGACAGTTTAGCGTCTAGTATTGCAGTTCTTTAGCATTCTTGTGGTTTCCGTGATAATCATATTACAACAAAACAATGCAAGTTTTAAATATAATCATTACGAAAAACCTACAAATGGTAGAACCACACTGTTACAGTTTTATGTACAGCAGTGTTCCCAACCTATTTTAGGCCATGCCCCCCACCTTAACATTTTTTGTTAAATTTGTCACCGATATCTAGCATTGCATATAAATAACCTAAAGCGAAAGGGTTAAAGTCGTGTCAAGTTGCCCCCCTGTAGGGCGTGGGCCCCACGTTGGGAAACACTGGTCTACAGCATAAATGGGCCGGGCAGTTGTATTGTCTATATGCACTCAGTGTAAGTCGTTTATTTTTTTCACGCGGGTCGGCTGTCACCTTGAGTGGTAGAGCCACGCTGTAGACAGTTTTGTCTACAGCATGAATGGGCTGGCTCGACCGGGTCGTTACCACTGTCTCACAGAAAACGGACGTAAAGTAGCGGCTTGCTACTGCGTTTCGTACGGTGAGTGAGATATCCAAAAGCCCAAATACCCTCCCCTTCCCAATCCCTAATTATCCCTTTCCTTTAAGGTCGGCAACGCACCCATGATTCTTCTGGTGATGGGCGTACATGGGCGGTTGAGATCACTTACCATCAGGTGACCCACTTGATGGTAAGTGATCTCAACCGCCCCTTTGCCGGCCTAGGCTATTAAAAAAAACAATAAAACAAAACCGGTGACACCCGGGGCAGACCCCCTTATAGTTATCATACTGTTCATTTTAAATAAATATTCTTAATTATTAATTATATTTTTTTAATTTATCACTTTGATTGAACACAGAACTTTTTCATAAAGGCAACGGTAATCAACCACTGGACAAGACGAGTAAATCCACGAAACTAGCGAATCCACTATCTTGCTATAAGATATTATTTATATTATAATTTATTTTTCTAATTCGACATTTATTTCCGTCTGAAAGTTTTACCAACATTTTCTGCGTCTATAATAAGTACTGCCAAGAAAACAAATGTCTTTTTGGTAATTAAACAGCTCTATTGATTTACAATAAAACCCAAGGGCAGTGAGTAATAAAGCGTCCATTGTCTTAAAATCCTTTCGTTTTGTTTACTCATGTGGATAAGTTCGGCCATGGGCGGAGCGTTTGCACGATCCTGACATTGGTACAATACAATTTGGAAGAGGATTATATCTAGCGCACAAGCTACAAGATTCAGCGGGAAGCAAACAAATATGTAGAGACTGCGCCTTTACTAAGAGATCATCAAATATGTAATAAAATATAAATTTATAATTATTGACCCTATAGTTCGAGTGGAATAAGGGCAGATGGAAGATTAGATATAATAAGATGGATATATGACCGACTGTATATAAAACAAAGCAAATATTGTTGGTTATAAAACCTATTTGCGGATGCTAGTTTGAACTTGGAATAGTTTATGAATAGAATGATAAAATGTGTCATTGTATCAAACAAAATGTATTAAAAAAATGAACTGAGACCTTTGAATATACTACATCAAATGTTATTATTGTTCTCCCAACAATTCTAAAGAACCTGATATAATACATACTACATAACATAACATACTATGATAACACTGGTGCTAAAACCTGCCATAGTGGCCCACCTTGTGTGGGTCGCGTTCCAGGGTCAACAAGTGTATATCCAGTTCTCCCCAGGGGGCTTGCCCCCTGATCCTAACCCTTTTCCCATCCCTTTTTCCTTCCCCTCCCCCTTGGCCCTTTGGCAGGCCGGCATGATCTTGCCGACCTACGATGGACACATTGTTTATCGTTGGTTGACACTATTCTTGGATTGCGCTACACTTACCATCAGGTGTAGCGTTGTCACTTTGCCGAGCCAGGATAAAAAAAATATTCTCTCAAATATAAGTAACATTACGCTGATAACTTGCGGCGCGGCTCAATGTCACGTGGAGGATACCTCCTCGGGGGTGGCGCGCCCGCCGACCTTACCGACCAAGGTCGCTGCCAAGTTCAATACCGAGCCACGGCCGCTCATCTCATGGGAAATTAACATCGCCTTGTATTTATATACTGATGATTTGTTTGTGGAACAAGAGTATTTTTTTTGTTTGCAATTTAGACTTAGTACGACATGACGTCCACTGTACAAGATTACACGTGTTTCAATTATAAGCGTGAACCAAACGAATATGAATATGAGTACCTATGACACGCAAACAACTTGGCCAAGCTGAAGTTAATAACTTCAAGGCATGCTTTAATTTTTGAAAACCCTAGATGTGAACCCAGACGACTACAGGCTGGCCAATTTATGTCGCACGTATTGTATGTATCGCTTTTTTATGTTTAAAAAGTGTCATAGACAATTTTTTATCCGAGCCCGACAAAGTTACTGCACTACACCTGATAGTAAGCTTATTGTAGTCTAAAAAACCAACGACCACCGACAATGAGTTTATCGGTGGTCACCAGTCTTGCAGGTCTGTTTAAGTGAGGAGAGGGAATTAGCAAATCGAGGGACCTGTAACAGGACAGGTGGATGACCGATGCAGGCACGGTGATACAAACATGTACCCCTATACCCGCCTCAATCAAACATCAAGTCATGTCGCAAGCGCCTCGAGAGAACCGGATATACACTGGCTGATCCTGATGTGTACGATGGTCGCTATCCGGGCGGATATAAATATCTTACCACCAGCAAAAAAAAGTTAATTATTTATTATAATAAATAGTGTAAAAAAGCACCTAATACAGAATATTAATTACTACGCTACATATAGGAACTCTCGGCCGTTTAGTACTAGTCTCATAAAATGAGGAGTTCTATATTTTAACGAAACAAATGAACACGTGGGTGAAAACGTGCCGAGAATGAAGCCACGTTGAAAATCACCCGATTTATTTAAGTTTACAAAAATAAGCAATGCAAAGTACGCAAATATTGCGAAAGTCTGTAGGTGTTTCTGTTTTTGTTGTTTATGTACGTAGATGCAAAAGTTATGGAAGAACCATTATTTCTTTATTTATATAGGTATATTACAGTCAAAGTAATAACAATATTTTAAAATCATCAAAAGTTAAAAAAAAATACAAGGTGGTAGGTCCCTCTTATGCTAGAGGTCGTCTGGGTTGGTACCACCGCTTTGTCTATTTCTGCCGCCAAGCAGCATTGTGTAAGCACTGTTGTGTTTCGGTTTGAAGGACATTGAAGCCAGTGAAATTACTGGGCATTATGAAACTTAACATTTTATGTCTCGGGGTGACGAGCGCAGTTCAGTGACATGCAGTGCTTTGTAATTCAAAGTTCTGTGTGGTGTTGCTCCTATTTATGAGCAGGCGTGGCGCTTCCCATCAGGCGAGCGCCTTGCTCTTCTCGTCATTCAGTCAAATAAAAAAAATCAAATCAGTTGATCGACTAACCCTATACCCTATAAACCCTACAGCGTACACCCTAACTAACGTATTCATAAATGTTACTTATAAGGCCTCATAGTGAGCACGAACGTTTAATGACGGTTTCTCTAAACGTCATTGTTTATTTTTTGGAGCTAATGAGAAACAGACCATGTACAGATTATTTACACTGAATCCGACACTTGGCAAAGGGTATTGTTTATGAATACAGGCTTTAACTTTGGATGAAATTAAAAATGTTTGACTCTGGCATGAAACAATGAACTAACACCTCGAACCTTGTTTTAATTTTTTTAGGCTATAGTAGGCTTATTTAAAATTTCAGCTCACGCACCATTTGATTTGATTTGACATCGTGTGATTTCACGATGGTTGAAAATTTATAACATACTAGCTGTCCCTTGCGGTTTCACCTGCATGTTACTGTCCTGCTCCCATGGGTCATAGCGTGATAAATAGAAACCTTCCTCGTTAATCAATCTATCAATTGCTAAAAACTGCATTTCAATCCGTTGAATAGTTTAAAAGATCTAAGCGAATAGATAGCGGAAGAGACTTCATTTTATAATACAAAGATATCACATGTGGCTTAAAATATTAATGGTTCGGTTAGTCATGTGATAAATGTATCAATCACATTAACTTCGTATAATGCGTTATCATTTCTAATCCTCGGTAATTATTCATTGTTAATCAATCAGATTAACCATAACATATATTATATAATTATAAATAATAAGAGGTGTATAAACCTTGCATGGGAACATTAGCTTATTTAAAACGAGTGCGCAAAAAACATAAATAATATTATACTAATACTAAACTGACTTATTAGTGACCATGGGCTTCCCCTACTAATAAGGCCGTGTTAAATCTTAATCCAACGTAATGCGAGTTCGAAAACTTATGCGAAAAGTCATATGCGTTTGGCAGTGGGCAGGATTCAAACCGTCACAGCAGCCCGTTCCTCGTCCAGTTAGGACAGAGGTTTCCAAAACGAGGGTTACGTCCCCTAAGGTGGTGCAGAAATCTGCAAAGGTGGGTGCGATCCGTCTATGGCTCGTGTGGATCGTGGGCCGAATACTAGGAAGTAAAACTAATAAAGGCTTACAATAAAATCTTCGCCACAGATTAATATTGCTATGTAGGCTCTACTAAGGCCCTACTAGCAGATTTCCACCATGATATGACTGTCGTAATCTTTAATGGGAGGTTTTGCCGGTATAGAGTTTAATAATTTGTTAGCTTTTTGGTTTCAATATTTGTTTATAATATATAGTAAATAACTATCGATTGAGCGCAGCCTTTTTTAGGTTTCCGTATCCGAAGGGTGCCAATAGATCCTATTTGTCCTGGCTTTTTTAGAGATCTATCCTTGGAACTGAAATATGAAGTCCGTTGAAATTTTCATAAATTATTTGCTATTATGACGAATATCCTAAGAAATGATAATTTGAGTGATCTAGCCACGCTGTAGACAGTTTTATGAATGGGGCGGGTTTACCGGGTCGTTACCACTGCCTCTTACGTTTCTTACGGTGAGTGATATATCCGCAGGCCAAAATCCCTGTCACCTACCCAATCCATTAATTATTCCCTTTTAAACTATAGTTCATCAGGCGCGCAACCTACTCGTCTCAACATTCAAGAAATAGAAAAAAAATTTAAAGATGACCTCCGTATCGTAGATAGACAGTAGATAATTAGCAAAGAAAGGAATGAAAGAATGATCTTACGATGAAGGTTACGATCAAGGTTATTCTCGTTCGTCAGCAGGTGAGTTTGGCTGGAGTTCCAATGTTGCTGAGATTCATTCCAACATCAACACTGAGTGCGTGGCGAAGTATAGCACTTGAAACACAGGTGTCAAATGTTATATTGCACTACATCACAATCTCACAAGCAATAGCATACACGGCAGTATCGAACAAGTATTTTACTCTCGCATCACGACATTATACAAGGATAAACGTTAATTTCGCATGCGCGTCAGTATTTGCGCGTTTTATTTGTCAAATGTTCCTCGTCTGGATTTGGGCCAAGCCTCTTGTAATTTTAGACACTAAATGTACATAAAATCTTTAAATAAATATGAAATGTTCGTTGATAACCGCATCACTTGAAAACGGATGGACCGATTTGGCTATTTCTTTTATTGTTTGTAATAATCCGAATAAGGTTTTTATGGAAAGAAAATTGTAAAAGTTGCCCTAAGAAAATTTAACTTCGTGAAAAACTAAAAGTGTTTTTTCTATTAGATTTTTGTATGAATTCGAAGACCATAATTCATGATGCGAACGATGGATACGCGTAACTATTTTCTGTTTTGTTCGCTAAGGTTTTGCAAAATTTTCCAGGTAAATTAAATTCGGGACAATCAGAATTCACCTGAAAATAAACAATTGAAACAATTTACCGTCACTATGTAATAAATTGGGAACTTTCGCACGTCTAGAACCGATTGAGGTCTATGACACCAAATATTTGTCTTGTTGAGACGTTGGTTAATAGCTATATGACATCATGCTATGATCCACGGAGCAATCACATGCATGGGTAAAACTACGAGGGAAAGCTAGTAAATAAATAACAATAAACACATCAACAGTTACACACACTGGCCCCACATTAACATAGGAGTTTTGTGTCCAGGGAATCGGAATCTTTCGGAAGAGACAAGGTGGTAGGTCCCTCGTATGCGAGAGGCCGTCTGGGTTGGTACCACCGCTTTGTCTATTTCTGCCACCAAGCAACATAATGAGACTAACATCTTATGTGTTGGAGCGACGAGCGCAGTTCAGTGCCATGCAGTTCTTTGTAATTGAAAGTTCTGTGTGGTGATGCTTCTGTTTGTGGGCAGGCATGGCGTTTACTATCAAGCGAGCGCCTTGCTCGTCTCGTCATTCAATCAAATAAAAATAAAGACTTTCGGTATCACAACTTTCAAATCAGATGCAAATATCGCACCAACATTTATGTCGGTACATGGATAAAACCCGCAAGCTCAGTACATCCAGTTATTACTAAGCGTACATATTATTTATTTCCACTTCCAGTATTCAAGTTTCCCGACAGAAGCCACTCAAATGCCGCGTCCATGTGAAACAAAAGGTAAAACAAATGGCAGGGCGCGTACAGCGAGCGTCAATGTGCACCTTCTATCACGTGAGTGTACACGAGACTTGAAGGCTTAGGAAGTGGTAAACATTAACGCCGAGATCTGCAATCTTGAATAAATAAATAAATACACCCAACAGTCACACACATAGTCCTGACCCCACAGTAAAATACGAGTCTTGTGTCGTTGGTATCAGGAACTACGAAAGACTTTCGGTCTCACAACACCCAGACCCCGAAACAAATATTTGTGGATCACACAAACATTTGTCTCGGTGCGGGGATCGAACCCGTGGCCTCTCGCACAGCCGGCTACTCGCCTCCTACGCCACGGAGGCTGTCAAATGAAGTCTTTTTGAAAATGACTGCATAGTAAACTTGGCTAAGAACTCACCAAAGTCACCTAAAAAAATCGTTTCTAGAAGTACTTTTTTTGTGTGACGATTTGGAATGTATTGGGCCACCACTTGGGCCTAAGGCCAATCTCAC
Organism: Amorpha juglandis; assembly: GCA_949126905.1. Taxonomy (NCBI): domain Eukaryota; kingdom Metazoa; phylum Arthropoda; class Insecta; order Lepidoptera; family Sphingidae; genus Amorpha; species Amorpha juglandis. The sequence continues at coordinate 14,085,100 of OX421374.1, read as the reverse complement.
TGGCACGTGGTTCATTTTGCTGAATAACGGGTGAGGCAATGGAGAAACTTGGTTCTCGTTGTGGATTATGGAGGTCAGACGACGGGTCGTCCCGCGACCTACATAATACCAAAACTACCATCAAATCATGATGGGAAGACGGACTCTGGTATTAAGCCGGGATACTGCTAAGCAGAAAGGAAAAAAGACGCAAGTAAATCGTATTGGAATATAACGAATAATAAGTAAATAATAAACAAATAAGTACACCCAACAGTCACACATTGTCATGACCCCACACTACCCTGTAACGTGGGTATCAGGAACTACGAGGGATTGCGGTCCCACAACACCTGGTCTTGACCAGAAACAAATATTTGTGGATTACACAAACATTTGTCTCAGTGCGGGAATCGAACCCACGGCCTCGCGTTTCGCAGCCCGCTCATCGCCCACTGCGCCACGTGGGCTGTCTAATATCGATGAACGTAAAAATAAGAAAGAAAACAAGAAAATTACAAATACACTCCTTTGCAAAAAAAACGGGCGGGTTTGATTTTTTAACATTATTGGTAATAATTTAGTTCTTCAGAGGTTTTAATAGCCAAACTATGTTACTGGCACTTAATAAAGAGTCTGGGTATGAAAAAAAGTTCATTCCAAATTCAAAACTTTTGTTTTTTAAATTATTAATCCCTTTTTCATTTTGTGACACTTTTCGCGGGTTTGCGGTTAAAAGGTTATCAAGCAACTAAAAGTAACTTTTCGTTATTTTTAGTACAACAATTTATGTTTATCGCATAATTCTGCCTTATTGTGACTTAAAACAGATATCTTTGTGTCTATCGTAATGGCAGAAAAAGCAATGAGAGCTAGTAAAATTATAGCGCTGCTGGAAGAGGGGTGTAGCCAATGTTACGTCTCACAGCGGTTAAACGTGAGTCGTTCAACCGTACAAAGAACCTGGACTCGATACCAAGAGACAGGTTCCGTTCAGAGAAGGCAAGGTTCTGGGAGAAAACGTTGCACACAGCCGCGAGACGATCGCTTTTTAGTGACTCAGGCGCTGAGGAACCGCAAATGCAGTTACATAGACCTCAAAAGAAACCTTGAAGAGGTACGAGGAGCACAAGTTAGCCTATGGACTGTGAGGAGAAGACTTTTAGCTGCTGATATACGTAGTCGACGACCAGCGCGGGCCCCCAAGTTACTCCGTGAGCACCGGATTGCGCGGTTGAGGTTCGCTAGAAATTGCCTATCTTGGACACCAGGTAACTGGAGTAGCGTACTCTTCTCCGATGAGGCTCGAATTTGTCTGCATGGTGAGGACCGACGTCGGCGAGTGTTACGAAGACCAGGGGAACGCTATGCCGATGTGTGTTTTGAAGAAATCACCCCTTATGGTGGAGGGTCCGTTATGTTTTGGGCGGGCGTAACTTCCAACTATCGTACCGAGATAGTATTCATAGAAAATGGCTCACTAAATGCGCATAGGTACATAACAGAAATCCTTTCTCAAAATGCACAACCCGCACTGACTGTAATTGGTGAAGATGCCATTTACATGGACGATAATGCTCGGGCCCACCGTTCTGGCGACGTAGATGCTTATATGCAAGAGGTCGGTATTCGTCGTTTGGATTGGCCAGCGCGGAGCCCCGACCTTAACCCCATTGAGCACGTTTGGGACCTCCTAAAAAGGCGAGTACGATCTGTCCAACCACCTCCACAAAACATCAGAGAGCTTAAACGTGTAATCTCGACTGAGTGGGAACACATTCCACAGGACACCATCAAAAGCCTGGTGGGAAGCATGCCAAGACGATTACATGCCGTAATCGCTGCAAGAGGAGGTCATACTCGTTATTAATTTTTATTTTTTAATGTCTCTTTTATTAAAATACCATAAAAATACTCGTAGTCTTAATTTCATTATACCCATAAAAATGTCCATTTTAACACGGCTCTCTGTTTACATTGACTAAAACACCGATACCAGGATAAAAGTGTTAAAAAACTAGATTCTCATTGATAATAAGAATTTTCTAGTCATCCAAGCTAATGACATACTAAAAATATAATAATATTTACCCATAGAAAAGCTAAGGTAAAGTGTGTGTGTAAGGTGCCCGTTTTTTTTGCAAAGGAGTTTATTTTAAATGTAATGTTTGGGCATCGAACTCACGCATCACGGGGTGATCGAGTGACCGTATCTGTAATACAGACTTAGCCAAGTCATCTTCGTTCGAATGCCTAAATATTATTATCTACTGTTGTAACTACGAGAATTTGGATGTTTGTGAGTTTGTGAATTCGTTAATTCTGCCACAACGGTTGAATGGTGAAAATTGGACATCTATTTCCAGCTTGATGGATAACAAACTATACGACAAGGTGAGTGATGGCTTTTTATCCTGCCAAAGTATTATGGTCTCGTCAAACAGCGGACGGGGCGGGACGGCAACGCGACGCTGACGGGACTTTGTATAGATAATCGAGCGTCGCGTCGCGTCGAGCGCGACGGGTCTGTGTGACATGTTCTATATTGACTAATGCATTACAACTGCTGCATGTCCCGTCAGCGTCGCGTTGCCGTCCCGTCCCGTCCGCTGTCTGGCGAAACCATTAAGGTGAACACTGTTGTCCCGATTTGAAGGACATTGAAGCCACTCAAACTACTTAGTAATGTAATACTTAACATATTCTCTCGGGACGACGAGCGCAGTCCAGTTCCATGTAGTACTTCTTATTCGAATTTCTGATTCGTGTTGTTTCTGTTTATGGGCAGGCGTGACGCTTAACATCAAGCGAGCTACTTGCTCGTCTCATTTAAATTTATGAAATCAAGCGATATCAGTTTTCAACACAAGCAGAGCCGTAGGAAAAATTATACAACTTTAGCAGCAGCAAGCAAGCAGAATACCTATTCTATATTTATTTATCTATATTATAAACCTGATACACCTATTCAATGTGTGTAACTCACAATAAGAAAACCATTTCATAACAATATTTTTTATTGATGTGGACAAAATTATTGTCTTAAACATACATTATTTTGCACAAAACTGATTTTTTGTGCACTTTTTTACCGCCAACAGATAAATTTTAATGAACTCATGTTTTGCTTTGATTAGCATTGTTTTATATTCTGAACAGATTACGTGCATATAAAGATAAAATATTGAAGTGTATTAAAGGTCATTCAACTACAACAGCAAATATTAAGCTACTTATTTTTTTCTGTCTGACGTTATCCCTTCGGCTTAGTGCCAGGGTCCACATTCCTTTGTTTTTTTTATAGCATATGCCGGCAAACGAGCAAGTGGGTAACCTGATGGTAAGTGATCGCCACCGCCCATGTACGCCCACCACCAGAAGAATCATGGGCGCGTTGCCGACCTTAAAGGAAAGGGATAATTAGGGATTGGGAAGGGGAGGGGATTTGGGCTTCCGGTTATCTCACTCACCGTACGAAACGCAGCAGCGAGCCGGTACTTTACTTCGGTTTACTGTGAGAGTGGTAACGACCCGGTCGAGCCAGCCCATTCATGCTGTAGACAAAACTATCTACAATGTGGCTCTACCACTCAAATTACTACTCAAAATACTTCTCCAATTCATTCGATCTTGAGATCTACCGTTGACTCTCATGTCTCTCTCTAATTCTCATACATCTCGCCGGCGCTTTTTGAGCCGTCCGCGGGATCGTACCTCTACAGCTCTGGTACGATCTGACACGGACATTTACGACCGACATACTGTGGTTTCCTTAAAATGTGACCAAATCCTGAAGTTTCTCTGACATATCATGGACACTAAGGCTGCCAACCCAGTCGAGCTAAAATTCTGGCCGCATTATTGCATTATCATGATCATCCGCTTCGCCCCCTGCATAAAAATCGAACACCTGAGTTGTAGAGCCACGATGTAGGCAAGTTTGTCTTCAGCATGAATGGGCTGGCTCGACTGGGTCGTTACCACAGTCTCAAAGAAAAACCACATAAAGTAGCGGCTTATTGCTGCGTTTCGTACGGTGACTGAGGTATGCGAAGGTCCATGTCCCCGGCCCCTTCCTGATCCCTTAATTATCCCTATCCTTTAAGATCAGCAACGCGCCCATGATTCTTATAGTATTATGGGCGTACATAGACGGCGGAGATCACTTACCATCAGGTGACCCACTTGCTCGTTTGCTGACCTATGGTATAAAAAACATCTTGATAACTAGACCTCTGAATTTATGATCCGTAATAAGAGTGGATGCATACTATTTATTAGATACTTCATATTCTGCTGTGCTGGTACTGAGCATTACATTTCAGAAAAAAACATACGATTGATCAGGGATTCGTTATCCCTGATCTACAGCGTGTCTGTTTTCAGTACAGACTAAGTACTAAAAGCTTCATGACTGGTCCCGTTCAATTTTTTCTTGTAGCGTCTTATTTTCTCCTCGACGATTTGCTAAAAGGTGTACACAGTATTGGTCTTCTACTTTCTCCTCTGGCTTCCCTCAATGTCCGTCTCGTACGGACAGCAGTGTTCGCATTGTGACGTCTCAATGCAAGGGTCCACCTTGCAAGGATGCAAATAATACTCGTCTCCTACCGCGTAACACCGGCCTAGGTTCAACATGTCCTCTAGGTCACACCTGTCGATATAATGAAGTTCCCATATTATATTATGATATTATGCTACATGGTGACGAAACACTAACCAAAGCCGAAGAATAGTATTCGTTTTATTCAACATCATTGACATGCAGCGATAGCTATCTACTGTGAGCACTATATTTTTAACATATAAGTACTAATTGTCATACCACATTTTTTTTTTATATATGAATTTGCTAAAACGGATTTCAAATTCAAAATCGTGTTTACATTACTTTATCGTGAAAAACTCATAACAAGTGGGGCGCAACAAATATTTTTCTAACTACAGAATTTCAAATGATCTCAAGCAAAGTCGATTCATAAATAAATAAAGCATCTCCTCACTTGCAGTCCTGCAGTAACCTAAGTTCAGATTCATTGAGATTCGGTATGGCGTACTCAATGATGCCTCCCTTGCCGACGGTGACTGGCGTGGCGCATACTTCCATGTCGTAACACTTCTTCGGATCACGCTGCTCAACTAATGCACTGTCGATGAACGCAGGCGCCTCAAATAAACCTGAACGAAAGTACAATAGTATCGGCTATTTAGTTTAGTGGAAATGTGAACCGCCCGGCATTGGATATGATTCCCTGGTGAAGCAACTTTGTTTTGAATTCTAATATAATATAAGTAAGTTGCTCGAGGTTGAATATTTCAATTGTAGGTTTAGTTCAAACAGGCGCGGCGAACTACTAAGCCTCTCTGCAGACCCCAAGGCGTGTATGTATACAACGCGTGTTGTGGAGTGGCACAAAGGCAGAAGGATGAAGAGGTGAGAGCGGCCTACGTAAGCACAGAAGAAAAGGTAAGTGCCGGTGGAAGTGTACATGTTAAATATTTCTACACGACTGGAGGTCGACCACCGTACACGTGTCGATAAACTAGCCAGGGACACGTCGAGTCGGCCGGTGTGGAATCCCGCAAGCGCTGAAAGACACAGCTTCCTTCATCGATCAATATTATACATGGACTGTCATGTAATGCCATTATATTTACCATGATTGCTCATATATCTATTATTTAAATCAGTTCAAATGCACGGGCGGTACATCGCTTCGGCGGTCATGGCATATATTACATACAGGTAAACTATGTACCAGACAAACACACCTTTCATAATATTGATGACGAATCTAGCCGTCGCGAATCCTATGGAGAGGTGCGCCTGCTCGTTGTTGCTCTTCACGCGGCAGATGATGTCGTCGGCCTCGCGCACCAGTCGCGTCAGACAATCCACTTGCGACTACACATTACACGACATTCAGTTACATTTGCTGGTAGTAGGATATTCATATCCGCCCGGGTAGCGACCACCGCACACATGGTGCTAAAATCTGCTATAGTGATCCACACGCCTTATGTGGATCGCGTTCCAGGATCAGCCGGTGTATATCTGGTTCTCCCGAGGGGCTTGCGATATGACTAGATGGTTGGTTGAAGCGGGTATAAGGGTACATCCTTGTGTTATTGTGCCTGCATCGGTCATCCGCCTGTACTGTCGCAGGCCCCTCGATTTGCTTCTTCCCTCTCCGAATAGGCAAGATTTATTTATACAGGCCGGCATGACTTTAGTGATCACTGATAAACTCCTTGTTTGTCGGTGGTCACTGGTTTTTTTGGACTGCACTACGTTTACCATCAGGTGTAGTGCAGTCACTTTGCCGTGTTCGAAAAAAAACAACATTATTTTATATGATTGTTTAAATGAATACATCCTTTTGCAAATCTGTTAAAGTATCGCGACTTTATAAACACCTAAAGGTCATAAGTATTAAAGATAAACACGTATATTTTTAACTGCCATTAACTACGTAGAGATCTTAGTAAATAAAAGGTTTTTTACCATTTAACCGTCTTGCGTGTTTGTTTGTGATTATAACAATTGCATTGTAGAACTTATTTTGGAGATCAAAATGATCTTTTTGTAGTACCTACACGCCATCATCTACAAAACAGGTCAACTTATAATGGTTATCCCATTATACAGGTTCAACGTATTTATTGCCAGCTAGGTAGAGTCACGTGGATTAAAATTACATAGCTGCGGTTCCAGCCTTAGCGGTAGAGAAGATATGTATGTAGATGCAGCGTCTCGTGCCTCCCACCACACGAGTATATATTATCACGAGCTGGCCGTGATAATATGCTATGAGCTTACGATGGTAACTCTGTAGTACTCACCTATTATTATCATCGACAAGAGATTTAAACTTGAAACGGGCAACAAACCAACTAGTTGCAGCGTCCCATGTGTATTTACTCCACGCGGGTTAGACTTACATGGGAATACCTATAGTTTTATGTCTTTAGATAGATAATAATTAATATTTTTTTATAACAATTAATATTTTTTTATAACAATTAATATTTTTTTATTACAATTAATATTTGTTTATAACAATTAATATTTTTTTGTAACAATTAATATTTTTTATAACATTTAATATTTTTTTATAACAATCAATATTTTTTACAACAATTAATATTTTTTATAACAAATTAAATATTGGAACGAAGTTCCTTACGGCAGGCTTGGAGGGGATAGGGATTTCGCTGCGTGACCGAACTGAAAAAAATGTTATAGTAAAACCGTAAGAAAAATGCGTGGAAAAAATGCGTGGAATAAAAGCGTTAAATGAGAAGTGCGCAGGCGCGACAGTCGCATAACCAGCCAGCGTTAGTTCCTTTTTTAAAATGAAATTCATTCAGCCAGTTATAGTTGAAGTATATAAAAATACTCCTTCGATTTTTAAAAGATTACGCTAGCTCGTTATTATTTATAATTACATAAGTTGATAAAAAATGCTATACAATAGCTTTACCGCGGCAGTCTCCGAGTGCCACACGTCTTTTTTTTATTTCTATTTTTCTATTCTATTTCTATGTAATTTTATGTTGTCAAACAAAAAAAGAACATATTTTGTTATTTTAATTGATAATGTAAAGAGACATATTTTGTTATTTTAGTTGATACTTTGAATTTTTTGCAATTTGTGTCTATTCTACATTAGCCGAAGGAACTTCGTTCCTACCTGGTGTCCCACGACACACACCAATTTTTTTTTTAAATATACGTTCATATTACTTGCGGAATGTTGCCAGCCTTGGTGGTGGAGAAGACTGGCACGCGGGTGCAGCGTCCCGTGCCGCCTACAACGGGGGTGTTGCTGGCCAGCGGATCCGAGCCTGAGATCGCGCAGATCAGCTGGTTGGCGCGCATCGCATTTATAGCATTCACTCCGAGCACGCGCCGTTTGTCATATGCACGTGCCATTTTCAACGTCTAATTTGGCATAATCAAATTTTTATTAAATAATTGGTGATTGGAAATGGAGTAATATGTAACTCAATTTGATTAGGTATGTGACAGAGGAGTTCTAAGAGAGCATCTACACAACTGTGAAGTGCCTGCTAATCAGCCAGCGTCGATAGCATAGCTTTTAATATATCACTTGACGAAACCCTCAAATACTTATATCTAGTGCATTCCCTTTGTCACTAATCAACGTAAGCATACTCGCTGCGACTGGTGAAACTCTATACGAGGTGGAAGGTCCCTCGTATGAGAGAGGCCTTCTGGGTTGGTACCACCGCTTTATCTATTTCTGTCGCCAAGCAGCAGTTTGTAAGTAAGCATTTAACACATTTGTTTCGGTTTGAAGGACATTGGAGCCAGTGAAATTACTGAGCATTATGAGAATTAACATCTTATGTCTCAGGGTGACGAGCGCAGTTCAGTACCATGCAGTGCTTTGTTATTCAAAGTTATGTGTGATGTTGCATTGTTGCTTCTGTTTATGGGCAGGCGTGGCGCTTACCAGGCTAGCGCCTTGCTCGTCTCGTCATTCAGGCAAATCAAATAATTTCAAAACTATTGTAAATACAAACTAACATGTACGCAAAGCGCGAAGTTGCAGTCAACTGGTGGCGTTTGTATGGCGATTACGGCATAAGGACAGAACTGCGCGCAAGCCAGCGTCACTGTGCGGACCAGCGGCATATTCTGGAAGAACAACTCGCGGTCCTCGATGTTGCAACAGGGTGGCAACACGCAGCAGCCGCCGCAGATCAGCACCACGTCTGAATCCTGATATCGGAATCTACTGTTCCCTATATTCTATTCACAGATAGATTTGCTGACTATCAATAGTGTTTCGACAGATCTTCCATACATGTGTAAAGGTTTACAGCCAGTAAGCAAATCTGTCAGTGAACGGAATATTGGGGACGGTTATAATATTCAGATTGACTCGATGAGAGCAAATTCAAATCCAAAATATTTATTGAATCCATAAAATGCTACAATACATTATTTAGATTCCGTCAAAACTCTACTGCCAGTTCGGAAGGCTGTTTCGCTAGAGAAGAACGGGCAAGAAATTCTAACGTTGCTCTTTTCAAAATTAGTTTGTAATTAATAATTAAATCATGTAACATAAAAATCTGGTCATATTTTAGGGTCGTTGCATACACCTGACAGTGCATAAGTGTTTATGTACCGAATCTTATCATGTTACATCCAAAAATTTCACGCCTATCTTAATCACTCGTTTATAATTATGATCGATAAGATAAATCTGATCCCTATAAATTAAGTGCGTGAACGATAAATAATGCTGGAGTGAGACAAAAGCTCAGCTGTTTATCATTTATTGTTGTCCCAAGCTGAAAGTAGAATATAGAGATGTCTCATTTGATAAAAAAGAAAATTCTATAAATATGTCCTAGTTGCACATTGCACAATGGGGAGTAAAATAATTGTATCGTACATTAAATTGGCCGTAGTTTAACGAAAAGGATCTACGTGCGATAAGTTGGGCCAGACTAAACCTGCAGGAGCCTCGACACTCTTGTGTATGTGTTGAACATGGTTACACAGAATTATGTAACGATAAAAAATCCGAGAGTATGGCATCCCAAATCGGTAGCGAAAAAGATTATAACCATAGGCATATATTCAGCAGAGAAAATTATGTCCCTATTACGTCATTGGACGGAAATACGCTCGGCGAAATGTAGGTGTACTGGTTACACCTCTATCAGCCCCTTCAGGGATTACCGGAGTGAGTGCGTAGTTACAAGGTAGTCCTCCTCAAAGCAATTGACGTCAGACAGGCAGCCGGTCGCAAAACTACAAGCCGAATCTTTCAGTAGCATGTGAAAGCATTTTGGACTGACCCTACTGTGAGTGGGATAAGGCCAGGTGGAAGAAGTTAGTACCTAAGTGGTAACATATTAAAATAAAACTAATTTAAACGGATTTTATCGCGTTTTTTTTTCTTTTAATTTTGATCCCGACGTTTCGAAGACTTCAGCCTTCGTGGTCACGGGGTGGGCTGAAAAGTCTTCGAAACGTCGGGCTCAAAATTAAAATAAAAAACCACGATAAAATCCGTTTAAGTTAGTTTTATTTCAATGTGTAACATTAGCCTAAACGTAAGAAATCATTATGGTAACATATAAATTATAGTAGGTACATGCAAAGCATCCTTAAGGAACACGCGTCCCTGGTAAGCCTCGACGGCAGTGGCGGTGTCAATGTGCGCGAGATCGTTGGCTACGCCCAGCACGCAGCGCTCCGGAATGTCGTCGTACAAAGCAAGGGTTCTGATCACGTTCTGTTGTTTCAGGAATAGACAGGCGATGCGACCAACGTCGCTCCCCGCGCCCACTACTGACACCTATACAGATAGATAGATAGATAGAAGTTTTATTTCGGCTAACGTAACACATCATACAGAGTTATATAAGGATAAAATAAAATAGAAAATAACATGGTAAACATAGATCTGTACATTTCGCCGAAATCAGGCCCCAGCTCAGCAATATACTTTGCTTCGATTAAGCAAAGCGCTGGTAATTCTGCTGGCACCTGGTTCTCAAAAACACTCTGGTTCACGAAATACGATTTTTAAGTGGTAGAATCAGTGGTAGAATGTGGTGTAACCTCACAGCATCCGTGGCGCTGTGGACGAGTAGCCCGTTGTAAAGCGAGAGGCCGCGGGTTCGGTTACCAGACCGAGACAAATGTTTGCGTGATCCACAAATGTTTGTTTCGGGTATGTGTTTTTTCCAGAGGTGTTAAAGTCAAGCAAACGGCCGGTCATAAAGACAACTAGCCAAATATTTCTATAAAATGTTTTAAATGGCATGTTGCACCTACCCCACTGCGAGTGGGACAAGGCAGGTGGAAGAAGGTGAACCAGTTTTACGTATGCTACGGACGGATCAACTGAGGTGGTACCGTCACCGCACACCCAGTTTTCCAAAAACCCTACTACCAGCAATTATTCAATAAAATCACTTTAAGAGAAAAATAAGTATGTACTTATTCTAATGTTATGCGTGCTCTATATTGGATCAGCATCGCTTGTTATTCAAGATAAACGAAGATTGTCGACATCACTTAAATCACAATACTGATACTTGTACCCCTACCCTTGTATAATGCAATATTACTTACCTTCTGTGGCGGGAACCTTGGCACAGGGCAATATCTCTCGCAATCTCTCTCCAATTGTGCTAACGCTTCTGACATCACGAAGTTTTGGTACCGGGCCTTCTGCTCTACTACCAACGAACCCAACGACACAAGCTTCTGACACACCCCACGAAACATTTTCGAGTATTGCCTCTGTAGATATGTAATAATTTTATCGGTGTGTGAAAATGAAATTATTTTTGTTTATTTTCACATATTTAATTTTGCACTAAAATTTATCGTATCAATTTGTCAATGGCAGTGATTTTGACATTTTATGAATAGCAGAAATAACAGAATGATGTGAATAAAAAATAAATAATCTCTAATGAAAGAGGTTTATATTCCACGATAGAAAAAATAATATCGAACTAATTGTTTTACATTTTTTTTTATGGCAGACGTTCACTTGACCGTGATCACCCACAATACCGAAGAGTTATGGACGCGGTTGAAATAGCCCCGTCATGCATACAACATGGCTGTAGGCAGTTTTGTCTACAGCATGACGGGGCTACTGCGACGTAAATACTGTAAAATTTAGTTATTTGAAAATTTATTCGGGAACTCCATCTCAATATTTTATAATGGACGAGTGCCATTGACATGCATATACCTCCTAAAACCACTTTACAACCTGAAAAACCTATGTCCAGCTGTAGACGGATACAAGCCAGACGGATATCTCATTTAAATAAATGAAATATCAAACCTATTATAAAGGAAATCACAAGAAAAATAAAACAAAATGTAGAACAGACATCAAATTTAATAGATATAAGTTTCACCTATATATTATGTTTAACATTCATTTTGATTATTATTATATTGTCTACCATTATACAGGCATACTTGTTTATGTATACATACAACACGGAGGAATTAAAAATGACTAGAACTATTACAGAGAAAGCCGCCCAGACATCTTAAAGCGGATCCTCCATTGACGGTTTAATCGCTGTGAAAAAACGCATAAATCTCCGACAAATTTAAATTATTAAATGTATATTTTTTGAGATTAATAAATTATAAAACCAATATTTAACGTAATCGATACCATCGGTCAATTAAGAAATATAAATGACATCACATATCAATAGCTTATCTTTGACTACTACCACATATTAGCTACACAATAAATAAATACCAAAATACACTGATTTCTTTTCACTAGCGATTACAGACTTCGTCAATGGTTGCCCCGCATTACAATCGATATTATTAAACACACACAAAATAAGTACATGGCTGACAAAAATATGATAAACTATAATATTTAGGTAACAATTGTTTTGATTTTCCATACAAAGTGCGTTCGGCCATGCGATAATTCGAATATTTCTATATAGTAAGATGTTAAATTATGACTATACTTTTTTACGACTGTTCATACGTATTAGGGCGGTTATTGTGGTCACTTGAAAAAATACCAGTAGTAGTATTATTTTTCGCGGGAGGTAAATTAGTGTGGCAGAAAACCATGAACAATAGGTAATTAAATCCTACAGTTCCAGTACAAAAAATACTAATTAGTAAATGGCAACTAAAAATGGATAAATGGGCTAGTTAGATTAGATTTTTATAATACTTTATAGATAATTATTTAAAACAAATACATTATACCGCGTAATTATTTTGAGAAATACTTAAGATAAGATTTCATACCGACTAATTGCGATTTGATAACTGCCCAAATGTTATGACCCATTCATCTATTTTACGGGATACTCAATTCACTTTTCTCGCTGTCATGTATTTATTTATTAGTCATTTAAATATTTGTTTCTAATTTTTTTTTTGTACTGGTCATTTTCTACCGCCCAACGTTTTAATGAACATGCATTTTCTATCTACTTACTGAACGAAAGTACAGTAAATAACTGGCGCTTTAAACCGCAGCCTTAAATTATTGTTTTCTCATTATACGAGTACATATCAAGATTTTTTAATTAACCTGTGGAAAATCAAAACATTTGTATTTCAAAACTCTGATGCATCGCTCAGAGATTTTAAGCTGTTATTGCTTTACAAATGCGATTGTTGACAACCCTTTAATAAAAATCTAAAATAAATAACCTACCCGCTACTGCACGAAGGACGTAAGGTGTGTTCATACGGAGACCTTAAACATTACATTATTTGTGGCACACAAAAGTTACACTAATCCACTTATAATTATACAGATCTTTGCTAAGATTCAATAAGTGCTACTAAAATCTATAAATACTTTATAAATAAAAATTTAATAAAAATAAAGGCCTTATAAACATTTGTTTTTTATAATAATGCTTAATGTAAATAAATTTTTGACAAATAAATATAAGATCAACCGCCTTTACACATTATTTTTATATCATTTATATTTCTGAATTTGTAAAAAACTAATCAACATACAATCAAATGCCCGTGGTAAATATATTATCATTTAAAAGATAAAAAAAAAACAAGTTAAGCAATAACATTTTAACATGCAAAATGTAAAATATGAAATGTAAAATCCAAAATTTAACATATTTCAAGTTGTATAAATAACCCGTTTGTTTATCAAAATAAACATTTCAGATCATTAGGTATTTACTTCATCAGATCAGATTAAGATCTACCTACTAAAAATAATTTCAATAAGGGTACATTTCTTTCATATGAAATTCTGATGAAACGCCACAAATGGCAACAAAAAATATATGATGGAACACTATCCTACCTAATCAATAATGAACGTAATTATAAAAAATATTTATTTATGTTTGTCTTACTTTCTTTTTGTCCTTCTTTTTTATCTTTCCGTTAAATAAAATAAACCAATTCCCGGCATGACTCGACGGCTCTCATTATGAAGTTACTACATCGAGGTCCACTGCAGCTCCGATTAGTCGTAACTACCCATCTTCACAACCCGTGTATACGGCTCTTATATACATCATAAGAAATAGCCGACCGACATTACGCTTTTCTATCATGTTAATAATCAATACTCCTCGTACACGAGACTGAAAGCTCCTAGATACAAGTAAATTATACCACAAGTGAGTGTTGTACAATATAGTTCTACTACTACACACTAAGATAGTGTTGTGGCTATCAATAATTACAGAGAGTTAACATTCCATTCACTGTGAAACGAGATAATTCATTCGATAATTCGAATGTTTTGTTTATCATATAATAATAAAATCAAAAATAAATAAGTTAGAAGCAATTAAAATCTGCTGAATGAAGTAGCTGTTAAATGACGGAAGAAGCATGCACGACATGACATATTACATCACAATACAAATTGCGCGTATTACGGGACTGCGTGCGAGGGAGATAGTGGAGTTTCCCTAGTACGCGCTGGCCTTTGCTCATACCAATATTTAAAATATGGATTGAGGCTTCATTTTTTTGACTATTTTAATTCTGTTTTCGCAAAATATTTTCTTTTTTTCGTATTATTTTCGGTTGCATATAAAATAATGTATAAGTTAGACATAGTGAAATCAAATTATGGAGTAATAAACACTTCCCGATCTGATATAAGCGATGGTTACTTTGTAACGTTAGAATTCAACACTTCTAATTTCTTTAAATTAATTTCGTGATATATAATTTCAATGCTTTAATACTATATAGAAAGATATATTTAAAAAAAAGCGTGTTAAAAATACATCATTTATTATCTTGAGTCATAATCCGTATGACATTATGGTAGGGGAGCCCACGATGCTAAATGGGGATTTACTCGAGCGTCGTAGAGACCTATTGGGATGCAAAGCTTAGATGATATGAAGAAAAAAATGTTATATGATATATACCTTTACATCGGTGGGGGAAGCGGCTATAGATTTTTAAATATGTAAAAAAAAACTGTTGCATGGACATCCTCGAGCGCGTCAGATATTGATAGCATCAATGCCCTACGTATTTTTAATAATGTACGTATGTTAATCTGATCGTTTGCATGATGCGGGTGGTTGTATGTAAGAGTTGAAAATGAAAAAAAAAAAAAATTTATCGAGCGCGTCAGATTTTCTAAGGGAGTGTTAAGTGCACCAAAAAAAAGCTCTCATTCACTAATCTGATGATTTCGATGGGACGCAAACTCGCGGCCATTTTCATAATGCGCAAAAAAAATTCGCCATTTTGAAATACTCAAGCGCGTCAGATTAAGATATACATAGTTCATCTTTATGTTCTAAACGTACTGTCTCATAATCTGACGATTATCTAGAGGGATTGGCCTGATCTGACAAAAAAAAATTAGAAAAACGGTTCACCTTAAAGGCCATCCCTGCAACTTTCCGCTAATTCCATTCCTGGGCTCTTAAAATTGTACTTATGACGTTTTTGAGCTCAAAATATAATTTATGTGATATTTTGAGCTCGCTGAGTTCAAAGAAATAATATTTCTATGCATTTGAGCTCTCCCAGCTCGAACACTATTTTTGGAATTTTCAAACCGCAATAACTTTTGAATGGATCAACCGATTTTCACGCGGTTGGCGGCATTCGACGCAGTTTTATCATCCTCATAAGTAATTTTGCAATTTTAATTGATCGAACCACAAATTTCGGAGTAATCCCGAAAAAACACTTTTTCGGGTTTCTTTCGTTCACGATATCTCTCGAACGAATCAACCGCTTTTGACCAGCTTGGTGGCGATCGACGTGGTTTTTCAAGCTCAAAGGCGGATTAGTTTTTGAAGTTGATCGATAAAGCCGGTTAAAAGTTATTCCAAAAATTATATTGCAAACACGTTGTAAACAGTATGCCACGAGTCTTTATGATGAATGATGGCGTCATGGCAACAGAAACCAGAGTGGGGACGGAGTGAGAGAGTAATAGATAGAGAAAGAGTGAGAGAGGAATAGAAACGCGGAGAAGGAAATGTAGGCATCACGCAACTGCACGCATTTAACTTTATCGACGAATTTTTGTTATTTCGGCTTGCGGAAATCGTCAGATTATATATTTTTCATTATTCTTGAATTATTTCCTTCAAAATAAAAAAAAATTTAGCTACGCTCGAGAATGTCGAGATGACGTTTTTTTTTTACAACTTTGTTGCCCTCCGCTTTTTTTACGTCACTCTCAAATTGTCAGATTAGTGGAATATACACTTTTTAGGATGTAATTAACTCACCCTACCTTAATCTGACGCGCTCGAGAATTTCTGATGGTCAATTTTTTTTTACTAATCTGATTCTGTATCCTTCACGGGCGGCCTTATATATGGGCCTCATGTTTTGTGGAGGTACTTAACCGGGTACAAGGTATCCCCCTGTATATTAATCTGTCGCGCTTTAGTAAATCCCGAAATCCCCGCTTGGGCTCCCCTACCATTAGCAGAATATGGCAATTTAATAATTAAATGAACCACATAGATTGGTTCGGTTAGTTATTATGAAATTCCATTCTATGTATAGCAAATGATCAAGATTACACAAACCTGTACAGTTTACACAAAACTTGATAATGTGCAAGTATCAAAAATTAAATTATGCGGAAATATAGCTGACTGTGAGAGTATAGATTCAATAGAAAACAAACATTTAAAGCATTTTTAATACAAATATGTATAAGTTGTACTTTGTTTTAAATTATAAATTATTTTAATAGACGCAAAATAAAAAATAATAGCTATGATCGTACCAGGAGTACGATCCCGTGATTAAAAAAACTGTGACTTGATGCATTAGAGGGGAACATGAGTGCCAATGGTCTCACTACGGAGGATGCTCGAGATCAGGCGAAGTAAGGCGTCTTAGTAGGAGACAGACCCTGGAACTAACCGGGACACCGCCCGGCAGAAAGAAAGAAAAAAGGAAGCAAAAAATGCAACCAGCATACACGAACAGTTTCAAAATTACGAGTTGTTATCCATAGTTCTTGTACGTGTATTATACAATACAACATTTATCCTTGAAACCATAAAAGATATTTAGATGACTTATGCAAAAAAAAAATATATATATCTAAAGAAATATATGCCCCCAGCTGTCTCATTTACAATAGACAGAAAACACTATGGTAACTCATAAAAAAACCTACTCAATACATGCCGATTTTTTTTATAATCGCCACCACACCCCACATGAACTTTCTCGAAGCTGCAGTTGGAATTTACTAGAATAAAACTAACTCTTAACATCTAATTGGCAGATTGACGCGAAATTTTATTACGTTATTACATTTAGCCAAACATGGAGACCACAGCAATTTTATACGGATTAAACAATGCTACATATTAATACGTACATTGAAAATATTATTATTATATACTGTCATGGGAATAAACGTCACACGAAAACGAATGGAGCACTGAAAACCAAAGGAAATTGAATTCATGCCCGACTAATCAAACGTGCGAAAAACAAGATTGAGAAACTTATCTTACGTCTGTTTTCAGTTTTGTTTCTTCCCTTACCCCAAGGAGTCTGCTAATGGCCACAGACTTAAGACACGTCAAGTTTCCCAATGACCACAGACTAAGAACGACTAAGACACGTCAAGAAATTTGACATCCGCACTGCTTTAAACCAAGATAAAAAGAGGGGTGTTATAGTGTAACCCCTATGCCTGTATCTGTGTGCGACATCGTAGCGCCGAATGGTATGAAACGTTTCGTTTTTTTATGTGAAAGCTATTTTGATCGAAATAGTTATTGGCTGTCTTTTAAAACAGCTGTTGCCATTTGAAATGTATTTAATTCCTCTTTTTCTCATTAATACAAGTGGTTATTGATTGGTATATCACTGTTTTGCGTCATCAAACTGCTTAAATGTGTGTTTTGTGACAATTAGTAGCTCCTTTGAAAAATTGTGAAAACGGACACATAATCCATGTAAAAGCAAACTAATATTTGTAAAACTCTTAATCATTAGAACACATAATCGATTATATTTTGGGGCATTTATAACGAATTAATATATTTTTAAGGATTAATAATTAGAAAAAGAATCCATGAAATGCTTAGGCCATTCGCTATTGTGAAAGGAAATGAAGATGCTATGGGTTTTTCTAATACACACACACATCGAAGACTTATCTAATTACAGTGTTTATCCAAGGCAAGATAAGTCGAGTTATTACGTAAATGTTCGTATATCTAAATGTTATACAGATTAATCTACAATCTAGTTCAAATTATGTTACGATAAGGAAGTATCAAACATATCGATAAGAAATAAATCATTTATATGACGGATGGGGGGAAAGTTAAATACATATTTTTTAATCATCATCGTATTAATTTCCATATACATATATGATTAACAATACCGTTCGTGTATTTATATTTTTTTCATTCATTTACAAAAAGTTGTGTTCTTGAAAATTCAATATAATTTGCAAAAAAGAAAACAATATTATAGTCTTCTTCAAAACGGTTTCTTGAATCGATATTAAAAACCTATCGATTTTAGTGCCAAACTTTAAAATGCAATTATTATAAAAACACAATATATCGATATATGTAGCTAATCCAAGCAATATATTGTCAATAGGTTTTGTTAAACATATATAATGATCCGTTATTTTCAGGAAAGTACATTTGATCATTCGAAGAATTTGTTATATGGAAGCAGTAATGACCAGACAGCTTTGATGAGACCTAATATACACTTTGATTACACACAACATGTCTAGATGGAACGTCGCGGACGAAACAATGGAGCAAAACAATAAAGTCACACAATGACAAGCTTTTAGGACTCAATAAATATTTCAAATTCATTTGTCTTGAAGGTCATTTTTGAGCAAAATATAATATTTTAGAGGCGATTATTAGATCAATACGTATTTTAAACCAAGATTTCAAACTAAAGATTGTAAACAGTTCATGGTCTTTATTTTTATTCATTGAAAATCCATATTTGTTATCAGCGACCGTGTTATAATACCTCGACCGCGCCATATTTGTTTTTAAATTTTTAATATAACCTACTTTTTAAGTAAACCTACATTACATTTACACGCGCACATACAGCCGGCACGCTTATACGACAACGCAGTAATGGCTCTTCGCAGTCAGAAAACCGTTTCTGTTAAAGTTAACCGGATAACGACGACGCGATATCTAGACGTGTAATCAAAGACCTTACACTAAGTTATCACTAGTCATAAACTCGCACTCGATTAACTATGTGTGTCCATTACATATATACTATGTAGATAGATCGATAAATATAGGTAGTCGAGAGGATAGTAAGAGTTTCCCTGTTTTAATTTTTTATTCGTATGTTTGACACATGTCATCACTACATATTAAAAAAATATTTATCAAGAGTAAATAGTAGTAACTTTCATTAACAAATTTAGCAAAGTTTAAAAGTTGCGTACCTTATGATAAAATAACGACTGAATAAAAAATATGTAGTGACAACACGTCTCAAATATAATAAATGTAGCTAATTTTATCTATTAGGATAAATATACCGGACATAAAATTATTCATGGCACTTTTATAATACAACAATCATATTTACAAGAATATACGAGATGATTAGATATAGTAACTTAATATCACCGATCAACGATGTAACAGATCCGCTCATTGGCGAATGCATGACAAGGCAAGCTCGAGACAGTACGTTCAACTTATATTTAGGATACATTGCCATCGAAAAATATATAAATCATATTTTAAATATATTCAAAATGCAAGCAATATGTAAGAGATAAAAGGGTGAGAGTTGAAATCGAGCAAGACTATTATTTCAAGGATTACTACACACACATTAAACACAAAGTTAATACTATATCATATAATCAGATCTATCCACAAAATAGGCGTGAATACAAATACTTCTTACCGTTCTATATTTATATTAATGGCCTGAATAACCTCAAAACGCAATGCTCGAAATGAGATTTACCTATTTAGTTTGTTGTCTGGTGTAACATATGCCATTTTCAAATTTGAATAGCTTATTCATTTAGGTCTCAACAACCACAAAGTAAATAGAAACGAAAATAGGACAGTCGATTGCAAATTTTAAAAAGTACGCATAAGACAGAAAATATATTATTGTCTATGGCTAATTAGTAAACGTGTATAGAGTATCCGTAATATGTTACACCAAAACTAGTCGTGTATATGACGAGATATGTACGTCTAAACTCGGTACGGAGAGTGCATAAGTTAAAGCTTGTAAGCAACAACCAAGTCATAAGTATTTTTCTGATATTTTTTTACGTAGAACGTTGGTATTGATATTATCGACTTTTAAAAATCACCAATTACTAATATATTGGTAATTAAATACCTACTGCAAAATAATATTTTGAAATAAGTTCTTACTTCTAAAGATTGTCAGACATCGATATCGATATCGATAAACTGCAACTGGAGGAATATCTTAAATAATTAATATGAAGAATAATAGTTTATCTAGATGTACAGCTTTCACATGAAAACTTGTTCGAGAAATAATACAGTCGGTTCTATTTTATTCTCGATTTCTAATTCGACCTTTTTGATAATTGATGAACTTACTACTATCCTATTATTTAACTCATAGACGATTGTGCGGTATAAGAAAGTAATCTTGCAAAATTTAATATTTTTCAATTTAGAATAATTTAAATAAAATTATTAAAAAAACAGCAACTCTTTTTATCAATTTAAAAGAACTAGTCTTTGACTTTAACTAAAAGGAAATTTCGTATTCATTTACAAAACATATTTTTCATAAATAAAATTGTGACAATTAGTACATAAGCACGCCTGGCGTGCTAATATCCAGTCGGTTAAGTACTTTGAGCGTTAATATCCAAGAAGCACCATTTATGAAACACCCTATATACAGCAGTTTTAAAGCCCACAAAGAAAGTAATCCGCAGCGGTTTGAATCTAGATTAAGAGAAATGGAAGCACGGAAATAATTCAGGAGGACGTTAGGACCGACAGAAGCCAAGCTAATCTATTAGTCTTTGTTCTATTATCTAGTAGATATTAGTGTCGAAAAGCTCTTACATTGCTTGTAATAAATTTACTTTTATTAAAACACTTTTCTAATGCAAACAACTACTAAGTATTGCACTTATAAATAACATGTTAATGTTCACGTTGGATAGAGACAGACAGTCGCTAGTAGTTCTAAAGAAGATTATCAAAACACATATCAATACGAGATCCATGCTTTACAAATATCGACCAATAAAAGGACGTCTTAAGGTGCAAATCACTGTAAATTATTGCTATTCTTGGAACTCGTACGTTCTCTATGGAAATAAAGACAATATTCTATGCCGATTTGGGACTTTTATAAGTGAGCAACTACATTCGTAATTATATTAATAACTATTGTCTATTCGTGATATACTGTAGTCTAATCTCAATGTCTTTAAATTTTATACATGCAAAGATCGTGGGCACATCACTATTTATACTGTCTGTTAAATTTAAATCGATTATAATGACAAATATCACCTAAAATACTAAACAGCTTTGAAAGTAATTGAATCTCATTTACTTTCAAAGCCGTTTAGAATTATAAAGTTCAGTTTTAATGTCAATTTGTGAATAGTAAAAACGTGGATAAATTTCATCGGTAAAATCTATTGTTAATAATCCACGTCAGCTAAAACCAAATACTTATGTCGTAAAATATCTAAATGCACAGGTCCCTCCCTGTCTCTAACGTAAATACTTAATACCCAATGACTAAGCGAACCAATATGGAATGTTAACCTACAACCTACGGTTACTGAAACTGTTAGTACAGTTAATTATGACGATGCAATTAAACCCAGCCTATAAACGTTTATACATATTCCGTTAAACTACACATATATAAATACAGGCGCACACACGTTAATATTTTGTGATCTTTAAACATTATCTAATAGTTACATTATGAAGTACCTAGTTTGTAACAAGTGCAGATAGCTTTTAAAAACTTTTACAAATTAGTGTTTCATTCAGTAAAACGGACAAAAATTGTCGACTTGAATAAATATAACATTCGAATAAATTATAAAAATCTGAATGAGTAGAAAGCGTTCACTAACCAGAAAACATTGGAATAACCGTCATAAGAATCAATTTCATAATTTAAACATTACGTTTTGGAATAATACACGTTAGGAATCACAAACATGTATAGTGTAAAGGAAGAACTATAGTAGACACAATTGGGTACGCGATAAATTTACCGTCGTATGAGTACACTGATTGTTGTGCTTCAGATATGTATAGAACGCTGTAACGCAGATGAACCGTGGATACTACATCGACTTACGAATTCCACATTATAAACGTTACGATTAAGGCTCATATATCGAACATTCATGCTCATTCTCAAACCCTCTATCTAAATACATGTGCGGTGACTAGCATGTCGTCGAAGCTTTAGGTATCATACAGACTTCTATCGACTTATTAAATGCAATTATATAACGCGAAACACGTTTTACGGTTACGGCATATACGAGCCGAGGATATTCTAATTACACATAGAGATAATCACGCAGGGCAACACTAGTGTTGAAACAAAACAGGCGACCGATATCGACAGAAGGGATGTCTATTTACCGAAACATCGACACCGGACCGCATGTAAACATCTCCACTCTAAGATTTGTGATCACACACCCCGACACACGCAGGGGGAAGAGAGGCAAGCCTCCACCCGTAAACAACTAAAACTATAGAGATTGCAAACCGAACAGTCGATAAAGACACGAGCCGGCCGCTCCCACCGTTTGCTCCTTAGGCGATAATATCACAGATTCCTAAAACAAAATTAACACTGATCGCCCTAGTGGCGAGAGAGGGATGTCGCCGACATCGGTACACGTCGGCAAACATCGGCTAACATCGGTAACATCCGGACACGCACGCACCGACTTTAACCTTCCGACGCGCCGCCGTACAACCGCTCAAGTTTCAGGAGCTCCTGCAAATCAAACATACTTTTGTAAACAAATTTTATAAATTATATTGATAGGCAGGAATGGCTGCTCACAACGGTATGCTGGTGCCGATACTTATGTTTTTATTCTAGCACGGCAAAGTGATTGCACTACACCTGATGGTAAGCGTAGTGTAGTCCAAAAACCAGTGACAGCGTGTGGATCACTATGGCAGGTTTTAACATCATGTGTACGGTGGTCGCTATATGTGGGCGGATATGAATATCCTACCACCGCGACACCGTGTATGGCAGTGAACGGGCTTGTGGTGGTGGAACTACTCATTCATGAGACACTAGTGTGGTGTGAGTGGGTGCGTACCTGGTCGCGATGCTTGAGCAGCAGCTGCAGCAGGCGGTCGTGGTGCCGCGCCAGTTGTTCTCGGTGTATATGAGACACTAGTGTGTAGTGTGTGGTGTGTAGTGTGAGTGGGTGCGTACCTGGTCGCGATGCTTGAGCAGCAGCTGCAGCAGGCGGTCGTGGTGCCGCGCCAGTTGTTCTCGGCGGCGCGTACATGAGACACTAGTGTGTAGTGTGTGGTGTGTAGTGTGAGTGGGTGCGTACCTGGTCGCGATGCTTGAGCAGCAGCTGCAGCAGGCGGTCGTGGTGCCGCGCCAGTTGTTCTCGGTGTATATGAGACACTAGTGTGTAGTGTGTGGTGTGTAGTGTGAGTGGGTGCGTACCTGGTCGCGATGCTTGAGCAGCAGCTGCAGCAGGCGGTCGTGGTGCCGCGCCAGTTGTTCTCGGTGTATATGAGACACTAGTGTGTAGTGTGTGGTGTGTAGTGTGAGTGGGT
This sequence comes from Amorpha juglandis, assembly GCA_949126905.1. Classification (NCBI taxonomy): domain Eukaryota; kingdom Metazoa; phylum Arthropoda; class Insecta; order Lepidoptera; family Sphingidae; genus Amorpha; species Amorpha juglandis. The sequence continues at coordinate 14,061,286 of OX421374.1, read as the reverse complement.
GCGTACCTGGTCGCGATGCTTGAGCAGCAGCTGCAGCAGGCGGTCGTGGTGCCGCGCCAGTTGTTCTCGGTGTATATGAGACACTAGTGTGTAGTGTGTGGTGTGTAGTGTGAGTGGGTGCGTACCTGGTCGCGATGCTTGAGCAGCAGCTGCAGCAGGCGGTCGTGGTGCCGCGCCAGTTGTTCTCGGTGTATATGAGACACTAGTGTGTAGTGTGTGGTGTGTAGTGTGAGTGGGTGCGTACCTGGTCGCGATGCTTGAGCAGCAGCTGCAGCAGGCGGTCGTGGTGCCGCGCCAGTTGTTCTCGGTGTATATGAGACACTAGTGTGTAGTGTGTGGTGTGTAGTGTGAGTGGGTGCGTACCTGGTCGCGATGCTTGAGCAGCAGCTGCAGCAGGCGGTCGTGGTGCCGCGCCAGTTGTTCTCGGTGTATATGAGACACTAGTGTGTAGTGTGTGGTGTGTAGTGTGAGTGGGTGCGTACCTGGTCGCGATGCTTGAGCAGCAGCTGCAGCAGGCGGTCGTGGTGCCGCGCCAGTTGTTCTCGGTGTATATGAGACACTAGTGTGTAGTGTGTGGTGTGTAGTGTGAGTGGGTGCGTACCTGGTCGCGATGCTTGAGCAGCAGCTGCAGCAGGCGGTCGTGGTGCCGCGCCAGTTGTTCTCGGTGTATATGAGACACTAGTGTGTAGTGTGTGGTGTGTAGTGTGAGTGGGTGCGTACCTGGTCGCGATGCTTGAGCAGCAGCTGCAGCAGGCGGTCGTGGTGCCGCGCCAGTTGTTCTCGGTGTATATGAGACACTAGTGTGTAGTGTGTGGTGTGTAGTGTGAGTGGGTGCGTACCTGGTCGCGATGCTTGAGCAGCAGCTGCAGCAGGCGGTCGTGGTGCCGCGCCAGTTGTTCTCGGTGTATATGAGACACTAGTGTGTAGTGTGTGGTGTGTAGTGTGAGTGGGTGCGTACCTGGTCGCGATGCTTGAGCAGCAGCTGCAGCAGGCGGTCGTGGTGCCGCGCCAGTTGTTCTCGGCGGCGCGTACATGAGACACTAGTGTGTAGTGTGTGGTGTGTAGTGTGAGTGGGTGCGTACCTGGTCGCGATGCTTGAGCAGCAGCTGCAGCAGGCGGTCGTGGTGCCGCGCCAGTTGTTCTCGGTGTATATGAGACACTAGTGTGTAGTGTGTGGTGTGTAGTGTGAGTGGGTGCGTACCTGGTCGCGATGCTTGAGCAGCAGCTGCAGCAGGCGGTCGTGGTGCCGCGCCAGTTGTTCTCGGTGTATATGAGACACTAGTGTGTAGTGTGTGGTGTGTAGTGTGAGTGGGTGCGTACCTGGTCGCGATGCTTGAGCAGCAGCTGCAGCAGGCGGTCGTGGTGCCGCGCCAGTTGTTCTCGGCGGCGCGTACATGAGACACTAGTGTGTAGTGTGTGGTGTGTAGTGTGAGTGGGTGCGTACCTGGTCGCGATGCTTGAGCAGCAGCTGCAGCAGGCGGTCGTGGTGCCGCGCCAGTTGTTCTCGGTGTATATGAGACACTAGTGTGTAGTGTGTGGTGTGTAGTGTGAGTGGGTGCGTACCTGGTCGCGATGCTTGAGCAGCAGCTGCAGCAGGCGGTCGTGGTGCCGCGCCAGTTGTTCTCGGTGTATATGAGACACTAGTGTGTAGTGTGTGGTGTGTAGTGTGAGTGGGTGCGTACCTGGTCGCGATGCTTGAGCAGCAGCTGCAGCAGGCGGTCGTGGTGCCGCGCCAGTTGTTCTCGGCGGCGCGTACATGAGACACTAGTGTGTAGTGTGTGGTGTGTAGTGTGAGTGGGTGCGTACCTGGTCGCGATGCTTGAGCAGCAGCTGCAGCAGGCGGTCGTGGTGCCGCGCCAGTTGTTCTCGGTGTATATGAGACACTAGTGTGTAGTGTGTGGTGTGTAGTGTGAGTGGGTGCGTACCTGGTCGCGATGCTTGAGCAGCAGCTGCAGCAGGCGGTCGTGGTGCCGCGCCAGTTGTTCTCGGTGTATATGAGACACTAGTGTGTAGTGTGTGGTGTGTAGTGTGAGTGGGTGCGTACCTGGTCGCGATGCTTGAGCAGCAGCTGCAGCAGGCGGTCGTGGTGCCGCGCCAGTTGTTCTCGGCGGCGCGTACATGAGACACTAGTGTGTAGTGTGTGGTGTGTAGTGTGAGTGGGTGCGTACCTGGTCGCGATGCTTGAGCAGCAGCTGCAGCAGGCGGTCGTGGTGCCGCGCCAGTTGTTCTCGGTGTATATGAGACACTAGTGTGTAGTGTGTGGTGTGTAGTGTGAGTGGGTGCGTACCTGGTCGCGATGCTTGAGCAGCAGCTGCAGCAGGCGGTCGTGGTGCCGCGCCAGTTGTTCTCGGTGTATATGAGACACTAGTGTGTAGTGTGTGGTGTGTAGTGTGAGTGGGTGCGTACCTGGTCGCGATGCTTGAGCAGCAGCTGCAGCAGGCGGTCGTGGTGCCGCGCCAGTTGTTCTCGGCGGCGCGTACATGAGACACTAGTGTGTAGTGTGTGGTGTGTAGTGTGAGTGGGTGCGTACCTGGTCGCGATGCTTGAGCAGCAGCTGCAGCAGGCGGTCGTGGTGCCGCGCCAGTTGTTCTCGGCGGCGCGTACATGAGACACTAGTGTGTAGTGTGTGGTGTGTAGTGTGAGTGGGTGCGTACCTGGTCGCGATGCTTGAGCAGCAGCTGCAGCAGGCGGTCGTGGTGCCGCGCCAGTTGTTCTCGGTGTATATGAGACACTAGTGTGTAGTGTGTGGTGTGTAGTGTGAGTGGGTGCGTACCTGGTCGCGATGCTTGAGCAGCAGCTGCAGCAGGCGGTCGTGGTGCCGCGCCAGTTGTTCTCGGTGTATATGAGACACTAGTGTGTAGTGTGTGGTGTGTAGTGTGAGTGGGTGCGTACCTGGTCGCGATGCTTGAGCAGCAGCTGCAGCAGGCGGTCGTGGTGCCGCGCCAGTTGTTCTCGGTGTATATGAGACACTAGTGTGTAGTGTGTGGTGTGTAGTGTGAGTGGGTGCGTACCTGGTCGCGATGCTTGAGCAGCAGCTGCAGCAGGCGGTCGTGGTGCCGCGCCAGTTGTTCTCGGTGTATATGAGACACTAGTGTGTAGTGTGTGGTGTGTAGTGTGAGTGGGTGCGTACCTGGTCGCGATGCTTGAGCAGCAGCTGCAGCAGGCGGTCGTGGTGCCGCGCCAGTTGTTCTCGGCGGCGCGCGTACGCTTCCTCCAGCCGGCAGCACTCCGCCACGCCGCTTTTCACCGACTACACACATATCGCATTCAATATACACTGGACTATGCTGAATCATAATAAACATTACTAGTTTATTCATTTAAAATTATTTATTATTGAAGTGAAACTTCTTTATCGACGTTGGAAAAAATAAAAATCATCACATTTTTCGGTTACGTCAGATTTTTCGGTTACGCGTCAGATTTTTCCGTTACGCGTCAAAATTAACTTGGATTTGATTAATTTAATTTAATTTTAACTAGACTTTGACCGGACTTTGACAGGACGTTGAGAGGACTTTAACCGGACTTTGGCCGAACTTTGACAGGACTTTGACGGACTTTGAGAGGGCTGTGACCGGACTTTGAGAGGACTTTGACCGGACTTTGACGGACTTTAACCGGACTTTGACCGGACTTTGACGGATTTTGACAGGACTTTGACGGACTTTGACAGGAATTTGAGAGGGCTTTGACTGGACTTTGACCGGACTTTGACAGGATTTTGACGGACTTTAACCGGACTTTGACGGATTTTGACAGGACTTTGACGAACTTTGACAGGAATTTGAGAGGGCTTTGACTGGACTTTGACCGGACTTTGACAGGATTTTGACGGACTTAGCCAGGACTTTGACAATACTTTGACGGACTTTGACAGGACTTTGACGGACTTTGACGGACTTTGACAGGACTTTGACAGGACTTTGACATGGCTTTGACCGGACTTTGATTGGACTTTGACCGGACTTTGAGAGGGCTTTGACCGGACTTTGAGAGGGCTTTGACTGGATTTTGACCAGACTTCGACCGGACTTTGACTGGACTTTGAGCGGATTTTGACCGGACTTCTTCTGTCGAGCGTAGATCCTACAACTATGGGTAGACTCTTCGACGACCTCAAACACGATACATCTATTATTTATCCAAGAGATGGACGCTGTAGATTATTTGGTTTTAATTAGATAACCTGATGTTACAGAATAATAATATAGTTAACCAGATAACCCGAAGGCATTCTTAAAAGCACTCGATTGGTTTCCAAAAAAACTATCTACAGATTCTACAGATAGACGGACATACAAAGGAGTCAAGGCCATAAAACATCCCTCGTGTAAAAAACTTTTAACATGTGTGTTTTTGAGTGGTAAAGCCACGCTGTAGACAGTTTTATCTACAGCAAGAACGGGCCGGCTCGACCGGGTCGTTACCACTGTCTCAAAGAAAACGGACGTAAAGTAGCGGCTTGCTGCTGCATTTCGTACGGTGAGTGAGATATCCGGAAGCCTAAATCCCCCTCCCCTTCCCAATCCCTAATTATCCCTTTCCTTTAAGGTCGGCAACGTGCCCATGATTCTTCTCGTATTGTGGGCGTACATGGGCAATGGAGATCACTAACCATCACGTACCCCACTGGCTCGTTTGCCGGCCTATGCAATAAAAAAAAAAACATGTTACATACCTGCGAATGTATTTCCCGCTTAATTCTAAGGATCTCGTCCTTATCTCGGTAAGTCTTCTTGGCGAGCGCCTTCACATCTTCTTTTCGTGAGTTCGCTAGTCTGTTCAATATCTCTTTCTTCTCCACTTCCAATAAATCCTGTCGATGTCAAGAAATAAACATCAATTTCTGATGCCAATATCAGTAAAGTATCGTCGTCCAATTTCGTTAGTCAATACTTAAAGATCTGTACTTGGTATCGCGATATGAATGACGGGCAATTAGTAAACTGACACTTATGATTTTAGGCGGTAACGATCCAGCAATCTTTGGATTGTCACTGAGAGTCCATTAGTTCGATGGATCGGAGATTTATGCATACGCTAATTTGTTTATATTTTTTATTTAACAATAACAAATTAGCCGGTCTTTTTTCGCAAAAATCGTGTTTCTTAGTTCAAAGTGTTCCCGAAAAGTGAAAAATTGAAATTTCGTTAAACCCTCCCGGCGTTAACTGGAGAAAGCGATTATCTAACAAAAGAACTTTGATTATTTCATTTCAGATGTTCCAGCACCAAGTTATGAAGGGCACCGTCATTCAATTTTTTTCTGAAACGTTTCCAAATAATTGCTGCCTTTGCCGATTTTTTTCGTATTTCTTCATGAAAAATTCACATAATATTCTTCAAATGTTATACTTTAATGGACCATTGGCCTTAGTGTATAGATTTCAACTGTGTCATACAACGATATTAATTTTATTTTGTTTCATTAATTTTAATTGATAATTTAAAGTTCTGTTTTGCATAATCGTACATGGGAAATGTTTCATTTATGACTTTTTTATAAAATAGGGAATTTAACCTACTTAAATTTAATGAATTTAGTAAAATAAAATTGATATCAAAATTTTTACTTAATGTGTGTGGGTTGAAGTCTTAGTGTGTATTTGCATTAAAATATGAGCCCACATTTCTGTACCATGTTATTATAGTGTATATATAGTTGATGTGTTTGTGTAGACCATTAGTTCTCCCAGGGGTCCACGGGAGACTCGATGGGGTTCACAATTCGTAAAATATGACGAAAATTTATGTGCTTTCGATAGTGAAGAACTAAAATGTTGCCTTGATTAAAATTCAAGGTGGTAAATCGCAAATTTGTATAGTTAGATATAATGTTCACATTTTTTGTCGAGTTTTGGGAATATGGTAGAAATGTAGCTGCTAGGGGGTCCACCGGGACCAACTTTATTTTGACAGTGGTCTAGGTGTGTGATCGTGTGGTGTGGTGTGTACTGACCGTGAGCCCCTTCATCTGCTGGTGGTGCTGGTTGCGCAGTATCTTCTCGAGCGCGGCGAACGTGGCGTGGTGGTACCGCAGCCGCAGCTCCTGCTCCAGCGCCGCCAGGCTCTCCTCCGCGCTCGCGCCTGCACATAGTCTGTGTGTGGTGTGGTGTGTACTGACCGTGAGCCCCTTCATCTGCTGGTGGTGCTGGTTGCGCAGTATCTTCTCGAGCGCGGCGAACGTGGCGTGGTGGTACCGCAGCCGCAGCTCCTGCTCCAGCGCCGCCAGGCTCTCCTCCGCGCTCGCGCCTGCACATAGTCTGTGTGTGGTGTGGTGTGTACTGACCGTGAGCCCCTTCATCTGCTGGTGGTGCTGGTTGCGCAGTATCTTCTCGAGCGCGGCGAACGTGGCGTGGTGGTACCGCAGCCGCAGCTCCTGCTCCAGCGCCGCCAGGCTCTCCTCCGCGCTCGCGCCTGCACATAGTCTGTGTGTGGTGTGGTGTGTACTGACCGTGAGCCCCTTCATCTGCTGGTGGTGCTGGTTGCGCAGTATCTTCTCGAGCGCGGCGAACGTGGCGTGGTGGTACCGCAGCCGCAGCTCCTGCTCCAGCGCCGCCAGGCTCTCCTCCGCGCTCGCGCCTGCACATAGTCTGTGTGTGGTGTGGTGTGTACTGACCGTGAGCCCCTTCATCTGCTGGTGGTGCTGGTTGCGCAGTATCTTCTCGAGCGCGGCGAACGTGGCGTGGTGGTACCGCAGCCGCAGCTCCTGCTCCAGCGCCGCCAGGCTCTCCTCCGCGCTCGCGCCTGCACATAGTCTGTGTGTGGTGTGGTGTGTACTGACCGTGAGCCCCTTCATCTGCTGGTGGTGCTGGTTGCGCAGTATCTTCTCGAGCGCGGCGAACGTGGCGTGGTGGTACCGCAGCCGCAGCTCCTGCTCCAGCGCCGCCAGGCTCTCCTCCGCGCTCGCGCCTGCACATAGTATGTGTGTGGTGTGGTGTGTACTGACCGTGAGCCCCTTCATCTGCTGGTGGTGCTGGTTGCGCAGTATCTTCTCGAGCGCGGCGAACGTGGCGTGGTGGTACCGCAGCCGCAGCTCCTGCTCCAGCGCCGCCAGGCTCTCCTCCGCGCTCGCGCCTGCACATAGTATGTGTGTGGTGTGGTGTGTACTGACCGTGAGCCCCTTCATCTGCTGGTGGTGCTGGTTGCGCAGTATCTTCTCGAGCGCGGCGAACGTGGCGTGGTGGTACCGCAGCCGCAGCTCCTGCTCCAGCGCCGCCAGGCTCTCCTCCGCGCTCGCGCCTGCACATAGTCTGTGTGTGGTGTGGTGTGTACTGACCGTGAGCCCCTTCATCTGCTGGTGGTGCTGGTTGCGCAGTATCTTCTCGAGCGCGGCGAACGTGGCGTGGTGGTACCGCAGCCGCAGCTCCTGCTCCAGCGCCGCCAGGCTCTCCTCCGCGCTCGCGCCTGCACATAGTCTGTGTGTGGTGTGGTGTGTACTGACCGTGAGCCCCTTCATCTGCTGGTGGTGCTGGTTGCGCAGTATCTTCTCGAGCGCGGCGAACGTGGCGTGGTGGTACCGCAGCCGCAGCTCCTGCTCCAGCGCCGCCAGGCTCTCCTCCGCGCTCGCGCCTGCACATAGTCTGTGTGTGGTGTGGTGTGTACTGACCGTGAGCCCCTTCATCTGCTGGTGGTGCTGGTTGCGCAGTATCTTCTCGAGCGCGGCGAACGTGGCGTGGTGGTACCGCAGCCGCAGCTCCTGCTCCAGCGCCGCCAGGCTCTCCTCCGCGCTCGCGCCTGCACATAGTCTGTGTGTGGTGTGGTGTGTACTGACCGTGAGCCCCTTCATCTGCTGGTGGTGCTGGTTGCGCAGTATCTTCTCGAGCGCGGCGAACGTGGCGTGGTGGTACCGCAGCCGCAGCTCCTGCTCCAGCGCCGCCAGGCTCTCCTCCGCGCTCGCGCCTGCACATAGTCTGTGTGTGGTGTGATGTGTACTGACCGTGAGCCCCTTCATCTGCTGGTGGTGCTGGTTGCGCAGTATCTTCTCGAGCGCGGCGAACGTGGCGTGGTGGTACCGCAGCCGCAGCTCCTGCTCCAGCGCCGCCAGGCTCTCCTCCGCGCTCGCGCCTGCACATAGTCTGTGTGTGGTGTGGTGTGTACTGACCGTGAGCCCCTTCATCTGCTGGTGGTGCTGGTTGCGCAGTATCTTCTCGAGCGCGGCGAACGTGGCGTGGTGGTACCGCAGTCGCAGCTCCTGCTCCAGCGCCGCCAGGCTCTCCTCCGCGCTCGCGCCTGCACATAGTCTGTGTGTGGTGTGGTGTGTACTGACCGTGAGCCCCTTCATCTGCTGGTGGTGCTGGTTGCGCAGTATCTTCTCGAGCGCGGCGAACGTGGCGTGGTGGTACCGCAGCCGCAGCTCCTGCTCCAGCGCCGCCAGGCTCTCCTCCGCGCTCGCGCCTGCACATAGTCTGTGTGTGGTGTGGTGTGTACTGACCGTGAGCCCCTTCATCTGCTGGTGGTGCTGGTTGCGCAGTATCTTCTCGAGCGCGGCGAACGTGGCGTGGTGGTACCGCAGCCGCAGCTCCTGCTCCAGCGCCGCCAGGCTCTCCTCCGCGCTCGCGCCTGCACATAGTCTGTGTGTGGTGTGGTGTGTACTGACCGTGAGCCCCTTCATCTGCTGGTGGTGCTGGTTGCGCAGTATCTTCTCGAGCGCGGCGAACGTGGCGTGGTGGTACCGCAGCCGCAGCTCCTGCTCCAGCGCCGCCAGGCTCTCCTCCGCGCTCGCGCCTGCACATAGTCTGTGTGTGGTGTGGTGTGGACTGACCGTGAGCCCCTTCATCTGCTGGTGGTGCTGGTTGCGCAGTATCTTCTCGAGCGCGGCGAACGTGGCGTGGTGGTACCGCAGCCGCAGCTCCTGCTCCAGCGCCGCCAGGCTCTCCTCCGCGCTCGCGCCTGCACATAGTCTGTGTGTGGTGTGGTGTGTACTGACCGTGAGCCCCTTCATCTGCTGGTGGTGCTGGTTGCGCAGTATCTTCTCGAGCGCGGCGAACGTGGCGTGGTGGTACCGCAGCCGCAGCTCCTGCTCCAGCGCCGCCAGGCTCTCCTCCGCGCTCGCGCCTGCACATAGTCTGTGTGTGGTGTGGTGTGTACTGACCGTGAGCCCCTTCATCTGCTGGTGGTGCTGGTTGCGCAGTATCTTCTCGAGCGCGGCGAACGTGGCGTGGTGGTACCGCAGCCGCAGCTCCTGCTCCAGCGCCGCCAGGCTCTCCTCCGCGCTCGCGCCTGCACATAGTCTGTGTGTGGTGTGGTGTGTACTGACCGTGAGCCCCTTCATCTGCTGGTGGTGCTGGTTGCGCAGTATCTTCTCGAGCGCGGCGAACGTGGCGTGGTGGTACCGCAGCCGCAGCTCCTGCTCCAGCGCCGCCAGGCTCTCCTCCGCGCTCGCGCCTGCACATAGTCTGTGTGTGGTGTGGTGTGTACTGACCGTGAGCCCCTTCATCTGCTGGTGGTGCTGGTTGCGCAGTATCTTCTCGAGCGCGGCGAACGTGGCGTGGTGGTACCGCAGCCGCAGCTCCTGCTCCAGCGCCGCCAGGCTCTCCTCCGCGCTCGCGCCTGCACATAGTATGTGTGTGGTGTGGTGTGTACTGACCGTGAGCCCCTTCATCTGCTGGTGGTGCTGGTTGCGCAGTATCTTCTCGAGCGCGGCGAACGTGGCGTGGTGGTACCGCAGCCGCAGCTCCTGCTCCAGCGCCGCCAGGCTCTCCTCCGCGCTCGCGCCTGCACATAGTCTGTGTGTGGTGTGGTGTGTACTGACCGTGAGCCCCTTCATCTGCTGGTGGTGCTGGTTGCGCAGTATCTTCTCGAGCGCGGCGAACGTGGCGTGGTGGTACCGCAGCCGCAGCTCCTGCTCCAGCGCCGCCAGGCTCTCCTCCGCGCTCGCGCCCGCGCCTCCGCCCTCCCCCGACCAGCTCGCCACGCTCACACCCACACCACCCACGCTGCAAACGACGTACTCACTTACATTTTTTCTATTATTTTTTATCCTGGCTCGGCAAAGTGACTGTGCTACACCTGATAGTAAGTGTAGCGCAATCCAGGAATAGTGTGGACCAACGACAAACAGTATGTCTATCGTTGGTCGGCAAGATCAAGCCGGCCTGCCTAACTGCTTCTTCACACTCTGTTTAAAGGACCCTATATTATAGGAAGGAGGGAACACATACGCTGGCAAACTATTTCACAGCTTAATGGTACGGCAGAAGTAGGATTTATTCTATGTGAGCGCCACGCTGTGAGCCTGACGCAAGTCGGCTGTTTACAACTTCACTGGACTTTCGATTGGGCACTTTAGGTGCTCGCAACCCTTACATTTAAGTGACCTCGCTGAGTGCATCCTCTATGGGGAACAAACCTCGGCTCAGGACGGTCGCTGGGGGACAGCAGAGACATCTGCGATTATTAGTTTTGGGGGAGTTTAAAAACTACTAATCAGCGGCTTGCGGCCCGGTACTAAGGTCGGGACAGTGGGGGACGCGGCGCAGTCCTCGGCAGTGAGGACGGTATGTCGTTAGGGATTGCAATCCGGCGTCATTTTCAGTCCGGCCGGATTGATCAAGTCAGGATGATTTTCGCTTTTCGGTTCAAAATTAACTGTTAGTAAGTTAATCAAGTGTCATTGTGCTTAATAAAGGTAGTTTATAAAAAATAAAACATATATCTTTATATATAAGACCGGACTGGACTGGGGACCGAAGTGAACTGTAGACCGGACTGGACTCGGGACCGGACCGGACTGGGGACCGGACTGCACTGGGGGTCGGTCTGGTGCCGGACAGGACTGGAGACCGGACAGGACTGGGGACCGGACTGGACTGGGGACCGGACAGGACTGGGGACCCGGTCTGAACTTGGAACCGAACTGGACTGGGGACTGGAATGGTGACTGTACTGGGGACCAGACGGGACCGGGCTGGGGACCCGACAGGACTGGAATGGGGAACGGACTGGATTTGGGGACCAGACTGGGCTGGGGACAGGACTGGACTATGGACTAGACTGGACCGAGGACCGGACTGGACTGGGGACTAGACGGGACCGGACTGGGGACCCAACAGGACTGGACCGGGGACCGCACTGGCCTGGGGACTGGACTGGGATGGGGACTGGACTAGACTAGGGACCGGACTGGACTGGGGACTGGACTGGACTGGGGAACGGACTGGACTGGGGACCAGACTGGACTGGGGACCGAACCGGACTGAGGCCCGGACTGGACTGGAAATCGGACTGGACTGGGGACCGAACCGGACTAGACTGGCGACCGGACCGGACTGGGGGTCGGATTGGTGCCGGACAGGACTGGAGACCGGACAGGACTGGGAGCCGGACTGGACTGAAGACCGGAGAGGACTGGGAACCGGATTAGACTGGGGATCCGGATTGAACTGGGGACCGGTTTGGACTGGAGACCCAGACTGAAATGGGGACCGAACTGGATTGGGGACCGGACAGGACTGGGGACTGGACTGGTGACTGGACTGGGGACTAGACGGGACTGGACTGGGGACTAGACGGGACCGGACTGGGGACCCGACTGGACTGGGGAACGGACTGGATTGGGGATCAGACTGGGCTGAAAGGGAAAGGATCGTAGAAATCAAATACTGTTAATTGTGTCATGTGCTAGTCGACTTTTAATACAGCTGCAAACATAGTCTGCGGCCAAAAAGTCCCTTTCAGCTTCTACACTTGTCGGCTTTATAGTCAGCAAATAATCATAAATAGCAGACCAGTATTCTCTTCTAACTCCGTCACTTTCAAATGTAGTCATTTCCTTTTTTAGTACTTTATCAAAATCTTTCTCTTTTTTAGTATGGATGCTATAATATGTGGTTTGTAATTCTTCTTGTAATGTCAAATCTTTCTTTAGTGATGGTGAATCTAAGTTCTATTCACTATTTCTTCAAATTTTTCTTTACAGTTATCATCTTAAATAACTCTTTCCAAGATTTTTGTCATTTCTAATCGTTTGACTTTTTTCTTTGGCATAGTAAAGTAACCTACTCATGCAACAGCTCTATTTAAATAGCTAAAAATTGTAGCACTGGATCCGGTCGCCGGATCCGGGATATTAGTACCGGATCCGGTGGACGTTTAATGATGCCGGATCCGCCGGATTACCGGATCCGTTTTTCCGGATTGCAATCCCTATATGTCGTATTCATACTTACACGTACGTACATATCACACATAACTTACCATTAATTTTCTAAACTGACAAATGTAAACATCCACCAGCGTATAGACAATTATCAAACTTGATAGTTAAGTCCGAAATTTTATTCTCTTCACAACGATTTCGGTCATACACCCGTTTAAATTAACATACATCTGACGACTTGATATTATCTTCATCGTTAAAAAATGTATTACAATATTTTAACTCTTTTAATTTGCCCAGAACTAACTTAGTCTATTTTTTTCTATAGAAAGTGTATAACAAAAAACGAAAGTGCTTCAGTTACTCTTTTCCACGGTGAAACAATATCAATATGCAGAATCTTAGAAACTTTTGCAGGTGCCAGGTAGATGGTAGGTCCCTCACATGCGAGAGACTATCTGGGTCAGTACCTTTGCTGCCAAGCACCACTGTGTAAGTATTATTGTGTTATGTTTTGAAAGACATTGAACCCCTTATGTCTCGGGACAGGGAACAAATTGCAGTGCCCAACAGCGCTTTGTAATAATGCAGTATGGTTTTGCTTTTTTTAATACACAGGCGGTTACCATGAAGCAAGAAACATGCTCGTTTCATCATTCAAACTAATTAAAAAAACATTAATATATTTCTTATTCTAACACTTTTTTTTTATCCTGGCTCGGCAAAGTGACTACGCTACACCTGATGGTAAGTGTAGCGCAATCCAAGAATAGTGTCGACCAACGATAAACAATGTGTCCATCGTAGGTCGGCAAGATCATGCCGGCTTGCCAAAAGACCAAAGGGGAGGAGAAGGAAAAAGGGATGGGAAAAGGGTTAGGATCAGGGGGCAAGCCCCCTGGGGAGAACCGGATATACACTGGCTGACCCTGGAACGCGACCCACACAAGGTGGGCCTCTATGGCAGGTTTTAGCACCAGTGTACGGTGGTCGCTAATCCGTCGGATACAAGTATCCTCCCACCAGCAAAAAAAACACTAACAGATGTACTCAAAATAATTATCGATCTATTAATCAATGGTATTTCACTTACATGTTCTTGGAGGACAGCTTCTTCACGAGTTTATTGCTAACGTAGAACTTGGAAGAAGTTGGCTTTTTCTCCTTATCACACTTGCGCCTCAGAGCATCCAATTTACGCGCCAACTCCGCTTCTTTCTCTTTCACCACTTTCGACGATAGAAGCGTTTCTAATGTCTCAGCAAGAGACTCATCTGTACCGTTGGATTTTTTCTCACCTTGATCTAAACAACAAAAAAACCTAGCTAAAATTCGTTTTTAAACTAAACATTAAATTTATGGCGGATGGTTGTAATGAATCTAAAAATATTGATAAAATTATTTCTTAGCAAATATTATGACTATTTTTATCGACTATATTATATTGGATAACACATAGAATTTTCGCTCGTTGATGCCATGTAACAACAATAGGTTAACAACAAATTAGATACTACATAAACGACTAAAAAGAACAAAGAAACAAATGCTTTATACCCCGAATACATTATACGAAAAAACGGAACAATGCATAGGAAAAACAACTTCAAAAATTTTTAAAAGGCTACCTGATCCATTATTAACGAAAAAGTAAATTATTTTTTTAAATAAAATTAAAATAGTAATAGTATTTTTTTTTTAAATAATGACGACCACGACCTTAAAAAGTAACATACCCTGTGAGCTTTTGTCTCCTGTCGATGCGTTCGAAGTAGTACCTAGAATGCTCTCGCTCTCGATCATTTTTTTAGAGTCCTCTATTGCCAACTTGATAGGACTGCCATCGTTCATAGATTCATGTTTTATCTGTCAATTATTTCATAATATATTTGTTAGCAATATTCGATATAAATTTCTATATACAACGTGTTATAGAAAGGTGTGGAAAAAATTGAGGAATGTATAGTTACGTAGATATTACACCCAGTGTACATTAATAAAGTATTTTATTTTTTACCGAATAAGTAACATATTCATATTCGCTCGAGTTGCAACTTCGGACGACACTAAATAATAAACAGTGAATGAAACCGTTACTAGGCGCATAGAGATATCGCAGATAATTTATAATGACGTAATCGATTCTAGAAAACGGGTGATAAAAATAAGGGTAATATTTTACGACGTTTAGATTTTGATTAGATGCGTTCCAATGTCGATCCCGATTTACACTAGTTGAGCGAGTGTTGGTCAGTGAGTTGTGTAACTATCGTTCAAAGGCAATATAAAACTGTTATTGAGCACCCGTCAGATACAACAGCGGTTACAACAGTCGGTAATTCTGTCGCCAAGTGTGTAAGCACGGTTGTGTGTTCGGTTTGAAGGACATTGAAGCCATTGCAATTACTGGGCATTATGAGACTTAACATCTTATGTCTCGGGGTGACGAGCACAGTTCGATGCCTTGCAGTGCTTTGTAATTCAAAGTTCTGTGTGGTGTTGCTTCTGTTTATGGGCAGGCGTGACGCTTACCATCAGGCGTCTTGCTCGTCTCATCATTCAATCAAATAAAAAATACATTCAATCAAATAAAAAATAATATGACAGCCTCCGTGGCGCAGCGGGCGAGTAGCCGGCTGTGAAGTGAGAGGCCGCGGGTTCGATCCCCGCACTGTGACAAATGTTTGAGTGATCCACATTTATTTGTTTCGGGGTCTGGGTGTTGTGAGACCGAAAGTCTCTCGTAGTTCCTGATACCCACGACATAAGACTCGTATCTTACTGTGGGGTCAGGACTATGTATGTGACTGTTGGGTGTATTTATTTATTTATTTAATAATAATATGTATGAAGTATATACATACGGGCGCGGACACGGGTCGGCGAGGTTCTTCAGGTGGTACGGTGTCTTCAGTGAGTACGGCCAACTGGTGTTCTCTCTTATCCAGCTCACTCTGGTACTTGATCGGGTTGGCCAACGCCTCGGCTAGTTCCGACAGCCGGTCTGGCACGTAGTCCTATACAAACAAACAAACATTTTGATTTACAAATCGGTAAAACGTCGATTTATTTAAAATAAATATTGCTTAGTCAAATGTCATGTGGAATTGAAAAACATTGTGTAATTTTGTATCGAAGAGGGCGGCAGTCTTGAGATCACTAAGTCTACAGGGCAGTTAAGTATTACCTTAATATTGACCTACGAAAAGAACACTGAATTCTAACCTCCAATTACCAAACTTAGGAGCCAAAAGTATAGTATATAGATAGATGGTCACACGGTATCGCAACTGCATATTAGATTTATATTCCAAGTTGTCTTTTTCATAAAGTATCGATACTCAATAGTGTCAGCTTTAAATATCGATTCTATCGACAATCAAAGTGTCGATACTTTTGACCGATTTTTTTGTGGTATCTGTGAATCTCGATAATGAGTACCAAGCAATAATACTTATCTTAAATACCTACTTTAAAGCTTATGAATGAGGTTACCTTGACTACGACGAGCAGGAGTAAGCTAGCTGGCAGCGGCAGGCCAAGTTCCGTACGCAGGTTGACGTGTCGATATCCCGGACACAACCCCACCACTGGCAACACTCTGTGACCGAGCAGTCGGCCGCTCTCCTCGTGCGCTGCGATGCGGATCATCGCCAGCTCGGGCAACACCACCTGGATACAATCAGTTCTTTTACAAGGTGGTTGTTGCAGTTAGAAAACACTAGTCTCATCACTAAATATAAGACACATCCCTAGTGACGCCGACAATATGGCGGACGTATAAGCAATAAGTAATGCTGTTGTAAGATTAATAATGTAAAAATAAAATATCTCTTCTTATAAAGTTTTAGTTTGGATTCCATGGTATCCTCATAACAATATAAATAACATAAACATATAATATAAAACACAAACAAAATAATAAAAACGTAAAACCGTAACAGTGGTAGGTCCCTCGTATACGAGAGGCCGTCTGGATTGGTACCACCGCGCCCTCTATTTCTGCCGCCGAACAACAGTGTGTAAGCACTGTTGTTTTTCGGTTTGAAGGATATTGAAGCCAGCGAAATTACTGGGCATTATGAGACTTAACGTCTTATGTGTCGGGGTGGCGAGCGCAGGTCGGCGTCATGCAGTGCTTTGTAATTCAAAGTTCTATGCGGTGTTGTTTCTGTTTATGGTCAAGTGTGGCGCTTACCATCAGGCGAGCGCCTTGCTCATCTCGTCTTTCAATCAAATAAAAAAACAGTGGATGGTTATACGCAGTCTCATCACTAAAACTGTACTTTAGCAGACAACCTTATGAATAAGGTTTTCCAATTTCCTTTTCAAATGCCATGCAGAAGTTGCAAGGAATACGGACGACCTCCGCTTCAACGATATTGTGTTTAAATCTACAATGCTGATAAATAATAAGTGATAATTTGATCAAAACCGCAAAAACTAAAACAAACACCAAAAATATAACACGTGATATTAAAAGGAACGTAAAATTGCAATGAGTTTGACCTTGTCAATTTCTACCAGCTCGATAGCAAAATCAGCTGTGTACATAATGATAGACGAATCCCACGCAACGTTAATTAATAGAAACTTGCAACCTTGGGCGCAAACAAAGAAAATACACAACATTTCACATTATTTACGGTATCGAATGTGGACACGGTGGGAATCACGGATATAAATCTGAATAGATGCCGCACTTACTTCAATATGTAGAAAATCATGCGTGTCGTATTTTAATACCTGCTCTGACGTCACAGGTCATTTAATGATGAATAATACTTGAGACAAGTTTTTACAATATGAAACAAAAAGCCATTTCCAAGAGTATATCTGACGTCCGCAGTAACATCGAGTGCAAACTAAATCGGAGTACGCGTGTCCAATATCTCGCGCAATAAATCGTATTGGTATAATATCGCAAAGTATCTATGTGTTATTTATTATTCAACACCTATTAGATCTATGTCTATGGTCGGAATTCGAGTTATTTGTTCAGTGAGATCGAAAAAAAGAAAACAATTTCTACGGCTTTCAAAACAGCCGATCTGATAATAAATTCGTTGCCACCGCATAAAAAATTCCTATATTAATTTAATGCAACCCACTTTCACTGGTGTGAAAAATTGTTTATTTAATTTAAATGGCACAATATAAATTATCGACTATATTTTAATGCAAAGAAATTGAAAACATAAGATTCTTTAGACGTCTAATTGACATAGAAACGTATGCGTGTTTTTTACGTAACACAGTTTCTTTTACAACAAAAAATATATTTAACATCGGCATAGTATTTTTCAGGAACGGTAGTCGATGTTACGATAGTGAAGTCGTCTCAAAGAGCAAATGCAACAAGATGGTGCACTTGACATGTTAAATAAAAAAACAGTTTTATTTATTCCTGTCGCCAAGCAGTCGTGTAAGGACGGTTATGTTTCGGTTTGACATTGGAGTCTCAAATTACAGGGCAATAAGAGACATCTTATATCTCGGTTACAGCGCAGTCCAGTGCCATGCAGAACTTTATAATTCAAAATTTCGTGTGTAGTTCTGTTTATGGACAGTCGAGGGTAGCGCTTATTAGCAAGCAAGGGATTCGCTTTCTTCGTTATTTAAGCAATAAAAAACACACCCATCATTGAGTACCGTAAGTAAGTAAGTGGGTATGCTGGGGATATATTTTTTTTTGTTTTTTTATTGTTTTTCATGGTTTTTTATTTTTTTGTGTATTTTTTTAAGTTTATTTATTGCATTTTTATGTTTACTTTTTAAGTTCTTATTTTATACTTCCGTGGGTACCTACAATTTACTGCCATCTGGTCCATAAATAATGGTCAAATCAAGTTTCTTTCTTTGTTTCTTTCTACTGTATGCTATCGAAACTCTTTTTTTTTTTTATAGTTTAGGCCGACAAACGAGCAAGTGGGTCACCTGATGGTAAGTGATCTCCACCGCCCATGTACGCTCACCTCCAGAAGAATTATGGGCGCTTGCCAACTTTAAAGGAAAGGTATAATTAGGGTTTGGAAAGGGAGGGGATTTGAGCTTCCAGTTATCTCACTCACGTTATGAAACGCAGTAGCGAGCCGTTATTTTACGTCGGTTTTCTGTGAGACAGAGGTAACGACCCGGTCGAGCCAGTCAATCCACGCTGTAGACAAAACTGTCTACAGCGTGGCTCTATCACTCACAAACTTCACTTCCGTGTGTACCTACAATTCACTGCCATCTGGTCCATAAATAATGGCCAAATAAAGTGTTTTTTCTTTATAGCATAGGCCGGTGAACGAGCAAGTGAGTCACCTGATGGTAAGTGATCTCCACCGCCCATGCACGCCCACAACCAGAAGAATCATGGGCGCGTTGCCGACCTTAAAAGGGAAGGAATAATTAGGGATTGGGAAGGGGAGGGGATTTGGGAGTTTCTTTATATCCTTCTATAGTATGGTATGTATGCTGACCTTCTTGAATACGAACGGCTCGTCCCCGTATACTGGGTTGATGCCGTTGTTGGGCACGACCCTGGTGCGGAACTTCTTGCGCACGGTGTCGGCGGGCAGGCCGAACATGTCCACCTCCACGTAGGTGCCGGCGCGCTTGTCCGTGAGCAGCTGGCCCGACACCACCGACACGCACAGCGAGCCCGCGATGATGCCGTCCACGGTGCTCTCAGCGAACGGGTCCAGCCGACGGTCCTGTGTCACACGCAGACAGACACACATACAGACTAATTACTACAAACCCAAGTTTAACAGCTCGCGTGATCATATATCAAAGTGTGCGCATTAAAAAGGCCTACATTTCGTCACTTTCCGCGAAGTGCTAACCTAAAAATCCAGTGAGTTATCCGCAAAAAAGTGAAAAAGTGGCAGTTTTTCCCTTTTATCTCGAAAACGGATCGAGCAACACCCGAATTTCGACAGACGGCTGTGTAGTCCCCGTCGAGCCCGACACAACGACGTGTCGCGTTCCGCGCGGTCACTTGTAACTAAGCCGCGCACAGGACCCACTTAATCTTTATAATATATAAAAATTACGTGTCACGTTGTATGTCCGCGATGGACTCCTAAACTACTGAACCGATTTTAATTAAATTTTGCAATATGTATGTAGTTTGGTCTAACTTGGGTTAATGGATAGTTTATATCTCAATTTATAGTCGCAATATTTTTCTTGCAAATTATTAGTTATTCTAACAGATGGCGATGTAAGGTAATTTATCGATTGAATTGAGTCAGTATCCAATAGATGACATTTACTGTATTGAGTAGTTTACTACAATATAGTTTAACATATACTTTGGGCACAGCAACGCGTGGCCGGGTCTGCCAGTATAAATATAAATATCCGCGGTGCATTACATCTGGCCTCTCCAGTTGTAAATGTCCTTACACTTGAGGTTGATACCTCCTCAATTCATTAATTTGTCTCCCGCTTTTTTATGGAGGGAAGTGGACAATTAATATTTCCAACTCCTCTCAAACCTTCTATCTGATTAATTTCGTTGTGGGACAAAGACATTTAGGCATTCCCAGAGACTCGCCGGGCTTCACTGCTCGGTATCGACAAAAATGCGTGCCACTGTTGATCCTGGTGCACAGGAGTTACAGTGGCTGGTGTGTGGGCGGGATAGTCTAAAGACAGACAGACAATATCGCTTACTACCTCATTGGTACTGGTCATACCCCTAGTCATCTAGAGGCAGCCTACTTATGCTGGGTAACTATAAAATTCTCTCTATAGTAGTAGTCTATGGAAGTTGGTACCACCGTTTTGTTTGTTTTCGCCCCCAAACAATTATATGAAGGACTATTGCGTTTAGTTTTGAAGAAAATTGAAGCCAATGAAACTACTGAGCACTATGAGCCTTAACATGTGTCTTAGTGCTTTGTATACTCAAAATTCAGTGCCATACTTCTGTATATGAACAGGCATGGATGGCGCATACTAGAAATATCTACAAATATTTGATTCTGTAATGGTCTAAGATCCCGAGGAACATTGACCTTCACCCATCTGTTGACCGGATGAAAATAATATTTTAGGATATAAAAGGTGTTGCTGAACACATACAAATAGGGTTGCCTAAAAAAATATGGTCAACGGCAGGTTTTGGGAATTAAAAAAAAAGAAGATCTTATTTCACTGACTTGCTCACCAAATAAATGAACCTTCAATGAAAACCCACGTTTTAGTTACTTGTTTGCACACGGCAACCAGGTAGGAGTGGCCAGAAAAAAGTAGGCAACCTATTTTTTGCAGATAGTATACATTGTACACTTTTCATTGAAGCTTAAATTTTTTTGGTAAGCAAGTCAGGAAAATAATAAAAAATATTTTTTTTTTAAATCATATCCTTGACCATATTTTTTAGGCAACCCTATTGGTATGTGTTCAGCAACACATTTGATACCCTAAAATGTTATTTTGATCTGGTAAACAGATGGGTGAAGGTCAATGTTCCCCGGGATCTTGTACTATAAATCCTATGATCACCTTTCTCCTCATAAACTCCGGCTTGAGCAAGTAGCCACAGCGTCGGTTGTACTCGAAGGTGCCGAGGTTGAGTTGCATCGCGAGGTCCAGGGTCTGGTAGTTGAGGGCCACCAGCTGACATCCAGCGTTCCAGAACACCTGGTAACAAGTTATTTTTCTGGATTACCATCATGTAAACAAATAATTTAAGGAAACAAATACGATTAAAGAGATCTTTCTCTGTTTCTTGATGTTAAGAGCAAAAAAATCCTGCTAGATCTGATGTATTAGTTATCTTGTGCATCTGGCATATCGAAGCGTGATAGGCAAAAATATCTAAGCGACATTGAGTAAACTTTACAGGAGAGTGATTCTAGAATTCAAATTTTTAGAAAAAAATCATCAAAAATTGTATAATTGTCTAATTTCGATGCTTTAACGTACATAAATATGCAATATACAATTAGATAACTTTTCATTTTTGCCTAATAATTTGAACTTTAAATCACTGCCTCGTAAAGTTTACTCAATATCGCTTAGATTTTTTTGTCTTTCGTCGATATGTAGGTTATTGAAAATTTAAACATTGCGATGCGATTAAAAAACATCGAAAGACATTGCGATGCGATTAAAAAACATCGAAAGAGATTTTTATCTTTTCAAACGAAATCAATCTAAGAGAAAAATAATTGTTAAGAAAGGGACGATTTATAATTCGTATCTTACCTGAGGCATGAAGTTGGAGGAGTCGAACCTAGTACCGGCGGGGTACACGCGCGACAACTGGTGCTTGTTGTAGTTGACGAACTCTATCGGCCGCTCCTTCAGCAGAGTGGTCGCTTGTTTCTCATCGAACGACGACATCTCGTAGAAGCGGTTCTTTTCTGTGTAGGTATTGCCAGACGATTAAAAAAAATTACCAAGATTTATTTGTTAAACTATTTTGCGAGTGGTAGAGCTACGCTGTAAACAGTTTTGTCTATAGCATGAATGGGCCGACTCGACCGAGTCGGGACTGTCTCACAGAAAACCGACATAAAGTAGCGGCTTGCTGCTGCTTTTCGTACGGTGAGTGAGATATCCGGAGGCCCAAATCCCCCTCCTCTTCCCAATCCCTAATTATCCTTTTCCTTTAAAGTCGGCAACGCGTTCATGATACTTCTGGTATTTTGGGCGTACATGTGTGGTGGAGATTACTTACCATCAGGTGACCCACTTGCTCGTTTGACGGCCTGTGCTATATTTTTTTAATTATAAACTAAAATGTGTTACGATTCTTCCTAATGTATAACATCAAATAGGTACGGCGGTGAACCGCAGACCGCAGCGACTGAGTCCCTTAACCGCAGCGCTACATCGCTCCGACATTACTTATTTGTACATAATTCAATGCAATTACTTTCGATAGTCGCGATATAGTGTCCTCCCTAATTACATAGAAACCAGAGGGCTAAACATATGACCACGAGAGAGAAAACAATCGACAAGTATAATGTCAGATCTAAGTATCAAAATTCGATAAAATTACATCGTCATATTAGGGTTCGTAACCAAAATACCATAGAGATGTTGAAAGTACTATTTTCTCTACTTTTGACACAAAGTGTAGAATATTCTATGCAACCATGTTAACTTCGATAGACATAATATTTGCGGAGGTAACCAGATAAAACTGAAACTGATATAAAACCAGTGGACAAAATTTTACTATTTGTATTTGACTATGTTTCATTTTATACATTACTTTACAATAATGCGAGAACTAAACTATTTTGCGAAACAGAATTAAAATTGGATGTTTTAAATATTGGTACCAGCAAAGGTGAGCGTGTAGTGGGGAAACCTCACTATCTCCCTCGCTCGCGTGCGGTCCCTTTCCAGCAGATTTGAAGTGCTTACACACTGTTGCTTGGCGGCGGATGGTCTCTCGCATACGAGGGACCTACCACCTTGTAAAGTACTTGGAGTCCATTGTACCTAACATCAGGGCCAGTGCAGTCATTTAACCGAGCTACGATAAAAAACCCCTCACTCTCTGCACTCTCGAAGGAGCTGAAGTGTACTGGGACCTACCACCTTGTGAAGTACTTGGAGTGCATTGTACCTAGCATCTGGGCCAGTGTAGACATTTAACCGAGCTACGATAAAAAACCCCCACTCTCTGCACTCTCGAAGGAGCTGAAGTGTACTGGGACCTACCACCTTGTAAAGTACTTGGAGTGCATTGTACCTAACATCAGCACCAGTGCAGTCATTTAACCGAGCTACGATAAAAGCAAAACCCTCACTCTCTGCACTCTCGAAGGAGCTGAAGTGTACTGGGACCTACCACCTTGTAAAGTACTTGGAGTGCATTGTACCTAACATCAGCACCAGTGCAGTCATTTAACCGAGCTACGATAAAAGCAAAACCCTCACTCTCTGCACTCTCGAAGGAGCTGAAGTGTACTGGGACCTACCACCTTGTAAAGTACTTGGAGTGCATTGTACCTAACATCAGCACCAGTGCAGTCATTTAACCGAGCTACGATAAAAGCAAAACCCTCACTCTCTGCACTCTCGAAGGAGCTGAAGTGTACTGGGACCTACCACCTTGTAAAGTACTTGGAGTGCATTGTACCTAACATCAGCACCAGTGCAGTCATTTAACCGAGCTACGATAAAAGCAAAACCCTCACTCTCTGCACTCTCGAAGGAGCTGAAGTGTACTGGGACCTACCACCTTGTAAAGTACTTGGAGTGCATTGTACCTAACATCAGCACCAGTGCAGTCATTTAACCGAGCTACGATAAAAGCAAAACCCTCACTCTCTGCACTCTCGAAGGAGCTGAAGTGTACTGGGACCTACCACCTTGTAAAGTACTTGGAGTGCATTGTACCTAACATCAGCACCAGTGCAGTCATTTAACCGAGCTACGATAAAAGCAAAACCCTCACTCTCTGCACTCTCGAAGGAGCTGAAGTGTACTGGGACCTACCACCTTGTAAAGTACTTGGAGTGCATTGTACCTAACATCAGCACCAGTGCAGTCATTTAACCGAGCTACGATAAAAGCAAAACCCTCACTCTCTGCACTCTCGAAGGAGCTGAAGTGTACTGGGACCTACCACCTTGTAAAGTACTTGGAGTCCATTGTACCTAACATAAGCACTTGTGAAGTACTTTGAGTCCATAGTACCTAACATCAGGGCCAGTGTAGTCACATTACCCTGTAAGAATTAAAAACAAAACCCCTCACTCTCTGCACTCTCGAACGAGCTGAAGTGCACTGGCTGCACGTAGTTGACGAGCGCCGATATCTCAGCGCCGGCGTGCGTCTCGCGCGCGTCCTCCCCCGCGCCCGCCTCCACGCCGCCCGCCTCCTCCTCCCCGGACGAACTCTCCGAGTCCGACGACTCGGAGGACTCCTTGGAACCCTGGCGCGCCAGCTGTGCACAAATTACATGGGTACATACAGCGGTAGTATGGGAATGTAAATTAATATTAGGTCTAAATAAATTAATCATCATCATCATCAACCACAGGACGTCCACTGCTGAACATTTTTTTTTTATAGCATACGCCGGCAAACGAGCAAGTGGGTCACCTGATGGTAAGTGATCTCCACCGCCCATGTACGCCCACCGCCAGAAGAACCATGGGCGCGTTGCCGAACTTAAAGGAAAGGGATAATTAGGGATTGGGGAGGGGATTTGGGCTTCCGGATATCTCACTCACCGTACGAAACGCAGCAGCAGGCCGCTACTTTACGTCGATTTTCTGTGAGACAGTGGTAATGACCCGGTCGAGCCAGCCCATTCATGCTGTAGACAAAACTGCCTACAGCGTGGCTCTACCACTCATAAAAACATAACATAGGCCTCCCCCAAAGATTTCCAGACCGATCTGTTGGATCTCTAGAAACTAATTTAAGCTGCCCATGCATGGCTGCTCTATGATACCCGCTAGATAATTAGACTGAAAGTTACGCTAAGCGCAGTTTAACTTAATTTTACCCGAGCACGGTAAAGTGACTCCACTACACCTGATGGTAAGCGCAGTGCAGTCCAAAAAAACCAGCAACCACAGACAAAAATTGAGTTTATCGATGGTCACCAGAATCATGTATAAATGCTTCTTTACACTCCGAGGAGGGTATAAGCAAATCGAGGGGCCTGCAACAGGACAGGCGGATAACCCACGCAGGGACATATCCTTGTATTCACCAACATTGTATCCACAAGAATGTACCCCTATACCGGCCGCAACCAACAATAAAGTCCTGTCACAAGCCTCTCGGGAGAACCACTGTTTATATACCGGTTTATTTTTATCACCCCATAAAATTTATTGCCATCATTGAATACAAATCAGATAGGTTTTTCTTTGATCATGACATAATCTTTGTAACATTACATAAGCTCACACTTGTACTCTTGAAGGGGTAGGTAGAAATGTGACCAGTATACTCACGTTTACATGGCTCGACCCTAAACCGGGCGTAAATCCTAACCACAGCCAAGTCATGTGTAAGTTTATAAATCGAAATACTCAACAATTGTGATAGACTGACATTCTTTTTAACTTGCCTGATGGTATGCGTCAGGTCTGTCCATAAACAGACATAACATCATATAGAACTATCAATAATATAGCACTGCATGGCACTGGACTGTGCTCACCACGAGTCATAAGATGTTCAGTCTCATAATGCCCAGTAGTTTCGCTAGCCAAGACATTGAGTCTTTCGAATCCAATACAACAGTGCTTAACAAAACACTACTACTACGTGGTAGAAATAAACAAAACGGTGGTACCAACCGAGACAGCCTTTTACATATGACCTAATATTAATATTATATCTGGGATTTGAAACCATAACCTCACCGGTTTCTCAGCCTAAGTAAGCTTTAATTAACGACTTTAAAACTAATAAGGTTATCATATTTTATTTTTAATTACAACCGTTTTAAGGCAAAAGCATTTTATTACCCGGACTCGACAAAGTGACTATTTTACACCTGATGGTAAGTGCAGTGCATTCCAAGAATAGTGTCGACCAATGACAAACGATGAATCTATGGTAAAACACCAGAAATACACCGAGCTGTCTAATTCCTTCTTCACACATGGTTTAATAAGGTGACCCAAAAAATAATTTCGCTTATTTTTCTAAATTACTAATCCAGATAACAAAGGAGCAGACTCATATTCATAATAAACAGAACAGTTTTCCGTATAGGTTACGCTTATGTGTTTAATCAATGTTTACTATAGATTTTATACGATAATATCTTCACCCACTTCCATACAAAATGTGGATCAATTTTTATTACAAAAATCCAAATACCACAAGCCAATAAAATTACTCATATCCAATAAAAAAAAACCCGTTGAAAACATGCACTAGTTTCCTTGAAATCCCGAAATACCGAAGTTTTGATTGGGTCATTGGCCTTATAAAAGAAATCATCAGACAAAAACGAACGTGGAATCCGCGCTGAGTTTAGCCATGTACGTGGAAATACAAGTAGTGATAGCTCAGCAAGGAGTGGTACCGACTGCCGAGACGAGACTCACAGGTTCGAATCTAACCCCAAGAGCAAGTGCATGTGACTTTTTCAAATTGCGTGTATATTTATTGTTAACTAGCGGCCACGCGTTGCTGTGGCTGAGGTATATGTTAAATGATATTGTAGTAAATTATTCAATACAGTATGCGCTATTTATTGTAACTTACTCAATCCATTACACTGCCATCTGTTAGAATCTTATGGAACTCACAGATAATTATAACTCTTTATCATATAATAAAGAGAGATATAAACTAACCTATCTCTCAAGTCGGATCAAACGCACACAGTTTGCAAAGTTTCCTTAAAATCGGTTCAGTAGTTTAAGAGGTCATCGCGGACAAACAACGTGTCACGAAATTTTTATATAATAAGATTATGATTTGTTTTAACAGTGAAGAAACATCGTGGGTAAACCTGCATATCTGAGTTCTTCATAAAAAAATCCATAAAACTCCCATTAAGCGAGGGTGGTGAACTAACTTTAACCTCGCTCATGATATCGTTAGAGGCCCGTGCCCAAAAGAGGGACGTACAAGACTGGTATTATTATAATGAAATCAATACAAGGTGGTAGGTCCCTCGTATGCTAGAGGCCGTGTGGGTTGGTACCAGCGATTTGTCTATTTCCGCCGCCAAGCAACAGCGTGTAAGCACTGTTGTGTTTCGGTTTGAAGGACATTGGAGCCAGTGAAATTACTGGGCATTATGAGACTTAACATCTTATGTCTCAGGGTGACGAGCGCAGTTCAGTATCATACAGTGCTTTGTAATTAAAAGTTCTGAGTGGTGTTGCTTCTGTTAATGGGCAGGCGGGACGTCAATCAATCAAATAAAAAAAAAATTGGCTTGGCTTAAAAGAACACAAACATAAACGAATGTCGATGTACGACAACACATGTAAGAATATAAATGCGATGATTTATGAATGAACGCTGTACAAATGTAAGACGGTATAAATATTTATGAAGGATGTCGGATCCGCTCTCGTTTTCGTCTTCCTCTTTTTTTTAATCGTGATAAGATTTCATTCATTGGGAACAAAGGTAAGTCTTACTTTACAAAACATTGTTAAGGGCCGTCCGTGAGCAAACGACCTTGACTGTCTCGCGCCATACTGAATCGTGTACTCGGCGAGTGCAGAATATGCACGTATTTAGCGAATAATTGATTTAAAAAATCAGGTTTTGGTCTTTTCGAAAATTTAAAACGGGCAAAATATTCGTTATTAAATTGCCTATCTAGTGATGTTAATCTCATTTGATAACATTCTGTACTTTAAAAGGAGACGCACGGAATCTTTGCATTTTTCCCATTTTTATGGTTCATTTATAACGACAATTTAAAAATATATATCAGCATTAACATGAATTTGAATCGAACAAAGTAAAGCTGACAGATTGTAAAAATATATTGTATATTTAATCAATATTTATTTTAAGTAATGACTAGATAGCCTCTAAAAACCTCGATCGCGCAGTGTTTTGCTCACGGACGGCCCTTAAGTTGTTGATGTAAGTTGCTACATCAATGATAAGTGTAGATAAATGTAAAAGTGACGGCCTCGGTGGCGCAGTCGTATTGCGTACGCGGTACGACTGCTCAGCTGAAGTCTCGGGTTCGATCCCCGCATCGGGTAAAACGATATTGGGTTTATCCATCACGAAATGCTCACTATCAGCCCGGAGTCTGGATCATAGGACGGATATACGCTCTGCGAAATGTGGGTGTACTGGTTACACTTCTGCCTACCCCTTCGGGATTACAGGCGTGAGTACGTATGTACGTATATATGTAAATGTAAAACTAGAGTGTGTTTGGATTTTTAAACATTATCATCATCAGTCCTATTTTATATATACTATCCAACTTATGGGCATGGCGTCCTCTAAGAATGACAGGACGTTAGTCCACCACGCTTTACTAATTTCACATACTTTCGAAACTCTTTTAGAGAAATGCTATATGCACGTTTCCACGCGATGTTTCCTTCACCGTTAAAGTAAGCTATAATTTGTTAATTATAGCTTACTTTAACGGTGAAGGAAACATCGCGTTCATTGTTATGAACACACACATAACTTAGTGCTCTTGGGGTTGGTTTCGAACCTACGACTTTCGTCTCGGCAGTCCGTACCGCTCCTGGCTCTATTAGCTACTAGCATTTGTATGTTTACACAAAAAATCTAATCCAGAATTATCTGAAAAACCCTGACCCTTATGTCATAAAAATATATCGGTTCATCTTTGCAATTCCTGCTATGTCTGCGTGTTGGATTTTTGTATAGAAAAAATAACTAAGTATGCCTGACTTAAGGGCCGTCCGTGAGCAAAACACCGCGCGATCGAGGTTTTTAGAGGCTATCTAGTCATTACTTAAAATAAATATTGATTAAATAAATATACAATATATTTTTACAATCTGTCAGCTTTACTTTGTTCGATTCAAATTCATGTTAATGCTGATATATATTTTTAAATTGTCGTTATAAAAAAACCATAAAAATGGGAAAAATGCAAAGATTCCGTGCGTCTCCTTTTAAAGTACAGAATGTTATCAAATGAGATTAACATCACTAGATAGGCAATTTAATAACGAATATTTTGCCCGTTTTAAATTTTCGAAAAGACGAAAACCTGATTTTTTAAATCAATTATTCGCTAAATACGTGCATATTCTGCACTCGCCGAGTACACGATTCAGTATGGCGCGAGACAGTCAAGGTCGTTTGCTCACGGACGGCCCTTTATGTGCCTGACACTTGACGGCTGACCCGTACTTTCACAGAAATCATTATTACATATTTATGACTCACACATGGTGAGACATGCATTAATGAACTGAATTTTTATGCCCATATACAGGTCTATCCAACTTTTTCCTTCTGACCCTACAACAAACATTTTACTGCTGGCATGGTACCTGATACATTTTGTGGCCGACTGGATAGCGACCACCGTATAGTTGGCAAAAAACAAATCGAATCACATTACGATTACAGCCAACTAACTATCGACTAATATACAGTAAGCTGGCGTAATTCAATGATTTTTAATAGAATGAATATACGCAATATCTCTTAACGTTCGACATTATATTTGGATTCCACTATACTTAAGATCTGGGAGGCAATTCTCACGCACTCGTATTCAAAAAAAATCTCGCATCCGAATTTTTTGTAATAAAATTTAAGTTGAGCTATTCTGCATCAATCAGGCTCGACATTTGTCATAGGTTAGCTGATCGATTGATACTGGACAATTACTTTATCATTCGAAATTTTACAGTAACGAACCGACTCGAATTGCTGATTCGAGTCTGAGATTATTTCGAGCAAAATGAGTATTGCCTCCCAGATCCAGTATATTCGCTTTGCCGTGTCTGAATAAGTAGATAACATGACAGTATCTACGACAGAAACTCATGTTATTTCTATCATTTTCTCCACACTCACCGATCCATGCGACACTTCGCCATTGCCCTGTGGCGCTGGCTGTTCTGCTCTCTGCTCGCTCTCTTCTGACGCTACAGAATCCTCCTTCTTGTGGTGGTGGTGATGTTTCTTCTTGTTCTTTATTATTATCTTATTTCGCAGCAAAGATGGTGGTGGCAGTTCCCCTCCTGACAACAACGAAATACATTTTACTATACACAAATTAGAACTCAAAATGATTTGTGCTAACGATAGTTAAAAAAATAAGTATATTTGGGAGTTATAGTTTTATTATATTATTATAATATTTACATAGTATAAAACAAAGTCGAATCCCGATGTCTGTATGTCTGTCTATCCCTTTATATTATGCTTAGATCTTTATTTAATTCCCTTAGCCGCAGCAACGCGTGGCCAGGTCTGCTAGTATTTATAGTATATGAGAGAAATTTGTATACAACAAAGAATATCAGCCTCTCCGTATAACTCTAAAGATACTTAAAAAGATTTAGTGCTAACAAAACAAAATCGATATTTTCAAGGCACCACTGTTTTGACATATATTACAATATCTATAAATCACGACACAACAGGTCAAATACTCCTGTGTCGTTCAAATGTAATCCAACACACTGCGAGACCTAATAAAATAGATGTTAGCGTCAATTTATTGGAGCATAAAAATCGGTAGTTACAGTCGCCACATTTTGATACACCCAGAGCAACCGGTGTCGAAATACCAGCCGTAAAACTGCGTGCAATAAAGTTTGTGAAAATAATCCGAGATCCCGATTTGAGATCGAACCGCGTCACGGTTTGTTTGTACAACCTACCAAATATGTTCTATGCGTGCTGAAATCTCAAATTATATTTTTACCGTTATTTCAACTATGATATAAAATGAGCAATGAAAGAATCGATCGAAAAAATTATTTTATAATACTTGATATTTTTGAAGTGAAAACTTCTTTAGCGGCTTTGAGCACTTTTCTTGGGATGGGTATAAAATGTTAAACTCGCGTCAAGACACGTGACGTGATCGAAAATTCGTAAGACGGAGTGTTACTTTTTTTATGTAATATAAGTAATTTTTGTGTACGATAGCGCAATAAATGAATATTGTATTTAACCACATAAATGATAGTACATTTATACTTTCACGTTTATAATATTAGTAGGATGCATAACGTTAATGTTCAAGTTTTCACGTCTGCCGGTACTCCCGGAGTGCAACCCGTTGTTTTTTTTTTCTAATATTTAATCTCGACCATATCGTGATAGATTAGGTCAAAATTATATGATGGATATTTATTTTTTAAAACAAACGAATAATAGCTGACGTGGTACGTGAATACCAACCATGACCTGTAGATAAATGAAACAAGCAACGTCACATAATAATCAAATAAAAATCTACAGAACTTATTGAAATAAAACTAATTTAAACGGATTTTATCGCGGTTTTTTATTAATTTTGATCCCGACGTTTCGAAGACTTTTCAGCCTTCGTGGTCACGGGGAGGACTTAGTAAGCCAATTTTTACAATGCAATGGTTAGCTCTAATTTTGTAATTCCTAAACAGCAACATAATTATGTGTTATTTTGCAGAAAAAAAAGAATTTATCATTTCGTATTTTTTGGAGTTACGAATTTTGATCGTTTTATCTTTTTTATTTGATTGAATGATGAAACGAGCAAGGCGATCGCCCCTGATGGTAAGCGCCACGCCTGCCCATAAACAGAAGCAACAACACACAGAACTTTGAACTACAAAGCACTGCATGACACTGAATTGAGACATAAGATGTTAAATCTCATAATGCCTAGTAATTTCACTGGTTTCTATGTCCTTCAAACCGAAACACAACAATGCTTACACACTGTTACGTGGCGGCAGAAATAGACAAAGAGGTGGTACAAACCCAGACGGCCTTTCGCATACGAGTGACCACCTTGCATCTATTATTATTTTCCCAATCGAGTGTTTCAACATCAACAATTACCTACGGACGATCTATGGTATATTGTATACCTACTATGTACTTGTTTGATATTATTTTATATCTAAGCATGTATTTTCACGCGATTAGACATTGTTTAAAACCATAACATCATTAAACCACGAAGGTTATTAAAGCACAAATAAGTATTGATTTGATTTATCGCTCACAGCCACATCGCATAATATTTTAATCAAAAATGCACAGCGAACTATAATTACCGGACAAAAACAACAGCGAGCGAGATAAAGTGTTGTATAGCGAACCGCGAGCGCGGAGTAACCTACGAGTAATATTAAAACCGTAATGTCAAGGTTTAACAGAAACAACAAACATCACAGGTGTTTGAACGCATCACTACGTCCGATTTACTAATGATAACAAACTGTTATAACAGATACGCAGTTAGGGGTTCAAATTAGGGACTCAAAATTCTGATATTTTTTTTCGAAACTTTGTCATTTCATAATAAGCAATGGTAGCTATGCGAGGAACGGTATGGAATATCGAAACGAAAGTCGCAGGTTAGAAACCAACTCAAGAGCATAAACCTCTAACTTTTTTAAGTTACGTGTATATTAATTATCGATTGCTTAACGGTGAAGGAAATATCGTGAGGAAACCTGCATACCTGAGAAGTTCTCCATAATAATTTCGAAGTTATGTGGAGTCTGCCAACCCGCATTAGGCCAGCGTGGTAGACTAAGGCCTAACCCCTCTCATTCAGTAGAGGAGGCCCGTGCCCAGCAGTAAGACGTATACATATAATACAGGGCTAGTATTATTATTATTACGGATTTTTTATTAGCCTTCGAAAGCAGACGTGTTGACGGCCCATCGGTCGAAAATAGTCATCACCGACGACGGGGGTACTAAAGTACAGCTAAACCACTGTCTACCGTGGAATACTTTTTTAAGAAAAGGATAGTTAAGGGATTTTTGTACGATAACTATTTTGAAAATATACGTCGCATCGTAGAAATGAAATAAGAAAAAACGTGTGCGTCTCGGGACGCTCGACAGAAGTGATAACTTAATCTAATGTGGTTTAAAGTGAGAGAGGAAGAGCCTGCCTCCTGCTGCCGTATGCGTGAGAGAAAGAGAAGCCAGACAGAGTGGCGCCGTACGTTACGAAGCGGTTTACCCTCCCATAAGAAGTTATCACTTCAAAAATGAAACAACAGAATAATCGAGTTACAGATAACAAAAATCCTCGAATAATTTATGAATTGATAATTAAATGCATTCACAATTGACATTCATTAGTTATTTTATAAAATATTTTCCTATTGCACTACAGCTGTTCAATTTATTACTAAGTTATGTTACGTTTCGGCCTAACCACAGGGGCATTCATCTGGTTACGTCACATGTCAAATGTAAGGAAAAAATAAATTATTTACAAACCGTAAACGCACGATTATGGGTACATGTAGCTCAACGTAAACACAAATTAAAAATATATTATCGCAGCGCCGTTGCCAACGAATCGGGTTCATGTGTGATCGATTTTTTTTCCTGGGGGCCTAACTTTGCTGGTGGGAGGATACTTGTATCCGAGCGGATAGCGACCACCGTACACTGGCGCTAAAACCTGCCATAGTATGCAACACTGCCCACCTTGTGTGGGTCGCGTTCTAGGATCAACCAGTGTATATCCGGTTCTCCCCAGGGGGCTTGCCCCCTGATCCTAACCCTTTTCCCATCCCTTTTCCTTCCCCTCTTGCAGGGCCTCTTTGGCAGGCCGGCATGATCTTGCCGACCTGCGATGGACACATTGTTTATCGTTGGTCAACACTATTCCTGGATTGCGCTACACTTACCATCAGCGTAGTCACTTTGCCGAGCCAGGATAAAAAGTAAAATAATAACACATGCAACACGATATAATTTTGACGACACATTTTAGATGATTATTTACCATCAGGAGACACACGTGTTTGTTGATCTTTACCTATTAAAAACAACCATATACCCAAAGATCTAAGTGGGACCCTGGTGGATCGAAACCATTAATAGAATTTATTTAACTTTTCTACGTTTAAATGTATTAGAAGTGAATCGATCTCTGACTAAACGAGCGTACGGCTATGAATGAAATACACAAGAACGTCAGCAAGGAAATGTATCTTGTAAATAATTGACCACATTATTTTACCCACACATGGATGCAAGAAACGTGTACTCAAACAGAAACTGTGCCCGGAGGCAAACATCTAAAGTGGTGATGACTCTAAAGTTGTAGTGCCACGCTGTTGACAGTTTTGTCTACAGTTTGAATGGAGAGTCTCGTCCAGGTTGTTGCCATTGTCTCAAGGAAAACCAACGTAAGGTTGGTGTGTGCAGCTTGATGTTGCGTTTCATATCAGGAGAGATCAGAGATATCAGGAGACCCAAGGCTCCTCTACCGTTTCCTTAAGCCACTGTTTATTGGCCTCTGCTACAAAACAAAGTGGCAAATACGAGAGACGGCTTTACTCAGGTTTCTATTTTCTGCCTGGCGTTTACCTGACCATAGATTTGAGAGTATTTGATATTATGGGGGGCGACCGTCTGACCCCCACAACCCACAACGCGAACCAAGTTATGACTCGGCTTTCTGATATATGAAAAAATGTCAAGCTAATACTTGCAAGTATAAATAACTAAAAGTAAAGATCTTTACACAATACTTGCTTTGCTGGTGGGAGGATACTTGTATCCGACCGGATAGCGACCACCGTACACTGGTGGTAAAACCTGCCATAGTGGTCCACCTTGTGTCGGTCGCGTTCCAGGGTCAGCCAGTGTATATCCGGTTCTCGCCAGGGGGCTTACCCCCTGATCCTAACCCTTTTCCCATCCCTTTTCCTTCCCTTCCCCCTTGACTCTTTGGCAGGCCGGCAAAATCTTGCCGACCTACGATAGACACATTGTTTATCGTTGGTCGACACTATTCTTGGATTGCGCTACACTTACCATCAGGTGTAGCGTAGTCACTTTGCCGAGCCAGGATAAAAAAAGAAAAAAAAAAACTTTCCATCCGAGGCAGTGTCCCTTAACCGTGTCAGGATAAAAACACTCTTACCTGGTTCTAGCTGATGCGAGTCCAATGGCTTGTCCAGCAACATATCTCCGAATATATCCCTGCAGTAGTTGGCGATCTTGGCCTGCTGTCGAGGGTTGCAGTGATTCTCGAAGCTCAGCACCACTGGATAGTCGGAGGTCTTGAACGCGCTCTCAGCTATCGCCTCAAGCACCTCCTTGGCGCTGATCTCCGGGACGAAGGTGTAGCCGTGGACGATGACAGGCTCCTCGGTGCGGCCGTTCCAGAAGTCTAGTTCTACGCACCTATTTACGTACACACAAATATTATTACACCTGTTTGCTTTAGGGGAATACATACCTAAAGATTATTTTACGCGGGAAAATTTTGTCATTACATTTTGTGCCATGCAGTGCTTTGTTATTCAAAGTACTGTATGGTTTTGTTTATGTTTACGGGCAGGCGTGGTGCTTCAGGGATGCCATCAGGCGAGAGCCTTGCTCGTCTCGTTATTCAAACAAAAAAAAACCAAGTTCTGGAGTAGTACGGGTCCGTAGTATAATTTTAACGTCTTATAAATGACGGATAAAAACTTATACGCGGACGGAGCCGCTGGGAAGAGCTAGTAATTTCATTATAATGAATTATTGTGTATTATCGCGGCGGTGGCATATCGGCAGCGCGAGCTAAGCTACGGTGCGAAATTTTCATAATGCGTGTACACGTGTGAGCGTAATTTTTTCCGATAGACACGCGCTAACGCATTATCAACGGATACGCTATATTGAGCCGACAACAAACATTTTGACGTGAATTTTCAAGAGACAAGCATAATCTTTATGTTTGTATTATTAATAGAACTTGCGAATGTAAACAATTTTACTCATATTCACCGTGACCCTGTATAGTATATTTCAATGTCCTTTATCTTAAACTGCACATTTATCTCTGGAAAATTTATTTGAGTGGTAGAGCCACGCTATAAACAGTATTGTCTACAACATGAATGGTCTGGCTTCAACCGGGTCGTTAGCACAGAAAACCTGATTTTCGTACGGCGAGGTCTCACTCCCCGGGGTATCCGAATATCCCTATCCGGGGGCCCAAGTCCCCCTCTCCTTCCCAATACCTTAATTATCGCTTTCCTTTAAAGTCGACAACGCGCCTAAAATTCTTCTGGTATTGTGGGCCTACATGGGCGGTGGAGATCACTCAGTCAGGTACATATTTGTACCTGACCTACCACCACCACCGCTACTACCACCGTACACAGGGTGTAAATTGTTACTTGAGGCCTACATAATTGTATAGAAACACATCGTCTCTCGGCGGTCGATATTTTATTTGACTTGCTTTATACTGAGGTTGATGAGCCAGAATAAAAAAAAAGATGTTTGTCGGTAGTTTCATGTCAAGATTTACTTAAATTATGGCCAAATTTCACATCATGATACAAAGACATTAAGGCCGTTCCCAATATACTGTTTACCAATAGATTTACTTTTGCCCTTTTTTTACACATTTGGTATGAAAGATCTGTAAAACCACTACTGATAATAAGAAAATCTATGTGTTATTATAATAAAGAGAACGGCTATTATTCGATCCATTGAATGCTTCGAAAATGAATGTTTTTAGTCTGCTCATAAAACACCTTCAATGTAACCTTATATTTAAATGTTTATCCATTAACACATAAACATCTTCAAAAGTTTGAATGTAAGAAACAGCAGTAAGGCACTATAAAATGATGTCACAAGTCTGTAATTTGTTATGAAACTTTAATCACATAACATAATCAAGGTCCTTCACGATAATATGCGTAAAAAAATATTTTAACAACACTGTCGGGTGTCTTGTGTAAATGTTTGTAAAATCCAATGATATACACATAAAATATATACTTTAAAATTGTAGAACATTTTTTTTTAATAAGAATCGGATTTATGGACATGGTTTAAGAACCATTAGTTGGCAAAAATCTGTTTAGCCATTAAGAAATTACAGATATTTTTCTAACTGATGTCAGCTGGTTCGACGCAGAATCAAAGCGACGCGTTTTTTACTCTAAAATATTACATAGAATAATGAATGTATTTTTTATATAAATAAATACACCCAACAGTCACACAGATAGCCCTGACCCCACAGTAAGATACGAGTCTTCTGTCGTGAGTATCAGGAACTACGAGAGACTTTCGGTCTCACAACACCCAGACCCCGAGACAAATATTTGTGGATCACACAAACATTTGTCTCGGTGCGGGATTCGAACCCGCAGCCTCTCGTTTCACAGCCGGCTACTCGCCCGCTGCGCCACGGAGGCTGTCAGTATATTCACTACATAACGTTCTCCTTTTTGTTCCTTCTTTAGACACAGATCTCTTCAGAATTTTTACAATGGAAAAAACAAATGATGTCTGGACCCTAGCATTTGGAGCTGCATAGTCCCTGCCTAGCCTATTAGAAGTGAGTTTACGTACACGTGTATATGTAACGTAACGCGTACATCATGCACTAATATAAACATTGTGACATCGCAGCTTTGTTTGCACTCGGTTATGATAACCGGCATAACACGTGCGAGCGCGACGGATAGCCGATAGTGTCATCACATTCATAAATCTCACGTGTAACACATTAATTAAACAATTAGCGGACTCGTAAAAAAAACTTCCATACAACAGGTAAGTTTCCTAAAACATACACACAAATATTTGTATATTCCACCCACAAACACCGTCTAATTGGGGTCGATCAATTGATAATGCCGATAGTCGAACGAACGATACGGCACTAATTGGATATTAACTATTAAAAACTCATCAGGTGTATTAAGGAGATGTTTATACGCAAATTGTGTCGATAACGCATAGCTATGTAATTAACGCTGTGGCAACAACGCACGCACGCACGCACTGATACACGTGCATATCCTACCACCAGCAAGTGATATTTCTGATGATTCATCCATTTGTGCTGGTGGGAGGATACTTGTATCCGACCGGATAGCGACCACCGTACACTGGTGATAAAACCTGCCATAGTGGCCCACCTTGTGTGGGTCGCGTTCCAGGGTCAGCCAGTGTATATCCGGTTCTCCCCAGGGGGCTTACCCCCTGATCCTAACCCTTTTCCCATTCCTTTTTCCTTCCCCTCCCCCTTGGCCCTTTGGCAGGCCGGCATGATCTTGCCGACCTACCATGGACACATTGTTTATCGTTGGTCGACACTATTCTCGGATTGCGCTACACTTACCATCAGGTGTAGCGTAGTCACTTTGCCGAGCCAAGATAAAAAAAAAATTGTTAGCATAATATAATTTTATTAGCGATAACACAAGTTTTAAGGATAAAAAAGATTAGACCGAACTACACCAACCTGCATCCAGCCAACAGACTCTGCCGATATATCTCGACGCTGGACTTGCCCGTGATCTGATGCCCCGTGAGATACGTGTTGTGAGAGCTGTTGATGAAGTAATGCGCCATCGGCTGATCCATGTCATCGCACAGGTCCAACTTGTTCGCCGCCACGATAGGATTGTCTTCAGACATTAGGAATCTGAAATGAAAATGTTGAATCACGATTTTTAATCAGGCTGAGAGCGCAAAATTAACCTCCAAGGGATATGCTACCGTCCAGAACATAAAAAATCCATTACAGTCGCAGACGGAAGATCTTTACAAGGTGGTAGGTCTCTCGTATGCGAGAGACCGTCTGGGTTGAGACCACCGCTTTATATATTCCTGCTGTCAAGCAAGTGTGTAAGCACAGTTGTGTTTCGGTTTGAAGGACATTGAAGCCAGTGAAATTACTGGGCATTAGGAGACTTTACATCTTATGTCCGGGATGACGAGCGCAATGCCATGCCGTGCTTTGTAATGCAAAGTTCTGTGTGGAGTTGCTTCTGTTTATGGGCAGGCGTAGCGCTTACCATCAGTCGAGCGCCTTGCTCGTCTCGTCATACAATAAAAAAAAACATTAGTCACCGTATGTCCTACATCTTCGCGTGCCAACATCTTGTGCAACTCTAGTTGCTTTTTCGTCAACATAAGATTTAAAATTATCTTTGAATCAGTTTTTGATAAAAACATTTAAAAAATGAAAGTTATGGCGTCCCGACAAAAAAACCTTTGTCAAACTATGTCAAACCTGGTACTAGTTTGAGAAATAATATATAGAAATTATTCATAGCACATTTCACTCTACAAGTTTACCTGAAACGAGTGTTTGCCTTATAAGTCATTCCTGTTAGTTCGTTAACATTTCAGTTATTATTATTCTATGACTTATTAAGGGTAAATCCCACAATTCATCATTTATAAATGACTATGTCCGATACTTTTAAGGTCGAAGCATTGATTGCTATGTACTTTGCTTCTAGCTTAACATAAGTACACAGCAATCCACACTTTAAAAACTCGCCATAAACATAACATATAATATGGTTATTGCTTTAAATAGATGACTACTAGGTGATAAGACTGTCGGAATGCGAAAGTCAGTCTGAGTAGGTACCATCGCTTGGTCTTTTTCTGTCGCCAAGCAAAAATGTGTAAGCGCTGTTGTGGTCCAGTTTGAAGCGCCTTGAAGTCTATTATGACCAAGACCCAAGACATTATGTCACGATGAGCGTAGTGCAGCATATTATAATAAATCATTTAAAGTTCTGAATGATCTTTTAATTCTGTTACTATTTATTGGCAGGCATAACGCGTTACCTAGAGCGAGAAACATGTGGAATTAGAATGTGGCTTAAAAACACAACACGAACGTTCATGCCCCTGGATTGTGATTGGTCGAGAGACCAACGTGTGACGTTTTCCGATAAAAATCTGGACGATGCGATGGGACGTTCCGTTTTTGATTTTTTGCATTCTAAGGGGGCTGATCGTCTCGTCTTTCGAAAACCGTAAAAACCGTCGAAACTACTAACTCAATACAAACTTTGAAATAAAAAATAAAACATTAAAATTGGTCCACCTACAAGAGTTATGATGCTAAACACAAACAAGAAGATATCAATCTTATAACATCCCTTACTGGGTCGGCGATTAAAAACGTAATATCAATCGTACCAACCTCAAAAACCCATCAAATGTTAGCTGCGATCTCTGCTGATGATATTTGTTGTGTTCGTACGCCTTGATCAGATCCTTGGATCGTTGCAGATCAGCATACGGATGGAGAATCTCGTTGAGCCTCGGATCCCGCTGCACCTCGTTCAAAAAATCGACCAACTGGTTGGCCGATAAGTGTGGTTTTCCGTCGGTTCTGAAACAATGGGTACAGATCAGAAACGATGGGGATAAAGTCGATTAAAAAAACTACTCTCCATTTATGGGCAGATAAACTACAGGAAATTTACCACGTTTTACAGAATCAACAGGAGTACGTTGATCGCAAATGCCTGTGCCAAATACTAGGAGTACGAACCCGCGGAGAGTTCAGAAAGCAATGGTTTATAAAAAAATCTACAACTGGATTTGCCTCGACTCATTAGTCCAATGACAACGTACGAAACCATGAGGTACTGGGTACAAATCCCAGGTCGGGCAATCAAATATTTTGTTTCGAGTTTTTGATTCAAAAAATTACATATTGACCGGAATTAAATGTGTCCGGTATGACAGGCTCGCCCCCTATGCCTATCACATAATGGATCTGAAACAAGCTTAGCGAACAGTGGATGCACTAATTGCAGCACTAGGACGTATTATAAATGCGAAAGTGATTATTGGTTTATCCATCTTTCACGGAACAACGAATCTATATGTTTTTTTGAATAGAGATATTTTATGCTAAAACGTGACATAATGATATAAGATACCATCAGGTGACCTACTTGCTCGTCTATAAAAAATATTTTGTACAGAAGCCGTTATGGTCTGCGGATCATTATTTAAAATCAAGCCGCTAATTTTATGAAAACATCGTACAGATACAGGCACTTGTAAACAAATCGACAATTACATGAGCGTTTTATTAAAGCTAATTATACGATACCGCGTGTTCGTTGTTTAAAGTGTGATTTATATGGGTGTCAAATGGGTGACGAGCTTTAACTTGCCCCGATCGACCTGGCAATTACATCAAATTGACGGGGGCAGAATTGTGTTGACCTTTACTATAAAACTGACACATTGCAATTGCGTGTATTATTGCATTACACACTAGGTTAATTTTTATTATTTCTTCAGTCATCAAACCATAATTATCTGTCAATATATAATTAATAAAAATATTGTTTGGGTATTACCTTTTATCTGTTCTTTTGAAGGTGTAATATTAGTCGTGTAATTACAGTCAATCGGGGTAACTTTGATTAACAAGGGTAACTTTGACAGTCAAATCGCCAACGACTTTTTAATTTTTACGTTGACAACGTTAAGTGCAATAACATTGAATTTATGCAATGTGTGTACACAACAAACTTCGTAAATGAAATCTTAAAAAAAAACGAAGCTCTTAAACGAAGTTAATGTCGAAATCTTTCGAAAAGTTACTGCGCTCAATTGTTGTATTTTTTTTAGTGGAAAACTTTCAGATAACTCGTGAATCGTGCTGCTATCTTTAAATAAAGATAGAACTACAACTTTATGGTTTTATTAGCTTAACTATGACTCCATTGCATCTGACATTTGTTATAAATATAAAACAATGCCATCCTGAAGCCATAAAATGTTTAAAATTTATGATTTCTGTGATAATTAACATCTGTATCAAAGTTACCCATATAGGGGTTGTAACTTTGACACACAAC
The DNA here is from genome assembly GCA_949126905.1 of Amorpha juglandis. Classification (NCBI taxonomy): domain Eukaryota; kingdom Metazoa; phylum Arthropoda; class Insecta; order Lepidoptera; family Sphingidae; genus Amorpha; species Amorpha juglandis. The sequence goes on along the minus strand of OX421374.1, from coordinate 14,019,922 downwards.
AAAATTGCAAGTTTTTAATATAATTTACTATTTTTATAGGCCATAAATAATTTGAGAGTATGAAAACCAACCTGAGAGCACTGATTATGCTAACTCTATTGTCTCATATTTACCATGAGTAAAAGTGAGCTATAAAATATAGTTTTGATCTGTCAAAGTTACCCTGATTGACTGTACTTAAACTACTTTATAATTACTTAAACGTAGAAGGGCCTACCCTTCTAAAGCAGATGCAGAGTCGATAGGATGAGTACCAATCTAATAATAGATCCTAACAAGAGCCGGAGCTTAGTCTGAAGTATATAGTTTCGAATTCATCACGTTGTTAGGCTGCCGAGTTTCAGTTCCTTGGAATATTGCAGGATTACAATTAACCTTGCATGCTGACAGGTGGATGTCTAATATGTTTGTACACGATTGAATATCGACCTCCGTACACATGGTGAAAAACCCGCCATAGTGCTATACTATTTGTGTGAGATAACCGGAAGTCCAAATCCCATTATTTACCTTTTAGATCGACAACCCGTTCATAATTCTGGTATTGTATGTGTTTATGGACGGTGGAGATCACTCATTATCAGGTGACCTACTTGTCGGTTTGCTGATTTATGCTATAAAGAAAGCGTGTTACAACATATAACATAACGTGAAACAGATATTGCCGAATTAACGGCAATTATGAGTAACTGGAAAAATCTATTATATAAAAATAAGTCGGGTTTTCCTTCCTGACGATATAACTCCAGAACGCAAGAACCGATTTCCACGGTTTTGCATTCGTTGGAAAGGTCTCGGGCTCCGTGAGGTTTATAGCAACGAAAATCTAGGAAAAATTTCAATAGAAAAGCGGGAAAATAGGGAAAATCATTTTTTAAATACAGCGCCATCTCTGATACATAGCATGTACTACAAACCAATATTTTAAGTAGATGGCGTCGGTGCGTGACACATTGCTGACAGATGGCGCCACTGTTAGGCTACTTTTATCCCGGAAAATACAGATCACGCGGGCAGAGCCGCGCGGGACAGCTAGTAGTATATAAAACTATTAGGGGATTATGAGAGGTTATTACCACCAAGTGTGTAATAATTAGATTAGTGACTTTTATTATTTTATCTTGCGTGACATCCCACTACTTTAGAGACTATATTGTATTTGATAAGTACCATGTAATACAAATATAATGTTTTCCATTGTATCCACTGACGCGACAGTCGGCAGTATTATGCATAGTGAAGTTACTGGGTGACCGCTATGGCAGGTTTATCACCATGTGTCTGGTGGTCGCTTTCCAGTCGCGTATAAAAATGTATCTAGTAACGTCGACAATTTAAATTTGGAGAAATTTTCCGCATAATGTATGAAATATCGTATTTAGCTAAACAACTAAACTGAAACATACATGTATGTATAAGTATATGTATGGCTCCGAATACGTTGATTAAAGTATAGCCGAGTGGCTGACTACCTCAAAATCTTTATGCTTATATACTTTTCGGGTAAAACAGAAATACTTACTTATTAAAAGCATTGAATGCCGTGGGGGATTACGAAACATATTTTCATATACATATTTTGTTTACAACATGATGGAAGCATAGAAAACTCATACCAAACAATATCGTTTCTAAAGGAGCAACTTTATTACGGCAGTGTGTTACACGGAATACCTAGCAACATTATTTCTATGCGGCGCATATAATTAGGCGCAATGGGAGAGCAGCCGACTGCGAAGTGTGGGACTTTGGGGTTGAATCCCACACCGAGATAAATAATATTTGTGTAATATAAAAATATTTCTTTCCGGTCTGGGTGTTGTGTGACCTCAAGTTCCTCGTAGTGGTAGTGTCATGAGTGGTAGAGCCACGCTGTAGACAGTTTTGTCTACAGCATGAATCGGCCGGCTCGACCGGTTCGTTCTTACAGAAAACCTCAATTTGCTTTTTCCTTCTTCGGATTGTGAAGCAGCATTTGTACAGGCCGCCATGATTCTAGTGACCGACAAACTAATTGTTTGTCGGTGGTCGCTGATTATTTTTGGACTGCACTGCGCTTACCATCAGATAATCATCAATAACACAGTCACTATGCCGTGCCCAGATAACAAAGACACAATCGTATCCAATTAAAAGTCATAATAAGATTACTCACAGGTTATTAAATATCTTCTGTACTTCGGCACGTTGTGTGAGACTCTTGTAAAAGGCGAAAAAGTCCTCAAACTGGAACTTGGACTGGCTGATAGTATCGTTCTTGCCGGTTGGTAGCCCTGACTCGCTGAGCGCTTTCTCAACACGCTTTTTGTCCTCTTTGTTTTGCGCGAACAGCTTGACAATACTGCGAAATAAAAATATAATGAAACTCACAAATAGCGTTTTGTCTCGAGCGCTCGTGATTCTGGAAAATAACAAAAGCTAACTCACAAAAGCAACAAGATTTTCTGAAATATATAATGTTGTAAAAAGTCCACGGAAAGAAATGATGTTTTAAGATCAAGAATCTCTTTATTGGTCAAGAACAATAATGTTTTATATATGGTGAAAACAATATTGCTAGAATTCAGCATTTTATTGGTTTGATTTCAATGCAAAAATCGATAATTTATTATCTCAAATAAATAGTAAATGTTCTGGATAGGAGAAATAATCAATATCTTTATGAGGAGGGTTGGATCTCTTCGATTTCAAGTACCTACATATCAGAATCAGTAGATTATTTTATTGTAAACCAAATGGTTTACATTAATTAAATTATTAAAATTATTGTGAATCATTTTAACCATAGGTTTAACCACATGATGTACCTACTACCGTTTAAATTGAACCATATAGTCGGGCATTCATTACACTTTCGTGCTAATTTGTAAAAACCGATAATTGCCGAAGCACATAATTTATATCGTACTGTATCGTCAGGGGTGAAAACAGTACAGCAGCGGTTTGCTGCTGTACTGTTTTGATAATATATTTGACAGAAATATTTTGAAAGAAATCAACTTTAACTAAATGTTATTCAAGCCAATGAATACAATACATATTATATATCATAAAATCACACGCGCTTGATAGTCCGGACTTTTTCCTTTTTGACCTTTTTGTCAGGACTTTTAATTTTTATCTGGTAACCCTAGAAGAGATTTGGGCCGTAATACCAACCTATAATTGTAACTAGAAATATAAATAATGAACAGAATTCCAAATTTATTGACTGTTGGTTGTGCCCTTGAGTGTAACTTGAATAGGAAAGATAACTTCATTCTCGGAACTACGGAAGTCCTTGAATCTGTTCATCATATCCTTTTGAAATAACAAGATACGACAAAATTAAATATTACACACGATTTAGGAAATATCCCGATATATTTCACAGAATATAGATAAACGAGACAACCGGAAAATCATCATAACACCGATATACGATTCATAAATGAATTATCTAATGTTTTTTTACACTTTATAAGTGGTAGAGTTAGAGTCTGGAGGCCTTAATCTTCTTCCCCTTGCCAATACCTTAATAATCCCTTTCTTTTATGGTCGGTAGCATATCCCTAAGGTATTGTAGATGTTCATGGGAGATGAGACCATTTACCATCAGGTGATCCACTTGCTCGTTTGCCGAGTTCGTTCGATTAAGCTCTAACTCCTCACTTAGGACAGTGTCCAGCACTGGCGCAGTATAATATAGTGCTAATAATAATATGATATTTTTGGACTAAACACAAACGATATAAATAATTTTGATTCATGGTTTATTAATGACTTTAACAATGTTACCGCTGCCGCTTTACAGACAACACTATGTCAGGATTCGTAGATTTGAGAATTGTCTCTCCTCTATAATAAGTGTCCGTCAGAACGACGACTGTTCAAATAATTATATTTTTTTTATCAAGGCATAGCAAAGTTACTCTACTCGACTCGATTATGAGACTTAACATCTTATGTCTCGGTGTGACGAGCGCAGTTTAGTGCCGTGCAGTGCTTTGTGATTCAAAGTTCTGTGCGGTGTTGCTTGTGTTTTTGGGCAGGCGTGACGCTTATCATCAGGCGAGCGACTTGCTCGTCTCATCATTCAATTAAATAGAAAACATGTACATAACAAGCATCAGATGACCCACATGCTCATTTACCGGCTTAATGCTGTAAAAATGTCCTTAGTAAATGTTTAATTTTAAAATTTACGAGTTTTTAAGTGAGTTATCATGACGGGTTGTAAAACATGCTTTATTTATTATGTTATATGGAACAATAACCGTTATATCTGGGGCTTTCCTCCGGCTATAAATCAGACCTCATAACTGCCGTATTTATTGCGAGTTCTATGTTCGGCCTTCTATTATTATTGATTCATAAACGTTCGGATGTGCATATCGTCGCTTGCGAAACATCATAAAGTACCAACTACCTTAGTCTCTAACGTTCCGTGCCTATAGGGTGCTAATGGATTGGAATATGGCGAGCCTGTCGCCAAATCAATCAATCAATAAAGATTTTGATTGTGATTGTGATTTTGATTTTAATTTTGATTTTATTTTTATTTTGATTTTGATATTATACCCCTACCACACCATAGTACAAAAATAATATCCGCAAAACGTGGGTGCAGCATTAGATGCAGAGTTTGTAAGAGTCTTTAAGTGCAAAACCTCTACCTATCATACTTTATCGTCAGCATACGAACTGTAATAACATAATACTACATTTAATACAGCAATTAATTCAACAGGACATTACAATTTATCATAGACGATACCCGGCTTGATACACGTTACTCGTACCAAAAGGTCAGCGTATCCCCTACTTTATATCAATTTGTTACGTCATGTTAAACATGACAAAATATGAATTATTGTGGATCAACGAAAAACATATAAAGGCTCGAAAGATTTCTATATTTAAATTATATATTAGTAGCTTTTTCTCGCGGCTCCATCTGCGTTGAACCTCTCTTTTCTTGGTGTTTCAAAATGATTTCTGTGAGTCAATCTTTACGGGAATAGCGGACTTTTCTATAAGCCTTTTTAAAACCTTCCATATTTTTAGTGAATTATTTGATGTGTCTCATAAGGTTTAGTCAACGTGACATGCAAGCGCCCGATTTCACGAAGTAATAACAAGACATCGCATTTCCTCTATATAAATATAAATAAATAACACCCAACAGTCACACACATAGCCCTGACCCCACAGTAAGATACGAGTCTTGTGTCGTGGGTATCAGGAACTACGAGAGACTTTCGGTCTCACAACACCCGGACCCCGAAACAAATATTTGTGGATCAGACAAATATATGCTCGGTGCGGGAATCGACCCCACGGCCTCACGTTTCACAGTCGGCTACTCGCCCACTGCGCCACAGAGACTCTAAAATAACTAGATAAAAAACAAAAAAAGCTGAAAACAATTTGAGTCGGTTCTATTGCAATTTAATGGATAATGATTGATAAAAAAATACTATAATTTGTAGTCAAAGAGTCATCATCAAATTCGATGCATAACTTTTCGAAAATTTTGTCATTCATCCCGAACTTTATTACCTCCTTAAAAATTGAATTTTGTTTTTAAATGTGACCACCACCGAAATAAGCCACATCGAATACAAAAAGAATCATCCAAAACTGTCAACATTTGGCGGAGTGTCGGTAAACATGCATAAAAAAACAGGCAAATTGACAACCTTCCTCCGTTTTTTTTCGTCGGTTATTATGTATGCAGCTTCTATGCACAATAATTTCATCAATTACTTGAACAATACCTGCATTATGTGAACGCTTGAGTTGTACGTGACATTGCGTGCACAAAGCGAGTACATATTGTGTGGATAAATACAGATATGACCTTCCGATTAGGTTATGCGTCTTATGGTCCAGTTAAACACGAGTACACATGACGTCACACAACACGGTGTAGTCATAGTGATTAGTCAAATCTTCCGCAGTTTTTGAGACGCGTCGCGTTGTGTATACTAGTAGAGTAAAGTTTTTGAGTCGTAGAGCCACGCTGTGGACAGTTCTGTACCACTGTCTCACAGAAAACAGACGTAAAGTAGCGGCTTGCTGCAGCGTTTCGTAGGGTGAGTGAGAGATCCGGAGGCCCAAATCCCCCTCCCCTTTAAATCTAAATAATTATCCCTTTCCTTTAAGGTCGGCAACGCCCCCATGATTCTTCAGGTATTGTGTGTGTTTATGGGCGGTGGAGATCACTTACCATCAGGTGACCCACTTGCTCGTTTGCCGGACTATGCTATATAAAAAAAACATGACGTCACACAACACGGTGTAGTCATAGTGATTAGTTAATTCTTCCGCACTTTTGGAGACGCGTCGCGTTGTGTATACTAGTAGAATGTGCCCAATGCGTGGCTCGACTCGCACTAGCACACGTCGCTAATATTTTTTTTATCCTGGCAAGGAAAAGTGTCTATACTGCACCTAATGTTAGCTCAGTGCGGTCCTAATACGATCTCGACAACATTTTTATTATGACTTTTTAGATGTGGGACTAATAATAGAGTTGTAAATAGAGTTAAAATATGTATTTTATTTATTTTGTTTAAAATAGAATACATTGCCAACTTACTTCAGTTGATGATTATTCTTCAGTTCTTTCCGTAAACAATTAATCATAAATTAATTTTAACTTCATTCATATTTGTGGACGCGTTTACACCTCTTCGCGACCTCTATATTCCATTGTTTTCAAACTTCACTGAAACTGTCACGTTATAGTGATGTAAAGTTACTAAATGGAAAACGTATTCGTCTATTCGTCGTATTCTCATTGCGTCACAACAATCAAGATCCAAATTCAACTTTGTACTACATTATACGCCATTGTTCCTAGCTTTTCAGATTTCGCATCGCCAGACGTATTCCTGACAGGCACCCGCGTATCCTATTCCCCAAAACCTATTAATGAACATGTCAACGGACCCTATTCGATTACATCCGACACAATGTTACTGCTACTACCTAGTATCTGGTACTGTTGTGTCATTGAAAGTGATACAAATGTAGATCTTGCGTCTAGTATTTACAAATTAGGTAGAAATTTCATCGAGTAAGACTTTTTTAACAAACAGTGATTCATTAATATCAAGCTATATTTCAGCTAAGATGATGCAGAGCCAGATACAGTAAAGACATTCTTAAGGCCTGAATCACATTAATTACATGTTATAGATAGTTCTTGATCTGACATAAAATATATTTCTCAACTTACTTCTTAATCATTTAATGACAAACATTTTTTCAGTAAGTCACGTAATTACTTTACATGTAAAACTGACAAACGTATGACCCATTCATTTTCGAAAGAATAACAAAATTATTTTCTGAATAGACTCTAGACTCCAGCTAAGCGGGTGTTGATAGACGAAAATAAATCCGCCTTCACGGTTCCATAAACAACAAAAAAATAGAAACGAATTATAACTAATCGAACAAAATCACTGGCCATCATAAATCATCCATGCACTTATTATTAAAGCAGCAAAAAAATTAAAAGACAATGAAGATCAAAGAGGAGAACTAATTCGCGCGGAGCTCGAGCGACAAATGCTATCGTTTTTTTGCTAAAACATCGAAGTTTTATGAGCGATCCGGTTTGATGCAAGTCTATCAAACGTTATTACTATAATATTTACGCATAAATCAATCCTGTATACAGAGATCTAAGTTTACAATTCGGCCTTGAACAACCCGAAAAATATATCTGATTTCTTTGATTTCATATAGCACTACAGTGACTAAACACATAAACAAAAAAAACTGAAAACCCGACATGTGATACAAAAAATCGCGAACAAATTTACATACATACATACAGGTCATATAAAAAATTACGTCCTTCATTAAAACCTCAGGTCGTTTACTGTAAATTTATTAAAACTAATTATAGTAAATTAAATTAATTATGAAAATAAAATAATAATTTAATTATGTAAGTATATAGACTCTATAAAACGTCTTCCTGATTTTAGTGGTCGCCTTGGATATTTAAGTGACCGAGTCGTATTTTGTGTCATTATGAACCTAAATTATAAAAAGGGCTATGAGTCTCCGTAAATCTGCTGACATACACTGACTACATAATATACATTAAGATATTTTTTTATATCCCAATTAATTGCAAAATAGTCTTATAATGTTGTCGCGGCGGCCAAAATAAAACTATGATTGAAAAGTATGGGAATACTTACTTTTTAACAAGGATTTTGCCCGACTTGTCCGCCTTGAGCGTGATCTTGGTGTGCAACTTTTCCAAGAACTTGATGGTGGGATTGTTCAGTTGGTTCAGATTGTACGTCAACGCGAAGAGTTCCTCGGTCCACATCTGACAACAATGGACATTCATCAGTTTCTAAATGTTTCTAGACTTTCACGATTTGTATACTTACTTTATTTAATAAGTCAGTCATCCCGCGACCACGGCCGATGCGACTCGGTCGAAACGTCGGGAAATAAAGAAATTGATATTATAAATATTACACTATTGAGACCGGTTTTAAATTTATTATTTTCTAGTATAAAAAAAAACGTAATACGTTTTACAAATTATGTTTATTTTGAAAAATACATATATGATTCTGATACAGTTCTTCAAATTTGGCAATATTTAGTTCGAAAATGATTTGATTAAAAAATGCTTTCATTCCGCGTAGCTGCGGACACATATTGCACATAGTAATATGTGCTACGAGATTGCTACATACGATAGCTGTACATATTAATGGAGCTTATAAAGGTTGACAGCTTCTGATAAACGCTTTCGCAAACAATCTGAAATTATCAGTGAGACGCATTAGAGCACGGACCGCCGCACTGTTCTAATCTCCATTTATATACATTTAGTGGACATAAAAGCTTTCAGGATATTCATGTGCGTAATTTAACAACTAAAGGAAACCACGCCCTTTATAGTTTCCGTTATTTTGTCTACACCTCAATTCAATTTTATCTTCAGTTCAGTCGCATTTCGCCTTTGTTCTAACTGCGGCCAGGTTGACAACATCTGTTGAAACAGTAACGACCGGTTGATAATGAAGAATTCAAACCTATAATCCTATATCAACATAGTGTACCAGCGCTGTTAGTTCTACTAGTTTAGCGTCTAGGCATTTTGTAAAACTAAAACAAATAATGCTCAATTTAATTGTTTCACAATTTGACATCGCTTTACAATACACACAAACATGCCAACCTAGAAGTTGCTTAATGCCGAGAGGTTAATTAGAACCCAATAGAATAGCTCTAGTTTTACGAGCAACCTAGAAACAGTGAAAAGCCAGCGCGGCGTCTACATTATCCCTACCCATGTACATATTTGTTTAACTCGAGTCGTAACAACATTCAGTTATAACATTCCCTAGAAGTTTTACTCCAAATACATAATCATTACACTTAACAATAGAAAACAATGGAACAAAGTGATGAAATATTTCCATTATTCAACTTCTATAATAAGCTAGCCTAAACTTCAATACAAGCGCCTACATAAATTATTATAAAGAATGACTTATGATACATAGAAATACTGCCTAATATGTACATCTGTCTATGTTATACGTACCAATACACTTTATAAGTCATAAAAAAACGTATCAATAAGTTATTTGCACATCAAAACGTCCGGAATGATATATACATGTGTGAGTTAAAACGTAAGGCGCGACCGAGGAGCTTGAGTGCTTTCCAAATAAAAACAGGGCGCCGATAATGGGCAATTTAAATGAAAACGTCAAAACAATGAACACAGTAACGGTTTCAACCACAAATGGTTGATTTAACGCAGCGTTGTTTTAATTTCAGGCATACAGTTCTGAAACAATGGAGCGATGGATGACATGGCCCGCCTGTCGCCACCGCGCTGCTCCCCGTGAAGACGCTGCACATACCGCCGAAGTATAAAAAACAATATAGAAAATAGTATGTAATCAGAATAGTAAAATAGGGAAAATATTCAATATTAATAACGAGCAATAGCAAATAAAACGACCAAGAGCGTGTCGGACCACGCACAATAAAATATACCAAAAACTATACAACCTAACTTATTCAAACCAATTTTCGTTTGAACGTCCTTTCAAATTATACCACCTAAATTTTTTCTCAATTTTCCACCTCTTAGTTTAAAGATTAGTGACAGGGACATATCTAAAAAAGTAATTTAGTATCCTTTATATAATTTTTAAGAACCTGTATAACAATGCCACACATGTTAAATAAAAAAAGTCACCCTTAGTGACACGTATAAAGAACAAACCTTAATTATACTACACCTTTGTCTACCGGTTCATACAATACAAATGCCACCAAAATTAAATCCATAAAGAGCAAATAGTCTCCGAGCAAAATAGCTGGTAAATAAAATGTAAAATAGCGGCTAACAAACGGACAGGCAGGCATGACGAAATTATAAGCCCTCCGTTATTGCCATTCGTCTACGGAATCCTAAAAAATACAATGGATTCATTAAAAAATTTGACAAAAAAGATCAGCTCAGCATCTTCCCTTAAATATAATTAAAGATGACTAAGAGAAAAGAAAGGAAAAAGTTTTAAAATGGGCAAATTATTTTATGGAATATTAGTGGTAAGCTTATTATTGTTACTAACATTATCGCACGCCAATATTCTTGAAGGGGTAAACAGATGTGCAACCAGTACACACACAGTTCCTCGAATGCAGTCTCATGATGTATGATGATAGATGGCAGGCCTATCGCCGTATAGTGCACAAAACTCATGTATGATTTGAATGCAAAAACGCAAACACTACTAAGTATTTTGATTCCCCAACCTGGGAATTTAACCTCACCTATTTCTCAGCTTTAAGTAAGCTACCACTAGACTAATGACGTGGCTCATTATTATTACGGGGGTGCAATTCGAACCCTATAGAATTGCTGGTGGAAGGGCATCGGAAGCAAATTTATGCTCGACTGAATAGCGACCACTGTGTACACATGGTAAAACCCAAACATAGCGGCTTGTTCAAGCGAGTCGCGTTCCTGGATCAGCCAGTGTATATGCAGTAACTTCAGTCCGACATAATACAATGTCCAAATACAATGTCGACCGTCGAGAGACGCAACATTGTATTGAAGAGAACATACAGTAAAAATTTGCATTCAAAACTATGCAGTGTACAAATGTAGATACAATATTAACAAAAAAGTTTAGCACAAAACCAGAGGATAAAACCACACCCGTTACTGGTGTGCCAGATATAGAAACGCACATTAAAAATGTCAAGACCTTATTTTCGTACGATTAAAATTTAACCCACAAATTGACAGAGATAAGCGGGCTGGACCTGTGTGGATTTCACACCCATTTCAACTCATTAATACTGAAAATGTCAGCAGTTCAGCGAGCGCTCGTTAGATTTAAAGCGACACATCACAAGTTTGATTTCCGCTTCAAAGCATTGGCATTTATTTTGGTTGATAAAGGACTTAAGGCTTTTGCGATTTAGGATTCCTGCGACTCGGAAAATTACATTGTATGATTGTCTTTGTATCCAAGGACTGTCTGATCAACCAAAAGTTCTTTGTTCTTAATAACTTTATGTATGTTCATAAAATAGGTATTTGGACTATAATAATAGTATTAGTTAAATAGACCGTTATTAATTAGTCTTTATGTACCATAACTAATTACTAAGGCACAATGAACACTTTCCGGTACACTTCTTCGCAAGTGCGTTCTTCAATTAAAAGATATAATATGATACCAATTTACATAACAATTCGCAAAAGATCTAGCAAAAGGAATGGCATCTGCAAGCTTTTATCATACTTCTTTGTGTACTTTTTGTTTATTTGCGATAAAAAGACGAAACTAACTTCTTTTAGTCAACACTTGCCGGAAAATAGTACGAAGTTGAGAAAAACTTTAAGCCAGCGCTCCGCTTCCGGGAAACAGTTTTAAATCGCAAACTACTAACAAACTATGAAACAAAACTAACAAGTAAATATCACAGAACCGTGATTCTTAAACTTTTCTTTCGCCGATGTATTATGTTTAATATCGTTTTATTTTTTAAATATTCGGCTTGGTTCTCATATAAAACAAACAATACTAGTACTACATACTATCAGCAGTCGTTAAGCCAAGCCAAACCCTTCAGGCGGTGTGAAAGCCTTGGCATTAGGTTCGTCACTGACCATTCGATAAAGAAGACTACTACTATTATACAACCATACCAACACCATAATAAATTATTATGTATATCCCGCACCATGAAATAGTAATATGTATACAAAACTCCCCTGACACGATAATAGCTAACTCAAAAACGGTCTACATAATTTAAATCTCCCATTGTGGTGATATTTTGCAGAGAAATAAAAATATTTCATAACATGAAAAATTTAATATTACATTTCCAACGTTGTAACATATTCAAGAAGATATATATATTTTTAAACCAGCACCGTTTACTGACAATCCGGTGACACCTTGTGAGAAATGCCCACAAGCCAAACGAAAATGTGGACCAACGAGAGTCGTAAGTATCTCTCGACACGTGAAAATAATTATGCTGGGCTTCTTAATTGCTCCTTCACGATAACTGCAGAATTGCCAGAGACTATATAAGTTACTTTACATTTCTGAAACGATACGAGACTTAACATACCTACAATTATACGTATTTAAATGTTAATGTTGCAATAGTAGAAATCGAGCCCGAGCTCTCCAGAATAACACTCTACATTAGAATGGACAAGAGCTTTAAAATTTAATCCCTATATTACAGTGGCGTACGTCGCCGACCGCCCGTGCCTCAATGCTCTGCGGAACTATTTTGGACAACGTTCTCGTTTATGGTATTAATGTTGTGATTGCTTCGTTCAATATTGATATTAAATTGTTATTCAACGTTGCCAGTTTTGAATATGAATAATATAACACCCAACAGTCGCATACATAGCCCTAACCACATAGCAAGATACAAATATTTTGTAATGATTTCTTACGTTTACGCGAATGTTACACATTGCAATAAAAGAAGTTTAATCGGATTTATCGCGGTTTTTTATTTTAATTTTGATCCCGACGTGTCGAAAGATTTTCAGCCCTCGAGGTTACGGGGTGACTAAGGGTATGTAGGTTGTCCCGAAATGTGATAACTTTTATCCGACCTGGGATCGAACCTGAGACCTCAGCACCGTGTGCACAACTGCGCCATCGAGACAGTCTAAGCATGTACTTAACGAATAACAATACATCACAGCGGAGACACAATGACGCGAACTATTCTCCCGTATCCCATTCACCCCGTATTCATAAATAACAAACGTATCCGAAATCCCCCCCCGCGTGAGACACGCTGGATCCTGGGGAAAATCTGCGCTTTGAGTAATGGGATGTTATTATTATTGCATGTAACATAAATCATAATGTTTCTATTGTCGCGTATGTCAACTCATTTTGCATAATTTCATTATTCATTCTTCATCATTATCTTCTATCGTACATATTGTATAATGCGTTTCTTATGAAAGAGTATCATATTAACTATTCTTGAATGCATTTTAGAGATTTATGAGTGGTAAACCCATGTTGTAGACAGTTTTGTCTACAGCAGAAATGGGCCGACTCGACTGGGTCGTTACCACTGAAAACCGACGTAAAGTAGCGGTTTGCTGCTGCGTTTCGTACGGTGAGTGAGATATACGGAGACTCAAATACCCTCCCCTTCCCAATCCCTAATTATGCCTTTCCATTTAGCTAGGCAATGCGCCCATAATTCTCCTGGTATTGTACATATGGAGATCACTTCCCATTGACGCACTTGCTTGTTTGCCGGCCTATGCTATAAAAAAGACACACGTATTTTGTATAGGATTTATGCCAATACTGACAATCTAATTTTCATGCCTTCTTTACTATTCGTTTGCATGCTTCTTCAATAATTCTGCGTATTCGAAAAGTTAATAAAACGGGAACGGCTTTTATAACATTGAGACTTGAGATTAATAAATTAGACCGGTGAATTTATATCGCATGTTTCTGCAACTGTTCAATATTCCGTTTTAAATCCCAACAAAAAGAGGTGTTATAATTAGTTTAAACCCTTTGTCTGTCTGCGTACGTGCGTGCGTTCGTACCTCTGTGCGTATGTGTGCGTGCATGCGTGCGTGCGTGTGCGCGCGTACACACGAGTATGTCTGTCTTCCTGTAGCATAGTAGCGCTTACATTTATACAGTGAGACAGGGAATTAGGAAAGCGGTCAAACGTATAACATCCCTATTTTCTGTCGGGGGTTAAAAACATCTTGTTTTTTATAGCATAGGCCAGCAAACGAGCAAGTGGGTCACTTGATGGTAAGTGATCTCCACTGCCCATGTACGCCCACAATACCAGAAGAATCATGGGCGCGTTGCTGACCTTAAAGGAAAGGGATAATTAGGGATTGGGAAGGGGAGGGGGATTTGGGTCTCCAGATATCTCACTCACCGTACGAAACGCAGCAGCAAGCCACTACTTTACGTCGGTTTTCTGTGAGACAGTGGTAACGACCCGGTCGAGCCGGCCCATTCATGCTGTAGACTAAACTGTCTACAGCGTGGCTCTACCACTCGTAAATCTACGAACGAAATAAACGAAATAAATATTTAACTAAATCCATACTTTGACCATTTTAGATACTATAATATGTAAATATGTCCATTAAATCTGTATCTAATAGTAGACATCTTTATACAATAAACACTGTCTGATCACGGACAGCAGGCCAGGGAACCTATCGAACATTCTCGATAAAAGTCAACGCAGGTAGAGAACACGATACCTAGACGTAATGAAAAATCCATACCAGGTCAAACGTTCACCCAGAAATGCCGAGCCAATACTGTAGTAAAGTTTTTAATCTGTGACGACACGGTAACGTACCTCTACTGGCTCGGTACGCACCGTCGGGTCCAGATATCAAATATGATATATAATATACAAAAGGCACGGGTGCCTTTGTCCCGTCGTCGGATTCACGAGAAAGTTCCAACAATCCGCCCGTGCAAAAGTCTATACCGCGATAACAAAATACCACTGGCGTTGTGAATTTAAAAATGAATAGTTGCTTTTCAAAAGGAATGGTTTGTGTCTTGTGTGTACACTTCAACTTTAAGTTATGTTTTTTCTATTACATAAAACTGATTGCCTTAGATTATTTGTGTCAGAAACTCATTCATGTAGTCGAAATATTCTTTTTACTGGAAATGTGACTGTTTTGACTCATACAATTATGCGAATATATAAATACAACTTTATTCAGAATAGAATTGCATTCACTGAATAAAAGTGTTTCTTTATTTTTTTGTAGGAGTTATTCCGGCTTATCGCCACTATCCGCCTTCCTACTTCGTCCAGTATTAGCATCTTACGTAATAAGACCATTAGCTCTCATATCTCTATACATCAAGCCAGCCCTTTATTTTGGGCCGCCCACGGGATCATATCCCTGATACATATGCACTCACGCCTGTAATCCGCAAAGGGGTAGGCAGAGGTGTAACCAGTACACCTACATTTTGCCGAACTTATTTCCGTCCCATGATTTGACAGGGGGCGATCTTACCGCCATACCGGGCACAATTTCAGACTCCGGGCTAATATTAAACATTTCGTGATAGATACCCAATAATAATACCCAAAGTTATCACTTTTACCCGACCCGGGGATCGAACCCGAGACCTCAACACAACAATCGCACCGCGTAGGCAATACCACTGTGCCACCGAGGCAGTCCCCCTGATACATGCATTAAAAAATAAAAAATGTAGTGTAACCTTTGGAACTTCACTCCTTAATTGTAATGGTCGGTAAAAGCAGTCAAGATTCATTACTGAACAATGCAACGGGAATGCACAGCTTAGGTACTACGGTGACCCAGTTTCTAGAAAACGCTGTACAAATAAGAAAAGAAATCCACCAGCCGGATTGTTCGATTGTTTGATGTGTTTTTAAATAAATCTTCCTTCTCACTAACCCTCTCGGCGGAACGTTACTTTTTAATAAAACCGACTTAAAAACTATTAGGACACTAACAATAACAAAAATAACCAATTTGGAGTCGATGCTATCGCAGTTAATTGGTTGTTGATATTATAGAAAGCACCGACTCAAAATTGTCTTTTTAAGCTGTTTAGATCTTTTTGAGTCGGTTTTATTTTTGTTAAACGTCGGGAGTATAATTAAAATAAAAAACCGCGATAATATCCATTTAAATCAGTTGTATTTCAATGCGTAACATTCGCGTAAATGTAAGAAATCATTAGGTTTTATTTTAGTATTTTTAGCGAGAGAATCAAAAAACAGTGTATAAATGACGATGTTTTAGTCTTTTTCACTCCATTAGGGATGGAATTTCCCTTTGAAATGTTATTGGAATCAACTTAGATTTATATCTCTTCTTTCGAATGAAAAATAATCATCCAAATCTATCCACATTTGTCGTAATTTTTCTTGTACATACAACAACAAAAAAATATATAGTACATTGAAAACGTCCCCCGTTTTTTCTTTCGTGATTAAAAAGTATATTTCGTATTCATTGGAGTTGCGCCGCTAGCCTAGTTTTATTCAATAACGCCATTTCTCATAAAGAACATTCATCGGACATTCTTCAACATAATTTAATCTAAAGTAATATTATATCTAAAATAATATTATAAATAGGAAAAAAGTTATTGCACTGAATAGGCTCTGAAATTACTGGACCGATTTGAAAATATTTTTCACCTCCTGCATGATCCCTGATGAACATAGGCTACTTTATCCCAAAGAAAAAACATTAACGCAGGAGGAGCCGCGGGCAAAAGCTAATACATTATATAGAGGTTTAATTAAACGAGTATGAATGCAAATAATCGTTAAACTATGTACACACAACAGTAAAATCAAAGACGCTTTTTGTCAAAACCAAACGCATAATCTACATGCTTATGCTTAAAAAAAATCAGCAATGTTCCGTTTATAAAATTCAACTAGCCAAATAATAATGAAACACTCATTCCCCGTAATCGTTCAACTGTAATCCAATAGGTAAACAAAAACAAACACCAAGCACACTTCAGGCCGTAGACAGAAACGTTAATTAAACCCGAAGATGTTGGCGCAATTTGCCGCGGTATACAAACACGATGGTGATAAATCGCCGTGCATTTCCCGCTAATGGCTTCGGGATTACTCTACGGTTATATTGCCGCCATTGTCCGGACTCCTATTATTGTTATGGCCATGACGTATTTGGTATCCCATCGATATTCCGTATTTGTTTATGCGAGAAAATGGAATGTATGAACAGTGTAAAGGTATCGTAGAAACTGATACATTAGTAACATTGATAAATCCAACGACGGATTGACTGGTCAGAGGTGTAGATGGCCATTATGATGCAAAACTGTTGGTGGTCGAAAATCAAAGAATCGAACCCGCGCCTTCTCGATTCAGAGCCACTCACACACTGCGCCACGGACGCTGTAGATTTTTCATAATATAGAATGAATTAAGTTTAAATTAATTGTCTATATCAATAATGAAAGTGTTTTTGCTGGCTGTTAATTCAAATAATAATAAATAACATATCGATTTCTCCCGACTGTAATCCTGAAATCTCAATATAATGATATTTTATCCAGATATTTAGGTCTTCTGGACTTGCCAGTCATAAATGGAAGGTGTTGACGTTAACCGCAAGGGCGCGAGTCGACTCTCTGCCGATATTCCACACGTGCCGGTATTATGCATCGATACAGCTACGCAATCTTCATTCCATTGATGAATTCCAAACGCGAACCGACATGCATTCCGATAGATCTAATTACGGTATGCTAAATTAATTAAAGGCACTTAGCACTAATTGCTATGTTAAATCTAGATAAATCCATTGAAAACATTATATTCCTTTTCATGGATTATTTCATATTGTCACTGATGGTGTCTAATTTTCTCTTACTGTTCCAACATATTCTTTTTTTCTATTCTTATGTATTTTGGGGGCTTTTGGTGACATTTTCACCATGCCAGCTCCATCGTACCCTAAACACTATATTACTTATCCTACATTATTTACGAACCTTTATATAAACATAACGTCTTCAGATAGAGGCTCCGAGAAAATACTTGGGTAAATCCCAATATGTAACATATTAATTTTGAATGTATTTGTCAGGGCCTCTCTCATAGGCCTCGTCCTACATATTCTAAATCTTCAAATTAACAAACTATACTAAACATACTTATTACACCGACCCCAAATGACAACGCGGATACACAGCCTGATGGAACAACAAATACTTTGTCTGATTTCAAACGATGGCGTTCTAATTTTCCCTACGCTAATGTGACCGGATACATCATGATGTCATCCGCCTACGTTCGCATTTCAACATATGGATTAACCAAACGAAAAGACTAAATGGCGCGGCGCGCCACGGCGTTACGAACCTTTGCTAACTACAACAATAAATGGCAATATACCTACTACTGCATAAGCACGGAACTTTTTTAAACGAAGTAAATCCTTCTAGATCCTCTCCCATTGTAAGAGATAGACAGGGTACATGCTGGTTGGTTCCCGGCTACAACACCCTACAATTGTCACCATAAACGCCATGGATGGACTCCGCGACTTTTAAAAGAAACACGAATAAAAAAGACCCATGATACACAATTGTATTATTGCTTTTACGTAGAATAAAAATTCTTTTTCAGTTATCTAAACCTGTACCTAAAATTAACAATACAAAAACCAGCTCTAATCACTAAGTTTTCAAGTTTCTGATAAAGGATCATATATTATATTGTAATTATAAGGTTAATCAGCATTGCTAAATACTGTAGCTCACAGAACAATCTCGGTGCACGTGAACAAATCAATTAGTCGAACAAATAGTCGATTATAGGGGTGTCGCGTGTTACCTGAGCGATTTCCTTCCTCGTGCAGCAGAAGTTTATGAACATGACGTTGACGAAATCCGCTCCGTAACACACCGTGACGGTCTTCTCCTCGAGCGAGCCCTGCGATCCTATCAGTACCACGTTACGGATCTTCGGGTCCTGCGAACAAAAGATAACTATGCATCAGTGACCATCACTTTAAAGAGTGGTACAGCCACGCTGTAGACAGTTTTGTCTACAGCATGAATGGCCTGGCTCGACCGGGTCGTTACCACTGTCTCACAGAAAACCGACGTAAAGTAGCGGTTTGCTGCTGCGTTTCGTACGGTGAGTGAGATATCCGGAGACCAAATCCCCTCGCCTTCCCAATCCCTAATAGTCCCTTTCCTTTAAGGTCGGCAACGCGCCCATGATACTTCTGGTGGTGGGCGTACATGGGCGGTGGAGATCACTTACCATCAGGTGACCTAGAGTGGTTTCAGGACCATGTGTGTGACTGGTGTATTTATTTATTTCAGTTATCACTGTGGGAATCGAATCCACACATGGTGTGCGGACCAATAAGGCATACTTTAACACCATGTGTGCCGTGGTCGCTATCCGGGCGGATATGAATTTCCTACCACCAGCAAATGGTATCAGTAATGCTATGGAAATCCTGGTAGCAACGTGCTCATAAAATCCAACTGATCTGCTAAGTTTCATATCTAAAGACCATAATCGACGGTGATATCCTTTGAGATCCAATTTGATTGAATGTAACATACATTACGCACTTTATATGGGGTATAGACAGATCAGCGTTCGCTATCCAAACATTTTAATAGAGCATTCAAAACAGTTTTGATTCTCGTTACATACAGATGTATCGGTGTACTTCTGTGCTAGTTTCGAATATACAGTAGAAATTTCCTGTGGATGTTTGTGAATTAAATCAGAATGCAGTAGTGCATCTATAGGAGATCTTGTCGAACCTTATAAGACAATCAGCAACTTAGAATTTAAATAGAGTTTCCATAGTACAATCTGAGGCGAGATAAGACCCGCATACCAAATAGTTAAGCAGCTTTGATTATACAGAAAAATTTAAATAACACTTAGCGATCTAATCATTTGTGGCATGTTTGGCTACTACATAATTGTGGTGTTAAAATAAACTGTTTATCTGACATTGAGTTCAAATAAAGTATCATGTTAACTCCATAGTTTTCCTAACGTATTAATAATAGACCATTAGCTACATCTATTGTAGATCCCATAGAAAGGACGGTTATCCAAGAATAAAACATTATGAATTTTGCACAACACAACGAAAGCAAAGTATGCTGTTATCTAAATATATAAAACTCAAAGGTGACTGACTGACATAGTGATCTATTAACGCACAGCCCAAACCACTGGAGGGATCGGGCTAAAATTTGGCATGCAGGTAGATGTTATGACGTAGGCATCCGCTAAGAAAGGATTTTGATAAATTCTACCCCCAAAGGGCTAAAATAGGGGATGAAAGCTTGTATGAAACTTTGTCAATTTAAACGTTCACGCGGGCGGAGTCGCGAGCAAAAGCTAGTTCTTTATATGAAAATGGGAGAACTAGAATCACCTAACTATAATTGTTATAAAAACGTTCTGACGCAAATGCTTTATTAAGATAACGAGTTGCTTACGTATGATTGTAATAACTTATAAAAAAATAACAGCACAATGTTCTTAAAAAATATTCATAAATAAAGTAATATTAATATGCCATAGAGCATTAAATTAAATACGAGACAAAAAAAAATAAAAATACATTTTACCTCTCTAGTTCCCCGTAACCGATATTGTAATATAATAGTTGGGATCTGGTTAGGTTGGTGTGTGTATAAATCGTAAGACTAACGAATAGTTTATTAGTCTTTACTAAACTGTTGTTAAATAAACCCCGTTTTTCACTCAACCGCATCCACTCTTTTGATATTTTACTCCAAAAATATATACATAAACACCACGTTAATAACTTTTGTGTAAGTGTTTTGTGCGTCACAAATCATTATAATGAAATAACCTCCAGTGTCCCAAAAACAAGCGGCAACCCTAACGTAAACAAAATAAATGAAGTCGCAAACTTTTGCCGTAAATCGTTGCGAGTGTTTTTATAAATTACTAGTTATTGAGTGCTCGTCTGTCTTCGGCCTGAGAAGGGTTTCACAGTTTCAGACGACTATATAAAATCACATACTTACATAAAGCTTTACAGAGAAGTTTACAACGTAACTAACAACATACACAAGTGTCAATTTATTTCGCCTGCTGCCCACTTTGAAAATCAATTATTTCTAGCGCCTATCCTCCCGAAATTATTAAATCTAGCATTCGCTCGCGGCTCCGCCCGAATGAAAATCTGCACCGTTATATTATCGATATCGCCTATGTTTATCAGGGATAATGTAGGATTCTAATGGTGAAAGAATTCTTAAAATCAGTCCAGTAGTTTCAGCGCCTATTCAATGCAAATAAACAATCAAATCTTTGGATTGCTTATTTGCATTGAATAGGCTTATTTGCATATCTTGGGATTGCTGAAGTTCATGGGCGGCGGTAACCGCTTACCATCACGTGGACCAACCACCTGCTCGTCTATCTACCTGGCAATAAAAAAACACAGCGCCAAAGCAGTTAAATTTATGAGATAAAAAGTAGACAACACAAATCATTTTCCTCCGTGGAACAGTGGGCGAGAAGTCGATTGCGAAGCGAGATGCCATGGCTTCGATTCCCGCAGCGAGATAAATGTTTGTGTGTTCCACAAATATTTGTATACGGTCAGGGTGTTTGTTGTGGGTCTACAAGTCCCTCGTAGGTCCTGATACCCATGATACAGGTTGACTTAGTGTGGGGTCAGGTCTATTTGTGTGACTGTAGGGTGTATTTATTTTTTGAATTACTAAGATATTATATTCCATACAAAGATGGTTTCATACCTACTATTATAGCTATATTTCTCTGAGTATAACTTACTCAAAGAAATCTAGCTATAATAAACAAGTACACAATATTTTTCAAATCAAACGAATCGGCTAACTTCAAATACACCATAAATATAATCCGATAAAAGCTGGTTAAAAGTTTCAGTACAAATAAACTATTACCACTATTCATAAATTACAGAGTGTTTCCAGTACAAACAAAACTCCCGAACATTCCGCCAAATAGGGTTGCTTATTTCAGAAGTATGTACTAATTACTAACAAAAAATATTCACTATGGCAATCATCGCTTATTACGAATTAGTAGTAATGGACACCAATGTCTCGTCATTTCAGTAAGTAGGTCACTCAAGAGTAAAATAAGAATAGAACCCAAGTACGTAACATACCCATCGAAGACCAGTCCAGCCCGTGACCACGAAGGCTGAAAAACTTTCGAAACATCGGGACCAAAATTAAATAAAAAACCGCGATAAAATCAGTTTAAATGAGTTTATTTCAATGTGTAACATTCGCGTCAATATAAGAAATCATTATATCCATGGAAGGTTTACACTAGACCAGTGTTTTCCAACGTGGGGCCCACGCCCTACAGGGGGCAATTTGATAGTTTAATTAATTTTAATTTAAAAACTGACTCGACGCGACTTTAACCCTTTCGCTTTGGCTTATTTAAATGCAATGCTAGATATCGGTGACAAATTTAACAAAAAAATGTTAAGGTGATTGTGAAACACTGCACTAGACCATCATCATCCCGCGTTCCTATTTCCGAAATAGACTATGATCGCCGACGAGCTTAATATCGATCGTAACGGGGTAAGTATTGTATCTACTATTCTATTACCAAACTTAGAAACCCAAATGAGCTATAACTCTGATAAACGTGGGCTTCATTCGGATGTCGGACAACTCTTTATGAGACATTATTACCTTCCTTACTTATGTGTGATCGGATTTTTCTTATAACTTTGGCAATAAATATCCCTCCTACTACGTTAGAGCGGAAATATCTACCTGAATAACTGGACATAAAAGCGTAAGACTACACAAATTGACCATTGAATCAAACGATGCAGTTATACAGACTATATATGGATGCAAATATGCAATGCCATTTCACCCCACGTCAAGTAAAAATTTAAACGTTGATTTCATTTTGCTCCAAAAGAAATTGAAAATTTCCCACGTACAATTATGCAAAATAGAACTTAAAATTATTGATTCAAGTTATTAATTTTAGCAAAACAAAATTGACATCTCAATTTTTACTTGATGTGAGTTGAAATGTTATTATCGATTGCATATTTGCATCCATATATCGATATAATATTCGAAACATTATATCAGGGCACAAAAAACTGCCAACCCTATCCTCAAAATACACAAACTGTAAAATAAACGAATTATGAACCTTATGAACGATATGATAATTAAACCGCTACCAAGAAATAAACTAAAGAGTTTTTATACGATTCCCTCGGCAACAACAAACTCACAGAAGTTATGAGACGTATCTATTAGGCACAGTATACGGCCGACATAAATCCATGTGAATCTATGTGTGTATATAACGCCCTCAATACGACGAGCACGTTTGCACCAAACATGTGTAGTTACATAGGCTTGCTTTACATACCTAAGCTCATGTCTATATGATCGAGCAAGTGGGTCACCTGATGGTAAGTGATCTCCACCGCCCATGTAGGCCCACCACCACAAGAATCATGGGCGCGTTGCCGACCTTAAAGGAAAGGGATAATTAGGGATTGGAAAGGGGAGGTGATTTGGGCTTCCGGATATCTCACTCACCGTACGAAACGCAGCAGCAAGCCGCTACTTTACGTCGGTTTTTTTAGACAGTGGTAACGACCCGATCGAGCCAGCTCATTGATGCTGTCGACAAAACTGTCTACAGCGTGGCTCTACCACTGAAAAAGTCAGAGCAGCTACACATAGTGCAGTACGAAGATCGCGTGCTGCTAGTTCTGCAAGCGCTGTCTCTAGAAAACGTTGTTCATCGCACACCAATAAGTCTATATTGGTCTAACAATCGAGCTTTTTTTTCACAGCAGGGCAATGTCACCGAATTTACTACAATATGGTAAGTGTCTCCCTATGTGAGACTCCATCTGGGTTGGTACCACCGCTTTGTCTGTTTGTGTAAGCACTGTTGTTTTTTGGTTTGAAGGGCATTGAAGCTAGTGAAATTACTGGGCATTAAAATATTTAACAACTTATGTCTTAGGAGTTTTGGCGGGAATTCTGACAGTGCAGTTCATCGCTTATTTTAATTTATTTCATAAACTAGTTTAGAGTTGTGTTTGTTGTATAAAAGTGGTGTGGATTTGTTCAATAAACATTGACGGTGATGAACAGTGGATGGAAACATTGAAATAAGTGAATTAAGAATAGTACTGAAAGGAGTTAACACCAAAACTCCGTCAAGACCTTGAAATCGACCGCACCCGTGTTTCATCGTTCTTGTAAAAATAACTTGAGAATTAATTATACTTGACACTGGCTAAATGCATAATACTGCGAAAGCCATAAATAAAAAGAAGAAGAACTTATGTCTTAGGGTGACGAACACAGTAATTCAAAGTTCTGTGATGTGTTGTTTCTGTTTATAGACATGCGTGGCGCTTATGAACAGGCGAACAACCTGCTCGTTTCATCAACCAAGCCTTTAAAAAAAGATAAACTTGAAAAATTAATAGCAAGAACCCAGTTGGAACCAGCACATAGTAAATGCTGTATGGAGGAGGTAAAAATGCAAACATATTTAATGTCCTTTCGGAATTTCACACGTTAAGATCGTCTTGCTCAACGATCCTTAAACCGTATTAAAAACTTAATGTTTTAGTCGTAAACAGCACCGACCCCTTCTTGTACAATGCATATGACTACGTGTGTGGAAAATATTAAACTAGGATCATAAGTTTGGCCGCTATCCAACGTCAGTAGATCTTTATCCCAACAAACTAAGTACTGGATTGGACGAGTCGCCGAGTTTATTTACGTCCCATGATTTCCAAGAATATTTTTTTTTCAGATCTTCTTTTCCAATTTGCCGTTCCATAAAAACCTTATTCGGATTAATACGAACAATTAAAGTATATGTGTGCAATTCACACACGGCAGAAGTGAAACTTCAGAATAAATTTCATTTTAGATAATTTGTATAAATAAAAATTAGTGGTCAAATTAACACAGATGTGTTGAATAATTAACATAAATTAATTAACCAACGAAGAAATAATAACGAAAAAAAAACACATGAATGATAGACCACGTTGTTTATGACACATTTTCCGAAGGCTTTGTTGTACGCAGGCGCAAATACTTGTGATAGCATAGTTGTAATTCATCTTGTTTTCTCGCAGGCTAAATCCTATTTATTAATATGTTTTTCGATTTTTCGTTTCATCGAATTTTCAAATCACAACGGTGCTAAAGAAGTTTCACTTCAAAGATATCAGCCAAATTAGTCCAGCCGTTAATAGGGTTACCAACAAACAGCATTTCACTTTTATTAATATAGACAATTATAAATAATAAACAAAATTCCCTTGTGTTTACAAGAACGCATAGACTCCCACGAAACGCCAATAGAATTCCTTATATGTTCATTACTATACCTTTATCAAGTGATCTGGCAGACTGAGTACGGACAACTTTGGATACCAATCAAATATACCTTACATGTTTAGTTACATTAGCAGAATTTATATTAGGTAGCTAGAAATCTGTGGAACAATAAGAACGTCCCGTAGGCCGAGCACAAGTTTTGATTATGATAGTTTCAGTTTCAGTTTGATACTTTGACGGTAGTAATTTTAAACGTATTCGAAAACTGTAAGCGTATTTGTAACTCGTACAAGACCTCGCTTCAAAGTTCGGTAATTCAAAGCTGGGCGAATGTCGAACGTCCGGGAGCGGTCACTCCGCCCGGCATTCGCACTGCATTATCGATTCCATCCCAGTTAAAAAAGATAGGTCACTAAACCGACGCTGTTAGTTGTACCCAACCCAGTGTACCCGTGCAATTCACGTCGACCAATCACAGGTGAAACTGACGTTTTTGATTATATTTTTCTCGTTGACGCGATTTCTAAGGTTAGCGAACCGATTGTCTCGACTCGACTCTCGATAAAATATTACCGCCCGCCGAGACCCATAAACGGGTGAACGCGAGAATATTACAAAATTAAAACGTTTTAATGTATATCTATTTAAATACAACGGTAAAACAAATGAGATTCTTAATATTGTATTTCAAATTACTTTTGAATTGTTAATTTCTGTAAACGACCCACCGTGTAAACAAACATGTTTCATTGCTGCTTCTTTACGTTTACATTTAATTTCTGCTTAGTTACGAGAGATCGACTTAACATTTTATTAGGTACTTATGGAGTGTTCAGTAAGACAAATTAGTGTTTAAATGTGTAATATCATGTAATGAATAAATAACCGAACTTATTGTCAACAGATAATTATCAAATTCAGAGTGCACCAATTTCAATGTATGAGATTAAAACCATGACTATTCTAAACTTTGTAGTCAGTCGCCAACAATAAATGTAGCCATAATAATCGCCATGTCATTTGCCAATTACTACAATAGCATTTTACAGGACAGCCGTCGTCTCACTCAAACCCTCTGTCAAATTACACAGGATATTGACCTAATGGACACACTGTTTCCAATCCATTGAACCCGTGCATTTGATCGACATTGTTTGGCATCAATCTATATCGGCCCCATGACATCTCAACAATCACGACAGGCGAAAATAACGCAATTCAAACAACGATCTATCAAATCCCATTCATAACACTCTAGAAATAAATGTTTACAGACAACACAAAAACATCTGGATCTTGTGTGTTATTACGAAAACGTGTATTAATTCACGGTACAGTGTAAACTAAACAGTAAAGAGAAGATTTACGATTATTACCATTTAAAAGACATTAAAATTAGAAAGCAAGCTATCTGTTGTTGAATTTAAGCTATTAAGAATTGTGATAGGGTTGTCTCCCGGGTTGATATCACGAGTCAATTCGAAATAACACTAATGGCCAGGGCGACGTGGAAAGTAGGTCACAAGTTCGAATGGTAGCTGAGTGCTTGTTTAAATTATTTACAAGAGGTATTTAGGAATTGTGATCGCTGACTAGTTCGACTACGTTCTCATGAAAAGGAACGGAACATTTGTTTATTTAAGAAATTATACTTTTCCAGGGAAAATAATTGCTATGCATAGCGTTCTTACCTTCACGTAAATGGCAAAAAGAATTATTGCCCTTTGACGTTCGCTAGTAGCAAAAACATTTATCTCAAAACAAAATATATTTCACAAATAAAATTTCATTGGGTATCAAGTAGCCATAAGAAATTATTCCAATGCCTCCAAAACATCAGCTCATCACAATCATTTACCATGTAGTTTCATTACGTTAGTTTGTATTTACTTCGCAAGCACTAAGCTCATCAAATAAATAATTGTTAGTTAATAAAAAAATACAGAAAGATAAACAATCGGTTAATCGGCTACTTGGTTGCTCGGCATTACATTGCAACTGATGAGAGTTTACTGCCCGTAGTTAGACGTCGTGATGTTTAGACGGCACCAACATATACATTCCGTTAAGTCGAATGTACTCGATTTTTGTATCACAATAAAATAAATCTCAATTTAAGCATGGTAATATCTTTACGGAACACATAGAGATTTGTTTTTTGTTTGTATTAACCTCTTTTCACCAAACATTACACTCTTGGCCTGAAGCCAAGACCAAACTTTTGGTACGCATAATTACAAATATTACATAAAAAGCAACAGCATCATTAGTTCTAAGTCTATGTGACTTGTACTAATGTATATTGGAAAAACGAAGACTTCG
This sequence comes from Amorpha juglandis, assembly GCA_949126905.1. NCBI lineage: Eukaryota > Metazoa > Arthropoda > Insecta > Lepidoptera > Sphingidae > Amorpha > Amorpha juglandis. Next base: position 13,992,131 of record OX421374.1, on the reverse strand, counting down.
TAGCTCTTGCTTAGCGGGAGACGATCGCTGAGAAGCAAGACGTCCAAAACAGAAGGGTACACATACTCAGCTTCATAGACGCCTAGTCACGTCTCACCATGACCTGTTTTGTCCCAGACGTGATGAATGGTGGAATTTATCCAACCATTAAGAGCATGCTGCCTAAAATATTTCGTGCGTTAGCTCCGCCCATCCACCCCGCTACCCTCTGCACTTGTACGCAACGCGTCGTTTCGCGCGTCGCTTAACTTATAGTAAAGTATAGAAACACGTGGGCATAAAAACACGGAGACTTCCGTACATAAATATTTTTTTAATAATATATTTTGTTTTGAAAGATAAATGTTTTGTTGATATAATATAACAAAATTGTATCAGAGCTGTGTCTGTACATTTGATATGTTTAAAAAGTAATGATAAACATATTCTATTACAGAAATATATATTTTTAATTATCTTGTCTGTATGTTTGTGCGTGTATTGTATACGAAAACCCACTGAATGGAAATATGAACAGGATTATCGCAGTTTGTATGCATATTTCCAAACTTAGAATCTTTGATGCTTTTTTCACATTTTTTAACCAATGGAAAAACAGAGGAGGTATATATACAGACGAATTGCGAACATACATTTACATTTTGAGTGGTAGAGCCACGCTGTAGACAGTTTTGTCTACAGCATGAATGGTCTGGCTCGACCGGGTCGTTACCACTGTCTCACAGAAAACCAACGTAAAGTAGCGGCTTGCTGCTGCGTTTCGTACGGTGAGTGAGATATCCGGAAGCCCAAATCCCCTCCCCTTCCCTATCCCTAATTATCCCTTACCTTTAAGGTCGGCAACGCGCCCATGATTCATTCTTCTGGTGGTGGGCGTACTTGTGCAGTGGAGATCACTTACCATTAGGTGACACACTTGCTCGTTTGCCGGTCTATGTTATAAAAAAAAAAGTACAATATATTTGTTTATTATATGTTCACGCATAATGCCGCTAAATGTAGACTGGTTACAAAAACATACTCTAGTAGTTTCATGAAAGAAATTAATGTTATTTGCGCTTTTTGAGTGTTTTTTTCTTTTTTTCTTCTTCAAAATTTAAATGAAATATATTTTCATTTGAACAAATGTGTTGGTGCTATTTTAAAGAAAATTCATTTATTTTTTGTTTTATATACTCATGGTCCGGGTTCCCTGGGCCAGCTGATCCACTTGATTACTATCAAGCTAATTTTCCGTGAGTAGCTTCGTTTTGATGAGACGCCCAACAATTCCCTATGCGAAAATTCTCTACTGTGGTAGCTAACAGAGGTAGCAAGAATAGAATATTTCGATTTGATGATACTCAAAAATTTATTATTTTATTTGTAGGACAATATGACTGTTAAATTATATAAATATTAACTAAGTAAAAACAAAAAAATCTGCTGGTTAGTAATAATTTTTTATGACCTCGTTAGCGATACCTATTGGAAGCCCCTCCTTCCAATAGGTTTGATTCTAGTCTACCCATTAGAACGTGTATTCAAAAGGAAATAACGAAAAGTGCAAAAAAGAAGGAATAAGTACTGTGTATTTATTTATTAGGATGATACTCATGTGTCTATAGAATGGTTTAAGGTCGAAATAAAACAACAAAATCTTACATCTTCACCTTATATTTTGTACCTCGTAAGGATTTTTTCATGATCAACATCAATCTGAAAGACATCATAATAATATACATTTTGTTATATAAAAAAAAAGTTATCGTAAATTAGACAACATAACAGTACGTTCCATACAATGTTAGTTGCATCAAGTAAGGGCTATATATTGTCATATTTGCTTTCATGGAACAAATATTATGAGAAATGTTCTCTTTGACATCGTATGGGAGGTTTGTCCCCGAGAGTTGAAGGTGGCGAAATATATGCACGATGAATAGCTGTTATGTTTTCAGTGTTCTCGCTAGATTCAAGGTTTATCAAGTTTAGTCTGCAAAAACATCATCAACAATCATCATCATATAATCAAATCATATTTTTTAACATCACTAGAAGTTAGAGCTCAGGATCATCATCATTTTCATCCTTACCCATTTATGTAACCAATTGAGGAATTGGCTATTGGTAGGATATTCCTAACCGCTCGGATAGCGACAACCATACACACGGTGTAAGAACCCGTCATAATGATCCCACACACCTTGTGTGGATCGCATTCCAGGATCAGCCAGTGTATAATTGGTTCTCCCGAGGAGTTTGCGACATGACTCGATGGTTGGGTGTGACGGGTATAGGGATACATCCTTGTATCCCTGTGCCTTCATCAGCCATCCGCCTATCCTGTCGCAGGCTCTTCGATTTGCCTCTTTCCTCTTCCGGAGTGTGAAGAAGCATTATTTTAGGCCGGCATGATTCTGGTGACCACCGATAATCTCGTTGTTCATCGATGGTCGCTGGAGTTTTTGGTCTACACTGCGCTTACCATCAGGTATAGCGCAGTCATTTTGCCATGCTAGGACGAAAAATAGGTAAGCTGATGGTAAGTGATCTCCACTCATTGGTGATTTATTTAAATAGATTAAATAATAATGTAACAATGATTTATGTAATTATGTAAATAAATCATCAATGAGTGGAGATCACTTAAGTATGAATAACAGTCGAGCCGGCTTATTTAGATTGTATATAAATCACAAAAGTGTCTACAGCATGGTTCTTTACATAGCAAAATAATCGTCATTTTGTTTCTCCATGATAATAAAAAGAACATGGACAAGATTTAATGTAAATGATTACATACATAGTTAGTAGTTATTACCCATTATCATATAATAATGCCAATAAAATATGTAATAGTTTGTTTTATTAGCATGAATAACGTTTTGCTAGCCTGATGGTAAGCGCCACATCTGACCATAAACAGACAATATTACACAGAACTTTAGATTACAACGCACTGCGTGATATTGGATTGCGATATTTACTCCGAGACACAAATTTTGCAGTCTCATAATGCCCACTAATGTCACTAGCTTCAAACCGAAACACAACAGTACTTACACACTGCTACATGGTAGGACAAATAAACGAAGCGGTGGTACCAACCTAGTTGGTCTCTCGCATACGAGGGACCGACCACCTAGTGAAGAAGAAGATAAAGTAAATATTACTTACAATATCAAGTTAGTAATTATACATGACGATTAGATGCATACTTGCTTATAATCTTATTATTAGTATAGTATAATATAATGTTAGAGTAACTCACTCTTCATACATCACAAAAGTAGAAACTAAATCAAATAATTGCCGAGGCGACTCCACTGACTCTTTGTTCCGGATAACCATCATTCGATTTTCTTTATTTCTTTTTCTAAAAAAGATAGGGTATATAAGTCATTATAATGATTGTATATACATACTCACGACTGTAATCCCCGAAGGGATAGGCAGAGATGTAACTAGTGCACCCACATTTCGCAAAGTGTATTTCCATCCCATGATGTGACAGCGGGCGATCCTATCGTCATACCGGGCACAATTCGGGATCAAACTCCGGACCGATACTGAGCATTTCATGATAGAAAAACCCAATATCATTTGACCCGACCCGGGGATCGAACCCGAGATCTCAGCATAGCAATACCGCGTACGAAATATAACTACGCGACCGAGGCATTATTATGTATGTAATAATGTAAATAGTTAAATTCTATTTTAGAAATAATATTATTAAAATATGTTATATATGTATAATAATACTTTTAATTTCAAAATCTACAAATAACATTCTAACAAAATACTTACGCTTTTGCTTCTCTCATAATCATTGCAAAGTTTTTGAAACGATTCACTTTCTTTTTTTTGCACAAATTATTTATTGTCTTTGTTGCCCATAGTTTGTCAAATATAATAAACTGATTCAACACTCGGGCAGAGCGTTCGCGCGGCATAAAATAATGCACGTAGTCTTTCCTTGAAGCACGGCGCTGTACTAACGATAAATAGCTTTAATTATTAGTTACCGTGCACTACTCAACACACTACGAGAGATGACATAAGGTTGAATATTGCGCACATCGTCGGACGTTTATCAATGCACAGAAGTAAATGACGTAAGTCGCAAATCTATTATAATTTATATTATGAGTTTTAATTGATCTAGGTAATTTATATCTTGGCAGTGGATAATAAACAATATTTACTAACTGTGAATATTTATTTTAGACATATAACTCAAGCCATTTATTAGAAACAGCAAAAATTCTACCAAAAATACATCGTTTTCGGAATAAAAATGTATCGAGGGAAAATAACACAATTGTGTAACTGTCTTATTAACGGAAAGAAATAGGACTGAAAAATCATATATTAAAGTTTTATATTCCTGGGATATATAATTGACGCAGTATGGTCATCGAAACTAACGTACAATTTAGGGAGCCTCCTCTTAACTACACACGCATTAGCCACTCTCCTTTCATGAGCGAGAGCGAAAAATATTAACGTGCACTTCAGTTGCACTAATTGCATGGCTAGTTAAAATGTACGACGTGGTTTTTAACACGCTTTTATTAGCTTCATATGTATGTTTATATGTTAGTGTGTAACGGATACTTTGAACATGATTTTGACCTCCTTCAAAACGATGGATTAAATCGAAATTTGATATACTTGTCAAAGTCCGATGACAATGTTAAAAAAAAACTAAATATTTTTTCTTAAAAAATGAAAATTATATTATATTTAAAAAAAACTAAAAATATCACGCGTTTATTAATTTTTTTTTTCTATTTTTTAGTTGGATTTTCAATTAAAGCGTTTTTTTTTAGTTTTTTAACTATTATTTATTACTGTGTATTTTATTTATGAGTTTTTTTACCTCAGTAAGAATGCATGATCATACCTATCGTATCATACATATCAGATGATAACAATGCAATGTATGAACATTTGGTTGTTGTTAATATCAATAACATAAGTAAAACAACAGCGGCAAATAGCTGGACTTGTTATGTCAGCCAAATAGAGCGTTTCCAGTGGTGGAAAATACACACGATGACATTTGGCGACCCATTCCTTAAATAAATATTAGAATCAACTTGCACCAACATAAATGATAATTATAAGAAAATAGCGTACCTATTGGAGCCCGATGGAGCTTCTTTTTTATCCTGGCTCAGCAAAATGACTAAGCTACACCTGATGGTAAGTGTAGCGCAATCCAGGAATAGTGTCGACCAACGATAAACTTCAGTTCGCTTGAATTACAGTTCGACAATAACATGATGGCTACTAGGCTAGGTGGCTACTAGGTGCTAGGTACCTAAATCTAAAAAATCTATGTCATTACACGCTAAGAATATTGTAAAAACAATAAAGTCATCTGCAAAGAACGCACGCTGCACGTCGCGACGCGGCGACCGCGTGGGAACGGCGGCGGAAACTCATAATCATGCAATAAACCGCAACCACACCGATGCTAATATAAAACGCGTTAAACAAAACCTACGCTAACAATGTGCGAAAATTGTTACACTGCTCGGTTATGCAATGAGATGTTCATTGCATAACCAAACCAATTGTTTTGAAGGATGTGGTACGAACCGACCACGTGTGAACTAGATTCAAGCAAATAACGACCCTCTAGTACATAGTAATAGTTAGTAATATTTTGTCTACCTAGTGCTTTTACCACTTCCTCAATGAACATCTGAATTTTACAGATATAAGAAAATTATTGGCTTACCTTACGAAAAATAAAAAAGAACTTTGAAACCCGAATCACGGCGCGTTTGATGTCATCGGGTGAGGAGTTTAATCAACTTCCCTTTATACTGTATCTTTAGATCAAGTTCAACAAATCCAATCTCAAAAATGGTCAGTGATGAATTAAAGCAACAAATGATGTAAAATACAGCTTAGAAATTAATTTAATTACACAATTGTTAGAACTTCACACATCACACTATACAAGATCTCCGTAAAGGCCTAATATGTATTCTCTCGGAAAGGAAATATAATAAATTATAACGCGTACGAAAACGTGACGCTTACCATGAGACGAACAATGATCGCATCTTCATTCAAGCGAACGTAAAATCAAAACAGAATGAAAAATATCTTAACTAAATATTATAATTTATAATATTCTAAACCTATAAATAATTGCCTTTAAAACAAAGTTAAAGGACACATGACTAAAAATATAGCATATTATATTTGGCACAAGCCGCACAAAGAAGCGAAATTTGATTCTGGCGTTAGAGGCAACCAAAGTCAACATACTCGAGTGGACGAGAGAATTCGGTCCAAATCAAACAATAGAACAGGAAAATTGAATTTTACTTGAAAATGCCATGACGAAGAACAAGGAAAATATAGTACCTAAGAAAAGCGTTTACTTACTTCGAAAACTTGCCTAAAACACATTAAAATATATGTTGCTAACTACCAGTAATGATATAGTAACGAGGCATTTCTAATTTTCTCAATTAACTACTACTATTAAGCAACCAAATCATTACAACCCTGTGCTATCTATTATTAAGCAATAATATTTAAACTGTACAGTATTAATAGAATTGTATGTAATATTTTTTCTCATGCTGCCAACGACACTTTTTCAAGAATGACGAATGGAATTAATGAACGATAAAAACTTTTGAAATAGACACTTTTTATACTATCCAGCAAATTAAAGACCAATTTAGACACGTAGGCGAGGACAATCAAAATAATATGAAAGTCAAGGACTAAGATAATAAGTCTGAGCGATATAAAAGTACTTATAACTCTTTGTGTATACATAGTTAATGGCATTACATTTGACTTCATAATTACACAAAAACATTAATTTTGATAGTACAAACAGTGCAGTGTTCTTAAAAATAAACGCTGCGGCACTTTTTAATGTACCTACACAACCGAGACAGGAGGCCGCGACACGAGACGACACCGACATGTCCGCTTTGTATGCAATTTCCACACATTTTCATAACAAAGCGAATTTCGAAAGCTATCTCCCGTCTCGTGTCAGACGTCGCTGTCTCTGTCTCGGGCGCGCCCCTCAAATTATGCCTTTTAAATATACATACGCACTTACGCCTGTAATCCCTGTAGGGGTAGGCAGAGGTGTAACCAGTACACCCACATTTCGCTGAGCGTATCTCCGTCCCATCTACACTAATATTATAAAGAGGAAAGATTCGTATTTTTTTTTGTAACGTAACATAAAAACTACTGGTCCGATTTCGAAAATGTTTTGCCGTTAGAAAGCTACATTATCACCATAGTACCATAGGCTAATGTTTATACCGGAAACAAGCAGATCACACGAAAGCATAGAGCGTGTTCCAACGGGACGTTCTCATCTTTTTTTATCGAATCGGCTATAAATGTGACGGCAGACGACCTTCACAGGGACACCGGAGGGCGATACTGATTACGTTTATTCAAGGTTTCGCCACTGATAATTATTCCGAGAACCCTTTAGTAATATCAATAACATAATTATGTATTTCCCTAATGTTTTTCCTCAATAAGAATTAGCGTATGTCCTAAACTCCTAATCCAAATCATAATCTACGTATATGCACAAATGTAATCCAAATCCTTTCAGACGTCAAATCCGTTCAGACGTTAAGGCGTGATTAACACAACATAACAAATATCCGAGATCACAAATTCATTAAACATCCAATCAAAAAAACTCACACACTATCACATTTATAAAGTTATAAGTGTGTAGAATTAAAAGTAATTTCAACTACATATTAAAAATAAACACCATAGGCCGACGAGACTTAAAGGTCTCATATACAAAACTATCATTCGGCCTGTTCTCCTGTATGGGTGTGAGACGGCCGGCCCTTAAGCGCCATGTCGGAGAAATCCATGTCGCGGAGATGAAGATGCTGCGGTGGATGTGCAATGTTACACTATTAGATCGTATTCGTACCGCGGCAGCCTGGGTGTCGGCGACGTGGCAGATAAACTCCAAGAATATCGCTTCAGGTGGTTTGGTCATGTTTTGAGGAAACCGCAGGAATACGTCGGTCGCAAATGCTTGAGCCAGATCGTACTAGGGATACGATACCGTGGACGGCCCAAAAAGCGGTGGCGCATTGGAGGGAGACATGAGAGCCAATGGTCTCACTACAGAGGATGCTCAATTTCGGGTGAAGTGAAATCGTTTAAGTAAGAAGGCGGACCCTGGCACGGGTCTAACCCTTAGTCGTGATAACGCTAGGCACAAAAAAGACCATACCCACCTTACACACATGGATCTCTTACTTCCTCGTCCAATTGCCAATCAAGCGAAAAATCGCAAATAAAAACAATCATGATAATATCCCCATAACCTTTCAGCATGTTTGAAGATTCCGAACAGGAACGATGCAATTACAGTTATTGAAATCAGCGAGATCGTTTCCAGGAAAAACGAATAAATATAAACGTTTCGAATGAAATGAACGTGCCCGAACGAGCATACATAAAAAATACAGATGAAATGCTTGACTTATGAGAAAATCAATTATTGTTATTGAATTTTGCGATCGGTAGCAGTTATTAGGTACCTCTTATTCTTTATTTTACTAGGACGTAGGAAGCAACTACTCTTTCTTCAAATCTTAGTTTTTGTCGCTTTTTTTATTTATTATAAGCCTCGGTGGCGCAGTTGTAATCTGTATGCGGTAAGCTGTGCTGAGGTCTCTAGTTCGATTCCCGGGTCCCCTAAAAGTAATATTGGATTTTTCTATGTCGAAATGCTCAGTGAAATGCCCGGAGTCTAGAATTGGGCTCGGTATGGCGATAGGCTCGCCCTGCCTCGCCTACCATACCATGGAACGGAAATAAGCTCACCGAAATGTGGGTGTACTGGTTATATCTCTGCCTACACCTTCGGATATTTCAGGCATGTCTGAGTATCTAAATATATAAAACTCAAAGGTGACTGACTGACTAACTGACATAGTGATCTATCAACGCACAGCCCAAACCACTGGAGGGATCGGGCTGAAATTTGGCATGCAGGTAGATTTTATGACGTAGGCATCAGCTAAAAAGGATATCCCGGAAAAAGCAGATCACGCGGGCGGAGCCGCGAACAAAAGCTAGTGTATGTATAAATGAATAAACGGTTATTTGTATTAAAGCAGTTTGAAATAATTCTATGCAGCCAGGAGACAACACAATCCAGTAAACAGTTAGTGCTGAATTTGGAACGACAAATCAGCAAATCCTCTAAACGTGCTATAACCCTCCTAAGGTAAATGCAATTTTGAAATAAAACTAAATTAAACGGATTTTATCGCGGTTTTATATTTAATTTAAATAACCAGAAACCGCGATAAAATCCGTTTAAATTAGTTTTATTTCAATGTGTAATATTCGCGTAAACATAAAAAAATATTATGTAAATACAATGTTTTGAATGTAACCTATTAAACTAAGATCCTTATTCTATTTTCTTCTTATTATTACAAACATGAAAGTTTGTATGTTAATCAATTGCATATTAACGGCTGAATGGATTTTGACCCATAGATATAACATGCCCTGGATTAGGACATAGGCTACGTTTATCCCGGTAAGGTTTATCATGCGTGCGGAGCCGCGAGCAAACGCCTAAGTACACACAGTCGACTAATAAATTCGCATGTCCCACATAAATAGGTAATCTAGATATAAATTCCGATGATGCCCGACTGTTCGGATCATGTCTAATGCTATAATTTATAAGATAGGTTTTTCTAAAATTAGTGCATGACACGGAATCGATAACGATCGTCCAACGGGTAATTTTAGCGGCAACCGACCGCGCGCCCCGGCCATAATATAACAATCGGGGAAAGGTGCGGTAAACGTTCGCGACGCGATCGAGACAAAATCACACTTACGTACTTATACATATTTATCACTCCGAAATTATATCGTTTTAGTAAATTTTGAATAATGACTGCCTCATTGGCGCAGTGGTATGACTTAGGTTAGGTCTTGGGTTCGATCCCCAGGTGGAGCAAGTGATATTGGCTTTTTCTATCTCAAAACGCTCTTTATCAGGCCGGAATCTGGAATTGTGTCCTGTATAACGATAGTCTCGCCCCGATCACATCATGGAACGGAAATAAGCTCGGTGAAATGTGGGTGTACCAAATACACATAGGGGTAGGTCCTTCAGGGATAACAGGCGTTAAATTTAAAATAATATTCGATAACTGAATGAAGAATCGATTAACTTTTAATTGCTCATGAAACTTAAATAATACAATAGGTATTATTAGCATGCTCCAAGACACAATAATACATAAAAATAATAGTTTTAAAAAAACTAAAAAACACGCTTTTATAGAAAGTCTAACTAAAAAATAGAAAATAAATTAGAAGAAAACAATGTATTTTATTGTAAAATAAGCGTGGGGTGCTTTTTAAGATACTATCTAAATGATAATCCTTCTACTCATATCTGTCAATACAATATTTATAACTATAGGCACCATGCACCCCACGCTTTTTTTACAATAAAATACATTGTTTTCTTCAAATTTATTTTCTATTTTTTAGTTAGACTTTCTATAAAAGCGTGTTTTTTAGTTTTTTTTAAACTATTATTTATTTATCATTTTTTAGTTTTAAACCCGAATATCAAAAAAGCGCCATCTATTGTCGCTCTTAGGTACTACGATATTCCCTATAATTAACGAAGATTCAGAGAGTACAATTTAAATTCCTAACCCGAATATCAATAAATAATTAAATTAAATTATTATTAAAATTTTATTATTATAAAATTATTATTATTATTTTTTATCAAATTAGTGTATTGTCATCGGTCCTCGATAAATCTACAAAGTTTGAACGAAATCTGGCCGTTTAAAGTGGGTCAAAATCGCGCCCAAAGGAGTCGGTTACAAACATACAAACAAACATACAGGTGAAGTTAATAAAAAGCGTGTAAAATAAAAATCTGCGAAAACGAATGAAAGAAAATGGATGAGTCAAGCCAAATTTAAAGCTGTTACCGAGTTCTTAGAGACCTACTTTAAATTGTCACGTGTTTACATCAAAATAACAAATGTGACTTGCTCACTTTTCTACGAAACAAACCGTTTTAAAAACTATTTATACAGCTGCCACCTATTAATATATTTCGATTAGTCAGAATCTTTAAACAGACACTTAGAAATTATTTTCGCAGTGAGGACAATCGAATAAATTTTTAATCGTCCAAATTGAAGACTACAACATAAATGGACGAATTGATGGCAATAAGCTATCAGAAACCCACCTTCTTCCTAAATACTAATAATCAAGACATACAAATCGCGCGAAGTAATTTGGCCGGGTCGAAGTTAGTCCACTTCACGCGCCATTTACACTTTTTGAGGCACGCGACTGAGACGGAGATCACGGCGTGTTATGCAAAGTCAGATGATAACAAAAGATGTGCGTACCTATGGTGGGGCAAGTTGGGGCTTTTGCCCCAACCTAGATACGGTTATGAGTAATGGTGCTGCCACACCGATGTTATAAAATGTTTACAAACATTTTCTAACATTAAATCTAACATTTTATAACATTTCTTAACATTTTCTAACATTGTCTAACATTTTATAACATTTGAAAACATGACATCGGCCCTTCTTCTTTGACGGCTTCTTTGACGACGCCGCTCTCAAAAGTACCGCCGCCCGCTGTTAAAAAATGTTACAAAATGTTACAAATTGTTAAGAAATGTTCACTAAATGTTGCTGCCACACCGGTGTTATAAAATGTTATATAACATTTTCTAACACCGGTGTGGCAGCACCATAAGCGAACATTACTTTTCTTTGAAAATGGTCACGTCTAATTCGAAAAACCGGTGCGTGGTTACTACTCTGCTCCACGACTGACTGAGATTCTTCTATTTACTTTGCCAAACGTTGTCGCAAATCCTGGTTACGCCCTTGAGGAAAGATCTACTTTATATGAAATTGCAAACAGTTCAGCGTCGAGCTCTCGTCTCGGTCGCATACCTCAAAATAGTGTCTTTGGCCTCCAACAATAGCCGCGACACCGCTCCTGATTGACTTCAGACCGACCAAGTTATATGCCGCGTATTGTACTAACACTGACATTATAATAGCGAGAGCCATAAACTGAAAGGGTACCTTGCGAAGGTCACAAGTCACAAGATTCTAGGACTCGATAAACACTTAACAAGAAATAATGAGGATAGTATAAAGTTTATAACTCAAGAAGTCCGATAAAAATGTCCAAAGCAAAGTTACAGAACTACGATTAAAGTTATACGTTTCGACAATCTTCGTATATTTCAAATAGTACGAACATGGTCCAATTTGTTACATTATATTATTATTTCCTTTTTTCCTCTGGAGTGCTGGAACTGAAATTCCTATAAACTGCTGGATACACATTTTATTATATTCCTAACCACCTTGAAGTATGTAACGTAGAAATATAAGATTGACTCAGAGCGAATTAACTAGTAATATTATATCAGTTGAAAAAAAAGATATAAGATGACACTGTGATCAGAAAACCGACGTGAAATAGCAGCTCGGCGATGTGTTTAGTGCGGTGGGTGAGATATCCGGAGGCCCAAATACCCCCTCTGCTTCCCAATCCCAATTCCTTAAAGGTTGGCAAAGAATCCATGATTTTTCTGGTGCTTCAGGTGACCACAAAAAACTAAAACTAGTAAAAACTGTCTTGAATCAACTTAAGCTGTATGGTTTTTATTGACCAATCCAACTGAAATCGTTTGTTGAGATGGTTCAAATCAACTAGAATCGAACAGTATGAACCCAACGCAAATAGAAAAAGGCTCTTCACCCCCTCACAGACATAACCTCCGTCGCGATGTCAGCGAGAACTCGGCTGTGAAACGAGGGGCCGCGGATTCGACCACCGCGCCGACACAAATGTTATTGGAATCTACAATATTAATATATGTTTTGAGTCTAAATGGTGAGAGTTCGTATGTATCGGGAGGTCTCTGATACCCAAGAAAAAGGTTCTATTGTTGAGAAGTCAGGCCTGTATACATGACAGTTGGATGGATTTATTTATTTTACCTTCAGGAGTTTCATTACTCATGATTGCATGAGTAAGTTAAGTTCCTCCTTTGGAACGCACTCCCGCTCGAAATCAGGACGTCCACAACACGGCTGGCTTTCAAGACGAGAGTTCGGCAATTATTGCTGGCTGAAGTAGCAGTTTCCCCACGGTAGATATTAGTGTATATATTATATATTTATCTATATATATATATTATTTATTTATATGTTATATTTATGTATTCATATGCGTATTCATTTAGTTAAATATTTCTTTAGTATATTTACATTTTCATTTATTCTATTATGCACCTGCCTCAGTTATGATCTCCACCACCCTAAGGTCGACTAGGAAAAAATGCCTAAGGCATTAAAGCCCGCCTGTATACCTTGTGTACAAAGTTTTAATAAATAAATAAATAAATAAATAAGTACATATTGATGCTTGTATACATATATTTCAACTCTCTTCAAAACCAATAAATCAAAGCACTATGTGCAGCTAACAAGCTAGCGTACCCGGGTCAAACAAAACTTTATACATTCATAGTATCTCCGATGCGGAATTATACTGGGCTCTCGTTTTGAATTGTATCGCCGATAAACTCCCCGGCGATTCCCACTTATTATAAGGCAATATAAATTCATGCGAATGCAATTCTGCACCAAACAACTTCGATCCCCATATCAAGTGTTCAGCGATCACCGCAATCTAAGTGAGAGAATAAATGTACTATTTATACAAAAGTTATTAAAGTAGGTTGTTATTGAAAACCACAAATGTCGATAGTTGTTAAACCGCAAAGCACTATGACCGCCAAGCAACAGCTACTATGGCCACAGTTACTATAACACCGTTTGTACTCCTGTTTGAAAGATATCGTAGCCAGTGAATTTACTGGGCATTATGGGACTTTACATATTCTGCCTCGGGGTGATAAACGCAATGCAGTTGTCTCATGTAGTTTTTATGGAAAAAGGGGACAAACGGGCAGAAGGCTCACCTGATGGAAAGTGATCACCGCCGCCCATGAACACCTGCAACACCGGAGGGCTTGCAAATGCGTTGCCGGCCTTTAAGGAAAGAATACGCTCTCTTCTTGAAGGTTCCCAAGTCGTAACAGTTCTAGTACTTTGACTACATTATAATTCAAAGTTCTGGATGGTGGCGCTACTGTATAGGTGACTCTCAATTCTGCTATTGCAAAATAGTCTGTCATTCGCATCGTAATTATTGGTTTTGGTAATCTAATAATACAATGGAGTAATTATGTTAGCCGACGGCGCACCACAGTCGCTGCATTGCATTGAAACAAATGACAGTATTTGGTAATTAGTATTGAACATTATGAATCCATTTGAGATTAAATTTCAATAACATTTCGACCCACATCAAGCTAAAATTGAGATAATCGTTTTATTTTGCTATATTCAATAACTTGAATCAATAATTAAATGTTATATTTTGTATAATCGTACATGGGAAATGTTTCAATTATGATTTTTTTTTTTAATTACCAACTTAAATATAATGAATATCGCAAAATAAAATCAATATCTCAATTTTAACATGAAGTGGGTTGTCATTGTGCGAACATCGCTTCTGATCACTGATATTGGCCATATTATGTTTTGTGACAATGTCTACCTACTATGGTTCACAAGATAGAGCCATTTAATGGTAGGAGAGACGCCGAGACTTATGGCCGTTCCAATATTCGGTTCACCAACAGATTAGCTTACCCGTAGTAAATTTTGACGCATTTTTATAGATTTTTTTTCAAAATACTATTGATAGTAAGCAAATCTATCTGTAAATAGAATATAGGGAACGGCCATTACAGACGGCGACTGTGGAGTGTGGGTTTGAAACCATTTTCACTGTTGAATATTTGAATGGTTAGCTTTGGATGCAATGACTGATAAATGATAACGCACGTAATAGTTCAAATGTTATAAAATAAACTTTTATTATCAAGGGCTATTATTATTTTGATTGTTCTTAGATTTAATTTTAGTCTCTATAATCTTCTAAAGTCTAATCAAGTAATTCAGTGCAATCTTCTCCTCTTCCACCATCCTTATCCCAATCGCAGTGGGGTATAATCAACGTGCTTTTTAACACAATATGTTACAGAAAGATTTGGCTTGTAGGTTTTACAACCGGCCTCCTCTCTAGGGGAGAACCAGACCCGAAACAACCACACGAATATTTGTCCCGATGTGTGAATCGAACACACAGCCTTCGCGTCACAGCCATCTTCTCGACCACTGCGCCATAGGCTATCGTTATAATTGACACAAAATAGAAAAGTGAAAACATTCAACAACTATAAACGCTGATAACTAGCATTTATAAATAAACCGGATAAGAAGTAATTGCCGCAAAACACCTAAGTAAACATACCAAACAAAATATGCAGGAATGCCGTCCTAGCGCATTTATTATACCAAATAATCTGACCAAACTGCCGACCTTCGACCGAAGGTTTCTTTCACGCGCCAACAATAAGTGATCGAATTAAAGGCAAATCACAGGTACACACGCGACTCGCAAATCGTAAAGCCTGCACTACACTACCTACGAAATTGATCGAAGTTGATCGAATACGATAGTGTAGAAGGGCACTTCGGTTCGCCTCGTGCAACCCCGGCTTGCCAAGGGCGACTTCTAGTCGTTGTCGGTCTTTGCGCCCGAGTCAAAGGACTCGAAGTGTCCCGAAGTTCGAACACGAAGCGTCCTCGCGAGGTTGCACGGGTGTGTGGTCACATAGTTCGGACTTCGGTCAATTTCGAAGAGAACTTCGTCGAGGTAACTTCGCGAGTAGTGTAGTGCAGGCTTAAGAATAGTGATGTCACGGAGCCGTTACTCGACCAAAGGGACATCTAAAGAACAACACTACCAGTATAATATGGAATTATAAAATGTATAGCACAGATAGCATGGTGACAATGAACCATAGTGACAGCCTCCGTGGTGCAGTGGGCGAGTAGCCGGCTGTGAAGCCAGAGTCCGCGGTTCGATCCCCGCACCGAGACAAATGTTTGTATGATCCACAAATTAATATTACGTGGTCTGGGTATTGTGAGACCGAAACTCTCTCGTTGTTTCTGGTACCCACGACATAAGACTCGTATCTTACTGTGGGGTCAGGACTATGTGTGTGACTGTTGAGTGAAAAAAATAATATCTTTCTGCGCAGCGTTATACCGTCTTGCCATCATGATTTCACGGTTGATATGATATTTGGGGCGACCTATGGCTCACACTCCCACAACCCGCAATGGGAACCAGGTTTTGCCATTGTTTCGTCCTTTAAACAACATAATGTACTATGTACCACGTGCAGGTATGTTAGTTTAGGGCCTAAGATGTTTTTGGCTCATTCATACTCCAGAATTTATTATCTAGTACTATATTAAATTATTCATTACTAATTTATAGCTAAACATATAGAAAACTTTGTAACAGATGTTACTTTTTATTTATTTCGTATAAACATCCATTAGAAGTTACAAAATTTGCTGATATTTAAGCTAGTAGGTACATCAAGACAAAAAAATCGAATTGCACCACTTATGAAAGATGTCACAGAATGGGACAAAAAGAGGTAGCAGGAATATTAATGATTGCACTAAATTAAAAAGATCATTTGTCCCCACTCTTCATGGTTGAACATACCAATCTCCTGCGTTTATCTTCACCCTCCACGTGACATTGGCGGAATAGCTTCATAATAAGCTCGTCGCCATTAACCAAGAAAGAAGAAAGAAGACGATTTGATGTGGTAAGAAAAAAAAAGTAAAGAAAAACAAAACATAATGAATTCAAGTGGCCCGTGCGAGTACTTCGCACCGATAATGTTCAGTTAAGGAATATAATAAGGTAGTCCTAAATTAATAATACAACATTTTTTTTCTTTTTTTTTAGTAGCCCTGTATTATATACGTCCCACTACTGGGCACGGGCCTCCTCTACTGAATGAGAGGGATTAAGCCTTAGTCCACCACGCTGGCCTAATGCGGGTTGGCAGACTTCACATACCTTCAAAAATCTTATCGAGTTCTCAGGTATGCAGGTTTCCTCACGATGTTTCCTTCAAATACAACAAATTAGTTAATTATAATTATTATTTTTCCAAAAAAAAACCGTCCAGAATTAGCGGAGAAATCAATCCACAAACATAAAAAAGCAAAAAAATTATAACCTTCTTTTTTGTTCGTTAAACAAAGCACATAATTAGCTAATCTATTATGCAAAACGCCAACAGACCGATAAAAACGCCATAGACTATGGCCTAGTGGTAATAACTTAAAATAATCACTTTAATCAAAACTAACTATACCTGCGAGTACAATTAAAATAGTTGCTAATAAAAACGAAACGATCCTCATCGGACAATTAATCTGAATATACCGAGCTGTCGTAACTAATTTATATAATGAAGGTAAACATAAAGGCCACTTGACTGGTGTGTTCGCGCACCCTAAGCGAAATTACACCTTACCGCGCCCTGTAATTTCCCGTCATGGGCGACCGCAAAGTAATATAATACGAGGGGGGGGGACACTTAACGGTTTCATAACATGATATATCTTTAACGAACATGTGGACACGCTAACTCGTGCGTACCGGCTTTGTTCTTATTAATATTGGATTTTCTCTACTCATTTTTGTAATGTTTTGTAGCCACAGAACATAACCTAACCGATGTCGATTAGAAGAACATGTGTAACATTTAAATGGCCGAATGGAAAAAAGCATATCTTAGAATCAAAGGGAAGGGAAGCGTCTGCCCTGCAATGGGAGATAAAAGGTCACAAAAAATAAAGGCAGGTACGTATCCACATAACTTGTATGGATCCCGTTCCAGGATCAGCCAATGTATATCCCTAGGCTTGTTGGTCGGTTGGGGTGGGTATAGGGGTACATCTTTGTACCTATATGCCTGAATCGGCCATCCGCCTGTTCTGTCGCAAGCCCCTCGATTTGCTTCTTCCCTCTTCGGAGTGTGAAGAACCATTTATACAGGCCGGCATGATTTTGGTGACCACCGATAAACTAATTGTTTGTCGGTAGTCGCTGTTTTTTTTGGACTGCACTGCTTTTATCATCAGGTGTAGTGCAGTCACTTCCGTGCTCGGATAAAAAACTTATTAACTAAATTAGTATTTCTTTTAGTAGGTTATATCAAAATAGGAGTGTATGTTATGGAGATGCTATTTACGTTTAGTTCTACTCTAACTACTGTTTTTTATTCCATTATACAAAAACACTATAAAACGTATTTGCAACAAAACAAAAGCACTGTTTAAACCTATAAGCGTGGTTTACGAGTTCAGTGTTCTAAAACCCCACGTTATAAATTGAGAAATTTCCGATTCTATCGACAGATTCGAATCACTTCGGATCACATTATATGCATTATTATTCACCTATCATAAAATTAATACTAACATAATATCTCAGAGTAATTCATACCAACAATTTTTAATACTTGCGACATTGCATACAAGTACATACAATGAATGTCATTTAAATGCGAAAAAATGTATTGAACATTTTAAAATCAAACACAAGATAACAGATGCTGTATAAAAAATAAATAATCATATAGAACATGACTTAACACTGTGATAATCGGATAAACATACTCCCACGTTTTCCAATTAATATTATTAGTTGCAAAGTGTTTAGTTTGTAGGTAATGTTTGTGTGACCTATTTGCACAGTGACAGATATAGATCAAAATGAACCGATCGGGGCTTATTTTTTTTGTGACGTATTTTAATATTTTGTGGGACCTATTCCTGCGATTCCCAACTACGGCGCGCGATGTAAATAGCATACAGAATACCGATTAGAATCGCAAACTTGAATAGACGTAAGAAAAAAATACAGAATACATTACATCAACAATATGACAGGGAAAACGATTAACATAAAGGATGATTTTGATGTTAAATTAGATATTTTTTCTTTAATAATCCACATATATAAATAAAAATGAAATGCTCTTCTTTGATAACGGTATCACTTGAGAACGAATGGACCGATTTGAGTAATTTTTTTTTATTGTTCGTAATAATCCAATTAATAAATTATCAATAAATATAAAAAAATAAAAAAATATAAAAAATTTATTTATTATTATTTATTTATTATTTATTATTTTTATTTTTAATATTATTAAAAATAACTATAAAAATATCAATAAATTCATAATATCCTCAAAGATTCGTAACTCATATTTTAATGCCTGTTTGTTTAAGTTTTTCAAACGTAATTGTTATTATTAATAATTAGATATTATCTCGTACTTATATATTACTTTCTGGAACACATGTTTTGGGTTATAATTATTGTTCATCAAATGTATATCATAATGTATATTTTTACATGATTGTAACCTGTTTTGTGTTTAATAAATAAAAAATAAAAAAAATAAACAAAATAAATCCAAATATTGTTTTTATGGGAAGAAAAATTGGAAAAGTTGCCCTGAATATTTTCAAATTCGTGAAAACTGAAACTGCTTAATCTATGGGATTTTTGGATGGCCTCAAGACCGTACCTCAAAGTTTTATGCATTATGGTTCTCGATAAGTTCCCAGGGGAAATACATTCGAGACAATCACAATTCAACTAAACATAAACATCAATATTTCGTCACTATGTAAGCAAAATTGGTAAATTTTGAACACCTAGAACGATTAAAGTCACACCAAATATTTGTTTTGCCGAGACATTGGTTCATAGCTACATAACATCACGCTATGACTCACGGGAGTGCGCAGTAGCATGCAAGCGGATGAAACCGCGAGCGACCGAAGATCTCTTGACGACATTACATCTGTACTGCAGTACTGTGTACTTAACATAAGATCAAGTTTAGGTCCTTGCCGTGTATTGCCAGGGTGGAAAAAAAAGGAAAGGAACCTTCTTCAGCGGCAGTGAGGCAAAACATGTTTGAACAAACCATATTACTAAAAGTACACCTGTCTGTACACCTGGGACAAAGATTGTGTACAACCAGTTCAAAGGTATTAAAAGTATTATACAAGTTTATCCATGTATGATACCAATAGGTATATTTTGGTGTAATATTACCTTAGTTCTATTAATCAAGTAATTCAAAAGTTACACAACCACAAACAGATCCACAAATAATTCATAAGACACCTAATCAAACATTCAAATCATTGAACTGTCACAACAATAAAAAAACTACCTATTTTAAATTATAAACCTCTTTTTCCTTGTTGGTTAGAAAAGACCTAACACAACATCAAGCTCTGTAAACTCTGAGAGATCTTCACTTACCTTTGGTACTTTGGCATGGACCCCTGTTCTCACGTCCCTTATGGTGGCAATGTCTAGCATCTCCACCTCCATGTTCTGGTCTGTCCAGAACATGAAATACCCCTTAGAGTCGACCCGTAGAGTGACTGGCAGACCGGTCCCTGAGTCCTGTTGATAACAAAAAATTGTTAGATTTTGTAGTTATAATAAAATGTCACACCTGACCAATAGAAGCAACACCAATCAGACCTTTGAATTATACAGGTTTGTACAGTGCTGGACTACACTTGTCAGATTTACTTACTTATTAAGAAACAACGAATATTTTCCAAACTAATAATGACTTTTTTTGTAGTAATGTGAGTAATTTTACAGTAATTTTATTAAAACATATTCTGGCTATCCAAAAAGTCATTTTTCTTTTAGATTGTCAGCTGTTTAAACATTATTCTACTTGTTGGAGACAATTCATTTTTATTTATTTTATTGTGTTATGGTGCTGCCACACCGGTGTTATAAAATGTTTACAAACATTTTCTAACATTGAACATTTACTAACATTGTGATAAAATGTATCAAATTTTTGTTAACAAATGTTTAATAATGTTTTGTAAACATTTTATAACAGCAGTGTGGCAGCACCATTACCAGTGGGTAATACCTATTAAGCCTAATAAAAAGATACACAAAATAGAAGACATTCCCTGTTTTTGAAGTTGGGCAAAAATAAATCATGCCACAATTAAGTAACAATTTTGTAAACATTACCAGCTCTTTTTATAACACATTAGGGATTACATTATGTATTTTTATTATCACAAAAAAATTCAAAGTCATTACATTATGTTTTGTTATCATCAATGTATGTTTTATTATAAAATATGATGAATACAACATTAAATAATTTGTATGTTATAAATTAATGTAATATAAAGACGTATAATTATTGCATATTTTAGTACAGAGGAATTAAACTTACTTTAGGACAAAAAAGTATTGCTATAATTATTTTTTCAATATTGGCCTTGGTTTATATTGATTGACGAATAATATTAACATTCCACTTGTTCTTATCACTGTTATTAATTTGTTTTGTTAAATTGGATAAATTTAATCAACAGCTGTCATTAACAAACAATAAACAAATTTTATATATTATGTCTGGAGATATCAGACTCCTAATTCATTTTAATATTAATGATAAAATTAATTATACACTTTGAGTTTTATTTATGAAAGAAAATTATAATTGCAAGGTGCATTCTAGTGTTGGAACAGTTTTAGTAAATATTTAATTTGATAGGTAGATCAATGCCTCATACTACCTTTTAATAAGTATCTAAGAAGATTCCAATAAGATAATTAAATAATTTGAGATATATATATTTCATTTTGATTTTAGTCAAAAAGTGATTTATAGATGAAATACAGTTAATACAAATAATATGGAGTATGTGTAGAGTTTGAAAGAAAAAATATTATTTCCTACCTCATCCCATTTAATAAATTTTTCGCCGTCCTGCAAAGCCTTTGGCACCTCGATCGGCTTGAGGGTCACTTTAGCTGATCTTGTGTTAGAAGTCATATTGAATATTAAGCACAATTATGCGGAAATAATATCACTATTGTACATCAAAACCGTCATCTTCCTCTCCGCGCACAAATCTATCTGAAGCACCTCTCCGTGAATGCACACATAAACGTAGCGTTCAGACCACAAGTATTCACCAAATCAATAACGACTAACATATTAGTCCATCGTACACGTTAAACACCTGCCAAATTACCAACAAACAATGATAATTCTCGCATAATCGTCTCTCGAGTCTCGACAGAAATCCCAAAAACGAAGTGTCAAAAAGTAGCACTAGTAGGTAGCTCTAGGGTCGTTGGAAAAAACATCAATTTATGTTGTATTCATATTTTTAGACGATATTTTTTTTATATTGATGATCTAAATTCTAAATCAATATCTTCAAATAGGATGTCATGAAATGAATCCCATATATTATTATTATTACGATATTTTCTACGATATATTAAAACTAACACTTAATAAGATTATCTAGACAATATATATCGATACCGTAAAACGGGGTGAATAGGGATCGCGAGGTGAATAGGGACGATACCACGAATGTGATTGATACATGCCCTGTTTTCCAATTGACGCACAATGACGAAAAAACACTTGTTAATTTTCTGTCACTGAGTTAATATCGATTGCATGTATCACCCGAAAGCAGTACTTTTGAGAGTGCTTGATTGTGCGAAGCGTTGCTGTAGTTGAAACATTCAACGTTGAGCATTATGCCGCATAATGCGCTCTAGTGCTGTAATTGGAAAACGCCCTGTCTATAATCGTTCGTTAATCGTTAAAATACTGTTTATAATCGTTCTTCAAAAAGATCTAAGAAGAGCTAAATGAACAAGTATCCAGAGCCGTAAATTAACAAAGTAAACTGAAAAAAATAATCATTTGTCACTTTGCAATTTGTAATTGAAGGTTATTTTATCAGCGGATTCAAAACTTTGAGTGTTTGAGTGATATAAATAAAACATTTCATGGATTCTCGCCACGGTGTGTCTATGAGCAACACGTGTGTCTGGAATTAATTTTGTTTTTTTTTCATTTTTTTGGTGTATTAGATACTGTGACCAGTGTTGCCAGATGGGGCTATTTAGCGCCAATCGGGCTATCTCCCTTACCGAGCGGCGATATTATTTTATCCGCTGGCTACAGGTAGCCGATTTGGCTATATTTTTTTTCTCAGAAATATTTAATTAAAACATCATTTTTATGCAGAAAATAAAACTTTAACACCAACAATCAGTTTTAATAGTTTTTATGTATAAATTGTATACTTGTATGTATAAATAAATATAAAAGCAATAATAAGCTCACGAATTTATTTAAACTTTCCCGCCTTAACTACCTGTGCGCCATGATGGGGCTATCTCGGGGCTACACGAGCGCTCTGGCGAGGCGATTCGAGAAAAAAATATTCTGGTAACACTGACTGTGACTTACTGTGATTGTTTTTGTGTTGTCTGTGTTGTCCGTTCTTTATTTATTTAAACATAATACATCCTATTTAATATTTAACAACTGTTGTGTTTGTGCATTTTTGTTTACTGACAAGTGGGTAAGTGCAACATGAATACTAATATGAATAAACCTCCCGATCCCCCGGACCCTCCTGACATACCTACACCGATGACTCGAGCCTATCCTACCCTTCCACCTATTCCCGACAACCCAAATCCCCTTACACAATTATCAGAAGTTGCATGTAGCATTTTGGAAACAGATAATTCTGTTTCACAAATAAGCACTTCTAATAAAAGGCCGGCAGACGATGACAGACCGACAGATGTGCGCCCATCTAAGCAGTCAAAAAGTCAGGTTGGACGCACTAAATACAACAATGAAGACAGGGGCCCTTTTGTAATACATATATCCAGAATAGAAACCCAGCCAAATTCGGGTACTACCCTGCATCCAGTAACTTTTGGTCTCTTCCTATTTAACAACAATATACACAATGTAGTGAAAGATGGTGTGAAGAGAGTAGGTAGAAACCGTGTCTCAGTTGAGTTTTCTACTCAACAGGACGCAAATGCCTTCTTAAGCAACAGCCTTCTAGCCAAATATAAGTTTACTGCCTCCATACCTACTTTCAATGTGACAAGAATGGGTGTCATCTCTGGAGTTCCTGTAGATATGTCTGAAGAGTTGGCTAAACAATATTTAACTGTTCCCCCCGGATGTGGACATATTTTAAAGGTGAGACGCATCAACAGGAAAGTAACCAGGGATGGAGTTTCTGAGTGGAAACCCACAGAGACATGTGTCATCACTTTTGATGGGCAAATTTTGCCTAATAGAGTGTTTTGTTGCTATACCTCCCTTCCTGTGCAACAGTACATCTATCCTACAATACAGTGCAGGAAATGCTGCAGATTTGGCCACGTTGAGACAGCCTGTAGATCCAAACCTCGTTGTAATAAATGCGGTCATGACCATCCTGGGAATGGCTGTGATGTTTCTGAAAATGAGGCTTTCTGTGTGCTATGCTCCGGACAACACTTTGCAAACAGCAAGGCATGCCCGGAATATGGCAGACAGAGAGCTATTAAAACGGCCATGGCAGAGAAAACAATCTCTTACGCAGAAGCTAACAAAAGCATCCCAGCAGTCTCGCGCAGCTATGCAGGTTCCCTTAAGAGTCCCCAAACTCCCCAATCCTACCGGAAGACTGTTTTCAGGCAACCCAAAACCCATATTCCACTAACCCCATCTTATGACAAAATAGCACACCATTCCATTACTAACTCTCCCCAATCTTCACAGCACAATGGCTGTGCCCTTAATACTCCTCACTCTGAGACTAACACTATTGACCTCATAATCCAGCTTTTAACATCTCTCTTAAGTCTAAATTTCCCTCAAAACAACACATCTCCTATATCACAACAACCGCCCAACGTTGCCCAACAATTAATATCTACACTAATCAATTTTAAAAATGGCTACCCCAATAGTGTTCCTTCAGTGGAATGTGAGGAGCGTGTCTCATAAGAAGCACGACCTCACATTCCTCATAAATAAATGCAAACCTTTGTCTTGTGCCTTAGCCGAGACTTGGTTAACCCCAAGTCTCAATTTTCGTATACCACACTATAACATTTTTAGATGCGACAGACATGATGGCTATGGAGGTTCCGCATTGCTGGTTAATAGTCGAGTCCCTTTTGTTTTGTCCCCCCTGAATCCCCTGATGGGAAATATAAATATTGTTGCTGGCAGAGTGGAGGGTATAAATGTAATCTCAATTTATATCGCCCACCCTGACCAAGCTTTCCTCCCTGTTATAAGAGACATATTACAAAATTCAAGCAGACCTCTTTTAGTTATGGGTGATTTTAACTGTCACCACTACAGATGGGGATCTGATCACTGTGATTCTTTCGGGATAGGCTTGGTTGACATTCTGGATGACCTCAACCTTTGTGTTCTTAACAATGGTTGTTCCACTCGTCGAGTCTTACCAGGACAACATAAAAGCTGTGTTGATCTTTCCTTTTGCTCTCCTGACATTGCGGCATCTGCTTGCTGGCAGTGTACACATTTGTCACATGGGAGTGATCATTATCCTATTATCATTACTTTTACCCAACGTACCTTTTTGGAAAAATCTCCTCCTCCCCTTTTAAAATATAATTTATTTGATCCAGACTGGTCAAAATTCGCTGTGTTACTGGAAAATAAAATTATGTCCCTACCTAAGGTTAATGACCCAAATTTAGTTAATATTGATCACTCCCATGTGAACACCTGTTGTGAGCAATTTGTGGAGACTTTAATCTCTTGTGCAGACTCCTGTTTCCCCATTAAAAACAGTGGCAGACATAAGATACCATCCCCACCATGGTGGGATAGAGAATGCACCATAGCTATTAAGGAAAGAAATTCAGCCGAGAAGAGATATAACTTGGACATGAGCACACATAATCTAATAACCTACAAACAGGTATATGCAAAAACCCAAAAACTACTAAGGAGAAAGAAACGTATAGGTTGGGTAAATTTCTGCAACTCCTTGTCGCCTTCAACTCCCTGCTCTGTGGTATGGAAAACCATAAATAGATTTAGATCTGGGTGCTCTCCGTCAATCTCTTGCCCAATTTCCCGGGAGGTTGCTGAACTCTTCTTCGATAAGATTGCTCCTCCTTATGTTCCCTCGCTGGCAGAGACATACATCTGCGTGGTGGATACATCGGAGGATCCACTTGATGCCCCGTTCACAATAGAAGAACTAGATATGGTTCTGGGCAGGGTACGAGATTCTGCTCCTGGTATGGATGGACTGCCATATTCCTTTATAGTGCACTCTGGCACCAATGCGAAAAAATACTTTTTAGAACTACTAAATTTCTGCTTTTACAATGGAATGATACCAGAAAAATGGAAGACACAAATAATCATTCCAATTTTGAAACCCGGGAAACATGCAGATGACCCTAATAGCTTCAGGCCAATTGCTTTATCATCTACTTTGGCAAAAATTTTAGAACACCTAATCAAGAACCGATTGGAGTGGATAACGGAATCCAGAGATATTCTTCCGAACTCCCAATTTGGCTTTCGGAAGGGACTAGGTACGATGGATAGCGTTGGAGTATTAGTGACAGACATTCGATTGGCCCTATCCAAAAATGATTCAGTAGTCGCTTCATTCTTGGACATAGCTTCTGCATACGATAACGTCCTCCTTCCCCTTCTCAGGCAGAAAATGCTCCAGCTGAGATTTCCGGCAAGGATGGTTCAGTGCATATGCTCAATGCTTATGTCAAGATGTCTGACCCTGAGAGTTCATGGTGAGCAGTTTGAGCAAAGACTATCGTGGAAAGGGCTGCCCCAGGGTTCAGTACTTAGCCCGATACTGTATAACCTTTACACAGCAGATATTGGTACATGTCTGAACTATAACTGCCACATGTTACAGTATGCCGACGATCTGGCTATATATGTATCCGATAACTCAATCCATGATGCAAAATCATCCCTTTGCCTCTCCTTGAACTCCTTGAATCATTGGCTTTCGAGTCATGGTCTGAGTCTGTCAGCCCAGAAAAGCTCTGTAGTGATATTCACGCGAAAGAGACAAATTCCTCCAATTCAAATTGACATTGAAGGCCATGTTGTTCCGATTGTCCCTAAAGCTAGATTTTTAGGTGTGTACTTAGATTCAAAATTAACTGGAGTACACCATATTAATTACTTGGTTAAAAAATGCGAACGTGTAGTCCCTATGCTAAAAGTGTTAGCTGGTGTTTGGTGGGGTGCACATCCATTTACTATGAAATTAGTATATAATGCTTTAGTTCGAAGCATTGTGGACTATGGCATGTTCCTAATGATTCCATGCAACAAAGGAGCATTATCAGGACTGGACAAAGTTCAGGCTAAATGTCTCCGAATAATCTCTGGCTGTATGAGGTCCTCTCCACTGAACGCGTTGCAGGTTGAATGTAGCGATCCTCCCTTGTCCTTACGAAGGCAATGCCTGGCCACTCGGTTTTGGAGTAAAATCAGCACCAAATGTCTCCATCCCCTTTCTGGAAAAATGTCCAAATTAGACCTTGCTTGCAATACGTCTAGTTACTGGACACATAAAGAAATTCCACTCATTATTCTGGCTTACCGTTCTTTTAAAAATTTAGAGGGTCCCATAATCTCAGCAAATAGACTTCCCATCTTCAATGTCAAGTTTGAAATTTTATGTTTCAAACCTGATATCATGTTAAATATTGGTATCTCTAAAGAAACAGTTTCTGCAGACAAAATCTTCAATGCACTAGTCGGAGAGAACTGGTCTGACTATCATAGATTCTTTACAGATGCATCGAAATTTTCATATACTGATTATACAGGCGCTGCCATATATTATCAAAATTCAAAGATCATTCTACAATTTAGGTGTCCTAGGGAAGCTTCAGTGTTCACTGGAGAATGCATTGCCATTTTAGAAGCCTGCCTTTACATAGAAACCCATAACATCACAAAGGGTATTATATTTACCGACTCGTTGAGCTCTCTTAAAGCACTAAATCAGTTCCCACTTATGAATAAATTACACAGTTCTATACTTCTTCAAATAAGAAAATGTCTCTATTCTTGTAGAAAGATGGGTAAACAAGTTCAGCTAGCGTGGATTCCGAGCCACTCAGGAATAGGTGGTAATGAGTGTGCTGATAGATTGGCAAAAAATGCAATCCTCTCTGAATCAGCAGACTTGAAACATTTTGTTCACCATGGTTATGATTTGCTAAGCCTTCCCCAGAGGACCCTGATGGCTTCATGGCAGACTCAGTGGAATAACTCCTCAAAACGTAAAGGCAAACACTATTATGGTATTCAACCAGTCATACCACCTAAACCCTGGTTTTTCAAATATAGAAAAGTTTCTAAATCTGTCATATCAACGATCTGCCGAATTCGTATTGGCCATTGCTCGTCCCCTGTGTTCTTGAACAAAATTCGGGTTCGGGATTCGTCCTTGTGTGAATGTGGTTTGGATGAAGGTACTCTGGAGCATATATTTTTCAACTGCCCCAGAAATAATTTATCAGTCGATCTATACAAACACATAACCTCTTTAAATATTCCCGTCCCAATTAACATTCCTTCTCTTTTAACCCACTCTTCTCCTGAACTTTTCGAAGCAATGTTAACCTTCATACGTTCTAATACCATTAGACTGTAAACCTGAAACATCAGAAATGCTCTAGTGTGGAATACAATTATTATTTTAAGTATCCATTTTAATGTTAAAAAATATTTATGTATTTTATTCAAAACCTTATAATTGTTTGTCCTTTTGTTTCAGTGTACTAACTCCGTCGCCGTTATTTAATACATTTAGTTTATTAACAATTCAACATCTACAGTCGATTACAAAACACACGAGTACTCATTGCACATTCGACATTGGCAGAATTGTCGACATCGGCACTGCTTGCCATATATAAAAAATTGAATTGAATTGAAAACATTTCATAACTGCAGGGCCACATTAAGTGTAACATTACTGCTAAGATGTCTGAATCGGATAACGGCCGTGAATGTGTTGATCAAGACCAAAAAAACGAACACAATCCGCGCAAGAGAATTCGGCATCGGAAGAAACAGTTATACGAGAATATTTTGAAACAAATGGAGTTTTACTTCAGTGACGCTAATCTTTCCAAGGACAGGTTCCTAGGAGACTTAGTGACCAACGACCCATATGTACCACTGGACACATTTTTGAAATTCAATAAGATTCGGGCTATGACTCAGGATTTGAATGATATTATAAAAGCTATGAAACATTCAACGTTTTTAGAACTATCTGAGGACAAGTCAAAGGTGAAGTAAATGATACATTACATGGGTCCTGGTATTATTATTATCATAATATTCTACCTATCAATAAACGATTTTTTTATCTTGGTTGATATTTGCAATAAAGGCATTTAATAAATAATCTCATATGTCGAGTCCAGGTAGCTAGAATCTAACCAGAGTGCTAGATTAAATACTAGTCACAGTTCTGTTTATGGGTTTTTTATCCAAACCACTTCAAAAACAATATACAAGTAATAGAGCCTCTTCTTCAAAAAGGAGGCCTATGCCCAGCAGTGGGATATGTATAATACAGGGCTGATAAAAAGTAATGGATGTGAAGGATGCATAAATAAATAAAACTTGTTAGTCAATTTTATTACTGTAAAAAAAAATCTTTGAAAAGGTCCCTAAGTGGCCCTAAATAGGCCAGTCCAATAATACAGCAAATGAATTTGCAGGTGAAAAGAAAAACTCCTGTGTTACCATATGATGTGGATGCCAGGACTGTTTATGTAGAGTCTATACCTGTGACAGCAAGCAGAGAATGGCTTGAAAAGGTATTCGCTGATTACGGACAAGTGGTGTACATCTCACTGCCCAAATTTAAAAACTCACAGAAGATAAAAGTAAGTATAGAAGACAGATCGAGCATTTTTGTCACAACAAACATATAAGTCCTACACACACATAAACATTTTCCATTTAAGATTTTGTATCCATTTAAGAATTTAAATTAATGAATTATAAAAATATATTTCCATCTCATGTTACTGTTACTCTATTATGGGATCCTTTTTGTGTAACTATGTCCAAAGATTGGATAGAACCCTTCAGCAGCAGAAATAGGCAAAGAACATAAAGCCAACTACAATAACTAGACCTGAGAAAAATATTAGTAGCTCACATAAACATTTGTAATAGTGCTGTACAGGGTTCGAGGATATATATCAATGGATATATATCAAGATATATATCCTATATACAGGGTTAATTTTAAAACACCAGCAACCTCGCAGGACCCGATAGCTGACCTCATACGGAACAACTTTTGTTCTACGAGTTTGGATATAACTCAATATATTTAAAAAAAAAATGATTTTACAAGTTTTTGTTGTGTCGTGTTTTTCTTCGTAGACTGCGGCTTGCGCGCACGACTCAAAGGCACCGCTCAGCTGTTCGAGCGTTGACCTTCAAAGCCGCTAGCCCGGTTCCCCACGCTTCGCGTATTTGTTTACGTAATCTGCGATGCGCGTTGTTAATATTCAAGACGGAAATTAAATGAATACTTATTTTTGTATGAAAATAAAATCTAACAAATTATCAAAAGTCGTAGAACAAAAGTAGTAGCTTATAAC
The DNA here is from genome assembly GCA_949126905.1 of Amorpha juglandis. Lineage (NCBI taxonomy): Eukaryota > Metazoa > Arthropoda > Insecta > Lepidoptera > Sphingidae > Amorpha > Amorpha juglandis. Next base: position 13,961,531 of record OX421374.1, on the reverse strand, counting down.
CTTAGGAATCTACCCCTGCGAGGTTGCTGGTGTTTTAAAAATAACCCTGTATATCCGATATATATCAAGCTGGGTTCGACAATATATATCAATATTTTTTTTATAATATATTGCAATACAAAAATGGTTTCAAAAATTTATGTTATTAAGTAATTTTTAAAGTTTGTTACTGTATTTCTACTTCCCAAATATAGATGGCGTGGGAGTAGAGTTAAAACATACTCCCTAATAGTAAGTTCTAATCCATAAATGGCAACACTTCTGCCCTAAAAGAAGAGTTTATGGTTTTTAGTTGATTTTGCCTTATCCAAAAACGAGTTTTTTTTAAATATAATTTTAGTATGTGTATGTGACACATATACAAGCAGTATTCATAAATAATACAATGAAATAATAATATGACTTTCATACTAAATTGATATATATCAAACTTGATATATATCAGATATATATCATAAATATCCGATATTTTGATATTTATAATAAATATTGGATATTTTCGAACCCTGGTGCTGTATCCTCTCAGCTCTCATCTGGCTACTTGCCAATTGTAACATTGAGGTTAACAATCTATCCTACTTTGTATTGTTTTAGGGCTATGGGTTTATAGAATTCAATAAACCAGAGGAGGCACAAAAATGCGTACACAAGTTCACGAAAATGGGCTGCAAATTACCAACTTTCATGCAACCTGAAGAACTTACATCCATAAAAATGTTCTCTGTGGACGAACCCACAGATGACATGGATAATAAAGAAACTAGGGAGGATTATGAACCACCAAAGAAAAAGAAGAAAAGAGAAAAGAAACCACAGAAGGGTTTGGATTTGAAACTTGATGAGTCAGATGGTGAGAAGAGAGTGGAAACACCTGGTGTAAGTATACACTACAATTAGATGTTGCCATCACTCCTATTTGTGTTAATCTGTTGGTTGTCTGGAAAAAGTAATTTGGTGTATAATATTTGGGTTTGGGTAGATTGTTTTTGTTTTATCAACTTATCTAAATGTAATAAATTGTTAGCCAAGTTTAAATAAATGCCACACTAAAAACCACATACAAATTGGCTTAGAGATTTTTGAACGTGTTTTTTAGTTGTTTTTAGTTTTAATTATATTTCGTTTTATGGATTATTTAAATATTATTTATTACTTATTTTCAGGATGAAAATAAAAGCATAACAACACCTACAGAAGTAAGTATCAATATTTATTTGTTAGAATTAACAAAAAGTAACTGTTTTAATGATGAGTATTTTTAGGAAAACAAAACTATAACTGATGTGGAATCCAAAGATGAAATGACTAGTCATGATGAATTGAAAGAAGATCAAGACACACCAAGGAAGAAGAAAGTTAGGAAACGGACAGCCAAAGACAAGAGCAAAAAGAAGAATGGTTTGGGCAAAAATGAGGCACCTAAAGGGGCTCTTTGGGGATTGCAAGTTCTATCAAAATCTGAATGGAAAGCTTTGAGGAATAAGTATTTGAATTTGCAAAGGAAAAATATGAAGATCTTGAAAACAAACTTGAGAGATAAGAGACATGTATACTCCAGTATACCCGCCCCTGCAGCACCCAGTGTGGAAATTTGTACAGGTGCATATGACATATTTGTAATATTATGTAATACTAGTAATTCTTGTGAACAACAAATGATAATGTACATGTTTAAATCATAATCTATAGACAGCTTTTTTTATAATATCCTTACTGAAATATTGACTATATTTTTTTTTTAAATTCCAGTGTCTTCGTCGGAAGCGGACAGCGGTAAGAGCATACCGACGTTGGAACAGATCCCCGGCGTGTTTGTGAAAGAGATCCTGCCAGAGCCGTGCCTTGACGTGAGGCTTGTTAAGAGAACGGTAAGGGTTTTAAATAAATATTTGGTATTTGATTGTCATTGGAACTTGTCCCCACTCTATTTTTAATATACTTTATGATAACATGAAATCTACTTATTACTCAGTTCTACTGTATTTTTATGCCTTGTAAGTAGGATGAGGGAATATTTTGAAATACCTCAATGGATATGGCAATTAAGTGCCATTCTGGTTTTGAAATTGGTTTTTAACTTTAAGGTAAACTTATGATTATTATTTCGAAGTGGTCATAGTTGTAGCTTTTTTTTATCCTTTCTCAGAAAAGTGATTACCCTATACCCAATTTTAAGTCACAATCTAAAAATGTCTGCCAACGAAAAACAATGAATCTATCATAGATTGGCAGAATTATTTTGGCCAAACTAATTGGGGCACGCGGTATATTTAAAAGCTTGTTTTAGTACAACCTTCTTTCCCACTCCACGTGGTGACATGATGCCTTGTCATGGCACGAGTAAAGGGGCATACGGAAACTACCGTATTATAGGTACAAATACGTGTATTGTGTAAATGCGGTAAGATACTCCGGATTATACCATAACAAAATGTCGTATACGCAAGAGCTTTAGTTTCATTACGCCAGTCCCTGTCGACGGAGAGCATGTCTTAAAGGTAATTACCACCCTTATGGTGCTGCCACACTGGTGTTATAAAATGTTTACTAACATTAAACATTTACTAACATTGTGATAAAATGTATCAAATTTTTGTTAACAAATGTTTCATAATGTTTTGTAAACATTTTATAACAGCGGTGTGGCAGCACCATTATATTTAAACAAACCTCACAAGTCTGCTCGCGGTCGCCCCTGAAGCTATGTCTACCTCATGTGAAATGTTATTTATTGAATTTCAGTTATCATAATAAATCATTAACATTTTACAGATACGAAGTAATGTCCATGCATTACACGTAGATGTTAAAGAGGGGCAAACAGAAGTCATTATAAGGTTCGATTCTGCTAAAGCAGCGGATGAGGTAAGTTTATAATTTATAATTTAATTTAATTTTTTTAAATATAATTTATAATTTAAATTTTGCTTATAATTTATTTTCAAATTTGTAGTGTTGTAGTATGATTTACTTTATACTCATTAGGGATGAGACGGTTATTAGGCAAGTCCGTCCGATATCCGGCCGGATACCGAATATTCGCCGAATAGGGTAGTTTCCTATCCTGGATTTTATACATTACTAGCTTTTCCTCGCGGCTCCGCACGCGTGATCTACTTTTTCCGGCATAAAAAGTAGCCTATGTTTATCAGGGATAATATGTAGGATTCTAATGGTGGAAGAATTTTTCAAATCGGTCCAGTAGTTTTTAAGTTAATTCGTTACATATAAAAATACAAATATTTCTTCTTTATAAATTGACAATAATGCATTAATTCCGACCAAATTTGATTACCATAGCAACGGAAGCCTTCAAATATAAATAATTTTCCCCGTTTTTGCAACATTTTTCACTGATGCTCCTAATGGTCGCAGCGTTATGTTATATAGCCTAAAGCCTTCCTCGATAAATGGACTATCCAACACAAAAATAATTTTTCAATTCGAACCAGTAGTCCCTGAGATTAGCGCGTTCAAACAAACAATCAAACTCTACAGCTTTATTATATTAGTATAGATTTTATACGCAATAGAAAATAATATGAAAAAGAAACCCTTTTGTTAAAACACAAGTTGTGTGACAATGATATAATATTTGCGCAATAGTAATAATATGCAATTTGGCTAAACTGCTTTCGGGGATTCGTGACGTTGTTTATGTGTGTTAATAACATAGTCGTTTCGTTTCCAGTACTGTTCGAACAGTGGCAACATGTCGCGCGTGTTGTCTGGCGCGGAGGAGACGGAGCAGTGGTCGCGCGCGGTGCAGGCGCGCGCGTGCCGCCGCCCGCGTGGCCGCGACCGCCTCGAGCGGCGGGGGGCGCTGTCCGCCGCGCCGCCCGCGCCCCGCACCGCACTCGCGCCCGCCTCGCCGCAGCCGACGCACACGCACATACGATTCGATGACGAGTAGCATTCATAGCCCATGTAGCGCCCGTGTGCAATCATTACCCTAGCGCAATCTTTTAAACAGAACATATAACACGGCCGCAGGTGCATTTGAAAATGCCCGGGGGGCGTGTGAGTGGAGCTCGGTCGGCGCACCCGGTAAACACGCCTCTGGTTATGGACACTGTTCTATTGCACTCGAAGTGAAATTCATAAAGCCTGCACTACACTACTCGCGAAATTGATCGAAGTTGAGTGAATACGATAGTGTAGAAGGGCACTTCGGTTCGTCCCGTGCAACCTCGGCTGTTCGCCTCGTGCAACCTCGGCTCACCTCGGGCGACTTCCAGTCGTTGTCGGTTTTTGCGCCCGAGTCAAAGGACTCGAAGTCGGGCGACTGAGCTCCTCGCGATATTGCACGAGTATGTAGTCACATAGTTCGGACTTCGGTCAATTTCGAAGAAGTACTTCGTCGAGGTATCTTCGCGAGTAGTGTAGTGCAGGCTTTAGACAATTAATTTTTTTTGTGCGTCTTCAATAAGTTGCCTATAACAATGTGTTAGAACAACTATTATGCTATAGTAAAAATAACCAGAATATTGTAAACACTGCTTTTGGAGTTTACACGAAGACTTGAAAGTATTCATATTTTGTAGGTTGCACTGTAAATACTTTAAAAATATATTTGATGCTCTAAATATTTGCTTTTTATTTATCTCATATTTTGTTTAAAACTCGTATACGCGGATCTTTTGTGGTTTTGCTAAAACTTTATTACAAAATTGCACTATACGAAAATGTATAGCGACGTTTATATTTTACTAGGATTCGTTCGCAGCTCTACTCGTGTGAATGAATGTCGATTAAAAGTAGCCTTCGTAATTCTGTTCATTGGAAGGTGCAAACTTTCATTCGGGCCTGTTCTGTTTCAACAACATACAAACTTTCACGGTCACAATAAGACGCGTAATGTGGCAGTCCAGAGGCCCAGTTTGGACCCGATGTATAATTGATTTAAATCGCCTACAAAAAAAACATGATTTTATAAAAGACATTTTATTGTGTTAAGTAAATGCCAACATCGATTCAGTCTTAAAAATAAGCTTAAAGATAACTTAAACATACAATAGGCACTGGCACATTTTTATCAAAAAATCGTATTTTACCTTATGCGCTAGGTACATAAAGACAACATATAAAATTGTATATAAGTAGAAACTCCTGCTCGATACAACCTTCTGCTGTTACACATTACATTATTTACCATGTTTATCGTATATAGTCGTTTTACATAATTTTGTAAGTAAATTTTCCCTTTCAATAATTAAAGTTTACATTATATTAATACTGGACAGTAATTTAAAATACCAATTTTAATACATCTCGAAAGTCAAATATAATTATGATCTACAATCGAGTGCTTACAGCTGTACTTTGCGAATTCTAATGGGGCACGTGTTTAGCGCCTTAGCACATGGGTCTACATTACAATATTATAATGCCGAATTCAATCATTGAATGTATGCGCTTCCACAATTACCTTTTTACGTATAAGTGTGTCAAACACCCGGTTTCTGAAAGGCTGATCAATGTAAATAATTACTAATAATCTGTCAAATCTCATGCAAGTCAAAATTGAGTTGCTAGAAGCGTGCTCAACGCTGTTACTTAACACGGCTTTCAATCTGAAAACGAAAATCGTATATGAAAAACTATGTTGGGTATCCGAAAGATTCATAGATAATTCTATCGTCAAATAATGTCAATTACTAACAAGCGATTGTTCACCAATTAGATCAGATTATAATAGATTGTTCCCTTATTAACGTTTCAGAAACTCTCAAAATCGAAGTTCTGTTATTTGAATGTTTATTTGATCAGCCTTTGAGAAACCGGGTGTTAAGTCAGTTGTCACGCAGTAGTAAAATAAGTACATAAAAACAGGTCAACATCAAGCGCTAGTATTTCCGAAAGAAATACGGAATAGCGATGCGCATAGGTTTAATCGTAATACCATATAATGTATTAATACAATTTGACAACGCAAACTGTGACTGCGTTTTAATTCGACATGCATTAAGACGCTAGAACAAAGCCAGTAGTGGCGATAATGAAGTATCATGGAAGCCTAGTTTTATTACGTGCTTTTAAAAAATAAGCAAACATTATGTTTATAATGCTTGGTCGTCATTACATAACAAAGTGTTACGTATAAATATTGCTGACAAGCCACATTTGTATAAAATGTAGACAAAAATAACACAATGTATAGGTATCGGTCTGAAGTTAATATTTTTGATGAAGCAAAAATGTTACATAGGTACATGTAGATTTATAACGGCTCTTGCCAGAGTCCGTCTTCCTACCAGAGATGTTACGAACAGTGGCGTAGCTGGCACGGGTGACCTCCGGGGCGGATTTATTTCGGTGTCACCCCAAGTATGTAAAATTTAAAATGTGTTTTTAACCTATTTCAAAAAAGGAGGAGGTTCTCAATTCTCCGTCAATTGTAGATCTAGTTTTATTAAAAAGAAATTCATTCGATAGAGTCTAGGAGCGATGTGTTCCTAGTGCCACCACCGGTCAAGTGAAATTTTACCGACTCCAAAGACTACTAAATTATTATTGCTGATTTTTAATTCTAATTGCTTTGATAATTTTATGATATGCTAAAATTAATCTTATTACGATTTTGTTAAAAATATTGTTCGATAATTTAGCTGCAATGTATTCGTTCGCACTTGGCATTTACATGCCGTGTCAATAACGATTTTTTTTTCGGTAAAAAAGAAAACGTATTTTTGCGTACGGATATCACAAAAATCCGTCATTATGAGTTTACCGAAAAATAAGCCTTAAATCTGGCGTTAGTGAGTGTAATTCGTTTATTTTTTTCGTATCACCCCGAGATCAGAGCATCCGATAGATTTTACACCTGCAGTTCTGACTTCGGCTTCGAAAGTTTGAAGATTTAACTTGTCGCCCGAGAAATGCGTTCGCGTCTTCCGTTCAGTTGTTTGTATTGTCATTTGTGTCATAGACGTAAATAGGTACTTCGAGCTTCTATAGAACTTATGACTTGTGTATTGAAATTATTAGTATTAAAGTCACTGAAAGTAGACCTAACCAGTAACTAAGCCACTTTTATTCTACTCTGCCTTCCACTCCGACAAGTCAAATCTAAAAACCCCGGCTTCGACTCCGCTTCCAATAAACCCACCTTCGTAACATCCCACTTTCTACATTCATAAATATTAATAAAAAAACGATTGATTATATCACGGAACACCATTTAAAATTATATAAGTACATATTATACATCAACAACCAATAGTCAAGTATAGATTTATGTCAAAAAGAAATGTAATAATATGAACACATTAACTTCACTCCAGAGAAAAACGCTGATAGCAACACTACATAAAACGTAGAAATGCAAAAAAGCACCAAAAATTAAGTAAAACATTGATCTGTAATCTTTATGCGATTACTGTGTACCATAAGTACAACAAAAATACTCAATAAAAGTGTATCACAAAATTACATACGCTATTTACAAAAGAGGTAGATTTGTTCTAAATAATAAGTTATTACGAGGCTTCCATATGTCTATGAACAGTCACAGGAGCTATAATACTATTCTTACCGCACGGCAGTACGGTTATGTTCAAATCACCTATAGCTTTTAACCTCGGTTTAATTTTAGCTGGTAGAGGACAACTTATGTCTGATTTCGTATCATCTGACAATATTATAGGATCGTTTACCGAGAAGCCTGTCGCCTCGGAATCTTCATGGGGCGTCATTGTGGAGTAGCCGTGGTCTGAACCGCCAGCGGTGTGAGCACGCCTGTACCCTGTCACTACTCTGTATGGTGAAATAGGCGCTTCTATCTCCATTGCAGGCAATAGCTTATCTTGACCAGACTGATCGTGCATATCGTCAGATTGTAAATGACTCATTTGAACGTCAGCATCATGCCAAGTTTCAGCCGGTCCATCGACATATAGATTGTGGCAACTGGCCGATGTGACATTTTGTCTGTAACAGTATATTGCTACAGCTATGATCAAACTGACTGTGACTATACATCCTGCGATTGGACCTATTGCTGAATAGTTTCCCAGAGCGTCTCGATTAATATGACCAAATGTTCCTTCTCCGTAGGGAGTGACGGCGCCTAAAACACCGTTAAAACAAGTCGACTGGGATGTACAAAAGGGAGCTGAGAGAGGTGTTCGACCGTCTGCGTCTATTTGACACCATTCACAGCCCAAAACTCCTAAGCACGAAGAATGCGTCAAATAACTTTCGCATTGAAAATCGAAGCAAGTTTTCAAATTCTCCGCGAAATTATGGAAGTAATGTGACTTGTGGTTGTTATTTTCCAGCATCATGCCACATAGTGGTATGTTCTGGTTGAATCGAGATACATTCGAGTTAGGGCACTCGTACAATTCTGAACTACATTCGCAAGGACATTCACATTCAGTTTGCTCCATTCGGTTGCAGTTGAGACACAATCTATCAACCATACTACAGGGACAAAAGGCTCCTACACTACAAGAAGCATTCACGAGGCCGATGAATGCATTTGTACCTGGAATGGCTGCTATGTAATAATGGACACAATGATCACCCGAAACTACATTAGAGAGCACATTGGGTAGGGAAGTGTTAAATTCGTAAAATCTTTGGATAGTCTTATCATAAAAATTATTACATAACCTCTTTGTGACGAAACCTTTGTGGTTTAACATGTCGATGGCGATCATAGATTCTTTGTGAGTGATATGTTGCTGTTCAATGGGCCCAGAGCTATTTGGATCCATCAAACCTGGATGGGAGACTAAATAGCCTCTATTATTCATAATAAAACATTTAACATAAGGTTTGGCACAGTAAGGCATATTGTCAATGAGTAGTTTGTACAGGAACCCCATGGTCACATCCATGGACACAACCATTGTTGGGTAAAAGGAACTTTTCACAGCATATGATATAGATACAACATAACCTGCACCACCAACATCTAGATTTGGTGGAGTTAGAATAATTTTATCTGGATTTTCTAAAGCATAAGTATACCAAGGTCTCCTCACTGGTTCATAGTCATATTCTAACACAGTACCTGGAAACATCACAAGCACTCCACTCTCAGTAACTGCATATCTCCTGACAATATATTTTGAATATGGTCCATGCAAGTGTTGTCTCTTATAAAATGATAATATGGAGTTCAAGAATCCTACATCTTGTTGGATTTCATTTTTTAACCCTGGATTAGAAAGCAATCCGTGTGCAACACTTTTTAAATAGGCCAAATAATTTTGCATGTAAGTGACTGCTTCCTGCCCATCACCCATATCATAAAGATAGGTAAATGGGGACTGAAAACTTGAAGGACTTAGATACACAGTCCCTTGATCTATGGTGGCTATTTGTTTGAAATGTCTGCACATTTTGCCTGCTTTTGGAGGAAACAAATCCAATCTATGAAATAATATTTCTTTGCTACTCCTTCCAAAATATATATTACTTTTATTAAATAAATTATCTTCTTTTATTTCTGATGCTATGCACACAATGTATAGATTTTTAACCCACTTCCATGAATAAACAGTCGTAATAGTAGAATTTTCAGTGATTGTCAGGTTACCCGAGCTATTTGAAAAAATCTCTTTTTTGAGATCTGGAATAAATTTTATATTCTCCACACTTTCTAAATTAGTGAATTTAATTTTTTCTGTAGCTGACTCTGGTCGGGGAAAGAAAGTGTGCATTAATACTTTCCCTGCAAAATCCATGACAAAGGCTCTCTTTTTCTGACTACCCTTAAAATAAATTATATCTTCTGCAAGATCTGACCAATACAAATCTAAACCAAGCACACCAGTTGAAATTGGTAAAACTAAAGAAACCATAAAATCTCTCTCAGTTGCTTCCCACACCGGGCCTTCTATTCTAATATCCTTGCTGTCATATTTTCCTGGCAGTAGAGAAATAAATGCCGATGCTACTTGACCAACCACACCACTGTCATTGATATGTAATCTCATAACAGAATGATTATTTGAATGTGTGTGCCACTTGTCAATGTGCAGTATACCCAATGACCTATTTCTGTCCACTTGGTTCTCATAGATTAATCCGATAGCAAAATTTATGTTATCGTCTTTCTTGGATGAATACGGAAACATCTTGAGCCAAGTTTCATTCTTCAAAACTTTTGTGTCTGTCATGAATATAAATAATTTATGCTTAGGTAGTGGTTTTTGTTGAAGCAAATTTTTCAATTCTTTACTTATAGACAGAGGTGAAACACTTGTAGGTGCAATGTCTAAGCTTGATAAATATTCTCTCAACAGGAGCTTGTTGTTGTCTGTGGCGTTGCCCAAGTCTGAAATACCATCCACACTGCAGGTGTCTTCAAATTTGAGGAAATCTGACATGTTTGTCATTTTGAGAGCAATCATATCCATGCTTTGTAGAGCATATGCTGTCTCCTTCGCAACATTTACTGCATGTTGCAATGAATCTGATTTCATATTATTATCAATTATAAATACTACTAGTTTTGGCTCCGGATGCACAACTTTATGGTACAAATATCTTAAATTAGAATGTGGCATGGCAGCACAATCTTTGTCCGTGGCATAGTCCATGTGTGATAGGAAGTACTGCCTTTTAACTTTTATATCTTTGAATCGGCCCAACATTTTCAATTTTGGGTCCTGGGAAGGCAAATCGTCGTATACATTAGGGCTTTTTATAAAAACTGACTTACGAATAGAATTGAATGGGCATGGATGTGTGAAGGACGGCGTGTTGTTATTGCTTATGACGTTGTCCATGTCTCGGAGAATGTTCTTAGCTGACGAAAGCTTGTAACTGAGCTTTTCGACGATGCTGAGTAACAATTCATGATCGGTCGTGTGATGGCGGCTCACTTTGTAACCAGTCCGTATTTCGTAATGCGCTGGGTACTCACTTCCTAGTTCCTTCACAACTAACTCATTGAACCTGTTCGATAATGTTTCAGATAGTTTCCGAATACACACTTTGTAGTCACCCCGATTATTGGTCCTCGTGCAGTTATCATTTTGCGCGAATATCACACGGACGCCGCAAATTGTCGTAATCATTAATAACACCGATAAAAACTTCATCTTGTCGGCATCGGCATTATCTTTGATCTAGAAAAATTTTGTTTATCATGTTTTTATTAAACAATTGTGTATTTTTAATGCGCTGTCCTTAATAAGCATTGTGAATATATCCTTTTTATTTACACTTCTACAATATCTTCAAGATCACACGTATAAAAACACGAAACTTATTTTCTTATAGTACGCAGCTCAATCAAAAGCAATCAACACGAACAATTGACAGCAGTGGGAAACACAAATCACAATTTATAATTTGACATTATAAAATAAATATGGCGGCCTGAACCTCGTATATAGCGTAGTGATGTTTAACAGAATATCAATGATACTCGATCATCTAATATTTTAGTGATTAAGTGAGATTGAACTATTCTAACGATGATAATCGATTAATCAATGTGAGAACTCGTACTCGATATTTTAAAAGGGTAACTTAATAGCATGGGTAGTGACTATATCTTGTCAAATCTAGGATGATAATTAGAATGTTTTAGTTTTAGTATTTTTTTTCATAAATACACTCAACAGTCACACACTTGGTCCTGACACCATACTACGTTATACCTGTATCGTGGTGTATCAGGAAATACGACCGATTGGCGGTTCCACGACTCTAGTTATTAAATCATTGCACAACACCAATTACGAGTTTTGGCGGGAATTATGACAGTGCAGTTCATCGCTTATTTTAATTTATTTCATAAACTAGTTTAGAGCTGTTGTGTTTGTTGTATAAAAGTGGTGTAGATTTTTCAATAAACATTGACGGTGATGAACAGTGTATGGGAACATTGAAATAAGTGAATTAAGAATGGTACTGAAAGGAGTTAACACCAAAACTCCGACAAGACCTTGAACTCGACCGCACCCGTGTTTCATCGTTCTTGTAAAAATAACTTGAGAATGAATTGTACTTGACACTGGCTAAATGCATAGTACTGCAAGAGCCATAAATAAAAAATAAAAAAAAAAACCAATTACGAGTTTTGGCGGGAATTATGACAGTGCAGTTCATCGCTTATTTTAATTTATTTCATAAACTAGTTTAGAGCTGTTGTGTTTGTTGTATAAAAGTGGTGTAGATTTTTCAATAAACATTAACGATGATAAACAGTGTATGGAAATATTTAAATTAGTGATTTGGATGATTTTTAAATATATTTACTTGTAAATAAGAACTGATACACATAGTCACGTTCGTGGTCACGGGGTGGACTGGAAGGCTGAAAAGCTTTCGAGACGTCGGGATCAAAATTAATAAAAAACCGCGATAAAATCCGTTTAAATTAGTTTTGTTTCAATGAGTAATATTCGCGTAAACGTAAGAAATCATAACATACTTCAACTCAGGAAGTTCGTCACGATTTCGATTAGACTTATATGTATACATACCACTTAATATCTTTTATATGTTTTTTATAGCATAGACCGGCAAACCAGCAAGTGAGTCACCTGATGGTAAGTAATCTCCTCCGCCGACGTATGCCCACAATACTAGAAGAATCATAGGCCTGTTGCCGACCATAAAGGGAAGGGATAATTAAGGAATTGCGAAGGGGAGGAGATTTGGGCCTCCGAATATCTCGCTCATTGTACGAAACGCAGCAGCAGTCCGGCTACTTTATGTCGGTGTTCTGTGAGACAGTGGTAACGACCCGGCCGTACAGCGTGGCTCTACCACTCAATAGTTCGAAAGCATATCATTATAAATTTTTATACATACAGATATAAAACTTAACTTAAACGTATAAACCACGGGTTTATTTTTTATTGCATGGGCTATGTTGATCATTTTTGTTATTTTGGTTTGGCGATAGATGACCTCCACATTTATTACAGAAGTAAAACGTAATCTCGTATTTTTGGGTCAGTAGACGCTTTTTATTGCTGGTTTAGCGTCGCATGACCTAGAATAAAGTGGCCAACAAAATGTATAATGGCCTGTTTAATAATACTGGTACGTATGCGATAATAATACCTACCTAGAAATGCTTTTACGCGTGGTGCCAAGTAAAATGTTAATTACTATAACTGTAAGGTATTACTATCGCTACAGCCACTACGCCCGCACGTTACCAGCTTTTATACAGCAGTGTATGTGTTTTCATCGATTGGTCAGGGGCGGTGTGGCTTACCGTCCGATCATTAACCCAGTTGTGTGGCGCTACGCGGCCCGGCAGGGCATGCGAGCCCGCCGCTCGTCGCCATTCATTCAGGCGCCATGCAACTGCCTGAGACGCCGCCACCACCTCTCGCTCCTCTTTGGGACCGCGTGCTAAGGGCCCGCGCGCTACCTCCCGACCTTGATGTTGAGCTTCTGTACGTCGCGATAAGGGATCGACTCATACATCCAGAGTGGGAAGTTCGTTTGCACGCGTTGCGAGTCCTCGCCGATCTTCTGCCGATGTCCGGGAACGCTCTGTCGTTCCCCTTCGATCAAGTGGTTGACAATTTAGGTCACAGTTCGCCCAACGTACGAAAAGCAGCATTGGATGCTTTAAAAGTGTTTTGTACTCATTGTGAGGATACTGAGTGTGCAGCTCGAGCCATTCTCGATAAATGTTCATATAATAACATAAGACCTCACTCCGCTAACGTTGACAACAAAATTAACGTTGTAACTGGGATAATATTATCTATACCTTCTTTAATGGGAATTTTGAAACGAAGACATCCAGGTCTGGATATATTTCCCATATTCCGTATATTGGGCGAAAAACTTTTTGAATCCGTGCATAAAGATGTCGCGCAACGATCTTTGATAAAATTACGTAGAATTTGTGGACCACGAGATTACATGATGACCCTTGCAAGATTGGATCCGAAAGTACAGGAAAAGTTTCGCGTTTTGTGTGAAACGTATGATGAAGATTCTATGGACGTATATTATGCTCCGAGGAAATCTGCTTACCATGAAAATAACAATCTACCGTTAGTAAAAGTAAATCATGTTTTTAATGGGCCTATTACAGCTCCGTTGCGACTATCGACAGACTCGTCCTCTGATGATTCACGCACTAGAATACCTTTCTATAATAACAATTTTGCTAAAGTGATCATTGAAACCGAAATCAAGTTCGATTCTGATACAGCTATCACAATGACAGTGCTTGAAGAGAACGAAGCCGAATCTGAAAGGAACACTGAGAGTGATGACGATTACGACAGCTCCGACCTAAATATGCTCAAATATAGTGATGGAGATTCTGAAGACACTGATGTGGTTGTGAAAAAAGTGCGTTTTGGTGGTGAAAGTGTAAAAATTAGAACTCCTGATAGTGACAATTTAATAACAAGTGAGGATGACAATCAGAATAAAATTAACGAAAAAGACCATATAGATAATGCTTTAGCACCTGTCACATCAGGTATTGTGAATAAAATGAACGAAATAAAGCGCGAAGCAATGGACAGAGAATTTAATTCCAGACATACAAAGAAGAGTGGAATACCACTGCCAGTTATACAGAATAGACCGAAAAACATTGTAACAAATTATAGTAGAGTAAAATTAAAATCTAAATCTTTAAGCGAACTATACGATTATTTTAGAACAAAAAACGATGTGCATGATGGGAAAGCGAAAGAAGTTTCAGGTTTTGCTTTAACGTTAACGGAGGTGCATTCGCCGGAAAAAGTTCCAAGTCCAGTGGAGCCCCATAAAGAAGTGGAAGTTTTACATAACTTACAACGAAGTCCTGTCGTTTCACCACGTCGCCAAACGCGAGTAGTTCTAGAAAGAGACGGGTAAGTTTTTCAATAAATACCATCTGACTTGGTGTGTTTAGATAGCATCTGCTGGCCTAGTTAGTGGTAGGGATAAGTTATTTAATCCGTCTTAGGATCACTGAATGTAGTCGTAGTATATTCTGACACTGTAGTGTACGTTAGATCAATTTTAGTAGAGTAGCCGACTGTGAAACGTGAGGCCGCGGGTTCGATCCCCGCACCGAAACAAATATTGATCTGATCCATAAATATTTGTTTCGGGTCTGGGTATTGTGAGAACGAAAGTCTCCCGTAGTTCCTGATATCCACGACACACGACTCGTATCATACTGTGAGGTCAGGGCTATATGTGTGACTGTTGAGTGTTGTTTAAAAAAAGTATTGCGTGGATCTTGTATGACTACTCTGAGTTTTTTTATTCTGACTTAAGTGTACTACATCCGATTGTAAGTGCAGCGCAATCACAAAACAGTAGCGCCCAACGATAGACTTCATATCTTTTCTTCTCCATGGGACTATATAAGAGTCCTTTGAATCAATTTCCAAATAGACCAACTAAACAATGTGTATCTCGGGCAGATTTATTATAATAAAAATAATAAATACACTCAACAGTCACACACATAGTCCTGACCCCAAACTAGGTTAAACCTGTAACGTACCCACGTTACCCATCCCATCAGGAACTACAAGGGACTCCCACAACACCCAGATCCGAAACCAGTATTCGTGAATCACACAAAAATTTGTTTTGGTGCGCAATCGAACCCACGGTCTCGCTTCGCAGCGGGCTACTCGCACGCTGCGCCATGGAGGTGAAAGTAATTTGAAGCACTTTAGCCTGTAGAATCTATGCCTGAGACTAAAGTTGTGAACAGGCGCTCTCTGTTCCCAGCTAAGAACATATAAAAATAAAAAAAATATTCTTGTCGTCTTTTTTTATTTTCGAATAGTAGGTATACCTGCCCGACTTCCTTACGATTTCTTTTGTCGTATGTATATTATGTATGTATTAAGTTATGTATAATATTGCAGGTTCGTCCTGAATCTGTTAGCGTCATCGCCACCAAGCGACGAATTGATGTCACCAAGACCTCCTACACCATTGAGAGCTCACTACGACTGGGAAGAATTCAATATTGTGCCACGATACGTGGCCGATCAATTACACAACACGGTAAAAGACATTTGAAAAACAATCATAATTTAGTACGACCCTTAAGCAATAGGGAAGATAATAAAAAACGTAACATCTGATTTTTTGACCGACAAAAAAACGTTTTTCAGTTCGAGGCGTGTATTTGTTTTGTTTTTATGAAAATATAACCATGCATCATTCCGCCAAATGTGGATCGATTTAGATTATAATTTTTCATTCGAAAGAGTAGGTAAAGCTAAAAATGGTCCCAATTTAATTCGAAGAAGAAATTCGACTCATTAAAGGGATGTAAGACTTCGTTATTTATGCACCGATTTTGAGTGACTCACTAAAAATAGTGAACAAAATATTTTTTTTAAAAATGCATTTTATAAAACTTTTGCCAAAAATAAAAACGATTGAGTCGGTTAAAGGAAAATATAAAAAAGCAATTTGAGTCAGTGTTATTGCCATGTAATAGTAAAAAAATCTTAATGAAAAGTGGAATGCATTGACTCAAAATTGGTTATTAGTCGAGTTGGTATCGCTTTGTTTAGTTCTACCGCCAAGCAGCTGGGTCTAAGAACTGTTGTGTTTCGGTTTGAAGGACATAGAAGTCAGTGAAATTACTGGTCATTATATAAAACTTAACATCGTAGGTACTAGGTATGGCTAGGGGTGACGAACGCAATCCAGTGCTATGTAGTGATTTGTAATCCAAAGTTCTGTGTGGTGTTGTTTCTGTTTATTGGATGGCGTGGCGCTTACCATCAGGCGACCGACCTGCTCGTTTCCTCATTAAAGCTAATTTGTTTTTTTATAGTTTATGTTTTGAGCAGCTAGGTTTTATTTTTGTTAAAAAAAATTTACCATCCTTCCTATTGAAAAATAAATAATTTCAATCAAAGACAGACGCCGCGCGACCTTACAAAATTGAATATTCGGTAGGCAAACGAAGTAATTATCGCGAAAGCCATACAAATCAAGGTCAAAAGTTTGTTAAAAGAGACCTTGATTTGCCACGAAGTTTCCATCAATACAAGGTTTGTGTAGTTAATTATAATTTTTGACAAAGAACAACAGGAAGTGTTGAGTCTCATATATGAAACTGGCTAGGGTAGGATATTCATATCCGCCCGGATAGCAACTACCGTACACATGGTGTTAAAACCTGCCATAGTGATCCACAAGCCTTGTGGATCACGGTCTAGGATCAGCCAGTGTATATCCGATTCTCTTGAGGGGCTTGCGACATGACTTTATGGTTTATTGGGGCGGGTATAGGGGTACATCCTTGTACCACTGTGCCTGCATCGGTCATGCACCTGTCCTGTCGCAGGCCCCTCGATTTACTTCTTCCCTCTCCGAAGAGAATCCAACCCACAACCTCTCGCTTCGCAGCCGGCTACTCGCCCACTACGCCATAAAGCTGTTATATGTAAAAGGAAACAGAAACATATGTATACAGACGAATTGAACCTTCTTCATTTTGAATAACATTACAACATGACCCGGTAGTCGCTTGTTTTATGGACTGCACTACGCTTACCATCAGGTGTAGTGCAGTTAATTTGCTGTGCTCAAAAAAATCATCAGCTGTAGTGTACTATTTGCTGTGCTCAGATAAAAAAAGTCAGTTAATACTCTAGAAACCCAAAGCGCGATTGTGTGAACAGGAGAACTGGATAGCAGCGGTGAAAGCCGCGGACCAGCTGCACAGCACGCTACTGGACCCAGACAACGTGAGGAAAGTGGAGCCGGCCGCGGTGTCACTAGTGCAACATATGTGGGCTCTCAGCGACGCGGTAAGCCCCCCCTTTTTTTATAGCGTAGTCCGGCAAACGAGCTAGTGGGTCACCTGATGGTAAGTGATCTCCACCGCCCTTGTACGCCCACCACCAAAAGAATCATGGGCGCGTTGCCGACCTTAAAGGAAACGGGTAATTAGGGATTGGGAAGGGGAGGGGATTTGGGCTTCTGGATATCTCACTCACCGTAGGAAACGCAGCAGCAAACCGCTACTTTACGTCGGTTTTCTGTGAGACAGTGGTAACGACCCGGTCGAGCCAGCCCATTTATGCTGTAGACAAAACTGTTTACAGCGTGGCTCTACCACTCAACTCCTTACTGATAATGGATAACTTCCCACTTTCTACTATAGGGTTGAATGTTTTTTTGCCTTAATAGGCAGAGAAGCAAGCGGCCCACTTGATCGTAAGCGATCACCGCTGCTCATGGACATCGGCAATGCCAAGGGCACAACCATGCCCCTGCCTATTGAAATGATAGTTTTATTTTGCACTGTGCTATCCTGTCCTGCACTAGATTTACCCTGTATTGTAGGTATCAGAACATAGGAAGGACTTACGGTCCTACGCCGCCCAAACCCGAAAAAGTGTTTGTATGTGAATCACAGAAACATTTGCCTTCGGTGCGGGAATCGAACCCGTGCTCGTTGGTTTCACATTCGGCTACGTTTCGCCACGGAGGCTGTCAAAATATTACTGCCATTGTAAATATTATTATTTATTGTAGAGAATTTGATTCACCTTCGCAGTAGATTTTTTGTAGCAAAGGCCGGTAAACCATTAAACGAGCAAGTGGGTCACCTGCTGGTATTGTATCTTCATTGGGGCGAGGACGTGATTTAGTCATCTTGTTGATGCACGAAACGCTATAGCAAGCTTCTATTTTACGTCGGTTTCCTTTGAGATAGTGTTCTGTTGGTAATTTTTGGGTTTGGAACCCTAAAAAGTATTATCATGTTACATTACTTACTCGAAATTCGAAACGTATATAATATCCAGGGATAGTGCTACTGCCAGTAGTATAGCCAGTAGGTTCCGCGCCCTACATAATCGCTACCTGCCATATAATTATATAAATTGGTAGGTATCGTAAACATAGCTTACACTGCCAATCTATTTCTTTCCCCAATCACTCGTAGGAGGTACTAGGTACATGCCATTGTATACATGTAACTGAGACTCTTCGTAGAACTATATGCTAAAACACCAAATACCTAATGTGAATAATATACATACAGAGAGTAATAAATAATAATAAAATAAATATGCTGGTAGATGCTGAGTATTCGCTGGATTGCTTCCGAAACTGGTAGAAATCACTTTCGTACTATCAAGTTCCCTTGCATGTAACAACTAGCCAGTTTGCCGGCCTCTGAGTTGACTTTACTTACCTAAAAACTGACATATAACTAACTATATTTGTATTCAAGAATTTCTTCTTGGAAAGTATTTGGCCCCATATAATAACAATTCAAAAGCATGATCAAAATTAGCATAACATTTATTTATAATTCCGTACTTAAGTGCTTACATACAAAATTAAATATTTTGAAAGAAAGAAACTTTTATTGTCAACACGAAAACATGCAATTTAAATGTCATGTACAATCCTATTAATAAATATATAATTAACCTAATAAATTGCACGTCATCACGATCACAAAAGTTGAATGCTCAGCATAATGCTGTGTTGTGGCGATCCATAACACAACGCTGATTTTCAGCAGCCACCTAAAGTGAAATCCAGAAGACAAACCAGACTACCACAAAATAACAAAAAAAAATATGTTTTAATTAAGTTTGTTAAATAAATAATTAAGTTTGTTGCACATCACACATAATAACTATTACAACTCGGTACGCTCCTACATGTTACCCTTTGAGATTGATTTCTAGCAATTGGCACTCGGAGGTATTATATTATATATGATATTTATGGTACTGGCATATGAAACCCGATAGGCGGATACCCGTATCACAATCATTTATAATGCATAACATAGTATCAATGACATGATTCTTCATCATACCTACGCTTTTACGTTTTATCTAGGATATTTAAATAGAAATAATTACTTCTACAGACTAGTCCAGCCGGGTATGTATGCACCCCACGAGGTAATGTGTCGACATGGTATCTATTGCATTATTTTAAGTGTAAAAGTTCGATAAAATGATGTTGTCATATTCGTGTTCGTGGACAAAAATATACACGAGATAGAAAAAACTTAATTGGTTAAAAAAGCTCATAATTATGATTTTAAATATTGGTTTGAGCAAAAGTGGATGCGTAGTGGGGGACATCTCACTACATTGCATCGCTCGTACGCGTTCTTCGTAATGACCATTTTACGCGGTGACGTCAAGGTTTCCATTGTTTGTCATTTGAAAAGTATCCTTCCAATTAAATAATATGAATGGCTTCTAACTTTTTTTTGACGTATTTGTAAAATTCTTTTTCAATAGATTTTGAGCAACGTACTTTAGTGATTTATAACAACATACAAAAATCAGGTAAACTATCTTATTACCTATGTCTACTTGTGAGTTAATGTGCCGAGTATAAGTGAAGTTGCATATAAGTTTCGTCAGACATAAATATAGACTTTATTGTGGGCGTTCAAAGGTGGTGGAGGTCACTTACCATTAAGTGATTCACTTGTTTATTTGCCAAATAATGATATAAAACACAGATATGATTGGGTATTGCATGAAAAATGAGTCAACAATTTTTTTCTCGTGGCGTGCATGCTATGTCGGCAGAATGATCCAAAAGATTCTCTGCGTTGTAAAAGCAAAACCAAAACCGCATCCAACCTGCAATTAAAATATGCAATATTAAGGTAAGGATCGAACGCTAGAACGTAATAAGCCGTTAAACAATCAGGTAGCAGCCGCCAGGGCTCCGGCGGAAGGCGCGGTGTGCGCCTTGGTCCGAGCCGCGACCAACAACTGTGCCAGGCAAATTCTCCCAGTCCTCATCGGCAGGATGGCAAAGGAACCACTCCCGGCAGCCTTACCCCACGCGCTGTTGCAAAGGCTTGCTCTACACCATATCGTTGACCTTATATTCGACCCGAACATGATTGGGGTGAGCTTTTAACCTTTATACCGAACTGTGAGTCAACTAGAATGACAGCTTATAATTTCTGAGTAATAATTGACGAGGCTTTCGTGCCTGTTAAAGGTCATGATAACAATATATTGTGTATAATGGAATAACAATGCGTTATGTTTGCTATGATTCTAGGTAATGATTTAATTTTATGTTTTATGCATTAAAATTATGTGTTATTCTGGTAAAATTATAGAAAACATGTATGTAAATTATATAAATGTCTCTTGCCGGGCATAATCGGCATTTGTGTCTATTGATTTTTTTTACACGTGTTCATAGTTGCATGCTCTTGTCTAATGAAGAAACACGCTTTTAATTTTGTAAGATATTATTTTTCCTTGATTCAAAAATGTCGTAGCAGGATATTTTAAAATAACGCCTAGCACACTTAGACAAATCCAAGGAAACTAGGATTTTGAAATAGCTCTAAGGCAGTGTTTTCCAACGTGGGGCCCACAACTCACAGGGGGGAAATTTTATAGTTAATGGAGGCAATTTAAAAATGGACTCGATACGACTTTAACACTTTCGCTTTGGGTTATGGTTATGGCTTAAATGTAATACTAGATATCGGTGACAAATTTAACAAAAAAAAATTTAAAGTGGGGCAAGGCCTAAAAAGGTTAGAAAACACTGCTCTTAGGCATGGAAACTCACGAAATTATGAGAAAAGAAACTGAGGACCATGGGATGTTTCTGTAAAGGTGACGGGAGACATAGAAGCAGTTCAGAATGCTCAGCTACGCGCCACACTCTGTCTCGCGCGGGCAGCAGGCCCGGCGGCCGTACTATCAGCAGTAAGAAGAAGGCTTGCTGGAACCACCAGAGCCGATTTGTTTTGTAATAAAGTGAGTTTATTCACATTTTTTGTTAGTCTAACAAATGGCAAGCCAGGAATGCTATGTTTTTTTAGAACCAAAGTGGTCTATGGTATAATATAATATATTGAGAAAGCGTATAAAACCCATTTGAAGTCAGTATCTGCTTACGAATTTATATTCGATAAATATTTAAAGATTACATTATTTACATATACAAATGCACAGAAATATTGAATATTATGATATTTACAATACTGATAGATGTATTTTGTCAAAAATGTTACACAGACCAGTTCAACGTGTTGTTCAATGTGGCCGTTTTAGACCCGTTTCCAGGCTAGTCTAATTTTGTAATAATTTAATAATCATATATTATTTTATAGCTACGAGAACGATTAAGTCGACCGGTGGAGAACATCAAACCGAGTTACATTGCAAGGTCTGTAATAATCAAAATAACATACTATTTCATTAAACAGTTCATATACAAGTAGATTATCTTCCAGGAGTTCGCAACTGCCCGTGCCGGTGAGACGTAGAGCCAGATCAACTCCACCGCCTGCTGCTCCTCCACTACCAAGGAGGTTGCGACCTTTGCCAGATTCAGCACCGTTACCAGGTTTGTAAGTGGTAGACGCACACTGTAGACCAAGGATTCCCAAAGTACGAGTAAGAACTCCCTCCTGCCCTTGTCCCGATTGCCATATCACCCACCCTGGTCCGTGAATCCCTACATTTAAGGATCCGTCACTCTTCCCCTGCTTGTTGGTGTGTCTTTTCCTGCCAGTCTATAGCGCGGCGGTTATTCCAAAGTTCCCTTAATTTTAAGTTGGTCTTATTAATGACAAATGTTCTGTACTTGACCTGTCATAAGCGCTTTCTTAGCCGACATGATGAATAAAGGTTTTGATTTTGAAAGTGATGGATATCGCCCCGTTGGGGTCGAAATTCGTTTCCCAGGGATCGACATAAACGAAAACCGCAAAGTTTTTAAATTGGTAAGCATTTTGTATCAATAGGAAAAAACTAGAGATAGGATTTTGAAAATAATTTGGCTATGGGGGTATGAATAAAAAATCTAAATAGTTTGGGAATACCTGCTGTAGACAGTTTCGTCTACAGCGTAAATTGAATTATGTATGTAGACGTAATTAGCCCGCTTTTTACTGTAATGTTAGTTCTGCTTCCTATTATAGTTTTGTGTTCAAAAGATACGATTACAAACAGACGCACCACCGATTATGTTTATAAAGTTTTCATATAGCAAAGATGTAAGTATAAGATTACATCCCACCCTCCCCCTCTCCCATTCCTTTCTCATATCAAGCCCAGGTAAAGGCTTCAGTGAACATCGACTAGTGCAGTGAGTTGTGGACGAGATAGAACTCGGACCGGCCATAATGCCAACTGCGTATTCACAGAAGGTATTGTAAGGGCCAATGCAATTAATTATTTAAAAACTGATTTAAATAGTTCTATGATCAATATTATGCTAGGTTTGTACACTAATATAGGAAAGATAGAAATAAAGTCCAAAATGTACGGAAGCTAATTCGTTCGCAACTCGCATGGTCGACATAATAATGACGAAAAGTATTTTATATTAAACAATAATATTGATTGATTGGCTGAATATTAAAATAGAAGTATTTTATAACAACAAAGTATAAGCAGTTGAATGATTTTAAGCGCTGTTAATAGATATTTCTTTACAGGAATATCTCAACCTGGCAGAGATTTTGTATTGAAGCGTTTGTCGCCGATACCCCTCAGTGACAGGTTAGTTCTTACATCGTTTAATTATAATATAATACGATTAAATATTGATTTGTAAGTCACACGTAATCATGACAACTTTGTATATCACCAATAATATTGATATAAATCTAATTTTAATGTTATCGTGGTTTCTATTTTAATCTTGATTCCGACTTGTCGAAAGCTTTTCAGCATTCGTGGTCACGGGGTGAGTAGTCCGTTTAAATTAGTTTTATTTCAATAAATAATTAATCAATCAACCCAATGAATACAATACAAATGATAGAACCACAAGCGCGCTTGAAAAAAATGAGGACTTTTTAACGGAAATCAGACTATTATCAGGAATTTCAATTTTTGATTTGGTAATCTTGCGAGAATTATACTTGACAACAATGAAAACCGCATTTATGCGAAAGATGAAACTTTACAGAGAAAGAAGAAACTGCGCCCTGTAAATTGTTATTACTACAGCATAATCAATTGTGTGTTTTATTACGAAGTTCTCATTAATCGTTACATCATACTAATATTTTTTTGTGTGAAACTAGACCCTGTGTTGCAAGGTTTATATACTTACTAAAAAATGTATAAAATAATGACCAAAATTGTATTACCGAGCTTTTCACACTAAGTTAAATGTACGGTTTTTAAAACGGACTTGAAAAAGGAATTACTGTATTCAAAGATTATCTGGAAAATTATTAATTAATTTTGATTACTCTTCACCTGCAATGTAGGCTACATAATTTTAACAAAGTTTTTTATTTCATTTGATTTTTGTAACCCAAAGTTTTTATTCCATATACCCTGTATTAAAGTTAGTCCTATTTAGAATAATATCCAAATTTAACAGTACGCACTCGTTCCAACCAATTTGAAAAAAACATTTATTTGGCAGAAAATGCACACTTGCCCATACTATAATTTTACAGCATGTCAAATATATCCTTAAACAGGACAGGTATGTAACCTAATTGCACAGTTTCCTGTGAGCACCCTTATGTCCTCATAATTTATTCCAAACATTAGTATCACGAGCTACGAAGTCTTTTTACGAACTTACCTATTCCACCGTAATATTAATATAGATGATATATGTTGACCTTGCTTTTATGGGAATCACCACAACTGATACTTGCCCTAGGTGATTTGAGACTAAAGTTGCCTATCAGATGGTTGTAAAAACAGTACCTAGGTACCTATAAGGTAGGTACTTAAATTCGATCTTACTGTTCAGTGTTCAATAATAATATTACATACATAAACGATGTAACATTGAATTTTGAGAGGTAGAGCCACGCTGTAGACAGTTATGTCTACAGCACAAATGAGCCGGCTCGACCAGTTCGATACCATTATCTCACAGAAAACCGACGTGAAGCAGCAGCTTGCTGTTGCGTTTCGTTTGGTGGGTGAGATTTCCGGATGTCCAAATCCCCTTCCCCTTCCCTATCCCGTAATTATTCTCTTACGCTCAGCAGTCCATTCATAATTCTTTACGTATTGTGGATGATCACGGGCGATGGAGATCACTTATCATCACGTGACACTTGCTCATTGGCCCCATCTCACTTTAACCCATCTTAATGTGAGTGAACTCTCCAACCGAATGTCTGATCATTTTAGTCTCAAATAATAGCAGCTTCAACTTCTTCTATAGCAGCCATCGTATAGAATAGGTCATTTTCACGAGTTGCATTTCGATACCAGCCAGTAAAGTTCCAGAATGGCATGGTTCATTTTGACATTACCATGTAATCTACCAAGTTTATTCAGTTAGTTTGTTACATTATTATTGAAATATTTTTTTCTTCGTCTGCCTTTTTTCTTTAACAATTTCGGAAGTACTGAGCACATCTTCCAGGCCCCCACTAGCCTGCACCCAATCCCAATAGCTAACTATAAGATCATGAACCGGTCCAATTTTTTAATTACAAATCCACTACGTATTATTGTGATTACATAAATACACAACTATGGCGCAATAATTGACCCACTTTTTTAAAGTTAATGTCTTGGCCAGGTCCCATATCAATGGTTCACCTTCGTGATATTTAAAAAGAATTGTATTAAAAATTTTAAATAATTCATTTTTATGAATACTTACTGGTAAAGCCACCAGACGATATTATCTATGTTAATTACAACATTGAGTCAACCACCTCGCGCGTCAATCGATGGAAGGCGGGAAAGCGCTCGAAAGAAATGTTATAAAATTCGACCTCGGAGTGAAACAACTGTTGATGTATATTATCAAGTTGCTGACTAGCTTCGACACGTGGATCTGTCGCCGTTTATAAATAAATTTATGTCCGCTGTACAGATTCTTTGACAGTTCGTTTATGGAGACTTACCAGCAGTGATACCTTAAACAATTAGGGACATTTTCCTGTCAAAAATCTACCTTTTCCAAGAAAAACTAACTATTCTTCCATGATCTAATGCTAATGCATATCCAGCCCATTTAGCGTAAAGCCCACGAGATATCTAGCGCGGAATGAGAAAAAAATGTCGATATCACTGTTATCCGTTGTTTATGTATTGTTTCTTGTCCTAAATTTATCTTATAAAGCAACATCGCTACTAGAGAACTGAATTATTTAATTTCCAATATAATCGGTCTACACTTGTCGGAGAAATCGAGGAACTTGCACAAAAAGCTAAAAATGCGCTGAATTGAGAACCCCCTTCTTTCTTTTTGAAGTAGATTAAAAAAGATCTGGAGACTCTTATTATACTGCAGAGTAGTTTTATAACACGTGATGAGTCTATAATGATTGGGCTCTCAAAATATTGATGTTTCGTTTGCTCTTTCTGTGGAGAATTTGTAAGAACTTAAAAGTAACTAGACATCAGTGCATTACCTCTACTAAATATGTTTTGATGATCCCAAACTATTGGTTGATTTGGATGACAAAAACACAAACTACTACATTTTTAATGCATATTAGTGAAAACTAAACACATTCTATCGTGATGCTTAGTCACGTTGCGTGGTGCGAAATTCATGTCGCGTGGCAACCGCCCAACAACGTTGTCTCGTAAATTCAAGTGTGATAATAAACATTTTATTGTCACACTTGGATTGAGGCATACTACTTTTCCACTTTAGGATGTTATATAAAGAACACGTTTAGTAACTTTAATTCACACATGATAATTTGCAGGTGTTACAAAATGCTTCTTATTTACCGTATGTATTTGTAATCGATTTTATTGGAACGTAGTTCCTTATCGCGCGTTGCGAAAGGGGGCTAGACGGAAAAAATTGGTACGAAAAGTTGGCACGAAAAATTTGTCACGACATAATTTTTTTTTTACGTATGGAATGGATCGAATCGTTTGCTTACTGTAGAGTAGACTAGTAATGTATTAACATGACGAATGGTTCTCCTTGGTTATGGTTCAGGGTCCAATGCATTAGACCGTATTGTCCGTATGCACTATAATAATAATTACAATAATTGTGTTAGTAATAAAAGCTTATTGTAGCACTTCACTTTGTGTACTGTGTCTGTGTGTGATCTTTTTTTTTTATATAGCAGAGGTCGGCAAACGAGTAAGTGGGTTACCTGATGGTAAGTGATATCCACCACCCATGTACGCCCACAATACCAGAAGAATCATGGACGCGTTGCCGACCTTAAAGGAAAGGGATAATTAGGGATTGGGAAGAAGAGGAGGATTTAGGCCTCCGGATATCTCACTCACCGTACGAAACGCAGCAGCAAGCCGCTACTTTACGTCGGTTTTCTGTGAGACAGTGGTAACGACTCGGTCGAGCCAATTCATGCTGTAGACAAAACTGTCTACAGCGTGGCTCTACCACTCGTCTTGTGGCACATATTGACACTTGACCACCAAAACTTGCAGCCACAAGTTTTTCTTCATGACGAGATGCATGCAAAAAACAATTCAGAACGCGTAACACAAACGCTTTGAAATTGACGCTGCCCTCGGCGTGTTCTTTGTCTTCTGGCGTTCTCAAATTCGCCAATGTTCTCCGCCTTAGTATTATGGTATAGGCGAGACATGTACACCGGAATGCTAGGATGTGCAGTCACATAGAGGTTGGTTATCGCACCTTACCTAACAATCTTAGAATTATGAGCCTTATTTATAAACGTTACTTAAGCATTTATTAGTTGAACACTCTATTGTCGTTATCTTACAACGCTATTTACCTATAAAGCGTGACTAGAAAGAGGCGAAAACAGTATTTATGCTGCGAAGCGAGAGGCTGTGGGTTCGAATCCCACACCACGACAAATATTTGTGTGAATGACGTATTTGTGTATGTATGTGACTGGGGGTGTGTTTATCTATTACTCTATTAAATAATTATATATTGTGTATCTATTTTTACTTTTCATAAACAATTAAATTTACAAGACGAGTCACGTGACACGTGGGGCACTAATAGTTGTAATTGCGTGCCGCCGTTGACCCACATTTTGAAACTTAAATTACTGGCCCACATTCATTCACAACGCTATGAAAGACGGACACGGCGACCCATTTTACTTATCGCTACATCGCTCTACTTTCGACCGCGGCTTGGTCTACATAATAACCCTTAACTGACCATTAAATGTTACAGCCAATTATATAAATAAAATACTCAGGTGATGTTAATATTTTCTAGTTTCTAGACGCCAAACCTTTGGTAGCTTAAAATTAGCCAATTGTTGGCCGACTCATTCAAGCTACATTTGCCTTTTAAATTTTAATGCGCATCGTTGCAGTCTAATTTACATAATATGCAGGTACCCAGTACAGACTAAAGTAATTGTGTTAATTGAGTGAGTACACACGGCTGATACCCGGTACTCGGTAGCAAATTGATCGGGGTTCGTAGGCGGGAGGGTGCGGAGGCACCTAGTTACCTAATATGAATGTTGTGTGGTGGTGTCGCGGCGGCGGCAGTCGCGGAGGCGCCGCGGCCACGGAGCCATGCTCCGGATGTGTTGCTGCCCGCCATGCCCGCGCCCCGCCGTGCACCCCTCGCCGGCCGCGGCACCCCCGCACCCCGCCGCACCGCCCCTCGCGCTCGACCTCGTCGCCGACCTACCGCCGCTCACGCGGTAATCACCCTCGTGCACAGTAAACAAATACGCCGACCCGTTTTTGATGATTTTAAATTGTACATCTTTCACAGGGAGTCGAGCGCGTTCACCGTGCACGACGATAGGACAGATCTCCCGAACGGTAAGTCGTCGCCACCACTGAAACCGGACAAAATAATCGATGAGCCAGGAAAAGAAACGCAAACATCGCATCCGCCCACGCCCCGGTCGCCTTCGATCCTCATCGAGGATTACACCGAGAGGACTAACGCGTCGATCGCCAGTCAAGAGTCAAAGTCTCGTCCGCCGTCGTCAAGGGACGACGCGACGTCCTCCCGGGGCAATCTCTCCAGGTCCTCGTTCGTCGGTTCGCAATCTGCGCCGAGTTCGCCGGTGTCCAGCAGACGCGACACCTCGAGGAGCCGTGTCCCGTCGCCGGCATCCGTCACGAGCGGCCGTCGGACGCCGGAGTCGAGCGTGTTCATCTCGGAGCCGCCGCCGCCGCCGCCACGCTCGCGAGACGTGCGCGCCGCGCTCGCCGAGTGCGTGCTGCCCGCGCGGCACGAGGACTGGGAGGCGATCGTCACCAGCCTCGTCGAGATAGAACGGCTCGCGTGCGACGAGGGTGCGCGCGCCCCGGCGGCGAGCTGGCGCGCGGCGGCTCGCGGGTCGGCGGCTCACGTGCGCTCGCTGCGGTCGCGGGTGGCGCGCGCCGCGTGTCGCACGGTGGGCGCGCTGTTCGAGCACCGCGGCCGCTCGCTCGACCCCGAGCTGGAGGAGGCGGCGAGCGCGTTGCTCGAGCGGTGCGCGGACGCGAACAGGTTCCTGCGAGCGGACGCGGCGGCGGCGCTGTCGCTGGTGGCGTGCGGCGCGGCGCCGGGTCGTGCGGCGGTGGCGCTGGCGCGGCGCGGCGTGTCGCACCGCGCGGGCCCGGTGCGCGCGGCGGCGGCGGGCGCGCTGGCGCGGCTGGTGCGCGTGGCGGGCGCGTCGCGTGCGCTGGAGCTGCCCGCGGAGCCGCGCGCGGTGTTGCTGCGCGCGGCGGGTGAGCTGCTGGGCGACGCGAGCGCGGAGGCTCGTGTGCACGGGCGCCAGCTGTGCCTGGTGCTGTCGGAGGACGCGCGGTTCCGGCCGCTGCTCAAGGAGGCGATGCCGCCGTCGCGGTACAGAGCCGTCGAGAAGCTCGTCGACAAACTGCGGACTTGATAGTGCCCACCATAAATGAAGACAAGTGTCATTCGTGTTTGGTTTACTGAGCCGACCGCGTCCGCCTGAACCACTTGAGAAATGCAGTTATTTGTAGTTGTTTTACATGCTGCGAACGATCGAATTTTTGTGTCGACTGAACTGTGCGAAAGGTATTTTTATAGTGAAATTAAGTAAAAATGTTGCAATCTGTAATTATTACCTAAAAGGAAGTTACATTGTTATCCTCCGATGGAGCGAACTTTGATATTACCCTATAGCTATACCCTATATTATCCTAATATTTGACATGTATTTATAAATTATATAATTAAATTAACAATGCCGTTTTCATTTACCTGCAGTAGGTGCTAAATGCGCCGTACCTAAGGGGTGCCAAAGGAACCTAATATCTAGTCTTAGTAAACCTACACCATCTATCTATCTATGCTATCATTAAATGCTTCTATATTAATAACCGTATTATGAGTTTGCTTAAATTTTCACTTAATACTTATACCTGATTTAAGGGAAACGCTTCCAAAAACAAGGACAGGTGGTACTGCTGATGATTACAGACTCGATATCACTAAAAAAATAATAGTTTAAAAAAACTAAAAACACGCTTTTATAGAAAGTCTAACTAAAAAAAAGAGAAAATAAATTTTAAGAAAACAATGTATTTTATTGTAAAAAAAGTGTGGGGTGCTTTTTAAGATACTATCTAAACGGTAATCCTTCTACTCATAATTGTCAATACAATAAATATAACTATTGACACCATGCACCCCACGCTTTTTTTTACAATAAAATACTTTAGTTAGACTTTCTATAAAAGCGTGTTTTTTAGTTTTTTTTAAACTATTATTTATTTTTCATTTTTTAGTTAAAATAAAAATATATTGTAGCAGAGAGTATAATTTTAAACCCAAATATCAATAATTAATGAAATTAAATTATTATTATTTTTTATCAAATTAGTGTATTGTCATCGGTCCTCGATAAATCTACAAAGTTTGAACGATATCTGGCCGTTTAAAGTGGGTCAAAATCGCGCCCAAAGGACTCGGTTACAAACATACAAACAAATATACAAACAAACATACAGGTGAAGTTAATAAAAAGCGTGTAAAAACGCGAATTAAGTCTACATTTTTGAAGTGATAACTTCTTATGGGAGGGTGAATCGAAACGTTCCGTAACGTGAGCGGTCCGTCGACCAGCCAGCGTTAAGCGACCTTCCTGGAACATCGATTATTTCGAAGTCCCAGGTGGCGTCACACAGTGACCAGTCAGCTTGGACCGAACTTCAACCGGACTTTAACCGGACTTTGACAGGTCTTTGACCGGATTTTGACAGGACTTTGACCGGTATTTGACCGGACTTCGACCGGACTTTGACCGGGCTTTGACCGGATTTTGACAGGACTTTGACCGGACTTTGACTGCACTTTGACCGGACTTTTACCGGACTTCGCCCGGACTTTGACCGGACTTTGACAGGACTTCGATCGGACTTTGACCGGAATTTGACCGGACTTTGACAGGACTTTGACCGGACTTTGACAGGACTTCTACCGGATTTGACCGGAATTTGACCGGACTTTGACCGGACTTTGACCGGACTTTGACAGAAGTTTGACAGGGCTTTGACATGACTTTAACTGCACTTCGTAACGCAGCGCGTTACGGCGCCACTCTGGCTTCCCTTTCTCTCACGCATAAGGCAGCAGTAGGCAGACTCCTCCGCTCTCACTTTAACCCACATTTGTTTAAGTTATCACTTCTGTCGAGCGTCCCGAGACGCACACTTTTTTTATTTTTATTTTTGTAGTTCCTGATACCCACGACACAAGACTCGTATCTTACTGTGGGGTCAGGGCTATGTGTGTGACTGTTGGGTATAAAAAAAATGGTCTTTCTGCGCAGCGTTATACCGTCGCGTCGTCCCATCATGATTTAACGGTTGATAGGATATTATGTGGGGCGACCTGCCGCCTCACACTCCCACAACCCGCAATGGGAACAGAGTGTACTGTGTACCATGTGCAGGTATGTTAGTTTAGGGCCTAAGATGTTTTTGGCTAATTTATACTCCAGAAGGCATTTTGTAATACTATATTAAGTTATCTCTTCCATACAAGGAAGGTAAATTAAGCTACACACGGGCCAAAGCCAAGTGTATTTTTAACTCTTTAATTGACCTAAATTGGTCAATTAAAGAGTTAGAAATTTTTGGACTAAGCGACACGTGTTGAGAATAACTGCTTTTTGGAGTAGTGTGTATGTGGATGCGTGAATATTTAATGTTTTTAGGCTTGTATGGAGGGATTTGGGTATGACTCCAGGTGTCGATAACATTATAGGGATAGTTTTAGTGTAGTTAACTTTCCACTGGGTCTTGATTTCGATGGCCAGATCAGTAGTACTAGATACCTTCTCATATTACTACTCACTACTGTACCTACCAGTACACAAATCATAAATGCAAACCAATATACGACAAATAATAAAACCTCAAACTTAGCTCAAACCACAACCAACTTGAAACATTAAATTGTGCTGTCAATTCTGTTATTCTGTCACCCTATCAAACACCGCAAACAAACCCATTACCTAATACGAAAACGATGAGCAACCATGAATTTGAACATTAAAACGCCACATCGGGATGGCCGCAATCTGAATGGCGTTGGGGCATGAATTGTCAGTAATTTCGTTGTTTAAGCTAACGTCGTTTCTGTCTTGGAGCTGGCTGTACGTCTGGTGTGCGATTCAATACCCTGACAAAAGTCCGGAATGGAACTCTAGAGTGATAACATTACTGCACGGCTCCGTAGCGACCGTGGTGGGGCTGGCGCAATGTGGTCTTCGAACACTCGTACCATGTCATCTAACCAGTATGTGGTAAAGTTTATGTACTAAATATAACAGTTTATCATAAGTGGTTTCTGCAATCGACCGGGTGATTTCGAACATCTGCCCAAGTTTGTAGTAAAATTCTGATAAATACTAGCCCGCCTAAAGCGACTATAGCTATACACTAGCTACAACACATCTAAATGTTGAGAGTTATAAAAATACGAGTCTTAGGATGAAGCAAGATTTAATAGCACCCTGCCGGATATATACTTTGGTTTAGTGTGGGGGATACTTGATTTCGGAGGAAGCATATTTGGAGCCCTCCCGTCTCCAATCCGATTCAGGACAGGAGCGGCAGTTACGTTCGTCATACCAGTATAATAAACCAAACTCTTGAAGTAATAAATCCATGAGACCAACTAATATATCTGTATTTCGGTTAGATATACTAATAGGTCTTACTAATTTCGTCAAACTAGGAAAGAAAAATGTTTTTTCAGTGAAAGTAATGCCATGGCACTACGCGTTGATGGTGTGGTCATGGGGGTACTTCGCATTCGACCTACTGTGGTGTGTGGTATACTGGAGCGAGAGCGCACTAATGCTCTGCCACCATATAAGCGCCCTGGTCGCCATCACCTTATACATGCAAAAACATAACACAGGATGCACCTTCGCATGCACCGTGGCCCTGCTGGAAGTTACCAACCCTCTGCTGCAAATAAGATGGTTTGTGCTCGTGTTATTAAGTTTTGTTCATAATGCTGACTAAATATTACTTTATTAATTTTATTTAGTTAGGACAGCGTAAGTTGCCTGTGGATCATGAGAACTCGTTTGGTAGGGGATTCGCCTTCATGAAAGATGGTTTACCATTGTAACGAATTGTTATAAATCCAGTTAAAGGTTGGTCCACATTTTATAATATGGCCGATTATAAACTCCTTTGCAAAAAAAACGGGCACCTTACACACACACTTTACCTTAGCTTTTCTATGGGTAAATATTATTATATTTTTAGTATGTCATTAGCTTGGATGACTAGAAATTTCTTATTATCAATGAGAATCTAGTTTTTTAACACTTTTATCCTGGTATCGGTGTTTTAGTCAATGTAAACAGAGAGCCGTGTTAAAATGGACATTTTTATGGGTATAATGAAATTAAGACTACGAGTATTTTTATGGTATTTTAATAAAAGAGACATTAAAAAATAAAAATTAATAACGAGTATGACCTCCTCTTGCAGCGATTACGGCATGTAATCGTCTTGGCATGCTTCCCACCAGGCTTTTGATGGTGTCCTGTGGAATGTGTTCCCACTCAGTCGAGATTACACGTTTAAGCTCTCTGATGTTTTGTGGAGGTGGTTGGACAGATCGTACTCGCCTTTTTAGGAGGTCCCAAACGTGCTCAATGGGGTTAAGGTCGGGGCTCCGCGCTGGCCAATCCAAACGACGAATACCGACCTCTTGCATATAAGCATCTACGTCGCCAGAATGGTGGGCCCGAGCATTATCGTCCATGTAAATGGCATCTTCACCAATTACAGTCAGTGCGGGTTGTGCATTTTGAGAAAGGATTTCTGTTATGTACCTATGCGCATTTAGTGAGCCATTTTCTATGAATACTATCTCGGTACGATAGTTGGAAGTTACGCCCGCCCAAAACATAACGGACCCTCCACCATAAGGGGTGATTTCTTCAAAACACACATCGGCATAGCGTTCCCCTGGTCTTCGTAACACTCGCCGACGTCGGTCCTCACCATGCAGACAAATTCGAGCCTCATCGGAGAAGAGTACGCTACTCCAGTTACCTGGTGTCCAAGATAGGCAATTTCTAGCGAACCTCAACCGCGCAATCCGGTGCTCACGGAGTAACTTGGGGGCCCGCGCTGGTCGTCGACTACGTATATCAGCAGCTAAAAGTCTTCTCCTCACAGTCCATAGGCTAACTTGTGCTCCTCGTACCTCTTCAAGGTTTCTTTTGAGGTCTATGTAACTGCATTTGCGGTTCCTCAGCGCCTGAGTCACTAAAAAGCGATCGTCTCGCGGCTGTGTGCAACGTTTTCTCCCAGAACCTTGCCTTCTCTGAACGGAACCTGTCTCTTGGTATCGAGTCCAGGTTCTTTGTACGGTTGAACGACTCACGTTTAACCGCTGTGAGACGTAACATTGGCTACACCCCTCTTCCAGCAGCGCTATAATTTTACTAGCTCTCATTGCTTTTTCTGCCATTACGATAGACACAAAGATATCTGTTTTAAGTCACAATAAGGCAGAATTATGCGATAAACATAAATTGTTGTACTAAAAATAACGAAAAGTTACTTTTAGTTGCTTGATAACCTTTTAACCGCAAACCCGCGAACAGTGTCACAAAATGAAAAAGGGATTAATAATTTAAAAAACAAAAGTTTTGAATTTGGAATGAACTTTTTTTCATACCCAGACTCTTTATTAAGTGCCAGTAACATAGTTTGGCTATTAAAACCTCTGAAGAACTAAATTATTACCAATAATGTTAAAAAATCAAACCCGCCCGTTTTTTTTGCAAAGGAGTGTATTAAACCAATCACGGACTTGTAATATCAACTTTAATATAGCAAGATACAACCACTACTGATAATTTAAATTAATGCTCCCACCAAACATATTATGTGATCCAACAGAAAAATACACTAATCATTGATATTTTCCACACTTTCTACACCGATTTATATAAAAGATCTTCCTACAGCTTTATGACGTCTACGTATAAGTTTTCTTCCTTTCAGGTTTCTAAAAAATGCAGGTCAAAACAAAACCGTTACATTTATGGTAGTAGAGGTGACGTATCTTCTTATGTTCGTGGCAGCCAGAGGGATCCTTGGTTCCTTTCTCGTTTACAAAATCTTAAACTCTGATATCTTCGACACGGATGAAAAAGTAATATGTGTCGTGTTTTATTTGGTCTCAGCTGGCTTTCTCTACAATATCTTTAGATACATAGAGTACAAATATAAAACCACAATAGTAAGTTATTTTCAAACTTTAAAGTACGTTCTAAAGTAAGATCGCCTGTATCAGTGCATTCGAGTAGTCCGCTTGTGTATTGATTCGTACTACGCTGTCAAAATGTCTGCTTTCTATGCCCAGTGGTTTGGTCTGGGTGTCGATAAATCAGCCAGTCATGCAGGTCAGTATACTTTTACATATAGGATAGAGTAAAACTATAGAGAGTAGTACCTGTCAAGTAACTAAAGTTGAACTTACACCTATCGGCACTGCTCGACTCGCTCGCGCAGCAGTCGTAGGATTTTGGAATTCGTTGTTTGTAACACGCGCATTGCCCGCACACTTATCCGCCCCGGAAGATGCGGCTTAATGCGGCTTGCGCTGTGCATAGTTGGATAAAACTTCCCAGTACTTACTTAAATATTTATCTATGGATAAAATTCTACAATTCGATTATTGCGTGCTGGTATAAATGTAGTTTAATTTTATTGAATTATTACATAATCTGTATAATATGTAACTGTAAGTAGAAAGACATAATGTTATAGGTAGTTAAAACCACTATTTTACCATTTATAATTTTTTATCTGTTTCAGGGCAAATTGAAAGACTATCTTGATGGGATTGTATTAAGCGACAGAGTATAAGATTTAAACACATTATTAGTATTGATCATGATTGTAGTTTGAACTAACTACAAGCAATGAAGATAAAATACTTCATTACAATATTTTAACATAAAAAAATATTATTTTGAAACCAATATTATGTTGTATAACAAATATTTTTACAATCTTGAATAAAAGCCAAAATGTTTTTATTCATTTTTAATCAGCCACTTTACATCATAGACTCAGTTATTGTGTTTTTATTTACAGACATAATCAATATATTTTCAAAAATCCTAATATTTTTAGTTGGGGAGTTCCAAATATAATGTATTTTATATTGCACACATTTATCAAATACAATATATGGGCCGTGAGGCCAAGTTGTTGGAAGCAATTTCCAGGTTGGGCAAAACTTATATCTTTCATTTTGTGTATATCTAACATAAATTACTTGCAATTGAATCATCTAGCAATATGTTCTTAGGAAGGTCAGCTGGTTAAAAAATAATTTCTAACGTAAAAACATAATTGGAATCAATCTCATATTGAATGCAATATGGGTGAAAAATAATGCTTACATAAAATTTTTAAAGAATCGAAAAAACTGAATAATTATATCTATTTTATATGCATGCTTTCCTTTTAATTACTCATGTGGTATGAGATTTGAACCATGGGTGACCACAATTGAGATCTGTTGAACCAAGTATCCAATAGGAGTTGCCCTGCACTACACAAATTTTGATAAAATAATATAAATTCCAAATATATTTAAATCTGTAAGGTGCAGACCATTTAAAAGTGGAACCATTTCTTATGGTTAAATGTTATATGAAATCGTCATGTCAAATATCATTCATATATAGTTTCAGTTCCTTCTATGATAAGTACTTCCTTTCTTATGATTTTTTCTGTCTCGCCAACTGCTTGGATGTTTGCTATTACTACTGTTCTTGTCAGAATGTGAGTTTCTAGGCCTAAAGTCATCTCGACCATGACCTTTATCTTTACCTCTATATGAATGATGTCTGTGAGACCAGTGTCCTTGTAAACTGGCAACTTTCGCGTCATCTATAGCAGATCTTCTGGCTTCATGAGTAGGTTTCAAATTATCATGCCTTAAAGCATCCGTCATCTGTATAAATTGCTGCGCTACATTAGCTTGTGCCACGAAATCTGGCATCGGCTCTGGTCCTAAACATCTTATCGGAGGAGGAAGGAGGGCCATGCGAGCGCGACACTGCAGCGAGAGCGTCCTCTGGTACAACGCGGTGCCTCGGAACAAATTGATCGCGTAAGGCACCGACACTTCGTGGCAATACGTGATGAAAGCGAAATTCTTTTGACGACCGTCCTTGTCTCGTGCTATTCTCACTTTCTCAAGTGGTCCTGCCTATGATAAATAATTGGGTAATCATATCAAAATGTGCAACTATAAACTGATTCAATTATTAAATATCAAACTAACCTGAAGAAAAAGTTCGTACAGTAACTCTTCGTTCACTTGGTCAGATATATTTCCACACCAGAGGGTTTTGTTATCTTCTTCTATCATTTTTGTATTTCTGATGTGTCAAAAAATATAACAGTTATTTACTTAGTAATATAGTTAAACAGCTTACACAATTGTAATGAGTTATTATGAATAATACTAAAAAATCATATTAATATTGGTTTATGTTTTTTTTTATTTAAAAATTAGTATTGCCAGATGACCATCCTCCATTACCCCGGGGCTTACGTACAATTGCCCCAAAATTCAGATTTTTAAGAAAGAAAACTAAAACTACACAACGTTTTTAACACGCTTTTATTAGCTTCATACGTATGTTTGTATGTAACGAAATTTGGCATATTTATCAAGGACCGACGACGATTCAATATTTAAAAAACTAAAAAATTCAAAATAAATCACAGTAAAAAATATTTTTTATAGAAAATCCAACTATATATTGATATCATGCACCCCATGCTTTTTTTTACAATAAAATATTTTTTTTCCATAAAAGCGAGTTTTTTTTAGTTTTTTTTTTAATATTTATTTAACTAAAGTACATACATTTCATGACAGAAGTCCTGCAGCAATTATTAAAGGAACAAGATATGTCAGATAGTAATTTTGTAGCTAGTGCTACCAATCGGCGGGATTTCTTTACCCTTGAGCCCAAAGAAATCACAAATCTTGGCGGATTTTCGGAAATCGGGCATTAGTGAAATATGTTATCTAATTCATGTATAAATTTCAGTGAGTCGATAATCAAATATTTGAATAATTGATTAATTTTGCAAATCTATAATCATGGGCGCCGCCAGGATTACTTGCATCTGTATGTTCACATACTATACTATTAACTAATATAGAATTTTACACGTATATTATTTAAATAAATGTAATGTCAAATTCAAATCGAGCGGGTATTTGATTGAATATGTTATGCTAATCGAAAGTATACATAAGTTGGCCTTATTGCGCTGCCCGCTAATACTATATAATATAATATAATCTACTCGGTGCGACGAGTTGACTCGATAACTCGAACGCAAACGAACTCGAGTCAAATTTGTTTTCACTCGAATACGAGTTTAACAGATTCACTCGAGAAAAAAACGACTCGAGTCGCATCACTAATCCAGTGTTTTTAAGAAGGAGTTTTTAATGTAATTGTTAAATGATTCTGTTTTTTTAATTTCCTGTAAATACCGTTTAACTTATCAGAAATGCAGAAACCTGTATGTATCGAATCAAAAAGTAATTAGTGCGACATTTGATATTTTTATTGCGTAAATCTTTTGGACTTCTTTAAGGTTAAGTGCAGAGATCCGCCATGGAGGACTCCTCAAAATACCAGCAGATGCAAGATGAAATGTCTAGGTATACGTTTAAGTTATGCATTGGTATTAATCTAAGTCTTCTAGCTAATAATTTCGGTACAATATTTATAGTTGGTAGTAAAATATTTATTTACATAAATTTCTACAAACAAGCTCACACCTTTAACACCGTAGGAGAAGGGTGCCACTAGTGCTACACCCCTTTTTTCGCCGTGATTATTTCCGTCCCATGATTTGGGGTGGGTGTGTGGTGTGGTGGGAGGGGGTGATCCTATTGTCATATTGGTCACAAATTTCTATCAACAGCAATTCATGTGTAATTTTATGAATCGAACACTAATTTTCATTGCCCCACCTGGGAATTAAACCCACGACCTCATGGTCCTCAGCTTTAGGATGCTGTAACTAGGTCATTGCAGCGATCAATACCAACCATTTTTTATGCCGTAGTCTGGCAAATGAGCTAGTGGCTCACCTGATAGTAAGTGATCTCCACCGCCCATGTATCCTACAATACTAGAAGAATTATAGGCACATTGCCAACCTTAAAGGCAGGGTTCGAAAATATCCGATATTTATTATAAATATCAAAATATCGGATATTTATGATATATATCCGATATATATCAAGTTTGATATATATCCATTTTGTATGAAAGCCATATTATTATTTTATTGTATTATTTATGAATACTGTTTGCATATGTGTTACATACACATACTAAAATTATAAAATAAAAAAACACGTTTTTGGATAAGGCAAAATCAACTAAAAACCATTAACTCTTATTTTAGGGCAGAAGTGTTGCCGTTTATGGATAAGAACTTACCATTAGGGAGTATGTCTTAACACTACTCCCACGCCATCTATATTTGGGAAGTAGAAATACAGTAACAAACTCTAAAAATTTTTGATTTGCAATATATATAAAAAAAAAATGATATATATCGTCAAACCCAGCTTGATATATATCGGATATATATCGGATATATATCTTGATATATATCCGTTGATATATATCCTCGAACCCTGCTTAAAGGGAAGGGATAATTAAGGGATTGGGAAAGGGAGGGGGATCTAGGGTCTTTTTATGACATATATAAACCATTTAATCTTACTGCAAATAATACAGAATGTCACAGTTCTAAAATGACCTATCCTGCAAAACAGGTTTGAGGCGGAGATATCAGGAGGAGATGCCATCACACCTGTGCTGAGGACAGTAATAGGTGCAGGCACTTTTGATGCGGTGCAGCAACGGCTGGAGCGTGGTCCCATGCCTCCCATGTCACAGCCCATGATGCAGCAGTACGAGCCTTCTCTGATCTTTCCCACAATACCACCACCTCCACCACCACCATCCATTATGGTACCACCACAGGTAACACATCTGTCATCAAGATAAATATTTTATTTATTTACTGAAAAATATTGATTATTGGATAATGGTCATTCAAATGTATAAAAATCAGTTCTTACTGTGTTCTTAGTGTTGAGAAAAGCAATGCTAGTTTTTCATTCCTATGCTTCTGTATGGTAACAGCCTTTCGAACTGGTGGTAGATTATTTTGATTTAATTGATTCCATTAATTGATTGATTCTAAACAAACCTTTTTTAAGGATTCAATGAATAATATATTATGAAAGAGAATGTTTTTAACTACAAATTCATTTTTGACTTCTAAAAACTTTTAAAATAAATCTAGCATAAAAATAATGAAACGGCACCCTAAACCACATTAACTACTTTAACCAAATGTGTAAAATTCAGAATGCATTTATAACTAGATACAATATGAATACCAAATTTCATTTTATCAAGATAACTATCAATTTTTATTTATCTTGATATTTATTACTGCAGCCCCTGGTATAAATCATATTTCAGGTTCAAAGACTCAGGCCACCTGTGTCAGATGGGTATCCACCTCCAATGCCGTTCTTACGTCCAGGGCTACCTGGGCCACAGTTGATTCCCCCGCCACCTCCCAAACCGCAGCCCGTCGTGCTCTCAGCTGCGCCCAAATTGTACAAACAACCCAAAGAAGATGATGAAAAGAAAGAAAAACATGAGAGCAGAAAACGGGTATGGTCCTATTTTTATATCAAATTTTACAGGAGGCACAATAAAGAACTGTCTCTGTTGTGTCAAAAAATCTCTGAAACGGCTGAAATTTGTAGAAATATCTGTTTGTTTATTTCACAAAAGATTATGGAATGTATTCATCTTCATTAGTAAAGGAAGCCCGTGATTAGCAGTAGGGCTGTATAAAATGGGGATGATAATAAATACTGTTAAATCAGGGGTTGATTTATGACTCTTGTAAAACCTTGTGACATTTTCACTTTAGACAGTTACATTCTGAATTCATTAAAATTTCTCATTTTGATTGTGAGCTATTGTTCTATAAGACAAACACTAGAAATTGTTTTCGTATTATCATGCGTGTGTTGTCTATGGTAATATTTAGTCTGTGACTTTATCGCAATATAACTCTCGCTTATTGAGTTTTGGCGGGAATTCTGACAGTGCAGTTCATCGCTTATTTTAATTTATTTCATAAACTAGTTTAGAGTTGTGTTTGTTGCATAAATGTGGTGTGGATTTGTTCAATTAACATTGACGGTGATGAACAGTGTATAGAAACATTGAAATAAGTGAATTAAGGCTGGATTGCACCATCTTACTTTAACAATAACAAACATGTTAAAATACCGGTTAGGCCCAGCACACACGGTGTAACGCAACTGCAACGAAACTGCAACTTCTAGTTACTTTTGAGTTTCATTTGAGTTTATGCGATAGACTCCAAGGAGAGACCGCACATGACGCAACCATTTTTAAACCGGTTTGAAACGCGTTGCAAATCAGTTGCTATGAAACCGGCGTGCAGGAAACTGGTGTTTGCGTTCGTTGTGGATTTCGCGCCTTTTTGGTTCCAAAATGGCTGACGACGAAAATAAAAACATTCAATTTGTGTTGGAAGTTGAAAATCCATGAAATTTCTATCAGTTTGTTGTAATTCTTTGGCAGCCACAAACATACGGCAGTTGATATTTTTCTCAATGTAGGGATGTATCCACATACTTCTTCTTTTACGCTTCCTTCTTTGTCGTAGGTACAAATATACAGGGTTATTTTTAAAACACTGACAACCTCGCAGGGCCATATAGCTGACCCTATAAGGAACAACTTTTGTTCTACGAGTTTGGACATAACTCAATACATAAGAAAAAAAATGATTTTACAAGTTTTTGTTATGTAGTGTTTGTGTTCGTACGTCTACGTGTAGGTATTATCGATCGAGACGGCGCGGCCGGTCATTGAACTGACGTGCGCGGCCGCGTGTATTACGTAATCTGCGCGTAGGTAAAATTCAAGACGGAAATTAAATTCATAATTATTTTTGTATGAGAATAAAATCTAACAAATTATGAAAAGTCGTAGAACAAAAGTAGTAGCAAATGACCATAGGAATCTACTCCTGCGAGGTTGTCAGTGTTTTAAAAATAACCCTGTATAACCACAACGTCTTCGTCACTAACATTTTGTAGACGTCCGTTCTCAAAAGCGAAATGAGTATGACTAATTCCATCAGATTGTGGTTGCGGCGTGTGTGGAAAACGATTGAAACTGGTTTCAAACCAATAATTTCAAAAGGGTTTCGTTGCAGTTACGTTTCACCGTGTGTGCTGGGCCTTAAGCAAAAAATGAGTTGCACCATTTGACAAATGATAGATTACGTCATAACTTTAGCTGTTAACAGTAACTGCCAAAGATTCGCCGGTTAAAGCTATTGTTAAAGTTAAATAGCTGTCAGATGGTTCAATATTCTAAAGATGTTGTAGAATTTATAATGTTTGCAAACAAGTTGTTTTCCATGGTTTAAAACAAATATTACCATACTCACAATTCACAAACACGTTATTGTAAATAAAACTTTTGCAGATATAAACACAATTACATTGAGCAAAATTAGTCAATTGA
The DNA here is from genome assembly GCA_949126905.1 of Amorpha juglandis. NCBI lineage: Eukaryota > Metazoa > Arthropoda > Insecta > Lepidoptera > Sphingidae > Amorpha > Amorpha juglandis. Next base: position 13,918,558 of record OX421374.1, on the reverse strand, counting down.
CAGCGTCATTTGAATTTTTATCTAGTTATTGCCATATTTTTGTGAGTGGTAGAGCCACGCTGTAGACAGCGTTTTGTCTACAGCATGAATGGGCTGGCTCGACCGGATCGTTACCACTGTCTCACAGAAAACCGACGTAAAGTAGCGGCTTGCTGCTGCGTTTCGCACAGTGAGTGAGATAACCGGAAGCCCAAATCCCCTCCCCTTCCCAATCCCTAATTATCCCTTTCCTTTAAGGTCGGCAACGCGCCCATCATTCTTCTGGTGGTGGGCGTACATGGGCGGAGGAGATCACTTACCATCAGGTGACCCACTTGCTCGTTTACCGGCCTATGCAATAAAAAAAAAAAATATTTAAAAATATTTCTTGTCACTGATTCGGGGTAAATAAGATCTCATTTCACTTGTAACCCTGATAACTATAACTATGCCCAAGAATACGATTGTGCAACACATTCCGGCCATTCCACAGTCATTGTTAAAGTCAGCGTTAATGTTATCGTCAAATTTGACATAAAACTTAACTTTAACAGCTATCATGGTGCAATCCAGCCTAAGAATTGTACTGAAAGGAGTTAACACCAAAACTCCGGCAAGACCTTGAAATCGACCGCACCCGTGTTTCATCGTTCTTGTAAAAATAACTTGAGAATAATTAATATACTTGACACTGGCAATATGCATAATAATGCGAAAGCCATAAATGAAAAAAACCCTCGCTTATGTTAATATTGATACATTCCAGAAGCGTTCAAGAGAGCGCAGCCCGGCTCCGCTGCGGTCCCAGGAGCCGTCGCCCCCTCCGCCCCCGCAGCTGCCCGCGCCGCCGCCGCCCGCCGCGCCGCCCGCGCCCCTCATCTCACTCCCCGAACCAGTCTCCGTCAAGCCCAAGAAAGAGAAGAAAAATCGGAAGGTATGTGCAGTACTATCATTAAAGTTATGCCGTTGATCAGGGTCATCACTGTACACAGCTAGAAAGTAATAGTGCTGCCACACCAACGTTATAAAATGTTATAAACATTTGTTAACAAACATTTTATCACAATATTAGATAATGTTAGTAAATGTTTCATGTTAGAAAATGTTTGTAAACATTTTATAACACCGGTGTGGCAGCACCATAAATAAACCGACCATGTGCAACACTGATTCAGGCTCCGAGAGTTCCATGCTACTATACAGTAACAACACAGTAGGTATTTTTTTATAGATGTGACTAGCAAAAAATGAAATGGGTCGCTTGATGGTAAGTGATCACCGCCACCTACAAACACCCACGAAATCACAAGGATCATGGATATGTTTCCAACCTTAAAGGAAGGGAATACGGATTGGGAAAGGTAGTAGGATTTGGGCCTCCGGAAAACTCTTATTTGTTAGCTATTCTGCTATAACATATTTCCTCGCTATAGCTCACGCCTGTATCCTCGTAGGGTTAGGCAGATGTGCAACTAGTGCTGCAACCTAATTCGCCTAGCATATGACTGACCTATACTATAACATAATAAGGAGCGAGCCTATCTCTATACATTGCAAATATTCAATCTCATATAATTTTGAAATCAAAAACTTAAAACAGAAATTATAGTTTGAACCCAAGATCTTTCAGTTTTTCAGCCTATTTATGCTGCCACTAAATAAATGAGGCGACTTTTATGTGAAAATAATCCCCTAGCACGGTTGTAGGTGGTGAGGACAGCTGGTGGTCAGGTGTGGGAAGACGTAACACTACTGGACTGGCCTGACGATGACTTCAGAATGTTCTGCGGAGACCTCGGCAACGACGTTACTGACGAATTACTAGTGAGTATTACTTTAAATTTTATCGTTCACAAGATATATCGTCGGGGATAGTGCAAATCCGCGTATCTAGCATTGGACAATTCCGCGTATCTGACAAATGTAGCCAATTTTGAATTTTGCGGGCAATTCACATTTATTTAATTAATTTAACGGATAATCTACATTAAGAATACATAGAACCCATCAATTATTACTCTCTATGTAAAAATGAGTCCAATTGCCCTTAAAATAAGAAAATTATAAAGTTTTAACCTTCCCCTGTAACATTTGATCTAATGCAGATACGCGGAATTATCCAATGCTAGATACGCGGATTTGCACTATCCCCGACGATATACGGTCTAAAAATAAAAAAAAAAATGGACATATGTGTCTTAGTGCTTAAGGTAATCACTTACAACATTTCACATTTCATTTCTTTTTTATGGGCGATAAGAAACGCTTGATTCTTCTGGTATTGTTGGTGCTTATAAGCAGTGGCCTCAGCAGTGGCTAATACTGGCCTAATCCGCTTGTCCTTTCGCAGGCCCCTCGGTTTGCTTCTTCCCTCTTCGGAGTGTGGAGAAGCATTTATACAGGCCGGCATGATTCTAGTGACCACCAATAAAATCATTGTTTGTCGGTGATCGCAGGTTTTTTGGCCTGCACTACGCTTACTAAGTGCAGTCACTTTGCCGTGCCCGGATATAAAAAAATTGTATATTTGTTTTTTTCTAGACAAGGACATTTAGCAAATACAGTTCCTTCCAAAGAGCAAAAGTGATAAGAGACAAGCGCACGAATAAAAGCAAAGGTTTCGGTTTCGTCAGCTTCAAGGATCCTGGAGACTTCATTAAAGCAATGAAGGAAATGGATGGTGAGTAAAACTACACCTTGTGAATAAACCACAGACATAGATATCTATAGACTACGTAAATACTTTAACGTATATGAAAACCAAGAGTGCTATTTTTATAACTGCTGTATCATAAGAAATACAGATACGTTAGACTCAATACGCACCATTCACCGGTCGCCAGCGACAAACAACATAATAAAAAGACTCTTCAAGTCTTGCGTAAACACGCAAAGAACTAACGTACTTTACGCTAGACATTTGGTAATTGCACTTAAATAACCCTTGCTACTTCCTGCGACCTTTATCAGGTCGTCTATCCTCCTTGTAGGCGGACGTCCAACGCTGCACTTGCCAGTACGTGGCCTCCATTCCAGAACCTTTCTGTCCCATCGGTTATCGGTTCTGCGAGCTATGTGGCCTGCCCACTTGAGCTTGCTAATCCACTGGGCTGGTTTTTGGGGTTTAACTTTTAAGTTATATTAATAACCGTATAATAATGTGTATTGATGATATAAAATACAGTTTAATTATTATTTAATTACTTTATTTAATGTTCTATTACAACATATTGATTCAACATTTACTGAAACTGGAGTTAAAAAACAATTGAATACTCCTTTTGATGGCATTAAATCCCATTTGGTCTAAGATCCCGAGTAACATCGACCTTCACCCATCTGTTTACCGGATGTAAATATATCTTAGAGTATAAAATGTGTTGCTGAACACATACCAATAGGGTTGCCTAAAAAAATATGATCAAGGATATGTTTTACGAATTTTTAAAAAATAGATATTATTTCACTGACTTGCTCACCAAATAAATGAACCTTCAATGAAAACCTACAATGTATTCTACCTGCAAAAGCTAGGAGCTAGATGAGCGCAATTACCACTTTTTAGTTACCTGTTTGCACACGGCAACCAGGTAGTAATGGCCAGAAAAAGGTAGGCAACATATTTTTACAGGTAGTATACATTGTACACTTTTCAGTGAGATTAATTTTTTTTTTTTATTAATCATATCCTTGACCAAATTTTTTTAGGCAACCCTATTGGTATGTGTTCAGCAACACATTTTATACACTAAAACATTATGTTCATCCGGTAAACAGATGGGTGAAGGTCAATGTTCCCTGGGATCTTATACTAATTGTTCATTTCAGGACGATATGTAGGCAGCCGACCTATCAAGCTAAGAAAAAGCACTTGGAAAAACCGGTCATTAGATGTAGTCAGAAAGAAGGAGAAAGAAAAAGCAGCACTACTCTCCCTATTGATGTCAGGGAACAAGAGCTGACGACAAAATACATTGTTCATACTGATTTTAGCTATAACCATGAACTTGAGTAAATGAAATTCATATTGACTTCTAATTTATTTTAGTAAAATTTAATTTAACTACTTTGTAGTAAAAGGTTTCCAAACCATTGCCTAATAAGGCAATGTAAAAGTTATAAATAATAATAAAGCAATCATAGTAAAAATATTAATTTATTGAATGTTAAATAAATTAATGGTAAGACATTCTTTGGCTTTACTCCTTAAATAAATGTGTACTCTTCATTTTATTTACAATTTTACATGATTAACATACAGCACCTATGGAAAATAAACCTAGAGAATTGTAATATTATTCCAGAAAAAACCATCTTATTATTAATTAATACAGCAACATATGATTCCACATTAACTTAGTGAACTTACCTACATCAAAAAACTGGTTTATACATGCGAAGTGACTATTAATAATTAGCTTTGTAAGTATATATTAATCTCAGAATTAAAAAACAAGGTTTAAGTTCATCTACATTGGACCTATATATTACACCTTAGCAGGTCTTATGCTTATAGCGCTAGTTATTCGGTACTTGCTTGTGCGGCACGAGTCGTGAAACAAACTTTATCTAAGTAGTAGTTCATTTATTGATTTAATTGGCGGAAAGAAGAAACGCGGAGCGCTGATTGGTTCACCAGTCCGATGCTCGTTGCCTATTGGACTCGACTGCCCCGACTACCATCCATCTGTGCTCACGACTCGCGCCGGTAATTATATTTAATGTATAATTTTATGGTTTTATACCCATAGGATTTTTAATACATTTTATACAAATCTAATTTATCAAAATATGACATTCAAATTCGTAAGTTGTAGAACAAAAACTACAAATGAGTAGTTTGGATTCTTGTTGGATTGGAAGTTCGACTTGTAATAACGCATAACACATTGAGATTGTCTGTCAACAAGTCTATCGAGATACCTACAGGTATTGTGTGTGTGAACATAAAATACACATACGACTTGATTATCTAATAATATGGCTATAGAGCAGTGTTTCCCAACGTGGGGCAACTTGATAGTTAAGGGGGGCAATTTAAAAATGGACTCGACACGACTTTAACCCTTTCGCTTTGGGTTATTTAAATGCAATGCTAGAAATCGGTGACAAATTTAACAAAAAAATGTTAAGGTGGGGCATGGCCTAAAAAAGGTTGGTAAACACTGCTATAGAGGGTTCTAATGTAAAATAATACGCCTCAATTCCAAACCACCAAATTTTGTGTGCAGTAAATCAGTGGCGGCACCCGTTAATTTAGAATATCTGATATTAATCTAGATCATTGTCCGGCGTGTTAGGTTTTATCTTCCTGGCCCGCAGCCTGACTATTGGCCTCGGTCTGTGCCGCGGTGGGTCGGCAGTGGCGGCCGCCGCGTACTGCTCGTCGAGACAACAACGCGTGTCGCCTTCCAACAAGCCCGACGTGTGTGGACAGAACGGGGTCGTGAAGTCTTCCAGGCAGTATGCTCCCGACGCCCTTTTACAAAAAATATATTTTTAAAATTGTTTTGAGGATTGAAACAAATGTTTATAGGGCATCTATATAAGTTTTAATTAGAGGTTGGGAATCGTGAAAAAATAATAAAATGTTTCCTATTCCTAGCTACGCTACTTACTCAAAACAGACTTGGGGTAGTGGCGAATCTATATGGGGCAATGACTGCAATTGCACCCTCCACTCACGTCACCGGAAAATGTACAGAGGTTTTTCGTCAACACCGTATGCATCCCCTCCCCCGTCGCGTCTCAATTTCTCATCGAAATCTGATTTGCGTGAACTTGCGTTTAATACAATACTAGCATAACACTACGCCTGGTATGGCTACATCGTACAGATATGGCTTTTTTCTTTATAGCATAGGCCGGCAAACAAGCAAGTGGGTTACCTGATGGTAAGTGATCTCCACCGCCCATGTACGCCCACAACCAGAAGAATTATGGGCGCGTTGCCGACCTTAAAGGAAAGGGATAATTAGGGATTGGAAAGGGGAGGGGATTTGAGCTTCCGGATATCTCATTCACCGTACGAAACGCAGCAGCAAGCCGCTACTTTACGTCGGTTTTCTGTGAGACAGTGGTAACGACCCGGTCGAGCTAGCCCATTCATGCTGTAGACAAAACAGTCTACAGCGTGGATCTACCACTCAAAAAGTTATCGGTGGTCACCAGTCATGCCGGCCTGTATAAATGCTCCTTCCCTCTTCGGAAGTGGCGAATCTACACGGGGCAATGACTGCAATTGCATCCTCCACTCACTTCCCCGTAAAATGTACAGAGATTTTTCGTCATCACCGTATGCATCGCTACAGCCTCCCGTCGTCTCAATTTCTCATCGAAATCTCTGATTTGCGTTTACTAGCGTTTAAAACAACACTGATAGCACAAGGGTAACAGCAGCATGCGACCGTAACATCCGCCTGGTAGCACATCGTACAGATGTGGCTGCATAGTAACAGTACTCACGTCATAGGCGCGGGCTGTCCCACTGGCACGGGCAGTGCGGCGGCTCTGGCGGGCGGCACGCGCACCGAACAGCGGCGGCCGCACGGCGCCGCGGCACGCGACCGGAACAGGCTCTCCGCCTGGTAGCAGATCGACCAGATGTGGCTGCATAGTAACAGTGCTTACGTCATAGGCGCGGGCTGTCCCACTGGCACGGGCAGTGCGGCGGCTCTGGCGGGCGGCACGCGCACCGAACAGCGGCGGCCGCACGGCGCCGCGGCACGCGACCGGAACAGGCTCTCCGCCTGGTAGCAGATCGACCAGATGTGGCTGCATAGTAACAGTGCTTACGTCATAGGCGCGGGCTGTCCCACTGGCACGGGCAGTGCGGCGGCTCTGGCGGGCGGCACGCGCACCGAACAGCGGCGGCCGCACGGCGCCGCGGCACGCGACCGGAACAGGCTCTCCGCCTGGTAGCAGATCGACCAGATGTGGCTGCATAGTAACAGTGCTTACGTCATAGGCGCGGGCTGTCCCACTGGCACGGGCAGTGCGGCGGCTCTGGCGGGCGGCACGCGCACCGAACAGCGGCGGCCGCACGGCGCCGCGGCACGCGACCGGAACAGGCTCTCCGCCTGGTAGCAGATCGACCAGATGTGGCTGCATAGTAACAGTGCTTACGTCATAGGCGCGGGCTGTCCCACTGGCACGGGCAGTGCGGCGGCTCTGGCGGGCGGCACGCGCACCGAACAGCGGCGGCCGCACGGCGCCGCGGCACGCGACCGGAACAGGCTCTCCGCCTGGTAGCAGATCGACCAGATGTGGCTGCATAGTAACAGTGCTTACGTCATAGGCGCGGGCTGTCCCACTGGCACGGGCAGTGCGGCGGCTCTGGCGGGCGGCACGCGCACCGAACAGCGGCGGCCGCACGGCGCCGCGGCACGCGACCGGAACAGGCTCTCCGCCTGGTAGCAGATCGACCAGATGTGGCTGCATAGTAACAGTGCTTACGTCATAGGCGCGGGCTGTCCCACTGGCACGGGCAGTGCGGCGGCTCTGGCGGGCGGCACGCGCACCGAACAGCGGCGGCCGCACGGCGCCGCGGCACGCGACCGGAACAGGCTCTCCGCCTGGTAGCAGATCGACCAGATGTGGCTGCATAGTAACAGTGCTTACGTCATAGGCGCGGGCTGTCCCACTGGCACGGGCAGTGCGGCGGCTCTGGCGGGCGGCACGCGCACCGAACAGCGGCGGCCGCACGGCGCCGCGGCACGCGACCGGAACAGGCTCTCCGCCTGGTAGCAGATCGACCAGATGTGGCTGCATAGTAACAGTGCTTACGTCATAGGCGCGGGCTGTCCCACTGGCACGGGCAGTGCGGCGGCTCTGGCGGGCGGCACGCGCACCGAACAGCGGCGGCCGCACGGCGCCGCGGCACGCGACCGGAACAGGCTCTCCGCCTGGTAGCAGATCGACCAGATGTGGCTGCATAGTAACAGTGCTTACGTCATAGGCGCGGGCTGTCCCACTGGCACGGGCAGTGCGGCGGCTCTGGCGGGCGGCACGCGCACCGAACAGCGGCGGCCGCACGGCGCCGCGGCACGCGACCGGAACAGGCTCTCCGCCTGGTAGCAGATCGACCAGATGTGGCTGCATAGTGCCTCGTCTGAAAATGTATTGTGCAACACATTATAAATAAATACACCCAACAGTCATTCAACACAGTCCTAACCCCACAGTAAATCTTACTATCTTAAAATTGTTAAAAAAATAAATTTGATTCTTGTCGTGGGTATCAGGAACTACGAGAGGCTTTCGGTCTCACAACACCAAGACTCCGAAACAAATATTTATGAATAACACAAATATTTGTCTGGGTGCGGGGATCTAACCCGCGGCCTCTCGCTTCACAGCCGGCTACTCGCCCGTTACGCCAGCAGTCTACCAAAATTTACTTTAGTATTCAGGAATACGTTTGGTAAATGCTTTGTCTATTCTAAGCGCCAGATAATAGATGCAATCACTGCTATGACCGGTTTGAAAGGATTTGAAGCCTGTGAAATTACTGAACTTTATGGAATACATCTTGTGTCGGGACTCGGGATGGTGAGCGTAATGCATTGCCCTGCACTGCATTGCAATGAAGTTCTGAGTGATATAACTACCGTGTACATAGGCCACGCTCACACCATCAAGCAAGGTCGCTTCAAGCTCGTCTCGTCATTCAGTTGATTTGGATGTGTTTTAGTGGGTTACTCTTTTCCAACTTATTGAACCTCATAATATTGCCTTCTATCAATGATAAGATTCTTATCATACATAGATACATACATAAGCTCAAACCGTAATCCCCAAAAAGGTTGGCAGAGGTGCATCTAGTGCAGCACCCACGTTTCGTCGTACTTATTTCCGCCCTATGTTGTAATAGCTGGCCAGTCTATCGCCATATCGGGTACTTATTCCAATTCCGGGATAAGTACCCGATCTGCAACACATTCTAATTACCCGACCCGGGAATCGAACCTAGGACTTCACGGTTTTTCCTTTAGATCGCTGCCACGCAACCAATGAGACGATGGCAATTATGAAATCAAGTCAAAGTTGAGATAAAAATTAGCGTTATCTTACTGGGCGTGTCTTCACAGTAAGGTTGGCTGCGTCCTCCATTCAGACAGAAGTCAGCGTGGCCGAGTCTCTGTGCTTCTCCGTACCTGCCCGCGTTCGTGTGTAACACGTGCACTGCGCGCGCATCTCCCGGGTCTAACCGCAGAGCTGGCACGGACCTGATGAGCGGACGGGCTGGGTCCAGTCCTGGACAAAACGGATTCAGCTATTTCACTGAGATAACTTGATATAATAATGTGCTTAATTGAAGCCTAAAGGACGTCATAAAATACATTTTTATATGTAAAATACATTGTGGAGTTTCTATTTTATCCTTTGTACTCCTTCCTCAGATCTTAACGAAATTGCGATTATTACAGAGAGGTAACGACATCCTACTAATATTATAAATGTGAAAGTTTAGATGTTTGGATGTTTGTCCGTCAATCACGCTAAAACTAAATCATGCTAAAACTACTGACGGATTTTGATGAAATTTGGTTTACAGACAGGGTATGAGCTGACTTGGGTGATAGGCTACTTTTTATCCCGGAAAAAGCAGATCACGCAGACGGAGCCGCGAGCAAAAGCTAGTAACATAATATAACATACATGTCGATCATAAAACCCAAGCATGTCAATTTTTAGTGCGTATATGTTATCGTGGAGCACGTAAGTTGTATAGTGCGCTGACTGATGCACGATTCTTGTATAGGTACTTAAGTACTTATACAAGAAGCGTGCGTGAATTATTATGTGAGTGCAGGTAATATGTAAAACCCGGGAAATGTGGAACCGTGGTGAAATTGTTACGATCACTTATCTGGCATTAACAGGTAAGTGATCTAACCTATCCAAAAAAGTGGTTCAAAATTACATAGCAGTTGTTAAAAAAACATTAGCCTAATTGCTAGCGATTTAATGTAGGTCAGGTATCGCATTATTGACTTGCTCCTATAATGTGATATAAAAAAGGACCTTAGACGTCATGAAGGAACACTTTGTCTTTCCTCTCAATGATACATATGGATTTAATATTTTTCGGGCATATCGAAATGGATATACGAATGTCGTAGGTGGGTGACTAGCTGTAGTTTCTCTAGTCTGGGGTAAAATTTGTCCCAAATATTATCCCATGTAAATCGAATCCCGTGATTCACAGTCCATTTGCAACGTGTTCGCTGATGTTAGGTAAGTGTTTACCAATAATCCGATTGAGCCTGAAGGTGAGGTAGTTGGCGATGATTCCACACAGATGAGCACCGAGCGAGTGTCCGACACAAGTGAGGGTGTCAGGTCGTAGTCCTGCACGACGGAGAGCCGCGAGTGCCTCGGCAGCGCACCGTGCTACCGGGCGGAGGTTGTGAACAGCTGCCACGTAGCATGGTGGCTGGCACAGTGCGCCCCAGTCCAGCATGAATACATTATACCCGCCGCGACGCAGGTACGCTGCAAATAATTATTCTGTCATCAGAACAGTGCATTGAACTGCAATCTTTATATGGTCTGGGTTGGTACCACCGCTTTGTCTATTTCTGATGCCAAGCAGCAGTGTGTAAGCACTGTTATAATCAGATTCAAAGGACATTAAAGCCAACAAAATTGACTGACTTATCAAACTATCTCGGAATATCTCGCTAACTCAGTGTCATTTAGTAGGTACTTTGTAATTTATTTCCGAGTGATGTTTGTACTATTTATGGGCAAGCGTGGGGCTTAATATCGAGCCATTAGCGGTTCACGTCTCGTCAGTAAGGCCATAAAAATTTGTTTTTTAGCGGAAGTCACACGAATAAATAGATCACTAGTAGATAACGATCGTCAATGAACACCTACAATAATAGGAATCAAGGGGGACCTTGAGGATGGGAATGAGACTATGGGAAGTCTAGCCCCGGCATTCTCTCTGGTCATGAAACGAAACAGAAAAGCCAGTATCTCTTCAAATCAATTATGAAATGGCGGTGTAGGACTAGCTTTTAGTGCTCTGAAAATTTGGATACTTCTCATGCACCACTACAACTAATTTCAATATGGAGAAACAGGAATAAAAACACAAATAGATGGTACGTGTTTAGTTTAAGATACAATTGGAGCTTATACTTAGTATCTAACTATAAATGATAATGTTTTATTTCAATTTCCCTTTCTCTGATAAACGAAAGTAGAAGAATGATATAACACAGAAGATAGATATTGCCACAACAGCTGTAGTTTATGATCCATGTGATCTTGCGGTCTGCCAAGTAGCTAATAAAGACTGTCAGGTATTTCAGAATTAAATTGGTATTGACAAATACGTATGCTGCTAGATTGCATCGATACACGGTATTTTGTATTACAACAGCATCGGGTTCATTGACTCGCATTGCATCGTGTTATGGCAGAGAAAGCCGTGGGATTCCGGTAGTGCTACACCAGCCGATGTCAACATGGTGACTAACTGAATAAAATCAACGCAGCGTGCGCGAAAATCAAAACCACTTTCACCGTCGTCAACGAGAATATTCCAGAAACAATACAACGACGCGAAGAAAATTTTAATCATCAAGATTTCCTTCCGGTGTCATGTTATGAATGTTGATACAAGGTTTGCATAGAAATGTTGTGTTCTACGTTGTAATTTTATCACACGTTTTAATCCTAACTTTCCAAAAACGGTAATGTTTTTACGTAACTGATGTAATGTGTGAGAATTGTGTTTGTTACATCAATGTAGTCACTGAAATTGAAATAAGAATCTTTTTAAATACTTTCACAGTTAAATCTTAGCTAAATATACTTCTACATGTACCTCTTTTGGGATTATTTCTGTTTAAATGATGATATGGTTAATAAAAAATAAAATTATATTGTTTTAAATGTTATTGAAAATGCTTACCATCTCTAAGGACGCTGATTGGTAGAGTGTCGTCACCACCCGCGTACCCATGGATCAATAGGATGGTCTCATGCGATGGCTCCCAACCACTCTGCCGCAGCCAGTCTTCACTGAATAGATCCACCTATGAAAACATATAATTTATTTAAACAAAAAGTCTGGTGTTGGTCGGACAGTATTTTGCGCGAGTTTCTGTTCTAAAAGCTTAGATTTGGAGCTCTCAGAAAAGTTTAGTCAAACTGCCGGTTCTAAAAATAAAACAATAATTACTGTAATAAGTGTATAATGATTCTATCAATAATTATTTTTGTTATTACAATCATTTGCTAAAAATGTTACTGCTTCAAACAAGTAAATTGCGCCTACCTACCGAAACTCGCGGTTTCCGTAATCTTTTTTGCTGAGGTCATTTCTTACCGAGTACGTTGGTAAGTACATTTCCCAACATAGTGTATGACAATGCAATGTTTCATAATTTTCTTGCACTTAATTAATGCTGTGATTCGTATCTTAGACTGATTAAATTAAAAAGAACACAATATTTGAATTAAGATTGTAAAAAATAGAGTTTCTGAGATGAGTCACAATTTTAAATTAAATAATACTCGTCTCTAACAATTTTGTCCGAAAGTATAATTGCGAGTACAGTCTGTTACCGTTCCTACGTTTGAAGGTCATGTTAAGGTTTGACCTAAAAATTCGGTTTAGGCTACGCATCGTGAGTGCATGAAGTAGGCCGGGGCTACCTCGAGGACGAATAGCGGTATGTCGTACGCATTCCTAGTGACCGTGGTAAACTGACACCATTTGTTTATTTTTGTGGAAGGACAACGTCACTGGAATAGCGAAAATACTAAAACGACAATACGTGAACTTTACGGTAGAGCATTATAAAGTTGGTTTTTACGATAAAATTCATAATAATTATATTAGGAAAAAAATATGATTCAATAAAATATGTACTAATAAATAAATATTTACTTACTAAAATTAATTCAGTAGTTAAATTTAAATGATTTTTTACCGTAAGATAACATTTTTAAAATGCTCTACCGTAGAGTTCACGTATTGGCGTTTTAGTATTTTTGCCTTTCCAGTGACAATAATATATAATTATGAAACAATTTTTTCTTTAAAACTTGTATCACCATGTTTATCAGACGAATATAATGAAATAACATAGGTAGTTATGCACTTGTCTATGTACTAAGTATAGTCAAAAGTTTAGTTGCCTATCACTGGAACAGACTAACTACCACTGGTAAAGGATTGATATGCTGTTATGGTGTTATGCTAGTACAAATACCAGTATTCACAAAGTTCATTTTGAAGTTTCGTAGTGAACGGAAACGCTGGGACCGATTTTTGTTTAAGTGACTGGCCAGTTTTTGGGGCTCAACAAAAACGGACCAATAAAAGTACACAAAAATTTACGCATAGCAAAGAAGTATGGGGTGTTAGACTTAAAAGTATCTAATAATTTACATAAATCACAACGTATTGAAATTATTAGAATTTTAACAGCGAAGCCTTTGGTATAGACAAGCAGGATAGTTAATTTTAATAGTCAACAATGGCACTTTCTCACGACAGCAGACATCATTACCTAACTCACTGGCTACGGTAATGACGATGGTAGTCAGTAAACATTCGCCACATGTTCAATATTGACGTTTTGCAATAAACTATGAAGATTTATTACGCATTATTTTCGCGAAGTTAAGCGATCGCGTTGTGCGTGTACGTCACAGTTGACAGACTTTGACCGTGTGCTGCTTTCATTGATTTAATTAACAATGAAAATCATTGAAAAAGTAATGGCAACATTGTCTGGTAATTTTCATATCTGATGGAGAACGTAGAGAACCAGTAAATTGTAATATTATGTAACTATTATTGCAGCTTTAGTAATAAGTTAAAGCCTAGCGGGAAGTGGAATATATTACCTAGAGGGCGCGGTCGCGGGTTGAAACCCAGCCACCAGACAAACGTCTTATTTTTTCGAGGCTACGTATGTATTAGTTGTGAATTATAGCTCGGAAAACGTCTGAATTTCGAAGTTGAATTCGTTATATAAGTCGTATGGTTGTTTAACTTAATCGAACAGGTTTCATGCCGGCATGAAGGTCGGAGCCCTGGTCGAAGGGCTATGGAAGAAGGTGGACTTAACATCTTGTCTCGGGGTAACAAACGCAGAGCAGTGCCATGTAATATATTTTAATTTCAAAGCTCAGGATGGTGTGCATCATTGTTTATGCGCAGGCCTGGCGCTTACTATCAAAGGAGCAACTCATAATTCAGGTAAACAAAAAGACAATATGTCAAGTCACATAAGATCCAGTAATTTTACTGGGCTCAGTGTCCTAAGGCGCTCGCCTGATGGTAAGCGCCAAGCCTGCCCATAAACAGAAGCAACGCCACCCAGAACTATTATAAATTACAAAGCCCTGTATGGCACTGAACTGGGCTTATCACACCTAGATATAAGATGTTAAGTCTCATAATGCCCAGTAATTTCACTGGCTTCAATGTCCTTCTAATCCAAACACAACAGTGCTTACACACTGTTGCTTGGCGGCAAAAATAGACGGCGCGGTGGTACCAACCCAGACGGCCTCTCGCATACGACGGACCTACCATCTTGTAAAACTGTTAGTACTTTAAAAACACTAACCACTCTCTTGACAGGCTCTGCTTCAGTATAGAGATGCAGATTCACTTCAGCGTCTGGGCAGGGCTCCCGCTCTCGCCTCCACACACAATCTTCAAACGTCGCGTTGAATGCCTCATTGTGCAGCAGAAGAGCTTCTTTTATCGGATGACGGTCTCTCTGACTTGCTGAGTCTATAACAGAAGAATCCATTAACAAGGTGGTAGGTCCCTTTTATGCGAGGGGCAAATTGGGTCAGTACCGTTTTTTTATTATATTTAGCCACGAAATGCCGATAAAAGATAAATAAATGTAATCTAATTCTAGTATAAAATTATTGACATGTAAAAGTGATATTTATGATCCAATTTACAGAATAAATGATTTGAATTTGAATTTATTTCTGTCGCCAAAAAGCATTGTAGCTGTTGTGTTCCGGTTTATGTATTTAAGTGATTAGTATTGCTGAACATTATGAAATTAAACATTGTTCTTATTATAAAACGTTGGCTAACTTTATTCTAGGTTTAAGTCGACGAGTTGGTAAGGGTTATCATGGTAATCAGTTGTTATAAACCCAGTTTTAAGGCCGTTTGTCTCGGGGTGACGAACGTCGAGCGCAGTCCAGTACCATACAGTAAGTTCTTAATAATTTGAAGTTCTGACTTCTGTTGTGTTTGTTTATGGGCCGGCTTGACGTTTGTTTGATGTTTCATCATTTAGGTCAACAACAAAAACTAAACCTATCAGACACAATATAGTCCCGAATCCTGACGCTACATTAAGATTTTGTGACGTGAGAATCAGGAACTACAACGGACTTATGATCCCATAACACACAGGCTCGACACAAATATTTGTGGATCACAAACATTTGCTTCATTACGCGGATTGAATCTATAGCCTCTCAAATTACGGACGGCTACTCGCCCACTACCCCACAAATTTTAACCTTTGTATTTACTGGTGCAGAATTTTATTGAATTGAATATGATCAATAAAAGTAGGTATGACTCTAATTAGTTGCAAATGTCACGTAGGCGTATAAAAACCTAACTGATACTCAAAAGCGACTTTTGGGATTATTCGCTATTCTGAATTTCCAACCTACTAGTTACGATGGTTGCTATACAAGCTGACGATAGAGCTAGATTACAAGGTTGTTCGGAAACTTATGCTTCAACCTTAAGACATTATTTATTATTCTTATGATTTAGGGATTCCCTTCGATATAAGCAAGGACAGTAAATACTTGGTTCTATAGAACCAGTGTATACACAAATGCCGTTGCATAACCATTGTAAAAATAACCAACTTAAAATATTTTCGTAGCGTGGGCAACAAAGTTAAGCCATTTTACTTGATTTGGATATTATTATTGTGCAACTATAGTCGTTGCCTCAGACGCGAGATATAAGTAGTATGCATAATGCACCACATTAGAAATTACAATGACACATACAGGTTTTTTTGTTATTTATCTTAAAAATGTTGACATTTTACTAGACGGATAAACTAACGGCGATATAAAGTTAGGTACGAGTTATTTTCTAAATGTGCTCAGGTCTTTATTAAATATAATCGACTCAAAATAAATTTTATTACATAAGTATGCATAACATTTATTTGTAAAATATTTATAAATATATAAACATTCGTTTAAACTAAGGCTGAGGCAAGACTTTACAAGCAGTTTTAATTTACAAAAATCTGACCTCTAGTCTGTGTTCATAAAATGTTATCATACACATCTTAATAAATTGTTATTATTTCATAACATTAATCATAAAATGTTCTCTAATATTTCTGAGAATTTCACCGCTCGTGATCAACTCCATGTATTGTGATAGAGTAATGAGAAAAAAATATCTGCTATTGGAATAGATAAGTGAATACAGTTTCACCATAATTCTTCATATCAGTTCGATTACGTGAAATAATAAATATTACACTATTGAACGTCTCGTCAAGTAGAGAGGTGAGACTGTTTAAAATGTCTAGTTTTGGAGCCAAAATATTTTCTACCAATTTTAAACTCTTACACTAAAATCTAAGCAAAAAATATTTGGCATTTGCCCTACTTGTAAATATTACGGACTCTACAATATTATTAATTTATTAACAACCAATACTGAAATCAGAATGAAATTGCTCTCCAAAAAGTTAGGGTGCATTGTGCGCATTATAAAAGTATATTAAAAAAGCATCGATTCAGTCATGATGTCTAAATTGATGATGAGTTGTCAGAGATATGAATGTAAAAAAAATATTAGTATCGGACAATACGAAGGCTGAAAAGCTTTCGAAACGTCGGGACCAAAATAAAAAAAAAATCGCGATAAAATCATTTTAAATTAGTTTTATTTTAATGTGTAACATTCGAGTAAACGTAAGAAATCATTAAATATTAGTATGTTAATCAATGTTTTTTTTTATTGAATGCCGAGACGAGCAAGGCGCAATTTATCATGAACAAATTCTTTAGAAAAGGAATTACAATTTAAATTGTCCCATGTACAAAAAAAATATGAGGCTCTATTTTAAAAATTCTTTGCCATACCTGACGCCAATGCTACGACAGCCGCAGTTAACAACAGTGTTCGATGCACGCGCGCCATCCTTGCTCGTCGCGGTCCCGCACTGGTGTGACGACAGTTGAAGGGACCGACGCTGTTGCTCCACTTGCTACCCATTGTTACCATATTACACGTACTGCCGTGGAGCGAATGCAAGTCCCCAAAATACGTAGAAAGCTTCTATGATGTATTAGGGAATGGAAAACTCTAAACGCAATAATAATTCAGGAATGAACTTGACGTTTGGCCAAAATATTAGAGAATTTGAATGAAGTTAAAAATCTCAATTACTTTGTAATTTTTTTTTATATCAGAGGCCGGGAATCGAGTTACCTGAGTGGGTTACCTGATGATAAGTGATCTCTACCGCCCATGAAAATCTAAGATGCCAGAAGAATCATGGATGCGTTACGAGTGAAGGGAGGCATAGAGGCCGCGTAAGGCCTAGGACAACTAGGTAAAAGCTAACTTTAACCTGGCTAAGTACAGTATAAAGTTAGAAAAGCGACCTCGGTCGACAATAATCTCATCCGAAACAGTAGGCGCTACGTCGCCGTAGAGAGGTAACATTCTCCTTTTTTGTCGGCGGTTAAAACTATAGAGTGCCTATCAAATATAAGATAGTTTTGTTCTTAGTTGTTTTTTAAATTTGAGCAAATAGTCAGGCGCTATATTTAATATTTTTTAATTGCACTTATGATTATGAATCGTTCACCACGTGAGTTGCATTGTCGAAGTCAAACAATATTTATTTAGTGATGATGGAATATATACTTACAAAATCACATCCCAAGGAGCAGAAAAAGGCTCTAAAAGAGCTGATTAACAGAGTTCTTGAAGTCTCTAAGCTGCTGAGAAAAGCTGTATTAACGCTGTAGAGGCGCTTACACAGGCCTTATTACTCTAATTTGGGCCTCAATTTTTAGTATAGCTGTAGTATGACTAGTATATAGCTGTACAAGCCAGAGAACGCTGATTAAACGCTGCTTTAAGCCAGATAACAACTCCTGTTCAGTAAGATTTATGTTTTGTACTGCTTATACTCAGCATTAAAACTTACTTTTGATTCCTGATGTGTCGCTGTCACAGTAATATTATCTATATGGGTGATTCTATTCTACAGCCAAAAAAGTGTGCATAAAGAATATAAATTGATTATATTTACTTGGTGCACTCATTTTTAGCTCTTTCGATTGCAATCGACCTTAAGTTTAATCGGTTATAATCAATCAAACACAAAAATAAAATAAAAAATAAAAAAACTGTGATTTACGTAGTAGTTGTCACGTTCTGTTATGTGTGTATTTCGTATATTGTTGGCTTTAGACATCATTAAAAAATATAAATAGTTAACGAAATACATTTTCCTTTCTTGATTAACTCTAAAATACAGTCGTAATGGTGGTCCGTAAAGTAAATTAAACTCAGTGAAGTTCACTTGTAACTGAACTTGATTCTACTCTTGTAACAAATTAATCATCACTTAGGTTATCAAGTGTAAATAGGAAAGAATTGACTAGTAACATTAGTTGTAGTGCGTTCAATTTTATAATGTTGCAAAACCACCTACTTGTCATTCGCATGCCGGCTTCAAAGTGTGGGAAGATTTTAGATTTTTTTAATGAAGAACTATTTTCCATGCAACTTTCGTAGTGTAAAAGTTCGTGCATCACATCTGTTCAAGTTGTATTAAGGTAAGATTTTCAAATTAAAATATAAAATCACTTAGCCTGTATGTGTTTCATGTCAGTTAATACGATTGAGTCCAACAAAAAGTTTAAACTTGAATTACAAGAAATTGTGGCCACTCGTCTTAAAGTTCTTCATTTCTGTGATCGTCACAACTGTTATGTTTATTTACTGTTTTTATTTAATTTTCATATTATAGAAAAAATATATATTTTTTTTATTTTTTTCTTTACAATATTGAATTGGCATTGGTACTTGACAAGTATGCCAAATTTCGATTAAATCCGACGTTTTGAAGGAGATCAAAATCATGTTCAAAGATTCCGTTACGTTAAACATACGTCTGAAGCTAATAAGAGCGTGTTAAAAACAGAAGACATCTAAAGATGGAGAATATTTGACTGGAAGAAAAACTACATCTTTTAGACAATAGAGTGATGTTTCACTCACTCGTACAAAATGCATTATAATAGATATATGACGTAAAGATTTAACCGACTACTTGTTTTCAAAGTTACTAGGTTTTATGAAAAGTTTAAATATATTTACCTACAGTACTGGGCTATGAACTATGGAAAGAGGCAAATTGATGAAGAAACTGTTATATTACACATAGATTTTGCAGAAAAATATATTTGTAAAATATGCGGAAAAAGTACAAGTTGTAAACTTTGGGGCATCCAAACCTCAGATAATTCTTCACACAGCAGTCGTGTACCATTTGTACTTTCGACTTTATTCGATTATAAATCTATTCTGAAGAAATCCAAGCTCTTCCTCCATCATCCCATCGTAATTCTCTAACACACGCTATATTTGATATAAAGTTATTCGAGGATCCTGGCCCATCAAGCTTTCTTTCGCCTGCTAGAAATGAATATTTTACGTGCAGTAGAGAATCTGACCATGAAGACTGTGTTATAATGTCGGTTCTGTCCAAACGTAGGAGTAACTTCTATTATAAACCCTGTTATGTATCTTCCTCAGAAGAGAGTGCTGACGAAGAAATTAAGAAGAATCGTTATGTTGGTTGGGTATACAGTAAACGTTCGAAGTTTAAAAAAATACTAAATTGTCACAAAATAGTGGCATCAGACTCTTCCGATGAAAATATATTTTAAAATCAATTAACTGAGAGATAATTCTGATTAAAAAATAATTATAAGCGGTATATACATGATAAGTAATAGATCTCTAATAATATACGCCATTGTTGTTAGAAGTTAACAGTAAAGACACGTCACTTCTGTGATCATATCTTGAAGATTTTTTTTATGTTTACCTGTTATTCGTTTTAAGATAATTATTTTTGAGTCCAGTTAATGACCATGTTTATTATTAAAATATAGTCTATAATGTACGTTTTGCTGTTTGTAAACAAGAACTATTTAGAATATCGTCATTTCTGTTATGTTGAGCATCACTTCTGTTACCAGCATTTTACGTTTATGACCCTATTTTCGGGTTTAAAAAAGGAAACGACCTCGGTTACTATTTTTTTCGTTGATTAGTTACACTAATAAATACAATACAACTTTAAAGAATATGCAATGCGTTATTTTTTTTTATTTTTTTTTTTTCGTCCCTAAAACTAGAATGACCCATATACTGATATTCAGCATATGCTGTAATTTTATATCTCGTACAGCTTTGATAATAATACGATACCAAAAGCCGTATCCGTAGCCGCAACTACACAGACACTTCATGCTGATTAACGTATTTCCAAGAAGCGTTATGCTAGTTTAAGCTAAATACAATTTATTTGTTGCTCATATAAGAGTTATGTCACTGTGAAACCCTTAATATATCTATAGTAGAACTTCCAGGTGTAAATGGGTTATTACTTTGTTTCTTAAACAACATTTGTGCTTTGTGGGATGTGACTTAATATGCTTATAACTTAGGTATTAACAAAATCCTAAATTGGAAAGCTTTTATATGATATATAAACAGTGGCGGATTTATAGATTTGCCGCCCGTAGGCTATTCAATTTTTGCCGCCTCTAAATTTTGATATCTTAGTACACAATCATATCAATTTTCTATCAATAAAAGTCCAACTTTATAATTTGTGCTCCATCATCCTCGTTACATCAACTTTTCCCATATATATTATTGAGAACTATGGTACCGCGTTAGATCCTTGATTATTTTTACAGCAAAGAATTATCAAAAAACATTATTTTAAGGAAAAAATATCTCAATCATATACCACTTTTAAAGTAACGTAAGGTATGTCTTAAAACTATAGAATACTTATGTACATAATATGAATTAAGCTTACTAGACCAATGCCGATCCATTTTGAAACAAAAATAAATTATAGTAGAATGAAACCCATTGGAAAAGGAAGAGAATACAATAAATTTGATAGGAAAAATAAATTACGGGCGATCTGAGGTCGGGAAGTGGGAAGGGGGTGGGGCTTTTAAGGGTAAAAACGGTTTATCTCGATTTCCGGAAAAACTACAAGTCCTATGGAAAAAAGTTAAATCGCAAAGTTGTAGGTAATAAAAAGATCTACAGTTTTTGTATACACACTTTCTTCACATAACCTCAAAATGTATGTGAAAAATTCAAATAACCAAGTTTTTTGTTTTTATTTTTATCTTTTACAAAAAAACATTTTTTTTTCCACGAAATTTGGTGAAAACTTACCTTTTTGTATCCCAAACACACTGTAATTTTTTTGATTTAAAATATTTATTTTTGCACCTTATTTTGACTTAATATCGAAAAAGCAGTCTAATTTTCAAACGAAAATTCTCACGTCAAAACATCAGATTTTTTAAAAAAAGTCTGTTGGTTTCTTGTTCGTTGAAATCTCTACTTTCTGATGGTGTAAAAAAAAATATACATTACTATGGTAAATCTGCTCAGAAAATGCAAAGAAACGAACTACTAAATAACAGGTAGTAAGGCCCAGACCCACCTAGCCCCTTCCCCACTTCTTTATGATGGCTAAAATTTTCCGTAGATCACTCAGGTATATAAGTTATATTAAAATAGCAATAAAGAAGCATCTACGCATATAATTTAAAGAAGATTCTACAACTTTCTCAAAATATTGTAGATGTCTTATTAAATATTAACTTATAACTTTACATTTTCTGAGCACATTTACCATAGTAATGTAAATATTTTTTTACACCATCAGAAAGTAGAGAAATTATTTATCTTTTTTCCATAGGACTTGTAGTTGTTTTTTATAACGAAAGAATATTCTAACATCAAGTACTTAATAGTACTGCTTTATTTCTAACTTAACTTATCTTTACCTTTATTTTCTTAATGTAAGAATTACAATCTCTAGAATGTTGGTGTTTTGTTACACAGAGAGTTATGTGTGTGTAACGAAACATTGTAGAATGTAGAGTCACATGCATAAGAAGAGTCGTCGAAGTCAATGAATCTGTGTTGACTGTTTGTGTTTGAAATGTGCGTGTGCGTGCGAGTACACAAAAACGGAAGGCTGTAGAGCGCGAGCGGGACGCGGAGAGGCTTGACAGGGCGGAGCGGCGCGGCGGCGCACCGCGCAGGTAGAGCCGCCGCCCGCCACCCGCGCCACTTGCCCGCGGCCTGCCAGTTCAACACACGAGTGACGAGACGCGCGCGCCCGCGTCGCTCTGCCGCGCGACCCTGCGCATAACCTGATTTGTAAAAAGATCAAGCTAAACGCGAAATACTCATTGCTTAGCTAGTGCAAAAGTGAAGTTGTCTCAATACTTTGGAAAAATAACAGTGGATACTTTTGCCTTCGCCTCACGATCGAGTTAATTGCGCTAATGCCACGGTCCACAGCCTACGCAGCCGGCGGTGTTCCCCTCCTCCGTTCATTCAAGGACCAATCGTTGAACTCATGCCGCCGCGACTTTCGCACGGTCGCAATGTGCCGATTTAGAAATGAACTTCAAGAACGCGCCGAAATGCACTGACTGAGCTGGATGACCGCGAGCGTATCTGCTCTAACAATGTCAATCAACCAGAACGCGGGCCAGTTTAGTAAACAGAAACAACAACTAAGTAAACAGGGACCGGAACCGGTCAACTTTCCACCGCGTTATCAACCGCCTCCGCCGGCCGCAGGTGTCCACAAACACGCCACTGTCGACGCGACCGCCAAAGAGTTCAAACCGCCTTACGCGAGCAAGCCTATAGATTCTTCCAAGTTACAGTACCCTCCGGGGGCACAAGGACCGGTGCCCGGGCCGTATCCAGGCGGATCGATACCTCTAGTTAAATATCCTCAATCATATCCCATAGGATACCAATTGCCACCAGGAGTAAGAATACTCCGACCTTCGGCTGAGATAATAACGAAAGCTATAGTTCACGAGCCTGTAGATCCGACAACGCGCGCAAGAAGTGCTGACGACGCGCAGCGCGCCCAGCGGAATATTGAGGAAGAACAGATTCACAGGAGGTCAGCGGACATGCTCAAGTTCACGAAGCGTGTCGAGCCCGAGGGTCCACGGAACTCAAACGATCAGAGGCGACAAATTCAGGCCTTGTTGAATGAAATAAAAGCCTTAAAGGAAGCTAACCGCCGTCTAAGTGAGGATAACCAGGAACTGCGTGATTTGTGTTGCTTTTTGGATGATGACCGTCAAAAAGGCCGTAAATTGGCGCGCGAGTGGCAAAGGTTCGGCAGATACACAGCATCTGTGATGCGGCAGGAAGTATCCGCTTACCAGAGCAAATTGAGGGAGTTAGACGATAAGCAACAAGAATTGATACGAGATAATTTAGAACTGAAAGAATTATGTCTGTATCTAGACGAAGAACGCGAAAGAAGTACATGTGTAAACTGTGGCAGACCCACCGGCAGGGAAAGAGATGAAGGAGATGGCAGTAGCAGCGGCACGAACCCCGAAGAGGGAACTCGTGCTGCGCCAGTCGTATCCATAACACATCCGCAGCTTGCTGAAAGAACTGTTCAATATGTGCGGGACTTAGAGCAAAAAGTTAGAAAACTTGAAGCGGAGAAGGGCCTGGGGAGTACAACAAATGAGCGGCCCGAAGCTGTAGTACGTGCTTTACAGGTTCTAGAAGTTAGAGAACGCGTGGAAAGAGAAAGGAGAAGACCTGCACCTGATTTAGATTCAGGAGAACAGGCGCTAGTGAGGGAAATGTGTAATGTTGTATGGGGAAAGCTAGAAGATGCTCCGCCGCAGGCACCACCACGTTAATAGCTTAGTGAATAATTAATGTTGCATGATTTATTTATGGTTTGGTGTGTATTTAGATCGATACCAAAAAGCAACGATCATGTGCGAGAAACTGTTATAGTCGTTAGCTACACGACTGGAATTCGACTTGATTGAGTTTGAGGTCACAAAGTGCCCGATGTGTTGTGACCCAAAGAGCGCTTATATGTCGACCTTGTTTAAAAATCCAAACATAACAGTAATATATATTTATCGCTAAATAACTTTATAGTGGTAATTTTTCAAGTTCCAATAATGTTTTTCTACGAAAAGTACAAAATTAGATGTTTTAAACGTTAACTATATTATTTTAAGTTTCGAATTTGCTTTGCTTTGTTTTTAATTTTTCATCGAATAGAATTATATTAAACTAAACTATTGATGATATTAGAAATATCTAATAGGTACACCTAATTAGAGGCTATACTACAATGGTCCCAAAGTACATACAATTTGGATAATTTGATGTTAGTGTTACCGTTTTTTAAACTCTAGTTTCGAAGTTTCAATCTATATTGATTCATTAGAATGCACTAAAATGCTTTGACATGATTGTATTGTGCTTAAATTGACACTGAGTACTTGTTATATTTTGAAAGGAACCTTGATTACATTCCGAGAGAAGTTTGTGATTTTACCTTGTGTAGGAATGTTTGTAAAACGATCATAATTTTATGCGATCTTGCCTTTTTGTATTAACTGAAATTGCATTCCTAATAAAAGAATAATATAAAAAAGATCATGTATTGCCTCATGCTTAGCATCTAGTCAGCGACGTATGAACTTCAATAAGCACTTACCTACGTATAATAATTTATATCAGCTCATCGTTTTGTATTTGCACTTTGCTTGCTCGTATTCTATGAGTTTTAATGTAAAGCGTTATTAATTTATTTAGACATGAACAAAAATAAATTTACGTATTACTGTTTGTCATGTTTTTATTTATTATAGAGCAATATTCAATTTATCCCGGGAAATAATCCTCATCTTCTTTTAGTAACATAATGTAGTATGCATCTTTTTCTTTTAAATTGCATAGAGTTTTATATCTATGTAAAATAACACTTATTTTTTTCATATGTATTAAAAATTGACATAAGCATAATATATGTCAATATTATAATAATTACCTATTCACAGGCGGTAATTATTAATAAAATATTAATAACAATATAAGGTGCATAAATACTGTAATTTAGTACAAAAATGGCAGAAGAAAAAGGAGAAGGACCGGAGGATGTAGACACTATTGGAGTAAATATATTTAATTGATTTTGAAAATACATGAACGCATAGTTCAAAAGCGTTTCCCTATGAAAATCATGGGATACGGACTGTATAATTTTTTCTTCTCGCCAGATATGACATCTTGATTTTCTCTTCTCCGTTTTTAGAATAGCATGTAGAACCGACAGTCGGTACCCAGTAGTTTTATTTTGTTGTGGTAATAATACCAATCAACACTAATAGCTTGTTGCGCTCTTGTGATCATACGAATGTGGTAGTCATTGTAGCCCACAAAATTCAGATTTGAGCTGCTTCTTTTCGCTCTACCTTATGGTCATATATATAGATAGAGTATATTTAAAAATTTCAAAGCTTTGTGATCTACATGTATTCGGTATCAAAGCAGTATAGAAAATGTAAAGTATACATAACGCGCAAAATACCTTGACTTGACCAGGCTGAAGATAGTCACTTTACTCGCACTCTACATCATCATCATCTCTGAAAATAAAAGCCGCGACACGCGCTGCCACTCATGGCTAAATTCAGTTTGGCCAAGTTATTTTGTACATATTGTAAGCGTGTGACAGTCTCGGTGACGCAGTGGGCGAGTAGCCGGCTGTGAAGGGAGATGCCGCGGGTTCGATTCCCGGACCGAGAGAAATGTTTGTGTGATCCACATATATTTGTTTTGAGTCTAGTTATGTTCTCTTCCCAGAGAAGTTGACATCGTCGTGATAACATGTATTTATTTTTGTTACGAGGTTTACGTAGGCGGCCGCAATCCTGATGGCGAAAGACATGGCGAAGGGTGGGCAGTTTTGCCTAATGGTGATTTCTACCAGGGTTGCTACTGCCGCGGCTTGAGAAGTGGCAAAGGCTTGTATGTGTTCAAAAATGGAGCACGATATGAAGGTTCGATACAAATATTTTTCAACGGCATGTATATATGTCTCAGACCATTCAACTATGTGTATGTAGGTCTGTCATCCGTCATAATTTGCACATATTTGTCCCAGCTTCTAAGGTACCAGGAAAAAAATCAACATCATCAACTTTACCTAAAGTATTTATTTATTTTAGTTGAAGACTTGAAGGTTGAAGGTTGTTGAAGGTTGAAGGGGGACGACATGTGTATTTTTTATTATAAATAAACAATACAACAAATTTATACAACAGATATTTTTGGATAACAAAAAAAAATTCTCGGTTCGGGAATCAAAATCCGTGGCCTCTCGTTTCACAGCCGGCTACACGCCCGCTGCGCTACAGATGCAGATAAAAATAACTTATAAATAGTTCCTCCAGTTGGTTTTGTCCAACGTTAAAAAAGGTGGTAATGGTAGACCTACGTATGCCTAATTTGTAATACGTTTGAGTACCCAGTACTTACTTGAGAAATATCACATGTATTAAGTAACTCTGAGTAAACAAAGACTTTTGACTGTTATCGATACAAGTGAAGTACTTTTCACACAGATTGATTTTAAGACCAAAAGAAATAAAATTTTATTACTTCAGTATTTTCGTTATTTTCTAAATAATCCTTATTTTTGTCATTCCAGGGGAATGGCGGCGAGCTATGAAGTATGGAGTTGGACAAATGCTGTATCCGGACGGTTCTCGATACGAAGGTGACTGGAGACACGACTTGAAGCAAGGGTTTGGTGCCTATTACTACCCCAACGGTGACATTTATGAAGGAGCTTGGTTCAAAGGCAAACGTCACGGGCTGGGTACATATTTCTTCGCCGAGTATCAAGTAAAATTTATGGGTACGTGGGTAGAAGGTAAAATTGAAGGTCCTGGACAGATTATATACCCCCGAGTAAGATATCACGGCTCTTGGTTCAAAGGAATGCCTAAAGGCCCCGGCTGCTTTGTCTTTGACACAAATTGCATGCAACACGGATTCCACTTGCTGATCAAAGATCCGGCTTTAGAAGAGTATGGCGAAGGGGAAGAAGAGAAAGAAGAAAAGCCCAGAGAAGATAGAATTGAAGAAGGTGGTGAAGAGGAGATTGAAATTGATGAAACTTTAGGTATGTAATCATTTTGATTTGTAATGATTCATTATTTTGATAATATGCAAAAGAACTTGAGTATAGAATTCTGTCTACACATAGTCAGTTTTTTGACCATTCTACACGAGTGCCTTTTATTAGAGTAGCTGGCACAGAAGCCGACTGTTATTCCATATAGTACCTATAGTAAACCCGAACTTCAGGTTTGCTTGAATTAAATAAACGCTATAAGCATTATCTAGTTTATTTTGCATTGATAACGAGCGTCACGCCTGCTCATAAACAGATGCAACACTATTTCGAACCTCGGATTATGAAGTACTGCATGACACTAGGCTGCGCTTGTCACTCCGAAACATAGAAGAAATTAAATCGAGATCAATGTCCGTCGAACCGGAACACAACAGAGCTAATACACTGTTGGTTGGTGGCTGAAATAGACAAAACGGTGGTATAGGTACCACCGTTTTGTCTATTTCTGCCATCAACCGTCTGTCTGGGTAGGCCCAGACAACCTATTGCACACGAGGGATCTACCACCTAGTAAGTAAGTAGTGTCGGCATCAACATTTAAGAACTCATCTCAAGTCCAATTACAAATATGTTTCAGGTAAAATATCAGTATGGCGTGCGCGAAACGTAACTGCGTACATGGCGGAGTTTTTGCCTCCCGAACCCGTGCCGCTGCCAATACACGACTCCGTTCCATCCCTCGCGGAAGAAAGCCTGGGAACTGAGGTGATGGCCTTCGAACTGCCTTCTGTGGTAGGCGAGGAAGAAGGGGGTGATGACAACGATTCTTGGCTGATGCATCGCCAGAAGTTTTTGGAAGAAACTCAGCAAAAAGACTAAACTATATATTATTGTGTTTAATAATAATTGAGTTTATGATTAAAAATTATACTTTTATGATTTAATGATGTGTGGAGTATTCCTTGGAATATCTGCAGTAAATGTGAGCTTTTGATTCCTTCTTAAAAATGCAATAAATACCAGGTATGTGACTATTATAGCTGCAGGTTATATACATATGCCACATTATACTACTTAGACGCTCATAAATACCTATACCACATGTTCATAAATATACGACAGAATACTATTGTGAATAAATTAAATTAAAAAGAATTTTTGTTGACACCGAGCAGTGAAGCTCGGCGAGTTTCTGGGATGCCTAATGTCTTTGTCCCGCAACGAAATTAATCAGATAGAAGGTTAGGGAGGAGGTTGGGATCAGGAATATGTGTGACTTTCGTGTTACCTGTGTTTAGTTCCAATGTCCTCATCTATTTAAAATTTAGGTATCTTTTTCCCACAACGATATCTTTGTCCGACTGTCGTACTAACAAATAAGAAGCATAAAAAGAGTTCCAATAGTATATGGTCGATGGACAGGTCATAGATTTTTTCCTATTCACTGACTGCACCTCTGCCTAACTCTTAGTAGATACCTACGGGCGTGAGCTGTAAATTAGATTTATTGTAATAAGTAGTAGTTTTAGGGGAAGAGAACCAAAATAACCATTTTTTTTATAGGTTTGTGCACTATTACATAGTATTTGTTTTAACTACAATACATCTTATGATTTGAGTCTGACTGCCATAGTAAGAAATGACGTATAAAAAGAGCTTTCCAATTATACAGTGTCATTTTGACACCCTATACTTAAATGAAACCATGTGTAGTGTTCGTTAATACAAGTACTTTGAGCTAAGACACTTTCTTATTAAAGGCAAAATAAAAAAATAATATTTCCTAACAAATGAAATGCCGTTAACATTAGATTAATTTTAAACAGTCTGTATACGCGCGCACACACATATAAAAATCAACATACACACCCGTCATCGAATGAATGAGACACACACACATACATTACCATTAAGCCTGCAATACATGTTGGACGAGCTTAGGCCAACACGAGTGTAGGTAAATTAATACAAGGCAAGCGCTAGTGCCTAGACGTTCGGCAAGTTTATCGAAAACCAATCGAGTAGCCGGCTGTGAAGCGAGAGGCCGCGGGTTCGATCCCTGCACCGAGACAAATGTTTATGTGAACCACAAATATTTGTTTCCCGAAACAAACCAAGACCCCGGGCTGGGTGTTGTGAGACCAAAAGTCTCTCGTAGTTGCTGATACCCACGATACTATCCTGATACCCAAAAATACTATCTATACGTTGGTGTTAGTCATCACTCGGCAACATGTATTGCGGGCTTTATACCGTCGAGGTCAATGTGCCCGCTTTATAAAAACGCCAAGCGTACAGAAGGCAAACGGCTCAAAATAGTAATTTAGGAATTGAAATAAATATTAGATTACCCTATGAAATGTAATAAAATCCTAAGTAAAATCGAATCTTGTAACTTTTATAATGATTATTTGTAATCAAATTTGTGTTAAATTTGTGTTACCTATTTATAGATATGTGCATTTCACAAACACATTTTATTTACGTTTTGTCATTATCAATGAACTAAGTAATAATGTCGCAACTTTTTCACTGAATGTGTCGAGAGCGTCTTTGTGAGTCTGAGACGTATTTTCATATGTATGAAGTTGCCCTTCTTAAGCGTTTGTGTTTTATAATAACATCGTCAGCTGTGACATTTTATTCAATAGAGTTAAGTGCAAAAACCGTACAGCGTGATTTAAAAGGCTCAAAACTTAAATCACGTTTTTTGGCAAAACTACTACAAGCTCAAGCCTCATGTTTGGTACAAAGTAAGCAGAGGCGATGACGAATATGTGGTTTCATTTAGTAACAGGGTGTCAAAATAACACTGTATACGTGTGGTCGTTATTGGTTGGTGGGGAGATTTTGATCATCTTCCTTTGATTCTTTGTTGGCAAATGTTTTATTAAACTTGTGATCCACTAACTTGCTAAGCGAAGCACGAAAGTTGCTTAAAGGTTATTCGCTCGCATTGTAGGTCGCTTGAAACCTACCTGCAATTACTATGACAATATTTGGCAAAATAAAATAAAAACAATGCAAAACAAGTTACACTATTTATTTAACATAGTAAAACAAAAATATTCCTACATTTGACTATCATGTTGCTGTTTTAATTAATATTTAGGTATACTAAGGCAATCATGTGTAAATCCCACAACACCATATTGGTGATGATATGCTTATTCAGGTAGATGCGAGAAAACTATATAAAATGAACATGCTTTTTAAAGGACACATACATGTATTTTGTGATATAAATAAAAAAGTATTATTAATTTTGACCATATTTTTGCATATTTTACTCAAATTAAAAATATTTGTAAGTACTTAAATGTCTAATAAATGGGCACGAGTCTATTTTGAAAGCAGGAAATATTCTGGTATTGGACAAGTTACATATCAAAAAACGTTTTAGTTAATAGTTTATCAATCTCCATATTCAATTGGCAATAAATAAGGCCTATTAATAAGTTGTGACTTGTGAATATTGCGTGAATATGATCACTTATGTTATAAACATATGTTTACCAACCCTAAAGTCTAAGTAATAAAGTAATGGTGTTTCAAAGCCTAAGTTGTGTTTTAAAAGCTGCAACTATCACTGGTTTGTATGAAACTATTATTACTTAATGGAATAAATATTGAGCCTTTAAAATAATAAAAATATTTGAAACAATTAAGTAAAATTCTTTTGGGACCATGAATTTTCATAAAAATATTCGACGATAAATAAATTCTACAATATTCAAACTAAATATATATTTGAGCAACACCATAATACAATTTTCTCAAATATACAGTAACTAATAATCTAATGATTATACTATGTTTGAGGATTCTGAGTCTGGTTGTTGTTGGATCCCGAGTTATTATTCTCAAATGTGGATTTGTTTTTTAATAGATACGCTGCTAGATAGTTGATGGGGTCTGGTGGCCTCTCTTTTGCTAGCGCTGAGAGACCCTGCAGTAGTATAGGCACGACGGTCTGGTCCAGATACTGGCGGGTTGGCAGTGCATTGAGATCAATTCTGGATTTTCGGTTTGCATTAGTCTCGTTTTCTTTTTCCATTGATATTACTTTCTGTAAAAGATTAAAGTACCTTTGGTTAAAATTTATTATACCAACCTTAGTAGATGAACAGAACAGATTTTATTTAATAAATAGTAATTACACCTAACAGTCACCTAACAGTTCTGAACCCACAGTAAGATGGTCAGAATGTGTCATAGGTATCAGAAATTACAAGAGTACTACTGCTTTGTCTATTTCTGCCACCAAGCAGTAATGTGTATGCATCATTATGTTCTGGTTTGAAGGGCATTAAAGCCAGTGAAATTACTGGTCATTATGAGATTTAACATCTGATGTCTCAGGGTGATGACTGATGAGTTCAGTTCAACACGATAAAAAGTTTTTTTAGTCAAGATTCTGTGTAGTGATGCTTCTGTTTATGAGTGGATTTGGCGCCTACCATCAAGCAAACAAACTGCTTTATACATCATTTAAGTTTAAAACAATACGGGAAGAAATATGACCATGACGTACTTACATAAATAATTTTCTTATGCATAAATTGATGAAAAAATCATTATGAAATAAGCTCTCAGCCACACATTGCCCAGCCATTTTCGCTGTCTTTGAATTCAAAACTCAACACAACAGTACTTACACACTGCAGCTTATCGGCATAAATAGACAAAGCGGTGTGATTACCCAGACGGCCTCTCAGGTATGAGGGACCTAGCACCTAACTTCGAATGAAAGATTATTTATGACAAATAAAATCTATTGAATCTTGCAAAATCTAATGTTAACGATTATCATATTATTGTGATACGTAGTAATATATGCACACTGTATTTTTTAAGTACCTTTCGATTTATTTTGTAATAGTTTATTTGTACATAATCCATAAATCAATAAAAAAATATTAAGGTAATTGTCTATCAAAACAAATGTAGCGGTACTAACCTTCACAGATTCAGGTATTTTGGACGGAGGTTGATCTTCCTTAGCTTGACTTATTTGTAATGAGGTCTCTGACATGGGTTGAATTTGCTTAATTTACTTACAATAGTTGTGACAACGCTTTAAATAAACGCAATTTATTAATCTAAATCGACGTCGTCAGATCAAAGTCGTTTATTTTTTCCATAAATCCATCCGTCATTAATGTCAATATAAACTATAGTGATGTGCAAACGTTTTGTTGATGCAGTGTTTTTTTTTAGTTAGATGTTTGCTATTAGTCGATTATCGTAACCTGGCATTGTCGTATCGGGAGATAATGCGATTTGTGTTCCTCGACGCTACTGGTGCAGTATGCGCCGGTTTGAATTATTGTAATTTGTTTATTTTTTTTTATTTTCGTATAGTTATATAAATAACTTGTCTCTGTCTAAACACACATTTTCACATCAATATTAACTCTGTAGTTTTCTAACAGATGGCGTTAGTAGTAAAATATTTCTTTGCAAAATAATAGTATAATAATGATAACAACTAACACGAATTATAATTTCTGTGTTAAATTTCAAATCTAGAGGTATGATAGTTTTCGTAAAGTGTATCCCAAATTACATATTATGTTGTAGGATAGCAGAGGTATAAAGAGATATATAGAGGCAATAAATAGAACAGATACATTTAATTCAATTTATTTTTTATATGCTTATAATAATATTTTAGGAATATTACCTACATTCTATAAAAACACAACAGCTATTATATAACATTATTATTTATAAACGTTATAAACTGAAAGACGCGCAACATATGTTTTTAAAATAAAAAATTAAACAAACGAAAATTTTGTAAAATTAAGACGACATTTCTTATCCATCAAATGCTTTGAGTATTTAACCACAAAATGCAATAAACTACACCTAAGTTTAGCAACATATTAATTAATGTTCAAAGTTCATATTGTAGACAACACTTAGATAAAACTAAATAAAAACTTTCCACATATTGAGTGTTGTCACCAATATAGGATTAAAGAGGGAGGTCGCCTTGATCTATGGCAGTTTATATCTCAAAGATCAATGAGTTATTTAGTCTGTCATGTCCTGTAGTGGAAGGCCGGACCTGGTACCAAGCCAAGATGAAGCCGGGTAAGAAAAAAATGTTTGCATTGGATATTGCAGAGGTTTTACATATAGTTACCGCCCAGCTTCCGTAGGTATAAGGTAAATTAGCAGCTTTGGAATTTACACAAGATTAATTTTTGAAATTTTCTTAGAAGAAAATCATATATGCACTTCCAAGCTATTAATCATGTTAATATTAAGATTCTGGGATTTTACATTGTCATATTTATTTTATAGATAACTTTTATTTAATTGAAATGGGATCTTTAATATTCTAAATCTCCATTGCACAGCCACGATCTCGCGAACGCCATGTCTCCAGCGATAAATGTTTGTAGTACATTTCGTATGGGGGTGCAAGCGATCTGTGTGTATGTTTGGATTCCACGCTGCGATCTATCAAATTGCCTTATTGTATAATCTGATACAAAAACTGTATAAAAGGTTGGTGTGATTTCAATACTGTGCTCTTTTTATTATCTAATCTTATAAATAATTGCATAAGTTTTATAATACTATATATTTTCTGTATTTTTACACCTGAAAAATATTGTAACTGCCGAGGAATCATTGGCAAGCCTACCTAAGATGACTGGCAGGGGTTAACGGTCGCCGAGTTGTAGACGCTAAACACATTGCACGAATAGATCGCACCTGTGTGTAGAGATAGCGATTGCTTTATCGTTTTATTTGTTTTATTTTATACAAAGAAGTCATAGGTAGGTCCCGTCTCGATTAGCCAGACATTATCATGGCACGGTATAGAGCCAATTACATTGTTTTAAGTTGTCTTTGTTTACATTATAAGTTCTGGTAAAGACGGTTAAATAGTTAATTCAATTAGTTAAAGTATTGATTTATTGATTAGCAAGAAACGGTTGTCTTCTTATGAGACATATATTGGAATAATAAGTAATATCAATGAAGGAAACAAACTTAAATTTTCAATACCAACATTTATTTTTACAACTATGAACTCCAAACGATTGCCAACATATTATTTTCTACAAGGAAATTTACAAGTTATAGACGTATACAATACTTAAAAATATATTCAAGTTGTTGATACAGTTAGCATGAAATTTCCTCACAGTAATAGACGTTGACAACAAAGTAAAAAAGTTACCGATTAATCGATACGAATCAAGAATCGACTTAAATATGTATCTATTTCTTACACAATCGTCACGGTAATTAGCAAATATGTATGACACAA
Organism: Amorpha juglandis; assembly: GCA_949126905.1. Taxonomy (NCBI): domain Eukaryota; kingdom Metazoa; phylum Arthropoda; class Insecta; order Lepidoptera; family Sphingidae; genus Amorpha; species Amorpha juglandis. Next base: position 13,884,004 of record OX421374.1, on the reverse strand, counting down.
TACAATACAACGATGATAGGTTTTCAGGTCACATTTAACATAGATTAAAAGGCAATAATGTGGCTTTAACCTTTGGTTGACATTCCAAGTGTCTGAATGGCACAAGAAACGGAAATCTCATGTCACATCACTAAAGTTTAAGTCATAGCATCTTTACATAATTCATAGCTGCGTGCAATCAGACAATTCGATGCTCTAAAGAGACCCCGCACCTTTTAATATGACATGTTTCTCGTACGATGTAACCAATGAGGATCACATTTTATTACCATAAAATAATGACGTAAACATATTTACACAGTAGGTATAATCTGACTAAAAGTTGCAATTAAAAGCCTTAATCATACATCAATTTCATCCATCAAAATGTCAGTCCATGTGGCCACGACGTTTCAGTCTGTGACGTATATAAACTAAAGGAAACCCCAGGAAGATCCACAGGTTGGTTTAAGTCCTGAGGTAATGTGGCGGGGGCGGGGGCGGCGGCGCGGGACGGAGGCGGGGCCCGCGCTCCAGCTGTCGCCTCCACGAAGCCATGGCCTCGCTCAGGGTCCACAGCTCCGACAACAGCGACAGGTCTAATTGACGGAGACTGGCCTGGAAAGACGAGAGATAAATAATTAGAATTATTTATGAGGAAATATTAGATTGTATTGTTGTTGCATTTTAGACTATAGTAATTGTTACGTAATAGGGTTTGATGGAAGCATGCATTAATACAATTTTAGTCTCGATGCTAAAATAAGTAGAATTTAAAGTGTTAGATAGATAGATAGATAGATAACTCTTTATTGTACACCAATAATTACAATTATACAATAAGAACCTTACAACTAGATCAAGTAACAAAAGGCGGTCTTATCGCTAAAAGCGATCTCTACCAGACAACCTTGAAAATGTTATGGATTATTGAAGGATAGCAGAAATGCAGGGGTGTAGTCACAACAGAAACTTAGATATTGCAAAGAAATAAAAACATACATAATCATACACAATATAATAATATCAAGTTCTACGATTTAACTCTATAATGGGTTTAAAATTTTAACGGTTTAAAAAAATTACAACGTAAAATATAAAGTAGCGAAAAACTTCGCTATAAAAGTAAATATTTGTAAACCGAAGTGCTTTTTATCCAATCGGTTCAGTATAAGATACTAAAGAGCGTCGTAAAACCTGCCATATCGTAGTAACTTTACGACTCTTGAGAGATTCAATATTCGGCGCAGGTTTGAAATTGTACAGAGAAAGTTAAATTATCAACGTATCCTAGTTTTCAGTGAACACGCACACGCATTGTAACTCGTCGGGGATAGTGCAAATCCGCGTATCTAGCATTGGATAATTCCGCGTATCTGCATTAGATCAAATTTTACAGGGGAAGGTTAAAACTTTATAATTTTCTTATTTTAAGGGCAATTGGACTCATTTTTACATAGAGAGTAATAATTGATGGGTTCTATGTATTCTTAATGTAGATTATCCGTTAAATTAATTAATTTAATCGCTACGACACTTACGCGGATTTGATTTAACCACTATCTTGTCAAAATGGAACATAATAGTAAGTTGCGCGGTTTTGAAATCAAACAAGTAATAATATTACAAAATATTATTTACTAATCAACGCATGACATACAAAATCAAAAGGTTAATCTTGACAAGCACTATTCCTACAAGAAAACTTTTTAGATCAAAGTTAAAAATCTCTTTGATAAACATTGAAAATACTGTAATATCAACAGCAGTTTTTTTAATCAATCTTACGCTCTATATCAGCCTTTTCATTTATTTATTTATTATGCATAGGCAGTACGTATGACAAGTTTAAAACTTATTAAGTTAATAAACAAAACAACAGGTTCTTCAGCTATCTAACAAAAATAAACTGTATGACTTAGTCATTTAAAACAAATTAAGTAATGATTTCTTACGTTTACGCGAATGTTACTCATTGAAATAAAACTAATTTAAACGGATTTTATCGCGGTTTTTTATTTTAATTATGGTCCCGACGTTTCGAAAGCTTTTCAGCCTTCGTGGAATGAATTTTATGAATCAATTTTATGTACAAGTGGATGGAGTAGCTATGGGTTCACCTGTGTCTCCAGTAGTCGCCGATATTTTCATGGAGGACTTCGAGGAGACAGCCCTAAGTACAGCCCCCGTCACTCCCAGGTTTTACATACGGTACGTAGATGATACATTCACAATTTTACCATCTGACAAAGTATCTGCATTTTTAGATCATCTTAACTCCATCAACAATAAAATACGATTCACTGTGGAGTTAGAACAAAATAAATCTCTTCCTTTCTTAGATGTTTTAGTTATTCGTAATCCTGATCAGTCTTTAGGCCATACTGTATACAGGAAAATGACCCATACAGATAAATACCTGAATGGTGAATCTCACCACCATCCAAAACAGTTAGCTACCGTGGGTAAATCTTTGTTTCAGAGAGCACAAGGAATCTGTGACAAGGAACATCTGGCTGCCGAGCTGCAACATGTCAAGCAAGTACTGCGAGACAACAAGCTCCAAATTCCACGCCGTCGTCACAGAAACCGAGTGAAACCAGCCACAGTTGAACGTGTATCTGTTGTGTTACCTTTTGTAAGAGGAGTCACAGACAAGATTGGCTACATACTGAAGCGTGCTTCAATTAAAACTTACTTCAAGCCGCCCAAGAAGATTAGTTAATTTTTACCACCTGTCAAGTGCCATATACCTCTACAGGAACAGGGAGTATACAAAATCGACTGTGACTGTGGCCTCTCCTATATCGGTCAAACCAAAAGAAACATAGGGACCCGCATAAAAGAACACATAGCTGATGTTAAACACCGACGCTCTACGAAGTCTGCAGTTGCTGAACATTCTGAGGAAGGCTCCAAACATTATCTTAGATTTGACAAACCACAAATCCTTGCTAAAGAACACCGATTCCTACCTAGGATGATTCGTGAGGCTATTGAAATTAAAAAACATCCAAATTTCAATAGAGAAGATGGTTGGAAGCTAGCACAAGCCTGGGATCCGATTATACATTTAATTAAATCGGAACCCAAAAGACCAATTGCCAGACCTCAAGACACTGTGAGCTCTTTCTGCGTAGATCGGACCAAACATTAAACCATATTAATAATTGTAAACTGAAGGTAGACACTGTAACATTAACTTTTCTGGACAACCTACACCTCAGTCCAGCCCGTGACCACGAAGGCTGAAAAGCTTTCGAAACGTCGGGACCATAATTAAAATAAAAAACCGCGATAAAATCCGTTTAAATTAGTTTTATTTCAACAAATTAAGTACTCTTATACATTTCAATTATTTATTTTAAAAAATAGTAGCATAGTTCTTCAGCTATCTAGCTGTTTAACAGAAAAAATACTTAATTAACATTGAATTAATACTTACCTGATGTCGTAATGATTAATTTTAACATAAAAACTTTATGTTAAAAATAATCATTACGACATCTAACTTTAATAATCTGACTTTAATAACAAAATTAACAATAAATACGCTCCCGATGACAGGTGATGACATTCGCGGTATTGAATCGCCGACTGTAGATACGCAGTATTGAATCGCCGACTGTAGATACGCAGTATTGTTTTTAGGCAATTTCTTGCTCTTTATTGGTCGAATGAGTAATATTGTCAAAGAGGTGGGTGCCAATCGGGATTTTATGTGAATTGCCCGTAAAATTCAAAATTGGCTACATTTGTTAGATACGCGGAATTATCCAATGCTAGATACGCGGATTTGCACTATCCCCGACGAACTGTGTCTTGAGAGTAAATAAATGAACATGTGGCTGACCTAATTCAAGAGAATTGAGTAAACTTTCGCTGAAATACGTGTTTTTTTTTTCAGAGTCGTGCTCGTTTTACGAACAACGTTGTTGAACTTTTAATTCACGATTGTATATAATATATTTTAAAAATCTTACAATGAATTGGTACAACAACTCGTTATGTTTACAGATGTTTACACGATTCTGTCGGAATAGCAAAAATGTATAAAATTTTATAAAAAATTGTAAATAATTGATATCGGAACAATAATGATTGTATTTTAGTTTTAAATAAAGCAAACGGAACAAATCCGTCAATGAAAGTAGTATTGAAAACGATTCAGTAGCGTGAACGATATATCGAGAACAATAAACAATGATGGTTTACAACAATCAAGGTCAAAACATTTTGATTTATTTTTATGGATGAAACGTACATCTATCATCGAGTTCGAATAAAAATATATATAAATTGTTGTAATCGATTAATTTTGTTCTTTTCATAAATCGATGTATATTTAGGGCCTCAACAGTACTAAAATCCCTATTCGTCATTCAAATCCACCATATGATCGGAGACGACAGCGAGGCGCGGCTTAGCTATGAATGACCTTCCGTTGGCTCCGTCGATTGCGTTAGATTGGAATGCACCGCCATCACGACTATATGTGGGACATGCGTTCGCAGATATTGCCTCTACTTGATTGCCAGATATACCACAAAATTCGACAGTAAAGCCTATCGTGAGCCTAGATCTCGCAAGAAAGTCGTGTCGAGATTCATTTGAAAAATTACCAGTTGCCGAGCACAATACAATTCGTGTGGTGGTAATTTCGTCAAAAAAAGATCATCAGTCTACACGAATCACGGATTCTAAAAAGAAACATAAAACGTGCGGTGTAGAACAATTTCATCTCATTCGCAATAAAACGTGATGCTAGCTTTCGTCGTGAAACAAAAGCCATGATAAAATGGTAGTAATTTTTTTATAAGTTTTAAAACACTATTACATGTAAAATTAGATAGTTTATTTATTTATTTAAACTTTATATACAAAACATGTATGAAGACGGACTCAATGCCAAAGGCATTCTCCAACAGTCTACCCATGAGTGCTGCAGATCCAAGATTATGTGAGTGTATAAAATATGTCGAAAAAAATACTAACAAGAATAAAGTAAGTGGACAAGTTACTAATACATAAATCTATATAAATTAAAACTAAGATACAATATTATAAACATAAATGCACGTTAGTTCAGACAACTCTAGCACCAATCTAGTTCGACAGGTGAGAAGGAATGATCTAGTTTAATACCCAATTTGTGACAAGTATTTAGAACACGTTTGACTGGCTTGAATATTTTAAGAACGTTTTTTGAAAATAATATTTACGTGTTTTTTTTAGGAAAATATTTTTTTGTTTTACCGTGAATATAACATCCTACTAATATTATAAACGCGAAAGTTTGTAAGTATGGATGGATGGATGGATGTATGTTTGTTACTCTTTCACGTAAAAACTACTGAATGGATTTTAATGAAACTTTACAATAATATAGCTTATACATCAGAATAAGACATAGGCTACTTTTTATCCCCGAAAAAGCAGATCACGCGGGCGGAGCCGCGAGCAAAAGCTAGTATGGTATAAAAAAATTAAACGATAATATGTTCTCCATGCATTAGTTGTTCGTTTATTGAGACTAGATTACTTACAAGTCTTTCAGAAAAGTACATATACAATAAATAACTGAAAAAGTAGTCAAAGAGTGTCGAGAGATAACATTTTGTGTTACCATGATTAATATCAAGAAGTAAGAACCAACCAACACTTTTGCCTGCATCATGAATGAGCCGGCTCGACCAGGTACCACTCACTCATAGAAAACTGTCATGAAAACTTGCTGTTGCATTTCCTACGGTTAGTGAGATTTCCGAAGACCCAAATCCCCCTGTATTCCTTTCATAAAAGGTTGGCAATGCATCCACGATTCTTCTGATATTGTGGTATTTGTTTATAAAAAAAATGTCTAAATATATTATTAGAAAAGATTTCAAGCAATACTTGGCTCCATTCTACGTACCTATTTGCATGGGTGATTGCACGTAATGGTATGATAGCTTCAAACATGTGTATTTTAATTCATTGCCGACATTGTACGTCGTAATGCAAACATTTTTAAATACAATATCGCATCCTTTGTCCGAAATATGAAGCATACCTACAAAATATTGGAGAGGGCGATCTCTTTCTGGGGAGAGATAAATGATTATTTCTTTGTATTGCACTTAAAATAGTATGATGGCACATCGGTGTGCACCAAAAAAAGAATGACTAACGTTAATCAACAAACGATTAACTGCATCGCCGATAGAGCAATTAATATCACGATTCACGACGCACGAGTACATTGGTAAATGCGACGCCGATGATCAAGTGAAAATTAACATTATTCGCATATCCGAGGAGAATGTTTAGGAAAAGAGGGAAAGTGGCGGACAGACGGTGCACGCTCCGCTGCAGATGGTACATAATGAACAGTCTTGTTGCATCCGATTAGACAGCACGCTTCAATTGATGTTGACGATTGATCTAGAAACGCTATTATAAAAATTGCTAAGGTATTATTACATTTTACAATTTTACCAATAGATTTTAAGGTTCTATTACTGTTGGACGCAGGCCGCTTCCAACAGGTCAGTCTGGAAATCTTTGGGGGAGGCCTATGTTCAGCAGTGGACGTCTTGTAGCTGATGATGATGATGATGATGATTACCCATAGCATTCTATCGTACTACAGTTACAGTAACATTAATGAATGTAAAAAATACTTTGTTACCGAGATTAGATTTGTAAATCATTATAATAATTACTTGTAAAATTGAGTACTTGTGAAACTTGTTGGGCAGGTAGTATACACTACATTTGTAAATGGAATTACTAACACCAATCTAACGTCCTTGCGGAAAGACCGTTTCCAATTGATAAGTGAATTAAATATTGCATTTGGAATACGCTAGATAATTAAATTTAGATTTTTTACCGACTTTGTATTACAAACATTGTACTCATATCCAAAATTAAGAGTAATAGTTGATGTTGTAATGACATTGCAATTGCTATTAAGAGAGATTTCCTGCGAAGACTCATACGCGTAAGTGCTGTAATATATTTACTCCCAATGTCGCGTCGCGTCGTTTCGGTCAATGCCAAGGTTTGGTTTTGCTCTTACCCACAAATTATCTTTATTTTGTTTATTTCAGTGCATATTATTTTATGTAGGGTCTGCTTCGTAATATTGGAGTATGATTTAAACACAAATTAACGCAATAGACAGCTATTTTTAAAAGTTCTAATAGATAATAATATCTTTCTTCTGGTATTTATGCCAGCGTCTGGCTTTTGTATTGTAACGCGTCATATTTTATTTGGTGAGTAGCATTTACTCAGAGATGAGTGAAACAGGGGCTTAGCCAATTTCGAAAGATTTTTTTCAATTTAAGTAAGATTTAACCACCAATTAACATATTATTATGATGCAGCTATAATATTTGTTTTTTAACCATACACATAATGTTTTTCCCTCTGTAACGGTGGTCGCTATCCAGTTAGGCACAAAACTATCAGGCACACTCCCACCAGCAAAATATATTTACTATGATAAAGAAAATAAAATAATTAATAGGACTTTATTTTTTTTAATATGACAATGTTAACACACTGCAAAGGTTTGATTAATAATAGTACTTAAGTGAGTCTGAACGGTCAGAACCAATTCTATCCACTTTACGCTGAAGTTGCGAGTGCCTGACGAGCGAGCACAATGGAACCTAATTTACGAGAAGTCAAATAAATCTGAGACACGAAACACATGCGTTTATTGGCACTATTTCATGTAGCATGTCATAGTTTATCATCTTTTTTATTACTGTGTGTAAGTTGCAGTAAAGGCGCTTGAAGAAATTAGATACATGTAAACCATGGGTCAAGAAGTTAGATATTGCTGATACGGACGATTTGATGATACTGATGATACCACATATATGATACAGCTTTGTCCATATCCGACGCTAATCGACTGTCCGTATGCATCGCTGAGTTCCAGTTTGAAGGACATTGAAGCTAGTGAAATTATCAGACAATATCTTGCGTCTCAGCATGAAGAGCACAGTGAAGTGTAGTACACTACTTCTTAAACTAAAGTTCTGTGTGGTGTTGCTATTGTTCATGGGCAGGAATAGCGCTTACCTTGAGTTCGAACTGCTCCTATCGTCATTCAAGCTAATAAAAAATAGAAATTGCATTGTGTACCTACTTATAAGGTGCAATTACTTATTATATTTAGGTATTAAGTTCCACGGTATAATATATAAATGTAGGCTTTTCTTTGAATTTCAAATAATTTGTTAGGAATGCTCGCTCTGGTAGACACATAATTTTAAAATTAACCACAGTTTTATCGACGACCTCAAGATGAAAAATTATCGTAAACATTTTCACAATCTATGCCAAATGGTTTCCACGAATTAAAATAAACAGCATCGAGGCCGTGCAGACGTTACGACGCGGGGACGAAATGGAAATCTGATTTAATAAACAATGAAATCAGTGAAACATAAATGCGAGCAGGCCTCATGACGACGTAAAGCTTCTTAAAAATCTTGTCTTAGATCATAATCTAAATCCACTGCTACAGCTCAGATGTTTATAATGTCATTCTAATTCTTGTCAGCGCTTTTTGTTATATAACCATGGAACCTGGAAATTTCACAATAAGGTACAAAGGTGTGGCGGAAATCTTTAAGTAGGATATTTTTGTTTAAAATTTCTTGAAGTACAATACTATTAGATTTGTTTTGTAACGTTAATATCTTGTGTAATGTTTTATTACCTTGATCATGTTAACTGGGGAGTAACTATAAAATTCCTCAAAGCGAACACCTACATTGTGCACTTTTTATTTCCTCTGTGCGTGGTCATCGTAAAATGGGCGTCCATTTTACTAAATCTAATACAAGCCGTCATAAAAGCCTTTTCCAAATGGACTCGGTGTGGTGGGCCATGGGGTGGCGCGTGCGGGCGTGAAGGCACTTAATTGGATTGTACACACCCTGAACTAGGTTGCTATTTGACTTCAGGAAGGGCTGTAAAACGTTCCGGGTAATTAGAGGAGCATCAGCGGGTAGATTTTATTAGGGGTGTTTTGCTTTTACATTAATTGAAATTGGTTCAAGTCTAAATCTAAATGCCTATTTCATAAATGTAAATGTTTCCATCACTGCATACACTATCCGATAATATGAAATAGTGCTATAATGCTAGTCCCCTTAATTTTTGCCAAAGAATAAATAAACATTAATTGCGATCAAAGAAATTTTAGGCGCCTTTCACACTTCTTTTAATGACCTTTGTGAAAGAAAGTTTACACCAAATAAATAGATACATCAAAGTAAAATACATAATAGCATATCGTTGAGTAGTGTAATAAATACATATAGTTAACGTTCCCTCCGCGAGTGTTCTCGGAACGAATGCAAACTTCGAATCAACAAGCACGTCGCGGTCGGTTGTTGTAACAAGTAGTTCAAAGGAAAGCCCTATTAGTGCATCAACGTCCGGTCTATTGTGTACCGATACGTCTATTCTTAGGCAATGTTTATTGTTGTTTACTTCAATGAAATTTCAATCGTAGTCAGCTGATGACAGCTGTTCTTTTTGTTTTTGCTTAACTTATTTCCATTAGTAATGTCCAAGTACAATCTATCAAATCTGTAAAACGCTGCGTTTTCATAATTAATTCTTTGTTATTCACACACAATGTATCCGCTAATTTACCTTCAGGTGAAATTTTAACAACATATTTGTATTCCAAATGCTAGCTTGTTCGAAATAAATAAATTGGTACATAATATGTTTAAAACCTATAGTTACAAGTATAAATGGTAATTCCGAACAAAATACAAACCTTTTAGATTTTTTTGGCAAGGCTTTATGAAGAGGTTTTTGTACATTACCGAAACTGCGTTTTACGTGCCAATGTCTGTAGGTCAGCATTGTGGCCGGAACCAGACTTTCTTATCTACGATCAGGGTTAGGTCGTTTGGAAAAGTCTGCGGATCAAAACGAGTACGTTCTTCTTATGTGTAATTTTTAGGCGGATGTTCTTTGTTGCTGTAGTGTTTGTATACATCTAGATATAAACAGTGTGGGTATTGCTGTACGATTGACATACCTTTGGTATTATAACCATCGTGAAGCTAGGCAGTAAACTAGTGTGAAATCTACGACCGACAACGTCTCTTAAATATAGCGGCATCTACGAGGACCATAGTATTTCCAGTAGAACCGAAGTCTATAGATATATCTACACAGTACAATAGAGCTTTACTTATAAACTTTCATAAGCAATGATTGTTAAATACTGTCTTCGTGTCTTTCTCACCACTTTATAAATCGCGTTGACAGACAAAGATAAAAGAGTCTTTAATCAATGCTTAAGTAACGTAGGCCTAAGGTGTCTAGTGTAGTACTGTGATAGTGTACACTCATGTGATGACAATGTTTGCGGAGGTCGGATACACACATTACAGATACCGCTTCGAATTATTGAATATTTAATTTCTACCAATGCTGAAGGATGACTAAAATTACGGCCTTCCTTACAGAATTATTGGTGGTGACTTAAAATATGTTTTATATCAAAATTATAACGATTTTATTAAATTCCCTATAAAATCAGCAAATTTAACGCTCCCGTGAACGGGGTCCCGTTTGAACTTGATATCAGTGATGTGGATAGTCGCTTTAGAATTCTGTAAGCCGGTCGGCACTGGATTTACTAGTGTTTCGTAGGAATCCATTACCGGTTGTAATTTCATACTGAGTCGCGCTCTCCAATCACTTTTAAACCTAACTACCCGTATACGCAAGCTTGATGAAGGCGAAAGTTATTAATATTATCTAGGCCGACCGAGATCTCTTTAATATTCCTCACTTTTTCATTGTCAATGTCTTCTTCTTCTACAATTATTGTCAAAGTAATAATGTATATTTTATCCATTTCAGTTAGGTCAGGTCATTAACTCATGTCATACATAACCTGTGAGGGGTAAGCAAAGGTGCAAATAGTGCGTAGTGCACCGACGGTTCGTCGAGCTTATTTCCCATATGCGCGAGCTTTTTTACAATCTCAATTTACATTGTGGGTCATGTCTACATCAAAACATCAAAATCAAAACATTTATTTTGCAAGTAGGGCACAAAGGGCTCTTTTACAACTCAATAAATGATAAATTACATTGAAATCTCTCTACCGGTGCTTCTGAAATACCCACTGATCTGAGAAGAAGCACCAAGAAGCTGAGCCTGCTGAGTCTTTTGAATATTATCATTATATTGTAGTTTGTCTTTTTTTCTTCGAATCATTTTTTACATGTAATATTTTGAAATAAGAAAAATGATAATCTGAGTAGACCCGTCCACACATATATTTGAACTGTTCATTCTCAACAATAAGTGGAACGGTAATGTCGCCATTTCTCGAAGGGCGAGGCGCCGGCGCCGCGTCATCACCCACGTGTCTGCCGTCGCATTAGAATTCAATACAACATATCTGATTTCTTGACGTGATAATAGCTAGCATAACCGGAAGAAAGCTCGTTACATTAATTCTATTGCTGTGTTCGTGTATGTTGTGCGTGGAGCCTATTTTCTTTACGATTGTTAATCATTAAATTGTCAAAATAAACTACGATATTATTCAACAATAAACATAAAATTACCCTACGCAACTTCCACTGGCAATACATAGACATTTATTTTTTAAATTTATAATAACATGCATTATAATATCGTCATGACCGTCGTTTATGCATTTCAGATGATTTGACCATGTTATTTCCATGGGATTTGCGGATACATAAAAGAAATTAAGAAATGTAAACTTGGCTTCATCTAGGCGGATGAAGAACGAACACTTCCTAAGTGAACATAATACCTTAAATTGTTGACTAAGTATTTTCTTTTTCTTCGTTCGTTTCGTTTCTACTCAGAGATAGCAAAACAGATAGACTTAGATAATCCAATATCATTGTGACCATAATTATATTAACATTGAGATTAAGGGTCTCAATGATCAAATAAGATTTATCCGCCAAATAATGTATTAAGACAGTTAATACATTACATTATGTCAGCTTAGACATCTTTCTTCCGGTATAAGTAGTCAGAAAGTGACTATTGTGTTTGAACATGTCATATTTTATTTGGTAAGTAGCTTTACTTAGGAATGGTGAAAAACAGGGTCTTAAGATTAATTTAGCTTTAAGTATTAAACAAAGTTATGGAGCTTGGAATTTTCAGTATGCTGTCCTTTGAGTGGCAGGAATTTGCCATGTCAAAAGACATACCCTTTGTACCGCCCTTTATGATTAAAATGAGCAAGGCTTTTCAACCGACTACAAAAGTGAGGTTCTCAACTCATATGTATTTTATTATTACATTTTTGAAATATTTCAATGTAAACTAGCAATATTGATAACTATTTTTTAATAAAACATGGCACATAAATTGTTTACTTTTCATCTATCCTATCTGAATTTTCTCATCGTGTTGCAAACACCCGGATGAGAACATAACATTAATAGCTTGAACACAACCTATATAGCGTACCCGTTACAGCTACAAAGTTTTTCTTCGCGTATATCAGGGCCACACCATAATTCCTCAACACCACGAATGGCAATGCCGGTACACCAGTCCAGTGCAGCGATACAGTTACTGCGTGTAAGGGCCATGACACGCCAATAACTTAAAGTTATTCCTTACAGTTATGAACAGGCGTTAGAAAAACTTTCGGGACCAGTCCACCCACGTACTGTCGGAGCATGTTGCCGTGTACCATGTTTGTGAACCTATCGACAAGTTTTCTTACTCAATACGGATTGAATTACTTATCGTATAAGAGATGCGGTTTCTACATTGTGTACTATAGCCGTGTAGTTGCCGTTTATGACTATATTGTTAAAAAATTATTTTAGTTTTTTATTTATAATCCGAACACGTCAAAGTGACTGCATTACACCTGATGGTAAGCGTAGTGCAATCCAAAAAACCCGCAACTTGTTACTTTTTTAAACTACACTAAGTATTGACACCAACATCGCTATCACCTCTAGATGACAGCGAAAGGGTTAACCTCAAAACCGTGTCCCGTTAAGTAATGCATAAATTTGTTGATCATCAAAAGTCAATTAAAACTCCTGTTAAAGAGTAATAAACGGCGGGCTAACTCGCTGTAATAGACTTCGCAATGTTGCTCACCTAAATTCGAGCTTCGACCGAGCTCGGTTTTAAACACACGCACAAACTTGCACACACAAACATACACGTCCACTCGTTATTCTTTTCGAAAAAATGCTGCTAGCGATCCGGTTTACAAAACATTTGGCATCAACAAAAACCTAAACTCTCGCTGCTCACAGTTAGCGAGGAACACTAAAATGTTACTTCAAAGTGGTTAAAAAAAACAGTGGTTAAATTTACTCCCAGCCTAAGTGGTTTGGCTTTTAGGAAAATAAACAATTTTGTAAATTAGTCGCGTTTTGCTTTTAATCTTGCCTGCCCTTTGCTATCTTCAAAGAGCAGTGACAGGATATTTGGAGTTTTGGTCAGACAAAAATAAACATGTTCATCAAATATGATAATTTATAATACTGTATTATATTAATATTAAGACATACATATTTATAATGTCGTTAAAAAGTAGTTTTACTAATAAAAAAAACAACTATGTTACATTTTTAAATTTACTTTAGCAAAATGCATATCAATTATCCGGTCAGCTAGATTTTATTTTGAAATGAATGAATTGTTATTATCAATACCGTATTAAGATGCACATTAAAGAAATAAAGTATATTTCAGAACAGCAAAATGTTCCTTAATAAACACAGAAAATAAACCGGATAAATAGCGTAAAACCATTGCGGAATTCGACTATGCCCAAAAAACAGATGGGATTATTTCTATTTGGTTAGAATTTGTGATATAATATCTTTTATTGTTATTTTTTATAGTTGATTATTGTTAATTCGACACGCATACTACAACTTTCCAAAAATACTACTATTCTATTCAGGAATACTTATGAAAGTCAAAGTTTCAATGTTTGTGAACTTGATGTTTGCTAATCAATCACCCCTTAACGGCGGAACGGATTTAGACAATTGGCATTCAGGTAGATCATAGTCTGAAGACATTCATGCGAGCGGAGCCGCCATCAAAAGATAGTACGACAGCAAAAAAGTGAAACTTCGCAAAAACGTGAAGTTTCATTTTAAGGCACACATAAGCCGAGTCAACGAGACGATTAACCGGTGGAGAGGCGCGTGCCGTCTCAATTAACGATACGTCTGCAGCTGCACAACTCGATTTTTTGTCTCCACTCACATCTTGGCCGAGCATAACCGTTTCTGTCAATTTCAAGTGATCCTTCTGTGACAATGGATGTCGAGGCACGTGTTAGGAAGTTCACTCGTTGTTTTTTTTTGTCATCGGGCGACGAGGCTACAGCCTGTGCTACAGCCGACTCGGATTACGACTATTTGTTTTGTACTTAAACAGGCCCCAGAGTTATAAATTGACAATAGCGCGTAGAGAAATAATGAAGTAATATTGTGCAGTTCGTTTAAACCCTTGGTACCTAATTAACTTTTATTTTAGTTATTTATAGCAGTTCTGGAAAACATTAAATTGTGACAAAACGTTGGATTAATGACTACTAAATAGGGTCAAGATAAATCAAGATATGATATAATTAATTTGCAACTTATATAAAACAAACGAATAATTTTATCTAACTTATCTGTGATCAATTGAATCACCTGTACCACTAACTTGACCTCTATGTAGCGCGTACGCCTTTGGCATATTGTCTAAAGAAATTGCAAAATCACTACAAAAATCTATTATGACTTATGAGTTTCTTTTTTGTATTGAAAGATTAATCGTAAATCTACAAAATATATTTATACACTTTCTCCACAGTTATTATTGTAAGTAGTAATTTTTACGATTAAATAGGTACATTTTCATGCTTATTGATAGGGCATGCTGTAGAATCGTGGCAAATTCGTCGTGACTCGAGACCGAAGTGACTTTTTATATCCTAGCACGGGAAAACGAATACACTGTACCTGGTGGTAAGTACAGGTCTAAACACAATGTCGACCGTCAAAAGACTTTGCGTCCCTGGAAAATCGACAGAGTTTTGTTGGTCTGAAGTTACTCGATATACACTGGCTGACCCCGGAATGCGACTTTGCGAAAATGCAAACGGTTAATGAAATGGTGGCCGCCTTTATCATCAGGCTGATAAATAATGTTGGTCAGAAGCAAATCAAAAATAATGTTAGTATAATTTCCAAAATACCAAATGACGTTTGTTTAAAACTTCTATTTAGAATTGGACAGGTGCAGATTGTAAACCGATCGTTAAACTACCTGAGAACACCGCACCTTTAATACAAAGCAAGGACGGCAGCCTTACCCATGTCGGGGCAGGTTTTGTGCACTGTTTAGTATTAGAAATTCGAAATTATTATCTAGAACGGCAACCTAAACAATAATTGTGGTATTAAATTCTGTTTTCGCTCGATTATTAACATTTAACATTTGTGTAAAATGTGAAGCGATATGATTTATTGTTTCGAATACCTTCTATTGAAGTCCTTCAACTAGTCCAAAAAGTGAAGCGTATTCTAATAATCTCACTATTACAACGGCCCGACTTCAAATAGAAAAACATTTGTAACTTTTGAATTCCTGCACACGACTGAACACACACACATACACACGCGAGCTCACACATACAAAGCGGTCAAACTTATACTTTTTTCGGATGTTAAAAAGACGACAATTAAAGAAAATTTGACTGACCAACTGGTTTGATTGATAAACCGGTGTCATAATGTGATTCACGGAAAGTACTCAATATACGCATCTAATGTCTGAATCACTTGTGGTCGAGCATGGCGTTCATAATTAATTCTTGTGAAAGGCACAAATAAATAAAGACATAAATCAATAGGGTAACAAATGATGAGAGTATCGATTTTCATGGTGTGCACCACGTTATCGTGGAACATCCATCGAAGAACATTTTGTTCTCCAAGAAGTAGATCGAAACATTGTATAGTATCACTGAATAATATATTACAACCGCTTCACAATTATGCTATTCTTATTACCGCAATAAAATATAAGTAAGAATCCTAACTAAAATATTATAAATGTGAAAGTGAATTTGTTTGTTACGTTTTTATGCCAAGTCGCTGAACCGATTTTGAAGTATTTTGGTACAGAGATAGATAGAACCCTGGAGACGGTTATTGGCTAATTTTTATTTTGAAAAATCGCATAATGGAGATCTGTAAAAAATTGGATAATCTCCCTGTTGGCGAAGGATGAGGAGAAGACAACTCTAGTAGTTGCCAATGAAATAAAAATAATGTTTCATTGAATTGTGCTATCAATAAACTTTGCTTTTATAAACAAAGACAATTATAGACAAAACGTTTTACAGTTGAAGTGCTTCTCTTTATACTTCACCACTATGGTTGACGGTATTGTAGCATCGGTGGAAAACATGATTTAGTTAGTTAGTTTAGTTTATTTTGCATTTACGAGTTGCATAGCAAAAGAAAATAACATGGAACGTATGCAGTCGGTTTTATTCAAGCTTATTAATAATTCTTTACAACTTTGCAGTTAGATTTATAGATGACTAGCTGTCCCGCGCGGCTCCGCCCGCGTGATCTGTATTTTCCGGGATAAAAGTAGCCTAACAGTGGCGCCATCTGTCAGCAATGTGTCACGCACCGACGCCATCTACTTAAAATATTGGTTTGTAGTACATGCTATGTATCAGAGATGGCGCTGTATTTAAAAAATGATTTTCCCTATTTTCCCGCTTTTCTATTGAAATTTTTCCTAGATTTTCGTTGCTATAAACCTCACGGAGCCCGAGACCTTTCCAACGAATGCAAAACCGTGGAAATCGGTTCGTGCGTTCTGGAGTTATATCGTCAGGAAGGAAAACCCGACTTATTTTTATATAATAGATTACTTTTAATTCTTACTTCACATCCTATAATAGGTTATTTAAATGTCAATATAACACAATGAAGTGAAAAATTAAGCTAACGGTCTTACAAACTGTAGAAAATATTACTTTCGTAACAAGTAATTGTCGATTTATGGAACGATGTAACTGTTATTTGTTTTAATTGGCCATATACCGTTTTGCTAATTTGAATTTCACTGTGAATGTTTGTTTTTGGGTACAAATTTTACCAATGTGATGCGACGTGTCTCAACATTCAAATGATATTTTTGCAGCTCTAGATTTCTTGATCTAAACAATTACATACAAATTAAGGTTAATTTGCTATTTCTTATTGAGTTTATTAAACTCTTTAATAGAAACGTTACAGAAGGATAATTTAATAGAAAGGAAAATGGCCATATTTTCATAAATAGCTAAATAGAAATGATTATTATGTATGTAATGCAAATGGATCATAAATGCGGAGTAAACGACAGGTCCGCATTGCGAACGTTTATGTACAACATAATAGTGGTCGGACCAGTCAGGTGTCGTTTCTAGTGGGTACACAGCCAGCCGAAGGTCAGCGGCTTGGTGCGGCGTCAGCGATCGGTCATAGATTATCAGTTACACAGATGCGATATCGCTTATGTCCAGGGGTGCGATTAGTATTGTTTTTTTGTCACAGGACAGATTCCAAATTAGTATTCTCAGTTATCAACTATTATAAGTTAAAGACTTTAAAAGCCCATTTACAAATCCCGATACATTTGCAGCTTTTCGTTGAGTTTACCATTTTCTCTTCGTACTCCGCCATTAGATCTTAACGGAGTTTATATGGACATCCTCGCTCTAAACCGTATCGAACAATAAACACAAGCCATTACGACATCTAGGAAGTAGTTAGTACGATTTTGGGAAGGAGCCATAAACAGCCTGACCTCCCTACACCTATGTTTATGTTAACATATCCTGACGTCACATTTGTACTTTGTATTACCATAAACACCGGCAAAGGTGCCAGGAACGCTCCCACATCCCCTAAGGTATGTCAATGGAGCAAACCCTGAGCTATATCCGGAACAATGCAATAACATCGAAACCGTGTTTTCAGAAATTTCTGACCAGCACCAGAAAATAATACTAGACTTCGCAGCAAATGTTCGACTTAGCGTGCCATAGTATATCTAATTATGCATGTATAAATCATTAATCGACTTCCAATAATTACAATAACATGCAAAAATGTTAACTTTCCTGTGGATAAAAATTATAAAGAATCAAAAGACGCTCCATGTCGTTTATTATAGGTGAGACATAGGTGACCATTTATTATAGGTGAGACAGCAAGTAAATACGTAGTGAAAGAAATTTACCCTTACTAAAACTATGTGTAACGCAACATAAATGTATTGGAAGTAATGGTAGTGCAGAAAGACAATAATTTGCAACCGTTAGTGACATGTGGATTTTGAGGTTATATTTACTTGTGCCTATGCACATAAGGCCTTACATACAACGGTTGATTATGCACTGAGTAGTTAAACATTCTTTTGTCTCTTTCCAGCAACTTTATAAATCGAGTTGACAGATGAATACAAAAGTGTTTTAACTAATCAGTATAATAAGGGATAGACGCCATACTCTCAATCTAAAAACTTGTAGGTACTTGAAATAATAATAAACATGCCGATTCTGAAATCAATATTTATATGTGTTGCGCCAAATACCGTGTACAAATATAGAATCTTGTTTTACGACAGACAAACTAAGATAATTCCAAACATCAAACAAGTGAACTGCAGTCACTTCTAAAGTAAGACGAAGGCTATTGTGTAAATAAAAAAATCTTTTATTCTACATAATTTTATACGTATCTACAAAATAAAACTAGCAGTGAGTCACAACTGTTTCTCAATCAAACTGCGTTTGAATTTGTAGTAAATAACCACGAATATCTACATAATATGATTCATCAATATTTTACTACATACATCGATGGAATAATTTGCGAGCGTACCTAGGTATCATAAATATAACATTTTCCTTCGCAAAGCAACAAATTGATTAATTTCATCACCGTATAATGGAATAACTCATGTATGAAATGTTAATTAATGTACAAAGTATCTAATGGAAAATTCTTCGTGATGAATTTTGAGGGTATTCTAGATAAAGGAAGAAAATTTTCTTAGTAAAAGTCATTATAATATTATTAAAACCGGGAACCTAAATAATTAGATTACTATGGAGATCCCATTAAACCAAAATCAAAACGTCTTTAATGTAACAGCATCTATATAATAAACTTTATATCATACGCCATACTATTATTACCATAATATGAAAAACTATATTCGACCATTATTCATTTTCTTTACCTTTCTCAACGTCAACTTATTAAGGTGAGGCTTTTGCAGTTGCTAACGAGTTTGCTAAGTAAATTAAAAGCAGTAGTATAACAAGTGCAGTAGTATAAAGTCACGTATTTTCCACGTATATGGGTCAAGTAGGTAAGTTAACTCTTTATTATGCCCGTGTCGGTAGGCTATATCACGCCCCATGGAAATCTTTTCATAAGGCTAGCAGTCATTATATCTACTACGAACTTGACAAACATGGAAGATAACTAGGTTAGTAAAATTTATGAAGACGTTACCACACCGTGAATTCCATCGAGAATTCGAGACAAATATTTGTGTAATCCGCGAAATTTAATTTGTAATTGTTTGGATGTTGTGGGTGTGTAAATCCTTAGTAGTCCCCGACTTTAAAAGTATCTTAGCGTGGAGTCACATATATGATTGTGTCTGTTACGATGTTCGAGTACTTGTACTTGCTCCACCACTAGTTTCAATTCATTATTCGTCAACCTATTTTCGACTATCATGGCTTCCTGTACCCAAAATCCGTTCTCAGATTAGTCACGAGGGGCCCGTAAGTGAATAAATAATGCGTTCAAATCATATAAACATTACGTTATATCCATCGCGCTCCTTCTGCTACAATTTCATTATCTACAGTAATCTGCACAAACGCTCCATTTAGCAAATCTTTAATGAAGTGATTAAGTTCCTCTTTACATCGTAACGTATGGAACTTGTTTTGCTAAGTCCATTATGTGATTCAACAAGTTCGATTGGGTTTGTTTGCGTTGCACAAGCTGGCTTCACTTGCACCTGATACGCAAGAACATCTGCATTAATTTTAACACTACTGATATCTGTTTAAAAATTGTTTTGAGTAAACTAATAGTTGGTTAGTTCTTCATTAACTTATATTGTCTTTTATTCTGTTATTTATTTGGTCCATGTATTTTTTTTATTAATTACTTACATTAATTTTAATGTCGTCAAATTCTATCTCTAGTTTTTTTAATATTATTGCATTTAATCTTACGTTAATAGAATTAAAATTTTACTTTACGTGCACTCAATACAGAATGGCTATATACAGCTAAAATATAAATAATAATAAGACTAATTAAACATTAGTAGAAATGTGACGACCGATTATAAAACGTATTATATTATAAGATATAACTACTATGAGAGTCGGCAAATAAAAGCAAGATCAAAACATATAATTTAGATCTACGCCTACGTGGGTATGCAAAAAACATCTACATTTGCCCACGTGAATTAGGAAATGATACCCCACACAGGAGAGCAACGTCCGAACAACACAAGTCTCCACGTGCCATAAGTCCGTAGGAAACGAACAAGTCACATGTTTATTGGCCAACTAATATTGATAACCGCTCGAGTATTTGGCATTGGAAGTCTTAATTGGACAGTAAGAACCACAAATGTTGATAACGCATTTTATGATTAAAATTCCGTACTGTTTAAAATAGGAAACCAAACGAATAGCAGTTATCAGCGGTCTATATCAGAACCATTTCTCATGATCGTCATAACTAGCAACCTATAAAATTATAATTTATTTTGGAATACACTCAAAATCGTCGTTGTCTCACAAACAGTTCTTATATTATTATTAGAAGTGTGTTAGCAAAACAAAACCAGGAATGCAGTGTGGGCGTGATTTTAATTTGTCATGTTTTTATGTGAAGTTATGTAGACGCGTGGATGTATAACAGAATATCTATGAGTATACATACATTTAGTAACTGTTTGATTATTTGGGGATATACAATTTGGCTTTCTGTGACAATAAAAATGTATTGCTTTCTAATTGTCTACATAATTGAAGAAACGAAGAAACGAGATAACGATTCAAAAAGGAACGCGTAAACAATAGCGTATCCAAAACAGAGAAAGCACTTCAAGCGGCTAGTAAATTAGAAACTTAAGTCATACATATTATGTCCAAATAGGAAGAGCCATACTGTCTAGGCGAAACAATGACACGACATGGCGTGATATGTCCGTTGATTAGTCACGGGCCCAACATTGTTGGAAAGAATTGTCCGGACACAGACGCATCGGAGCCAGAAGCACCCGAAACAATGGTCAACGTTCGAAAGCGACTGCGTGTTTAATTATAGATTTAATTGCTATTCACATAATCGTCAATCAGCTTTTTGTTTAAGAAAACCTTCGAGTGCACTTTAGTACGTATTTAAAGTTATTTCTGTTGCATAGCAGGGGTGCCATACTGCATACTGCATGCAATAACGTAGGTGTCATATTATTTATACATCAGGTATGGATTTAAATGACAGCTTAATAGCATATGCAGCTAAACGGCACGGGGATTAAAGATGCATACGTACAAAGATAACGCAAGTTGAAGATAAAATACCAGGAGTGTGGACAATTTGTATCGATGGCATACGGGTCCGCATTAGACTCTAATATTATTATTCAATCATAAAATTTTAACTGGAGTTGCTTCACCGCGTCTCAGATTTCAAACTCACATTATTTATTTCAGACTATTTTTATTGTCTATATCAATTACTTAAATATTTTTATTAATAGGTAAGTTAAATTAATATAATGCCGTGAAACATGTAGCTGAATCAGTTGCCACATCAACGGGCAAACAATTTTGTCGGCTATTACGCTAAGGATACTGTTGGGGCTTTCATCAATACGACGCAATAGCGAGGCAGCCCTCTTTCTTAGTATGGCATGGAATTCATCATTAACAATATCTATAAACATGCCTGATGCGTTGCAGTAGAACCCCAGCAGCCCCTACATTTTAAAATAATATATATATATATTTTTTTTATAATAATAATAATTTATTTCAACCATAATAAACACATTTTTACAAGTTTTACAGCGAGACCCAAACTAAGCGTTTATGCCCTGCGCTCTCTCTTAATATCCTCAATGATTTGAATGCGTTTGTATTGGTTATGTTTGAACTATCCAATACATTGGATAGTAAATACAAGGACTGGCATAGTTAGCAACGGCGCGCTATCGAAATTAAATAAAAGGAAAAAATTGAGAGAAATATAAATAGGGAATATTCGAAACACGTATTATTGTAAACAATAATATTTGAATAAGTCACTAACTAAGTTTTTTGGACACGTGCGCACCACTTAAAAGCTAGTCACGAAGAAAAATTTCCTGGGATAGCATATCTAAATAAATCATTTGGCATTCGACACACGATCAGATTTGGCCGGCCAAGTCGTCGACTTTAACCGACCTTACCCAAAGTGGCACAAGGCGCATCAGCGCACAAGCGAAATTGCTCCTACTATGAATGGAAAGCGTAAATAATTCGCGCTTTAATTATAAATCAATGAGAAAGATGACAACGTGAAATATCTGCGAATTACAAAGGTCGTTACGGCTTATGACAGTTGGAAGCACAACGAAGCAATTAACATTTGGGGCAAGCATCCGTGACCTTTACTAAAGGTTGCTGGAAAAAATCTAGTATTACTAATAAACTGGATTGTCATCTGTATTTTTAGAATTGTAATTATAAACACAGAAATACAAAATACTCACGATAGATGCATAACCTTTGCTTTAAAGTAGGACTTCCTTTATTAGCGCTTCATAGTGTTTAGTTCTATAATATGAATAGAAACAAACTGTTCGCAACTTTTTAACGCATTAATATTCTGAATATATATATTTTTCGGCAAACTAAAGCACATTTCCTATAATACATGTAGATATATAAAGGAATCTTCAAAAAGCTTTTATTACTAATTCTATTATCCGTAAGAATGTTAAGGGAGACGGGGCAACTACTGTCTAAATGAATGACATCTTAATTATATTAATTAACGCGGACGCGGACGCGACGGATCCTGCCGATACGGTCGTCACGCGCGCACATACACTTACGAGCACAAGTCGGCAGCGCGAATTTAGACACGGGAAAGGTCGAAAATGACTCATGATTCTTGTGTGCCAACAATTGGACAGCTTTACTCTTGTCAAGATAGGACGCAGACCAGATATATTAGCCATGTTTATTTCTCCGTTATAAGTACCAGCATGTGATTCATTTGATATTTTGGATTTAATCTCGTGCGCGGAATTTATTTTAGTCTTCAAAATTGTTATTAAAAGTACCAAAGATAGATAGGAAATTGTGATAAGCTTGCATTTGAGTTTATTTGCACAAATATGTATAAGTTTACGTAAATGTTGCGATAAACACAGAACTTAGCAATATTTTTGAAACGTGCATATTAAATGAAATGCAATTTATTAATTCAGACGACATTTAGTTTACACATGCATTTGGTAAGAATCAATTAATATATGTCACCACAAATATATTTTTGCTACGATTAAATGAAATCGAAATTTAATTTATATCAATTTATTTCCCAGACTTCGACGAAAAATAAGTAGAGGTAACAAAAACCCAACATACAATTTCATAAGGTTCGGACACGTCAGCCCACTGCGGTTTTGTATTGGTGACGCGCGTCCGGAAAACAAGCCGGCTAAACGGGTTTACTGTATGGCTTTACAGAACAATGCAGCTAAGTCCTTGGCAAAATTGTACTTTCGATGTACATTGGGCACAGTGCCATGTTCGATAAATGGATTTGAGGTTACTGATCTATGCTGATCACGGATAGCTTGAAAACTTGTTCGTGTTGTGCAATCTCAAGGTCACTTTATAATCATATTTATTACTCCAGTTCACAGGTAAGCATCAAGGTTTCTTTTTGCTTTAACTTACGTGTGAAATATTTTGCCGAGATTGCACATCGGTCAACGCGGTATGGCGGTTAGGACTCATTTTGTAATACTTTGTAAAAAAGTTACAACTATGTGTTAAATGGTCGTCGTGAGGAAATATCTATGCAATTATTTTAATTTTATTATATGGGCAAAGTGGGTTCACCACGACTACAATGACACCGTAGATCTAGTGAAATGTGGGGATACAATCAGGCAAGCGAGTCGCTTGTCTCGTTATTCATAAACTAATATAATCTAAACTAATTATAAAGAAGAAAGATTTGATTGTTTGCATTGAATAGGCTCTAAAACTACTGCACCGATTGGAAAAGTTATTTCACCATTAGAATCCTACCTTATCCCTGATGAACTACTTTTTATCCCAGAAAAAAAAATTCACACGGGAGAAGCCGCGGGTAACAGGTAACAGTAACTACCAAAAAGAAACTTAACTAGATAAAATTATGCTGACATTATGCTCACCCGTAACGATTACAACTAAAATACGTGGCAACACTAAGCGATACGCCCTCGCTTGCGAGGGGCCGTCTGGGTACCACCGCTTTGACTGATTTTAACGCCATTACTTGGGGGTATAGTTTTATAAACAGTTTGAAGGACATTAAAGCAAGTGAAACTACTGGGTATCATAAGACAACTTATCATGACTCAGGGTGAGGACCGCAGTCCAGTGCTTTATTGTGCTTTGAAATTCAAAGTGATGAGTGGTTTTGTTTAGCTGTTTAAGGGCAGGTCGAACGCTTACCATGAGAAGAGCGTCATGCTTGTATCGTTAGTCAGGCTATTTAGCAAACACCTCACATACTACGAGCAAAAAATTAAAAATATCTTAGCAGTGATTATTGCTTGAAGATTTGATACAAAAAAATAATGCTACATTGGGAACCTCCAGTGAGTCAACCGCGCCTCGAGCCTTCCTTCGGTCGCGCTCTGGTGAGCACTATGACGGAATGGAACAATAGCCTTCTCACGGCTTCGAGTGTATTTCACTATTACACAAGGAACCGTCTAATGTTAGAATAAAATATTTGCTTGATCGCTAAGATTAAAATACGTGTTGATAACAAGATTACGGCTGGTTTAAATTAAATTCGCGTATAAACCTCTGGCGTTATCCCGACTCAGTGCCAGTGTCAGCCTTTCTACTTAGACGCTTCCACTTCGCCCTATCTGAAGCATCACATTATCGTATTGGAGTATAATGCTATTGTTATTAAATTATTTCACATTTTTACTTAATATCTTATCGTATTTCCAGGAGAATGCTTGTTTGTAGATTATCCATCGACACCTTAATAATATTTATATACAATACACATAGGATTTTCCATATGTATACATAATTATATTTCTATTAAAGTTTCAGCAATATTTATTACGTATAGAGCTATAAGTACTAAAATTATCACTTTTAGGGTTTCCTTAACTATTCAATTACAACATATTTGACAGTCTGTGGCATAGTGGGCGAGTAGCTGGTTGTGAAGCGAGAGGCCGCGGGTTCGATTTCCGCACCGAGACAAATCTTTGTGTGATCCACAAATAGGTGTTTCGGGTCGGGGTGTTGTGTACCCATGATACAGGTTTAACCTAGTGTGGGGTCAGGACTATGTGTGTGACTATTGGGTGTATTTATTTATTATCTATATTATATTCCTAAACACCATGTAAAGGAAATTTTATATTTAGTTTTCTCTTAGTGACAAATAGGTATTGTATTGCTGTGCAGGCATAAACAACTTTACGTGTCGTGTCCATTAGCGTAGGATTCACACACATTCTTTGTATCATTCGTAACGTTTTATATTCTTACTAGAAGACGCATGTGTTGCTGACAGTAACACATAAGTCCCACAGCAACTTGCTGTGGGGTAAAAGTCTATCTCATTTTAATTGTGTATGGACCCTGGTCCCGCCACACTTGTTCGATGCGGGTAAGTAGGACCGCATTGTCCCGTCTATTGGTTCTCGAGACGTACCACAGGCCGATGAGGTGAGCTTGCATTCTGAAGGAAATGTAGTGGACCTCTTACAAAACCATGTACTCCTGGTAGAAGATTATAAATATGTGCAAGGTTTTCGCTTCGTTTATATGCAATCAGCGGATATTCATGATTAACATACTAATAATTGTTTCCTTTGTTTTGCACAACTGATTGCTTGTGAACCAGTTAAACGTAATTAGCTCACAGGACCTAGACAACCAAATGATTATAATTATACTGTATTTATGATTATGGGAGACCTAAATACATTGCAAGAACCTTTCTTTTCCTTCCCAACCTTTCCTCTCTTCTACCTCATCATATTTTGCTTGCATCCCTCCCCAAACTCCCCCCTCTCCTCTTGGGCCTCCGGATAGCTCGCTCAGCATACGAAGCAACAGCGAGCCGCTACTTTACGTCGGTTTTCTTTGAGACATTGATAACAATCCGGTGGAGCCCCATTTATGCTGTAGACAAAACTACAGCTTGGTTTTACCGCAAAAAAAAAAAAAATCTAGTCACATATAATTGCGAAAACGAAGCTATGTATTTGCCTCGGTTCGCTTCGCCACGCCTTCGGTTCCCTGTCTGTTTGACAAAGGCATTAGGGTTCGGTAATTTCACGCCTTTACGAATGCTGACGCTTTCATCAATATGAGATAGGTATTACAGCAAAGTATTTCAGTATATAATATCGCTATGACGCGGCGTGACGTCTTCTAATACGCCAAGCTACTTGTCACTCTAAAAATAAATGCTATATAAAACAATTTTTTTATCATGAAACCTTTACATTATTTGATCATCTTTGAACTGGTATTTCATAATAGCACATCGTTATTCCTGAACTGTATTCCTACCATACATATATTATCGTCAATGGTAATTACGTCTGTACGTTGTTGTATGCTAAGGATGATAAAACATTGGTCACACTGTATTCTAAATAAAACCTAATGAAGGTGCCTGTCCGAACTAAACGCATAGCCCAGACGTGTTGCTACATAATTGTGACGCTAAGTATACCATTTTACTGTCATACAACATTTTATGCAATATTTGCAACGTAATATCACCAGAAGCATCTTCAAATCACAACACAGCAAGTTCATTTCACGTTGTATAAGCGACTAAACTCAAATGACGATGTGTATGTAGGCTAATGACAGAGTCTGAACACTGGGGCAGCGATGCTTATAGGCCGGTTGCGTGGCATTATAAATTATGTACGTACTTAATTTCCTCGATTTTCTATCATCTTGTAATATTACATAATGTTTCTAGCACAGTTATCGCAATTTTATATTGCAAGAAGATTGACTGATGCACTCATTTTTTTTCTTTTTTTATCCATGGTGGACATGTCAACCCCATTATACCCAGTTCTTAACATAATATACATTACTAAATCGGTATATAATACTATATAAATAAATTACTGCTGAATCACTGCTGCAGCTAAAGGACATAAACATTGATGCTGCTTTAGGATGCACTCATTATGCATCACACGTTGAGCCTTTGATGTATGATAAATTCATGCTACTAGAAGAAAGATAACCTGTGATGTTTATCGCGAGTTGTATGCGAACATTAAATATGCTAGCGTCTTTTGAAAATGATTGCACAAACATAGTCCAATAAGAGCGGTTACGCACTACATCCGATTCGAATCCGATCCGACCCCGTGAAATTATGGATCTAGAAAACTCGGACCGAATTCGGATATCCCTTACGCACTAGTCCGATATACACACTAGATGGATGCCTGCCGCGTCACCCACACCGCCGCATACACCCCCCGCCCCGCTGCCTCTCTGCTCGTACGCAGTTCGGATTCAAGTCGGACGCAGTGCGCGAGCGTCCATAAAAATAATACTATGGCTACTTCGGTCCGTCAAAATTATCTCCGGGATGGAGATTCTAGAAAAATCGGATGACGGAAATCGGATCTAGTGCGTAAATTACCATAGAAATAGTTCTACGCCTACGCCGGACCCTATTTTCACGGGTTCGGATCGGATGTAGTGCGTAACCGCTGTAATAGTTTGGTCGTAGCTTTCAACTTGACGTGAAGTCTGGCTACACCCGTATTACCGGCCAAACCAGACAGTCTGACTAAGCTCAGACAACTAAATCCAGATGCTATCAGTTCTAGGCTCTTACTAATTGACATGCCTAACTAATTATTCAAAGCCTTCGGACATGGTGAAACATATTAAAGATTTTTAAAATTGGTTGCCTTTTGTTCTATAGCGTCAGCTACGAGATTTGTCATTTAGAAATTGACTGCATAGACGTAAACAATGAATGTAAACGTAAAAAAAATAGTATTTGGTTTAATTTAATATACTTGTCGAAGATTATATTAAATAAATTACTTTCTGCACTCCTTCTTCATGTAAACGTTAAGTATGCCAAATCTCACACATTTCCGTGCGCGCAATATTCTTAAAAAGGGGCAAAATCTTTTCTCATTTTAATATATTGGAAGATAGCTTCTTTGATATGCAAGTTGATAAATATTGCATTTAATTTTGTACACTTAATAAACATTAACAATAAATAAATAAATATACATATAGAACGTTACTAAAATTTAATGAATGAAATAAAGCGCAAATCGTAAATTCAATTACGCCAATTATTATTTCCACGTCCGCCCGTCCATTTAAAATTATAAATATTATGAATCATCGTACATAGTAATTGATCATTTAGTAACACTTAGCATCGACTTCGTCTCTTTATCGACGCTTTCAATTGACTCAGGAACGTCCTTGCATCATAGCATCTAAGATTTTCTAGTATCATCAGCTATTCGCATTGCTTATAATTGCATCGTTTGAACCGTTGAAGATTACGTAATAGTTGGCAATCCAATGATCCAATAATGAAAGATTAATTTTATGATCGGCTTTGTTTGAAGAATGTAGTGATTTTATATTGTATTGTTTTACAATACCATTTATATTAGAATAGACGCATTTATACAATTATTGAATTTGATGTTATGAATATAGCGATGCGGTACTGATACGCCCGGAAACAATAAGACATTAAACATTAGTTTTTCATGTCTTGATTCGTAACACAGTTTATGTTACTATTCAAATTGTAATGTGAAAATAATGATATAAAAAGTCTATCGCTAAAACCACTAGAAACGAACAAACCCAAAATGTTCAAACATGTTACCAATTCACATAAAGAAACACAACGATTTAATAACTTTTCCATCTATAGACATTTATCCGATAAACTGTAATGATGATTGATTATGAAACTCGTATTTTTGACACTTCCATAAACGGAAAAACGCAACGTCACCTTTCATATTTACAAGTAAAACGATGTTCATTTCCCCTGCCAGATTAGATTTACGGTGTAATGTATCAAAGTGGCATAGAAAGCATTTAACCAACCTTCTACTAACGCCTAACAGCCCATTCATACTGTTCGTTGCTAGTATATTTTCAGCCGACACGAATCACAATCAACTGTCATTATGTTACATTAAAAGTGCATTTGTAACAGCCCGGTACACAATATTTGATTTGAATACTTATCTCGATATGAAAGGTAAACAAACTTTGCTGGGTGCGCCGCGAATAAATTGATTTATACATCGGCTTACATAAGCTGGTCTACCGGGAGTTGTATTGTAGTGTACCTGGAAACCGCATAGCCCTGAGTTCAAATCCCAGAACGGGAAACAATTTGAATTTGGATTTTCGATTCGAAAATTATACATCAGTTTTGGCTATAGGCTCACCCATATCATATAATTGGGCAGAAATAAGCTCGGCGAACCGTGGGTGTTTTAGTAGAACCACGGCAGAGGCATTTAGTTGCGTTCCTTATCCTGGTATACAAAATAACTCTAGCATAATAAACAATGGATGCTTGCGAAATACGACTTTCGGAAATGTGACAATGGGACAATTACTTATGTTAAATTTTAAACATTATTTTATAGACAACAGATAATAATACGAGAAAGAAACCTTTTTGTTAAAACACAATCAACAAAGTTTCAAAACTGAGCCCGCAATAATGATTTTCTGTTACCACTGTCTCACAGAAAACCTACGTTAAGTAGCCAGTTTGCTGTTGCGTTTCCTAGTCAGTGAGATATCTGAAGGCCCAAATACCCTCCTCCTTCTCAATCCCCTTTCTTTTAAGATCGGCAACACGTCCATGATTCTTCCGGTATTGTGGGTGTTCATGGGCGGTGGAGATCACTTACCATCAGGTGATACACTTGCTCGTTTGCCGACCTCTACTATATATAAAAAATAAACTTTACCGTTTATTTTTGATTGGTAATTGAAATAGGAACATAGTATTAAACTATAATTTTCTATAGATTCCTAACGGATGCCTGGAGCTGTGACTTTGCCACCTGTCGTGTTCGTAATAAAATCATGGCGGAAATTGCGCTCGGTACTGCCATTACCAAGGTAGCCTTATGTACACAGTTCTGTTAGCTACGGTTTTGCAACTTAAAACCATTGTTAGCTGTGCTATGCATATATTGTATTTCGCTGTACTACAACAAATTTCTAAAGAAACGTCGCCGCAGTACAACTGGTCGGTAATCTACTACTTTTCTAAAATATACCTACATTAGAATTAAGTAAATATTGTTTTCTTATATTGTAATATACAGTAATACGAATAAAGTCGGAAATAAACTTCTTATAAAAAAATTATATGAGGTAGTTAATTTTCTATTTATATTAATATTCTTCTATTTATTATCTTTTATTTATTTTCGATGTCGGCCGAGAACAACATTGTATTCATTTCACCCAGACTAATCCCACATTTACGTGACGTAATTCGACATCACTTCAGTTCTACATCAGTTTATATAGTTACGCTCTCATTCAGCAGACAGCGTGTAAGCAATACTGTTTGATATTGTGGTTGCACGCAAACACCATCTCGATGGCATCAACGCTCACGCGGGAAAGTGTATCGCGGATGTTGACGATTTAAAATTTCGTTCAGACACACTGACGAGACGACCGAACCGTCCAGGTCGATACGTGACAGGAACTGGGTCGTCGCCAAGCCCCAGTAGCATCTCAACATCCGACAATGTTTTGGGTCTGTGTCGATTCCATATTTTATACAATGTAATTCGTACATAGATACATGCATTTTATTAGCAAGCTCCACGCATACTTATAAACAAAAGTAACACCACACAGAACCTTGAATCAAAAAGCATTGCGTGTGATTGGACTGCACTCGTCTCTCCGCGAAATAAGATCTTATATTTACTTGCACAGCGATCCTTATATCATATTTAGCTATTAAACGTGTTTAAGAAACGTCAAATTGTATCAAAAGTTGACGTTACTAAACATGCTTAGCAGTTATAAATACAATTAAGGACTGTCAGTTATAATGCTCAGTAACGTTACTGGCTTCAATGTCCTCCAAAGCAAAACAATAATGCTTACACACTTCTGTTTTGCGGCAGAAATAGATATAGCGGTGGTACCAACCCAGGCACCAGTTGCATCTAAGGGACCTACCACATATACGTTGGGAATTTGGATTGCAATATATGTGCCTGGAACGGCTATAGGATTGGTCCCTACGCAATCATGGGGCGGAAATAAGTTCGGCGCAGCGTAACATGGCTACGTTTCTTGCACCTATTCCTACGGTTTTCAACTAGTTTATTATAGTTCATGATTCTTACTTTTACGGAAAATAAAATTGAAGATGAGTTATTGATAACGTTACAACTTATTTTAGGTAAAGCTTTTCAATACTCACCGCGTCATTATATTTATTTAGATAAGATACTCTTTGATACAAGACTACAAATCTGTCGCTTGGAATACGAAGATGAATATTTTCATAATTAATTTGTCCCCGATTAAGCCACATTAAAACTCAGAGTTGATTAACGAAAATAAAAATACAACTGTTTACGCCAGTCACAGCGTCACGGGACAGATGGCATCAGTTGAACAACTCCAGCTTGACTGGATATATAAATAGCCAGAGGCGGCAGAGAAACACCTGTATAATTCCATAAACGTACACTATCGCAGCTTCGTTAGCAACAACTTTAATACCATTATATTTTATTGCAATGCCACTTTATTATTCGATATGGAGGCGTATAAACTACAGTAATATTGCATAAGGTGATTTGGTCACGTCTTAAAGGAATGATAAAAGTAAGTAAGTCACTGAAGTAAGTTAACAAAACATGCCAAGGTTGGGTTGTACGAGCTTCACTTGACAAGCAGGATACAATTGGCTTTTTGACCAATTTCAAAAAGAAAAGGGTCTCAATTTGCCTGTACGTGTTTTTTATGTGTGTTGTGTGTTTACGCTTTTTTATTACGATATAAAAAGTATGCAAGAGGCCGTCTGGGTTGGTATCACCGCTTTGTATATTTCTGCCGCCAAGCAACGGGGTGTAACCTCTGTTATGTTTCTGTTTGAAGGATATTGAAACCAGTTAAATTACTGGGAATTATGAGACTTAACATCTTATGTCTCGGGGTGACGAGCGCAGTTCAGTGCTATGCAGTGCTTTATAATTCAAAGTTCTGTGTGGTGTTGCTTCTGTTTATGGCGCTCACCATCAGGCGCGCGATTGCTCGTTGAGACGAGTAAGCCGCGCGCAATAATGAGTCATTAAATTTCAATTTCAATTACGCTCTCCTGATAGTAGGCGCAACGACTGCTCATTAGAAACATCACACAGAACTTTAACTGGGCTCCCTAGAACTGAGGGTCCGGGGTGTGTCGAAACTCCGCTACTGAATCTACATCATCATCAGCCACAAGACGTCCACTGCTGAACATAGGCCTCTCCCAAATATTTCCAGACCGACCTGTTGGAATTTAATTGAATCTACATACTAGCTGTAAATTCCAAAAACTACTTTCTTAGCGGATTTCATGATCTTGAAGCTTTCATAGTTGAGATTTCGTGATTAATAAGTGAGTGAGTGAGTTGTATTTCGCTTTAATATATGTAGATGAACGTGACTAAGCGTTCTGGAGTGTTTAGTATGATAACAACTGGCAGTACAATGCCAGTGTGCTTTGAATTTAGATAGATTTTTATGCGTCTATTTGATGTTGATGTACGAAACAGATGTGAAACCTTAATGTATATATCACTAAAAGATACCATCGAAATGGCATCACTACATTTCATGACTCAAATGCAAACATACATAATATTATTTTGGTTCTGGTAAGTTGTAGATTTAGCTTTTGCCCTTTCCATTCGTTCGTCGTATCAAAATGTATTAATATCGCTACGATATGACGCACTTATTTTCTAATGACATTTGCATTCAGGTTTTTGTTTATTTTAAAATGTAGTACTTACAAATTGCGTTTTGTCTTCAAGAAAGCAAGAGTCCACTCATCTGAAGGTATTTAGATGTGTGTTGAAGGTCACCACTGCACCTTTGGGTTTGTAAATGTGGAACATCTCTCGTATTTCTAAAGTTCGATTGTTGCAGTCATTCTAACTTTTGAAGCCAAAGAAACACCTTCAGAAGTAATCAGTACATGTATTTTCTGTCATAATAACATCCGTGGTGCTTTATATCTGGATTCTTCTGTTGTAAATATCCATATGTTCAAAGTTAATACTACCGTAGTTTTTTTATATCCCGCTTTCCTACAAAGGGATGTGGATGTTTCACATTCCCAACTCCGCCCTATATTTCTATGTGATCAATTTCTTTACGGAATAATTACAGTTTCACATTTCTAGCGACTCGCCGAGCTTTACTGGTGTCTTAAATGCACGCCTATTGTCAATCCTGGATTCAGGAGCTACAATGGCGGGTGTGATAGTACGGAGGGGCGATAGTCTCTTTAGCAGTAATTATCTGCCTGATAGCACCATCATCGTCAAGCATCAATGGATATAAGTGATGGAATTCTTAAAGAATCTCACTTGATATATA
This sequence comes from Amorpha juglandis, assembly GCA_949126905.1. Lineage (NCBI taxonomy): Eukaryota > Metazoa > Arthropoda > Insecta > Lepidoptera > Sphingidae > Amorpha > Amorpha juglandis. The sequence continues at coordinate 13,849,974 of OX421374.1, read as the reverse complement.
GATGGATGCGATTTCCCTACCGATCACGTGCTGACTATTAAACGTATTGTAAAGCAAAATGAACACACGTGAAATTGTATTAATTGCTAATGTCTTGTGAAAGCGACATTATATGCAGTGTGTTCAATGCAATGTTGCCAAAATGAGATGGAAGTAGTAAGTAAGAAGAACTTAAATGTCATAACATCTGCATTATACCATCGAGGCAGTGAAAAGATACGACGAGTTAATTGCAAGACAGGAACACTAATCGAGTGATCCTATTTACCTTCAGATAGCTTATAAATGCCAACACGCGATTCGCCACCAACTACAGAAATAGTTGCCAACAATGTCCTTTTCGTCAGTCATCCAAGGTGTAAACGTGGTTTCAATCAAGAGGAATCGACGAATAGTTTTCTTTGATACCTAAATTTATATGCACATTAATATTGTATGGAAGTCAAGAATAAACAACTACTGCAGCCTAAAACAGGATCTGAGTGTTCAATGTCATTAAAAACAGTTTTCACTTTCCATAATTTTATTACGTTACGTAAATCTGCAGTCAGTTTTTTTTTGCAAAAACGTAAACGCCCAAATTGATTAAAATGCAAATGAATTTACTACTATTAGATACTATGAGACTGATCGTTACTTTCGAATAAAAAATAATTTTACAACACGCCGTTGTATTTAATGAAAGCGATCATACGATATACGTCGAATAGAATTGATTTAAATTATAATTACGCCATAAAACTGTTTTGGCATATTTGATGAGAGCAAATAATTTACACACTAATTAGTTATATAACTGTGCAGAATATATCAAATTAGATTGAATGAATTATTGCGTTCAAAATGAATCGATGGATCTGAAACATAAATAAATATAATATAGCAAGAAATTATATTACGTAAATACAGATAACAGTAAACATAGTGTGGGGGCCCACTTGTGTATTCGGACGACTATTTGAGAAATGCTGTCGACAGTAGCAAACGAAAATCGTGTGCTTTTGAGAAGCTGCCGGTATTGAGTATTTGTTAGTGAACTTCAAGAGGCCAATGGCGATAGACCATGACGATGATAATGATACTAGTTATAATTTTTTATAACATAAGCTGGCAAATGGCCATGTGAGTCACGTGATGGTAAGTGATCTCTACCGCTCATGAACATCCACAATATCAGTATTATGGACGCTTTGTCGACTTCAAAGAAATGGGATAATTCTGGGATTAGGAGGAACTAGGCCTCTGGATATCGCACTCATCGTACGAAATGAAACAACAATCTGACAAAGTGCTAACACGCCGGCCGAGTCGACCCTTCCAGCTGTAGACAAAACTGCCTACGACTTACCTGTACCACTTCTGAGTTATAATTCCGTGGCAAAGTATTCCACGACGAGGTACCATAGACGTTGTAAAATAAAGCAGGATTGAAAAAAAGTAATAGCACGAATGATAATGATGATGTAAATGATTTTGTAAGATACACAACCAATAAAAATACTACAAGATTTATTAATCCATAAAAGTTCACGTTTTTTATTAATGAGGTTATATTATTGGTAACAACGTTTAAAATCATAACCAGCATCTCGTTGGACTTATAAAGAATATATTGCATCATTACTATCGTTTCAAATTTCCATATTACACCTTGATTAACGCCTATCTAATGTTGTACAATGACACAACGTGTTATGTCACATTGAATGTATTTAATCCGATATTATTAATATATAAATAGGCAAAAATTCATAATAAAGTGAGGCAACTTCCAAATACAGTCTATAATCATCATTCGTGTCACTATTTCCCAAGACAGTACATTTTAGAAACCAACTAAGACGTTGCGATGAATTATAAAAACCCGGTACTTATGTAAATTAACTTTGTGTCCAGGTGCAAAACAGGTGAACATTATTATCTAGCACGATGCTACTTGATGATAAAATAATCTCATAAATTACTTAAATAGTCAATAATATAACTGTGGAATAAACAACACCTTTCATAAATGAGGGGCTGTAAAATCGTAAGTTATATTATTATTAGTATGTTAATAAAAAAATATATACTGACTGCCTCGGTGGCGTAAGTTGTATTGCGTATGCGGTTCGATACCCCGCTCAGATATAAGTGATATTCGGTTTTTCTATCATGACAAACTCAGTATCAGTCCGAAGTCTGGAATTGTGCCCGGTATGTCGATAGGCTTGCCTCCTATCACATCATGGGACTGAAATAAGCTCGGCGAAATGTAGGTGTACTGGTTACACCTATGCCTACCTATGGGGATTACGGGAGTGCATATTAAAATGTATACAGGAAGCAGTTAAATCACCCTATCGATCGCAAGACGATTCTCCAACTTACGACATAAATTGCTCCTTGCGAGTAACTCATGAGATTTTAAATATTAATGACGGTATTCGAAGCTGAAGGAGCAGAGATCGATGACAACAGCACATACATTCGTTGCATGCGACTGGGGAAAGGTGCCTACTGTCTGCAAGTGTACAAGTTAGCGAATCAGGTGCAAATGATGGAACGCACATGTGCCAACAGCTGGCTGTAACGGAACCAACAGATCGCCCCTAGTCACTGATTGAGAGACCATTTCTTTAAAACACTGTCTTCTATACAAATATGTATAATTAAGTAAAAGGCATAGTCTTGGCTGACACATCATCCGTTGAGAATAGAAACATAAAATTCTGGGAGGGTGTTAATTTTACACACACTGTAGGCGACGTTTATGAATTCCTCGATATTCAGCGTTATATCAAAAATCTCAAGAGTACCTCCTGTATACTTCTGCTTTCAGAATGGCTCTAATATGTTTTGTTTAGTCCAAAAATCGTAATAAACTAAGGCCAATCATATCTTTTTTACACCAGGCTGACCATCTGTTACTTCATGCCACATTCGAAGTTGTAAGTGACGCAACACACATGCACCGCACGAGTTCGAAACGGAATCATCCAAATGTGCTTCACAATCCTTGCAAAAAATTTGCACTAAGAATGTCGAACACAAAATAGTCTGGTTTTAAAAATCGATCACTTGCGACGAGGCTTTTTGTTGCGGCCCGCTTTTGTTACTGTATTTAACACAAGTTGCACCGTTGTGCAACATCGCATTCAAGTGATTATTACACTCTAGTTTTCATTTAACATGATTAAATCTGACAACAAATTGAATTGGGCTAGTGAAAGAGATCGTTTGGAGAGATTCAAAGGATTCAAAGATCACGCTACTATGTATTACTGAAATAAGTGACAGTAAGAAAATATGTTATTTAATACACAAACATTTTACGAAAGCTTTCCTTTATTGGGGAACGCTTACATAGAATAAAAACACGTAGGGTAAAAGGAAAAAGAATCGTTACAAAGGAAATTTGTTTTAGTTTTAATAACTTTCGTGAACATTATCGCTCTTGTAACCTTGAAGAAATATTTAAGTATTTTGTTTCACCGTATTTCGTACGCAGTGTAATACAATCACGGCGCATAATAGGTAATCTATAAATCGAATTACATTTTATATTTAACGTGTTACAGACTTGTGTAGTTGAATTTAAGCAATATGTATACTGCGCGATGTTAAATATTTCAATTCTCATAGTGCCAAATAAAGATGGCTAGGATAGTTGTAACGCGTACGCGATACGACTACTGTGCTGAGGTCTCGGGTTCGATTCGAGTAAAAGTGATATTGGGTTTTTCTATCACAAAATGCTCAGTATCAGCCCAGACTCTGGAATTGTGCCCGGTGCGACGATAGGCTCGCTCCTTATCACATCATGGGACGGGAATAGGCTCGGCGAGTGTGGGTGTCCTGGTTGCACCTCTGCCTACCTCTTGGAGGATTACAGGCGTGGGTGCGTATTTATATAAGTACTCTCTATAACACGTTGTATATTACTCGTAGCTCGTACCATTCGACAAAAAGTAAGCTTTACAAAAATCAGTAATTTCATCAGAAAATCCCTAATTTAAAGCAAAATTAGTCCATCAAATTACTTACAAAGCAGTAAAATGGTAGACGTAATCCTAAGACAAACACATTCGAACATCACTTTGGAAATTTCCAACAATACCAGTACAGGACACAGGCCAAATGTCTATAACATTAAAGGCATTGTTGTCGTAAAAATAGGAATCCAATTACGGGTTTGTTGCTGACCGAGAAGAAGGGATAGAGATACGAGTAATTTGATTGGATGTATCACGTCACTCGACGACACAAACAAACGTTCTAGATTCTATATCGAATGAACATCAAACAAAAAGACTCAGAATACAGGAAAGTATCTGATTAAATAACCAGTAAACCAATCTAGATCTAAAACTTTGATATTGGTTGAAAATAAAATACGCAAATGATCGATTGAGACATTCTAATTTTGTTTGACGTAAGCTAATTCAAAATAACTGTCAATAACTCTAACGACAGTAGCGAAGGCTGTTTCGCTAGAGAAGAATTGGCAAGAAGTTCTAAAATTCGAATCGATGCTCCCCATATCGATAAAACCATGCACGCTCAAATCGTGTTTTGCGTAGTCCACTGCGCCGATCAGCAAGAGCTTATACAGTGTAATAGCGAAGTATGTAATTGTCAAGCGGTCAGTACTGACTAATCCTATCAAACGTCGTATTAGGGCCGCGGTGTAGTGATGCGAGGTCGACGTACTGCCATTCATGCGGTGCTCATCATTGACACCGATCCCACTGTAGGTGACGTTGCCCAATCGAGACGCTTTTAGCATTTGAAAATGTTTTTCTGCATAATATTTTGGAGCAGTACAAAAATATTCATGAGATTGATTTGATTTTCCGTGGTTTATACTTGATACTTTATGGTATATGTATAGTCTAAGAAAATATTTACTAAAAATATAAAAAAATATTAAAACACAATATGTGACATTTAAGCAATAAACCCTATGTAGACTCTATTTAAAAATCTAATATGCATATAATTGCTATAAATCTACGTACATACTGTTCAACAGCATTCGATCTTAAAAGTGGAAATTTATTTTCAGAGTCTGACACTAAAGTTAACAGACACCAAAATTAATGCTATAATTAAACCTCACTAAACTTTTTTAATTAATTTTCAGCCAGTCGTATGTTGTTCTCACCGACGTCGCGTCGACGAAAATAATTAAAAAATAATAGTGACAAACTTAACCGAACCAAACACACCTTGTCGGCTGTCGAGTGTATTTCATCAAGTCGTGCGTTCTTTATTTAGTCCGTGTTGTTAATCTTCACAATGGAGCTAAACACTTTTATAGAACCAACACGGCCGCCTAATGACGTATACGAGTTATACTAATGTTAGCTGCCGTAACCAAATGAATTCTGAAGCCAATTGGACGTAGAACAATAAACTCAAATGCGTGTGGGCCTCGTAAGAAAACCAAGCCAGTTGAAGATATGGAAATAGTTGGTGTTCATCTACACGATAAAGCAAGTTATGTAAACACTTAAACAGTAATCACCAGCTTTATATTAAGTATAAACAAATATCTAAGCAGTTTTCATTTAATTCCTTTGCTAGGACTTTTCATAATAGAAACAATTGTAAAGTGGGAAATTGTCTGTTAACATTTCTAATACAAAGCTGAGCTTAATTTCTTTGTGATGTGGGCCTTCTAGAATTGAATAATTTAAGAAGCTAATTAATTCATTACAGAAGGACGCTAGCTAGCAATGTTCGAGATAAATACTAGTATAGTAGTAGTGCTACATAGTTACAACCTTGTTGCTAATATATTTTAATCGCGTAGTTAACAGACAGTTCTCTGTTTGTGAATCCTGTGATAAAGATAGGAACTAAAGACCTGTAAAATATTAGACCGCACCGCGCGGTACGAACTAGACCGAATGCTGCCAAGTGCCAAATACTTTAAAGTATTTAAAAACCTGTTTCTTCCGCATTCTACTTGGAAGCCCTGGTATTCAATTTTGTAAATATATCTCATCCCTAATGTGTGTGTGGTTTTCTATTCCACAATATTAGATTTTCGTTTTTGCTACTATTGGGGCGTTAACCCAGTTTTACGTGTTCGATATGACGTGTAGAGAAACATTGGGCGTAAATTAGGTCATTTAATATAAAATTACGAATACCTTGATCTAACATTGTATGATATCAAACCTTTTCATAGAGAATGTGTCTATATTGATATAATAAAACCAGTTTTAATAGACAATGCAATAAAATAGACTGGCATAGATATGACGACCGTCGTGTTTTAGTCCTGTAACATCGGCAATGTCTTTGGAACACTACTTTTTTATTTTGTTATATATGGTGACCATACAACTATTCTGTAATTTGGTTATATAATTAAATACAAAAACCAATTCCAAGCCTCTCCAAATAGCTAAAAATCTAAGAACTACATACACATGCATACATGGTACATTACCTGTTTACTACTCATCACCAATTATACTCATTGCTACAAAAGAGTTTATAAAATATTAAAACTAAACACTATACTTGCCAAGAGGTTTGCGGATGTCGCTTTATGTAACATTATAACAAATACAGTATGTCTACAATACTTGAGAACTTCCTAGGGACAGTGAACCGCGGCAGTAGTAACTGATCGTGTTCAGTTTAAGTGATAAACTACATGGTTACGTAATCAAATCCTTGAACACCTCAGCACTAAGGGACTGTTAACACGCCGATTCCTATATTGTTAGAAAGTTCGGTACCGTTATTTAACTCCACGTAAGGCAAGCAATTTCCTCGTGTCTACGAAAACACCGCGGTTACCTCCAAATTGTATACTAGCTCATGATCTTTTTGGCCTGCAGCCAAAGTTGTTACAAAAGTTTTAATGACATCCGTGTGGTTGTTGCTCTCTTTGGTTGTACGGTTTTACCAGACGGGATAACCTTTGATGCTCAACACATCAGTAATATGTTTATTACATTTGATTTCACATTATACTTTAGGCCAACTCGAAATAAAAATCTCTTTTCAGTGAAGCTAGAAAGATCTTACTTAATAACACCGATATAGTAGTGCTATACGGTACTGTTTTATTACTTGGGTATATTTACACTAATTTATAGTAAATTGGTGTACCTAGAGTCTGTATTCTCGAATCCGATGACATTGGCCTCGACGTCAGGGCCCGAATTGACGCCGCATGGGCTAAGTAGGGTGAGATCACTGGCGTAATTCACAGGCACTTCCACGAGTTTGCTGAGGAAGGCGAGGCGTTAAATTTTTGGGGGTTATTTTGTTTGAGGGTTACGGATGGGGATTTGTTTATTTCCAATAAAAGTACTTTTATTTTCACCCCGGCACGGCAAAGGTCATTGTAATAAGTGTAATGTCCACGTCGATAGGCATTGCGACCCTCGTTTACTCGATTGACGCGTAATCAACTCCGTCAAGAGTCAAAATAGTCTCATGTCTGAGAGCCGTATTGATTATATTTGTCTGTGAGTTAGGATTTAGATTTATAGTAGGTAAATATCGATATTTCGAATTGTGAATACACACAATATAATTATACTGTAGTACCATATTCCACGCCAATTAATATTTGTAAAAACAATGACACAAACAAGTCTCGAGGATACAGAAGTCTACAAGCCAACATCCCTGATTACAATTATCCTTCTGTCAGATCCCGGGCGGTCGGACTTCACCGCCCCGGCCTGCCCGCCCCGGGTGTCGCTCGCGCTATAAATAAAGACACGTAGCACGTGCTCCCTCCAGGCGGTATGCCGTATGACACAGTGTGATAATAGTGGGCCACGTATAACACGGTTCACTGTGTTTACTATACGCCACGCACGTGTCGAGGACAATTAGTTAATAATACCTCCACACGCCACATGCTACAATAATGATAAAACTCCTGCAGATCGGCATAACTTATGAATGACGTTTCATTAGTCACAGTTTATGCGTAGGTTTTATTTTTGATACTTCTTATGGAATTATAATGTTAGAATAGTTACGAATACATTATTATTTTAATATATCCCAGACCCGGAAACAAGCACTAAAGCAAAACTTTTCGAAATATTAAATGTAGCTGTAATTACTACATTCTACATTTGATACAAATATAGCGACTAGGTGACTTATAATACTTCGCACTGATAGTGGTCACTTACGTAACATAATAAAGTAGTCATTAATTAACAATACAATAATTTATTTGATTACCTATCGTGTCATCAGATGGCATTATTAATTTATCATCTTTTTTTTGGCAGGACCTATAATGTTAAATAATCTGTCTGTTTTTAAATAGCGGCAAAAATAGGGTAAAATGGTCTTTGAATCATTAAATTTTATGAAGAATTATGGAAGTTATGGCATTCCGACAAAAAACACCTTTGAGAAATAATATATAGATATAGCCAAAGAACCATAACGAGTTTTACACAAATATGCTTAGACAAGGTACGGCAGGAAGGGAAATAGAAGGTAATGCAAGGTGCGGCATCCAATATTTTAGTTCACCCCACAAGTTATTCAGTATTGGAATAATCAATTAATTAAGCTGACGAGCATAACATGCTAGTACGGGCAACCCTAATGTTTAATGAAGTAATACAATGACACCGGGCGCTACAACATTATTCGAGTGCAATGACAATATTTACAAAAGGCTAGGCAAATAAGAGCTAACTCGAACCAGTCCAGCGACACTGGCCTATTCAACGTCTTATTTACACAGACTATAATTCTTTTATCTTAAGACAGCGAAGGAGGCGTACGAATGAGATCACTCAGTCAGTGTCTGAACGAGACTTACAACACACAATAACTCTAATTGTTGTTAATTAGTTAGTGTGAGCTCGAATAATGACTTCTTTACGGTCATAAGTTAGGTAACACACCGACAATCTCCAGGACGGCTAATGTTAGCAACCGCAGCTACATTTAGCCCCGTCGAGAATGTCCTATGCGTTGCCAACGCGGACGTGCAAGACAATGCGGGTATAGGGTCACACAGAACATAGCTGTATGGGCATTCTACACACGCCCGTGGAGCCACACGACATTTAACGACCCACGTAATCAATTTTATTATTAGTACGGCAGTTATTGATGTTTAATGTTACGAGCTGTTGATATTCGAGTGCTTTTATGCTGGTCGTATCCTTTTGATGTCGTTTTTATTTGGCCGCGGTCTCTTTTTGTGACAGTAATAAGTATCGATGAGTGAGGTGTCATTAAAAAGAGAACATGGAATCTAGTTACAAAAGCGTCATGAATATGTATTTATTTCACATTGTGGTATAACAAGTATTTGACACAAAAGGTGGTATAGGTGTATAGGTTTCTAACAACTAGTACTTATAGTAACCCATACAAACTGGCCAATATACACCTAGTTTAAAGTTAGAATACGTTTTGTAATAAGACCGTATAATTTTACTCATAAAATCGAATGTTTTTTTTTATTACGAGTACGCCTACACAAAGCAAATGCGTGCTCACGTGTACGGCTTATTAACGGATATTAAAATGTAATTTTGACGAAAACGACTTCGCCCATTACCGCAATCTCCTTTAACTATGACTCATACATAAAACTGATAAGAACATTTAAAATTATATCACACACACATGGTTGGTTCAGAAAACTTCCAGTTTCCGACAGACGGAACAATTGCGTGGGAAGACCGCGTCGTATTGTAGAAAGTGGCCGACGACTTTTTTGGACGTCCACCACGCGCGTACACTTTCGTAAATCGAACGGCGGGTGTGTCGCGGTCGGTTGTAACATTATGGTAATCTTGACATTGTACATTATAATGGGGCTAGAAATCATTTGTGAAACCATGAAATTCGTATATTGGATTTTTTAATCCGACGTGATCGATATAATTTACGATTAGATTATTGTAATTAGTTAATCAGGTTGCATTTGACAAGATAAGTCAGAGAATACTGTGGACCTATGAAACGCGTGAACATATTACGCTACATCACATTGATCATCGTTCAGTTTACTTGATTTAGGCGGCTACGAAGCGAGAGGCCGTGGGTTCGATTCCCGCACCGAGACAAATGTTGATGACAAATGTCTGTCGTAGTTTCTGATACCCACGATACAGGATGTGGAGTCTTTTTTCCCCTATTAATTTGTAGGAGAGGTCCCTGCTGCTGCTTTATTGTCAAAATTGAGAATGATGGGTGGACCATGGTGCGCGGCGATGGTCCTGTCCACAGCAAAGACGTTGTGGGCCGGACCACCCCCATGCAACCTAGTGTGGGATCAGAACTATGCGTGTGACTGTTGGGTATATTTATTTAAATACAGAAGCTTTGCAATACGGGCTCTGCTATTTCGACACAAGTTTATACAGGTTTAGTTAATTCATTACTAGTTAGCACACAATCACGTTTATCAGTCGAAACCATTAATTTAACAGATCCAAACACAGGGACGGTCGAACACATCCGTGCACATTTCCGCATTTACATTAAGCTTATTCAACTGGCGTTAAAAATAGCAATTAATGAATGCTTATTAATTTTATTAACCCAATTATATTAAGCAACGCTATTTTTTATGTTTTTTATGTCAATGACGAGAAGAGCAGCTCGCTCACTTGATGATAAACGCCATACCTGCCCATAAAAAACAGTAACACCACTTTCAATTAAAAAGCAATGACATTGAACTACGTTCGTCATTTCGAGACACTAGATGTTGTTTCATAATGCCCAGTAATTGCACTAGCTTCAATTATTTTCAAACAGAAACGCAACAGTGCTTACGTACTACTGCCTGGCGACAGAAAAAGACAAAGCGATGGTACCCACCCAGACGGCCTCCCGCATTCGAGAGACCTCACCACCTAGTAAAAAATGTTCCATAGCTATCGGAAATCCGCATCTAGGTTGTTAGTTTATCTATTTATCCATGGCAATGGTTACTCGATCCTTATGCCTAAAGCAACCTTCTAAATCCGGTCTCATTGCGACTTTTATACACAATGTTAATAATGGATTGAACGAGTTAATCACCACATTCCTCACGAATGGAATGCTCGGAAATTGCTTTTCTACCTACACATCTACACTAGATATAATTGTCCCTTATGATAAAGGTATACTAATATTATTGTCAGAGTAATTGAGGTTGGAAAATCTAAAGGCGACGTGGCGCGATGGTGTGACAAGCCTCACTATACGGCTTCTTTCCTCCGCTAGCACGAAGAAATAAACAAGATTACCACATACCACTAGGGTTGCCATTCTGTTAACAGAACATTTTGGTATACGGCCATACATAGTAATAACTAAGACATATCTTTCCTAAATAAAACAACATTACTACAATATAATGTTGTTTCTGATTTAAATCTATCTTCTTTAATGTAAGTTGCTACGTAAGGTCAGTTAGGTTAGTTAGGTCTATTCGAATATAAAAGGTCGATTATAATTCGCACCTTCGCGTCGGTAAGACAAGGACACTCATGCCCTTGTCTTACCTAACGTGCGTTGTGTTCTTTCGGATAAGCGTTCCATGCTGCGACACTGATATTATATTTTAGCTATGATTTTTATAACTCAAACATACCTACTCGTCATAATAAGGTTAAGGGTGTAAATTAACAACGAAATAAAATAGACGGATAGGGTTTCATACAATCTTAGGCCTTAACCCTTCTTTTAAACGATACGTCAACTTATTTCATTTTGCCCAAAAATATCCGTCTGAAAAATCATACATTTAAATCATTTATCATAATATTTTTTATACATTTTCAAACCTGATAACAATATTGTAATATTGCATTTATTGCCTAATTTAAATTCAATAAACAATATGATACTAGTATGTTGTTAGACGGGAACTTAACGCGTGGGATGCAAATTATTACAAGGCCTTGTGTTTAACAAATTGTAATTGCTATTATACCTCTCATTAGCCACCGAGACGCATCAGATAATTACGAATTTTACACGCTTTAACCAATAATTACATCGTTGTTCCAGAAATTAACTTAAAAAATATCTGAACGAATTAAATTAATTTAGCCAATATCTCAGATCTGGCAAATCTCCGCTAATGGGCAATCCACAAGAATAGCGAATGAACATGCGTAAAGCTCTGTGTTGCTGCAGTATTTGCATCACGACCAAACAAGTTTCAATTCCTGGCTATTTCGAATTTTATTTCGTTGATATAAAATACCTACTCGCCTTTATGACTCAGTAGAATTGTTCTCCATTCTGCTCTGCTGGCCACACTACTCTTACAAGTGATCACAATATGTAAAACACTACAAAAGTGTGTTCAAGGCTGCAGTCCGCACCTCGAAATGTCACGGCGCAGTTGCCACTGTTATACAGTCAAGGATCGTGGTGTTAGATAATGGAGTCATCGCAACTCATAGGATCTCATGACTAATGTATGACGTCCACAACGGTGGAATTGTTACGGTCATGCTCGCTGCCGAGAATGTGGTGTATTCACACACTACATGTAAATATACATTACCTTTGAACATCTATACTAGTTTAAGGAAGCATTACATTTTAAACTTATCTTTCAAGCATAATTTTGGTACTTTACTGACTGTAGTCTATAAACATCATCAAGGCAGATAGTTCAAAAGTAGTTTCTACAAGGGTGGGTAGCATACAATTCGCGATTTAGCAATTAGTACTAAAATATAAAAGCCTGTCGCGATCGACAGGCCCGTCAGTCGCGTTATTGTCGTTCCCAATGTTCTGTAACGATAGATTTGTTTACTGGCAGTACATTTTTTAGCGTTTTGTATGGAAGGTCTGTAGAAACACTACTGATAGTAAGCAAATCTATATGTTAATAATTATCGATCATTAGACTATTTCTGATTTAATTTGGTAGCGGTATTCCTAATTGAAACTGTGTCTTAATCATGTGTAATCGAAAAATGGCAGCAAAATAATGATTTCGCGCGGAAAAAATCTTGGAAACTGCATATACAACCACATTCCAAACAAACAATATATTCCGCCTAGAGAACCAAAAACACAACCTCTCGATCAATTGCCAAGGTCGTTAGTAGTAGGTATCTTCAAATGTTGCCGTGAACAAAACAATTATCTAGTATTGTAGTGTTGCAACAAGTGAGTTATTATCGCCAATGTGAGCTAATCGCTGCATGCACTAGCTGTGTTATACGAGTACCTATAATTATTATCTTTTGTTTTATGTGTCACAGACAGTTTTTTCGCTTTATCTACAGAGTCCATTAGGCGCGGCGGCATAAGCACTATTTTACGTCGTCAAAATACTTCAGACAAAGATAAAAAACAGGTCAAAATCATAATGTCCTCTTTAAGCATTTTAGTTGAATATAACAATATTAAATTGAATGAATGAGAATATGAATTGAGTACAGTCATTCCGGGTAACTTTAGACCACTTGTGTAACATTGGACCACACCCTGCTGAAACAATTCTAATTTTTTTATTTAAATACCGAACATAAATTTGGTAAATCTGTGTATGCGAACGTGAACTTATTGGTCCAAAGACTAAAAATAAGAATATTGACAGTTACATGATGTCAAGTGTTAAAAGAAACAACTGATTCTTTCCCGCCTTGCAGCTGACTGATAAAAAAGTGCAGTATTCAATTTGCAATAATTTTGTGTTTTACGATAAAAACCGGTAAGTGATAGTATTTTTATGATCTAAAGTGTTTGTTTTTTTTATTTGAATGATTTGTTTTAACTGTTTCACACTTAGTTATTTCGTAATTACTCAAATAATTGTTGCATCCAAAATAGTTAGAAATTTGGGGTAACATTGGACCGGTCCAATTCTATATTAATCCTACATTATGTATAAAAGTGCATAGATAAATATGGGTATCTTTGTACAATGAATTAATACTCGATAATAATGTATAATACCATCTACATAATATATTTTTCTCATTGCTTTTTCAAGAAGAAGGAAGTCTTTTTCCAGGGCGCAACACGAAAATCTTCCAATCACCATATTCAGTGTGGGTGAGTACTCTGAATAAAAGGTATGAAGGAGGCTGGACGTGGCTAACAAATTTATGTGTGACTTAAATTACCGATTCGAAGATGTTGAAAAAGCCGATAGCGGATGAAAATATCACTCGACACGGAAACGCTATATATACAAGATGACTTTCTATGCCTAGAGTGGGGGGAGTAATTGCTTATTTAATTATTTTTAATATCTTTGTATGAGAATTAATTCCTGATACCGAATATTTGTAGTGATTTGTACCTAATTGATCTCAATATGTCTGTTCCTATGTTAAGTTTGTAAGTGATAAAACTGATATTGTTATAGCCATAAAAATATATATTTTACTACATAAAACATTGATATATTTATTTTATTCTAAATTATAATTTCATTTAATATGGCTTAATGTTACCCAATATGAAGAAAAACGCAATAAAACGGATTTTTAAGAGGAAAATAAATAATGGTCCAATGTTACCCCAAAGTCCGGTTAACTTTGGACCATCACTATTTCTGCCTTTTTCTCAGGATTTGCACATAATGCATGTATTTTTCGATGTAAGTGGTATTTACAAGAACAAAAGATCACGAAAATTACAATGTATTGCATAATGATTCATACAAATTAATCATAAAATTTAGACAACTGTCTGATATCTGGTCCAAAGTTACCCGGAATGACTGTATTGAAACGATTAAACTTAAAAACAAAATATTTTTAATTTAATATTTGTACCTGGATTTCGACGTGTTTGGGCCAAAGCTTTCCCTCTGAACATAGGTTGTTCATAACGAAGTCTTTTACCGTACGCCTAAATTTTAGAATGTTTCTATAATAAGTGGCATTTGGAACGTAATTATATTTCGGAACGAATTGGAATCTGAATTGAAAAACGATTTCAATTTTCTGTTTTCATACATTTACGCAATTATGAATCGTTTATTATCGGCAATGAACATATCGAAAATATTTTAAATAAAATTATGGTAATGAATTTAATGGAGGGTTTTAAACTATGCATTTGAAAGTTTCTTCGCTTCTGTAAAAGGTTGTTTCTGTGGTATATTTTTATAAACATTTTTATTATTATTATTCCATATGTTGGTATTAATTATGATAATATAATAATACGTACTTCAATGAATTAGCCGTGTGGACAAGTAACGCCAACCAGCTTATAAATACATACCATTATATATTAATCGCGTTCCTAGAGTCACAACAAGAAATAAATTATAAAACAAAGCTATTTTTTACAACACATTTTCCTATGACAATCGAGAAATACCGCGTTTGGTGTCCTTAGATAACGAATGCACTACAACACATGTTTTCAAACTAACATTATTTATTTGTTGTATGCCACACGGGGGGAGTCATTCTATTTTCGGTGTCGTATGTTACGAGTTTTTATAAAAGTTCCGTTCCGGACCGATCGGGGAAGGGCCGGTGCGTCTTACATATTTTGTAATATCCTGTAAACACATTTATATACAAATTTGGCGTTTTATGGCGCACTAACGTGGGATTTCATGTCGCCGTATTATGTAAGGTTTCCTTTAATAAACTTTACGATGTATGGTAAAGGTGATTTTTTATACTTTTGTAAACATAGCGTAGATAAAGGAGAGATTGATGTCTATATGAGGCGGTTTATTTCATGACGAGTTAAAGGGAAAGGGAACAAAGCCATATATCTAGGAGAAAGTAGATAGTTAATGTTGGTACAAAGAGGGATTATGATACATAACACATGATAAACCCAGAAGGGGTAGGTAGATAGAGGTGCAACCGTCGTGCTTTTTTAATCAAAACACCTAGAAAAGAAACAACACACACTATCTGCATCACCTTAGTGACGCATCCAGAAACTATGTTGATCATGTCCGAAATAAATATTCGGTATTCACGAAGAGATTCATGTGTGTGCAGAAAGCGGGCCGCAAAGTAGGTACGTCGCAAAACTACACTACATTTTTCCGTTAGTGTAAACATTGCAAGTTGTAAACGAATAACGCAAACAGCTTATTATACATCTGTATCATATACGAGAGGCTTAAATCTCTGAACATAACATTCATCTGTTGCCCAAATCGCCATACATAGGCCACCACATAGAATCGTCTATGAAAGTCAGTCGTTGCTACTTATTATGTGGAAACTGGTTCCAATAAAACCATGACAAAATGTTACAGCTAGAAAAACAGATTTTAAAACTAACTCTGTTCTATTCCTTAATTTGAATATTTGTAAGTAAATATTTAAATTTCCTATAACATTGTCGAGAGCCTTGCCTAGCGTTACTTGGGGTGGCGTGTCGACATAATACGCTTACTCCGTCACCTAGTGACACACAATAATTTGCATATTATAGAGCCACTGTTCTCGTAATACTAGATAGATAATATATTGGTGAGGCATAATGCGAAAGATTGCACAATATTATTTACATAAACTAATAACCTTGTCAAAAAACGGTGTTATAACCCTTTGTTTGTCTCTTGTGTTTGTGACGGGCCGAAATGGATGGAATGATTTGAATGCGTTTTTTACTTGAAAGCTGGTTTAATCGAGACAGTACTTACTTCGTAACTATGTTTGAAGATGATCTATTCAGCCATTTAGAAATTACAGATCTCTTTTAATATATCGATGGTTTTAATGTTTGTATCAAAAATAATTTTAATTTTTAAAGTAATTAAGTAATTTTTACGAGCCCTATGAAGCATGTGTACGCTCAGTTGAAATACCACTAAGCGGTCACCCATCCTTAAACTGACCGCGCCAGGGGTTGCTTAATTCGTTGATCGTTCACCTAATAGCACGTACAATTGGCTATGACGAGGCACATTTAAGTAGATCCATACACTTTTTAATGTATAAGTATTCAAGGGAGCAGTATCAAGCAGCACTATTCGCAGTACTGCTTAAATAGCCAAGTAGCCAAAGTAAATAGCGACATTAATGTAATTATCTGCCCGCCTCAACATGGCCTGTTTATGGCCAATATCATTTCCCGGCATATTAATAAAACGTCGAGCCATGGATTACCAACATACACAAAGGTTACCAAAGTGTGTTAATATAAATCTGGCGTATGTAAGTCATTCTCGAATCTCGGCCTTAATAGATTATTTAGTAATACACTATTTGTAAGCGATAAACATTACACTGCATACGGAACTCTTTGAAGATGAAGCCTCGTGTAATTGAGTATCGAGCGAAGAGATAAGCAACGGTTACTGTGAGATTATTGGGACAGGTGCAACACGAATAAATAAATAGTAACTTACGTCTACTGGAATTACGTTATTATGAAAGTGTTATTTCATTTGTTTTATGTTATGATAAAAATTCAATTCTCATTTAGTAACATTTTACTTTGTTAGTTGGTAGAAAGTTTTTTATCCTGTCACGGCAGTGAATACACTAATCTGGTGATCCACGGTTAATTGTTTCGGGTCTGGGTGTTGTGGGACCGCAAGTCCCTCATAGTTCCTGATACCCACGACACAGATTTAACCTAGTGTGGGGTCAGGACTATGTGTTTGGACTGTTGGGTAGATATTTATTTATTTATTGACGCCCGTGACGCGGCCATCAGAAATCTGTATTCAATAACCCTTCGGATGCATCACCGCTGAGTGCTGTTGAGTACAAATGAGGCTACTAGAACCAGAGTGGCCTAACTGCATTTTGATGACCTTTGACCTATTTGTATTTTCGTAATTTAAAAATGTTAATCTACAAGTCCAGATTAAAATAAAATTGGTAACATCATCTTGGCATAGATGGCAGTACAAGTCCATTTTAGCCGTGGTTTAAATTGACGAAAATACAAATAGGTCAAAAGTCATCAGAATGCAGTTAGGCCACGCTGGTTCTAGCAGCCTCAAATATAAACTGTATTAAAATGATTACTTACCATTTCTTTCTTCAGGTATACGAGTTGTGAATCGAGATCAGTGGGTGGGCTGTCGCTGGGCGTGGCCGGTGGCTCCGGGGGCTCTGGCTCGCCCTCCGTGAAGCCGCTCAGACTCTTCGGCAGCGGCGGCATGCCCTGCAGGGACATGGTGCTGATCGCGCGGAACTGCTTGCGTAGTCTGCATAAATAAACATCATTTATTTATTTAACACTTCATACACATGGAGTATAAAGGCGGACTTAATGCTGTAAGCATTATCTCCCAGTCAACCTTAGGGTGATGCAGAGATGTACATGGAGGTGTAAAGATGACGATGAAATTTAAACACAAAAGAGACATATTTGAATATAAAAATGTATATATCTACACATAATACATGATATCTATAATAAATACATCATACACATACATCATCATTAAATCCAACTGAATATCTGAATGACTTTCGATATGAAAACATAGATTAAGTATTTAAATTATGCGCTTAGGCACTTTCAGTTTTTTTACTAATCAGTTCGAGTATGCAATGAATGCTAAGCCCTCCAGGCGTGTTCAGTCATTTTTTTTATTTTTCTTTCTACCTGATATTTTCCTGACTCAATGCCAGGTTCTGCCTGCCTCCATCATGATTTATTAGTAATTTGGTATTATGTGGGTCAACCCGGCGCGGCGTCTGATACATATAATCCAAAACGGCAACCAATTTTCGCCATTGCCTCGTTCGTTAATCGGCAGAGAGTATTACCACATCCCGAAATAGAAAACTGAATCCTTATTCTTATGTATAGGTTTGTAATTTAAGGTCAGGTCAGGTGTAAGGTAAGGTCAAGGTAAAGTATAGATAATAATATCCACTCGCCTTATTTGGATTCAGGAAATAAAAAGACAAAAATTCTAAAGCGACAATACATACACTTTATGGTAGAGCATTTTAAAGTTGTTTTTTACGATTAAAACATATAAATTTACCTACTGGATAACTAGCATATTTTTTCCTAAAAATATGATTCATTAAAATATAAGTTTTGTTCACGTGTTGGCGCTTTAGTATTTTCCAGTGACGATATGATACCGTTAACAAAGGAAAAATATGCCCATAATGATTAAGACCATAATTGAACTCGTTAACATATTCAATAACCAAGATAGCCTTCGGCATTGAATCAATGTCACATATTATTATTATGTACTCTGCTATCAAAAATGTTATGGTCGAGCTTATATGAAAAGTGTTGAAATTAGATATTGAAACGATGATATATTATCTAATCGCCTCATTTGTCTAGTGGTAGTGTACTAAGGTAGAGAAATAGATAAGGTCCTGGGTTCAAATCTCAGGTCGGGAAATCACAATTTCTGTTTGAGTTTACAATTTGATAAATTATGTATGTTTGATACTCTAAAATTAAAGATGGAGTAAATTTGATTCAATTCCACAAAAATGTGTTTATTTTCCTCGTATATTGGTATATATACGAGATTTAATAAAATAAACCAGTATTTAATTTAAAGAAAAATACGTTTAAATATTGTAAAATAAAATATATCTTTCCATTCTCACGCACCCAATTAAATGTAATCTGGAACCATTTTTAATGAATTCAAAAGGTACATCCGCGTTTTAATAATGAAATTATTTTAAAACAATAGCCAGTATTACGGAAATATATATTTCATGAATATATTACCATTATATTTTATAATATTTTTGAACGAAGAACGTTAACAATACCAGAAGAATCATGGACACGTTGCCGAACGCGTAAAGGAAAGAGAAAATTAAGGGATTCAGAAGAGTATGGAGATTTGAGTCTGCCGATATCTCATTTATCGTACGAAACGCAGCAGCAAGTCGCTACTTTAAGTAAGATTTCTGTGAGACGGTGGTACTTTACCGGTCCGGCCGGCCCTTAATGAGTTAGCCCAGAGGTTCCCAGACTTCTTTTTCATAGACCACTTTAAAAATTTAGCTGGTTCCAGTGGACCCCCTGCAGGTATATTTCTACTATATACACAAAACTCGAAAAAAAATGTGTAGATTAGATCCAACTATGGATATGGAAATTAGATGTTAGATAGGTGAAGTCAAGCCAACTTTTTAGTTCTTCACTATCGAAAGCAGATAAATTTTCGTGGTGGCCTACGAATTTTGAATCCCCATTTTTTTATCACGCCAACGTAGATCCCCGTCGAGTCTCCCGTGGAACCCCTGAGGGTGTGCCTGGACCACTTTTGGAACTAAGGAGTTAGACTAAACTGTCTACAGCCTGGCTCTACCTACTCCCTGTTGACCTTGTGCTTATTTTTAAAAAACCTCATTTAAAAGTAAGATATTTCTGGTTCTTTTTGAATAAGCTTGTCAACAAAAGTTATTTTATGTTTTAAAAAACAAATTCTCATTATCTTGTAGAAATGAATGAAGATAGGAGTAAGTTGCTTGCCAGCTGGTGGCAAGTGCCACGCCCGCCCATAAACACAGCTTTGAATTACAAATAATACTGTACTGGGCTCACCATCCCGAGACATGGCTATTATATTTAATAATTATTACTAAGTACCCTTTTCACCTTACGTAAATGCTACATACAAAATAAAATAATGAAGTCTGACATAATATATTCCATTAGAAAGATAACCTATAATTAGTAGAATAGGCATAACGTTTATTATTCTATTCTTAGTAGAATATGCATTACCGTTATTATTCTATTCGTATTAGAATAAGCGTGACGTTTATTAATAAACCACAATATATTTTTTAAGTCATTTTAAATTCTTATCGATTTATACGATACTTAAACAAAACGATGCATTCATTTTGTAAATATTTGATGCGATTATTATCTAATCGTAATGTTTACCAACAGAACCTTACAAACAAAATCATAATTTGTTATTATCACTATGTAAATTTTAACATGGGTGTAAAGATTGAATACGTACATAATGACCCCTTGGAATACAATAATCGATCACAAGAAACACTACAATGTTTGTATTATAACACAAGGTTTTTATTGTACAAGTAAAGCATCTTCAACGCAAGATTCTTCTGGCGTTATGAGCGTTCATAGGCGGTAGAGATCATTTACCATCAGCTGACCCGATTGCTAGTTTGCTGACTAAAAAAGCCTAGGCAAAGTTAGGAAATTAATAAAATGCAGTAAGATTTGACAGAATTAATAAAACCGATGTTCATTATAGGAAATTAAAATGCACGTGGATTAAATTATTGATGATACATACATTACGCACTCACACCTGTAATCCCCGAAGGGCTAGACAGAGTTGTAGGTAACCAATACACGCACATTTCGCCGAGCTTATTTATTGTTTGTTGATGTACTATAAAATCTCATGGTTAGTAAGGTAATGGTGACGCACTAGAATATTGGATATTGCGAACAGACAATACAAATTGTGTCATGTTAATTTATTCTATCACGAAAACTCGAATGAAACATAATCGTATTGCTAAAACACTTTTGTATTCTCGAACGTGATTTTTGTATTAACGCGGCTCGTTCCATATCCGTGACCTAGAAAATTGTACGTCTTTCTTACGAACCGGACAAAGAACATGACCGGGTTTAGTACCGCTGTGGCCTTTTACAAATAGTGTATTTTTGAATATAAACTAATGAGCAAATTTTTTGATAAATGTTCAGCAGTTATGTAGAAGGAATTCAATTCGATACCGAAACCATTGTTGATGTTATTTTATTTTTATAGTGAGAAAAATGTTTGTTTACATAAAATGTTATACCTCTGACTTTATTTACTTCGATCCTCTATTTCGATACAATAAAAACTGGAATATATTTGACAGCCTCGCGTGGCTTATAGTATCTATCTATCTAATTCTTATACATGTCACAAGACTTGTTATTTTAGTGTTGGGCCGAGAATCGGGCCCTATGTGTGTGGCTGTTAGGTAAATTTAGTTTAATAATCTATATATATAAAAGAAAGTCGTGTTAGTTACTCCACTTATAACTCAAGAACGGCTGAACCGATTTAGCTGAAAATTGGCAGGAAGGTAGTTTAGAGCCAGGAGAAGGACATAGGATACTTTTTATCCCGTTCGACCGCGTTTCAGTCAAATCACTATAAAACGTGGTATAACAAAAACACATCTGACATGACACAAAACGCAAATGACAGTGGAATAACAAAACTTAAATGACAGCTAAACGTAATTTTGTCTTTGGTTAAGTATGGTAAAAAAGTTGACAATTATAAAAATGATAGCTAAACGTAACAAAGTGATGATCTTTAGCAAAGTTGTTGTGAATGAGCCCACGAAGGTTTCTGAGAGGGTACGATCAACTTTCGAGACATGGCGCCACTGTAAGGCGTGTGTACTTTTATCCCGGAAAAAGCAGATCACGCGGGCGGAGCCGCGAGGGAAAGCTAGTAAATAATAAATAACATCCAACAGTCACACACATAGCCCTGACCCCACAGTAAGATACAAGTCTTGTGTCAGGAACTACGAGAGACTTTCGGTCTCACAACACCCAGACCCGAAACAAATATTTATGGATCAGACAAATATTTGTCTGGGTGCGGGGATCGAACCCGCGGCCTCACGATTCACAGTCGGCTACTCGCCCACTGAGCCACGGAGGCTGGAGGAGTTATTCTAACGTTAATTAATTTGCCGGAAAACTAATTCAATGCAATGCAACATAAATATTGAAACGATGACTCCTTTCAATGACAGGATTTCCCATAACATTTCCTTAATTCCTAAAACTCAATGACTATATGAAAAAAAATCCTACCCATGACCATTGTAGTGAAAAGTTCAATAACGTATAAAAATTGATAAGTATGCGCACCTGGATTTAAGGTCGTCATCCAGTATGTACGCGTACGCTTGGTCGTAGCCATCGGCGTGATCTTGGTCGTCCGCGCTGACCGTCGACGCCGGGTAGTTCACCTCCGAGTCCTCGGAATCGCATTGTCCGTTTTTGTCAACACATTCCGCGGCGTCCAAGCTCTCAGGCACGTTCGACTGCGAGCGCATCGTTTGAAGTTCGTATATCAACATCTCGTGGTTGTTCATGTCCCTCATCATGTCCATCTCAGGCGAGTCGTTCCCGTTGCACACGTTCTCCGAACCTTTGCCTTTATCTATAACGACATTCGATTCGTCTTTATTGTTGTTCCTGCTCGCTAGAATCTCCGAAATCAACATTTCCGTGACACGTGAAGTTTTCCTTTCTAGCGAATTGTTATTTTTGTTTTCTGTTTGATCGCGCACGACTTTTTCGGGCTGCTGATTGGCGACGCTGATTTGTTTCGATGGGCTGTTTCGTAATCTGTCGTCGAATTCCTGAACCTCATCCACAGAGGCGTACGGCGCCTCGGCCACCGGGCTCCGTGGCGGCTTCGCGTCTATTGGTGATGAATACGGACTTATTTCAGGCGACTGCTTAGTTTTGGCGTTTTCTAAACAATGCTTTTTTACAGGTAAAGGTTTCATTGGCTTCAACTTAGGTTTAGGCGATAACGGCGGTGGGGGCGCTTTGCGCAATGGCAACGTCTTTTCAGCAAAGCTCGATGACTTAGTGACTTTGCATTTAGAATCTTGATCCAGTTTGTTGGATGTGGACAGCGATCTCACTAATATCTGCCTGCACGTTTTGACCGCTTTTGAATTTAGTGATTCATTTGACTTTTTTATTGACGACGGTATAGAACAACTATCACTGGAACTCCTTCTGGAATTCTGTCCGCTGGACTTACGTTCGTCTGAGGACGAGCTTCGATCACTGATGACATCTCTGATGAAGGATTTTACGCGAGCCAATCCATTCTGCTTGGGCGATACCGTTGGCTGAATGGTGGTGTTGGATCTGTCTAATGTTTTCGCCCTAGAAGATACACTGTGCTGCTCCTGCTTCGAGAACGCACGTGATTTTGTGAAGTTAGCCTTGGATTCCGCAACCGCTTTCCTGGTTTTCGCCAGAGCCTCGGCCACCACGCTCTGGTTGGGCCGCGGAGGCACGGGCGGAGGACATTTCAACTTGCTGTTCTTCATGGGCTGCGCGTTGGTCTGTACCATCAACATGCTGAAGCGAAGCGTCACTCGAACGCTACTATAATATGAGAACTATAGTATTGGGAGCGAGATAACACCGCACCGTAATTCACAACACTCGCGAGCGCTCGTTGAGCGGGACAAGCACGTCCGACCGCCGCGAGCGCGCGACTCCGACTACGGTACGTCGGCACGGGCCACCACGGCGCACCGCTGCCGGCTGCTCATCTAGCCGGTAATAAGTACCAACGTTCTATTACTTGCTACTTTACTTAGAACAGGTAGTTTTACCATGGCTGTTGTAATGTTGCGGAGTTTAGGGCGGTTGCCGAACAATAGGTTGACCCGTACATTTAATAATGTAGCGATTGTTTAGCATGTGAATGAATGCAATAGTGAGTACCGGGTACCGTCGGGCGGCGCACGCGACATCGCATCGCCTCTATTGTTGGTCGTTTCGAAAGCACTCTCTGACCCATTGTTTTGTTATTCGAAATGTTACAGTACAGATGCAATTCACATGTTATTTATGAAGACCAGTACGCCTATTACATAGTAGGTATTCTTTGGATCTTTTGAGGAATGGTTGTTATAGAAGTTATGCAATATTGGCTATGGATATACCTTTATCTAAGCTCTTCATACAAATACAAGACATAACCACTTAAAATAGGAATTATTAATTCATACTTTACATTGTTTCCTATGTTTCATTCAATTACAATATGCTTAATAAAAAGACCCCATATCTTTATTATCTTGTAATTTTTTTACATTGAAGCAAAAGAAACTGCTCACTCTATATCTATTATCAATCTCAAGAATAGTGTCTTAAAATAAAAGATAAGTACTTTGGCATGTTTAAGCCATAGCACCCAAATGTTCCCTGCTATTATGTGACAGCACCATCCCACTGACAATTCTGATAAGTTTATACATTTATAGTTTATACTTATATGAAATAAATAAATGTGATACATACGTATGGACTCACATATGTAATCCCCAAAGGCATAAACAGAGGAGTAACCAGTACACCCACATTTCGCCACGTGTATTTCTGTCACATGATGTGATAGGGGGCGAGCCTATCTATTGGGCACAATTCCAAACTCTGGACTGATACTGAGCATTTTGTGATGGAAAACTCAAATTCTCTTTTACCCAGGGATAGAACCTGAGAACTCAGCATAGCAATGGTACCGCATGTGCAATACGACTGCACCACTGAGGCAGTCATAGACAGGCAGGCAATATGTGCAGTAAATATGATAGGAAGCAGAATACCCTATTTATTACATAATATAGTTAAACAATCCTAACACAGGATTAACATTCTTTCTAATAATATCAAATATCCATAATTGTTGGACCTATAACACTATCTATACATTGCATGCTCTTTCAATTCCCATGACACCACATTTTGTGCTGAGTAAGTTACAAAACAGAGCAGTACATATTTATATCAGAAATTATCTGTAATTACAATTAAAATACACATTTGGCAACAGCCAAGTCTAGATTCATTCAATAATTCAATTAAGCATTGGAAAGTTCCTAGTTTGAAAAACATAATGTGATTAATTTAATTTGTTAACAATGTCCTACAATAATCATAAACTTTTAACAAACTTAGATCCTGGATAGTTAATGGGTTATTTCGTCTTATTAGGAAAGTGTTTTTTTTTATTATAAGGTATGCGAATATGTATATGTATACTCATTAATGTCCTCAGGTCAACTGAAGGGTTGACCATGTGAGAATCATACGGATTTGATTATACAAGTAACAATAATAGGTGGTACGTATAAATTTACAACATTAATACATTTTAGGTCATCAGAACACATTTTTGAAGTAAAGACATGAACTACTCACCGAAACGTTCTTTACTTATTGTTGAACTTCCAGTCCTGCCTGCACATAGGGCACTGCTGCTGCGGTTGGGAGTGAAGCCACTTCACGATGCAGTGGATATGAAAGCAGTGGGAACACGCGCCCCAAACCAACGGGCAGTCGTCGCCGGGCAACTTGCAGTCGGGACAGCAGCTGTCGAAGGGCATGCGACAAATGCCGCAGTTATCGTCGTTAGCTACCCAACGCCAGGTCGCCACGCCTGTCCAACCTGAACAAAAGCTTTATATGCTTTAACAATGTCTAACCACATTGTCAATTATTCACGAAATAGAGAAACTCACTTTTAACAGTCACTTTCATAGTGCGGCCACATAATATGGAATGCTTGACTAAACAAATATAACCGATTTTACTATTTATACAAATAAGTCTTTCTTCTTCTTCTTTTAAAATAATGGCTTCCACCGATACAGCTCGGTGATTTCGTTGTCTTTAGTTATTGCAATTAGCCGTGTTTTGAAAATAAAATTTCTAACTTGACAATAATTGTTTACAATTTTTTTATTCTTCCCTTTTTTCGGGATGGCAGAAGGATTTACCTCATACAGCCTATTCATATGTGACAGGTATTTCAAGAACAATGAAACACGGGTGTAAGCGATTTTAAGATCTTGCTGGAGTTTTGATGTTAATTCTTTTCAGTATGATACTTCTTAGACGATTTTCGCTAAGCGAATCGAATGTACAACGTTGATCAATACACTTTATCAAAAGTCACCTAAATTCACTTATTTCAATGATTCCATACACTGTTAATCACCGTCAATATTTATTGCATAAATCCACACCACTTCTATACAGCAAACACAACTTTAAAGTTAAGTATCCACAAATAATACGTAATTAGCTGATTTATCGACTATAGTGAATGTCATGTAATATGAAGGCAATAGTTTAAGGATTTTAAAATTCAAAGGAATCTAGCGTGTCGTTTCTCCGCGACACCGTCTGTTTTCGCCGATTGGGGGTTAGTGGCTAAAATGTGCGGTAGTAAGTGTGCGGGTCGCGCATCTAACTAAAAAACATAAATATGTTATAATATATCTCCTGCTAGGAGAAACAGCTAAGTAATAAATAATCTGCTTCTCATTTATTATGTGACATATCTAATAGATTCACATGTCGGAAAAAACTAAAGATACTGTACATCGTGACGTCCGTTATAATGTTATTTAGGCGGTCCTCTCAGGACACTCACTCCCATTCGGAGTCTTACATGGCGGTAGACCCATCTGCCCAAAGCGTGGCAATTACTCACACGATAGGAAATTAATTTTAAATGAGTTAATTACTCTATCACATATGCGGTCAGGTTTCTCAATGTTAATATGTAAAATTTGAAACTGTTCATGTGTAAAATATGTATTAATATGTTAATAAAACGTAGGTAATTCATACTATATCGATGAATGTACATAAATGATCCTTCACCACACATTAAACAAATAAAACGTAAAACCTTTATGTAGTTTCTATGAATATTGAAGTTGTGTTTCGTGTATAAAAGTGGTGTGGATTTGTGCAATAAACATTGACGATGATGATCAGTGTATGGAAGCATTGAAACAAGTGAATTTAGGTGTTTTTTTGGACAAAGTGTATTGGTCGATCTTGTGCATTCGATTCACTTAGAGATTCGTCTACGAAGTATTGTACTAAAATGAATTAACACCGAAACTCCAGCAAGATCTTGAAATCGACCACACCCGTGTTCTTGAAATACCTATCAGATATGATGAGGCTGTATGAGCTAGATCCCTTTGCCTTCCATGCCAAAGGAAAAATTAGATTAAAATAAATGTCAATGTCAAATTATCCTGCACGACTGCGATGTGATGTGTTGGAGTTTATTTATTTTATCACATTTTATCAATTTATAAAGTGTAAACAACAAAAATGACTACGTTCGACTCTAAATACGATGTAAGTATCTAAGTCCCCTATGATATTGCTATATAAGGTAATTTTACTCGTATTTGACGAACTCGTATTATGCCTTTATTGTGGTTTTGTTGACATATTTTATTACCAAAGTATTTAGTTTATTTCAACAATAAATAATAAATTGGTCATCAGAAGATCAGAACAAAAGTTCCGTTGGATTTAATTGCATTTAGACGTCCATATGACCTATTAAAATTGTAACTATGCAAAGGATGAGTCACTAAAATATTTACCTATTATAGCTAGGTAGTTATTACTATTTAATAATGCTTTCAAAACAATCTTATAAAACGGCATTATTTGTTTCATTTATATTACCGACTAGCTTTTGCTCGCGGCTCCGCCCGCGTGAACATCATTTTCCAGGATAAAAGTAGCCTGTAACTGTCTTCAGGGTTCCATCTGTCTCTGTAGATAAATTCATCAAAAAAGGTTCTTGTTTGGTCTGGTTTTTTGGACTGCACCACGCTTACCATCAGGTGTAGTGAAATCACGTTGCCCAGCTGGGATCAAAAAAAAAAAATTATTGTCGCAAATAATTGTATTATAATTTCAGATGTACCCAACTGGGGATGTGGGGATTGTGGAGGGTGAGATGAACATCCCGGGGAGGGGGGGTGTGCCATCTGGTGACAGCATGGAGTTCAACACACTCGACGAACCTATCAAAG
Organism: Amorpha juglandis; assembly: GCA_949126905.1. NCBI lineage: Eukaryota > Metazoa > Arthropoda > Insecta > Lepidoptera > Sphingidae > Amorpha > Amorpha juglandis. The sequence goes on along the minus strand of OX421374.1, from coordinate 13,821,454 downwards.
AAACAGTTGTGAGTTGCAGTAGTAAATATTTTTACCATATTGCAAGCTTAACATTGGCAATTTAGTAACAGGACCTATATGAAAAAAGTATAAATACTCTGTGAACTAAGTGAGACTTACAGTAGCTTGTTAATTCATTTTGTAATACTGTAGCATAAGGCAAATGAACGGTACTTCTTCAAAGTTTATTCATTATAGTATAGAGAAACAGAGAATCTTTAGCCCCTTGAATGTGGCTCTGCCACAAATGGAATTTTGGAATTGTATGTTTCAAGTGTGCATACAGGAGCAACAAATTGCAAAATTATAAACACAGTACAATATAAGTTTTTCTATGACTGAAGAACTGTATATGTATTGATATTCTGTATTAGCAAAGCTTTTATTAAAGCTTACAATATACCTACAACATTTTTATCTAACTACTGTATTTTAAATATATTAAAAAAATTAGTTGTGGACAAATTACAGCTTTAGTTGCATACATAATGTAGTTGTTTCATATTATAATAATTTATAGGTATTTAATTTGTGAGCAATTCATCATTTGTGAGATAATAAACTAAGAAAGTGTTTATTTAATTGCAAATCTAGTTTGTGTGTTTTGAAAATAAGATTGCATTCACCTAATAGAAATAATTATATAGTCACAATCCATACACTTAATATTCTGATTTATGATGTTAATTTCAGTTTTCATGTATGTAACATAATATCTGTAACATATTATGATGCAAAACAATTTAAGTCTTTTATGCCTATGTATTTGGGTTTTTGTAACATTAAATTGATTTAGGTATCATTATATTTAATGTGATCAAAACTAAAAGTTCTTATTTTTTTTCCAATATTCTAATGTTCATATCTGCTTTGCCATCTTCTTTAGATTGGACACTTTCTTAAAATATCCATACAAACTTGTAGTCCTTTAATAGTAAATTAAATGTATGGCATATTATACCATGCCTACTATATCTATATAAAGCCAAATAATAGCAGTTCAGTTGATTCATTTCATTTGATGTGTATGGTTGTGTTCTTGATTGTTTTAAATCCTTACTTATTTTATCACCTATACAAAAATGATTAGGGCACAGAGTTTGGAATGCAACCTATTAGTAAGTGTATTAGCTCCTGCATTGTGTTTTAAATTGTTTTATTCCTTAATGTGTATTTAATCTAATTAATATCTAGATTATATTACAATGGCTTTAGATTTTTTATTTTCTATTTCTAGCTTCGAGATCTAAGGGCAGTGGGAAACAAATTTTATCATGTCCTCATTCCTAGAGAAAAATCTAGTTTGTTAAAAGAATGTGAGTAGTTTTATGTGCCATTATATTACGCCGAGTTGTTTCAAATCATTGGCAGTCTTTATTAATTGACATAGCTACATTTATGCACTCATAAATATAATTATATAATTAGAATTGTAACTTAGATGGATACATTTTGTTTGTCGTTGGTCGACACTATTCCTGGATTGCTCTACACTTACCATCAGGTGTAGCGTAGTCACTTTGCCGAGCCAGGATAAAAAAATAACCTTTAATTTAAGAATATTATTGATTAATACACTAATTACTAATCTTATTGTATGACATGTTGGTGATCCTTAAATAAATAAAAATAAAATATGTAATGATCATATTGTAATATATTTAAGTATGAGATTTTGAAAAATAGGGCCTATATTAATCACACCGAGGGTCTTTTTAGTGTTGTGTGTCAATCAAATATTTCTGATTATTGACAGCCTCCGTGGCGCAGTGGGCGAGTAGCCGACTGTGAAACGTGAGGCTGTGGGTTCGATTCCCGCACCGAGCAAATATTTGTCTGATCCTCAATTATTTGTTTCGGGGTCTGGGTGTTATGAGACCAAAAGTCTCTCGTAGTTCCTGATACCCACGACACAAGACTCATATCTTACTGTGAGGTCAGGGCTATGTGTGTGACTGTTGGGTGTTATTTATTTACCTATCTGATTTTACAACTTTAACTATATTTTTTACTAACTATAATGACACAATCTTTTAGGGGATCTATGGGGTCCGCTGTTATTGTGTACACTCATGGCAACCATCCTCCAAGGGGCAGAGCGGGTGAATGACATAAAAGATGGAGGCCCAGAGTTCGCCCAAGTGTTCGTACTTGTATGGATAGGAGCCGCTGTTGTCACATTGAATTCCAAATTGTTGGGCGGTAACATGTAAGTATGCTTACATTTATTTTTATTTTAATAGTAATTTTGTGTAGACTTAGTATAGCCAGTGATACTATCAGTGTTTAAAAGTAATTGTTATAGTTTCTGTTAAACTTCAATGAAGTTAGTCAATATTTTACATAATTTAATGGACAGGGAGCCCTCGGGTAGCTGAATCACTTGACTACTATCAAGCTCATTTTCCGTGAGTAGCTTCGTTTCGATGAGACGACCAACAATTCCCTATGCGAAAATTCTCTATTCTGGCAGCTAACAGAGGTAGCAAGGATAGAATATTTCGATTTGATGATACTCAAAAAATTATTATTTTATTTGTAGGACAATATGACAGTTAAATTATATAAATATTAACTAAGTAAAAACAAAAAAATCAGCTGGTTAGTAATCATACCTATTGGAAGGAGGGGCTTCCAATAGGTATCGATAACGAGGTCATAAGAATGATTACTAACCGGCTGATTTTTTTGTTTTGACTTAGTTAATATTTATATAATTTAACTGTCATATTGTCCTACAAATAAAATAATAATTTTTTGAGTATAATCAAATCGAAATATTCTATCCTTGCTACCTCTGTTAGCTACCACAATAGAGAATTTTCGCATAGGGAATTGTTGGTCGTCTCATCGAAACGAAGCTACTCACGGAAAATGAGCTTGATAGTAGTCAAGTGGATCAGCTACCCGAAGGCTCCCTGTCCATAAGGGAGGGAGGGAAAATATAAGGGACTTCGCGTCTCCGTCCGCGTGATCCTCTCTTTTTCCGGGATAAAAAGTAGCTTATGTTCATAAGGGATAATGTAGGATTCTAATTATTTCTAATGATGAAAGAATTTTTCAAATTGATTCAGTACCTTTTAAGTTTATTTGTTACATACAAATCTTTCCTCTTTATAATATCAGTGTAGATTAAACAACAACAACTAAAAATAATAAAGAATTCCAGAAATACAATAAATATTTGAGTATGACTTAATTAACAAGTGTTAGTTCAGTTGCATTCTGGGGTCAGCCAGCATATATCCAGCAACTTCAGGCCGGCATAATTCAACCAGCCGTCGAGGGACACAATGTATCTCGTCGGTCGTCATTATATTGGTGTAGGTCTAGTGTATTCACTTTGCCGTGACAGGAAAAAAAAAATAGTATAAAAGTGTTTTTCATGTCGAGTTTACTGTTATCAGATTCTACTAAATGGATTTTCATTGTTAATTAGTATGAAACACTAGGATATTTATGTATCGGGTTTATCAGTTGTTAACGCGACCTTGTAAATGCGGTAAATGTTGTAAGGAGAAACACTATGCTATTTTAACCAATGCTAAAACAGAATGAGTTGCCACAGAAAGTGAGAATTTTTAGTCATGTGTACTGTGGTTGCTATCCATTCGGCTACAAAAATAATGAGGTATCCTCCCAGCAGTAAGTCTGCATTGCAAGCACTAACCGGCAGACGCGATGCAGTTGCTGCTGTGCCAGAATGAAACATCGTTTAATATTCGACACTTATAATAATCGCTATATTAGTCTAGTGACAGCGTACTTAGCCTGACAAACCGTGAGGGTTCAAATCCCTTTCAATATGGAAAAAATACTCGCGTTGTCCGGTATTGGAGTTTGTACCTGATAGGCGATAGGCTCGTCCTTTTTTCGTATGGGACGAAAATAATCTTGGCGAAACGTAGGTGCAATGCTAGTTTCACCTATGCCTACCCCGTCGGGGATACAGGTGTGAGCTTTACATAGTACTACTATTCAACGGATTTTAATGCAGTTTTCAGCAACAGATAGAATGATTCATGAGGAAGGTTTATATGTATATCACGCTATGACCCATGGGAGCAGGGCAGTAATATGCAAGTGAAACCGCAAGGGGCAGATAGTGTGTTATAAAGGAGTGTATGCACTGCGTTTCAGATCGTTCTTCCAGTCGGTGTGCGTGCTCGGTTACTGCTTGCTGCCGATCGCCATGTCCCTGATCATCTGCCGCATTATACTGTTCAGCACTCAGACCACGTTCCTGTTCTTCCTGAGGTTCACCATATCCATGGCAGGCTTCCTTTGGGCCACTTATGGTGAGTTTTTATTTTTAGGGCCTATTTAATAATGAGGAATGAACGGAGGTCCTAGCCCCTGTGATGGGCTAGTTAGATTCAATTAGATTTTATAATGTCCAAGATTTATTCCCCAATTAACTCCGAGTTTCTATTCTACCAAAACGTCAGTTGATATTTTTCTATATTCAGTAATGAGCATAAATCATAACTGGCCGAGTGGTTAATGGCCTGTTTCACAATATTCGAGTAAGGTTTAACCGGCCATTATTAACGTAATATAAGATAGCTATTTTTGAAAGTACCTAGTAAAGTAGTAGACAAATTGTAATTTTTTTGTTATCCTGGTTCGCAAAGTGTTATTATAATTTATTGGTGTCATTATAATTTGGTGGTACCAACCCAGACAGCCTCTCGCATACTAGGGGCCTACCACCTTGAAACGTTGTAACGTTACAATAAATAAAGATTGCTTTTTTTTTCAGCCGCCACCAAATTCCTAGGTGACAGTCAACCAGAGGGCAAAAAGCCATTGGCTGTGTATCCTATATGCCTGTTCTACTTCATACTGTCCTGGCTAGTCGTGTCTCGTAGTAATGTGTAGTTGTATTTAAGTGTATTTATTGTGATACAAACTTGAACGTTTTGTGAATAAATGTTTACTTAAGTGGTTTAAATTGTATAGAAGAAGTGCGAAATAACTTGGCCGGAGTGTGGTTAGTCACGAGCCGCGTTGCAGCTATTATTTTCAGGGTATAACCCCGTTTAGTTGGAGAATTTCTCGTATGACATAGGCGAGAAAATAGCAAGACACCATCATCTATTAACGTTTAATAATTATCGTTAAGTTGCCAATTTCGCGGAGTACTCGTAGACGTAATCGTTTTCCGTAAATAAAGAATTATTTATTAATTTATGTTCACACAGCTTGATTTTAGTTGATCAACTGACGAATAAAAAAGCTGTATTTATGTTGATGAATCCTATTGTCTGTTCAGTGTGAACCCGTTGTAACGAGGCCGGGTTATACGAGTCTTTTTTTCAAACTGTATGGTGCGGCCTCTGTAAACAAAAGGCCTATGTGCCGTGTACACTGACCAAGCGAGCGACATCTAGTGTCAATTCATGTCGACTATACTTATTATCTAATAAAGGTCGCAGGAAGTCGCTGGATGCAGGCCGCTTCCAACAGGTCGGTATGGAAATATTTGGGGGAGGCCTATGTTCAGCAGTGGACGTCATATGGATGATGATGATGATGATACTTATTATCAGGGCCCGAAACTCCCTATAAATAACGGTACCGGTAACGAAGAATTTGGGTTATTTTTAAGATTCAGGTCACCCGTTACAAATCGTAGTCAACATTTTCGGGGTCGATTATGAAGAAAATCTCGCACTAGGTCCTCATATCCTCATGTATGTCGAGCGATAAATTCTTTCCATCTACATGTTTAAAGGGTGACGTGAGATGTTGAGGTTCTAGTAAAGTGACTATCTTCAGCCTGGCCAAGTTATTTCGTGCGTATAGTATTTGTGCAATGTCGTGGTGTGACGCGCGGATGGCCGTGGAGTTGAGAGAATTGTCTTAACACAATCCACAGTTCTACGAATTAGATTATGCACTTCGATAATTGTATTTGTTTTTATTAGGTTTACTTTATTAGTACACATGCAATGTCCAACTTTCCGGGCTACTTCAGGCACTCAAGAAAAATATGTACATAATCTAATGTTAGATCTGTTTAGGTCTACATTCAATCATCATGATCAAGTTTGTATATTTGAAATGGATGCAAATTGTTGAAGCGCATATTTTTAATTTAAGTACTGTGCTTGTGGGTCACCGGTGATACATAGTGTGATGGGAGCTTACCGATATTGCTGATATCGCAAAACCACCAAACACGAATATTTGAATAAAATAGAGTTTATTCGTCAGTCATATTTTAACATAGCTCGTCTATATCAAATGACGCGAACCATTAAAACTGACACAATCCAGATATTTAATAAATAGTTTCTTTCTTTCTTCGTTAAGATTCACTCTTATAATGAATGAATGAATCTTAAATTTTTTGAAGTTTTAATGTCGGGGTATATCCACATGTATGTATGTCCCTAACCGGACATGGTCCAAATTAAGATAAACTCCGTCAAACTAGGGCGAATGGCAGCCCTAATATTACAGTATTGATTTGCGAGTCACCGGTGACTCATGGGGTAAACTAAGCTTAGTGATACCATGAAACGTTCTGGAGGGTTTCATTTGTCGACTCCCAAATAATTCATGTAAAATATTTGACGTGGTTTCGATAATAACTCTTAGATTATGGCACAATATAAAGTAATATAAACATTCCTATGTTCGTAATTCTATCAAACTGTATTAGATAAAGGCAATTTTGTATATATTATCAATTAAAAGGCTATTTTCTGTCCACTGTACTTTTCATTTTTATTAATTTTCCTTAAAATAAAAACATAGAAAAATACACAATAAGTTGAAATTCGAGGGATTTCAGTGCGTAGGTTAGCTTGCACATATTATTATACATTCTGCCTTGCTTACTAAGACAGCCGTGACTACAAGAAAATTGAGATTACACCGATATGAGATTTTTGTCGCTGTTTTGGAACATGTACAGTCAAATGGGGTAAAAGATTAAAGGGGTAAATCATGGCGAGTCTTGAAGAATTTATTGAATGGATCGATCAAACTGTTCAGCTTAATTTTGTGCAAAATGTGTAAAACCAACCCCAGTAGTGTTCTTGATTATCCCTTTATGTCAAATCATCCCAGTTGACAGTTATTTAAAAAATATATGAAGAAAATGTGCTAAAGAAACAAATCTCCACGTTGATTCCGAATCAAATAATTAATTGAAAAAACAAGTAGCGGATGTCTTAGTTAGGAGGGCAAATCATTCTTACAAGTAAATCACAATTGTTTACATACATAGCCATTTATAAATTAGCACGATTAACATTAATAAATTGTACATATTGCAATTAAAATAGTATGCTAATAACAAACACTAAAATATTGCAAATTATAATTATATTTTTTTTATTAATAATAATGGCTTCGCACTATTATGTATTTCGCCAATAACACGTCTATTTTATTTCCAAATATTCACAAGCACGATGAAAAACCGGTGTGGTCGATTTCAAGGTCTTGTCGGAGTTTTGGTGACAATTTCTTCCAGTACGATGCTACACAGACAATTTTCTCCAAGCGGATAGAACGGTCAAGGGCTCCGACGAAAATTGCCTCATTTCAAAGTCTCACATACTGTTCATTGTTAATATTTACTGCACAAACCCACACCACTTTTATACAATAAACAACTAATTCCCAGTATATGAAATAAATTGATTATGTTGCCGACTATACCTACTGTGAGAATTCCCGCCAAAACTCCTCTTATTAAAATTGATATTGATTACCTACAGTGCAGCGACTCCTAAAGTGAGTTCCGTGCAAAAGTCACTAGGGTTCCGCGAATTAGTAACATTTGTCATTGAATTCCGGCGAACGTGTGATCGGATTCACAAAATATCCGACCACATTGAAGATGAACTCATACACATATTAAATGCTTCTGATATGTTTGTTCATGTAGGGTAATAATAATTTAACATAAAGTTCAATTGATAAGTGTTCCGTAGCTTTAAAAGTTTGGGAACCGCTGATTTAGCCAGTGACTTGTCTTATTTAAAATTACAAAATTTTACCTCATATATTTGCTAGATTGTTTAAACACATAGAGCGACATTTATCATAAATGCACGATAAATTGTTTACAATCGATAATCTTAATTATAAAATATTTCTATCACATAAATAACATTATAATATAAGCATGCAACGTATAACGTAAGCACAATGCATAACAAAATATCACCAAGATACGTACATATTACGATATTGCATTTATTACACATTTAGCGAATTAGTGCAGAAAAATATTTAATTGTCCAGAAATTTTTAAATGTTCAATTATGAATGAAACATAAAACGTGAAATGAACATCTAGGAACTACTTCAGTCTAAATACTGACTACGTCAATACACACGGTTAGGGACAATATATTTTCATGTAAATTCATCGAAAAATTTCAGTTCAGATTTGTGACAGATCCGTACAGCCATAACAATACTTATTGGAATGTTATAGAGTAAATAATTGCATCGAAACATTAGAATTATGTTTTATACATATGGACGTTAAATGTAGAGGACATCGTCTCTTATAGGTCGTCACACATTAACTGAAACAGTTGAGTGGTGGAGAGATATTCGGTTGAATAATCGCTCTGTCTCTTTCATGGCTAAAGCCCCCTTTTAGATGGAGTTTCCCGCACGAAACATGAGAATATAATAGATTTTTTCTTCTAAATATTTTCTAGGCCACGTCATACAATTTCAAAAAAAGAACCGTATGACGACTTTTCATAATTGCCAGCTTTTTATTCCCCAAGTCGTACCAGAAACTATCCATCGAAATGTGTTTTAACGCTCGTCCATTTCTCTAAATCTATAGGTTTAGGAGTGACAGTTTTAACTGGACTCGGAGCCGCTGGATGATTTGTCGGGGGTGCGTGGTGGGGATGGTTTGGGCGACGTCTTCTGCGGCAGCTGATACGACATGTGCATCTGTATCGTGTCGCGTGCCTTCCTCGCGTTCTTGTATGTGAGAGAGTTGGCCCGCGGCTTACGTCTAGAGAAATGTCTCTCCACCCATTTAAGCATCGCTAGTACTGAATCGGTCGACGACAAACGACGCTCCGCCGATGTTTTTATGATGGTGGATGACGCGATACGGAACGTGGCCGCCATACCTTTCAGGGCCTGGGAGAATGGAGTTAAAAAAATTGATTAAACGAATCAAAAAAGTATGGACACGTATCTCTGTCGTGCGAGATTAATATCAACTTATTTCTGGTTTGTTATACCGACATACAAATTGTAAATATTTGCGCTTGAGATGCTTGTTGGGGACTCTAGAATACTGAATTGTGATATTTTTTATTGTAGTAGACATCTATTTTATTTATTTATTTTTTTATTGCTTTAATAGGCAGACAAGCAAGCGGTCCCACCTGATGGTAAGCGGTTACCGCCGCTCATGGACATCGGCAATGCCAGGGGCACAGCCAAGCCGCTGCCTACCGAAAAACCTTTTCCGAGCATGGCAAAGTGCACTGCTGCTGATGGTAAGCGCAATGCAGTCCAAAAAAAACAACGACCAGAATCATGCCGGCTTATATAAAAGCTTCACATGAATATCCTACCACTAGCATACTTACGCAACAGTTTTATTAGTTAGTAGCTTACCAGCATGGCGTCTTCATCGGTGTTGTCATCACCAGCGTAGATAATCCTGATCCTTTCACTCCAATCGAGACCAAACGCTGTCCTCAAAATGTAGATAGACGCTCGACCTGTCAGAAACAAAAACCTCCGTTTATATTTAATCTAAACTACTTTTTGGTGCAATTGCAAAAATTCTCAGGAGCGAATTGACAATATTATTACACAATAGGGTATTTGACAACGCTACTTTTATACATTATATTTTTATATGGAACCGAAAATAATACGGAAAATATTTTTTTTGATGAAAACAGAATTAAAATTGGGTAAAAAATGAGTCCGCGTTCATATTTTAAGTATCGGTATGAATAAAGGTGGAGGCGTATTGGGGAAATCTCACTATCTCCCTTGTACGCGTGCACCGTATGGCGTGGCCTATGTTGTGACGTAACACGAAATGTCGTACATTCTTTTGCTTCATTTAACAGGTACCCCTCCTGCCAGAAGATTTTAATGGTTTGGGGTCAGGTTGAGGTAACATCACAAACATAATGAAGAGTAGTCAAGAGTACGTCGGTCGTAAATCTTTGTGCCAGGCTTATTTTACTTCTTACCTAAGCAGCATGACACATACATAAAAGGATAATCATATTATGGTTAATATTTACAAGTGACCTGTTTTTCATTAGGAAACGGATGCTAATTTACACAATATATGTAAAACCCCTCCTTATTCCGAGAATCGATCGTATATTAAACCCGTTCCTTTTTACAAAGAATGATAATGTTTATGTATATGTGTTGTTAAAATTAACATGTTCTAACATATCTTTTGAAATTAACAAATCACGTGAATCAAGTACATACCTGTGTAAATATACCTAATTAATATTCAAATTCCTAATTGGAATGAGGCGATCGTTACTAGAGACAGCGTTGCCAACTTGGGGGTTTTCCCCCTAAATTTAGGGGGAAAAAATCTCGACAGGGAGTTTTTTAGGGGGAATAATTTTTTGGGGGTATTTTTAGGGGTTAAATTTTTATTGAATTTTTTTCTATTCTATCGATATATCGAATTGTAGGAAGGAAAAGACTAGACTTTATTAGAAAATGATTAACAAAAATAATATCGAATAGCTAAAAAAAAAAAAAAACAACATTCAATACTTATTCTGGTATTTGATGTTGTTTTTTTTTTTTTTTAGCTACATCCGATAGATATCGAGCACCCCTAACTGAATAACTATTCTAATTTATGTCATTATATTGAAAATGATATACTTGTGTCACCGTCAGGGGGTTTTACTTTGAATTTAGTGGGTTTTAGGCTAAATTTTAATTGCTTTAGGGGGAAAGTTTTCAAACAGTTGGCAACCCTGACTAGAGACATCGCCTTGTTACACTCTTGAGCTCATTCTTGAGCTCACCTGTGTGGGTTTTTTTAAGCGCGGCAAAGCGATTACATTGGACCTGTAACCTTACTCTTGAATCCAATAGTAAACCAATGCTAACCCCATAAAACAATTTTGATAACATTGGATTAAAATTAAAAAAAATAAAAAAAAATAAAGGTCGCAGGATGTCGCTGGATGCAGGCCGCTTCCAACAGGTCGGTCTGGAAATCTTTGGGGGAGGCCTATGTTCAGCAGTGGACGTCTTGTGGCTGATGATGATGATGATGGATTAAAATTGGAACGTAAATTCCGATTTCAGCGCAGTCCCAACACAATAAGTAGCTGTCAAATAACTGTCAAACTAGCGCCCAGAGTGTCAATTTTAGCTATAATGGATTGGACAATACCGTTTTAATCGGCATTTTTTTTGTTTGGCCTACTTATACTAAATTAGCCCGAGTCGGCTGTTTTCATCTACATCGGACTTTTGGGTGACCGCTTTAGGCGCTCTCAATCCTTTTATTTAAGTGACCATGCTGAGAGCACCCCTGTGGGTTACGAACCTCGGTCCGGGACGGTCGCTGGATCTGGACATTAAAAGAGGCCATAACCCGAATTTATTTTGGCATTTCACAAAAGAATATAATATAATTCATAAAAGACCTACGTCTGATTCTGTTTCTTGGTGCTTCTTCTCAGACCAGTCCAGCCAGCAACCAGACCAGCATTTCCGAAGCAACCAGTAGAGACATTTTAATGAAATTTATCTATTTTTGACATGTAAAAGAGCCCTTTGTGGCCTACTTGCAAAATAAACGTTTAGACTTTATACATAGTTATTTCTGTACATAGTGCGTTAGGCTGCGGTTAGACGACGCGAAAAATTTTTCAGTCATAGCAAATGTATGTTTTATTAACTAGGACTTAACGTTGAAATTCTTTGTGAGTAACTAACCACGCGGCGACCACGCTGCGACCACGCGGCCGCCGCGCGGTTGGAGCGTTGCGAAGAATTAAACATTATGGCTTAGTCAATAGAGTTTACATTAGTTTTTCGAGTGATTCGAGCGAGGCGCCCGCGCGGCCGCTGCTCGATCGCAACGCGGTGGGATTCCTTGTCATATAAACGCGCCCTTAGAGTGTTACCTTTGTCCCACTGCACCGGCGGGCGCGCCTCTATGGCGCAGTGCGCGGGCGCGGGCGTGAACCCGGCCGCGGTGATGAGCCGGCGCGCCTGCTCGGCGAGTGCGCCCCTCCGCGCCGCCGGCGTCTCGCGGTAGTGGAACGTGAGCAGCGCGCCCTTGTTCTCCACCCACGCGCCGTCGCGGCACACCTGCGCACGACACGCTACCAGTTACCACTGCACACAGCTACCACGGAATTGTGTGTGTGCAATTCACACACGACAGAAGTGAAACTTCAGAATAATTAACATAAATTAATTAACCAGTGGACAGAACCTGATAAAGGTCGCAGGAAGTCGCTGGATGCAGGCCGCTTCCAACAGGTCGGTCTGGAAATCTTTGGGGGAGGCCTATGTTCAGCAGTCCTGTCCTGTGGCTGATGATGATGATGATGAATTAACCAACGAATTTTAATACGCAAATGCAAATAAAACACGTGAATGATACACCACGTTGTTGACACATTTTCCGAAAGCTTCGTTGTACGCAGACGCAGACACGTGACAGCATACTTGTGATCTATCTCATTCTCTCGCAGGCCAAAACTTCGAATCGTTTATACCGTATCATGTAAATGTGACGATAAAATTGGTTTAATGAGTTTACACAATCATTTCTATGTAACTTGTATGATCTGTCGTGACTGAATTCAAGTACATTCAGACGATAAGTACATTACTATTTTTGCCAATAATTTTGTGCAAATAACTAAAACGCACATACATATTAATCTTGCAAAACAAATTATAGGTAATTTTATTATATTTTTTTAAATATATATTTAGATGAAATTTTATACCATTATCATATAATTTCTTCTATACATTACCGCAATATTTTAAAATTTAATATTTTATAGATTTGTGGATTTTGAAACTACCGGGTTACTGATTTCTACTTCTTAGTACTAGTTCTTAGTACTTCTACTTAGTCTAGGCAAAAATCACTAACCATGATATATTAAAGAAAGGTATACCTTATTTACGTAATTTACCTGTTCCTGCAGAGATTTGAGGAGTTCCACGACTTTGTCTTGCAGTTCCATGGGCATGGGGTGCACGAACTTACTGCCATCCGGGTGCAGGATCTCCAAACCATGGTTACCGGCGTACGTGATGCCTTCCATGCCAACCTGTACAACAAATAAATAATGTAAAGTGAACGACAAATAAAATATCCTAAAACCCCTCGTCTATATTAAGTTTCACTTCAAAGACGGGTGATATATTAGTGAGTAAATCTGCTGGCACACACTACTGAAATCCTAGGACCCAATTTTATAAAACCGCCAGTGGATCAGTCAGAGCCAACCAGCGTCGCCCTGCTCCGGCGCAGCGGTGAGACAACGGATTTATCACGACTGCCATTCGAATAAATTCGAATTATGCCGTTTAGGCCCGCCATCTCGCCAATGGATCATCTCACCAACGTGGATACGATAGGTAGAGCCACGCTGTTGAAAGCTTTGTCTACAGCATAGATGGACCGGCTTGACCGGGTTGTTACCATTGTCTCACAGTAAATCGACGAGAAATAAAATCTTTCTATTGCATTTCGTATGACGCATGAAATATCCAGCCCAAATCCCCTTTCCAATTCCATAATTAACCCTTTCCTTTAAGATCGGCAAAATATTTATGATACTTCTAGTGTTGTGGGCGTTAATGAGTCGCGATTATTTATTAACAAAAATAAAAGTCGACTCGCTATGGACCAAATTATTAACAACGCCGACTCGCCAGTGGATCACTTACTTAAATCACGATCCAATATGTAAACAAATATCAACCTAATTTTTAAATACCTATTTCCTTTATTAGGACGCCTGTTAATTATACCGAATGAATAAAGAGAACCTCAGATACCATTCAATTCATACGTTGCGTCAATATTTGCATGGACTATTGACCAACATTTTTCGCGCGATAATTTTGTTTACATCATTCGTAAACATGGGGACCAAAGACTAGATTGGTAAACTTAAATAAAATGCACAATGGTTGAGCCGTAACTGGTGAAATATCTAGTTGGTTTGCAACAACGAGGTCTGCGCTATCGACATGAACTTTGACTGATTTATCATTGTTTTAAAACGAAAATATTTATATACCCTTGATAATTTGTTAACCCGGTTTGTGGGCACACGCTACATCGCTGTTTGCTGTTACGTAAGGTTAAGGGGCCGGACTCTAATTTTAATGTTATTGGCTGCTTCGTGTTTGCTTTGTTACTTTACACTCATTCAACTATCTACGTAACATGGCAGCTCAAATAATAGATAACATTATTAGTCACAATATTCATTTTTATTTATGTTTTATTCAATTTGAAATGATCAGGATGTTAAGCGTAAGGTGCTAATCTGGAAATGCAGCCACACTCCAAAGGCAGCCTCAGCGGCACAATGAGGAAATAGCCAGCTATGAAGCGAGAAACCGTGAGCTCGATCCCGCACTGAAACAAATTTTTATGTGATCCGTAATATATGTTACGGGTCTGGGTGTTGTGGGACCGGAAGTCCCTCACAGTTCCAGATACCCACGATACATGTGACATGATACACGATACATGTCCTCCGCTTACGAATGGTGAACCCCCATTTTTTTTGTCACGCCAACGTAGACACCCATCGAGTCTTCCCTGGACCCTCGGGGGTCCACCTGGACCACTTTGGGAACTAAGACTTTAGATCGAAAAACTGGGATCAGGCAGGATAGAGACGAATTACTTCGATGAGGGGACGCTTAAATATTATTCCCATTGGACTTATCCATGTTTTTATCCTGGGATATACCCAGAGCAAAAACAAAAACCATACACATGATAAAAGTTAAATTATCTGCGAAAAATAAACATAAATGTACAAAGAGAACATAAATACATAATTAACATCTTGCTAAATCACATTACGTACTCTGTATTAGTTTCCACAGTAAATTAGCACAAACATAGCATACATTATCATCTGGACTACCTGAGCTAATTATCATATGACTTATTTATAATACCCATATTCGATACGAAGTGACGAAGTTCCAAAACGTTGTTTCCAATGTAACACAAAATATCTATCACAATGGGATGCACTTTTTTCAGCATTTTCTGCCAAAACTCTTATTGCCGGGGATTTTAACGGCCACCACACAAACTGGTCGGTCAAAACAGACACGAGAGGAACTCAAATTATGGATTCGGCACTTGACAATAACTTTATATCTCTTAATAATGGTGCGACCACACGGTTGAAGCTTGTCAATGGAAATATACAAAAGACTTCACCGGACATATCTTTTGCTTCTTCTGATCTGGCTATCAAATTTATTTGGCAAGTTTCTAATGAAAACCTAGGTAGCGATCACCTTATAATTCAATTATCGATTAATATACAAAATGATTCTTATTTTATCAAAAGTCGAAATTTTAAGAGAGCAAATTGGGAAGGATATTGTCAAAGTATTGCCGAAAATCCTATTAGGTTTGATGTCGGCCCTGATAATTTACAAGATATGTATAATCTCTTCATTAATCAAATTTATAGGGCAGCAGATATATATATACCCTACAAGAGGTACTATAATAAGCCAGAGCAAAAATTTTCTCCGAAAGAATATTGGAACCCTCAATTATCCAAAGTAGTTGCTCAACGAAGACTGGCTTTGAAAACTTTTCGGCGTAACCCAACACCAGTAAACCTGACTAAATTAGAGGCTTTAACTCGTGAATCACATATCCTTATACGTAAAGCAAAGTTTCTTAGCTGGCAAAAGTTCTGTAATTCAATTGACGAAACAACCTCGGCTTCGGTCCTATGGCGCCGCATGAGGTGGATGAAGGGTGTAAGACAAAAGAAGTTGTGTTGTTCTTTTGAAAAACAGAGCGAACTATTGTTTTCACTTGCACCACACTATGCTGCAAATGCCATGCCAACCTTTTCTTCTAGAAATCAGCTTTTAGAATCAGACTTTTCGATGCAGGAACTTAAAAGCTGTCTGAAAAAGAAGGATACAGCGCCAGGAGAAGATAGTATAACCTATTCTATGATCTATCATCTGCCGGACACAGGAAAACAGTTTTTACTCCGGTTGTATAACAACATTTTGTGTTTTGGTGTGGTCCCCAAGCAGTGGCGAAATATACAAATAATTGGTATACCTAAAGCTTATTCTAACCCTAATGTTGAACCTAAACTAAGACCTATATCCTTAATGTCGTGTTTGTGTAAAATCTTCCACTTAATGTTATCTAGGCGTTTAGAATGGTTCATAGAGAAGGAAAAAATTCTTTCACCTCATACGGTTGGATTCAGAAAGTCTCAATCATGCTTGGATTCATTGAGTCGTTTAGTGACACACATACAGATTGGGTTTTCAAAAAATATTCAAACTCTGGCTTGTTTCTTAGACATTGAGAACGCCTACAATAATGTGTCTGTTGATGTTGCAATGAGAATTTTGGATAAGCTGCAAATAGGCACCAAAATATGTTCATATCTTTGGTCTTTTCTGAGCGAGAGATATTTAAATATTAGGTCTGATAATAAACAAAATATAATCTCTAGATCGACCAATAAAGGCCTCGCGCAAGGGGATCCGCTGTCTCCATTGCTATTTAACCTTATAACATTTGAAATATGTCAAAAAACACAAAATGTATTGTCATTGCAATATGCCGACGATTTTGTTTTATTTGTTAGTGACAAGGAAATTAAAAAATGTGAAAAAGATATTCAAGATGCTTTAGACTCTGTAACCAAATCATTAGACGAATTAGGACTAACTTTATCTCCGAACAAGTCAAAGTATTGCATATTTAGCAGGGGCAGAAGAAGATTATTTCCTACTCTAAAAGCAAGTGGACAAATATTAGATAGGTCAGAATGCATAAAATATTTAGGTATATGGTTAGATGAGAGCCTACGCTGGGGAAAGCACATTAACGAGATTAAAGATAAATGCTCTAAATTCCTTAATATTTTAAAGTTATTGGCCGGTAGTACTTGGGGTGTTCATATGAAACATTTACGCAGACTATACATATCGCTTATTAGGAGTAGGTTAGATTATGGTAGCTTTTTATATGACTGCGCTGCTAAAACACATATCAGCAAACTTGATAAAATCCAAAATCAAGCGCTTAGAGTTGTGGGAGGATTCATCAAAAGTACCCCAATTCACGTCATGGAGTGTGAGCTAAATTTGATGCCCCTATGTTTAAGAAGACAATTTTTGGCTTATAAGTTTATGTTGAGGAGTGTATCCCGGTCTGGCAATGTTACTGTTGATCTGATATCGGATTTAAGTTCTCTTTGCCACTTAAGTTATTGGGCTAACAAAAAAAAACCATTGCTTATGAATAAGTTTAATGATGTAAAAGAGTTTGAAATAGCCTCATCAAATGTTCTTAAAATGTTTAGTCTAGATATCTGGGTATCAGCCATTGACTTGCAAGAAAATATTAACACTGATTTAGAATGTATAAAGGACAACAAATACAATATAGAACCTAATATCTTATTAAAGAACGTAATAATGGAAATCTATAAAAAATACTTTGGTTGGCAACTATTTTTCACAGACGGATCAAAGAGCGTTCAAGGACAGGGGGCGGGATATTTTTATCAAAATTTAGACATCAAAAAGGGGTTTAAAATAAACAGCCACGTCTCTATGTCACTGGAACTCATTGCGATCTTTCAAGCCATGTCGTATGCCGCTGGTCAAAGATTAAATAAAATTGTTATTTTTTCTGACAGTAAAAGCGGTTTGCAACATTTGGCTCGATGCGCCTCTGGTATCAGAGGTACATCGATAGCCTATGATATTTTGAATATGATCCACAATTTTAATAAGAATGGCATTGCATTCAGATTGCAATGGGTTCCAGCACATATAGGCGTTAGGGGTAATGAGGAGGCTGATCATATATCAAAAGTAGCAGCATTAAGAGGTAACGACATGGATTTTTATCCTGATTATTTAGATCTGATCCCTAAATTCAAAATTAAATGCTTTAATATTTGGCAAGATTATTTTAATAAGATTTCCGAAACAAAAGGTATTTGGTACAAATCTATTCAGTGTGAGCTGCCTCGTTACCCTTGGTTTGATGATACTAGACTTAGCAGAACATATGTTAAATTAGCTTTAAGACTTCGATCGGGACATTTTCCATCGGCAAAGTTTGCATTCCTGATGAAAAAAGTTGATTCGCCAAACTGTACTGTTTGCAACATCATTGAGGATGTACAACATTTGTTGATGGAGTGTTTAAAAAACAGAGTAGAAAGGGATAAATTTATTAAGCAATACAAAATTAATAGATGGGATGTGGGTCTGATTCAGTCCATCCTTTCATACCCAAGGACTGATGTGGCTAAAGGACTCTGCAATTTGGCGACCAGTATCTAGTTGTGTAATATGTGTCTATCTAATAGGTTAAATAGTGTAACGATAGGGTACAATAGGGTTGATATGTCCATGTGGACAAAAACCCTAAAAAAACATTAAATAAAAAAAAATCTATCACAATAATAATATAAAATACTGTGTAAAATAAAACAGTCGGTAAAATAATGTTATAGCAATATGTTTTATTATTGGAACGTGTTATGATTGATATATTTTTTAATATCACTTGAACAAAAATATTCTAGGAAACAAAAATAAATAGGAGAAATCAATATTTATTTTTCGATTTTACTCTACAAATTAATGTTTGTGGCAGTAATTTATACTAAAAATATTAATATTATAATGGCTATACATTCTATAACTATGATCGGAACTTCGTTGTTTCGTTTCGGATTTATAGGGCCAAGATATCTATTTTGATAGCTAGCCTCAGCTGTGTACTGAAAGAAATACTACTATACTAATTATAAGACAAGCACTTATAGATACATTCGATTATTTAAATGTTCGAAATGTTATTCATTTACAAGTGGTAGAGCCACGCTGTAAACAGTTTTGTCTACAGCATCAATAGCCTGCTCGACTGGACTAGGACTACTTTTTACGTTTTCTTTTGACTATCTCGACAAAATCAGCTTAAAACACAAAAAAACACAAACAAAAAACCGCTCTCAAGTAAGTCCGTTAGGCGCTGCTAGGCCACAGACAAAGGACTTCACAAGCTCTGTCTCGTAGTAGCTGTTATTTTATTTTTATTTTATTGAATGACGAGACGAGCAAGGCGCTCGCCTGATGGTAAGCGCCACGCCTGCCCATAAACAGAAGTAATACCACACAGAACTTTGAATTAAAAAGCACTGCATGGCATTGAACCGCGCTCGTCACCCCGAGACATAAGAAGTTCTTTTCCATGGTCTACTCATAGATGCCGTATGTGCTCTTCGTAAACTATATCAATGAATTTGTTTGTTCAAATAAACTATTAATTTATTCAATTGCTGTAATGTCAATAAGTATTATTGACCGATGTTTGTAGGACATAATGAACTAAGATAACGTTTGTTTTATATAAGTAATGTTGAATGGCAAGTAATTGATAGATATTTCTAGTTAGTTCAAAAGGATTTTATTTTATTAAATATACTAGATGACCCGGTGAACTTCGTATCACCTACATATATTTGTGTAAAATGTGGTCAAAAGTTAATACAAATGTTTCATTTACATTAAATGCAATTAAGTGAGGTACTGCAGCATTGCACGTGAGGTAGGCCGTCGCACATTTAATTGACTTCGACGACCTAAGTCAGGTCGTCTTCCACCTCCCCCCGGTGGGACAGTCCTGTCCCTGTCCCTGTCCTGTCCTGTCCTGTCCCTGTCCCTGTCGCTATCGCCGTCGCCGTCCCTGTCCCTGTCCCTGTCCCTGTCCCTGTCCCTGTCCCTGTCCCTGTCCCTGTCCCTGTCCCTGTCCCTGTCCCTGTCCCTGTCCCTGTCCCTGTCCCTGTCCCTGTCCCTGTCCCTGTCCCTGTCCCTGTCCCTGTCCCTGTCCCTGTCCCTGTCCCTGTCCCTGTCCCTGTCCCTGTCCCTGTCCCTGTCCCTGTCCCTGTCCCTGTCCCTGTCCCTGTCCCTGTCCCTGTCCCTGTCCCTGTCCCTGTCCCTGTCCCTGTCCCTGTCCCTGTCCCTGTCCCTGTCCCTGTCCCTGTCCCTGTCCCTGTCCCTGTCCCTGTCCCTGTCCCTGTCCCTGTCCCTGTCCCTGTCCCTGTCCCTGTCCCTGTCCCTGTCCCTGTCCCTATCCTGTACTGTCCTGTCCCTGTCCTGTCCTATCCTGTTCTGTCCTGTCCTGTCTTGTCCTGTCCTGTCTTGTCCTGTCCTGTCCTGTCCTGCCCTGCCCTGTCCTGTCCTGTCCCTGAACTGTCCTGTCCTGTCCTGTCCTGTCCTGTCCTGTCCTGTCCTGCCCTGTCCTGTCCTGTCCTGTCCCTGAACTGTCCTGTCCTGTCCTGTCATCAAAAAGACATCAAGTGTTTCATACTCAGGAACAGTTTGTACTGGAAAATTAAGTTGTCGTTTTTAGTGTTTTCCTTTACTTATTATCATACCCAGGAACAGTTTGTACTGGAAAATTAAGTTGTCGTTTTTAGTGTTTTCCTTTACTTATTATTTATGTTACTCATTTTTTCTCACCGGGTAAACCTTCCCTGAACTTCCACAAGTATTTCAAGATCAGAATTAGCCAAATCGGTACAGCCAGTCTCGAGTTTTTGCGAGACACACGCACAGCGATTCATTTTTATATATATAGATTATGTTACTAGCAGACCCGGCCACGCGGTGCTGTGACTAAAGTATAATAATTATGTTAAATTATATTGTAGTAAATTATTCATAGCTCGCAGAACCGATAACCGATGGGGCAGGAAGGTTCTGGAATGGAGGCCACGTACTGGCAAGCGCAACGTTAGACGTCCGCCTACAAGGTGGACAGACGTCCTGATAAAGGTCGCAGGTAGTCGCTGGATGCAGACCGCTTCCAACAGGTCGGTCTGGAAAACTTTGGGGGAGACCTATGTTCAGCAGTGGACGTCCTGTGGCTGATGATTATGAAATGATTCAATACAGTATGCACCATTTAATTTTATTGAACTTTTATTTGGTTATGGAAGAAACGGGCTTTTATTTATTATTGTTATATAGGTACTTAACTACTTATTTTAAGCAATGAAAATATAAAAATACACTCGTGATGTTTATTTTCCAACGACTCATAGTAGGCTTAGTTTATTTCTACTAAACCGTCTTTGCACTTTAACCGACCTTAAATTCAAATGCGACGCATAGTTTTCCCGTTTACACCAAAATTATTTTAATTTTAAGGAGCCGATCCGCCAAGAGCAATGCACGTTACACAGACCAAACTTATTTTTTGGCTAGAGGCACGCGACGCGCTGATTCCGTTTTGAATCGAAGTGGGTACCGCTTTGATAAGTTTTAAGTTAAGGAAAGGTTTGTGAAAATAAGCTTCGAATAGTATTTTAAAGCCACATAATCCCAAACATTATCTCTATGTTATCAACACTTGAATTAAATGAGCCAAACGGCTTTTTGCGTACTGCGTATCTAAACGCAATGAAGACAGAATTGATAACCTTGTTCTCGAGAAACCGGCAACGATTTGCAATCAAACTCATAATAATAATGTTATATAATCGTGTTATCAGTTTTTTTCCATTTCATTCGTCAGTGTTGTTTATTTTAAAGCATTTCTACTGTTTTCGGCATTGTTATTTTCCTAAATGGTTATGTCACGAGGTCAGGGAAATATTCCGTTAAAGCTATTTGATTTTGAAACAAACATGTGGATTTGCATTTTATATCATAGACACTGATTTCTTTGAATATTACACATTGAAATCAACTAATTTATACGGATTGTATTGAGGTTTATTTTTAGTTTAGTTCCGCCGTTCCGACAGCTTTTCAGCCTTCGCGGTCACGGGGGCGGTCCGACCCCGTAAGTTTTCTTTGGTAACTGTTTATAAAGATGTCTGATCGGTCTTTATTGCGACTCTGAAGCTAGAGACTTCAAAAAAAGTTTTTTTTTTTTTACACACCTTTTACACACCTAAATTATCTCTTTCCTAAATGTCGAATTAGTATACATGATTGTTCTGTTTTTATTTAGCGCCAAAAACTAACCAATGACGTTTAGAGAAATCGTCAGAATCGACCGCGAACGCATCGCGGTCACTATGAGACCTTATAGTAACGTTTATGAATATTGGGGTAAATATAAAATAAGTGACAATTTAAATGTGACTAGGCACTTATTCTAAATTTGATTGTAAACGTTACCCACCAAATAACGAGATAATTATTACAATTAAACATCTAATAGCATTTACCACAATACCTATATTAAAATCTTAGTATACGTATCAACAGCGAGAATAAAGCCCCGTTTACACGGAGAGAGTTCATGACAGACGCGAGAATAGTTCGACAAGGCCGCGTCAATTTTGAAAACGACCATCATTTGATGCGACTTTGTATATGACAGATAAATTAATAGTGATAGTCCGTCATAGAGGCTAGTTCATGGGAGTCGCGTTCCGGGGTGCAGTGTATATCCGGTAACTCCAGGCCGGCATAATTCTGCCGAGTGTCGAGAGACGAAATGTTTCGTGACGGTTTCGTGACGGAAATAAAAATATCCTATTTAGACTGCACTGTACCGTGTATTCACTTTGCCGTACCAGGAATTTAAAAAATCTTGTCTATATCCTACGAGGAATTAATTGTCTCTGTGTACGAGTAAATGGATTTTTATATTGTAAATGATGTTGTATAATTTGCGCGTATGTATGCCATCATGCATATAGATTATATCACACCATTGTGTACCGTCACTCGCTGACAATTTACTCACACGTTCTAATTGTTCAAGGTTTCTTTTGTATACGTTTTATCCTCTTGAATACAATATCTAAGTATAGTAATTATCGGATAACCTAAGAGCTATAAACCTACGGCGCGGCGTCAGTACGTCGTAAACAGATTTTCTTCGTACATAGAGAAGAACCTTAAAAAACTCTTTACAAATTGGCTCATTCTTTTCGGCGAAGCGCTACGATGTAACAGTATAGACCACAGACAAATACACACTGCCGAAATGGAAGTAGGGCGACTGCACTACACCTGGTGATAAGCGCAGTGCAGTCCAAGAAAACCAGGGACCACCGACAAACAGTGAGTTTATCGGTGGTCACCAGAATCATGCCAGCCTGTAATTTATACATTATACACTTCTTCACACTCCAAAGAGTGAAGAAGCAAATCGAGGGGCTTGCGACAGGACAGGTGGATGAGATGCAGAAAGCGGTATTATTGGACACAGCACGTATTGTGAGGAGGTTCTTCAACCTGGGTCCCTAACCGCCGGTGGCTCGGTTCCTAGTCCTAGCCATTGCAGGGTGATGTTTTTTTTTAATTTTTGTAAATGTAAATAAAACCTTTTAAGATAAAAAGTATTCATATGTGTTCATATATAATGGTGAAGGAAAACATCGTGAGGAAACCTGCATACCTGAGAATTCGATAAGATTTTTCGACGGTATGTGAAGTCTGCCAACCCGCATTAGGCCAGCGTGGTGGACTAAGGCCTATTCCCTCTCATTCAGTAGAGGAGGCCCGTGCCCAGCAGTGGGACGTATATAATACATGGCTAGTAAAAAAAAAATGTGTTTACAATGTCATATTTTTAAAACTCACCATTTTCTTGACGTTGTCGACATTCCGTCCCGATATGATGGCGATGTACACATCGGACATGTTGGAGAGCCTTTGCAACGTGTGTTTCGTCTCCAGGGGTAACGTGGCCAGGTCTGGATGGGGAGCTATGGGTGCCAGGGTACCGTCGTAGTCCAGTAACAGGGCTAACTTCTGCGTGTAGCCTATGTATCTGGAATTGGAAATATCTCATGGGTCCAGTGAGCGTAACTATGCTGGGAAACTATACTCTTGGATTCGCAATCACAATTCAGATGTTTTTTAAGTAGGCCGGCAAGTTAGCAAATGGGTCACCTGATGGTAGGTGATCTCCGCCGCCCATGTACGCTTACAATGCCAGAAGATTCATGGGCGCGTTGCCGATATTAATTAAGAATAGGGATAATTACGGGATTGGGAGGGGGAGGGGGATTTGAGACTTCGAATAGCTCATTCACCGTACAAAATGCAGCAGCAAGGTTTGTTCTTTGCGATAGTGGCAACAACCTGGTCGAGCCGGCCCATTCATACAGTAGAGCGTAGACAAAACTGTTTACAGCGTGGCTCTACCACACACTCATCTAATTATGTTTAAGTTTTGGGCATAAAGATATTGGCATAATTTTTCAGAGGTTGGAATTTATATTCAATATGGCGATAGGAGCTCCCTGTCACGTCAAGGGACGGAAATAGTGTCGGCGAAACGTGGATGCATTAAATGCACCTAAGTAACCTGCAAACTCCTTCGGGAAGACCAATGTGAGCTTATGTAATGTATACATGGGTTATGTCAAATCTATTTTCAATGATAATGAAAATGAAATGAAAATGAATGATCACAATACTATGAGCTTAAATGATTGAACTGCATTATTGGCATTAATTATTCTCCATAACGACAGTTTTTCACTTAACATATATATTAAGAGTACCCTGAGACATAAGATGTTAAGTCTCATAATACCCAGTAATAAGATAAATAATAATAAAATAATAAGTATTAAGAGTTTCTAAGAAGCCGTCACTCGTTAGGCCACCTTAGTGAGAAGGCCTACTAACCCTTCTTGTTCAGTTGAGGTGTATTTAAAAATTAAGATAAACCAGGGGGCTTAACATAACTCGCACACGGAAGAAAAAAAATATAGTCAATTTTTTATAAAAGCTACATACCTACCACTTACTCACTGACTAACTCATTAATCATCATATCATATGATAGTTTGTATAATGTAGGACCCTCCCAAAAAATGGGTTTTAGAAATTAACGTGTTTAAAACACGCGGGCGGAGCCTCAGGTAACAGCTAGTCTCATATAAAAGTGTCATTCATAAAATGACGTTATGTTCAGGGTTCGTAGCCAAAATATCATAGAGAGGTGAAAGAGTACTTTTACTGTTTTTCTACGTGGAAGACTTATCTCAACTTTCGACATGAGTCAAGTATTCTATGCAACCATACTAGCTTCAATAGATATACAAAGACGTCATATAATTAAGATTGTTCTTAATTTCCCCATTTACAGATTGTTCTGTAAATAGGGAAATTAAGAAATAAATCATGTTCGTATCTTTAGTGTTCCTTCTCAGAAACTCAGAACCATTAATTGGATATTATTAAATAAGTACTTGAATAAAGTAAACAGAATTATCCAGTACATACCTAATTGTTCATTTTTATTATGTGTTTATTGTACCGATGATAATGGGGAAATTATGCAATACGCAGAAAAGAAAAAATATACCAGTGATGAGCTACGGCATGACAGTTTGTATGAAAAATTCTTGACATAAATAAGCGTTCTTAATATGACAACAACTACATATAGAGAACCAGATAAAACTGGTTTTTCACGACTAAACGAATCGATAAAATTATCTCGTGTTGCATAATATGGATCAATCTTGGTAACGACAAAGTTTATAATCTGTATAACTGTTATGTTATATGTTTGTAAACATTAAACACACATAGCAAGCGTGCTAACTAAATAACAGTAATATGACAATTAAATTTTAATCATCACATAATTAAGATTTGTTAAATTACAGTATCATTAACTGGCCCTCGCGGTTTCACATCGTGAATGTAATTGCCTCGCTACTATGGGTTATAGCGATATATATGGTGATATAAACCGTCCTGAATAAGCATTCCTCTAAAGGACAGTGAAAACGGCATCTAAATGCGTTGCATTTGCATTTACGACAAATAGACAGACATACGCAGATAACGATTTTGTTTTACATGATGATGATGATGTAGCCTCACATAATACTAACAATAACATTATAATTCCAGCATTTGATAGTTATGATATTGACCATAATAAGGTTAACTTACTTGGAGAGATATTCGTCGAAGTCATCTATGGTGACTGGCTGCATGGACGTGGCGCCGATCTCGTCCGCCTCCTCCTCCAGCGAGTCCATCGCCTTGAGGAACGCCTTCATCCAGCTGTCCACGTCGTTCAGTTGCTCGCGCCGCCGGAGGTGGTTCATGCGGACAGTACGCTCGTCCTCCGGCATTATCAACGCTCTGTTTATTCCATTTGTTAATAAAAGCAATCCTTAATGTAGTTGTCTAGTTGACTGTGATCTTAAAATTCATATTCATAAAGTCTTATTTAGTTTGAGATCATTTATTATGTTTCTAGTGTAATACATTGTAACTATATATTTTACTGTATATTATATAATAACAATCGGCGACACAATTAAGTTGTATCTCTATTGTTATAATAACTTCTAACAAAAGCAAGGAAAATCCTCAAAGATGAAGCTTCGGTAGACAAAATAAAACGTATGCTTCTACAAACCTATGAATAACCTCAGCAGCGTCGTCAATCTCATAAGGATTGCTTAAGAGCGCCTCGTGCATCATCTCTCCCGCCCCGGCGAATGGAGACACGATCAGCACGCCAGGCGGCTTGTTGATCTGGCAGGCCACGAACTCCTTGGCGACAAGGTTCATACCGTCCCTAAGGGGAGTCACAAGAGCTACTGCTGCGTCCCGGTAGAACGCTGCTAACTCATCTTGCCCGACACATCCGTAGATATACCTATAAGAACAAGGAGTTTTAGTAAGATTTTTCGGAGAACTGCTTTAACAATCAACAATTTCAAATTAAGTTGTGAGTTTAGTTCCCCTTGAAAATTGTTACAATTTTGCAATGCCAGAAATAAATATATCTAGAGTTTATATTCGTGCATTGAACGCACCTGATGGGTGACCAATTGGGTGTTGTGAATCTCCCATTTATCCTCCCAACCAGCTGATCCATTTCTTCCTTCAAGTCCTGGTACTCCTTAACGTCCGTCCTTGATGGGACTGAGATCTGTAACAGCATAACCTTTTCGATGTGCTCCGGGTGTTTCTCCAACAACCTCTCGAAAGCTTTCAGTCTGTGCACTAGTCCTTTGGTATAATCCAGTCTGTCGACGCCTAATATAACTTTTTGGTTTGTAGAGAGCACTGGTTTAGCATTCTGTGCTAACTGCACGAATCTGTCAAACGGCACCCCGATTGGCAGTGGTCGAACGCAAATTGTGCGACCACCAAGCTCGACTAGAAGATTCTTTCTATCCACACGACATCCTAAATTTCTTTGGCAGCAGTCAATAAAGTTCAAGCAGTAGTCAGTTATGTGGAATCCAACCATGTCACAACCTAAAATGTATTATGCAGCGTTAAATAAAAATCACGTAGGATATGTTTCGTAAAATGATTTTTAATAAATCTACAAGAGTGTCTCACCTAAAATGCCCTGCAAAACTTCATCTGACCATGGGAACAACCTAAAAATGTCCCATGGTGGGAATGGTATATGCAAGAAGAACGCAAGTTTGAATTTAATCTCAGCCTCCTCCGCCCTCTGAAAAGAAAATTACTGATTATGATTAATATATACTATATAATCTCCTACAGCTGGTTTTATAAAACAGTATCCAACCTGTCTGATCCAGTTTGCAGCCAACATGAGGTGGTAGTCATGAACCCAGATAATAGGTGGAGAATTGCCATTTTTTTCTTTGTTTTCATTGAGCAAATTTAGGGCGTGAACGGTTTTCTCTGCGAATTCCTCATTGATCTTCATGTACGCCTTCCAGTGGTCTGCGATGAAAGTGGCACGGTCCGGCATGGAGTGAAACAGTGGCCAGAACGTCCCGTTACAACATCCATTATAATAGCTGTCAAAGAGCTTCGGCTCCGCGTAGATGGGAACTATCTGCAACAAAGATAGAATTTAACATTATATTATGTTATATTATTTAAATTTTCACACACGAACATAGAAAGGCAAAGAACAATGAAATACTCTTGAGTATAAAAGCAAGCATTTTAGATTTGAAGTTGTGCTAATGCCAACCTAAATCACTTCTATGATTGCTTATTAATTTACATTGCATTAGTACCAGGTTTAGAATGATTTATTTAGGTTAGCGTCAGATCAAGGTTCTAATTACCAAACACAATTCCTTCCTTTTAGGTAATTAATTATTACTGCATTGTATAGTTTTATATCATTAATCAACAATTGATAGCACCATAATACAAATTGAAAAAATAATGCTTAATTGTCTATACCTAATTAGCTTGGTAGTTGGCTTCCCTGTGATAGCTTTATCCTTCGCGCCAGAGAAGCATGTAGTGTACAATGTTACGTATGAATGAAGTAGCAATAGTTCCTAATTATTTAACAAATCACAAGGCTTTGTTAAAACGACAAACGGTTTATACATTTTTATCTTTTTCCCGTAGCATTTGTTTTATCAAAAAGACAATATTAGTTAGATGATGATAGATTAGATGGGACTTTTACGCTACGTATTATGAAATAATAATACTTTTATGTCTAGGAATGCATTCTATTAATATTGGTATACGCGTTTCATCCTAAATATTTTTTTATTATTAGTGCCTTCACGTATTGGCGCCGCTTGGGCTAAGTGGCGGGAGCTCACAGGCGTTACTTGCGACCGAAAGATGCCGATGAGGCTTAAAGGTCTCATCTATAAAACCATCATTCGGCCTGTACTCCTGTATGGGTGCGAGATGTGGCCGGCCCTTAAGCGTCATGTCGGAGAAATCCATGTCGCGGAGATGAAGATGCTGCGGTGGATGTGCAATCTTACACGATTAGATCGTATTCGTAACGAGGATGTACTCGGCAGCCTTGGTGTCCGCGACATGGCGGATAAACTCCAAGAATGTCGCTTAAGGTGGTTTGGCCATGTTTTGAGGAAACCACAGGAGTACGTCGGTCGCAGGTGCCTGAGCCAGATCGTACCAGGGGCACGATCCCGTGGACGGCCCAAAAAGCGTTGGCTTGACGTATTGGAGGGAGACATGAGAGCCAATGGTCTCACTATAGAGGATTCTCAAGATCGGGCGAAGTGGAGGCGTTTAAGTAGGAAGGCGGACCCTGGCACTAAGCCGGGATAACGCAAGGCAGAAAGAAAAAAAGTGCCGTATATTTACTTTGTTAAATGCAAATCTTGTCAAACGAGATACCGTATCTGATATTTATAGGATATTTCCAGTATCTTTATTGTTTATTTTGTGATAACTATTTGTTAATATAATAATTTGGGTATGCAAAAAAAATATATATTTGGGTGCCAAACGAGGTTACTGAAGAAACATAATGAAAATATTTGAAATGTACTTGTTTACGATTCTATTTTAAATTAAATAAGTTTTAATAAAACATAAAAACTCTTTTTTATTTTTCATTGTTAAGTACAGCTATGGTATGTAAATTCCAACTCAGCAACACAGCGACGACTGTGGTGTCGTCCGTTGAGGAGTATAATTTTTTTTTACTCTGTACTCCATCATCAGGTCTTAACCATATGTATATGGGCATAGCATCTAAACTGTTATAAAATGTTTTTTTTACTACGAATTCGGTCCACAATTGGCGGTGTACATTAAAGAGTACAACATAAAGCACCTCGCCAAATAGAGAACCTCCTCCTTTTTTGAAGTCGGTTAAATATAACGAAACGGAACCATTTTTGGAAAAAGAATTATCAATAATGATGTGACGTAGACGTAGACCAATTACGATCACAACGTGCGAAATTATGGTTAAAGTGCATCCAAGCTCTTTTTTTATTTGACTGAGATATATGTAGAGTGACATACTTATTAACAAAGACTTCAATGTGTACATAGTATGACGTGTATATACTAGAAGGGCTGTTTATTAAATTGTTCGTAGGTTTAGAAGTAAAATTGTGTCACTTAACGCAGGAGTTTGACAGTTAACAGACAGGGAACGAGAAAGGGGTTCTACTATAGAGTAAACGAGATGGTAATATTGAGTTACGGTCAATTGATCGTAACTTAGCTGCGCGATTTGTTTGTACCGCGCAGCCGGTCTAGTAGTATACAATGAAGTCATTGCTTATTATACTACTTATACTGTGTCAGTCCCGCAGTTATAATGCAAACACGGTACCACTCTTGTCGGTACACTGGGGTCTCGGATTCTATCCCCGGGTTTGGTAAACGTTATATTTATTTTTTCTATCACGAAATGCTCAGTATCAGTCTGGAGTCTAGAATTCTGCGGTTGGCTCGCGTCTTCATCACATCATGGGACGGAAATAAGCTCGACGAAATGTGGGTGTACTGATTACACCTCTGTCTACCCCTTCGGGGATAACACGCGTAGGTACGTAAGTATATACCTATTATGAAATATATTGCCATTTGCCATCCAACAATAAAATTCTTGCGCACATTGTCTTCAAATTAAAATATTCCATAATTCAAGTAGTACAAGGCATCCGTTTTATTAATGCAAATTATTCTGTTAAACGATTCAATATAATAAACAACCATGTAGAAACGATGGAGATTATTACGCTTACAATATATTCACATACACGTACGTACACGCCTACATCCCCGAGTAAACAGAGGTACAACTTGTACACCAACAGTTCCATAAGATTATTTCCCTATCTAGGTGTGACTGGGGCGACCCTATCGCCATATTTCGCACAAGCTCCAAATCCGGGCAACCCAGGTGGGATCTTTAAATTTCAAAAATCGAACATAAATTGTATTTTCTTTTAATTACACTTACATCCTTCTTACATTTCACTTATAAGTTACATATTAATTAGGTTACTTACAATGTATTAAATTCGTCTAAGTTTGAACCCAAAACCTCATCGAATTCTTGGCTCAAGTACGCTGTCACTGGACATATCAGTATCATTTTGTGGTTGAGCCACGCTGTACAAAATGTTGTCTACAGAATGAATGAGCCGGCTCGACCGGCTCGTTACCACTGTCTCACAGAAAGCCGACGTTAAGTAGCGCCTTGCTCCCGTGTTTCGTACGGAGAGTCAGATATCCGGAAGTACAATCCTCTCCTCTTCCTAATCCTTTAATCATCCCTTTCCTTTAAGGTCGGCATCTCGCCTATGATTCTTCTAGTATCGTGGGCGTATATGGGCGGTGGAGATCATTTATAATCAGGTAACCCACTTGCTTGTTTAATGGCCTATGCTATAAAAATGATCAAGTCCCATACATGATAAGGTAGGTGCCATGTTTCCCATACATTTACAATTCAACGTTCATTGTAACACAAAGTAACGCATTATGCCCAGATGAGATTAAGACGCAACAAAAAGAATATCTTAACATAACAATGTCTACCAACAGCCTTTTAAGTAGGTATCTATTCACAGTTCCTCATAGCATTCAATAATGCAAAGTTATTCTGCTAGTTGCACGCAAACACATGATTCTCGTAATAAAATCATTTATATTAACAATGGCTGTCAGTACTTAATATAAATTTTATTTATCTCGTAAATTAGGCATTTGAAACTAATGATTAATTAAATTATTATTATGATATTGATATCCGCCCGGACAGAGACCACCGTACACGTGGTTAAGGCCGGCATGATTCTAGTGACCACCGATGAACTCATTGTTTGTTGGTGGTCGCTGTTTTTTTAGACTGCACTGCGCTTACCATCAGGTGTAATGCAGTCACTTTACCGGGCTCGAAGAAAAAAATTCATGAACGAATATTATTTTGCTAAATTCATTAATTTAAATCAATAATTTAAAGTTCAATTTTGCATAATCGTACATGGAAAATGTTCAATTTATAACTTTTTTATAAAATACGGAATTTAACCTAATTTTAAGTAATTAATTTAGCAAAATAAAATCTGTCTCAATTTTAACTTGATGTGGGTCGAAATGTTATTGCATATTTGCATCCAGTTATTATGTAGCTAAATATTACGTACATATTACGACATTAACAAATACCGGTGCATTTTATAGTTGGTAGTATTAACAAACAGTGCAGTGTGCACGTTTAGTTTACTTTCCTTTATATTCTGTTTGAGCGAAATCATAATAACCTTGCGGTTATGCGTTTGTTTACATTAGTACCTATTATGTCACGAACCCAAGGACAACGATTGGCTGCAAAGCGTACTAAAACATCTTTAATGGATTCACCATTTTTTGTTTTTTTAACCCTTGTGATGAACTACAGGGGTCCCTGCTAATGGGATAGTGGCGACCTTTGCAGTATCTCATCATCGGGACTGTAGGAGTTAGTGGAGGGTAAGTGGTTTTAGGTGGGGGAGTTGAGAGTTAAGGGGAGGTTATAATAAAGATGGGACCGAGGAGAGGGTGATAGGAGGAAATAAGAGGGCGTAGAGGGGAGATATGCAAGAAAGAAGTAATGAGGGAAAAGAGAGAAGAAAGGAAGGTGGGAAAACGTGTGCCGGCAAACTATTCCACAGCTTAATGGTCCGACAAGATAAGATTTAGCGAACTGTTTTAGGTCGAGCCGAGACGGAGGATACCACGAAGCTGTGGCTCCGTAAGCCATATATATATAAAGGCGAATTGAAAATCTCCTCAATTTTTTTCGTCAATCAAAAATTGCAATAGTATCTATAGACTAGTTATAGAGCTAATATATATTTTGTTTTTCAGTATTTTTTTTAATCGATTTTGTATCTGTCAGTAATTTTCCCACCATTGTTCCAATTTTATAAATAACTGTGGTATCACGATTTCCTATCGTGGGTTTTATTATGACAATAATAATACTCATAAATATTATCAAATTTTATAGCGTTAGCACGCATTCATTTTCAGCAAATCGAGTCACCTCTTGAAAAGATGGAAATGAATCAATAAGTTATTCATAAAACAGTAACATAAGTACATGTTGATATTAAAAAACGGCCAATGATTCCGTAATCAGGATGAACGTTCATAGTTTTAAATAAAATATTTACATTATAAGCATTGATATTCATCTTATCAACAGCAAAAATAAAAGTATATTTCTTTGTAACATATTATAGGTTTATTACATTTTCGTTAGAAGTACATTTTAAGTTATAGGTACATTGAATCTAGAATTTTCAACCTATTCGTTTAAAAGTTAGAGGGGGGGACAAATTTTTCACAACTTTGGACACGCATATTTCACAAATTAATGACCTAGGTGTTTATAAAAGTTAATTAGGAACTTACTTTATCATTTTCATGGACCTTTCCAATTATTTAACACATGCTTAAGTGCAATGACAAAAATCATCATATCATCATCATCCCTCAGTTACATATTGTAATGGAGAGCACAAATATATTTTTCTTAATTTCACTACCACTGTACAGTGGTTCATAGAATACACCTATCACCTAAATTTCATCCATATAGTGGTAATTGTCTTCGAGTAAAATGACTGTGACATACGGTCGGATAGACGGAAATTACGAAAGTATACGCATTTTGACTACAGTTACGGAAGCCTTAAAAAAAGCAATATTTAGCGATTTGTTTAACCCGGTAGAACAATTCTGAGAATCGGCAATCTAATGCCTATTTAAAAAGATCCTTTGTATAATTTTCTGTGGTTGTCAAAGTGGTCTTCAACTTATTGCTAAATAAATAAGAAACAATCTCAGTTATGACAAAATAAGTAGTTACACGGTTCCTGGGCATAAGGCCGTGAGGAAAGGAATTAAATGTACGGTCCTTTTTTAAAATTATAAGGATTTTGAAACTCCTATTTGTGTGAATTTTTAAGAGTTTCGAAAGTTCGTAACTATTCAACCCAGTCGACTATAATTGAACTGTCTCGTTACCTTCTTGGAGAGAAGTCCAGCCGTGGGTGTGTTGTCGCTTGGGTTCGACTCTGGTATCCTCTCGTTGGGATCTTCGAGGTGGATGCCCGGCCAGCCAACCCATATGCCACTGCCACGGATGACCACCGGCGCTACGGCAGTCACCAGCCCACCGGCGCTGCAGGAAACATTATTAATTTGAATTTGTTGTTGCCAATGTTTGACAAATTGTCTAGTGTTTTTTATTATTGCCTGAGAGGGCAGACGAGGACTTAGTCAATGGTAGAGGCACAGTCAAATGGTTGCGCATTCTGGCACGATAAAATTATTACACTGGATCTGGTGGTAAGTACAGCCAAATACCAAATATAATGGCATTTATCAAAAGACATTGCACCTCTCGGTGGTCATCAGAATTATGCTATTTCGGTCTGTTATTACTTGATATAGACTGGCTAACTCCGGAACGCGAGTCGCCGGAACGAGCCAATAAGACGGCTTTGCTAGCATGTGTTCGGTAATCGCAATCCATATACTTATTTAAATTTTGTCGCATTACCGCGATTGTTATTTAATATCGTTGCAGAAAATCTGAAGCTAAGTTTGTATGTAATATCGCGCCAGTGGCAGAGACGGAGCGCTCGCGCTGTATCGATTATTCACTTGTTATAAACACACAGAGTCCTGCAGACGACGCCACGGACTGCATTAACGTGTGACGTAAACACAGCTATTTGTAAGTTCCTAATAGACAAAGTAATATATACATCTTTCTGCCAGTATACACCTGTGTCACTTTAGTCACATACTATATCATTGTATGTCACAGTCTGACTTTGGTACTTGAGCGTGTATATTTTATTTGGTAAGTAGTACTACTCTGAAGATGGTACAACTGGCGCAAGTATAGAAATAGACAAGCACATTAAGAAGTGGGTTAAAGGTAAAATCAAAACGGTCGATGAACACTGACCCGTGCCAATGAAATCAGAGGTGTGTCGATTGGAATGTCATCGACATATTAAGGAAATAAATAAATAAATAGATATTGGTAGGAAGGGGAACACTTTTGCGTCTCGAGTAAACTCACATCGTACAAAAGGCAACACAGCAAAGCACTCAATTTGTTTTACACGAAGTAGAACACGAAGAAGTAGGTTGGGATAGTAGGATCGCATACATTTCGAAATTGTCCCTCCCTTACATCTCTCGGGCTGTTTGGTGTTATCAAAATACAATGGCACAATGAGTGTGTTATTACACACCTACATAATATGAACGTTTTTTTCTTACATCATATAATACAAGGGTTACTGACCAACGAGACCTTGAAGTGTAAAATAACAAACTACTAGATTACATTTAGTTGTGACTAATAGCACTGTATTTTTGTGAAGAAGAGGTG
Organism: Amorpha juglandis; assembly: GCA_949126905.1. Classification (NCBI taxonomy): domain Eukaryota; kingdom Metazoa; phylum Arthropoda; class Insecta; order Lepidoptera; family Sphingidae; genus Amorpha; species Amorpha juglandis. The sequence goes on along the minus strand of OX421374.1, from coordinate 13,786,068 downwards.
AACCGAATGGTAATGTATTATCCAAATTCTAAATAATTAATACTTATATTTGGAATTAAATTGCGTTATTGCGTTGCCGGCCTGTGATATTAAATTTGCTCTGGACATTATTCGTGTCGGATGATCTTGGTATATTAGAAACGTTAAAAATGCTGACTGATATATGTTCTAATGCGGACTGATTTTGATGATTCATTTTGTATTCGATAGAATTGTCTCACAGAGTCAATCTCAAGGGATTGAAATCGGAGATGAGAGACTAATACTTCGACATTGATGCACTAATTTTGATAACTCTTTCAGTAAAATGACTAGTAAAATAGAAAACAACATAGTAACAAAATAATAAAATGTACTCAAAAACCTATTATTGATATTGTATCGTACTTAAAAAACCTATTAAAGTATTTTTAATCGGTCGTATCAATCATTAACCAATACACTGCTACAGCACTAATGCATGATTGTTAAAATTAATTTTTAATTTTCTTGAGTTGTTTTTATTTGTTTGAGTGCATTTCGTCAGTGTTGGTGGATACTCATAATCGGAACATTTGGTTCAATTGTTGAATTTCTACATTGTTAACTTTGCAAAATGATGAAAGAAACAATTGGAGAAGTAGACTAATATGTTATACATTGACTCGACACGACAGCGATAATCAAGATAGCCGTATAGAAATCCTGTGGTTATAAATTAACTTATGACAACCGGATTAAGTAATTGAGGAAAAAACATTTGTAATTAAATACGAATCGAACCTCCAACGTCTTCTAGACTCTAAGATACTTAGCATGATTAGCAGTTATTTTTGAAACATATTAGAAAGGGATTTTTTTTTTATTTGATTGAATGAAGAGACGAGCAAGACGCTCGCCTGATGGTAAGCGCCACGCCTGCCCATAAACAGAAGCAACTCCACACAGAACTTTGTATTACAAAGCACTGCATGGCACTGAACTGCGCTCGTCACCCCGACACATAAGATGTTAAGTCTCACAATGCCCAGTAATTTCACTGGCTTCACACTGTCGCTTGACGGCAGAAATAGACAAAGCGGTGGTAACAACCCAGACGGCCTCTCGCATACGAGAGACCTACCACCTTGAAGGTTACATTATTTTTTCTTGAAAACTGTATATTTGGAATTGAATATATACCCATTATTTATAACATAAAGTAACATTTAATCAGATTTACCAGCTTTCTAAATATATGATTCAAAGATAAGGAAATTAAACTAGTAAGTATGTAGTCTTAGTTTACAGGGTCAATGTTCAAGTATACGTGCATGACCAAATAAAAACTACGAGAAATAATGACAAATGCATGAACGGATTATATTGCATTTATGTAACGTCTATGCACTGAACCTATTCCACAAATGCAAACAAATATCTATTCATAATAAAAATAATTTCTTTGTTTGGACACCAAATACAGTAAAGCTAACTGAAATGTGAAATATTTGTTTACATAATGATTCTTATTATTTCAATATTTGTTTACATTTCTGCAATAGATATAAATCCACTGTAATGGCTAGATTCGCTTTGTCCGATGCATTCTCGGGTCGATATCGAACCTGCATAAGTTTTTTGAAGAAAGACATTGAACCACTTTGTTGTACGAAAAAAATACCAGGTAGGTATTATTTCAACTGACGATATCGCTAATAAGAGTAAGTAGGAAGAAATATTAAATCGTTATCATAAAATAAAACATTTACTTGTGTTAATACACAGACTTTTTTAGGAACATCGTAAATGTTTGAGGCCCTTTAATTGACTCGCAATATGGCGAGATTGCACCCGATTAAGTTTGACTAGTAAAATAAAAAAATCATATTAACAAAAAAATGAAATGTACTCAAAAATCCTATTATTGATATTGTATCGTACTTAAATAACCTATTAACCTAACCTATTTTACTCGCAATATGGCGAGATGCACCCGATTAAGTAGTTGCAGTTGTTGAGAAAAGCAGAACTTGATTCATGTGTCTGCATTTTGTGTTCGAAATGTTTCTATTCAACGGATATATCATTATTTATTTTATGTCCGTTTACTACCACTGTTACTACTCATTTATTATTATGACAGATCTTCCATACAAGTGTGTCAAAAAATTGTTGGACCTCATTAACTTTATCGGCAAACAGAAAAACGGGATTGGCCATTAATAACTATTGTTTGTTTTTATCAGGTGTTTCAAGCAGTACTTAAACCTTGAACATTGTCATCACTAATCACACGGATTTATTTTTTAGCAATCCGTATGGATAGTTTTATGTTACAAACATTACATACTTATAACAAAAAATCTATTCATAAGCAATTTATAAAAAAAAACGATCCTCATTAGTACTTCTCGACAGATATAAGTTATTTAACGATGTCATGTCGGTGACGAACTTGGCCTTGTTGTGTATCCAAGGTCCACTTCATTGCACATTGACAACATACCAAAAAATTGTTATATCAATATAGTGTAACTGAACAAATTGACTTGAATCAATACTATTGAACTTATAGCACTTTAGCATCGTCATAATATTTTCAAATATAAACATTCGCGTAACGCCTGACCTATATCGTAAAGTTGGAATTGCATAACACTAAACAATTACAAAAATATTTGCTAAACAACCTAAAATCCAGGTAATATATTTTTTAACGCCCGGAATCCAATACCGCAAGGATAACCGATTCATTCCATTGAAGGTCGATTCGTGGAAACTTCCCGAATCAGTCCGGTACAAAACACGGAGTTTCGCGAATACATCGGCATTTCTAGAAGTTCCAAAATGGGCGAGGCAACTAGTCGCAGGTAATCAATTTAGCTAGGTGTTATATATTTTCATTCATCACAGTCGTGATCGGTAAGTATCTATTTTGATTTTGTTCGTCGTGATTACGATGTTATATTTTAATTAACCTTAGCGTAAAGATTAGTTGTCTATCTTGTTGTAACTATGAACTCTTATCTATAAGTACTTACACATTATTGATGTTGCCTGTTAAATTAAGCTTGTTATTTTATTTATCCCTATCATTTGTTATTATAACGGTTGCATTACAGATCGACCCTGACAGTTTTATCCGATAAACCGCGCACATTTATTTGCAAGCCGCTTGTTGTTGATTTCGTTCATGTGTATAATTAAATAACTAAGCGACTGTACCTGGCTTTTCTCTCTAATTCCCCGGTTTTCTCATTTCTCTTGAGAATGAACGGCAGCCTGTTCGACACAACGATCATGCTTGCCTTGCTGTTGCACGCGGATCGACTGCCAGTACTGTTCGTGCCACTCATGTTTTTGCTTTCCTTCAGAACGTTCCTAATTATGACCAATCACAACGCAGCAACAACGCATGCGCGCACCAAACGGAGGGATTTTCGAAGCGTGTGCCGACAACTCCACTGTGTATCGTAAACTGTGTGCGCGAGTTTGTCATCGCAAGCGATACCGGCGCTAATGTATCTCCGTAACGTCTAAGTGGACATCATCGGGGGAGATCGAAGGCGAACTGCTTCTTTTGTGTGCGCCGGTTGCCTTTATAGACTATGAGATACGCGTCACATAAGGGCGAAGTTCTCGCTTGCGCCTGACGGCGTCGGAGGTCCGAGCAGTCGTCGCCAAGGGGTTATCAAGCCGTTGACCCTTCCACTATCGTCTCGACTCTTGTCCAACAAGAGTTGCGATTTTTTCTTGTGCGTAAATTAATTTGCACATGCTCTAGTTATAAATGATAAACAGTTATCTCAATTTTGAACTTCTTTCGAACGTCTCGTCGTTTGTATTGCATCCAGCCAGCTGGATGCCACAGTTTTTGATGTCTACAAATGCATTGATTTCGGCAGTGAATACAGAAATTAATTTAATTTAGCCGCCATGACGCAGTGGACGAGAAGCCGGTTGCAAAGAGAGAGGCCTTGGTTTTGATTGCCGCGCCGAGACAAAAAATTGTATGGTCAACATGTATCATACTTTATGGGTTTGGGGTTGTGTTCCCGAAAGCCCCTCGTAGTTCTTGATGTATGATAAAGCTCTCCAAGAGTCAGTCAGAACTATATATGTGGATGTTGGGTTTATGTGCAAAAAAATAGGTGAATCTACTGTTTCTCGAATTATCGCTGTAAAGCTAGAAAAATTAAGCACTATGCTAGGGAGCGTAATGTTTATTTTTTTGCTGTGCGCACACCCAACCCTTCCTAACCCACCCAGTTAAAAAAAATATTTATTTATTAAAAGATATTTTCTAGATAAAATCGTAAATATCTATTTATATGGTAAATTCAGAAAATGGTAATAACACAGAGTTATTCCGCTAACTTACTTTGGTTTAGGGAACGGGTATTTAATGTTTTACAATTATTCATTGCCCCATTTTTTCGATCACCGTGAATTGCCTATAATTCCGACCTATAGAATAAAATAGAATGAAACTGTTTTATACTGACGTTTTTTAAACATCTAGGGCTGTGGCCGCATGACGCGCTGGCTTCGCTTCGCTGCGTCAATTGCACATCTAGGCATTTTATTATCATTGCATAAGGAATTGACTGCCTCGGTGGTGCAGTTGTATTGTGTACGCAGTTTACGCAGTTGCTGAGCAGAGTTCTGGGGATCGTTCTCCGGGTCGGATAAAGTGATATTGGGTTTTTCTATCACGAAATGCTCAGTATCAGCCCGAAGTCTGAAATTGTGCCCGGCATGGCAATAGCCTCGTCGCCTATCATATCATGGTACGGAAATACCCCTTTGGGGATTACATGTGTGAGTGCATACGTGGATAAAGGTAATAGGTATCTTGTAGTTTGCGAAGATTAAATTGCGAGATTGCTTTTTCCACACGCTTCGCCAATCCTCTTGCTAATACTTCGCAAGGATTTCGATCACAGACTAATCGGAGATGCTACGTATGTTTAGGTAGCTTATAAGCGTTAGCCATAAGCTTTTTTGGATTAGTGATAAATACGGACACTATTGGAATTTGGATCGGTGCGGCACGGCAAGCCCTTGCTTGCAAGCCTACACAAACCAAACCAACCAACCCGATACGCATGTTTGAATCTGTGAAGACTCGAAAGGCGAATCCTGTAGAAGGCCGAAACTCTTTAGAGCAAAGAGTAACTATAATGCAGGAACTATAATATGAAAGCCACCGTGGAGCAGCGGTCGAATAGCCGGCTACGAAGTGAGAGGCCGTGGTTTCGATTTCTGCACCGAGACAAATGTTTGTGTGATCCACGAATATAGGTTTCGGGTGTTGTGGGAATGCAAGTCCCTCGTAGTTTCTGATACCCACGATACTGGTTTAACCTAGTTTGGGGTCAGGACTATGTGTGTGTTGGGTGTATTTTTTTATTTATAGTATATATAGTACATACAAAGCAATGCTTCTAGCGGTACAGACCATTTATGGAGATATTTGGTGAAAATAGAGAACATGTTCATGACAGTCTGAACTACCTATTTCACTTTAAGAAGCAACTCATTTATACTTATAAAATAACATGTCCTGACTGACTGATTCATCATCGCCGGGCGCAAACGATCAAGGCTATAAGCATGAAATTCGGACTGTTCATTCATTTTGTTATGTAGGCACCCATTAAGAAAGGATTTTAGAAAAATCCACCCCAAAGGGGTCAAAATAGGGGATGATAATATGTATGAAAGTCCGTCATTTTGAAAGTTACATAAACAAAATTTTGTATTTCGGTTATTGACATAAAACAAATAAATACGTGTTTCAGGAATTTTGGAAATTTTAGTTAATAAGAGATGAAAAGAGGGGTGATAGTTAATGCGAAAGTGAGTTTGTTTGTTACGCTTTCACGCCTAAATCACTGAACCGATTTTGATCAATCTATCTATAGGGATAGATGGGACCCTGGAGACGGTTACAGGCTACTTTTATACCGGAAAATGCTGTTCACGCGGGCGGACCCGCGAGCAAAAGCTAGTCGATTTATAAAAGACAAAGGTTAGGTAGTTAATGAGGTCTCATCGAGAAACAATGAATAGAGTTAACGTACACACGGCACATATCGAATGTTGTCGATAACCAAATATTAGGTGTACATAAATCAATTCGTTAATTAAATAATAGTACAAAACAAGTTAGTTTTATTCTTCATATTATCATTTGCGGACATAATTAAGTCACATTAAATCAAAGGCTGCAATTGGGGATTTTTTTTTGAATGACGAAAGAAGCAGCTCCTTCGCCTGATGGTAAACTCCACGCCCACGCCACGCAGAAATATTACACAGATACCATATCTTGCCGTTGCGTTTCGTACGGTGAGTAAGATATCCCGAGGCCCTCTGAAATCAACTAAACACGCAATAAGAGCTTGAGTAGACCAGTCCACACAAGCAGCACCCGTTCGCATGACGCATGTGCGAGCCATCGGCCTCCTCAACCATGTTACAGGGAATTGACCAACCCGGCACACGACGTCGCCGCAAGCACAGACATGAAAGCGAGCATGACATACCCAAACTGCTTACAATTAGCGTATATAGTAACTAAACATATTCGTACATTTATTATAGTAAGCTATTCTTAAAATAAATTAATATTGTAATTATTATATTATTATATTAATTATTATTTTTATAATTACCCTTTAAATCTTCTAAATATTCAGAAATTTTATAATATGCTTTATTGCATAACTTTCGCTTATTAAAGGCTTTAAATTGTATGATAGTAAACTCCTTAATGTGATTGGGAAGTCTATTGTAAAAGCGTATACAGAGCCCTTTAAAAGAGTTGCCGATTTTGTCGAGTCTAGTTTTATGACATATAAGGTTATTTTTATTCCTATTATTTATACCATGAGTATCACTAATATTGCTAACTTATGTCTATATTCTTATGAACATACATTCGCAGGCGTGCATCGTTTTACACGGCAACGTCAAGATTTACTTTGACATCCCTAATTTGACAAGTACCCCTTCTATTTATCAGATTTGAATGTATTTTAACTTATTTATTTCTGGAACGATTTAAAAAAATGCAAGAGGTTTTCGGTAACATAACTTTTGTAACGTAACGGAGTTTGTTGTGTAGTCGCGCCGCGCCAAGCAGTCTGTCTTGAATCGTCTTGCCATATCATGCCGGAATATTTCTTTATAGATTATTATGAAATGGATATTTGCAAGTGCAATACGCGGTCCAAAATAATTTGTCCTGTCTGAGGTAAGGCACGAGCGCGCGGCGTCGTCGCGGCTTTAACTTAATTTCAGAGACTAATTAAGTATGATGGTGAAGGGAGGAGGCGTAAAGGAGGAATGAAGCGATTAACTAAATCTGGATAATTTATTTTTAACATTGTATCATAATATATACACAAGACCTATATAAAATCAGTGGTAGGCAGCGGCTTGGCTATGCCCCTGGCATTGCCGATGTCCATGAGCGGCGGTGACCGCTTACCATCAGGCGGGCCGCTTGCTCGTCTGCCTATCAAGGCAATAAAAAAAAAAAAAAAAAAAAAAATATTTTGTCGATTGTGTAGTTATCTATTACGTTAACAAATAACTAGCTTCTGTAGGGTAGAGGTATGTTGTAGTGTTTTATGGATTACTTATTTAGTAAATAATATTTACAGTGCGTAATGATCGTGTTGCGAAGGTTTTCCCGCGTTTTTACGCGCATGTCGGTACCTTGCGTGTAGATGCCATGCCGCCTACGTGCTGTCTGCGTGAAACGCATGCGCGGCGCGCGTGCATGCGTCAACACCGGAATGAACGAATGATTCTCGTGTTTGTGTGATGCTATAAACTACCGCGTACACTATTTTTAATATTACCGTGGGATGTCTTCTTAATTTTTATTAGTCTCTGCTTTTTGCTAGAGTAATGGTATTTTTTTTTATTTGATTGAATGACGAGACGAGCAAGTCGCTCGCCTGATGTTAAGCGCCACGCCTGCCTATAAACAGAAGCAACACCATACAGAACTTTGAATTACAAGGCACTGCATAGCACTAAACTGCAATCGTCACCCCGAGACAGAAGATGTTAAGTCTCATAATGCCCAGTGATGTCACTGGCTTTAATGTCCTTCAAACCCAAACACAACAGTGATTACACACTGTTGCTTGGCGGCAGAAATAGACAAAGCGGTGGTACCAACGTAAACGGCTTCTCGCTTATGAGTAACCTACCACCTGGTAAATATAGTGATAAATCTGTATTCTTCGGCTGTCTTCGTAAGTGTGCAACGTGCGACTGGTCTACTTCTTATGTTGAAATAAAACTAATTGAAACGGATTTTATCTCATTATTAATTTTGATCCCGACGTTTCGAAAGCTTTTCAGCCTTCACAGGTTGTTGTTTTTTTAAACAATTTTGGTAGAACCTCGCTGTAGATAATTTTATCTACAGCACAATTAATCCGAGTCGTCTGAGGCAGTACCACTCTGCACTTAAACCTATTTTCATGGGTGGTGATGATTACTTACCATCATGTAACTCATTTGTTAATTTGTTGACACTGATATAAAGATACAGCAATTTATTACGCCATTCCGTAACGTGTCACATGCACGTGGAAGGCGGTGTCTACGCTTCGCTTATTACGGCACGGCGCGGGCGCGGCGCAAACTGTGCACCCATTATTGCATGCCAGCTAGAGCTGCGTCCATATAATACGACATACGATCCCTATCGGCTTAACTTTGCAAACTAGTCAAATATTAAATAGTTAGTATAAGTGGGTGTGAAATACATTTATTAGCGTCGGCTCCCCTTTTGAAAATTTCAAACGTTCACCTCTGCTGGGTGCCTTTAATCAGCGCTTTCCAAACTTTTAAAGCTACGGACCACTCAAAAAAACAACATTTTATTTTATGGAAACCCTTTATTAAATTTTCAATAACCTACACCATGTAAACATTTATGAAGCATTTAACCTGTGTATGAATTCATCTTCTATATTTTGTGAATACTATCAGACATTTGACAAAAGCAACTGATTGGCGCGACCCTAGTGACTTTTAATCTAGACTAGTGATATAACTCGGCAGACAAGTTGTAACGTATTAGGGGAATACATGATCATGCTTCACTTTAGAGTACCTACGAAGGCCGGCTCAAGTGGCGAAGATTGTCTAGGAAGATGGACCCTTACTAAAATGAGATAACACGAGGCTTATTGATTTTAGCTATCACGAAATACTCGGTATCAACCCGAAGTCAGGTATTGTGCCCGGTAAGGCGATAGACTGGCTTCTATCACATCATGAGACGAAGATACGCTCGGCGAAATGTGGGTGTATTATAGTTACGCCTCTGCCTACCTCTTCGGGGTTTATAGGCGTGAAAGAAAATGCATGTAAGTATTTTATTGTGGAGTGCTTATGATTTGTTTATGGGCCGTATGTAGAGTCCGCACATCGCCTTCTTTAGAAGAAGTAGGTATAGTCTCTGGCAATTTCATGACTGTTATAAATATAGACAATATGCAAATAAAATCTGGAGATGTATAATATATGGATCTTGATGAGGGTAGGAAGAATTTTTGCGCTTTCGACGTTTTTGCAATACCTATTGCAATCAAGCTTAACAGCTCGTGTGATGGGACCCAATTAATGACTCCCTTGCTGCTTTACATTTGTCTTCTCGTTGTTGTAAATGTCCTTGACACCTACTTAGTTTAGTAATATGTCTCCCGCGCTGCTAAAAAGAGAAATAGATAATTTATATTTCGTACTCCTCTCTAACTTCTGCTGGTGAAAGGATATTCATATCCGCATGCATAGCGACCACTTTACAAAAAACCTGCGATAGTGATCCACACGCCACGTCGATCGCGTTCCAAGACCAGCAAGTGTATATCCAGTTCTCCCGAGGGGGACGACATGACTTGATGGATGGTTGGGGCGGGTATAGGGCTTTGTATTAATGTGCCTGCATCGGTCATCCGCCTGTCCTGTCGCAGGATAAAAAAGCCGTGAACTTTAATGTTGCGTTTCGTACCTGGGGTATCCGGAGACCAAAAACCCCCCTAAACGTCCGTTTCCCTCCCACTCCTTTAATTATCCCTTCCCTTTAAGCTCGGCAACGCGTCCATGATCCTTCTGACATCGTGAGTATTCAAGGGGGGTGGAGATTACTAACCATCAGGTGAACCGAGCGCGGGTGCCCATTTTTTGCACGAATAAAGTTTCTTTCTTTCTTTCATTTTGAGACTTGTTAAAAAAATACAGTCGAATTTAAACTGCGCTTTTTCATCATATACATATTTTAATATAAAACTTTAACCCGCGTTATTTATCAACTAATAATCGAGGTCTAGAACGATCCGGGTTTTTATCAACTGGGCGTGTCACGTTGCGACTCACGCGGCCCGCTATTATACTCGTGCTTATAGACCTCGTGCTATAGCGGGATGTAGGCCCGTAGGCGTCGAGTATTGCAAATAATTAAATTATTATAGGCTAATTAACTATTTACAGTAGGCCTAATACAAGTAGCTGTAGCCACTTATGGGAACTGTGATGAATTAAAATTGCTAGTATGATTAATTTTATATCATAATAATCGAAAGCGAAATTAGTTTTCGAGCGATTATATCGTTTTTTACAGTATGAATTACTAGTTTGACATTTCTTCAATAGTAGTAATAACGTCGATCGTGTCGCATTAAAAATCTCCTTTTGTAGAGTCGTTTCAAAATAGCTTAGTTTTGAGAAACTCTGAGAAATAAGATCGGTTTCAGTAATGACATCACAAAATTAATTAATGTTCCTTCTTCCGGTTCATCTAATATAATAAAAATGGATTTGGGTTATTCGAGACACACGCCAGAGTCACGTGACAGTGCACACGATCACTAAATTTATCCATCGACAAAACTAGACTAAAAGGATATGAGCCGTTTGCAGTAATCGTTACATGCGAATTGGGTCGCAACTCATATACATAATTATAAAGACGTGACCAATATGACATAACAAAAAAAAAAAAAAAACAGTCAGAAACTGTTGAACGAAATATTTCGGTTATTTTGGAGGTGTAATAAACCTCTGTTATTGATAATTACAATGAGTTCCCATTGACAACTTTTGCATTGAAATACCTTTGTTACTGGGAATTTTCAGCCTTTTGAACGGGTTTTGGCGGGAATTCTGACAGTGCAATTCATCGCTTATTTTAATTTATTTCATAAACTAGTTTAGAGTTGTGTTTGTTGTATAAAAGTGGTGTGGATTTGTTCAATAAACATTGACGGTGATGAACAGTGTATGGAAACATTGAAATAAGTGAATTAAGAATCGTACTGGAAGGAGTTAACACCAAAACTCCGACAAGACCTTGATATAGACCGCACCCGTGTTTCATCGTTCTTGTAAAAATACTTGAGAATAAGTTATACTTGACACTGGCTAAATGCATAATACTGCGAAAGTCATAAATAAAAAGAAGAACCTTTTGAACCTTTGTAGCTGAGACTTGATTTCTTAGACTTTTAGCCGTTACCTCTGTAATTGGAACTTTGTAGCTCAATAGCATGTGGGTCATTCCATGTAAAATCGTCTTATGGAAAAAAAAAAAATCCCGACTCGTTTTAGATTTTGGTGTAACTTTGAGAAACTCTACTCTAGGGTCCCAAAGAACAAAATTTACACGAGTTTGATTTTTACAAGCGCTTGTTTCCGCCTATTTAAACATAAAATTTTAAAAATCGATATTTTTAAACCTTATCAACATTTGCTGTGAAATTTTTCTGTTTGAAGCTATCTGCATGATCAAGACGGAATTCACAGTGGGAAAGGTAGTAGTTTAAGTGTAAATGAGGAGAATTGGCTCGGACGATCCCTTTGAATAATAGCACCATGCTGAAAATGAGTGTTTTTTAGTCATTTTTCGTGAATTTTAATCGACTCTAGCGTCTTAACTGTTGAGAATTAAAAACTCATGCTCCGCGGGAATTAAGTATACACATTATAGACAAAATTCAGCCACAAGTTGACTTGAGCAGCCCACTCTTCATAGAAAAAAACTTTGCTTCAAATTTTGGAATTTTAAAAAATCCCAATTTTCAGGTTATGAAACGAACGTGTTGACTGCGAGATAAAAATCTGATACTCACAGAATCTACTGTTTTTACCTTCAACTTAAAATGACTACATCACTTGTTTTGTTATTTTCATGTTTACTCAATTTTTTTTTTTAAATGACTAGTAGTTTTTTTTTTTATTTTTCTTTTTTTTAGTTTTAATCCATTAGTAAAAACGTCCAGATGTTTGCTGTGAAAAAAAAAACGGCTCGTACATGCACTAAACATTAAAATAACAAAACAAGTGATGTAATAATTTTAAGTTGAAGGTAAAAACAGTAGATTCTGTGAGTATCAGAATTTTATCACGCAGTCAACACGTTCGTTTCATAACCTGAAAATTGGGATTTTTTAAAATTCCAAAATTTGAAGCAAAGTTTTTTTCTATGAAGAGTGGGCTGCTCAAGTCAACTTGTGGCTGAATTTTGTCTATGATGTGTATACTTAATTCCCGCGGAGCATGAGTTTTTAATTCTCAACAGTTAAGACGCTAGAGTCGATTAAATTTCACGAAAAATGACTAAAAAACACTCATTTTCAGCATGGTGCTATTATTCAAAGGGATCGTCCGAGCCAATTCTCCTCATTTACACTTAAACTACTACCTTTCCCACTGTGAATTCCTTCTTGATCATGTAGATAGCTTCAAACAGAAAAATTTCACAGCAAATGTTGATAAGGTTTAAAAATATCGATTTTTAAAATTTTATGTTTAAATAGGCGGAAACAAGCGCTTGTAAAAATCAAACTCGTGTAAATTTTGTTCTTTGGGACCCTAGAGTAGAGTTTCTCAAAGTTACACCAAAATCTAAAACGAGTCGGGAATTTTTTTTTTTCCATAAGACGATTTTACATGGAATGTGTAAGTGACTTGAAAACTTAATTTTAGGACTGGGCTGTGCATGGTCCGACACGTACATGGCCGGTTTTTACTTTGATTAATAGCTTTTATGAACAAACGAGTAGATCAATACCCTCATGGTATGATGGTAAACGCTTGTATGCCACGCGTCAGCCCTTAAACAGTTTACATTTCAGGAACAGGTATGATAACCATGAGAGATAACAAGACAAGTATATTAAACGCATTTTATCAATCTTGGGTACAACAAAACGGGTATGTAAACTATTTAAGGAGAGTTTTATAATAATAACTTGACGTCATGCAATAACCTTCACAGAGGGGGCATTGTAACTACTACGTAGATAAATAATTGTTATTGTTATCTAAGTATTAAAATAAATCAAATTTGCAATTTATGATGCTGTTTACTCAAACAAAGAATTCGATATCGACAAACTATAGTGGCAATGTGAACAATGCCTAGGATGATTAAAAAACAGTTTTAGATGTAGGCAGAACCGCAGGTATCACTAAATATTAAATGCTTTTATAGATATTGGATTATTGTCCAACAAATATAATAAAATTAAATTTCTGCTACGCCATGTCCATGATCTGCCACAAAATCGTTGGGGAGCTTTCTCAGGATTCTAGGTTGAATTCTCGTGAATAAATTATTACGGTGATGTTTTCCTTCACTGTTGAGAATTGATTATCAAGGAATACAGATGAACAAATGACTGCTCTGTGGTCGAAAGGTGTGCCGCGTTTATGAAATTCCTTCCGTTACTCAGAAATCCAATCTTAAAGGACGTATCTCCTATAGTTGTTCGTCTTCATATCTTCGTTATATGTATACCTATTGCATATTAAAACTCAGATTTGCAAAAAAAATCACCGAAACGTTAAGACACGGAAACAGTTTAGTTCATATCGGTCATCGGGCCCATTTCAAACTCGATAAAGCCCGTGTATGTAATTATTTTTGTATTATTAATATTTATCATTTTGGTGTTCTAGTTTAATTCTAGTAAGAAGACGATTGAAAGTTACTTCAACTGGGTCATACTTCATAAAAATCATGATTATTAGTACCTTATTAGAATTTTTAACGATAAAAATGTCGACACACACCTTTACTACTCATGGCCGTTACCATATTTTTTTAAAATAATTGAATGACGAGACGAACAAGGCGCTTGCCTGATGGTAAGCGTCTGCCCATAAACAGAAGCAACACCAAACATAACATTGAATTACAAAGCACAGCATGGCACTGAACTGCGCTCGTCACCCCGAGACAAGATGTTAAGTCTTATAATGCCCAGTAATTTCACTGGTTTTAATGACCTTCAAACCGAAACTCCACAGTGCTTACACACTGTTGCTTGCCGGCAGAAATAAACAAAGCGGTGGTACCAACCCAGACGGCTACTCGCATACGAGGGACCTACCACCTTGTACTGAATTAAATACCTGCCGTTTACATTATTCTGTTTATTCAGTGACCAAAGAATCAAAGTTTACCAACCGATAGACTTATTTTCTGGCCGTATTTAACATATTTTGTATGGAAGATCTAATAAATAGTAAAGTCTTTAATCATTCGGAAGATCTGACAAAACACTATTGCTAGATATAATGCAAATTTATTAGGGTTTATTCCCATAAAATACTCTTTAAAAATACTGGTGCAGGTGAGACTGAACTGTGAATGACTATTATTTTCCCCATAAAAGAATACATCTGAAATCTGAAAGTCAATCTAGCAACCCTTTACTGTTTTGTCAGACAGTGAAGTTTTAGCGGAAATTCTGACAGTACGGTTCATCTCTTAATGTAATTTATTCAATAAAGTATTTTAAAGTTTTGTGTTGTGAAATGATATGGATTTGTGCAATAAACATTGAAAAGTGTATAGAAATATTGATTATGTGAATGTATATGATTTTAAACCAAGGGTATTATTCGATCTTATGATTTTGATTCCCTTGATGAAAGTCGTCTAAGGAGTATCGTAGAAAAATGATTAACAACAAAGCAAGACCTTTAAATCGATCACACCCATGTTTCAACGTTTTTGAAATACGAATCTCATATGACGAGGCTGTATGTTCTAGATCCCTTTGCCTTCCCAATAAAAGAGAAAAATACAAAAAGCTAAATTAAGACTCGTGTAAAACATAAAACAATTATAATTTCATTGCTATAATTTTGTAACTGAGTTAAATTGATCCAGGAAAAATCAAAAGTCCGGCAATAACTATATGCTAAATGACTGAGAAATAAATCTTCGGCTAAATTGCAGTATAACTTCTTTATCACAGGTAATGTTTTCATAAATTTCCGGAAACAAAAACATACCCAATGTTTCAAGTGAATAATTCGAATACAACGTTCTAAGTTATTTTTATTATTTCCCAGCGCCATGAACGATCCCTACGTTCAGTGTCCATATGATTCTGTGCATCGAGTGCCGCGGTCCCGTCTACAGCAGCACTTAATTAAATGCCAATGGCGGAACCCTGAGCTCCAACCATGCCCATACAACGCCACGCATCGCTTCCCTAAAGATGAGTTGAGGATTCATGTAAAAGATTGCCCGTCAAAGCCAGCAGTGGCTCCAGAAGACAGGCCTCCACACACTGGCGCTTCGTTGACCAAACCTTTTTTGTATATGCATAAAACTGATATCACTGATGATAATGAAGACTGGGATAATTAGTTTGTACAACAATATAAGTTATACACTTTGAAGTTAGTATGATTATACTATGAATGCCTATTCATGTTTGGTGAGACACATATAAGAAAAATAAGTTCATAATCTAAAGTTGTAATGTGAATTTAGGCTGTAGCATATAAATTCAATTAAAGTACTAAAGATATGTTCACTTAATGCATAGACATATTTACAAATTTTTGATATTTTTATTACCATTATATTGTAAAAAATATTAATTGAATGTCAATGATGAATGATGGAAGGAAGTTGACAAAATATTTAACTGTAAGTTGTAAGTAATAAATAACATATGTACTTAAGGTGTTCATAAGCTTTTATTTAGAATTCCTGAGAGATGTTAATTAAAATTATTTCTGTACTTAGTAATAGAGTATAAAAGATTTTCTGTACTCAGTGAAGGAGTTAATGCTTATAACAGATTCTTTAGTTACAAAGTAATTGGTTTTTAATATTACATAATCTATTGTCAATAATTAATGTTAATAGATGTTTCTGAATGTAGCAGAAAATTCATTGAAATATAATGCACTAGTGTTGTAAAGTGTATAAGTGTATACTATAAAAAAATGTGCACCACATATAACTGTAGTAAACTAATAATAGCACCAAATCTGCCTGACTCTGTTCTATACTTTTTCCACATTATGGATTATCAACATTTGAAGAATGTTAAATTGAATGTGGTTGTTTTGGATTGGAAAATGGTTTTTATGTACTTTATATATAGATCATGTACTATTTCACTTAGCATACTCAACATACATACATAGGTACCTTAGGTAGTTGCTGCACTAATATGTGGTGGAGAAATTCTCATTTTGTATTCAAACCATTGTGCATTCTCAAACAAAACGCTTTTTATAATTTTATATGATTTGTTTGTAAACGGTTGTTACAGATCTGGTTCATTTAAGTTTTATTGCCAATCGTAGTTCCCAGAAAATTTTATACATATATAAATACACCATTTCCACAGTCACACATATAGTCCTGGCACCATACTAGGTTAACCTGTCACATATGTGTTGAAATGTCAGTAGATATAGAAGCTAAGCATTCCCATTTTTACTATAGAGCTGACCTCATGTCATTGAGTATAGTTATCATGTGGCAATAACCTTGTGGGGACCATTCATTGTAGAATAGAAGTGCTAAGCATTTTCAATATTATATTTAGTTCTAGTAAGCCACTTGATATTCAATATCAGTTTAAAATGATATTACTATATAAATGTCCTACAATTTTTATTATAAGTACACTTAGTTAATGATTTCTTATGTTTACGCGAATATTACTCACTGAAATAAAACTAATTTAAACGGATTTTATGGCGGTTTTTTATGGTCACGGGGTAGACTACGAAGGCTGAAAAGCTTTCGAAACATCGTGATCAAAATTAATAAAAACGCGATAAAATCCGTTTAAAATACTTTTTTTAATCCACTTCGTTAAATTACTTCTTTTAATTTGGGTCAATACCTATAAACCAGACATTTAATAAGCGATGCCTTAATACATGTTCTTAATTTACATTTAAACTACAGAAAAATAACAGAGGAGGATCTCAAATCGAGGCATATTGCATCTTTATTTTATGTATGATTCAGCGGGCGAGTATCCAGCTGTGAAACTGTAGGCCTTGGGTTCAATTCCCGCACCGAGATAAATGTTTGTGTGATCCAAAAATATTCTGGTTAGGGTCTGGGTGTCGTGGTACTCTTTGAGTCCGAGTAGATACAGTGATACCCATGATACAAGTTAACGTAGAGTGGTGTTAAGACTATGTGTGTGACTGTTGGGTGCATTAGAGTGATCTGATTTTGATATTATTTTAATTATTTCGAATGTCTGTTGCTCCTATATTTCACTACTAAGGAGATAGAGACAGAAACTTCGTCATTTATGCAACGATTTTCTTTCACGTAGAATGTCTGTTGCTCCTATATTTCACTACTAAGGAGATAGAGACAGAAACTTCGTCATTTATGCAACGATTTTCTTTCACGTATAGAAGTAAAATAAAACCTTTTTTTTAACATAAATATAATCGGCTTCAAAAACTTAATATAAAAAACTCATTTTGAGTTGGTGCTTTCTACTATTAATTGACCATCACATTGTAATAGTCCTGATTCAAAATTGTATATGTTGTGAGCATTCTAAAATGTGTACAATATTTACACATTAAGCGAATAGAAATATAAATCCGGTTTTGTATAGGTAGTTCTGATCTACGGATTTTGCAAGTCTCGTTGGAAGCCTTATTTCTCATATTAGCTCCTTTCGCTAATTCGAATACATGTGATCTATTCGTATTATGTATAGTTTAACAAATCTATGAATAAACACAATTTACGCAACAAATACATTTATTCACAGATAACGGCCCACAATGCGATCCGTGATCGTGTTACATAACTGTTTTCCACAATACCGTCAATGGGTCGTGGGTCAGATCTTAATGAGTGATTCTTTGAACCCTACGACATGTCTATCTATCAGGTTATTACATAAGGTTAGGACAAAATTATATTAACTATGTGTATTTACATGCCAATATGGCAATATGCACATAGTAAACTGTTGTGGTTCTGTCAAGTGGCAACCACGTTCATCACAGTAGGCCAAGTAGGTCTTCTACCTAGTAGGTTTTGAAAGTTTTCTAAAACGATGATAGTTTAGTATCTATACATCAAGCAGCAGTAGCACCGAGTGAGAAGTGTGACGAATTAAAATTGATTATATGATTATTTCTACATCATTGATTTGAAAAATATATATTTTACCATTAGAATCATACATTATCCCTGATGAACATAGGCTACTTTTTATCCCGGAAAAAGCAGATCACGCTGGCGGAGCCGCGAGGTAAAGCTAGTTTTACATATAAATATTCTACGAACCAAAGGGTCGAAAAAAGGAAAGCCTTTTTTACAGCAATAGTTTGACACCTCGTCAATAGTAATTTTATAAGAGTTCTAAAACTAGCAAAGTATTTGTAACTCGTAGTAGACCTACAGTGTATGGAACTTACAGTGTGATGAAAGTTTTGCCAGACGTCCCTTTGAGTCCCAGAAAGCACGATCAAGTTTCACTGGTTAGCACTTGCCAGTGAGACGACAGAGATCCTAATTAGACAAGTTTGAATGTTTGTGGGTTTGGGAGGGCTGTACGGATTTAGATGAAATTTGGAACAGGCAGACCATGACCTGTATTAAGACATTGGACAAGATTAAGATATTCACGTGGTAGTCGCGAGCAAATCTAGTTTAGGAATAAATTTACCTGGTAAGTACCTCAGTATATATTAGTTTTACACATTCGACTGGCTCCGACTGGTCTGTTTGTCACACCAACTTCTTCCCGATTACTATTTCTGTTCACCAGGGCTTGAAGGTTTTTCTTTATAGCATAGGCCGGCAAACGAGCAAGTTGGTCACCTGATGATAAGTGATCTCCACCGCCCATGTACTCCCACCACCAAAAGAATCATGGGCGCGTTGCCGACCTTAAGGCTGCGGTTAGACGACGCGAAAAATTTCGTGCGGCCGCCGCGCGGCGGCTGTACGAAATGTTTCAGTCATAGAAAATGTATGTCTTATTAACTAGGACTTAACGTTGAAATTCTTTGTGAGCAACGCTCCAACCACGCGGCGGCCGCGCGGTCGCCGCGCGGTTGGAGCGTTGCGAAGAATTAAACATTATGGCTAAGTCAATAGAGTTTACATTAGTTTTTCGAGTGATTCGAGCAAGGCGCCCGCGCGGCCGCGGTGGGATTCCTTGTCATATAAACGCGCCCTAAAGGAAAGGGATAATTAGGGATTGGGAAGGGGAGGGGATTTGGGCTTCCGGATATCTCACTCACCGTACGAAACGCAGCAGCAAGCCGCTACTTTACGTCGGTTTTCTGTGTAGACAAAACTGTCTACAGCGTGGCTCTACCACTCACAATATGTATGTAGATGAGGACATAACCTCGCCGTTTAAAATGCCCGTCGAGGTTTATCATTGCTAAGGCGTATGCGGGAGCCAGTATTTTTACACGCTTTTTATTAACTTCACCTGTATGTTTGTTTGTATGTTTGTTTGTATATTTGTTTGTATAACACGCAGAAGTTAACTAGGCACCTCGGTGTAATGACGTCATAGGAATGTACTAACTGCATAAAAAATTCAAGTACCCTTATAAGACCCATCGATACAAGTTATTGTGACTGCGAATGTGGATGGGCACGTTTTCAAGCGAAGTTCACGGGCGCGGGTTCGCGTGCGTACCTACTAAATTGGTTACTAAAATAGGTTTTGTCTCATTCTCACTCTGACAGATGACAAATGTGTGACTGACGCTAAACATATAATAATTAATCAATAGATACCTATTCAGCGTTTATCAATAAGGGGGTTAAATGTAGGTATATTTTTTGGGAACAGTTCTATATCCATAAAAATAACAATAATAACAACGAAAAAAACACGAAAGAGGCGCGTGCGTAACGGTAGTATTTAATTTACTGACCGTAATGACGCGTCGAGGGCGAGAGCGGTAGACGGTGGGGTGTGGTGGGAGGGGACGCGCATTCCACTGAGGTGCCAAGTTGATTTCTGTGTGTTATATGTTTGTAACCGACTCCTTTGGGCGCGATTTTGACCCACTTTAAACGGCCAGATTTCGTTCAAACTTTGTAGACTTATCAAGGACCGATAACAATACACTAATTTAATAAAAAAAAATATATATATTAATAATAATAAAATAATAATAATAATTTAATTTAATTAATTATTGATATTCGGGTTGGGAATTAAAATTGTACTCTCTGGATCTTCGTTAATTATAGGGAATATCGTAGTATCTAAGAGCGTCAATAGATGGCGCCTTTTTGATATTCGGGTTTAAAATTAAAATTATACTCTCTGCTACGATATATTTTTATTTTAACTAAAAAATTAAAAATAAATAATAGTTTAAAAAAACTAAAAACACGCTTTTATAGAAAGTCTAACTAAAAAAATAGAAAATAAATTTGAAGAAAACAATGTATTTTATTATAAAAAAAAGCGTGGGGTGCTTTTTAAGACACTATCTAAATAATAATCCTTCTACTCATATCTGTCAATACAATAAAATATATAACTATTGACACCATGCACCCCACGCGTTTTTTACAATAAAATACATTGTTTTCTTCAAATTTATTTTCTATTTTTTTTAGTTAGACTTTCTATAATTATACATAAAGATTATGTAGTAATAATTACGTCTGATAATAATTACGATAATATGTGACGCATACGAGGCACGGGAGCAAATATAGGTCACTGCATGATACTGTGATAAAACAAAGGTTGTTAGGTAGAACTTTCATAATAAAATAAACCTTGCCATATTATCTTGTATAGTAAAGTGGGTAGCTGATTTACAAAATCTATGTAATT
This sequence comes from Amorpha juglandis, assembly GCA_949126905.1. Lineage (NCBI taxonomy): Eukaryota > Metazoa > Arthropoda > Insecta > Lepidoptera > Sphingidae > Amorpha > Amorpha juglandis. The sequence continues at coordinate 13,764,952 of OX421374.1, read as the reverse complement.
TATTTACTGTGCTAGATAAACGCAATTCCTAAGGCAAGATTTTATTAGGTCTGCCTAGGTCCCTCGTATGCGGGACCGTACGTACGCGGCCGTCTGGGTGGTACCACCGCTTCGTCTATATCCGCCGCCAAGCAGCAGTGTGTAAGCACTGTTGTGTTTCAGTTTCAAGAAGATAAAAGCCAACCATTTTACTAAGTCACTGGGCAGTCCCGGATCTTCAATTTTTTAAGCGGGACAAAAACTCAAAAATGCCGCCCCCGCCCACTTACATTTATTTTTACCTTTATCATCTTCATAATTGAGGCTATCAGCGCAAAAGTGGTGTAACCCACAATTTTTGTTAGATACGGTTTTAGTGTAAAATACATTATTTTTATTATGAAAAATAATGTATTTTAGACCAAAACCGTATCTAACAAAAATTGTGGGTTACACCACTTTAGCGCTGATAGCCTCAATTTCACCTATCAGATGTCCACTAATTGATTGATATTTGGACACAGGCGTGACATTTTTGTATTTGTACTAATATTTATTCCGTGGTCAATAAAATTAAATGATGACTTTGCATTCTTCTGTAAAGTGTGAATTTGGCCGCCTTCTGAACTTGCCGCCCGGGGCATAGGCCTCGGCTTGAATTTATGAATTTAGGATTTACAAATATCAAAATATTTCGTTTTGCTAAAATTAACCTCGAACGGCACACTAGTGCAGCGCTCTAGTGACCTGACGCGCACGATAGGTACATACATATTATTATCGTAAATAATCCTCTTAGATATAACGCCAAACTCAGTATACATTTCAATGATTATGCCACATAGTAAGTAAATAATCCCGTAGGACTCTTTTTTGTGTTTTTTAGAAGAGACCGGTGAACAAGCAAGTAGGTCACCTGATGGTAAGTGACCTCCACCGGCATGAACATCTACAATATAAGGGACATCATGGATGCATTGCCCGACTTAAAGGAAAGGAGTAATTATTTGGAAAAGGGAGGCGAATTTCTGTCTCCGGATATCTCACTCACCGTACGAAACGCAACAGCAGGCTGCCACTTTACGTCGATTTTCTGTGAGACAGTGGTAACAAACTAGTCGAGCGGCCCATTCATGCTGTAGACAAATCTGTCTACATGGTAGATCTACCACATCCTATACTCGGTTATTCAATCACCTTGGCTGAAAAACCTTAAATTTTGTTTTCTTGTATTTCATAATAGCTAGGTGATGTTTAATGTACTTACGAACACATTGGATATAGTGATTTACAATATCACTTTTTTTTAAGATATCATATTAAGCCCTTAGATTAGATAAAGGAACCCATAGATAAACACTCACCGTAGCCACATGAAATAGAAGATGATAGCGTAACTTTTTTTACCCATATAATCCAATGTTACCATAAAAAAGATTTTTCCCATTTTCTCGGTATTGCTGCGGGAGATTTAGTTTTGCGAGCGTGCCGCGGCAGCGGCCGCCGACTGCCGAGCGCCAGATCCTCTCTATTGTTGGTGAATCATTTGGGTTAGGTTAGAATTGTGACCAGCGAAAAAATCTTTTTATTGGAAAGAAAATAATTTTAAAACGCATTTGACATTATTTTTTTAATTCTACCTCCTCATACTATTACACTTCTCGTTGACAAACAATAATTATGTGTTGATTCAAGTCTTTTTATTCAGTTTTACAAGGCGTTTTTATTTCGGGAATTTATTTTGAAGTTCGTATTTGTGACTGTCGGAATAAAGTTCGTCGTATTATTGTGTACCCGCTGGAGAGATATGAACATAATAATAAGCGTAAGCCTTAGTATTAAAACAAACATTACTTAAATTCGCTGTGTGTATCTCTTTGTTTGATAACAAACTGTAATTCGATTAATGCGTGAATAATACCGGTTATTTAAAAATGTCGAATAAGACTTATTTTTTCCATAATTTTAAACTTCTTGATATAAGGTTATGGTTCCATATCGTTGCCTTTTTTCATTTATTTGTAACTGCCATTGTGACTCTATCAGTAGATCCATCGGTGGATCAAGATGTTCGAGTGAAAGCTTACATACATTTGAGATGGAAACTCCTTACGTGTTGGTATAATGTGAGTATGTATTTGGTTTTTGTTAATCTCGTTTGTAAGAATCTTGGTAGAGATGTTTAGTGGATGTTTCCACTACCTCTGAATAAATGCTACTTACCAAGTAGGAGTTAAAGGATTTATATGTCAATGCTACTTATCAAATAAAATATGATACTGATAAGTATTTTTATATGCCTATCATATCGTAGTTCCTGATATTCACGATACAGGTTTAACGTATTTAGTGCGAACTATGTCAGGACTATGTGTGTATAACAAAGAGTAGAATAATAATAGTGGTAGGCAGCGGCTTGGCTGTGCCCCTGGCATTGCCGATGTCCATGAGCGGCGGTGACCGCTTACCATCAGGCGGGCCGCTTGCTCGTCTGCCTATCAAGGCAATAAAAAAAAAAAAAAATCTATGTGAAAAAGAGAGCCCTCTCAACGTATTAGCTGTCACCGAAATGTCAATTTTGAAACTCGATCGCCGTCTGGTGACGTTTCCCTTGTACTAAGTTTCGATGTGTGCGTGAGTGTGTATATGCATGTAAGTGTGTGTAATATATCAATACGAAGCATATTTTTTTGAATTAACAATCAAAGTACTTTTCCTAATACATAAAGTATTAGATACTTTCTGTATTAGAAAAAATACTTTGATTATTTTACTGTAGTAAATAACTTTATTCTTAATAATGGATAATGGATTAATAAAGACAAGTTATTATTTTCAACATATTTTATTATAATTTTACAGATTTCCATTTCTTATATTTATTATAATAAAGTTGAGCCATGCCATGCAAATGAACAACGCCTCGGCATTGTGTTAATTATAAATTAAAACAACACCAACACAAATAACACTATAGCGTCCTTTCGCAACTACAAAATGCGTCCTTTCGCAACTATAAATAAGCGTCCATGCGTAATAATCACTTCTGCACGATGTATAAACGTAACAGAAAGGCGGAGGAGGAAAATACCTACAACTCAACGTAAACAGAAATCCGCATAAAATCACAAACCGATAAAACTCGTACGCAAGTCTTAACGAACAATTGTGAAGTGAGCAAGCTCGGCAAACATAATTTGAAAACTGTCACAAAAACTGTTGAACTGTCGTTAAAACATAATTTATCGTAGAGAGCGCCATCTGTACTAAGGAGGTAAACTAATTGTCAACAGAATTTCACAGGATTTAGCTAGCGATGTCGCGTCTTTGTATGAAACCAAGGTTATGTACTGTTGTGTCCCGGCCCTGGTGTATAACACACAGAAATCAACTTGGCACCTCAGTGGAATGCGCGTCCCCTCCCACCACACCCCACCGCCTACCGCTCTCGCCCTCGACGCGTTATTACGGTCAGTAAATTAAATACTACCGTTACGCACGCGCCTCCTTCGTGTTTTTTTCGTTGTTATTATTGTTATTTTTATGGATATAGAACTGTTACCAAAAAATATACTTACATTTAACCCCCTTATTGATAAACGCTGAATAGGTACCTATTGATTAATTATTATATGTTTAGCGTCAGTCACACATTTGTCATCTGTCAGAGTGATAATGAGACAAAACATATTTTAGTAACCAATTTAGTAGGTACGCACGCGAACCCGCGCCCGTGAACTTCGCTTGAAAACGTGCCCATCCACATTCGCACTCACAATAACTTGTATCGATGGGTCTTATAAGGGTACTTGAATTTTTTATGCAGTTAGTACATTCCTATGACGTCATTACACCGAGGTGCCTAGTTAACTCCTGCGTGTTATAACTACACCCAACAGGGTGTAGGTATTTATTAAATAAGTATAATACTTTAGGTATGGCGGTGGAAAGGTCTTGGAAATTGTGTGTATTTGTGTTTGTTGGGGTATTAAACACCTTTGTAGGTTCTTAATACACAAATAATTTACCATTCAATGAAAAACTTTTTACCAGTGGTGGCTGCATCCCTTTTTCGTAGCTTGTCTGTTAATTGAATCACTAAGATGAATACATTTTATGGGAAAATTAAGCTAGTATACAAATAAACTCAATTTGGAATATAGCGGCGTTTAGGAGCACTCGACAGTGATGCCACCTGTAATAAGCTTTTATGATCTTATGAAAAAACGTATTCTAATTTTAAACTAGGTTTACAATGGCCAATTAGCTCTTAGACATCTAGTTTAAAGATTGCCTCTGTGGCGCAGTGGGCGTGAAGCCGGCTGCGAAACGAGAGGTCGCGGGTTCGATTCCCGCACCAAGCAATATTTTTTTTTCCTGTTCTGGTTATTATGGAACTACAAGACCCTCATAGTTCCTGATACCCGCGATACAGGTTTAACCTAGTGTGGGGTCAGGAAGAATACGTTTTGTTCCGTAACGTGTAACACCGTTAGTTTTTAACATTTGCCCTGTTTTAACGTTCTTCACAGATGATAACCCTTGGATACTTACCTATATGTGTCTACTGCGGGTTACAAGAGAAGAGAGGCCTCGGATATCTACACCATGTGCAGAGACTACGCTACCTCACTGATGTTGTCATGACTGGAATTCTATTCCCGGTTACTATGGTAAATAATTACAATCGTAAGTTAACGACAACCTCCGTGCCTCAGTAGGCGAGTAGTCAGCTGCGTAGCGAGAGGCCGTGGGTTCGATTCCCGCACTGTTTTGTGTGTCATCCACAAATATTTGTTTCGGGTCTGAGTGTTGCGGGACCGCAAGTCCCTTATAGTGCCTAATACTCACGAAACAGGTTATTCTAGTGTGGAGTCAAGACTATTTCAATGCTTTTTCAGTGTATCTATTCATATTTTATACTGTATTACTGCTGGGAACGGAACTCCTCTAGTCATGAGAAGGGATAGGCAATAAGCACCATGCACCACCACGATGGCTCAATGCGGGTTAGGGTGTAGTATAAGAAACAAAATATTATCCGTGACCTTCCATTGTCATTGTTGTATTGCATTGACAAATAGTTCTCCCCGGGAAAATTACAAGCCAAATCTTTCTGTAACGTATGGTAAAAAGCATGTTGTGCCAACCCCACTGCGAGTGGGGTAAGGGCAGATGGAAGCAAGGAAAGGTGGTGATCATTTAGTAGTGTCGGACTCGCTCTACTACTATGACAAAATGTTTCAGTACGGTGGCATTCTATTCTGGGTGCTGATGAACATCGACGTTAATTTATTAGCTCCGCCGAGGTTGTTCGACTACATGCCCTATTGGTGTCAGCACTCGCTACACTCTGTGTCGATAGCGGTGGTGGTCATGGACATATCGCTCACTCCAAGGACGAGGCCGAAGAGTTTGGCGCCAAGGTTCTTTCTCGCGACTGGTTTCAGTGCTATTTACACCTTCATGTGAGTTTATAGAAATATTCCTTTTTATTATAATGATAGGCGAGGTTTTACAAGGTGGTAGGACCTTCGTATGCGAGACGCCGTCTGGGTCGGTACAACCGTTTTGTCAGGTGGGAGGAAGGTTTCAGTTTATTTAGATGGGAAGAGAATAGCCCCAATTCAGCGTTCTTTGAGAACTAGTCATAGTCCAGTCATTATAATAAGTTTACCTCGGAATTCGAGATACCCAGCTGTAAGTATGTAAATACTTGTATATTGACACCCTAAAAGTTGTCTCAAAACCTACATATGGTAGGGTGACCGCAACTATTAAATTTCAAGGTCAAAGGTCACAAAAATCGGTTTATTGCGCTTTTTTTGTAAATATCTCATTTACTATGGGTTTTTGCTATTTGTATCTATTTTGACGTAGTGGAATTTTTAGATGCACTTAATTATTTTCTATTTAAAATGTCATTAGTGTAAATGGGAATACAATTATATTATATTTTAAGTTTTTCCCTTAATTATTTTTCAATTTTAGGAAACAGCTATCAGTATTATTGAATAGATATAGATTTAATACATGAAGAAAATGATAAAATTTAATACAATAGTTAATAAAAATTGACAAATATTTATAATCATTGATTTATCGATAGTTCATCAACTATATATGGCGCGTTTTCAACCGGAGGCACCGGTTGACCTGAAGTGATCTTGTGACCGCGCGCTCTCCGCCCTCTATCTGGAACGGTTCACCGTATGAATTTTTTTTAAACAAAAGTTGTAGAGAATTTTGTATTCTTCAATATTGATAATAGGTACAGATAGCAGAAAAAACACATAGGAAATGAGATATTTACAAAAAAAAGCGCAGAAAACCGATTTTTGTGATTTTGACCTTGAAATTTAATAGTTGCGTACACCCTACCATATATAGGTTTTGAGACAACTTTTAGGGTGTCAATATACAAGTATTTACAGACAGATACCCAATATCTCGAATTCCGAGATTCTTACCTAATTTAAGCTTAAATGACTGGACTATCAATATTCTCAATTTGTCAAATTTGTCTTGGAACTCAACATAATTTTTACGATTTAGGCTTAGTAATAATCTAATTTATTAATTATGCGTGACGACTTTAAAATCTAATACGAACTTTTTTTTTATTCGCAGGCTCTGCATCAGTCACTTCAACGGCGATATCGTGTACAACTTCCTAAATATCTTCAGTGCCTTTCAAAACGTTATGTTTACAATACTATCCTATGTTTTGTTTAGTTCCTTTTATTTCATCCAATGGAAAATAATTGACTTCGTTTGGAGCCCTAAATTATTAAAAGCAGTGTTTAAAGAGAAGTTATAGGAGAGTATGATGGCTAATTCAACTAATTCATGCGCGTATTTATATGTATGTATGTTAGTGATGTTCATGTACAAAAATATCGATATTTTTTCCGATATAATATATCGAAATATTGTATCGATATTTAGCGATATATCGGTCAAAAATATCGATATTTTCGATATATCGAATTGTAGGAAGGAAAAGACTTGATTAACAAAAATAATATCGAGTAGCTAAAAAAAAAAACAACATCCAATACTTATTCTGGTATTTGATGTTGTTTTTTTTTAGCTACATCCGATAGAAAAAAATCTTTCAGATGCCACAGAGCTGTAATTATGATTTTTCCTAAATATTCTACGATATCCTTGATTGATATCAATGATTCGATAATATCGCATTGATTCGATATATCAAATAAATGTATCGATATTTTATCACATATCGATACATATCGAGCACCCCTAATGTATGTATATATTTATACAAATCTGGCACAATGCATGTGTGCAGTGGTGGCGTAAGGCGTCGACGACGCCGACGACCGCCTCGCGGCTACGGAGGTCTCGCAAGAATGTTTTACAAATTATTAAAAGTTTATTTATTTTCATATACGTAAGTAGTATTTATCTAGAGTTGTCTGGCAACATTATGAAAATTAGGCCGAATTATGCGACTCAGCGCGCGACTTGGGGAATCCGCGAGTTGTTAATTTGAGTTTATTTGTGTAATTTTTGTCATCATTTGACTAGCAATAATACTCGTTTAATTATACATTAGTGTTCATTTCAGCTCATTTAACGTTTTCTGGCTGGGAAATCAAAGAGGCCTCGCAAAACTGATGCCACCGACGTCCACGTTTGGTCTTGCGCCGCCACTGTCACACAAATCAAAATATAGAATTGTTTACCAAACATGTTGTTAATTACCTACCATACACATATAGCAAAATGATAGCTTGATGAAAACTGATAAATGATAGCTTCATATCCTACGGTTATTTATTCCATTTGGTAGGATGCCATACTAATATACAAGTGTGATTAACGTAATACATAAAAAGACGCGCCTACTATTGAAGTGAAGCATGTGCCTCGCGGCCTGGCAATAGTAAAAGAGTAACGTGACATATAGTTTGAGGACTACCTCTACCAGATACTAATCTACATGTAAAAAAATCGAACCATTTCGACACCAACCTTTCGACTTCGAACCAATCGTCATTTGTATAATAAACCCGTATTTGTTCAACTTGCTTTGCCTACAGCCGACGTTGCTAAATAAAAGTTTCGTGAGGTTGCTCTACATGCCTGCTACATGTTTAGTACTATAATCTGTGTCCATGGTAGTTAGGAATAAAACACGTACAATGGAAATAAAAATTTAATATGTCCGTTAAAAATATTTACAAAATATCACCAAATGCTCTAACTATATATCTATATACGTATAAAATAGTTTAAATGTTAAGCACAGGTGTTCTTTTTTTGTTTTTTAACCTTTCTTTCATATGACTACTAACTTAATAAAAAATAAATAATAATTAATTGAGCAACTAATTATAAGTCACAATTTTTGTGTACGACATATCTATCCTACTTCACATGTAGGTACATATTTATTTAAGACTACTAGTATTCTAAAGCCGCTTGATAACCGATTTCAGCGCTGATACAAAGCTGGGTAGAATTAAATTACCGGCACGAGTCGTGAGCAACGATGGACAGCCGCGGTGGTAATGAGTTAATGAGACGACGAGTGACAACGAATCATAAGCGATGAGCATCGCGTCCACGCACCGCACTCCATGATTCCGCCAATCAGTATTGCGCTAGTGAATTCACAACTCGTGCCGGTTCCTGTAATATGTTTTTAATATATGGACGTTGCGAAGACGTTGTTAAGAAACTGTATCACGAATTTTATAACATTAAATAAGTTTTTAAAGCATCATGGTTCTTAAATTATTGCTGTGAATCCGTCTTAAAAGGTACAATCAATTACCTAATGCCCATCCATAAAGACTATATTTACCTACTTAGAACAAAATGTTTTTGATTTTGGCTTATTTCATATTAATAAACTAAATTAAAAGATAACATTTAATTTTTACCCCAAATCAAACTAGATAAGGCAAGACAATTTTATTTTATTCTTATTCTTTGTCCTTTATGTAGTGAAAGGAATAAATTTGTAAAAATTGGCAATATTCGGCAAATGCTTAATAAAATATAAATGTCTTTAAATTTGTCTATCTAACTCATAATAATATATGGGTATTCACTCCTAAAATAAATTTATATTTTTTTATAAATGTTGAAAAATTACGATTTAGCGTAAGTTGTTATCATTTCACAAGCTACAATTCCGATTATTTTCAAATATGATTTTGGAATATTATCACAGTTTTGTTTCAATTGGACCCATTACAGACTTAAAAATACACCCCTCGTACTATATTTATTTATCTCTCAACATGTCATCACACTAGTTGGTATCATTTATAAAACATTCTTAACTTATTCCACAAGACTCCAATTAAAAACCGCCCTAACTTTATAACATCAATGTTTAAACCCACAGGCTTAAATACGCAAATGAATTTTATTTATTTATCACTTTTTTATTAGTCTGAATGACACGAACATTTCGCTCGCTTGATGCCAAGTGCCACGTCTGTCCAAAAACGGTAGCAACACGATTTGAAGCTAGGATTACAACATAGGTAGTGCATGCCAGTGTATTGCGCTCGTCACCTCAAAACATGTTAAATGTAAGTCTCATAATTACCAGTAATTCACTGTCTTAAATGTTTCAAGGACATCATACATATTGTTGCGTGGCAGCAGAAATAGATATAACGGTGATAAGCACACAGACTTTCGCATAGGTTACATAATTCATAGTACGTAAACTTTCTAATGACTTTCGTATTGTGCGAGTAAATTAAGCAAAAGCATTGAAGGGCTAAGCGAATACCTCCCTTACAGAAAATCAATTTTTCGTGTATGTTAATGTGTTACTTCGGCAACGTTTAATACAGACTGATGGATTACAAAAATCGATTTCAGCTCGATTATCTGGCTAGAGTGCGGAAATCAATCAATCAAACAAAGTAATTTAGAAATTGTATCCCGATTAGCCCATATTTGCGATCCGAAAAATGGCCAAAGAGAAATGGCATTAATCACAGTAGGTACGTGTGCCCCGGATTTTGTTTCGATATCAGCACGCGAAGCACACTACCGGCATCTATTGCATGTACCTATAAATATGGAGACTTTTACCCGTGTGTGTCAGTGGCAGACCTACTTTATAACGACTCTAACCTGGGACCCCTCGATACAGGCTTGCCTAGTGAGGGGACCGCGTATAAAAACACTGTATAAATCACTGAAATTACAAATGTAACAATGTTTCCCGAACGATAATATTAAGTGTACTGTAATATTATGTTAAAACATTTGTAATTTTTGAATAAATATTTTTCATTTTATCTATTTCTGTGTGAATACCACTGCATACACAAACGACTAGTTTTGATGTATCGCTTTAGATTCCGCGGGTTCTACCGCACAGCGTTGAGTTTCCACTTGAGGAGTACGAAGGCGGCCACTCGCAGCACGAACACGAAGATGGAGAGGGCGAGCACATCCCACCAGAACATGTCGGGGGACATCGCCACCATCATCAGGAACTGTTGTGGGTCTCTACAACAAATGATTTTTTTTGTTATATGGATGCAAACATGCAACACAATTTCAACACACATCAAGTATAAATTGAGATGTCAACTTTATTTTGCTAAATTCAATAACTTTAATCAATAATTTATACTTCTATTTTGCATGAATAATCATGCAATACATATGCATTTTTACGTATAAACGTGGAAATTGTTCAATTTATGTTTTTTTTGTAAAATACGGAAATTAATCTAATTAAATTTAATAAATTTATTTTATATTTTATTCAATTTTTACTTGATGTGGGTGGAAATGTTATTGTATATTTGCGTCCATATAATTGCGGTCCCGCCAGCATGACTGTCTATTTCCTACATAAAACTAGTCTATGTCCTAAACTTGGTCATGATCTACCTGTATGCGATAATTATCCAATATCCAAATTCACAAACTCCCAAACACACAAACTTCCACATTTATAATATTAGTCAACAAGGACTGACTATGTTTTTCTCTAAGTCTATATTGCCACAGTATTAATGTAAACCAGTAGTCTGATACATTTGTTCTTGACGGCATACCGCCAACCAAGTAGGTATCGTATTGGGCTCACACAATCAGAGCTTGACAAATTATATTTTATTTTACATTTCTCAATCAATAGCGAAGTGAATTATAAACGCAAAACCGACAGATGTTTATGAAAAAAGAGAAACACTTTGGTTGCGTCTCGAGTTAATGGTAACAATAATTTTAGATTCAAAACTTGTTTTAAACATCCACAGTGTTGTTTGATGGTAGATTAAGATATATAGTGGTACCCACATACACGGACTCTCCAAAAAGTGAGATCTACCAAGTAGCAATATTTTATGTGGATACTCACCTATAATGGCAATATACTTCTTCGCAGTCCATTTTGGGCCTGTTGAGGCCGTAAATAGCTCCGATGAACCCTTCTAGACCGTACCTCAGGTACGAGACGTATGAGCCCCAGTACAAGTATGGGGGTAAGTCTCGCAGTGTCACGCCAAAGCCGGCGAACATCATCATCGGCACAGAGAGCGTGGGTCCCAGGAATGTGCCGTTCTGGAAATATTAATAAATAATAAATAAATAAATACACCCAACAGTCACATACATAGTCCTGACCCCACAGTAAGATACGAGTCTTGTGTCGTGGGCATCAGGAACTACGAGAGACTTTCGGTCTCACGACACCCAGACTCCGAAACAAATATTTATGGATCACACAAAGATTTGTCTCGGTGCGGGGCTCCAACCCGCGGCCTCTCGCTTCACAGCCGGCTACTCGCCCGCTGCGCCACGGAGGCTGTGAATATATTTTTATAACTTAAGTTAACAAGTCAGCGGATCACTTGATGGTAAATGATCTTAAACAATCACAATACCAATGAATATACTTCGTCCAAAATAGAGGAGATAGCTATTCCAGCAAGGAATGGAACGGTCTGCCGAGACGTATCTCGAGAGAAGGTTCAAAGTTTTAAACCAACCATTCGTCAATTTCCCACTATGGTGGGATAAGGGCAAATGGAACAATGGAAGTGAACAATTAATATTTCCAACTCCTCCCTAACCATCTATCTGATTAATTTCGTTGCGGGACAAAGACATTTAGGCATTCCCAGAGACTCGCCGAGCTTAACTGCTCGGTGTCAACAAAAATGCGTGCCACTGTTGATCTTGTTACAGTGGCGGGTGTGTTGGGATAGTCTCTAGTGGTGAGGTCGGAGAAACATGCCTTTTTACCACATGCTACAGAAATATTTGGCTTGTAATTTTTACGACCTGCATGACGTCAACATGGGTGTCCCTATATGGATGGGGAGAAAATACACCTAAACCCGAAACAAATATTTTTTGATCACATAAACATTTGTCTCGTTGCGGGGATCGAATTTGCGGCCTCTCGCTTCACAGTCAGCTACTTGTCAACTGCGCCACGGAGGTTGCTAAGGCTACTGTACGGATACACATCCATATTTATTTGCTGGTGGGAGGATACTTGTATCCGACCGGATAGCGACCACCGTACACTGGTGCTAAAACCTGCCATAGTGGCCCACCTTGTGGGGGTCGCGTTCCAGGGTCAGCCAGTGTATATCCGGTTCTCCCCAGGGGGACTTGCCCCCTGATCCTAACCCTTTTCCCATCCCTTTTCCTTCCCCTCCCCCTTGGCCCTTTGGCAGGCCGGCATGATCTTGCCGACCTACGATGAACACATTGTTTATCGTTGGTCGACACTATTCTTGGATTGCGCTACACTTACCATCAGGTGTAGTGTAGTCACTTTGCCGAGCCAGAATAAAAAAAAAAAAAAAATAATATTAGTAATTACTTACAACCACATTGAAGGCGGCACCAATCATGAGCCCGAAGCTTTGTGCCACGAGCACGGTGTACATCGATATCGCGAAGAACATGCCGAAGCGAACCGTCTCCAGCGGCTGGCTCGACATCATGTACACGATCACACTGAACACTGCGCATGACACTATCTGCCGAAATACAATCAACAGTCAAATTTATATGTCTCACATTAAAACACAAGTCTTGTCGGACATTGGAGACTTGATCCTGTAACACTCAGAAACAAATATGTGTATGTATGAGGATTACACAGTGTGTCTTGGTTAGATATATTATTATGGTACTCTGTGTTTCAACTAAATTAATTAATTTATGGTCCAAAAACACTCGGTCCTGGTTTGGTAATATAATGATAAAATATATGTTGAACCAAACTAGATGGATAGATACCATTCACATATTATATAGATAATCATTCCAGCGAGTCGCATTTCGGAGTCGGCCCGTATATATCCTATAACTTCAAGCGGGCATAATTTTAGCCACTGTCGAGGAAAGCTATATCACTTGATGCTGGATATTATATTATGAATTTGAATTGGCATTCTACGGACTTACCACCAGGTCTATAATTCTCTATAATTGAAGGGCAAATAAACAGCGCATCGAAATTCATTTGAAACAGGGATATAACACCATAATCTAAAGATTAATACAGTCTGTCATCTAAATAAGGACATTTGTGTGGTTCGGTGTCGGGGAGACGGTGGTGGCACTCACCATTCACTGACCCCAGCCGCTTTGTGACAACGTAAGTAGTTGCCACAATTTTACATAATTTCCGACAAATTGTGTAATTATGTAGAACCGCCACACATCGCCGTTGCAAATCATTGATTTAAAATTACACTTATTCTGTAATTATTCGATTCAACTTGACCGGTGTCTGCTTAGTCGGTGATATTAAACGCTATGACAGACTGTAGGATCTTTAGACTGTGGTAATGTCCTGTTCTACATACACAATATTTCTAATAATTTAGCTTTTTTGAAAAGATACGTAGTTTTTCAAACCAACTAATTAATTATACCTAAGTACCTCCTTATCTGCTTATGAGACTACACTTATGAATCGACGATATTGTTTTAATTAGAATAATAACTTACCGATATTGGCAAGTCGACTACAGTTATTGACACGTAATACGAGCCCAGTGAATACCATCTGTTGAAATGCTCCTTCGATAATATTGACATTTCTGCTGGAACTGTAACAGAAAACAATCGTATTAATTAAAACCTTAGGTCATAGTGCAGTCCAATTCATAATTTACTTGATAATGTATAATACACGTGCATCAAAGATTAACGTATAGATTATTTTTGAGTGGTAGAGCCACGCTGTACACAGTTTTGTCTACAGCATAAATGGGCTGGCTCGCCGGAGCGTTACCACTGTCTCACAGAAAACCGACGTAAAGTAGCGGCTTGCTGCTGCGTTTCGTACGGTGAGTGAGATATCCGGAAGCCCAGATCCCCTTCCCAATCCCTAATTATCCCTTTCCTTTAAGGTCAGCAACGCGCCCATGATTCTTCTGGTAGTGGGCGTACATGGGCGGTGGAGATCACTTACCATCAGGTGATCCACTTGCTCGTTTGCCGGCCTATGCTATAAAAAAAATGCATATCTTTGACATTTATAATAAACTAGCTTTTGCTCGCGGCTCCGCTCGCGTGAAAACTTTCATCCCATATTTTATCCCCTTAGGGGTGGAATTTATCAAAATCCTTTATTAGCGGATGCCTACGTCATAACATCTACCTGCATGCCAAATTTCAGCCCGATCCCTCCAGTGGTTTGGGCTGTGCGCTGATAGATCACTATGTCAGTCAGTCAGTCCTTTGAGTTTTATATATTTAGAAGTGGGATTAAAGTCGGTTATATCTTGACTCTTATTTAGTAACGATGGAGTTACTTACACGTGAGGATGGTGAGCATCATGGGCGACATCATGTGATGCATCAGGATGGCGAACAGCAGGTTATAGTTCTCGAGCACGCGGGACGAGTCGTTGCCGGCGTTGATGAACAAACTGCCCAGCATGATGCCCACCACCACGTTCACGATCAGACGGAGATGTGTCATGGTCTGTAACGAAAAAATATTAATATTATAACAGCCTCAAAATACCTCGTCCAAAATACCTCAGTGCCTGAAGACCAAAGTCTTCGATCAATGTGTGTTACCAGTGATGACATACGGCACTGAGACGTGGCCTCTGAATATGGGCCGTATAAGACAGCTCACAGTCACCCAGCGAACTATGGAGAGAGCTATGCTCGGTGTTTCTCTAAGTGATCAAATCAGAAATGAGGAGATCCGTAGAAGAACGAAAGTCACTGACATAGCCCAGCGGATTAGCAAGCTGAAGTGGCAGTGGGCAGGCCACATAGCTCGCAGAACCGATAACCGATGGGGCAGAAAGGTTCTGGAATGGAGGCCACGTACTGGCAAGCGCAGCGTTGGACGTCCACCTACAAGGTGGACAGACGACCTGATAAAGATCGCAGGATGTCGCTGGATGCAAGCCGCTTCCAACAGGTCGGTCTGGAAATCTTTGGGGGAGGCCTATGTTCAGCAGTGGACGTCTTGTGGCTGATGATGATGATGTATTTATTATTATTATAACCTAAACTCCAGATATTCATTACACCTCATTCAAGTCAAATTTACAATGTTGGTCCATCGTATGCGAGAGGCCGTCTGGGTTGGCACCACTTCTTTTTCTGCCGCCAAGCAATAATGTGTAAGCACTGTTGTTTCGGTTGGAAAGGCATTGAAGCCAGTGAAATTACTGGGCATTATGAGGTTTAACATCTTATGTCTCGGGGTGACGAGCGCAGTTCAAAGTTCTAGGTGTATGTGTTTATGGCAAGCGTGGTGCTTTTCACCAGGCGAGCGTTCTGCACGTTTCATCATGCAAGTTAATTTAAAGAAACCGGTAGACAAAGGAATCACATTTATACATTCCTATTTGTTATCTAGGATTATAATTTATTTATTTGGGTTTCGACATACAGAAATCTAATAATAATCATTACGAATCCGTGGCCAAATTTATGAACATGCGAAAGGCTTCGGCTTGGTGTCGACGTCACACGAACACACGAAAATGATTTATCGCGTCATAAATTATCGTAATAATTGGTTCAAGGGTGTACTCATTTCTTAATTGCTCTAGTTTCGTTAGGTGACAGTTAAATTTCACTTTTAAATAACTGAACATGTTGGCAGACAACTTCCACTCAAGTAGGTAAATCAACTTTTTAAAGTGGTAGAGCCACGCTGTAAAAAGTTTTATCTACAGCATGAATGGGCTGGCTCGACCAGTTTGTTACCACTGTTTCACAAAAACGCCTAGAAATAGCAGCTTTCTGTTGCGTTTCGTACAGTGAGTGGGATACCTGGAAGCCCAAATCCCTCTTCCTTCCCAGTTAGTTAATTATCCCTTTTCTTTTAAAGTCCTCAACGCGTCCTTGTTCTGATATTGTGAATGTTCATGGGCGGTAGAGATCACTTACTATCAGGTGACTGACTTGCTCGTTTGCCGCCCTCTGGTATATAAATAAAGTAGGGGCAGAAATACAAACTCGACCAGATATACTCCTTCTGTTACAATTTTTTTCCCGTATTACACTATTAATTCTCAATCAAATTTATTGGATACATTAAGATCACTATTGCTTAACTGAAAAAACAAGTTAAACTACGCCACATGCGTTACATATAAATACACGTCGAATATTCCTCAGCTTTTTGAACACGATCTTTATTTTCGCACCTACTTTCTTCTATTTCTGCACCACCTTAGGTTGACTGGCAGAGAATGCCTCCGGCATTAAGTCCGCCTATACATTTATGTATGAAGTGTGTAAAATAAAATAAAATAAAAATAATACTTACGGAATCTCGTTTGGCCTTCAAAAACCCTCGTTTCATAAGCACAGAGAGTTGGTTCGACTGAGGCGTCTCCTCGGTTCCGGAGCCGGTGTCCTGTTCCCTCAGGACACTAAGAGGGTGCTGCTTCCTCAGAACCTCCATGGAGGGGATATCCGTCTCTTCAAACCAATCCAGCGCGCGGCCGTTCTCCGCCTTAGTTGTTAGGATTTCAATCTTGTCTTCGCCGTACTCACCGCAAGCAAGTTCTATTACTGTGGACAATAGTGCAGATTGAACTCCAGGCTATAGGTCTTTAGATGACTGGCTTCACCAAAATGTAGGTAGTTTACTGTCCACCTAATATTATCTCTAGTGGTAGAGCCACGCTGTAGACAGTTTTGTTTATAGCATGAATGGGCCGACTCGACCGGGTCGTTACCACTGTCTCACAGAAAACCGACGTAAAGTAGCGGCTTGCTGCTGTGTCACGTACGGTGAGTGAGATATCCGGAGGCCCAAATCCCTCTCCCCTTCCCAATCCCCAATTATCCCGTTCCTTTAAGGTCGGCAACGCACCCATTATTCCTCTGGTATAATGGGCGTACATGGACAGTGAAGACCACTTACCATCAGGTGACCCACTTGCTCGTTTGCCGGCCTATGCTATAAAAAAAATCCGTGACAAGTGGCGTTTGGTGCTTTCTCATGTCACCCCGTGAAATCGTTTCCTGGATCCGGCTCTGGTCGAAAAAGATTTGAGATTGAGAACTTAGTTGATGTTGTTAGTATGACTTATTTGAGCATATCAAAACTTCTCGTTCATAGGTATGAACATTCATTATTATTGAGCAAAAATCTTTTATCCTTATTATTTTAATTATACATATAAATACATACGCACTCACGCCTGTTTTCCTCAAATGGGTAGGCAGAGGTGTAACCAGGTCACCCACATTTCGCCGACAAATTTCCGTTCCATCATATTGTAATAGAGGGGATCCTATCGCCATTCCGGGCACAATTCCAGACTGATACAGAGCATTGCGTGATAGAAAAACCCAATATCACTTTACCCGACCCGGGGATCGAACCCGAGACCTCAGCACAGCAGTCGTATCGCATACGCAATACAGTAGCGCCACCGAGGTCATCTATTACAGTTATCATAACGTATAATCCGAGGAGATTTCGATAATATTCTTTTTTTATTTTGACATAATGAAATATAATATAGCTTACTGTAATCAGCTGGATTATGGTACATTGGGCAAGGCACACCAGCTTGATCCAGGTATGGTACTAGGTTCTTCGTGGTGCCTTGATACAGACACTGTCCTGCTGCTAATATGTAGACGTGGTCGAAGAGGGCGAACAGAGATGCTGACGGCTGATGTACTGTGCACACTATAGTACGGCCTTGGTGGGCCAAACTTTGGCATAGCTGCACTACTTGGCTGCATGAGGAACTGTCTAGACCTCTGTGGAAGAGAAAATTAAGGATTATATAGCGTTTTTTATTTATTTGATTGAATGACGAAACGAGCAAGGCGCTGGCCTGATGGTAAGCGCCACGCCTGCCCATAAACAGAAGCAACACCACATAGAACTTTGAATTACAAAGCACCGCATGGCACTGAACTGCGCTCATCACTCCGAGACATAAGATGTTAAGTCTCATAATGCCCAGTAAATTCACTGGCTTCAATGTCCTTCAAACCGAAACACAACAGTGCTTAAACACTGTTGCTTGGCGGCAGAAATAGACGGCGCGGTGGTACCAACCCAGACGGCCTCTCGCATACCAGGGACCTACCACTTTGTAATAGCTACGATATTTGTAAAAGTTATTTATAGTGGTTCACTGCTTTTTTCGGCAACTGTCTTATTTCAATACCCGCGAATTTCGAAGCATTATATCGATATTCGAGTCGATATTCAAGTAAACTTACGTGGTAGGTTCGTCAAGGAACATGATTAACGGATTGTTAATAAGTTCCAGAGCTATCGATAGCCTCTTCCTCTGACCGCCTGATAGCTGTGAAGCGCGTGTGTTCATGTGTTCGTACAAACCCAAATTCGTGAGGATGTCTTCAATCTGAAATATAAATAAAACTATTCATAATTTCAAAGTAATACCTAACAAGTTCATGCACCCTGATGTCAGCGTACCGGATCTACATTTTTCAGGGGGGTGCAGGCTGAAAACCGCCCTCTAGGCAAATGTTTTAACCAAAATTGCTGCCCGGAACATGTAAGGGAGGGGAGGGGAATTAGGGTATCCTGATATGTCACTTACCAAACTCACCGTACGAAACACAGCATCAAAATGCTACATTACGTCGTCTGTAGATTAAACTGTCTACAGCTTCGATCAGATTGATCGAAGGTCTACAGCAGTGTTTCCCAACCCCTTTTTAGGCCATGCCCCACCTTAATTTTTTTTTGTTAAATTTGTCACTACACCTGTCGATATCTAGCATTGCATTTAAATAACCTAAAGCGATAGGACTGCAGTCGTGTCGAGTCCATTTTATTGCCCCCCCCCTTAACTACCCAATAGCCCCCCTGTAGGGCGTGGGTCCCACGTTGGGAAACACTGGTCAACAGCGTGGCTCTGCCGCTCAAAAAAATTTGTTAGGTAATTGACGTACATAAACCGGCTTTTCCAGTAGCTCATGCTGTGTCCGTTCGCGATTCGTTATCGTATGCGGTGTACAAGGTTAATTGTGTAGCTAAGGCCTAAGGACTTTTAGAAATGTCTAATACAATTTTGTTTTTGATGTCAGTTTCGGGTGGCTTGAAAAAAATAATACTAGGCTGGGTACTAACCACTTGATATTAATATATACAATAAATAAATTATTTTTGTGGTAGAGCCACGCTGTTAACAATTTTGTCTACAGCCAAAATGGATCGTCTCGTCTGGGTTGTTATAACTGTCTCTCGTAAAACCGACATAAAGTAACAACTTGCTGTGGGATTACGTACTGTGAGTGAGGAGGCCCAAATCCTCTCTCCTCTTACGAATCCATTAATTATTCCTTTCCTTGCCCTAATTCTATTGTGGGCATTAATGGGCAGAGGAAATGACTTACCGTGACCCATTTGCTCGTTTGTCACTATCTGCTCAAAAAAATATATGTAAAATAAAAGATGCATACCACTTCTCCCTTCTCGTATTTGTCGAGTTTTGTGGGTAGTTTGAGTTGAGCGGCCAGCGCCATGTTTTCTGAGACTGTTAGCAATCCCTGGAGACGATCGTCCTGCTGGATGTAGCACGACATCTTTTTGAACCTTTCTGGAAGTGAATTATATTAAAAAGCTACTTCAGAACCCGATTATGTAAGCGTTTGCTTTTATCCGTTGAATAGTGTGTTAGTTAATTAGTTGAATAATCCGCTATTTTGCATTTCGGTCCGTTATTTATCTTTATCAAGTTTCTATTGAAGAAAGAAAGTAATGAAATTTAATTATGGCTTAGTCCCATGAATAATACATAATGAAAAAATACATTTTTTTTTTTTTTTTTTTATATTCTGGCTCGGCAAAGTGACTACGCTACACCTGATGGTAAGTGTAGCGCAATCCAAGAATATTGTCGACCAACGATAAACAATGTGTCCATCGTTGGTCGGCAAGATCATGCCGGCCTGCCAAAGGGCCAAGGGGGAGGGGAAGGAAAAGGGATGGGAAAAGGGTTAGGATCAGGGGGCAAGCCCCCTGGGGAAAACCGGATATACACTGGCTGACCCTGGAACGCGACCCACGCAAGGTGGGCCACTATGGCAGGTTTTAGCACCAGTGCACGGTGGTCGCTATCCGGTCGGATACAAGTATCCTCCCACCAGCAACTACATACTAACATTACAATAATTATAGCGATAATTTACATCAACTTAATGCTAAAATACAGCTTTAACTGTACTAAAGCGCTAATTTTCAATGTCTATCCATTTATTTTGATGTAGTCTGTATGTCATAGGAACGTATATGTACAAGGTCTATAAAATAACAAAAGTACGCACGCCTATAATTCTTGTACGTATTGTACATACAGCAAATAAGATTTAAATATAATAAAATTACAAACCTAAATGTGGATATCCACACAACGTGTGTGGGTATATCCGGTTATCCCAAGGGGCTTGCGACAGGACTTATTGGTTGGTTGGGGCGGGTATAGGGGTACATCCCTGTGCATCGGTCATCCGTCTATCCTGTCGCAGGCCCCTCGATTTGCATACAAGCCGGCATGCTTCTGGTCACCACCGATAAACTCCTTGTTTGTCGGTGGTGGCTGGTTTTATTTGGACTACACTACGCTTACCATCAGGTGTAGTGCAGTTACTTTGCCGTACTCGGATGAAAAAAAAACTAGCTTATTTTCCGACATTCTGCTATCCTAATAATACTACTAATAAAAATGTGAAAGTTAGGGTGTTCGTTAATTCAGATTTGAATGACATTTGGCACACAGGTAGATTATGACCTATGTTGGCCATAGCGACCTTGTTTGTTACGATGTATCATTGATACCTTCACGTAAAACCCATATAAATACATTATTAATGGGAGCTATGTGACGTAAGGTCGCATGGTTCATGCTCAGAGCATAAATCCCGTCACACCAGTGTCCCAGAAGCTAGGCAACGATGACTAATGAATGCACAGATTGAATGTACACAATCTATTATACAAATACTGTGATCTGTGCTATATTTTATACATTGATACTAGTTCAGGGCTGCCCCAAATATTAGAATGTTAACATTTGGACATTTGGAGCAACAAGTGGCGGAATATTTGTATAATTTGTATAAAACATCAATCATCAACTATTTTTTTATAGAGGTACATCTTTGTATCACTGTGCCTGCATCGGTCATCCGCCTGTCCTGTAGCAGGCCCCTTTGATTTGTTTCTTCCCTCTCCGAAGAGGGAAGAAGCATTTATACAGGCTGGCATGACTCTAGTGACCACCGATAAACTGATTGTTTGTCAGTGGTCGCTGGTTTTTTGGATTGCACTACGCTTACCATCAGGTGCAGTGCAGTCACTTTGCCGTGCTCGGATAAAAAAAAATATGCAATGAATGCCCGGCCATCCGGTTCCAGTCAGTCACTCGTTAGAATTTTAAATACGAAATCGGATCTTGTAATAGATTTGTATTACGTATAATGTTTATCCGAAGATAAACATTATACGTAAGAATAAGACCGAAGCGCATAATTCTAATCGTAATATAATGGCGTGTAAATATGACACCAATCGGTGTCATTCTTTTTTTTTTTTATATAGCATAGTCCGTCAAACGAGCAAGTGGGTCACCTGATGGTAAGTGATCTCCACCGCCCATGTACGCCCACCTCCAGAAGAATCATGGGCGTGTTGCCGATCTTAAGGCTGCGGTTAGACGACGCGATTTTTTTTTCAGTCATAGCAAATGTATGTCTTATTAACTAGGACTTAACGTTGAAATTCTTTGTGAGTAACTAACCGCGCGGTCGCGTTTACACGATCGCGCAGTCGCCGCGTGGTTGGAGCGTTGCGAAGAATTAAACATTATGGCTTAGTCAATAGAGTTTACATTAGTTTTTCGAGTGATTCGAGCGAGGCGCCCGCGCGGCCGCCGCGCGATCGCTGCGCGGCCGCAACGCGGTGGGATTCCTTGTCATATAAACGCGCCCTAAAGGAAAGGGATAATTAGGGATTGGGAAGGGGAGAGGATTTGGGCTTCCGGATATCTCACTCACCGTACGAAACGCAGCAGCAAGTCGCTACTTTACGTCGGTTTTCTGTGAGACAGTGGTAACGACCCGGTCGAGCCAGACCATTCATGCTGTAGACAAAACTGTCTACAGCGTGGCTCTACCACTCAAAAGCTTCAATGTCAAATTCAAAAGTAACACGATCACAAACGTCTGCATCAATGACTTTGAAATACGTAACAAAGATCCTCGTATGCTAGAGGCTGTCTAGCAAGTCAAGCAGCCATCATGCGAGCGATCTGCTTGTTTCGTCATGCCAGCTTATAATAAAAAAGATAAAAGCAGACTTAGGATGGTGGCATATGTCTGCCATTGTAAATACAATGCACTACATAAATCTATTGATAAGTGTAGTGTGGTCTATACGACAGCATGTTTGTTGGAATGCGCCTTCACACAACAACGAAGCAAGGGATCGATCATGGATAAAGTTATTTGTGCATAGATAATTTACATAGATAATTAGCACAAGGTGGTAGGTGCCTCGTATGCGAGAGGCCGTCTGGGTTGGTACGACAGCTTTGTCTATTTTTGCCGCCAAGCAACAGTGTGTAAGCACTGTTGTGTTTCGGTTTGAAGGACATTGAAGCCAGAGAAATTATTGGGTATTATGAGATTTAAAATCTTATGTCTCGGGCCGACGAGCGCAGTTCAGTACCATGCAGTGTTTTGTAATTCAAAGTTCTGTGTGGTATTGCTTGTGTTTTTCGGCAGGTGTGGCGCTTACCATTAGGTGAGCGCCTTGCTCGTCTCGTTATTCAATCATATAAAAAAAAAAACAGCCCAAGAGTGACATACGATACTATTTATTCCAGAACTATGACGTGAAAAACTTAACGCGCGAGAAACCGCGTGCATAATAAAATTTCATTATAAATGCGTGGTTGAAATTCGTTTCGCAAACCGCAATGACATTGTATATGCCCTTCTGCG
Organism: Amorpha juglandis; assembly: GCA_949126905.1. NCBI lineage: Eukaryota > Metazoa > Arthropoda > Insecta > Lepidoptera > Sphingidae > Amorpha > Amorpha juglandis. The sequence continues at coordinate 13,741,510 of OX421374.1, read as the reverse complement.
AACGTATTTTATCCCGTATTAGTTGTTTATCGTATTATATCCGGGTTTATGTTTAATTATTTATAGCTGATAGCGATGTGGTGTATCTAATCGCTTGTTTTCTTGTTAACTAATGGATTAGGTGTAATAATAACAAACGAGAATAATTTATTTTTTACTTCAAGCAAGCGTGTTTGCAGGGCTTGCCACAAGGTTCCTTTTTTTTTCTGACAAAACAACTTTATTAGTACCTATTTCAACAAGCGGTATATGCTCTTGTAATCCTACACTAGGCAAGCCGAACACCTGATCCGCGTGTTACAATTTATGAATGCATGGATTATCTGTGGAACCACGTGTAACTTGTACGACACAGGTGAGAATTTAACAGAAAACAGTCATTTATGTTGCGGTTTTATAAATGACATTCCCGTTATGTTCTCGCCTCTGTCATACGAAAAAAATCCCCGCGTAAATAAGCGGAGCATTACAAATTTTTCCAGCCAAAGGTTTCTGAAGGAAATAAAAAAAATACTCGACAGCCTTTGTGTAAAATGAAGTTTCTTGTTAGTGAAACTTTTGTTTTTAACATGCGAGTGGCCTACGTATTTTACTAGTTATTAATTAGGTATTATTTTTTATTTATTTTTAGTTTTTACTCGCATGAATGTCTTTTATTTGGTAAATAAAATGGCCTAACATGTAACTAGTCATGGTCTACCTGTGTGCTTAATTGATCCGAATTCTGTCAGTCGTTAAAGGGATTGATTCACACTTCTAAATTCTTTCTTTCTGTCTGATAAGTAACACGCCCTGTTTTCCAATTACAGAGCATAATGCGACTCAGTGGCGCACAATGCCGAAGTGTGCTAATTGCTAATTGGAACGCGAATTAGTTTTCTAGTGCACCAGCAGAGTGCGCTAAGTTCAGTGTTGAGAATAAAAATATAAATAGTCAATGTTTATATGTACCTTCATCCATCCTTACATTTACTTTTTAACAGGGTCTGAATTAACTTTTGAATATTTCGAAAACACTACGATAAGATGAAAGCTTAAAAAAAAATCTCAACAATAAACAATATTAATTACTAACGATAATATAAATAAAATTTCGATCAATGCCAACGTAAAGAAAAAACACTTGTTAATTTTCTGTTACTGAGTTGGTATCGATTGCATGTATCACCCGAAAGCAGTACTTTTGAGAGTGCTTGATTGTGCGTAGCGTTGCTGTAGTTGAAACATTCAACGTTGAGCATTATGCCGCATAATGCGCTCTAGTGCTGTAATTGGAAAACAGGGTGTATCTCTAAGCATCGTTGTGTTCCTTTTTCAAGGACAATGAAGCTAGTGAAATTTTAGTGTATGTGAAGTCTCGGAGTGATGAACGTGGTGCTAATATTGTACTTTATAATTTAAACTTTTAGGTCGCATTGCTACTGTTTAAAGACAGGCGTGACATTTACCACCAAGCAAGTGGCCTGCTCGTTTCATTATTATAAGAGCCATTCTATCTATCTATATCCAAAAGTTAGTAGCCATCTTAGTGTCAAAGTCTTCAAGCTGTCCGAAGGCCACCGACTTTTGTCAGTTGGTAATACCCGGGACCGACGTTTTTAATTGACGTTTTTATATATGCATCTATGTTGTAAAACTAGAAGAAATCCGTATGAGGCATATGAATATGAAGTATAAAAATCCGGAAATTATTTTTCTAATGAATTATGTAAAGAAGTTTATATCAACAACCAGAAAATTCGCTCTTAAAAATGATTACAAAGAAAAAATATCTTTGAGACCTTACAAAGTTTTGCTTTTTGCTAGTTATGTATATATGAAGTAAAACTTACTCATTATCCTCCCCCTTCCATTGATGAACACAGCTCCACCGACGCCTGTAACTCGGTACCCTGACAGGACATCGAGGAGTGTTGACTTCCCCGCGCCTGACGGGCCCATGATGGCAACAAGCTGCTTTGGTCGGAGTCTCCCATTCACACCATGAAGAATTTGTTTACTGCCTGTAAACAATTATGAGATTTAAGGCACAATGCTTTAGCCGGCATTTGTGAGAGTTTAAAATGTATTATAGAAACTAAGGTTTTTATTCAATCGTCGATAATAGTATGCAAATTGCAAACTGTTGTTAAAAATTTGATTCCACATCGTTTTAAGGGGGGAAAATTAAAGCATTTTATTTTCAACAGCCTTCGAACCGCATCGGGCGGTTAGCCAGCTGTGAAACTAGAGGCGGATTTGATTCCCGCAGTGATACATTGTGGGATTCACAAATATTTGCCTCGAGTCTAGGTGTGTGGGACCGCAAGTCACTAGCTCCTGTTACCCACGATATAGATTAAACTAATGTGCTTTCAGGATTATGTGTGTCACTGTTGGGTGTATTTATTATCATTAACGCTTCCTCACGTGGATCTTAATTATCAAAACTAAAAATGACTTACTACCGGCCTATTAAAAAGTATAAAACAACCTATAATTTATTTATTATATTCATATTAATTTTGTTCGTATTATGCTAACGTGCAACGAACAAAAATATAGTAATATACTCAACTACTACTATAGTAATATACTCTACTACAAGTATACTCCATCGAATACAGAAATTACATATCTAAATGTAAAACCGAAAATCTCGTTGTTCTCGAATAGTCACAGCTTAGTGTGCGTCAGGACTGTGTGACAGCTGGGTGTACTTGTTTATTAACATGCCCATTAGTGTATAATCGCCTTATTTGATGGACATAATTTCCTCGGTTCACAACAGATAACCTCATGTGACGTAAACAACTACAGAAACGTACTTGATTGGCATGCACTTGAGAAAACTTATGGTCGCGATAATTAATATTAGAAAATTGATAAATCCTATTTGTATTTATTTTATATACATGCTTGTGATAAGGCGAGACTACACAGCGAATTCAAATTGGCTATTATCTCAAAGTATATGATAATGAATTATATACATATTATATAATAATCACATTATATTACTATGCATAATTACAAAAAAAAACAACTCGAAACTAGGTATTTCAAAGTTTGTCACAGACATATTTTGCTGATAACTTCCTGTAGCATATGAGCGGGGCACGGACTGGCATGGTACCACGCGCGTTACTTAATGCAAAGTCAGTCAGGAATTACCACCAGTGCAATACTTAATATATTATATAACTTTATTCATAGGTGCATTCATTTCATTTCGCATCTTCTAACACACCCCAGGGTACTGTAGGATAGTTTGGTCTCCACAGCAATAAATTAATTGTCACCCAACATAATAAAACTAAAAAAGGTGTACTTAAGCTGGTCCGAGATTAATCTAGCATAGAGCGAAATCATTAACCGTTCCAAGTTTCGTAGTCTCAACAGAACACAGGAGTAAGGTCTAAATTCTGAATGGACATACGAAGGCATTTCCTGGTGTCGGCACCACCTGGAGATCACGAAACTTACTTCATAAATAGCCAGTTTATGCTATTAAAAAGGGCCAGCCCTGTAAAGGTACTAGAGTTACATCATGTTTAATAATACGTGAATTACTTAAACTAACAAAAACAATACAGATTAATGACGTGTTTTGACAAGTTAATAAGTTAACGTGCGCGATAATATATTGTTTTGTTATTGTTTTACTGGTTTTGATTGCGCAAAAAAGCCTCATAATTATAGTTAGTAGGCCTCTAGGCTGTAGAGGTCGCCGAAGCGAGTAATAGTAATTTGAAATGGTTATTATTGAATACCAGAATGTTGAACGAATTGCTGTTCATAAAAGAAAATATCATTGACGTATTAAGAAGCGGGGGATTTGGCCCTCCGGATGTTTCACTCATAATATGAAACGCAACAGCATGCTGGGCCCCTATGCTATAAATGCGCAACGAAGTTCGGAACACATAAAGTAGATATAGTAGCCATTACAATAATATCTTGGGTATAAATTATTACAACCAAGATTAATTTGTAAGTATAGAAAATTATTGATTTTTCTACTTATTGTGATTTTTGGAATATTTATGTTAAAGTGACAAAGAACACAAAACGTACAAAAAACTAACACAACACGTTACAATAAAAAAATCCCCATTTTACACAAGCTACTATTGCTAGGAAGCGAAAATGTTCGTAAACAGAATTTTCGGAATGGCCATATGGGTTAATTTTTCAATATCCAAGTAAACATTACTTATCTGATAAAATATAAGCAGCTATAGCTCACCGGGAAATAGATATGACTATGCTGTTGAGATGAAAGTCGCAGGTTCGAAACCAGCCCCAAGAGCAGCAGCACCTCTGTTCTAAGTTACGTATGTATTCATTGTTAATTATCGTTTGCTTTAACGGTGAAGGAAACAGTAAGGAAATCTGCATAACTGAGAAATTCTCCAAGATAATTTTAGAAGATATGTGATGTCTGCTAACCCGCAATAGGCCAGCATGGTGGACTAAGGGTTTTTTTTTATCCTGGCTCGGCAAAGTGACTACGCTACACCTGATGGTAAGTGTAGCGCATTCCAAGAAAATTGTCGACCAACGATAAAATATATGTCCATCGTAGGTCGGCAAGATCATGCCGGCCTGCCAAAGGGCCAAGGAAAGGGGGAAGGAAAAAGGGATGGGAAAAGGGTTAGGATCAGGGGGCAAGCCCCCTGGGGAGAACTGGATATACACTGGATGACCCTGGAACGCGACCCACACAAGCCACTATGGCAGGTTTTAGCACCAGTTAACCCCCGTCATTCAGTAGAGGAGGCCCGTGGCCAGCCGTGGGACGTATATAAGACAGGGCTAGTATTATTATTATCCACCCCTATAATTTCATCATAATATTTTATAGTACAACATTATCATATCACAAAAGAGAAAGCGAAGGAAATATCATGATGAATGAATGATGATAACATGAAGTCATTAATACTGAGACATAAAGGAAACAATTTTAGCACTTTGAATTCACGGTCGCTCATCTTTTGTACCCGTGAATGAAGAAAAAGAACGAACATGTTTGTATGTAAATATTATTCAACCCACGTCTACGGCAATTATTCAATACACACAGCCTTCTGTTTGAGTAGTAATGTACTGTTCCGGCAGTTCTAAACATCTTTGTCATTACCGACATTGGTATAAGTGACGCTTATTTTTTAAAGTTCTTTATGTTTCCAAAGGGTTGTACCCTATTACAGAGCTTACACTATCTGTGTATCTGTCTGCCTTAGCTTTAAAGGTTCTGAATCATATTATATAGCCTGCTGGAATCTACAGCGTGGCGCTACCACTTGATAGATAGTCCATCTATCCTATTACTAAGATGACCATTGGTCGTCTTGGGAAGGAGGTTTTTAAAAATGCAGGTTTTTGGATAAATTAAATTAATATAAAATTGACTTACTTATAACTAAAGACAACTACAGATACAACGAACAGATAATAATAGGTTTGATTGTCGTGACTTCCCTCAATGGTAATCGAAGAGATAAAGCGCTGCTGCCAACGTTGCTGGTGGGTCATCGGTGTGATTCATTGAATCTGCTGATTGTGCACGGAACTTATGGTGGTTTAAGAAATAGTTTAAAAATATTTGTAAAGGCAAGAATAGTTTATACACGAGCTCCTATTGTGTTCGATGGCTTGCATAATCCATACTGCATTACATATCTCAGATGCCTCTATCGTTAGTATTAATAAACTGAAGAGTAAGGAATCTATAATATGCGGATGATTAGAAACGAAATAGATACAGAAGTCGAAATTGAATGAAAGAGTCGGTAGAGATCGACAGAATCGAAACTATGTTCACCAAATTGATAACATATTGAAGAAAGGACAGTTCACTAAGCCGACGAGAGTGCATGAAGGGATTAATGACAGTAGATGAACCGAAAGTGGTATGTGGAAATCTATAATCTCTGCCTTCTCTTATGGATTACAGGCGTTATATTATGTAGTGTATGTATCAGTATTAATATATTATAACTTAATTGATAATGCATGTACCAATTGTAGTATGTACATACATACCGTGTGTTCTGTTGTCTAAAAGCCGCGTCTACACTTGTGACAGTTCGCGGCAACGAGTGATGTGACAGTGACAAACAGGCGTGACAAACTCCCAAGTGTGGAAGGTTGTCAGCTTTATTCCTATGTTCTGAAGATGACGACCTGATGTCACGGAGCGATCTGCTCTAAGACTCCGCCATGACGTATCATTTAAGATTTTGTTATTTTTTGTTGTCACGGAAAATTACAAGGTGTATTTATATCAAATCTCTAATTTTCCCTTTGAAAATAGGTTATAATTATGGTTATCAATGAATTTCGGGAATACTTAGACAGATAGATAGTAACTCTTTATTATAGACACATACAAAAAATAAGTAATAGACAAAAAACAGCAAATAATAATAGATAGCAAATAAATTTGCCACAAGTGGCGGCTTTATCACTAAAAGCAATCTGTTCCAGGCAACCATTGGATGGAGAGAATTATCAAGAAAACAAATTCATTAACAAACGAACTCATTAATAAATATTTTGTTAATGATTTCGTCTTTCGATGAGACGAAATTGCAATAATTCTGGGGAAATAAAATCAATCCGTTTGATTCGTCGATAGAAACACGGCCATTAGCAATAGTCAGCAATTGCTTTGAGAAATCTTTTAATATCTATGTCATATATTATATCTATGTCATATTTTATATCTATGTCATCACCGAAATTGCTCTCAAATAGTGTTTAGAAATGTGTCGTTGTTATTTGAATTAAATACATATATTTATAGCCACTGGGTTTAATTTTGTTATTTCGGGCGAGGGCCCGAAAATGGTATTATGGAGGCATTAAGACCAGTGGGCGTGGGCCACGGCTCGGCCGACCCGGCCCGGCGTGCTAGGGTAAAGACGGAACTGAGCATTTTGAAAATATTAAATATTGGCTCCAGTGCACTTCGTACCGGACACAACAATGTTTACTCACCGCCATTTCGCGACAGAAATAAAAGTTTATGGAACCTGCCAAGACGGACTCTCGTATTCACGAGAGACGTACTATGGGATCTAAACTGCAAGTTCACTAGCTGCACCTCTGCCTATCCCTTCATAGGCGCAGGCGTGATCGTATTAATTGTTTATAATCAAAGTTACGTCAGACTTTCGCTTTGTTTCCGTTTTTCCGAGCACCGATACGACCCATATTCGGCCGTGTGATACGCAAACAACGTCACTAGGTCGATGACACTGCGGGATCAAATAAAGTATCGCATTGTTGCGACTTGCGACTGTCCACGAATTTTGACTGTTTTTGTAATGCGAATCTGTGTCTCGGAAAGCATCTTTCTTTCTTTCATAATGTTCTTTGTTTTAAATAAAAATAATATGCTTTTGCGGGTTTTCTTGGACGAATATAAAATGGGATGAAAATACTGTGCATACAGTGGCGTTTGCTGTTAATTACAGACCTACAAGAGAGACTTGGGGACTAAGGTTCCTTGACCCGGACTGCAATATTATGAGCGCCAGATTTCGGCTACGTGACTGGATCTGACTGCATTGCGTTTTCGATTTAATCTTTTTTTAACCTGACATGGCATAGTGACTACACTAGTCCGATGAGTGTAGATGAGTGTTGTGAGGTCCAATTATGGTTTTAATGTCGACATTGCGTCTCTATTGTGAGGCAAAACAATAGTAGGTACCTACCCAGATTTACTTACATACGAAGAGGTAGGTACCATTCAAGATGTGTGAAACAATTAGGCATATAATTATTTCACATACCTTGAATAGTTAAATAATATCTTGATTAACGTTAATCAAAATAACTGGTTTATATGTGGACATAAATAATATTCACAAATAAAACTAAATTGTATAAAACTATTGTTTTGGTGTTATTACTTATTAACATAGCATTGTAATATGTACTTGTTTTTTACTGCGCACCAGACGAACATAATACACAGGTCAAACTACAAGTTTCATTGTTATTAATGTAATTTTTTAATTATGGCTTTGCCCATTTATACATCACGCCAGCGACAAATAGGTATTTAATATATTTTCGAGTATTCATAAGAACGATGAAAGAGGGCTGTGACCGATTTAAAAGTCTCTGATCAGAGTGCTGTTAATTCGTTCCATACAATGCATCTCAGATGTTGTCCTACGACTTTCTCCAAGGGAACCGAACGCACAAAGTCGATCAACCCCCCAGTCAAAAATAGCATAAATTAAATTATTTCCATACACTGTTCATCATCAGTTGGATCCCCTTACAGGGGTATAAGGGGATCCAACCACCATCTTTCGGAATCCAAGCCAACCTCACCTGCCCGTGGTGCACCCTGCTGGTTAACGGACGAGGCTCTGGCGACCGGCTGATGGCGGTATAACCATCGTATTCAAGGCGTAGCTAAATGCAACAGGCTGATGATGGGCAGCAGCATCATCAGCGCCAGAAGCTACGCCTCTGCGCTCGCCAACCCGCCAGCAAAGCGTGGCGAGTAATGGCAAAACCTCCCAGATGATAGGACAGAAAAGAACCAGGCCCCCAGTCCCCGGCAGCCCCGCTATTCCTAGTTCCGGTAGCAGCTACGGTAACGGCGGGGCAGGGGGTGCTAAGAATCCCCGGGTAAGATCCCGCTACCACCCCCGACGACAACTGGCCCTGGTAACACACAACATTCGCACTATGAGGACCGACGAGAAGATCCTTGAGCTGGAAGAAGAAATGAGTAGGTTACGATGGGACATCTTGGGATTATCAGAAGTCCGAAGGAACGGGGAGGACACGATAATCCTCAAGTCTGGTAACCTACTCTACTACCGGGGTGGCGATCAACAATCTCGAGGTGGTGTCAGATTTCTCGTCCACAAGTCCCTCGTTAACAACATCGTTACCATCGAAAGTGTGTCGAGCAGGGTAGTATACCTTATACTCAGAATATGTGAGAGATATTCGTTGAAGGTCATACAGGTATATGCGCCGACCTCGACACACCCAGATGAGGAAGTAGAGGAGATGTATAACGACATTAGTCGGGCCATACACACCTCCGAAACCTACTTCAATGTTGTTATGGGGGATTTTAACGCAAAACTAGGCAAGAGAAGAGATGAGGAGCTGAGAGTGGGGCAATTTGGATATGGGCAACGAAACCCCAGGGGACAAAGGCTGGCCGACTTTCTGGAGAAAGAGGGACTCTTTGCGATGAACTCTTTCTTTCAGAAGCCGCCTCACAGGAAATGGACCTGGATGAGCCCGGATGGTTCTACGAGGAACGAGATAGACTTCATCTTGACGACGAAGAGACGGATACTCAATGATGTCTCTGTGATCAACAGGGTGAAAACCGGAAGTGATCACCGAATGGAAAGGGGCACATTGAGTATTGACGTCAAGGTAGAAAGACGTCGCTTGATGAAGTCTATGCTCCGCCCTACTCGCGCCCATATTCAAAACCCCGAGTGCTTTCAGCTCGAGCTGGAAAACCGCTTCGCGTGCCTAGATAACTGCGTAACTGTGGACGATATCAATGACGGGTTGGTAGAAGCTGTCCACACGGCGGGTTCTAAATTCTTTAGACCCCGTCGTAAAAATCGACCTCAGAAACTCTCGGTCTCGACGCTCGAGCTCATGGCCGAACGTCGATCTATGGCGCTGCGGTCTTCCGATGACGCTGAGGCATATCGGCAGCTCAATAGACGGATATGGAAATCCTTGCGACACGACGTCCGCGCTCACAACACTGCAAGCATAAAGGAGACGATCGAGCAGAACAAAGGCTCCAAAGTGTTTGCAAAGGACCTGCCTATTGGGCAAAGCCGACAAGCTGACAAAGCTGAAGACGGAAGATGGCAGTGTAGCATCGACCAAGGCAGAGGTGTTGAGAGAGATCGAGAGCTTTTACGGACAGCTTTATACCTCGGTTGCCAAACCCGTTACCTGCTCGGCTAAAGACCCAAGAGCTGAGCTGGTCCGGCACTACAGCGATGACATCCCGGAAATCAGCTTGTGCGAGATTCGAATGGCCCTCGGACAGCTCAAAAACAACAAGGCGCCGGGCGAGGACGGAATTACTGCAGAGCTTCTGAAAGCGGGCGGAGCGCCGGTACTGAAAGTCCTTCAGAGGCTCTTTAATTTCGTTCTGCTCGAGGGCGTAACGCCTGAGGCATGGAACAGGAGTGCGGTGGTACTGTTCTTCAAGAAAGGTGACAATACCTTGTTGAAGAATTACAGGCCCATCTCACTCCTGAGCCATGTCTATAAACTGTTTTCGAGGGTTATCACGAATCGTCTCGAGCGCAAGTTAGATGACTTCCAGCCTCCCGAACAAGCCGGTTTCCGAAAAGGCTATAGTACCATAGACCACATTCATACGCTGCGGCAAGTTATACAAAAAACCGAGGAGTATAACTTGCCACTTTGCTTAGCGTTTGTGGACTATGAGAAAGCCTTTGATTCGATCGAGACCTGGGCAGTGCTGCAGGCTCTCCAGCGGTGCCACATTGACTATCGGTATATCGAAGTGTTGAGGTGCTTGTACAACAACGCCACCATGTCGGTCCGAGTACAAGAACAGAGTACGAAGGCTATTCCACTACAGAGAGGCGTGAGACAGGGAGATGTTATTTCTCCTAAACTCTTCACTCCCGCGCTGGAAGATGCCTTCAAGCTCTTGAACTGGAAAGGATTCGGCATCAACATAAATGGCGAGTACATGACTCACCTCCGCTTTGCCGACGATATCGTGGTCCTTGCGGAATCGCTGGAAGACCTGAGTACAATGCTCGAAGACCTCAACAGAGTTTCTCAACGGGTGGGCCTCAGAATGAACATGGACAAGACGAAGGTCATGTCGAATGTCCATGTTGTGCCCACCCCGATTACTGTTGGAAGCTCATCTCTTGAAGTTGTCGACGAATATGTCTATCTAGGACAAGTAGTCCAATTAGGCAGGTCCAACTTCGAGAGAGAGGTCAATCGTCGAATCCAGCTCGGCTGGGCAGCGTTCGGGAAACTTGGCAAGGTCTTCTCGTCCAAAATACCTCAGTGCCTGAAGACTAAAGTCTTCGATCAATGTGTGTTACCAGTGATGACATACGGCACTGAGACGTGGCCTCTAAATATGGGCCGTATAAGACGGCTCACAGTCACTCAGCGAGCTATGGAAAGAGCTATGCTCGGTGTTTCTCTGCGTGATCAAATCAGAAATGAGGAGATCCGTAGAAGAACAAAAGTCACCGACATAGCTCAGCGGATTAGCAAGCTAAAGTGGCAGTGGGCAGGCCACATAGCTCGCAGAACCGATAACCGCTGGGACAGAAAGGTTCTGGAATGGAGGCCACCTACAAGGTGGACAGACGACCTGATAAAGATCGCAGGAAGTCGCTGGATGGAGGCCGCTTCCAACAGGTCGGTCTGGAAATCTTTGGGAGAGGCCTATGTTCAGCAGTGGACGTCTTGTGGCTGAAGATGATGAGATGATGATGTTCATCATGATTGATGTTTATGGCACTAATTCACCATATTTGTGCAAAAACTTAATGTTAAAACTAAATGTTATTTATTAAAGCGATGTCCGACTGCACCGTCAGAATTACCGAGTTTTGAGTTTTTATTCCACGCGAGTCTTTATTTCTTCGTGTTATTTCACGTTTTTTTATAATGGCTTCGCACTAATATTTTGCTAATGGCAAGTGTATTATAAATTTTAAAGTTCATGAGAACGATGAAAAAATGGTGTGGCCGATTTCAAGGTCTTATTGGAGTTTTAGTACGATTTTTTTTTCAGTATGATGCTTCATAGATTTTCGACAAATGGATTAAACTAAGTCGATCAACCCGCTCAGAAAAAAAAAAAAAAATTTATTTTTCGATAAACTCACATACAAATAACATACATGTCCTGTTTATGTTCGTTAATGTTGATTCTATAAATTTACGCCATATTTATACATACTACCGGTTTACGAAACAAAATAAATGTCCGATCGCACTGCCAGCATTCCCGCCAAATCCCGTTAAGAGTCTTTCGTGTATCATTGGGGTCCTTCAATGTTTTATTTCTTTTTATATTCACGCCCTAACATACGGATTATTAATACCAATTCCGTGCTAATTTTATATCTGATGCGTGTGCAATAAATAAAATTTTTAAGTAGTTATTATTGTAATAAGGACCTACCTACTTTCGATATTTTCGTTTATCCATTAACCTGCCCATTTCAATAAAAAACCTAATGGAGGTACCTAATTATAATATTTGTAGTCAATTATTTAAATATCGTTTACGCATCTATAGTATAAGTAAGGTCACATTATATTTATTTTAATTAGTAGCCTAGTGTTTTCACCCGTATTGTAATCGTAATTAGGTCGTCAAACTCTTTGTAAATAGCTGAAATTATGTCATAACTACCAAAACATCGAGGAAAGTGGGACTCTCCGCTCTCGTATTTTAGATAAAAAAATGTAATTAAATTTCGGCAGCAATTGACACACGATAGTGGCAGTGGACAATTGACAACAATATGGGTCAAGCACATGTCGCAAGCCAGTGCGCCTTTGTCACAATAGTGGGCACGGTAAAAAAAGAATTTAAACAAAACTAGGTCAAGATATGTGAAGTTACATTCCGTAAAGCATGGTTCAAGTTCATTGCATTTTTACAAATTTGTTACAGAAATTTAAAATTAGCAATATCCGTCCACTTTTCAAATAATTCCTTTAAAAGACCCGTCAACTACAAATATAGAGCTAATTGAAAATTGGTAGGTATTTTGAATCCTTTACCTTTCTAGGTTAGTCATACTTTAGTGCAAGGTATCTTAATGAAATGCATAAATCTTATAAAGTTGAGCGAGGAGGGTCATTTGAATCACAATGTGAGGCAAATGAAAGAAAATAGTGTAACACAATAGTTGCTTATGATAACACAACGAAAATAAGATGCAGGATACATAATCGACGCGTCCTGTTCCGTCGTTGTATAAGAGATTGCAATTTTCAATCACGAGCCAGGATTAGTGATGCTAGATGTCCCCCTTATGGCGGGATGTCTTGGTTTTTTATCAATGAAAACAAGCAATGAAACGCATCCTATCAGCACTATGAACGGGACGTCACGATGTTTAGCATGAGTGATCTTCGAATCAATATTTTGTTAAAATTTTGAAATAAAAATATTTTAACCGTTATTACAAAATTTTGTCCCGGTTTACATTATTATCTCACTTCTTTTTCTTCCATGCCCCTTTGGAAAATTTCATCTGGCAACACTAATCACGACTCGGCCGCCATAGTTTTGCATAGCGACATATTGTGTTGCTTCCGCCTGCTTTTGAACTTTGTACTGTACATTTATCGGCTTGTTTAGTATGCCCTTTAGACGCTTATTAGTTGAATCACGGATAATATATCCGTTGGATAGTGTTAATCATCGTAACCTTGTAATTATGACTTTATGTTTGCCTTGTATGCTATTGATAGTTGCACATAAAAAGTCAGTCCCGGGTGTTATCTTACTTTTGCATTCGTGAAATCAAGTTGGAGGCCTTTGGGCGGCTCGGAAACCAGGTTGGCCACTAAGCATTCGATATAGACTAGAATAGAATGCCAGAATCTGTCTTCCCATTTAACGGTGGATTGGTATAACGTGTGGCTACACGACGCGCCGTCTTGCCCCCAAAACCCGCAACGGTTTCTACTTTGGGCTTTTTGATGTTGATGGCTCACACTTGCACTCCAAGTAACTACTTACGTAGGTACTATTAAAATACAGAACAATTAAGGCTCTTGCCTACTGTTGAGATTTTATCGAAGTATGCGTTTAGAAACGTCAACTGAGCATTTTTTAAATTCTACGAAAAGTAAAACGATGAAAATTAAATGAAACAATTCGATTCGTTGGTATCAGTCATTGACTATTAAACATAATGTACTCTGTGTATTAAACTGTAATATTACCGTCTCAATATTATTTAGTTTTATTTTTTTCCTTTTCGTTTTTTGAGTCGATTATTTTCTGTTACATTATCGCCTAAGTCATACTAAAAACTATCCGACTATATCAGGTTTATGTAACAGCTAATTAAATGCATGAAATGCATTACATGCTAGCAATACATAAACTTTACTAGTGATAGCGCATTGGGTCACTCCCAAGCGGCATAATAACTACTAATGTATATAGCTGCTAATTATATTTTATCACATCGGAGACATCCGTCTATTCATTTAATAGGCGGATGTTAAGACTGATGTCTTTCATTATGGAAAATTCATTAAGCTAGAAATTGAGGTATATGAAAAAAATATACGTATAAATAAATAAATAAAATAAATAAATACACCCAACAGTCACACTCATAGTCCTGACTCCACAGTAAGATACGAGTCTTGTGTAGTGGATATCGGAACTACGAGAGACTTTTGGTCTCACAACACCCAGACCACGAAACAAATATTTGTGGATCACACAAACATTTGTCTCGGTGCGGGGATCGAACCCGCGGCCTCTCGCTTCACAGCCGGCTACTCGTCCGCTACGCCGCGGAGGCTGTCAAATACGTAAAACGTATATAATTAAATTTCAATTTCCAAGCGGCAACGACTACTAACCAGCTGATTTTTTTGTTTTTTCTTAGTTAATATTTATATAATTCAACTGTCATATTGTCCTACAAATAAAATAATATTTTTTTGAGTATCATCAAATCGAAATATTCTATCCTTGCTACCTCTGTTAGCTACCACAATAGAGAATTTTCGCATAGGGAATTGTTGGTCGTCTCATCGAAACGAAGCTACTCACGGAAAATTAGCTTGATAGTAATCAAGTGGATCAGCTGGCCGAGGGACCCCTGACCATTCCCATTAGAAACATCATTGTAGGAAAAACGTAGACATTTACTGGAATCATTAATGAGCTCAAAGTTCGTCCATTTAAAATGTGTCTTAGCGACAACCATAAATCTACATAATAGTGTCATATACATAATAATATGCGTGATGTGTATAACATATTATATTAGCAGTTTAGTCAGAAGTCTGTTATACAGCTGTTATACAAGGATGCCTGGGTGCCATTACGTCGCGTCGGGCGTAGGTAGGTAGGTATTCGAATGTGGACGCTTAGGCGAAGAGCGAAATTGATACCTTAACGTTATAAACCCGTGGGTCTATCACGTATCTTGCAAAAGTCAAGCGACAGCAAAAATCGCGCAATAATTGATAATATATCGCAAATTCGTATAATTCGCAAACTAGCGAATAGTGATCTGCCTCTTGCAAATAATCGACAGAACAAAACGTGCATTCGTTATATGAATGTGCAATATTATCGCGATTGTTTCCTTTACAAAGTGAAGATTTGGTAATGTAAAGGCTGAATCCATCCCAACGCCATGCCATCGCGAGCGCGAAAAGTCAATAGGTGCCATTACGCCCTCTATGTGATGGTTCATCCGGAGAGGCGATCGTATAGAGGAGCCATAAGAAATTTGGCAGCAATATTAATCAGAGATTAATATTGGGATAGATTAAAATATAAGTAATATTTTAATATTGGTAATATTAAATTTAATGATTTTTTTTAAAATCCTGACACGGCAAAGTTCCTCGTAGTTCCTGATACCCACGATACAAGTTTACCTAGTGTGGGTTCTGGACTATGTGTTTGACTGTTGGATGTATTCATATATTTATCTAAAATGATAAACGATAATGTATCAGGTACCCATCCACCAGCAAAGGAATAATCTATAAGATCACGGCCAGCATCCACTTCTTAATCATAATGGCTATTAATTGCAAAATTAAAAACAAATTTTATTCCAATTAAAAAAAACGTGGATCAAATCCGCCGTGATCACGAAGGCTGAAAAGCTTTCGAAACATCGGGACCAAAAGTAAAAATAAACGCGATAAAATTTAAAATTTGTTTTATTTTAATGTGTAATATTTGCGTAAACATGAGAAATCAATTAGTATTTCCGTTCACCATATTACAGTGGTTCAATAATAATTTCTATTTTCCGTTTATAATGAGGGTTACAGCTATAGGACAAACACGCGGATAACATATTATTATCAAGAAAACGGTTACTAAGTTCAACAACAAAACATAATTATTGCTAATGTGATATCGATGTATGTTAGTTGTGAACGCGACCTTATATGTACAAGTACTATCTGGACCACGGCTATGTAATTATGGATAAGAACTAATATATTGATTACGTAACAGGTCGTTGTAGTTTTCATAACAGGCTCGGTGGACAGCGTCCGTGGCGCAGTAGGCGAGAAGCCGGCTGCGAAGCGAGAGGCCGTGGGATCGATTCGATCGTTTTTGAAGTGATAACTTCTTATGGGAGGGTGAACCGAAACGTTCCGTAACGCGAGCGGTCCATTGACCAGCCAGCGTTAGCCGACCTCCCTGGAACATTGATAATTTCTAAGTACCAGGTGGAGTCACACAGTGACCAGTCGGCTTGGACCGGACTTTAACACGACTTTGACACGACCTTGACACGACTTCGACACGACTTCGACACGACTTCGACACGACTTCGACACGACTTCGACACGACTTCGAGCGGACTTCGACCGGACTTCGACGATTTTGACACGACTTTGACACGACATTGACACATTGACACGACTTTGACACGACATTGACACGACTTTGACACGACTTTGACACGACTTTGACACGAATTTGACACGACTTTGACACGACCTTGACACGACTTCGACACGACTTCGACACGACTTCGACACGACTTCGACACGACTTCGACCGGACTTCGAGCGGACTTCGACCGGCTTCGACCGGACTTCGACGATTTTGACACGACTTTGACACGACATTGACACGACTTTGACAGGACTTTGACACGAATTTGACACGACTTTGACACGACCTTGACACGACTTCGACACGACTTCGACACGACTTCAACACGACTTCGACCGGAATTCGAGCGGACGTCGACCGGCTTCGACCGGACTTCGACACGACTTTGACACGACTTTGACATGACTTACACGACTTTGACACGATTTTTGTCACGACTTTGACACGACTTTGACACGACTTCGAAACGACTTTGACACGACTTCGACACGACTTCGACACGACTTTGACACGACTTTGACACGACTTTAACACGACTTTGACACGACTTTGACCGGACTTCGTAACGTAACGCGTTAAGGCGCCACTCTGTCTGGTTTCCCTTTCTCTCACGCATACGGTAGCAGTAGGCAGGCTCCTCCGCTCTCACTTTAACCCACATTAGTTTAAGTTATCACTTCTGTCGAGCGTCCCGAACGCACACTTTTTTTTTTATTTTTTTAATTTTAGTTAATCATATCCATGACCATATTTTTTAGGTAACCCTATTGGTATATGTTCAGCAACACATTTTATACCCTAATATACAGTGTCATTTTGACACCCTATACTTAAATGAAACCATGTGTAGTGTTCGTTAATATAAGTACTTTAAGCTAAAACACTTTCTTATTAAAGGCAAAATAAAAAAATAATATTTCCTAACAAATTAAATGCCATTAACATTAGATTAATTTTAAACAGTCTGTATACGCGCGCACACACATATACAACTCAACACATCGTACACAGTACACACTACACACCCGTCATCGAATGAATGAGACACACACACATACATTACCATTAGATACATGCATTAAGCAACTACGGCAAATAATATTAATTCAGATCCTGCCCGTAAGATTGCGCCCCGGATGTAAAGTAATAGCTTATAATTTATCAAAAGCAGCAAATAAACGACAGTGTAGTAGTGCAGTATCGCTGAGCCGGAAGTAAACTTAAATTTTAATAAAACCCTATAAAATGTTATTGTCTCCCTGAGATTTCTAAACAATTATACATAATACCATAATACCGCGAAGTATACCAAATACTTCGCGGTGATACTCCCGGCAGTATACATGTAGTATGTACTTAACACAAACACTTAGGCATTATTCTAAACTTGATAAACCGGTTAGTGTCAATTTCACTTCAATACGAATAATTATTACACACTTAAAACATTACACAAACGTTTGTGAAAACAGTATCAATTTCACTAAGATCGCCGCACTAATAAAAATTACGAAATACTAATAAAAACTAAATACTGAGCAAAATGGCGGAATATGAAAAAAAAACATGCACATCAAACGAAACGACCCGAAGTGAACTAAACTAGAATATGTACCTAGTTTGTTTTAAACTTGTGAGTGTAAGGTATAGTGCCGTATTTACGAAAATTAAATTTTAGGTACTGATTCATCAAAAGATCAACTGATTTGGCGGGAACAATTAAATACCGTGATCAGGTTGGCTAATGGATTAATAACATAGAAATACTAAGCCGGGGTTGGCGAATACAAAAACATTACGAATTATTACGCGTTACAAGTTGACCAATTACGACTTTGAATGCACGCACACCAAGGAATTAGGAATGCAGTAAATCATAAATTTTAGTGTTGTCCGAATGTGTGTATGATTCGATCCGCGAATCTATGATCGAATAAAAAATACCGATTCTTGGAATTGCGATAAACATATCGATATTCTCATTGATGTAGCAGCAATGTCAGTACATTGCAGGCTGAGACCGATGAGCTATTGGTTCAAAAATGTATGTAAGTTCTACGGTTCCAAAACATGTATTTTATTATGAATTTGTATTTTACATAACGATACGCGAATTATGTGTATAATTATGGTGCTGCTTAGGTAACTTGTACGGGTGGTTATAACATTTAGAGTGGTAGAGCCACGCTGTAGACAGTTTTATCTACAGCATGAATGGGCTGACTCGACCGGATCGTTATCACTGTCTCACAGAAAACCGACGTAAAGTAGTGGCTTGCTGCTGCGTTTCGTACGGTGAGTGAGATAACCGGAAGCCCAAATCCCCTCCCCTTCCCAATCCCTAATTATCCCTTTCCTTTAAGGTCGGCAACGCGCTCATGACTCTTCTGGTGGTGGGCGTACATGGGCGGTGGAGATCACTTACCATCATGTGACCCACTTGCTCGTTTGCTGGCCTATGCTATAAAAAAAAATCATGAATTTTCAAGCTTAATTAATATCGCGACATGAGCACACGTAAATGATAGGCCATCACACGAAATATTTTGCCTTTACGCTATAATAATCGTCATAAATATTCTTTACTAAAAACATTTCAAGAAACTTATTAAACCTATAATGTATAATTAATTGAAACCTTTACAGCGACATTAAATATTCGTAAGATTAAGATTTTCGATTTGAAGGATCGATTAACAGAAGATTGCAACGCATGCATAGCAATGAATCCAGCACTAGCGTTACCCGTGTTATTGCGAGACAGTGACAGCTATTGCAATTACTGGAATGCGAAAAGAGTCCCGATAATAGTTTATTTGTGTGCATTTATTATACCGTCAAGTTCAATGTACCTGCTTTATAAAAACGCCAAGCGCACAGAAGGCAAACGGCGCATTAGATAAGTTAAACGTTTTGGAAATGACGGCTCAAAATTGTAATTTAGGAATAGAAATAAATATTAGATTACCCTATGAAATGTAATAAAATCCTAAGTAAAATCGAATCTTGTAACTTTTGCAATGATTATTTGTTTTTAGTCAAATTTGTGATACCTATTTATTGTTGAATAACGTTACCTACTCCTCGCAAACACAATTTTTTTACGTTTTGTCACTGAACAAAGTAATACTGTCGCAACTTTTTCCGGGAATGTGTCAAGAGCGTCTTTGTGAGCCTGAGACGTATTTTCATATGTATGGAGTTGCCCTTCTTAAGCGTTTGTGTTTTATAATTACATCGTCAGCTGTGACATTTTATTCAATAGATTTTAGTGCAAAAACCGTACAGCGTGATTTAAAAGGCTCAAAACTTAAATCACGTTTTTTGGCAAAACTACTACAAGCTCAAGCCTCATGTTTGGTACAAGGTAAGCAGAGGCGATGACGAATATGTGGTTTCATTTAGTAACAGGGTGTCAAAATAACCCTGTATATTTTTCATTCGGTAAACAGATGGGTGAAGGTCGATGTTACCCGTGATGTGATTTTTCATACAAACTTTCATCCCCTTTTTAAACCCTTCAGGGGTTGATTTTTAAAGAACATAGTAGCCTATGTCCTATTCTGATGTATAAGCTATATTATTGTCAAGTTTCATTAAAATCCATTCAGTAGTTTTTTAAGTGAAAGAGTAACAAACATACATCAATCCATCCATCCATACTAACAAACTTTCGCGTTTATAATATTAGTAGGATTTCTTCAATCTAAATCAAAATGATAATTTTAAATGTTTAATATTGTAACTAAAAAAACGTATACTCTTATTTTTTAATTTTACTTTTTATAGAAATATAATTAATTACATATTAATGAATAAAACATTCATTGCAAGGAACGGATCGTTTCGCAGCTGTCAGAGCTGTTCGTAAAATAATTAGGGTATATTGAGGGACCACTGTGTGTGTGAGTTGGGTATAACGAGTATTATTATGATAAAATTATTTAAGCATCCAGTTGAATGAACTGACAAGTGCACACAGATAATAAATTGCGACGTAATATGCATTTTATCCAATATTTTGAATAGTCTCGATGTCAAACCATATTCAATCATGCTTGATCAGTGGTCGCAGTCTCATGTCTCGGCGTGTACCTCAAAACGTGGCTTAAAGAATGACCATCTTATAAGATAATCTCAATAATAAATGTTTGCTGTTTTGCTCATATCGTTTGATGTTTATCGTCCAGCTGCCATGCGTCAATGAACTCGGACCAGTTGAGTGTGTAGAGACAAAGGTTGTTGAAACTATGTCAAAGACCAAAGGGCATATATTTATGTGTATAATACTTATATTGTATATAAAAAACGTATAGTTAGGTATATGTATGCTGTTTCAAACTGATTTAAAAGAAAATTTATTGGTGCTTTAATACCACATAATGCCTTTGTCGCGTCGCCACATTGTGAACGTTGGTCGGCAGCAAAAACAATTTTACGTAGACACTTGGTTTTATTTTCTCGCTATTTTTTGGACCGCAGATGAAGTACTACCCAGTATTTTTTTTTATACGAGCGCGTGCCAATTACGCCCCAATAAAAAACTGTTACAATATTAGTTGATGTATTTATTTTTTCCTTGAATGGCTGACGGGACCCGGATGGTCGCACATTATTTACATATTCGTAATGATTTGTAAAAACCCGAAGATAAGCAATAAGAAGACTAAGTTTATATGGAAGACATTTACGCATATAAGTTTAGAGTACGCAGCTTTAATTGTAAATAAACACCAGAAATACTATTATATTGTTCATACTATTTACGCGTGTCTTATGCTAAAAGAAGTGTGAAGTCCTCTAATATTTCCAACGTTCCTAATTTAAAAAAATCAATGAAAAACTATCAGAAAATCTGCCGCCGCGCTGGGCTGCGCTGGATATCGGGCGCGAGGATCGACGTTGACGCAGCTCTTTGGCATGATAGGGCTTTAATCGTCAAGGTCTTAAGTGGTCCGGACGAAAAAGGCTAAAGAAAGATAAGCAATATTGCATGTATTACACGACTCTGAACCTGAATTGAACTGTCTTTATTATCAAGCAGCACGCGATAATCTTGATAGCGTATCGCATATCCTGGTGAGGAAGGACGCCACTTATCGATGTTGTAATATTATTGAAAATTAAATGCACTTGAGTAAGGTGCGGACTGCGTTGGTTTTTATCCGGCGGATTTCCAGAAGTTAAAGTAATGCGGTCGTGATACCGTATACAGTCTTAAGGAATAAGGCCCTTGTTGTTATGCAGTTAAATTACGCGTCGTCTTGATATAGTTATGATATAGTATAACATAATAGTTAATAAAAATTGACAAATATTTATAATCATTGATTTATCGATAGTTCATCAACTGTATATGGCGCGTTTTCCACCGGAGGCACCGTTTGACCTGAAGTGATCCTGTGACCGTGCGCTCTCCGCCCTCTATCTCGAAAACGGTTTACCGTATGAAAAAAAGTTTTAAACAAAATTTGTAGAAAATTTTGTATTCGACAATATTGATAATAGATACAAATAGCAAAAAACCCATAGGAAATGAGATATATACAAAAAAAGCGAAAAAAAAAACGTTTTTGGGACCTTTGACCTTGAAATTTAATAGTTGCGCACACCCTACCATATGTAGGTTTTGAGACAACTTTTAGGGCCGGCGCTTATAGACGGCATGGCACGGCATGGCATGGCAAAGGATTTTATTACTAATCAAGTTATTTTGAATCTTATTGCCACGAGTTTAGAATTCACGTTACTTTATTTCAATACCACAGTGCCGCGACGTGCCGCGGGATGCTGTGGCATGACGCGACGCGCCGCGGCATCCCGCGGCGTCCCGTGGCATGCCGTTTCATTCCACGGATTGCCGCGGTGCGCGAGAGAGAGAGAGTGGCTGAGCATTCAGCAGGATGCCACGGCATGCCACGGGACGCCGCGGGATGCCGCAGCATGACCTGCCGTGCCATGCCGTGCCATGCTGTCAATGAGCGCCGGCCATTAGGGTGTCAATATACAAGTATTTACAGAGTTACAGCTGGGTATCTCGAATTCCGAGATTCTTACCTAATTTAAGCTAAAATGACTGGACCACAAGTCATATCCCTGCAAGTATGGCTGTTATGAGATTTTTTAAGTTTGAAATACCCATATCACGCTATCACAGTATGTGCTGCGATTCGAGTTACGGTGTGACAATAGGTTTGCCCCACATGGGATGGTAATGAGCTTGATTAACTTTGGTACACTAGTTGCACCTCTTCCCACCCCTTCTCAGATACAGACGTGACAACTTACATGATTCTTTTATCAGAAAGAAAGAAAGAATAAATAATAGTTTAAAAAAAACTAAAAAACACGCTATTATAGAAAGTCTAACTAAAAAATTGAAAATAAATTTGAAGAAAACAATGTATTTTATTGTAAACAAAAGCGTGGGGTGCATATGAGTAGGATTATCATTTAGATAGTATCTTAAAAATCACCCCACGCTTTTTTTTACAATAAAATACATTGTTTTCTTCAAATTTATTTTCAATTTTTTAGTTAGACTTTCTATAAAAGCGTGTTTTTTAGTTTTTTTTAAACTATTATTTATTTTTAATTTTTTAGTTTTTAATATATTGTAGCAGAGAGTATAATTTTAACTTTAAACCCGAACATCAAAAAAGCGCCATCTATTGACACTATTAGATACTACGATATTCCCTATAATTAACGAAGATCCAGAGAGTACAATTTTAATTCCTAACCCGAATATCAATAATTAATTAAATTAAATTATTATTTTATTATTATTATTATTAAATTATTATTTTTTTTTATCATTTTATTGTAGTGTCATCGGTCCTCGATAAATCTACAAAGTTTGAACGAAATCTGGCCGTTTAAAGTGGGTCAAAATCGCGCCCAAAGGAGTCGGTTACAAACATACAAACAAACATACAGGTGAAGTTAATAAAAAGCGTGTAAAAAACTCAGAACAACCATATTTGCAGCATATTTGCAGCATGATGTGAGTAATTTGGCCACAGACAAGTTTACCAAATTTTATCAACTCATGTCCCTGCAAATATGGTTTCACATCATCTATTAAACCTGTCCAAAAGAAAGTGGTTTTTGTAACGGACAAACTGCAAATGACTACGAGTGAGTTACCATTGCATGTTCAAAGGCACGTTTTGACGTACGCGACAAAGTAGACATTTTTTTCGTGTTCTCCCGGCTTAATGCCAGGGTCCGTCTCACCATTATGATTTGACGGTGGATTTAGTATGATGTGGGGCGACCCACCCTGGGACTTCCTACAACCCGCAACGGGATCCAAATTTCGCCATTGCCTCGTCCAATAAACAGAGTGTACCACGTGCAGGTCAGGTTGGACTTGAGCCTAAGATATTGTTGGCCCAATTACACTTCAGAGCTTGCCACGTCATTACAAAAAAAAACTCTATTGCAATAAACCATTTACGTAATATTGTAATATGTAAGAAATAGTGCCCTGACCAATTGAATGTCGGACGCAGCCGGCCCGCTAAGTATAAGCCCACGAGTTATCACGTAAAAAATTTCATCATGTTTAATATTTATCATAATTAATATATTACTCAATGACTACAGAAATTATATTACATTATTATCTATGTAGGTCTAATCCACCTTCAACTATAGATAATAATCGATTATATTATGTACAATTTAATATATTGTTTGACATACTGTCTTTATAGCGACCGTGACTGGAGACCGCGATACGAGACGACAGCGATATGTTTGCTTTGTATGCAATACGGTATTGACTGTCTAATTTTATAAGCAACCGACGAGATTCCGTCATTAAACAATAATTACTACTTCCAGCAGATTTAAATGGTTTCTAATTTATTTATTTTTGATATAATTCTTCATTCTTTGATAATTAATTAATTATCAAAGAATGAAGAATTACGTTTTGAGGTATGCGAATGAGACAGGATACAGCGTCGCGAGACATTTGTTGTACAATACAAAGCGGTCCAGTCGATCACTCGTATCGCGAATCGCGCGTCTCGGTAAACCGCTGTCGCCGCTGGATCACGGCACGCGAAACCTCTACTTCGATCAGCTACGACATATCAAACCTTCTGAGGGTATATATTCATGCAAATACAAACCCAAAGAGTTACTTTAGTAACATAATATATCCTTGCATATATATGCCTTCTTTGACTGATTAGTTATGCGGATAAGGCTAATTATACATAATTGAATAGCTACGAATGAGTCCAAAGTCGAAGAGAGACGTCATCTCGACTGAAGGATTTATTTCTGAATTTGATAAAAAGAGCGTATGAGCTATTATAACCCTAGTGTACAGTTATCAATAAAGCCGTTATTTGCGTCTGTATGTTTGTTTGTCCGCTTATTTCTCCTAATCTACAAAACGGATTTAAATGCATTTTACACTGTCATTTAGAGTATTTATTTCGGAAGCTTTATATATTTATCACGGCGCGGTGTGGCCTATGAGAGCAGGGAAGTAATATGTGTATGGTGAAACTGCGAAGCAGGTTTAGTAATTTTATTGTAATGTTAAATGGCTGAAAATTGAAATCCATGCTTGGTAAATATTTTTAACCGAGGAAAAAAGGGGTTGTTATGGTCAAGCGGATGCCAGAGATAAAGCCGCTCGAGGCAAGACTTACCAAAAACACCCACGTATGTTCCACGATTCGTAGTTGTTTTGAGTAATTAAGGTTTCCGGTATTTGATCAGAATCTATCTTTTTTGCGCGCTTAACATAAGGTCACGGGAAAAATTTGTCGACTCCTTTTCTCGTGCTTTTTTTTTATATGTCTATCGAAACTAATGGTAGGGGAGCCCAAGCGGGGATTTCGGGATTTACTAAAGCGCGACAGATTAATATACAGGGGGATACCTTGTACCCGGTTAAGTACCTCCACAAAACATGAGGCCCATATATAAGGCCGCCCGTGAAGGATACAGGATCAGATTAGTAAAAAAAAATTGACCATCAGAAATTCTCGAGCGCGTCAGATTAAGGTAGGGTGAGTAAATTACATCCTAAAAAGTGTATATTCCACTAATCTGACAATTTGAGAGTGACGTAAAAAAAGCGGAGGGCAACAAAGTAGTAAAAAAAAACGTCATCTCGACATTCTCGAGCGTAGCTAAATTTTTTTTTATTTTGAAGGAAATAATTCAAGAATAATGAAAAATATATAATCTGACGATTTCCGCAAGCCGAAATAACAAAAATTCGTCGATAAAGTTAAATGCGTGCAGTTGCGTGATGCCTACATTTCCTTCTCCGCGTTTCTATTCCTCTCTCACTCTTTCTCTATCTATTACTCTCTCACTCCGTCCCCACTCTGGTTTCTGTTGCCATGACGCCATCATTGATCATAAAGACTCGTGGCATACTGTTTACAACGTGTTTGCAATATAATTTTTGGAATAACTTTTAACCGGCTTTATCGATCAACTTCAAAAACTAATCCGCCTTTGAGCTTGAAAAACCACGTCGATCGCCACCAAGCTGGTCAAAAGCGGTTGATTCGTTCGAGAGATATCGTGAACGAAAGAAACCCGAAAAAGTGTTTTTTCGGGATTACTCCGAAATTTGTGGTTCAATCAATTAAAATTGCAAAATTACTTATGAGGATGATAAAACTGCGTCGAATGCCGCCAACCGCGTGAAAATCGGTTGATCCATTCAAAAGTTATTGCGGTTTGAAAATTCCAAAAATAGTGTTCTATGAAACTTCTATCAGACTTTCGAGCTGGGAGAGCTCAAATGCATAGAAATATTATTTCTTTGAACTCAGCGAGCTCAAAATATCACATAAATTATATTTTGTGCTCAAAAACGTCATAAGTACAATTTTAAGAGCCCAGGAATGGAATTAGCGGGAAGTTGCAGGGATGGCCTTTAAGGTGAACCGTTTTTCTAATTTTTTTTTGTCAGATCAGGCCAATCCCTCTAGATAATCGTCAGATTATGAGACAGTACGTTTAGAACATAAAGATGAACTATATATATCTTAATCTGACGCGCTTGAGTATTTCAAAATGGCGAATTTTTTTTGCACATTATGAAAATGGCCGCGAGTTTGCGTCCCATCGAAATCATCAGATTAGTGAATGAGAGCTTTTTTTTGGTGCACTTAACACTCCCTTAGAAAATCTGACGCGCTCGATATTTTTTTTTTTTTTTTCATTTTCAACTCTTAAATACTACCACCCGCATCATGCAAACGATCAGATTAACATACGTACATTATTAAAAATACGTAGGGCATTGATGCTATCAATATCTGACGCGCTCGAGGATGTCCATGCAACAGTTTTTTTTTACATATTTAAAAATCTATAGCCGCTTCCCCCACCGATGTAAAGGTATATATCATATAACATTTTTTTCTTCATATCATCTAAGCTTTGCATCCCAATAGGTCTCTACGACGCTCGAGTAAATCCCCATTTAGCATCGTGGGCTCCCCTACTATAACATGCCCTTGCGATATTACGCCACAAGAAAAAGTTGTCATCTTCTTTTCTCGTGTTATCTATATGCATTATGGTGCACGATGAAGTACAATGAGACTTTTGCGCGTCAGATATCTCATAGATTCATGCTCAGAGGGTGGGTGTTATTAGCTGGGTGAATATTGAGATGGAAATGCAATTTCGTTCTACAATATATTATATTACTTTATTAGGTGTTGTAAAATTTATAACCTTTTCATCTTTAATGGTGCTGCCACACCGATGTTATAAAATGTTAACAAACATTTTCTGACATTAAAATTGTTACATTTTGTTAAGAATTGTTAGATGTTTTAAGTGCTCCCACACCGACGGAAAATGTTTGCAAACATTTTCTAACATTTTTTAACATTTTCTAACATTTCATAACATTTGAAAACATGACATCGGCCCTTCTTCTTTGACGGCTTCTTTGACGGCGCCGCTCTCAAAAGTACCGCCGCCCGCGGTTAAAGAATGTTCAAAAATGTTACAAATTGTTAAGAAATGTTTACTAAATTGTGCTGCCACACCGATGTTATAAAATGTTATACAACATTTGTTAACAAACATTTTCTAACATTTTATCACAATGTTAGATAATGTTAATAAATGTTTAATGTTAGAAAATGTTATATAACATTTTATAACACCGGTGTGGCAGCACCATAACTTAAATCCTTGAATCTTGACACCTGTGTTCAAGGTTATTTTGTAATAAAGCAATTGTTGGATAATTGCTCCGATTTGATGACTAAACTCTAATAAAACATTACGAGCTTATTAGATAAACGATCAGAGATATAGAGACAGCGTTCGTGGTACAGAGCCGACTGTGAAACGTGAGGCCGCGGATTCGATTCCCGCATTGAGACAAGTGTTTGTGTGATCTAGAAATATTTGTTTCGGGTCTGGGTGAGGTGAGACCGCAAGTTCTTCGTAGTTCCTGATAGAGCCTATGATAGACCCACGATACAGGTTAACTTAATGTGGGGTCAGGACTATGTGTGTGAATGTTGGGTGTATTTAAAAACAGATTACATACATTATTATTTACATTTTATGTAAACCAGACTATTAATCTTAAAATAAATGTGGGTACTGTCTTAGAATAAATAAGTGGAAATAGACTGAATATGTACAAGAAATATGACATACATACGCACTAACGCCTGAAGGGTGGGCAGAGGTGTAACCAGTACAGCCACATTCCACCGAGCGTATTTCCGACCCATGATGTGAGCCTATCGCCATACCGGACACACAAGAAATATTACATGTATAACTGAATAAGTAGGTGAAGGCAATTCATTCACCTCATTACATAAACATTACTTGAATGGTCGCCAGCTGATTTAAAACATGTTAATTCCGTTGTGGAAATGTAATAAAATATGTATATATTTATGTAATAATATTGAAATAAAACTAATTTAAAAGGATTTTATCGGGATTTTTTTTTCAATAAAATTCGTTTAAATTAGTTTTATTTCAATGAGTAACATTCGCGTAAACGTAAGAAATCATTATGTTAATATTATTATTTAATGGGTCGACCCTCTTGATACCAAATTTGCCTTCAAACACAGATGAAGATAGCTGGACCTAACGCCATGCAGAACGAAAGATTATTTACTAGCAGCCTGTTTTTTCATGCTATTTCGCTCGCCGTTCGT
Organism: Amorpha juglandis; assembly: GCA_949126905.1. NCBI lineage: Eukaryota > Metazoa > Arthropoda > Insecta > Lepidoptera > Sphingidae > Amorpha > Amorpha juglandis. The sequence continues at coordinate 13,712,668 of OX421374.1, read as the reverse complement.
TATCCCGAGGCATAGGATGTCAAGTCTATAATGCTCATTAATTTCACTGCTTTCAAGTTTCTTTAAACCAGAAAGCATATAGGACTTCTCGAGACTTCGCTTCTTAGTGTCAAAAATAGACAAAGTGTACCACCGCTTTTAACCTAATCTAACCTACCCAGACGGCCAGGCCTTTCGTATACGAGAGACCTTCACCTAGAAATAATGTTCAATATTGGAGTTTTGGCGGCATGAATTCAGCGCGGTTCATCGCTTATTTTAATTTATTTCAAAAACTAGTTTAAAGTTGTATTTGTTGTATAAAAGTGGTGTGAATTTGTGCAATAAACATTGACGGTGATGAACAGTGTAAATGTGGAAAGCATTGTACTGCATGGAATTCACACCAAAACTGCAACAAGACCTTGAAAACTTCCACACCGATATTTTATCGTTCTTGTGAAGGTTTGAGAATACTTGAAATTGGCGAAATGCATAATAATACGAAGCCATAAATAAAAAAGAAGACGAATGTTTAAGTAAGATAGGTATAACCATCATGTAAAGGTCTACATACTGTATTCTTGAGTACCTAGTAGACATCTTTATTCCGGTATAATAGAGTGTAACTTTTGTCTACAATATGTCATATTTCGCAGTCATAAATTTTATTTTATATAATGATTATATATACGAGTATGATGAGTTGTATATTTATAAACCAACGACTATGTTTGCATGTTCATATAAAATTAGTGATGACTAGAGTTAGAAAACCTATATGGATCTTTAAAACAGTTATTAAGACACATTGCTGACAGAAGCTTGTTGTATCAAATGTCATCCCTAGTACAATCTATACTTCTCTACTGTATAGCGGTGTGGGGCAGTGCGACTAAAACCATTTTTATGGAGTTAGAAAAATCACAAAGATCAATGCTAAAAGTTATGTATTTTAAGTCGTATAAATTTCCCACTACAGAACTATACTCCATAGGTTGTTAACTAAAACTATATGTGTTACATGTAACCTTAACAACAACACAAGGCGCTCACTTATGACCCTAATATATATATAACAAACGAATAAATTTACAGTAGTGTCAGTCGCTGCTGTAAATACTGGTTTGCTGGTGGTAGGATATTAATATCCGCCCGGATAGCGACCAACGTACACATGGTGTTAAAACCTTCCATAGTGACCCACACACCTTGTGTGGATCGGTTCCAGGACCAGAGTGTATATCCGCTTCTCCCAAGGGGCTTGTGACATGACTTAATGGTTGGTTGGGGCGGGTATAGGGGTACATCCTTGTATCCCTGTGCCATCAGTCATCCACCTGTCCTGTCGCAGGCCCATTGATTTGCTTCTTCCCTCTCCGTAGAGGGAAGAAGCATTTATATATGCCGGTATGACTCTGGTGACCACCGATAAATTCACTGTTTGTCGAAGGTCGCTGGTTTTTTGGACTGCACTACGCTTACCATCAGGTGTAGTGCAGTCACTTTGCCGTGCTCGGATGAAAAAGAGATACTAATTTTTCAAAGCGAAAATACAACTCTATCAGGTAACTTATTCAATTCAGTGAACAAACAGTTGAATATATATCCTCTTACACACTATAACTGCAAATATAAATATTGGAATGGCTGCTTACTAAAAATTACCATGAAATTGAATTGCTGCTACAAAATCAGAATATTATTATATTAAATATTTACTTATACATACATACACACACGTCACTAAAATCTATAATTCAATTATAATCATTCACCTACCTTGATCTGTTTAATTATCATATTAAATTGGCTATAGAAGAGCATTGTCTCCTAATACAGGTATTTCAAAATAATTTCTTATGTTTACGCGAATATTACGCATTAAAATAAAACTAATTTAAACGGATTTTATCGCGGTTTCGAAAGCTTTTCAGCCTACGTGGTCACCGGACAGTCAACGTCGGGATCAAAATTAATAAAAAACCGCGATAAAATTTAAATTAGTTTTATTTCTACAGGTATTTCATACTTAAAAGATGACATCAAATCTAGCAAACTATAATGGATTAAGTTAGTGTTAAATAAGTATTTAGTATTTTTGTATTTTACAAGTAATATTTATTTTGACATTGTGAAACAGTATGTATGTGAAATATGGTATCAGGACCTACGAGGGACTTGCGGTCTCACAACACCCAGACCCGAAACACGTATTTGTGGATTACATAAACATTTGTCTCGGTGCGGGAATCGAACCTACGGCTTCTCAGCCGTCTGCTCGCTCACTGCGCCACGGAGGCTGTCAAATCATCATACGTTCGTATTTCTAAAAAGATGATGATTGCCGAAGCGCATAATTTCAATCGTAATACATGAGTTTGCCAAACAAAGAACGCACTTAGTTTAGTTTATATTTAAGACAAAGGACATATTCATTATTGCAGCGTCGTCACAAGGAGTACTATTACACAAAGCATAATTTGCATTGACCAGCTTTACGGGTAAAAATAATTATTTTATATTACGGGAGTATTTTGTACTCGTCTATTTTAACTATCAACTAAATGAACCGACTATGTATCGATAGTTTTTAACACAGAAGGTTAAGTTGTCTGTGGTTTTTAATAACAAGAAATATAAAGGTAAACGTGTAACAAATTTGTTCTAAGAAGTATAAAAGGAAAATACACACTATTGACATAGATTTTTATGTAATTAAATAAGTATACGAAAAATTAACTTCAACCAATATTTCGTGGATGGTGATATGTTTATAGCATAGGCCGGTAAACGAAAAAGTGGGTCATTTGATGGTAACTGACTTCCATCGCCCATGAACATCCACAATACCAGAAAAATGAAGAAGAAAGAGATAATGAAGGGATTGGGAAGGTGAGGGGGATTTTGGCCTTCGGGTATCTCCATAAACGAAACGTAGTCGCAAGCCGATATTTTTGTCGATTTTCTCTGAAACAGTGGTAAAGATCCAGTAAAGCCCATTTATGCTATAGACAAAACTGGCTCTACCAACAAAATTCCATAAGTGGAATTGTGGTAAAAAAAACCTGCTGTTGTGGCTCGTTCTGTTCCAGGATCAGTCAGTCGGTCGGTCGGTCGGATATCAGTCGGTATATCCAGTTACATCAAGCCAACATAATTTTGGCGGTGTCGAGGAACTCCCCGGTTGCCGGGTTGGTTGCAGCGTCAGATCAAGGTTACTTAGTTAAGAGCACTCTCGATTAAATTAGCATTCAAATAACAAACCGCATTCAAACTGGCCCATTCGTTGGCCCAACAGACGAAGGGGTCAAACTATTAACACCCCTCTTATTACTAGGGGTAAATAACGTTGTACATCGATACGATATTGTAATTTGTTTCTTCCCGCTTATCTAACAATCACACACAAACTAGATGGATCAATGATTCGAGAGTTTTTATTGCATAGTTTCTTACAGTTTAAATCACTTCCTCCCGCATTGTCCGTTCAATTTATATTCCAATAAAACTTGCTCAAATCATTGTGTATCTCCGGTCAATGTTTTATCTTTTTAAACTAGGGTCATTGAATTACCGCTGGGATTAAATCTGTTTTTATTTAACAGCCTCCGTAGCGTAGTGTACGAATAGTTGGCTGTGAAGCGAGAGCCCGCGGGTTCGATCTCCGCACTGAGACGAAATGTTTGTGGGATCCACAAATATTCGTTTCAAGTCGGGCAGTATTTTCACCGCAAAGATTACGTGTCTATGATTCTTAGGCCTTGTGTACGTTCATAGGCGGTGGAGACCACTTACCATCAGATGGCCCACTTGCTAGTTTGGTAGGCCCTGCTATAAAAAAAAAATATTACGTTATTGCCTTTTACTTGGACGTTGCCACACAAGCCATAATTGAACATCAAGTGGATTTGATATCATCAATTTAGTAGGGAGTTCGACTAGCGATTGCCTATGAAAAGATAACGATATACAGGTCAACGAAATTCGAAAAAGAAAAGAGTAGTCATTTATTCATTCGGCATACCATGAAACGGGTTCCCCAACGGGATCCCAAAACTTATGATAAAGTATATGCTACTAAATCGGATTTAATAACATAATTAAAGAACAGTCACACAAATATTCCTGAGGCCAATGATAACCAATGTCGTGGGTATTAAAATATATGAAAAACTTGCAGTCCCACTACACCTTTACTAAAATACCAACAATTTCAAAGTGGATAGCATTACCACCATTATCCCAAGCATCAAATAGATATCTGAATGTTTAGTTTTCTCTTGCTAATTACCACCCATTAATACAAAATAGTTTTAATTATCTTGTTCTACGAACAGTTATGTAAACTGGGCTATCTTAGAAATAGTTGTGCAAAGTTCATGACTGGGATCATTACATGCAATGATGATTGAATATAATCTAATAAAACTTATTAAGTATTCTGTACAACATTCTTATACTATCTATGAAATAATAATAATTACGGATTAACAATCCGGGTTTCCAGCGCGTGTTTTTGTCTAAACACCAAACAAAAGAATATGCACGAAAGTCTGTTCTCTTTTTAAAAATATATATACAATTAAATAAAATTGGAGTGTCTGTTTGTAATATTAAAATAACCGTTTTTTACTAAGTGCATTTGGACACGATTTGGATGTATACACGGTACATATATCAAAACAATTTTTTTTACGATTTTTGTCTGTCTGTCTGTTACGACTAATCTCTGAAATGGCTGGTCTGATTTTTGGGACTTTCACTGGCAGATAGTTGATGTAACAAGGAGTGACTTAGGCTACTTTTATTTTAGAAAAAAACATCGTTTTGGAAATAAAAAAGGATCTCACGAAAAAAAATTAAACTAAAAATTAAACTCTGCGAACTGAACAATAACTTTTTGTTAAATACCACTCTGACGAAGTCGCGCGTAACATCTAGCAATTAATACGCACTGTTGTACAATAGAATATAATAATTCTATGGAAACAGCATTTATGAAACAAGTTTTTGACAGCAAAAAATTGTAGACAATGCGTTGGACACGAGGTTTTAGAAATAAGTATGCGAAATACTTATTTCTAAACTTATAGACTTTATTATAAACGCTACATACCATGTTTCTTCACTAATACAGATAACAAAAACGAACTCGAATTCAATGACCGATATAATAGTTAATACTCTATTTTTACATATCTGCGTAAACGAAGTGAGGAACTGCTGATAATGGTTTTGTTTCGTACATTCTATGCTTTGTAATGCAAAATAAAGATATCCTCTGTTTAAATTATGAATTTAATATTATCAACAAGATCGATAATTATTTGCATACATTTTGTGCAAAATCGTGAGAAATTATTATTCTTTAATAGTTTGATCACGTTTGGTAGTGTCGGAAGTATTTTTATAGCAGAGGCCATCAACGGACAGGTGTGTCACTTGATAGTAAGTGATTTCCACCAGCCATGAACATCCACAATACTTGAAGAACTATAGACCCGAGTTGCCTTTCTGTGGACAGTGATAACAACCCGGTCAAGCTGGCCCATTCATGCTGCAGACAAAGCTGTATACAGCGGTATTTTTATATAAATTTATTAAAGCATAAATGTTTATACAATATTGTACATAGTTATTAATAGTTTTTGTAAGTAATATTTCGTCTTGTCCATTGAATCGTGTCATCATGAGAAATATGTATTAGAAATGCAATAATATTGTTATTTCTTGTGTTTCCGGGATATAAAGCTGCTCTACTTTTTTTTCTTAGTCAATAACTGATGTTAATAATTTAAGGAGCAACGTTTTTATGACCGAAAGCATTTATTACAGTGGCACAACTAGAAATTTATAAAGTTAATTTTTATTTCTTTTACCTCTATATTTTACTATTGTAAATTACACTAATTTTTTGTTCAATCATAGCATTGATTTTTTTACAACTTTTATTTGAATTGGACGTCGCAGAACGCCAATGCGTAAACAATGCACTCTAGTGTTCAATAATAAACAAACAGACAATGAATAATAATTGTTTACGTTTCACTCTTTATTGTTACGCAGTTATGTGATGGATAGCAAACTTGTAAGATCAACTTTATAAACTAACTCACCTTTGTTAAATCCTAATTTGACTGTGCAGGTGATGTTTGTAAACTGGATGTCCACGGGCTGCGCAGATGGGATCCTTGTAAGACCTTGGGTAACATTGACATGTTTCGGAGGTTCCTTGGTAACTATGGAGACCGAAGCATTTTCAGGGGTATAGGAGACACTTTCCTCGATTTGCGCGCCGGCTAACATCATCTTGAATACCGTGCTGAATTTCGCGCGTGCCCGGAGTGTTGCGTGCGACGAATGGACTCACGCACCTCGCCACCAACTGCCGACTGCCGAGCGGCGACTGCGCGCGCGCAACCTTTGTGAATTCGTACGTCTTCATTGATAGCATAAGCCAGAGCGGAACGATCGTAATCAAGCTTTGACAATAACGTATTTTATACTCTAACTCAATAAAAGTATGGTCTATATTTAAGTGACGTCTAAAAAATATTATCGCTGCGACCCGTTAGGACTGCGCTAAACCTATAAAGCGGGTTAACACGGTTCGAATTTATTTGATCAACTCTAAAATCGAACAGACGATCAATTGAATTGATCAACGAAACCACACACCTTTTGTTGATTCAAGTCAGATGAACAAGTTATATCGAACCGTGTTCACACGCTACTGGCGCTATTGGCGCCACTAGAACTAGTGAACAATGCCCTTTATTGTTCCAAGATTACAAAATTTGAACAAAGGATTTTTTGAGTGTTGTAAATGAACTGTGTGATAAAGTAAGGATGTAATTTTGTTGTGTTATTTGTGAATAGTGATTTGTTTTTTTTAATTAGCTTTGAGCACAGTATTATTATCTATCTTTGATCCTGGTAAATGATGAATTAATGATGATGAATTCGTATATATAAACATGTAGGTATTTTTTATTATTATTTAGGAACCAAAATGCATGAAGGTCACCTGATAATGGTTATTACCCTTCATAAATACCCATGTCACATTTCTAGAGATATTGTGGCTGTTTTGCACATATATGAGGAAAGTAACAAGAATTTGGGAAAAAAGGTGTTATTACCGCTTCTTTGGTCCAATGGCACGATACATAAGCTGAGAAACCGCGAGGTCCTGCGTTCAAATCCCAAGTCAAGCAATCACAATTTGTATTTGACCTTTTTGATTAGAAAAACCACACATGAATTGCCCGCGGTTGGAATTTATGCCCGGTCTCGCCCCTATCATATTGTGGGACAGAACTAAGCTTAGGGAACTGTGAATGTATTAGTTGCATCTCTGCCCATCCCTTTGGGGTATAGGCGTGAGCTTATGTATGTAGAGGCGTCTCTAGCCCATGTAGCGCCCGTGTGCAATCATTCATCTTTGACCGCGCCGCTCTCAAAGGCACCGCTGGCACGTGTAAGGCGGCTATCCTGGCCTTGGATAGGTAAGTTAGTTAGTTTCGCGCACGTTTGAAAGATATTATGTGAAACGGATTTTTTAAACATAACATATAACACGGGCGCAGGTGCATTTGAAAATACGCGGCCAGCGTGTGATGGTTTGGTCAAACAGCGAACGGGGCGGGACGGCAACGCGACGCTGACGGGACTACGTATACATAGTCGAGCGTCGAGCGCAACGGTTCTGTGTGACATTTTCTATATTGATTAATGCATTACAACTGCTCACGTCCCATCAGCGTCGCGTTGCCGTCCCGTACCGTCCGCTGTTTGATGAAACCCTGAGTGGAACTCAGCCGGCGCCCTCTAGAACGCTGCGCCCGTGTGCACCGCACACACACCACACCCGGTAAAGACGCCTCTGTATGTATGTATAATAGTATCTTTTGCGTACTGGCTGCATGCACGACACGCGTTCAACAGCAAAACTTTTAAATTAGATTCTATCAGTTGTCAACTGTGAAGATAAATTTTGAAACTAAAGACTCTACATTGTAGAGTTGTACAATTGCTTCCAAACTTACATTTGCTATGCTGTTAAATTTTTACTGATGACTACGTACATAAATAATATCAAATGGATTCAAATAATCGTACGCATTTCAATGTGTTTGGTTTTATCACAAGACTAGTTTTTGCTCGCGGTTCCGCCCGCGTGAACAGCATTTTCCGGGATAAAAGTAGCCTGTAACCGTTTCCAGGGTCCCATCTGTCTCTGTAGATAAATTCATCAAAATCGTTTCAGTGATTTAGGCGTGAAAGCGTAACAAACAAACTCACTTTCGCATTTAATTTCACCCCCTTTTTCATCCCTTATTAAATAAAATTTCCAAAATTTCTGAAACACGTATTTATTTGTTTTACGTCATTAATTGAAATACAAAATTTTGTTTATGTAACTTTCAAAATGACGGACTTTCATACATATTATCATCCCCAATTTTGACCCCTTAGGGATAAAATTTTCTAAAATCCTTTCTTAGTGGGTGCCTACATAATAAAATGAATATACAGTCCGAATTTCATGCTTGTAGCCTTGATAGTATGCGCTTGGCGATGATGAATCAGTCAGTCAGTCAGGACATGTTATAAGTTTAGAAGATAAAACCTAGTAATCTCAAATTCTGGGATCGTTACGGAAAATTATTGGACACTGGACAAGGCAGCCATTTTTGTGACAATCCTGGATTTTCCGAACGACAAGTAACACTAGCTCTAGGTGTAGTCGAATCGTAAATTCTTCGTAGTTTCCGATATTCATGATACAGGTTAATCTAATGTAGAGTCGGGACTACATATAGCAGTTGGGTGTACTTATTATTTAGTCTGAATTCTTTCTTTCTTTCTTTCTAAAAAGAATAAATATATCCTGACTCTTGACCCAGGGTCAAGTGTCTATATTTAAATTAAACTGACCGCGACATTAGCTTTCATTAAATTATTCTGTTTATTTTATAAGTTACGTTTATCAAAACCCACGATTAATTTTATTAATCACAGATCAGTTTAAATTTATTATTTAATAGGTATATACGAATTTATTTCGTTACTTAGTTCATGACTTAGTACAGCCAATGTGCCCTAGATGTCGCTAAAAGACAATACTTACAAAGTATACCGATACAAATAGTACCGTTAAAAAAGTATAGATGGCATTAGTGAAATTACATTTGCGAAATAATGATTATTAAAAGGATATAAAACCTAGACATAATAGTATTATTTTTTCCACAGATATAATATCCTGCTAAATGTTAAAGTTTGGATGTTATGGAGTTTGTGAATTTGGATGTTCAAGTCAATCAAAACAAAATTTAGCATACAGGCAGACCATGAGCTAGATTAGGACATAATGCTAAGTACTTTTTATATCGGAATAGGCCGTTCAGGCGGGCGTAACCGAAAGCGAAATCTAGCGTGGAAAAAGTGATGATGACAGATGACAGTGCTCACGGCGAGTACCTATTTTCAATAAAGTTTCATTTTTACTCCTTAAAAAATTTGCCTCGATGTTTAAAAACTTTCTAGCCATCTCAAAGGGATCTATCTGGGTTTTTAAAGATTCAACGAGTTAAAAATGGCACATTTAAGCCAATAATAACTCGAGAACTATGTTTACATAATTAATGAAGTTTGGGGCTCTAGGAGTCTTCTAACAACTAGTAATGACCATACAAACCCATTCAAATTGACCATTATGAACCTAGTTTAAAGTTAGAATACTTTATGTAATAGGATCCAATCAGACTTTCCACTTTGTTCAACAGAAGAAAGTGGAAAGAATTGGAGTAGGCTTAGGGCTAAGCCAAAGGACAAACAGAAATAGCCGGTGTCAAAAGACAACTAACCAACATGAATTATGTAATATAATAAAAAATAATCAATAGAGGATTTTGAGAGAATAATGGAGGTATAACTTATCTACTAATTCAACATAATAATAATTATTTTAATAAAGTCCATTAAAAAAGTAATTTTACTAAGAGTAAGCAAAGCATTCATGTTCCATTTATGAAAAAATAAAATCCACTCAAAAAAAACTAAAATCTAACAATATATATCTAAACAATTTTGAGTCGCTTGCACTATAATTAAATAGTAAATGAAACGAATAAATACTAAACGAATTAAGAACATTTGCTTTTTAGTGGGTTATTATTTGAAAGCTGCTTAGCGGTATTTGAAGAAAATCTGTTTAGCTGCTAAAAAATTTAAAGTTACAGTTGGTTTTAATTGACGTCAGGATATTTAAAATACGTACGTTAGCAACACACATGCCAACCTGTCTGACGGCTAACGGCTTCTTATTTTCATACAATTTTGATGGCTAGAGGGCATCGACATGTTTAAAATGATCTTATAATAAATGCTTGAATATTGCTTGAATGCTTCAGTATTCATTCAAAAACAATACCTAAGTGTGCTCTATGCTAAGTGTCGATTTCCGTGTAAATGATTAGGCTGTTTTAATTAGCAACAAAAACTAAACAATGATGTATGAAACGCCACTATGCGGTCGCATACTATGAGGCCTCATAGCAACGTTTGTGAATACGGGGCTAACTGTCGCAATCAGAGATGTCTTAAAAATTAAAATGAGATTATTTCCAAACGAACAGCCAGTTAATGCCCTATCTTCCGTTATTAAATAGATAAAATGATTTATACTCAGTTTCTGAGTCCAGAAAAAATATTAATTGACGTCTCTGAGAGATAATCGAGTGACAATAGGGTAGTTGACTTGATTTTTATTATGATTTAAATGAATAAGTTAAGTTACCCAAAACCTATTACAGAAAGAATTTCATTAATTCGTCCTTAAAAGATAAATTAGAAGCACTTAAAGGGGCGACGCAAACTTTGACGTCACTGTGTAAACGGGCTATTACGGTGCATGCGTGCGAGCGAAATAGTTAGATGACCCTAAGTACGCGCCCACCTTTGCTCACAGCAATATTTAAAATCATAATAATTGCGAGCTCGTTTTTGAAGGGATTTCGACTGTGTTTTAACAAAAAGAGGATTTTTTCGTATTTCTGTTGCGTATAAAATAATGTATAATATACATACATAATAAGTAATACCTATACAATATAATACAATACATAGTAAACTATCCTATTAAAGTTTATCCTATTACATATAGTATGCAATTTATCTCTTAACAGTAATTACTAAATTACATCGCAATCACGTTTTGTGAAGAATGATTAATTTTAATAACCGGAAGACGTACAGTAAGTACTAATTGAAGGCTTCCATGATTCTTCTTAGGATTCCGTACACAAGGATACCATCGAAATCTTATTAAAGACCCTACGCCTAGCCTATATTGCTATTGTCATATGGTGATTATAATTCATTTTATCTAATACTAATACGTGTAATTGGCGCTTGAAAGCAGTCCTTATTATCTTCTTCTAAACTAATATTATAAAGAGGAAATATTTGATTGTTTGTTTGCATTGAATAGGCTCTGAAACTACTGGACCGATTTGAAAAATTCTTTCACCATTAGAATCTTACATTATCCCTGATGAACATAGGTGATAGAATATTTTCAAAAAGTTAGGGATCCGTAGAAAACTTCGATAATGTAATCTACAATAATGCACTTTTTAAAGTGAATAGCAATAACGTCAAAATTAATTTATTAGGCGGTGCAATTAGTTTAGGTTACAGGAAAGACTTTCACGCGGGCGGAGACGCAAGCAAATGTTAGTTATATATAAAATCAATTGCCATTCGTAAGTCTCGCAAAAACTCCTAAATGGTTGGATCGATCTCGATGATTTTTTTTTGTGTGTGTTTGTGAGTGGGCCTCTGGTAGTACGTCGGTCGCAGATGCCTGAGCCAAATCGTATCAGGGGTATAATGCCGTGGACGGCAATGGCGTGGCGCCAATGGTCTCACTATGGAGGATGCTGAAGATCGGGTGAAGTATAGGCGTTTAAGTAAGAAGGCGGACCCTGACACTAAGCCGGGATAACGCAAGGCGAAAGAAAAAGGGTGAAACCGCGCGGGAAAGCTAGTTATAAATATATAATACATGCATAATATAGTAGAGAAACACTGTTTTTTTTTTTTTTTTTTTATAGCATAGGCCGGCATTCGAGCAAGTGGGTCACCTGATGGTAAGTGATCTCCACCGCCCATGTACGCCCACTACCAGACCACTACCACTGCCACTACCATGGGTGCGTTGCCGACCTTAAAGGAAAGGGATAATTAGGGATTGGGAAGGGGAGGGGATTTGGGCTTCCGGATATCTCACTCACCGTACGAAACGCAGCATCAAGGCGCTACTTTACGTCGGTTTTCTGTGAGACAGTGGTAACGATCCGGTCGAGCCAGCCCATTCATGCTGTAGACAAAACTGTGGGCATACATTTTAGAGGTTTCTAATGAGATGTCGTAAATAAACACATTTTTTTGCGCTTACATTGCAAACGCTAGCTAAACCCACCTGTGTCACTACCGGTCAACTGAAATTGCACCGACTCCAAAGAGAGCTAAAATTGTCATTTTCTACTTTTCAGTATATTTTTTTTAAGTCTGTTTTTGAGGTTTTGTTTATGCGCAATCGTGGTATAAGTATCGCATCAAGCGAACGACCTGCTCGTCTCGTCATTATCGTTTACACCGAAGTTCATTGGTTTGGGTAGCAACTATACATTTAAATACAGGAATATTCTAAACTACTTCATTTTAAAAAAGTAGTTTTTTATAAAACTGGTTAATTGTATAATTTTGTATATCTGCCAACGCTAATCGTATTAAATTAATATCGTGGCGATTTTGCGAAACATTATATTATGTTAATAGACTAGACTAGTCTTCTTTTAAATAGAAATACACCAATTAATAATGATTTGAAGATACCAGCCGAGCTGATGTTTTATAGAGATGTTAGGATCATCATACCGTGTTTTGAAAACCAATAGAAACAAAATTATTAAAGTAATCATAGGAAAAAACCCACCCACTTGCTCAAATGCCGGTCTATAATATAAAAATAAATATTTGGTAATACGAACTTCAATGATTAATACGAGTTCGTATTCTCTGTTCGTACCTATTGCTTTTCAAACTTTTTTTTATCCTGGCTCGGCAAAGTGACTACGCTACACTGATGGTAAGTGTAGCGCAAACCAGGAATCGTGTCGACCAACGACAAACAGTACGTCTATCGTTGGTCGGCAAGATCATGCCGGCCTCCTTAACTGCTTCTTCACACTCCGTTTAAAGAACCCGATATTATAGGAAGGAGGGAACACGTGTGCCGCCTGCCGGCAAAGTATTCCACAGCTTAATGGTACGGCAGAAGTACGATTTAGCGAACTTTTTAGTTCGAGCTGAGATGGAGGAGTCCACGAAGCTGTGGCACCGCTTGAGGTTGCAACATGACGTTACAATACGCGTGGCGGCTTGAAGGGTTTTAATTATTATTAGGCTCATTCTATCTGAAAGATGCAGCGCGCACCGAGGCAAGGTTGACGTGCAGCCTATTATTTTTATACGAGGACGCCACACTCCGCTTGTTCGTAGTGCTTGTCAAAACTCCATTACTTTCTTTATACCTGGCGTTATCGCGGCTTGATATTGCTTGGATCCGCATTCCCATCATGATTTGCATTTGGTAATATATCGCTGGATGCAGGCCGCTTCCAACAGGTCGGTCTGGAAATCTTTGGGGGAGGCCTATGTTCAGCAGTGGACGTCTTGTGGCTGATGATGATGATGATTATATCAGGCGACTTGCCGTCTGACCTCCATGACCCGGAACGGGAGCCAAGTTTCGCCATTGCCTCGTCCGTTAATCAGCAAAGTGTACCACGTCCAGGTGAAGTTAGCTTTGCGCCTAAGATTTTGGTGACCCACTTACAATCCAAATCTAAATAAATGTTACGTCCTTGTATTCTTCGTCCTTGTCTCGGCTTGCGCTAGCATGCGTTATCTAACTGCAGCATAACAAACTGAGATCCACTCACGAATAAATTCGCCATGTTAAGGTTACCCCACGCCAACAACCGATCTAAAAAAATATAAGGTTTGCAGCCATTCAAATCTGATAGAAGGGGAAATCTGATACTAGTCAAATGACTCCCTCCCACCTCTTCCTCTCCTTTTCCCTCATCATTTCCTTCTTACATCCCTCCTTTCTCCTCCCTCTTATCTTTATTATTACCTCCCCTTGCTTCTGAACTCCCCCACCCAGGACTACCTACCTTCTCATCCTAACTCCTGCAACGCCAATGATGAGATACTGCAGAGGTCGTCAGTATCTTATTAACAGGGACATCAGAAGGGTTAAAAAAATCTTGTCAAATGACACGATGCAGTCATTGAAGCAACCGTGCAATTTGGTCAATACGGTACATGCGTGCGAGCGAGATAGTGGGATGTCCCCACTACGCACAACCCTTTGCTCATACCAATATTTAGACTTATAATTGTGGGCTCGTTTATGAATTTGATTGTGTAGTTGTGTACACAAGTATTTTTTTTCGTATTATTTTCTGTTGCATATAAAATAATGAATGATAGGAAACTAAAATTTTTGAGACATTACCGAAACAACAGTCAACAGCAAAAACAGCGCTCACGTTATGTATACACGTGACTAATTGTATTCTAATATATTATTATACTGCATTATTACGACTATTTTTGGCCCGGCACAGCAAAGTGGCACATTAGTCCTGATTGGTAAGTACTTGGTCACCAGGTGGTAAGTGATCTCCCCAACCATGAACACTTACAATACGACAAAAATCATAGTCGCGTTACTGACCTTAACGGAAAGGTATAAAAAAGGATGGAAATGGGAGAGGCGTTTAGGTCGAATGTCACACTCAATGTACGAAACGCAGCAGAAACCCGCTTCTTTAGTCGGTTTTCTATAAGACAGTAATAACAACTCGGTCGAGTCGACCCATATATGCTGTAGACAAAATTGTTGACACCCTGTGTCTACCACTTAACTTACAGTACAGTCTAAAGGTCTCGGTCTCGATCTCGATTATCTGCAGAAATATGCCTGAAGTTACTCCAGAACGAGTCTCTATGGCGAGTTTTTCACCATGTGGATATCCAGTCGGGTACAATAACATATAAGGTACTCTCTCGTAAATAATCTCCAATGGAGATCTCCAACTCTTCAAACCACTACGGACGAGACCTAAGAGGTGACGGTTTTCGAGGGTCACCTACAATTCCAGCTGCTGGATGCGGTTGACACGTGACCGGTGCCGATCGCCGCGAAGACTGCGGCCGCTTCGATTCTGGTTCCGGTCCTGACACTCACCGGCTGCACCAGCATATTTTTGGCCTTAGAAGTGACACCGACTTTCCACGGAGCATACAATCGTACCCGCTGTAATGTTCCAAAGGAGTGGCCCCAAACCTGAGCCCTATGAAATACTCCAGAATCGCTCTCCTTTGCCACACGTCGGAGTGACGACGCGACGCCCGGAAACACTATGTACCTACATCATATTATTTGTAATACTTACTTAAATCTTAGAAGATATTACAGGATGCATAATCTGGGTAATCTGGGTTTTTATTTTTAAATTTCGATCCATGTTTTAAGTTAAGATATAAAAATATAGATAGTAAGGCAAAAATATTTTCTCGCACGTTTCGTTATGATGAAAATAAAAAGTGTACTTACCTAATTACAAAGAAAAAGCATGCAGCATTCCAAAGCATGCCAAATACAATATCTAGTAATGTACAAATTTTCATTTACAATATTTAAAAATGAGATAATTATTTGGATTTCACTTTTATAAGGTAATTGTTTTAAAACTTGTACCTGCGCTAATAACACGTAATAGTATTTAATAATTGATAACCGGATTAATTAATAACAACATGTTTAAAAGCTTTCCTGTTTTACTAATAAATGTCACATGTTAATTAACTAGAATATCAACTTCAATAGCGAAGTAGCAATACTCTAATGGAAGTTGGATGTTTTTGAGTGGCCACACTGTAGATAGTTTTGTCTACAGCTCAAATGGGCTGGCACGATTGGGTCGTTACCACTGTCACACACAAAGCCGAAATAAATTAGCGGCTTGCTGCTGCGTTTCGTACGGTGAGTGAGATATCCGGAAGCCCAAATCCCCTTCCCTTTAAGATCGGCAACACGCCTATGATTCTAGTACTATGGGCGTACATGGGCGGTGGAGATCTATTAACATCAGGTTACCCATTTGTTCGTTTGCCGGTCTATGCTATTTTAAAAAAAGCAACGGACTGCGTAGACGAAGCATTCGAGTAGCATAAGCCCACAAAAATATCTATTTTTTTAACATTTTTTTATTAGGGACTCTTATACTTCATCATTTTCAGTCCCATACAAAAAATATCTTGCACGCCTGAGTGAGCAAAACTTTGTCCATATTAACTAGTTTGCACAGTAACGACGTATAGAGAGTAATAAGAGATTTAGAGTTAGCACAAGAAAACATGATGGCAACATAATATCGTGACGTGAATACCAAGCTATGTTATCTTTAATGGACTTTATGAGATAACCAGACTAAACTGGTTTTTCACGACAAAACGAGTCGAGAAATTTATCTCAAGCCGCATATGTTGAGCCCGCAAACGATTTAAAAGGCGTGGGCTTAGGCAAGGAAGTAATTAGAGACAATAGTTTTTTTTTTTTTTTTTTTTTATCCTGGCTCGGCAAAATGACTACGCCACACCTGATGGTAGGTGTAACGCAATCCAGGAATAGTGTCGACCAAAGACAAACAGTGTGTCTATCGTTGGTCGGCACAATCATGCCGGCCTGCCTAACTGCTTCTTCACACTCCGTTTAAAGGACCCAATATTATAGGAAGGAGGGAACACGTGTGCCGGCACACTATTCCACAGCTTAATGGTCCGGCAGAAGTACGAATTTGCGAACTTTTTAGTTCGAGCCGAGATGAAGGAGACCACGAAGCTGTGGCTCCGCAAGCCAGCACGCGTGGTTCTGTTAAGGAAAGGCGAGGATGGGATAAGGTCAAACAATTCTTCGGAGCATTCACCGTGATACAGACGGTACAAGACGCTCAGTGAGGCAATGTCCCTCCGCAATTGTAGCGGTTCTAAGCGTCTTGTAACGTCTGCATCATTCACAACGCGGACAGCCCGACGCCGCAATCCGTCCAAGGCATCGAGTAAGTATTGGGCGGAACCGTCCCAAAGGTGCGAACAGTACTCCACACCCGGCCGCGCTTGCGCTTTGTATAAGCGGTAAAGCTGACCGGGAGTAAAAAACCGACGCACCCTGTTCAGGATTCCGACCCTGCGTGAAGTGGCGGATATTACGCCCTCGATGTGGTTCCTTGGATTCAGATTGCAGCAAATATCCATACCCAGGATATTAAGGCTATTCCGCATTGCGAGCGGGATACCCCGAAGATTGGGGAGGGGAGAGAACGGGGATTTCTTGCACGTGAACGCGCACACCTGTGTTTTCTTGGCATTGAACTCAACCAGATTCCTTGCACCCCATTCCGAAATGAGATCCAAGGTCCGATTAAGCTCAATAACGAGATTCTCTCGTTCCCTCTCAGTGACTTCCCGGCTACCTGGAGGCTTACTGCAGTAACGCCCATGCACTGTGCTGTCATCTGCATAGCAGTGAATGTTACCGAGTGGTAACATATCATTGATATGCAGAATAAACAAGGTGGGCGAAAGCACAGAGCCTTGTGGGACTCCGGCATTAACTGTCATGAGCCGTGAAGCATGTCCTTCGACAAGGACACGCATTCTGCGCTCATGCAGAAAGCCGGAGATCCACGTGCACAGGTTGTCGGGGAGCCCATATGCCGGAAGCTTGGAGAGAAGACCACGGTGCCAGACCCTATCAAATGCCTTAGCAATGTCGAGACATACGGCTAGAGCCTCGCCATGCTTATCAACCGCCTCACCCCAGCGATGTAGCATGTACGCTAAAAGATCACCCGTTGATCGTTTCGACCGAAAGCCGTATTGTCGGTCACTGATCAGCGAGTGATCCTCCAGGTAGCGGATCAACTGTGTATTTATGATCCGCTCCATTACTTTGCACATCACTGAGGTTATGGCGATTGGACGGTAGTTGTTAGGGTCCGACCGATCACCTTTTTTTGGGATCGGTTGCACATTGGCCTCTCTCCAAGATTGGGGCACAATACCCGAGAGGAAGGAAGAGCGGTATAGGCGCGTCAGGCGAGGCACTGTGGATCCAACCAGGCAATGATCGGAGGTACCCAATGGGGCGCCCACCGTCACACTGTACCCGGCTGGATGACTCGTCAGCAGAAGGTCCAGCAATGAAGGCGTGTGACTTGCCACATCTGGGATTCTGGTGGGCTGATTCACCAGTTGTGACAAGTCGTGAGTCAGAGCAAATGCATGAGCAGTACGTCCAGCATGGTCAGTCTTGGAGGAGCCCAACCACAGCTCATGGTGCGCGTTGAAGTCCCCCAAGACCACCAGTTCCGCTGTCGGATACTGCTCCAGCACATCGTCTGTCGCCTGGCTGATATAGTTAAACAGCCGAGTTGTCTCGTCATCCCCGTTATGGGATCTGTAAAGGCACACATAGATCCGGCTCTGGGAGCCAAGATCCACGTGTACCCACAGTGTGGAAAAGGAAGGGTCCTCCATGCAGTGCAGACGGCGACAGCTGACGTCCGACCGGACATACAAACATACCCCGGCCCTTGGCTTGAAGCTCTCTTCAAGCAAGTAGCCGGGATAGGGCAAATATGCCATATCGGTCGGACGGCAGATCTGCGTTTCCGTCAAGAAGAGCATTGCAGGCCGGGCCGTCTCAAGATGGTGGTGGACGGCACTAAGGTTCGAATGGAGTCCACGGATGTTAGTGAACCCCATTGTGAACGCGGTGGTGGGGCTGTGCACCGCTGTAGGACCTGCTCTCTTTAATGGCACTGTCATGGTGGGTAATATGGAAGGAAGAAGGAAGAAGCAGCTTGAGGGACCTGCAACATGACAGATGGATCACCGTGACATGCACATAGTTACCAGGCTGCCGAACGGAGACAGACTGAACCGCCGGACGGAAGGGCCCCCGTACCCTCCCGGGATAGGCCGCCGGGACCCCACATCCGGTCACCAACCGGCACGACGGACCTACCCAAGATTATGCGTGGCATGGTGGGGCAGCCTCTCGAGGTGGTTAGTCTCGATTGGGCCCCTGTACTGTACCACGGGCGGCCAGCGGGACAACCGTTTCTACGGGTCTCC
This sequence comes from Amorpha juglandis, assembly GCA_949126905.1. NCBI lineage: Eukaryota > Metazoa > Arthropoda > Insecta > Lepidoptera > Sphingidae > Amorpha > Amorpha juglandis. The sequence continues at coordinate 13,693,402 of OX421374.1, read as the reverse complement.
CTGGCCGGCAGTTCAATCCATCTCCATCCGACAATGAACCGATATACATGACTCTGCCAGCCATCATGTCACGCTGCAGGCCCCCCAAGAACCGGATGTACACAGGCTGATCCTGGAACGCGACCCACACAATATGAGAGTCACTATGGCAGGTTTTTCACCACGTGTACGGTGGTCGCTATCCGGCCGGATGTAAACATCCTACCACCAGCTGAGCGGATGTTGGCTCAAAGATCCCTCGGTCGCCTCTTACGACCCCCTCGGGAAAGATAAGGGGAAGCGGTTTGTATTCTCAAGCCGCCACTCCAGTTCACTACATGATGCTCATGGCCGGATAAAATAGTTAGGATTAAAAAAAAAATTAGATACAAAAAAATTACCAATTTCTAGAAGTGTTTCTGAAGTCGGTCCCGATGCCGGCGCTTTCAGGTCCGTCTGCTCGGAGACTATTAGTACCTACTATAAAGGCGAAATTTAAAAGCGATGTGTATTTACCGAAACCCAATTGAGTAGTCTATTTTTTGGGGGTGGTATTACAAAAATATTATTATTTTATTATTCTATTATTATTTATTATTTATTTATTATTTTATTATTATTATTTTTTTATTATTATTTTATTATTGGTGGTATTATTTATTATTATTCGGCTGGATGAGGAAGGCGGAGGACCGTCAAGGGTGGCGCGATCTTGGAAAGGCCTATGTCCAGCAGTGGACGAATACAGGCTGATGGATGGATGATGGATGGATGGTATTACATGTATTGAGGGAAAAAAATCTCCATTACACACAGGAATTTGTGGTATTACTTTTTTACATAGGTTCTTAAAAATGATATTGTTAAATGACTTTCTTATACAAGTGATTAGTTTGTGAGAAATGAGTGTCCAAAGTCATTAAAATGTGTCCCTCTCCTCCCCCCCCCCCTTTAACTTTTAAACTATGTTGTGGAAAAATCTGAAACATTCAAGGTAGTAAGTATAACTTAAAAGGCACTTCATACTAAAATAAGCTAGGTATGGTTTTAGAGATATGGGATATTTTCGGTTACACAATATTTCAGTTTACAAGGTGTTTTATAGGGTGGTCGGTCTCTCGTATGCGAGAGGCCGTATGGGTTACTACTGCTTTGTATATTTCGGCCGCCAAGCAACAGTGTGTAAGCACTGTTGTGTTTCGGTTTGTAAGACACTGAAGCCACTGAAATTACTGGGCATTATGATACTATACATCTTATGTCTTGGAGTGACGAGCGCAGTTCAGTACCATACAGTGCTTTATAATTATTGAAATTTCTGTATGGTGTTATTTCTGTTTATGGGCAAGCGTGGAGCTTACCCTCAGGCGAGCGACATGCACATGGTTTGCTTTCTTTAATTGATTATGAGAAGTTGGTGTGTTGTGTTGTTCAACTACTTAAATAATAAGTATCTTAAAAGACAAAAGACATGCCTGATTACATCTCAAAGCCACTTCAACAAGTATCCTTGTGCGTGATATCAACAAGTTTATACAAACGCCACTTTTGTTCGTTTACATAACAAACACACGCAAATACAACTGAAATATCTACGGATTAGCAGAGCGAGGCATGACCGGCCGTGGGCGTCACGAAACATTGAGTACAATGAAGCAAACACCTGCAAAATATAATTAGCACATGTAGGTATAGCAGTGGCCCACTTCGCAAAAAAAATATCACGACGAGGTGAATTATTTCATAAAAGAAATATGGCTTGTGATAAAGTCTGTACTATCTCAAAGTTGATATAGAAATAATGTTAGCGCGCCGCGACAGTCTTTATGCGAACTCGACGCTATTCGCATGGCACGCACAGCCAGCACGCAGATTGGCACTCGTAATCCGTGAACGAAACATGTTATTTTAAAAATAGATCTTTAGCTTCCAAGTTCGAATTTTGAATATGCACATTGTTTGAGTGTTTATTTTTTTTTATTTTGGTCAGTGCGTGAAAGTTAAAAATGGCGAAGGCAATTGCTGTCCTGCAGGGTCTGGGTCAGAAAGTGAGCGGGAAGGATCACCAGGAATGCAGGACCCTGCAGGTGAACATGCCCTCGCCCAAATCTGTGGATATCGAATTCAAGAACATCACTATGACAGTTAGCGAAGGTCTCACTTCAAAAAGTAAGTTTTACATTATATTATTATTAAACAATGATATTATTTTTTTATTTATTTCACAATATAATAAAATGTGTACCCGCATAATTGTTTTTGATAAAATTAGTAGGTATCGTTGTAATGTCAAGGTGTGTAATAGTAATTAGAAAGATAATCGGATGCTTCATTTCCGTATGATACACAAATAATATTTTAATCCAAATCGATAATAAAATGTTTTAAAATTTATTTTGTAACAAAACTTAAACACTTAGACAAACATTAGATCTAAGCAGAGTAATCGCAATACCTGTTCCAGAAATGTAAATAATATATCTACCCGCTTTTCAAATAATTCCATGGTAGGATAGGTAGGCCTAGTACAAGTTTTGATACTTCGTACATTGAGTATCAGTAGCCACTAGTCGAAACTATATGACGAATAAAAAATGCCAGTCTCATTAATTTTATACGCACTGTGTAACCAGTACATCCACATTTGGCCGAGCGTATCTCCACCCCATGATTCGATAGAGGGCAAGCTTATCGGCATTACCGGGCACAATCCCTGACTCTGGGCTGATACTGAGTATTTCGTGATAGAAAAACCCAATATGACTTTTACGCGACCCGGGCATCGAACCCGCGACTTCAGCATAGCAGTCGTACCGCGTGCGCAATACAACTGCGCCACCGATTGATTTTATATCATGATATTTTTATGTATTAAAACTAGTTTGCGAGCGTTTTTTTTAATAATTATAAATTACTAGTTTGACAAATCGTTAATAGTAATTTTATACGAATTCTAAATCTTTGGATACATTTGAAACTCATACCAGACCAAAGGATCTGTCAATTACATCCACTAAAATTAAAATGTATACTAGGTGGTAGGTCTCTCATACACGAGAGGCTGTTGAGGTATCCTCCCTTTCTTAATTTATGCTGCCAAACAGCAGTATGTTAGCACTGTTGTGTTCCGGTTTGATAACATTGAAAACAGTGAAATTACTGGGCATTATGAGATTTAACATATCTCAGAGTGACAAGCGCTGTCAGTCATTTTTAGTAGAGCCACGCTGTATACACTTTTGTCTTTGGGCTGGGTCAACCGGATGTTTACCATTGTCTCACAAAAAAAACGACGAAAAGTACCGGCTTGCTCCTACGTTTCGTAAGGTAAGTGAGATATCCGGAGGCCCAAATTCGTGTCCTCTTTATAATCTCTTGATTATCCCTTTCCTTTAAGGTCGGCAACCCGGCCATGGTTTTTCAAGTATTGTGGAGGCTCTGGTGGAGATCACTTACCATCAGGTGACTCAATTGCTCGTTTTCCAGTCTATGCTATAAAAAAGTACGTGCCACGAAGTACTTCATAATTCGAAGTTCAGGATTATGTTGCTTGTGTTTATGGGCAGGTCTGACGCTTACCAGGCGAACGCTCTCCTCATCCTCGTCATTAATGCTAATAAAAAAAATCTTGAAATTAGGCTATAAACGTTCAAAATTTAAAATTTAAAATTATCACAGCCCGACATCGCGGATTTCCATAATTATTATAACAATATATAAGTTAGTGATATTTTAAACAAGTTTTTGGTTTACTTTGCAAAGCAGATAAATGAATATCATTTTGCACCAATAGTACTATAATCAGAGACAAATATTGCTTGATTATTAATTCCGAGAAATAAGTAATTAATGTGTGCGTAAAATCTAGATTAATTTATTAGTTGTTTTGACTACACACTGGCTTAGCAATAATATGCTTGTTGTATTATTTGATTATATACTGCAAATTACTATTTCGTTTCGTAGATTGCATCCGGGAACTATATGTTGACAAACACTGGCCTTTACACCGACTGCACGAAGGATGACCAATAATATTCTTCGGGGATATATAGTGAACCTAGTCTTTCTTTGATCCCAATAGGGTAGTTACCTATGTTGAATATTATACATTATTTTATATACTACAGAAAATAATCCAAAAAAGGAACCCTTTTGTTAAAACACAATCGAAATCGGTTCAAAAATGAGTCCGCAATTATAATTTTAAATATTGGTATGAGCAAAGGTGAGCGCGTATTTGGGACATCTCACTATCTGGCTCGCACGCTGAATGAAATTCTTTCTAATATCCTACAACGTGGGGCTTTATCACTTCCAAAAATTGTTTCGTTTACACGTTTTACGTTTTGTCTCTATTTCCATTTGAACTCCCACTGCGTCGGCAAGTTTTCGTTTTATTAAATTTATTATTGAATCCCCTCATGCTATAAGACGTTCAGACATTCAAGGGCACACTTGAATACAAAGAGATTAATATGTTTCTAGCTTTTACGCGGACTCGAAGTCAGCGGCAAGCGGCGCGGCGCGGCAGCGGCGGACACCCGGTCTCGAAGTCAGCGGGCAGATCGCGCGGCGCTAGAGTGGCGTAGTATTGTGCTATGAGAAATTAGTGTCTTTTCGCGAACGAAATTGATGTGAATATGATATTCCATATAAAAAATCATTGAAATAATTTGCTCCACCACGTCGGCGGGCATTTTTGAAAATACACAGTACTACGTCAATGCAGACGCGCAGTTGCCGCTCAATTGGCGCGCGCCGCTCGTACGTCGCTCCTCGCGCCCGCGCCGCGCCGCTGCTTTCGAGGCCAGGTCCATTTAAATCTATGCATTTGAACGCGCCGCACGCGCGCCGCCGCCGCGCCGCTTGCCGCTGACTTCGAGTCCGCGGCCTTATTCTCGACTTCGTCCGCGTTACGTCCCTTTTTAACACGCTTTTATTAGCTTCAGACGTATGTATGTTTGTATGTTGGTAGGTTTGTCTGTAACTTGTCTTTGAACGTGATTTTGACCTACTTCAAAACGTCGGATAAAATCTTGACAGCGCGATGTAGATGTGCCAGTGGCGCCATCTCATGATTTTTTATTGTCAACTTGTAGCTTAAATGCAATAAAGGTGGCGCTGGTTGTTTTGTTGTGTTATTTTGATACGAGTTTAGAACAAAATAAATAAATATTGTAAAAATTAAAACTTCCTTAAATATTTCATTGAATAATTGTTATAAATTACAAATTTATTACCTACAACTGTTATTAAAATTACTTCAGTAGTAAGGGATGTTCGCAAAACACTTTTTTTAACACGCTTTTTTATATTATTTACAATTAGTGGCAGCAATATAATAGAACATTGGATTATAGTCTACATGACACATTAAAATATAACAAGAAAAAACAAGAGATGGCGCCACTGGCACATCTACATCGCGATGTCAAGATTCTCCAGCGAATCATTACCTCCGACGCTTTGTATGAACTATGGGTGTTGTACGATTGATCGGGTACAGTTTTATTTAGTTGTACAGCCATTCGTAAAACTTGTTTCTTTCCTACCTCCTTCGTGACATTTTTACGTTTCAGCGAATTTTCCAATCACAAAGACTCGAAAGAAGTTTCACTTCAAAAAATGGTAAAAAAAATAAAAACACAAAGAAAAAAATATATATGATAAAAAAAATGAAAATACACCTTTTTATAGAAAATCAAACTAAAAAATTATTTATTCTGGGGTCAACAATGGTTACTGTTAGTCAACCTTAACAGTTATACCTTTAATCATCGCGAATGTATCTGCAGACCTTTTAGACACCTAAAAGAATTATAGTAGTGTATTTTATTTATATTCTATTACATCATATAAGTATGTTCACTATACTTTATCATAAAACATGGATCAATTTTTTGTGCACGCTTATTTAGCCCGTGATATCGTTTTAATCTAAAACATCAATTTAAATAACATGGTGCAGATATGTAGTGTATCCGCTCGCCGACGAGTGGCAACCGAGAGCGATGACCTGCCGTGTTCCATAGTTTTCAATTTTGGGCTTGTGGAATATCGGGTACGATTGTGCTAAAAATATGCTGGCAATAGCAAGTGCTAGGATCGAAAAGGCCTTAATCTTGGCGACGGTCGGCACCGGCCACGACGTCAATTGCATTCAGCAGCTGGGTTCTAGGTTTCCACAGGCTTCGGAATTGTGGTTAATGGAAGGCGGATTCCCGACGGCGTGGAAGAGAATGGAAGAGCGTAGCGATGCGATCTAGTAGCAATCGTTGGAGATGACCTCTCGCTGCCTATCGGTGTAATAGTGCTATGGATTGCCGTCCCGCTTAACGCGGGGTCGTGACCGCTGAACTAAACAAACGTTCTGCCTTGCCCTGCAGCTCACTTTTTGTGTTTACTTATAGCCAAATGTAATACGTCGGTAAAAAAAGCTTCGTTAGTCTTGTCACGTAAACCACTTATTTTTGTTGTTGCGCACAATTTCAAATCTGTGATATCTTTTAAAGTATTCATACAAATGATATTATTATGATGTACAGGGAAATGCCCAAGGTAACTAACATGTCTCTAAGGATCAAAACTACATCGGTCAAAATAGCTTCCCAAATAACCTTAAAGGATTATGGTTACTGTGTTTAACCAGTGCGTCCTACCCGTAATGACCTACGGAGCTGAAACGTGGACACTGACTGTGGACAGTGGACTGGTCCACAAGTTCAAAGTCGCTCAACGTGCTATGGATCAAGCAATGCTTGTATTTTTTCTGGTAGATAGAATCCAACATGAAGTGATCCGCCAGAGAACCAAAATTATCAATATTGCTCGTAAAATTAGAACGTTGAAGTGGAACCGGGCCGGTCATGTCTGCAGACGGACAAATTGTCGGTGGATCAGACAGGTACTGGAGTGGAGACCATGCTCAGGCAGACATAGTGTAAGGCGCTCTGCTACACGGTGGACCAACGACTTGAAAAAGATGGCAGGTAGCGGAGGATGCGTAAGGAAGTAAGCGCAAGCCATGGAAGCGTCCGAAAATAGTTTATTTTGAAGACTTGATTACAAAGTACATACAAACATTCCGTAATAAATTATATACTTAAATGATTTTGATAACCGTTTCACACACATTGCATGGTTTAGAAGAACTCAGCTGACAATCAGACAAACAGACGCGGATAGCAACATTGTTTCATATAATATTATAGTAATAGTATAGATTCTTTAAAAACATAATATTTTATAATATGTAGAAAAGACAAATAATTTAAATATTTGTCAGTGTGTGTCAAGTTTCACTGGTGGTAGGATATTCATGTCCGCCCGGATTGCGACCACCGTACACATAGTGTTAAACATGCAATAGTTATCCACACGCCTTGTGGCGATCGCGTTCCAGGATCAGCCAGTGCATATCCGGTTCCCTCGAGGGGCTTCGACATGACTTGATGGTTGATTGGGGTGATTATAGGGGTTCATCCTCGTATCTCTACTTGCATTAGTCATCCGCCTGTCCTGTTACAAGCCCCTCGATTTGCTTCTTCCCTCTCCGAAGAGAGAAGAAACATTTATAGAGGCCGACATGACTCTGGTGACCACCGATAAACTCATTGTTTGTTGATGGTCGCTGGTTTTTTGGACAGCACTACGTTTACCATGAGGTGTAGTGCAGTCACTTTGCCGTGCTCGGATAAAAAAAGTAAATACTACTTGTATGACTTATTTGATATTCATAAGACATAGGGTACTTTTTATCCCGGAAAAGCAGATCACGCGGGCGAAGCCGCGAGCAAAAACTAGTATAATATAAAAACAAAATAATAAAGTCGTCGACAAGTAATTCATAATTAAATTATAATTTATGTTATGTTTTGTAGCTCTACAGCTCTAAGTATATTTTTGAACATCTACAGATAGCATACCTTGTTATTTTATACATACACTAGATGACCCGGTGGACTTCGTATCACCTACATATATTTGTGTAAAATTTGTCCTGTCCCCATCCTGTCCCCGTCCTGTCCCTGTCCCCGTCCCTGTCCCCGTCCCCGTCCCTGTCCCCGTCCCCGTCCCCGTCCCCGTCCCCGTCCCCGTCCCCGTCCCCGTCCCCGTCCCCGTCCCCGTCCCCGTCCCCGTCCCCGTCCCCGTCCCCGTCCCCGTCCCCGTCCCCGTCCCCGTCCCCGTCCCCGTCCCCGTCCCCGTCCCCGTCCCCGTCCCCGTCCCCGTCCCCGTCCCCGTCCCCGTCCCCGTCCCCGTCCCCGTCCCCGTCCCCGTCCCCGTCCCCGTCCCCGTCCCCGTCCCTGTCCCTGTCCCTATCCCTGTCCTGTCCTATACTGTCCCTGCCCTGTCCCTGTCCTGTCCTATCCTGTCCCTGTCCTGTTTTATCCTGTCCTGTCCTGTCCTGTCCCTGTTCCTGTCTCTGTCCCTGTCCCGTCCTGTCCTGCCCTTGTCCTGTCCTATCCTGCCCTGTCCTGTCCTGTCCCTATACTGTCCTTGTCCCTGTCCCTGTCCTGTCCTGTCCTATCCTGTTCTGTCCCTGTCCTGTCCCGTCCTGTCCCGTCCTGTCCCTGCCCTGTCCCTGACCTGTCCCTATCCCTGTCGTGTCCTGTCCCTGTCCCTATCCCTGTCCTGTCCTATACTGTCCCTGCCCTGTCCCTGTCCCTATCCTGTCCTATCCTGTCCCTGTCCTGTTTTATCCTGTCCTGTCTTGTCCTGTCCCTGTTCCTGTCTCTGTCCCTGTCCCGTCCTGTCCTGCCCTTGTCCTGTCCTATCCTGCCCTGTCCTGCCCTGTCCTGTCCTGTCCCTGTACTGTCCTTGTCCCTGTCCTGTCCTGTCCTATCCTATCCTGTTCTGTCCCTGTCCTGTCCCGTCCTGTCCCGTCCTGTCCCTGCCCTGTCCCTGACCTGTCCCTATCCCTGTCGTGTCCTGTCCCTGTCTTGTCCTGTCCTGTCCCTGTCCTGACCTATCCTGTTCTGTCCCTGTCCTATCCTGTCCGGTCCCTGCCCTGTCCTGTCCTGTCCTTGAACTGTCTCTATCCTTGTCGTGTCCTGTCCCTGTCTTGTCCTGTCCTGTCCCTGTCCTGTCCTATCCTGTTCTGTCCCTGTCCTATCCTGTCCTGTCCCTGCCCTGTCCTGTCCCTGTCTTGTCCCTGTCCTGTCCCTGTCCTGTCCCTGACCTGTCCTATCCTGTCCTGTCCTGTCCTGTCCTGTCCTGTCCCTGTCTCTGTCCCTGTCCCGTCCTGTCCTGCCCTTGTCCTGTCCTATCCTGCCCTGCCCTGCCCTGTCCTGTCCTGTCCCTGTACTGTCCTTGTCCCTGTCCCTGTCCTGTCCTGTCCTATCCTGTTCTGTCCCTGTCCTGTCCCGTCCTGTCCCGTCCTGTCCCTGCCCTGTCCCTGACCTGTCCCTATCCTGTTCTGTCCCTGTCCTATCCTGTCCTGTCCCTGTCCTGACCTATCCTGTTCTGTCCCTGTCCTATCCTGTCCGGTCCCTGCCCTGTCCTGTCCTGTCCCTGAACTGTCTCTATCCTTGTCGTGTCCTGTCCCTGTCTTGTCCTGTCCTGTCCCTGTCCTGTCCTATCCTGTTCTGTCCCTGTCCTATCCTGTCCTGTCCCTGCCCTGTCCTGTCCCTGTCTTGTCCCTGTCCTGTCCCTGTCCTGTCCCTGACCTGTCCTATCCTGTTCCTGTCCTGTCCTGTCCTGTCCTATCCTGTCCCTGTCCTGTCCTATCCTGTCCTGTTCTGTCCTGTCCTATCCTGTCCCTGTCCTGTCCTATCCTGTCCTGTCCTGTCCCGTCCTGTCCCTGACCTGTCCTGTCCCTGACCTGTCCCTATCCCTGTCGTGTCCTGTCCCTGTCTTGTCCTGTCCCTGTCCTGTCCTATCCTGTTCTGTCCCTGTCCTATCCAGTCCTGTCCCTGCCCTGTCCCTGTCCTGTCCAGTACCTGTCCTGTCCCTGTCCCTGTCCTGTCCTGTCCTGTCCCTGTCCTGTTCCTGTCCTGTCTAGTATAGCGTGGCGACCCGTCATCACGGCAAGCATCGCAACGCCAACAATCCGGTTTATACCTGCGCTTATAGATGTTTCACATCAAAAAGACATCAAATGTTTCATACCCAGGAACAGTTTGTACTGGAAAATTAAGTTGTCGTTTTTAGTGTTTTCCTTTACTTATTATTTATGTTACTCATTTTTTCTCACCGGGTAAACCTTCCCTGAAGTTCCACAAATATTTCAAGATCAGAATTAGCCAAATCGGTACAGCCAGTCTCGAGTTTTTGCGAGACACACGCACAGCGATTCATTTTTATATATATAGACTAGATGACCCGGTGAACTTCGTATCACCTACATATATTTGTGTAAAATGTGGTCAAAACTTAATACAAATGTTTCATTTACATTAAATTCAATTAAGTGAGGTACTGCACCATTGCACGTGAGGTAGCCCGTCGCACATTTAATTGACTTCGACGACCTAAGTCAGGTCGTCTTCCACCTCCCCCCGGTGGGACAGTTCTGTCCCTGTCCCTGTCCTGTCCCTGTACTGTCCCTGTCCTGTCCTGTCCTGTCCCTGGCCCTGTCCCTGTCCCTGTCCTGGCCTGTCCTGTCCCTGTCCTGTCCCTGTTCTGTCCTGTCCCGTCCTGTCCTGTCCTGACCTGTCCCTGTCCCTGTCCCTGTCCCTGTCCCTGTCCCTGTCCCTGTCCCTGTCCCTGTCCCGTCCCGTCCCGTCCCGTCCCGTCCCATCCCGTCCCGTCCCGTCCCGTCATCAAAAAGACATCAAGTGTTTCATACCCAAGAACAGTTTGTACTGGAAAATTAAGTTGTCGTTTTTAGTGTTTCCTTTACTTATTATCATACCCAGGAACAGTTTGTACTGGAAAATTAAGTTGTCGTTTTTAGTGTTTTCCTTTACTTATTATTTATGTTATTCATTTTTTCTCACCGGGTAAACCTTCCCTGAACTTCCACAAATATTTCAAGATCAGAATTAGCCAAATCCGTACAGCCAGTCTCGAGTTTTGGCGAGACACACGCACAGCGATTCATTTTTATATATATAGATAATAACACTAATCAGTAACGTGTTTTTTTATTCGTAGCCGTTAAGTGCCACCTTTTTTAAGGCTGTAATTTTTTTTTATCATAGCTAAGATCCGTCGTAATTAAACCAGATTTCCAACCAAACCAAAACGTGTTTAAAATTAGCCGTTCTTTTTTTACTAGCCTGAATCAGGAAACGCGCAGGTCTCTCGCCTGATGGTAAGCGTCACGCCTGCCACTAAATAGAAGCAACACCACACAGAACTTTGAATTACAAAGGAATGCATGGCACTGGACGGCACTCGTCACCCCGAGACATAAAATGCTAAGTTTCATAATGCCCAGTAATTTTACTGGCTTCAATGCCTCCAAACCGAAACACGACAATTCTTGAATGCTGTTCAGAGGTAGAAATTATTTTATGAAGTGGTTTTTAAATTATGTTAAATCCTATTTTTTTGATGGTAGCTATGGCATCTATTTTTCAATGCAATAACATAATTGCATCGAGTGGAGATATTATTATTTTAAATGGAATGAAGTTGTGAACATCACAACTAAAGCGTATCTAATCAATTTTATTCGCATAATACCGGTAATAGGTTTTATGCGTTGGCTTGACGTAGTGGAGGGAGACATGAGAGCCAATGGTCTCAATATAGACTATAGAGGATGCTCAAGATCCAGTGAAGTGGAAGCGTTTAAGTAGGAAGGCGGACCCTGGCACTAAGCCGGGATAACGCAAGGCAGAAAGAAGAAAGAAAAAGAATACCGGTAATAGGTTAAGCAAATCGATGTTCATCCATTTAACAAAACACGCTGAATTGTGAACCTCCTTATTTTTGTAGGTTAAAAACTGTAAGCTTATGACAGATGTAAGTACCTATAGCACGCAAGTCAGTGACCTATACAAGTTTAGAATAATAATATTATGTATGTTTGATAAACAAGCGGAACAAAACCGGTCAATTGCGAGTCAGATTCGCGCAATGAGAGTTCCGTACTGATACACTTAAATGTTTACTTTTTGTTATTTATATCATTTCTTGATAAATCCTCCACAATAACACATATCTATTTCTAGTCAAAAGAGGCAGGACAGATAAACAGGCGTGGGTTCTGTAAATAAGATTAGATAAGATTTTGTTGATACCACTAAGTGGTAGGTCCCTCGTATGCGAGAGGCCGTCTGGGTTGGTACCACCACTATATCTTTTTCTACCCCAAGCAGCAACGTGTAAGCATTATTGAGTTTCGGTTTGAAGGACATTGAAGCCATTACTGCGTATTATGATACTTACGCCTCGATGCGACGAACGCTACACAATGCTTTGTACTCCTAGGTGTGGCGCTCACTTCAGGGGAGAGACCTGCACGTTTCGTCATTCAAGCTACTAAAAACCTTTAGGATACGTAACCCTAAAAACCAAGTTTGCACGATAACATCATAAGATAACTGTGTTGGAAAGTCACGCTTTCGAGTTCATTTTATTTTATTTTTCAAGAACACTTTACTTTCATAATTAAAATATTTTATGCAATTTCTTTTTGCAATATAAGTACCGCCCAGTGCCGGATTATCCAATAGGCAATGTACACAATAGGGTAGTTGACTTGATTTTTTTATTATTTTAATCAATTAGTTACGTTACCCAAAACCTGTAGCAGATAAAACTTCATTACTCCGTCCACAAAAAAAAATTCGAAGTCATTCAAATCTGATGGAGGGGGCCCTTTGTCAATTAACAGACGACTCAAACTTTGACGTCACCTCGGCAAATGGCCATTATGGTGCACGCGTACAAGCGAGATAGTGAAATGTCCCCACTACGCGCCCACCTTTGCTCATACCAATATTGAAAACCATAATTGCTCATTTTTCAACCGATTTTGATTGTGTTTTTATAAAAAGGTTTCTTTGTCGTATTATTTTCTGTTGCATATAAAACAATGTATAATATTCAACATAGGAAACTACCCTATTGTCTATGGGACCACTGCCGTCGCCTAGGGCCCGCGTGGCCAGTGAGAAAAGTACGTTTACCATATTCAGGACAGGAAAATATAAAATGTAAACAAAGTATACCTACTTTTAAAATAAATCTTTGTTAAGAACTATCAATTACATCGAATAAGATAGAGATCATTAAGAAATGCGGAAGTAGACACTTGTTCATATTTTATTTCGTTCCCTGAACATAGTAGTTTGAATTTGACTTTTCGATTAATTATTATGATTCACACAAATAGTAACATTAAATATAATGATAAATATTTACATATTTCTTTGCGAGACTAGGTTTTAACTCACTTATGTCTTATTCTTAATACGTTTCCTTCACCGTTAAAGCAATATAATACTGATAATTAACAATGAATATACACGAAATTTTGAAAATTTAGAGATGTATGATTTTGGGGCCCCGAGATTTGCATTGCCTCTATACAGTACAATCCGGCCCTGATAGCGCCATATCTGCGTACGTAAAACTTGCACAAGTTTAAACTACGCGTAAACACTGGATTTTATATTAAGGAAATAGAAAGGATAAAAGTACTTCATGTTACATAATTAATTATATCAATGTACATATAAGTACAAATCTACATTATTAAAACTGTCGTTTTCGCCTTTTTTGGTCATTTTTGCTATCCAGTTTTTAACCGCTAACAAAAAAGAGGGCTGTTATAAAAGTTTAATCTTTTTGTGTGCTACGGGTGTTTGTTTGTGGCATCGTGGTCGGTAGGGCCTAAACGAATTGTATTTGTATTTATTGTGGGCACTACCTTGGTGGCGCAGTTGTATTGCGTGCGCGGTACGACTAATGTGCTGAGGTCTCCGGTTCGATTCCCGAGTCGAGTAAAGTGATATTGGGTTTTCCTATCACGAAATGCTCAGTATCAGTCCGGAGTCTGGAATTGTGCCCGGTATGGCGATAGGCTCGTCCTCTTTCACATCATGGGACGGAAATACGCTCGGCAAAATGAGGGTGTACTGGTTTCACCTCTGCCTACCCATTCAGGGATTACAGGCGTGAGTGCGTATATATATAGTGAGGGCGTCTACGAGTAGCAGAGATGGGTGGGTAATGTCTTCCAGTTTTATATCCTGTATTAAATCTATGCTATTCTATCCCTCCCCAGTACCTCCCATTTTGGTAGAGTACACTGGACACTACCAGAAAATGGAGACCTAAACGAATTAACTAATTTAAAGGAGATTTTTTTTGTTTGTTATCTATTTTAATCGAAGTAATTTTTATCGAGATTATGATCGAACAAAATCTATTTCGCAGTTTAAAAACAGATGTTTTTCTAATTTATAACGGGGTTTTTAACAGTTATTTATATTAGGTATTTAACAGGTTTATTGCTTATTTGACCGCCTCCATGGCGCAGTGGGTGAGCACGCTGTAAAGCGATCGGACACATGTTCGATTCCTGCACTGACATATTTTTTTATGTAACTCATAAATAAATATTTGTTTCGGGCCTGGGCGTGTGTTATTTCCAGAGAAAAAAAAACTAATAACTAAAAACTATACATAAGGAAAAATCTTGTTTGTTTTTTTTTTTGTGGAATAAGGGGGCAAACGGGCAGGAGGCTCACCTGATGGAAAGTGATCACCGCCGCCCATGAACACCTGCAACACCGGAGGGCTTGCAAATGCGTTGCCGGCCTTTAAGCCTTTAATTTTACCTTTATTCCTTTAAGCCTTTTTGCCTTTTTTATTGTGTTAGCAACATGCTGCACCGCCCATGCTGCAAGTGGGTCTAATTGTTCAAATACGAAATATGGAATATTTTTGCGTGACTTCGAAAAAGGAAATACTACGTAATACTGTTTTGCAAATTGACCTTTATAGCATTTCCTATGTGCTTTAAAATTACCGGGTTTCGATCATTCGAGTTTTTTTAAATTAATGAACCAATCCAGTGGGTATTGCGCAGATTGTGAATATTTCCACCGAGTAGATACCTACATTATTCTTGGTGTAGTCGGTATGCGATCGAAACAAGTATTATTTTTTTTGTTTTTTTCTTCAACCTTAGCTTAGCACGTTCACCGTCTTTCTGCCCTTGTCCAAAATAATAAATAATACGCTTTATTATTTATAAGATAAATAATACAATATTAAATTAAATACACGCATACCTGCTTTGGCCATGTGTAGGTTACTGGGCATACAGTTTGGGGTCCTTTGGAAAAGAAAAAAAAATTAAACAACGAAATTACTGACCAATAAATGTATGCTTTGGCATTCGGGGCCTTCGACATTCCAGGCGCCCTGGGCCAGTGCCCGGGCTGTCTATAGGGTAAAGACGGATCTGAATACATCTAACATTCACATGCATAGTCCTGACACACACTGGATTAACTTGTATCATGGGTATCAGGATGTACAAGGGACTTCGAATCCCCGGCCTCTCGTTTTGCAACTCACCCGATTCACCACAGAGAGAGTTGCGTTCCATGGTCAACCAATGTATATATAATTTCAGGCCGGCATAATACTACCGACGGTCGAGAGATGCAATGTTTCTTGACGGTCGTCATTATAATTATTTCGACTGCACTGCAAAAGGTCCACTGACACTTTACAAAGCCGAAATAAAAAAAAGCGAAGTCAGCATTTTCCGCATCGGTGTTTAAACAAGTTATAACAATTAACTTTTTGAAAAAAAATAATATAACGTGGGATGGCAATGTAACATACGAAAAATTACCTCGAAAACGGTCGTGTTTTATTTCTTTTTATTACAGAGTGAATGATTTAAAATGCATGAGTATAACTCCCGTCGATGTACTTGGTTTAAGAATTACTTTTGGTGGTAGGATATTCAAATCCGCCCGGATAGCGACCACCGTACACATGGTATTAAAACTTGCCATAGTGATCCACACACCTTGTGTGGATCGCGTTTCAGGATCAGCCAGTGTATATCCGGTTCTCCCGAGGGGCTTGCGACATGACTTGATGGTTAGTTGGGGTGGGTATAGGAGTACATCCTTGTATCCCGATGCCTGCATCGGTCATCCGCCTGTCCTGTCGCAGGCCACTGGATTTGCTTCTTCCCTCTTCGAAGAGGGAAGAAGCTTTTGTACAGACCAGCGTGACTCTGGTGACCACCGATAAACCCATTGTTTGGCGGTGGTCGCTGGTTTATTGGACTGCACTACGTTTAAAAAAAAATAGGCAGAACAATAAATAATTAACTAATTATCTCTCAAATCTCATGTCAAGTCAAAATTTAGTTGCTATAAGCGTGGTCAACTCTCTTGATTGACACACCTGTTAGTTAACAAGGCTTTCAAAAGAATACGAAAAATTCCTATGTCAAACGCTATTTTGAGCTTCTGGAAAAATCATAGATAATTCTGTCGACGAATGGTGTATCAATTACTAATAATAAATAAATAAATACACCCAACAGTCACATTAGATAGTCCTAACCCCACAGTAAGATATGAGTCTTGAGTCTTGGGTATCAGGAACTACGAGAGACTTTCGGTCTCACAACACCCAGACTCCGAAACAAACATTTGTGGATCATACAAGCATTTGTCTCTAAAAAGCGATTGTTAGCAAATTAGATCAGAAATGAATATTTTTTTACTAAATAACGTTTCAAACACTCAAATTCAAACAACCTAAACATTTTTTTTTTAATTTGTCACCGATATCTAGCATTTCATTAAAATAACCCAAATCGAAAGGGTTAAAGTTGTGTCGAGTCCATTTTTAAATTGCCCCCCTTAACTATCAAATTGCCCCCCTAAGGGGCGTGGGCCCCACGTTGGGAAACAGTGCTCTAATTGATTTGACAGCGCTGTCAAAATAAAAGTTCTATTAGTTGCAGGTCACCAATGCCAGGCAATACCAATATTAAAGTTTTGAATCCCGATATGGCAAAATATGGTAACAAAAAAATAAAAACGATAATAAAAAAAAATAGATATTTTTTATTGTATTGGAGTTGAAATCTGATAATTACACGCAATATAGCTATTAGAGGTGTTTACAGCTGCTATAAATAAAAAAACGCTTTATTATGTATCGAAGTGTATTATTTTTTCTAACATAAAAAGTATCAAGTTCATGCCGCGGGTATTAATTTTTTCTTTATGCGAGAGGCCGTGTGGGTTGTACGTTGATACCACCGCTTTGCCTATTTTGTCACCAAGTAGCAATGTGTAAGCACTGTTGGGTTTTGGTTCTAAGTACATTGAAGCCAGTGAAATTACTGAGCATTATGAGACTTAACATCTTAAGTTTCGGCGTGACGAGCGGCATGCAAGTGCTTTGAAATAAAAAGTTCTTTGTGGTGTTGTTTCTGTTTATGGGCAGGCAGGCGTTACGCTTACCATCAGGCGAGCGACATGCTCGTTTTGATCTTCAGGTTAATAAAACAAAAAAAATCAATCTTATCTTTTAAAATAACGAGACATGATTAATTTGAAAGGTCTAATAGCCCAGTAAGTTTTGCCTATTTTATCATTGGTAGTGGTCACGGAATACCTATTTCGTGGTAGTGGTTGTTATGGAAAACTGATGGTAAGCCCCACGCTTGCCCATAAACAGAAGCAACACCAGACAGAACTTTGAATTACAGCGCAATGCATGGCACTGCGCTACGCTGGTCACCCCCAGACATAAGATGTTAAGTCTCATAATGCCCAGTAATTTCACTGGCTTCAATATCCTTCAAACCGAAACACAACAGTGCTTACCACTGTTGCTTAGCGGCATAAATAGACAAAGCGGTGGTACCAACCCAGACAGCCTCTCGCATACGAGGGACCTACCACCTTGCCCCTTTGGTCGTTCATACAAAAATCCCATAGAAAAAGCATTTTCAGTTTATCACGAATTTAAACATGTGCATCATTTTTTTTCTTTCATCTATTAAAGATAATGATAATTTTGATATTAAATTAAAAAAATAACCAAAGCCAAAGTTCTCAAGTTATGACTAACCAACGAACAGCATTTCATTTTCATTTGCTGGTGGGAGGATACTTGTATCCGACCGGATAGCGACCACCGTACACTGGTGCTAAAACCTGCCATAGTGGCCCACCTTGCGTGGGTCCCGTTCCAGGGTCAGCCAGTGTATATTCGGTTCTCCCCAGTGGGCTTGCCCCCTGATCCTAACCCTTTTCCCATCCCTTTTTCCTTCCCCTCCCCCCTTGGCCCTTTGGCAGGCCGGCATGATCTTGCCGACCTACGATGGACACATTGTTTATCTTTGGTCGTCACTATTCTTGGATTGCGCTACACTTACCATCAGGTGTAGCGTAGTCACTTTGCCGAGCCAGGATAAAAAAAAAATTAGATAGATTAATTATGCTTGGAGCAAACGTGGCCGGACACGCTGTTGGATAGGTGTTTGGCCTTTATAGATCGTAACATTTATACGAAGGTATTTTTTTTAATCAAGAATAATATGTGCATATATTTAGTCTGTTAGAATTTCCGTTTCCGCTAGTAATAACTCTCTGTGAAGTCTGAATACGCAAACATTAAAAGATTGATTCCTTTTTTTAACTTATTTAATTTCGCTTCTTTGCCTTTGGATTAATGGAGCGATTCTGCTGTAAGAAATGTTTGATGGATCATGGGCTTTACAGTTTGGATATGTTTCCAGCTGGAATGTACGCCCATAGCTTGTTTTAGCCTGCCTGTCCATTGACGCGGTGCGAGGCGGCGGACCGGAGCGAGCACGTATTGCGGAGCGGAGTTGCGGGCTGTGTCTATCCATTGACGCGGAGCGAGGCAGCGGAGCGGAGCGAGCGAGTATTGCGGAGCGGAGTTGCCGACTGTGCGGAGCTAGGCCGAGTTCACCCATGGGCCGATGCTCCGCAATACTCGCTCGCTCCGCTCCGCTGCCTCGCACCGCATCAATGGACAGGCAGCCTGAGATCTATTAATATAGTTCGGAGTAAAAATATAGAAATTCCTCGAAGGACAACATCACAGTCGTCGCGATTATGACATTTATTAGTATTGAAATGCCATAGCTATGCCACTAAAAATGAATTAAGTTTAAACAAAACTTAAAAACCGGCTAAAATAATAAACAAGAGAGCTCGGAGAAAATTCAAAAAAAGCTTTTTAATTAAACCCAGAAAAACTTAAAAGTTTTGCGATTAATATTGGCTTTTTTATTACTATTATATAATACTAGTAGACCCGGCCACGCGTTTCTGTGGCTAAGGTACCTATATATAATGTTAAATTATATTGAAGTAAACTATTCAATACAGTATGCGCTGCATTACTCAATCCAGCCGATATATTACTTTACACCGCCATCTGTTAGTATCTTATGAAACTCACAGATCCTTATAACTCATTGTCATATAATAAACAAATAATTAGCTATAAAAAAAATTGCGTACTTAATCCAGCTGATAAATTACTTTACACCGCCCGGAACTCACAGATAATTATAACAAATAATTTGCAATAGAAAAAATATTGCGACTATAAATTGAGATATGAACTATCCTTTCTCTCAAGTTGGATCAAACTGCACACAGTTTGCCAAATTTGATTAAAATCGGTTCAGTAGTTTAGGTGATCATCGCGGACAAACAAAGTTACACGAATTTTTTATATATAAAGATTATTCATATTATATTCACGAATATGCTATTTCGGTCCTAAACGGATACGGAACCGTAACGGCATTTGACGTCACAATACATACGTATTGTGAGTATCATTCGTAAATGCTTAACATTTTCACAAGGTTTTTTCACGACCTTAGTGGATGTTCTGCCGTTCGAATTCCAGCTATGAATAATGCTCTTACATGGGCTAATAAATTTGGATTGTCGTAGGTCGCAACTATGAACAATGGGTGTTATTTTGTTCTTTTTTATTTGATTGAATGACGAGACGAGCAAGGCCTGTGGTAAGCGCCACGCATACCCATAAACAGAAGCAACACCACACAGAACTTTGAATTACAAAGCACTGCATGGCACTGAACTGCGCTCGTCATCCCGAGACATAAGATGTTAAGTCTCATAATGCCCAGTAATTTCACTAGCTTCAATGTCCTTCAAACCGAAACACAACAGTGCTTACACGCTGTTGATTGTCAGCAGAAATAGACAAAGCGGTGGTACCAACTAGACGGCCTCTCGCATACGAGGGACCTACCACCGTGTAAACCTACCAGCTTATGATGTGGTTGTTATTTTATCCGTCCCAAGAGGTGATACCTAGCCCGTCAATTGTGCTGTTTAAATCGGAAAATAATTATTGATTTCCCGACCTGGGCATCCAATCCAGACCCAGACAACTTAATAACACTGTAACCGATATTAATTATAGTAACATTTAATTGTTGCCACCATTATGAGCCAATTAACTCGAACTTTTTTTTTTTTTTTTTTTTTATCCTCGCTCGGCATAGTGACTACGCTACACCTGATGGTAAGTGTAGCGCAATCCAAGAATATTGTCGACCAACGATAAACAATGTGTCCATCGTAGGTCGGCAAGATTATGCCGGCCTACCAAAGGGCCAAGGGGAGGGGAAGGAAACAGGGATGGGAAAAGGGTTAGGATCAGGGGGCAAGCCCCCTGGGGAGAACCGGATATACACTGGCTGACCCTGGAACGCGACCCACACAAGGTGGGCCACTATGGCAGGTTTTAGCACCAGTGTACGGTGGTCGCTATCCGGCCGGATACAAGTATCCTCCCACCAGCAAAAATGAAATTAGCACATTTATGGAATTTCCCATTAAGAGATACACTAAGGCCGCGGACTCGAAGTCAGCGGCAAGCAGCGGCGGCGCGGGTGCGGCGCGTTCAAATGCATAGATTTAAATGGACCCGGTCCCGAAAGCAGCGGCGCGGCGCGGCGCGGCGCCGACGTACGAGCGGCGCGCGCCATATGAGCGGCAACTGCGCGTCTGCATCGACGTAGTGCTGTGTATTTTCAAAAATGCCCGCCGACGTGGTGGAGCAAATTATTTCAATGATTTTTTATATGGAACATCATATTCACATCAATTTCGTTCGCGAACAGACACTAATTTCTTATAGTACAACATTACGCCGCTCTAGCGCCGCGCGGTCTTCCCGCTGACTTCGAGACCGGGTCTCCGACGCACCCGCGCCGCCGCCGCCGCCGTACCGCACCCGCTGACTTCGAGTCCGCGGCCTTATAGGATAGACTTCAGATCACCGCGTCAAGTGAAAGACCCGCGCGTCAATAACACAGCGTCAATGTCTACTTCAGCGCTTTTGTAATATGTAGAACATATATTTATGGGAGATTATTCGAAGGTAGCATAGGGCTGCCATAAATGTTAGAATGTTGAAATGAAATTTACAACAAATAGGGGTCGAATACAGAATACCTCATTTTAAGTCGGTTAAAACTACAAAAATTCATGACAGGTAATTAAAAACTTTGATTTTTATGCCTTAGTAACTAGGACATTACTTTTGATAAACAGTAATGGCTATTAAAATAAAAATAATATTTTTAAAATCAATGATATCTTTGTGTAAAAAATTTACGTCCTAATGGTTTAGGCTTATTACTCGTCCCCACTGCCACCACTTTAACCCATTCGTACATTTTGGAGGTATTAGCTTTTTAAGTACCTAGCTTTTAATTATTAGCATTTTTAATATTACAATAAAATTCAATGCGTCATTTCTTAATTATAAATACATTGAATTATGCTTTCAACTGTGTTCAAAATGAATGAATTTCGTTCTAAAAAAAATATAGTACCTATTTTATGAGAAAAGACAAACACAGACAAAATTATTATTATAGTTATTTATTTGTATAAAACAATATTATGGTCAGGGGTCCCTCGGCCAGCTGATCCACTTGATTACTATCAAGCTCATTTTCCGTGAGTAGCTTCGTTTCGATGAGACGACCAACAATTCCCTATGCGAAAATTCTCTATTGTGGTAGCTAACAGAGGTAGCAAGGATAGAATATTTCGATTTGATGATACTCAAAAAATTATTATTTTATTTGTAGGACAATATGACAGTTAAATTATATAAATATTAACTAAGTAAAAACAAAAAAATCAGCTGGTTAGTAATCATACCTATTGGAAGGAGGGGCTTCCAATAGGTATCGATAAAGAGGTCATAAGACCGAGGGACCCCTGACCATTACTACATTTAGATTTTCAAATGTGTACCGGGACGTATGGCAGCCCTACGGTAGCATTACCTCGTGTGCTATTAGCACTTTCAGAATGGTGTTCACCGAAGGTGTTAACGGACGAGGACATCACTGTTGCTCAGTAGGGCTAGTACAAGTTTTGATAGTTTTCTAAAACGATGACAGTTTTCATTTACTCGCCATACATCAAGTAGCAGTAGCCACTAATGGGAACTATAATGAATTAAAATATATAGTATGAATGATTTTATATCATACCTACTAGCTGTCCCTCGCGGCTCCGCCCGCGTGGTCTGCCTTTTCCGAGATAAAAGTAGCCTAACAGTGGCGCCATCTGTCGAAAATTGATCGTACCCTCTCAGAAACCTTCGTGGGCTCATGTTGCTGAGTTGCTGATAAAAGGGTAAAAATTTAGGGTTGTATATGTATTTTTTAATGCCACATTACAGAAAAATGAAAACAAAACATGTCCAAAATTTAAAATTATTTTTTTAAGGTGAACAACCCTTATCACTTAGGGGTATGAAAAATAGATAGTAGCCGATTCTCAGACCTACTGAATATGCATATAAAATTTGGTAAAAATCAGTAAAGCCGTTTCGGAGGAGTAAGGTAACTAACATTGTGACACTATAATTTTATATATAAGATATCATATTATTCGAATGGGATATTCGTTTTCGAGCGATTCTGACCTTTTTACCAGTATGAACTAGTTTGACATTTCTTCAATAGTATTTTTTTACGAATTCGAAATTATGAACTTATTTGTAACTCATACTATAGGTGCTGTTCGGCCAATGATTCTCGTGTGTACACACACGGTAACAAGTGGTGGGGTAGCTGTCATTAATGTCAACTGTCACCGAAACTGACAAGTAGTGAAGCATGTACGGTATGGCATGAGTGGTAGAGCCACGCTATAGACAGTTTTGTCTACAGCATGAATGGGCTGGCTCGACCGAGTCGTTACCACTGTCTCACAGAAAACCGACATAAAGAAGCGGCTTGCTGCTGCGTTTCGTACGGTGAGTGAGATATCCGGAAGCCCAAATCCCCTCCCCTTCCCAAACCCTAATTATCCCTTTCCTTTAAGGTCGGCAACGTGCCCATTATTCTTCTGGTGGTGGGCGTACATGGGCGGTGGAGATCACTTACTATCAGGTGACCTACTTGCTCGTTTGTCGGCCTATGCTATAAAAAAAAATGTGGTAGACAGCAGGTACACTCATCTTTATAATAGTCTATGATTTAATCAGCTAAAAACGTAATATGAAGGATATTACAGTCACAACCAAACTTGTTTGGAAATTAATATAATATGAAAACAAAGCGACTGGGAACCTTCACAGCCAAAAATATAAATACATAAGTAAATGTTTGCTCGGCATACATAACCGATGACTTAATTATTATCTGGAAACTGTAACAAAGGTCGCTTTGTATGGAATCTTTAAGCAGGCAGGGCAGTAACGCAATTCATTTTGCAAACAAGTAAGTCTCCGATACCGGATATCTTTCATTTTGACCACCTTCAAAAAAGGAGAAGTCTCCCATTTGGCGCAAATTTTGGATGGTTTATAGACATATAATATCGATTTATCGGCCAATTGTGGATGGATTTAGTTGTAAAAAAATCATTCTATAGAACTTAGCTGCGATGTGGTCCCAAATAAATTTGGTGTTATCTGATGATGAAATTTCACAGCTACCACAACAAATTGAAAAATGAAGTTAGTTTTAACAAAACATAAAAACGGACTTAAAAAATAACACTGTAAAGTTAAAAATAATATAAATAAAATAATTTCTAGATATCTCTACCGCGGCGCGGCGCGGCGGGACAAAATACAGACAAAATTAATTTTATTATCGTACCTATCGACGCGACTTGTTTTTATTTTATTAGAACATATCTTATTTTTATATGTTCACGTGAAACCAAGCTGGTATTATCCATGTTCTTAATATTAAACAGTTACAGACTTGTATTATAGTAGGTTTATATGATTTCCAATAATATTATTATGCGAGAACTGTCGCAGTTGCAGCCGGATTTATTACGGCTTGTTTCACTTGTATTCATTCGTTAGACCTGTTAAAGTCTTTACTTGTGGTATATTGCGTGATAGAGGCGTGACTATGACACACTCAAGTTTGGACGGTTTCCAAATTAAGATCTTTTTACTTTTTAAGAACCCTATACTCAGCTATTGTCTTCGCATCTCATAAAACTGCCCTGATAACAGTGACTATCGCATCATATACGACTAGATTGTGTACAGAGATTATACGCCTGTATAGAGGTTCACCTACAGACTACTATGATTTAAAGCTGTGCACCATCGTTACAATAAAATAAATATATGGAATAATATGGATATCATCTGATCTAATTTCATGATCTTATTCTTTATTGCTTATTGCGATATCGCGATTAAGCAGTGAGTGAGTGGTATTTCGCATTTATGTTTATAGGAGATAACAGATTTTATCACGAGTACTGACACTCAAAGGGTCATTGTGATAAACCAGGTTAAGTACCTTTGTTATATTTGAAGGTTATGTAACATCGCTCGATCAAGTCATTTAATTTTCGTTGAAATCGACTACGTAAATAACGATATCGACAGATTTCATTAATTTACAATATATTGTGAAGTACTTGTTTACATACTTGATACTAGATAGTAGATAATAGAAAATTTACTTCAACCTGAAGTCATTTTTTCTATAAACAGAGGCTAGCAAACCATCAAGTGGGTCATCAGTAGGTAAGTGATTGCCACCATCCATAAACATCCACGATAGCAAAAGAATCATAGCTGCGTTGCCAACCTTAAAAAAAGGGAATTGCGGCTGGGAAGAGGAGGGGGATTTGGGTCTCCGGTAATCACACTCACCAAACGAAATGCAGCTGCTACTTTTTACGTCGGTCTTCTGTGAGACAGTAGTATTGATCCGGTCGAGACATAACTATCCATACTGTGGCTCTAACACTCATATTAAGCGTTACTAGCTTTAGCTGGCGGCTCCGCCAGTGCGAATACCATTTTCCGTATTAAAATAACGACGTAATCGAGAATTGACTATTCAACCAAAGGTTCTGCCTCGCAGGATTATTCCTTACAACCAAGCTTCTACATCAAAATATAGTGCATTTATGAAAAGTTTAATAAATTTTTATCAAAGTCTGAACAGTTTTAATTCTGTGCAGTCAGCACGTGTAAAAGAGGTCAAATATCTACAAGAAGATGGAATTACATTTCATATCTAAGTATTTTTGGTCTATTTACTGCCACTTTTATATTGCACCGGAGAACTGACTCGACCACGTGCATACCACCCCTGCACTGTGCCGCGTCAGGCAAGATGTCGCCGCGCCGTGCAGAGCGACTACACTTGCCATCGGACGCCTGCGACGGGAGGCTATACCCGCCGCGTCCATGCCACGTGTCTTCTCGTGCATCCATACGTACCTGTTCACTTGGACTCGGAGTCCTCGACAGACCAGTGACTCTATTTGCATAACACCTACTAACTAGTATCGAGTGTAACGAGGTCATGCGAAATTATAGCTCGTAAATCTTGATTTTCTATGGTGGCGCGGCATCCCTAAACGCATCCGTAAAAGGGCGTCGCAGGATGATAGATGTACACCTGAACACAGAACAATTTCCACTTGAATCATCATCAAATCATCATTATCAAATAAAAATAAAAAGAAAATGAATCTATAAAAAAATGTTATTGCCAAGAGCCCAAAACTTATTGACGTGATTTGACATTGATAGGCGGTAAGAGGTACCTACCAAAATAAGCAAAGTACAATATGCGTCATAAAGCGTGGCCGGATTGAAGTTTATGAAAACACGCTCCCCAAACGCCATCACTCTTTAGGCAAATAAAACGGCAAAGCTATATTGCGCCTTTTGCAGTTTTTAGATTTATAATGTACCTACCTTTTAACTGATGACAAGAAAAACGTCTAAATACGAAGTAATTTGTACGCGTCACTTTCATTTCACTGTATTCTTTTTTAGTTTGTTATGACCCACAAATGATCAGGAATCGGGAGACTCGATCTGATATTGTTTATGGAAATCGCCATCGGCCGTAAGCCAATCATTGAAATCACTCAATATACTGATAATATATAATACTTTTAACGTAGATGGATAAAATCATTCTAGTTGTCATGACCATATCTCTAGTGCCTATTTAAGGCAGCCTTCCTCATTAAAACTGGTATGGACTGCTAGGTATAAAGGACGGCAACATTTGTTCGCATAAAAAGCATACTTGCGTAATTGCCTTAATTATTTTTTTATATTTATTAATATACAGCAGGTTTTAACCTACTAAAAAATGGAACAGGATCTCAATTCGGTGTATGGTTATATTGGTGTAATTTGCATATCTTTTTACAGAGCGATCTTATACAAAGTCGTTGTGAAATAAAACTAATAAAGAAAATAACATGGCCGTTAAAAACCTTTGAGGTCTCTACTCTATCACCAGACCCTGATCACAATCTGTACGCCAATAACTCATCAGACATAAACAATGAGCCCAAAAACGATATATCTGCTATTAATTATGGAGGAGTTGAATGTTGTAGACAGCATGATTGAAGATGAAGCATCTCTGTAACCTTAGAAAGAATTGAGAGAAAGTTAAAATATCTTCAAATAATACTACGATGCCACAGCAGACGCACACGCACGCAAACACACAAGGACAAAGGCTCAATTATTTATTCCCCTTTCCCCTCCATAAGTCATGGGTTTATCTTTTTATCTCTTTCCGAATATGTATCTTGCGCCTTCTTACAATAGTATATTGTATTAACTATGACTGGATACCGTGACGACTCATCACATTACCTATTTTGTCTTTTTCCCTGATAGGTTATGTTACCACTGTTACCTTAGAACCGGGGAGGGTGCGGCCATGCCACATCTTCACCAGCTGATTGACTAGATGTAGGCAATTAAACAATACACAAGTGGATAAATAGTTATATTGTACTTAATGTTCTTTTGGTAACTAAATATTTTAAAAAGGTGCATTCAACAATATATTTTGCTTGACAGTTTTCACAAAATGGCCCCTTAGCATAAGCCCTACAAGGAAAACTATGTCGATATCAACTAGTTTCGCGTTCATATCAGAATAATGTACAGATAGTTATAAGAATTATAGATAGATATAGGATGAGAAAATGAGATGGCTACATTTAGTCGTGGCATGAATCCGGAATGTTAGGTGGAACCTGTAAGCACTATATGCTGCCTCGGTGGCCAATTGTATTGCGTACGTGTGTACGACTGCTATGCTGATCTCGGGTTCGATGCCCGTGTCGGGTAGAAGTGATGTCGGGTTTTTTTTTTATCACAAAATACCCGTAGTCTGGAATTGTGCCTGGTATGGCGATAGTCTCGTCCCTTATCACATCATTGGACTGAGATACGCTCGGTGTGTTTTTTTTTTTTTTTTTATTGCCTTGATAGGCAGACGAGCAAGCGGCCCGCCTGATGGTAAGCGGTCACCGCCGCTCATGGACATCGGCAATGCCAGGGGCACAGCCAAGCCGCTGCCTACCACTAGCCGCTGCCTACCACTGAATGTTGTGAATGTTGGTGTGTGGGTGTACTGGTTACACCTCTCCCTACCCCTTCGGTGATTACAGGTTTGAGTGCGTATATATTTACGTACGTAAGGACTACATTATCGTAACATGAAGAATAAAACTTTAGTTGATTTTCACAACGATCAGTGCTTCTAAATATATTGCGTTATTTATCATAACTCAAATTAATGTTATCATACTTATCAATCAAATTATTTTAACGTGCTACCAATATATCAAAGTAGGTACCTATTAGGATAAGATAAATTATATTTAAAATATTTTTCAAACAAAATATGCAAATAATATGCGAAATTTTGTTGTTTGTTGTATTTGTGACAGAAGAGATAATGCATTATTATTTTAAGATTCAATATGTTTAACGTAAAAACTTAAAAACTTGAAATCCGAGTACCTAAGTGATTTTAAATGATTTAAAAGACCGGTAATTTTTAACCGGCCTGTATAAATGTTTCTTCCCTCTTCGGAGAGGGAACTTTATTTTACTTTTTGTACAATACAAACCGCGTAAAATTTTCCTTGTGAGCATATTAAGTATAAGGATGAATATCCAAAACCGTAAACTAAATAAAATATACGGTATTTTTTTTTAATTCTCTTAGATAGCAGTTTAGAATCAAAAACATTCTTTCATTAAGCTATTACACGATCTTCGTTAGACAACTGTACAATTTTTCTTCCATTTACAATGATAAATTGACTGTTGTTTTTTAACTAGAATCCGCTAAATAAATGTGCACTTTTCAGTGAGACCAAAAAAACTGTATCCTTTGCTTCAATGATTTTACGAATAAATAATGAAAATATTGAACAATTTAAAAACCTTATCTTATACATACATCAACTTCATAAAATTACATTTAGACATGAAAAACAAAATTATTATTCTGATTAATTTTGAACCGACAAAAAAGATTCTCAATTCAACAATGTTTTTTTGTATGTATAACCACCCATACCTCCGCCAAATGTAAACCGGTTTCAATGATTCTTATTTCATTCGAACAATATAGCTCAAAGTTGAACCATTTTAATTTCGAAGAGAAATTCCACCCGAAGGGAAATCGGGGATGAAAGCCTCAAATTTGACATTTAGACGTTACATGTAACGCCGACGATACGCATCATTAGTAGCAGCGTGTGCCAGGATAAGTAAAAATCTATCGTGGCGGCGATCGCACAGTCCACGTTGTTATCGGTATCCAGGGTTCGGAGGTTGCCCTCGAAATGAGGAAAAAAACTCAAATTCTCTAAATGATAGTGAAAACTGCATCAAACTCCGTTGCATAGTTTAGTGGACCTAAGCGGACAGATGGACAGACGCGGGTAGCTACTTTTTTGATTCGAAACTATATTATGTATTGATAATATTAATATCAATATTCGTCGTCTCATTCCAAATCAAAATAGCCTCCGTGGCGCAGTAGCCAGCTGTGAAACGAGAGACCGTGGGCTCGATTACCGCACCTAGACTCCGGTTCTGGGTGTGTTTTCTCCCCAGAAGGATTGATATCAGGCAGACGACCGGTCGTAAAAATTACAAGCGAAATCTTTCTGTAACATGTGTTATAAATGATGTTGCACTGCCTGCCTGCGAGTGGGATATTAGGCAAGTAGATGAGGATGTGAAAACTGGATGTTTGTGGGTTTGTGGATTTGAATGTTTGTTAATGAATCAAGCCTTCACGGCTAAACGGATTTCTATGAAATTTGGCATAAAGGTAGACCATGATATGGGTTAGGACATAGGCTACTTTTATCCTGAAATAGCCTAACGCGGGTGAGGCTACGAGCAATAGCTGGTGTTGTTGTTGATATCACTTGTGTAACCTTGCGGCACATGTGGGCAAGTAAGTAACCCAATTATTATTATAGTATCAACATTAATGTTTTATTAGTAACAATAAAATTGATAATTCTGGCGCAACTGGGTCGCAAGTTATTCCGGGTATTTATAAAAACGGATATACCTAGTACATACTCATGTGGTATTGCTTGTGATTTTTTTTATGCTACGAACGATAAATAAACATTTTTTAACAGTCACACACATTGTCCTAACCCCATACTATCAGGAACTACGGGGGACTTGCGGTCCCATAACACCCTTCCCAAATA
This sequence comes from Amorpha juglandis, assembly GCA_949126905.1. Lineage (NCBI taxonomy): Eukaryota > Metazoa > Arthropoda > Insecta > Lepidoptera > Sphingidae > Amorpha > Amorpha juglandis. The sequence continues at coordinate 13,663,433 of OX421374.1, read as the reverse complement.
TTTCTGTATCCATCAATGCGGGAATCGAACTAACGGCCTCGAATTACTAATGGAATGAAGCATAAGTTAAGCAAGCAAGCATTAGTTCCGCCTGTAGGCGGTTATCACATGTTACAGAAGCTGGCTTGTAGCTTTTACGACGGACGGCTTGCCTGACCTCAACTCCTCTGGGGAGAAGGGATAAAACACTACCTTAGCATAAGCGAAAAACGCTATCTATTCCTTTGCTATTTACTTTGGAAAATTGATATTTCGTAAAGCCGCAATGGAAATTGTTCTAAGCTCGGGGTCAATGAGCGCATCCCCGATAATACTCTCCTTACATCCAGTACCTATGTAAAAACACATATATACTCTTTCAATCTAAATTGGACTTTATAGCTAAATACCATAAGGATCTCAGGTAAATAAACTCCTCTTATAAAATCTCAAAATTCTTTAGCCTCATGCATGAATCATGACGCTGATCCATTAATTATTTCCTTGAATTAATATTCCAAGTAGGTAAAAAATATTACAAAAAAATCTTAAACTTGATCAACTTGATATTAATTTATTTAGAACAGGATTTTCAAATAGTGTAGGTACTAATGGTTTATTAAGCAGGAGTTTATAAATTAAGTTGGACAGTAAAATAAAGCGGGTTCAAATCTAACGATTTTAATTGATCAACTAAATCACATGCAATTTGTAACGTCGGGGCAGACTTCCAATCGTATTTATCAACAAAACCCTACAGTAGATTCAAATGTCTTTTTGAAAGCGATTCGATTCGTCTGAACTTACCATTTACGGCTTTATCATCATATAGTCCAACTGTGTGAGTGTTATTTCTTATTAAGATTTTCAACGCGTATTTTTTTATATACAGGGTTATTTTTAAAACACCAGCAACCTCGCAGGGGTAGATACCTAAGGTTATAAGCTACTACTTTTGTTCTACGACTTTTGATAATTTGTTAGATTTTATTTTCATACAAAAATAAGTATTCATTTAATTTCCGTCTTAAATGTTACCTACACGCATCGCAGATTACGTAAGCAAACACGCGAAGCGTGGGGAACGGGGCTAGCGTTGAAGGTCATCGCCCGAGCCAGCTGAGCGGCTTCTTTGAGTCGCGTGCGCACGCCGAACGCTACGAAGAAAAATACGACACAACAAAAACTTGTAAAATCATTTTTTTTTAAATATATTGAGTTATATACAAACTCGTAGAACAAAAGTTGTTCCGTATGGGGTCAGCTATCTGGTCCTGCGAGATTGCTGGTGTTTTAAAATTAACCCTGTATATTTTTATACTCGTGAATCGATTTCGCCGCCAATTGTGGACCGATTTTATCTGACAAAAATCATTCGTTATAGTTTAGCTGCGATGTGGTCTCATATAAATTTAATTAAGATCTGATGATGAAGAACGAATTAAAAACAAAACTCCTCAACTGACAAAAGCTTACTCGTCGCGATTGTGTTATTACATTGTAATTTACACACCATAGCTACACTTAACACTGAAAATTGAAAAATAAAATAAATTTTAACATAACTTTAAAACCGACTTAAAAATAACACTGCAAAATCAAAAATAAAATTTTATTTATAGGTCTCTTTGGATTTGGTACCTGTGTCGCTGCCGGTCAACTGAAATTGCATTGAAGTTGTTTTTTTTTTTAATTTTGTTAACCTCGATTAAGCAAAGCTAATCTCATGGTCCAGTGCTATTAATAATTGAATTAAACTACCTGCCTCAACGGTTGATAGATTCATGCATTACATAATTTATATACAACTAGCTGTCCCTCGCGGTTTCACCTGTTGTTACTTCCCTGCTTGCATAGGTCGTAGCGTAATATACATATAAACCTTCCTCATGAACCACTCTATCTATTGCTGAAAACTGCATTAAAATCCGTTGAATAGTTTAAAAGATATAAGCGAACAGACAGCAGAAGCGATTTCATTTTAAACTATGTTAAAATTCCTAATACCAATTCATTCCTAATTCAAAAAGTTATGGCACTGGGGTACGCTGCAGCGTTGTTTGATCTGGTCCATGTCACAAGAAATCTTAAAAAAGACCTAAGTCTGAGGTATTTACATTCTAATAATAACTATTGGCATTTTCATACATATATAACTATACAACGTGTTGCAGAAAGGTGATGTCATACATACATATCACTTGAGTGTATATATACCGGATTTTATCAAAATCTAGACATCTAAAAATTTCACGCTAATTCTAAGCACACAAAAAGAAAATGCCATAATTATGTCCTAGTAATATGATCGGATTTGGTACTAAGTGGAGTCAAGTTTGTACAATTTTTTATGGAAAGGAATACGACTGAGAAATTGAGTACAATATTCAAAAGACATTGCGTTCCTCGACGGTCGGCAAAATTATGCCGACCTGGAAGTTACTCGATTTATATTGGATGACACCGCACGCGTATCGCCTGAACGAGCCACTGTAACTGTTGTAGTCACCATGGGTACGTGGGTCACTATCCAGTCGGGTACATAATATCAGGTACCCTCCCACCAGCTTGCAGTTTGACAATGAAGCCAGGGAAATTTCTGGGCATTGGGAGATTTTGCGTCTTGTGTCTTGGGGTAACAAGTGCAGTGCCATGCCATTCAGTAGGCGACATACGTCTCTTCATATAAGCAAATAAAAAAACTAAACAAAATTATACAGGGCAAAAGTATATAATAAATTAACATGTATTATTTGTTGAATGCTGTCCTTGCCATCTTTACCTACAGATGTCATGAAGATATTTTGACAGACTTAGCGCTTGTTTCACCATCTCCGAGTAAATGCTACTTACGAAATAAAAAATGGCATGTTCAAATACAATAGTCACGCATTGACTTAACTCCATATAAAAAATATGTTATGTATGTATAAGTATGTCTACTAGTTACTTTTAAACATAGCTAATACGTTAATTATACGTTAGTTTGTTTGTTAAACATTGGGAAGTTAGGCCCTTAGTTATTAAGAAGCCATTGTTTTAATTTTACACATAAATTAACGTCAGTCAATTTGCGGTCACATCAACATAACTAACAATGATTGTTTTGAATTTTTAAATACCCTACACATCATCCTGAACAGAATAATGTATGTCTGGGGAAACCCGTGTCACTCATTTTTTTGTCTTTGTCTTTCTGAACCACTTTGTTAATCGCAGAAATAAATATAACCAAAAACCATAAATGTAAAAGTTGTCACCTTGTTTTGGTAGGTAATTTGTATTTTAAATAAGTTTAAATCCATCATATTTTGTTACCATTAACTATTATTATGTATATTACCCCTGCCAAACATAACAAGGAGGTACGTTAAGCCTCGAGTGTCGACGTAGTAGTTCGTGTTGTACGATCGGACAGAACTCGAATCGTCAAGGTCGTTGACATCGGACACAACCTTAAATTTAACCCCAACATTATTTGTGAATTGTATAGAGGTAAGACAAAAAGTCTTGTAATAAGATACACCGGGAAGTCACATTTTTTTCCTTATTAATAGGTATTGCAGAAATGTCAAGCATTTCCTATTATGCTATTTTTTATTATGCTAGCGATATAAACAATCTCCTAATTGGCATATTGAAGTACATTTGACGAAACACGTGAGCGATTCATGCTAGGAGAATAAATTGTTGACAATTACCTACTTCACTTGTGATAATAACCGTGAGATGGTTTTTTTCCTACAACTAGTAATCATGTATTGATTAACATCAGTAGTTGTTGACAAGTAGCATCAGTGATCCCGAATCAATTCATTTTTTGTTAGATTAATCGATTTTCGATCTCATATACCAAAATGTAGGTACTTGCTTTCTACCGATTTTAATATAAATACCGATGTTCACGTCTCCCCATATATATATATCGGATCTAACGATTTTTACATATTTGTTTATTATGTTATTTTTTCTTTATTTTTACAAAACTAACGATTTGCATACACAACAGGATGTCTGGCAAATGCCACATGGAATGTGACGAGAATATTTTTTTGTTTATTTGTTTTTAAAAACGGTCGTCCACAATTTTCATGATTATGCTAACCTATTTATTTTCTATTCAAATGCTGTCTACCGAACATTATTTTGTTTTTCGTACCTAAACACTGTCTGTATTTCTCATAGTGTATTAATAACTAAAGATTATGTTTGAAATAAACAATGTTTATTGAATATTGTTTTTTTTATTTACACATTTTAGGTACTAATCTACCGAAGGTTGTGGATATCTCTAGCGATTTCGCATCGATTGCGAGACTGAGTGCATGTTGTGTGTTTGCGAATACTATATTATGCATGTATTTATACATATAAACCTTTCTATTCAATCACTCTATCTATTAAAAAAACCGCATCAAAATCTGTTGTGTAGTTTTAAAGATCTAAGCATAAATAGGGAGAGACAGACAGCGGGAAGCGACTTTGTTTTATACTGTGTAGTGATATACCTAAATAAGCTAGGTGGTAACTTAATTTACGTGGTAACTATTTCGAGAGGGCGTTTGGGACCAACGCTTTGACTATTTCTACCGCCAAGCAGCAATGTGTAAGTTCTTGTTTGAAGGATACCCAATAATCAGTAAAATTATTGGGTATGAGACTTATCATTTAATGTCTCGGGGTGACTGGTGCAGTCAACTGCATGCAGTTAGTACTATATAATAGTACATGATCCCGGGGAACATTGACCTTCACCCATCTGTTTACCGGATCAAAATAATATTTTAGGGTGTAAAATGTGTTGCTGAACACATACCAATAGGGCTGCCTAAAAATATGGTCAAATGTTAAGTCAAATGTTTGATAGGTGTTGCTTCTGTTAATGGGCAGGCGTGGCGCTTGCCATCAGGCGAACGACCTACTCGTTTCGTCAATAAGGGTTATTTATACAAAATTTAAAAAGAAAACAAAAAGCGTAAACTAATAGAACCGGATTATAATATGCTTTTTAGGTATAAAATATAGCCAAATTCTTGTATAGTTGATATTGCTTCACATTCAGTCAGTGCAAAGAGCGATGCCCTATAAACTAGAATTTGCGGGTTCAATTACCTGCAGCCAAAATGTCGTTATAGTATGTTATTTTTTAGGATTTAATTGTGGCGTATATTATGTTTCACATTCATATTTCTAATTTTACTACCTCAACATTTTATATTTATTTATCAATTTTTTTACGGTTTAACCTCATTTTTATGGAGAAATGATGTACGAATGAATGGTATGTGAAATCTGCCAACCCGCATAAGGCCAGCATGCTGGACTAAGGCCTCGTTAAGAAGAGGTCCATGCCCAGCAGTGGGTTATGCATAATACATGGCTAGCATTATATGGAGCGAAGTTATCGTACCTACGACATCGGCGAGAAAATAACAGAAATCTTGCTATCGTTTACGAGGCTGCGTTATAAGGTTTTTTTTTCTGTTGGCGCAGCTTCGTACATGAGAGTTTTCTGTAATTGTGACTAGGTCTCTTCTATGCGAAAGGACGTCTGGGTCAGTTCCACCGCTTTGTCTATTTCTATCACCAAGCAGCAATGTGTAAACACTGTAAGGGACTTTGAAGGCTGTTCATTTATCGTTTACTTTTAAAGTGATGTTTCAATCGTGTCTACCAATTACCCGAAGTGGATATATTTTTAGCTTCGAAGGACGGAGTTCGGACCTGATGATGGTCCGTGGTGGATTGGATGCAGAGCTCTTCTGGGTTATCACCCATATTATATATTATATTAGCTATCGCGCCAATAGTCATGTTGTAGACAGATTTGTCCACAGCGTACATGGGACGACTCGACCGGGTTGTTACCACTGTCTAGCAGAAACCCGACGTGAAAACAGCTTGCTGTGTGGTCAGTGAAGATCCGGAGGCCCAAATCCCTCCTCCTCTTCCTGAACACTTAATTATTTCATATTCAGCAACGCATCAATGATTTTTTGGTATTGTGGGGTTCATTTGCTATAAGTTAAAAAGCATGTCAGGAGTGGAATATAAAGTTTTTTATTATGAATATGATAATCACGGTAAAAGATTATAAACGTGTCTCGTTACGAGTTAGTTGGCCTGCGAACGTGTCGAGAATACAAACTAGGTGCAAAATGTTGCAGAACGGAAAATGGTAGGAGTTCAACAGTATGTCAAACACCTTGACAATGAACCATAAGCGTGTTTACTACTGCGTACTGTATCCGATCTGAATCCGAAATTATGGTCCGAAATATATTATAATATTTAATTCTCAATTTCGGACGATGGATTTCGCATTTCGTGCACTACCCTTTATATAATTAGTAATGCAGTGGCAGCAGTGTGTAAACACCGTTGTGTTCCGGTTTGAGGGACATTGAACCCAGTGAAATAACTGGACATTTTGAGACTTAACAGCTTCTGTTTTTTTTTTTATCAGAGGCCGACCAACGAACAAAACAAAAGCGATAAAAATCTATAAATAAAGTTTTTTTTTCAAACTTAAATATGTAGGTCTAACTTTAAATTATTCTATCGAATAAAGGAAGAAAGACTCTTGTGAAACGTTATGGGTTACTTAATAAACCGCCTCCTTATTCGAGTCAGATAAAAGCATTACCCCTTTTATTCATGCATCATTCAATTATGAGATATTGTTCTTCTTTATGCCATTCCAACCTGACGCCTATGCAATATGATTGTTTTTTTAATAATACACACATAGCCCTAACCCTATAGCAAGATACGATTATCTTGTATATTTGTTGTATATTATTTGCTTGTTATCAAGAACTAAGAGACGCTTTCGGACTCATAACACCCAGACCTGAAACAAATATCTGGATTAGACATATATTTGTCTCGGAGCGGGCAACGAACCCGCGGCCTCACGTTTCAGAGTCGCTTAGTGTACCACTGCGCCACGGAAACTGTCGTAAGGCGGACGCTTATTATTATGATGCAGAATGTAAATAACTATGTACTTATCACATCATAATATTATCAATTAACATGTCAATGTGAGATTACACAGACAGAATGTCTTAAGGCGCTAAGGATAAACAGGTTTATTTGTCTATTTTGATCTAGAATAGAACAGATGGTTAAGTATTCGCAAATGTATAAAATGTAGTCAGATGTTCTCATTTGGTTAGATTTATTCTGCTATTGTGTAACATCATTATATCGTCTGAAATAAAAACTAACATGATGGGGAGATATTAACATATAAAGTTTGATACTGAAACTTGTTTATTTAAGTGGTTAATTTCTATGTTTTCTGGGATATTATTGCCCACATGAGTTGGTCGTTGTTATAATTGAATTTAACTCTAAATAAATAAATACAAAAACTAAATATTTGCTGTTTTACTCGCTCAGAGCGCAGTATAATGTAAAAAATTATATCAAAAGCGTCCAATTTTCATTTCTTTTTACGACAGACTAAATGATCATGAGTTAAATTCCATTAAATTAGATCCAAATTAAAGAGACCCATTTATTACCTACCTGCATTCGGAGAGCGAATGATTTCATTCATGATTTTTCTTTGAGATATTTTATTCTAAACAGACGTTAACGCTAAATGACGCCATATATACGCCATAACGGTGTTTATGCCTTTGCTTTGCCTTTAAACAAAACTGTTAGTTGACGCTACTGATTTTTTGAATCATTATTTTTAAATCAAAATAAAAAATGTGACATTGTCAAGTAATGACAATGTATTTAATTTTTAACTCATGGACAAAGGACAAACATCATTCAACCGTATATGTGACGTCATCACACGTTTTCTGTTTTTATTTTGATAATCCGAAATTAACTAGTAATAAAAAAAATAAAAACATAATCGAACTTAGGATAGCAAAATAAAGACACTGTATTTTTGTTTTAGGCACGTTTGGTTTTTTTTTTATCCTGGCTCGGCAAAGTGACTACGCTACACCTGATGGTAAGTGTAGCGCAGTCCAAGAATAGTGTCGACCAACGATAAACAATGTGTCCATCGTAGGTCGGCAAGATCATGCCGGCCTGCCAAAGGGCCAAAGGGGAGGGGAAGGAAAAAGGGATAGGAAAAGGGTTAGGATCAGGGGGCAAGTCCCTGGGGAGAACCGGATATACACTGGCTGACCCTGGAACGCGACCCACACAAGGTGGGCCACTATGGCAGGTTTTAGCACCAGTGTACGGTGGTCGCTATCCGGTCGGATACAAGTATCCTCCCACCAGCAAACCCGTTTGGTTTTTGAAGTGTTGTCAATTCCAGACCCCGTGCTAATAGTGAGCATTTCGGGAGAGATAAACTCAATAACATCACTTTTACGATCCGAGGATCGCAGCCGAGATCTCAACACAGGAGTCGTACCGAGTACGCATTACTACTGCGCCACCAAGGCAATTATTGATATAGATATTAGAATAAATTAACCTTAGCTCTATATCCTAAGTCTTAATGGTTAAAAACCTCTGACATCATTTAGAAAAGAAAAATCTGTAACACTTAAATGACTGAACAAATTTTCTTTAAACATAATTCAATCATTTCGTTAAACCAGCTTTCAAACAACAAAAACCTCATTCAAATGGATCCATTCGTTTAGGCGATATGATGCACATAGATACACACACTCAGGCAGACAATATAACTACTACTTTTTTTCGACGATAAGTACCGTTATATAAAATCGGATAATTTATGATTCCGAAATGTGACGGTATAATAAATTATGTTAACATTATAGGCGCGTCTTGATAGATAGGCATAAAAAACGACGTAAGTAATAAATAAGTATCTGTCGGGCGTTGGCTACGAGCGTGCACCGAATACTTAAAATGTGATTGACGTGGTCAGTACCGAATCATTATTCAATTAGTTTTTCTAAAATGTGTGAGTCGGCCTATTATACATTAATAAAACTTTGGGTTTTTTTTTTCCGACCGCTGTCTGGCGAATTCCATTGCGTGCGTTGCAGTCCTGGATTTGTAAATAGGCCGTATAGGCCGCGGCCTATAGGCGGCAGCCTCTTAGGGGCGGCAGTTTTCAGAGGGCGCTCACTCGATTTAAGTATAAAAGTACTATGTAATTATCTTTAATTAATTTATAATTTTATTGATAACTTTCTAACTCATTCGTTTATTTAATTTTAGTGCCTTCCATAATACAAACGGATACGGTTCGAATACGGTTCTGCCGGGTTACCTATCAAAATATACTAGATACTTGTAATCAAAATTGTACTGACTATTTTTATATATATTTTCCTTAGCTTGTTTTTCAAATACTTCATTTCAAAATGAGTTATCTGCAGAACATAGAATACTCGGGTTATGTAAGTAAGAGTGCCGTAGTGTTCTCTACGGCATATTCTCTACGCAACAACGCGTAGAGGATATGACGACTACGCTGTCCAATAAGGTTGCCTATGTAAAAGTGGCCAAGTAGAAGTAAGTTAAATAAAAAGTAGGTACTTGCGGAAATATTTTGATAGGCGACCTGACAGAATCGTAATATTCTCTTGCTACTTGCTTATCTACGTAAGACTTGCATTTAGATAAAAAATAACTAAGTGAGTGTAGAAATGATACACTCTTAGACTAACGAGTGTCCTTACTAATAAACTTAATGTAAATCTGTTATAGCTAAATAGCGTTCTATCACGGATCCTCTGACTTTGGACGCGTTCAAACAGCATAGAAATCATGCAGTGAGATTCCAAGATCTCACAAGACTAATAATAAAACTTTTTTCTTGATTACTTTGACTGTTAAAACAGGTAATGAATATTTAACTAAGAGACGTGAGTTGCTTTAAAACTGATGAATGTATTAAAAGGGAACATAAATCTACCTTTTTAATCTATTTCAAAAATGACATTGAAATATCTACTGATTCCACAGATATAACAAAATATTTTTGAATTGAAAAATGAGTTTATTAATTCGCTGCGTTTTTTACTTTTTATATATATTATATTTCTTAAATAAAACGGAATTTTCTTTTAGAGAAGGTAACCTCAGCAAGCCCACGAAAGAACCTCAATTTACAACCTATAACATTAAATAGAGTTTTATTGTATCGCAGGGATATTTTTCCTATTCACCCGCGCCGCTAACATATTACTAGCTATTCTGTGCTATTACATGCTAGTTATGACGTTCAACCATTATTATGGCGCACCATAGTCAATAGGCAAAAAGTATGATAATATAATTATTTCACGGCTCATTTGGCAGTGTGTGATGTAACTGCTATCGCATTGGTATTGTTTGATAGCGTTGAATGAATGACGTATGGTATCAAATATGTTGTACAACATCGTATAAATCCAACTCGCTATCATATATCTTTGGATAAGTTTACTACATATTAAAACGGGCATCGAATTTAGTTTCTGACGTAACCGCTGGAGGCACCACTTGGTTTTTTATACAAACATTTTATGGCTTCGTTAGCAATTTTGTTAACGAATGAAGAAACGAGTAGGTAGTAGGTCGCGCGCCTGATGGAAAATACCGCCCATAAACAGACACAACACGACACAGAACATTGACAAATTATTGCATGGCACTGTACAGTAATACCCCGGACTTACGCGATAGGTGGGACCGAGCGATAACCGTGTAAGTCGAATTCGCGTAAGTCGTGGTACAAATTTGCATGTAAATACATATAAAGTATGTTTAATCGGGACCAGAGTCTAAAGAAAATAATAATTTAGACGAACGAATGATGCTTGCATTCAACAATCGAGAGTCTTTCACAGCTTCTATATTTTTTTCTTTACCATTTATAACCGTTCGGACTGTCGATTCCGGTAGGTCAATTTTCTTTGCCATATCACAAATTTTTATTTTTGCTTAGAAGTCTTTGGTAATATTCAGTTTACGCTCAAAAGACAGTGTTTTTCTTTTCTTTGTTAGGTTCAAATGACAAATTTTTTGTTTTTTTTTGGATGACATAATTTGAGGTTATCAATAAAACGCAACGTACGTAAAACAATTCCACACGGAACACGTTCGAACCTGTCGTAAACAGAACACTAACAGGGCAGAGTGGGAGAGCTGATGCACGCGGCCATCAAAAATAAAAACCGCGTATCTCCGAATTCGCGTAAAACGGGGTAGCGTAAGTCGGGGTATTACTGTACTACGTTCGTCACCCCGAAGGAAGTTGCTAAATCTGATATAATGCCAACTGGCTTCAATGTTCTTCAAATTGAAACACAGCAGGCGGAACATAGACAAAGTGGTGCTACCAACCGAGAGGGTCTCTGGCATACGAGGGACCTACTAATATGAAAACAACATTTTACGTGAGACAAACTCATGGTTAAGGCACAGATTAATTCATAGTTACTGGTGGCCACTGCTGTCAACGAGGTTAGCTGTAAAAGATTTCATTATCGCGTAAGTATTTAAAATATTTAAACAAACAAACATGCCATTGAATGAAGTTCAATGACTTGCCTTGTATCATGACACATAAAGATTACAACGGGTTTTAAAGAACAATATAATTTTGTTGGACCATCGATTATATGAGAAAAATGTAAGCTTTCATTATTTATATTTAGCTTCTTTTTACTGGTACAGGTATAGGTCACTGACCTAGTACAATCTTTACCGTTAAAAATTCACGACATCAACTTCAAAAACATTTAACAGAAAACTGACGTAAAGTAGCGGCTCGCTGCTGCGTTTCGTACGGTGAGTGAGATATATATCCGGAAGCCCAAATCCCCTCCTCTTCCCAATCCCTAATTATCCCTTTCCTTTAAGGTCGGCAACGCGTCCATGATTCTTCTGGTGGTGGGCGTACATGGGCGGTGGAGATCACTTACCATCAGGTGACCCACTTGCTCGATTGCCGGCCTATGCTATATAAAAAAAAACGAAAATCTAATAGCTCCCAATAAAATACTCACAAACTTTGACAGTTGATAGCTGTCAAATCTCTATTCCTATTTACATTTAAAAGCCGAATTGCGCGCAGCAACAGTACTTCGTCCTCCTTTATGTATATATGAATAATACGCACAATGCTTTTCTGTGCGGCATCTTCGGTTGCTCAGTCGCTTTCTAGAAGACTTCCAGACTGAGATGAAACGCGCAGACGCGACGGCGTTTATAATTATGTATTGCAAGTTTTGTTTAAAATGTTGCAAACTTTATGAATAATTACGTAGCAATTTTACCTCAAAGATAACAAATTAGCAATAATTATATTATACAAATTCTGCATCGATGATGAAAGATAGAAATGTCCGTAATAAAACTATAATACACTTAAACATAATTTAAAGCAACATAATGTTTACGACTAAGCTTTAATTACAGCCTTAAATCGCGTATATCTATCACATCCTTAAAAGAATCAGAGGTGCATGGTCTTAATACTGGTTTCGAACCTGAGACCGCACCACTCCTCTTTATATCTGTTGAGTATGTTTGTGCTCAATAATTTATATTCCATTATTGCCATAAAGATTTTTTTAATTCTTTGAGTTATGCTCTCAATACCTAGAAAGAAAGACGGAAATGCATCACTAACAAAGTCTTAAAATTCACTTAAATTAATATAAATAAATACGTGTAATCGAATGTTCTGCTAAAAAATAAACGTGTTTTAGTGTAAAGTTTGAACCTTAATGCAATCTTGGTCAATCTTACCCGTGACATTGAAACGTCCGGTCAGTTTGACTGTAAATAAACAACAGCTAATATTATACTGGCCAGGCATATTGCCAACTCGTTCAAATCCACGCTAATTTATATAAATAAAACTACTGTTCGTTGGTAAAGGCTTCACTATGCGTCCTGTTCTGTTAAAACCTTGTGCCTGCGTTTAACTATTTTCCGTTATTAAAAATCCTACAAAGTATATTTTACATTATTAACCTGCAACAAAATAAAACGATAATTATAATAAATACATCCAACAGTCACAGGTCCTGGCCTCACACTAGGTTAACCTGTATCGTGGGTATCAAGAACTTACGAGTGTTCGATCGTACATCGGTGATCAAACATCGTGTGAAACGATGGTTCATCGCAATATAACATTATGCTATAACCCACGGGAGCCGCGAGCAAAAGCTAGTATGAAATAAAATGTTTTTGTTATACTTTACCTATACAGTTTTGTATTGGGATATATTTATTTATAGTTATAAAACCTGTCCCTTGCTATTTTAACTTCGTGCATGTCACTGATCCGTCCCGTGGGTTGTATATAGCTACGAACTAGTTTCGACAAAAAATATATATACGGTGAGGTCGGTCTAGTAGTTTAACTGTTACACTGGAGCAGGTGTAACAGTAAACAGGTGTAAACAGGTGTGCCCACGATTAAGCATATTATGTTTAATTTTGAAATAATTATACCATAACGTAATTAGAACGGACTATGAGAGGTCTCAAGTTCGTTCATTTCGCGCGACCTCTTTGAAGGCCACTCACGCCTATATTCTCCGAAAGGGTAGGGCAGAGGTTTAACTAGTACATCCACATATAGCTGAGCGTATTTCCGTCCCACTATGTGATAGGGAGCGACCCTATCGCCATACCGGACACAATTTCATATTCCGGGCTGATACTGAGCATTTTGTGATTGAAAAACCCAATATGACTTTTACCTTACCCGGGGATCGAATCCGAGACCATATAGCAGCGGTAACGCATGCGCAATACAGACGTACGTATGTATTTATTGTTAATAATCGCTCGATCTCTTGGTGAAGGAATCGTTGTAAGAAAACCTTTATACTTGAAAGATCTGTATAAGAATTTCGGAGGAATCTCTGAACCCGCATCAGGCCAACATGGTAGATATGCCGAAGATCCTAGATTAGCTGGTGGGAGGATATTTGTATCCGACCGGATAGCGACCACCGTACATTGGTGCTAAAACCTGCCATAGTGGCCCACCTTGTGTGGGTCGCGTTCCAGGGTCAGCCAGTGTATATCCGGTTCTCCCCAGGGGGCTTGCCCCTGATCCTAACCCTTTTCCCATCCCTTTTTCCTTCCCCTCCCCCTTGGCCCTTTGGCAGGCCGGCATGATCTTGCCGACCTACGATGGACACATTGTTTATCGTTGGTCGACACTATTCTTGGATTGCGCTACACTTACCATCAGGTGTAGCGTAGTCACTTTGCCGAGCCAGGATAAATAAAAATATATATATATATATCCGCGATACTTTGCATACGATGTTCCGTGATATTTTTTGTTTGAAGCTGGGGAACGATAACGGCAGTTCCTTCGTCGCATGGCGGCACCGTAATACCTAGTAAGACTTCAATAATAGTATTTGTTAAATTACACATATTATTGGATAAAAACGTACATATAATAAAAAAAACATGCCCGACGTCAGTTACAAAAACATCTCCGGTTCGGTTCACCACGGGTTCAATTGTTAGGTTTCGGTACACCTTAGTTATCTGTAACTGTATACGTAACTATATATCTAACTGTAACTATATATCTATAACTTATAACAGATTTTTGCAAATATAGCTAAGGACCATCTCGACCAAACTAGCTTTTGAAGACACATTCAAATTGCAGCTTGTCTGTTGTTTGTTGCTGGTCTATTCGTTAAGGCACTGTGTCACACAGTACATTCACAAATATATAGTAATGTATAGATACTTACTCTTCTTCCACCAGCCCTTATCCGCTGCAACATGCTTTTTAACACATGTTACGGAAACATTTGGCTTATAGTTTTTACGACCGGCCGCCTGCCTGACGTCAATCCCTCTAGAAGGAATACACACCCCGACCTGAAACAAATATTTGTGGATGACATTAACATTTGTCTGCAAGATGTTGTTTTTGAGTGGTAGAACCACGCTGTAGACAGTTTTGTCTACAGCATGAATGGGCTGGCTCGACCGGGTTGTTACCACTGTCTCACAGAAAACCGACGTAAAGTAGCGGCTTGCTGCTGCGTTTCGTACGGTGAGTAAGATATCCGGAAGCCCAAATCCCCTCCCCTTCCCAATCCCTAATTATCCCTTTCCTTTAAGGTCGGCAACGCGCCCATGATTCTTCTGGTATTGTGGGCGTAGATAAGCGGTGGAGATCACTTACCATCAGGTGACCCACTTGCTCGATTGCCGGCCAATGCTATAAAAAAAAAATAAGATGCAGCAAAGATGCAAGCATCACACTCAGGTACTTGCCCGCTGCGCCACGGAGGTAATATAGGATCTAACAATTATAACATCTCAAATATCTAAAAACTTTGCCTCCGAATAAGGAAACACATTAGACTGTTGAAAAGTTGCCGGCCCCGTCATCATAATTGTATAAAATGATAAAAATATTTTAATCGCTCAATAAATCATGCAAACCATCTCAACTCTTTGACCTTTAGAAATCCTAAGAGTCAATTTGAATTAATATAATTCGCGAACCAATGACGTCGAAGTGAAATCTTCACAGCAAAGATACTTATGGACCTCCATACAAACAAGAAAGATATTTTAGAAGTGTGTCATTTTTATGTTTCGTTATACAGGGTTATTTTTAAAACACTGCCAACCTCGCAGGGCCATATAGCTGACCCCATAAGGAACAACTTTTGTTCTACGAGTTTGGACATAACTCAATACATAAGAAAAAAAATGATTTTACAAGTCTTTGTTATGTAGTGTTTTTGTTCGTACGTCTACGTGTAGGTATTATCGATCGAGACGGCGCGGCCGGTCATTGAACTAACGCGCGCGCCCGCGTGTATTACGTAATCTGCGCGTAGGTAAAATTCAAGACGGAAATTAAATTCATAATTATTTTTGTATGAGAATAAAATCTAACAAATTATGAAAAGTCGTAGAACAAAAGTAGTAGCAAATGACCTTAGGAATCTAGTCCTGCGAGGTTGTCAGTGTTTTAAAAATAACCCTGTATATGTTATGTTGTTTTATTAAACTGACTGGATGCCGCAGTTGTATTGCGGACGCGGTAAGACTGCTATAATGAGGGTTCGATCCTCGGGTCGGGTAAAAGTGATATTGGGTTTTTCTATCACGACATGCTCAGTATCCAGTGTGAAATTGTGCCCTGTATAGCGATAGGCCCGCCCCCTATCACATCATGGGACGGAGAAATGCTCGGCGAAATGTCGGTGTACTGGTTACACCTCTGCCTAACCTTTCGGGGATTACAGGCGTGAGCACGTATTTAAGTATGAAGAGTTGAGCAGGTCGCTCGGCTGGTGTTAAGCGCCACGCCTGCGCTTGTCACCCCGAGACATATTCTCATAACGCCCAGTGATTTCACCAAATCCACCGTCAAATCATGCCAGGAAAGCCGTGGCGTTAAACAGGGATAACGCCAGGCAGATGAAAGATTATTTAACAAAAATATTCTCCAACTAAGAGAGTTCATCGCATGACGAAGGCGAGAATTTGACAGAAAATTATATTTATGAGATATCAAAATCAAATTCTGTTATATAGACTACTTTGTCGTACCAAAAATTCTCCATCTATATGGGCATTTATTTAATAAAAATATTCGTACTTAACATAAGGCGAAGTTGGCCAAAAAATCTAAGCATTCAACAAATTCAATTCCTTCGTTAAATATTATGGCCATGGATTCTATTCTTATGACAGCTTTGACCTCGGTTCCGGTCGCATGGAAGTCTTATCCATCATATTTCCGGAATAAAATTAGCACATAAACTATATATCAAAGGATATAATAATTATATACATAGCTAGTTTACAGGTCGGACAGTATGCAAAAATGATGTCAAGACGTTGCTGTGTGTGTGAAGTACAAGCAAAAAATAATCTTTCAAATTTACTTTTTAGGAAATTCCCTAACGTCGTACGTCGTGCCAATATCAAAAAATTGTTTAATGTATTATTGATTTACTGCTACTGGATATAAATTTGAGTTATTTCGTCTGAAGTAAGAAGAGGTTTAAAGAAACATTTTATTTTATTTTAATTTTATTTATTGATTTTAGGGTTTCCAAAAGGAGATACACATAATGAGGCATAAAAAAACGTACATTGTCGAATAAATCAAGTATTCCCCCGTAAACAGGCAACCACAACTTACAATTAGTAGCTTACAAAGTTAACAATTAATTAAACAACAATTATTAATTATATAAACATTTAACAAAATATGAAACAATTTAAATAAAATAAGTCAAACAATATAAATTTAAACATGAACATTTACACATATTATTGCTTATTGTTATACAAATGGCATGCTATCACGTGTCGATGTTATATTTGTGTTTAATTTTATTTGTGGTTTTCCTCTCTGATTCATTCAAAATGTTTTTGTAACCGGCTGTATTTTTTTTTTCATTTATCGTCGTGGCCAAAGAATAAGGGCCTTACCCATAAACGTTACTTAGCATCGATTAGTTCAACTCTCTTTTGTCTTTCTCTGTCTAAGCAATATATAAAGTGGGTAGGAAGAGACAAATATCAGTGTTTAACTAATCATTGTTATAATATTATATTTATATAAGTAACGCACTATCGCCCGGATTCTGATAAATACAATGACGCTTTATTCAAATAATAATTATTATCAAAAAATAGGAATAGTGGATGTTAATTTTTTTTTTTTTAAATCGTGAACCAGGTTAGTTTTTTAGGTTTTTTCTTAGGTTTTCTTAGGTTTTTACAAGCAAAAATCCCGTAGAAAAAGCACTTTTAGTATTTGATAATTTAAAACATTCAGGGCATCTTATTACATTTTCTTTCTATCAAACTTTATTCGGATTACTAGGTATATTTAAAAAAAATTGCCCAACCGTTCTCAAGTGATGCCGTTACCATCGAACAATATTCAATCTATAATAATAATATATTTTATTCACAAACATCTTGCCACACTAATAGATGTTCTGGTGGTAGGTCCCTCGTATGCGAGAGGCCGTCTGGGTTGGTACCACCGCTTTGTCTATTTCTGCCGCCAAGCAACAGTGTATAAGCACTGTGGCGTTTCAGTTTGAAGGACATTGAAGCCAGTGAAATTACTGGGCATTATGAGACCTAACATCTCATGTCTCGGGGTGACGAGCGCAGTTCAGTGCCATGCAGTGCTTTGTAATTCAAAGTTCTGTGTGGTGTTGCTTCTGTTTATGAGTAGGCGTGGTGCTTACCATCAGGCGAGCGCCTTGCTCGTCTCGTCATTCAATGAAATAAAAAAAAAATGTGACTGACAAAAACGTGAGATAAACTATTAAGTGTGTGATGTGTTTTTTTATTTGTTGTTATTTTTATGTTTGTGTGTAGAAAAAATAAATTATATAAATGTTCTTTTAAATGGTTATCAAATTTCACGTCCTAATATAGCGGAGCGATCCGCTCTGCCGTAATAGTCACACATGTCCTTTAATGATTTGTCATTTTATTATTTCAAGTCTTAGCAAAATGACACATGATTGACAAGTAGTGCTTGTTACGACACCCAACCAGATTAGTATAACAAGTAAGTGTGACAGTCACGCGTCTCGGTGCGACGAAATATCACGGAAGTGTGGACGCACCTTATAATAGTCCAGATACAATAAAGTCTTAGGTCTCGCGACCATGAAATCTCCCCATAAGGGGCTTTAAAGTAATTACCAGACGAAAATAATTGCAGACATAAAATATGATTTGTAAATGAGATAATGAAGATGTGATTTCGCATTTACTGCAACACAATTGAATATCATGGTAAACGAGCACCTTATTACAAAATGTAGCTCTAATCATGTCATCTTGACCTCCATCATACAATTATGTATATACTAGCTGTCCCTCGCGGTTTCACCCGCGCTCATGTAACTGCTCCACTGAGTGTAGTTTTAAAAAAAATCCGTACTGTACTATAATATGTACGTATTATACATATAAACCTTCCTCATGAATCACTCTATCTATAGCTGAAAACTGCATTAAAATCCGTTGAATAGTTTAAAAGATCTAAGCGAATAGACATCGGAACCGACTTCATTTTATACTATGTGAAGATAACATTGCACAATGTTTTGTTATCTTATTATATAAAAAATTCGTGTCACGTTGTTTGTTCGCGATGAACTACACTAACCACTTACCTAAACTACTGAACCGATTTTAATCAAATTTTGCAAACTGTGCGTGTTGCAAGCACACCGTTTGCAAAAATTTCTCAAGTTTGTTCCAACTTGAGAGATAGGATATCTCAATTTATATTTTTATAGCAAACTAGCTGTCCCTCGCGACTCCGCCCGCGTGATCTGCTTTTTCCGGGATAAAAGTAGCCTAACAGTGGCGCCATGTGTCGAAAATTGATCGTACCCTCTCAGAAACCTTCGTGGGCACAACAATTTTTTACCATACTTAACCAAAGACAAAATTACGTTTAGCTGTCATTTAATTTTTGTTATTCCACTGTCATTTGCGTTTTGTGTCATGTCAGATATGTTTTTGTTATACCACGTTTTATAGTGACTTGAGGGAAACGCGGTCGAACGGGATAAAAAGTATCCTATGTCCGTCTCCTGGTTCTAAGCTACCTCTCCACCAATTTTCAGCTAAATCCGTTCAGCCGTTCTTGAGTTATAAGTGGTGTAACTAACACCACTTTCTTTTATATATATATAGATAGATTATAATGACAAAGAGTTCTGAATTATCTGTGAGTTCCATAAGATTCTAACAGATGGCGTTGTAAGGTAATTTATCGGCTGGATTGAGTAAGTATCCAATAGATGGCACATACGCGAATAGTTTAGATACTACAATATAATTAACGTAATTAGCCACAGCAACGCGTAGCCGGATCTGCTAGTAAAAAATATGGCATGGTAAAGAAACTTAATAACACAATGACAACATGCGGCTTTCGTTATCTAGGTACTTGAGTTGTTAGTAGCATAGCTTTTAAGTATCTACCTATGTCCTGAATTGCTGTTAGAACGTATTATTCATGCTACCCGCTTGACAGAGTGTAGGATAGCCAGCTCAGAAAGGTGTCGCAGCATTTTTGACTAGGGTTATCAACTGACTTCAAAAAAAGGAGGAGGTTCTCAATACAGCGAGTTTATTTTTATTTTTATAACATTTGCTTTTTTATGTATGCACATCAATTTGTTCGCCAAATCGGGGCCGGTTTTGTCAGAAAAAAACATTCGATAGTGTTTAGCTACGATGTGGTCTCATATCAATTTGTTTAAGATCTCATGATGGAATATGAAGTAAAGAAATTAAACCCCTTAACAATAGCTTTGTCGTCGCAATTGCGCTGGAAGTAGGAATTTACATACCATAACTAACACCGAAAAATGAAAAATAAAATAAGTTTTAACAAAACTAAAAATCGGCTTCAATAATAATTACAGTGAAAAGTCAATAATAATAATTTCTACAGGTTTCCTTGGAATCGGTGCCATTTCAGTCCTCCGGTCATCTCACTGACCGTACGAAACGCAAAAACGATCTGCTAGTCACGTCGATTTTCTGTGAGACAGTGGTAATAAGCCAGCGCGGCCCATTCATGCTGTAGACAGAAATGTCTCCAACCTGGCTGCATCATGAACGCATTTCCATAATTAATACTTTGGTTGCAGGAAAAAAGACAATCCTGAAAGAAGTGTCAGGGTTGTTCAAGTCGGGGCATCTGACGGCGATAATGGGTCCATCGGGAGCAGGAAAATCATCGTTGATGAACGCACTGACAGGATTCTCGTAAGTCACTTATTTTGATTCCTTTTCCTATAAAAGTGACAATTAGATATTAACCTTACCGGCATATACGTCAGACGTCAATAACAGCTTCAACGACTGAACAAATCATAGCTAAGATCGGTTTCGATTAAATTGGCTTTCAAACAAAAAAAAAACAACATTCAAATCGGTTCAGGCGTTAGAGTTCATTTGTATAGGCGCTACAATGCGATAGATACATACACACACAGAGAGACAGATAAAGGGGTCAAACTTATAACATTCCTCTTTTTTATCAGGAATTAGTGGTTATTTGTCTCGATGCCGGAATTAAACCCGCGAACTCTCGCTTCGAGGCCGACAACTCGACCAATGCGCCACGTAGGATGTCTTTTACACAAAACACTGGAATAAGTTGCGGTCTTTTTTATCCTGTAATTACAAAACAATGTATAAGAGTTACTTGATCTAACCAATTATGACTCATAAAAAACTATATGTATAAAACTTTATAATATGTTTTGTGAACGATTCAAAAAATGTATAAGAGTTAGGTATTTGATCTAACCAATTATGACTCATAAAAAACGATACACATCTTCATAATATGTTTAGTGAATGGTTGATAGCACCTTCTAGATTCATATGCTCGTGGGTGGATACTTGTATCCGACCGGATAGCGACCACCGTACACTGGTGCTAAAACCTGCCATAGTGGTCCACCTTGTGTGGGTCGCGTTCCAGCGTCAGCCAGTGTATATCCGGTTCTCCCCAGGGGGCTTGCCCCCTGATCCTAACCCTTTTCCCATCCCTTTTCATTTCCCTCCCCCCTGGCCCTTTGGCAGGCCGGCATGATCTTGCCGACCTACGATGGACACATTGTTTATCGTTGGTCGACACTATTATTGGATTGCGTTGCACTTACCATCAGGTGTAGAGTAGTCACTTTGCCGAGCCAGAATAAAAAATAAAAAAAAAAAAAAAAAAACAGTTTTCATCAATCCTTACTATTTTTCTTAAAAAGTTAATTCCAACTGTCACAATAAATTCATGCAGGCAACTGAACGCTAGTGCACAGTGCAGTGTGCTGGTGTAGTTAGCGAGTTGTCGACTAAAAAATAAATAACAGCCTCCGTAGCGCAGCGGGCGAGTAGCCGGCTGTGAAGCGATAGGCCACGGGTTCGATCCCCGCACCGAGACAAATGTTTGTGTGATCCACAAATATTTGTTTCGGGGGTCTGGGTGTTGTGAGACCGAAAGTCTCTCGTAGTTCCTGATACCCACGACACAAGACTCGTATCTTACTGTAGGGTCAGGACTATGTATGTTGGGTTTATTTATGAAAAAAAACCTCAGCTTAGATCACGTAGCTGTGTGAAACTTATATAGTAGCATAGTGTATAATGGTCGATACATAAATATGTGAAAGCCCCCAAAACCTTGACAGCTAAACCAACACTAGTTTGTTGTCTCGCATCTCGCTCATAGAGTGTTGTTTCAGGACCAAGGGCGTGACGGGCACGCTTCGGGCCGGCGACAGCATCTGCAGATTCAGCAATAAGTCTAACAGTCTCCATTCGCTCAAGGAGTACAGGAAGAAATCCTGTTATATCCTGCAGGATGACCGACTTAATCCATTATTCACCGTTATCGAACTGATGCGGTTCGCTGCCGACATGAAGCTTGGCAACACACTTGCCGACAAACTAAAACTTACCGTCGTAAGTAGTTTTTGTTGTACGCTAAATTGCCACACTCATTTTATTTCAAATAGTTTTTATATTTTCATAGTGCCTTTTTTATACATTGAGCTATTAAAATTAATGCTTTATTATAGCTGTTTTTTATAATGATCCGGTTTCTGTAAAAATTAATTCCATTCATAAAAAAAACAGTACTGTATTTAATTTTATGGACGCTATTGCATTTTTGATGTTCTCGAATTTAGGTACACACTATCATTAAAGTAAGTACACATGTACACATTGAAATCGCTATACGCTCATAATTATAGACTAAAGAATAATTACTAACTAATCTTGGTAGGTATTTAATCGAACAAGGTTTCGACCATTTAAGGTTCTCAATATTTTTCGCAATCTATAAATTCTTCTTTGAACGCACCTTATTCAAACATTGGTTGCATTTTCAATTTCTGGGACAGAAATACCACCGGCCGTCCTGATTGAACCTCAATTCATTATAAGCCGCAATGTGTGAGCAGTAATCATGAAAAATCTTTGGAAATTTGGTATCCCAAGAAATCCACATGGTTCTGAACTTCACTGTCTCATAAAAACCGACGTAAAATAGCGGCTTGCTTCTTACATGAAATCAAAATATTACTACTTAGTTAAAACTTAAATGATTAGAAGATTTATCAGTAGAGGGCTTAATGAAACGAACCGTTATTAACAGGAAATAAAATACATTGCTATTATTCCATCAGTCATTTTAGATGACTTGAGTTTATTTTCTCATAAGGAAATAATATTATAGTGTAGATTGGACTAAAATACAATAAAACTGATATATAGCTTAGCAATTCATGTTCTCCCATTTCATTTTGGATTGTTGAATAAAACACCATTTGGATTATGAACTATTAATGTTATAACAAAACTAAAAAATGCAGAAAAGTGAAAAAATAAGTCGTAAATAAGTCGATGCCGATCAACTGAATCAATTATTTTTGACTTATCAGTAGTACGTTTTTGAGTTTTTTCACCTTTTTAATACCTACAATAAATAACCTCCAAATTTATCTATTTTATTTTGTTCAAGATAAACGAGGTGCTGATCACTCTAGGGTTGGCGGGTACCGAGAATACAAGATGTGGCAATCTGTCAGGTGGACAAAGGAAACGCCTGTCCATCGCCGTAGAACTTATTGATAACCCACCAGTAGTGTTCTTGGACGAACCTACTACGTAAGTAACTTGGTGTTTTAACTCTGTATTATATTTTGACGCCATTATAACAACCCTAGTATGGGTAGGCAATAAGGTAGTCGAAAACACAGTACTTTTCGAGCCGCTGTGTCGTAGTTTACAAAAGTAAGTTGCGCTTCGTCCGTGGCTCTGCGAGCAAGCGTAGTTAAATTGAACCAAACACTTTAGACTAATATTGATATTTTACGGATCCTCTGGTTTTATTAGTAAACAGATCACGCAATTCATTTACATACATTATAACTATTGCAAACACATTGGCACATAAATATACGGCAAATTTGCAATTGTAATTCTGTTAGGTGATGATAAATTTTACAAACGAGCGAATGCGGGCGGTACCTACGCCTTTTGTAATAGATTTATTTCGACATTACAATGAATTACATACATAATGCGTAAGACGAATAAACGAACCTAAATACTCCTATTTAGTAAAATATATTTTAGTTTACAATACAATAAAAGTGAAAGACATTGAATATTACATATATGCTTTCATTCTCTTTGGATTACAATTTTAGACTAGCCAATTTCAAAAGCTAGACAATTAAAGTAAATGTAACCCTGGATACAGACATGAGGCATTGCTTGTAAGATGTCTTAAATGAGGCATAAGGATGGATTTCATATCCATATAATACCATGTAATACGGTATAATATAGTCAATACATCAATTATATTTGTGTATACTTTTAAAATTAGCTTATTGTACACTCTTAACTGCCCTTTCTTTCTCCTTCTTTCATCTCCATCCCATGGTTGCCTGTAAGACATTGCCCTGAGCGATAAGGCCGCCAATTGTACTTCTAATATTAGTTACATTTTAGTGTTATGTACTGTACTCCTTGTGTACAATGAAGTTTAAAATAAATAAAATAAATAAATAATTAATATAGTGTAAGAGGTGTTTGTTCAGGGGCATCGTTCTCCCCAGAGGAGGTGGCGTCAGGCAGGCAGCCGGCCCGGTCGTAAAAACTACAATTGAAACTTCTTTGTAAATGTGTTAAACGCATGTTACGCCAACCCAACTACACATGGGATAAGGGCAGGTGGACGAAGAAGATAATATGGCGTCAGAGGAAATTTATATCTTGCTAGCTTTTGGTCGCGGCTCCGCCCGCGTGATTTTCATACAAACTTTCATCCCCTATTTTATCCCCTTGGGAGTAGAATTTATTAAAATCCTTTCTTAGCGGATGCCTACATCATAACATCTAGCTGCATGCCAAATTTTAGCCCGATCCCTCCAGTTGTTTGGGCTGTGCGTTGATAGATCACTATGTCAGTCAGTCACCTTTGAGTTTAGATTTAAACAATGAATGAATAATAAATTAGAATAGATAAGGACTACCCAGACAGCATCTCACATACATAGGAGTGAAACAAATTACATAATACAAGGCTGATTGTATTGTTATTTTTACAGAGGACTGGACAGTCTGACATCAGGACAATGTATGAAACTGTTGAAGAATTTGGCGCGCGACGGCCGCACCATCGTCTGCACGATACACCAGCCTCCCGCCTCCATTTACTCTATGTTTGATCAGGCAAGTGAATGGAAGTCTGGCTTAAAAAATATTAAATTAACTACCTAATTGCCGACCTTTGCGAGATTGTTTGTTAATATTATCTTACTGGAAGTTCTGGAAAAGGTTCTATTTTAGAAAAATTCATTCAAAATGACTATGAAGTCATCAAAGGTTTGAATGAAAATTAACAATACGGCGAATTGTCGTCTTGTGATTAGTGTAATGTCCCATTTGGGGATTATCCATCCCATTATCGCATGGCACAGACCAGAAGTTAACATAAAACTCTTGTTTACGATCGCGTCGTCATACGATTTAAATGAAAAAAAACGAAAAACACGCTGTTATACAAAATCTAACTAAAAAATAGATTTAAATTTAAGACAAATAAGGAATTATATATAACGCTGCTCTTTTCTAAACAAATTTACAATATTTGCACTACATTAAAATATTGGATATTTAAATAAATTTAAGTTCAATTCAAGGGGTGTAAGGGGGTCCAACCACCGTCTTCCGGACTCCAAGCCAACCTCACCTGCCCGTGGTGCACCCTGCTGGTTAACGGACGAGGCTCTGGCGACCGGCTGATGGCGGTATAACCATCGTAGTGATGGCGTAGCTAAATGCGACAGGCTGATGATGGGCAGCAGCATCTTCAGCGCAAGAAGCTACGCCTCTGCGCTCGCCAACCCGCCTGCCAAGCGTGGCGAGTAACGGCAAAACCTCCTTATGATAAGTCAGACAAGAACCAGGCCCCCAGTCCCCGGCAGCCCCGCTATTCCTAGTTCTGGTAGCAGCTACGGTAACGGCGGGGCAGGGGGTGCTAAGAATCCCCGGGTAAGATCCCGCTACCACCCCCGACGACGACTGGCCCTGGTAACACACAACATTCGCACTATGAGGACTGACGAGAAGATCCTTGAGCTGGAAGAAGAAATGAGTAGGTTACGATGGGACATCTTGGGATTATCAGAAGTCCGAAGGAACGGGGAGGACACGATAATCCTCAAGTCTGGTAACCTACTCTACTACCGGGGTGGCGATCAACAATCTCGAGGTGGTGTCGGATTTCTCGTCCACAAGTCCCTCGTTAACAACATTGTTACCATCGAAAGTGTGTCGAGCAGGGTAGTATACCTTATACTCAGAATATGTGAGAGATATTCGTTGAAGGTCATACAGGTATATGCGCCGACCTCGACACACCCAGATGAGGAAGTAGAGGAGATGTATGACGACATTAGTCGGGCCATACACACCTCCGAAACCTACTTCAATGTTGTTATGGGGGATTTTAACGCAAAACTGGGCAAGAGAAGAGGTGAGGAGCTGAGAGTGGGGCAATTTGGATATGGGCAACGAAACCACAGGGGACAAAGGCTGGCCGATTTCCTGGAGAAAGAGGGGCTCTTTGCGATGAACTCTTTCTTTCAGAAGCCGCCTCACAGGAAATGGACCTGGATGAGCCCGGATGGTTCTACAAGGAACGAGATAGACTTCATCTTGACGACGAAGAGACGGATACTCAATGATGTCTCTGTGATCAACAGGGTGAAAACCGGAAGCGATCACCGAATGGTAAGGGGCACATTGAGTATCGACGTCAAGGTAGAAAGACGTCGCTTGATGAGGTCTATGCTCCGCCCTACTCGCGCCCATATTCAAAACCCCGAGAGCTTTCAGCTTGAACTGGCAAACCGCTTCTCTTGCCTAGATAGCTGCGTAACTGTGGACGAATTCAATGACGGGTTGGTAGAAGCTGTCCGCACGGTGGGTTCTAAATTCTTTAGACCCCGTCGTAAAAATCGACCTCAGAAACTCTCGGTCTCGACGCTCGAGCTCATGGCCGAACGTCGATCTATGGCGCTGCAGTCTTCCGATGACGCTGAGGCATATCGGCAGCTCAATAGACGAATATGGAAATCCTTGCGACACGACGTCCGCGCTCACAACTCCGCGAGCATAAAGGAGACGATCGAGCAAAACAAAGGCTCCAAAGTGTTTGCAAAGGACCTGTCTATTGGGCAAAGCCGAATGA
Source organism: Amorpha juglandis (assembly GCA_949126905.1). Lineage (NCBI taxonomy): Eukaryota > Metazoa > Arthropoda > Insecta > Lepidoptera > Sphingidae > Amorpha > Amorpha juglandis. The sequence goes on along the minus strand of OX421374.1, from coordinate 13,636,216 downwards.
CAAAGCTGAAGACGGAAGATGGCAGTGTAGCATCGACCAAGGCAGAGGTGTTGAGAGAGATCGAGAGCTTCTACGGACAGCTTTATACCTCGGTTGCCAAACCCGTTACCTGCTCGGCTAAAGATCCAAGAGCCGAGCTGGTCCGGCACTACAGCGAAGACATCCCGGACATCAGCTTGTGCGAGATTCGGATGGCCCTCGGACAGCTCAAAAACAACAAGGCGCCGGGCGAGGACGGAATTACTGCAGAGCTTCTGAAAGCGGGCGGAGCGCCGGTACTGAAAGTCCTTCAGAAGCTCTTTAATTCCGTTCTGCTCGAGGGCGTAACGCCTGAGGCATGGAACAGGAGTGCGGTGGTACTGTTCTTCAAGAAAGGTGACAATACCTTGTTAAAGAATTACAGGCCCATCTCACTCCTGAGCCATGTGTATAAGTTGTTTTCGAGGGTTATCACGAATCGTCTCGAGCGCAAGTTAGATGACTTCCAGCCTCCCGAACAAGCCGGTTTCCGAAAAGGTTATAGTACCATAGACCACATTCATACGCTGCGGCAGGTTATACAAAAAACCGAGGAGTATAACTTGCCACTTTGCTTAGCGTTTGTGGACTATGAGAAAGCCTTCGATTCGATCGAGACCTGGGCAGTGCTGCAGGCTCTCCAGCGGTGCCACATCGACTATCGGTATATCGAAGTGTTGAGGTGCTTGTACAACAACGCCACCATGTCGGTCCGAGTACAAGAACAGAGTACGAAGGCTATTCCACTACAGAGAGGCGTGAGACAGGGAGATGTTATTTCTCCGAAACTGTTCACTGCCGCGCTGGAAGATGCCTTCAAGCTCTTGAACTGGAAAGGATTCGGCATCAACATAAATGGCGAGTACATGACTCACCTCCGCTTTGCCGACGATATCGTGGTCCTTGCGGAATCGCTGGAAGACCTGAGTACAATGCTCGAAGACCTCAACAGAGTTTCTCAACGGGTGGGCCTCAGGATGAACATGGACAAGACGAAGGTGATGTCGAACGTCCATGTTGTGCCCACCCCGATTGCTGTTGGAAGCTCATCTCTCGAAGTTGTCGACGAATATGTCTATCTAGGACAAGTAGTCCAACTAGGCAGGTCCAACTTCGAGAGAGAGGTCAATCGTCGAATCCAGCTCGGCTGGGCAGCGTTCGGGAAACTTGGCAAGGTCTTCTCGTCCAAAATACCTCAGTGCCTGAAGACTAAAGTCTTCGATCAATGTGTGTTACCAGTGATGACATACGGCACTGAGACGTGGCCTCTAAATATGGGCCGTATAAGACGGCTCACAGTCACTCAGCGAGCTATGGAGAGAGCTATGCTCGGTGTTTCTCTACGTGATCAAATCAGAAATGAGGAGATCCGTAGAAGAACGAAAGTCACCGACATAGCTCAGCGAATTAGCAAGCTCAAGTGGCAGTGGGCAGGCCACATATCTCGCAGAACCGATAACCGATGGGACAGAAAGGTTCTGGAATGGAGGCCACGTACTGGCAAGCGCAGCATTGGACGTCCACCTACAAGGTGGACAGACGACCTGATAAAGATCGCAGGAAGTCGCTGGATGCAGGCCGCTTCCAACAGGTCGGTCTGGAAATCTTTGGGAGAGGCCTATGTTCAGCAGTGGACGTCTTGTGGCTGATGATGATGATGATGATGAAGTTCAATGTATGCTAATGTGAAACGTTTTATACAGTAGGCAAACTAGAGAGGAGGTAGAGGAAAAAGAATAAAATTATAATATTTTGTGCATGATCCTCAAGGCTAATATGAATAAAATAACTATAACAAGCAGTAACAGTTCACTTCTAAGACTATAATATTTTATTCACCTAACCTTGTACGCTAACGCGTTGTAAACATAGTGAAAAATATCCATAGAGCCGTAATTGGTTTAGAGTTTGATATAAAAACTCGGCGGTAGACCCGAGTGACATTGAAGCAGGGTTGCTGCAGTCTGGAAGTGTTTCAGTTTAGAATCAGTATTGCCAGATCAAAATGACACAAATACCGAACAACCCAACGAAGAAAATTACTGAGTTGAGGTGTGAATACGATGCAACATAGCAAATTGTATTTATGTTTGTTTTGTTGCATTCTTGCTAATTACAACGTTAATTGCTACGTTTATTTCTACGGGTTGCAATATTCAAAGGCAACGATGGGTCAGGATTTCCTTTTGCCTGGCGATGTGCCAGCTTAAGGGTCCGTCATGATTTGACAGTAGATTTGCACAACCCGCAACGGTAACCGAGTTTCGCCATTGCCTTATCGGTTAATCTGTCTACCACTTCTAAATGAATCGCATTTAATTTAATTAATAATTGTCGGCGCCGTATCAGAGTTACCTCCCAGATCCATGGTAAAATGGAAAACACTTGTCCTTTTAAAGTACTTTTATTTGTTACAACACAAGTTATAGAAAATTACTGCTCCCTGCTGCTGATCACCCATGGTTTTAATAGCAATTCTTACAATAGAAATTGACAATCAAACATATCTGATTTTAATTTGAAACTAGTTTGAAACAAAACAAATAAATATTATAAAAATTAAAAGCTCTTTACATATTTAATTGGATAATTATTATAAATCACAAAGGAATTACAACAGTTTTATCACATTAATTCAAAATTAGCGGATGTACACAAATAGGTACTATTTTACAATAGGTGGTAACAATATAATAAAACTGTTGTTTTGTACTCTGCACGAAATATTAAAATCAAACAAATATTTAAATCACATCAGAGTATTTGAACATAAATTTAAGAAAGTTAATTAATTATTAACAATTCTTAATTTCAACACATTTCCGGTAGTTGATATTAACTTTGTAACATAGCAGTATAAACAGTTAAAAATTATGAAAACATGTTGATAAATTGCCAAATAATTTGAAAGTATTACTGAAATTGCTTTAATTACAAAATTGAATCAATATCAATACTTCCGGCTATAACAATAAGTATATTTTTATTTGACATCAATACAGGGCGGTATGAAAGTGCGCCCATATATACTATCGTGAAAAATATATCGAACCAATTATACTTCGATATTTTTGTTATACCAAACAGCGAATATGGTGCTGAAATACCGAACAGTTTAGTAAATTACCAAGCCAGAGTTACTACTCGGCTACGGTTTTGTGCTGCCCTGCCACCGCTGGCATTCGCCTTCTGCTGACAGCTGATGTTTATTTTATTGATTTCAATGGAAAAAAATACGTACATCACTAGTATCGCTGCGGTTTTGGAAGAAATGTCGTTGCCGTCTGCCGCCTGCTTTGGAATAATACTTTTAGTCAATCGCATTATAGTGAGCTGGTGTGCTGAGGTCTGGGGTTCGATCCCCGGGTTGGGTAAAATTGTTATTGGGTTATTCTATGACGAAATTCTTAGTAACATCCCGGAGTCCGAAATTGTGCCCGATATGGCGATATGCTCTACTCTGGGATAAATTTCAAACCTTATCTCAAATTGATTTATTAAATTCCAAATACATGCAGGAAATTATTATGCGTAAGTACAAATGGACAAACTGGTCGCAATTACACTATCGAGGTTAATCAAGTTTACAAGGTGAGCTAGGAGATGTGGATTTTAATTTCATATTCAAACTAATGTATGTAGGTAAATGTCGCACATGCGTGTAACCCTTGCTCGCGTATTCATAAACGTTACTATGAGGCCTTATATTGAGCGCGAACACATATTGACCATTTTGTCTTTTTTTATAGCATAGGCCGGCAAACGAGCAAGTGTCACCTGATGGTAAGTGATCTCCACCGCCCATGTACGCCCACCACCAGAATAATCATGGGCGCGTTGCCGACCTTAAGGCTGCGGTTAGACGACGCGAAAAATTTCGTGCGGCCGCACAAAATTTTTCAGTCATAGCAAATGTATGTCTTATTAACTAGGACTTAACGCTGAAATTCTTTGTGAGTAACCAACCGTCGCGTTTACACGATCGCGCAGTCGCCGCGTGGTTGGAGCGTTGCGAAGAGTTAAACATTATGGCTTAGTCAATAGAGTTTACATTAGTTTTTCGAGTGATTCGAGCGAGGCGCGATCGCCGCGCGACCGTAACGCGGTGGGATTCCTTGTCATATAAACGCGCCCTAAAGGAAAGGGATAATTAGGGATTGGGAAGGGGAGGGGATTTGGTCTTCCGGATATCTCACTCACCGTACGAAACGCAGCAGCAAGCCACTACTTTACATCAGTTTTCTGTGAGACAGTGGTAACGACCCGGTGGAGCCAGTTCATTCATGCTGTAGACAAAACTGTCTACCGCGTGGCTCTACCACTCAAAAAAACGTCTTTGTCTAAACGCTATTGGTTCATTTTTGGCGCTAAATAAAAACAGTGTCTTAATTCGACACCTACGTAAGTGTTTGAATACGACTTACGAGCCTTCTTTGCTGCTTGGTCTTGGATGTTTGTTCGCTGTATGTTTACATACATCCTTTGCACTACAAATATGTTTGCATACAACAACGGCTTTACTAGTAGCAAGTCTAATCTTGCTAAAGGTTATATTGATTTTAAAAGATCTACAGATAGTATCTCAACTAAAAGTCTTGTCTAAAGGACTGCCTCGGTAGTGCATTTGTTAATACTCGGCACGACTTCTGCGCTAAGGTCTCAGCCCGGAGTCTGGAATTATGACGATGTCGATTGACTCGCCCCCATCACATCATGGGGTGGAAATAAACTGGGCAAAATGTGGGTATACTGGTTACAACTCTGTCTACCCTTTCCAGGATTACAGGCGTGAGTGCTTGTGTGTGTAAGTTTACCATACCATATCTGGTTTTTTTATGGAGACCGACATAAATTCAAAATTTACACAGTATGTAAGGTCTAATTGTTATACACTAATCAAATGTGTGTCAATTAAAACCTAACCTGGTACTGCATTTTTGTTTATGACAGCGAAAGTGTAAATTGTAATATTTTCGATATAGTTACAGTATTAGAAATTCATAAAACATACAGTGTAAGGCGCCAAGGTGATCTATTTCTTTATACCTGATGGTAATTGATCTTGACCACCCATGAACGCCCACAATACTAGAATAATCATTGATGCATTGTAGATCTTAAAGCAAATGGATAACATAATATAAGGATTGGGTAGTGGAGGAGATTTAGGCCTCCGGATATATCGCGTATAGTACGAACCCCAACAGAAAGCTGCTTTTTTAACACGCTTTTATTAGCTTCAGACGTATGTATGTTGGTATGTTGGTATGTTGGTATGTTGGTATGTTGGTATGTTGGTATGTTTGTATGTTTGAATGTTGGTAGGTTTGTCTGTAACTTGTCTTTGAACGTGATTTTGACCTACTTCAAAACGTCGGATAAAATCTTGACAGCGCGATGTAATATGCCAGTGGCGCCATCTCATGATTTTTTCAGTCAACTTGTAGCTTAAATGCAATAAAGGTGGCGCTGGTTGTTTTGTTGTGTTATTTTGATACGAGTTTAGAACAAAATAAATAAATATTGTAAAAATTAAAACTTCCTTAAATATTTCATGGAATAATTGTTATAAATTACAAATTGATTACCTACAACTGTTATTAAAATTACTTCAGTAGTAAGGGATGTTCGCAAAACACTTTTTTTAACACGCTTTTTTATATTATTTACAATTAGTGGCAACAATATAATAGAACATTGGATTATAGTCTACATAACACATTAAAATAAAACAAGAAAGAAAAATCAAGAGATGGCGCCACTGGCACATTTACATCGCGATGTCAAGATTCTCCAGCGAATCATTACCTCCGACGCTTTGTATGAACAATGGGTGTTGTACATCGATATATAAAAAAAAGGAGGATAGAACGCTACTAATATCGTCAGTGATGCAGGTTTATGATATATGTGTGTGAAAGTTGAGGGATACCAGATAAATGAAAATTTTCCCCAGTTTTAACCAACTCCTAAGAGGTTTTATATTCGACCCGTGTGTATTGAATAAAGTATGTACATGGTAATTAAGTACTTAGTTCAAACAATTAATTGATTCGTTTAATTGTGGGGTAGGTATATGAAAAGATAAAAATTAAATTAAAATCCTTTAGAATGATTTAATTTTTTATAAACATGCCTTTTACTTTGCACGGACCGTTCAGTAGCTTCTAATTTGGAAATATGGTGATCTCGAATGCTCAAATATTTTTCTAAATACATTTAATTAGATTAATCGGTGCCTGCCAGAGTGTGTTTTAATTCCAAATTGAAAAAAAGTACTATTCGCTATAAAATGTCGTCACCATTCCGCATGACGAGAACCTCGTAAAAGCCAAAAAGATAAAACTACCAAATATTTAGATCTGGCACACGAGGTTACCGAGATGTGGGATGTTGACTCAACAATAATTGTACCGATAGTCGTCTCTGGGTTGATACCGAAGAGCCTCGACAAACATCTTCAGAGGCTCTCAATTGGTCGTTGGGTCAAAGTCCAGATACAGAAAGCGGCGTTATTGGATACAGCACGCATTGTGAGGAGGTTTCTCTCTCTTATGTCCTAACCGCCGGTGGCTTGGGTCCTAGGCCTCGCCATTGGAGAGTATTATTTTTATATTTTTAAATGTTTTGTTTTTTGTTTTTAACTAATATTTAAAAATGTAAAACATCCTTTTAAAATAAAGAGTACTGTACAAAACAAAGTTCAAAACGCACTGATAAATAAAAAAGCCGGGGCTTGTGCCGCTGCCGCGCAACACAAATTTTACCAAATCCAAAAATACCTTTAGACATTAATGTTATTATTTACTTCTCACAGAGTTTCTTAAGATAAATGTTATGTTTTGGTAATCTAGATAATATGAAGCCGGTTAAGCTTCAAAAGAAGGTTCTCAATTCGGCGAATTTATTTTTTTATATATTTGTTTGTTCGAGGAGTTTAATATCTTTACTCCATATTCCGTTATCAGATTTTAACTAAATATATATGCAGTACCATAGCTAGGAAGGAAGAGGGGGGCACTCTACCCCGGTTGTCACCGGTTTTGGGAACTCGACCTGATATAACCCGAAATAATATTCAAAAATGGGGAAATCCTCTCCTCTATCCTCCTTTTTTGAAATCGGTTAAAATACATTAAATCATTTTAAAGCTTTCATTCTTTGGGTGACAGCCAAATCAAATCCACCCCGGGTGCCACCCGTGCTAGCTACGCCACTGTATATAGGAGACCGCTTAGTACCTAAACTTTATCGAACATCAACATATTTCAACAAAGCGGTCCATATTTGATGGGAAAATATATGTTCGTACATTAAAAATAAAATATACGCTTAATTGACAACCTCCTCCTGGTTTAAAGTCGGTTAGTAATTTTTGAACTAATAATGTTCTTAATTACAACGGAATACTCACACTTTGGGGAAAATACCTCATTTATTTTCTGGCAACACATGCACGTGAAGTTGACGTTTATGTTCCGAATATTACGTAAATAATTTTACCAAAAACATTATAAAAGTGATTATAAATTCATATGTTACCTGTGCTAAGTAATTCCTTGATATTTCTTTTTCGATGTCGAATTGTTTTTACAATGTTTTATGACACATGTCGGCATTATTATATTTTTTTAAATCCAAGTTGGAGTGAACGTTACACAAGGCGGTCGTGTCGCGTAATGGCGGAAACTGGCACACTATGATGAGAGTGTGTGCGTGAGACCCGTATACGTACAGCATTCTGGCACACTATGGGTCACTTCACTTTCGATGTATGGGACGTGGTGTCCCCCTTTTTTTATAAGTCGATGGTGTTGTACGATTGATCGGGTACAGTTTTACAAATGGCTTGTTATTCGTAAAACTTGTTTCTTTCCTACCTCCTTCGTGACATTTTTACGTTTCAGCGAATTTTCCAATCACAAAGATTCGAAAGAAGTTTCACTTCAAAAAATGGTAAAAGAAATAAAAACACAAATATAATAAAAATGAAAATACACCTTTTTATAGAAAATCAAACTAAAAAATTAAAAATAAATAATAGTTTAAAAAAACTAAAAAACACGCTTTTACATAAAATCCAACTAAAAAATAAAAAATAAATTTTAATGAATTCGAATTAGGAATAGTATACAAAATTTAAAAATATATATAAATTAAGAATAGTGTAAATAAGAAAAAATATGTATTTTATTGTAAAAAAAGCGTGGGGTGCATGGTGTCAATAGTTATAAAAATATTTTATTGACTGATATGAGTAGAAGGATCATCATTTTAATAATGTCTTAAAAAGCACCCCACGTTTTTTTTACAATAAAATACATATTTTTTCTTATTTACACTATTCTTAATTTATATATATTTTTAAATTTTGTATACTATTCCTAATTCGAATTCATTAAAATTTATTTTTTATTTTTTAGTTGGATTTTATTTAATTGAATGACGAGACGAGCAAGGCGCTAGCGTGATGGTACGCGCTACGCCTGCCCGTAAACAAAAGCACATGAACACCTTTAATTCAAAGCACTGCATGACACTGAACTGCGCTCGTCACCCCGAGACATGAGTAGTTATGTCTTATAATGCCCAGTAATTTCACTGGCTTCAATGTCCTTCAAACCGAAACACAACAGTGCTTACACACTGTTGCTTGGCGGCAGAAATAGACAAAGCGGTGATACCAACCCAGACGGCCTCTCGCATACAAGGGACCTACCTCCATGTACCAATACTACTGATACCAATACCCTACTTCTTAAACCTCTCGTATCTGCTCCGGCAATCTGGTATCTCTAGGCAGTCTAATTAATAATTTGCCTGATCCTATAATATATCTTCAACAGGTCTACATTCTAGCTGAAGGTATGTGTATATACGACGGATCCAGTGATAATACAGTGCCCTACCTCGCATCATTAGGACTTCACTGCCCCAAATATCACAATCCAGCTGACTATGGTACGTATCAACCTTTGTTTATCGAGTGTACAAAAAAGTACGGGTTACTTAATAACATCGTTGTATTATTTGAAGGTTTTTTAATAAAAAAGATGGCAACAAGCAGGTAGGTTACCTGGCCACTTAGCATAAATTAATATCGACTAGTTTCGTGTTCGTATCGTAACTACATAGACAGCGATATCAATATAGAAATAGCGCGAAAAAGGACACGATATCGTTTCCTCGTGGCGTGAATACCGGGTCGGCGATTTCGGCATGATAGTTTCGATCGCCATTAATTAAAGACCATAGAGATTTCATACCATAAAGAACCAGATAAAACTGTTTTTCACGCAATCATCTTGAATCACATATTATGTAGTATTAGTCGCCACTCGGGATACTTACTGCAGATATGTTACTGCCCTGCTCCCATGGGCCATATAAACCCGGTGATATACATGTCGCAGCATCAGCACGTGGCGCCATCTATTGCAATCTCGGAGCAACGTCGACAACGATTACAGCGCCAACGGAAACGTTATTGAAAATCGGAAACGTCAAGCAACTTTGTTGCTTGGGTGTGGTCGATACTAGTGGCGCCATTTTAGCGTATTTAAGTGGAGACCGGTGGGAGAAACGGTAGTCTTGATTCGGACGTAGAAAGGGAACGGTCGCCACTCGGTATCGAACTCACCACGTTTCCAATCAAAATTAATCTTTTGATTTTCGATTGTATTCAAAGTAATTTTGTACTACCGAATAAATGGACCTTTGTAATTGAGTATTGGTGAATGTTATTTTGGATCTACACAATGTCCGGCCAATCTGATGACAAGTCAACCCGAGCGATATCCGTAATACATATAAACCTGGATTAAATTCTCTAAATGGTAATGAAAACGGCATCTAAATCCATTGCATAATTTTGAGAAAATAAGCAGACAATCATACCGACAGACAGTCGGAAATAGCGACTTTATTTATACTACTAGCTTTTGCTCGCGGCTCCGCCCGCGTGATCAAACAAACAAACAAACAATCAAACTCTACAGCTTTATAATATTAGTATAGATTTGGGTAGCTTAGCAACGGAATCCTTCAAATAATATTATTTGGGTAGCTTAGCAACGGAAGCCTTCAAATATGAATAATCTTCCCCGTTTTTGCAACATTTTTCACTGATGCTTCGCTTCTAATGGTCGCAGCGTAATATTATATAGCCTAAAGCCTTCCTCGATAAATGGACTATCCAACACAAAAATAATTTTTCAATTCGAACCAGTAGTTCCTGAGATGTATTGATGTTAAGCTCGGTAAAGGTAAGCGATCACCGCCGCCCAAAAACAAGTAAAACGAGAGGGGAACGTGGACACGTTGGCGGAAAGAGAACGAAGAAGTGGAAGAAACTGTGTTTCTAGTTTCAACTAAATGGACTTATACTGGGTTGCACCAACTTACTTAGGAATGACAAACATGTTAAAGTACCCGTTAAGCAAAACATTCGTTGCACCATTTGATAAATGTTAGATGACGTCATAACGTTCGCTGTTAACTGTAACCGCCTAATATTCGCTAATTAAAATTAAATGGCTGTCAGATGGTTCAATTATAACCTCCAAACCGATATATATCCTAAAGCGTCTGTGCTCAAAAATACTATCATGTCCGTGCTTCTAGAATGAAGAGGAATCTAGTAGTATCGGAATACGATGGTGCAACACATTCCGCAGTCAATGTTAAAGTCAGTGTTACTGTTATCGTTAAATTTGACATAAACCTTAACTATAACTGCTATTATGGTGCAATCCAGCCTTAGTGTTCTTTTACGGTATGGCGATCAACGAATTGAGAGTGAAATATAAATATGTAAGTAGCTCGCCTAATAGTAAGCGCCAAGCCTGCTAATAAACAGATGCAATACCACACAGAGTTTTGTATTATAAAGCACTGTACGGCACTGAACTGCGCGCAGGGTTGCCAACTGTTTGAAAACTTTCCCCCTAAAGCAATTTCAAAACCCACTAAATTCAAAGTAAAACCCCCTGACGGTGACACAAGTATATCATTTTCAATATAATGACATAAATTAGAATAGTTATTCAGTTAGGGGTGCTCGATATCTATCGGATGTAGCTAAAAAAAAAAAAAAAACAACATCAAATACCAGAATAAGTATTGAATGTTGTTTTTTTTTTTATAGCTATTCGATATTATTTTTGTTTTTTCCTTCCTACAATTCGATATATCGATAGAATAGAAGTATGGAGAGTAGAGCAATTAAAAAAAATTCAATAAAAATTTTACCCCTAAAAATACCCCCAAAAAATTATTCCCCCTAAAAAACTCCCTGTCGAGATTTTTTCCCCCTAAATTTAGGGGGAAAACCCCCAAGTTGGCATCGCTGACTGCGCGTCTCATAATTTACTGTTGTGCTAACGCACTGTTTCGAGTACCTGTTTCACATTAACAAAGTAAACGTTATTTATCAAATAAAGTTTATGGCACCAAAACACATTTAGAGCGTATGTTTAATTTGAACTTTCTAAATTATCAGCTGTTTAATACAGATATTATTTAATATCTGGTGGGTGAGACAGACCTTTAACATGATAATGAAATAACGAGTAAACAATTCGACCGGTTTTTTCGTCGGCAGTTCGAATTAAAGAATTATCAAAACATGTTTTAAACAACACTTAATTATACAACAAGAACTAGTTTTAAGTCCCGCGACGTATCACGTAAAAACATTTTGAAATACGTAAATTGCTAAAAGTCCAAGATCTCGCTATATTTAAAGCCCGGACAGAATTTCTCGTACAACATAGGTGAAAAATAAAATAAAATCGTCATTTACGTGGTGTCATACATCTTGTTTCCAATCCGCTAGGGGCATTTTGTACCAATCTGCGTCATTATAGTTAAATACCGCTCGCACTAAATTAATTATGTGGTTATAACTAGTTTGGGGCAATGCGTCATAACAATTTGATTTGTTTTTTTCTTATAATTTACATTTTATTACACTTTATCATTTATTCTCGTCTTTATCATGAAATAAAATCTTTCATCTAAATGGCATTTAAACAAAACCGTAGTAATAAAGTTTTTTTTGGAAAAGACTAACATTTAACGTGCTACCCACATGTCGATACGATAATGTAATTCATTTTCCCTTACCCAATATCAAATGTAAACAAAAACCGGAAGAACCATGGATATGTGGCAATACACACAGCACCACTGTCAATCGGAACGTCAACCGATCCTGATTCGCGCTGGCATATTTTCGCGACGCTTCACATATAAACTCGGGCTCAATGACCGCGGCAATCACGGGCAGCCTACTACTCAGCCTATAAGTACTAGATACGAAGTGCGCGTACCATTGACGCCGAGCGTCATCAGAATTTTTTATTAGTTCTACATTACGTTATTAAGAAAAATAAGATTTAGTAATTATTTGGATTTAAAGTCATTGTATTTATATGTCCAAACAAAACTATGTATATAACTCTATTCATCTGTCTGTTTGTTAACCTCTTCTGGATATACTATTGAATCGTTAAATTTAAACTTCATCATTCAATCATAATGTAAAACCATATGCTATTGCGGGAATTCTAGTATAAATTCAAGTTGTTTACGATTTACAATAATAAATGCGGAGTTCATGCGATTCAAGGTACCTACCATATTCGAAAGCAAACTTCATAACACATTCTTGGTGTGTTCGTCCTTCCTGTTGAGGATTTTTCGAAATTTCCTTTGTACAGCAGTAGTTTGTAGCAGGAACTACAAGGGACTTACGGTCTAACTACACCTAGACATAAAACAATTACCTATTTGTAGATCACTCAAACGTTGTCTTGGTACGAGCATCGAACCCACAGCGTCTCATTTCACTGCTGATTACTCGCTCGCTGTGCCACGGAGGCAGTAAATACAGGCAAATTGGTCGTTGCCTCATTAAATAATTCTTTTCTAGTTTTAGAAATAGCAACTGGAGAATACGGAAAACTGAACGAGCTCTTGGCTGAAGAGTGTCTGAAACGTGTGGAAGAGAAGGAAGTGCCCCCTGCCGTGGTCAAAAGCACTGAGATGCCTAGCAATGGATTTTCCTGCGGCAGAATGTCAATTATTGTCAACCCACCCCAAGAACTTTACAAATTTAGTATACTCTTCAAAAGATGTATCATACAGCAGTACAGAGATTGGGTGAGTTGAAACGTTTCATTGCTTTTTTATTATTAATTATAAGGCGTATTTTTTATTAGCTTCCGAAGGTAAATGAGCTGAAGGCCCACCTGATGGCAAGTGGTTACCATCATCCATAGACATGCGGTACTACCAAGCTGCTGCCTATTACGGAAATACTTTTTAGGCCTCGTTTGAAGAAGAACATGTCATGGCGCTGAGGAAACATCGGGGAGGGAATTTTCTTCCACAGCCTGAAAGAATGTGGGAGAAATGACATCTAGAAACGCACTATACTGGTGGTAGGTTGTTCCAGGCAGAATGGATGAACTTTCCTCTGGTGGTGAGTGGTGCAATGATTAAATGGATATAATGGGATCAGAGCACTCCCCATGGAAACTACGGTAGAGCACGCAGAGAGATCACTTGCATCCCCCTGCCAGCGGACAACAGGAATTCCCCAAGCAATAAAGCCAACCATCGACTACAGAGATTAAGTATGCTTTCGATTAGCAAAGCACCTCCGTGAAAGTAATCCTGGCGGCGTCCAAGCTTATATTCATATTTTTTTATATTTCAGACAGTTACCCATCTTAAGGTGTTGCTGCATATGGTCATCGGAGTATTACTTGGACTTCTCTACGAGCATGCGGGGAGTGACGCGTCAAAAACTCTTAGTAATTTGGGATTTTTGCTTGTTTCCTCTGCATATCTCTGCTATACGTCACTCATGCCGGCCGTGCTTAGATGTAAGTATTTTCAACCTAATTCTAAAGAGTTACTTAAGGAGGAACCACGACAGACTTTCGGTCTCACAACACCCAGACCCGAAACAAATATTTACGGATCACACATACATTTGCGTCAGTGCGGGGATCGAATCCGCCGCCTCTAGTTTCACAGCCGGCTGCTCGCCCGCTACATCATGGAGGCTATGGCAATGACAATTTTTAGTTAGGTTAGTTTATAGACAGTGGACACCATTGCCTCTTTGGTCTTTATCAATAGTTCTCACCTGGAGTCGACATATATATGTATAGTCAATTACTCGCAAAAGCTGAAGTCACTTCACCCGTCTCTAGACTCGTTTCTTTTTTTCTGTCTGGTGTATTACGGCTTAATGTCAGGCTCCAGTTCCCATCATGATTTGATGGTGGATTCGGTATTATATGGAGGACCCATCGTCTCACGCCTAAATTTTTTTTTTATAGCATAGACCGGCATACGACCAAGTGGGTCACCCGATGGTAAGTGATCTCCACCGCCCATGTACGCCCACAATACCAAAAGAATCATGGGCGCGTTGCCGACCTTAAAGGAAAGGGATAATTAGGGATTGGGAAGGGGAGAGGGATTTGGGATATCTCACTCACCGTACGAAACGCAGCAGCAAGCCGCTACTTTACGTCGGTTTTCTGCGAGACAGTGGTTACGACCCGGTCGAGTCAGCCCATTCATGCTGTAGACATTACTGTCTACAGTGTGGCTCTACCACTCATAAAAACTACTCACATCCCGCTATGAGAACCAAATTCCGGCATTGCCTCGTCGGTTAATCAGCACTGTACCACGTGCAAATGAGGTCATCTTTGGGCCTAAGATGTTGGTGGCCCACTTACGCTTTTAGAGTTTATCAAAAACTCTTATCTTAGTATGTGCTTGGACTATGTGTGTGACTGTTAGTATATATACGTATTACCTAAATATATTCTTCATCATAAAATACCTAAGTGCAATTATATATTACTAGCTTTTGCTCGCGGCTCCGCCCACGTGATCAAACAAACAAACAAACAATCAAACTCTACAGCTTTATAATATTAGTATAGATTTGGGTAGCTTAGCAACGGAAGCCTTCAAATAATATTATTTCGGTAGCTTAGCAACGGAAACCTTCAAATATGAATAATTTTCCCCGTTTTTGCAACATTTTTCACTGATGCTTCGCTTCTAATGGTAGCAGCGTAATGTCATATATCCTAAAGCCTTCCTCGATAAATGGACTATCCAACACAAAAAGAATTTTTCAATTCGAACCAGTAGTTCCTGAGATTAGCGCGTTCAAACAAACAAACAAACAAACAATCAAACTCTACAGCTTTATTATTAGTATAGATTTATAAAGCTGAAGTCACTTCACCCGTCTCTAGACTCGGTTTTTTTCTGTCGTGCGTTATCCCGGCTTAATGCCAGGCTTCAGTTCCCATCATGATTTGACGGTGGATTCGGTATTATATGGAGGACCCATCGTCTCATGCCTCAATTTTTTTTTTATAGCATAGACCGGCATACGAGCAAGTGGGTCACCCGATGGTAAGTGATCTCCACCGCCCATGTACGCCCACAATACCAAAAGAATCATGGGCGCGTTGCCGACCTTAAAGGAAAGGGATAATTAGGGATTGGGAAGGGGAGAGGGATTTGGGCTTCCGGATATCTCACTCACCGTACGAAACGCAGCAGCAAGCCGCTACTTTACGTCGGTTTTCTGCGAGACAGTGGTTACGACCCGGTCGAGTCAGCCCATTCATGCTGTAGACATTACTGTCTACAGTGTGGCTCTACCACTCATAAAAACTATTCACATCCCGCTATGAGAACCAAATTCCGGCATTGCCTCTTCGGTTGATCAGCACTGTACCACGTGCAGATGAGGTCATCTTTGGGCCTAAGATGTTGGTGGCACACTTACGCTTTAAGAGTTTATCAAAAACTCTTATCTTAGTATGTGCTTGGACTTTGTGTGTGACTTAGTATATTTACGTATTACCTAAATATATTCTTCATCATAAAATACCTAAGTGCAATTATATATTATTAAGATAATTTTACCTGATTGGCATGATGCCATTAAATGTAATCAATTGAGACAAGTAAAGATTTATATCATGATTAATGTCATAATAACTAATAATAAAAATATAATATGATCATTAATTTATAATACACGATGAGCACACATTACATGTTAAAAACTTGTAATGTGATTTTCTGTCGAATGTTACATTATGTATTATACAAAGCAAAATAAGGTTTAAGAATCACATTCGCGGTCGTGCGCTCTACAATACACCACAGCTTCATCACAATCGGATATATGGTATAGAAACGCATTAGCTTTATGGATTAGGGATTTTGGAAGAAATCCACCATGGTGACTTTACCTGACGACTAACTGTGGCTACCGCGGGTCATGACCGCGCAGCGAAAAATGAGGTTATCATAATTTACATATGTGTAGTACGCATAACTCTGCAATGTATTTAGATGATATATTTTTTGTATTCGATAGAGTTTACGCCAAGGGTATCTAATCCCTTATAAATTTCGTTAAAATCTAACACACATCTAATATTATTTTAATACTAATAAACCAAAACAAATCATTTATGCTGCAAATTGGATCATAAATAATAAAGATTACGTAACATTCGATGACAAACGTCATTTATATCCAACCAAAAAACGTCTATTATCATTTAATAATACGTTTATTATAGTAAAAAACTGTAGCTAATGTTTTAGTAACGTCATTAGGATGTGATCATGTACAAATTAAATAGATATAATAAATGAATAGACATTGTCGACTATTAAAAACAAAGCTGCCTCATCTATAATAGAATTTGTACGTCCTCTCTTTAAAAGACCTTGATGTTTTTTATATTGCCTGTTTGCTGGTCTATTTACACACCACGCTAAAAATGACAATAAAAAACACATAAATTATCTTAGCAGGATTTAAAAGATACATTTCATTAAATTGGCATTAATAAGGCTGGTGGGAGGATACTTGTATCCGACCGGATAGCGACCACCGTACACTGGTGCTAAAACCTGCCATAGTGGCCCACCTTGTGTGGGTCGCGTTCAGGGTCAGCCAGTGTATATCCGGTTCTCCCCAGGGGGCTTGCCCCCTGATCCTCACCCTTTTCCCATCCCTTTTTCCTTCCCCTCCCCCTTGTCCCTTTGGCAGGTCGGCATGATCTTGCCGACCAACGATGGACACTTTGTTTATCGTTAGGCGACAATATTCTTGGATTGCGCTACACTTACCATCAGGTGTAGCGTAGTCACTTTGCCGAGCCATGATAAAAAAAAGAAAAAAAATTCATAGCGCATGATTTTAAAAATAGGTGCCTAATGACGATATTTTTTTCTTTCAGTTCCGTCTGAATTATCAGTGTTAAAAAAGGAAAATTTTAACAACTGGTACCATTTAAGGACATATTATGCAGCCGTAATAGTAACAGGAATGCCAATACAGGTATTTCCTTTTTTAAAATATTCTTTTTAACTCTTAATATTGCAGGTTGTGTGTTTTTATCCCAGCTCGGCAAATGACTACGCTACACCTGATGATAATTAATGCAGTCAATTCAAGAATAGTGTCGACTAATGATACACGATTGGTAGGTTGCCTGAATTGGCCATCGTCTGCCGCCTAATTACTTCTTCACACTGCGCCCAATATTGTAGGAAGGCGGAAACACGCATTCCGGCAAACTTTTCAGGCTGTGTGCTCTGTGTGCTTCTGTTCAGGCTGAAGAAAAGGACAAAATGATATTTTTTAGGTGTCCATTGTCCATACCCAAATAATACCAATGGAATCCTATAATAAGCTTATACTATATATCTGTCTGTCCTACTCTTAAAGGGCTCTATATTTTGGATTGTATAATGTAGCCAGTTGATTTTTACAGAATATATTATGCTAATGCGGATATAATATCAATACATAGTATGAAACAAAGTCGTTATTTGGCTCGGCCTGTATGTTTGTCCGCTTCTCTTAAACTATGTAACGTATTTAGATGCCGTTTCCACTATCAGATAAATTATTCCGAAAGAAAAAACAAAGAAAACTAAGATGTAAATTATGTAAAGACTTAAGTATGTCGAGGCTCAAAAGTCAAACTCTCGGTACACGAGTCAAACTCACTTGTTCTTCTTCTTATTTTATAGTAGCAAGCCAGCAAAATTGGCAAATCATCACCAATACTTACAATGTGAGAGATTTATTAAAAATCTGAAATAGAAAATATTTTTATTGTAGACTAACTAGATTGTATTCAGTAGAGGAGGCACATGCCCAGCAGTGGGACGAATATAAGATATAGGGCTAATTAAAAAAAAAAGAACTAGAAGCCCATAGAGTTAGTAGGTACAAAAAAATAGTCCTATTAAAAACATATAACACTTACCATCAGGTGTGGCGTAGTCATTTTGCCGTGCCAGGATAAAAAAAAAAAAAAAAAAAAAAAAAAAAAATATGATAATAAGTTATGAAGAAGCAAGTTCTAGAGCACTGCACATGAGCAATAGGCGCGTGCAATCAGTGCTCCAGCTATCCCAGGCCCATCTGTCTTACGATTGTAATACAAGTATGTAACACGAAAGCGATTAGTTTTTAAACCCTTTAAAATCCCCATGAGATAGAGTGTGCCTTAATTCTTTCAGATATGGTTCAGTTTCGTGTACTCTGCTCCGTCGTACTTCCTATCAGGCCAGCCGCTGGAGTTCTCCCGGTTCGTGATGTTCGTGATAGCCCTATCGAATGTGACCCTGTTGGCAGACGCCGTAGGGAATGTCATCGGCTCCAGTGTCAATCCCATTGTGAGTAATACTCTAAACTACTTCCCCGTTATGTTTATCTAGCCCTGGAGTCTATCCCCGTTTCCCCAGATTTGCTATTATAAGGTGTAAAAATGTGCGAGTAGTTCGAGGATTTTCAAGTATAATTTGAATCTTATAAAAACAGCGAAGCTCGGCGGGAAATGGTATGCACTGTTGAGACAAAAGTCGCGGGTTGGAGCTCTAAAAGCATACACCTCTGGCTTTTCTAGGTATGTGTGCATTCATTGTTAAATATCGTTTACTTTATCGGTAAAAATACATCGTGAGGCTACCTGTATACCTGAGAATTCTGTTTACGAATATCGAAGGTATGTAAAGTCTGCCAACCCGCATTAGGCTAGCGTGGCAGACTAAAGCCTAACCCCTCTTATTCGCAGGTGTCCCGTGCCCAGCAGTGGGACAGTATATAAAAATACAGTTGATAAAATAATGTTAATCTTGGACATGTACCACATCTGGAGGCCCAAATACCCCCTCCCCTGTCCAATCCACCATGTCCACAATATAGGTGTCCATAGGAGGACCACTTACCATCAGATACACTTGCTCGTCTTTTTTTTTTATCCTGGCTCGGCAAATTGACTACGCTACACCTGATGGTAAGTGTAGCGCAATCCAAGAATAGAGTCGACCAACGATAAACAATGTGTCCATCGTAGGTCGGCAAGATTATGCCGGCCTGCCAAAGGGCCAAGGGGAAGGGGAAGGAAAAAGGGATGGGAAAAGGGTTAGGATCAGGGGGCAAGCCCCTGGGGAGAACCGGATATACACTGGCTGACCCTGGAACGACCGAACGACCCACACAAGGTGGGCCACTATGGCAGGTTTTAGCAACAGTGTACGGTGGTCGCTTTCCGGTCGGATACAAGTATCCTCCCACCAGCAATGCCGGCCTATGCTATAAAATCCATATTATTCCAGAACGGTACATTCATCGGCGCCATCACGACCTGCGCCATGATCGTGTTCGCGGGTTTCCTGGTGCTGTTCGCGCACATGAACCGCGCGATGCAGTTCCTCTCTTACATATCGTTCCTCAAGCACGTGTTCGGTGCACTCGTGTTAGCCCTCTACTCGTATGAACGGCAACCACTCGCATGCCCTGACACAATGGAGTACTGCCATTTGAGGTAACATTCGCATATTAACACATGTCATAACATATACAGCGTGTTTACAGAAAGGTGTCGTTAAAAACCTCGTCGGAAAAAACTAGTTTGGGGTACCTACCATTAATATAAAAAAAAACCTTATAATATCATCAT
Source organism: Amorpha juglandis (assembly GCA_949126905.1). NCBI lineage: Eukaryota > Metazoa > Arthropoda > Insecta > Lepidoptera > Sphingidae > Amorpha > Amorpha juglandis. Next base: position 13,616,153 of record OX421374.1, on the reverse strand, counting down.
GTCCATCTCATAATCTCGCGTCTACCTATCCATTTTTGTTGGTGGGTCTCGACATAATTCTGGAAAATTTCATCGTATTATAACTTTTATGGTACTTACTACCAACAAATAAATAATAGTTTAAAAAAACTAAAAACACGCTTTTATAGAAAGTCTAACTAAAAAATAGAAAATAAATTTGAATAAAACAATGTATTTTATTGTAAAAAAAAGCGTGGGGTGCATGGTGTCCATAGTTATAATTTTATTATTGTATGCACCCCACGCTTTTTTTTTACAATAAAATACATTGTTTTATTCAAATTTATTTTCTATTTTTTAGTTAGACTTTCTATAAAAGCGTGTTTTTAGTTTTTTTAAACTATTATTTATTTTTCATTTTTTAGTTAAAATAAAAATATCTTAATTTTTTTTTTTTTTTCAAATTAGTGTAATGTCATCGGCCCTCGATAAATCTACAAAGTTTGAACGAAATCTGGCCGTTTAAAGTGGGTCAAAATCGCGCCCAAAGGAGTCGGTTACAAACATACAAACATACAAGTGAAGCTAATATAAAGCGTGTAAAAATGGTTTCGATACCTATAACCTAACCTAACTTAGGTTGTATATTTTTTGAGATATATGGGATGTTTTAGGTTACACTACGGAATCTGCACTGTGCGTGATCTGACATGCACTTGGGTATTTTTTTTTCATTTGATAAAATGTATCACATTTTATTTATATTTCTAGTTATTGATTGAAATATCCGTCTTGTCAATTTCATAGAAAATCTTTGAAGCGATAATCTAAAATTAAAATATAATAGTTTTTATTAAGCTATTGTATAGATTTTATCGCGGGCCTTGCGGCGAGACCGAATCCAGAAATTTCGTAACGAAAAATCCTAACACCCCCCTCCGACCAGCCAGCGTTAGCTGACCTCCCTGGAACATCGATAATTTCGAAGTCCCAGGTGTCCCAGGTCGGACTTTCACAAGACTTTGACCTTGAACCCCGATCGTGACCTTGACCTTGACCCCGACCTTGACCTTGACCCCGATTTTTACCTTGACTCCGACCTTGACCTTGACCCCGACCTTGACCCCGATTTTTACCTTGACTCCGACCTTGCCCTTGACCCCGCCCTTGACCCCGATTTTTACCTAGATTCCGACCTTGACCTTGACCCCGACCTTGATCCCGATTTTGACATTGACTCCGGCCTTGACCTTGACCCCGACCTTGACCTTGATCCCGATTTTTACCTTGACTCCGACCTTGACCCCGATTTTAACTAGATTCCGACCTTGACCTTGACCCCGACCTTGACCTTGACCCCGACCTTGACCCCGATTTTTACCTAGATTCCGACCTTGACCTTGATCCCGACCTTAACCTTTACCCCGACCTTGACCCTCAAAATTAAAATTAAAAACAAGAAAAAAATACTGCATAAATTAAATAAATAAATAATTATAATTACATAAGTTGATAAAAAATGCTATACAATAGCTTTACCGCGGCAGTCTCCGAGTGCCACACGTCTTTTTTTATTTGTGCGTCAATGATTCCATAAAATATATTGATAGAATAATTTTCAAGCAATAAAACACGTTTAGTTAGTTTTATTCAATGAGTAACATTAGCGTAAACGTAAGAAATCATTAAATAAAACACGAGCAAAAAAGTCCCATTTACATGTTGATGAGTTTCTTGTATGGTGTAATCGAGACTTTAACAAAAAATTACATTTACGAGACTGCTTCTTCATACGATTACTTTTTCGAACTGTATGACGCCGTATCATAAACAAGAGTTTTTGTTGTATTCTCGACTGTCATGCAATAAACTCTCGGTTAATATGCTAAAATAAAACGATCATATTATTATAATACTTTTATTTTATTACAGATATCCGACAGAGATCTTGAACGAATTCGCCGTAAATGGAGACAGCTACTGGACCGACATAGTTATATTAATAATAGAACTCGCCGTAGTTAGGATCATAGCATACTACACTTTACAAAGAAAAGTTAGAACATCGACGTAGTACATGCTACAATATTATGTATTTGATTATTTAATAAGATAGTCTTGTTTGTAACAAGCAAATGGAGCTTAAAGCGCCACATAAGACGAAAGACATAAGTAGGGATCTCTTGAATCGGCTCTAAAAGTGACATAATCTTGATTGGAATAGCTTTTTCTCCGAGGCATGAAAACGGTCGTAGGACATCGTCATCCGACTTTTTAAGAGTCAGCGAGCACATGCTCGCACAGATCTAGTTTCTACTGATCAAATTTCAATCTTAATATGTAGATTATCTTTAAATAGAGTGTTTATGGAATGTATGATTGACGTTATTATATCCTAAGCCACCATACCTGGGTCTGACCGCTTTGGGACTCACAGGTCGGATTCAGTGGTTATAATTGTTTTAAATTGCTATTAGGGTCACTTGTCCTTTGCAGCCAGTCTTCTTGGCGGTTTACCTAACCCAACTTAACATTAGTTACCAGTGTAGCATGTAACGATTCTAAATAGTTCTTGGGCGTCATAATCGCTTAAGCGTCAAAGCCCTTTTTTACGATTAAAAAAAAAATTCTTCAATTAAACCCATATTATACCCACATTTTTATGAACACCTACTACTTACACTTAATAGTCGGGTAAAATAATGTAGATTGATTAAGATGCGTGTCCACAGGCATATTTTTCATCTTGACACGACAAAGTAAATATACTACACCTGGTGGTATGTAGGTAGATAAGTTACGCGGGAGCGCCCGGAGGTTTTTAAAAAAAGACAAGTCTTCACAATGAAGCTTTATTGCGAACTGAATTACAATTGACAAATTTCCTTATTTATACCTGTTCATCTGTTGACAATGAATGCTTAGATCTACGCATTATGATCATAACAAGATCACCGTCTAGACGCTAGGCTAGCACTTTTTATGGTCAACATAATTTGATATTAAGAGCTTTAGACAAAACAAGAATATCATATTACAAATAGATAGAATTACATCTGAGTACCTGTGTCAGCATTTGTAATGTCCTTCTTATAGTAAATGAGGTTACATCACATTAGCATGCGGTTATAATGTCATGAGCGGGAGCGGGGTGCATAACTCCTCCCCCCATAGCTTCGAAATTATCAGAGGGATGTATATTTCTCTGATTATTTCGACACACAATATATTTTAAAAAGTTATACTTATACCCTATACACACAAAAAGGAACAGAAATATGATTACATATAATAACAGAGTAGCTGCGCTAACACTTTTCACAAAAATGCCTTTGTCACGAATTTCCACTTCACTTTCACTGTTCTTCAACAATTCATTTAGATTCTGTAGATTTTTCAACTCGGCAGCATCCAAATTTATTGGTTACCATCCTGTTTGTGGCTCTATAGTCGTTACTTCTGGAAGATCAATAATTGGTAGTTTTCTGAAGTCCATTGTGCTTATTCCCGCATAGTGGGATTTCAGGGTAACGTTGTCTATTTTGGCGTCACAGTGATCGTCAAGTGTGAGGAGGTAAGTCCCTTTTATACTTTCTTTTGTCATTTCATTATGACAGCTTTTCGTAAATATAGTTTCCGCTTTGCTGTAGAGAATCCATCTTCGTTTCTCTATTGGCTCTATTTTTATAGAGTTTATTATAACCAGTATGGGTTGGCACGAACTGGTTTTATATAAAAAAAATCATCAATGATGTTATGTAATACAAGTGTCTTCTAAGGGTAAATGAGTTTCATCCTCGTAGCACAGGAACGTCGTCTCGTAGAGTTCACTGCACGGCTGGTAGAGTAAGAGCATGTATGACCCTTTTACTAGGAGGTAGGGATATTTTGGAATATGATCATTGTCTTAACAAAGGAATTGGTAATGGGTATTGAAATTACTTTATAACAAATGTACATTTCATTTTCTATTACAGGTATTTCTGAAATGAATATTATTTGACTTCTTTTCAAATAAACTTTTATCTTAATACATAATGTTATCTTAATTAGGTTATCATAGCTTACTGAGTATATTAATATCCCTTTTAATTTTACCAAGAAGTTAAAACATTCCTTTCACTTAATAAAACTGCGGCTCTACCACACAATCAGCTAGTAATAACATGAAATACTTAATTCGACTCTATTACTGTAGGTATTTGGTGAATTGACATTTCTTTATATAAATTCACATTGTTTTGTGAAGTAAATTTAACATAATATGGTCCATATAAAACTTAGGCAGGATGTGCAAATCTTTAAAAAAAATATCTGTACCTGCTCGGCCATTGTAAATAACTTAATTAATACTTATGCTTTAAACTTAATGCTTATATCTCAACAAAAAAAAAAAATACTTATTAAATTCGAATAAATTTCTTAATTAACTATTAAATTCAAATAACTTTCGACGATTTTAGTCCGAAAATTAAGAATTTAATTTTATATATTTAATAACACATAGTAAATTACAACACTGATTTCAAAATAAATTAAAATTAGCCTGCCGATTTTCGTGCAGAAATCTAAACAAATAAAACTTAAAATAACTCTCTTAATTAACTCGTAAAGTCAAATAACTTTCGACGATTTTTGTCCGAAAATTATGACTCTCCTTTTATATAATTAATAACACATTAATACAAATTAAAATACAGATTACAAAATTACTTAAAATTAGCGTGCCTATTTTTGTGCAGAAGCCAAATAACTTTCAACGATTTTGAGTTAAAAGTTACGAAATTTTGAGTCGTACAAAATTAACCACAGGAAATAGCAAGGACGAGACAGGAAATGTAAAAGGTCTACTTACAGTCCGCTCGATCCAATGCCTTCTCGTAAAGCTGCTTTTGTAGACGACCAACCACCTTCGGTTCCCTTCTTTTATACAATTTATTTGTTTGCAATTGGTTTGCGAATACTCAACACCTTAAAAGCTCAGGACCAATTTTTAGTGTCCTTCGATGCTCGGTTTATAAGAGTATCCTGCCAATTGGTTCGCTAATACTCATCACCATAAGCTCAGGATCGATTTTAGTATCCTTCGATGCTTGGATTATATGAGTATCCTGCCGACTGCGCCAGATAAGTTACGCGGGAGCGCCCGGAGGTTTTTAAAAAAAGACAAGTCTTCACAATGAAGCTTTATTGCGAACTGAATTACAATTGACAAATTTCCTTATTTATACCTGTTCATCTGTTGACAATGAATGCTTAGATCTACGCATTATGATCATAACAAGATCACCGTCTAGACGCTAGGCTAGCACTTTTTATGGTCAACATAATTTGATATTAAGAGCTTTAGACAAAACAAGAATATCATATTACAAATAGATAGAATTACATCTGAGTACCTGTGTCAGCATTTGTAATGTCCTTCTTATAGTAAATGAGGTTACATCACATTAGCATGCGGTTATAATGTCATGAGCGGGAGCGGGGTGCATAACTAGGTACATATGATCAGAATAATAACGTCTTTCTATGCCATCATTATTTTTATTGTAATAATTGGTTGTGGTTTATTTTTCTATAATAAGGTGTACAGGTAGTTTATAAGACTTAATATTGAATTATATTAGTCAGACAGGATCTGAAATATTACTACCTAATTAAGTAATTCAATTATAAAAAAAAAAAATTGTGCTCGGTTTACTAAGTTATTATTAAAACCTCATTCTTGCCACTTTTGTTACTAATAAGATTTATTTAAATAATTAATTAAATTATTTGCACAACCTAAAAATCAGATGATTGAAGATGTTTTAATGTCAATGACACGCGGTCATAGATGTTTCTATACAGCGACAAAACTTCCACTTCTATGGTTATAAACTATGTCGGCTTTTTGGTTGATTAAGTGGGGTGACAGACTGAATGATTTTTAGACTTTAGTATTAGAATAAATATATAAAATACTTCAGTTAAACGACCTGTGCTAGCGCGAGCCGAGCCAAGGACCGACGCGACGGGACGCAACCTACTCGTACCCGAGATGCAGCACGTCTCCAAAAGTACCGGAGATTTGACCATTATATTAGTCGTATTCACAACAGTGAAAAATCAAAAGCCCGCTATAACGAAATGATGTTTTTACAGTTCCTGTTATCGAGAGCGTGCGCTCGCGTATTATTTAAAATTTATATTCCGTGCTTTTAAACGAAACGCTCTGTAATATATTACTAGGTGATACGCGATATCGTTTTTATAACAGATAAGCTACATCTATCATTCAGCTATTCAGCTATCTTTTTTACAACAAACAAGCTAAAATGTCCGTTTAAACTAATTACTCATCAACAAAAATAAAACTGATTTAAGAAATACATTATTTCTAAAGCACAGATTGTCATAGAATAAATAATAAGACTTGTTTCTGCTATATTTTAAAATATTCTAATCTACTATCTAATTTAACGGACATCTTTTCTTAAATTCGTTGTGCGGTGTCGTGTATACTCGTCGTTAACTCGACTATTAAAGTATCTAATAAATTGTAATTGAGTAAAATTGATACCACTGGGTATCATATTACCAAATCATCACTGTGATAAGCTCTCTATTTAGTACATTAAGTGAGTACATTATAATAAAAACATAACCCTTCCTTGGCTGTCGGGTAAAAAAACAATTGTACAAAAATCTGTGTATATAAGAAAGGCGAAAATAAAGAATTTTCTAAAAAGTTTCTTTTATTTTATAAATGTATACCTCCATATTTTATTATATGTTCAACTTTCTTTCTGCTTTGGGTTATCCCGGCTTCCAGTGCCAGGGTCTACCTTTCTACTTAGACTTAGACGTCACCCGATCTTGAGCATCCTTCGTAGTGAGACCATATTTTGCTCCCATGTACGGACTCCAATATTTAGTGTATACGAACTACTACGTCAACGGACAATTATTTTTGGGCCGCCGGCGGGATCGTACCCTCCGGGAAGATTTGATGCAGACATCTGCGATTTCCCCAAAATGTTTCTAAATGTCTAAATTCTAAATGTTTCTAGGGTTCACGTCATGGATACCAAGGATACCGCGGAGATGGTTTCCACAGATACGCGTTGCTTAAGTAAGTATGTGCGTAAGTATCCTGAGACGTAAATTTTACGAATAGACGTATTTTTTTATAATTTTACCTTTTTTTTAAGGGCATAGGCCGGCAAACGAGCAAGTGGGTCACCTGATGGTAAGTGATCTCCACCGCCCATGTACGCCCATCATCAGAAGAGTCATGGGCGCGTTGCCGACCTTAAAGGAAAGGGATAATTAGGGATTGGGAAGGGGATGGGATTTGGGCTTCCGGATATCTCTCTCACCGTACGAAACGCAGCAGCAAGCCGCTACTTTACGTCGATTTTCTGTGAGACAGTGGTAACGACCCAGTCAAGCCAGCCCATTCATGCTGTAGACAAAACTGTCTACAGCGTGGCTCTACCACTCAACAATTTTTTTGCTATTCTTTTATTTTTTAAGAACGAAGAAACACGGATGCCGTCAATTTCTAGAACTTGCTTGTAAGGTGTTAATTCCTTTCAGTGCGATGCTTACTAATAGACAGGGAGCCCTCGGGTAGCTGATCCACTTGACTACTATCAAGCTCATTTTCCGTGAGTAGCTTCGTTTCGATGAGACGACCAACTATTCCCTACGAAGCTACTCACGGAAAATGAGCTTGATAGTAGTCAAGTGGATCAGCTACCCGAGGGCTCCCTGTCCATAAGAGACTAGATACTTTCTTCTAGCGAATCGAACGCATAAGGTCGATTAATACCCTTAGTCAAAAATCACTTAAATTCACTTATTTCAATGTTTCTATACAATGTTCATCACCGTCAATGCTTATTGCACAAATCCATAGCCCCTTAATACAGCAGACACAACTTTAGACTAATTACACTGGTCTGCAAGAAAATCCTCCTTCAAACCATTTTGTCATAAATATGAAGATTTTGATGCTCTGAATCTGTTCCCGATGTCCGATTTTTTCTATCACGTCTAGATTTTTCGATATGATTTTTTTTCCAAAATATCATAAATATTTAGGTTATTTTTAATTCGTTTTATGCGTTAACATTATAAACAATGTATATACGTACGAAATAGGTTTTTGCTAGTCGTAAGAGAAAGAAGGAAAGTGCCGAAAGTGATTTCTATGGTAGTACATATGCGCCTGCGCAGTATTTACTGTTACTTTACAACAGTTAGTTGAAAACTTGTCTTTTTTTTGTTTACTTTCTATATGAAATACTTAAGTAAGTTTTGCTCAAAATTCATATTATATATACATTTTTTTCTAAGTATTTTATGTGTAGGTTATCCATTTTTTTATGAACAGAGATAATAAACATAAAATGGAAATTATTTTTTTTTTTTTTATTATTTCCATCCAATTTTAGGTTCTAAAATGCCACGCACTTGTAAGAATTCTACAGACTGTTTTTGCTACATTTGTGGTGAGTTTACTATAAAAGCACAGCGAAATGCGACAACAGATCTTGTTAAAAAAGCTTATCAGCTTTATTTTGGATTCTCTATCGATGATAAGTTGGTTATCAAAATTTTAATGTAACAGTTGTCCAAGAACGTTGAGAGGTTGGCTTGAAGGAAGTCACACATCTATGCCGTGTACGATGCCAATGCTTTGGAGTTAACCTCAGAATCATGAAAACGACTGTTATTTCTGCATGACATAAATACGAGGATTCTCGAAAAAAAAAACAAGACTGTATATCCAAACATCCACAACAACATACTACTACCAACAAATCATTCGAAAGCTTCTTTCTGCTTATAAAGCTTTAGGATGCAATATACCACTTAAAATTCATTTTTTGGACTCGCATGTAGATTTCTTTCCGTAAAATCTCGGTGCCGTATCAGATGAGCATGGTCACAGGTTTCATCAGGATATTATGCATATTGAAAGATACTACAATGAAAAATGGTCAGCAGCAATGCTGACTGATTTTTGTTGCTCGATTCGCCGAGAAACTTCGATGGAAACGATGATAAACAAAAAACTACAAAATAACTTGAATTGTATTACCATAATGAGAGAATTATACTGATATTTCTATAACTTGTGACTGTAAAATTAGCATTTTTCGCTGTAAAACTTGGACCGTAGTCTTTTTTAACTTTTTGTAATTGTTGTTAATGTGAAAATATCGTTTTTTAATTAAATGGACATTATATATAAAATTGATGTGCTGTATGTATTTGCATGTTATATTCCGTGTTTAGAGCACCAAATATAACGTTATCATGCATGAAAACACAGAGGAGGAAAAAAAAAATTTTTGCAGACCAGTGTTATGGAAATAAATTACGAAATGATCCGCAACTGTCAAAATTCCCGCCAATAACCCTTAAAATATCAATGTCATGATGGGGCTGCCAGATTGCAATCTTGAAAATCCAAAAAAATTCGCTGCGCGTAGTCCGACACGCACTTGGTCGGTTTCTTGAGTTTTGTCATATATTATGTTAATTATATGACAAATGTTACGCCAATTATGTTAATGTTATGTTAATAATGTTAATTTCCGAATTGATTTCTACAAAAAAGTACTCATTTTCTCACAAGCCTTTAAAAATAGTCCGTAGATCTGCGGATTTTTCTGGAAGCAATCTACGGAATTCTACGGATATGTTTGCATCTTCTATGGATTTTTAAAAATCGCATTTGGCAACACCTCCTCACACTGTCCCGAACCCGATCATGATAAAATCATCGATATATAAGAAAGGAGGATAGAACGCTACTAATATCGTCAGTGATGCAGGTTTATGATATATGTGTGTGAAAGTTGAGGGATACCAGATAAATGAAAATTTTCCCCAGTTTTAACCAACTCCTAAGAGGTTTTATATTCAACCCGTGTGTATTGAATAAAGTATGTACATGGTAATTAAGTACTTAGTTCAAACAATTAATTGATTCGTTTAATTGTGGGGTAGGTATATGAAAAGATAAAAATTAAATTAAAATCCTTTAGAATGATTTAATTTTTTATAAACATGCCTTTTACTTTGCACGTCCGTCCGTTCAGTAGCTTCTAATTTGGAAATATGGTGATCTCGAATGCTCAAATATTTTTCTAAAATACATTTAATTAGATTAATCCTATATTCGGTGCCTGCCAGAGTGTGTTTTAATTCCAAATTGAAAAAAAAGTACTATTCGCTATAAAATGTCGTCACCATTCCGCATGACGAGAACCTCGTAAAAGCCAAAAAGATAAAACTACCAAATATTTAGATCTGGCACACGAGGTTACCGAGATGTGGGATGTTGACTCAACAATAATTGTACCGATAGTCGTCTCTGGGTTGATACCGAAGAGCCTCGACAAACATCTTCAGAGGCTCTCAATTGGTCGTTGGGTCAAAGTCCAGATACAGTAAGCGGCGTTATTGGATACAGCACGCATTGTGAGGAGGTTTCTCTCTCTTATGTCCTAACCGCCGGTGGCTTGGGTCCTAGGCCTCGCCATTGGAGAGTATTATTTTTATATTTTTAAATGTTTTGTTTTTTGTTTTTAACTAATATTTAAAAATGTAAAACATCCTTTTAAAATAAAGAGTACTGTACAAAACAAAGTTCAAAACGCACTGATAAATAAAAAAGCCGGGGCTTGTGCCGTTGCCGCGCAACACAAATTTTACCGAATCCAAAAATACCTTTAGACATTAATGTTATTATTTACTTCTCACAGAGTTTCTTAAGATAAATGTTATATTTTGGTAATCTAGATAATATGAAGCCGGTTAAGCTTCAAAAAAGAAGGTTCTCAATTCGGCGAATTTATTTTTTTATATATTTGTTTGTTCGAGGAGTTTAATATCTTTACTCCATATTCCGTTATCAGATTTTAACAAAATATATATGCAGTACCATAGCTAGGAAGGAAGAGGGGGGCACTCTACCCCGGTTGTCACCGGTTTTGGGAACTCGACCTGATATAACCCGAAATAATATTCAAAAATGGGGAAATCCTCTCCTCTATCCTCCTTTTTTGAAATCGGTTAAAATACATTAAATCATTTTAAAGCTTTCATTCTTTGGGTGACAGCCAAATCAAATCCACCCCGGGTGCCACCCGTGCTAGCAACGCCACTGTATATAGGAGACCGCTTAGTACCTAAACTTTATCGAACATCAACATATTTCAACAAAGCGGTCCATATTTGATGGGAAAATATATGTTCCTACATTAAAAATAAAATATACGCTTAATTGACAACCTCCTCCTGGTTTAAAGTCGGTTAGTAATTTTTGAACTAATAATGTTCTTAATTACAACGGAATACTCACACTTTGGGGAAAATACCTCATTTATTTTCTGGCAACACATGCACGTGAAGTTGACGTTTATGTTCCGAATATTACGTAAATAATTTTACCAAAAACATTATAAAAGTGATTATAAATTCATATGTTACCTGTGCTAAGTAATTCCTTGATATTTCTTTTTCGATGTCGAATTGTTTTTACAATGTTTTATGACACATGTCGGCATTATTATATTTTTTTAAATCCAAGTTGGAGTGAACGTTACACAAGGCGGTCGTGTCGCGTAATGGCGGAAACTGGCACACTATGATGAGAGTGTGTGCGTGAGACCCGTATACGTACAGCATTCTGGCACACTATGGGTCACTTCACTTTCGATGTATGGGACGTGGTGTCCCCCTTGATAAAATATACGAAAACTTAGGTCTGGTAGATCTATTACTTCGCCTACGCATAAAATAAACATAGTTATCTCGTTCTGAATTATTTCGGTTATCAGTCTTTGCCTTATTACGAACTGAGCTAAAACCAAATATTGTTATTCCGCATGCAAGTAAGTTCGATAGTTATTTACATGAACTTTTTAGACTTTAATCAGTGAAATCCATCAGCGAAATGTAAGTAAATAATCCTGTGAAATTACCTTAATATCCCACATAAATAAAATGTATATAAGTATTATGGTATAATAATGCGTTTCAAAATGTTTCGAATATTAATCTTTGTAGGTTCAAAGTGATAGTTCTTGTCAGTTTACTAATCGTAGCAGCTAACCTCACCGACGTAACCTACTATGAAATCTTGGGTATATCGAAACAAGCTTCTACCCAAGAAATCCGACAAGCTTATAAGAAATTGGCTGTAAAATTTCACCCCGATAAGAACCCTGTAAGTATACTTTAATTACTAAATAATATATATTAAGCGCCTGTTTCACTTCCTCTGAGTAATCATACAAATATAAAACACGTTCAAATAAAAGAATTCACACTCTGATATCCCCATATAAGCTGAAAAACATGACACAAAACAACTAGACATGATGTCTACTAGGTAATATCAAAAATAGCTATCTTATATGTTAATTGTTAGTTAAATATCACCCAAATATCATAAAATAGGCCTTAAATATGTTTTATGAATAACTAGCAGTAAATAAGTAGAGGGGGCTCAGAGGGGAGTGGTACAGACTGCTGAGACTGAAGTTGCACATTTGAAACTAGACCCAAAAGCACATATCTCTGACTTTTCCATGTTACACAAGTTTCAATTGTTAATTATCGCTTGCTTCATCGTTAAGCATCATCTTCACCATTTGGCATACCTGAGAAGTTCTCCATGGGATTTCATTTCAAAGTTTGTAAAACCAATAACTTCTCAAATTGGTAGAGAAGAACCAAATCTAGCCATGGGATATATGTATATCATAAGGTGCTGGTGTTATATTACCAGTTACACTTAAAGTGTGACAAATCTTATCAATCTGAGGTGGTAGGATATTCATATCCGCTTGGATAGCAACCACCGTACAGATGGTGTCGAAACCTGCCATAGTGATTGACATGACAAGGCATGTCAATGTCATGTAGATCATCCAGTGTATATCCGGTTCTTCCAAGGGGCTTGCGACATGACTTGATGGTTGGTTGGGGCAAGTATAGGGGTACATCCTTGTATTACTGTGCCTGTATGATTCACCTGTCCTGTCGCAGGCCCCTTGATTTGTTTCTTCCCTCTCTGAAGAGGGATATGACAAAATGCAATTAAAAATATCAGTAATATTTCATTTTAATCTGTGAAGAACATAATAATATTTATTCATAGGCCATAAGAGTTATAAAGTAAAGAGGACAAAAGTGTACAATAAATTCTGTCAAATAAAAACTAAAGTACAATGTCATTGTGGGTATGTCGCATCTTATGTATTTCCAGTAATTTTATTCACCTCATAGGGTGCAGCAGAACAAGAGAAGTTTTTAAAAATCAGTGAAGCTTATGAAACGTTAAAAGATCCAGAGAAAAGGAGAAACTATGATATCTACGGATCGTACCCTTCATATTCAAGAAAATATGACTACAAATCACAATCTGAATATGACAATCTGTATTACAATGGACTGTATCACAATGACCCCTTTGTTGATACACTATCTGGTGCTGGCTTTTGTAAGTAACATAATTATGCTATAAATTAATGAAGTTAGTTTGAATGACGAAACAAGCAGGTCAATGACTGAACAGTAAGCTTACATTACATTGCCCGTAAACAGAAGCAACACCATAAATTTGTATTTTAACACTTACCACTTATTTAAGTTAAAGTTCTGAGTGGTGTTGCTATTATTTATGGTCGAGCATGGTGCTTGTCGTCCGACGAATGATCGTTTTGTTATTTATGCAAAAAGTCCACATAACATTATATTTCTGACAAATAGAACATGTGTTGTAAAACAATAAAATTGCACAATTTCAGACAATTACCTGAACGAAGGGTTTCACTTCATTAACTTTTATTCACCATTCTGTCCTCCGTGTCAGAATGTAGCTGATCATTGGAAGAAACTGGCTGAGCTATATAAAGGAATTGTGAGTTATTTAAATATCATAGATATTAATATTCTTTATTTTAAAAGGATTTTTTTTACATTTTTAAATATTAAAGTTACAAAAAAAAAAATTAAAATATAAAAAAAACATTACCCTACAATGGCGAGGCCTAGGATCCAAGCCACCGGTGGTTAGGACCACAGGGAGATAAACCTCTTCACAATGCATGCCGAGTCTAATAACACCACTTTCTGTATCTGGCTCTTTACCCAACAACCAATTGAGAGCCTATAAAGATGTTGGTCGAGGCTCTTTGGTAGCAACCCATGGGTAAAGACGATTGTTGAGTCCACATCCCACATGTCGGTAACCTCGTGTGTCAGATCTAATGACCAAATATCATTTCAGATGCGTCGTGACTTGTTATAAATGTACAAGAAATTTATTAGTGAATTTGCAAGTGCTTGTCCAGCAAAGGAATTTATATAAAACATGGGTTGTATTAAACTTTAGTAGTAATCCTGTATTCTTTTATTTACTATTTTCAGGTTAAAATAGCTGCAGTGAACTGCAAATATCACAACTCATTCTGTTACAACTCCATGAGAATCGGTAGTTATCCCTCATTACTGTTCTATCCTAATGTAAGTGACATTTGTAATTTGATATGCGTGAAATTAATTAAATATTCCCATACCAGGCTTTCCGAACAACTCACAAGAAACAAATATTACCTCATCGTCTCATCGAAAATAATCGCTTAAAGATTACGTAAACAAACCCCTGCGAAGTGTCAGGAAGGGGCTGCAGCGTTGGCGCATTTGAACTTGACCCATTTATGTAGACGCCAGTCGTCTGCTATTCAATCTTTTTTTTCATGTATTGTGTTATGTACTCGTAGAACAAAAGTTGTTCCTTATGGGGTTAGCTATCTAGCCTTGCGAGGTTGTTGGTGTTTTAAAAGTAACCCTGTATAATAATATTATTATTCAATATCAATAATAATTTCAGGGTAAAAATGGTAACTACATATACTATAGAGGTGACCGTACACTAGAGGCCTTAGAACAGTTTGTTATGTCATATGTAAAGAGTAAGATACACGTGCCAACCATCACTCAGCTCAGAAGTACAGACAAACCTATTGCATATGTGTTGGGAACGAACAGAGTGGACCAGAATGCTCTTACAAGAATTGCTTATCATCTGGTAAGTGGAAGCTTACTATATGCATTTTTTTTAAATGTGTTTACACATTTCTCATAGAAATTCAAGTCCTCTGGGAAGCTTAAAAGTTTTTATAAGTACTTAATTGAAGGGTTTTTTACAAAAACTACATAACCAACACTTTCACTACTTTTTTGTTATTGGTATCACTGTGTTCGTCTTTGACTAAGCTATCGAATGATATATTACATGTTTTGCAAAAACTACGTATCTCGAAGATATTTGGCTTTAAAAATCATGCCATTTTACAAAAACAGCATATCTTCATAAATATTTTACAAAAACTGCATAACATTTTGTACTTAAGTAGTTTTTGTAAAAAATATCATGGCTGTGGTCAAAGTGGAAAAATTTAATGAGAGACGAATGGAAAAACAAAAGGCTCAGCAGGGTGAAACTGTCTGCTTAATTTGTCTTGCTTTGATTTCATACAGAATCTCCCTCTGCCACATATTACATTATATGACAAGTGATGTCTTTTACTGTCGTCAACTATGGATGTATGTATTTGGGATCCATAATGTTGGAAATAATCAAGTTGTTATGAATAGCTGCTTAGAAACAGAGGGAGGGAGGGACAGAATAAGATTAAAGAATGAAGAATGAATAAGTATGAGATTCATTCTAATAAATTAGTACTAATCAGTGATGGATGCTCAGGACAAAATAAAAATTACATAATGATGTACTTTCTTTATTGTTTAGTTCATGTCTTGGGTTTATTTAACTCAATCAAATATATATTTCCTATAAGAGGACACACATACCTACCTAATGATCAGGATTTTAGCTTGATTGGGGATAAAAATAGAAATACACTGCAGAGACACCTGAAGACTGGAATATTATAACGGAAGAAGCTCGAAGACATCCATCACCATATAATGTCGAAAAAATAACATTGACATGTTTTTTTATATAAAAGAAGCTGTTAGCCATTTTTTTACGTCAAAGCAAACCTCCAATAAGCAGCGATAGCTCAACGGGGAGTGGTACGGACTGTTGAGACGAAAGTCGCAGGTTCGAGTCCCAAGAGCATGCACCTCTGACTTTTCTAAGTTACGTGTATATTAATTGTTAATTATCGCTTGCTTTAACGGTGAAGGAAACATCGTGAGGAAACCTGCATACCTGAAAACTCGATAAGATTTTTCGATGGTATGTGAAGTCTGCCAACCCGCATTAGACCAGCGTGGTGGACTAAGGCCTAACACCTCTCTTTCAGTAGAGGAGGCCCGTGCCCAGCAGTGCGACATGTATAATACAGGGCTAGTAAAAAAAAAAAAAAAAAACCTCCAATGAAACTTAAAGAAGTTCGAATGATCAAAATAAAGACGGGTGTTCCTTTTGTTTTAGTACGATATCCGTTCACAGGTCCTTGGCATAGTGTTATGATAAGGAATAAATGCAAATTGCCAGAGGATCTGGAATTAAGTAGGATGTACCAGTCATCGCTGCCTTTGAATCCACATAAAGTAAATGATTTACGCAAGCTGATGCCTTATTTGTCAAACCTTGCATCTCACAACTTCTATAAAAATCTTCTGAGTACTTCAGCACCCACTAATTTAGCTGATGATGTGGACAACGAGGACAATAGCAGTGGCACAGAAGATTAATAATCATGATTAATATGATATTTTTTTGCAAATAGGTACAGCATAACTTTAGCAGACTGTTTTTTTTTTCACAAAAACAACATAACTTTGGAAAACTTGTGTTTTTTTTTCACAAAAACAACTTAACTACGGATATTTCACAAAAACTGCATAGGTGTCAGATAGCTTTTATTAAATATCTTATTATTTAAAACAGTTATAATATCAAACTGAGATGATTTCTAATCTGTATTTTTTTCTTTATATAATATGTAGAAATGTGGCATCAGTCATGATTATTGACAAAGATATTAAGTTTTTTCAGGTTTCTGATAAATGACATTCAATTCAGATATGTTGTTTTTGTAAATAACCCTTCAATTGTCCAATATAATTTGTCCCTTTAAATGACCTATCTTCTGTCATAAGTTAAAATCACTAGTTTTTTTATTGATATTATAATATTGCTTTAAAGAGTATTTGTGTACAGCCTTCGTGGCACATCGGCCGAGTAGCCGCCTGTGAAACGAGAGGCCACTAGTTCGATCCCCGCACCAAGACAGATATGTATTGCATAATAAAAATATTATTTCTCAGGATGGCCTGGTCACCGTAGCTATTGTGGAAAGTGATAATCTACGAGAGAAATTAACTGACAATGAGTATGCAACATTTGTTTTCAAGTACAAAACAATCATGAAAGTTATAGAAAGCATGGATGAAAAGATGATTGTTAAGGAAATTATTGACGCCCTGCCTAATGTTGAAATGATTAATCCAGAGAAATTAAAGGTATGTGCCTTTTTCTTTTTAGTCAGGTGCTCTTCATAAATAGGGCATTGCGTTATGTTTTAATTTATGCATTATTTTCTGTGCAACAAAAAATAAATAAAAATGCAACGAAATAGAAACTGTTTTGTGAAAACAGAAATTAAATTTGGGCATAAATTATAACAAACAAGGGCGGGCGCGCGGAAAATCTCCTTCTCTCCCTTGCACGGGTGCAGCTTAAAGGTGTAACATATCTTGTGACGTACATACGTACACACTACATACGCCGTGCATCCTTATTCCGTATTTTGGCTGCTACCCCTTCCATACGATTTTAATGCCTTGTAACTTATATGATTTTGACCTGATTTATGAAATTCTTTTGATAAAAGATTTTGGATAACCTAATTTAATGATTAAAATTATAAAAAAATCTAGTGTAATACCCTAATGTGGTTGTCAAGAAGGGGGTACACGAAATGTCCGCAACATCGTCAGTACCATTATTGTGCTATTTCATACTCTAACATTGGGCATATAACATCACCAAAATATTTTTTTTCTATTTTGAATTAGCCATAGATATACCTGGGCCGCTTCCAACAGGTTGGTCAAGAAATCTTTGGGGGAGGCCTATGTTCAGCAGTGGACGTCCTATAGCTGATGATGATGATACCTGGGCATCTACCAGATATTTTTTTTATTGTTATATTATTTATATCTTTAATGACGAAACGCGCATGTCGCTCGCCTGATGGTAATTGCCATTCCTACCCATAGCCAATAAGCAACACCACATATGACTTTGAATTATCAAATTGGTTGGAATGGTTTTGGAATGTGGTTGTCTCCCGAGAAATAAGATGTTAAGTCCCATACTACCCAGTAATTGCTTCCAAAATAAACACAGGAATCTTAATTTTTTCCCAGGATATAAGGAACCAATTGCGTAGGGGTAGCAAGACACCATGGGTGTTCTACTTTAAAACCAAGGGCCACGACACACTACAGTTGCACCAGATGAAAATTGCATTCCCTCATATAAACTTTGGTATGTTCTTGTTATACATGTTAAAAATACATGTATAAACTTTGTATTTATACTTCATTCAGCGTAACGTGTCTATATTTTAACACATCGATTACAACATCAGTCTATATCAGTGTTTCCTAACGTGGGGCCCACGCCCCACAGGGAGGCAATTTGATAGTTGAGGAGGTAATTTAAAAATGGACTCGACACGACTTTTACTTTTTCTCTTTGGGTTATTTAAATGCAAGGCTAGATATCGGTGACAAATTTAACAAAAAAATGCTAAGGTGGGGTATGGCCTAAAAAAGGTTGGGAAACACTAGTCTATATATTAAAAAAGGCACGCTTGGACCGCTAAGTTGAGCCGACGGGATATCGCGCGGGCGAGTGACCTAACTAGCGATGTCATTAAATATCCCAGATGAAAGTGTAAATATTTCATAAAACTATCTCGCTTCTTTTTTGACCCTTGGGAACTATAGGGGTCCCTGCTAATGGGATACTGGCAAACCCTGCAGTATCTCATCCCAGAGCCAAAGGAGAGGGGAAGGGCTAAGGGATGGGAAAGGTATAGGAAGAGGGCGCAAGCCTCTTTGGGAGAACCGGATATACTCTGGCCGATCCCGGAACGCGACCCACACATGGTAGATCATTAGGGCAGGTCTTAACACCGTGTGTGGTTGAAATAAAACTAATATAAACGGATTTTGTTGCGGTTTTTTATTAATTTTGGTCACACATTTCGAAAGCTTTTCATCCTTTGTGGTCATGGGGTGGACTCCCACCACGAAGAACGACACGCCGGGATCAAAATTAAAGAAAAACCGCGATAAGATCCGTTTAAACTAGTTTTATTTCAATGAGTAATATTCGCGTAAACATAAGAAATCATTACCGTGTATGGTGTATTTAAAACCTGCCATAGTGGCCCACCTTGTGTGGGTCGTGTTCCAGGGTCAGCCAGTGTATATCCGGTTCTCCCCAGAGGGCTTGCCCCCTGATCCTAACCCTTTTCCCATCCCTTTTCCTTCCCCTCCCCCTTGGCCCTTTGGTAGGCCGGCATGATCTTGCCGACCTACGATGGACACATTGTTTGTCGTTGGTCGACCCTATTCCTGGATTGCGCTACACTTACCATCAGGTGTAGCGTAGTCACTTTGCCGAGCCAAGATAAAAAAAATGGTGTTCGCTATCCGGACGGATATTATGTTCAGGGTTGTTGGAGTGCGAGCAGTGGGGCGAACTGTGCGCGTCACTACAAGTGGAACATCCCCCCGCGTGGGGGGTGCTCGCCGCGGGGGGAGGGTACCAGCGCCACCACTGCCACCACCGCCACCACCACCACTGCGACGTCACACACTTCATCAGCCTCGCCACGCGGGCCACCACGCTGCACACGCTCTCCGCGTCAGACTTTCACAAGATATTGGATGGAGGTAACTCACACTATTATTTGGCGACAGGTAGCCCGTTATTGTAACGTATGAAAACATCATACCTCCTCGACCAATGAGAGGCGACGTTGACCTCATGCAGATTGGTAGAAAAAAATCTCATAAAAAGTTTACAGGTTTGAAGGTTTCCTCTCTTCAGCAGAGAAAGTCCATAACCAGCAGCGAACGAATGAAACCATATCAATACTTTGGTAGATGATACAAGGCTATATTATAATTATAATATAGTTCCACTACTGGGAATGGGCCTCCTCAACTAAAGAGGGGAGGCACACCTTAGTATCTTAGTCTAATGTGAGTTAGTTAGACTTTACACACCATCGAAATTCTTATAAAGTATTTTCAGGTATGTGTCAATAATGTTGCGATGATTTCTTGTTTGTTAAACGGTAATTAACAAAATAAAAAAATCGAGAAGTATGTGCTAAGTTTGATTTCGAATCTGCAACCTCCGTCTCGATAGTCCTAAAAGTACAGTCGTATAGTCGGCTAAGTCAACGCCACTTCTAAAAGCTATATTGATTAAAATGTAACTTATTTGTCGTCAGATGTTGGATTGTGGGTGTTACTGGTGGTTCCGTACAAGTTGTCGTGGGAACATCTCGACGAGCCATTCACTCGCACCAGCTTGCATTTCAAAGACAACGAAGATATGAACGTAAGTTACTTGTACCTGTTCACACCGACCCGTACTTGACCTACATACTTGCGGGTAGAGTACAGTAATACCCCGACTTACGCTACCCCGTTTTATGCGAATTCGGAGATACGCGGTTATTCTTTTTGATGGCCGCGCGCGTCAGCTCTCCTATTCCGCCATGTTAGTGGTCCGTTTACGACAGGTTCGAACGTGTTCCGCGTTGAATTGTTTTACGTACGTTGTGTTTTATTGATAACCTCAAATTATGTCACTCAAAAGTGCATGCAAAGTTGTACCCCGACTTACGCGAATTCGACTTACACGGTTATAGCTCGGTCCCACCTATCGCGTAAGCAAGGGGTATTACTGTATTTTAGAATGCAACAATTAAAAAATGAAACGTTCCATCGCTTCACCTCAGATTTGTATCGGAAAATGTCACACGTCGTTAAGAAATTAAAGCCAGTGAATTTTTTTGGGCATTACACGGGTCTTACTTATAAACTTTTTTTAGCACTGCATACTTGAAACACTATTTTCGTCTCTTTCTAACCACGGGTGCATGGTGTCAGTGATTAGAAATATTTTATTGACAAATAGAGTAGAAGGATTATCATTTTGATAATATCTTATTTAGTTTATTTAAGTTTTTTGTTTTTTGAGTGGTAGAGCCACGCTGTAGACAGTTTCGTCTACAGCATGAATGGGCTGGCTCGGCTGGGTCGTTACCACTGTCTCATAGAATACCGACGTAAAGTAGCGGCTTGCTGCTGCGTTTCGTACGGTGAGTGAGATATCCCGAAGCCCAGATCCCCTTCCCTTCCCAATTCCTAATTATCCCTTTCCTTTAAGGTCGGCAACGCGCCCATGATTCTTCTGGTGGTGGGCGTACATGGGCGCTGGAGATCACTTACCATCAGGTGACCCACTTGCTCGTTTGCCGGCCTATAAAAAAAAAAGTTTAATTTAGTTCAGTATTGTCCCTATTCACCTCGTTTTACAGTAATTGAAATTCAAATTATATATATTCCAGTTCGGCATAATGGTGTGCACATTGAACACGGATAAATTCTGTCGGCAAGTGGCTCACAGTGAGCCGACCGTCCTTGTACAGAACGGCACCAAACAACACGTCTACAGGGGACAGGTCACAGAGAAAGGACTCGTGGAATATGTTCGTATGCTGCGTCACAGTGTTGGTAAGAATTAATAATAATATTAATAATTTTTAATTTTTTTTTTGTTGTTATTGTAACTAATATTTAAAAATGTAAAAAATATCCTTTTAAAATAAAGAGACATTACTGTACATTAATAATTTATTCAAAAGAGTGTTACATAATTAGTATAGTGTATATCCGGTTCTCCCGAGGGGCTTGCGACATGACTTGATGGTTGATAAACTCATTGTTTATCGGTGGTTGTTGGTTTTTTGGACTGCACTACGCTTACCATCAGGTGTAGTGCAGTCACTTTGCCGTGCTCGGATAAAAAATATTTTTTTTTTTATGAAAAGCCCATATTGTGTTTAGGCCAGTGTTTCCCAACGTGGGGCCATCGCCCCACAGGGGGGCAATTTGATAGTCAAGGGGGGCAATTAAAAATGGACTCGACACGACTTTAACCCTTTCGCTTTGGGATATTTAAATGCAATGCTAGATATCGGTGACAAATTTAACAAAAAAATGTTAAGGCATGGCCTAAAAAACGTTTGGGAAACACTTGACAGCCTTCGTGGTACAGTGAGTGAGTAGCCGACTGTGAAACATGAGGCGGTGGGTTCGATTCCCGCACCGATACACATATTTGTCTGATCCACAAATATTTGTTTCGGGTCTGGGTGTTGTGAGACCAAAAAGTCTCTCGTAGTTCCTGATACCCACGACACAAGACTCGTATCTTACTGTGGGGTCAGGGCTATGTCTGTGACTGTTGGGTGTTATTTACAACAAAAAAAACACTGATTTAGGCTCATCATAATAATTGTAATTGGTGTTTTATCTGTTTAGAGCTGGAGTTAGACGAGCAGAAAGTGATGGAGATCCTGGATCCATCAGGTCGGGATCACACGTGGCTGGTGGCATTCCTGCCGGCTCGGTGTGGCAGCTTCTGTGATGAACTCGCCCACGAGTGGATGAGGGTCGCAGATAAGGTCAGATGCACTGGTATAAGGTGATGGTCGTTGGTGCGTCTGTGATTGTGCACTTTTGGAACAACTTCACTGACATCCTACTAATATTATAAATGTGAAAGTTTGTTTGTTTCGATGTTTGTCCGTCAATCACGCCGAAAATACTGAACGGATTTTGATGAAATTGGATATACAGACAGGGTATGAGCTGACTTGGGTGATAGGCTACTTTTTATCCCGGAAAAAGCAGTTCACGCGGGCGGAGTCGCGAGCAAAAGCTAGTACGTCATATTTACAGCGTTTTCCGTGTTCACAAGCGGTCCTTACACCCGGTATCCACAGTCCGTGCTATCTTAAGAATATAAGAACTATATTTTCTTTACTGTTTACGCAACATGCAGACGAGCGATTACCGCTCAGTGCTATCTAAGGTTAAAGAGAACCTATATATCACATGTTTTAGGAAATTTACAAAAATATGCTTTGTTTGAGGATTTTTTTACGACAGAGGGCGACAAGTGTGTTTGTGTAGGCGCGCACGTGCGCGTGTTTGTAGCATAGCAACTCCTAAACGAATGGACTAATTTAAATGCAGTTTTTTCTTGTAACCTGGGTTTAGCTAGATCAGGGATTCCCAAAGGAGTCGATATATAACGAAAACCGCAAAGCTTTTAAATTGGTAAGTATATTGTATCAATAGGAAAAAAACTAGAGACGGGATTTTTAAAGTAATTTGGCTATTTGGGTCTGAGGTATTAGTTCATTTTGCAAAAGGGATTTCTTGCCCAAAATAGGTTTGGAATCCCTGATCTAGATTATTCTAGGTGATTCTTAGTTGTTCGAAGTAAATCTGTTTTGTAATTTAATGCTGCAGATGTTTTTCTAATTGACGTCTGCGGTTTGTAACAGTTGGGTTACATTGAAATGTTTGTTCCAGCTCCGTCCGCTGGAGTTCGTACGTGTGGGTATTTTGAAATGTTCCCGCAGTGAGGGGGGGTTCTGTGGTAACGTGCGATCCGCCACCGCCAAACTGTACCCACTGGCTGCCGGACATCACTACAGGTATGTACACGAAATACACATCTAGATGCCGCTATGCCGTATCAGGAACTACGAGAGACTTGCGATCCCACAACACCTGGACCCGAAACCAACATTTGTGGATACCACAAATATGTGTCTCGATGCGGGAATCGAATCCACGACCTCTCGCTTCGTAGCCGACTACTCGCCCGCTGCGCTACAAAGGCTGTCAAATTAAATTAAATTGTTAACTTTCAGCGTAAGCCTCCAGCATCTATCGCAAGCGCCGTACGTTCTAGAATGGGCTCTTCAATACATAGATGATTCGGTGATGAAACTCAATTGGCAGTCGTTCACAAAGACTGTTATAGCAGAAGAGTTGAATCCGACCAGGTAAGCAAATATTATTCACGCTTGTTGTATAAGTAAAAGAAAAAAAATTATTATTGGACTAGACACAAAATAGTTATCTTTTATGTAAAAGATAAAAAAAGATATAAAGGTATTTAGGCAGGCAATAAACATGTTTAACAAACGTCAAATTGTATGAACACTTGACATTTATAAAGATGTTTACCGTTTAAATACGATTAAGGTTTGTCGTGGAAGTCGCCTTGAACTCTTAATGTTATTTTTTAGTGGTAAAAAGCCTTGGTTGGTGTACTTCCATTCGCCTAGATGTTACCGATGCTACGAGATGTACGCAGACTTTGCGATAGCTGGCAATGTGAGTATTCTAACATTCTATAATCTTCTTTTCGCTATAACAATAATATATTCTTCTTTTCGCTATAACAATAATATATTCCAGCGTATGATATCGCGATCGGTCCTAATAAGAATTAGAAGCCGAATCTTTATGTAACATGAGTTAAAAAGTATGTTGCGCCGATCCCACTGCCAGTTGGATAAGGGCAGGTAGAAGGAAGGAAAGGATTCTAGCGTAGGATGTTAGATTTATGACAGTAGTAGTTCAGTACTGTTACTCCTGCGTGCGTGCGTGTGCGTGCTTGTGTTCTAGTAACTTGTAGATGTTATTGTCAGCATGATCTTGCCGACCAACGATAGATATACTGTTTGTCGTTGGTCGACGCTATTCCTGGATTACGCTACACTTACCATCAGGTGTAGCGTAGTCACTGCCGAGCCAGGATAAAAAAAAAACAAATGTTTCTGGAATGACTTTAGTAGGTAGGATAAAAGAGGTCGCGGTGTGTCCAAGTGTAGTTCTCATGTTTCTTCTTACACCTGCTATTACTCTCACTACTCCCACTTGCAATGGGGTTAGCGCAACATGCTTTTTAACACAAAGGCTACACAAAGATTTGGCTTGTAGTTTTTACAACCGACTGCCTGTCTAACCTCCACTCCTATGGGGAGAAGTGTAGTTAATATTGTGTTTCTATTCTGAAATAAAATGTCTTGAATTTTGTGTATTAGATTATAAATAAATTGGCACGCTTGGGTTCTATATAAATCGACGTATATCAGTACAGTCAACACCAAAAGTCGATGAACACATCCATACTGAAACCCTTATACATCGAAGATATACACAAGTCAATTAACCGTAACTTAATGGGGCAATTAGGGCAATTACATTTCTATGCACCGCTCAGCCGGTGTAGTAGTATACATTGGAGTCATAGGTATACGATGTATAGGATTTTTGAAAATCTGAATGTATTAAACGAATTTTGCTGTTGACCGTACTCCGTACATACTAATAATGAACATATTACATTCCAGCTTCTAAACAACGCAGTGCATCTCGGAAAAGTAAACTGTCTTAACGAGCGGGGTTTATGTCAACACGAACAGATCAACAGTTATCCATCGCTTAAACTGTATCTCGGTAGGAATCAACAACAAAGGTTCAGTAGTGTTATCAATTTGCAAGTAAGCGATTACAAGAGCATTATGGAGGACATAAAACCGCATCTCATTAAATACGATAAGAGCTTACTGGCAGGTTTAAATGTACTCAGTAAACCGTTTCATGATGAATTTTAATAGGGCAAATTTAAATTCTTTATTATGTAATTAGGTCGCCGGTGCTTCGGAAATGCCCACTGCTTTGAGAAGCACCAAGAAACTCAGGCATTGCTCTTTTTTTTGCTTTAAATACCAGTGTAGTAATATTATGAAGTTACCGAGTAATATGAGACTTTCTTATATCTTGGAATGATGACCACAATGCCGTGCAGTACTTTGTAATTCTTTAGAATGTCATAACAAGATATCTGCAAAATACAAATCTGCCCCATACCACTAATGACGGATTAATAATTAATAGTGCGACAACTATAATGGTGACGAGATGAGTGGTGCTGTTGTTAAACGGTCATTCATTGGTCGATAAGTTCAATTAAAAATAAAATGTGTGCGTGTACTAGTGTACACGCGTAGGAAGTGAAACTTCTTTATGACCTTATTTTTCGAAAAATGATCTTTATATGCAATTTTACAGAAATTGGTTAAATAAAGTTAAATTAGACAAAGTTTAAACAAAAGGCTTTTATTATCATAGACATGAATACAAAAAAAAGTGTGCGTCTCGGGACGCTCGACGCAGAAGAAGTCCGGTTTAAATTCGCTAAAGTCCGATCAAAGTCCTGTCAAAGTCCTCCCAAAGTCCGGTCAAAGTCCTCTCAAAATCCTGTCAAAGTCCTGTCATGGTCCTGTCAATGTCCGGTCAAAGTCCTGGCAAAGTCCGGTTAAAGACTGGTCAAAGCCCTTTCAAAGTCCGGTTGAAGTCCGGTTAAAGACCTGTCAAAGTCCGGTCATCTGGTCAAAATCCAGTAAAAGTCCTGTAAAGTCCGATCAAAGCCCGGTCAAAGTCCTGTTAGTCCGGTCAAAGTCCTGTCGAGGTCCGGTCAAAATCCAGTCAAAGCCCGGTCAAAGTCCAGTTAAAGCCCGGTCAAAGTCCGGTCAAATTCCTGTTAATCCGGTCAAAGTCCTGTCGAGGTCCGGTCAAATTCCAGTCAAAGTCCGGTCAAAGTCCAGTCAAAGTCCGGTCAAAGCCCGATTAAAGTCGGGTCAGAGTCCGGTCAAAGTCCGATGAAAGTCCAGTCAAAGTCTGGTCAAAATCCAGTCAAAGTAAAAAAATGTGACGCGTGCCGCGTAACGGAAAAATGTGACGATTTTATTTTTCTAACGCCGATAAAGAAGTTTCACTTCAAAAAACTTATTATTATCGCAATCGACAATATACATCACAATATGAGTATTATGTTTTTTTTGTTCATTTACATGCCTAGTGAACGGATAGGCATTTTTTGGTACAAAAAAAATTGCGGTGAACTAAATAAAATAACATAAATACTCAACCACCACGACATGTGTTACTGCACATCTTAGGTTTTTTTTTAAAATTAAACAAGTGAGCTAAACTCGTTAGCCTATGTAACACCATAGCATATAGCCCATACGTCAAAACTATGCAGCACACAGCTCGCGCAGAAAACACTGATCCTAGATTCATTAAATATCGACTTGTTAAACTATAGTCATGTTTTATTGTAGCGTTTATTCATTTTAAATACGGACTACTTAGAGATCAAAACATGATCGTAACTTACTAGGACCAGTGTTGCCCACATAAGCATACTTAAATATAACACGACCCGTATCTAATTTCGAGAGTTAAAAACTGCTCGTTATGTACTAAACTATTTTTAGGTTAGGTTCAAGGCTTTGTATGCAAACATTTTAGGCTGTTTAGAAAATAAGCTTAGAGATTAAATTTGCTTGACATCACTAACCATTGATTCCACGTTGTACTTTCCAAAACATTTTTTCTATTTAATTTGTACTAATACTTGACAATTGATATCAAATAATAATTGTAAATAATTTTCAATACAATTTGTAGTCATGACAACTGTATAAACTGTGAATAAATTAATTTTCGATTTTTAAAACTTTGGCAAACAGATGCCGACCTTTTTAAAGATGTTTTCATCTTTAAAATAAACTCACGCCTTTATCCCAGAGGGTGTAGGCAGAGGTGTAACTATAGCTGCACCCACATTTCGCCGAGCTTATTGCCTTCCCGTGATGTGATATGGGGCGAGCCTAACGCAATACCGAGCATAAATTCCCATCGGGCTGTCTGTTTGACAAAGGCTTTAGAAAATACCTAGGTTTTGTATAAGGTAAATTTGCAGTTCAGATAATTGTTGAAATTGAAATCCAGGTGAATTAAAACCATTACTGTAATATAAATCTTCACAGTGAAGTATTGAATGTTTGGTTACATAGTATCCAAATTGTATTGAAAATTGTCTGTATGCTTTACGAGATTCACATTCCTTTGCCACTGACATGACCAGGGCATATTTCCATAGGAGCGAGAATCGTAAGTGTAATTACTTTTATTATTATTTTTAACACTATAATAATAAAAGTATAGTTGTACGCCACGGGAATAATAGATTACTTATGAAAATTGTTGTCAATTTTGCAAAAACTCCGTTAATTTTAAATTTTGCGTTTACGCAGGCACATGACAATACGTTTAAGAACAGTTAATCGCCTAAATTTTTCGACGGGGACACGGTTAGTGCAAAAGAAATTCTTGCCCGTAATCATTTGGTACATACTAGCTTGCACTTGCGCGGCGATGTTACTGTGGATGAATGACACTCATTACTCTAGATCACTGGACAGTTAAATAAATTTAACTTTATTGCCTTTACTCCAGAGTCGCTATTTATATAAATTCTATATTCGTCTAGCGATCTTTATGAATTAAACCTGTACGTACTCTGTTGATAATCTCAGCATAAGCCCTTATGGAAGGATTCCCTTGATGTATTTAAATACTCTTAATTTTAATAAACTAGGACAAATCTAGAGAAACTAGATCTACTTATAACTAACTATCCTCGCATTTAATGTAAAATAATTTGGGTAGCTAGTATTAAATAGGCATTTATTTTCAATAAGTTAGTATTTAATTAAACATGATACTTTATGTTCCTTTCATGAATGTTGCCATTGAAAAAATGTATTTTGCTTTGAGTTTTGTGATACTTATTGCATATGTGATTAAAGACTAGTATGTTTAATAAACTCATAATGTAAACCATAATCTAAACTGCATCATGTACAACAAATTGTTGGACTTAGACAACAGGTTGGTCTGGAAATCTTTGGGGGAGGCCTATGTTCAGCAGTGGACGTCTTGTGGCTGATGATGATGATTAATAGACTAATGCTGGGATCGAGACAAATCTATTCTGATAATATATAGTCCATTGAAAAGTTACATTTGGGGTTGCGTTTCTTAGAGGACGCAATTTTATTTTTTTGATGTGTAGGGGGGGTAAGTGTAAAGCTAAAATCAAGTTTGTGGGGTCGCCACCCTTGTCCCACGGCCGCCATCTTGAAAATAGGGGTTGAAACGGTTTTTACGATATATCTCTTAAACTATTTATCTGATAAAAAAAATTTGTTAACGTTTTTTGTTGCTAATTAAATTCTCTATAACTTTGGTCCAGTAACTTTTTGTCGTAAAACTATAAATAAAAAAGTTATAACCACTTGCACGTCCAAGGATACTTTTCTAGCCAAAAAAAAAGGTGGGTTGTACGTCCAAGGATACTTTTGTAGCCATAGCGACATATTTTATATAACCGTCGTTATTAACAAATTGCAGGTAGTTAATGCGTGTTTCGTTTGTTTATTAGATAGCTGACGAATTAGTTTACAACAACACTCACGGGCTGGTAGTGTAAGAAGCCTCGAAGAATAGTTTTTTAGGTCGGACGTACAAGTGGTTAAGTGAAAATGTTCAGAAATTCGAGAAAAAAATATATATTTTTCGATATAACTTTTTTTTTATCATTTTACGAAAAAACAATATCAGACCATTTTTGTAGATCGTTTTTTAAGGAACAACTTTTATAGCAACATTTTTTCATTAAGTCAATAGCTAAGGTTTTACAGCGCTCCGAAGTGAGTACTATTTTTCAGTACTCTTAACTATACATATTTTATACATGGGTACTAATAATGTGTCATCAGTTATTTATTTATTTTTTTTATTTTGTTATTATAATTCTTTTAATTAGTAATTTTGCAATGTTATTAATAATTAATTATTGACTCTTTTCCTCACCGCCCACGAGGTAGAGTCTGGAGGCGTGTTTTTTTTTTACGTGGTATCCCCAATAGGCCTAATCCACGGTGATTTTATAAATTTGAACTACTCCGTCCTCGGTCTTTTCAATGGACCAGGCTGTAGCTCAGCATCTGATCGGTTTTCTGAATCAAATATCAGTGGGAGAACTGGAGAAGGAAGGGGTGTCAATGTCGGCGGTTCATCATCGAAGTCATTTTCATTTGTTAATTCTGAGAGTTCCATTACGTTACTGCAAGTCTCTCCAGAACAATGGAAGCACACTGCGGAACATTTTAGCCCTGCTTTTCGACATCCACACATCGCTCCACAGTTTCCTTTGCATTTACAAAAGATCAATTTAAGAAGCTCAGGGGGTGCTGGAGGTTTAGAGCTCTGCACTGGCATCAATAATTTTCCACATTTTTTCCAGCCCCAGTCTTCAGGATCATTATTATTACCAAGCCACGACTGGACCTGATGGTAGACTCGGAAAGTATGAAAACGAGCTGTGTCTTGTGTTGGAGGAAGTGAAGATAAATTAAATGTACTTTTTGTCACTGCCTTGGCGAATTGTTTGTATCTTAGGCTGTCAAGAGAATTATCATCTTTATTTTTTTCTTTATTACATTTTCACTTATAACTTTTTTATTTATAGTTTTACGACAAAAAGTTACTGGACCAAAGTTATAGAGAATTTAATTAGCAACAAAAAACGTTAACAATTTTTTTTTATCAGATAAATAGTTTAAGAGATATATCGTAAAAACCGTTTCAACCCCTATTTTCAAGATGGCGGCCGTGGGACAAGGGTGGCGACCCCACAAACTTGATTTTAGCTTTACACTTACCCCCCCTACACATCAAAAAAATAAAATTGCGTCCTCTAAGAAACGCAAGGTGAGGCCTAAAAAATGTAACATTTCAATGGACTAATAGAGGTAAAATATATTTGTGTTATGGGTAATTATTTGAATTTCTGAACCGATTTTTTTTTGTTTATGTGTATGATATGAGCAATAATAAAACAAATTGAATCTACTGATGAAAACAATGATCTTTCCATGTGTACCACAATAATAATAATATAATGCCAAGAATCTCTTTAATGCAATTTTATTTTTGAATGTAAATATTTAGGATCAATATGATCAAAATTTAGCAGAAAGTTAAATTTAATTACTTGAACCAAAATATTTTATAAGATCCATATGAGATTTGAGTATGCATTATTTAAATATTTTTTTATGTTGTAACGTAATGTCACAATTTAATTTATATTATTTTTAATAATAGTATATGACAGGCGTGTTTTGGGCGAACAAATTTATGAGTAAGCAAGTTACGACACTCTGCATAAGGGGACTAAGCTACTAAGTAACTTATATTTGCATATTTACAGAACTAATTGTAGTAGTTTAATTGTAGACATTAGTTATTTATTGGTTTATTTACAAAACGAATACTATACTAAACAAGATGGTGTCACAGTCTATATTACCGAGTATTATTTGCCAGGTATCCCACAGGAAAGATAAAATATTCCTCGTGTTTTAACTTAGCTAACTCAGAACTCTGTTCGAGAAACACACCCGTTAAAGTAGTTAATTTATTAACTATTTAATATACATAGATATATTTTACATGAAGACAATCGAGAGGGGTATTTTATATCAACATTTTCCTAGTAAGCTACCATTTGTAACAAATAGTACACATATAATCATCCTAGTTTCTAATTCTAATAATTAGAATTAGTAATTCTAGTGTACTATTTTTGAATATTTGAGTTATTTGACCCTGTTTTGCTAATTTTTATTCATGTGATTTATTTAGAACGCGTCGTCTTAGGTGAGCGACAAACACGAAACTTCTTCAGAGGATGCGATGATTTCCGGAGGCCCAAATACCTCTCCCCTCTTCTCCTCACAACTTGCAACGTAACGTGACGGATCCGGGACTCTTCTAGTATTTGGGCAATCCGATTACACGGTCAACTGTAAATTATATGCACAACCGAGAGGGATCGTGGAGAAGACTAAGCATTATGTTGTACATTATGATTTCATACATCAAATCGTGTCATTTCTGTCGCTCACGTAAGACAATAGGCATTATGAAATTTAATTTTACTCTGATTACGCTAACCTGGAAAATAACTCGATATAAAAATAAATAACAACTAATTGGCTGTAATATTTATTAATAAACAACATATACCAATGAATCAGTGTTTATCAATATATCCCAGCTTTAGTGCAATGCAAAAGATCTTCAATATTCAAGCGGTTCCACTTGCAGTAACCTTATAAATGCATCAAGTAGTTCAATGTATCACTGGCATCTTGACACTTAGCATCTAAAAGTGATTTAATTTTATTAAAATCATAGCACAATAATATGATACATTTTATCGGAATGTTAATGATAATCAAAGCTCTTCAAGAGACCTCTCATCGGTGGATACTTGCGACAGCCACCTATTGGCCATCTATTGGTTGATAGTTTACATATCGGGTGTAAAGCCGAAAGAGTAATAAAACACAACTACGCAACATAAATGGAAAACGCAATTACTTTCCTTGTTTACTTTCCATTATGGAATATTAAGCGCGCAATGTAAAGCGTACTAATACTAAAGACGGGGTCAACGATACGCGCGAATTACCGCGCCTCAATACTCAGTAAGCATATGGCGAAGGCAGACGAGCCCACCTGATGGTAAGTGGTTACCGTCGCCCACCAATATTAGCAACGCCAGTCACAGCCATGCCACTGTCTACTGTTGGAGACTTTTTAAAACTTGTTTGAAGGGCATGCAAACAATGAAAAGAACGCAGAAGTTCATTCCAGAACCTGAAAGTGCATGGGAAAAATTACAGAATTGTGAGAAATAGAAACACTCTGTACTGGAAGTAGTTGGTTCCAGGTAGAATGGATAACCTTTCCCTGGTGATGAATGGTGTGGTGGTAAAAAAAAAGATGATAGAATCATCTCAAACAGTTCCACAGGGAATATCCACATTAAACATATGGTAGAACACAGAGAAATCCAATGTCTCTCTGCATGCCCAAGTATTGCAGATCATCTGTAGGGCTAGGGCTGTCTACAATCAAAATAAACAATCTCCATAAAGAGTGAAATGGAAGACGCTGGTATATGTGGTTACTACTAGCCAGTTGGGCCAGTAAATCGATAAAGTTAATCATAAGGCGAGTGTTGTAAATATTTTGTGTGCCAACATTTTGTGCAACACAATCTACACAATGAGTGCACCCCACAGTGGCAATATTATTGTATGAAGTAAAAATTGGCATGCATGGGTTTCTTACAGAGTCTATTTAGATATTAGTGTATTAATAGTGAATACTTACATCCATATTCCTGTCTAAATGAGCATCTATTACATCCTGATCAACACTGCAAGGTAAGAAAAAATCCACAAGTTCATACAAGCCTTTAGAATCTAGTACTAATCTATCTTCACCAATTTCTAGATTCAGATCTTTTAATTGCACCTGGAACAAATATTCAGTAATTATACCCTGGAAATGGCTAAATACATAAATTCATAGCTAGTGTAATAAAAGGCTTGATAGTAAAACATGACTTGTTGTTGGTTCGGAGTCCTTTATTAGAATGTACAGTTAATTGCAGAAAACTTATTTATACATGTTATAAAACTGACGTTGCTTAACATCGTAATATTCATCGAAGACATATTTAATCATAATTATTAAGAAGTCCTAAATACCAATTGCAAATGCAAAGCATACACTCTTGAGTTTATTAACTTATTTCGTAATATTACATTACAACTCCCCCGAAAAAGGGCCTGCTACCCTTCCCCATTTAAGGAAAGAGAATTTTTTAAGAAAAAATTAAGAAAAAATTCAAAACTATTACAAACTGTTACTAAGTGTAGAATTTAACTTCACATATTTTTGAGTAACAAAGATAACCAAACATTTATAAAACATACAATAAAAGTACTTAATATTAACTAAAATATCTCTTAGTGTTATTCTTATGTATACATATAACATATTCTTTATTATCCTTTAAAATCTTAACATTAGGAGAAACTTCCTCAATAACTTCGTAGGGGCCGTTATGTTTTGAAGTTTAGTTTGATTTCTTATAAGAATAAGGTCACCCTTTTTATAAGTTACGGAGTAAGTTTTCTTATCGTACATTAATTTTCGTCTTAATTTACTCTATAACAACTCTGCTTGACATCATACTGGGCTCGCTGTAAACGATAACGTTCAACTGCTGAGCTTGCAGTACATATTTGTTATTACCATCGGCTCTTTTACGATGCGATTAGTCATTTTTATTATATTGCCATTGTTGGCATTTGTTAACGTACTTGATTACGTCATTCGTCATACCTGACCAGTAATCATATAATATCATTATTATATCCTCGTGGTCACTAATTCTTACAACATCGGTTGTAATTATATCTTAGGTACCTTTATATACCTTTATTACCTTTATATTTATAACCTTTATATATGCAACTTTTCATATGACTTGCAAGTATTTTTATATTTGTTGCATTTTGCCTATTCTTTATAGGTAATTAATATTTCATTAATATTTTCTTTTTCGCACATCAATCCTAAAACTCTCGCTAACTCCGTCGTGGTAGATTACGATCGAGTATTTAGGTAATAGTACAACTTGAAGGTACATACGTGCATTTCATTAATACTTTCTTTTTCGAACATAGATCCTAAAACTCTCGCTAACTCCGTCGTGGCAGATAACGATCGAGTATTTAGGTATAAGTACTATGCGTATAGTATCCTCTATTCGAATAACGACAAATCAAATTCTTAAAATCTTTGTCATTAATAAAAGTCAATTCTGTCACATCAGTCGGTTTTTCCAGAATCCTACAGTCTCAGGTTGATCAGACCTGCTACTGGTAGAAGTCTGTTCTGTCAAATCATTGTTATCCGTTATGGATATCTACTTTCTGCGGGCGATAAGTTACGGCTCGCATAAGGAACTACGTGACCATTACTATTAGACAAAACCGTGCCTAATCCTATTTTCCTAATCCTAATTTACAAACGTCGGTTCGCAATTGAAAAAAAAAATCGTCTTCGAACATATAAGTATAAACCGTCTATAATAATTAATGAAATTAGCAGTATCGCTTTACGTCATCCGAGGTTGATGACACTGGACACTGGCGTCTCGATTTTGCTTTCGTCATGAAAAATGCCATTCAATGTTATTCCATGACCTACATAAACCTTACATAACTTCGCACCGAGGCGGTGTCGAATGTTTGTTACTCATCGTTATAACTTATTTAAATGCAAATATTTTAATTATTCTTATTAAGTTGTAATAAACTATCCTTATAATTAATAATTACTTCATAACACGTTAAAAAAAATTATCTCCTAAGATACCGTTATGACATATTCTTAAACACAACAAAAAATTCACAAAATATTTCGTTAACAAAATTATGAAAGTTAATTAAATATTTATATTGAACATAAAAAAATCTTGAAAATTACATACTTTTAGTAATCCTTACTTCAAACTTTGTTGGTAAGGAGCGCGTTGACGATGATGATGGCTGTTGATGATGGCATGATGGCTTAGGGGCGAGTGGAGCTGGCGCAGATGTGGAGCTTGTACGGCATCGCTGCTGCTGATTCATGCTGTAGTTGTGTGGTTGGGCCGGGCTATACCCTGGACTCCTCCAAACCTTCTTTCTTCTTTCTTGATAATTTCCTCCAACGCTCTGTCTGTCTGCGTTGTCGTGGCCGAAAGCTGCTCCGTTGGCGTCGATTTTCCCAATGATGTGTATTGATTTTGAATTTTCTTTCTTCTAAGTTTATCTTGATTATTTTTTCTTCTTTTCTTAATTTTCTTCCAAAATAGGTACCAAAATAGGTGGCCATGGCCATAAGGCCATGTGGTATCCCATAATGGATACCGCTGGCAGGGTCGCCATGTAATAATTGATGATCGAGTCTTGTAATTAAAACATGATGTTGTTTGTTCGGAGTCCTTTATTAGAATGCACAGTTAATTGCAGAAAACTTATTTATACATGTTATAAAACTGACGTTGCTTAACATCGTAATATTCATCGAAGACATATTTAATCATAATTATTAAGAAGTCCTAAATACCAATTGCAAATGCAAAGCATACACTCTTGAGTTTATTAACTTATTTCGTAATATTACATTACACTAGTGTTCTTGAAACAATATTTAAAATAAAAGCTAGACTTTGTTGTAATAAAATCCAGTGTACAGTACAAGTAAAATCTTTGTCTATTTAGCAAAAAATAATAGGTATTAAAGACATAATAAATACTGGTCAGACTGGGATGGAAAGATATTGATTGTATATTCATACTCTTCTAACAATAACATTACCAAAGTGCATAATTTTTATTTAATTATTTTTTTTAATACTTACTGAACTCGGTATTTTAAATTCAGCTAACAAGTATTCAATCTCACCAGTGGGAGGCTCTCTCCTCAACCTGTGAACAATTTCTCTCTTTCTATTTGGAGCAATCTTTATTCTTTGAGCACTGTTTTCATCAATTTCCTGAATTAATGGTGTTTTCATTCTCAACTCACCATCTGAATGTTGAATATCTCTTACTTGTATCCTATGAGATTGTAAAAAACCAATGGATTTTCTATTCTTCAGTATTGTGTATTTTTGTATGTCTATTTCAAACTGATATTTGTCCTGTAGACCTTCAAAGACTACAGTGAGAAAGAATGTTTGAAAGAGTTCGTCTTTCTCTATTTTCTTAAAGAATTCAGGGTTAATTGCGATGTCATATGCTGTGGCTGGGGCTCCGGACTTATCCAGTTCAGTGCGACCTTCCCCAATACTCATAGGCACTTTGTAACTAGATGGATCTTGTGAACTCAGTATTTGCATCAGTTCATCATTGCTAATATCTCTAGGACATGGTATAGCATCAGTTAGGCATATATTTATAAATACCTTAGCATTATCAGGTTTGGTAAATGTTTTCACACAAAATCCTGAAAAGTAATATTTTTAACCTATAATGTTTAACTTTTAATTGCTGTCATGTTTTTGAGCTTGTCAGTGAAATTAAGTATAATAAATTAGGAGGAAATGAATTTTAAATTATATTTGTAAAAAAAAATGATTTTTTTACCTGGAGTTGGTTTGACTAGTCTTGTAGGCACTGTCTCCACTGAGGCTAAAAGCTGATTCAATTTCTCTTCTTCTGGGGTTTCCTTACAAACACAAAATGATATTAGTATAATGTACTAAGGCAAGATGCGTGATTATTGTATAAATAATAATTTTATAAAATTCCCAACATACCTTTACGATTCTCATATTTTTCTCCATAATGGACGGATCGACATCCAGCGTTATTGAATTTTTTAGCATTTTCTTCGGTTTCTATGGAAACAATAACAAGGAAGATAATTATGATTTCAAATAGTATTAAACTATTTATGGGAATAATATGAATTCCAATTATCAAGTAGAGTAAATTAATAAAAATAAACTAAAACATTTATGAGCCAACTATGGAGTTAAACCGTGTACGATATTATTTATTTTAATTGAAATTGAATAATATATATTAGTACTTGATTAGAAAAGAAAGCTGTAGTTCAACGTAGTAGTTACATTCCCTTTTGGCTTCGGCTCAGTAATATACACAGGTAACAGGGTAATCAAGGGTAATATTATTATATTTCTTGTTTTGACTGAAGCAAACGGACGGCCGACGGGTCTCCGGTAGGGGTGCTCGATATGTGATAAAATATCGATACATTTATTCGATATATCGAATCAATGCGATATTATCGCATCATTGAAGTCGATATATAATATCGATATATTTTATCCGATATATCGAATCAATGCGATACTATCGAATCATTGAAGTCGATATATTTAATCCGATATATCGAAATAAGGATATCGGAAAATAGAAAATCTATCGGATGTAGCTAAAAAAAAAAAAACAACATCAAATACCAGAATAAGTATTGAATGTTGTTTTTGAAGTGATAACTTCTTATGGGAGGGTGAACCGAAACGTTCCGTAACGCGAGTGGCGGCGAGCGGAAGGTTCCAGAATATTCGAGAACCTTCTGTGAAACGTCACGCGGGCCAGTTGACCAGCCAGCGCTAGCCGACTACCCTGGAACTTCGATAATTTCCAAGTCACAGGTGGCATCACACAGTGACCAGTCGGATTGGACCGGACTTTCACAGGACTTTGACAGGGCTTTGACCGGACTTTAACCGGACTGTGTTCGTTTTTTTTTATGGCGAATAGACATGTTACTGTAATTTTGTTTTTGATATTGATAAAAAAAAATACGATCGATAAAGAAATACTTCTTATTTTATAATTTGGAACATGGTGCTGTAAAAAAGTACTAGGTTCGCATAAACGCGAAGAGAGTAGAATGCCCTTTTTAATGGCGAGTATGTAGCCGTAATTAATAAACAAATGACGATTTAGACAAAGAAAAACTTTTTAGGTTTTTTCTTATTTAGAACATGTTGCCGTAAAAAGTACCAGGCTCGCATAAACGCGAAGAGAGTAGAATGTACTTTTATCATGTCGAGTGCCATAATTTTGTATTCTCGCATCTTGTTTGGTAAGTTTTCACTTCCGTCGGCACTCCCGGAGTGCAACCCGTATTTTTTTTTTTTTTTAGCTCTTCGATATTATTTTTGTTAATCATTTTCTAATAAAGTCTTTTCCTTCCTACAATTCGATATATCGAAAATATCGATATTTTTGACCGATATATCGCTATATATCGATACAATATTTCGATATATTATATCGGAAAAAATATCGATATTTTTTGTACATGATATATTATATCAGAAAAAATATCGATGTTTTTTGTACATGAACATCACTAGTCTCCGGTCTCCAGGTTGAGTTTTCAATATTCCCCCATATTAGAAAAAAAATATCCCCCAAAATGATACTATTTTTGCAACTTTTCTCCAAATACCTTAACCTAGCTTGCCGGCCCACTATTATATAAAAATAATATAAACCAATATTTAGTATCAATATTGGCAGCTTAAAGCGGTGGAATTATGTATTTAAAGCCGAAAAGTTATCGTACATAAACTAAAAGCATAGCTAGTGGGAAAGGATTTTCGTTCTCTTATCAGTCAGTGTAGATCTAATGACTTCAGGCCGGTATAATAGTGTCATCTGACCATCAAGGGGCCCACTATCTTGCAGAAAACCAGTGACAAACTGGAAGTAGTAGTTTTGCTGTAGCGAGTGAGTGAAATATCCGGGGGTCCCGATCGCCAGCCTACCCTTCTCCATCCCTTACCCTTTCTTTTCAGGTCGGCCACACGCATCTGAATATTTTGGTATTGTGAATGCACCATGGGCGGTGGAGATAATTTAGCGTTATGTGAACCACTTGCTCCTTAGTCGGCCTATGAATCCAGAAAATCTTGCTCTAGGGGCGCCACATTTGCTTCCTTCGTGCTTTTTCTTGTTCTAATGATTTACTATAGGCAACTTACAAAACACTTAAATTATATAATCACTTTATGAATGGTTAACTAAAGCTAATACGTGGCACAGTAAGAATAACAAACACGCAGACACAATAAACAAAAACAGGCCATCGCATGAAAAACGACTAAAGGAAAGGTGTATCAACCCTTCGATTGATTTGAAGAGAGAGTGACGTATAGAATTATTGAAAAATTATATTTATTGCAGACCAATGAATACCGTAAAACGGGGTGAATAAGCACGAAATCGAACTTCACACCGAAAATTTTCTTTGTTATAGTATGAATTTGTCATCAATTATTGTTAGATATTTTCTCCGGTAGCTTATACTTTACGAAAATATCAAAGAACCTATAAAATAGTGGTTACAAATAATGGTGTTACTCAAAATATGGACAATCCCTATTCACATATGAACCTGGGTGAACTTGGACGAGAAAGGGGTTAATGGAGAAATATGCACAATAAAATCAGATGCAGTATTTAAAATCTCAACTAATTTCATTTCAGTTTATGGCGCTATTTTTAAAATCCTACCACTTGCTACTGCGGCGCCACCTTAATTTGCTCCCTTTTAGGTCGACACTTTTTCAACTTGTCCCCTATACAAGAAATCCTTAGATTTTACCCTCCATAGGTATTTAAAGACTAGATACCAGAACACCATGGGGATTATATTAAACAAAAACTGGTAGAAACCCATTGTTTTTACTCGTGGATTCTACCAAACTAGAATCTATGTCGCGCTACGCAACACTACGCAACTGTTGACGTTCGGTTTTTTTCCTTTCTCGATTTCCCGACCATTTCCGACGCCGGTTACCGGTGTTAATAATTGTTGGTTAGAAATAAGTTATTGTTTTGTTTTAATTAATATTGAGTTTATTTAAATAAATAATAAATCTAATTGCTAGGCATTTAAAAGTACATTTGCAGACAAAGAATACAAATCAAAAGTATGCCTAAGCACAAGAGCACAAAGAAAGAGAGTTCTAGTAGCAGCGACAGCGATGATGGGCCTGTTGATGTGAGTTAAATTCCATAACAAAAAGAATAAAAATTGCAATTTGCATTCTATCCATGGTGCTAAAATTGTTTTACTTTGCTTAGTCATCAGTGATTCCAAATTCTTGGTGTTAAAAATCTTTGTACCTACATACTTCGAGCCATTATTAAAATGTAAATAATACCCACACCCGCCGCGTGGCGGGTGCAGTATTTTGGTACTCACTGGTATCTTAAACAATTTTGATATGTAGGAACACCATCTGGCTCTCTTTAAGGCCTTAGGCCACCCTAGAATTTTAGAAAAATATATTTTTTTTTTTATGGTCCAAATGGTCCCTTAGGACCTCAAAAATGATATCCCAGAAGATTATGGCTGGGAAAAACCTTTAGGTACTCGGTTTTCGAATTTTAGTACAGGGCCATCTGGTCCGCAGCGAGCTCCTTTTGTGAGCGCTAGGGGAAAGGTATGTTATAGCAGGTATACGGCAGATGTTATTGAAAATATTTATTTCCTGACTAGTCTAGACTAATTTATCCTTGTCGAACGTCTCTTTTAGTTAGTTGGGCACAGCCAAGCATTTGAGAAGGACGCTAGTCGACGAACACTTGTTTTCCTCGATATTTTTGTGAACTTCCATTTCTTTTTCCCTGTATAATTATTGAGTTTTTACAATGAGTGATAAAGTAGTGTACAGTGCGAAGAAAGGAATAAAAACGTCGTTTTGCAATAGAAATAGACCAAAAATATCTCGAAGAAGACCATTGAATCGCCATGAGCTAGAAGCACCAGACGACTTGAATGGTTCATCGGCAAAAAAAACTAAAGCAATCGGAATATTTATATGATATTGAAGTGGATCCCGCGTTTGGATATTGTATAATTAACTTTACTTGACCAGTGAAGATCTTCTAACTCAGTGCATCGGTGGTTACACACAAAACAATAATGAAAGCTTCAATTCCACTGTGTGAGCATTGGCCCCGAAATCTATTTCAAGTGGTAAAACAATCTTGGATGTAGCCACGGATATTGCAGTTTGTGTGTTTAATGACGGGTTTGTGTGTTTAATGACGGGTTTGTTTCAATTTTGCACATAATCAAAGCAATGAACTTGGAAATCGGCCCGAACAGCTACGAAATGTGCCTAGAGATCGCCAAACAGAGCATAAAGCTTGCAGAAAGATCGCTGTCCGACCGGGTAAAAGAGGCAAGAATCGCTTCAAGATCAAGCAGAAAAGAAATGCAAGAGCTGGAAGATAATCTGGAAGGCCAACTGTATGGTGCAGGCATCGCAGATTAAAGGTATTGTGAAATTATTCATGATTTTCTACTACTCAAAACTTTAGACGCGTTTATCTCAATACTGTATTTTTCAAGTTGGCCGGACTCGTAACTCAAGCAATTTTCAACCGATTAACTTAAAATTTTGAAAATATCTTGAAATATACATTGTCTATGGAAGTACGTAGGATTTTTTTTTTATATTGCGTAGTTCATTTGTTATTCACAATTATCTGACAATTTTTCAGGCAATTTTGTCACTTTTCACTTTAGAAGGGTGCCATTTGGCCAAAAATCAATATATCGTAAAAATCCTACGTACTTCTATAGCAATTACTATATATAAATGGGGAAATTCATTTGCTCATTATTATTTTAAAAATTACAGGAGCTGTTAGTCCGGCCGTGGACCCCTAAAAAAAAAAGACGTCGTCGCAAAAACGCTGCACAGCCGCCATTCTGTAATGAATCGCTACAAAAAAATATATTGCAGGCAGACACTGATATAGATAATAAAATCACGTTTCTGTTATCTTGATTTATTATGTAGTTTTTCTGAAAAAAAATCCCCAAAAAGCCTATTTTTTTCAGCCTCTAGGGTGGCCTAAGGCCTTAACACTACATTGTTATGTATTTGGAAACAACAAGGTATTCCATTGTCAAATATATTGACAGCTAGGTAATTCAGCCTATAGTATGTTTTGAATAGGAAGGTACTTCTGAAAACATTATTTAAGGAGTTTATTAGTTTTTCCTTTTTCATACTTTAGCGATACTATCATGATAATGTAGATCTTTGGTTTATTGACCTAAATAGTGGTTGGCACCAAGTATGTTTCAATCAACACTAATTAATGTATTAAATAAAAATAAATATGAATGATACATAATTATTAGGTATAGTACTTTGTGCTGCATTATTCATGAAACAGGACTGTTTTTCTTTGTTTGATTGTAATTGAATTACATATTTAAAATTATCAAATTACATTGACTCATGTAGATTTTATTTAAATATTGGTAGTTTATATTAAAAGTAAGCACAAAACCAGATATGTTTACTAAACTTGTAATTGTCTACAGAAACAATGATTCAGTCTGGCATCAAGGGAAGTTGTTTGTCAACAAGGATTTATAAGGTATTATTATTTATAAAAATGTATGTTTTACATTACAGAGAAATCAACCGCCAGAAAAGAAAGCCAAGGCAAGCTCTAAAACAGATGATAAAGAGCCTACATGGGTTTTACAGGGTAAAAAGTTGGTTAAAGTAAGAGAATTCAAAGGAAAAGTATATGTAGATATAAGAGAGTTCTATGAAAAGAATGGAGAACTGCTACCTGGCAAGAAGGGGATCAGTCTCACTCCTGAACAATGGAGGAAACTCTTGTCTATAGGTGACGAGATTAATGAAACAATTAGCACCTCATGTTAAACATTTGTTTACTGTTTGATGAAAGTTGTTGTTGAAAGATTACAAAGTTTTGTATTACTGCAATATTTATTTTGTTTTATTACCAAATTAAATGTTTCTTACCTTATTAATCTGAATTGGTGTGATCTGATATTTGGGGTTGTGAGAACCAAAGTGGCCTAACTAAAATGCAATCAAGCAAGGTGAGATCTACGAATCCAGTCAAATGTGCTGCATAGATAATGTTCCTTTTTATTATTGTAAATAGATTGAGGTTCTCAGTTAGACATATTGTATAAATCACAGCTTGCTGTCGCATCATGTATGGCGAGTAAGATTTTTTTTAAATTAAAAATGGGTTTGCTCTTAACCTCAGTCTAGCCACATGGACAAAGATGAGATCGACGATGGAGCAAGCTTACCTACAAGGTGCCGATTCACACTAGTCTTGATATCTGAAAGGTAATATCCCTCATACTCTTTTAAAGTCTGCAATGCATCCATGATCGACTTGGTATTGTGGGTATTGATAATTGGTGGAGATTACTTCTCACCAGGTGACCCACTTGGGCATTTGCTAGATGCTGCCATTAAAAAAAATAAGCCATGCTATTAATTTATTTATAGCTTAATGTGCATAGAATCACGTGGGTAAGTGAGCACTATAAGAAGTGTGAGGAGTGTACATGTCTTCG
The DNA here is from genome assembly GCA_949126905.1 of Amorpha juglandis. Classification (NCBI taxonomy): domain Eukaryota; kingdom Metazoa; phylum Arthropoda; class Insecta; order Lepidoptera; family Sphingidae; genus Amorpha; species Amorpha juglandis. The sequence goes on along the minus strand of OX421374.1, from coordinate 13,572,341 downwards.
TCAACTTTAATAAAAAGCGAATAAATGTGTAATGTATGTTAATTAAGGATGAAAGTATACACACGTAACTTACGAATGTCAGAGGTGAATGTACACTCGTGTCGGCGTGCAGTCCGTACCACATTCCACTGAGCTATCGCTATTATTTTGGCAACCCAAAAAAATAGTATGGTTTACAAGAAATAAGCAAAACCATGTTTAATAAAACATTTTATTAAGATCAAATAACAATAGTTGACTGTACCTGTGCCACCAGATGCACACCTTGAATTATTTTATATAAACTATGAGCTAAAATGGATTCATTTCACAATCTTTATTCAATAGGAATGTCAATGTGTCTGTAAAAAAATAGATATACAAAATATTGAGCAAATAATACAGGCCAAATAAGACCATAAAACCCCACAAACAGAACCCAATAACAAATTATATTTTGTATAAATAGTCGGTATGAATAACGTTACTGTGAGGTCGCTTGAAAGCCTTTCAGATTGCTGTATGCCTTTGTGATTGGTCCGTATTGGCGCTAAACAAAAAACACCAATCACATAATTCGCAACTTGAAAACAAAACTGACACTAAACGAAAATTGACAATTTTTAATTATGAACGCTATTTTATGAAATATTTAAACTTAATCTTCCATAAACACATTTTTCGTTTAGTGTCAGTTTTGTTTTCAAGGTACGATATATATAGATATCGGCGTATAGCAAAGAGCTCTTTGAATACGGACAAAGTGTTGTATATATCCACTGCTAGCTTTTCAAACTATTGGCATTGGCAACACTTTAACGTTGGCAAAATTAACGTTACTTTTAAATTTACACTATGACAATCTGTGTCCATTTCCCCAGACATGTGATAAATATAACCAACCCTCTACGAGATAACCATTTCTATTTGCTAAGTATTATTCTACTGGTATCACACTAACCGAGTATTTCTAGAAATATGGAAAGTTACTGGAATATTATTATCTGATACTACTAGAGACGACAACAATGTAATCTAAATACCTATATTGAGATTAAAAGTTCAGATCAATATGAAAACTAGTATATTATATTTTAAGTTTACTTGTAAATAGAGTAAATAATAAAACCTGTATTAGAAAAACATAAGGTAATAACATTTGGCAAATATTATTTATTTTTTAAAATTGCGCATTGCTATAATAATTATTTTAAATGGGGATAAAATGTTCAACATATGAAATGATATTACCAAAATCTTTCGTAGCTTTCAGAAGTAATAAACAGCAATTCATAAAAAAATGGCATAGGAATCTTTATTCTAAATAAATCTAAAGAATACAATATATTTTAATATTAACACATATCCTGGCAACTCATTATGCTGGCAATAATTTCATAATAAAACGTCGTACATACATTTATTAATATTAATTACACCTCATTGCATCGCATTTGTGACTATAAATAATAGTTGACTAGTATAGCTAGTAACGTCTGGATAGAAAAATCGAGGTTCCTACTCTGAACCTTACATAAATTCCTAAAACCCGATAATAATAGATCACATCAACAAAATATATATGTACATAACTTAAAAAGTTTGGTCCTCAATTCAAAAATTGAAATGCAATAACACCGTCAAAGACTTTGAAAAACCACTGAATGTTTAGTACCATTAGGTATATAAACTGTATATTACACTGAGTTGGAACAAGGTAATTACCATATAATTAACTAAAATGAGTAAAGAAAATAAATATAATTTTATAAGTCTACTAAAATCGCCATTAAATATTAGGTAACTATGAAACTGTACACATACTGTAAAAAAATAAAATTAATTTACTTATAGTGAACGAAAAAATCGCCATGTTTATCGAAGTTAATTTATCTTTGGTTTAATGTGGAAGCATTCAATCTTGAAGTGTTCGCACATTTCTTGCACCTGAAAAAAGAAATTGTACCTAATTATGCTGCAGTGCTATTGAAAAGAGCAATAAAAAAGTGTGATATCTGGAGGCCAAATCCCTCTTTCCCAATCTCTATTATCCCCTTCCCCTTAAGGTGAGCAACATATCCATGATTTCTTCGCCAAATGGCAAAACGGAACACTGTATGTCTGTCCGAATGTTACAACCATTTTACTTGGACTATTAGCACTATATGGTTGTGATTTGGATAGTAGGTGTATCCTATGAACTGCTACAAAAAGGTATAGTGAATATAAGAACATAAATTTTGAGGTAGTTGTAATGTAACTGAGGGTTGAATATTTCTTTTTCCATTGCACATAGGCATGTGTGGTGACATTGGATGGGCACTTAAAATAATTCAATATAAGTTGAACGCTATGTGTGTTGTTGATGCTGATATCTTTTTTTTTATCCTAGCACGGCAAAGTGACTGTATACACCTGATGGTAAGCGTAGTGCAGTCCAAAAAACCAGCGACCACCAACAAACAATGAGCTTATCGGTGGTCACCTGAGTCATGCCGGCCTGTATAAATGCTTCTTCCCTCTTTGGAGAGGAAAGAAGCAAATCGAGGGATCTGCGACAGGACAGGCGTATGACCGATGCAGGCACAGTAATACAAGGATGTACCCCTATACCCGCCCCAATCAACCATCAAGTCATGTCGCAAGCCCCTTGGGAGAACCGGATATACACTAGCTGATCCTGGAACGCGACCCACACAAGCCATGTGGATCATTATGGCAGGTTTTAACACCATGTGTACAGTGGTCGGGTGGATATGATTGTGTGATCCACAAATATTCGTTCCGGAGTCTGGGTGTTGTGAGACCGAAAGTCTCTCGTAGTTCCTGATACCCACGACACAAGACTCGTATCTTACTGTGGGGTTAGGACTATGTATGTGACTGTTGGGTGTATAAAAAAAAAATAATTAAGGATGAAAGAATGCACACGTAACTTACGAATGTCAGAGGTGAATGTAGACTCGTGTCGGCGTGCAGTCCGTACCACATTCCGGCGAGCTATCGCCGCTATTATATTGGCAATAATATGGCATACGGAAAAATATGAATATCCTACCACCAGTTAATGACATGATATCAGCTGCATCAGTATCGGTACTCACCACGCGCGTGCCCATGTGTAGATGCGCGGCGGAGGCGGCGAGGCAGGCGGCGGCTAACAGTAGCAGCTCGGCGGAGGGGGACACGCCCCACAGCGCCGCCGCCACCGCCGCCGCGTACCCAACCACCAGCCCGTTCCACACCTCGCAACGCGTGTCGCTCATCTGCGACACTATCAGCCGGCACTGGCGAACACAACACAACACAATATGTCAACACATGGGAATTTTGGCGGGAATTCTGACAGTGCGCTTTATCACTTATTTTAATTTATTTCAAAAACTAGTTTTAGCTTAGGATTTGTGCAATAAACATTGATGGTAATGAACAGTGTATGGAAATATTGAAATAAGTGATTTTTTTTTTCTTTTTTTTTCCTGGCTCGGAAAAGTGACTACGCTACACCTGATGGTAAGTGTAACGCAATCCAAGAATATTGTCGACCAACGATAAACAATGTGTCCATCGTAGGTCGGCAAGATCATGCCGACCTGCCAAAGTTCCCGGGATGAACTACGGGGTCCCTGCTAACGGAATACCGGTGAGCCCGCAGTATCTCATCCTAGGGCCAAGGGGGAGGGGAAGGAAAAAGGGTTAGGATCAGGGGGCAAGCCCCCTCGGGAAAACCGGATATACACTGGCTGACCCTAGAACGCGACCCACGCAAGATGGGTCACTATGGCAGGTTTTAGCACAAGTGTACGGTGGTCGCTATCCGGTCGGATACAAGTATCCTCCCACCAGCAAAGAATTCACCAGCAATTAATTCATCATCGTACTGGAAGGAATTCACACCAAAACTCCAACAAGACCTTGAAAACGTGCACACCGATATTTCATCATTCTTGTGAAGACTTGAGAGTAAATTATACTTGTCATTGGCGAAATGCATAACAATGCGAAGCCACAAATTAAAAAGAAGAAGACACACGATCGAAGGTGTTCAAATAAAACTTACGTTTATATTAGAAAATATAGTCCCAGTGAGAATGTAGAAGAGTCTCGGACCGCGGTTAATGATGTCGTTGGGTGAGAATAGAGCCCATGTGGAGCTCAGCACGAAGAACACGACGAGAGGCACGAGCGGACGAACCGCTTCTGTAAACGATCGCATCTTGCCCGTCTTGTCACGATATGATCTGCAAAAAATAATTCGCTCTATATTCTATTTCGATCAGTGTTATTAGCGTAAAAAGATGGTTTGCCGTATCTAAGTATATGCTTAGATATAGTAAATAAATAAAGGTAAAAAGGTACATAACTTTTGTGTTTATTCCCTAAACACAAAATTGGCGTACTCAGTCATTATTTGGAGAGTGGGTGCGGTTAGAAGCCATTTAAATCTGCTGGAAAGGATAAATGTCAAATGACGGAAAAAGGATGCATAACTTGTGGTGTTACGTCACAAAACCGGTTGAGCTATTAGTGTGCACGAGTGCAAGGGAGATAGTGAGATTTCCCCACTACGCGCCCACCTTTGTTCATGCAAAATATTAAAAATATGAACTGCGGCCTTGTTTTCACCTAATTTTAATTTTGTTTTCGCAAAACAATTTCTTTTTCATATTATTGTCGGTTGCATATAAAATAATGAATAATATTAGACATAGTCAATGATCCTATTATACATTAGATATTTGTCCCGTGGCAGGATCTCATTACAATATTATTTTTTTAAATTTCATCATCATCATCATCAGCCACAGGACGTCCACTGCTGAACATAAGCCTCCCCCAAAGATTTCCAGACCGACCTGCATCCAGCGACTTCCTGCGACCTTTATCAGGTCGTCTGTCCACCTTGTAGGTGGACGTCCAACGCTGCGCTTGCCAGTACGTGGCCTCCATTCCAGAACCTTTCTGCCCCATCGGTTATCGGTTCTGCGAGCTATGTTATTTTTAAATTTACTTGTAGATATTCCAGAGTATGGTGGTCTGGCTGGTTAGCATGGCGGAGAAGTAGAGCACGAACTCGAACACGATGCCAGGGGTGAGACCTCCCGGCAGCGTGACGTGCCACGCGCGTGGACCCACCGCTGACGTCACCAGCAACAGCACGCACGAGCTCTGCCAACCGACACCCCACCAATTAATCATTTCTTACGTTTACGCGAATGTTACTCATTGAAATAAAACTAATTGAAACGGATTTTATCGCGGTTTTTTATTAATTTTGATCCCGACGTTTCGAAAACTTTTTAGCCTTTGTGGTCACGGGGGGGTTAATAAAAAACCGCGATAAAATCCGTTTAAATTAGTTTTATTTCAACCCCAATTTTTTTTTATGGCATAGGCCAGCAAACGAGCAAATGGATCACCTGATGGTAAGTGATCTCCATCGCCCATGTAAGCCCACCACCAGTGGAATCATGGGCGCGTTGCCGACCTTAAAGGAAAGGTATAATTAGTGATTGGGAAGGGGAGGGGATTTGGGCTTCCGGATATCTCACTCACCGTACGAAACGCAGCAGCAAGCCGCTACTTTACGTCGGTTTTGTGTGAGACAGTGGTAGCGACCCGGTCGAGCCAGCCCAGACAGTTTTGTCTACAGCGTGGCTCTACCACCCAAAAATTACTCACTGATTGTAACAACAGCATATCATTATGTTTGAATTAACGTAAATTTGAATACAATAGGATAGCTATTACTTCAACTTAATAAATACACCCAACAGTTACACACATAGTCCTGACCCCACACTAGGTTAAACCTGTATCGTGGGTCCGATTCCTGCACCGAGACAAATGTTTGTGTAATCCACAAATATTTGTTTCGGGTCTGCATCTGCCTTAGTTCCTGATACATGTTATGGTGCTGCCACACCGGTGTTAGAAAATGTTATATAACATTTTATAACAGCGGTGTGGCAGCATCATTTAGTAAACATTTCTTAACAATTTGTAACATTTTTTAACCGCGGGCGGCGGTACTTTTGAGAGCGGCGCCGTCAAAGAAGCCGTCTAAGAAGCCGTCAAAGAAGGGCCGATGTCATGTTTTCAAATATTATAAAATGTTAGAAAATGTTTTTGTTAACATTTTATAACATCGGTGTGGCAGCACCATTAATCTAATGTGGGATCAGGACTATGTGGTATGACTGTATACACCCAGTACTATTATAATATTGTTATTCATGTAGCTACTTACTAACATGGTGAAGTCGTATCCCCATGGCAGAAACATAACGCCCGTGTTGTATTTCTCCCAGTGAGTGAGGTAGAAATTTATAAAAATATTCCATATTACGAAGAAAAATCTCAGTGGGCTGACTTCATCTCTGAAACAAAATGTCTATTGCAGATTATATTTTGTGTGTTAAAAACCTTTTTGATAAAAAATAAAAACTACGCAAAAAAATTAATTAAAATGCTATAAACAAAAATACCTAACCAATGTTGAGTCGACCTGTGCTTTTTCAGTTTTTTTTCGATTACTGATAGAAAGCATAGACTAGATATATTTTTTATTTTTATCGGTTGTATTTTTGTTACAGCTTTGCTACTATTTTTAGCGAACGAATCAACCTATCAAGCTATCCACACAAAGTCATCGGAGGTGGTTTTTTGCATTGTTTCACTTAATTGTTAATTAAATTCATTAGCGGCGCCGCACTAAACTAGCTTCAGTATGCACAAGTTATTTAGCACGTATTGCTAATGTACTGTTTACGTACTACATCCGATCCGTACTTGGGAAATGTCTATCCGAAGTAGTCGTATCACTATTTGTATAATGTTTCGCGCACTGGGTCCGAAGTTAAGATTACCACCAGTTTGCATCATTTAATCTCGAATTCGTATCGGATGACGTGTGCTATTACACTCTTATAATTAGACTCACCTTCCGAATATGCTGTAGAGGCAAGTTGGGATGAGCACAGCGGAATAAGAGTCAAGTCCGTGGTCGAAGAGCTCGCCGAGAGGGCCGCTGGTGCCAGTGCGGCGAGCTTGCTTGCCATCGATACCGTCTGCAAATAAAACAGCACCGAATTATAACTGTGACGCTGGATTTATACGGGTTGGCAAATTACATATTATTATTACTTTCGAAATTCTTATTTTCTTCACCGTATAGCAAACGATAACACATAACTTTCGAAAGTCAAATATACGCTCTTGAGGCTGGTTTTGAATCGATAACTTGTCTCAACAGGCCGTATCACTCCCTACTGAGCTATCACTGCGGTCTTAACAATGCAGTGTTTAATAGCAAATATTGCGGGCGTTTGTAGTTCATTTATTTATTTAAAGAGACGTACATATACATGTTCTGTTCATTCTCTGCCAGATAACGTATTAAACAGCCAATTTAGGAATGTAGATATTAATTATTATATTGTGTTCTATATCGAATGGTTATTGGCCAACCTAGTAACAGTTTTCAAGCTGCCCGAGGCCTGTGGGTGCAACCGAGCATATGTGCGCCTCAAATATTTTATTAACATTAATTAGCACCATACTATTAAAGAGATGTGCCACGTCTCCTGCACGCAGGGTCTGATTCTCGTCCGTGATCCGTCTCGAGTTAGCACGCGTCACACACCTACTACTACCTAGTACCTACTGTATTATATGTAATTACATAGTGTGGAAATTTGAATGTTTGTTAATTATAATTTCTAAACGGATTCGGATGACATTGTGTACACATATTTTTTATAGCATAGACCGGCCAACGAGCTACCTGATGGTAAGTGATCTCCACCGTCCATGTACGCCCACAATACCAGAAGAATCATTGGGATTGGGAAGAGGAGGGGGATTTGGGCCTCCGGATATCTCACTCACTGTAGGAAACGCAGCAGGAAACCGCTACTTTACGTCGGTTACCTGTGAGACAAAGGTAACGACCCGGTCGAGCCGGCCCATTCATACTGTAGACAAAACTGTCTACAGCGTGACTCTACCATTCGAACATACATCATACATGTAGATCATGATCGGGATTAGGGCATAAGCAATTTTTTATCCCGGATTAAGACATTTACGAGCAAAGTATGGAACATTTCATTATATTGTAACAACCACGTATCACATAGAATCATCGTGCGAGAGTCGGCGTGTGATCTTTAATTCGTATTTGTGCCCTTTGTTATCTAACACGTTAATTTTAATATGTCGTATTGATAATACATACAGTAGACGAATATATTTCATCACATCCTCATTATACTTTGAAACATTTGTATTAAAGCTTCCCGTTTCATATTCAACTTATCTATATTCTTCGGCGTGATGTCCAATGTCCACGGTGGAATTTTGTTTACATTGCTTCCGTTTATTATGAGACCGCTTGAATTAGATAAGTGCTCTTTGTACATACATGCTCAAATTTATATTAGTGCCACTGCCGTTGTCGCGAACTAAACTTGACTAAAAACTTGAGAAATAAAATCGACTCCAAAAAAAACTAATTGCTATTACAAATAATTTAATTGGTAATACAATATTAGTAGATTATAGTAGCACCGACTCAAACTTTGTTAATTTTATATTTATTAAGCTATTTTTGTTTATTTTTCCTCGTTTAACAGGAATGACATACATTGGTATGGTATTAACTAAAACTAAATTACGAATAGTTTAATCCTTTCAAACGGTTGTGTATCATTTTAAATTGGCAGGTATAAATTAGTGAGGTTATATGGCAAATATTCATTGGTTTATTAAAAGTACCTAATTATTGGAGTGTTTTTCATAATTGTATTCATTACCCGACAATTCAACAATGTGATGATTATGTACATAGTTTGTATGACTAATCTGTGAATTTAATTTAGTTGCCGATTAGTTATGAGAACTTAATTTTAGTTAAGTTCGTCGTGTAAAAAGGCTGACTTAATTAAAATTATACCTACTAAACTAAAAAACAATTAAATAATTAGTTTAGCTGAGTTCTCCCAGAGGGGTTGACGGCAGGCTGCCAATCGGATCTTCGAATCTTCCCTCTTCGGAGAGGGAAGAAGCAAATCGAAGGGCCTGCGACAGGTCAGTCGGATGACCGATGCAGACATAATATAAGGGTGAATCCCTATACTCGCCCCAACCAACAATCAAGTCCTGTCGTAAGCCCCTCGGGAGAACCGGATATGCACTGGCTGATCCTGAAACGCGATCCACACAAGGTATGTGGGTCATTATGGTAGGTTTTAACACCATTTGTACGGTGTTCGCTATCCGGGCGGATCTGAATATCCACCACCAGCAATCAATTTGATCAACATTGTGTTTAAGTAAGATACAAAAATAAGTATTTAGGTGCGTTATTTTTCATTAAATAGTCCTATGTTAAATGCCATTACGTACCTAGTCTGTATTTTTGCATTCATATATTTCGATTAAACCTAACCTTATTCTTCTACGTACACTCTAGACCAGTGTTTCCCAACCTTTTTTAGGCCATGGCCCCACTTTAAAAAAAAATTGTTAAATTTGTCACCGTTATCTAGCATTGCATTTAAATAACCCAACGCGAAAGGGTTAAAGTCGTGTCGAGTCCTTTTTTAAATTGCCCCCCTTAACTATCCAATTGCGCCCCTGTGGGGCGTGGGCCCCACGTTGGGAAACACTGCTCTAGATTGAAATGGTATTCATTGGAATTTATAGAGCCTGGGCCAGGTTCTTGTACCGTTGCTGGCTGTGGTACCAGTCATCTCTGGCGGACGGAGGTCATAGAGTGCAATTGCCTTCAGCAACTGTGTTATGTCACAGAGGGAGATCGCCGAACAGTATCAGGAAAGAACCAATCCCGCTCATCGCCAAACCAGATGGACGCGTCGCGTTGACGACTGACGGGCACCTCCTGCCCTGTGGATTGGCGGTTTTTAACGAATTTCAACACGGTATACTATGTGTGGTGACTAAGTGGGACTACCGGCGTTGCAGCAGGCGATTATTGGCCTTACATATAAACTGTTTAAGCAATGCTTAATAAAATACTGTTTTCGTATATAGACGGTCGTACGACGAATGAGAAATGGTCAAGGTTCTAACAATATAATGGAACGTGAGTGACTTTATAATTATTTCTGAATATTTATGTTTTGACTTGACGACTGCTGATACTATTACTATTTTATTGCTATTAAACTTCACTGTTTCCTACGTTATTCTTGAACCAACATAAAATTTATTAATTAAACCAACTACCAACATTAAACCTGACACTGTTTCCCGTACGGCATGCCCTATCAGCAACCGACGTCACTTTAACCTAGTCTCATCTTTTCTTAGCAACAAAGCTATACAAGTATCTTCTCGTATGATTAGCTCGTGTCTTGTATATTAATTACTTTGTTTTTCATGTCACTTAGACATCGGCATTAAGCAAGGTAAGTATATAACAGGTTTACATAATAGGATATATAATATATGAATGTAACCTTGACCGTCGCGTTACATAATTTGTTAAAAATCAATGTTGCGTATACAATACCGGCGTGTACGCATATATGCATTAGATACCTACCTCAGATATCATTATCAGTGTGGTGTGGTGTGATAATTACATACAAAGTGTCTAAAGGATGTGTCGTGTAAGGATCACGGCACACTGAGTAGCAATAACAAAAAATAAAACCAGCTCAAAATAATTATTAACCTAAAAATAAAACTAAACAATTTGAGTCAATTATTGATACAACCAACTCAAAATTGTTTAATTTTATTTTAAGCTTTTATCTTAATATCCTTGACGCATTGCTTAAATTTATCTACACGTCTTGGAAACACTTACGAAGCGTGCGTATTCTTAAAACATGTGTCGGACCCGGAGGTGAACGCGCCGCGCCGTGAACTTGCTGGTGGGAGGATACTTGTATCCGACCGGATAGCGACCACCGTACACTGGTGCTAAAACTTGCCATAGTGGCCCACCACGCCCACGCCCAGTGGTGGGTCGCGTTCCAGGGTCAGCCAGTTCGGTCCTCCCCAGAGGGCTTGCCCCCTGATCCTAACCCTTTTACCATCCCTTTTCCTTCCCCTCCCCTTTGGCCCTTTGGCAGGCCCGCATGATCTTGCCGACCTACGATGGACACATTGTTTATCGTTGGTCGACACTATTCTTGGATTGCGCTACACTTACCATCAGGTGTAGCGTAGTCATTTTGCCGAGCCAGGATAAAAAAGAAAAACTTCCTACACACGCTTGAAAAACGCGCACGCTTGGTAACGGTTAGTGTGAAAGGGACCTAAACACAACAAATCATACATCACAATAAATTGTAAATTATGACTTACAATATATGGCAATATATTGGAAGCGCCATAATCTCAAGAAGCCGTGTATCGTACGATCGCATGCGGTATTGATAAATTAGCGCAATTGACGCTATTGTTGTAATAATTGCGGATATTGATATGGCCAATTGACGCTTATCGTAATGAACGCGTCTGGTATTTTACCACTCACTTCTAAAACTATTAGGTATTATCATTGATTAAGGTTTTTTTTAAAATCCTGGCACGGCCAAGTGATTTAATCTGCACAATATTGTCAAGTAAGTGAATATACGAACACCGGCTGAGTCCCGAACGTCAATCACCAGAACGAGTAACTATTTAGGTCATATATCGGTTTTAAACAGATGAAAAGAAAAATGTTCAATCGACGCGTAGATACATCTTTTATGATGTTTCAACACGCCTATTCAGGGACATTTGATTTTGAGTATTATAATACATTGTTTGATGGTGTATAACACCTCAAAGATGCTCAGATTTAAAGTTATGTATCTTTTGGTGAAAATATTTTTTTTTTATCCTGGCTCGGCAAAGTGACTACGCTACACCTGATGGTAAGTGTATCGCAATCCAAGAATAGTTACGACCAACGATAAACAATGTGTCCATCGTAGGTCGGCAAGATCATGCCGGCCTGCCAAGTTCCTGGGATGAACTACAGGGTCCCTGCTAACGGAATACTGGCGATCCCGCAGTATCTCATCCCAGGGCCAAGGGTGAGTGGAAGGAAAAAGGGTTAGGATCAAGGGGCAAGCCCCCTGGGGAGAACTGGATATACACTGGCTGACCCTGGTACGCGACCCACACAAGGTGGGCCACTATGGCAGGTTTTAGCGGATACAAGTATCCTCCCACCAGCAAATCATATCATCATAATAATAATATAATAATATCATAGAAAATGTGCATAAATGCCGAATTTTAGACTAATATCCCCAAATAAAATTATCCACCTTAGAGGCGGTTTGTTTTCTTGAAATTAAATGGGACCTTTGAGGTAAGTAAAATAATAAAAAACCTGGTTATGCCTGAGATACATGGTAAAATACAGATAGCCCAATTAAGGCCTACAAATGTAACTTTAAAGGTTATTAGGTACTAGTAATTTAAATTTAATATGATGATAGTAATAATGATGATTTGGTACTTAAAAATTAATGACAATTATATATCTTATATGGCTGAGGACTAACACGAGCCAGTAGGTCTGGTGGTCTCCACCAAACATAAGCATCCACAACACCTGAAGAATCATGGATATATTACTGACAAATCCTTTCACGTTTATAACTATACCAAGGCAGTAAAAATGATTTTGTTTATTTATTTCCATTTATTTTGGTCTAATTTAAAATAAAATTAATATACAAAACAGAAAATATGTATATTTTAGTGATTTTGAGAAGGGGACATATTTGTCCCTATATGCGTTAAGGTATACATTTTTAAAAGTATCGCAAATAATTACTACACTTTTACTGCGAAATAAACACACACACTACAGTAGTAAATATACAATATTTAATGCAGAAACTTATTTACAATACAGAATGTAAAATGTAATAGTAATCAATAAAACAATTACGTTCAGATGTATAACACAAACTAATGAATACATGCCATGTAAAAGATCGATCCTATTCAGTTCATTACAATTGTTACTAAGATGCAAGTTCCTACATATTTTTTTTAAAGCGGTTTATAGGCATAACATTAGAAATGTATGGAACTCCCATATCAGAATCTGTAGAACAATAGCTCCTCAATGTAGGTAAACAATAATATCCCATAAAAAAGTTCAGGCCGAGGAAAGTTTTGGCTTCTTCATTAGTCTTGGTAAAAGATCGGCCGTTTTATTCAGCATAACGTAATGATTCACGAACAATAATCTCATCTACGAGTTATAGGAGTTAATTCGATATCATAGGTGTAGGTGTTATCTAAAATATGTACATCACCAAAGTTGTACGCTCTGATTTCACGAAAATTGTGTGGTAGATATGAATTTTTTCGCCAGTTGAAAGAAGAAACAGTAATGCCAAGCTGTTGATTTTCCATTGTGGTCTCTTCTAGAGGCGCTTAGCTTGTTTCAATTTCAATAGTCGACATCCAGCATTCATATCCTGCGCTAAACAAGTTTGGTCCTCTTCATCAAGGCGCAAACCATTCTCGTCGTCACTGGTGTCAACCATCAAGACTTCGAAAATATCGTCTTTCTGTAACAAAAATTTTCTTTGTCGATTTAAATACATAGTCTGCAATAAAATATGAAAATAAGCAGGATAAACTGCAAATAATAGCAATTCATACAATATCAATTGTTTGAAGCAAAAGTCTCCTTTGATGCATATAGGGACACCCGCGTCCCTTTAGAATTTTTACACAATATCTATTACTTTTACTAAGAAAACAGTAAATATGTAATAAAACAACAATTTTGCTTACCAATGAATGTAACTCTGAAAAAAAACCGTTGTGGGAAGTCACTATATAACAATAAAATATGTTTTAATGTACATACATCTAGCGAAAATACTTTTCATTTTTCGCGCCCGAAATTTTATTTACAAATAATGATTGTTTTTACTGTCCCCAGCACGCAAACTTAAGAAAATACTTTAAATTAAAAAAACATAAGTCTAAAGCAGGTTTTACTTACTCAATATTACTGTAAATTGTAAAAATTTACTGGGGACAAATATGTCCCTTATGCGTGAAAGGGTTAAAGGAAAGGGATGGATAAGGGATTAGGAAAGTTGTATGTTTAACAACTATTTACTATTTATTCTAAACTAAAAAAGTATAACTCACCTAATGTATATGCCACAAACAAATTTACAGCAGAGACGGCCCACACCCAGGAGGGAATATGATCATTTGCGATGTTTTCTTCAGTCAAAGCATTAAATCCGTAATCATAGTATGAAAACAGCAGGAAGTTTAGGACAGTCAGTAGGAATCCCGTAAAAGTTAGCAAGTTCGGTGCTACCCACACTGGACAAAACTGCAATTAATTTTACATATTAGTATTGGTTATAACCGCCTTTTATTGCTGTATTTTACTGTGGGGTCAGGAGGATGTATGTGACTGTTGGATGCATCTATAATTATTCTTGCTTCAGTTACACAATAGGGCAGGCAATCTAAATGGGGCTTAAGTCGGCTTTACTTCAAAGCAGCCATAAATAATTTAGTTGTCTGGAAGAAATCACTGGATGCGATAAGACTGCCCATTGTATCACACCCATACTTTTAAGTTACTTTATATGGTATGCAATAAAGAATATTTTATCTATAATGGGAATAAAGAAAAAATCAGTCAAATTATCACTACAATGAACTGAAAGAGCCCTCAGAATCATTGTAACTTTTTAATATTAAGATAATGTATGTAACTTAATATGCACAAAAGATGTCAAATATCTTTTTATTTTTCTAGGCTGTAGAAAAAATAGAATTGAGAAATTAGGGGCTTTTTAAGTTAGTTAAATAAGGGTCTCAAACTCTGACTGCCCCTGTATGGCCTAAGAAGGTCCATGTTTTAGTCACGAAATGTATGTAAATAAATATATGCCAATCTATAAACACATTAATAAATTATCACATTCCTTCATAGATATCTTGAAATGAAGAAAATACGTAGTTTTTAATTGTTTAATCATTTATGGTCAATAGAAATCAAGAGGGGAAAAAAATGCAATGTAAATAGGGAGTAGATTAGAGAGAGATTTAGAGAAAGATATATAATATAAAAGTAAAAAAAATATATTCTGATAAAAAAAAAACATTTTTCATCCCTATTTACCTTAATGGTTTATAATGGTTAATAGATATCAACTTACCTGAACACACCAATTCCAAAATGGGTGCATAACATAATTACTAAGCACGCTGGTGTCTACTGAGTTGTACTGAAAAAATTAACGTTTTGTTCATTAATTACAGGAGCAAAGCAAATACACTTAAAAAAAAATATATTGAATTATGTTAAGGCTTCCAATACATAATTATTTGTCATTATTTTATTTGGTCACAACATTACTATTTAAATAAAATCTCCCTACCTTATATTTTTCAAACCCCTTCAATTGATCATCCGACAGGAAACGAGACATGATGATCGAAATCACAGTGCTTGGGTACAGTATATGAGCAACATAATATCCTATTATTTATCGATTCTATTAACAAGGAGCAGACAATATATAAGTCTGTACTTTACTTTTACACAGAATTGAAAAGTCGCAAAATGACGTTTATTTAATTTATTAGCAGCAAGAAATCTGACAAAACCACACTACTATATTCCAAAATGACAACTGACTGACAATGAAACTGATTAGCAGGGCTGCCAGTAGAACCAACATAATTTATACCGCCGCACTGGTCCTTGAAATTAAGAAAATTGAATATTAAATAGATAAA
Source organism: Amorpha juglandis (assembly GCA_949126905.1). NCBI lineage: Eukaryota > Metazoa > Arthropoda > Insecta > Lepidoptera > Sphingidae > Amorpha > Amorpha juglandis. Next base: position 13,556,594 of record OX421374.1, on the reverse strand, counting down.
GTACCTAATAATAACCATAGATCATCAATTTTCTACTATTGGGTAAAGGAATTCTCTACTAATAAAAGAAGTCAGGTCTTCGTCCACCATGCTGGCCTAATGAGAGTTGTCAGATTCCACAATACCTTTTCTGTCTGGAATAAATCGCCGTATGCGTTAAGATAGTATTATAGTTACTATAAGTTTTTTAAGTTACTTTTTTAATTTGGTGTGCAATAAGGATTTGTCTATCTTCTACTTTCAAAGTTCCTATGGAAAATTCTAGGTAGGTATTCTGATTTATTTATGATGTTTACTTTCATCGTTAAAGCGAGCGATCATTTATAATTACAACAGGTAGTTAGTTACATAATTAAAAGTATTTTTTTTAAACAACTGAATGACCAAATGAAGTCGTATAATATGTATGTCACTTGTATGACAGTAAGCACCACGCCTGCTCAAAATATATTGGCAACAACACTCAAAACTTTGAATTATATAGTAACTTCTGCAGGGTACTGCAATATAATCTCCATGAACGTCCACAATACCAGAAGAATCATGGATACGTTGCCGACCTATAAGGGAAGGGTTAATTAAAACATTGGAAACAGAGAGGATATGGACCTCCAGATGGCAGATACTCACAGTCACTCACCGTATCAAAGGAAACAGCAATCTGCTACTTCACGTTGATTTTCTGTTAGACAGTGGTTACAACAAGGGCGAGCCAGCCGGGCCCCTTTATGGTGTATATAAAACTGCTGACAGCATGGCTCTACCACTCATAAGCTCTGTTTCCACATAGTTACACACATTTTAATGATTATTTTTGTACTCCGATACTCTAAGTCCGCACTGATAGCTGAGTGTCTTGCTAAGTAGCAAGACCATGTACATTTTGTTGTATTTAGAAAAGAGCAACGTTAGAGTTTCTTGCCCGTTCTTCTTTAACGAATCAGCATTCCGAACTGGCGGTAGAGTTAAAATTTGACTGAATCTAAATGATGTTTGACATTTTATTGATTCAATAAATGATTTGATTTGATTTGGTCGAATGACGAGACGAACAAGGAGCTCGCCTGATGGTAAGCGCCACGCCTGCCCATTAACAGAAGCAACATCACACAGAACTTTGAATTACAAAGCACTGAATGGCACTGAACTGCGCTCGTCACCCCGAGGCATAAGATATTAAGCCTCATAATACCCAGTAATTTCACTGAGTTCAATGTCTTTCAAACCGAAAGTTTTTTGTTTACCTATTACATTAGAGTCAGACTCGTCCACGTTCTCCATCTATCTCTGCATCCATCTGCCATCCTGTCTTTGTACCGGACTTTTCAGTGTTATTTTTTTTAGTTTTTAAGTTTTGTTTAAATTTATTTCACTTAAAATTTTTAGTAGTAGGACCAATCATGACATACCTATAAGAGTGTATTCCAATGTAATAAATTGGAGTTAATTAATAACTCAATCATGACGAGATGATGATCAGATCTGAACCAAATTATTACCACTACCACCACTGATGGCTGGCTACCACCACCATTCGATTGAATGTCGAGACGAGCAAGGGGCTCGCCTGATGGTCAGCGCCACGCCTGCCCATAAACAAAAGCAACACCACACAGAACGTTGTATTACAAAGGACTGCATGGCACTGAACTGCGCTCTTCAACCTGAGACATAAGATGTTAAGTCTCATAATGCCCAGTAATTTAACTGGCTTCAAACCGAAACACAACAATGCTTACACTCCGTTGCTTGGCGGCAGAAATAGATAAAGCGGTAGTACTAGTACTAAATACATACACAGGAGGTCTCTCGCAGATGAGTGATCTGTCATCAGGTAAAAAGTTTTAAAAAGTTAAGTATTCATTAAGGTAAAGGTAAAGTTTAAGGTAAAGTACTAATTGAAAATATTTCTTTCTTTCTACCTGGCGTTATCCTAGCTTAGAGCCCCCCTCCACTTGTCCGATCATAAGCATACTCCGTAGTAAGAGCATTGACTCTTACATCTCTACGCTTTTTAACTGTTGGCCTTGTAAATTGTTGTGAAATTATTTGGCTTTATTCTGGAACCAACTTTTGAAGTAACTATTACGAATATTTGATCGTAATAATGCATGTAATTTTGATGTAACTGCACTTAAGGGCTTTATTCGCTTTAGGTAACGAATTGAAATAGAAAACTCATGTGTGCATGTCTACTTGATTTTACACACCTCAATGGCAACATGATTTTGTTTTTATGCACAACTTTATTTTTATAGTCCAGGTCGGTTAAGTGGGTTACCTGATGTTAAATAATCTCCACCGTCCATGTACGCCTACAATCGGATAGCGACCACCGTACGCATGGTGTTAAAACCTCCCATAGTGACTCACACACCTTGTGTGGATCGCGTTTTAGGATCAGCCAGTGTATATCCGGTTCTCTCGAGTGGCGTGCGACATGACTTGATGGTTGGTTGGGGCGGGAATAGGGGTACATCCTTGTATCTCTGCACCTACATCGGTCATCCGCCTGTACTGTCGCAGGCCACTCGATTTGCTTTTCTCCTGTTTAGAGTGTGACGAAGCATTTAAGCCGGCGTGATTCTGGTTACCACCGATAAACTCATTGTTTGTCGGTGGTCTCTGGATTTTTTGGACTGCACTGCGCTTGCCATCAAGTCTAGTGCAATCACTTTGCCGTGCACGGATAAATAAAAACAATACCAGAAGAATTATGGGCTCATTGCCGACCTTAAAGAAAAGGGATACTTAAGGGATTGCGAAGGAGATTTGGACTTCCGGGTATCACTCACCGTACGAAACGTAGCAGCAAGCCGCTACCTTACGTCGGTTTTCTTTGAAACACTGGTATCGACCCGGTCGCGCCGGCCCATTAATGCTATAGTCAAACTATCTACAGCATGGCTCTACCACTAAGACATGGCTAAACAATAATCAGTACTAAAAAAAGGGTCACGGTTTTTCATATTTGCGTAATAATATTTATGATAATCAGTAAACAGTAAGTATATTATGCAAAAATCATTAATACATATTATAATTATCTGCAAAAACAAAAGCGAGGACAATGCATAACAAGTGGAGCGCCTATCACTATCTCTAATGATAAACAACGATTGTTTTCTCAAAGGAACTTATTATAACACACAGATTACATACACGTTCCGCGAGAGCCGCGTCTGTTTTGCAGTGATCAATATTAATTTATATCGAACAATTGTGATTAATTTTGTAATAATGTTACACAAGTCGGCGGCTCTTCGTACGAGGAGCCACCTTTTGAAAAATGTAGCCTACTATTCATCCACGAAGGTGAGTCTTTTAGTTAATTTAATTTAATTATATTTTTAGAATGATCAACAAAATAAAATAATTAATTTTGCGTGTTTCCATAATTTACTTATTTTCTGATTACCGTTACTAAACACATGAACTCAAATAAATATCATGTAATTTATATGTAATAAACTTTTATTAAAGCTGTTCTTATAATAAAATAATATAAATCTATTTATATAAAAAAAAATGCTGTTCTTTAGTAACGCCATGCGTCACTACAGAAAGCCTGGATAGATTATAGATTTTTTAAAATTATTCTGTAATAATCCGGATGCTGTTTTTAAAGAAAGAAAAACTGGAAAAGTTGCACCGAAAATTTTTAAATGTTTGAAATCTGAGTGTTTTTTCTATGGGATTTTTTATGAACCAAAATCTGAATACGCGATTCCAACGAAGGATAAGCGTAATATTTTTTTTTGTTTTGATCGAAAGGGAAATGGAAATTTAGTAGATAGCATTATTATAAATTTGTACTATACAAATTTATAACAATGCTATTAGGAAAAAAATATTCAATAAAATATAAGTTTTACTGTTACTAAATTATGTAATGGGTAAACTTATATGAAATTTTATTGTAAAAAAAACAACCTTAAATCCCGTACCTACTCTACCGTAAAGATCATGTATTGGCGCTTTAGTATTTTTGCCTTTTCATTGAAGATATAGATAATATTCTTAAAACATTTAAAAATTAAAGCTAAATGAGTTTTTACTCACTCATTTACAGCAGCCACCTGTTTGTTGAATAATGGAGACCAGGCGCGAAAAATTATAATGAAGCCAATAAACCTGCCTTATACCACGGTACCGGCGGTACACGGCCTACGATTCATTTTCGCTTCTTTGGTATTTCGTTTTTTTACAATAAATAAATACATAATGGTGATTTATACATACTATTTCAACTATTATGACTAATCTGATTAAACAATCCTAATAATTAAAAAAAATAAGGAATGATGTGGTAACTAAGATAGAAAAGTTTAAGCTGAAATGGTTTGAGCATGTAGAGAAAATATATGAAAGACGACTTATGAAAGGTATTTATCTTGCGACTGCGAATGGAAGGATCAGAATAGGGCCCCCGATAAATGATATCCGAAATAGGCAGGAGTACCCTCAACCGGAGGAACTGAATGCGGAAGAGGCGAAAGAGGTGTGTCAGGATCGTACGTAACTTGTGGCATCCAATTGTCTCATCCTATCCCCATGGGATATGGCGTGAGTGTGTATATGTGTAAGTATGTATCAATTTGATCTTATTTCAAGATACTTTTGCTCACTTGACAGCTTCCATGGCGCAGCGGGCGAGTAGCCGTCTGTGAAGCGAGAGGCCGCGGGTTCGATCCCCGCACCTAGACAAATGTTTGTGTGATCCACAAATATTAGGTCCTTACATATGAAATTGGCGTTTTTCGTACTTGCCACTTTAATCACAAATTTCTCCTCTTTGGTAAGGAATTCCAAATTCAAATTTGTACAGCTATAGACTCATGTATTTGTGCTTCGATGATCGTCATTCATTTGTTTTTTTTCTTCTGTTTTTTTCTGTTTGCGTCACTCATTTTACAAAATGGAAAACTTAAAATATCGCATTATTTACGAGTACGAGTTCCGCCGTGGCACTAGTGCTGCGGAAACAACTCGAAGGGTGAATGATGTGTATGGCGGTCGTGTTGCAAAAGAAAACACAGTTCGTTTTTGGTTCCAACGTTTTCGTTCTGGAAATTTCGACCTGCAGAACAAGCCCCGTGGACGGCCTGAGACTCAAGTTGATAATGAAGAGTTGAAGGCTATTGTGGAAGCGGATCCATCGCAAACCACGTCCGAGTTAGCTGCAGGCTGCGATGTTAGTGATAAAACTGTTTTAATTCACTTGAAGCAAATTGGGAAGATTAAAAAGCTTGAAAGGTGGTTACCTCACGAATTGACTGAAGCAAACCGGCAAACGCGCGTCGACTGCTGCGTTACATTACTAAACCGGCACAATAATGAAGGTATTTTAAACCGAATCATTACCTGTGATGAAAAATGGGTTCTTTACGATAATCGGAAGCGCTCAGCGCAATGGTTGGATCCTGGCCAGCCAGCCAAATCCTGCCCCAAGCGAAAATTAACCCCAAAAAAGTTACTTGTAAGCGTTTGGTGGACTAGTGCCGGTATTGTTCATTACAGTTTTCTCAAATCTGGCCAGACTATTACGGCTGATGTCTATTGTCAGCAATTACAAACCATGATGGAAAAGCTAGCGGCTAAACAACCTAGGCTGGTCAATAGCTCCACGCCACTGCTGCTTCACGACAACGCTAGACCACACACTGCGCAACAGACGGCTACTAAATTAGAAGAGCTTCAATTGGAAAGTCTAAGACATCCTCCGTACTCCCCGGACCTTGCTCCAACAGATTACCATTTTTTTCGAAATTTGGATAACTTCTTGCAAGGGAAAAAATTCAACTCCGATGGGGCAGTCCAAATCGCCTTCAAAGATTTTATTGATTCCCGTCCGACTGGTTTTTTTAGTAAAGGGATCAATGAACTACCTATGAGATGGCAAAAGTGCATAGAAAATAATGGTTCATACTTTGATTAATTAAATATATTATATTAAAAAATATTCGACTTTTTGTTCCTCCCATACAAAACGCCAATTTCATATGTAAGGACCTAATATTTGTTTCGGGGTCTGGGTGTTGTGAGACCGCAAGTCTCTCGTAGTTCCTGATACCCATGACACAAGACTCGTATCTTACTGTGGGGTTAGGACCATGTGTGTGACTGTTGGGTGTATATATTTATTTATTAGTGAATGTCTTGCTATGTGTGAGTGATGTGTTTATTAGACACAACGGCTGTGTGTGCCTGTCAATAGGATGATGCGTCACGCCACAGTTGATACGCTGTGCAATAATTATACATTCCTATAGCTGTGGTTTATAGAATTCACCATACGAAATGCAACAGCTTTATCAGTTCTCTGCGATACAGTGCCAACAACCCGATCGAGCCGGCCCATTCATGCTGTAAACATATCGCTCGTTAAATACGAAAGAGCCACAATAAAAAAAGTATTTAATGAGCGTAAACCTGCAGGGCTCTATCACTTACAGGACAGTTATAGGACACACTTGTAGGAACAGGGCGCGAAGTTTTGAGTTCTTACTTGGACAACAGAACTAAGAGGATCGAAGTTAACGGCAAAAGATCTGTGGGCTCACCTGCTGTCATGGGCGTCCCACAGGCGTTAATTCTCAGCCATTTTTGTTTTTAATATACATAAACGACTGACCATCTTTACATAATCTATACTAATATAATAAAGCTGTAGAGTTTGATTGTTTGTTTGTTTGTTTGAACGCGCTAATCTCAGGAACTACTGGTTCGAATTGAAAAATTATTTTTGTGTTGGATAGTCCATTTATCGAGGAAGGCTTTAGGCTATATAACATTACGCTGCGACCATTAGAAGCGAAGCATCAGTGAAAAATGTTGCAAAAACGGGGGAAATTATTCATATTTGAAGGCTTCCGTTGCTAAGCTACCCAAATAATATTATTTGAAGGCTTCCGTTGCTAAGCTACCTAAATCTATACTAATATTATAAAGCTGTAGAGTTTGATTGTTTGTTTGTTTGTTTGATCACGTGGGCGGAGCCGCGAGCAAAAGCTAGTATAAAATAAAGTCGCTTCCGCTGTCTGTTCGCTTAGATCTTTTAAACTATTCAATTGATTTGAATGCAGTTTTCAGCAAAAGATAGAGTGATTCATGAGGAAGGTGTATATCATGCTATAACCCATGGGAGCAGGGCAGGGCAGGGCATGCAGGCAAAACTGCTAGGCACAGCTAGTACTATATAATCTATACTAATAATAAAGCTGTAGAGTTTGATTGTTTGATTGTTTGTTTGAACGCGCTAATCTCAGGAACTACTGGTTCGAATTGAAAAATTCTTTTTGTATTGGATAATCCATTTATCGAGGAAGGCTTTAGGATATATAACATTACGCTGCGACCATTAGAAGCGAAGCATCAGTGAAAAATGTTGCAAAAACGGGGAAAATTATTCATATTTGAAGGCTTCCGTTGCTAAGCTACCCAAATAATATTATTTGAAGGCTTCCGTTGCTAAGCTACCCGAATCTATACTTATATTATAAAGCTGTAGAGTTTGATTGTTTGTTTGTTTGTTTGATCACGTGGGCGGAGCCGCGAGCAAAAGCTAGTTAGATAATAATAAACATTATATTATTTGCGGATGACACTTCATTGACATTTAAAATTAGCCGACAATTGCGTAATTATGACGAAAATAACGATGCACTCACAAAAATTGTTAATTGGTTTAGCATTAATAATCTTCTTTTAATTGAGAAAAAAAATCACAATTATAATGTTTTCTACAAACTCCTAATGTCACACAAGTCCCACTAATGGGCAATTAAATGATAATCAATTAGAATCGGTACCGACTACTGTATTTTAGGTATTACAATTGACTCAAAATTATAGTGGGGGGCCCACTAAATAGTAAAACTATCAGTCAAATCAAGGAGAGCGGCATAATATGCAGTAAATCAATTAGAAGGCTCACTGATACTGACACAACTAGATTAGTTTAGTTCAGTTATTTTCATAGCATTATTAATACTGTATTCTTCTCTTGGGTAGCTCTGCGGACATCAATACCATATTTATATTTGACCGTGCAAAGTGGAGACGTCCGCGTAGCGTCCTCACTGACCCCGACGATGCGACCACTCTGGCCATCCGAAGGAGAGAGGAATTCATGAAAAAACACTGCACACAACCGACTTACCGTCCTCGCCGCCGAGGACCGCGCCGCGTTCCCCGCAACGCCCCCGACCCTAGTACCGGCCCGCGAGCCGATGTTAATGATGATGATAATCATCAAGTAGAGTCCTAAAATATAGTCCCCTAAACCCCAATCGCAGATGTCTCTGCCCTCTCCGGTGACCGTCCTGAGCCGAGGTTCGTACCCCAAAGGGGGTGCCCTCAGCGGTGGTCACCTAGTCAAGGGCTGAGAGCGCCTGAAAGCGCTCGCCCGAAAGTCCGGTGAAGCTGTATACAGCCGACTCGAGTCAGGCTTACAGCAATCCCAACACAAAAAAAAAAAAAAAAAAAAAAAAAACATATTTATAATACAAAAGAGAGCTGTACGAGCGATATACAAACTTGAAACCAAAGTGTCACACCCTAACTGTAGTATCACAGTATATATGTGAACTTACTATATGTACATACATTAAAATATTAAGTACCTACATCAGGTTATTTTTCCATCTAGGATATTGTGAACTATTTTGTTTTGATGCAGCAATGAGTTCTTAAATGGCATCTAAGTTGAGGTCATGACTCCATCTTAGTGTGTCTAAGGACTTCAAGAAGTAAAACATGGATGATTGTTACATTCAAAGCCTAATGAGGTGTCTACAAAGAAAACTTCCGGATTTATGAAGTTTTGCATGCGTTAACTCGGCCAATAATTATTTATGATTAAATTACAAACATTGTTTTATTACAATCTGTAGAGGGCTATTGAATTAATGAGCAATAGAAACATCAACATAAGAACAACCATATTTTAGCAAGTAACAAAAAGTTACATATTTATAAATACCTAATTCGATGTTGCGCTTATGTATGTAGTTATAGGTATCAATGTTGAATGCAAAATAAAAGTGTCTTACGTCTTTATTAAAGCAGAGGCATGTAAGACGAGAAGACGAGACGCTCACTTCGGGTGTGCGATCTCCAATCACTATTATCCTCAAATACCGATAATACCTCAAAAATAATGGATTAGTAACTGTTCTATGAGGAAATCGGATTCGGGAAGGAGAGCAGGAATTTGGGCCTCCAGAAACGCAACAGAAGTCCACTAATTCACGTCGGTGTTATAGCTGCATACTGTATGAGCAATTCAAGTGTTTAGTTTCAGTATGGTCCTTATTTGCATTTAATTTAGTTTACCTATCTGTTGATATTGATGACCTATGGTACAATTAGAATACTGTGTAATAACGATAAAATATACTTGATTAAGAATTTTCTTATCGGGACTACTTACCTGTAAAATTACATCATTAAAGTTGCTTAGATAAACGTAACAACGCTTGTAAGTTAATATTTTATTATGCTATCAATAATAAATAACAATACAAACAAACACAGTGTTTTTCCGCGATTTGTTCCAGTTTCGAATAATTTCCATTCGGATCTTTGGTTGTGTGTTCACTTATCATGTTTGTCATAAGGGTTCAAGGGCCAGGAATTTTATGTAAAAAAATGTTGTGTAATATTTAGGTATCGAATGTCTCCATTCTGTTTCAAATTCGCAATAGTGTGGCGCGATGTGACAGTTTTCTTGGGTATTGCGAATCAGACTTTATGTTTATACATTTCCCTTATTAATTAAGTAGTCAAAGGAGCAAGTTGGTCACTTGATGGTAAGACGGTACTAACACCGTACATCCACATTATCGTAGTAGTAGGTGGTGTGACATCGCTTTTTAGGGAAAGGGGGTTTCTAGGTTCGTCTTCTGGCAATCTTAGTAAGCACACGAAACGGAATGGTAAAAACACTTCTGTAAGACTGAGGTATCACAATGATGTCTAATATTGACGGCGCGCGAGGCGCTATTCATGCTGTAGAAATTGGCAAGAGTGCGAATACCTACTACGCATAAACTTATATCTAAATTAGCGTGAGGTCCTTATCTATCTTCTATAATAACTATAAGGTGCAAACAATTACCGTGGTAGAGAAGATATGAAAACCTTTATATTGATATTTAAATTACGTCGCATAATAAATTAATAAATGAGGGTAAGTGGTATAATACAACAACGAAGCTGTAGACAGTTTTGTTCACAGCGTTCATAGGAATGCGCGACCAGGGTGGGTATCTGTGGCATTGAGTGCTTCTGGCAATATATGCGAAAGAGGGAATGGAGAAGGAGTGGTCGAAAATGTTACCGGAGTGATGATCCGGCATCTGTAAATCAGCCTGGAAGCGACCATGCTTTGGCCAGCCCTATGTTATGCAGATTTAAGGCCTCAACGGGTGTTAATGGTGTACCTACGTGTAATAATAGCTGGTCTAGACGAGCTGACAGTTTTCGAATTCGTTTAAAATGACGCGACGTGTCAAAATTTATGCTGTTTAAAAGGGATTCTTTTCTTTTTTGTTCGAAACCTAATTTCGTGTTCGACTAATATTAATCATAATATAATTTTTTATTCATCATAGTTCCCTCTACTGGCTATTGCTACTTGATGTATGGGGAGTAAACGAAAATTGTCATCGTTTTAGAAAAATATCCAAACTTGTACTAGGCCTAGGCATATTAATATTGCATAGGCCAAAGATTTCAGTGTAAGGAAATGTGATTTAATGCTTTAAGAGCGCTATATAGAGCCTAATCAATTGATATGTATTATTATAACGTACCGTGAATATAATTTATTGACTTACCTGCATCGTTAATAATAAAATCTATGAAGCTTGTTTCTGTATTTCTATGGTTTTAATTGTTTGTATTTATATTGAATAAAAAATATAAATGTACAGTTACGTATTCCTTTTACGTAGAAAAACGTGTACAGATGCACAGATATTATATTATGATATATGAATTTTCGATAACACCTTGTTACGATGGAAATATAATTGATAACTTTATCTTTGTTTATTATTCAGTTCCTTTGCCTCTAATTTGTTGACATTCTCCAATCTTTAGGGCGTGTCAATAACTTAACACATGTTTTTTTATTGAAAATATAGATGTTAATAGTGCGTGTTACTAACGAAAAGCTACAATATACTACATTAATATCCATTTTATTTTAAAAGGAATTTTCAATCAACAATCTTTTTGCTACTAAGCAATTATATTAATTTGTGACGATTCTGTTTACGTGCCGGTGCCAGGCAATATTTATATTTATTCTTGTTATAGGCACGTCGAGTGATAGCAATAAGGCGAGAAGATCAGTCAGTATGGGAGAGAAGAGCACCATTTTCACCATCGAATGTAAATCGGCTGGTCAGACAAGGCGTCAAAGTCATAGTGCAGCCCTCCAACCGACGAGCCTATCCCATGCAGGTATGTGTGATTACATAATAATACCTAATACATAATATTAGTAACAGCACGTGTCCGGTGGGCGGTGATATCGACCACGACATCGGGGCCGTATTGGCGACGCTTAGGCAAGTGACGGGAAGGCACACCTTGTGTAGATCGATCAGCCAGGACATTCTAAAAACCATATCCTGAAAAACAGGAGGGTAACTCTACATTGTGGTCTACTGGCCAAATAAACGTTTTGATTTTGAGGACGGCAAATTTTTGAGTGCAAATATAAAACTGTTTGTGATTTTTTATGTATAATTAGAATAATGAACCAATGTGCTGCATGTTTATTTGTTACTGTACGATATATCATATTTTAACTGATCGTTATTTATACGTATACGTACGTATTTTATAATGACGATTATCGTAATCATCATTCATATATACGACGCAAATGAGCGCAAAAAATGTGACACTAACCTTTAACATAATTTTAACCATTATCTATTTGATTTCAGTCATACATAAGTGCCGGCGCAATAATCCAGGAAGACATAAGCGAGGCAAGCGTTATATTTGGAGTGAAACAAGTTCCTATAGACCTGTTAATTCCTAACAAGACGTATTGCTTTTTTTCACACACTATTAAAGCACAAGAAGCTAATATGCCGTTGTTAGACGCTATTTTGGCTAAGGTATACATTTAATAATTTGTACGACATAATAATATAATGTATTGTATATCTAACTGCCGCATTCAGAGCCGTCAATTGATTGATGCTTCATTACTTATGGAAATTATCATTTTTTTTTATGGCATAGGCCGGCCAACGAGCAAGTGGCTCACCTGCTGGTAAGTGATCTCCACCGCCCATGTACGCCCACCACCAGAAGAAGCATGGGTGCGTTGCCGACTATAAAGGAAAGGGATAATTAGGGATAGGGAAGGGGAGGGGATTTGGACTTCTGATATCTCACTCACCGTACGAAACGCAGCAGCAAGCCGCTACTTTACGTCGGTTTTCTGTGAGACAGTGGTAATGACCCGGTCGAGCCAGACCATTCATGCTGTAGACAAAACTGTCTACAGCGTGGCTCTACCACTCAAAAAATTTATGAATTAATGTATTTCTAAGAAATGGCTAGCTTGCTTGACATTTTGAGTATGGCGTAACCTACCAAACCTTTGAAAAAAACCAACGATATATATTCAATGAGCCCAAACACTATATTATCTGCCATCAATTATATCGAGGTGTTGGAAGCTTCAAATGGTTTAGTTACATCATCAAGTAAGAACCCTTTCGATTAAAATCTATTTCAAGTGTAAAAACACTATCTTGTGTAGGTAATAGGTTTATTCGCATAAGCGTGGCAGCCAGACAGATATAGGGTTCAAAATTTTAATAGGTTTTTAGGTGTCTTACGGGTCGAGACCAAAGAAATGGTTTTAGAACGGAGTTAAACCCTCCACAGAGAGGGTTATATAACTTTAACACTCGAGAGGTGTTACAAATTTCGCTGTGTGTTATTTTTCTGTCTGTCGATGTGTCACCGTCTGTTCGGCAGTTTGAAAGTTACAGATGATTTTGTAATTGACGGTACTTCGGTACTTTTTAACGTTAGGTTATTTATTAAAAGGATATATATTTAAAGGATGAAGAACAATTTTATTTATTTAAAATGCTAATGCTATTTTGTTGTTGCGATACAATTAATCTAACGAATAACGATGACTTCTGACTTCATCCGAAGACAATCCCGGAAATAATAATACAGAAAAATATAACATCTGATAGTTATATATTGTTCATATTAATGTACGTATTTTGTTATAGCGGGTTCACATTGGTCGAATTTATTTAATTAACTGCTAAACCGCATGTGATTAAAACCATATGAACAGACTTTTGATCGAATTGGTCTACAAAATCCTTATAGTTTTTATTGATTTGTCTCTTGTTGAAAGCTATTTCACTCGTCTGAACCGGTTATTGGTATTTTTAGATAACTGCAGTATTTTATTATATATATTGTATAATATTGTATTATATTATTCAGCTATTTTATTGATTACTAGAGTTTTCTGGAGTTTTGCCATATTGATCTATATTAATTTAAAAAAGACTTAACATAACTGAAAAACTTAGTAAAAATGATAACATATTTCGATCTTCTTCTTCTACCATTGTCTATTAATTCTCCTATTCAAAATGGGAAGGATTGATGAATAAATTAAATCTTTTGAGCTTATGACCTGCAATTTGTTTTAAATATCAATTGATTTTTTAGAATATACGTCTAATAGATTACGAGAAGTTAATGGACCAGTCTGGTAACCGAGTGGTAGCGTTTGGAAAATATGCTGGAGTAGCCGGAATGGTCAATATACTGCATGGGCTTGGACTCAGGTTATTAGCTTTAGGACACCACACACCTTTCATGGTAAGTCAGTTTTTATAAGCACTTAGTCATTAGCCCAGATAACACACAGAGTAGGAGGATGTAGGATGGAAAGATGATGGTTTTCTTGGATTAGGATTGGATAGGGGAGGGGAGATTTGGGCCTCCAGATATCTTACTCACCGTACAAAACGCAACAGGAAGTTCCCGTTTACGTCAGTTTTCTGTGAGACATTGGTACCAACTAGATTGAGCTTTAGGCCTTGAGAGTTGCCATCTTAAAATGTGATTAGGTATAGATATTATTTTACGTAGCATTTGTAACCACAGAGATGATTTTTCTTCTTTATCTATAGATAATAAATGAATAGTTTCTTGATTTTAGCACATAGGGCCAGCGCACAACTACCGTAACTCTAGTATGGCACGACAAGCCATCAGGGATGCGGGGTACGAAGTAGCTTTAGGAATGATGCCGAAGTCTCTCGGACCACTCACGTTTGTGTTTACGGGCTCGGGTAATGTATCGCAGGTGAGTTTTAGATGAGTCTTAACTCGACGACATAATACATGTATACGACGTTTTCGAAATATGTGATCAAATTAAGGAACGTATATTGTACGATATTAATATTTTAGCCCGGTAGTAGCAAATCTGATTGCGTTGCTAGGATATTAATTCAGCATTATCTTTCATTTCGAATGAGTAATATATCGATATTCAATTTGGAACTTTGGACAACACTAACTGATAGGTAAACAGTTAAAACGATTGAAGCTGTTACTAGGCGCGCGGAGGTAAAACAAATAAATAATAGAAGTATGACCTCTCTAGATAGCCTCCGTAGCGCAGTGGGCGAGTAGCTGGCTGTGAAGCGAGAGGCCGTGGGTTTGATTCTCGCACCTAGATAAGAATATTTGTGTTTCACAGACATTTGTTTCGGCTTTGGGCGTTTCTCCCTAGAGGCGTTGGCGTTAAACAGACGGGCGTAAAAACGACAAGCCAAATCTTTCTGTAACATGTGTAAAAAAGCATGTTGCGCCGACCACATTGCGATTAGGGCAGTTGGAATTGGCTGTTGAAGAGTTATGATTGATGTAAATAAATTAGTGATTAAAATTTGCGTGATTTTTTTAAATTTAATTATGTCTAGATTTTGATAAGGTCCTATACACGCTCATTGTCAGAAGCATGTCACGACCCTTAAATATTCACCATTCTGTAACACGATGTATAAATTTGTGTGCATATTTTACATGTGCGTGGTTGTATAGACACATTCACTGTGTATGCCTGCCAGCTGGTATGGGACGCCTGCTGATACGTCACTGCAGCACAACTCATATACATATTTGTGACACAGATGTACATAAACGAGTCGGACATTAACGATTATATTTTTTTCTCTCAGGGCAGTCAAGAAATATTTCAAGAGTTACCTCATGAGTACGTGCCCCCAGAAATGCTAAGAAAAGTTGCTGAACACGGCAGTAAATATATTTTATTTGATTTATATTTAAACATTTTTGTGTCATATATATGTATAACCGACTTCAAAAAAGGTTTTTATTTGTTTGGTGTGTTTTTTTATGTACATCGATTTCTGCAGCAAGTGAGAATTTCTCTTTGTTCGATTTGGTTTAGTCGCCATAAGTTTGAAGTAATGTAAATAAAACTTCTGAATTAATAAATAGAACACACACGCCTTTGGTTTACTTTGTTTGACTTTACATGGAATAGCTATACTTAGAGCTAAAAATTGCAAAATAAAAAATAGCACTGAAAAGTCAAAAATAACATTCATTACTAGAAGGTGTTTTAGAGTCGTAGAGTAGGATTGTTTTTACTCCGACTCATACAAATAGAACTAATTCGCAGCTAAATTCCATCGAACATAATCATAAATAGGATTTAGCCTGCCAGAGAATGAGATAGATTACAAGTATTCTATCACGTGTCTTTGCGCCTGCGTACAACGAAGCCTTCGGAAAATGTGTCATAAACAACGTGGTGTATTATCTACGTGTTTCATTTTTTTGCATTTACGTATTAAAACTTATTGGTTAATTAATTTATTTTAATAATTCTAAAGTTTCACTTCTGCGGTATGTGAATTGCACATACAAACTGTTTTTTCCTATTCAGCCCGTTTTACTGTACTCGTATTACTCGGAACAGATGCAAAAATTGTTTGACCTCCGTTTCAAGGAGTTGTGATAACGACTGGAATGTTAGCGATTATTTAAACGACGCAACAACACAGATAGTTTACATTACATCTGTATTATAATATGATTATGTTAAAATAGGCAATTTTTTTTATTTAATAGCCTCCATAGTGCAGCGGGTGGGTGGCCAGCTGTGTGGTGATAGGCCACAGGCTCGATTCCCGTACTCAGACAATTTTTTTCCGTGAACTATAGATGTTTTGTTTGGGTCGGGGTGTTTTGTGTAGTAATGCGGGTTGACAGACTTGACATAGCTTCCAAATTCTAGTTTCTCAGGGATGCAGGTTTCCTCACGTTGTTACCTTCACCGTCCAATTTAATTACAGGTCCAAATAAAATATATGGATGCGAAGTACGCCGGCGGCATCATCTGGAAAGGAAGAACGGCGGGGGCTACGACCACGAGGAGTATGAAGAACATCCCGAGAGATACATATCCACGTTTGCACAAAAGGTAATTGTTTCTATTAAATTTCTAGAAAATCTTATATATATAATCAATTGCTGTTCGTTAGTCTCGCAAAAAGTCCTAAACGGTTGGACCGATTTCGATGATTGTTTTTTGTGTGTCCCGGGATGGTATAGATTCACAATTGGACCCGGTAGGTGGCGCTGCAATCGGTTGAACCCTAATTTTTAATTATGTGTTGTGGGTGAAACCGCACGGCACAGCTATATATGATAAATGTATACCGAGTGTAAGGGAAAACATTTCTAAAAACGACGACAGGGGATAGTGCTGGTGGTTCCCGACACGATACCACTAATAAAATCGCGAAATAAGTCTACTATTTTTTTCACGCACAGTCTTGTTTGGTACATTATTATATGCGATTTATTGAAATAATAATAAAATTCTTACTTTTCTTAATAACGTAAAGTAAAGTAAATACCACAAAATCAGCTGACGCTTGGACCCCCAGATGAGCATTAGTACGCTTTACAATGCACATTACGTTTCCGAAATAAAAAGAAAACTGCAAAGGCGTTTTAATACGTGTTACAAATTCATTGAAATAAATAAAATAATACATTCATTGTTTACGTTCATACTGCCAATGTCAAACACATAATAGTCTGTGGTCAAACCGTCGCACAGAGCAAAGATTATCACCGAATTATTCTTTCTGCCTTTCTTCTTCGGGTCGTCATCAGTAGGCAGCTAGAGAAAGGTTGGTATGTTAGCTAGGCTAGGGATCTTCCTGCCAGTAAGGTCCACAACACATCTCCTTACCTTTTAAGCCTTACAGATTTTTTGTAAATTTACCCTAATCCTTCTTGCCCTTGTCCCGATTTCTATATCCTCCTAGTCCGTGAATCCCTTCACTTAAGGATGCCCTCCCTTTTCCCATGCTTGTTGGTGTGCCTTTTCCTCCCAGCCAGCCAGCCTATAGCGCGGCGGTTAGTCCAAAGTTCCCTTCATTCTAAGTTAGTCTTTTTAATGACAAATGTTCTGTACTTGACCTGTCATAAGCGCTTTCTTAGCCTACATGATTACCTAATAAAGATTTTGATTTTGAAGAATTTTAAGTGATCACTTTAAGAATTTACTGAATTCACTTCATTAGCTTATGGGATCTTAATGCTATCTGATCACTGCTGATATAAATGCTTATAAATATACTTTAATAAAAAACATCACATAAAATAATTGTGCGCATTATTTTGATTTCCTTATCTACTTACTTGACCGATTAAAATATTATACAGATATATTTTTTACCTACTTTACAAACAACATGTGTGAATTGTGATTGGTGCCAAACGAATTAATTCCTAACTGATAAAACCGTTAAAAACATTGAGTAGGTCATGATATTATATGCACTTTATAACCGATAACACACCTCATCACATTACCTTATATCCGATAACACACCTACATTTGATTAAGAACAAATATCATGGAAATTTAAAAACCTATGTAGGCACACTGCAGCGATAGCTCAGCGGGTAATGGTACGGACCGTAGATACGAAAGTAGCAGGTTCAAAACTAGCACCGGGAACATGCACCTCTGACTTTTCTAAGTTATGTTTGTTTTAATCGCTTGCTTTAACTGTGAATCATAATCGTAAGGAAACCTGTATACCTGAGAAGTTATGTGAATTCTGCCAACCCGTATTCCCAACGCGGTGGACTAAGGCATAGCCCCTCTCATTCAGTAGAGAAGGCCCGTGCCCAGCAGTGGGACGTGTATAATACAAAGCTAATACCATTATTATATTTAAGTAGGAACTCGGGTACGACCTAACTACTTTTCGATAAGATTAAGTAATCCTATAGTTCGTCATGTCCGTCCGCTCGTACCACCGTACGTATTTTAAGGCTATTGAATAATTTCGCCAAGAACAAGGATATATCATATGAAAATTTCCTAAAAAATATATGGCTCTTCTCCTCTCTGTCACACGTGCATGGTCAATTGCACGCCCTATCCTTAAACCTTACGATGTCGTCTGTCAAATAGCTGGTCTGCCCACAGGTTTTTTGCCCAATCTCGTCCACATTTCCCAAGTGTCCTGCCAGTGTTCCAAAAAATGCACAAATCCAATTCAGGACTATTTTGCTTTTGCCTGACGAACTAAATAATCACAATCAATGAATCAAGTTATTTTTGCAGATTGCCCCTTATACATCAGTATTAGTAAACTGTATATACTGGGCGGTGGACAGTCCCAAACTGTTGACGATCCCCGACGCGAAGCATCTACTCCTGCCCTCACACACGCCCTGGCTGCCCAGGAGTATTGGAGCGCCAGCTTTGCCACATAGGTAAAGTAGATAAAGTAAAAAAATAAAATATTTTTAAGTTTTTTTTTGTATTTGATTGAATGACGAGACGAGCAAGTCGCTCGTCTGATGGTAAGCGTTACGCCTGCTCATAGACCATACAGAACTTTAAATTACAAAGTACCTACTGCATGGCACTGAACTGCGCTCGTCACCCCGAGACATAAGGTGTCTCATAATTCCCAGTAGTTTTACTGGCTTCAATGTCCTTCAAACCGAAACATAACAGTGCTTACACACTGTTGCTTGCTACGTGAGCAATATGATGTGGTTTTTTGAAGCCAGTGAAATTATTGGTCATTATGAGTCTTAACATAATATTATGTCACGGAATGATCACTGATGCGGCAGCGTAGTATCTTCCTGTACTTCATATTATGTATTTTCAATAAATATTGATTGTTCATTTAGTTTAGCAATGGCAATAACAAGTGTTCATGTGAATTACAGGATGTTGGCTATCTGCGACATATCGGCGGACCCGGGCGGCTCTATCGAATTCATGAACGAATGCACCACTATCGACACGCCTTTCTGTCTGTATGACGCTGATAGGAACAAGGATACTAAAAGGTCAGTGTGGAGTTATAAATATATTTTTTTATTCGAGTACGGCATAGTGACTGCACTACACCTGATTTTAAGCGCAGTGCAGTCCAAAAAACCAGCGACCACCGACAAACAATGAGTTTATCGATGGGCACTAGAATCATACCAACCTTTATGAATGCTTCTTAACTCTTCTAAGAGGGAAGAAGCAAATCGAAGGGCCTGCGACAGGACAGACGGATGAACGATGCAGTCACAGGGAAACAAGGAAGATACCCCTCGCCCTAATCAACCATCAAGTCAGGTTGCAAGCCCCTCAAGAGAACCGGATATATACTGGTTGATCCTGAAACGCGATCCACACAAGGTGTTTGGGTCACTGTGGCAGGCTTTAACAGTATGTGTACGGTGGTCGCTATCCGGATGTATATGAATATCCACGTGGCTCTACTACTCGAACCACTCGAATCGAACCATTTATGTATTAGTGTCTCAATAGGTAGTATTTCCTTATAAATTAATACAACAGCATTGTCTCGTCTCGTTATTTATTTCTGTATCATTTCTTACAGTTTCAAAGGGCCCGGTGTATTGGTATGTTCTATCGACAATATGCCAACACAACTGCCTCGTGAATCTACTGATTTCTTTGGAGACTTGCTAGATCCGTATGCGGAAGACATCATGAATTCGGATGCCACTAAACCATTGGAGGAGCACAACTTCACTTCAGCAGTTCATGGGGTAAATTTTGTTAAAAATCCAAAAAGTTTGTGTTTCAGAAATATACAACAATTGACAGCGCGGCGCAGCGGGCGAGTAGCCGGCTGCGAAGCAAGAAGTCGTGGGTTCGATTCCCGCACCGAGACAAATGTTGTGTGATCGACGAATATTGGTTGCGGGTCTGGGTGTTGTGGGACCGCAGGTCCCTCTTAGTTTTTGATACCCACGATACAGGTTAACCTATATTCGTGGCTACTGGGTGTTTCATTATCAATTATTATTTATCCAAGCAATGTCGTCTTTGAATGAATATGGTATTACATATACTCGATGAAGTCATTATTAAACTTTAACATAGTTTCAAAATTAATATCTATCATTTTATTCTAACTGTACGCTATTGTTTTACAGGCGATAATTACCAGTAACGGAAAACTGACACCGTCCTACGAATACATCAACGAACTCCGTCTGGCAAACAAGTAATCATTTAAATACAACCATTTTCATTACATCCTGAACATAATTCATCCATCTTGATTTATTTGGAGTTGACATAATTTCTTTTCTACCCATCCCTTTCAGCCGTCATCGCATCATTCATTTATATAAGACTACTATACATTCCTTAACTCCTTCCATATACAACCCATCATCCATCTTAACTTTTGCCACCACCATACAGAGATTTAAATCATCACTAGATGTATAATCATCATCCTCTTACCCTCCATCTAACGATCATCATAGTCACTCTTTTTGTGATAGGCGATACCATGCCTAATAAAATATTTTGTTCGCAGTCGGTCCCGTCACAAGGTGGAAGGTAATGATCAGCAGACTCCAGTAGTGATTCTCGGTAGTGGACTTGTGTCTGCTCCTGTGGTCGAATATCTGGCGAGAGACAAAAACATTGCTGTCACTGTAGGTAAGGATAAAGAGATACCATAGAGGTATTAAACGAAATCACTAATCAGTGGCGATTTTAAAGGAGCAGGGAATTATCCAGGGTTAGTTTTCATGCCAGCAAAAGGCATCGTAATCGTCGGTATTATCTGGGTGGATATGAATATCCTGCCACCAGCAATTATGTGAATCACCTTGCGTTTAAAATGATTCATTGTAAACGCAAGATTATAATAATTAAGTACTCTAAAATAAACACGTAAGTACTACTACTCTGTAGTAGTACTTACGTGTTTATTTTATTTTCCCTCACACAGCATCACAAGTGAAAGAAGAAGCGGATGCATTAGCTGAGCGTTACGGCGTGTCATCAGAGTACTTCCAAGCGAGCGACGACTCAGCGCTGAAAAACTTAGCATCCAGAGCAAAGCTGGTCATCTCCCTCTTGCCATACGAACTGCACGGCAAAGTGGCACAGGCGTGTCTCAGCGCCGGAGCGCATCTGGTCACCGCGTCCTACGTCAGGCCCGAAGTGCAGGAACTACACAAAGCGTGAGTAATGAATCATTCCCTCTGCAGTATGTTGAACTGAACAGCACGGTGGAACAGGCGGGTCTCAGCGCCGGAGCGCATCTGGTCATCGCGTCCTACGTCAGGCCCGAAGTGCAGGAACTACACAAAGCGTGAGTAATGAATCATTCCCTCTGCAGTATGTTGAACTGAACAGCACGGTGGAACAGGCGGGTCTCAGCGCCGGAGCGCATCTGGTCATCGCGTCCTACGTCAGGCCCGAAGTGCAGGAACTACACAAAGCGTGAGTAATGAATCATTCCCTCTGCAGTATGTTGAACTGAACAGCACGGTGGAACAGGCGGGTCTCAGCGCCGGAGCGCATCTGGTCATCGCGTCCTACGTCAGGCCCGAAGTGCAGGAACTACACAAAGCGTGAGTAATGAATCATTCCCTCTGCAGTATGTTGAACTGAACAGCACGGTGGAACAGGCGGGTCTCAGCGCCGGAGCGCATCTGGTCACTGCGTCCTACGTCAGGCCCGAAGTGCAGGAACTACACAAAGCGTGAGTAATGAATCATTCCCTCTGCAGTATGTTGAACTGAACAGCACGGTGGAACAGGCGGGTCTCAGCGCCGGAGCGCATCTGGTCATCGCGTCCTACGTCAGGCCCGAAGTGCAGGAACTACACAAAGCGTGAGTAATGAATCATTCCCTCTGCAGTATGTTGAACTGAACAGCACGGTGGAACAGGCGGGTCTCAGCGCCGGAGCGCATCTGGTCATCGCGTCCTACGTCAGGCCCGAAGTGCAGGAACTACACAAAGCGTGAGTAATGAATCATTCCCTCTGCAGTATGTTGAACTGAACAGCACGGTGGAACAGGCGGGTCTCAGCGCCGGAGCGCATCTGGTCATCGCGTCCTACGTCAGGCCCGAAGTGCAGGAACTACACAAAGCGTGAGTAATGAATCATTCCCTCTGCAGTATGTTGAACTGAACAGCACGGTGGAACAGGCGGGTCTCAGCGCCGGAGCGCATCTGGTCATCGCGTCCTACGTCAGGCCCGAAGTGCAGGAACTACACAAAGCGTGAGTAATGAATCATTGCCTCTGCAGTATGTTGAGCTGTACAGCACGGTGGAACAGGCGTGTCTCAGCGCCGGAGCGCATCTGGTCACCGCGTCTTACGTCAGGCCCGAAGTGCAGGAACTACACAAAGCGTAAGTAATGAATCATTCCCTCTGCAGTATGTTGAGCTGTACAGCACGGTGAGACAGGCGGGTCTCAGCGCCAGAGCGCATCGGGTCACGGCGACAAAGAGTGAAATAAAAAAAAAATGCCACTTAAAACAAGCTTTTATTAGCCGCTGTATTGACTTCACTCATTATGTTTGTGAGATTGTACCTAGTGAAAAGAAGGTATATCCTTCAACTTAATGATTGATGCCACCGACTTAAAATTATTTAAGTTTATTTTTAGCTCATTAGATTTTTTCAATGTGTTTAGTTTTTATTATACGGAGTTATTTTTACTAATTTCATTTGAAATAATCAACAAAATCAGTAGATAAATGTTGAAGTTTCATCAATTTCACTCACTGAAGGGTGTATTTGACCGATAAGATTTATCACAACCCTACAAATTGAGTGAAATGCGTGATCGAGAATGGCAATGCTTGAGTGCAACAAAAGCTCAGCGTGTTGTCATTAAGTGTGGTCCAAAATTGCAAGTCAATTATTGAAATTTGATGAAAAAGAAAATTCTGGGTGAAAATATTTATGTCGTAAACGAACGTTGCTTAAATTTGACTATTCCTTACTGTAAAACGTTGTATTTATACATACGAATTGAGAATCCACCATTGTTTTCTTCGTCGGTTAAAGAGGTCAAATATACATAGCATTGAGTACCTCCTCCTGATTTTTATCTGACCAGAAATAATACCAATAATCATATTGTATTTGAAGAACAATTTTTATTGCAGTGCTAAAAACGCCGGCGTAACATTGCTGAATGAGGTCGGCTTAGATCCTGGCATTGATCACCTCCTCGCATTGGAATGCATTCACGACATACAAAACCATGGCGGCAGAGTTGATTCCTTCGTGTCTTATTGCGGAGGTACTTAACATTAGAAAAATAAGATTTTAAGTATAATCATTTGCGTAAAAATATATTTAATCGTACTAGGTACTGTAATAAATGTGAAAGTTTGGATGTTTGTGAATTTGGATGTTTGTTAGTCAATGAAGCCTTAACGGCTGAATAGTTTCGGATAAAATTTGGCACACAGGTAGACCATGACTTGGACTAGGACAAAGTCTACTTTATATCCTGCAAACATAAATCAACTTAAAGGTTTCACTAATATAACAGGGTGGTCACTGCTGGTGGGAGGATACTTTTATCCGACCGGATAGCGACCACAGCGTACACTGGTGCTAAAACCTGCCATAGTGACCCACCTTGTGTGGGTAGCGTTCCAGGGTCAGCCAGTGGGTATCCGGTTCTCCCGAGGGGGCATGCCGCCTCTTCCTTTCCCTTTGCCTTCCCTTGATCTTTCCCCTCCCCTTTGGCCCTGGGATGAGATACTACGGAGGTCGCCAGTATCCCATTAGCAGGGAACCCTGTGTTTAACAGGGGTCACCCTTTCTAAACAGTGTTAAGAAAATTTCTATGTAAGACTCATTATATTAGAGAATATTATATGAATAATGTTATATGATGTGGTTTAATGTGTTTGGTTTAAGGTCTGCCGGCACCAGAATTTAGCGATAACGCTCTTCGATACAAATTCTCATGGAACCCTCGAGGAGTACTACTGAACACTATATCAGCTGCCAAATATCTTAGTAAAGGACAGGTAAATTATTTTTATTAGGTATAATTGTGAGTGTAAGTGACAGCGGCATATCTTCACAAGAATAAAATGAAATCGTCTCCACTGTCTGTTCGCTTAGATCTTTTAAACTATTCAACGGATTTTAATACAGTTTTCAGCAATAGATAGAGTGATTTGTGAGGAATGTTTATATGTATATCACGCTATGACCTATGGGAGCATGGCAGTAACATGCAGGTGAAACCGCGAGGGACAGCTAGTATGCTATAAAAACAATGCGCAACGTTCTTTTCTACGTTTATGTATCTAAATGTATTCAATATATCATTACACAGATAGTGGAAGTATTAAGTGGCGGCGAGCTGATGTCGGTGGCCCGGGAGCTGGACTTCCTCCCAGGGTTCGCGTTTGAAGGCTTCCCGAACAGGGACAGCACCGTCTACTCTAAACTCTACGGCATTGAAGACGCACACACTATCCTGAGAGGCACCATACGATATAAAGGTACCTTGAAAAGTCCTAAAAAGACTATAAGACCCATAGAGGCATTAGAAAAACTGAATTGTTTTTATCTTTTTGGACTACATTTAGGCGCGTTCGTACTTTATACTACAAGCAATATTGTCATGGACAATTGTTGATGTTAGGATTAATATCCGCCCGGAAAGCGACCACCGTACACATGGTGTTAAAATCTGCTATAGTGACCCACACACCTTGTATGGATCGCGTTCCAGGATCAGCCAGTGTATATCCGGTTCTCCCGAGGGGCTTGCGACATAACTTGATGGTTAGCGCAGTAGCTGATACGATTTCATATTTGTTCAATGCAATAGTGCTGTCATGTGAAAATAAATTAGCTACACTATTTATGTATAACTCGCGCGATGTAGAGCCGCGGACATAAACATTCCTCCCCTTTAGAGAAGTAAGAGACGCATGCTCATTCTCGGTTTCATAACTGTGACATGTTTCGACAGTTCGTACCATCAGCTGAGCAATCGCTGCTAGAAGTAAAACCTAATTGAGTTTGTTATTCGTTGTTTAGGATTTGCAGAGACCATGAAAGCTTTGCAACTCTTTGGACTGGTTGATCCAGATCCCCATCCATCGCTCCACCCGGACGGTCCTACCTTGACTTGGGTAAGTAACCATAAATTAATAACAAAATATGATTGCTTTTTCTTTACATAATTTAAATAACAAAACATATTGTTGCCGATTAATAAATTAGCAACTTATTATTTATTATACCACTTATAAGTTTGATTAATTGGTGCAAGTTTTACATGCCTTCAAGCAACCGGCAAGAAAATGATGTGTATATGGGATTTCAGCTCAATAATGCAGAGTTTCCTAAATTTAACGAGTAAAATCTAATGTTCAAATTGATAGCGTCAATTCGCATGCGAGCTGCTCGGTCTGATGGACTCGTCGATATTCTACGAGAACCTGAAGTCCCGCGCGTCGGAGCACCTCGGCAGCGTCGGCGCCATCGCGCTCGAGTCGCTCGGCCTCATGAGCGACATCGAGATCGTCAAGTGCGGGACTCCTCTCGACACCATCAGCCACTATCTTAGCAAGCGGCTGCAGCTCGGTGAGTTACTCTAACAATAACCGTTCGTTAAGGTCCTGATGATCATCATTGATATCAAGTGCGGGAAATGTCTCGATACCATCAGCTACTGGTTACGAGCAAGTTGGTTACCTAATGGGAAGTGACCCCCACCGCCCATGTACGCCCACAATACGGGAAGAATCAGAGCTGCGTTCCCAACCTTAAATGAAAGGCATAATTAAAGTTTTGGGAATAAAATAATATAATATTAATATAATATTTTGGGAGGGGGATTTGGGCCTCGGGATATCTCCGTACGAAACAAGCCGCTACTTTACTTTTTCTGTGAGACAGTGGTACCGACCCGGTACGCTGGCACATTCATGCTGTAGACAAAACTATCTACAGCTTGGCTCTACCACACATAAAATATTCAGAGGCCCAATTCCCCCTTCTCTTGAAAGTCGGCAACGCATCATTGATTCTTCAGATATTATGAATGTACATATATATGATATCACTAACCATCAGGTGACGCGCTTGTCTGTTTACCAGCTTATGCAATAACAATTCGCGGTAGTTCGTATCTAGAACATTTTTTTACAGAACAAGACGAAACAGACTTCGTGGTACTCCGACACGAAGTGGGTGTAACATGGAGAGATGGAAAGCGGGAGATGCGTGAGGTGACGATGACTGTCCGGGGCGACCCCGCCTCACACACGGCCATGGCCAGGACTGTCGGACTGCCCACTGCCATCGCTGCCAAGATGCTTTTAGACGGTAACAAGTACTTTGTACTTTAAGCCCGGCTTGCACAACAACCTTAATGTTATTTAGTACATCATCATCATCATCAGCCACAGGACGTCCACTGCTGAATATAGGCCTCCCTCAAAGATTTCCAGACCGACCTGTTGGAAGCGGCCTGCATCCAGCGACTTCCGGCGACCTTTATCAGGTCGTCTGTCCACCTTGTAGGCGGACGTCCAACGCTTCGCTTGCCAGTACGTGGCCTCCATTACAGAACCTTTCTGCCCCATCGGTTATCGGTTCTGCGAGTTATGTGGCCTACCCGCTGGCACTTGAGCTTGCTAATCCGCTGGGCTATGTATGCTGTATTTAGTACAGATGGTCATTATTATAACAACCGATAATCTAATGCATTATTTCCGGACCTTAGGTAAACATGCGTGGGGCAAGCCAACATGTAAGGGGCAGAGTCCTGTTAGGTAAATCATCTTACTTTAATATCACGGTACTATAGAGTCCTGGATCTTTGGCAGACGTGCGTGGGTCCAGAGCGAACACGTAGAGGTCCTTTAGATAAATATATTCTAATATTGTGATATGACACCACCTGACGACTTTCCTTGTATATATTTGTTGTAGGAATATTGTAGCGATGGGCAAAAATGTATACTGGTTTATTGGTGGATTGGGTACCCAGGTATATGGAAAGGATTATTACTTACCTGACCTTTGTTCTCGTATAAAATAGGTAGGTGGTTACTCGCCAACTCGGGTAGATGAGCTCCTTAAAATAGTTTGCAAAAAGCGACAGGAGGACAACACCAGATGAGTGACTAAACAATGGAGACGTGTCATTGGGCTTAAAACAACGATAAGATATTAATTTCAAATTACTATTATTACACTGGTGCTAAAACCTGCCATAGTGCCCCACCTTGTGTGGGTCGCGTTCCAGGGTCAATCAGTGTATATCCGGTTCTCCCCAGGGGGCTTACCCCCTGATCCTAACCCTTTTCCCATCCCTTTTTCCTTCCCCTTTCCCTTGGCCCTGGGATGAGATACCGCAGGGTCTTTATATAGTCGGCAACGCGCCCATGATTCTTCTGGTGGTGGGCGTACATGGGCGGTGGAGATCACTTACCATCAGGCGACCCACTTGCTCGTTTGCCGGCCTATGTCATAAAAAAAAATAGTTTTTTTGAGATATGGTAATTAATCAGTCAGCGAGCGAGTGAGAGGTATTTCGCTTTAATCTTTAAAGTATAGATAATACCAATTAGGGCGTGTCCACATTGTTGGTGGATAATGAAACAAGTTTATATACTTACAAAAATAAAAACACGTGAACAGCGATAACACAACTTGCACTACAGTTCCGTAATTGTTTTTATAATACGCTTTAAAAAAAAATTAAACCCCCACTAAAAATGGTTATTTTTTAATACTAATTAAAGGGTGTTAATAGAGATTTGATTGCTTAGGCAATTGATTGCTTAGGAAATTTGATTAGTCAAATGAGCCAATTTCGATACGTTTTATTTAAAAACTGGTTCAATTTGTTCATCCGCATAAAAAAATACAAATGTTTTCTATATCAAGTGTTAGGTTGGGTTATATGTCATGACAAGTGCACAACTCTAGATTAATATCAAGCAAGAGGATCGTGAAGATCTCTCATAGTCACGAATATTGTTTGGGCCACTTAATTACTTCTTCAAGTTTTTTTTTTGTATTTGGCGTTATAATTTGCAACGTACTTATGATTTTTATTCTGTGATGTAGACATTTCACTTGTAAATGGTAATGGTGTAGTGCGCAAGCCGTGGACGGGCGCGGCCTACGGGTTCTACGCGACACGATCCGCTTCGATAGTACCTGCAGATAGTAAACATTGAGCGGCCTTTTTTTTAACTTATTTAAAGGGCTTTGTCGCTGTGCGACCACATCGCCCTGTAAGACAATACACAAATAAAAAAAAAAACAAACTACAAAAAAAAATCTGAACTAGTTGCCAGAATCAGGCCTCTGCAAACCTAATTCTATGAACTTGTATAGGATAACAGCTTCCCTAGATTCTGGACAAGACAGCACACTATTATTAAGCGGCATTATGTACACGAGTTGGTTGCGCGCTGTCCGTTGCCTGGTTCGCGCGTTTAATTGACCATTGCATGGAACAAAACTGTGAATAACCTAAACGCTAAAATCGCTCAACATATATTAAAACACAGATCTGCAATTTCCAAATGGGTGAACAAACTTCGAACACAGTTGAGACCCAGTTTTCAAGTCAGTCTAATTATTTCAGAAACAGGAACTTTCTATGGTTTGTGCTTACATAGGATAATAGTATTTCTAGTTTATTTTATAAAAGCCGCTCAGGGCATGTTGAAATCACAAAAGGCTTTCCATTTCTATAAAAAAGGAACCCTGATTTATGTTTTATATCTTCGCGACCTTAAAGATACCCCTAGAGTTAATGTAAACACAAATCGTTTTTGAACTCTTATCGCGTGTCATTTTTATACATTATTTAAAAAGAATATAGCTTAATAGTGATGATAACCTCAATCTTATCGTTATGCTGTAGGTAAGAATAAATACACCTTAAGCTGCAATTAAACGTCGCTTATTAACGCGAGTCGAGGCATGGACGATGCGGCGCAGCTTCTTTTTAATCCTGGCTCGGTATAGAGACTTCATTGGCCCTGATGTTAAGGACAGTGCAGTTCAAATTCAATATCGACCGTCAAAAGATACTGCCTTCCTTAAGCTTAAACGAGCCATTATGGCGGGTTTCTTACTATGTATATTTCACAATATTGCCTTATTATTGAACACGACGCGACGCTACTCCAAAAATAAAATGCAACAATGTTGGCGTGATGAAAGACGCTGTTGTTAAACGTTCATTGGTCGAAACTCGAAATATATTAAAGTTTTGACAGATTATTCTATACATTTGCAGTTAGGTCATAAACATAATTATACATAATAAATTTTTGACAAGTGACTTTGAGTGTGTTTGCGGTGTCTTGTACACAAGTAGGCGACCTACCCTGCCCGTGGCTCGGCTCGCGTTAACACGCGTCGTTTAACTGGACCATTACAAATCCAATCAGGTTTTGGGAACTTTATTTTATTATAATTATCATCTATTCTGTAGCATCGTGACTGTACAATATCAACGCTAAAAGCTGGCGTCTGACTAACATTTTATTTATTTATTTATTAAACCCTGTACACATGGTATACAGGCGGACTTTAATGCCTTAGGCATTTTTTCCTAGTCGACCTTGGTGGTGGACCTCGTGGAGATCAAAAATGAGGCAGGTGCTTAGTAAAATAAATAAAAATGTAAATATAATAAAGAAATAATTAACTAATAATTAACTAAAGAAATAATTAATTAACTAATGTCGGTTTAGGCAATTAAATAATAAAAAAAATGTCTACGTCAGGTTGCGTAATCAAATTATGAAATGATGTTTATTTTTTTGTGATTATAAATAATATGACAAATCATTTAAGTTTTTGCCCTAAGTCACACTATCGAAGGAAAGATCACGATTATTATAAGCCATTTTCTCGCTGTATTAGGTAGTTGGTACATTATCTAAGCCCTTATATTTCAAGTAGCATTTTAACTTTTTTTTATCCTGGCTCGGCAAAGTGACTACGCTACACCTGATGTTAAGTGTAGCGCAATCCAAGAATAGTATCGACCAACGATTAACAATGTGTCCATCGTAGGTCGGCAAGATCATGCCGGCCTGCCAAAGGGCCAAGGGGGAGGGGAAGGAAAAAGGGATGGGGAAAGGGTTAGGATCAGGAGAACCGGATATACAGTGGCTGACCCTGGAACGCGACCCACACAAGGTGGGTCACTATGGCAGGTTTTAGCACCAGTGCACGGTGGTCGCTATCCGGTCGGATACAAGTATCCTCCCACCAGCAAATTTTATAGCACCACTACCTACTAACATGATATTTGTAATTTCAGGTGAAATTCAAGAGCGAGGTGTGGTGCTTCCGTTCTCACCGGTCGTTTACAAGTCACTGCTGTCGCGGCTGCGATCCGACGGTATCACGGCCAAAGAAGTCACTCGGCCACTCAATTAAATCTGATTAATTGTAATTTGCGCTTTATTTTTACCTGGTGTATTTTATGTAAATATTTGTAGAATATGGTAATAAAACTGTAAATAACTATAATGTGATTTAAATAACACCCAACAGTCACACACATAGCCCTGACATCACAGTAAGATACGAGTCTTGTGTCGTGAGTATTAGGAACTACGAGAGACTTTCGGTCGGTAAATTTCAGTAATATTAAAACTTCTTGTAGTAATATTGATTAGAAGGCTAGCAAAAACAATTATTGAAGTTTTGACAGTACTTTAATTAAAAAAGTAATTTTACAAAAGTTTTTGATTTCAGCAAGGCAACCACTGGAAATGAAAATTATACTATCCAGTAATGTCACCTGGAAAAAAAAGGTGTCACATGTTTGTCATTCTTATATAATTTTTTTGCTAACCTAAAATGTTTTATCAAATGACTTGATTTTGCTGTTTTGAGTTATTTTTTACGTTTATTTTTTAAAAATTTATTGAACCAAATCTCGATTGTGTCGCGTGGCGTTCGTTTCGTTGATAATATTTTTTTAATGCGTGACAATTTTTTAATGATGGCTTTGCGTTAAAGTCGCACTGAAATGGAAAACGACCCGAATAACACTGTAAGTAACTATCACGGGGACCTATACGGCGTAGATACGCTACAGGTCGTGTTTCAGACAAAAACACGTAAAAAAAGTGCGGTCATAATACGGGTATTATTTACAAACAACATGATGTTTATATTATGTAATATACATGGTAAGCAAATGCTCTGCCTTATATTATAACTAGGAATTAGTAAGTTCTTTATGAAAGTTTGAAATATATAGAATTACAGTTTTAAGTTACTAAAACTTTAAAAAAGTAAGAAGATTAAATTATTAATAATAAATACACCCAACAGTCCCACACTAGATTAAACCTGTATCGCGGCTATCAGGAACTAATAGGGGCATTAAGTAATCTAAAATGAGTAATTACGTACCTATACTGAATTGATCCCAATCAGCTTTGGAATTCACGATGACGTGATCTATTTTATTTATTTCGGTATAGACTTTCGTCCACCAAACACATGTTTTGTAAGTGGTAGAGCCACGCTGTAGACAGTTTTGTCTACGGCATGAATGGGCCGGCTCGACCGTTACCACTGTCTCATAGAAAATCAACGCGAAGTAGTTATCTTGCTGTTGCATTTTGTACTATGAGTTAGATATCCGGAGGCCAAAACTCTCCTACCGAATCGCTTAATTATCCCAACACAGTCATCATTCCTCTGGTATTGTAGGTGTACACAAGTGGTGGAGATCACTTATGATCAGGTTGCTCACTTACTCGTTTGTCGACCTCTGTTATAAAAAGAAAACCACCCCCAAACTAATAGCACTTGTGACATTATAATTATAGAAACCAGTAGGTAATGGGCGAAAGTAATAAGGGTGATTTCGGTCTTCCGATGGTTATATATTTACTAGTAAAAGATCCCGGGGAACATTGACCTTCACCCATCTATTTACCGGATGAAAATAATATTTTAGGGTATAAAATGTGTTGCTGAACACATACCAATGGGGTTGCCTTTAAAAATATGGTCATGGACAGAGGGCGGGTCGCGAGACGGGTCGGTGCATGTCAGTGGCGGCCATGCAGGCGCTGCACCGACTGCGCGAATGTCGGCTGCTGTGCGACGCGATCGTGCGCGCTGACGACGGCACCGCCTTCCCAGTGCATCGCGCCATCCTCTCTGCCTGCAGCCCATACTTTCTGTACGGACATTAACATTATTTTACTATGTATTTCAATATTATTATACTATGTATTTCAATAACACCTGTAAGCTACTTATACTTACAAATAAAGAATTTGATTTGATTTGACAAATGGGATCGATGGTGAACAGAGTGACAATATGAGGAAAATGGCTAACATTTGTCGATATATAGGTCCACAACTTGAACTCAGTGTTCAATACAGTCTAGCAGTATACGAGCACAGAGTATTGATTATTCAAGAACAGAAGTAATTTCTATTCAAAAAACAATGTCATTGTCTGATATCTATGAAATACTGTGCGTTAAAAAGTAATTGATGTTTTGCTAGCGATTAGAATGCTGTCGCAATATAAGTATCTTAGTTAGAAAGAGTGACAAATCTGCGACCAGACCCGTTCTCTATTGGACGAGATATCTGTCCTGCAGACCCAGCAGAGACAATACATGTTGCAAACCATTCTCGGTTCCTGATGGCTGCGAATGGTTTACAACTTCCCTCGCGGACTAAGCCCCGCTCCCTCAGAGTGGGGTTCTTCAACATAAACGGCATCAAGGATGACCGTTTAGAGCTCTCTCATTTTGTCCGCGATAACGACTTGGACGTTTTCCTCCTCCAGGAAACGTTCCTTAAGCCTCCAAGGCGTAGTCCAAATCTTCCCAATTACCGACACGTGCGCAACGACCGCGTTACGGGTCCATTAGGCGGCACTCTCATTTATTACAAAAGGTCCCTGCACTGCATACCTCTTGATCCCCCGGTAGGGCTGAGGAACATTGAGGTCTCGGTCTGTAGGTTAGCCATGACAGGCCATCAGCCTATCAACATTGTATCCGCTTATCTCTCTCCCAGTAAGGAGCTTCTCTCCACAGATTTAGACCACCTATTTGCATTGGGTGATTCCGTCCTAGTGGCGGGTGACCTCAATGCCAAGAATACCCTCTGGAGCTGCCACTCGACTAACGCGAGAGGTACCGCTCTGGAGGCTAATCTTGAAAGAATAGGCATAGATATCCTTGTACCGAACGAACCGACTCACTACGGACTGCCAGGACAAAGGCCCGATATACTCGACGTGGCGCTTGTAAAGAACGTATGCTTACGCATGCGTTCTATACAGGTGCTACAAGAGCTAGACTCGGACCACAGACCTGTGATCATAGATTTTGTTCCCCACAGAGGCCCCGACGACACAGGTCTTAAGAAACCGACGAGGATTCGGACAGATTGGCGCCTAGTAGGCGACAAGCTGGCCGACACCTCGTCCAGTGCTCTTGCCGCGATCCCTGACCGTATCGAAACTCCTGAGGAAACGACAGTGGCGGTACGTTGTTTCACCACTCACCTGCAAAACGCCGTGAGCGAAAGCTCCAGGGAGGAACTTGTGACTGTTCCCAGTCACATGTTGCTCCCTAGCGACGTGCGGGCTGTGGTGAGAAAACGGAACGCAGCCTTAAAACGCAACGCGAACACCCCCCATCCGACTCGACTGGCCCCTGCGCGTTACTTCCAGAGGGAAGCGAAACGTCGCATGAAGGGGGTAGTCGAGTCGAGATGGGACGGTCATCTCAGCGATATTCGCCCGACCCACCATGCGTTCTGGCATCTCTGTCGTTCCTTCAAGAGACGAGACGTATCGACCATGCCCCCGCTTGATCGTCCGAATCAACGCCCAGCGTTTGATGACGACGAGAAAGCGGAATACCTTGCCGACAGCCTGGAAACTCAATGTTCTCTCAGCGAAGTCCTCCCATCAGAGCAGGCCCATCTTGTTGCGGTCAATGAGTTTGTCGAAAGTAGGAACGCGTTCCCGCCGCCGACGCAAACGATCCCTCTCCCCACCGCCACCACCTCCGCCGTCGACCCGGATGTCGATGAGCCTTTTAATCCACTGTCACCGGTGACATTCGATGAAGTAAGCAATCTGGTCAGGAAACTCAAAAGACGTAAAGCCCCCGGGGGCGACGGTATCTCCACCCGCGTCCTTAAGATGCTCCCCAGCCATCTGCTGGAAATCCTCACTGCGATTTTAGACGCAGCTTTCCGCAATTGCCTCTTTCCACAAGAGTGGAAGGAGGCAATTGTCATAGGAATTCCCAAACCGGGTAAACCCAAATCTAGTCCGACATCTTACCGCCCCATTAGTCTCTTGAGCTCTTTGGGTAAGGTGTACGAGCGTATCGTCCTCCATCGCTTGAGAGTAGTAGCCGCGAACCACAATCTGCTCCC
The DNA here is from genome assembly GCA_949126905.1 of Amorpha juglandis. Classification (NCBI taxonomy): domain Eukaryota; kingdom Metazoa; phylum Arthropoda; class Insecta; order Lepidoptera; family Sphingidae; genus Amorpha; species Amorpha juglandis. The sequence continues at coordinate 13,521,759 of OX421374.1, read as the reverse complement.
CGAGGAGCAGTTTGGGTTCCGAGCCCGCCACAATTGCGTCCATCAGGTGCTCCGCATTACGGAGCACATTTATGACCAAAGTCTCAAAAAGATGCCCACCGGGGCCATATTTTTCGATGTCGAAAAAGCATTCGACAAGGTGTGGCACAATGGCTTGCTTCACAAGCTATATTCCATGAACGTGCCCACTCAGCTCGTGCACATCATACGAGCGTTCTTGTCGAATCGCGGTTTCAGATATCGCGTGGAGGGAAGCCTCTCTTCCCGACACACCATCACTGCCGGAGTCCCGCAAGGCTCCGCTCTCTCTCCCTTCCTTTTCTCGCTGTACACAAGCGATATTCCCAAACCAAAGGACGCCCATCTGGCGCTCTTTGCTGATGATACCGCGATCTATACATCGCGAAAAAATCCGGTTGAGGTGGTCCGCACTTTGCAAGCCGCTGCCGACGAACTCGGTCAGTGGTTCCGCAAATGGCGAATCACCATCAACCCGTCCAAAAGCGCCGCGATCATATTCGATAGATTCCCAGCTCGTCTTGCTCCAGTGCCGAATGTGACCATGTCTAACATGCCCATTCCCTGGACCAAGACAGTTAAATATCTAGGAGTTACCCTTGACCAGAAGCTTACCTTCATTCCCCACTTAAACGCGGTACGCGCGCGAGCCGCATTCGCGTTGGGCCAGCTCTACTGGCTCATGAACCGTAAAAGCAAACTCTCGACCCGCAACAAGATTAGGATTTACACGACGTGCATTAGGCCGATCATGACTTACGCATCGCCCGCGTTTGCGCATGTACCCGAAATACGATATAGACGCATGCAAACCCTGCAGAATCGCTTTCTGCGTAGAATTACTGGGGTCCCGTGGTATGTGAGGAATCTCAATATCCACGTGGACACGGGTTTGCCGACCATCCGGCAGTTCATGAAAATGAACAGCATGCGCTATTTCGATCGCGCCGTCCACCATCCGAATCCGCTCGTCCGACGAGCCTCAATATACACTCCCTTTGACCGTGCAAAGTGGAGACGTCCGCGTAGCGTCCTCACTGACCCCGACGATGCGACCACTCTGGCCATCCGAAGGAGAGAGGAATTCATGAAAAAACACTGCACACAACCGACATACCGTCCTCGCCGCCGAGGACCGCGCCGCGTTCCCCGCAACGCCCCCGTCCCTAGTACCGGCCCGCGAGCCGATGTTAATGATGATGATAATCATCAAGTAGAGTCCTAAAATTATTGTCCCCTAAACCCCAATCGCAGATGTCTCTGCCCTCTCCGGTGACCGTCCTGAGCCGAGGTTCGTACCCCAAAGGGGGTGCCCTCAGCGGTGGTCACCTAGTCAAGAGCTGAGAGCGCCTGAAAGCGCTCGCCCGAAAGTCCGGTGAAGCTGTATACAGCCGACTAGAGTCAGGCTTACAGCAATCCCAGCACAAAAAAAAAAAAAAAAAAAAAAGAGTGACAAATTCGAAACTTTTAGGTATTCGTTCACATGAGATCCGTATTTTACTTCTTCCACATACCCATATCCTACTCACAATGGGATCGCAAAATGTTTTTAACACATGTTACAGAAAAAATTGGCTTGTAGTTTGTACGGACGGCCGCCAAACGTCAACCCTTTTTGTGGAGTAAGAGATTAAGATTTTTTTTTCCTGGCTCGGCAAAGTAACTTCGCTATACCTGATGGTAAGTATAGCACAATCCAAGAATAGTTAAGACCAACGACATACAATGTGTCTATCCTTATATCTATTGTTACACCCATAATAGATCCGTATTATTTTCAATAAATCTAATTATTCACTTAGTTATACGAAGAAACTATTACAACACTCGTATGTAGTTAGTAATTTATGGACAAATAACGCGTATTTTTATGAAATAATTAAACAAGATGGTGTGACAGGGCATTATTCACAACAACCCTGCACTGTCGGGAGCAGAGTGACGTGCTGATATCAGGCGTGCGTTCCGAGATCCTGCTGCTCCTGATCGAGTACGCGTACCTGCGGCGCATAGATGTCTCCGATGGGAACGTACACGAGCTACTCATGACCGCCGACTACCTCGCCTTCCTCGGCGTCCTGCAGCTCTGCAGCGACCATCTCAGGGCCGTCCTCAACCCTAAGAACGCTCTCGGCATTATGATGTTTGCAAGGTAAAGGCCAAACTGTTCAAGGCGAATATCATTGAGAGTAAATTAATCATCACCGATTGTTAATATGGTTGTTCATTGTCAGCTTGTATGCAAACATAACGTAATATTGCTGCGTAAAGAGATAAATCCATGATAGACTTTATATGAAGCTTTGGTTATTGGAGCTTTATTAATTCCACGTTTGGGAACAATTTCTTTATTGCTATCCAGGTGTTTGTTTCAGACGCGTGTTTTGCTATAAACTGGAAGCAGATGCCCGACGATACTTGCTTCGTTATTTTGTAACGGTGGCAACACAGAGCGAAGAGTTTCTTCACCTACCGTTGGAAGAGCTGAACTCCATAATCTTAGAGGATGAACTGAACGTTAAGAGCGAAGAAGTTGTTTGGGAGGCGGTATTGCGCTGGGTAAATTATGAAGCTGACTCGCGCTGGCAACACACTGTCAAACTCATGGGCAGTATACGGCTTGGATTACTCGATACACAAGTATGGTTATAATATTATTAATTTATATTGAAGTTGTAAGGAATCATAGCGTAATCAGGGGCAAGGTCCGATAGTAGAGAATTCAAATAAATGAATTGTTTCAGTTTTTCTTGGAAAATGTTAAAGATCATCCGTACGTAACAGGAAACGAAGGTTCAAGGCCGATTATTATTGAAACTCTAAAATTCCTCTACGATTTGGAAATGATCGCTCAGAGAGATGGTGAAGTCGCTACACCTGAGATCGCACGACCGAGGGTGCCACACGAGGTTCAACTATAAATAATACTTTTTGTAACGAACTATCAAACAACTTACAAATGGCAATTCCTTCGTTTTTGTTGTTATTGCTTATATTAATGATACCTATTTAGTTTTAGCCATGAAATATGAAATATATGTTGTGTAAGAGAGTAAATCACGTTGAGGCGCATGAAACCATAACTAAACTTTGATCCGTGTCTCTTATAAACATGCGATAATTATTATCTTGACACATGCTAAAATTTCTAAACGCTCCCGATATTAGCGAAAGAACGATGTGCTTAGAATATTCCTGTTTATGTAGGTTTTGTTTGCAATTGGAGGTTGGAGCGGCGGCTCCCCGACAGCGTTCATCGAAACCTACGACACTAGAGCTGACCGTTGGATAAAGGTTACTTTATTTAAGAATGAATTAAATACCTGCTTACAAAACTATTAAGTATTTTTGCTTCTTGAATAGAAGTATCCTTAAATCGTTTTTACACATTTGTACACGGTTTTAGCAGACTTTAGTAGACCAGTTTTATACTTAACTAGAATAAAATATCAAAACTATAGTGCATAATCATAAGATCATGCATTATTGATATTATCAGTTAAAATAAAAAATTCGTGAACGTACCTGACTATACTACATTCTTAATTTATTTTCATTTATTAACTTGATTGTTGTCGTTCTGCAATTATTCGTGTCATCCCGGAGAGGTTCCTACTGAAAATCAGTGCTGAGACCAATTACCTCGGCAGTTTCTATAATATTATTGTCATCTTTGTCTATGATCTAAGAAAAAATGCATTCATCAGGTAGAAGAAGTTGATTCAGCCGGCCCGCGAGCGTACCACGGCACGGCGGTACTGGGGTACTGCATCTACGTTATTGGTGGCTTCGACGGAATGGATTACTTTAACTCGTGCCGTTGCTTTGATGCCGTCACCAAAATATGGCGTGAGGTGAGGTGGCTCTCACTTATTTTATTTTTAGACTTCTGTACACGAAACGCAAGAACGAAACCCAAAAGCCCGCCTTTTTTTTTTTTATAGCTTATGCCGGCAAACGAGCAAGTGGGTCACCTGACGGTAAGTGATCTCCACCGCCCATGTACGCCCACCACCAGAAGAGTCATGGGCGCGTTGCCGACCTTAAAGGAAAGGGATAATTAAGGATTGGGAAGGGGAGGGGATTTGGGCTTCCGGTTATCTTACTCACCGTACGAAACGCAGCAGCAAGCCGCTACTTTACGTCGGTTTTCTGTGAGACAGTGGTAACGATCCGGACGTGCCAGCCCATTCATGCTGTAGACAAAACTGTCTACAGCGTGGCTCTACCACTCAAAACCTTTCTGTCTGTCCTACATTTAAAAGACTGTCTTTTGAACCATTGTTGATAACCTGCTCAAATGTTCACAGAATATGTCTCATTAAACCAGATATCCTAAATAACAAAGAGTAAAAGTATTTTGCTATGTTTATGCACTGCATCCAAGCCGAGTCGGAGAAATTGATATATTATTTGGATTTAAAAGACTCGGTCTTTTGAACTATTGTTGATAGGCTGCTCAAATGTTCACAGAATCTGTGTTATTAAACTAGATATCCTAAATAACAAAGAGTAAAAGTATTTTGCAATGTTTACGCACTGCATCCAAGCCGAGTCGGAGAAATGGATATATTATTTGGATTTAGTGCGCAATTCCTCATATAAACAGTACTACAGCTACTTTAATATATCTAGGATATATAGAGTTCGGATGCAGTGTGCAAACACAATCAGGAGTGAGGGAAGGGTATAAATCCGGTTCGCACTTGACAGATTTTTCCAGTTTCACAAAATATTTTTTAACAGCATTTGTTAATTTGGATACCTGAGAATATCTTCACATGAATTTCTAATGTATGTGAAGTCTGCCAACCCGCATTAGGCCAGCGTGGTAGGTAGACTAAGGCCTAACCCCTCTAATTCATTACGAGGAGGCCCGTGCCCAGCAGTGGGACGAGTTTATTACAGGAATAGTATAAATATAGATTTGTTAATTGCGCGAACACTTTAATAAATTAATTAATCATTTCCAAGTACTTAGGTATTCAAAGTCAACAACTCGGGCGGCGCCGCGCGTCACGGCTGTTCCGATTATATCATAGTAATTAAGATATCTGAACATTTACGAAAAAGCAGGCAGAATCCGGTATTAGTCGGATAAAAATGCGTAGAATATAAATTATTGCGCGTAGTTATAAAAATATGTCATGAAGTTATTTTCAACTGACTTTTGGACACTCATCGCGATTTATAATTTAAAAGTGATCTAACTCTATACAGGACGGAATTTATATGACTCAAGCGCGCTCATTCAGCTTTTATGCATCTTATATTAAGAAGATTTCTCATATTTTTTATAACATAGGCCGACAAACGAGCAAGTGGATTACCTTGCGCCTCCGGATATCTCACTGACCGTACGAAACGCAGCAATAAGCCGCTACTGAACGTCGGTTCTCTGTGAGACAGTGATAACCTTTGGACCCGGTCGGGTTGGCCCACTCATGCTGTAGACAAAACTATCTACAACGTGAATCTACCACTCAAATATCAAAACCTATGAACGTCTGCTATTCTCTCATTCAGCCTTTATTTATTTATTTAAACTTTATTGCACACAAGGAGTACAGGACATAACACTAAAATATAACTAAGTTGAGAAGTACAATTGGCCTTTATGCATCCAATAAACCCTCTCGGACCCATCCTTGGGTTATTTTTCACAAATGGTTTGCTTAAACGTGTAGGTGGCACCAATGAATGCGCGGCGATGTTACGTCTCGGTTGCGGTGTTGGGTGAGACGATATACGCCATGGGTGGATATGACGGGCACCACCGACAGAACACAGCGGAGAGGTTCAACCACCGTACCAACCAGTGGTCACTCGTGGCGCCCATGAACGCGCAGAGGTCTGACGCGAGCGCCGCCGCTCTCGACAGTGAGTTTATAATTTTTGTTTCTTATGTAGGAATACAGCGATGACAACCGACGCCGTCGTAGTTAGGGCCTGATAACATAAATTAGAATTCTGAACAGGACGTGACCAGCCAAATTATTTTCTTACCTACATACTTTTCGACCCTATGAAACAAATAGTCTAGCGCTGGAGTTGATTATATGACGACTAACGCACCGTGAGCCAAAATCACAAGGATACACAAGCAGCTTTCCAAACTATGGTTTTACTTGCTGGTCGATCAGGGTATTTAATGTGTAGTGTCAGCACTAGCCCGTGAATGTTATTTATTTTGTTCTTTGATAATAACAGCTCGATCCATCGACATATTATTATATCGATAAAAATGAACTTTGCGCAAATAATCAATTTTTATCTAATAAATAATAATAATAATAGTAGTAGTAATCAACAAACGTAATTTTTTTTCGGTAATGACTCGACATTAATTAACCCAAAACAACATTTATAGTTTTCATTGCGATAATTCTGTGTAGCAAATATGATTATTTGCGCGTATTATTTTTTATCGATATATATGTATATATATATATATATTTTTATTAGCCCTATATATTATATTCGTCCCACTGCTGGGCACGGGCCTCATCTACTGAATGAGAGGGATCAGGCTTTAGTCCACCACGCTCGCCTAATGCGGGTTGACAGACTTCGCATACCTTCGAAAAATCTTATCGAATTCTCAGGTATGCAGGTTTCCTCACGATGTTTCCTTCACCGTTAAAGCAAGCGATAATTAACAATTAATATACACGTAACTTAGAAAAGTCAGTGGCTCTTGGGACTGGTTTCGAACCTGCGACTTTCGTCTCGACAGTCCATACCACTCCCCGCTGAGCTATCGCTGCTAAAACCAAAATTTTCAAAAGACTTTCGAGGGCGATTGCTGACATTCCACCTTAGCGTTTGGTCAAACAGCGGACGGGGCGGGACGGCAACCCGACGCTGACGGGACGTCACGTCACGACGGAAATGTCACGCAGAACCGTCGCGCGCTCGACTAGCTATGCGCCGTCCCGTCAGCATCGCGTTGCCGTCCCACCCCGTTCGCTGTTTGACCAAACCATTAATGTCTGAATAACTTGTGACGCAGATAAGATTTACATAACGGGCGGTTTCAACGGGCAAGAGTGCATGAACAGCGTTGAGGTGTACGACCCGGACACGAACCAATGGACAAACCTGGCGCCGATGCGCTCACGTCGCTCTGGCGTCTCTTGTATCGCCTATCACAATAAGGTAAGCAACCTTCGAAAACACCATCATAATGGTGAAAACCACTTAAAAATCCGTTGCGTGGTTTAGGAGAATATAGCGGATATACAGACAGACAGACGCGGAAAGCGACTTTGTTTTATACTATGTAAAGAAGTTGCAGTGTATCACGTTTTGAATGAGTGCAAGTGCAAGTAAATGTGGCAAGTAGAGAGCGAGAGAGAATACACACTGTAATTACGATGTAAATATTTATGTTAATAAATCATCTTTCATATACGGATTACGAACGAAAGGTCGCATTTGCACAATATGTACAACTGATAAAAATAAATGTCTCATTGATGTAGTGGCAACGTACTAATACTCAGAACCGTGAAATCGTGGGTTCAGTTCCCGGTCAGGCAATTACAATATGTGTTTTCTATTAAAAATCACACATGAATCGCCCGAGAACAGAATTTGTGGTTGGTATGACGATAGGCTCGCCCCCTATCAAAGGATCGGATGGAAATAAGGTCGGCGAAACGTGGGTGCAGCACGCGTTGCAACCCTGCCTACCCCTTCGGGGGTAAAAAATATGTCATGTTATAAATATTGATAAAATATTTTATATAATCCTCACAGATTACAATTTATGATAATTGGGTGACTAGGCACTTAATTATATAATGTTTATTTCATCATATCAATAAAACGGGCGCGAACTCTTTGAGATAAATGTAGTGATCTCTGAGACGGTTTTTTAAGAGTTCAATTATTAACGTTGTAAATTTTAGATAGTAGAAAAAATAAATAAAGTCAAATGGAGTTTATCGCGGTTTTTTATTTTATATTGGTCCCGACGTTTCGAAGGCTTTTCAGCCTTTGTGATCACGGGGTGGACTGAGGGTTTCAATGTGTAACATTCGCGTAAACGTAAGAAATCAGGAAATTAAAGTTATCATAATAAGTTACAGTTAATTAAGTTAAAATATCTAAAAAGTTTTGAAAACATATAAATCGTGTCTATGGTAATTGAAAAGAAAAATCACAGTTTACACGTTATTATATTACGCGCCCTCTTTTGCCGCAGATACAAGAATTCTGCCAGTTTTACTTAGAAACTAGCAACTCACATATTTTAGAGGTCAAACCCTCAAAATAATTGGACTTTTCAATTCTCTTAAACATTTTTCAGCTAAGTTCTCATGCTGAATTAAAAAAAAAACTCGGGAGAATATTTTTTTTTTTTAATAGCATCTGTTATACATTATGCCAGTGTCAAGTTAGGGAATATTTTATTACGCCAATTTTAAATAGCCTTTTTTTATACAAATTTGAATGGTGATAATTTGTTCTTTCATCATTAATTTATGCAGTTTTTATTCAAATTCTAGATCTATGTAATAGGAGGGTTCAACGGTATATCGAGGATGTGCAGTGGCGAGGTGTACGACCCGTCGACAAACACATGGGCGCCGGTGCCTGACATGTACAACCCTCGGAGTAACTTCGCCATTGAAGTGATCGACGATATGATATTTGCCATCGGCGGGTTTAATGGCGTTACTACCATCTACCACGTGGAGTGTTATGACGAGAGGACTAATGAATGGTAACAAAATGGCCATCTATTACATTAGCATTTTAGTTTTTAAATTTCTCAATCCATCGAGAACTTATGTATGTATTGATTTGATTAATATTATCGGAGTCTAGTTGTAAAAAAATCTAACTATTCTGCAAGCGGCATATTCTTTGCATCTTTCTGGAGTATAAGATAAGTGTACTTGGGTAGTTTCATAATATTTAAAGTATTGTGTAATTATTTCGGGACTACACCTGTAACAATTTGTAATTTGTATTCTGTAGTTGATATAACAATTTGGACTATTGTGACTCTGTTCATTTTCCATACTTTAGTAATTTCTTCTTGTAGGTAGGTACCTACCTCTGAGTATTTCCTAATTTTGTCTGTAATAGTTTTCTGTAAATTATCTATTAGTATTTGGTACAGCAATAAATATTATGTATACTTATTTGTTTTGTTTATCGACGAATTGTATATCGTGTGCTCAGTAATAATAGTGCGGTCAATAGATTTTGTAGGGTTGATTTTCTAATACTACTCTGGGAATATATCTGTAATACGGTCTGTACGGGTCTTGCATGGGTTTGTATTTTATTGAGATTTTTATGGTGTATGATATTGGCAAGTTGCTTGTGTTGCATGCTCTTGTGATATTATGTTGTATTGTTTCAGGTTTAGCATAACATTTCCTGCATAAATCGTTTCTTATTTCTTTATCTTTTAGTATATATTTTCTATAATTTTTAGTGTTAACAACTTGGCCTTTATATGGCTAAGAGGAAGCCTTCCGTTTCCGGTAATAGTCTGCTAAGTTTGAGCCATTTATTGAAAGCTACTCTGTCTATATTATGTCTTTGCTGTAAATCTTTTGCGTGTCGTCCATGTAGTTCTTTTTGTTTCCATCTCAAATGTATCTCTTCATTATGTTTAGCTTTATCCATTATCTCAGTAATGTCTTCGTTTAAGTTTAAAGGTGTAAATTGATTTCCAATTTATGTTATAGTTTTGTGTAATTGACTGCTATCATTTTTATATATACCTATATATCGATTTCTCCGCGAAATACAGACGGATACTTATTCGAGATTTGTGTGTAAGTTACATTTGTGATTATTTATGTGGAAGGTACGAAGCAACCGATATGAACATCTACCGATCAGCGCTGTCGGCATGCGTGATCATGGGCCTGCCCAACGTGTACGACTATATACACAAGCATCGCGAGCGGCTCATGGAGGAGAAGCGCCAGAAGATCCTGCTCTCGGAGACGGCTCGACACGGACAGCACCGGACCGCGTTGCCTGATGTAAGTTGTATGATATTGATGTATTATGATTACAAAGATTAAGGACTTGGAGGTGGACAGTCTTATCCAGGGGTAGGGCCGAAAATATAAAAGATATTTTATAGCATAGGAACAAGTTGGTCATTTGACTTCATCAAACAGGTTTTGGACAGTGGACAGTTCCTGCAATCGTTATATCACGTCCACTTGGTATCAGTAGCTTGGCTCACCTTGGCCCCACACAATGACGATTAGCTGCAAGAGGCGGTTCCCCCAAATAAGTGTGTGTGGCGTGGTGGGGTGAGTGAAAACAAAAATAATATAGTACTTATCTCGAATGCGATGTACTGACCGACGCGGTTCTCAAATTCTGACGGTGACTCGCATAAATGCGGCGCTACAGTGTACAACAAACAACAACAACAACAGGGGCAACTCGTGTTTATGCGTAACCTAGGCACAACCCTAGTAATGATTCTCCCTAATAATGAAATCCTAGTAATGAACCCTAGTAAAGTTCTCGATTTTCTTATCTCTATTTATACAACTACACACAGGCATAATTTTTTTAGAAATTTAATCTATCATTATTTTTTTTTCTTTGTTTTAATATTGTTTCTATTGGCTTACAGTGTGATGTTATGAAAGAGTGGGGTGTTTTAGCACAAGTGTATATCTACAAAAAAAAATATATAGCAATATGCTAAGCATATTGCGAATAGCATGTTTAGAATTATTCAACTTTTATCAAGTAGGTATATATACTTAAGTTCAAACCGATTTTGCTGGAAAAAACTTTTCCTTATCTAATGTGTTATTTACGCAATAATTATTATCAACATGACACAATACATCTCATCCACCTTACTATCTTCAGGTTTAAAAACCGTCACTTTAGTATCATTTCGTTTTCTTTATTGCGATAACACTCACTTTTAGAAGTTTGTACTTGGTACTACAGGTGTAGCGTATAACTAAGAATAAATAAATAAATACACCCAACAGTCACACACATAGTCCTGACCCCACAGTAAGATACGAGTATTGTGTCGTGGGAATCAGAAACTACGAGAGACTTTCGGTCTCACAACACCCAGACTCCGAAACAAATATTAGTGGATCACACAACATTTGTCTCGGTGAGGGGATCGAACCCGCGGCCTCTCGCTTCACAGCCAGCTACTCACCCGCTGCGCCACGGAGGCTGTCAAGGTTCCTATAGTGGCTAACCGGTGTGCGATAGGGGCGTGTTGACGGGTAAACATATTCTTTTAACACTTCAGTGACGCGACAAACTGTTAGGTCATAACAATACGCCACCACTCCGGCAGAAACCTACTCAGTTATGGAACGGGCCACCCCTATATCAATTCAGGGTGGCCGAGTAATATAATTAAATCTATTTGAACTTTTAAAATTGGTCCGACCGTTTCCGTTTAGGTGTGAACCCAAATAAATGTCAGGCAATAATTGTAGCTCGCGTTTGATTAACAGGCTGGACACAGCAACCCTTCCACCAATCATTTACAATGGTTTCATAATCGCTATGTGTCCCGTAGTAAAAGTTTTAGGGTTATATATGAGAATTCCTCTGGCATTAAGTCTACCTTTATACATATTTTGTATATAAAGTTTAAATTAATAAATAAACGTTGTCAGCAGACGAAACAATAATAATTCTTAATCGAAAAGGAATATTTGTCCGCTCTGACACAACTAGAACTGTTACATAGGTTGCTCATCATCGAATTTGACATTCCTAGCTGTCTTACCAGCTCTGTTTTGCATTTTCGAAGGTTATTGCTCTAACTAAATGGAGAAGGTCGTTCGAAATTGTCTCCAGAAGTAGGCTTATTAAAATACAAAAATATCGGATTTGGTGACTTTATTTCTTTTTTTTTTAATCCTTAGTGAAATGGCGAAAACAGAACCCTAATAATTCCGTCTTGTCTGTCTATCTTGTCTGTGTGACGAACATACGTCGCGTCGTCCGTATATCGCAGCCATTTTACTCGGAGACTATTATTAGCACTTTATGAATGAAATTTGGATGGTAGGTGTATTATATTATATGTTGAACCACTGTACAAAGGTGTAGTGAAAGTAAAAGAAAATTGGCGTGGCTCCTTCATACATGTAACCGAGGAATTATTTTTTTCTTTGTAAAATGATATGGCACATATCCAATGGGATAGGTCCTTAAAATGATATAGAGGATGCTAATTGACTTTTCTTATATATCATTAATTAGTTTGTGAGATATGCGTGTCCAAAGTCGTGAAAAATATCCCCACCCCCTCTTATTGCCTTTGACTTCGTATTCAATGAACTTCTCTGAACTTGTTTATTTTAAGAATTATTACTCTCGATATGATGATGATGTTTTTATTTTTCATTAACGTTTGCAAAGCCGTTGACATTAAACCAATGTTTTACAACAACAGATATCGTATCGTATCGTAAGGATCAGAGGCTGAACCTCGAATGTCGAGGCACTTTCTTTTGCGATAAATTGCTCGTGAAGGTCACCGGGACTTTTACTCCGATGAAGTCGCGAGTAAGGCTTTTTATTTTTGAAAAATGTATGTTTTCGTCACCCGACAGAGGACAATACAAACACGAGGATAAAAAATGATAATATGAGGTCGGGAGTTCAATTGATCCCAGGTTAACGTACTGCAGGCCGTGAAAATGACCTGGAATGTCCGGGAAATTTCCACAATTTAAAAAACAACTTGAGTACATTTTCATTGTTTCGTTTGTTCGTCGTTTATATGTAGATAATTGAAGCCTCTCGAATTTTTGAGGTATATTCAACAATGGCCACTTAAATTAAATGATTTAAAACGCCACTGATTTACAGTTTGTAGAACCAAACTTCGTGGCTCAGTGGGCGAGTAGCCGGCTGCATGGGGAGAGACCGTGGATTCGATATTTGAAGTCCCTCGTAGTTCCTGATACCACGATACAAGTTAACCTATGGGGGGGTCAAGACTATATGTGTGACTTGTGTGTATATAATTATTTTTATCACGGTAGCTGGTCGATGCTCGCGCCAAGGATACAGAATTCCTTATCACGCAAGTGGAGCGGCGGGCAACAGGTAGTGGTGTATATTATTAGACTTGATATTTCATTACGAATCCAAGCCTTAGAAAATCACGATGTCATAGTCCATTTTGAAACCTACGTATATGAGAATTCTCCATAAAAAAAATCTAATGTGAAGTTTACAAACCCAATAAAAAAAATCCACGTAAAGTAGCAGCTTGCTGCTGCGTTTCGTACGGCGAGTAACATATCCGGAAGCTCAAATCCCCTCCCCTTCCCAATCCCTAATTTCCCTTTCCTTTAAGGTCGGCAATGCGCCCATGATTCTTCTGGTGATGGGCGTACATGGGTGGTGGAGATCACTTACCATCAGGTGACCCACATGCTCTTTTGCCGGCCTATGCTATAAAAAAAAAAACATAAATTATTATCTAAAAGCTATAAACTAGAAAGCAGTTCCCGATGACCGACTGATAGCACTGCGGTGTATTTATAATTAAAAGAGATAACTAAGACCTGATTAGTCTACAATCATGAATATACTATAATTACGTTATTAACAGCGTAGTTTATAATGTACTACTGTAGAATGAAGTCACGATAGAAACAAATAAATACTCCCAACAGTCGCACGCATAGTCCTGACCTCACACTAGGTTAAACCTGTATCGTGGTTAGGAAGTAAGAGATTTGCGGTCCCACAACACCCAGACCCGAAACTAATATTCGTGATTCACACAATCATTTCTCTCGGTACGGGAATCGAACCCACGGTCTCTCGCTTCACTACGCCACTGCTGTTATATCCATCGGTAATGTTCGTTTTTAACCACCGCCAAACAAAAGAGGGATGTTCAAAAGTGTTCCCTTTATCTGTGTATATATCTCTCTATGGCATCGTAGCGCCCAGAGGTATAGATCAATTTGTTATAATTATTATTTTATTTGAAACTTGGTTTACTTTAGATGATTATAAGCTATATTTTAAGCAAATATGTTCAGTAATTTAAAAGTTATAGGTTTTGTAATGGCCGTCGGGGGCTTAACGCGATTAGGTTATTACGAATAAATACGAATTGGCTATGGATGGCCGTCCATATGATTTCGGCCATATGTATCATGCCGGCCTGAATTATGCAAATCGAGAAACCTGCAACAGGACAGGTGGATGACCGATACAGACTCAGGGACACAAGGCTGTATCGCTATACTCGCCCTAACCAAACATTAAGTCCCGTCGCAAGCCCTTTGGGAGAATCGGGCTGGCTGATCCCGGAACGCGATCCACACAACGTGTGTGGATCACTGTGGGAGGTTTTTAAACCATGTGTACAGTGGTCACAATCCTTGCGGATATAAATCCTACCACCAGTTAAGGCGGCTTTGGGCCTAATGGTGCTGCCATCGCTGTTATAAAATGTTATAAAATGTTTACAAACATTATTAAACATTTGTTAACAAACATTTGATAACATTTTATCACAATGTTAGATAATGTTAGTAAATGTTTAATGTTAGAAAATGTTTGTAAACATTTTATAACACTTCATACACAGACTTTGGCGGCCCGTTTACACTTTGTAATTAATTACTTACCGAATCTAAAGTAATTGTAAACTTATGTCGTTATTTTATCATTATCATCATCGCACGTTCATAATTCACAGTAACATGATTAAAATTATGCGCATTGGCATTGGCAAAAATCTTAAAAAGAACACCGGACTTTGGCCAGATATTAAAATCTATAGGGCATACCAATCTATATAGGGCAATCTATAGGGCACTACCGTCACATTGCGCATTGCTCTATCATAGATAACTCTAGGTCCATCTAATGGAAGATAACGACGATATGCTCGAGCAGCTCGGGCTGATGGACAACCAGGTGAACAACAATGAAGTGCCGGTGCCGCCGCCCCCGCCGCCGCTGCCACCGCTGCCGCCGCTGCCACCGCAACCGATGGAGCAAGACTGACTGGCATTCTGTTACTGATATAAGGTATAATGCTTCTTTCTAAGGTTAGCCGCTGAGATATGCAATTTGTACGAAAAAAAATTACATTGCCGAAGCGCGTAGTTTATGTCGTCGTAGTGATTGTGTTATAATGAGGCGAAATAATAGAGTACCTAATGTAAAGAGAAACTACCTAATCTATAGGCATATGTCTATGGTTGTTCTCAATATTTTTTCACCCTTAACTACCTCGACCTTTCGAAACGTTGGGACCAAAATTAAAATAAAAACCGCGATAAAATCCGTTTAAATTAATTTTACTTTGATGTGTAACATTGGCGTAGATGTAAGAAATCAAAGAATATTATATTTCTCTTTAATAATATTTGAGCAAACGAAATGATAGTGTAATTTTATTGAGTTGTTGTTATTGTTGAGCGGGTTCATAATATTGTGATCAGTGTGTTTATGCATAGTGCATACAGCACTATATAGCAAGAAAGGTCGTAGGTTGAATAGTTGCTCCCATTGATACTAGATAAATGAGCTGTATGTTAATTTTGTTACGTGTTTGTACATGTTAAGTTTGCCAGATCTATAATGATTTATTTTAGGTATAATTAGATATGTTTCTTTATAATTCAACCTAATATTCTATTTGGGAATAATTAAAAGGCTCTTTTTTCCCAGGTCGCATTGAACTTCAAATTTTCGGAAACCTAGCATCTTCATAATCAATAAGAACGAAATGAAAAACGAAGTTTTTAGTAAAAAGTATAGTGAATTAACATAGGGTAAATTTAATATGTAACAGTCGTTTATTTTTTAAATATTTACATTTATTATAGCTCTTTGGGCGGATTTATTATCTTGTGATATTTTTCATAATTTGAATAATTTCTATATTATTGGGATATTTTTGAAAATTGTATGAAATTTTCAGACAAGTATACGATGCTTATAAAAAAATCGTTTTATTTACATTTTCTCAGTCGCAGAAGAAATAACATTTGATAACAATGATGATGTTAACATTTAATAAGTATAAGATTTATTATAAATAAGTACTATTACAAAAATCACAAAATATTCTCACATTTTCACACAAGTGTTCACAAGTCATAGTGTAAGTCGGGGCTGTCGTGGTGGCGCACGGCTTCGCCCAGCGCGGCGGCCTGGGCCAACTTCTGGACCGCGGAGTCCGAGGTAAGGTGCTGCCAGCCGCGCTCCGCCCACGACACCGCTGTGAAGCACGCGCCGTTGCTGAGGAACGCGCGCACCGTCACAGCACCCACGCCCCGCCCCATGCATCGCCACCCCTCCGTCCGCACTGACTGCACGAAACAATGCCACGCGCCCGCATACCGCCCCGATACGTCACCTTGCAGCCGGGACTTCACCACGTCTATGGGGTACAGCAACACCCAAGACAGTGCGCCGGCCACGCCACCCGCAGTAAACACTCGCGCCACAGACCGGTCTCCTCGAGTCAGTGCTTCATACGACGCGAAATAGATTGCGAAGGCAGGGCTATCACGAGCTACTGTGATGCCGAGTCCACGAAAGAGAGCTCTATGACCGCCAGTCCTCAGTATGTGCCTGGCTCCGGACCATGCACCCATGGGCATTCCTTCAGCAGGCTTCGCGAGCTGTTGTCTTGTTTTGACTAGTTCCACAGGCGCACACGCCAAGCTCTGAAATGCTCCCGCCACCGCACCGGCCATTGCGTGGGTCTGCAACGAATCCGGGTTCGGTAGAGCCCGCCTTGTATTTCCGTAAGCTCCAAAAACTATTGCATTCACCGCTGCGATGCCACCTAAAGGGGCACCGACTCCTCGATACATATTCGCTAATGTTCCTCCTTTGAGAAGCGCCCTCGTACATTCCAACGGGCTACCTCGTCCAGACTGAATATGTACTTTCAATGTGTCCAATGGATGACCAGCAATGATTCCCGCGCAACCTAAAAGTATTAAATACATGATAGTTTATGTTCCGAATATCAATAGATCCGTAAGTAATCCGGAGTACGCTTTGGTTATATGGATATAGTTCTTACCTCCAATACATCCAGCTATAAAATCCAGTGCCATGTTTGCGGACTGTTGAAACTTTCAGTAGGAGGTGACTGGAAAAATAAGTATAGATTGAGATAATTAATATATTAAGGAGTGGATTTAAATCGCATCTAGCACTGAAAACTGTCGCATGAAAAATTCAACATGAAGTGTCAGCACCTGTATGCGTGAACGATATACAATAGAACTTAATTTAATTCCACTATCGATAATTACATAATTATAGTGTGATCTCTGCAAGACGACCGGTCAGTTTTGTGTTTGATAAGCACAATTGATAAAACAAGAGCGGGTACATACCTATCTGGCGTTCAAATCAGGTAGTCGTAATGGGAATTCACGTTGTCTCCACTGGAGGTGATGCCAATGAACATATTGGTGGAGAGGTGGACAGCAACGTCGACTGTCGGACCAGCGACGGTCCAGCCTCCTGTACGTGCGAGACGAATGTGCGCGGACTCCGCGTCGGGCCGGGCTTGAGCCGCCAGCTCGCGGGCTCTTCGCTTCCATACACATTATCACTCCTCGGGTCACGCTTATCTGCGAGGGCAGAATACGTCCATAATCAATATAAGTACGGGCGCGGCATTCGACATCTTAGCAATTTCATTCAAAAATGTACAAATGATGGCCCGAAAATTCTAAATAAATACGGAATATTATGAGTTTATAGGCAGTTTTCGAGATTCTTAAATGTTTACAAAAAAAACAATTACAAGAAGAGCAAATCGCTCGACTGATGATAAGCGTCACCGTGGCGAGTACCGGATCTGAGTACATTTAATATATTACAGACTGCCAATTTGCCGCGCAAAATATAATATTAAGAATTCTGGTATTGTAGGCGTCCATGGGCGATGGAAATCACCATTAGGTGATTCACTTGTTTGGTCAGGCTCGTTTTTTACCCTCTGCTATAAAAAGCCTAACACTTTTACAATATTGTTTAAATCAGTAAAAATTATAAATGATTCTAAATATTTATTTTTCACGGCTTTATTTCAGTAAAATCGTCAATCTTTCACATGAAGCAACCAGAGTTGCATAAATTCGGAGAGTTTTTTTGAGTGAATTGTTTGATTGGAGAGTTCCTAATTATCCCTTTCCTTTAAGGTCGGCAACGCGCTCATGATTCTTCTGGTCGTTGACGTACATGGGCTGTGGAGATCACTTACCATCAGGTGACGCACATGCTCGTTTGCCGGCCTATGCTATAAAAAAAAAGTTGTATTACATAAATATTGGCATTTAAAAGTGGTCCGTGTTCAAAAAAGAGTTCAGAAATAAGTTCTAGTTCGGAAATAAGTTCCTCTTAATTCAAGTAATTGTCATATTAAAAAGCTGAGCAAAGCCACAGCACGGGCGTTATATTGTACCGAGCGTATTACATAATATATTACATGCCATGTACGATGAAACCGATCCAGAACTCGGGTCTAGCATAATACAAACAGCAACGCTAGCTGAGTCTGGTGGTCCCCCAGCATTAGCCATGCGGTGCCCCTTCTTCGATTTGATGGTACAATGAGTAATGCATATCTATAGGTACATACCTACATCTTAAGGAAGGTGAGGTAAGATGGGGTAGTTAAGGCCATACCCCCAACAAAACGCCGCGCGATCGAGATTTTTAGAGGCCATCTAGTCATTACTTAAAATAAATATTGGTTCAAAAAATATACAATATATTTCTACAATCTGTCAGCTTTACTTTGTTCGATTCAAATTCATGTTAATGTTGATATGATTGACCAAAGCCTGATTTTTTAAATCAATTATTCGCTAAATATGTGCATATTCTGCACGAAAATTCACACGCCGAGTACACGATTCAGTATGCCGCGAGTCAGTCAAGGTCATTTGCTCACGGAAGCGCCTTAAGGTAATAATAGTCAAAATCCACATTTTTGAAGAACTTTCTAATACATATTAAATCAGTCTTTTACCCTAGTAATTCAGCCTCTTTGACGCAGTGGGCGAGTAGCCGGCTGTGAAGCGCCAGGCCGCAGGTTCGAACCCTGCACCAAGACAAATGTTTGTATTATCCATAAATATTTGTTTCGGGGTCTAGGTGTTGTAGACCAAAAGTCTCTCGTAGTTCCTGATACCCACGACACTAGACGTCAGGACTATGTGAGTGAATGTTGGGTGTATTCATTATCATTAGTCTTAGATTACCAATTTATGGATTCGTTAATAAAAATTGTTAACTTAGCCAACAGTATAACCACTATTGATAATTAAACAAAAATATGTGTGTGTTGTGTTTTTAGTAAATGACCGACTCACGGTTTCACGTATAAATTCGAACTCATTTATCATTTACCTTCTACCATAGAACGAGATAGGGAGTGACAGGGTACAAAAAAATATTGTTTAAAAGTGAAAATATGTAAGAAGGCAAAGTCGTGCGGGCAACCATTTGAGCTTAGCACTAAATTCGGAACTAAGATTATATTTACGTGGACCAAATATAAATCTGATACAAACATTTTTGAGGCACTCAAATTTATCTGGCTTTTGTTCGTAATTTCATCGCCTCCTATTTTAATAAATACCAAGTTAGATGTGATTTCGATATCCACAAAAAAAATAACAATACATCCATATAAGAAAAATTAAATTGTCATATAAAATCGATACTTATATCGATCTATCGATATTTTTAACGTGCTTATTAAATTAATACATAGAATTTCTGTCAGGCGTCAGACGTCAGTTGTCAAAAATAAAAGTTTTGTTTGTGTATATATATTGATGGACGTTTATTATTTTTTAACTGGTGTTCGAACGTAAATGTATAATATACATACCATGTAAACAAAATAACCAACAACCTATTTCGAAAACAAGCAGTCAACGCTACAACTTAGCAACAACGTAAATGGTTTCTAACACCTTACTATTACAATTTTTACTTATAAAAATAATATGGATAATAACCATGAAGAAAGCACTGAAAAACATGAAGGAAGCAAAGGCGCTAATGGAGAATATTTTGAAATTAAAGTCCCTTTGAATTTGTTCCAATACCTGAGTACGGAAAATTGCGACCTGCAGAACTTGTGTCGTATCTGTTTATCTCTTGAAAATGACGTGATGTTTCAATTGTGGCCCTCCAAAGATAATCATGTATTAGCAGATATGTTTATAGATTTCACTTCTTTAGCAGTAAGTAACAAAACTTCAATATCTATCCAGTGATGTATAATTGATTTTTGAATACCATTTTTTTTAAATACCACAATAACGACAATAAATAATATAATAATACACTGCTCATCACCCTGAGACATAAGATGTTAAGTGTTAATAGACCAGTAATTACATTGGCTTTACTGTCATTCAAAACGAAATAGAATAGTGCTTACACTGCTGTTTGGTGGCAGAAATAGACAATGCGGTGGTAACTATCCAGACAGCCTCTCGCATTTATTAAATCAAAGTAAAATCTCCTCTATATATTTTTTTCATTTTGATTTAAACTATAAAGTTGTTTCTCTAAATCTAGTTTGATTGTTAAATGTTTTTCTTTTTCAGACAGATGCAGATGATGGTCTGCCATCAAACATCTGTGCATCATGTCAAGCTCAACTTGTCAACTGCTATGAATTTAAGGCTCTATGTGAAAAATCTAATTACACATTAAAATCCATTTTAAAAGGTGAATTTACTGCCAAAGATGAAATCAATGATGATGTGTAGGTATTCATTTTATTTCTCAACACATTATACACATTATTTTTTTTTATCCAATTATGGCAGTGACTGTACTACACCTGATGGTAAGTACAGTGTAGTCCAAAAAACCACTGACAAACAATGAGTTTATTAGTTGTCACAAGAATCATGCCGGCCTGTATAAATGTTTCTTCACCCTCTGAAGACAGAACAAGTAAATTGAGGCACCTGCAACAGCATAGGCTGATGACCGATGCAAGCACAGGATACAAGAAATTATAATACAAAAGTTGAATAAAATCTATAAATTGAAGAATTCAACCTCATTCTCATTTTCCTCAACCGCATTAACTGGATGCAGGTTCTGAATATGTATTTACTAAGATAATTATTATCAATATAAATATCAAGATGACCAGTGATACAACACCAAACCGTGCAGGATGTTAACTTGCACTAGGCAAACTTGAACTTCAACTTAGGTAGAAAAGAGTGATTATGACAAATCTAAATTCAAATTTTAACTCAAGTTATTTACTTAATCATAATATTTCTCATACTATAATACTCTTCTTCCCCTAATGTATAATACATATGAGCTAGAGCTTTGCTGATGATTTTGTAATAAAAAAAAATATTTCAGTCTTTTGGAGGATTTACAGAATATACAGGAAATAAAGCGACAAAACGGAATAGATCACAATAATGAAACTAAGGAAGAAGATATTGAAGGTATGATATAAAGTAATAATTATGTTCATATTTTTGCTAATAAACAAGCGGTTCTTATTATTATTTCACATAATTTATCCTTTTCAGATATTCAGTATTTAGAAGACTATGGTGAGGAAAACACAAAGAATGTTCTAGAGTAAGAAATATTTTTATAATATAGCATTTTATGTTTTCTGTCTGAAACTTTGAGCACTTCGTGCATGTACATACACATACATATTTACATACACATATTTATAAACATATATGTGTATATGGTTGCATTTATACGTATTTTTCTATTGTAGGAACCAAGTAACAGCTTCCATAACAGGTATGTGAGGTACAGTAAACAGTATTTTTGCTAAACTGAGTTGTCATTACTATTATTTAATTTGTTTTTAGATTCAAAAGTTCTGTTGGACGAAGATTTTGTTCAAAGTGTATCGAGTAATAAGAGAAGGCGAAAATGTCATGCTTGCTCATTTTGTGGTAAGGTATGTTCAATATACCGACACAAGTTATGGGCACAAACTTCGCCTGCACAGTAGATCATTTATATTTCTAACTAGCTGTGCCCGCGACTTTCGTTTCGCCATCAAAAAGCTTTCATACAAACTTTCATCCCCTATTTGGGCCCTTTAGGGTTTGAAATTGAAAAAAATACCCTATGTTTAACCTTGGGTTGTCAACTATATTTGTGTCAATATTCATTGAAATCGGTTCAGCGGTTTAGATTTTTCATACAAACTTTAATCCCATTTTTAAACCCTTCAGGGGTTGATTTTTGAAAAACATAGTAGCCTATGTCTTATTCTGATGTATAAGCTATATTATTGTAAAGTTTAATTAAAATCCATTCAGTAGTTTTTACGTGAAAGAGTAACAAACATACATCCATCCATCCATACTTACAAACTTTCGCGTTTATAATATTATAGTAGGATTAACGGAAAGAAGGGACGTAAGCGTAGCCGGCGCTTCACGTTATCGGTTCGTTATTTGATGCTCGGTGTCTCAACAGTCCCCACTACTATACAAATGAATAGCTCACAGTTTGTGCTCCCTTTTCCAATAATTATTTTATTAAGAACCATTTTTTTTTAAAGGTAGATAGATATTTATTTACATTTCTGGTAAAAGGTTGAAGAATACACCTTATATGTATATTTTTTCATGTACATAATAATGTCTTGGGTGGTAAGGAATTGTTATTATCGTTTGTATTTGGTTTAGAAACGCGTCGAATTAAAAACCTCCTTTTTTACCAGTTAGAAAACCGAAATAATAAAAAACAAATCAAAATTAATAAATAACAGCGATCCGTTTAAATTAGTTTTATTTCATAAATTATTTCAATGATCATAATCAATGTGCACGAAGATATTTTGCAATGCGTAGAAACTCTATATTTATTTTTATAATAATTGTAAATTCATTTTAATTGTGAACTATTTTTACTTTACTATTACAGAATTACATCAAGTTGAAAGCACTAAGAACTCATATAAATAATAGTCATCAAAAAGCTGGTCAGTCGTACCCGTGTAATCAGTGTAAAGATTCATTCAACTCTGAACACGATCTCAAGGTACATTCAGCATTACATACAAAAGGGTCCACGTGGAAATGCAATAAGTGCGATAAAGAATTTCAATGTAAGTTTATTTTTATCATCTACTTATAGAGTAAATGCATTTGCTTGAATTTGTACACTATTATACGCAACAAAAATAATACAAAAAAATAACCATTTTGAAAACAGAATCAAAGTGGGTTCAAAAATGGTGATTTAAAATATTAGTATGATTATTATATATTAATTTTTCACTATCTCCCTTGCACATGTGCACCATAATGGCCATTGCAAACGTTGACGTCACATTCCTAGCAGTGCATATCTGTCGTTTGAAAATGATCCCTTACGACAGATTTAAATGGCTTCTCACCTGTTTGTTTTTGAAAAGATTTGTAAACTCTTTAAAGTTTTTGAGTAACGTAACTTATTGATTCGAATAATTTAAAAAGTCCAATCTACTACCCCATTCCTCAGTCAAATATACTATTTCCTTTTTTAAGCGTTCCGTGCCGTAACGGAACCATATTACAAAGTCTATGCACTCTTTTAAACATTTTTTAATAGGCCTTACTTATAAATATTTTTTAAACACTTTAAAAGCTGTTATCGTCTCTTTCTAGCCGCTTTATAAATGGAGTGTTAAATCAATTCTGTGTTTATGATTGGTTTGTTTTTCTTTAGTGCCAAAACCTAACCAATGACGTTTAGAGAAATCGTTACAATACGTACGCGCTCACTATGAATACGGGGATAAGCAACGTTTATAAGTAGGGCCCTTTGTGTCTGTCTGTCCCACCTAACAGTAGATACGCATAACCGTTGACAGTGTCACTAGACAATAAATAATAAAGGCTATTTATTACACCAACACGAACTAATTTTAATAAAATTTGTGTTATTTTTAAAAGCAAAGTCGATGTTACGTCGTCACATACAAAGGCACATGGAGTCGAAGCGTTACTCGTGCGAGACGTGCGGGAAACTGTTCATAGAACTGTACGCACTGCGACGTCACACGCGCGTGCACACTGGAGAAATTGTCGAGAAGAAACACGAGTGCAATCTTTGCGATAAAAGGTAAAGGGACCATTACGTCGGGAGTGTGCTGGCGTGTAGGCGACGCAGAGCTTTGAAAACACAGACGTCAAAATTAAATGTCACATGTTAGTGCATCACACCAATCGTCGCGCTATGGCCGCGGACTCGTAGTCAGCGGCAAGCGGCGGCGGCGCGGGAGCGGCGCGTTTCAATGCATAGATTTAAATGGACCCGGTCTCGAAAGCAGCGGCGCGGCGCGGGCGCGAGGAGCGACGTACGAGCGGCGCGCGACAAATGTACGGCAACTGCGCGTCTGCATTGACGTAGTGCTCTGTATTTTCAAAAATGCCCGTCGACGTTAAGGAGCAAATTATTTCAATGATTTTTTATATGGAACATCATATTCACATCAATTTCATTCGTAAACGGACACTAATTTCTCATAGTACAACACTACGCCGCTCTAGCGCCGCGCGATCTGCCCGCTGACTTCGAGACCGGGTCTCCGCCGCTCCCGCGCCGCTGCCGCTTGCCGCTGACTTCGAGTCCGCGGCCTATAACTACATTGCCATGTATTACGATGTTAGTACATCGCACTGTGCTTTGTGGCCCCCGTGTCAGTATACGCCTATCGTAATGCCCATTCAGAGCAGACATTGCAGATATGTCAATTATATTTGTGAGGTTTTTTTGTATGTAGTCCATACTTACGTATTAATAAATAAAATACGCTTGTATGTATGTCAGATACCGGTCTCTGAGCCAGCTGTCGGCGCATGTGGTGCGGCACGGTGGCGCGCGGCCGTGTGTGTGTGCGTGCGGGAAAACATTCCCGACGCCGCGCCTGCTCGCGTCACACGCGCGCGTGCACACAGACGACAAGCCGCACGCCTGCCGCTACTGCGACAAGAGGTATGTCATTCCCGACGCCGCGCCTGCTCGCGTCACACGCGCGCGTGCACACAGACGACAAGCCGCACGCCTGCCGCTACTGCGACAAGAGGTATGTCATTCCCGACGCGACGCCGCGCCTGCTCGCGTCACACGCGCGCGTGCACACAGACGACAAGCCGCACGCCTGCCGCTACTGCGACAAGAGGTATGTCATTCCCGACGCGACGCCGCGCCTGCTCGCGTCACACGCGCGCGTGCACACAGACGACAAGCCGCACGCCTGCCGCTACTGCGACAAGAGGTATGTCATTCCCGACGCGACGCCGCGCCTGCTCGCGTCACACGCGCGCGTGCACACAGACGACAAGCCGCACGCCTGCCGCTACTGCGACAAGAGGTATGTCATTCCCGACGCGACGCCGCGCCTGCTCGCGTCACACGCGCGCGTGCACACAGACGACAAGCCGCACGCCTGCCGCTACTGCGACAAGAGGTATGTCATTCCCGACGCGACGCCGCGCCTGCTCGCGTCACACGCGCGCGTGCACACAGACGACAAGCCGCACGCCTGCCGCTACTGCGACAAGAGGTATGTCATTCCCGACGCGACGCCGCGCCTGCTCGCGTCACACGCGCGCGTGCACACAGACGACAAGCCGCACGCCTGCCGCTACTGCGACAAGAGGTATGTCATTCCCGCGACGCCGCGCCTTCAAAGAGTTTCGATTAAGGCGAGGCGTTACAAACTAAACCCCACTTCGGATTTCATCCAATATTGACTTTGAAGCAGTACAGATAGATGGAGTGGCGACGAAAACTATATTCGATAACAATAAAAACTCAATTCTATCTGATATTGCTTCCCGTTCTTAAACATAACTGATCCATAAATAAACAACTCATCCTCAATCACCCTTTGGATTACCAAACGGTTCATAAAACATACACTATGCTTGCTATTGTCGTATATTTTGCGAATTTTCTTGGGTGATTTCAATACCCACGTGATGGTAATATGGGCCTTCCGTGAGCAAATGACCTTGACTGACTCGCGGCATACTAACTCGTGTACTTGGCGTGTGAGTTTTCGTGCAGAATATGCACGTATTTAGCAAATAATTGATTTAAAATATCAGGTTTTGGTCTTTTCGAATATTTAAAACGGGCAAAATATTCGTTATTAAATTGCCTCTCTATTGATGTTAATCTCATATGAAAACAATCTGTACTTTAAAAGGCGACGCACGGAATCTTTTAATTTTTCTCATTTTTATGACTCATTTATAACGATAATTTAAAAAAATATGTCAACGTTAACATGAATTTGAATCGAACAAAGTAACGCTGACAGATTGTAGAAATATATTGTATATTTTTTTAATCAATATTTATTTTAAGTAATGACTAGATAGCCTCTAAAAATCTCGATCGCGCGGCGTTTTGCTGGGGGTATGGCCACAATGTCGCACGTTGAAAACAAAAGTGACACTAAACGAAAAATGTGTTCATGGGAGATTAAGTTTAAATGTTTCATAAAATAGCGTTCATGATTAAAAATCGTCAATTGTCGTTTAGTGTCACTTTTGTTTTCAAGGTGCGATGTTAGCGCGTACTAACATGACATTTGTTTGGTTGCAGGTTCCGTCACGAATCAACGCGGAACACACATCACCGCACGCACACAGGCGAGAAGCCGTACGTGTGTTCCACGTGTGGCAAGACCTTCATACAGAACTCCAACCTCACGCTGCACATGCGCACGCACACCGGTCTGTATAATAATATCTATTAACCCCTTCAGATCACGGCGAAAATTCTTTGCGAAGTGAGTGTGAGTCTTGCAGAGACTTCTCTCGAACTTTCGATACTGTATACTGTATACAGACTCACGGCGAGAAGCCCCAAGGGTGCCCATGAAGCGTGAAAATATGAGTGTTCTCGCGCTCAAACAAAAAGACCGACACCGATCGTAGAACAGATTCTATTTATTTTTGTCCGCTTCAAAAGCATTGCTGGTGAGAGGATACTTGTATTCGACCGGATAGCGACCACCGTACACTAGTGCTAAAACCTGCCCTTGTGTGGGTCGCGTTCCAGGGTCAGCCAGTGTATATCCGGTTCTCCCCAGGTGGTTTGCCCCCTGATCCTAACCCTTTCCCCATCCCTTTTTCCTTCCCCTCCCCTTTGGCCCTTTGGCAGGTCGGCATGATCTTGCCGACCTACGATGGACACATTGTTTATCGTTGGTC
Source organism: Amorpha juglandis (assembly GCA_949126905.1). Classification (NCBI taxonomy): domain Eukaryota; kingdom Metazoa; phylum Arthropoda; class Insecta; order Lepidoptera; family Sphingidae; genus Amorpha; species Amorpha juglandis. The sequence continues at coordinate 13,494,508 of OX421374.1, read as the reverse complement.
GACACTATTCTTGGATTGCGCTACACTAACCATCAGGTGTAGCGTAGTCACCGGTGTTTGCCGAGCCAGGATAAAAAAAAAAGGTTTTTCCTGCAAAAAGAGAACAGTTTTCGCATATTTTTCGATCTCAGTGCGAATTTAATGTTGCGAAGTTTGTTCTATTTCGATAACAGTTATCCATCATCGACTTTAATATTCATTAGGTTTATAATATCGACCGTTTGGAATACAAGGGTTCCATTTAACATTTTTTTTTAAACCCTTTTATTCCAAACGGTCGATATGTTAGGTAATGAACACAATACCATAGCCGGTGCACTATCAAAGTCGTCCATACCGGACAGGGACGTGTACAGTAAGGCTGCGGACTCTGCGCCAGCGGGCGCGGGGCGGCGGCAGCGGCGGCGCGGGAGCGGCGCGTTTCAATGCATAGACTTATATGGAGCTGGCCTCGAAGACAGCGGCGCGAGGAGCGGCGTACTAGCGGCGCCCGTCAGTCGAGCGGTGCCCGCGCGTCTGCATTGACGTAGTGTTGTGCATTTTCAAAAATGCCCGCCGACGTGGTGGAGCAAATTATTTCAATGATTTTTGATAGGACACCGATGATGACACTAATTTCTCATAGCACAACACTACGCCGCTCTAGCGCCGCGCGATCTGTGAAACGAGAGGCCGCGGGTTCGATCCCCGCACCGAGACAAATGTTTGTGTGATCCACTAATATTTGTTTCGGCGTCTGGATGTTGTGCGAAGAAAGTCTCTCGTAGTTCCTGATACCCTCGGCTCGTATCTTACTGTGAGGTCAGGACTATGTGTGGTGACTGTTTGGTGTATTTATTATTTTATTTATTACTTTTAAGTTACTTTATTTAGTGTGCAATAAAGAATATTCTATATCTCTATCTAACTGACAATATATAATACTACTTTGATCCTGGTGCACAGGAGTTACAGTGGCGGGTGTGTGGGCGGGATAGTCTCTAACTGACAGTTGTATTTACTGCTATAATGTAATTTCAGGTGAGAAACCTTACCCGTGCAACATGTGTTCTCGCAAGTTCTCGTCGAGTTCAACGCTGAAGGCGCACGTGCGCAGTCACACCGGCGAGCGGCCGTACGAGTGCAACGTGTGTGGGAAAAAGTAAGTCGTTATATAATTATATATCACTAGCTGTGCCCGCGAACTTCGTTTCGCCATCAAAAAGCTTTCATACAAACTTTCATCCCCTATTTGGGCCTTTTAGGGGTTGAAATTTAAAGACAAATATACCCTATGTTTAACCCTGGGTCATCAGCTATATTTGTACCAAAATTCATTGAAATCAGTTCAGCGGTTTAGATTTTTCATACAAACTTTCATCCCCTTTTTAAACTCTTCAGGGGTTGATTTTTGAAAAACATTATACCTATGTCTTATTCTGATGTATAAGCTATATTATTGTAAAGTTTCATTAAAATCCATTCAGTAGTTTTTACGTGAAAGAGTAACAAACATCCATCCATACTTACAAACTTTCTCGTTTATAATATTAGTAGGATTAGCCGAAATAAGAGCTAGGGGGTAAATGATCCCCAAGCATTAAGTAATCCCCTAAGGATTCAGTTTCTTAGCCCTACCCCTCCCGACCTTTCTACTCCATCATTAGACTAGTCCCATAATACGCCAACTATTGTTTTTTTTTACTGCACTGCGCTTAGCATCAAGTGTAGTGCAGTCACTATGCCGTCCCCGGATAAAAAAAAAGAAGTGTGCGTCGCGGGACGCTTGACAAAAGTGATAACTTAAACTAATTTGGGTTAACCGTTAAAGTGAGAGAGGAGGAGCCTGCCTGCTGCTGCCGTATACGTGAGAGAAAGGGAAGCCAGAGTGGCGCCGTAACGCGTTACGTTACGAAGCGGTTTACCCTCCCATAAGAAGTTATCATTCCATTGGATTGTTCTGCACTGCACTCCAGTCCGGTCAAAGTCCGGTCAAAACCGACTGCTCATTGTGTGACGCCACCTAGGACTTCGTATATTCTCGAAGTTTTAGGGAGGTCGGCTAACGCTGGCTGGTCAACTGGCTCGCGTGACGTCTCACGGAAGGTTCTCGAATATTCTCGAACCTTCCGTTGATCGATGGACCGCTCGCGTTACGGAACGAATCGGTTCACCCTCCCATAATAAGTTATCACTTCAAAATGTATAATGTGATTCCGGTTGGTGTTGCGGCAGGTTCGCTCGCATGTCGTTGAAGGCACACATGCGGCTGCACACGGGCGAGCGACCCTACCAGTGCAGCGCGTGCCCCAAGAACTTCGTCAACGCCTCGCGACTCAGAGAACATGCGCAGGTTCACACCGGTAAACTATCTACATTCATGTCTTAAGATTGATTATAGACCAAACATCTAAATAGACGTCGCGCCGTAATTGCTTACGCTGCTTATTTGAATTGCTTCATATGAAATATATCATACTTCGTCTTGGCACGCGAAGTATGAGAGCTTTATTATTCTTTATTTCAATATTTATCTGTGAAGTCACTCATAAGGCATCTATTTAGATCCTTTGGCAGTGGTAATAACTTTCTGTATACATTATATGCGTTAACGACTACTTAGTCTAAGTTAGTCTTAGTTCATAGACACGATATCTAATTATGACTAAGGATGTCGATTGTAGAAATGAAAGGCAAAAAAATAATAATCATTGAAATAAAACTATTTTGTGGATTCCACCCCGTGACCACGAAAGCTGATCAAAATTAATAAAAAAAAACCGCGATAAAATCCGTTTAAATTAGTTTTATTTCGATGAGTAATATTTGCGTAAACATAAGAAATCATTAAATAATAATCATGTTTTTCTAACTCGTTTCAGGCGAAAAACCATTCGAATGTGCAGCGTGTGCACAAACTTTTCCAACGAAATCCCATCTAGTAAAACATCTGAAAACTCATCAACCCCCGAAGAAGTCTAAGCGTGTGGTGGTGTGTAACCCAGAGATATTAGTGTCGAATAAAATCGTCATCTCCGAGAACACGACTATCGAAGGGCTGAAAGCTGAGACTGTGAGAGCGGAGGAGACAGCCTGCAGAATAGTTATTTTAGATTCGGAACAAGCACCATTAGAGGTCCACCTTTCGTGCTAGTCGATATATTGCTTGCACTTGCTCGTTTTACCAGCAGCTACAGAAATATATATAATTATATCAGTAGGTAACGCAAGTAATTTGATCTTTATGAAACCAACAGTACATTTTGTACTACTTACTTATTAATGTTATAAGAGTAATTTGGTGCCCATAAATATCCTTATACGGTATACAATTTTTGAAGAGTTTTTAAAATTTATGGCACGCCTTATCGTGCCATAAATTAACTATGTCTTCGGCGGACGTCGAAAGCAGAATCACGCGAAGTTAGTAGATTTGCGTCATCTACTTATATCTATGGCTGTAATGGCTACTAGACTTCTAGATATGAGTCTGTGGTAAAATTCTTGACATCTTGTAACCGCTGAACTCAGTGCATGCTATAGTTTTAAATCGATTAATGTTTAATTCGAGTGAAACAATAATTCATTGTTTTACCTAAATAGACTGCCTCGGTGGCGCAGTTGTATTGCGTACGCGGTACGAATGCTGTGCTGAGATCTCGGGTTCGATCCCCGGGTCGGGTAAAGTGATAATGGGTTTTTCTATTTATTACGAAATTATCAGTATCAGCCCGGAGTGTGGAATTGTGCCCGGTATGGCGATAGACTCGCCCCCTATCACATCATAGGACGTAGATACGCTCGGCGAAATGTGGTACTGGTTACACCTCTGCCTACCCCTACGGGGATTACGGTGTGAGTGCGTATGTACCTAAATACACTTTATTAGATTTGTAAATGGCAATAAAGGAAGTGCTTAGTAATTCGCCATCACGTAATTGAGAGGCATTTAAAACTGCCATTTAATTGCTTATATTTACTGGATTTTAAAAGTTATTATTAAATTACATTCTTAAAAGCGAATTAATAACAGCAGTGTCATGACAGGTGTTTTATTTTGGGACATTTAAATGCGAATTTTTGTAATAACTGTATGTGACCAAAGTTTTGTTAGAAGTATAGGATATTAGCACAATTTTAGCAAATTATTTAATTGTTATTAATATTGATATATAATAACTATTTTAAAAGATGTTATATAACATTTGTTAGCATTAAGATTTAAATGAATAAATGTCATATTTCATAGAATCATTTCTTTGAATGTATCCCAAAGCGTAATACAAATATTTTTATAATTAATTACAATTTTCGATTGTGATAAAACGATTTCAATATTATTTTACAGATGCTATAAGGCCCAATTATTTTACACCACCTCTGAGAAAATATAAATATAATAAGACATGTTCAAATACAAAAGTTACTCTATGATATATCAAAAGATATAAGATATATAGGTATGTATATATCTTATAGATGTACTTTCAACCATTACTTTTATATATCGTATAATCAACATACGTATTCAGGACGGAATACTAAAAAGTAACAAAACCAAATATTTCACACTACAAGTTTTAAATAATTCTTTATAGGGAAAAAAATTGACAAATTGATTTTGTAACAAGTCCTTTATTTTAACTTAAAGGTAATACTTTGACTCTAATAATAACTACAAATATAAATGCATTTTACTTAAAACCATGACTTCTTTTTCGCAACTGCATACTTCTGAATGTTGACCAACATTGATTCATAAATCTCCTTCGCATTTCTGTTCTGACCATAGTAATCAACAAACTCTCCATCTGGATCGACAAGGTATATTATGATTGTGTGGTCAACCTGAAAATAATATACAAAAATTATTTATCACAGTACCTATTTCAAAATCTTCAGTAGAGAATATATAACTTTTTCTTTCCCATGAGACTGATCACGATATGGCAGCTAGTACGGTAACTTGGTACTTTAAAGTCAATAACCCTCTAGGCTCTCAATTCCTTAATTATCCCTTCCCTTTGAGGTAATGCATTAAAGTGTTTAAGGTAAGACAACGCATCCTTGGCTCTTATGATACAATGGGTGTACATGGGTGGTATGGAATACAGCATTAGGTTACCTATTTATTAAATTGCCAGCCTATGCTATAAAAAAAAAACTAAAAAACACGCTTTTATAGAAAGTCTAACTAAAAAATTGAAAATAAATTTGAAGAAAACAATGTATTTTATTGTAAAAAAAGCGTGTGGTGCATGGTGTCAATAGTAATCAATATTACATTGACTACATATGAGTAGAAGGATTATCATTTAGATAGTATCTTAAAAAGCACCCCACGCTTTTTTTACAATAAAATACATTGTTTTCTTCAAATTTATTTTCAATTTTTTAGTTAGACTTTCTATAAAAGCGTGTTTTTTAGTTTTTTTAAAACTATTATTTATTTTTCATTTTTTAGTTAAAATATTTATATATTGTAGCAGAGAGTATAATTTTAATTTTAAACCCGAACATCAAAAAAGCGCCATCTATTGACACTATTGGATACTACGATATTCCCTATAATTAACGAAGATCCAGAGAGTACAATTTTAATTCCTAACCCGAATATCAATAATTAATTAAATTAAATTATTATTTTTATTATTAAATTATTATTATTTTTTTTATCAAATTATTGTATTGTCATCGGTCCTCGATAAATCTACAAAGTTTGAACGAAATCGGGCCGTTTAAAGTGGGTCAAAATCGCGCCCAAAGGAGTCGGTTACAAACAAACAAACATACAGGTGAAGTTAATAAAAAGCGTGTAAAAAGGCGATTATTATATGTAGTACATATATGTAGCTACAGTGGCTGGTGAACCAGGGAACACATACTGGACTGGACACTGGACGCCGATTACCATCGTGAGCAACTCACTATTAATGTGTAATTTTGAAAGAATATTAATCTATTACGACGCGACGGCAATCGGCACTTAGTGAGTGAGAGAGATATTTATGAGTGATGATAAACGATGATGATGTTAAGTGATTACCGCCGCCTCATACTATCTACATCTTTGCCTATGATGACCACACCCTATGGGTGACCCACTTGCTCGTTTACCGGCCGATGCTATAAAAAAATCTTTGCCTACTGAACTACCATGGCTATGTATTTATGTAGTACATATTATAATATTAATTACCTATCACAGTTTTACATCATTTTGTTATAATTTATGTTAAACATACTTACAATATAATCATTATCTACATCCTGTGGTCCAGCACTGAAGTACACTCTGTAAGACTTGCAAGCCTTTGCCACTTGTTCTTTAGTTCCTGTGAGTCCTAGAAGACGTGGCGAAAATTCTTTACAGTATCTGCACAAAATATACAAAAAAACGTACATTATTATTGTATAACTTATCACGAACTTCAAATCTCTTTCATATAGGAAGAAAGCAGGAAAATGCCAAATCTTAAGTGATGTTTTTGCCTGGATAAAGAAATGGGCAGTTCGCTTGTCTGGTGGTAAGCACTACTAGCCATAAACAAACAAATAACATGATATTGTATGATTGACACTCTTTAATTTGAATATCGAACTTTTCCCAAAAAGGTTGTATAGGTATATTCTAAGATTTTTTTGATCCAGCCTTATATGTATACACCTAACAGTACATACATATTCCTGACCCCACATTAGGCGAACCTGTACCATGGGTATTAGAAACTAGAATGGACTAATACCACATTAACTAGATTTGAACCATATATACATATTTGTGGATCACACAAACATTTGTCTGTGTCAAGATTGAATCTATGGCCTCTCATATCACAATTAGATTACTCACCCCCTGTGCTGTCATAATGTATAAAAGTTTGTTTATTTTTATATTTCATAAGAATAGTTAGTTTAAATATTGCTATTCACCCAATTTTACCATTACATTTAAAGGACTTACTTTCCGACAATCTCTGGTGTATCTCTAGTTGGGTCAACAGATATGAATACCGGCTGCAGTGGAGGGGAGCCAGGAGTGTTATCTAGACCAAGGCAAAAAAAAATAGTATACATTTATCAGCTATCACATCAACACATTGACTGTGGTACACATGCCAAGTATGTTTTTAAGTATGCATTCAGTATTCAGCACTCAGACACAATGGTATGAATGAAATCTGAGTGCTGAATACTGGCCTAGCGTAGTATGTATTGCAAGTTACAAGCTAATCCAAACTGTGAAAATTATGGTTCAGTCGAAGATTTATATCATTCTGTGGTTGAATGTGTCAGGACTAGAATTGTTCATGAACCTTTGATGAGAGCATTGAACAAAAACCTTATGGATGTTGGTGTATTCCAAAGAGATCTATCTGAGACTTTTTCCCATAATGCCTTTTTATTATTAATGAGCCTGTGACCATAATATCAAAATAGCAGTAGCAGTATGATCAGGCTAGTATGGTCCACAGAAAACAAAATTGCAAAAAAATACATAAGAATAAAAAACGGCAAGATAATTGTAGCACCATAGTCAATGTGTTCAGAAACTATAGGTTTCCCTTACCATGCATTTTCACAACTTCAGCTAATTTCTCAAGTTCATCAGGACATATGTCTGGGCAGTGTGTGAATCCAAAATAAATCAGCAACCATTTACCTAAGAGATCGTCACTCTTATATAATTTACCCTGTGAACAACTTGAAATTTAATCTTTCTGCCTGGCGTTAACCTAGTTTCCATTATAATTTGAAAGTAGGTAATTGGTATTGTATGGGGTGAACTGCCATCTGACCCCTATAACCCACAATAGGAACCAAGTTTAACCATTACCTGATATATGACACATATATTAAAACTTTTAAGTTCAGATCACATATTTTGTTTATTATTCAATAATATTTCAATATGTATTAGGTAGGGATTTTATGATGTGCTTCAATGGCAGAGGAAACAATTTTACTATAATACACAAAATCCTACCTCTGGATCGACCAATTCAAAAGACCCTCCTATTTTCGCTTTACCAAGTTGTCTTTTCCTTTCCCGGTCTAAGGCTTCTTGTTTTTCTTTCCGTACATACAGCATGAAACCTGTGAGACCACCGCCGACGAGGGCTGTAGCAGCCATTGACTTCCATGTTATCGGGCCTATGAAGGTCTTTGGTTTTTTCGTTGGAGGAACGGCACACTGTCTTACGGTGGAAGTACTAAAAGTACGGCGAAATACACAACTACTAGTTCTTAAAAAGGTATTCATTGTCAATCGTCTATTGCGTTATCACATACGGTATCTTTTAAAGAAGGAACCGATAATTGTTTTCACTTATTTGTAGCTTAAAATCTCATATCACAATTTCTATCGCTCATAAACCAGCACGTTCGGTTTTATCGTACAAAAATTAGAGATGTGAAAACATATCAATTTATCGATGACTCAATTTTGTTGTCATGATGCAAGATATTTTTTGATGATATATTTTAATACGATGTGACGATATTTTGTATTATCGAAAATCGCCATTTTTTTTAATAGGATGCCATGAAATGTGGACCAAACTTGAATCCGATAAGGTTGTCGATGTTGTTTAAAAGAGGTCAAAATTGACATTTCTGATTATATCCGAATTATAAAAATCGATATTGATACTTTTTAAAAATATCGATAGTTTTGCATGCCTAACAAATGTTATTAATGTCCCAACATGACAATTTGTTGACAATACCTTTTTTTAAATTTATCCTTTAATTGGTAAGGCAAAGTTATCTAGCCCATACAGCCTAATTATTGGCGGTGGATAACACAGCACGTGACCCACTTGCATGTTTGGCCGGCCCCTGCTGTTAAAAAAAGCATTCGGACGGTGCCGACCCGAAGACCGAAAAACCGATGTAAATTAGCGGCTTGCTGCTGCTAGGGGCCTTAGGGAAAGTCCGTTTCTGGAGGTGGCTCTTCCCCAATTAGAAGTCTGGAGGGGGAACTCCATTTGATGTATGGCAGGGCTGACCCTACTTTCGGAGATAATACAAGCATTTCTGTATTTATTTGAGTAGCAACAAAATTGAACTAATTCCTATCTGTAAATCTACTTTCTATCTATGTGTACAATAAAATGGGCAGTGCTATATAAAAATGGGTTTGTCATCGACACCAGGTATTACTAAAGGACTTGGGTTTTAAACTAAAATGCCTATTATTAGCCAACAACCTAGAAATTAAAATTTCGACACTTTCGTGGATCGTGCGCCGTTTTAATGAAAAATACCAAAAGGCGGGTGAAGCTCCAACCGCAAACCCCGTGGCTTTATAAACACCGTGGCATTGCTTTGTTTTTCCATACCTCCATAAGTTTCTTCACGGGTATATCGCTATCGCAGAACTTAAAATGTGGCGAATTGTTTGTGTAAGTTTGTTAAATAAGTATTAACTCTATTTGCGAAATTGTTTTTGTTTTTATTTAAGTTTGTCTGGGTCGGAAGTACCACCGCTTTCTGCCGCCAAGCAGTAATGTGTAAGCTTGAGTGTGTTCTGGTTTGAAGGACATTGATGAAACTTGTAAAAACGTAACATTTTATTCTCGAGGTGACGAGCGCAGTGCAGTGCTATGTTTTAAGCGAATTGTAATTGTATTAAGCTAAGTTATGGCGACGCGACCGGATCGCTCGCCTGGTGGTAAGCACTACGCCTGCCAATAAACAGAAGCAATATCACATAGTAGGTACAATGAATTAAAAGTACTGCATGGTGTTGGACTGCACTGGCCACCCAGAGGCTCACTGCCTTCAATGTCCTTTACACCGTTACACAATAGTGCTTACACACTACTGCTTACAAAGCGGTGGTACCAACCCACACGACCACCTAGTAAAAAATATTTCTTTGGTTCTGGAATGGAGGCCGCGTACTGGCAAGCGCAGCGTTGGACGTCCACCTACAAGGTGGACAGACGACCTGATAAAGGTCGCAGGATGTCGCTGGATGCAGGCCGCTTCCAACAGGTCGGTCTGGAAATCTTTGGGGGAGGCCTATGTTCAGCAGTGGACGTCTTGTGGCTGATGATGATGATGATGATTTTAATAGGGTATTTTTTGCATTTTTAACGCAATATTTTGTGTATGTTTCGATTTCAGATGACTCTACCAGTGTTGACTATATTCTCGCTCAATGTATCGGCTCAAGATTACCTGCCTCCAAAGATTGGAGGTGGAATAAAAAAACCAGCACCAGAACCTACTGTAAGGATATGTTTCATAAAAAATACAAATAACTGTAATAAAATGCCTTTGCAAATAATATTAAAATAACATACGATAACTCATACATGAGTTGTACGGGAGTACGAGTATTGAAATTAGTTACTTAGCCTCAAAAATTGTGAGGTCGTGGGTTCAAGTCCCATATCGGACAATAACAAATTGTGTTTGATTTTTCGGTTCGAAATCAGGAGTTGCCCGGAATTGAAATTTGTGTCTGGTATGGCGATCGTTTCGTCCACTATCACATTGTAGAGCAGAAATAAGTTTAAATTGTTTGTTTACTTATTTTATTTTATATAAGATAAAATGTAAACAAATATTTCACTTCTTTTAGGTACTTATTACACCTCTCTATTAAACCTCTGATTGTTTAAAAGTCATTTATATATAACGATCTCCTTTTTCTTAAAACGTTAACGTGTGATGTTTTACTAACTACATGTGATTTGTGATAGCTACCGGCGAATTACGATTTTTCTTACGACGTGCAAGACAACGGGGTGAGCTTGGACTTCGGACACAATGAGAAGAGGAAAGAAGACCACGCTTCAGGCTCGTATCACGTGCTGCTGCCTGATGGCAGGACACAGCTCGTCGAGTATGAAGCGGGCCCCGACGGATACAAACCGCAGGTATTTACCTATGCATTGGTTAGACATAGAGGTGTTCATTATATTAGTGTTAAATATGGATTATATTATATTATTAAATATAATATAATATTTAGTTCAAGTCAAACAATTTGCAGTTGGTTACGCACTGACGTTTATTTGAATTATATGTGGCCAGTAGCTTTGCTACTCTTCCAAGAAGTCTTAAACATACTTAACAATTAGATAGCAGATAAAACTCGCGCTTCAAAAGTCTAACACAAGCCCCCTATTTTTTTATTGTTTTTTGAAATGTAAGCAAATATTTACGCACTGTTCGACAAGTTCTTTTAAAAATAAATTACAATTAAATTTACTTTATTTATTAATTTACTTTTAAATTACACCAATTAATTTAATAGAGATACTTATAGAAAACTGGATAGGTATCTATTTGTTTACATTTCTGGAACAGGTATGACGATTAGATATCACTTTAGTACTTACTATTTATAGCAGATACGGTACCTAGTTTCGAATCTCGAATAAATAAATGTTATAACAATCTGACTATGCCATTAAACAAAAAAAAAAAAAAAAAACAATCTGACTCTAGGTGATGTACATGGGCACGGCCACGTTCCCGGCTGCGGGGGCAGGAGACAAGTTCGACGGCTACCACTATAATGCAGCATCGAATAGGCAGAGCGTACGACAAGCAGCACCACGTGGCTCACCGCGACAGCCCTCTCCGTCACCACAACCTTCACCGCTCTTATTCCAACCCTCGAGCAACGCGACACAATGATCATTGAATTAAAATAAAAATAAAAAATTTCAAGTAGGAAATTGGGCAGGTGATGGAACAAACATTTTAGTAAATGGTTGTTTCCACAAATATTCAATATAATTTAAATACACTTTTTTCAGGCTTCAACTTATTTTTATTATAGAAATAGATTAAAAATAAGATCAATGGAAAAAGTAAAAAATATGGATGTTGTAGGTATATAATGAAGTGTTTCTATAACTTTGTTTCATTTCGTGCTTCATTTATGAACAATTCTTACAAAGTGGATAAAAATGAACATTCGAATTTTATAGGTATTGTTTTATTCATGACATTATATCTACAATAATTTATTTAAAGTATAAGTACATTCATCTTACATCAACTCACTTATAGGTGCTTGTCTACAACTTGTAATAAAACTGTGTTATAAGTACCTATGTATTTCATCAAATAATAACAGCACTGCTCAGTAGTCTTGAAAATTAATATCCAAGATGCTGATTCGATTGGCAAATAAGTAGGTACCAACACGACAATTATTTGTTGTTCGTGTACAGATGAATTAATATTTTTTTGAACATAGTGATATATGGTTTTTATTTTAAGTCAAATTAATTCTTAAAAACACATAAAAAATAAAAGACTAGCGGCTAGCTATAAATACAACTCAAAATTGATACTCTATTTGCACTACTTTATACAATTCTTGGATTAATTCCGATATTTATTAATCAAATTCCGTGGTTTCACGGACGACAGATAAAAGAACGTAGATATTGAAAATTGAATCCAACCTACGCCGATAATAAAAAACTCTGGACATCGGCGTACAACCGCGGACTATAGTTGCCGCGACTCTTCTATTTTCAAAAACTGTTTGTACTTTAAAAACAGAAGAACTCGAATTCTCTATGTTTTTATAACACTATTCACTAGAGTGCCACAGTAAAAGAATCTCCCTTGTGAGTAGCGTCCAGTGATGAGCGAGTTAAGCCTACGTGGCGTGCAATATATCGATACTCTGATCGGGCCAGTGGACTCGTCGATGTGTAGAGACTGTATCGAAACCTACATTGTCGAACGAATGATAGTCCTTTTGCATGCTTAGCTCTGCCAGATTGCGATACCTGAAAATAAAGGCCACAGGAGTCTTAAATTAGGTATATGTACTTATTCAAAAGAGTTTCTAAAGATGATAAAATATGTCAGAAATAGTAATTGTATATTTTTTTTCAAATACGCTAGTTTCTAAAATCTTTTATGACACAAAAAGTAAAGTCCTATCATCAATGTTTTGATTAACGAATATCCAAACTCACAAACATCCAACATTTCACATATGTATCATATTTTATGTATAGGAGGATAATATTGTCAATTGTCACCTTTTGACGAGCACACAACAGCCCAGCAGTAACAGCACCTGTACAGCCAGCCAGGTTAACGCCAGGGCCACAAGTAGTAATTCGTGAACGCACACCATTCCGCTATCTCCTGTCTTTGACTCTTCTAGAGCTGAAGAACATAAAACGGTACTATATTATAAGCTCATATCTTTATATATTATATCTGATATCTTCACTCCTACATTGCATCTTACATTAGGACACTAAAAGATATCCTCTATCCCAAACCCTGATAGCCCAGACAATACACACAAAATAAATTCAAGCGCGTTTCTCACACCGATGACGGGACTCGCTTGATGCGATCACCCGCGCCGTGCCCACTGCTGTCACCCACAGACAAAATATGTAGGCATAATATGCTATACAACCCGTGCGAAGCCGGGGCGGGTCACTAGTTATAAAATTGAATAAGCTCTGAATTATCCTTAAATTAAATAAATATACAGTTCCACTGTAAGGCAAGGGCCGCCGCTACTAAATAGAGAAATCCATAGTCCACGCTGGCCAAATTCGGATTGTTAGACATCAAATACCTTCGAAATTCTTATGGAGAACTCGCAGTGTATGAACGACGACGTTTTTCGCAGTCCGCGCCGTGACCATGAAGGCTGAAAAGCTTTTGAAACAACGTCCGGACCAAAAGTAGAAATAAACTCATAAAATCCGTTTAAATTAGTTTTATTACAATGTGTAATTTCGCGTAAACTTATGAAATCAAGACTGTTACGTCTTAAACTGCATTGTATTTTGTTGATATGGAATGAATTAAAGTCGTTCTATTTGTTGTTATGAGAATTAGCATTAAACATGGAATCAGTTTTGCAATTATAATATTAGTGTTACACAGACAGTCATTGAGGACTCAACGAACCGTCCCGCGTTATTGCACGAGCGTGACAACGGTTACATGAATTAAGGAATTACTTAACCATATCGCAGTGTAACACCAAGTATAGTTACAATTTTGAAATAAATATAGTTGGCATTTAAAAACCTGCAAGACTATTTTCAGGCCGACCAATTTATTTCCGCGTATTTTATGTATAGATAAAACACTTCAAGTATGAAGTAATCCATCAATACAGTTAAATCTACTTTTTGTCAAGACCGAGCATCAAGATGCCAAGATAATGTAATAATTATTACAAATAAATAGAAACAACCTATTAAACCCTTCTCATACCACGGACCAAAGATTTAAATAGACGCCGTATGTGTATTTACTTCGTGTGTAGACAGGGGCAACTTTGGCACGCGCACTATATTGTTTTGAACTTTGCACGCTTGATTATCATTATTACTAAAGTACTAACGGTGTCTATATAAGTCTTTAGTCTGTGTTTTTTTTTATGGCATAGGTCGGCAAACGAGCAAGTGGGTCACCTGATGGTAAGTGATCTCCACCGCCCATGTACGCCCACCACCAGAAGAATCATGGGCGCGTTGCCGACCATAAAGGAAAGGGATAATTAGGGATAGGGAAGGGGAAGGGATTTGGGCTTCCGGATATCTGACTCACTGTACGAAACGCAGAGACAAGCCGCTACTTTACGTCGGTTTTCTGTGAGACAGTGGTAATGACCCGACCGAGCCCATTCATGCTGTAGACAAAACTGTCTACAGCGTGGCTCTATGGTGGTGTTTCACAGAGTATGTAAAAAACTTACGTGTTGTAGACCGATGGTCTGCCCGGACGAGTGTGTCAGCTGAGAGTATATCTTTGGAGTCCACAACCATCTCGATTTCAAGTTGGACTTCCTTGTCCCCTAGGACAGTGCACCCCCTGGCCCCTCCCTGCGCCACGACGCCGCCGGTACTGGCGCGGTCGAAGGGCACGTCCTGTGTCACGGCGGCTGGGACGCTATCGATATTATTAACACTCTCGTCCAAGAAGTAAGACGTATCGTTAGTCTCACGGGTTATTCTGTCGCGATTTCTGCTCCCACAGTTTACCTGTAATTTTTTTTTATTATACAAAAAATCGCAAGCGGTATGGAATGGTAAGCGAGTTCGATTCGCACTTCGCCAATTTTATTAATTAGAGTAGAATTGTTTTTTTTTTATCCTGGCTCGGCAAAATGACTACGCCACACCTGATGTTAAGTGTAGCGCAATCCAGGAATAGTGTCGACCAACGACAAACAGTGTGTCTATCGTTGGTCGGCACGATCATGCCGGCCTGCAATCAAAGTCAAAATCTAAGTCACTAATACCTTCCGCTCAAGGCCAATGGCACTGCTGATTAATAGACGAAGCAATGGCGAAATTTGGTTCGGGATGCGGGTTTTAAGGTTCAGAAGGTGGGTCGTCCAAGGTAATGCCCAAACCGTCAAATGATTATGGGAAGTCAGACCATTAAGCCGGGATAACGCCGGGTAGAAATAATAGAGTTCATACCGGTTTACACTTATCCTCGCAAAACCGAATCATCACAGCAAATCGGACTACGTGTGATGTTGGGAAGCGGAACGCTTTGAATCGCGCGGACAGCCTCTGTGTACCGCCCAAATAGGTTCGACTGAATGATGGAAAATCGACCTGCAATCAAACAAACAGGTTACTGCGACGAGCAAAAGAAATATTTGAGGCTCATGTATCTGTTTTTTTCGACGATAACACTATGAAAATATTCAGAGATGTTGACAAGAATTCTGTTGTCAGTATAGTGTAGCAGCTATATTGGCCGTTTCCAATATTCTCGACAGATTTCCTTATTGGTAATACATTGTTGACATATTTTGTAAGAAAGAACTATCAAAACAAATACTGAACCGATTTTAATCAAATTTTGCAAACTTGAGAGATAGGATAGTTTATATCGATGGCTACTAAGTACACTATCGTATGTCTAAAAAACCAACTTTACAGGAGAGCCATTTAAAGGTTATTAAATTTGTGATTCCGTTAATTGCAAAGCCACGGACTTAATTTTTTCGTCATGTTATCTATACATATACATATCATTTCAATTCAAAATTAAGGATTACCTGACCAGTAGGACATCCTTTGCTGTCAAGAAGCAACACGGAGCTGTCGCCGAGGCGTGAGGACGCCACTAAATGATACGCCTCTATCTCAACCTCGTCTGTGGGCAATCAGTCATGAAATTGTTTTACCATTAATTCGTATTTTGTATATAATTATAAGGCAGGTTTTATAAAGGACAAAAGGCAAGGTTGTCTGGTAGAGATCGCTTTTAACGATAAGACCGCCTTTTGTAACATAATTTAGTTGTAAGGTTCTTTTTTTATTTGACTGAATAACGAGACGAGCAAGGCGCTTGCCTGATGGTAAGCGCCACGCCTGCTCATAAACAGAAGCAACACCACACAGAACGTTGAATTACAAAGCAATGCATGGCACTGAACTGCGCTCGTTACCGTGAGACATAAGATGTAGGTTTTTGAGTGGTAGAGCCACGCTGTAGACAGTTTTGTCTGCAGCATGAATGGGCTGGCTCGACCGGGTCGTCACCACTGTCTCACAGAAAACCAACGTAAATTAGCGGCTTGCTGCTGCGTTTCGTACGGTGAGTGAGATATCCGGAAGCCCGAATCCCATCCCCTTCCCAATCCCTAATTATCCCTTTCCTTTAAGGTCGGCAACGCGCCCATTCTTCTGGTTGTGGGCGTATATGGGCGGTGGAGATCACATACCATCAGGTGACCCACATGCTCGTTTGCCGGCCTATACTATAAAAAAAAAAAAAAAAAAAAAAGGTAAATAATTAAGTCTCATAAAGCCCAATATTTTTATAGGATAGACCAGATATTAAATTACTGTTCCTCGTTAATAACAATATAGATTTTGGAGTGGGCCAACTCATCGTGGCCAGACATACAAACATCCAGAGCCCAGGCATCCAAGCATCCAGAGCCCAGGGAGACTAAGCAATAGGGGTAACTTCCCTCTCCTTTCTTAACTGACAATAAATACTCGTTTATTAGGAATTTGCGAAAATATGATAATGAAATTGTAAATAAATAACCTAATAATATTTGTGGTAGAGCCACCCTTTAGATAGTTTTGTCTACAGCATCAATGGGCCGGCTCAACCGGGTCATAACCACCATCTCACAGAAAACCGACGTAAATTAGCGGCTTGCTGCTTTCGTACGGTGAGTGAGATATCTGGAGGTCCAAATCCCCTCCCTTTCCCAATCCCTTAATTATCCCTTCCCTTTAAGGTCGGCAACGCGTTTGCATTCTTCTACCATTGTAGGCGTACATGGGCGGTGGAGATCACTTACCAGCAGGTGACCAACTTGCTGGTTTGCTGATCTGTGCTATAAAAAATATGATTACAAGTTTGTATATCAGAATTAGACGAAGATTGTCGAAGCGCATAACATTAATTGTAGACACTTATGTATAGTGAGCAGTGACATCGCCGTTGTTTTGAAACAATCAAGTCGTCGCGACATTGAAAGATGAAATGCATCGAATCAGCTATTGAATTTAAAAACAATATGCGAATCTTATTGTTATACATTGGTGAGTATTTGTTTGAATTTCAATAACCGCATGATGACTGTGTCTATTGTCCATGCAAAGTAGGCGGTAGGAAAATTTATTCCTGGTCAATATGTCAGACAAATGCCGTGAAAGAGACCAACGAGCTTTAAATCATGGCAGGAAGCATTTAAAAAACATCTAGTTAACCTTGTGTAAATTAAAATTTATAAAAGGTTAAGTGTCGTAAGAAATCTCGTCAATGTTGCTCTGAATTTAGTGCACTCTGCAAGTATAAGTTGTTTTTAAGAAAAGTCCGTTCTGAGGTACGCGACTGAGACAGGAAGACCAAATACATGACGCGAGTCAGGCGATAGTGACGCGTCCGCTTTGTATGAAATTGTATGTATGAGGTGGGCGTCACGGTGCCCTGCGCCCATACGAAGCGGCTGTGTCACTGTCGCCCGGTGTCGCGGTCTCGTATCTCGGACGCGCACCTCAAAACTCTAAATATTAGGTTGACAGAATGACTGCACAGGTTATTTTATAAATAAATAATAAATAAATACACCCAACAGTCACATACATAGTCCTGACACCACAGTAAGATACGAGTCTTATGTCGTGGGTATCAGGAACTACGAGAGACTTTCGGTCTCACAACACCCAGACCCCGAAATAAATATTTGTGGATCACACAAACATTTGTCTCGGTGCGGGGATCGAACCCGCGACCTTTCGCTTCACAACTAGCTACTCGCCCGCTGCGTCACGGAGGCTGTCAATAAATATAAAATAATTTATATCCCAATGCAGTCATGGCCATATAAAAATTTATACTGACTACATTCTTGGTTATACAAAAGACAATCACGCGAGCGGAGCTGCGAACAAAAGCTACAAAAAGTGCTGAAATAATAGCCAGATCAAAGAGCAACATACCAGTAGTGTCGATGCGGAGTTTGAGCGGTTCCCCGAGCGACACTGCACCTCCGCCTGCACCTGCACCTGCACCTGCACCTGCAGGAGAAGGTCCTGGCGCATCACCGGCGCGCACCACGTACATGGAGAGCGGCGCGGCGCTCGACCCGTACACGGCGCTCGCGCCCGCCGCCGCCGCGCGACCCGACTCCGCAGGCGATGACGCACGCCTGGACAGGTTTTAAGTCTTCTTCTTCTTTTTTATCCATGGCTTTCGCATTATTAAGCATTTAGCCAGTGTCAAGTATAATTTATTCTCAAGTTATGTTTACAAGAACGATGAAACACGGGTGCGGTTTTAAGTCGTAGAACCACGCTGTAGACCAGTGTTTCCCAACCTTTTTTAGGCCATGCCCCACCTTAACATTTTTTTTGTTAAATTTGTCACCGATATCTAGCGTTGCATTTAACCCAAAGCGAAAGGGTTAAAGTCGTATAGAGTCCATTTTTAAATTGCCCCCCTTAACTATCACATGCCCCCCTGTGGGGCGTGGGCCTCACGTTGGGAAACACTGCTGTAGACAGTTGTCTAAAGCATGAATGCGCTGTCTCGACTGGGATGTTACAACTGTCTCATAGAAAACTGACGTGATATCGCTTACTGGTGCGTTTTGGGCCATTGAGTGCAATATCCTAAGTCACAAATCGCCTTCCCCTTCCGAATCCCTTAATTATACATTTTCTTTGAAGTCGGCTACGTGCCCATGATTCTTTAGGTATTATACTTACTACTTACCATCAGGTGACCTACTTGCTCTTTTGTCAGCCCATGGTATAAAAATATCATGACTATTATACCGTCCCACTAATGAGCACGGGTCTAGATAAGAGTAAGGCCTTACTGACTTAGTCCTCCAGTCAGAAGCAGGACTAATGTCGGCCGAAAGACTTCACATACTTTAACTTCGAAAAGTCAAAATGGTGTGCCCCGACAATTGGGATCAAACCTGCAACCTCTGTCGCGGTAGCGCTTTAATTGTAATGATTTTAAATAAAAACAAAAATCCTTGTAATGACTATAAGAACTAAGCTATTATAGACAGTTCAGTCTACAGAGTATGCATGAATGGTCCAGCTCTATCGATTGATAGAACAGGAAAATTGTCTCACAGACAACCGCGAAGTTACCGCTGTGCGATTCAGTGAGATCAGTGGAATTACCATAGGTCTAAAAATACACATAGGCATTATATTATATATTACCCAGTATCCTTTACAGAGAGGGTTGCATTGATGAGGGTGGGAGATCGTGCCCCGGGCGAGCAGCCCACTCGCACCCATCGATCGCCCGCAGTCTGGATGATAGGGTTGTTCTGGATCATTACCATCACATACGCCATCGTCCTGGACAAATACCGAAACATTACTTACTGCCGTAGTCAGAGAAGAAATTTAAGTTAAGATTATTTCTCAAAAACATCAATTAAAATTATTTCTGAACTTCGTAACTGAACAATGAACATGAAGAATTTTGTGTATTCATTAAGGAAGTAAGAATTAAGAAGCTCTTTAAGACTAGTGTTAAACGGCACCTTCTGGGTAAGCTCGCTCCATCGTCGACCTCATCTTTGTCCATATGGCTAGATTGAGGTCAAGAGCAAAACCATTTTTAATAAAAAAGGGAGCATTATGCAATAACTGCGTTTGGAAACAATCGAATTCTAAGAAATGACAATGACAGTTAAGTTACGTAAATGACATTTTTAAATGAGCGGCTGTAGTCCATAAATAAGTTTCATATTTTAAAACGTTCTAGATTTGTATTTTCAAATATGTAGGTACTTCTAAATACATACAAAAAATGCGTAATGGACAGTTTCAAGTTATACGAAATAATAGTTACATTGAGAATGAAGACACACCCAGTGACCTCTTGCTATGAAAGCCATTAAAGGTTCTGAATAAGTCCGAAACATCAAACACAGGACATTTTAGGTGAACATTGATAAAAAGTCTTAATAGACACCATAAACACATTACTCTACATGAAAACCGTGCCTTTATTACGTTAATTGTTGTCACTTTTCGGTGCGCAAAACAAGAAATGCACGTTACCAAGATGTTGGCACGCGAAGTAATAATATACGGCATCTACTTAGGCCTTTAGTCTGTGGAGTATATAAACATACATTACTGGCATCGATAGTAAATCACCTGTTAATAACCCCATTAGGTCCATTAGAGATGCCGTAAGCGAAATTGACGTCGCATTCGCCGTACATAGGCAGGGAGAGTCTGACGAGGTCGCGGTCAGTGTCGGCCGCCGCGCTGCACCGCTCGCCGCGCCCCGGCACGTACATGACACCTCGGAACACGCCGCGGGGACGGTACGTCACCACCAGCTCTGTACCCTCACACTCTACGCTTACTGGAAGTCAACACATATCGTACAGTGATAACACTTCAATGAATGTTCGTAAAAATATTATGACTACGTTTGATGTCCACAGAAAAATTGGATTCAAATATGCAATAACATTTTAACCCATATCAAGTACAAATTTAGTTGTTGATTTTATTTTGCTAAATTTATAGCAGCCTTAGTCGCAACTGGGAGGTTACTTGTATCCGACCGGATAGCGACCACCGTACACTGGTGCTAAAACCTGCCACAGTGGCCCACCTTGTGTGGCTCGCATTCCAGGGTTAGCCAGTGTATATCCGGTTTTCCCCAGGGGGCTTGCCCCCTGATCCTCACCCTTTTCCCATCCCTTTTTCCTTCCCCTCGCCCTTGGCCCTTTGGCAGGCTGGCATGATCTTGCCGACCTACGATGGACACATTGTTTATCGTTGGCCGACACTATTCTTGGATTGCGCTACACTTACCATCAGGTGTAGCGTAGTCACTTTGCCGAGCCAGGATAAAAAAAAAAAAAAAAAAAAACTACTACTACGCGACTTCAGAAACAATGGCGGGAGGTGTAGTGGGCGGGTCAAATGACTAAGTTCAGCTCAGCATAGTTTTTTTACGCGTATTATACCCAAGCTACATTCATATCTTGTATATAGGATTTATGGCTATAATGTAACAAATCATGTAGAGCTGTTTTTTTATTCCCGTGGCAGGTACAGTCCGTCTCAATAATAGTGCCTTTGGCTGCCTCTGGCATGCTCCTTGCTCGCGGCTCCGCCCGCGTGATTTGCTTTTCCCGGAATAAAAAGTAGCCTATGTCTTATTCTGATGTATAAGCTATATTATTGTAAAGTTTCATTAAAATCCATTCAGTAGTTTTTACGTGAAAGAGTAACAAACATACATCCATCCACCCATCCATCCATCCATCCATCCATACTTACAAACTTTCGCGTTTATAATATTAGTAGGATTTTAGGGACATTAAACGGTTAGATGTTAAGAATACGCAAGCTTAATTATTTTAAATGAATATGTAAACCTACAACCCACATCATTGCCCACAAATTGACTTAATAAGAGTGAAAGAAGAGAAACAATAGGTACATGACTAAATTCTTGGAATTTAAATTTAAATCAAGGCAGTGCAGATAGTTTTTGAACGGCCATTTTTATTTTTGATTAAAAAAGCAGAATATTTCAATTTCTGTGTAGCATTATAAGTGTCTGCAAGACAGAGCGGTACTCGCGCCCCGGCATTACTTTTACATATATTACTTACTATTAAGGCACATAACTCGTCTGTAGTAGGCAGCCCCTGATATTCTTCGTAGTAGCCACGAGCCGGTGGTGACGAGGTCTTCGCTGTGCAAGTCACACACACCTCGCACACCGTCTCTGCTCTCACTGGGTGGTATCCACGTAAACCCTCGGCAAATGAAATGCTCCTCTATTTCACACGCCTTTTTGCACTATAAATAAAAATACTTTGATTTGAAAAGTGCACCTTACAAAATTATAATCAGTAGCTGGGATGATTGCTGGTCTAAAATGTATTACTTGACCTTTTAGTATCTGAAAATAATGGCCGCAACCATTGATCAATGGCCGCAACGCATCTCCACTCGCGACTCCGAGTTACTTCACGCGTATTTTAAAATGTACAATTTTATTATCTTCCACGTTTCCATACTTGAGAACAAACTATATTTGTCGAAACATTTACGCAAATCAAAATAATTTCAACATAAATGGTACGTCAAAGTATCAATATTATGATAGCATAGGTCAACCAGTTAGTAAGTTGCCAGATTCATTTCTCTTTTGGATAAGCTAAAGGAAGTCGACTTCAAAGAAAGACAATCGATGCTGACAGACAATTGGTGTTTGTTTTAAATGAATCTACGACACTTCCGCTGCAAACGAACTGAAGACGCAACTATACTTTTATGAAGCAATGGATGAAGATATACTGGTGAATATATAATGCATGAATTGTATTATAATCTTGCTTAGCGCTTGTTCCACTAGCTCTAAGTAAATGCTACTTACCAAATAAAATAGGACACGTTCAAATACAAAAGTGACTGATAAACTGAAAGAAAGATGGCTTCTAGGTACTTTCAAAAATAACCGCCTTACGTTGATAATTTGTGGTTAAATCTTACTCGAATTTTGTGAAACAGGATCTAAATATTAAACTATAATGCGACAATTTATGAGTTTGTGAGTTTAAATATTTGTGATTTTGGATGTTTGATAAGTGGTAGAGCCACGCTGTAGACTGTATTGTCTACAGCATGAATGGGCTGGCTCGACCGTGTCGTTACCACTGTCTCACAGAAAACCGACGTAAAGTAGCGGCTTTCTGCTGTGTTTCGTACGGTGAGTGAGATATCCGGAAGCCCAAATCCCCTCCCCTTCCCAATCCCTAATTATCCCTTTCCTCTAAAGTCGGCAACGCGCCCATGACTCTTCTGGTGGTGGGCGTACATGGGCGGTGAAGATCAGTTACCATCAGGTGACCCACTTGCTCGTTTGCCGGCCTATGCTATAAAAAAAGGACGCATGCCACTTGTAAAGACGTAAGACGGGGCAAGGATGCGGTGTCTCATCCGAGTATTTTCATACAGCTTCATTTGATTTTCGTAGCTGAGAATTCTCCATTTAAGAATTTCGAAAATACCTATATATCAGTTGGGGAATAGAGAGGGGAGTTTAAGCTGTTTCAATATCACTGATCGCCTAAAATACAACTGCAATGTACCTTCAATTCAATTGATTCACGTATTTAACTATACCACCTCTGAGCGCCCCAATTCATGCTGCAAAGTTTCTAGACAAATCTGGCCATAATACGGCTCTAGCATTTATGATGGTTGTGCTTCGAAAAACCAGTTATTTTCCCATCGAACACGACATCTTGACGTAATTTCTGTTATACGTAAATTATGTATATTAACAACATCATTTTGCAACAAATGGTCATCATTATTTGCACGTCAAATCCTAACAATCAACTTCTATTGACCTGAATATCAATTTTTATTCTGATTATAATAATCTTGTATTGTTTTAAACGAACAGTTTTTACTTTCGTTTATGATAATTGTGCATCCATTATGCATTTTATGTAACTGCATGTACTTGTAACTTAGTACCTGTTAGCTATGCAAAGTACAGATAACGCCGCCATAATTCTATTTTAATGTGTATACCTCACAACGTTTGTTATGTAATGTAAAAAAACTGGAAAACGACCAGGAAAATTACAACAATTATACTGCCAACTCACATCATCTTTGGTATAATTCTTAAATGTGTAATCCACGTGTTTCAACGTTTGATCATTGTATTCTTCGTACGAACATCTGTCGATTTTTCTTAAATCTGAAACAATAATGAATTATATTTAAATAAATAAATAAATAATAAATACACCCAACAGTCACATACAAAGTCCTGAACCCACAGTAAGATACGAGTCTTGTGTCTTGGGTATCAGGAACTACGAGACTTTCGGTCTCACAACACCCAGACCCCGAAACAAATATTTGTGGATCACACTTTTGGTGCGGGGATCGAACCCGCGGCCTCTCGCTTCACAGCCGGCTACTCGCCCGCTGCGCCACGGAGGCTGTCAATCGTTTCAATTTATACTCATAAAATATTATTGTAAGTTTTAGTATAAGAAATTTTAACATATAAGAACATATTTATAAGAAATTTAGATATAGTAGATTTAAAGCCTTTTAGCGTTGTAAAATTAAATAATGAAACCAAAATTATATATTTTATTCCCCACATTTTTTTTACAGAATTTGTATATTTCCAAATAGCTACTATTTAATGATTTCTTACGTTTACGCGAATACAATACAATACAATACAAAAACTCTTTATTGTATAACCAATAATCACTTAAAATAAATTAGCATAGGACTACTTAATGGTTTTACAATGGGCGGTCTTATTGCTACGAGCGATCTCTGCCAGACAACCTTTGGATGGACAGAAATTGAAGTAAAAGAAGTCACGGTGGTGTACAATAAAGAGAGAGAGAGAGACTGAGAGACAAGGATATCGTAATTGTAATAAATTTAATTAAATAAATGTATAGTAAACTAAAATACTAATACATACATATATAAAATGTCAAATATAATATATACTAATACATATAACCAATATTAAAGAAATGTTACACATTGAAATAAAACGAATTTGAAACGAGGCTGAAAAGCCTTCGAAACGTCGGGACCAAAATAAAATTAAAAACCGCGATAAAATCCGTTTAAATTCGTTTTATTTCAATACCTACTATTTTATATTTTCAAATACCTAAATTAAACGTAATTTAATATAACTACGTATATATTATAGGAACTTACAGTCGTGTCTACATTGATTCTCGATATAGAAAGTGTAATAATTAGACACTCTATATGACTCTGGCTCGGTGAACTTGTCTTCTGCGTTGAGAAGGCAGCTCCCAATTTTCGAATCTGATGCTTGTATATACTCGGCATCGAATGTGCCATCGGGTCCTATCCATTGCGCTGACCTAGAAGACGTTTTCTAAACTAAATTGTCTATTTCTGCCGCCAAGCAACAGTGTGTAAGTACTGTTGTGTTTCGGTTCGAAGGACATTGAAGCCAGTGAAATTACTAGGCATTATGAGACTTAACATCTTATGTCTCGGGGTGATGAGCGCATTTCAGTGCCATGCTTTGTAATTCAAAGCTTCTGTTTATGAGTAGGCGTGGTGGCACTTACCATCAGGCGAGCGCCTTACTCGTCTCGTCAATCAAATAAAAAATATTGTATAAGAAATGTCACATAAATATATCAATGCATACTAACTTTTCTCACACGTAAATGTTAATTGTTTATGTGTGTCTTCACTATAACACATTGTCTCGTATGGTGAGACCCAATGAAAAGAAAAGTAATTTTTTCTACCCATTTTCACGAAGATCATTGTAGCATAAAGAATAGACATCCAGCTTTCGTGTTAGTTCATGACTTATTTTAGCAAAAACTTTAAACAATTGCTTATATTATTCATAATTCTGTGAGTTATGTTTTTATAATTATAGGTAGTTTGAAATGCCATAATTATCTGATATCATGTCTCTTGTCCGACATGATAACTTCAAATTATTTTGTTGATGAGGTAGGTCAGTGTCGATCTACCAGAATTATAGTGGCGGAACTATTAAAATATAGACAATCTATAAAAAATAACAATACTAGCCCTATATTGTACATCGTGCCACTGCTGGGCACGTGTCTCCTTTACTGAATGAGACGGGGTAGGCCTTAATCCACCACGCTAACCTAATGCGGGTTGGCCGACTTCATATACCATTGAAATCCTTATAAACAACTTCTCAAGTATACTGGTTTCCACACAATGTTTCATTACCTTTAACGGCAAGCGATAGTTAACAATTAATACACACAAAATCAAACACAAAAAAAAAAAAAAAAAAATATTTAGCTTATATATATACATACCTGAATGCCCTATCTCTATCTGGAGAGAGAACAGCATCATAGCACTCCTTAATTGTTGCATTAGAAATCACTTTTAAATGAGAACTTTCTGCATGCAGGTGATATCCTGGAGTGGTTTCTACTGCCCACCATCGTATACTGCATTCTTCTGACACTAAGTAAATGAACATCATATAGTTATTAAAGCAGTAGAGTCTTTTCTTTTAACGGAATCTAAATAATGTATACTTTACATTTATGGATTCAATAAATACTTAGAATTTGTGCTACACATATGCTACATGGATTTCGATGTAATTACTATTAGGTACGTTAAAACTCCAATAAACACAATTAGGTTATAAAACCTTTGAATCCTAGAAAAAACTATTGCAGAAATAATTTTGCAAGGGCGGAGCCGCGAGCAAATGCTGCTTGAATAATACGTAATATGTAAGTTTAAACAAAACCATTACATGAATCTGAAGAAAACCAAAAATTAAAAGAGTTCTGGGGGCTACTTCTTATTTCTATAAAGACCACCAAACGATCAAACAGGTCACGTGATAGTAAGTAATGTCTATCACACATAAAGGTCGACACTGATCCACATAAGGCGTATCAGAGTGTGTTAAACAAGTAACAACGTCCTATTTCATCAATATGAAAGACAGGTATAATATGTTTTAACTGGTCCCTATTTCGTGTCATTCTCTAACAACTGTATATTTGGTAATCTCACATTGCAAACAGATCTTCTTGAAATACGTAGCGTCGCTGTCCACTTTCAGCTGAGGTTCAGGTGTGTCGGCGACACCGAGGCAGTTGCCTTTAGCATGTGCCACGACCACGGCCGCACAATCATCCAGGTCCCTGCACTGCGCGAGACAGGCTCCCGTCAAAGACTCCTCTTCACCGCTGGCGGAGTACACGAACACCGGAGCCGCCCTCTCTGACGTCACACCTGACCATCGCACGAAGCTTAACTTGCGACCGCCACCGCATTGGCTCTCACAGCCTGTGAATAACACAGAATTATATAGAAACAAATTCCACACTGACTACAAAGTTTACTAATCAATCCATTAGGATACATAGCGAATTGTGTATGAACCTCCTTAATTTGTGTACATACATAAGCTCGTGCCTGTATTCCTGAAGGGATAGGCACAGGTGCAACGTGTACTACACCCACGTTTTGTCGAGATTACTTCCGTCTCATGATGTGATAGGGGGTAAGCCTGTCTCTATGCCAGGCACAAATTCCCATCCTGGGAAGTTCATGTATGATTTTTCGAATGGAAAATTTAAACACAAATTATGTTTATCTGACTTGGGAATTGACCCCAGGACCTCACGGTTTTCAGCCTTAGCACGCTGCAGAAAAGCATCAAAGATAAAGTTATATGCAGATAATGTGTATTGAATAAGTACATATGAATTCGTAGAGAAGGAAAACCCAGGCTTATATTAGCCAAGCGTTACCTCCGGCGATTGAATGACGAGACGAGCAAGGCGCTGGTACCAATCCAGACGGCCTCTCTCATACGAGGGACCTACCACCATGGGTACTTACTTACTTAGATAGAATAGGTATTCTTTATTGCACACCAAATAAAGTAGGTAACTTAAAAGCTAGGATCCTACAATAAGGGTGACACAATAGGCGGTCTTATTGCAACCGGTATCTTCTTCCAGACCTTAAATACCCTACCTACGACTATCCGGTGTTCGGCGTCATTATGATCTGTTATGTATTTCTAAGACAAATTGGTAGAGCCATTTTCACCTACTTACTTGAAAGAAGTCAAGTGCTTCATTATTAATTGGTACTTACTCTGAACAAACGCAAGGACTGCCAAAACTATTAATCCATATGCCTTCATAGCTGATCACTTCAACACTAAATTATTTAAAACTGTGCACACGACAATAATAATTCACAACACTGATCGGAGACATTCTAGAGACATTCCTAATATGATAGTGTTCAACAAATATTGAATTGAAAATAAAGTCGTTTGTGGGACATAAAGTAGTCGGATTTTGTTTGTTTCCAGAGGGAGAAGGATCAGCGGCGAGGTAGTTGAATTACCGTCCTAACTTGTAATACGGTATGGGTCTGTCTACGAATAACGTCCACACTCGCACCTGAACAAACATCACCTTGTGATTGGAACAGATATTCTCGATTTGAAAGACAAATTTGGAACAGTATAAAGTAATTATTTGGTTTGCTAGGATCGGTACCTAGTGCCTCTTTGGCTAATGCCTCCGCGACAATAGTTACGATGTTGCGTGACTCAGGACAAACGCATCAGAACTGCAAAAACGCGTTGCAAGTGTCGGCTATTGATGGACGGGTCTCCGCGCCTACTGAAATATTATGAAGTGCAACCGTCATGTGGTGGCCCCCACCACACACCTCTAACTACGTATAGTCGCGACCTTGCAGTTTATTATTATGGGTTTACAGACTACAATTTACAATAGAGAGACGAGTCGACGACAAACGACAGTGAAACCAAACTATAATAATGACGAACTCAATAAAGACGTGTTTTGCAATGCCGGAGCACGTGGGATTGGCCGCAAATAAAATATTACGTACCTAGTTGCGGATGTAGGATGGTAAGCACTTCCCAATATTAGCAACGTTTTCCGCAAAATTATTAAGAATTATAGGTATTCGCATCCGCTACTAGGACATCCATAGTCTTGAGAAAGATGGGAACGGCCTACCGTCTGTTTGCTAACAAACGTATTTTGAGTAGTAATGGTCAAAACGTGGTGTCCCTAAAACTTAATCATACAGTTTAAGGACAGCATTGACCACTTTTTGTTTTATTTCCACATAAAAATTTATGATAGATCATAAACTTTATATAAATGGGTCTTAATCGCGTAGTATTTGAAGGTATAAATACCTATTAGTTATTTGAGAGTTCATATAATCAACCCGTGACCACGGCCGATGCAACTCGGTCGAAACGTTGGGAAATAAATAAATTATTGGTATTTATACCTTCAAATACCACGCGATTAAGACCCGTTTAAATAAAGAAAAATATTTTGAGTGGTAGAGCCACGCTGTAGACAGTTTTGTCTACAGCATGAATGGGCTGTCTTGACCGGGTCGTTACCACTGTCTCACAGAAAACCGACGTAAAGTAGCGGCTTGCTGCTGCGTTTCGTACGGTGAGTGAGATATTCGGAAGCCCAAATCCCCTCCCCTTCCCAATCCCTAAAATTATCCCTTTCCTTTAAGGTCGGCAACGCGCCCATGATTCTTCTGGTGGTGAGCGTACATGGGCGGTGGAGATCATTTACCATCAGGTGACCCACTTGCTCGTTTGCCGACCTATGCTATAAAAAAAAGTTTATATAATATGTATACAAATCGAGAAAGCTTAAAATCATATATAAATCATAAAGTTTGAAGGTCAATTTCCCAAGTTTTTGATCACTATTTAAAATTAGTTTTTTTACATAACCGCCTTTTAATAAACGGGCGGGATTTTTGCCTAATCCACACTTATTGTGTTACATAATTGGACTCTAAACGAGCAATTAATTAGGCGAGTCACCTGTCCTGTTTTGACCTAGAAACTCAAACAATAATATATTCGTATCATTGTTATGTAAATACGGTCTGGTCAGTTGATGTGGTACTAATTTCGTTCTCGTAAACAGTATGCTAAATGACACCAATTATTTAAGTAACCAAATACAGAAGTAGGTATTCATAGCATAGGTAGTACTGGATCCAGAATAATTATAGGATGTTGTAAAATAAAAATACAGCGCATCTGGCCTGAGTTTTAGTATATGGTGTAAAGCCTGAACCGAGCTAGCCAATCGCCGTTTTGTCACTAGTAGAGGAGTCTGTGTCCAGCAATGGGTCATGTATATTATTAGATAGACGCAAGTCTGAAGAAGATAGCCTTTGTGGCGCAATGCGTGAGTAGCCAGCTGTGGAACAAGAGGCCGTAGGTTCTATTCCCGCACCGAGATAAATCGACGTGGATCCACAAATATTTACTTCGGGTCTGAGTGTAGTTTCTCTCCAGAAGAGATGACGTCAGGCAGGTGGCCGGTCGTAAAAACTATAAGCCAATTCTTTCTATATCATGTGTTAAAAGGCATGTTGCGACCCCACTGCGAGTGGGATAAGGGGAAGAAGTCTTAAGTCTAAATTTATACGATAAAAAATACATCGAATATAGTGCGGCTTCATTTGTAACTTTTTTTTTTTTTTTTTTTTTTTTATTGCCTTAATAGGCAGACGAGCAAGCGGTCCCACCTGATGGTAAGCGGTTACCGCCGCTCATGGACATCGGCAATGCCAGGGGCACAGCCAAGCCGCTGCCTACCGTTGAAGGAATACTCTTTTTAAGCCTCGTTTAAAGAAGGACATGTCATAGCGCTCGGGAAACACCGAGGCAGGGAGTTCATTCCAGAGCTTACACGTGCGTGGTATAAATGAGCGCTGGAAACGTACGGTGCTAGATCGCATGGTTTCCAGGTAGTACGAATGAACTCTACTGCGGTGCCGGGTAGTGCGATGGTAAAATGGTGATGTTGGTACCATCTTAAACAGTTCCTCAGAGCACTCCCCGTGGAACAAACGATAGAATACGCAGAGAGAACCAAAGTCTCTCCGCGTTCCTAAAGGTTCCAAGTTATCCGTGAGACTGGGGTCCCCGACGAGTCGAATAGCCCGCCTTTGTAAGGAGTCAAGTGGGTCAAGCAGGTATTTGGGGGCTCCTGCCCAGAGATGAGAGCAGTACTCCACGTGGGGCCGTACTTGAGCTTTATAGAGCGCAAGTCTATGGCCCGGCGTGAAGTATCGTCTCGCTCTGTTCAGGATACCCAGCTTTTTGCCAGCCAATTTGGCTTTGTCCTCCAAATGACTCCTGTACTGGACTTTACTGGATATTTCGACGCCGAGGATCCCAATACTCTCGGAAACCCGGAGAGGTACTCCTTGGAACTGTGGCGCTATGACAAAAGGGTCCTTCTTTGCAGTGAACGCGCAAACTTGTGTCTTCATGGGGTTGAATTGAACCAAGTTCTTTTCCCCCCATTCCGAGGCCCGCCCCAGAGAGCTCTCGATTTCAGACACAAGTTGAGACCGTCTTTCCTCCACAGTACTCCGAGGAACATTCTGATGGCCGATGTATCGCGCGTCACTCGTACTGTCATCTGCATAGCAATGTATGCCGTCTATAGACAGCATATCATTGATATGCAAGATGAAGAGAGTCGGCGAAAACACCGAGCCCTGTGGAACGCCAGCATTAACGGACAGAGTCTCGGAGCAACAGCCGTCTACGACGACTTTGATGCTCCGACCATCCAGGAAGCTAGCGATCCACTTGCAGAGTCCCTCGGGGATCCCGTAAGATGGTAACTTCGATAGAAGGGCTCTATGCCATACTCGATCGAACGCCTTCGCGATATCTAGGCCAACAGCCATAGCCTCACCCCTGCCCTCCAAAGCCTCAGCCCAGCGATGAGTGAGGAATACAAGAAGATCACCAGCTGACCGACCGTGACGGAAACCGTATTGTCGATCACTGATCAGCTGGTGCTCTTCAAGATAACGTAACAACTGGGCGTTGATTACTCGCTCGATGATTTTGGAGAGCAGGGATGTGACCGCTATCGGCCTATAATTTGAAGGGTCCGACCGGTCACCTTTTTTAGGGATCGGATGGACATGAGCTACCTTCCACGAGGTTGGGACCTTGTTGGTATAATAGGAAAGACGGTATAGGCGCGTGAGAACGGGGGTCAACTCAGGGGCGCACGTTTTAAGAACCACCGCGGGGATGCAGTCTGGTCCACTCGACTTACGAATGTCGAGAAGCCTCAATTCCCTCCTGACCGCACGCTGGTTTATGCGGATTTTGGGCAGGGAGAACTCGCACCGGGGGATGTTCGGCGGTGTGGCTCCTCGATCATCCAGAGTCGAGTTCGAGGCAAAGGATTGAGCCAAAAGATCAGCCTTTTCCTTTGCACTGTGGGCCAGACTGTCATCAGGCTTACGCAGTGGCGGGAGACTTGACCGGCAGAAGTTACCATGGACAGCTTTGGCAAGCGACCAGAAAGCACGGCTTCCAGAGGGGTAGCTCTTCAGTCGCTCGCCAATTCTGCCAATGTGTTCCGCCTTGGCCTTGACTATAGCCCTCTTGTTGAACCTAGAAGCAGCATTATATTTCCGCTTCTCCTCTTTGGCATTCGGATCTTGACGTTTTCTGGCGTCAACCCACGCCTCGTATGCGGACTGCTTTAGGCGCGCAGCTTCGGCGCAGGTATTATCATACCAGGGCCGGCTACGACGCCCGGCGGGTATTTTGGTGTTGGGGATGAACATATCCATCCCCGAGAGCACCACGTCCCTAACAGAGTCCGCACAAACGTCAAGATCTTCCGAGGAGAAGCAGAGCTGCTTCCATGGGTAGGACGCAAAGAATTCGCGAAGTCCATCCCAATCTGCTGACCCATACCGCCAGACCCTGCGAGTCCCAGTGGCAGAAACGCGATCGCGATACATAGCAGGGGCTGTCGAACGGATCAGGCAGTGGTCAGATGTCCCTAGAGGGGCGTCGACCACCACTCTGTATCCGTCAGGGTGTGTAGTCAGCAGAAGATCCAACAAGGAAGGCTCGTGGGTCTCAACATCAGGAACACGGGTGGGCTGCGTTACCAGTTGAGTGAGACCATAAGCCAAGGCCATTTCATAAACAGTCCGACCCGGGAGGTCGGTGGTCCGCGACCCCAGCCACTCAACGTGATGAGCATTGAAGTCGCCAAGGACCACCACCTCCGCGGATGGGAACTGTTCAAGAATTTGGTCAGTCCCCACTTGAACGTTCTCAAATAAGTAAGTAGACCCCACTTCACTGGCATGGGACCTGTAGAGGCATGCGTAGATTCGGGTACGACCCCCATGGTCTATACAAAGCCACAATATCGACAGGTCCCGATGCTCGAGGCCCCGAAGGCGGCGACAACAGATATCACCCCTAACGAAAACGCACACCCCGGCCTTACGCTGGAATGAGTGCTCCAATACGTAGCCGGGGTAGTTTAAGTACGATGTATCATCAGGGGTAGATATCTGAGTCTCCGTTAAAAAGAGCAGGGCAGGCCGTGCCGTCTCAAGGTGGTGATGTACGGCATCGAGGTTGCTGTGTAGACCCCTAACATTGCAGAAGTCCACTCCTAATGTGGATCCAGTTTCCGCCGAGTAAATACTTCTCTTTTTTTTGACCTTCATATTTTTTTTATATTATAAAAGAGTAGGAAGGGATATGGATGTGTGTAGTGGGCTCAGTACGGCACCCGGATAAAAAAGGGCGGAGCGTGATGCGAGACGGGCACGTGGGTAATGTGAGGAGCTGGCACGGCGCACGGAAGGGCCCCCGATGCCCCCCCGTGTACAGGCGCCGGGATCCACTCCAGTCTCCCACTCTGGCACGACGACTGTACAACGGGATTTTCGCCGGTTGGTGGGACAGCTTCCCGGGAAGGGAGTTTGAAAGTGTGAATTCCCGGGTTCAGGTCCCCTACTGACCGGCAGGCGGCCGGCGGCGACCGTTCCCATCGGGTCTCCCTGTACCCCGCGTCAGCCCCTCACGCCCATCGTGCCGACCAGGCCTTTAGCACCGCATGTTCCGGGTACCGTGTGAAACCACCAACACGGAGAGGAAAGGACAGGGCAGGAACGGCTATCCAACCCTTCCACCGAAACGCATTACTGCTTGGCGGCAGAAATAGGCAGGACGGTGGTACCAATCCGCTCGGGCCAAGCGCCGAGCAAAATACACATCCACTCAGTGCTTAGCCCTACCACCAGTGACGGGAGAGAAGGGGTGGGACTAGGACACCATGACCGCGGAGAGAGGGGAAGGTATGCGGCAATGGAGGCTCAAGGGGCCAGGGTCGCGTACCCAATCATTCTATGTGGCAACCGGACAGATTAACACAAGAATGACCCTCTGACCATAATGACTGATTGCACTGGTGGAATAATCTCTGTCACAAGATTATCCCACCAGTGGGCGGTGGGGTCGTCACGTCCCTACGCCTTGTTACCTAGTCGGACTTTATGGATAGAGAACTCCCACCCATCGTAGCGTAGTGTAGCCGACTGCGAAACAAGACGTCGTAGATTCAATTCCCGCACCGAAATAAATACTTATGTGATCCACAAATATTTGTGTCGTGTCTGGGTGTTGTGGGACCGCAAGTTCTTTATAATTTCTGACACCCATGATAGAGGTTTAACTTAGTGAGGAGATGACTATGTCTGACCACAGAACACAGGAATATGTGTGACTATTGGGTGTATTTATTATTTATACTCCTGAATCATCACAGCAGGATTTTCCTACCAATTATCGTTATATCGTGTCGTATTATGCTGCTTATCAAATAAATGTGCAAACATAAAAATCACACTGACATGCATACCGGAAGAAAGATTACTTGGGACAATGATATATTATGCTACACTTGGTACATTAAGGTGCTGCCACACCGGTGTTAGAAAATGTTACATTTTATAACACCGATGTGGCAGCATCATTTAGTAAACATTTCTTAACAATTTGTAACATTTTGTAACATTTCTTAAAACATTTTATAACCGCAGGCGGCGGTACTTTTGAGAGCGCCGCCGTCAAAGAAGCCGTCAAAGAAGAATGTTCAGAAATGTTAGAAAATGTTAAGAAATGTTATAAAATGTTAAGAAATGTTATAAAATGTTAGATTTAATGTTAGAAAATGTTTGTAAACATTTTATAACATCGGTGTGGCAGCACCATTAAATAGCTTGCTTACAGATTCATTATGGGTAAAACTTAGTCGAACATTGTGGAACGTAAGGGTTATATTTATATGGAAGGAATCTACATAATAACTAAGAAATACTGTTCTTTCTGCTTGGCGCAATCCCGGCCCTTGCCCTTATGATTTGACGGTGGATTTAGTATTATTCGAAGCGTCCCAGAACGTTCTGGCCCCACAACCAGCAACGAGAACAAAGTTTTGTCATTACCTTGCTTGTCTGTTAATCAGGAGAGTGTACCACGTTCAGGTGAGGTTGGCTTTTGGCCTAATATGTTGGTTGCCCTCTTACGCTCCCAAATACTTGCAATTTTTTATTTCATTGAATGACGAAACGAGCAAGGCGCTCGCCTGATGGTAAGCGTCACGCCTGCCCATAAACAGAAGCAACAGCACACATAACTTTGGATTACTTTGAAGCACTGCCTGGCACCGAGTAATACAAGCCTCATAATGCCCAGTAATTTCACTGGCTTCAATGTCCTTCAAACCGAAACACAACAGTGCTTACACACTGTTGTTTGGCGGCAGAAAAAGACAAAGCGGTGGTACCAACCCAGACGGCCTCTCGCATATGAGGTACCTACCACCTTGTATAAAATAAAACATATACACACGACTATTTGGTGCATACAAATAAAACACAATACTCGTACTGTTACATAATTCACGAGACCTCAGTCCTTGTTACGTATAAGTGCGTATATCATACTTGTATGACTTTTTAATTTGCACGATTAGAGCAAGACAACTTCCTTCTACATGTTTAGTCAAATAAATATCAAGGCAGCGATAGCTCAGCCAGTGGTACGAACTGTCGAGACGAAACTTGCAGGTTCGAAACCCAAAGTACACACACATAACCTTTCCAAGTTACGTATGTATTTATTAATTATCGCTTGCTTTAACGGCGATGGAAATATCGCGAAGAAATTGCACACCTGATAATTTCTCCAAAAGAATTTCATAGGTATGTAAAATCTGCCATTAGGCTAAAGTAGTGGACCACGGTCTAACCCCTCTCATTCAGTAGCCAAGCCCATGCCCAGCAGTGGGAAGTGTATAATACAGGCCTAGTTTTATTTATTAGAACGACTTATGCCTAGCAAAAGATATATGGATAAATAGATAGATATCTGGAGGACCAAAAACCCTTCCTCTTCCGAGTCCCTTAATTTTGCTTTTCAAAGACGGCATCGTGTCATCAATTGTTATGTTATTGTGAGTTTCCATGGGCGGTGGCTATCTCTTACCATCAGGTGACCCACTTGATCATTTGCCAGTCTCTGAATAAATCATAGTTCTGTTAGTTGACTGATACCACATTAGGTATACAATAAATAATTACACATAGGTACCTACTAGGAAATTAGGGGTATTTAAAACATGAAAAGATATTGCATTGTTTAAAGCATTTAATATATTTCTCGATAAACAGCAAACGCAAATCAATGCTAACAAATCGTGCTTATGATTTTACAACAAAAAATATTGTGCAAGAGTCGAAAATTCACGCGCAAACTGCCAACATATTAATAACGTTATATCGCTATGCACTGTTCATACAAAAATAAACTTCAGGTACAAAGACAATACTTTGGTTGGATTTTTTTATATAACATTGTATAATATTTAACATTCAATAGATTTTCTTTTACATTTTCTTCCTTACAATTCAGGAAAGTCTTAATGACGTCGACTAAGATAATCAATTATCAAGGAAGAAACTTTATATATTAATCGATCGTCTTGTATATTATGTTTTATCGAGTTCACACGGTTCGGTTTTGATTCAACAGCTAAATCGAATTCGACTTGAACCGTCAGAACAGACTTTCAATCGAATTGATCAACAAAAAATAAAAAAAAATATTCAAATCAGCTGATCAAATAAAAAAATAATCTAACCATGTGAACACGATTTCGCGGATAATGTTAGAAACGGGTAAACTTAGGTTCACCCAATGCTGACTGGGTAATGTTTGTTTGGTTACACATATACGTTACATGAACTCGTGTCTGAATCCCTGGGGTAGGCAGAGCGGCAACTAGTGTACCCACGGGGCGCCAACCTTATTTCTGTCCCGACACGATAGAAGGCGGGTCTATCAACAAATTTAGCACAAATTTCAAGCTTGAGAAACTCCTGTCTAATTTTCGAAAATAACATCTTAAAAAATTTCTTTTTCCCATAGTACTTAGGTAATCTTGGTTCTAACCTTACCCCTCTTTCTAACATTACCCGTGACATTTATACACGGTTAAATTTTATATACCACTATTGTGGTTTTTTGGCATAATAGTTTTTCTTAGTTTAGTGAAGTTTTAACTGCTTTAATGCTTTACAATGCAAATGTCCATGCAACTATCTATATCTCGCACTATCCTATGCAAAGGTTTAAAACTTGCACCAAAAATTATTCAATTGTATAAAAATTTTCATGTTTCCAAATAATTAATGATATTCAATTATTTTGTACTAGGGTCACATTGACGTTGTGCTAGATTTAAATGTGCAAGCAGCTCATACCGCTCAAGCCCTAGCAAATAAAAAATATTCCAATGTACAGACGTGTGTGTAGTGCCTACCTTTATTTTCAGTCATCGTGGGTCATATACAATAATTATTTTATTGTTTGAACGTCACTCGTCGCAAGTTGCAGTACCATCTCGAGTGCTCACGTTAGTGATTTCGTTCCTATAGCCTTTTATTAGTACTATAGTAATATTCTGCCATACGTTTATTAAAAGACCGTAAGTGAATAAATAAATAGCGCAGCGTTAGAAGTCCACCTACAAGGTGGACAGATGACCTGATAAAGATCGCAGGAAGTCGCTGGATGCAGGCCGCTTCCAACAGGTCGGTCTGGAAATCTTTGAGGGAGGCCTATGTCCAGCAGTGGATGTCTTATGGCTGATGATGAAGTGAATAGGCCTTATTTTGACCAATGGTCAAATACGAAGGAAATAATGTACATAAAAAAGAATGATTTAAATTATAAATTATTAGGGACTTTAGTGCCAACTTTTCGGCGGAATTTACCCAAAAAAAAATTGATATATAAAAATAAGATGACACAGTTTTAAAGGACATTAATTGGGAATCTTTTAACCATCATTCAAAATTTGGTTTATTCACTTACCTACGTTTTAATAAACGGATTGCAGTATTCAATCTGTATAGTACTAATTAGTTGCATTTTAGACATTATTTTTATAACAGAGGTCGGCAAACGAGCAAATGGTTCAGCTGATGTGATCATCCATATCATCCACAATATCCAAGGTATTAAGGACACGTTGCCGACCTTATAGGAAAGGTATAATTAAAGGATTGGCAAGGTGAGGAGGTATGGGCCTTCGGAAATTGTAGTTCATAATAATAGGCACAATATAAAAAATATGTTCTTCTAAGTGTGCGCGTTTTCGTGAAACACTCAGAGAGTAGTTGCATGTTTGAAAAAACGCCACTTGAATTTTTGGTCTTATTCGTGGTTAGATACACTCGTGCTGTCCGTTTATACACGCCCATGATGCAGGCACTACCGATGTGCGTAAGAAAATATTAAGTTATGCGCTTCGGTGATCTTCGGCTATTTTCGAAATACGAATTAGTGATGATAACGACCTAAAACAAATCTTTACTTAGAAAATATACTTAATTTTCTCTTGTGCGAACGCCCGGATGCGAATAGCCGGGCATTTATTGCATATTCGTAATAATTCGCAAAAACCAAGAGAGCCGAAGCGCATATTTAAAATCGTACTAATTATGTACACAAATAACAATAAATAAAAGTATCGTATACAAGGAAAAATAATCCTATAAACTGCCTCTAAAAAATCTAACTAGATTTATAGATTGGACATAATTAAGCAAAAAGGAACCAACCCACAGCAAGTTCAAATGGAGATACTGATTTTGTCTTACTACTACTTACTAACTTTGTCTACTTACTAAATTCAATAAGTTAATTTTATCTCGTAGTTATTTGGAAAATCGGGCATGAAATGTATTCCATGTACGATTTTGCAAAAAAATACAATATTAAAATCAATTGAAATTAATGAATTTAGCAAAACAAAATCAGTATTTCCATTTGACCTTGGTGTGGATTGCTTCCTTTTTGCGTAACTAGGTCTGATCGTCATAACATATACGCGAACTCATTAATATTGTGCATAAATTACAAATAATAAAAATCAACATGGAGTTACAAAAAATTTGATCAGTTTTACGAATTAATTATATTTTTTTCTTAATTTATCATATACATACTACATTCTATATTAAACGAATACAGAGTATCAAAAAATACCAAAAGGTCATCATAATATTTAGAGTATTTGGCAATTTACCAACGATAGTAAACGTTTATTGAGTATCAACATACAATGAATTGCGCCGGCGTCGCGCACGCTAAATCTGAAGTGTGTATAATTTAACATACTTCAACATAATTATATTTACTATTTCTGTGGATTTTTAACTAATTATATAATTAAATGGACCCAATATACATATGTAATTACGAGAAATATTCCACCATAATTTGGATGAAAATACGAAATGATATTTCAACCCACATCAAGTAAAAATTAAGATATTGATTTTATTTTGCTAAATTCATTATATTTCAGTTGGATAAATACCGTATCTATTTTAATCATAAATAAATCATTCCCCATGATCATTCATCATTTCATCATTATATTCTGCAAAATAGAACGAATGAATTATTGATCTAAATTAATGAATTTAGGAAAATAAAATGAATACATTTCTCAATTTTTACTTAACGTGGGTTGAAATTAGCAAATAACTTGCGTATTTGCATCCATTTATGGCTTTACCTACATACATTAGTTTTATTATATTTCATAATAAATAATGTACCTCAATCGCAGGTTAAAGATGTATAACATTACACATACATTTAATACTGCACATACGCAACGAGCCGACGCAACGCTACGAAGACTAACATCTTATGTAATTTTTAACTTTAATTATACTGATTACACGTCACAACCTATAAATATTACATGTTTACAAGAAAATGGTAACAAAAAAAATCAAATAATTTACCAACAAAAAACCTTCATTAAATTAATAACAAAATAATAAAAATAACCAATATTACAACAAATTAATATGATACCGTATTCAGGTACATCAACAGAAAAAAAAATGGCTTTGGCAAGCTGACTTTGTTTTTATATGGCGGGAAAAATGCCACCACGGTCGAATAAAAAGGAATTACATACCATAGTGAATTATATTATATTTTCATTATATTATACATATATATTTGTTCATTTTTTATCAATTCATGCCTATAAAGTATAAACTAAAAAAAATCCGATTTCAAAGAAGAAGGAGACCCAATTCAACTTTATTTTATATCAAACGCGTAGTCCTCCACTAATGTGCACCATTTGGATATTCTTTTTTTGTACCATAAGGTTTATATAAACTTGGTCAAGATTGATTATGGATTACGACAGAAAAAAATTGAGAACACTTCAACGAACAAAATGGCTTTGCGTTTTGTATTTGCAAGTGTTGATTCTTGGAGACGGTTTTTAAGTTGTAGTTCTATTTTATTTTGTTTTCTTTATAATCAATTAAAATACAATGAGCACCCCTCACTCCAATGAAACCCGCCTATTGTATTTTTTTTATTAAAACTGTAATAATATTACTTTTTTTACAATAGCCAACCGACATAGTAGTCCACGAGCTCACTGTATGATTTTCACGTACATCTGTTTTTTTTTTAATGAAAATGCATTATTTATTAATGCATACGTAAGTTAGCAGAGGTAATTTATTTAAAAACTTGTTTTATTTTATTCGGCAAGAATTTAACTACCAAGCAGATGGCAGGACACGGACGTCCTCGGCCCATTTTTTTTTATCCGAGCACGACAAAGTGACTGCACTACGCTAACCGTCAGGTAGTAGTGAGTAGTCCAAAAAACTAGCGACCACCGACAAACAATGAGTTTATCGGTAGTTACCAGAATCATGCCGGCCCCAACCAACCATCTAGTCATGTCGCAAGCCCCTCGGGAGAACCAGATATAACACTGGGTGATCCTGGAACGCGATCCATACAAGACGTGTGGATCACTATGGCAGGTGTTAACACCATGTGTACGGTGGTCGCTATCCGGGCGGATATGAATATCCTACCACCAGCAATGTTTGCAACCCATGTTTCTTCTGCTTGCTTTGCCATTAGCGACCTTACTCCACTGTATTTTGTATGAAAATACTCAGAAGAGGCACCGCGTCCTTGCCCCGTCTTACGTCTTTTCAAGTGGCATGCGTCCTTTTTTTTTAATAGCATAGGCCGGCAAACGAGCAAGCGGGTCACCTGATGGTAAGTGATATCCACCGCCCATGTACGCCCACCACCAGAAGATCATGGGCGCGTTGCTGACCTTAAAGGAAAGGGATAATTAGGGATTGGGAAGAGGAGGGGATTTGGGCTTCCGGATAAACGCAGCAGCAAGCCGCTACTTTACGTCGGTTTTTTGTGAGACAGTAACGACCCGGTCAAGCCAGAAGCGTCATACGCTATTGAATGCTTTTTTTTCTAATCTTTATATTATTCGTCCGTGGTGGCGAGGTATCAAAGCTTATAAGAACATTAAGC
This sequence comes from Amorpha juglandis, assembly GCA_949126905.1. Taxonomy (NCBI): domain Eukaryota; kingdom Metazoa; phylum Arthropoda; class Insecta; order Lepidoptera; family Sphingidae; genus Amorpha; species Amorpha juglandis. Next base: position 13,452,670 of record OX421374.1, on the reverse strand, counting down.
GGTGGGAATGCGGTCCCTCAAGTATGAGAGCACAGAGGCGGTCCCTTTGGCCAGGATGGCGTGCCGAGGCTGCCGAAAACAGTTGCCCATTATCTCCAGAGTTCTGCAAAGGTAATTAAACATGTACAGTGCTACGGTTAAAGTCACATGCATTCGATAAATTCCGTTTTCTAAGAATTAATGTTTTTTTTTATCCTGGCTCGGTAAAGTGACTACGCTACACCTGATGGTAAGTGTATCGCAATCCAAGAATAGTGTCGACCAACGATAAACAATGTGTCCATCGTAGGTCGGCAAGATTATGCCGGCCTGCCAAAGGGCCAAAGGGGAGGGGAAGGAAAAAGGGATGGGAAAAGGGTTAGGATCAGGGGACAAGCCTCCTGGGGAGAACCGGATATACACTGGCTTACCCTGGAACGCGACCCACACATGGTGGGCCACTATGGCAGGTTTTAGCACCAGTGTACGGTGGTCGCTATCCGGTCGGATACAATTATCCTCCCACCAGCAAAAATGTTTATATTGTTAAGACACATTAACATTTGGTTGAGACACATTTATTTGCTGTTTATTGTTGTCTGTTTGTTATGTGTGTTCTATCTATATTCAATTAATATCCCGCTATTAGAGCCTAGTCAGCAACTTACCAAAAAATCAGTACATTATATTATAAATCATCATAACACATGATCAATATTTCCGAAAACAACAAATTAATTTGGAGCACTGAGGCTTTAGGAGATATATCGGTTGGGAGGTTATAATTCAACCATATAACAGCTATTTAACTTAAACATTAGCTTTAAGTAGCGAATCTTGGGCGGTTACGGTTAACAACTAAACTTATGACGTCATCTAACATTTGTCAAATGGTGCAACTCATGTTTTGCTTAACCGGTACTTTAACATGTTTGTCAATGCTAAAGTAAGTTGGTGCAATCCAGCATTAGTGACAAACCAACGTAAAGTAGCGGCTTGCTGCTGCGTTTCGTACGGTGAGTGAGATAACCGTAGACCAAATCCCCTCCCTTTCCCAATCCTTAATTATCCCTTTCCTTTAAGGTCGGCAACGCGCCCATTATTCTTTTGGTGGTGGGGTTACATGGGCGGTGGAGATCACTTACCATCAGGTGATCCACTTGTTCGTTTGCCGGCCTATGCTATAAAAAAAAGAAAAAAAAGTAATTTTTCCACTCACCGTAAATGCGTAAAGTTGCCCAACTCTGGCGGCACCGTAGCGATGCTGTTGTTGGATAAGTCTAGGACAGCCAGTCTCTTCAACTTGGCCAGTGCGTCTGAGGACACGTTGATCTCGTCTATCTGGTTCTCGGCCGCCAGTAGAATCTCCAAATTCTGCAGATCGTATACACAGCGCGGTATCTTCGTAAACCTGGCAAAATTTTACATATCGCACCTTGAAAACAAAACTGACACTAAACGAAGATTGTCGATGTTTAATTATGAACACTATTTTATGAAACATTTAAACTTAATCTCCCATAAACACATTTTTCGTTTAGTGTCACTTTTGTTTTCAACGTGCGATATATAAGCCCAGGCATGAGTGACGCATGTATCCTCGAAGAGGTGATAACAAGTCAAACTTAAAACGTCTTTTTATCGAAATTAATCATCAATGTATCAAGTCCACTTTGATAGAACTAGATCCAAATGATATCAGGGGTTTTAAACGTTTTTTTTATCTGATCATCGCAAAGTGACTGCACTAGACCTGATTGTAAGCGCAGTGCAGTCCAAAAAAAACCACCGACAAACAATGAGTTTATCGGTGGTCACCAGAATCATGCCGGCCCAAATGCTTCTCCACACTCCAAAGAGAGAAGAAGCAAATCGAGTGGCCTGCGACAGGACAGGCGGATGACCGATGCAGGCACAGTAATACAAGCATGTACCCCTATACAAGTTAGGTTATGTTATAATTAAAATAAATACACCCAACAGTCACACACATAGTACTGACCCCACAGTAAGATACCAGTCTTGTGTCGTGGGTATCAGGAACTACGAGAGACTTTCGGTCTCAAAACACCCAGACCCCGAAACAAATATTTGTGGATCACACAAACATTTGTCTAGGTGCGGGGATCGAACCCGCGGCCTCTCGCTACAGCCGGCTACTCGCCCGCTGCGCTTAATACTAAGTGATATACGTAGGAACAGAACGGAAAGACACAATGACAACTCACTTCATGTTTTGGCGGGAATTCTGACAGTGCAGTTCATCGCTTATTTTAATTTATTTCATAAACTAGTTTAGAGTTGTGTTTGTTGTAAAAAAGTGGTGTGGATTTGTTCAATAAAAATTGACGGTGATGAATAGTGTATGGAAACATTGAAATAAGTGAATTAAGCATTGTACTGAAAGGAGTTAACACCAAAACTCCGGCAAGACCTTGAAATCGACCGCACCCGTGTTTCATCGTTCTTGGAAAAATAACTTGAGAATAAATTATACTTGACACTGGCTAAATGCTTAATAATGCGAAAGCCATGAATAAAAAAGAAGAAGAATACAACTCACTTGTTATTAGATATGACTAGTTCCCTGAGGTGTTTAAGGCGGCCAAGATCGACTGGCAGGTCGGTGAGATTATTTTTGCTTATATCGATGTATTGCAGATGGTGACACTGGGTTATCTCAGGTGGGATGGTTGATATGTTATTCGAAGATATTACCAACTGCGTCAATGACTCTTTCACGTCGCTGATCCTGGAAAAGAAGAGTCAAATCAACAGTTAATTTACAACATGTTACAGAAAGCTGTGGTCATTTAATGGTCACATACACCTGATAGTACTGGAACTTATCAACATCTAGACCTTTGAAATAAAACAAATTTGATCGGATTTTGTTGCGGTTTTATATTTTAATTTTGTAAATAGAAAACCGCGATAAAATCCCTTTAAATTATTTCATTGTGTAAACGTAAAGATGCGATTCCACAGTAATGCACAGTGTACGACACATATGTTCACGCTGGTCGACTCACTCGGGCAAACAATAACAAATTGTGCGCGAACATTTTTGAAATGTTCGCGCACATCTGTACACTTTTGTGCGCGCACACATGCAAGCAGTGGACTCGCATCGACGCGTACACGGGTGATTCTCCGTTTTGGCGAAAAACCTTTTTCCGGCGGTATTGCATTTTGCTAAAAACACTTACACACTAAAAGCGTGTTGCTAATTAATACTCATGAACCGAACTTGAAGTCGCAACATTTAATTTAGTGCTTAAACAAATCATAAACAAAGATTTTTATCAAAATAGCACGTAAATCGTCATTCACCTCCGTTTCCAAACATATATCAGTAACAGTTTCAGTGGCGTGATTTATACAAGCGACTGAATAAAAAATATATAACGATATTTTTAAACCATTGAATAACATATCTTCTTAAAATAAAATAATAATTTGAAATTTATTAAATAAAACTATGTTTTTTTCTTGCCTAAAATTTTGTCACAAGCAAAACGTCATTAATCGCATCCAAGTTGTCCAATAGGGTATTTATCAAAGTTAAACATGAAATTTATATGTGACGCAACCCACCCCTCCCGTGATGCATACGGTACCCGTGACCGATACGCCGAAGGAGATACACGCGTTATTTTTGCCAAAATTTAGCCAACATTTTCAGTTCTCCGGAATTTGTCACAAACTTTGTCATTTGTTTCATCAAACTTATCTAGATAATGTGTAATGCACTGTTGTTCAATAAGAAATTATTTTATTATACTATCATGATTAAGTCTTTACGCGAAAATCTTTACTTGCAATCTCGTTTTATAAACATGTCTCAACAATTCTAAGCAAAATCCGTCATTATTCGCTACGTCATTTGTGGCAAAATTGTTGTTACTCCTAATGACCCATGTTGAACAAAATGACTGTACGTAAAGAAATAATTATTTTCATAGACACATATTCTAATAACCGTTTGTGAGATCCTTATTGAGGTGAAGTAAACAACAAAAATAATCATTTAAATGATTTTTATTACAAATTTGTACCATTATAATTTAAAAAAAATTACGTTTTGAAAGATTTGAAGAATTTGAAAGATTATTTATTCACAATTTAAAAATGGTACAGGACTCGTATTTATTGCATGCTGGCATGCCCTCTTTTATCCGTTCTTAGTATAATGGTTAACGATTGAGCCATAATTATGGTAAATAGAAATTATTATTGTATTTTTTCTTTTTCTTTCTAGACGATTTTGTATTTGTTTTGTATATGTTTGATTTATAAGATTGTGCACCAATACCAGGTAATCCAAAAACTCAAAGAGAATTAAATGTAATTGAAGCACTGATTCATGTAGATTTTTCAGAAAATTACTCTCTGAAATTTTCAAAAGTGCAATCGATGCATTTTGGTGCAAATCGCCAGCAGGTATCCATCATTGTTATTTATACTCATATTTTTCAACTGGAAGCGTGTCTCCAACGTCGTTTTTTACAGTTAGTAAATGTCTTCGCTATTATGTTCCTGCTATTTGGGCACATTTAGATCCACTCATAGAAGAAGTTAAGGCATTGAATCCTTTCATAGATACAATGCATTGTTTATCAGATTCACCTTTGTTACAATATAGGAACAAAAGTATGTTTTACGTAATTAGCCAATTAGGGTTTAACCACGAGCTTAGCAGAATCACGTGGAACTATTCAGAAGCAGGCCACGGCAAAGGTGCCCCTGGTGGTGTAGGTGCGACTGTCAAAAGGACAGCCGATCAAATGGTTAACTTTGGTTGGGATGTCGGGTCGTTCAAACAATTTTATGAATAGATTGAAAACTAAGTAAACATAATAGTAAAAAATGTTGAAGAAAAGGATATTTTAAACAAAGAAAAACTGATCCCGTTTAATTTAAAACCATTCAAAGGCACCTTGTCTGTTTATCAGGTTTTATAGGATAAATTTGTGAACAGGACGATTTTGAGAAGTATGAGTAGCTTTCTGTGTGACTTTTTTGAAATATGTGTACATGGAAAGCATCTTGGGTCGATAATTAACATACCAGATTCAAAAAAAGAAAAAAAATATCCAGAAATAGTGCTTCTTACTAGTCAGGTTAATCCAAAGGTCAAAATTCTACCTGATATCAATGTCACCTATCTGATTACTTCATCAACACTTCAAAAATGGCGTTAGGCGTAATACCTTGTCTTATACCGAACACCCCTTCTTAAAAACACACAATCTTTTATAAGAGCAACTACCACACTCACAAACGTGAATTAACGTTGATTGTCAAGTAATTTCTTAGATTACGATTATTTCTACACTCAGAGACAGTTACTGCTTTACCAGCCACTGAGTATACAAATAATCATAATTGACGTCTCTGAGAAATAACTGAATTTTAAAATATTACTAATAAATACTTAAGCTTAATTGACGTTTCTGATGACGAAAGATAGTTTTAATTTTTAAAATTGTAACAGATACGATGTAATTTTGAGTCGTAATCGTTTTGCATGGTGCGTTTGATTATTAAAGTTTTCTGAAAATTCAATAACAATGTATATAATCACTGTATGGAGCTGCTCGGTCTGATTAGGTCAGCATATTAATTGTTTAATTAAAGAAAAAACGGAATGGACAATATTGGGCATATAGGCAAAGTTGTGGCAAAGTGTACTGTTAGTATTTTGTAGTTGATTTCGAAATGAAAATGTATAGTAAAGAAACTTGCTAATGTAACGCGACGTACGCGCACCGGGCCGAAAGGCTCGTGTCCAGATCCTAAGTTAATTTCCGCGTCCCGCCAACCCTTCCGCCGCAAGGCCGCGCCGGGAGGATCACGCCACCGCTGGCCGGTCGAGCGAAAGCATTAGAAAGTGTGTCCACGCACATCAATTCGCCGATTCCGCGACCGCGACCCGCGCCCCACGTTGGGCGCCACTATAACTGTCCACTACGGGGCGGTTACTAAACAAAACTCACGTCACGTACAAAATGTTTTTATTATAAAAATACATTGATATTAAGGCTCAACTTATATATTTGACGACCGTAGTAGGCAAAAGAGCGCGAGTCGCGAGATCGGCGGATTGATGTGCGTGGACGCACTTTCTAATGCTCTCGCGCGGCTGGCGAACGGTGGCGTGATCCTCCCGGCGCGGTACTGGGGAGGGAGGGTTGGCGGGACCCGGGAATACGGAGCTGGACACGACCCTTTCGGCCCGGCGCGCGGGCGTCGCGTTACACTAATAATAATAATTAACCTAAAATCGGGAGACAAAATACTTATTTTGTTATTTTCTGTAATTGTATTGTGATTATATATAATTATGATAATGCCAAAAATTTAAGTTTTTAATTAATGTTAATTTTTTTGGGTCGATTTTGATCTTTTTCTCATTCTGTGTAACATAAAGTCATTATCATCACCAAAATTATCATTCATCGGAGGTGTACGTCATTATCCTCAACATGTCAATTTCTTACGATTAGATTATCTCGTAAAATAAAAGAAAGTTTTATGTGCCCTTTATATTATTTTGTTGACAATAGTGTGTACAATTTACCTAGCCGCAAAAAAAAAGAATTTTCAGGGGTTTTACAAAAAATCATAAAACCTGTCAAAAATAACATTTTTCCGCGAAACACCCACACGCTTGTTGTTCGCGATTCGCGAACTCAATCTTGCTTCCGCTACCGGAGCGAAAACATTTATTTGTGCGCGCACATAAAGTTTGAAATATGGATTGGGCGAATGAAAAAATGGGTGCGTGTACTTATGTACGCGCGTGAGAAGTTATACTTCTTTGTTATTTATTCAATTTAATAGCAAATATTAAAAATTAATATTATTATTTGATGTTCAATTTTAATTTTTATCACAAACTTTTTATTAAATGTTTTTTAAATTTATTTCTTTATTTTGTGAATATTAAATAACCAATAATAAGTATTTAACATTAATAATTTAATAATATTTAGTGTTAATTATATTAAATAAAAGTATTTTAATTTATATCAATAAATAATACATACGGATAGTTAACCTCAATTATATTGGAGCACTTGAAAAAGTATATAAGCACAATTTTTTTCACTAATATTCACAAATAGTAAGTAATATCAATCAAAATATTCAATTTAAATCACTACTGAATATAATAATACATACGGATAGTTAACCTCAATTATATTGGAGCACTTGAAAAAGTATATAAGCACAATTTTTTTCACTAATATTCACAAATAGTAAGTAATATCAATCAAAATATTCAATTTAAATCACTACTGAATATAATTTATTAGCACATATATAAATTATAAAGGACATTGTCAAAAATGGCCTATGAATCAACACGCATGAAACATTTACTATAATAATAATTATTATTTATAATGTACATTATAATTATTATTATAGTAAATGTTTCATGCGTGTTGATTCATAGTTTCAATAGAACGGACACTTATTAATTTCGAAAACAATTTAAAAAGTATTCACTTCCGTCATAGTCCTCGGTATTATAATTTTTGGTTCAAATTCGGGTTTTTAATAGGCAAAGGTATTGTAGCTCATACAGCCAAGTCTTTGTAACAACACTCTTAAGCTTCGCATTGTTATGCATTTCGCCAAAGACAAGTGTAATTTATTCTCAAGTCTTCACAACAACGATGAAATATCGTAACATTAATAATTTAATAATATTTAGTGTTAATTATATTAAATACTAGCTTTTGCTCGCGGCTCCGCCCACGTGATCAAACAAACAAACAAACAATCAAACTCTACAGCTTTATAATATTAGTATAGATTTGGGTAACTTAGCAACGGAAGCCTTCAAATAATATTATTTGTGTAGCTTAGCAACGGAAGCCTTCAAATATGAATAATTTTCCCAGTTTTTGCAACATTTTTCACTGATGCTTTGTTTCTATTGGTCGCAGCGTAATGTCATATAGCCTAAAGCCTTCCTCGATAAATGGACTATCCAACACAAAAAGATTTTTTCAATTCGAACCAGTAGTTCCTGAGATTAGCGCGTTCAAACAAACAAACAAACAAACAAACAATCAAACTCTACAGCTTTATAATATTAGTATAGAAAAGTATTTTAATTTATATCAACATATCCACTCGACATGATAGAAGTACATTCTACTCTCTTCGCGTTTATGCGAGCCTGGTACTTTTTACGGCAACATGTTCCGAATAAGAAAAAACCTAAAGAGTTTTTCTTTGTCTAAATCGTCATTTGTTTATTAATTACGGCTACTTTCACTCTCATCATTTTTTCTTAACGCGCCTAACTTCATACTGTTAATTTTTTGTGTCACAGGTGCGCGCGCATCTTAAAATTTCACTCTCATCATTTTTTCATAACGCGCCTAAAGAAGTATAACTTCAAAAACTATTAAATTCATTCAAGCAATTGAAACCTATCCTCTACTATGGGATTCAAGTCACAATGACTATAAAATTATGAAATTTTTAAATCCACTCAATGGATCTATTTTTATTTCTTCTACAAATCTATTTGTTTCTTCATTTCGTCGCTGTAGGAAAGGTCTCACCCAACAACATGGTTTCTTTCTTCGTTTCTTTTTAAGCAGACTATTTCCCGCCCGTCCATATTAACAACTGAAGACAGAAAACTTTTCTCAGCGAACATGTTCGTGCACAAGTGTGCCACACTGTGCGTTTACAAAAGTTACGCACAGCCTTGCCGGTGGAGACAGAAGCAAAACGCGATACCAACTTAGTACGTGCACTACTGGAGTTTTGCACAAAATGTTTGTAAACAAATGTGCTGCACACTATTTTGGTGGAATCGTACCATAAGAATCATAACATCATCATTCTAAACTTTTCGGTAATTTAATCACTGGCTTATTAAGATCGATACAATCTATAACATCACTATAAATTATTTGTAGGTATTATCTTTGCGCGCATGTAATGCCTCCATTCGTATTAGCCGTTAAACATTTAGTATTGTCCAAAATTGCAAGGCAATTATCGATATGTTACTCATTCGATTAAAAAGAAAATACTTTATTTCTGTCCTATGAATGCCATCGGATTTGGTAAGCGAAATATTTAATTAACACTACAAACAAATTAATAAAAAAGTTACACAATAAATTAATTCATCTCATTAATAGCGGCACGTCTTACCCCGGATTGCGACAGTGGCTGATATTACCATAAGCTCACGCCTGTATCACACTAAGGGTAGACAGGGGTACGACAAGCGATGCGCCCGATGTGATACGTAACTCATTTTTTTATATCCGAGCACGGGCACGAGACTGCACTACAACTGATGGTAAGCGTAGTGCAGTCCAAAAAACCAGCGACCACCAACAAACAATGAGTTTATTGGTGGTCACCAGAGTCATGCCGGCTTGTATTGGAGGCTCTAGAGCTCAATCATGTGACTTTTTGTATCACAGATAACCATTGCCCTGCCTGTAATTGGAACCCAGAACCCCAGGTTTCTTAGCCTAAGAAGACTGGCACTAGACCAATGAGGAGATATCATGTATACACTCACCCTAATGGAACAGTGGTGAACAGGTTCTTGGATATATCGATGATATGCACTTCAGCGTCTGCGGCCGCCTTGAACACGTCCGCCGGGATGTGGGACAGATCGCGCGACGGCAACATTAGAGCCTGACTCTTCTTTAATGTGTACCTAAAACATATTTGGATACACTGTCGGTATACTTTCCAAGCAGCGATACCTCAGCGGGGAGTGGTATGGACCGTCGAGACGAAAGTCGCAGGTTCGAAACCAGCCCCAAGAGCATACACCACTGACTTTTCTAAGTTACGTGTATATTAATTGTTAATTATCGCTTGCTTTAACGGTGAAGGAAACATCGTGAGGAGACCTGCATACCTGAGAATTCGATAAGATTTTTCGAAGGTATGTGAAGTCTGCCAACCCGCATTAGGCCAGCATGGTGGACTAAGGCCTGATGCCTCTCATTCAGTAGAGGAGTCCCGTGTCCAGCAGTGGGACAAATATAATATATAGGGCTAATAAAAAAAATATATATACTTTCCAACTGGTTGGCTACTTGGTTGGTGGCAGGATATTCATACCCGTCCGAGTAGCGACCACCGTACACACCGTGTTAAATCCTGCCATAGTGACTCACACATTTTGTGTGGATCGCATTCCAGGACCTGTCAGTGTATATCCGGTTCTTCCAGGGGGCTTGCGACATGACTTGATGGTTGGTTGGATCGGATATGGGGGTACATCCTTGTATCCCTGTGCCTACATCGGTCATCCGCCTGTCCTGTCGCAGGCCCCTCGATTTGCTTCTTCCCTCTCCGAAGAGGGTGATCGATTTAATTATGTAGATTAAGGTTGAAAAATTTCTACGAGTATTGTGTTTATTGAATGACGAGACGAGCAAGTCGCTCGCCTGATGGTAAGCAGAATACACAGAACTTTGAAATACAAATCACTGCATGGCAATGAACTGCTCTCGTCACCCAGAGACATAAGATGATAAGTCTCATAAGGTCCAGTAATTTCGCTGGCTTCAATGTCTTTCGAACCGAAACACAACAGTGCTTCCACACTGTTGCTTGGCGGCGGCAGAAATAGACAAAGCGGAGGTACCAACCCAGACGGCCTCTGGCATACCACTCTCGCCACCTTGTACTTGACACTGGCGAAATGCATAATAATGCGAAGCCATAAATTAAAAAGAAGAAGCCCGTATTATACTCACTTGTCGGGCCATTCGTTTTCGAATTTGGTTTCGCAAACCAACTCGTCAGTGATGCGGTCCCGCAGGTACTTCATCATTCGGTCGGTGCCGCCGCGGATCACGTCCTGTCTCACGGACGATAACTTGTTCCCCTCCATACTGATGCTTTGCAGTTGGGAGAGGAGGCCGAGGTTTCTTGGTAACCTAAAACCAAATATATAAGTTCACGCCAGTATCCCGGATGAGGGAGGCAGAGGTGTTACTTGTGTACCTACGGTCCGGCTAGTTTATTGTCATCTCATAATAAATAAATACACCCAACAGTCACACACACACTCGTATGTTATTGATTGTTTTAAGCTTAGGTAATAAGTAAGCGATTTTAATCAGAGTACATTTTTTTTCCCTAGATAATGATTTTTTTAATAAAGGCATGTGCATTAATAGGATTTTATAACTCTGAATAATAGTATCAGAGGGACGAGAGTGGGGCATAGAGCCCCACAATAAAAAAAAAAAAAAACAGTCACACACATAGTCCTGACCCCACAGTAAGATACGAGTCTTGTGTCATGGGTATCAGGAACTACGAGAGACTTTTGGTCTCACAACACCCAGACCCTGAGACAAATATTTGTAGATCACACAAACATTTGTCTCGGTGCGGGGATCGAACCCGCAGCCTCTCGCTTCACAGCCGCCTACTCGCGCCACGGAGGCTGTCAATGATGTGGCAGGAGCTAGCCCGGTGCGGAATAATCAAGTATTATAATTATACATATATACACTCTAGTCATTATAATTATATTATACATATACACTCTGGTCTGTAATCCTCGAAGGTGTAGGCACAGTTACACAGTGTTACAGTGTTGCAGTGTTACACGTACACCAACATTTAGCTGAGCTTATATCTTAGTTCCGGACTATGGGCTTATACTGAAAATTTCGTGATAGAAAAACACAATATCACTTTCATCCGACACGGATATCGAACCCGAGGCCTCGGCACAGCAGTCGTACCGCGTTAGCAATACAACTGCGCCACCGAGGCAGTCCATTTTATTATCATAGTAATACAATATGATGATAATATTATCAAGCAAACCTATATCAACCAATAAAAATTATGGTTCAAGTTGATTGAATGAATAATATTAGATTGATTGAATAATAATTATATACCTACACATTTAACTATCGAATGTCGAAAGAGCTTAAAAAATCAATTTTAAACGGATTTTATCGTTGTTTAAAATAGTTTTATTTCAATAAGTTAATGTATTATTATTTACTCTGCACCCTAAGTATTTCAGTGATAGAGCCACGCTGTAGATAGTTTTGTTTACAGCATGAATGGGCCGGTTCGACCGGGTCGTTACCACCGTCTCATAGAGAACCGACATAAAGTAGCGGCTTGCTGCTGCGTTTCGTACGGTGAGCGAAATATCCGGAGGCCCAAATTCCCCTCCCCTTCCCAATCCCTTAGTTATCCTTTCCCTTTGAGGTCGGCAACGCGCCTATGATTCTTCTAATGTTGTGGGCGTGCATGGGCGATGGAGATCACTTACCATCAAGTGACTCACATGTTCATTTGCCGGTCTATGGTATTAAATAAAAAAAGTAATAATATAACCTGCGCGACACTCTACAATCATAATAATACTGATTTTTAAGATTTCATAATATTAAAAACCAGTATGTAATAAAATGTATTAATTTGCTTCATGCAAATGCTTATATAAATAAACTTACTTATTCAAATTATTATTAGTTATATCCAGTCTCTTTAGATTCTGCAATAATGATATGTTTTCTGGTAATATTTCCAGTTTATTGTCTCTTATATTCAACACATTCAAATGTTGCATTTGATCACAAAAATCTTCGGTAATTTCCTGTAAATAAAATTGCTCAATTCTTAGTATTTTACTATTTGATGATATTATATATCATCAAATAGTAAAATACTAAGAATATATACTTTACTTAGATATATATACTTTGATGATAATTCAACTGTAGTTAATCGGTCTAAACATAATCGTAATTAAATATATGCGTCGAATTAAGAACCTCTTTTTTAACCTTATCAAAAAAGGAGGTTCTGTTTTCGACCAATGTGTAGTATGTAAATTTATTCGCGACATAGTTAATAAGTACATACATACACACTCACGCCTGTAATCCCCGAAGGGTTTGGCAGAGCTGTAACCAGTACCCACATTTCGCCGAGCGTATCTCCGTCCCATGACGTGATAGGGGTGAGTCTATCGTCATATCGGACACAATTCCAAACTCCGAACTGATACTGAGCATTTTCGTGATAGAAAAACCCAATATCACTTTTACCCCAACCGGGGATCGAACCCGAGACCTCAGCATATTGGTTACCACGTACGCAATATTGCGCCACCGAGACAGTCAGCAGTTAATAAGTAATGAATTAACTTTGTTGGTTCATTCAATAACGCACACTTTTTGGAAGGTTTTAAATTAAATACTTGAATAATCATTCTTATTTGAATATGTTTAAAAATATATTTATACACAGACTACAACTGTGGTATTTGACAAATTTTATTATATAAAAATGGTTTACCTTTATGCAGTTATTAGCCAAATAAATTTCTTTCAAAGCGGTACATCCGTAAAAGTCTGGTAATGCTTCGATGTCGTTATGGTTTGCATCCAATATTTCCATTTTCCTGAGCTCGCCCATCGGAGGTAGTGTTATTAAATTGTTGTGACAAATGTTCATTTTCTTTAATTCTGAAATAATTCACCATATACATAAGGTAGAGATGCGACTCGAGTAGGAATTGGTGACTCGAGTCACTCGAGTAATTTGACTACGTCAACGTCAACGATCCTAACCCTTTTCCCATCCCTTTTCCTTCCCCTCCCCCCTGGCCCTTTGGCAGGCGGCCATGATCTTGCCGACCTACGATGGACACATTGTTTATCGTTGGTCGACACTATTCCTGGATTGCGCTACACTTACCATCAGGTGTAGCGTAGTCACTTTGCAGAGCCAGTATAAAAAAAAAATATTCATTCCATTCCTTCGTTCATGGGTGAAGATGAAGACATTACTATAAGAACCTACAGAGCTTAATATAGTTTTAGAAACAAATCTACACATGTAATATGTTACCTCTGAGATTGACAATGTCGGGTGGTAACTCCTTTAGTTCGTTGTGTGACAAGTTTAATTCTACCAATCGTACAAGGTATCCCATTCCAGGAGGCAAAATTGTTAATTTGTTATGCGACAAGTCCTAAAACAGAAGCGATTAATTACTATAATGTACATTAGAGTGCATTCAAGTTAGTCGAGTACATAGGGGAAAAACTGTAAGGTCTGGGGTTCAAATCCCAAGCTGATTAATCAACAACAATTTGTTTGAGTTTTAGATTTTAAATAACACACGAGATGAGTTAGACTCGTCAGAAATAATCTCACCTAGCGCAGCACTAGTTGCATCTCTGCCTACATCTTCGGGGATACAGTGAGCTTATGTGTGCAAATTAGCCCCAGAGAAGGCTAAAATCACATTTAATTTTGTCAACATCGATATGCATGTTATTTATTGAAAATGGCTATTTTATATGACAACGATTATATTATGCATCAATTCAGCTTCCGCATTTTTGTATTTACATATTAAAGGAAGTATACACTAATGTAAATCAAAGGATGCATATTGAAATAGAACTATTTAACATACATATATAAACTCACGCTTGTTTCCCATAAGGGTAGGCAGAGTCAACGGACTTCCACCTGACTTTAGGGTATTTCTGACCCTTTCTCGGGAATATCTCCGACTTCATTTGAGATAATTCGGCGAGGCCTTCCCCTCCCAACTATGCCAATTAACTATTGTATTTCAAACGGATATATCGCAATTTTAAAATCTGTTTATAATAGTTTTATATCAATGTGTAATATTAGCGTAAAGTTAAGAAATCATCATGTAAACTAATAAGGACGCATATATTATGATCAAGCCAACGCCCCAAGCGATTTTGAAGCTTAAACATCTGAACGCATAACGAAACTAATTGAAATTATTATGAATGGGGGGGAGAGACAGAAGGGCGAGTGTGTCACCGTCGCGTCGCGCCGCATTAATTTAAACATGCTATATGAGGCTGCTAGAACCAGAGTGGCCTAACTGCATTTTGATGACTTTTTACCTATTTGTATTTTCTTAATTTAAAAATGTTAATCTACAAGACCAGACCGGCCTAAAACTGGTAACATCATCTTGACTTAGATGGCTGTACAAGTCCATTTCGGCTGTGGTTTAAATCGACGAAAATACAAATAAGTCAAAAGTCATCAAAATGCAGTTAGGTCACTTTGATTCTAGCAGCCTCAAATATACTATGCTATTCTACATAGAATGATTAGTGGCCAACCTAGTGTTATAATTTCAAGCCGTCGAAAGGCCTTCGACTTGGCTTAACGATTGCTGTCAGATGCAACAGCCGGGACCGAATTTTGTATGCCCTCTGAAGCATGGAGACGCTCAGTTAGAACTTTTAATTGCAAAGCACTGCATGGCACTGGACTGCGCTCGTGACCCCGAGACATAAGATGATAAGTCTCATAATGTCCAATGATTTCACTGGATCCGATGGTTGAGCGGCAGGTACAGACAAAGCCATGGGGACAACCCAAATGGTCTCTCGCACATGAGGGACCTACCACTTAAGTGAATAATACCCAACTAACACTATAAGAACTAAAATGCATTTTCGAGCACTCCATTATTGCAAGTTTACTTATACACATATCACCTACAGAGCACTGAATATCTTATCTGATAAGACAAACCAATGATACGTAGGTATAACTTTATTGAGCACCTATGCCTTGTTTACTAAAGTGAACACGCTTCATTGAATTAATTACTAGCTTTGCCTGGCACTCTGTCCATTTTCAATTTTACTTGCAAAACACATTTTTTATGACCTTGGTATTTTTTTTTTGTCCAGGCACAGCAAAGTGACTACACTACACCTGATGGTAAGCGCAGTGCGGTCCAAAAAATCAGTGACCAGCAGAAAAAAAATAAGTATATTGGTGGTCACCAGAATGATGTCTGCCTATATAAATGCTTCTTCCCAATAGTTTCTACTATATTGTAAAACTTAGGTATTTTTTTAAATAACTATGATGAGACAAACAGGAGCACTAATATATATCATAAGAATGACAGCTAGTTAATATTGATAAAATAATGCAAACAATTTTAAACTACAGTGACAATTGTTGTGACAGTTAGATTCATAAGTACAACTAATTACTGTCCACTTTAAGGGTCATCTGTTTAATTCTTGTGAATATATACTTACACCTTTTACAATATTTTTGTTGTTTTGCAATATTTATTTAAGTATTCATGATAAACAAAATCTGTTTATTGCTCAGAGACATAAATTACGATTATATTTTCTGTACTCCGTAATGGAGGATAATGCTTTAACTTGCTATTTATTAGGAATGGTAATTAAAGTTTAATGATGTTTCTTAGTGCATATTTTATATGCAGACATAGATCTCTAAGGAACCTCCCCCAAATTACTTCAATTAATAAGAAATCTAATGCCACATTTGCTGTGACATCGCAATAGCAATTTAATAATAAGAAACTCCTATGTTTAAATGCATTTCTCACAAGATTTATTAGATGGATTTAGCATCATACTGATTCTATCATCTCAACTAAGCATAACAAGTAATCTCAAATCATATAATAACATAGAAAACTTACCAAAAAGTTTAACATAACAAAATCTCCAAAATCAGGTTCAAGTTTCTCAATTTGATTGTGTGATAAACCAAGCCATCTCAGTTCTATTAACTTATAAAACTCCTTTGGGAGTGACTTCAATTTGTTGCGATCCAAACTTAAATTTGACAGATTTTTTAATTCACCGAACTCAGGTGGCAATGATTCCAAGGCATTGTCATGTAGCTGAAAAATAATTAATGCCCTGCACTGTGGGTTAAAGTGAGAGAGGAGGAGCCTGCCTACTGCTGCCATATGCATGAGAGAAAGGGAAGCCAGACAGAGTGTAACATGTAACGTTATGAAGCAGTTTACCCTCCCATACGAAGTTATCACTTCAATAACATAAATATTTTTGACAGTGACGTCGTATTCTAGGCCAGCCAGTGTATATTCAGTAACTTTAGGCTGGCATAATTTTGATTACCATCAAAAGATGCAATGTCTCTTGATGATCAACATTATATTAGGACTGCACTGTAACATCAGGTCCAGTGTATACATTTTACCATGCCAGGATTTAAAAAAAAATATCTGTCAATATTGTTTAACATATTATTATAATCAGCAGACTTAGCACAGAGAGGTTTAAAGATATTGTATAACAGCAACATTTATAATAAACCGCCTATTGAAATCTCTCTTTATAATGTGAAGACTACTTTATTAATGTTTTAAACAACATTTTTTTTTAAAGTCTCTGTTGAGACTGTGATACGAGTAAATGTTGTTGTTTACCTTGAGAGTGACAAGTTGCTGCACAAGTTTCACATTGGGTGATATAGTTTTAATTGCATTTGAGCTGAGATCAAGTGTCTTCAGAAGTTCATCATTCCACCAACTGTTTTGGTCTGATCTCATGAAGTCTACATCTTTAGTCTCATCCATCACCAACTCATCAATCTTCCATACATTTTCTGGTACTGCAACATGATATGGCAATAAGTATTTTATACAAAAAAGTTAATAAGAAGAAATGTTTATCATGTTTTGACTTTTTAAACAATTTCAATTAATCTCATTCTATGTGTAATTAGTCTATGCAATTGAGTACAAAATTATATACGCCGAATGAATAAAGCGAAAATTAAATTTAATAATAAATAATAAACAATGTTATGTAGTAACAAATTATAAAAATCGCTAAATCTTAATTGGCATGAATAGGTGCAGTTCATCTCGTAAAAATCTGATTCGTTATATATAAGTAGTATCTTATCCACGGTATGACATGGTAATAAAAATGTAATTGATAGTAATAAAGTGTGAACCCTCACCGCTACCAAGGCCCCTGTTGCATAAACTAAGTTGTCCAGTGCGTTTTGCCGATTTTATCAAACCCATCGACAATTCATTCTCGTCGGCTTTCTTGTCTTGAAGATGGAAAACAGGTTTATTACATAATTTAATCCTAGATTTGGCTTGATATTTACGAGACATGATTATGATAAAAACAAGGTAAGTTTGTCGCGAATCACAATGTTATTGTTTCATTATCAAAGGAGTGAATGACAAAAATGACAAGCTCTCCGGCTCTCGACTCAGTAGCGAAACTCCGAACTATTGGTGGGGGAAACATCACAGATTATACAAACTACAACAACAATCAATAAATATTGATGAACGAGCTACTGTAGATATATACTTAAATTTATATGTAGTTCACACTTAAAACGATATGCCGTGCATAAAATATGCGGACAATAAATAAGCGTACTAGTTAAGTGTCTAAACATATAACTTGCATAGTTTTAAGTTCGAAAATTAAATTACCATATTTATATAGAACCATGTACATATGTTATTTTATCAAGCTCGTTACGCTTTCGTATTATATTCCAGGCTACGATCATAATCATTGAATTTTATTTACCTTCATTGAAAAACAATGCTTCTTCAAATTTAGTGCATTGGTTTTGATGATACATAATATCGTCGTGTCGAAAAATTGCAATAGATACCATTGCCTTTATTAGCCACTATTGTATTAAATTTTATATTATATTTATAGCAAAATTTAAAGGAAGCAAAGAGAAAATAGTAGTTAAGAAATATCTGTGTCAAAATAAAATGACTTTTATTATCTTTTAAACTACTCTTTGGTAATGATTGAAAGAGCAAAGAGAATATAACTTTATCAAAGATTATTAAATTAAATAACGAAAAAATACTTTAGATTATCAGGCCTGTATTGATAGTTGGTTAACAAACAATGAATAAAACATTTTCACTCTTTAAACATAGTGGCCAGCAATATATTGTAGGTTCATTATGTCATCAAATTATGCCATGCAGTACCTATACAAATAATTATGCGCTAATTATGCGCTTGAAAGTAATGATACCCAAGATCCACGTCCAAGATCGACGTTAGATCTATAGGATCCTGATAACTAAAAACATTATGTTTAAAAAATACACGTTTTTAACTTTTATTTCGAGATTTATATGTATCATGTCTGTAATCATCAGCACTATTTAATTTTTAGAAGTGTTTTCCTTACATCCAGAATAAGAATTATTATAAACATTATTTTACTATGTTAAGTTTATTATTATTAATGTTTATTTGACTGAATGACGAGACAAGCAAGGCGCTCGCCTGACGGTAAGCGCCACGCCTGCCTATAAACAGAAGTAACACCACACTGAACTTTGAATTACAAAGCACTGCATGACACTGAAATGCACACGTCACCCCGAGAAATAAGATGTTAAGTCTCATAATGCCCAGTAATTTGACTGGATTCAATGTCCTTCAAACAGAAATACAACAGTGCTTACACACTGTTGCTTGGTGGTAGAAATAGACAAAGCGGTGGTACCAACCAAGACGGCCTCTCGCATACGAGGGACCTATCACATCGTAAAAATACGAATAAAATAAAACAAATACGGGTCAAGTACCCTGTTGGAATAAGAGGCTAAAGGGGATTATTACTATTGAGCTTCCAGAAGTACTTTGACAGTATTTGGCAATTTCCTGTTTCTAGTGAAAATCCCTAATTTTTGGGTAGTCACACTAGTTTTATTTATTACATCGAACTACGAAACGAGTAGGTCGCTCGCCTGATGGTAAACGCCAAGCCTGCTAATACACTACATTTTGCTAAAACCTGTCATTGTGGCCCACCTTGTGAGGGTCGCGTTCCAGGGTCAGCCAGTGTATATACGGTTCTCCCCAGGGGGCTTGCCCCTTGATCCTCACCCTTTTCCTATCCCTTTTTCCTTCCCCTCCCCCTTGGCCCTTTGGCAGGCCGGCATGATCTTGCCGACCAACGATGGACACATTGTTTATCGTTGGTCGACAATATTCTTGGATTGTGCTACACTTACCATCAGGTGTAGCGTAGTCACTTTGCCGAGCCAGGATAAAAAAAAACTCAGAAGCAACGTCATACATAACTTTGAATTATATATCACTACCTCGGATTAAACTGTGCTCCGTCATCCTGTTAATTAATTTCACTAGCTCCAATGTCCTTCAAATCGAAACACAACACTGTTGACATACTGGTGCTTAGGGGCAAAAAGAGACAAAGCGCTGATATTAACAAAGACCGCCTCTCGCATACGAAGGGGCACCTATAGGGTATATATATAACAAAAAAAAATACAAGCTAAAAGCTTAGAAGTGTAAAAGCTATAGTGTAAACTTTTTTGTTATTAACTTGAATGCTGAAACGAGCAGCTCATTCGCCTGATGGTAAGCGTTACGCCTGCCCATAAACAGAAACAACATCACACAGAACTTTGCATTACAAAGCACGGCATGGCATTGGACTCGTCACACTGGGTTAACTGTATCGTACTATCGTAGGTATCAGGAACTATGAGAAATTTACGGTCACATAATACCCAGACCCGAAACGTGTAGGTGTGAGAATTGAACCCACGGCCTGTCATTTCACAGCCAACTACCCGTCTTCTACTCATGTATAGCGTAGAAGACCAATAACCTAACAATAGCTTGACAATAGAACTAGAAAGTAATGAACTTTATTTTACATCTGTAATGCGAATATAATTCCGTATTAAACAAAATTAATACTGCACCAAAATCATTTATTTTCTCTTCCATAACCATGTATAATAATACTGCCCTGATAACGAAGAATGCAGTAATCGACATTTTCGTGATTTTCACTTTTTTCCAGAAATGGCATCCCTAGAGGTTCGTGTACATGAGAAAAATATATTTTCATAAAAAAATTAACTCGAAGTATGTTTTTTATGTAATGATTTTCGCCGTACTTGCATAAAAACTGCTTCAATGATAAGAAAAAACGCAGTATTAAACATTACCTACTGGGTTACAGGTTAAGTCGACCTAGATCCGTTAAGAGATTATAGTTTCCATCATTCCCGACTGATTTTACTATGAAACACCCTATCCCAAACCTAACGTTCTCAAAATATTCGACTTTGAAGATTTTCGTAAAAAAAAGTACCGATTTTTTGCCTATTCTCTTCTTTATTTTGTGTTTTGTGTCTCAAATTTATTTGTTTATGCGATTTTTGTATAGTAAATAAGTTTGTTCATTACTTTCAACACAAAAATCACATGTAAATTTCCCAACTGGGTCGCAATGGACGATTGATAGTTTAAAAAAAGAAATTAATTTGTAAAAACTTTTTGTTCTTGTACAAATATTTCAAAAAAAGTCTATGACAGCCATGCTGCAGATGCGCTAAATAATATCTACGTTTCTTTAGCTATCCAATAAGGTATAACAAGCTAGGGTGATATCACAATTCTTAGAAAAAAACCTTGATATAATGCTTCCGGGAAGTAGTAAAAAATAATAGTCCTTAACCATGAAACTAACATAAACTAACTTAACCTACCACTTGGGTATAAAAACAAAATAGATCTAGGTCGACTTAACCTGTAACCCGTATAAGTCCTTGAGAAGACACAGTACACTCCAACTTAGTTCCGAGCATATAATAATGGCTATAATTATTAAAAAATAATGCAGTAATCGACTTGTGCTAAGACAAAATGCAGTAATACGCGCAAATGCTGCATTTAGTTTTAGTATCCTGTGACTCGGAAACGACCTGATACTAAACCAAAACGCAGTAATACGTATTATAATTGCATATATTAGTAAATTAAATAAAGGAAAATTATCTTGTAAAAGCTTGATTTTTTTCCGAATTTTTAGATATATATTATGACCAATAAAATACGAACATCTTGCTCAGGTGATATGAAATATGTTTTTTGCGTTTATCTCGTAACCGCCATTTTGCGATTACTGCATTCTTAGTTATGACGGCAGAATATAATAAGTACTAATATAATAAGATCCTCCAACAAAAGTTTATAGTAATGAAATTTGTTTAAGTAATAACTAATTCTTACCAAATACGAGTACCACTTAAATAATGTCACGAAGTACATATGTAATTTAATAAAATTTTGTCATTCTTACCTTGGGGCGTAATTAAATCAACCTTTACTCGACAAAATATGAGGGATAGGTTTTTTAAACCCATTTTCATAATTATAAGTCTGGCGCGTTGGGTTTCCGATTAAGAAATTATTCCGAATAATATTTTCAATAGCAAATATTAGAAATTATTTATTGATTAATGGCAAGAAATTATGGAATTGCATCTTAAACGTTTCTTATCATAAAAGAATAAAGAAAAGAATTAAATATACAAATTAGATTCCAAATGGTGTAACTTTTTTATTTTTAGCCAGCGTTTAACGGCACTGTCTCGAAGGTAATGGTTCGTACACGCCGTTGTGATGTGAAGTGAACTGTAAGATATGTCTTGACGTCTTCTTCGTCCCTTTATAAAAACGTTTGTTTAGCTGAATTTCATCAGAAACATTGAGATCAAGCATCCGATAAGGTATCTCAACTCCTCCTATAGAATAAATCTTGATACAAGTATCAATACAAAATATCCAATTAAGTTCTGATTTTTTGAGTGTAACTAATTAAATCTTAAATGTGAACGTTTTCCCAGTAAAATTGTTTTATAATATGTAAATAAATATTTTCAGCTGTTAAAATGACAACCGGTAGAAATGGGTTCAGTACGACTAGCGTAGCCATAGTATTTTGTTGTTGGGCATTATTTTGTGCCGGTGCATCATTAAGCGCAAGATGCAAGCTTAAACGACACACACATAAAGCCATGCAGACCGACTTAAGTGGGCGAAGATGTTGGGACGATGTGAAAATAATGTCTTGCTGGGGCTATTGTTTATCTTACGAGGTAAAATGCTAATTATAATTACATGCTTACTTAATTTACGTGCATTTTCTAATGAATCGTAAATATATATTTTAATATTACTCAATCCATTCAAAAATATTAGATAAGTAGCTAAGTGCATCAAGTGAATTATTCAAGACAATCGTTGTAAGTCAACTCGTAAAACATTATGCAACAAGAACGACACGATGATATTTCTTCTAAATGATGAAGTACCACTAAATCCTAAATACAAAGTTTCACTAGTAATGAAATGCTACGTATGCCTACTATTTTATTTCAGATATCAGACTGGCAATTCCCTTACAAGCAATCGCACCACCCAGTATGTGTTCATGGTGAGAGACGACACGCATCAGTCAAACTTCAGAACTGTGATCCCGGAGTTGAACCTGGAACTGAAGTCTATCATTACGTCGAGGCTGCTAACTGCAAGTGCCAGGTCGGTGCCCTAATTTATACTGCTATAACTAAATCCCAGTCTTCGGGCTGAGTTACATCTTTGTATTAATGAACCAATAAGTGAGAAAATTTACAGATATAAATAGTTACAATGTATTCATTAAATACCTAATAACAACAATGCTTTTGGTCACAGGTATGTTCTTCGGAAGATACCAGCTGTGAATGGTTGCCTCCCGACTCATCCATCCTTGGAGGACTTATACTTCGAGAAGAACTAGAGGAAGAACTAGATCAATTTTAAAATATCCTTATTGCACGTATATTGACAAGCGTATCAATGGACTCAATTATAATTTTGTAATATAAAGTTCGGTTATACAAGTTACACTTTTGTATGAAAAAATAATTACATAAACTCTTTATCTCACAACTTGGTATATTATTTATAAACGAGACATTTCTCATGAATTGGTTCTTTCGTCACTAAATAGGACAACTTAAACGGACTTAAAACAAACAGCGAAAAGGTCAGCAATAACAGTGGTCTTTAGGTCTTTTTCTTATGGAGTTAGTAAAATTTCACTTTAAGATCGGTAGTGGTAACGGGACGATATCGCTGCTAAACTCTAATAGTTCCGCTTTGCCATCATTTCATGGTGAATTTAGTACTTATTAAGTAGGGCGACTCGCCGTCTGACCCTCACAAAACACAATGGGACACAAGTTTCGCCATTGCCTCATCCATTAATCAACAGAATATACAATGGGCAGGTGAGCTTGGCTTTGAGCCTAAGATGTTGATGATCTAATCTAATATCTTATATTTCAAAGGTGTAGAATACACAACAACTATTTCATTCTTGGCGAAAAGTTTTAACATTTACTGCATTTCCTAATATGAGGGCAGTATACCAACAATTATTTAGGTCGCCTAAAATAACAACCCAGAAGCCGTATAGCGTGGCGTGATCTCTCGCATACGAGGGACCTACCATCTATACCCTTAACTCCAAAAGTGGTCCGACCCCCAGGGGTTCAGGGGAGACTCGACGGGGTCTACGTTGGCTGGGCTGGGCAGTCCAGATAACGGCTCGCGACGCATGTTTTAAACACAAAATAGTTTTGGACATAAATAGTTTGGATAATAGAATTCTTACTTTTTTCTTGAAAAATGAAAATATTTTTTTCTGCGGCCCTCCAGCTTTTGTGGTAAATTTAATTAGCCCGCAAAGGTATGTAGTTCGGACAGCCCTGATCTAAATTATATAAACACAATACGTACACATACTACATAGCAAAACTTGATGGAATAGTTATAAAGTTTTTAATTTTCATCGGAAGTAGATAAAAATAATGGCTAGTCATTTCAACTTGACAAGCCAGCATTCAATTTTACATGATATTGTTTGATGTTGAACGTAAAAGTTTTTATTTGTCCATTCGTTCGTTCATGAATGTCAAATAATTTACTTACTCTATGTGTCAAATCAACACTCGATCGAACAGCAGGAATTCTGAGAAAAACTAGTTATTAAAATAAATGTGAAGAAAATCTGTAAATGTTTGTAATGTAAACGTAAACTAATGAGTAGAGTTTAGAGAGTCCACACTAGGTTTAGTTATAGAAAGGTGTTATGGGACGTGATAGTCATGAAATACGCTTGTGTACTTATTGTTTTGTGCTTCTGTTTATGTGAAAGCAAGTCGACGACTATCGATAAAACCGATTCCGCGTTAGCATTGAAAGCGAATTCTTCTTCGGAGCAGAAAATATGGAACATTACACTCGACATACACTTTTTCAAGACACCGCCCCCGGTGATTACCCGAGCTTCTGGTGCCAATGTTCATTTCGAATGCGAGGCCTACATGAAATTCACTAAAGTTGAGAAGTATACCAAAAACAAAGGGGGAAGAGAAACATCCTCGACGGAATTACCGCCCGAACATATACAACAGACTTTATTGAAAAACGTTAAAGTATATTGGCTAAAGAATTACGAACATATAGAAGAAACCACTAAAATTAAAATTCGAACACTAATCGATAAGAAAAACGGAACGATTGGAACAAATCTTAGGATAAAAGGTATAGATGTTGAGGATGAAGGCAATTACACTTGTGTTATAAAAAAAACATTTGAGAGAAAACAGACTTCCCAATTAAAGGTAGAAGATGCTATGGATATACCAACATATCCATCCCTGTTCCCTAATACAGACTTTGTCAATGAACTTGTGGTCAATTTAAAAACTACACCTGATTTAATTTCTGAGAGTATAAAAGCACAAAACATGACTATTTTAACACAACAAAATTTTTCTCTTCCACAAAAACTTGAGCCAATCTGTCAAGAATACACGGGAGATGTATGTGCGGCACATCTTAAAGGTCAAATAGTTTACATACCATATGACACAACACAACATATCCTTGAAGAGAAACTAAAGACAGCCATCCAGGTCACCAAATACTCGAATGAGATTAGTTCACATTGTGAGAGGTATGCCCGACCCAGTTTATGTTATTCCACCTTTCCCATCTGTAGAGACCCCTACACAACTAATGTTAACTTTTTCAAAGATGCCAAAATGGTATTTTCTTTTCTTCCCGATAAAAACAATAAAACAGAAGATACACCAATAGTCTTTGAAAATTTACCTAATGGTTCATTGCCAAATGTGTATGTTAAAACAAATAACATTTCAAATGAGATGTTTAATTATCGTTATAATGCTATAGTATTGAGACGTGTTTGTAAACAAGATTGCGAGATATTAGAGAATGAATTGTGCCAGAAGGAATATGCTATTGCTAAGAGACATCCACACATTGGTCAACAATTGACTTTAGAAGAATGCCAAGATTTGCCTGAAAATGATCCTGACTGTCTTAAAATAGATATAGGAGCTTTGTTGCTCTCTGATGATGAATGCTATTGGGAGAATGGCACTGGTTATCTAGGTAAAGTGAATATAGCAAACAATGGATTGCTATGTGTTGAGTGGTCCAAGCAACTACATGTGAGAATGTCAGAATATCCTGAACTTGCTGGTAAGCATAGTTACTGTCGAAACCCGGGAGGTTTAAAAGAACAACCATGGTGTGTTGTGGAGAAGGAAGGCAAGACTGAGAAACAACTGTGTGACATACCAAAATGTGCACATAAAATATGGATATACATAGTTGTTGTTATGACCCTCTTAATTGCAACCATTGCATGTTTCATTATTTGCCTTGTTTATAGACATAAGAATAAGAGTAATGCTGCTGCTATCAGGGACATTAACTTACCCAATGCTGATAAAAATATATATGGAAATTCTAGACTCAATTCACCTATTGAGATGACAGATTTACTCACAAATAATATTAACAATCAGCCACATTTAACCAGAAACACGCGTGGCAATGCAGCACTGAGAATACCACAGTATTCCTTATCACAAATTAAGTTTTTAGAGGAATTAGGTGAAGGTGCATTTGGTAAGGTTTACAAAGGAGCATTGAAAAAGAATGGGGAAACACAATTTGTTGCAGTTAAAGCATTAAAAGAAAATGCTTCAGCAAAAACACAGGCTGATTTTAGAAGAGAAATAGACTTAATATCGGAGCTAAATCATGAGAATATAGTTTGCATAGTTGGTGTTGCACTAAGAGAAGAGCCTCTATGTATGTTGTTTGAGTTCATGGCCAGAGGTGACTTACATGAGTTTTTAATGGGGAGAGCTCCACCATCAGGCAAAGGGTTACCTCCCATGAGGTTGCTAAATATTGCATACAACATTGCATCTGGTATGCAGTATTTGGCTTCCCATCATTATGTACACAGAGATTTGGCAGCTAGAAACTGTTTAGTTTCTGATGATTTTGTTGTTAAGATATCAGACTTTGGCCTGTCTAGAGATATTTATAGTTCAGATTATTACAGAGTAAGTATTCAGTGTATTACATTTTCTTATTATTGCAAAGTTTAGTAAAATAATTCATGAAATTAAATTTTATAGGTTCAATCTAAAAGTTTATTGCCAGTAAGGTGGATGCCGCCAGAGTCTATTCTTTATGGAAAGTTCACTACTGAAAGTGACATTTGGTCCTATGGAGTTGTGCTTTGGGAAATTTATAGTTATGGACTACAACCATATTATGGGTAAGGTTAATAAAATTCTTTCACCACATTAGGAAAAAAAATTACCTACATCAAAGTTCAAGTATTCAAGTTAAGAGTAGGGCTGCCACCCATCTTAACTGTATGAGAGAACATTTCAAATTTTCTAGAAAATACCTGACAATTACATTAAGTCACCCTAAAAAGAAAAATAAAATGTATATTTTTATTACAAATTATTTTTTCGGTGTTTACCGCTTTAACAATGAAGGTAGGTCTAGTTATGCATCACCTATAAGATAAAATTATCGGGCTAATCAATGCAAGATATATTTTTGGCTAAAAAGTGTTTATCTTATCAAATTAAATTGTAAACAGTCACTATAATAAAAATAAACTTGGAAAGAGTATGATTTATTAGTTTTATCTATTTGACCTGATTTGTAGATTTAGTAATCAGGAAGTAATATCGATGGTGCGTGGAGGCGAGCTGTTGGCGGCGCCCGCGGCCTGTCCGCCGGCCATGTATGCTCTCATGAGAGACTGTTGGAAACACACGCCACAACGCAGACCCAATTTTGAAGAAATCGTCAACAGGTATATGGAACTACAAGGAGTTTAAACTCGATTTCAATAGAATTTAATAGCGACTACGATCTTTAGTAAGCGGTAAAACCCATGAATAGCGAATGCAACACCACAGCAAAATCATTGCGGTAATAAAAAGTTGTTTTTGCAGCCGTGCCACCTTCACAATGTATGCACGATGTTATTAATGCCTGGAAGCGCAAATGAATTTGTAACTGCTATTAAATCCATTTGAAATGGGATAATATATTTTATTGAATTTTCTAGAAACACTACAATTTAAATGTATTTTCCAGATTACAAGAATGGATTCAGATGAGCGGAAGTCCTGATGTGGCGCCGTCCGATTCAAGTGCAGGTACTTGCGGACACAGACCTGCTGGTTCTAGTAGAGATTTGCAGGAAAGAGTTCCATTGTTACCCGCTCATTGCTCGTCATCCAATGGTTCTCTAGCCACTGGCAGCTTAAAGAAATTCAGTACTGTCGGCTCTAGTTCAAAGGTAACTGATGACAATTGTTCCACATGCAGTGAAATGCCACCTTTAGCTCCTAAGTCAAAGAAACATAGTTCTGGGTCTCTAATAGATAATGATAAAGGTGCGATGGGCACAAAAGAATTCGTAGTCAGGATACCCAACACACAGCACGGCAACGAAATATAAAATATAGATAGCTCAATGATAAGAAAAGTCCATTTTTATCTGGGGTAAATGCAACACAATACACCTACATAATATTGCTCTTTGAATTAATGATACCAACATGGTATATTTACTCGTATAAGGTTGTGTATTGAGGCAGACTTTGGATGGTCGTGTTAAGTGACGTAGAGTCAGTGACGCAGTTTCGCGTTGGGACGGTGCGCTTATACTGTGTACTTCGTAGATCTTTGGGAAAAGGAGACCTTCCGAGGATAGCGTTACTAACGCAATGCGTCACTGATGGCGTTGACTGATGACGCCCGCGTCAAGCGTCAGTGTAGTGTACAGTCAACGTCATTCTGAACTTCATCTGAAGTATGCCTTTATGTAATTAAAATTGGTTTAATCAAACAGTATTTAGAAATTGATTTTGTTATGTTGTTATTCAGGTATATATTATATAGGGATATGTTTGTTTGACTTATTTATTGTAATATTTAAAGGTATTATTACATTTAAAATCTATTCAAATAGAATAGTTTATGTTTGGAGAATTCGTTTTGAACTCAGTGTAGAATTTACATTATTTTTGTCGTAAGTTAATTTAATACTTAAGAATTTAAGTGTAAACTGTGTTATTACCGCCAGGCGCCTTCATTGGTTGCTTGTAGTCCATGCCACAATATTCTAACACTGCCAGTTGAAGTTTTCTGATGTATTGACTTGTGAAAATAGCTTGACAAAATATTATAAACAAGATTTTTGTAAAATATGATTAAGCTCATTATAGTTTTGACTCAAAAGAAATTAATATTCAGGTGATTACAATTATTTCGTACTGCTTTGTAAATCGTAATTATTTTACGTAAATCAAATAATATTCGTTATAAGATTAGATCTATATTTCATAAAGAACATCCTCTTTTAAGTTGGTTATAATGTATCACAATTCTACTGACGATTATTATTTTATTTTTTTGTCCATTTATAGTACATTGAGAAACTTTAAATATTTGTATGAATTTTGGCTATACTTATATCTTCATTATAGTATTAAAATAAATCAAGCTATTAAGTTATCGAGGTTGCTATTAAAATTATGTGAGACTGATTTTATTATTATGAAATTGAACAGCTTAATTTACATTTAGTATATTATATATTTTTCTTCTTCCACCTGCTTCTGTCCCACTCGCAGTGGGGTCGGCGCAACATGGTTTTTAATACATGTTACAGAAAGATTTGGGTTGTAGTTTTTACGACTGGTCGCCTGCCTGACGTCAACTCCTCTGGCGAAGTACAACTAATTTTGCAAACAGTTTTTGTGTCTGTTTCAATTAGTTTGGTGTAATATTGTCTAACTTCAATTAGGCATCACGTCATAATTGAGTTAAAGAGATTAAATATGTTTAATTTTTTTTACAGTCTGTTTTTATCATAACAGTATGATCAAATATTTGTAATTAGCGCCTACTATAGAAAATAAGCTTTATAACTTTACTTAAGCTTTATCATTTATATAAAAGTACATTCTTACAAACAACGCACCCTAATAGCTGATTCGCACGGTTAGATTTTAATTGATCGACTGGCTTGAATCAACAAAAGCTATATGGTTTTTGTTGATCAACTCGATTGAATGTCCGTTCAGACGGTTCATATCGCGTGCGATTCAGTAATTGACCAACTAAAATAGAAACGTGTGAAACCACTATTACGATGCGTTGTTCAAACTGCCTGTAATCGTAAAAGCGTTCGTGAGAATCACCCAAGAGCTGTCGAACATTTTAGGAAAAGTGTTTCGTGACGAGTCTACAAATGATGTCTGAATACCAAATCGTAGAACAGGCTGAAAGTAAAGAACAGGCAGTTAGTGGGGCCAAAGCCAAAAGTACAAGCATAAGTACAAGTTTAAGTACAAACATATGGGCTCTATTAACTGGACTGATTCTCAACAGAAAGCACGACACACTAAAATGTTATGTTACTTAAAATTTTCTATTAATTTAAGTAAAAAGTAAAAACGTCGAACTTAAGTGCTGCTAGGACGTTTCGAATTGTATTTTATAAGTACTCGAATATTACAAAAAAAGTGTTATACACATTTTTAAATTGCGCCTCAAACACCTATACTAAAATAGCAGCTCTCAATCCAGAAGCAATGGTTCACGAAATTTACGGATCTTGTCGTAATGTCGTCATTCAAAATAAACGAAACAATCTTTTTGTTTTGAACCATTGCTTCTTACGAACGATTTTATTATAACAATTGGTTTGAAACAATCCACGCTCATTCGTATTATTAGTATGATTATTATTTACTTTAACTTTAGTGACTAGTAATTTCCGTACCTTGCCAAAGACTCTTTTGTATGTGATACAGTTAGTTTTGTACTTAGATGTAAATTGCATTTCTAAAAATAAACCATTTCGATTTTTTTTTGAAAGTATATTTTATTTTTTGTTAAGTAAAATAAAAACATTATGTCAATTATTAATAACAACAGTAAACTTTAACAAATAGAAATAACTTCATTAGCGTCGGGCTCTTTGTTTCTTTTGTTAATAAGATATTCACCATGGACCTTCATGTGAACTTTTAAATTGTGATTTCCGGTAAACCCTTTGCCACACACTTTGCACACGTAGGGTTTTTCACCTGAAAAACAAACTGATTTTATATTCCGATTTTCCATAACAAGTTTTGCAGCAACTACAATAAATGGATTGAATGGGGATGAAAAGATTATTATGAATATGGATTAACCACGCTGTTATAGTTCACTCGGCTTGATTTTATACTAAAAACTGCTAAATCGCATGACATTTTATGAATTGATTAACAAAATCTATAGGTAAATCTTTTGTTGATTCAAGTCAGTTGATCAACAAAAAATGGATCCGTGTGAACTCGCTAGTATATTATTAAGCTATTGTATAGATTTTATCGCGGGCCTTGCGGCGAGACCGAATCCAGAAATTTCGTAACGAAAAAACCTAACACCCCCCTCCGACCAGCCAGCGTTAGCTGACCTCCCGGAATATCGATAATTTCGAAGTCCCAGGTCACGTCACACAGTGACCAGTCAGCTTGGACCGGACTTTCACAAGACTTTGACCTTGAACCCCCGACCGTGACCTTGACCTTGACCCCGATTTTGACATAGACCCGACCTTACCCCGACCTTTACTCCATATTACCTTGACCTTGACCCCGATTTTACATTGACTCCGACCTAGATCCCGACCTTGACCTTGACTCCATTTTTACCTTGACTCCGACCTTGACCCAGACCTTGACCCCGATTTTTTACCTTGACTCCGACCTTGACCTTGGTCCCGACCTTAACCTTTACCCCGACCTTGACCTTGGCCTTGCCACCGACCTTGACCCACAAAATTAAAATTAAAAACAAAGGAAAAAATACTGCATAAATAAAGTAATAAATAATTATAATTACATAAGTTGATAAAGAATGCTATACAATAGCTTTACCGCGGCAGTCTCCGAGTGCCACACGTCTTTTTTTTTTAGGCATACAATTAGAACTAGTAACTCCTTAGTAACTAACTAACTAACTCCTTAGTAGTAAATTACATTACAACTAAATTTTCTATTACCGGCACGAGTCGTGAACACAAACTCCCCTGTGTAGCAATTAATTTATAATAAAATTCTAATTGGCAGAATTAAGGAGCTTGAGACGCCGCTGCTTCAAGCGATTGTTTCGTTAGTCACTCGCCGCTGCTCGTAGTCTATTCATTTTAACTCTTGGACGCCGGCGTTTCATCTGGCTACTGTACACTGTTGTGCAATTTTTGATCTATGCTCACGATTGGTGCCTTTTATTTGACTGTACCTGTGTGTATCCGACGATGTTTGATGAGACTGGAGCCCGTGTAAAATTTTGCGGGGCAATGTTCGCAGTGCTTTGTGCGGTTGCCGTCGTGCCGGTCTTGATGTGCTTTCAGCGAATATTTGGATTTAAATTTGGCCGGGCATCGGTTACACTCGTATTTCGGTATATCTGAATGAACGTTCATGTGTCTTGATAACTGAAACGGTTATGTAAGTGTGTATGTGTGTATTTTAATGATTTATAGGATGACGAAATGCTTCGCTGATGTGTTACGTGACCTACTTTGTCACTTTTGGGTGCGCTCGTATAACATAGGTATATACCAGCAATTTGAAACAATGAAGAGATTAAGAGGATTTTTTGTTATTAATTACCTTAATTCCGGGGCAACAAGATGTCATGCCTGTTAAATATATTTGAGAACACGCAAGTGGAGCATTCTGTACAAGATTAAAGCTTCTATGCTACTAAAGGTGTGCGAAGAATGAAAAATGATTTAGTAGAAAGTGTTCTATGAGCTGCCATCAACGTCACTATACAGGACTAGCTTTTGTCGCAGCCCGCTTGAGTGTCTGTTTCTAGGATAAAAAATTGACCATAATTTACTAATCCAGGTAATTACCTGGTCTACCTGTGTACCAAACATCCAAATTCACATTGATAATATTAGTAGAATAGTAAGATTTATCAAGAATAATAGTAATTGACATAACATATTAAACTAAGTTAAATACATATATTTATAGGTAGTTAAAATTATTATACCTTCATATTCCTACCAAACTGAATGCCACATACGGGGCACACAACTACTTTTATATGACATTTATGTTTATCGTGGCACTCTTGATTTGGAAATGGTCTATGACAAACTTTACAACACACTTTTGTTACAGTGTGCTTTCTTATTGTATGGTCCTGTAAACAAATACAATAATTCAAAAAATACTTCTGCTATTTTCTTAGAATAAGTTTATAGTAATTACAGACTACCTTTCGTGTGGTTATATTTAAGGGTCATTGCATACACTTGATAGTGGGGAATTATGTATCGGATCTTATCAAAATCTAGATATCCTAAAATTGAATGCTAATAATGATTTATGTTTACGCGAATATTGCTCATTGAAATAAAACTAATTTAAACGGATTTTATCGCAGTTTTTTATTAATTTTGATCCCGATGTTTCACGATCCACCCCGTGATCACGAAGGCTGAAAAGCTTTCGAAATGTCGGGATCAAAAATTAATAAAAAACCGCGATAAAATCCGTTTAAATGAGTTTTATTTCAATTAGGTATTTAAGTATTTTTTTTTTTTGTGATAAATGGAAAGATCATATATAAGTTTTATAACAAAACTATTTTTATTTTATTTTTTTTCTCAATAATTTAAAAGTTATTTCAAAAAAAAAAAAAAAAACTTTTGAATCCAGCACCGAAGATACGCCGACAGCTCCCGAACAAACCCGAGCGCGTGTGACGTCATAATGTTAGTTTTCACTCATTGTAGTTGATACAGAAATTATAAATACAGAGTTTTGATTTATTTAATTTTGTTGTCATTGTTAAATATTCAAATTTATATTAAAAATGTCGAACCTCAATAGTTATCGTTCTTGTTTTGTACCATTATGTACTAATACTACAAAAACAACTCCTGACAAAATGTTTTTAAATGTTCGCCAAGATGACAAACGTCGAAATAAATGGTTTCAAGCAGTGCACCGTGATAATCCCAAAACAAAATCGTTTATTTTTGGTTGTGAAGATCATTTCGATGTAAGTATTTCTTAACACCATTGTTATTAATTATTATTTATTTAAGTATACAAATCAAATAATTATTTTATACTTACGTAGAGTTCAGTAAATATATTTTTTTAACTGGACTCCAAATCATAACCTTTAAACCTGCTAAAGCTGCACAGTCATGGCATTGAACATCCTGAATTTTTCTGGACTTTAACTGAATAAGCTTTACTCCGAACTCGGTGTTCTGGACATTCCCGTCCCTTTACAATACAAATATTATTTTTACGACTTAGTTGAACATAACCTATAGCTTTGTCGCCGTAACTCTCACGCGATGCTCTACAATTTATGAAATAAATAATTATATTTAATATGAACCAACCAACCAACTAGCCCTGTATTATACTTGTCCCACTGCTGGGCACGGGCCTCCTCTACTGAATGAGAGGGGTTAGGCCTTAGTCCACCACGCTGGCCTAATGCGGGTTGGTAGACTTCACATACCTTCGAAAAATCTTATCGAGTTCTCAGGTATGCAGGTTTCCTCACGATGTTTCCTTCACCGTTAAAGTAAGCGATAATTAACAATTAATATACACGTGACGTAGAAAAGTCAGAGGTGTATGCTCTTGGGGCTGGTTTCGAACCTGCGACTTTCGTCTCGACAGTCCGTACCAATCCCCGCTGAGATATCGCTGCTTATATTTAATATAATGGAGAATAAATACTTAAATATTTTCATTTATTATATTATTTTTTAACAGACTTACCTTGATGCCTTGGCACCTCGAACTTCAGCAGAATTAAACCGAACGTCATTTTAAAAAAAAAATGGTTATCATAAGTTTATCAACATCAGGAATATTATCAGACTTTGCCTTAATAAATCCTTTATCACACATAGCTAATCGGAACCAACTAACATCTCGTTTTTTAGCAATAAATTTTCAATATTATTGTCTAGTCACGTGTAATAGCCGTAAACGCTGTACTGTTATTAAATAGCTATAACATTATGACGTCACAACTATGGGGGCCGCTCATGGCGCGTTTATAGTCACGTGATCTTTATTTGAATTTCATCAATTTTTAAATGTTTATAATTAATTGAACAATTATTTTTTTTTAATTTTTCTGTTACATATCAATATTATTAATAATAAAGTTTTAAAATACATAAAAAAAATCATTTTTTTTTTTAGTTAAATACCTAATTGGATGCTAATTTTATTGACTCGTTTATTACAATCGATAAGGTCAATCACATCCCTACAAATAAGTGAAGTGCGTGAGCGAGAATAACAATGATGAAGTGAGCTTAGCTGTTTGTCATTTAACATCGTTCAAAGTTGTAAGTCGAATAACATGCTACTCATTCGATAATTAAACTCATTCAATAAGAAACACAGCAGATCTTTCTGCTGTTTGGCAACAAGAAAAACGATATAATGGTACCAACTTAGGCAGCCTCTCGCATTTGAGAGACCTAACAGCTACCTAGAAAAAATACCTACTACCTTTTCTAAGATGAACTAGGACACTTACCCTCAATCCACTAACAAACCTAGACCTGTACCCACATACGTCACAAATATAAGCTTTGTTCCCACTATGATTTGCCATATGAACCCTTAACACTGACTTGCTATGGAATCTGAAATAAATCTATTATATAAAAATAAGTCGGGTTTTCCTTCCTGACGATATAACTCCAGAACGCACGAACCGATTTCCACGGTTTTGCATTCGTTGGAAAGGTCTCGGGCTCCGTGAGGTTTATAGCAACGAAAATCTAGGAAAAATTTCAATAGAAAAGCGGGAAAATAGGGAAAATCATTTTTTAAATACAGCGCCATCTCTGATACATAGCATGTACTACAAACCAATATTTTAAGTAGATGGCGTCGGTGCGTGACACATTGCTGACAGATGGCGCCACTGTTAGGCTACTTTTATCCCGGAAAATACAGATCACGCGGGCGGAGCCGCGCGGGACAGCTATTTACTTATGTGATCTCAAAACATATTTTTGGCGAGTGTTATTTTATTGAGTAAATCATTGTAAAGAACGGTAGACAATATAAATATCTATAATATGATAATAATCCGACCGGATAGCGACCACCGTACACTGGTGCTAAAACCTGCCATAGTGGCCCACCTAGTGTGGGTCGCGTTCCAGGGTCAGCCAGTGTATATCCGGTTCTCCCCAGGGGGCTTGCCCCTGATCCTCACCCTTTTCCCATCCCTTTTTCCTTCCCCTCCCCCTTGGCCCTTTGACAGGCCGGCATGATCTTGCCGACCTACGATGGACAAATTGTTTATCGTTGGTCGACGCTATTCCTGGATTGCGCTACACTTACCATCGGGTGTAGCGTAGTCACTTTGCCGAGCCAGGATATAAAAAAAAAAAATACACCCAGCAACCACATATGTACTGTCTTTAATAAACACATTATATTTACTGTTTATGTAGAGAAACAAGGAAAAAAAAATTTAACAACTTACCTTTTCGAGCAGTGATCACAGATATACCTTTTTTCACCATGCATTGACCTGACATGTTTTTTTAATTTTCTGGGTGTGTCATATAATGAGTTACATTGCTTGCATCGCAGCTTGGTCCCCTTGAACAAAATATTATCATCTTAAATTTATAAAATATGCTTAAGGGGGTAGATGCAGTAAGAATTTTCAGAAAATCGTTTTTTTGTTGTATTTGCTTAAGTGATATGTTTCGAGAATATTCTCTGCAAAATTCGATTGAATCCGACAATTTGTTTCCGAGATATCGCAAATTAGGGGTTTATAGCCAATTGTTTAAAAAAATTGAATTGTCGAAAAATTGTTTTTTTTTTTTTATAGCATAGGCCGGCAAACGAGCAAGTGGGTCACCTGATGGTAAGTGATCTCTACCGGCCATGTACGCCCATCACCAGAAGAATCATGGGCGCGTTGCTGACCTTAAATGAAAGGGATAATTAGGGATTGGGAAGGGGAGGGGATTTGGGCTTCCGGATATCTCACTCACCGTACGAAACGCAGCAGCAAGCCGCCGGTCGGACGTCGGTTTTCTGTGAGACAGTGGTAACGACCCGGTCGAGCCAGCCCATTCATGCTGTAGACAAAACTGTCTACAGCGTGGCTCTACCACTCTAAATTAAATTCTTATTACTTCTGGATGTATGTAGTACTACAGTAGGAGACGTGTGGGATGCTCATGTAATCATATTGACAACTACGTTTGAAAGAACAATAGCTGTACTGTTGAAGCCGTAATAGTGACACACCACTGGAGTTATATAATAATACTAGATGACCCGGTGAACTTCGTATCACCTACATATATTTGTGTAAAATTTGTCCTCTCCCTGTCTTGTCCCTATCCTGTCACTGTCCTGTCACTGTCCTGTCCTGTCCGGTCACTGTCCTGTCACTGTCCTGTCACTGTCCTGTCACTGTCCTGTCACTGTCCTGCCCTGTCCTGCCCTGTCCCTTTCCCTGTCCCTTTCCCTGTCACTGTCCTGTCACTGTCCTGTCACTGTCCTGTCACTGTCCTGTCACTGTCCTGTCACTGTCCTGTCACTGTCCTGTCACTGTCCTGTCACTGTCCTGTCACTGTCCTGTCACTGTCCTGTCACTGTCCTGTCACTGTCCTGTCACTGTCCTGTCACTGTCCTGTCACTGTCCTGTCACTGTCCCTGTCCCTGTCACTGTCCTGTCCTGTCCTGCCCTGTCCTGTCCTGTCCCTTTCCCTGTCACTGTCCTGTCACTGTCCTGTCACTGTCCTGTCACTGTCCTGTCACTGTCCTGTCACTGTCCTGTCACTGTCCTGTCACTGTCCTGTCACTGTCCTGTCACTGTCCTGTCACTGTCCTGTCACTGTCCTGTCACTGTCCTGTCACTGTCCTGTCACTGTCCTGTCACTGTCCTGTCCCTGTCCCTGTCCCTGTCCCTGTCCCTGTCCCTGTCCCTGTCCCTGTCCCTGTCCCTGTCCCTGTCCCTGTCCCTGTCCCTGTCCCTGTCCCTGTCCCTGTCCCTGTCCCTGTCCCTGTCCCTGTCCCTGTCCCTGTCCCTGTCCCTGTCCCTGTCCCTGTCCCTGTCCCTGTCCCTGTCCCTGTCCCTGTCCCTGTCCCTGTCCCTGTCCCTGTCCCTGTCCCTGTCCCTGTCCCTGTCCCTGTCCCTGTCCCTGTCCCTGTCCCTGTCCCTGTCCCTGTCCCTGTCCCTGTCCCTGTCCCTGTCCCTGTCCCTGTCCCTGTCCCTGTCCCTGTCCCTGTCCCTGTCCCTGTCCCTGTCACCACGGTTGTCGTTCGTTGACGGTCAACAATCTGTTTCACATCAAAAAGACATCAAGTGTTTCATACCCAGGAACAGTTTGTATTGGAAAATTAAGTTGTGTCCCTGTCCCTGTCCCTGTCCCTGTCCCTGTCACCACGGTTGTCGTTCGTTGACGGTCAACAATCTGTTTCACATCAAAAAGACATCAAGTGTTTCATACCCAGGAACAGTTTGTATTGGAAAATTAAGTTGTCGTTTTTAGTGTTTTCCTTTACTTATTATTTATGTTACTCATTTTTTCTCACCGGGTAAACCTTCCCTGAACTTCCACAAATATTTCAAGATCAGAATTAGCCAGTCTCGAGTTTTGGCGAGACACACGCACAGCGATTCATTTTTATATATATATGTCGGATCCAATGTAAAACATTCCAAAATCAACAACTACTAATAAATTAAAAATTAATAAAAAAAACATTGTCCAGCGGACAAAATTGTGAATCTAAACCATTCTCAGATCCCCTTGAACACACACAAAAAATTTCATCAAAATCGGTCCAGTCGTTTAAGAGAAGTTCAGGAACATACACACTCACAGAAGAATTATATATATAAAGATATCGAAATTACAGGGCGTTACACTTTTGTATGATGTCTCAAGTAACATCATACAATGTTGTTACTGTATTAAGTATTCTGTATCCATAGTACTTCGAGGTAAATGTCGCTAATCCACTAATAACTTACTTCTTCCCTGTAATGTACATTTCGGTAATGATATTCTAGATAATCACAAGACACAAATCTCTTCATACATATGTGACAGCGTTTGTGTTTTTTGGGTAGATGTACCAGTCTATGGGCCAGTAGTTGCGACCAACTGTCAAATGTTTCGGCACATTGTTGGCAATGTTTGTCATTCTTGTGACCTTCTAAATGTTGTTTCAGATCATTATTATTGTCAAAAATCTTCATGCATATACCTGAAACAAAGGTTTTAGCAGTTAATTAAATCGGCTGAAGTCTTTTGGAAAGTGAAAGCGTCGCGTAGTGACCTTCAAAATAAATTCACCAAGGTCACCTTTGGTGGTGACTATAGCGCGGACGCGAAGAAGGAAGAAATCCGTACTTTGACCTGTTACTACCTGTCTCTGTCACTCCCGCGTAAATATAATGAGTCTCGCTCGCACAGATGCAACGACCGCCGTCCTTAGGGATTGTAAACCTTTTAGTTGAGACTTTAAGGTTTGTTCTAATTTGCATGTGGTTTTCTGGTAAATGTGGTCTTTCACGTAAAAAAAGAGGAATCGAAATTAGATAGACTAGACGATAATGTAGACAAAACTGTTAATTCTTTTGTAATAAATGTGACAGGCGAATACAGAGGAATCGAATTCTTTTGAATGTTCATTTTTTTTATTTCTGCCGAATTAGTAATTGTAACTCGTTTTTTATAACTTATAATTTAAAATCTAAATAAATAATTTATTTAATAAGTTTGTAAATTTTCTTTCTCTTTCTAATTATGTCACGTAATCCGCACATGATACAAAAATGTTTGTGACCACTGTCAGTAGGTAAAGAGGTCATTGTACAAATTTCTTCGTGGTCCGCGACCGGACTTTACCTTAATAATGCTCGCTTCACGCAATTTATTTCACAAAAAGCGACAGCAAACGCGAAAACTAAAGCATTTTTGAGGAGCCAAAAAAGACAACAATCTCATTTTGAAAAATGTAATGTGATATAAACTTCTAGTTTAGTTATTTTGTTAAATGCTCACATTTTGTGCTTTAGTGTGTAATAATGTAATTAATTTCAAAGAATATTTTTTTTCTCTCCCATAACATAGGAGAACTTGAATGCAGTAGTTAAATATAGACCCTGGAATGTCATCTTAACACCTTAATAATCTCAAATGCATAGGGCTGTGTAGTTATTATGGTTTAAAAATATAGCAGTAGCACATGTGCATAT
Organism: Amorpha juglandis; assembly: GCA_949126905.1. NCBI lineage: Eukaryota > Metazoa > Arthropoda > Insecta > Lepidoptera > Sphingidae > Amorpha > Amorpha juglandis. The sequence continues at coordinate 13,412,285 of OX421374.1, read as the reverse complement.
TTATAGCAGTATGTTCTAATGCAAATTATCAGACTATTTTAGTATCATTATTCTCAGCACAAGCAGGATTTCGTGTTAATTTAAAATTCCTTGGCAATCTTACTGAATGGCTACCCAAATGGAACAACAATTATGTTAAAATAACGTCCTTTATTCTATGAGACAGTGGTAGAATCTATGTGGAAAGAAATCCTTTGCATCGTAGAATTGATGTCATCACTGTCCATAATTATAGTTTTAGTTATGCTAACGACATTTATAGTTTCAATGGTCTAGTGGCAGCGTACTGAGACTGAGAACCATGAGGTCCCAGCTTCAATTCCCAAGTTGGGCATCATTTGAAAAATTACAAATGAATTGCTCAAGTTTGTAATTTGTGCAACATGTGCATGTTATACAACTACTGGTGTAATTGTAAGTTGACTGTGACAGTTATCGTCCTACAAGGAGGTTGGCTGTGGCAGTTCTCTTTCTGCAAAGAAGTTGACTATGATGGTTCTCCTACTACAAAGAAGTTGGCCGTGACAGTTCTCTTTCCACAAAGACTACCTACCACTTATATTGTTTTCTTCACATACCACAAAAGAATAGTTGTTCATCATCTTCCTCCTTGACAACAGAAGAAACTTGTAATTTGACTTTGCTTTCTAATTTATTTTCTTCTTTTATAACGGATTTACTTTTACACTTCCTTGGTTTTAGTTCTGTAAATTAAAGTGATATGTGATCAAAATAGAAAGCACCTAAATAATTTGTTTTACCTTTGTAATATTGACTTTTTTTATACTTGTGTCTATACACAAGTATGAAAACAAATGTCAATTTTAATTATATCACCCAATACACATAAATTTGTTTCAAATTAAGATATTATACTATATTGTAAGTTTTTTTGTCCAAGATATTTTTTTGAACTACTTTTAAAATAAAGACAGGGGTCTATTGCATTTTATTGCAGTAATTTTTTTTGTTTTTTTTTAGTCCCTAATACAGAAATTTAACAAGACTAAAAATAAAAACACAGGCTGGACTGAAGTTAGTCTTGAGTGATGTCACAGATTGTTTGTTTTCAGATGTCATGTCACAGTGTTTTCAGAGATTAAAGGCATCAGGAAGCAGACAGGTGAAGCTTGGGCTCACATATTATTTGGCATGTACCTTTAGCATTTATGGATGCAACCTCCTGTAGATATTCATACTCCAGATATCCATATCCACCATCTGATATTGTGTCATCATTTTTCAATTCATCTTTAATCTCATGTTTGATGTCAGCATTTCTAGCATCGTCAACATATTCTTCAGATTTGACATCCTGAACCTTATAATTCAAATGAAAAAAAAATAATGTGTTTTGTGACTCAACACTCTGTATAATTTTTGAGGGAAATATCATGGAGAAACTGGCAACCTGAGAAGTCACCATAAGAATTCTGACAGTATGTGATGTCTACCAACCTGAATTAGGTCAGCGTGGTAAACAACACCTACAGCTCATAAATTATAGTTACTATTATTATTTATAGCAGCTAAATTCTAAAGGGCTTTTGGAAGTGATTTTTTTGCACTTACCGCATATATTATTTCCCTTAGTTTAGCTTCAGATGACGCGGACTTTTCTCTGAACTCTATGAAAAGATTTACAGTTTCCGTACATTTACGACAAATACACTGCGGCATTCCATCCGACATAGCAATCTGAAAACATGACACTGTTCATTGTGGGACGTTTAATTATATTACTGTAAGACATACACTATTTTAAACTCACGCCAAGATTGGTCAGCAAATTGTATTTCGTAATAAAGGCTGCATCCAAGGGAAACATATCTTTTTCCGTCGACAAACATGCTCTACACATTTCCATGGTTTGAATATTAATACTGAAGGCAAACTGAACACAGCAAAATAGGAAACATTCACGCTTATTAAGTACTACTGAAGTTATTAAGTAGCTTAGTGCTTATTGAGTAGTAATAATTATATTTTTAAAACACTTTAAATTTGCACGTAAATAAATACACAACACCTGAGTTCTACGTGGTTTTAAATTACTTGACTATAACAATTAGGTTCATGTCATTATTTTGACAAGATGTCAAAAACATTGCATTATTTATTTTCTCTCAGTGCTAAAGTAAATTTTTGTATTTAATCAACACTTTTATCTGACATGTTTGTAAACATACTGTTCCCATACATAATTTACTTATCCTGCGACCTGCAACCACCACGCGATGCATACACGCACACGGCTCTATACTAGTCTATACCGCAAATTGCTTTCACAATTCACACCTATGCCTAATGCCAGTGTGTGGACAACTTTTATATTGCCATTATTGATGGGGAATCGGGCCTATCCCGGTATTCATAAAATGCATGGGTATCCAGTCTGGAACGAGGTATTAATATTAAGACCTCAGTTACAATTCGAACCACTAATTTGTAATAAATTTATCAGATTATAATGAAAAAGCCGTACAGAAATAACTTACATTGCTCATAATAATAAAGAAAGTATTAAGAATTATTAAGATCCTCAATCTTTTTAAAATATTTTTCTTAAATACTGAGGGCATGATCTGTAGATTGACAATAAAAAGATGCACGCTATATGCGATGGTCATAACGCGGCACTACTCATTAATTTTATTTCACACGAGTTTTCACGCGTTTTATTTAATATTTCTGCTGGTGGTTGGATATTCATATCCGTCCGGATAGCGACCACCGTACACATGGTGTTAAAACCTGCCATAGTGCGACAAACGCCTTGTGTGGATCGCGTTCCAGGATCAGCTAGTGTGTATCCGGTTCTCCCGAGGGGCTTGCGACATGACTTGATGGTTGATTGGGGTGGGTATATAGGGGTAAATCTTGTATTACTGTGCCTGCATCGGTCATCCACCTGTCTTGTCGCAGGCCCCTCGATTTGTTTCTTTCTTCTCCGAAAAGGGAAGAAGCATTATACAGGTCGGCATGACTCTGGTGACCACCGATAAACACATTGTTTGTTTGTTTGTCGCTGCTTTTTTGGATTGCACTACGCTTACCATCAGGTGTAGTGCAGTCACCTTGGTGTGCTCGAATAAAAAAAGTGTGCGTCTCGGGACGCTCGACAGAAGTGATAAACTAGTGTGGGTTAAAGTGAGAGCGGAGGAGCCTGCTTACTGCTGCCGTATGCGTGAGAGAAAGGAAAGCCTAGAGAGTGGCGCCGTAACTCGTTACGTTACGAAGCGGTTTACCTCCCATAAGAAGTTATCACTTAATTGGATTGTTCTGCACCGCACTGCACTTCAGTCCGGTCAAAGTCCTGCCAAAGTCCGGTGAAAGTCCGGTCGAAGTCCAGTCAAAGTCCTGTCAAAGTCCGGTTAAAGCCTTGTCAAAGTCCGGTCAAAGTCCTGTCAGAGTCCGGTCAAAGTCCTGTCAAGGTCCTGTCAAGGTCCTGTCAAAGTCCTGTCAAAGTCCGGTCGAAGTCCAGTCAAAGTCCTGTCAAAGTCCTGTCAAAGTACGGTCAAAGTCCGGTCCAAGCTGACTGGTCACTGTGTGACGCCACCTGGGACTTCGAAATTCTCGAAGTTCCAGGGAGGTCGGCTAGCGCTGGCTGGTCAACTGGCCCGCGTGACGTCTCACGGAAGGTTCTCGAATATTATCGAACCTTCCGTTGATCGATGGACCGCTCGCGTTATGGAACGAATCGATTCACCCTCCCATAAGAAGTTATAACATCAGCCAGAAAGAAAATGACAAAATATGCTGCTATGCTATAAAGCTGAATTGCCTAACTTTCGCATTGTCGCTGAACGACTGCATTAATACTCCTCATGTCGCCAACCAATAATGCCGCCACCCTGTCCTGGGTAGTTGCGAGATGTATCGATGCGACTCGAGGCTACGACGCGGCGCGGCGGTGTGGCGCGTGGCGCGAACGCGTTCGTTTCTTGGCTATTGCGCCTAAATGATGTGGTCAACTAGTACTCCACATTCCACGAGTGAACTGTAATTTGACAAGTTAGGTATTTTACGGCTCTGGACACTTGTGTTTGGAGCCCGTCTTAGATATTATTTTAGTCTAGTTTCCAAGAACGACTAAACACGAATGTGGCCAATTTCGAGGTCTTGCTGGAGTTTTGGTGTTAGTTCTTTCGATACGACGCTTTATGGATAACTTATTCCAAGTCGAACGTCCAAGGTCGGTCAACGCTCTTATTAAAAAATCAAGTAAATTCTATTATTTAAATGTTTCCATATACCGTTCATTACATTGATGTTTATTGTTCGTCGAAACACGCGTACTTTTATATTTTGCAAATTCTATTTGTTTCTTATGATTTTTTGGCACGTAATCGTCCCTGTTTTCCAATTACAGCATTATAGCGCATTATACGGCATAATGCTCAACGTTATATGTTTCAACTACAGCAACGCTACGCACAATCAAGCACTCTCAAAAGTTCTGCTTTCGGGTGATACATGCAATCGATACCAACTCAATAACAGAAAATTAACAAGTGTTTTTTCTTTAAGTTGGCAATGATCGAAATTTTATTTATATTAACGTTAGTAATTAATATTGATTATTGTTGAGATTTTTTTTAAGCTTTCGTCTTATCGTAGTGTTTTGGAAATATTCAAAAGTTAATTCAGACCCTGTTAAAAAGTAAATGTAAGGATGGATGAAGGTATAAACATTGACTATTTATATTTTTATTCTCAACACTGAACTTAGCGCACTCTGCTGGTGCACTAGAAAACTAATTCACGTTCCAATTAATCATTAGCACACTTCGGCATTGTGCGCCACTGAGTCGCATTATGCTCTGTAATTGGAAAACAAGGCGTGTTTCCAGTTTCTTTCTACAAACTTTTTTTAGTTTAGTAACACTGGCGGAATGTCAAATCGAGTATCGAATCGATTGTAGACACTTGTGTGGATATAGGAAAATATTCGTGTTTTGACTTCTGATGCAATTTATTAATTTATTTGTGGTTGCACATCGTACGTTTCGGTCAGCTGATGAATGAATTAATTACTTTTTTTATGTGTCAGCCGTAGTTAGATAAATATTTGGTTACAACTTACACCTGCGACGTCGTTCATTACATCTTTGTGATTATTCTTGTGTGAAATTATGGTGGAAAACGGTGCATCTAGCGGCGGTAGCGACAGTCCAAGTGCTACCTGCGTTCGTTCTGGGTTGTTAGAAACCTTGGTGCGCGGTGTTTGGTACCGGGTACATTGTTCTCTCGAGGACGATTACTTCAGTGTGTGTTTGGATGATGGATACGATGCCACCACCACTCTCAACGGCACTCTCAACAATAATAATGTCGAAACGCCTAACAGCGACTTCACAGAGGTTCCTGAAGCGATTGCAAACCAAAAACGAATAGTACAAGTTGTCAAATCAGACAATAATGGGCTCGGAATATCAATTAAAGGTGGAATAGAGAATAACATGCCTATATTAATATCGAAAATATTCAAGGGTATGGCAGCCGACCTTACTGAACAGTTATATGTTGGTGATGCCATATTGTCTGTCAATGGAGAGGATTTGAAAGATGCAACACATGAGGAGGCTGTAAAAGCATTGAAAAGAGCTGGCAAAATGGTACAGTTAGAAGGTGAGCTTTTCATTATATTCAGGTCCTTTCATTTCACCAATATTCCAATAGTATTTAACCCTCAATTAACATATTATATGATAGCTATTTTTGAAAGTACATAGTAGACATCTTTCTACTGAGAAATTGTTTATATGTCAGAGTGTGACTTGTATTTATTATTTGGTAATTAGCATTTTCTCAGAGTTGGTGTTCATTGTAGGATGCCAGTGTCATGTAAATAATATCATTAACTTTTCAAATTCCAACTTTTTTTTTTATTAGTTAGTTTTCTTTATTCATAATAGGCTTGTTATTATGAATAAAGAAAACTAGTTTTATTTCAATGAATACATTCGCATAAATGTAATAAATCATTATGGGTGATATATTGAATCTATCATCTAAATGGGACTAAAGTCGTAGTCATACTCGGGCGAACTACTTAATTGACTTTAATGGATATGACACAGGATAAGTCATCCAATTGAGGCAATAAGGAGTCTGCTCTATCACTGAAACATATTTAGCTCTATTACAAAAAATGAAACATATTTAATACACATACAATCCATTGATAATAGGGTTTAAAACTATCAAGAAAATATATTTCACAATAGTGACCTGCGTCAAACTATCCGACTCTTTTTATACTGGTGTCGGGTAAAAATGATGTTTTAATAAATTCTAATACTCAGTAGGAGACCAAAGGTCCCAAAAATATTTACAGAATAAAAAAAATACTCATTATCAGCTTGGAGTCTGGAATTATTGAGACTGGTATGGTGGTAGGTTCATCCCACATTCACATACTGGGACAAATATAAGCTTGGTGAAATGTGAGTGTACTGGTTACACCTCTGCTTACCCCTTAGGGGATAACAGGTGTTAATGCATATGTGAGTGATTGTATCAATGATAACTATTGTTCAAACCGTGCCATAAACATTTAAGGATAGTTGTATGTAGTAATATAAAATATTACAAAATTTGATCCCTTAAAGATAGTTCATATTAATAATTTTATCTATCTGTTGTCAAACAATGAGTAAACAATTTAGATGACTGTAGGGCCACATGAAACATTCCTAGTTCTATAAATAGATAGATAAAAATCTTGTCCAACTAATTACAGTTATCATAATGTAAGTTATCTCATACATAAACATAAGTTGGCTTCATTGTTTCTAGCCTTTTGCTCTGAATACAATATTTTTTTAAATATAGGTGTGGTACTATGATTTAAGTTGTATGCTTCTTTTATCTTTTTCTATCTATCAACATGTAGTGAGGAAGATCTAATATAGATTTCATATGACATTTGATTATGTAAAATTTGCCAGATAATGTATTATTAGGACATTCTCATTTGATTGGTAATTTTGAGTTTTTGTTTGTAAAAATATTGGGTGTATAATAATCATACAATATAGTAGAAGGATGGATACATCTTATAAAAGAGATTGTTGCTATAATTGGAGCCCTGTTGCCACTGTGCAGTCAGTCAGTCACCAGTCATCAGTCAACAGTCTAAGAGTTCATTATGTGTAGCTCTGCTGGTTTACTATTAAATTCCCAAGTGGGATGTAGTTTATTGCCCTTGCCTGCATTCCTAATTATTCCCATTCTATGGTTGCATGTAAGAGATCACTGAGTGATTAGCTTGAATATAAAAGCAAGATCAACTTAAAATCACTATGCATCATATCCAACCAAGATTTTCACTCAGGCAGGGCTGCAACAAAAGCTAGTATAATACAAGAAAGATAGATCAACAGGCAGAAAGATAGATCAGTAGTAGGTGTCAATTAATTATGTGAGGTGATTTTTCGTAGTGAAGTCCCTTCCCATATTATTACTAAAAAAACACACATCTTTGCCATCATAAAATTTCTTCTTCTACTTTGACTTTTTTTTTTATCCTGGCTCGGCATAGTGACTACGCTACACCTGATGGTAAGTGTAGCACAATCCAAGAATAGTGTCGACGAACGATAAACAATGTTTCCATCGTAGTGCGGCAAGATTATGCCGGCTTGCCAAAGGGCCAAGGGGGAGGGGAAGGAAACAGGGATGGGAAAAGGGTTAAGATCAGGGGGCAAGCCCCCTGGGGAGAACCGGATTTATGCAGTTGTTGTTTATGGAGTTGTTCTCCTTAGACTTCAGCGGAGTTACATAATTATGTGTGAATTGATAATTAAGTAGTTATTGATTTGACTTCATGGCTGATGAGTGTTGAACAAGTTTCCTTAAAGTAGGCCAACCGCTCACTTAATACTGTTTTGTGAACATGTAATATAATATGGTTGCATGGTGCAATGAAACTGGTTTTTGTAAACAAAATTAATATTCATATGCATTATGCATGATTATGGAAGTTGATGACTCCTAATTGTATGTTATTTATGGTTGCACCTAATAACTCTAAATAACAAAAGACAATCTTCGGCGATTACATACGATCTGTCTATACGTCTGTAATCCCGGTAGGGGTAGGCAGAGGTATAAATAAATAACACCCAACAGTCACACACATAGCCCTGACCCCACAGTAAGATACGAGTCTTGTGTCGTGGGTATCAGGAACTATGAGAGACTTTTTGGTCTCACAACACCCAGACCCGAAACAAATATTTGTGGATCAGACAAATATTTGCTCGGTGCGGGAATCGAACCCACGGCCTCACGTTTCACAGTCAGCTACTCGCTCACTGCGCCACGGAGGCTGTCAACTGTATAACTAGTACACCCAAATTCCGCCGAGCTTATTTTCGTCCCATGATGTGATAGGAGGCGGGTCTATCGCCATAACGGGCACAATTCCAGACTCCGGGCTGATACTGAGCATTCATTCACTTTCACCCGACACGGGGATCGAACCCTAGACCTCAGTACAGCAGTCGTATCGCACACGCATTACAACTACGCCACCGAGGCAGTAATTTGTATCAGCATCATCAGCCACAGGACGTCCACTGCTGAACAGAGGCCTCCCCCAAAGATTTCCAGACCGACCTGTTGGAAGCGGCCTGCATCCAGCTACTTCCTGCGACCTTTATCAGGTCGTCTGTCCACCTTGTAGGCGGACGTCCAACGCTGCGCTTGTCAGTACGTGGCCTCCATCCCAGAACCTATTATTATTCTTTAGTAATTTGTATCATCATCATCATCATCATCAGCCACAAGACGTCCACTGCTGAACATAGGCATCTCCCAAAGATTTCCAGACCGACCTGTTAATTTGTATAGTTTTAATAAATTATTTATACCATGAATGTATCTAATTCACAGTGAAGTATTTGCGGGAAGTGACGCCATATTTCCGCAAGGCGTCCATTATCAGCGAGGTGGGTTGGGAGCTGCAGCGCGGGTACATGGCTGAGGCCCCGCCCTCGCCGCCGTCACCGCGTCGACGTCGAGCCGACACGCGTTACGTGCCATTGTTAATGGCCTGCGTCGCTAAGAACTTGCGGCATCACGATCCAGGTACTTAATGTTACTACATCAAAATTTCATTTCTTTTATTTGATTGAAGTACGGAGCGCTACGCCTGTCCATAAACAGAATATAAATGGTGGTAGATCCCGCGTATGCGAGATGCCGTTTGGGTTGGTACCACCTCTTTGTCTATATCTGCCGCCAAGCAACAGTGTGTAAGCACTGTTGTGTTCGGTTTGAAGGACATTGAAGCCAGTGAAATCACTGGGCATTATGAGACTAAACATCTTATGTCTCGCTGTAACCAGCGTAGTATACAGCCATGCATTGCTTTGTAATTCAAAGTTCTGTGTGGTGTTGCTTCTGTTTATGGTCAGGCGTGGCGCTTACAATCAGGCGAGCGCCTTGCTGGTCTCGCTTATCAATCAAATAAAAAACAACATGTATACTGGGTGACCGTGGAAGGCTGCGGTTAGACGACGCGATAAATTTCTTGCGGCCGCCGCGCGGTGACCGCGCGGTGACCGAGTACTAACTGTTCAGTCATAGCAAATGTATGTTTTATTAACTAGGACTTGAAGTTGAAATTCTTTGTGATTAACCAATTGCGCGAGACCGCGCGGCGATCGCGCGGCGTCCGCTCCTTGATCACACGGCGGCCGCGCGGGCGCCTCGCTCGAATCACTCGAATGTTCACGATGTAATCCCCGCGCCCGCGTTCTGCGCGGTTGTGTTCATTCAAAACTAATGTAAACTCTATTGACTAAGCCATAATGTTTAATTCTTCGCATCGCCCCAACCACGCGGCGACTGCGTGGTCGTGTAAACGCGCCCGTACGGCGACCGCGCGATATGGCCGGCGCTCATTGACGGCATGGCACGGCATGGCACGGCAGGTCATGCTGCGGCATCCCGCGGCGTCCCGTGGCATGCCGTGGCATCCTGCTGAATGCCCAGCCACTCTCTCTCTCTCGCGCACCGCGGCAATCCGTGGAATGAAACGGCATGACACGTCTGGCCGGAGCATCCCGCGGCGCGTCGCGGCATGCCACAGCATCCCGCGGCACGTCGCGGCACTGTGGTATTGAAATAAAGTAACGTGAATTCTAAACTCGTGGCAATAAGATTCAAAATAACTTGATTAGTAATAAAATCCTTTGCCATGCCATGCCGTGCCATGCCGTCTATGAGCGCCGGCCCATAGCCGTACTGTCGCCGCGCGGCCGCCGCGCGGCCGCAACGCGGTGACATTCCGTGTCATATAAACGCGCCCGAAGGTGACTCGTATGTGCATTGTGCAGAGGAGCGTACAATCGAGATCTACTCGCCGGACGGCGTGCACGCGCTGGCGCTGCGCGCGGGCAGCGGCGCCGCGGCGGCGGGGTGGCACCGCGCGCTGCACGCGGCCGCGCGTCGCGCCGCTCGCGCCGCGCTCGCACGCGCGCGCCCGAGGCTGCGTCCGCTGCTCGGCGACGTGCGGTACGCCGGCTGGTTGGCGCGCCGACCACCTCACGAACACGTAACTATCATTGTTACCCTATTCTTTTTATACACTACTATTTTTAAATTATAGTAGAAAAAAAACAGGGGTATCAGTCTCATTTCATCATCATCATCATCATCAGCCACAAGACGTCCACTGCTGAAAATAGGCCTCTCCCAAAGATTTCCACACCGACCTGTTGGAAGCGACCTCCATCAGTCAGTCTCAGTCTCATTTACCTAACCCAAATATCACATAAAATAATTAAACAAAAATATCAAAAATTTTAGGACAAAAAACATTAAATTATTGTTACAACTTTCTGTATAGTAACTTGTTAGGTACGATAGAAGAGCACGGGGGCAGCGTTACAGTACAATAGAGTAGCCATTATTTTTTGCACAAATTGGATAAACTAAGACTGCCTATAACTTTTTTGTCTTATGTACAATTTAAAAAATAGATTCACCAACATATTAGTAACATTCGCGGCTATCAGCTCATTTTCTTTGGTATTTAAAAAATAGTGGTGTATATCTTATAGCGGAGATCGACAAACGAGCTGATGGGTCATCTTATGGTAAGTGATCTCAATCTCCAATGAACACCCACAATACCAAAAGAATAGGAAAGGAAGGGACTCCCTTCTTTCCCAATTCAATTTGGGTAACAGCAAGCTCTTACTTCGATCAGTCTTCTGTGAGGCATTGTGGTTGTACCGGCCCATTCATACTGTTGACAAAACTGTCTACAGCAATGCTCTGTCACATCTTAATAGACGTCTTCGAGAGTGTCCCATTTTTTGTACTATTATATTATTGAGATGTGTTTTTTTTGGAACATCATATATATTATCGATCTTTTCACAGACAAGTGCTTCCGGAGGTTCCGACAGCTCTGAAGAAGCAGATGGATGGCAACCGACGTTCGTCGCTATAACTGATCGCGAGCTAAGGTGAATCAATTCTGTTTAGTGTCTATCTAAGTTAATATTCGTCTATCGAGCATTACTACAGCTACACGACGTCATACAACAATGGCACGACAGTCCACGCGCCGTCATAGAAAGAATCACCTACTAAAACGCGCGGCTCTCTCGTTCGCCCACCGCTGATCCATTCGTGCGTTAGTTTCGCTAGGAAACACTCGGGCATAGTACGCGGTCATACGAAGCTAATATATCGATAATTTTATACAAACAAAAAGGCCGACCATATGTCAAACTAATGTCGATACTTTTTATAATATCGATACGACAACATATCGATATCGTATTTTTCCATCGACATTAAAATGTGTAGTAAGCGAGTTGGCCTATGAGTCGCTAGAGTATTATTTATTTGTATGTGTAATGTATTATGTAAATTTTGTTTATTGCGTGCTTTTTTATCTCGGTTAAAATGGGTTTTTTAGGGCATGAAATTAAAGTTATATATTTGATGTTTATCTCATATTTGAATGTGGAGCGGTGTCGTATAAGTTTGGATTGCCATTCATCAATTATTTTGTCCAACATTTTGATAAAAAAATTGTTAATAATATTTAAGATTTCTCTGACATAAAACATATTAAAGGCGTGTCAAAGGAATTTTATCGTGTTATACAGTTGCAAAAAATTAATGAGGTATTATTGTATATTATGCAGATTATACGAAGCGGCGCCATGGTCTGCAGAGGCGTGGTGTGCCCCCACAGAGTCTCTGAGCCTGGCGGCGACGCGGCTCGCGTGGTGGCGGCGTGCCGGTAGTGCGGGCGGTGCGGGCGCGGGCGCGGGGGGCGCGGGGGGCGGGGGTGCCGCGGCGGCGCTGGGCGTGCGCGCCGGCACCCCGAGCGGACTCGCAGTACGCGCGTTACGAGCCGACACACCCCACGAGCTGGCGGCGGTGGCGGGCGCGCTGGTGGACGGCGCCCACCACGCGGTGCGCGCGCAGCCCGAGTTCACGTTCCGCTGCCGGTTCCGCGGCACGTGCGCGCGGCTGTCGCTGGGCGCGGGCGGCGTGTGCGTGTGGGAGGCGGCGGGCTCGCTGGGCCGCGGCGGCGCGCGCGCGCTCTACCGCCGCCCGCTGCACGCGCTGCGCGCCTCCGCAGACGACGACCGCGCCGCGCTGTGGCTGCACTTCGCTGATGACGATACACTGGTAAGTATATATTTTATATCGATATTCACTTTTGCAACCCCTCTTCTGTCGGTCGTTTTTTTTTTTGTGTTTGTATCATGCAATCAGTCAATGTGATGAGATGTGTTGGGAGCTGGTGTTCGTGTCAGAGAATATTCCCCACTGGGACATCTCTTATAAAGTGTCATAGGCTGATATCTAAATCTAGGATATGCCGCCTCTTTAGTCTGCGAAATGTGTCTGGAACCGTCAACTGGGTCGCTAGTTAGTTCGGATGTTTCTCCAGTCTTTTCTTGTCGGTCGTTTTTTAAGGTAAAAATCCTACTAAAATTATAAATGTGAAAATTTGTTTGTTTAAATGTTTGGATGTTTGTCCGTCAATCACGCTGAAACTACTGAAGGGATTTTGATGAAACTTGGCATACAGACAGGGTATGAGCTGACTTGGGTGATAGGTTACTTTTTATCCCGGAAAAAGCAGATCAAGCGGTCGGAGCCGCAAGCAAAAGCTAGTAATTTATAATGACTTTTCGACCTATTATTGAAAAAATATCGATTCATCAATCAATAGAAACCAGTGTATTTTTTCATCTACAATTCTATACAAAGTGATGATAAGATATTAACATTATTACCCATACCCCAGGAGCTGGACATGGAAGGTAGTCCGAAGCCGGCGGTGTTCATTCTACACAATCTGTTGTCCGCTCGAGTTCACTCGCTGCCTACTGAGACCGCCACGCACCCTCTATAACATGACTCGGAATGTACCGTCGAACGACGATTTTCTACCACAAACCCCCCTTAACGTAGCTTTATGAAGTATGTCCTATTATTGATACAATAAAGGTTCATTTAACCACATGTCTCGCGCGTCCAGCTGCACGAAAATATTTTTAGTACATTGTATGAAACGGGTATATCGATAAATTTCTAGAATGTATCGAGTCATTTAAAAATCGAATGAAAGTTCCGTTACATAATAATGCATAATATCGAACAATTTTAAGCATACTACATGCGAAATCGACGAATAAAACGGCGTAATAATCTAAATATAGAATTAACTCGTAGTTCGTTGGCCTAATGTAGGTGTTTTATCTTTACGTGTTGTTAGTTTTATATACCGTTATTATTAAACTAGAATATTCCTAAATATGCTTTTAAAAGACATCACTTTTGTATGCATATGTTGCACACAAGTTTTATTTTAGATTTGTTTTTGACCAAAGTATTTATTAAGTCATTTTTATCCGTAATATTTTCTAAGTAATAGGTAATTCTGAAGATATGATCTAAATTAATTATAATTGTTCACATAAGGATATATAAAATACAGCTCTCAGAAAACTCATAATAGAATTGTTAGGTGCAAGCCACATGGACAGGACTTAAGACAGGGCGAGGACGCGATGCACCTTTATAGTGTTTTCATACAACATATTCAATATAGTAATGACGCAAATAAAGCCATAAAAAGACGACCTTGTGATTTGAGACCACACTGTATTTTGTGGACTAAATGTGCAAACCATAAAAAAAAAGTAATATGAGGCTACCACGTGGCGTCCGTTCAAAGTATTTTCATACTAAATACAGTGTTGTAAGGTCGCAAACTCCAACACAAACTACATGAAGGGGACGGTTTGTTCTACGATTAGCGACCTTACTCCACTGTATTTAGTATGAAAATAGTATGAAGAGGCGCTACGTGTTTGCGCCGTCTTACGTCTTTTCTATGATTTGTGCCATAGACATTCAAAAGTTACTAGCACTCAAAATACGATATTGTTACATTGAATTTTTCCGGTTGTGTTTGAATTTTAGGCGTATATTATGAAGAAATAATTGACCGCGTAATATGGTCTAAGTCCTATAAGCTGTAAGTAATTTTTCCAAGTAAGTACAGTCAGCTTTGAATAAAAAAATAATACATAAGTTATTACTAAGCGACACGCGGCATACTATGTGTTAGGGTTCCGTACCTAAAGATACCAGAAATAATATTATATTTTTTATTGTTCAGATTCATTATTTCCTGATATGTCCATGGTTTTTTTGACGTGATAACGTCTTATAATTCGATAGAGCCGGTTGCACGCACGAAAAAACATGACTCATGCGTCGTTACCTCGCTAGATGTCACGTTCCATTTAAGGCTTGAAGTGCAAGCGAGAGCGCGGAACGAGCGACAAAGAAGCACAATCGGCCTTTGCGTTCGGCAGCGTTCGAGATTTTTAAAAAATTAAAACATAAATATTAAATCTTCCACATATCACAACAACGTGTCTGAAATGACAGGTTAGACCAGCCATCCGTCAAAGGGAAAATTTTCTCCTATATCAAACACATTGAGGCGGGCTTTTTAAAAACTAGATTTACGAAAAGGGCATGGTTCGTCGTCCATACATAGTTGGCCTAAGAACCAAAAGGTAGGTGAATTTACTTTTTGGGTTTTAGATAATGTATATATTTGATTGAAACTATATTAAAACTACGGACACTTGAGAATTCCGAAAAATTAATAAAATACTTTCGGATTTTGAGGTTATAATTAGGCCAATAAATACTATCAAATATTAAACAAATGAAATTAAAATTTTCTTTTGAAAAATGCTACCATTCCATCAGTATTTTCTTAAGACGTTATCACGTTGAACTATCGTCAGTAAACCGACTTTACAGACAACCGATTTTTTTTTGTTTTTATTTGAGAGGTACAAAACTGGTTGTAGCACTAAATGACATATTTCGAAGGCTTTACAGTACAAACAAAGTTAACAAGCTACTCGATGTGAATACAACATGCATTATTATTAAATAATAAAATCACTCTATAATACAAGTAATGCTTAAACCAAGCAATAATTCTTACATAATAAACTTTGTTATAGAACCCTCAAGGTGTAGTTGTAATACCATGTGGCCGTTTTTTTAAATATTTCAGTTACTATTTTTACCGATTTTGACATAAAAACGCGGTATAAGTAAGTTATTAATAAGAAGTAGTCACTCGCTTAGAATCTCTTTACCGATTTATCTGTGATGATCTATATCATATTGTGTATAATACTCAGGTCATAATTTCATATCGAGAATAAATCATTATCGAAAAATATCACATTTATTACTGACAGAACAGTGTAAAATCCACTGTATTGTTCGAAAAGCCTATAATATACAATTTTAGAAAGATCCTTAAATGACTCGTGTTCAATTTTTTCAGAGAGATATTAGTGTCCACTTTTTTCTCGAACTAAACTTCCCCCTGCCATTTATTTTTTTGATATTTTCAATGTACAGAATTTACACTTCTACAGATTTATTATAAGGATAGATTTAACAATTAATACGTTTTTGTTTTATTAATATGTTTTTTATTAATGGTTTATTTGTTAAGTTACTATGTTTATTTCGACATTCCAAGCACAGTCCTACAAAAATGTAATTGGGACAATCTCATTGTTATAAAACTGGTCAAAAAAAACATTTTTTTAAATTAATGGAAAGTGATTGTTCCATTACGAGAAATCACTAAGATCATATCGATGCACTGTTAAATGCCATTTTAAAATCTTACTTTCTAAAATAGGTTTAAGTTTATACTTACTATAATCAGTCAATGAATTAAAAAAAGTATCAATTAAAATCAGATTGTAAAGTATTTTTGAATGTAACATTTTAAAATGTTATACTGGTATGGACTTTGTGATTTCTTGTGTTGGATTACTCATTCAATTCCAAATATTTTTTTAACTAAATAGTGGTTTTGTTTTGTTTTTAAAGTTATTTGTTTCCAGTATAAAAAGTTAAGGGAAACGTATTATTAGCTTTATACATATACTGGCAGACACGAAACAATGCCGTCGACTGGTCATACTCTTCCAAAGAATCTGTTAATTTGTTTTGTTTAATAATTTTATCGTAGCTTATCGTAGAACACTTATTTATAACAATTTGAAGTACACGTAATGTATTTTTATAATTTGTATATATTTAACGTCGATATATATATAAAAGTATGTACATTCCCAGAATGTAGATTGTAGTCGGCTTTATTGTTTTTAATGTATTAAGTAAGCTAATGTAAGAGTTTCAATAATTTTTGTATATTACGTAGACATGTAGTGCAATGTATTGCGAGAAGTGGTAATTTTTAGGATCTGATATTATTTATGATATTTATTTTGTTACCAATATCACATGTAAGTGTTAAAACAATTCAATAATTATGCAAATTCATGTTTAGATACGTATATTGCTAGCTAGATACGTATATAGCTTTTGTGACTCCACCCGCGTGGAAGTCTTTCTCTTTATATTTACTTAACTTTTATAGCCTATAATATGTTTATTTATCGCTCAACATAATATTGAACTCGGCATTGAAATTGTTCAGCCGATTTTACGTAATGCGCGAGCAAATCAACAGACAGACAGTTGACTGACACTTCTGTCTGTAGAATAAAATAGATTGGACAGTGAGATAAGACATGATGTTTTTTCTAAACTTAATATAAATATTCGAGATCTTCTTACCGTATACTTATAAATATTTTTTTAATTTCTTTACGCTAATATATAATGGATTTATTGTAACTATATATATATTATTTTTTTTTATATATATATTTTTAATGGTTTCGTACAATGATTCGGTAGGTTATGCTTGCCGTATTTGTGATCCGTTATCCGAACGAGTTACTAAGAATTAAATGTGTACGCTATCAACAATATATTTACCATTATACTAGCAATATATGCCACTGTTTATAATATATAAAATTAAATCAGTCGAATTACATAAAGTTCTCTTATCAATTATTTTTGACTTGTTTCGTGACCTGTTTTAAGCCCGTATTCAAGGACGCTCTTGCTATGCGTATATTTATGTATACGTAATTGGTCCGTTCTTGTTTAGCGCCAAAACGGACCAATCACATGTACAGAAATCGTCCGAGTGTGAGTACGGGTGTTAGTTAGACTGCGTGTTATATTTGTGTATTCTTGTCTCCATAATAATGTTGTTTATTGCATTATTATTATAAAAATATAATTAAAAACAACTTAATTTTGGAATACAATTGGAAACGGTGGAAAAAAGATGTATAACTTCTGTAACACAAGTATAAAATCCTGGCACAGGAGATGGGGACTTACAGATGTTTTTTTTTGCCTAAACAATTATTGTAATAGAAATGACAGGTAAAGTAAAATTCGTAAAATATGTTGTAAAATGATTTCTTACGTTTACGTTACACATTGAAATTTGAAACGATTTTATCGCGGTTTTTTATTTTATTTTGGTCCCAACGCTAAAATAAAAAAAAAACCGCGATAAAATCCGTTTAAATTCGTTTTATTTCAATGTGTTGTAAAAGTTATTTATAACAGTTTTGTTTCTAGGTGACAGATATGTTATACTGGATGTTATACTGGATTCATTTTCTTTTGACTTGATGGAAATATAGCGTGTTTGATAAATCAAGCAATTATTTTAGCAATAGTATATTTAAAAATACTATTACTTACATCAAAATCATTGCGACGCATTTCGACTTTATTTAAAAATGCAACGTGTTTTATATGCGATATTTTAAACGGCACTTTGATTAAAGATATGTGCATCGGCAATGTTTGTCAATCTGAAACAGAAACACGTGATGGAGAACTCCTAAAAGAAATACTTAAACATTTCTGCCGTGAAGCAGCAGTGTGTAAGCACTGTTGTGTTTCAGTTTGAAGGACAACGAAGCCTTTGAAACTACTGGTAGTCCATTGAAATTTGAAATGCGCTTTACATTTGTTAGAGGACGCAATTTTTATTTTGGGACATGTGTCAAATGGGGGTCAAATTGCGTCCTCTAATAAATGCAATATTAGGTCCTTAAATTGTAAAATTTCAATGGACTATGGGTATTGGGAGATTTAACATCTTTTGAGGTGACGAGCGCAGTCCAATGCCATGCTGCTTTGTAATTCAAAGTTCAGTGTGGTATTGATTCTCTTTATGGGCAGGCGTGGCGCTTACCATCAGCCGAGCGACCTGCTCGTCTCGTATTTCAAGCAAATAAAAAAATGGTAACCAAATATGTATTTCACGATTTTTCGGGGACTTGTTCCAGATAGACATTAACGTAGGCGGAGCCACGAGTTAAACTAGTTTTAAGCGGAGGCGCATAACTTTAATCATAGGACTGTGAATATCGGGTCAGGTACTCGCTTATACCAAATATTGTTTCCTAGGATATAAGATCTAATGCAGTGTTTCCCAACCTTATTTAGGCCATGCCCCACCTTAACATATTTTTGTTAAATTTGTCACCGATATCTAGCATTGCATTAAATAACCCAAAGCGAAAGGGTTAAAGTCGTGTCGAGTCCATTTTTAAATTGCCCCTCTTAACTATCAAATTGCCCCCCTGTGGGGCATGGGCCCCACGTTGGGAAACACTGATCTAATGTGAAGACTACGTATAGCTACAGTATTTTATAAATTATATCTTTTAAACGTATCTTTGGTCTGAAGATTAGAATATAACAAAGACATTTAATGCCATATCAAGTAACATTGAATTTAAGACATAATCTTGTAATCTTTAGAATTTCTACTGGTGATTATTATTTTTATTACTCGATTTCTCATCTATATGTATACAACACTATCTTTTTATCTCTGCTATATAAATGTATGCGAATTCCGTTAATTATATAGTATGGCCTGTTTGTAATAATAGATGCAAAGGTTAGGTCCTTTTTCATGTTATTTGGTTCTGTACCTAGTGTATCAATAGAACCTTATTACTAGGGCTGTGCCATAGGTCTTTCCTTTAAAAGGTCTATATTTTCACAGAATATGTTATCATGAGACAGATGCAAAATTTAGACTTTTACGGTGTGGGTCCGGAACCCTCGGTGTGCGAATCCGATTCCTGCTTGATCTATTTTTATTTAAACTTGAATAATGATATTTTGTGTCAACCTGTATATACTTACATAAATACAAATTTGCTCACGATTTTCTCAAAAAACGAATCATGAATTATGAATAAATAAATAATAAATATTTATTTTGCAAAAGTACATAATATACAATTTGGTGACAAGTGGGAAGGGTAGTGCAAATCGATTATTAATTATTTATTTATAATTCCATCGTAATCCTTTGTATTTTTCCAGTATATTTGTACTACCCACTGTAATATACAGTATACAGGCTGTACTATGTAGTTAACGTTTATAATTGTTATTGTATTATATCGTAGTTGTTAATATATATCAATAATCATGTTAATCGGTAGTCACGGCGACGACACGGTTCGTACATTTGCATTAGATGTTCGTAGGCGATAACCAACACGCATGCATGTATAAATAATATAAAAATGCATACTGCACTTTTTATGGGTAATTTCTCAACCTAGATTTGTATTTAAAAAAATATACTGAAATGAATTCAGCCATGTGAATTAAGTTTGAATATTATTTTTATATAAGTACAATCTACAGTCACGTAAAAAGTCCTGACCTTACAGTAAGATACTAGTCTTGTGTTGTGGGTATCAGGAAATACGAGATACTTTTTCGGTCTCACAACACCCAGACGCCGAAACAAATATTTGTGGATCACACAAACATTCGTCTCAGTGCGGGGATAGAACTCGCGGCTTCTCGCTTCACAGCCGGCTAATCGCCCGCTGCGCCACGGAGGTTTTTTTTTTATAGCGTAGGCCGGCAAACGAGAAAGTGGGTCACCTGATGGTAAGTGATCTCCACCGCCCATGTACGCCCACCACCAGAAGAATCATGGGCGCGTTGCCGACCTTAAAGGAAAGGGATAATTAGGGATTGGGAAGGGGAGGAGATTTGGGCTTCCGGTTATCTCACTCACCGTACGAAACGCAGCAGCAAGCGGCTACTTTACGTCGGTTTTCTGTGAGACAGTGGTAACGACCCGGTCGAGCCAGCCCATTCATGCTGTAGACAAAACTGTCTACAGCGTGGCTCTACCACTCAAAAAGGTCATAAATAATGGTATCAAAACAATAGAATTAAGTTTTTTTTATGAAGGCATTATTATTTTGATGCAAATACGCAATAAATATTTCAACCCACATCAAGTAAATATTCATATGTTAATTTTCTTTTGCTAAATTCATTAAATTATATCAATAATTTAAAGTTTGCGCTATTACCAATATTGTGACATCAATATAGAGATAGTGAAAGATTTCCAATAGGCGCCTACGGTTCGTAACCAATATGTAAAATATAATTGCTGTCTCTTTTCCTACAAGGTGAACAGACGACCTGATAAAGGTCGCAGGAAGTCGCTGGATGCAGGCCGCTTCCAACTGGTCGGTCTTGCAATCTTTGGGGGAGGCCTATGTTCAGCAGTGGACGTCCTGTGGCTGATGATGAATTGCTGTCTCATTTTTAAACAATATTGATTATGTTTTCCCAATAGGGTTGTTTTTCGTATTATTTTCTACGTATTTTAAAGGGGAACACCCAAATACTCCGAAATATTTTATTCCGAATTTCGATGTTCCGATGTTCAAAAGTCCGAATTTCATAATACCTAAAATTTATAAAGTCTATTATTCAAATTCACGAAAATTATTTTACCGAAAGTTGTAAATACGATCTGTTTGTTTTCCGATTTTTATATGTTCGAAGAGTCAAATGCTCGATGGGTTCTCGGTCCGAAAAACGATATTCCGATTTTCAATATTCCGAATTAATTGCTAAAATTAGGAGGGTTGGCTTTAGTATCCATGTGCGGGATTTCGCTGATAATTTTTATAGTAAACGTTAGACACTAGTCCGTATTAACAAATGCTAGCAGTTTATTGTGCGGAAATGCATTGTTTTTGTGAAATTAATTTTTAAAGTTTTGTAGTTTATTACAGTTGTAAACACACTAATATTGAATTAGAAAGAGACAAATGTCATTGAACGTGGAACGCGACTAATTCTGTCTCTTTCTGACAAGTAGTTATATAAAAACGAAATGCTTAACATATTGTGCTCGCGTTACTGGAACGTTTTTTTCTTTACAACACCATAGACTATGCGAGGCTTATGCACGCGTTAGTGAGTGAAGCGAGCTCGGGATTTGGAGCACCCCGACTCGGACAATTTAGGTTAGAAGGGGATGGCAGGGTCTAGTGAGCGAGCGAAGCGAGCGAGCAGACCCTGCCATCCCCTTCGTGGTTATTTTTTTTTAAACCACCCAAAAAGTAGTAGCCCCGGCAACTACGCCTTGTTGTTATTACTTGCTTCATAAGCAAATTTTGTTACAGATTTTTTTTAACATTGAATATAAAGTAAACTGTGACTTTCCTCCTTCTCCCTATGAAAAATAACCCGTGACCACATCGAAAATATCAATATGTGCTAAAATATTGTAAGCAGAAACCTGGAATTTAAAAAAATCATCTCCTAAACTATTGGTTTCCGCACCTCCCCCCTTTCAGGGGGGGTTGTACCTATTATGTGTTGATTTGTCTTTGTATTCAGTTTTACAAGGCGTTTTTATTTCGGAATTTTAATTAATAGGTATTTTAATAATCGGAATTCGTATTTTTGATGTGTCGAATTATCATTAATTCGGACTTTTTGTTATTCGATCTATTGAAACTCGGTATTTTGATAATCGTAATTATATACGTTAGGAATATTGATATTTCGGAATTATAAAAATAGGATAAATGATACATCGGAGTTGTTATATTCGGAATTTTAAACCATTCGGAATTATGAAAATCGGCCTTTTGAAATTCGTATTTGTGACTGTCGGAATAAAGTTTGTCGTATTATTGTAGTGTACCCATTTTAAAGTAGTGAAGAAATTGGAGCAGAGGTTATTCCACTGGATATGAATAAATGAAATGTTTTAGACAGGTTAATTTAGTTATCGTCGTGGACATCGGATGTGGACATGTTATTTACATCAACAGCCATTGCATATGTACGATGTGGGTTGTCGTCTGTACGCTAAGAAATTTATATTGTGTTCTTGAAGCTAGTTGGTTTGTTTCACATTGTGATGCATTATGTAGCCGTCATCTATATAGCATTATTCATTGTCATCGACATACATGATCTGTTAATACAATACATTAAAAACAACGAACAAATCTTTTGTATATCATTTAACCTGACCCTCATAGTACCTTATATTTTATTTTATTTATTTACTAGCTGTTCCTCGCGGCTCCGCCCGCGTGATCTGCTTTTTCCTGGATAAAAGTATCCTATGTTATGAAATTTATTGGAATGACAGCGGCGCCATCTGTCGAAAATTGGTCGTACCAACAGAAACCTTCGTGGGCTCATGCACAAAAACTTTGCTAAAGATTATCACATGATCAAATGCATAGTTTACGATTCTATAAAGGGCATATAGACACAGAGTTATAACTTTATTGTTTATCACACAAAAGATATTGAAAGTACACAACTGAAAATTTAAGATTGCAAATAGTAGTACATTTGGCGGCCTAATCGCTAACGGCAATTTCTGCCAGGCAACCTTTGGATGGACTGGATTGATAGGTGGAGCGGGCGGTCAACATATTATAAAAGAAATCTACAGAGAATAGAGGAACATATTTTACAAATAGAATCAGCAATTATTTTCTAGGTGGTAGGTCCCTTGTTTGCGAGAAGCCGCGCTGGGCTGGGTTGGTATTCTCTTTCTATATCTGCCGCCAAGCAGTAGTGTGTAAGCACTGTTGTGTTTCGATTTGAAGGGCGTTGAAGCTAGTGAAATAATTTGGCACTAGGAGCCCTAAAAGTGCCATGCAGTGCTTTATCATTTAAAGTTCTGTGTGGTGTTGTGTTCAGTATCAATCTGTTGTCTAAAATTGTGCCTGACGGTAAGCGCCTACCCATAAACAGAAGCAACAGCACACTGAACTTTGAATCATAAAGCACTGCATGGCACTGAACTGCGCTCATCACCCCGAGACATAAGATGTTAAGTCTTATAATGCCCAGTAGTTTAAATGGCTTCAATGTTCTTCAAACCGAAACTCAACAGTGCTTACACACTGCTGCTCGGCGGCAGAAATAGACAAAGCGGTGGTGCCAACCCAGACGACCTCTCGCATACAAGGTACCTACCGCTTTATAGTAGAAACGATAGTAAGTAGAAACGGGTCCAATTTTTAATATTTTTTCTACGAATTTTTCCCAAAGAGAACAAAGAATTTTAACAAAGTAGTATAAGTAGTATTTTAGTACTCAAAAGGCACGTTTTATGCGGATTGTGTTACAATGGGCGCCGTGTTTCATTAGGTCGAGTGACGACAGGCGGCGCGCGCTGCCCGCCGGAGGGCTCTTGGAGCCTACTCCAATACTTAGCTTATTACTGTACAATAGACCAGACTTCAAGGGATATGCAATCGTGTTGCTGAAACAATAAAGTCTTTTTTAAATTTACAGAATAGTTAAAGGGTATCAATGGTCTCGTCTGCCCTATTGTCTAGCTTTACGCCTTTCAATTGAGATGACACGAAGAAACATTTTATATTTATGTACGTACAAGGTAATATTGAATTTAGCTAATATATCTTAAGGGATCGTACCTACTAACGGAAGAACTCAAAATAGATACATAATATACCCTACAGAGTCTACGCCCATTTGACCGTTTTTTTGCGACAATTTTTCATAGTTTATTTTGAAAACACAATTTAGAATAATTTCCTGTTCATATTGGCAGACATAAAGATTTTTTGAAGGTATTACTTTTGTAAATTTGATATTGTGTCTTACCTACCTAAATAACTTCAAAAATATATAAAATCATCAGTAACTAATAATCTGTGAGAATAAGAATTGATTGGTTGATTATTGAGAATTTGAGCGGTAGAGCCACGCTGTAGATTGCGTACTGTCTCATAGAAAACTGACGTTACGTAGCGGCTGCTGCGTTTCGTACGGTGAGTGAGATATCCGGAGGCCTAAAACCCCCTCCCCTTCCCAATTCCTTATTTTTTTATCCTATCCCTTTAAGATCGCCAACACGCCTATGATTCTTGTTGTGGGCGTACAGGGGCGGTGGAGATCACTTACCATCAGGTGTTCCACTTGCTTATTTGCCGGTCTATGTTATAAAAAAATCTTATTAGGCAAGTCATTTTGGGTAATTTGTTTATATTAATTAATTCAATGAACATCTGCTATCAAAGCAAATCACATTGAAATTACCTGTCAGTACTTTAGTACTATGCGTGCCAAATAAGAATAGGATCGCGTTTGCTGCCAACTTCACACGATAACTGTCAAAGTAGTACTGCTAGCAAAAGAAAGTGCAAAAAAGAAATTTCATATATTTTTTATTGTTAATAGATATAGATTTTTGCTATAAAAAAAAAAAAGATTTAATAATTGTATAACCATTATATTCATTTAATAAATACTATTCTTGAATTTTATTAATGGATAATTTTGGATAAATTAATTATGAAACAGTTTAAAAAATGAACAAATACACAGTTAATGCTACTGGTCACCCTAATATGACGCAATTTTGTGACACTATTGAGAAGCTACCAATGTGCCGTTAGCTACGCTTTCGTGTATACGCGCGTGTGTCCTATATATGTTGCCTACTGGACTTCCTTGTTATTGTTATTTTTATAAATATGCTTTTTCTTTAAAATCCTACTCATTTATAATTAATTTGGCGTGAAATGTATTAGAAATACCAAAAAAAAGCGTACAGTAAACATTTAAACTGAATATATTGTTTTTGCACACCATACACTTTGGTAATGAAGTTTGCGCGTATTGCTGAACAAAATGGCGTCTTGACAGTCCTATTCTTATCTGGCACGCATAGTACAATTCCAAGTCTACCCAGTAGTTGTGTTCTAGTAATCGACAACGCACCATATCATAACACTATGTTAAATAACCCCTAATTCAAACACCACTAAATCGGAAATGATAAACTGCTTATTTTTTTTAAATTTATTTATAATTCTTTATTGTACATTGGAATATATGGAAGTAAATCAATTAAAATGCAAAAGTACAATTGGCGGCCTTATCGCTCAAGGCAATCTCTTCCAGGCAACCATGGGATGGAGATAAAAGAAGGAGTCAGAAAGGGTAGGGTACATAAAAGAAAAACTACACATTTAACTTCAATAATATATACTAAATAGATAGCTAATATAATATACATAATACATATTATATACATAAATACAGTAATAATGAAATCATAAGCACAACACACATACAAACAGCTTAAACAAACATGAAATCCCATTTGATCGAAACTTGACGAAACCACAGATTTATGGTATAGAAAAAAAAATAGAGGTTTACAGAATTTTCTGTAGACAGAATATTTGTAGATAATAGGCATACTACTTTGCGACTGCCGTCATATGCCGTCTTTAATCGCATTGAAAATATATGATAGATAGATAGATAGATAACACTTTATTGAACACCAATTTAAAGAAAAATACATAAGAAACTTAAAACTACAACAATGTCAATAGGCGGTCTTATCGCTGAAAGCGATCTCTTCCAGACAACCTTACAATAACGGAATTGTTAAAAAAAAAGGGCCAAAAAGTGGGGGTGTTAAGAGGAACTTAACGAAATAATTGACAATTATATACTAAATAAAAAATACTTACATATACTATGTAGTAACAATAACATATCGACGTCTATAAATATACAAAATATATATATACACATACATACAATATACATATATCAATATATAACAATATTACATATATAATACTTATAAAACATTCATAAGAAATAAATACAGCTTAATGATACACCATTATTCGAGTAAGGACAGATAATAAAATTTCAGTCGAGTTTTGAAAACAGTCAGTGATGGAGCTTGTCGTACAAATACCGGTAAAGAATTCCATAGGCGAACAGCCTGAACAGTAAACGAGCTATCGAAGAAACTACTACTGTGCACTGGAGTCTTAAGAGTCAAATTTTCTGACGATCTTAAAGTATGGGAATGGGCGTAATGGAGAAAGTTGAAATGTACTTTGAGATAGTGCGGATAAGACGGATTAAACAAGATGTTATATAGAAGGCATAGAATGTGAGTGAATGTGAATGTGATATATGGTCCCAACTGAAAGGCTATGTAGTCGCTAGAAACGTGGAAATTAATTTAACTACTGTGAATACATTACTGATTGAACAAGTAAACATGATTGGGGATGAAGAGTGGAAAAAAGTTTGCGAACATGCAATCAAATGTGATAATAATGAAGTTAGAAGTTTTCAACGGAATTTCGACCATTGAAATGAAATAGTTTATTAATCATGTAGGTCATTGAAATAGCGCTTATGACAAGTCAGTACAAAAGTAAAAAAAACTTATATATTGAAATCAGTATCAACGAATGTATATGTCGGCGCCATATCAGAGGTACCTCCCAGATCCATGGTATAATGGAAAAGACTTGTCCTTTTAAAGTACTTTTATTTGTTACAACACGAGTTATAGAAAATTACTGCTCTCTGCTGCTGATCAACAATGGTTTAAATAGCAATTCTTACAATAGAAATCCCTTCCGTATTATTGACAATCAAACATATATCTAATTTAATTTTAAAACTAGTTTGAAACAAAACAAATAATTATTATAAAAATTAAGAGCTCTTTACATATTTAATTGAATAATTATTATAAATCACAAATGGATTACAACAGTTTTATCACATTAATTCAAAATTAGCGGATGTTCACAAACACTATTTTACAATAGGTGGTAACAATATAATAAAACTGTTGTTTTGTACTCTGCACGAAATATTAAAATCAAACAAATATTTAAATCACATCAGAGTATTTGAACATAAGTTTAAGATAGTTAATTAATCATTAAACAATTCGTAATTTCAACACATTTCCGGTAGTTGATATTAACTTTGTAACATAGCAGTATAAACAGTTAAAAAATATGAAAACATGTTGATAAATTGCCAAATAATTTGAAATGATTACTGAAATTGCTTTAATTACAAAATTGAACCAATATCAATACTTCCGGCTATAACAATTTTATTTTTATTTAACAACAATACAGGGCGGTATGAAAGTGCGCCCATACGGCCATACTGACAGAAGCGCGCTCTCGGCGCTTCTCTTTATTTACATAAATATTCTTAATTATATAAGCGCTAAGTAATTATCGTTAACTCTATTATATAAAAAAGAAAACACGTTAAAATAAAACAAATCCATGGCATCAATTGACCGTCAATTTCTGTATGTGGGTATAAATAAAGTAAAAAAAATAAATAAATATAAAGTAATAAATATATTGTGCGCAAAAATAAATAAAAAGTAAATACGTAAATAAAAGAAACAAATCCATGGCATCACCGTTCCTCGGATCTAGCCACAAAAAGGCATCACCCATACGGGATCTAGCCACCCAAAGGCATCACCCATCACGGGGTCTAGCCACTCAGACCAGGTTGCAAGGATACGCATGGTGGCCAGCCAGCGTTTGAGGAAGGATGTTTTGGATGGGTAAAAAAAATAAAACACGTAAACCAAAGAAACAAATCCAAGGCATCACCCATACGGGATCTAGCCACTCAGACCAGGTTGCAAGGATACGCATGGTGAGCAGCCAGCGTTTGAGGAAGGATGTTTTGGATAGGTAAAAAGAAAAAGCAATAAAAATAAACAAACATTCTGTGATTTTTTTTTTTTTTTTTTTGTTGGTTTCCTGATCCTTATGCATTTCTGAGTTACTATTACTTGCCCATACGGTCAATTCTCCCGAAGTGTTCACAAAAAGATCGTTTAACCAGCTATATCGGAACATCCACGGAGATTGACATGGTTAACTCTATAACGGTAATTTGGCAGTATTTCTAAAATCTCTATTACACAATCACCCACTTTGCAAGACCGAATTTTAGCTTTTCTGTTCTGGAAGGATCGCTCGGCCATCCTATCTTTACACGCTGTTCGTAATAATTCGAAATCATCAGTCACTTCCTCATCGTCTATTTGAAAGAGGTTAATACCTGGCCGAGAACATTTTTTTTTACCAAAAAGAACCTTGCTTATTAATTGCTACTTGTAATTCTTGGATAGCCGAAAGCAAAGGTTTTTTAAGCTTTGTAATAGACATCGTCTTTTATTACTTCGACTAGCCAGTTATGCTAGAGGGAAACTGCGTTAAAGCTTTAGCAGGCTTTACATGTGAACAACTTTTCTTAGGGGAATGACACGAGTTAACAATATTACGACTAAAATAGTCTGCAATGCAAATGACTGCCGTGGCGGTATTCAACATCGAAGTTGAAAATTATCCCTAACTATATAACGTTTTATAGAAATGCTGTCCTTTCGCAGTGTTACACAAATCGGATAAGAATATCAAATTTCATTTGCGTGTCGAGGACTACAAATAATTCTAGCTCAACATGAATCCCATCCATTGTTACTAAATTAGTAATAATTTTATTGGATATAACATGAGAGTCGCCTATATCAGAGAACATAACTTTTATACTTTTCCATTAACCGGATATGGATAAAAAAAATACTTTCCCGCATTGTAATGAGCAATCGGCACCAGTATCGAAAAGACAAGAATAATTTCTATCTCCTATGCTAAGCCATGCTACGTTCCGACATGCTGCAGTAATTAGTCGGTTTATCGTTTTATATTTTATTTCTTTCGTCATTTTGACGATGGAAACAAAATTTCTCAATGGCACCTTCATGACAATAATGCACTGCATGGTAATAAGAGAAATAAAAATACTTGCTACTACCAGAATTTGCTTTAAAATGTAAGATCAGATCTAGAAACGTTCTTTCCTTACATTCATACGAACGGTGCCCTAGTTAGTGGCAATTATAGCGAATAAGATATAACTTCAATTATTTTTAAAAGACTGTTCTAATTTACGTTTTCGAAAAGTTTTCAAAATAGAAATTAATATCGTTAGGAAATCGGGCCTATTACACAGCAATTCAAAAAGGATAAATACCAGCATAACCGCCTCAACCATCTCCATGTCCATGCTTCCGGCCTTACACGTGTGAACAATTTCCATGCTGTAGTTGCGTACTCTGCATAAGCTGTCTACTCCATCTAAAGTAAAGCTCAATTTCTGGACGTCATCAGCGTATCACTTGATCCACGCAAATGTTGGTTCCGGAGGTCGTAGCACTGAGTTGTCAGTGTGTAATCCCACCGCTGCTGTCGGCGCCATATCAGAGGTACCTCCCAGATCCATGGTATAATGGAAAAGACTTGTCCTTTTAAAGTACTTTTATTTGTTACAACACGAGTTATAGAAAATTACTGCTCTCTGCTGCTGATCAACAATGGTTTAAATAGCAATTCTTACAATAGAAATCCCTTCCGTATTATTGACAATCAAACATATATCTAATTTAATTTTAAAACTAGTTTGAAACAAAACAAATAATTATTATAAAAATTAAGAGCTCTTTACATATTTAATTGAATAATTATTATAAATCACAAATGGATTACAACAGTTTTATCACATTAATTCAAAATTAGCGGATGTTCACAAACACTATTTTACAATAGGTGGTAACAATATAATAAAACTGTTGTTTTGTACTCTGCACGAAATATTAAAATCAAACAAATATTTAAATCACATCAGAGTATTTGAACATAAGTTTAAGATAGTTAATTAATCATTAAACAATTCGTAATTTCAACACATTTCCGGTAGTTGATATTAACTTTGTAACATAGCAGTATAAACAGTTAAAAAATATGAAAACATGTTGATAAATTGCCAAATAATTTGAAATGATTACTGAAATTGCTTTAATTACAAAATTGAACCAATATCAATACTTCCGGCTATAACAATTTTATTTTTATTTAACAACAATACAGGGCGGTATGAAAGTGCGCCCATACGGCCATACTGACAGAAGCGCGCTCTCGGCGCTTCTCTTTATTTACATAAATATTCTTAATTATATAAGCGCTAAGTAATTATCGTTAACTCTATTATATAAAAAAGAAAACACGTTAAAATAAAACAAATCCATGGCATCAATTGACCGTCAATTTCTGTATGTGGGTATAAATAAAGTAAAAAAAATAAATAAATATAAAGTAATAAATATATTGTGCGCAAAAATAAATAAAAAGTAAATACGTAAATAAAAGAAACAAATCCATGGCATCACCGTTCCTCGGATCTAGCCACAAAAAGGCATCACCCATACGGGATCTAGCCACCCAAAGGCATCACCCATCACGGGGTCTAGCCACTCAGACCAGGTTGCAAGGATACGCATGGTGGCCAGCCAGCGTTTGAGGAAGGATGTTTTGGATGGGTAAAAAAAATAAAACACGTAAACCAAAGAAACAAATCCAAGGCATCACCCATACGGGATCTAGCCACTCAGACCAGGTTGCAAGGATACGCATGGTGAGCAGCCAGCGTTTGAGGAAGGATGTTTTGGATAGGTAAAAAGAAAAAGCAATAAAAATAAACAAACATTCTGTGATTTTTTTTTTTTTTTTTTTGTTGGTTTCCTGATCCTTATGCATTTCTGAGTTACTATTACTTGCCCATACGGTCAATTCTCCCGAAGTGTTCACAAAAAGATCGTTTAACCAGCTATATCGGAACATCCACGGAGATTGACATGGTTAACTCTATAACGGTAATTTGGCAGTATTTCTAAAATCTCTATTACACAATCACCCACTTTGCAAGACCGAATTTTAGCTTTTCTGTTCTGGAAGGATCGCTCGGCCATCCTATCTTTACACGCTGTTCGTAATAATTCGAAATCATCAGTCACTTCCTCATCGTCTATTTGAAAGAGGTTAATACCTGGCCGAGAACATTTTTTTTTACCAAAAAGAACCTTGCTTATTAATTGCTACTTGTAATTCTTGGATAGCCGAAAGCAAAGGTTTTTTAAGCTTTGTAATAGACATCGTCTTTTATTACTTCGACTAGCCAGTTATGCTAGAGGGAAACTGCGTTAAAGCTTTAGCAGGCTTTACATGTGAACAACTTTTCTTAGGGGAATGACACGAGTTAACAATATTACGACTAAAATAGTCTGCAATGCAAATGACTGCCGTGGCGGTATTCAACATCGAAGTTGAAAATTATCCCTAACTATATAACGTTTTATAGAAATGCTGTCCTTTCGCAGTGTTACACAAATCGGATAAGAATATCAAATTTCATTTGCGTGTCGAGGACTACAAATAATTCTAGCTCAACATGAATCCCATCCATTGTTACTAAATTAGTAATAATTTTATTGGATATAACATGAGAGTCGCCTATATCAGAGAACATAACTTTTATACTTTTCCATTAACCGGATATGGATAAAAAAAATACTTTCCCGCATTGTAATGAGCAATCGGCACCAGTATCGAAAAGACAAGAATAATTTCTATCTCCTATGCTAAGCCATGCTACGTTCCGACATGCTGCAGTAATTAGTCGGTTTATCGTTTTATATTTTATTTCTTTCGTCATTTTGACGATGGAAACAAAATTTCTCAATGGCACCTTCATGACAATAATGCACTGCATGGTAATAAGAGAAATAAAAATACTTGCTACTACCAGAATTTGCTTTAAAATGTAAGATCAGATCTAGAAACGTTCTTTCCTTACATTCATACGAACGGTGCCCTAGTTAGTGGCAATTATAGCGAATAAGATATAACTTCAATTATTTTTAAAAGACTGTTCTAATTTACGTTTTCGAAAAGTTTTCAAAATAGAAATTAATATCGTTAGGAAATCGGGCCTATTACACAGCAATTCAAAAAGGATAAATACCAGCATAACCGCCTCAACCATCTCCATGTCCATGCTTCCGGCCTTACACGTGTGAACAATTTCCATGCTGTAGTTGCGTACTCTGCATAAGCTGTCTACTCCATCTAAAGTAAAGCTCAATTTCTGGACGTCATCAGCGTATCACTTGATCCACGCAAATGTTGGTTCCGGAGGTCGTAGCACTGAGTTGTCAGTGTGTAATCCCACCGCTGCTGTCGGCGCCATATCAGAGGTACCTCCCAGATCCATGGTATAATGGAAAAGACTTGTCCTTTTAAAGTACTTTTATTTGTTACAACACGAGTTATAGAAAATTACTGCTCTCTGCTGCTGATCAACAATGGTTTAAATAGCAATTCTTACAATAGAAATCCCTTCCGTATTATTGACAATCAAACATATATCTAATTTAATTTTAAAACTAGTTTGAAACAAAACAAATAATTATTATAAAAATTAAGAGCTCTTTACATATTTAATTGAATAATTATTATAAATCACAAATGGATTACAACAGTTTTATCACATTAATTCAAAATTAGCGGATGTTCACAAACACTATTTTACAATAGGTGGTAACAATATAATAAAACTGTTGTTTTGTACTCTGCACGAAATATTAAAATCAAACAAATATTTAAATCACATCAGAGTATTTGAACATAAGTTTAAGATAGTTAATTAATCATTAAACAATTCGTAATTTCAACACATTTCCGGTAGTTGATATTAACTTTGTAACATAGCAGTATAAACAGTTAAAAAATATGAAAACATGTTGATAAATTGCCAAATAATTTGAAATGATTACTGAAATTGCTTTAATTACAAAATTGAACCAATATCAATACTTCCGGCTATAACAATTTTATTTTTATTTAACAACAATACAGGGCGGTATGAAAGTGCGCCCATATATACATAGCATCATCAAAATACAGTAGCCAATTACACTAAATCTATTTATTTATCTATTATTATGATTTTTCCATGTTTTTACTATGGACAATTCCAGAATTGCTATATAGACGTCGACGACGTTTCAGTATGGATATGGACCATACCGAAAGGGTTCGTGTTTTAAAAGACTAGTCACACACACACACACATATATATATATATATATATATATATATATAGAATCACACATTACACTGATAGACTATAGTGATAAATACGGAGATAGGTACAGGGATGTCGACTTTCTTGAAAACAGAGATACTGCAATGGAAGTAATTTAGAATTTTTGGAATGTGTCATTTTAGACCATAATAATAGCACCAAATAGAACCTTAAAATATAAAGCACTGCATGACATTGGATTGCCCTTCAGCCCGAGCCATAATGTTAGACTCATAATATCCACTTAATAAACTGGGATCAATGTTCTTCAAACCAAAACACAACAGTGCTTATAGACTCACATATTAAGGGCCTTCCGTGAGCAAACGACCTTGACTGACTCGCGCCATACTAAATCGTGTACTTGGTGTGTGAGTTTTCGTGCAGAATATGCACGTATTTAGCGAATAATTGATTTAAAAAATCAGGTTTAGTTCTTTTCGAAAATTTAAAACGGGCAAAATATTCGTTATTAAATAGCCTATCTAGTGATGTTAATCTCATTTGAAAACATTCTGTACTTTAAAAGGAGACGCACGGAATCTTTGGATTTTTCTCATTTTTATGGTTCATTTATAACGACAATTTAAAAATATATATCAGCATTAACATGAATTTGAATCGAACAAAGTAAAGCTGACAGATTGTAGAAATATATTGTATATTTTTTTAATCAATATTTATTTTAAGTAATGACTAGATAGCCTCTAAAAACATCGATCGCGCGGCGTTTTGCTGGGGGCATCGCCTTAAGCAGAGTGGTTTGGGTTGGTACGAACCAATCCAGACATTTCTGCGTAATAAATTTTGTATAAACGTCGCGCACCTCCTCCAATGGAATGATTAGCGGATGTCTGCTGTAGACGGTTCCAAGTTTCAATTGAGCTGAAATTAGTCCGGTTTATTTTCAGGGTAGTCGACTTGTTTTGAATTCTTGGAACCGTTAATTTCATTGCTGTGTCCCGGAAAGTCTGGAAATGAAAAACCCTAGTATGTATGTAATATTAATAATTGATTTTTGAGCAGAAAATGGGCCGGTTCGACCGGGTCGTTACCACTGTCTCACAGATAATCGACCTAAAGCGGCTTGCTGCTGCGTTTCGTACGGTGAGTAAATATTCGGAGGCCCAAATCCCTTTCCTTTTCCCCAGCCCTTAATTATCCCTTCCCTTTAACGTTGGCAACGCGCCTATGATTCTTCTAGTATTGTAGGCGTACATGGGTGGTGGAGATCACTTACCATCACGTGACCCACTTGTCGTTTGCGGGTCTATGCTATAAAAAAAGTTTTTCTCTTTACTTTAAGGTCGGCACAACGCGCCTATGATTCTTCTAGTATTGTAGGCGTATATGGGTGGTGGAGATCACTTACCATCACGTGACCCACTTGTCGTTTGCGGGTCTATGCTATAAAAAAAGTTTTTCTCTTTACTTTAAGGTCGGCAAAGTGTCCATGATTCTTCTGATATTGTGGGTGTACATACATTGGTGGGTGGAAATAATTTACCATTAGATGACGATGAATGTCCTTTGCTGGCTTAACCTATAAAAAAAGTGATATGCTTGCTAGTTTGCCGAACTCGCCGGATTGTTATAAAAAATCTTTTTCTGGAATAAATTTCATGTAAGGTTTAATGCAAAAAGTTACATTATTAACTGCGGTTGTAAACTATTGGAGGTTAAAATAATTGGGCCAAAGTTAACAAATTGAAACTTTCTCCCGTCTTAAACCAAAAAATAATAAATAAGCATTAAAAGTGAGTTCGCAACTATAACATGTTAAATAAAGTATAGCCCTTTAACTAAAAGTTTCGGGGTGCGTTGGTGCAGGTAAATCATAATTTTACGATGTAAATGCAACGGGCGTGAATGCAAGGTGGGTAAGGAAGTTTGCGGTTGTACGAGTAATTTAACAATGTAAGCACCACACAATCCACCTGTTTTTTATGTCTGCAGTAAAAACATTTGTAAGCTAATTTTTTATTTATTGCTCTACGATCGTGTTGATGTAATTGCACACATTGTCTATAATTGTCTTTGAACTCAGCATTGATCGGGATATGTCATATTAGTATCAAAGATATATTAGTATCATATTAGTATCCACCACGTTACACAGTATCTATTACTTATATTTTATATCGCGAATTACGATAGGAATTACCTATTAGATCGTAAATTGTAGACAGTTATGTCTACAGCATGCATGGGCCGGCTCGACCGGGTCGTTACCCACTGTCTCGCTCTAATCCATTTTTTCCAAATCCGTTTAGCCGTTAAGGCGTGATTGAAAAACACTTAGAAACATCCAAACTTTCACTCTTATAAAATTAGTAGGGTTAGGTATATCGTTTGTTTTTCTGACATTAATCGTTACTTATTTTTTGTCGACTTAGAAAACCTAACAGTTATGATTAATAAGTAATTAAATACGTGCGGTGTGCCGTGAGTCGTGATGCAGGGTAGTCGGCGCATCTATGTATGTAGCATGTAGTAGTTCGCAATTTTCCACACGGCTGGTGTC
This sequence comes from Amorpha juglandis, assembly GCA_949126905.1. Taxonomy (NCBI): domain Eukaryota; kingdom Metazoa; phylum Arthropoda; class Insecta; order Lepidoptera; family Sphingidae; genus Amorpha; species Amorpha juglandis. The sequence continues at coordinate 13,376,140 of OX421374.1, read as the reverse complement.
GACTTCACAGACTCGACATTGTGCTCCGCTATGGAGCGCACTAAGATTTATGTGTGTAATGTTTCCCATGTTATAATATTTAAATAATGGGATTTTCTAACTCTTACGAAAAGTTTTGCGTTCCCTCACAGCGACTTGGAAACGGATGGCTCTTTTTCATTTCGTGCTGACAGGCTTGATCTACACGCGTTTATTGAAATGATAAAGTTGAGTAAGGTGTACTTGAAAATTAAATTAGTTTTGGAGTTGGATTCATTCTCATCGGTACATGTTTTTTATCTGAGCACACTCGTGGTATGTGTGTGTGTGTGTGGTAGCGCCACACTATAGACAGTTTTATCTACAGCATGAATGGGCCGGTTCAACCGGATCGTTACCACCGTCTCACAGAGTAGTTAGAGTTTAGTAGTCGTGACTGTAACCATCAGCTTATCACCTTAAAAGCTTTTCTCTTGCACATAGAATACAGACAAATTGAGTTTTTTGTTGGTGAAATATATCTTTAACACGTAAATCAAAAACAAGAGTAGGTAATTTTATGACATTGCCACATAGGTAACTTTATCAGACTATAATATCCTTGGGCTCTAACCACAGAATAATTAACACTAACATCCTTATCTAGGATCACAACAAAACAAATTCATGGGTGCTATGTGCTGTACTCAGTTATGTACATCAGCCACTAATGGTTAAAACAATCAAAGCAGGACTTTTCAGTGTAATTGCAAGTGTGCCTTTTGTTATTGTGTTGAGGGTATCTTCTTGGTATTTCATTATTTACTTGCATTTTATTGTTGAAATTGTAAGTAGCTTTACTAGGCTTGTAAACATGCTCGGATACTGTAGTGGTGGGAGAAGTTGTAAATTATAGATGTTCTGGTACAAATTTTGACGTGGAATCTGTGTTCCTTACAGTATTATTAGCTAATTATTACAAGAAGTACTTTTTATCTGTTACAGTGTAGTACTCGTACTGTAAAAGTTAAATAGTAAAACTGTGCTGGTGATATAAAGAAGTAAACATTATGTTTTATTGCTGTCCAACCTCATAATTGCAGTATGTTTAACGTTTCTTGCATTGCTAGTGGCCTCTAGAATGACATAAAATGCATCGTAATTGCGTCTCTATCTTTCTTAGGAGCATTCTGATTCAAACCTTCGACAGAAGATGAAAACGGATTCTCTTTTTTGGTGCGGTTGACATAACAAAATACCAGATAATATATAAAATATAAATATTTACTGGATAGTACACATTACACAACCTCCATTTACTACAGCAGTTGATTAAAATGGCATTAAGTTAAATATAACAACCCTCCACGAAACGTCTTAATATTTAGCTTTAGAAGTACAAGGTTTTTTTTTCTTGATTTTACAATCGCAAAAAATTTATTATCTATATTTTAATAACCAACTTAGTATCTATGGGTATATTTTTTACAAATTATTGTACATCTACATTGTCCAATTATGTGTTTTAAGTCATTTTAAAGAACTAATATGTTTTCTCCCCGGAGGGCTTGAAGTCAGATAAGTATGTTTTACATTACATTGACATTTATTTAACGTATTCAAAAAAAGTTACAATAAAAATGGTTAATAAACAGCATCTATAAACCACCAAGGTCATTTAAAACCTTGCCATGCTATCTATAATTGACATCTTAATAATATAAATAAGCATTTACACATTTTTAAAAGAGATAAGGATTTGTTTGCTTTGATTTGTTTGTAGCCGGTCGTAAAAACTACAAGCCAAATTTTTCTGTAACATTTGGTAAAAAGCATATTGCAATGGATGGATGGGTGACCACTAAGTGGTATTTCAACAGAGCGTCTCCGTGCTTCGGCGGGTCCATAAAGTAAGTTTCGGCTGTTATCATCTACAGTAGCCATTAAGCCTAGTCGGAGTTGTTCGGGTGATTTGAAAACCTTTTCACTAGACTAGCTAACCGAACCAGTACTAATAATTCGATACAGAATTAAACAGAACTATTTAATAATCATGGAGATTTGTACATGACTTCATTTGTTTTATTATTCAGCCATAGTCATATCTTTATAATGTATCAATAAAATCGATATTTTTGTCGTGATGAGTCTATGAAGTTAATAAATAGTTGCAATACGACAGTGCTCTCCACATTACAGTTTTAAAATGAGCTAAATATAATTTGACAGTCTCCGTGGTGCAGTGGGCGAGCTGACTGTGAAACGAGAGGCTGCGGGTTCGATCCCCGCACTGAGACAAATATATGTCTGATCCACAAATATTTGTTTCAGGTCTGGGTGTTGTGAAACCGAAAGTCTCTCGTAGTTCCTGACACCCACGACATAAGAACCGTATCTTACTATGGGGTCAGAGCTATGTGTGTGACTGTTGGGTGTTATTTATTTATTAATTGTACAATAAAATGTCCAATTCCAACAAATATAGTAACAAACAGACTTAACATCTTTAACTTTGACCCAGTTGAGACATAAAGCCGAAATATACTCAAGGATCAAAATGCTGAAGCGTTTTTGTTCCCTTTAATTAAGTCACGAACGTCACACAGTAGCTGTTGGGCCGTTTCCTTAGCGCAGGTAATCTCGATCGGAAAGGCATTAATTCAAAACTCCAGTGTGGCACTCGACTCGGATTGCTAACGACTTCACTTGAGCACGTCGCAAACGAATACTTTCAAAAATACAGATGTACGAGTAGCCTCTCCCCGAATTAGATCAGGTACGGAGCGAGGAGCGCTATCAAAAAATCCACAAAAACTGAGAGCTTTAAAAATACTTGTTTCTGTATCTTTTTTTTATAGCATAGGCAGGCAAACGAGCAAGTGGGTCAACTGATGGTAAGTGATCTTCACCGCCCATGTACGCCCACCACCAAAAGAATCATGGGCGCGTTGCCGACCTTAAAGGAAAGGGATAATTAGGGATTGGGAAGGGGAGGGGATTTGGGCATCTGGATAATACTATCTACTAATAATATCTACTCGTGAAAAATACATTTAAGGGAGTATCAACAACGAAGTAATTGCTGGTGTAGTGTTTCTAATACTAATTCCTGTGAAGTCTCGTCTTCTTCAGACTATGGGCGACCTGCACGGCAATCCTATATCATATTTAACCATTTCATAAACATAATGATTTCTTTTATTTACGTGAATGTTACACATTGAAATAAAACTAATTTAAATGGATTTTATAGCCCAACCAAACCAAAATGCCCAAAAACAAAACCAAAAATAACCGCGATAAAATCCGTTTAAATCCGTGTTTGGTGGTTAAATACAATTTAAGGATCGTTGTGCAGGTCAGCCTACAGATTAGTATACGAAGATGATGTGGGCGTAATGCATATAATTAGGAAATTACATTATTTATACGCACGCATACGTACATGTAAAAGTAAATGTAAAAGTTTGGATATTTGTGAAGATGTTTATCACATCACATAATCACGACTTAATAACTGAACGGATTTGGGTGAAACTTGACACACAGATAAACCGTGATCTGGATTAGGTCGTTAGCTACATTTTCTCCTGGAAAAAGATATTTACACAAACTAGTAGGAAAATTAATCTGAATACGGAGCTGATCGATGCTTAGACAAAAATATAATTTTATACCTTTTTGTTTTCTACGCGTTAAGCATAAGGCCCGTGATAATAAGATAATCTTAATAATACACCAGACAATTATAGTTATAGTAGTATTTTCTATAAAGGATGGGAAAGCAATTTGGAATACTATAGCATTTATCTGGACAGTTTGCTATGCGTTAGTCCATTAACTTGTTTGGTTCGTCTGCTTTAGAAAAGTATTACGTTATTTAGGATTAGTATATTGAAATGTATAATAAAAAGATGCTATAAATCCGTGTTCTTATATTAGTAAAGTGTACCTACTGTAGGTACGATGTATTTCTGCTGGGTAAGGTTTTGGTACCACAAAATACGTAAATAACTTATAAAACCTATATGCCATATTCAAAATATTTGGATTTCCAACACCTCTCTATCTTTCTGCTTCTTCCACCTGCCCTTATCCCACTCGCAATGGGGTCGGCGCAACATGCTTTTTAACACATGTTATAGAAAGATTTGACTTATAGTTTTTACGACCGCCCGCCTTCCTAACGATAACCCCTCTGGGTAGAAAACACCCAGACAAGAAACAAATATGTGTGGATTACAAAAATATTTGTCGCGGTGCGGGAATCGAACCCACGGCCTCCCACGACACAGCCGGCTATGATCTCTCTCTATCTTTCTGCATAATTAATTTCGTTGGATAAGGATTTGACTTTCCTAGAGACTTTCACTTTTCGGTGTCAAAAATGCCTGCCATTACGATCCTGATTTGCAAGAGTGGCGGTTGTGTAGCTGGGATAGTCTTTAACATAAATAATTTATTAACTCCAGATTAAAACCCAAATTATCCATACCCACCGTATTTAAAGATGTACCATACATTGAAAAGTAATCAAACAGTCGCAGTCTATGTATTGGGTGCGCTCCACCCAGCTCCATGTCTCTTGAGTTTCAAATCTAATTACCAAAAAATAAGCAATCTCTGCGGATTTTAATCAAACTGTTGTCAACGTGAATAATTGGAAGGCCTTGCTTTCCATTTAGCAAATTCGATGAGAAATGTTTCATGAAACAAATTCATTGTTTGCGATGTTCAAACTAAAATAAGCATTTGAAATATTTAATACCCTTTGTTTACGCTAGAAAGAAAACATTCATTGCGGACATTTCTGAGATACAAATACAAATCGACTCACAAAACTGAGAAGTTTGAAATAAAATGATATAAAATTTTCGATCGATTCTTACACACTCAGTAATTAATTGGTCAAAAATTGAAAGCACTGACTCAAAATAGGTTAATTTTATTTTTAGCTTTTGAAGTCCTCGTACCCAACGGCTACACGAAAAAAGAGTATATTGTCATTTAAATAAGGCTATTTGTGAAACGTATGGTCTGTCTGCTTCCTTAACAGGTATTCTTTGGTTTCACAATTTCCGAGTTAATACTGCTTATCAAATAAAATTACACGTTCAAGTATAGTCACGCACGTCACAGTATGAAATATACAGAAAGAAAGACATTTACTACCAAACTTCCAAACATAGCTGTCTTATTCGTTAACCAATTAATTAATAAATCAAACAATGGCTCAATATTTCTCAAATATTGTGGAATAGGCTCTAAGAATACAATACTCGGAAAACAAAATATATAAGCGCCTACCATATACCTACCAAGTAACATTTAATTTGATCTCGGCTAACAACTTTGGGTTTGTTGCCTGACAATCACATGTCACATGGCAAAGCTACCTTTCGTATTACGTATTTCTTTTCTCTTATGTTTCTCTACCTAGAGAGCAGACATAGTTATAGCTATAATATTCCCAACACGAATGAAAAATTATAACTATTTCATAGTAAAATGTCAGTATTTTAATTAAAATTTTCACAAATGAACTTTTAAAACAAAACTTTGACTTGATAACTTAACTAACTTTAACTTGATATTTTACTAAAGAAAAATATTATAATGTAACCAAGTTATATGGAATTAATAATTTGATTCAAATCTTCGTACCTGTAGTAACGAAATCAATGCTGTTATTGTGAACAGAATTGGGTTTGATTACTTTTAGTTTAGTTTGTATTAGCATAATATTGTAATTTGATCAGTTTCTACTATCTTCTGGCTCTTGAAGTTATTACCATAGGAATAATAAATAGATATAGTACCTCCAGAAATAACTTTGCTGCAGATAGGTAAATATTGTTGAGCACTAATTGTACCGATAGTGGAAACCATTTTGTTTTGTTTCTTATAGAGTTAGGAAAACGAATATTTTCCGTAGTTTAATTTTAAACTGAATTGCAGTATCCTATACATTAGTAATTCAGTTATTAAAATAATAATATTGCTAGCTGTACGCTCAACTGCTGAACGAAAGGGGTTAGGCCTTAGTCGACCACGCTGGCCTAATGCGGGTTGGCATACTTCACATAACTTCGAAATTAATGTGGAGAAATTCTCAGCTATTTCCTCACGTTGTTTCCCACACCGTTAAATCAAGCGATAATTAATAATCCATATGCATGCTCATGGGACTGCTTACGAACCTGCGACTTTTGTCATCACAGTTCTCAATACTCTATCACTGCTCTTCAGTTATGTCCAAAGTTTATATACTGAAAAGCATAAATATCGCCCAAACGCGTTCAAGTCGGTCAAGTCTACTTAGGCCGAGGAACCGGTGAGTTCCTGAGCCCCTGGTATGCGAAAGGCCGTCTGGGTTGGTAACACCGCTTCGTCTATTTCTGCCGTGAAGCAACAGGGTGTAAGCACTATTGTGTTTCGGTTTGAAGGACATTGAAGGCAGTGAAATTACTAGGAATTATGAGACTTAACATCTTATGTCTCAGGGTGACGAGCGCAGTTTAGTGCCATGCAGTTCTTTGTAATTCAATTAATTACCGCGTTGCGCTTACCATCAGGCGAGCGGCTTGTTCGTCTCGTCAATCATTGAAATAAAAAAAAACATACTACAATACCGTCCTCATTAGTGTTACAAGTAAGTGTGACAGCCTCGCCTCTCTGTAAGGCGAAAGTGGACCTCTCACGGAAGTGTGGACGTACCTTTAAGTAATAAAACAAGAAACGCATCACAGAAATAAACCTATAGTTCACTAATTTGATGTTGTTATCAAAGAGATGTCAGGCATTATTCTAGAGATTTTCTTTTCCAAAAAAACATGTGTTCTCAAAAGAACAGTGGCTCATAAACTGCAAAATTTTAAATGAACACTCAGAAGTGACGAGGTTACAGTCACGAGAACAAATGCGGCGGTAACGTGACTTTTTTATGCGAGCATACAGCAGTTTGTAAATGTGCGCCGTGAAGTGTAATGAAAACAACTGCCTTATTTAAATGGCTGCCCGTTATTTGAGTTAGGGCGATCTCGCACCTGAGCGCCGAGGCTTAAGGAAAGGATGCTAAATAAATATTTTCTAAATGGAAAGGATAAAGGGCACGCCTCAGCGATAAGTTTTCCGAGGTAACGTGAACAAGCAAACCGGTTTGTGTAGGTTCTGACAACATTTCTAATTAAGCGATTTGTTCGAATGGCTATCTTTGCTGAGGCAACTATTGTATGGTGGAGGATTGTAATTTTTTTTGACTTCGTTAACAACCACTTCTATATTCTATATATATACTTTTTACCTTACTTAATATAAGTTCTTGCCTCTGCTCGCGACGGGGTAGGTAGTAGTGTGACTATGGCACCGACAGATCGCCATGCTTATTATCATATAGGTGGCGAGCCTTTCGCCATTCGGCCACACATTTCAATCACGAGCAACTCTTTTTTTTGGATCGACAAACATTAACAGAAGTAATGATTTGTGTGACCGACCTAAGATCCCTATCCCTAGGATCCTTACAATACCCAGCCCCCAAATCAAATATTTGGAGATCATGCAAAGAGGTGTCTTGGTGCGAGGATCGAACCTGCGGCCTCCCATTTGTCGGTCACGGTGACTGTATAATGTATTTGAGTCTCGATTATTAAGATAAAGATATATGTTAGAAAGCGTTAAGATAAATTATTTTTATGTACGTCCAGCTTCCCGGCTACCTTTTACGAAATTAAAAGAAGTTGTCTCACTGTTTATCCGATTGAACTAATTGCCTACAAGTTGCGATGCGATTGTACAGATGTAGGGATGTAGCTATTGTCGTGAACCTTATTTATTTCATATACATTTTTGAGTGGGAGAGCCACAATGTAGACGCCGGCTTCATCTATAACATGAATGGCTCGTTACCACTCTCACAGAAAGCCGACGTAAATTAGCAGCTTGTTGCAGTGAGATATCCGGAGCCCCAAACGCCCATCCTCTTCATCATCATCATCATCATCATCATCAGCCACAAGACGTCCACTGCTGAACATAGGCCTCTCCCAAAGATTTCCAGACCGACCTGTTGGAAGCGGCCTCCATCCAGCGACTTCCTGCGATCTTTATCAGGTCGTCTGTCCACCTTGTAGGTGGACGTCCAACGCTGCGCTTGCCAGTACGTGGCCTCCATTCCAGAACCTTTCTGCCCCTTCCCAATCCTTTAATTATCTCTTTCCTTTAAGGTCGGCAACGCGCCCATGTTTCGTTCGATATTGTGGACGTATATGTGCGGTGATCACTTCATCAGGTAACCCACTTGCTTGTTTGCAGGCCTAAGCTATGAAACAAAAATGTAGTATCTGTTATAATAAGGTACGCGACCGAGACAGGGAGACTGCGACGCGTGATGCGAGTCAGACGATAGAGAGTGATGAATCTGAGTGGTAGAGCCACGCTGTAGACAATTTTGTCTATAGCATGAATGGGCTGGCTTGACCGGGTCGTAACCACTGTCTCACAGGAAACCGACGTAAAGTAGCGGCTTGCTGCTGCGTTTCGTATGGTGAGTGAGATATCCGGAAGCCCAAATCCCCTCCCCTTCCCAATCCCTAATTATCCCTTTCCTTTAAGGTTGGCAACGCGCCCATGATTCTTTTGGTGGTGGGCGTACATGGGCGGTGGAGATCACTTACCATCAGGTGACCCACTTGCTCGTTTGCCGGCCTATGCTATAAAAAAAAAACACGTCTACTTTTCATGAAATTGTCAAATTGTTGGTCGTGCACCTCAAAGGTGCCAATAGTACCACAGTAACGTTTCGCGAAGATTAATTAATCACATGATGTGATACGGTTAAAATACAAAGTACGATTGTCTGACTTGAACCCAGGACCTCACGGTTTCTCAGGCTAGCGCCATGGTTCGAAAGAGCCAATTCAAAAAGAACACGATCGTTTCTCACCGTGAGGCGAAACGGCAAATACTCATATGTGACTAATAGCTTTATAAATTTCATAATAAAACGTGCCTATAGAAACTTTGATATAAAAATATGAGGTAGTAATGTTTCAATACTGTAATACTAGACTACTACTGAAATAACAGGGCCTATGTAAAAATTATTAACCCCTCTCATAGAATAGAGGAGGCACTACTGCGTAACTGCCAGCAGAGGGACGTGTATAATGTATGTATTATTAATTATTTAATTATTAAAAGTAGAAAAAAAAGGTCAAGCACGACTCGGTCTCGCGCAAAACTAGGATTCGCCCCGTTTTTTTTCATTTATTAGGAACGTATAAATGCCATATAATAAAACTTTTTTTATAGAAATTTCAGTCGGCCACATATTACGGTTCTAAACAGCCTTTTGAAGGCATACAGACAGACTGATGGGCAAATAGTGTAGGTTTAATATTAAGGTTCCGTTGACACCCTTTGGGTACAGAACCCTAAAAGCTATCTCTTTAGACTAAGTCTCAGCAATTTATTTAGGTCTAACTCTGGCCTAGATTACAAGCCGTCAATCATGGAGGTCCATATTTTATTAAGTATAAAACAAAGATTTTTCAATTACATCGCGTGACTACGATACTGGATGAAGTCTTATAAATCTTTGTTGTATTGTTATAAACTCGTGTTATACATTGTGTAAAGCGGAAAAATCGTAATCGCGTTTTGCCCTTTGAACTTGGGTATTATATTTATTATTTGTAAAGATGCGCACTTCATGGGCGCGTTTCCTTCCTTAAAGGAAAGGGACAATTAAAGGATTGGGATGGGGAGGGGCATTTGGGCCTCCGGATATCTCACACACCGTACGAAACGCAACAGTAAGCCGGCATTATACGAAAATCCCCAAATCCCCTCCCCATCCCAATCCCTAATTATCCCTTTCCTTTAAGGTCGGCAACGCGCCCATGATTCTTTTGGTGGTGGGCGTACATGGGCGGTGGAGATCACTTACCATCAGGTACCACTAGGTACCACTTACCACAACTTGCTCGTTTGCCGGCCTATGCTACAAAAAAAAACCGTTTACAAAATGGCCGTAAATGAATAGATTGTTTATTGAATTTACCAATGGACAATTAATATCGCTTTCACGGAATTATTTTTAAATCTAGGTATGATTTTCTTATGATGTTGTCATCTTCACAACTTCAGCCAACAATCTTAGGCCTAAAGCCAACCGTACCAGTGAGTGATAAACTCTGCTGTTTAATGGACGAGGCTATGGCGAATTTGTTTTTGTTTTATGATGGAAAGGCAGACCCTGGCATTAACAGAATAACGGAATAACGGCGTACAGACTGTAGAAAGTTGTTATCATCACTTCTAAATTTAAATACGAGAAATGTATATTGCAAAACGTATACAGTTACCGTGTCGCACCAGACGTGTCGCCGGCTATAAAACAAGCGGCCGCGGGTTCGATCCCCGCACAAAGACAATATTTGGTATTGGGTCTGGGTCCTTAAGTCTGTTGGAGTTCTTGATACGCACGATACAGGTTAACCTTTTTTTATTTCGCAGCCCACTGATATTTCTTATTGCTCAATAACCTCCGAATATCGTGAGACTTAGTACCGTCAAACTGAAAAGTCTGAAGTGGCAGTGGTAGGTCCTTTTATCCGCCTGTTTATTTATTGAATACGCGTCTGTAGCTATAAGCTTACATAAAACACGTAACATGGCGTGTTACAATATCCGTAGCATAAGAAACAAGCGTCGCAAGTCAAATAAAGCCCCATAAGTGACGTTCGATTCCTCTACAAGCTGCCACCGGCTCCACTAGCGACATAAAATCTCAGGCCTACTTGACGAACAGAGTTGTGAGTGCGTTGAGAATTTTTATATATTTTTTGTTGGAAGAATATAACCTTACTCCTTCACTTATCGTAAAGACGACCTAGTCAATTCCTAGTGCTAGGAACTAGGTCTATGCGACTGTTTTGTTGGCATCTTAATTAATATTATGAATGCGAAAGTTTGTTTGTTACGCTTATACGCTTAAATCGCTGAACCTATTTTGAGAGGTTAGCCCTGGAGACAATTAGGCTACTTTTATACCAGAAATGTTTATCCCGGAAACAGCAGTTCACGCGGGCAGAGCCGCGAGCAGAAGCTTATAGTATTTAAAAGCAAAAGACCCTGTACACTAGGTAGTTACACTAATGAAACGAAATGTTTAATTAGACAAACACGATGCTTTTTTAATCTCAGGGTTGTGTATGTTCTGTGTATAAGCGCTGTATCGTATCTCCAAAGGGGAGTAGTGCGTCTAGTGTTACACCCAAGGTTCAGCGAGCTTAATTCCTTCCCTTGTATACCTCTAAGCATAAATCTCTACCGGAGACCGCACAACCCTAGCTGTAGCATAATCCGTAGTCGCTCTTATCTGTCTCCGTTCATCTTGTAGGCAATAATTTTACAAGCGAGATTATTTTTCACTCGCGACAGCAAGTTTTAATATCTTTTGAAATAGAATTAACTCGGAATCTTTTCTAAGGACTGCCGATGCTTGGCGGGGTTTAAAATTAATTGTTGTCCCGAACAGTTTGCGTGCTCCGACTGTATTTTAATAGGATAAAAGTGTGTAACAATGTTAGTACAATAATGTTATTAATGGCGTTCGTAAAAAAAGTAACACAGTTATGTATTTTTTATAATATAATGATAATGATTAATTATGAGGGAAAATAAAGCGGTTATGGAATTGATCGCTGAAATAAGCGATTAATTTTATAAAAAATATATAAGTTGGTGCTACTGCAATTTTATTTTAATTAATTTTTAATTATTGGTAGAAAGGACCGATTTAAAGTTGCTTAGTTTTTTAGAGTGCAGATCTGAGGTTACAATTCAAGTAATTACCTGCGAATGGCATTAAATGACATTCTGAAAATAATTTTGCACCAACTCGTAACGCGCTTGAATTCATTCGTCGTCGCGTCATACGTTTGCAAAAGTTAATTTTGTACCGTCAAAATTAAATATCAAATCCGATGTCAAGTACGTGACGTCAATTTGCGAATTAGCATAAAAACAAAATCAACATTATCCTTTCACGAACAAGATGGCAAGTAATTATTTGAGAGGCAAGTCGACGGTTCAAGTTGTGATAATGTTGAAGAAGAAGTGGTCCAATTAATGGCGTCCCATGTTCGACAGTGTCCCGTTCGTGACCCAATTAAGTTCGGCTCGTTTCTTATATTGTTCAGTTTTGAACGCGACTTTATGATTCTCATTTATTTGCTCATTACAGGATGAGTGTCACATTATCTTTTCATAACTTAACAACGTTATGGATGTAATTTTGTATATCTATCTATAACAAATGGTTAGTGGCCAACCTAGTGTCAAAGCTTTGAAGCTGTCTGAAGACCTCCTTACTTAACGACTGCTATCAGTTGATAACAGCTAGGACCGATTTTTTTACGTGCCCTCCGAAGCACGGTGACGCTCAGTTGAAATACCACTAAGCGGTCACCCATCCATAGACTGACCGCGCCAAAGGTTACTTAACTCGCTAATCGTTTATCGATCAGTGATCTATTAGCGCCTTGAATTTTGTATTAAAAATTGGGAACAGCGAGTCGAAATCACGCACCGACAGTTCCATATCCACATTCTTATTTTATTTTATTTTATATTACTGTTATTTGTTAAGAAATCATATTAACATGTATTGTGTTATTTCAACGCTCTATTATTACGGTTCCAACGATATAGCCCATACGGTTAGATATTTCCAAAGATATATAGCCCTTTAAAGTAGGATAGTCAGAAAGCGTAGGCTCTGTTATAAGGTTCCGATGTAACCTTTTGAGCCCTTAAATGAAAATAAATACATTTTGAGTGGTAGAGAGACGCTGTAGATAGTTTTGTCTACAGCATGAATGAACCGGCTCAATCGGTTCATTACCACTGTCTCACAGAAAACTGTCGTATAGTAGCGGGTTGCTGCTGCGTTTCGTACGGTGAGTAAATTATCCGTAGAATCATATGCAGTCCCCTTCATAATTCCTTAATTGTTCCTATTTTAAGGTCAGCAACACGTCCATGATTATTGAAGTGTTGTGAGAGTTGGGCGGTAGAAATCACTTACCATCAGGTGACCCACTTGTTATTGCTGACCGCTGCTATAAAGAAATCTTTCTTGAAAGGCGAAAACCTACATTTGGCAGTAGTTTTCCACTTTTCCTTACATAAAAGGAGCCAATGTTGTAATCCTGCAGAACATGTTCTACCTGTGCAATGTAAATTCATTCAGCCGTTAAGGCGTGATTATTGAAACAAACACCCAAATTCACAAACTCACTGTCACTAAACCCACTCATCTATTGGAATAAAGCGCAAACGCGCTTTATTGCCTAAACAGGCACGCGCACGGTTACGCTTACAATCACATTCACACTTTCACACGTCTACATACAGACAACGGGGTAAATTTTTTAATACACCCCTTTTTATCTGGCTTTACCACAGTGGCGTATACGGGTTGATGTAAAGGACAGTCACACAATTAATTAATAAACAATTAATATTTCTAACACCTCCCTAATCTTCTATCTGATTAATTTCGTTGCGGAACATAGACATTTAGGCATCCCAGAGACTCGCCGAGCTTCACTGCTCGGTGTCAAAATGCGTGCCACTGTTGATCCTGGTGCACAGGAGTTACAGAGGCGGGTGTGTGAGCGGGATAGTGTTTTTAAATCGGACAATAAAGTATTTTGAGGTACTGAAACTTAAAAACTTAAGACCCCGGTGACTTCATAAGTATAAAGTATGCATTGTTTCATACCTGCCGTGCACTACGATCCTTACTCAGAGTACCTAGTGATGTTGTATATTAAAATGCAGGAAGCGCTTTTCAGAGCAGCCGACTCAAGAAAGCCATAAAGTTGTGGAAATCATAAACGCAGACTTGGTACATAACAGTCGATTGAAGCCTTTGTGAAATAATGTATTTTATATCGGACGATTTCTATTGGGAGGTTGGAGGTTCGAGTATAGTTGAGTTTGTTTTTGTTATCTAAAAGAGTTCATATAATCCATATAAAACAGTACTAAAGTATAATATTATGTAAATTATAATTAGTGGCTGACCCAAAACACAATTTTCAGCCGGAATGGAAATAACCGAATACAAGGCTCTTATTTAGTTTCGATCGAAACCGTGACCGAAACCAAAGTTGGGTAGCTACTGTGTTATAAGAAAAATAAAAGCTAAATGAAACTAAAAAACGCTACGTTCAGAGGAGTTAGCGCTTCGGCAGGATGTGGACGCTAAGGAAGTACACGAAGTCTATGTTGACAGTATCAGAGACCAGCACCTGCAAACTGTGTCTCCGGCTAGGACTGCTCTTTGCGATACTAACCCCTTCCCAAATACCATTGTTGTTCACCAGAGCTCGGAGCTTAGAAGGCGAGGCTTAGGACCAACTACGTCTGTCAACTCATGGTTTAGTCAGGCTGAAATTTAGGTTATATTTTAGACGAAACCGCATTTTTCGCCGAAACTGGAAAACTGGATGTAATCGAAAACAAAACGGAATCTTCGGTCGGTTAATACTGAACTAAATCATTACCAACGCTTAGTATTCACACATTTTGTTGTGAGTGGGTCACTAAAACGCATTGTATCGCATCCAGAACTACGAGAAACTTCGCTCTCATAACACAAAGATATTAAAATTTGTTACGCAGTAGAGATTAATCTAGCAATTACTCAATTCACAGCCGGGTATTAGTCTGCCACAAGGTCGTCAAATATAATATTCGATGATGATGGATTTCACGACGTATCCGTCGACGGCGAACCTTGTAGTTCCGGATTACGTTTTTCGCTGATGTGAGCGAATATGGCTAGCTAGCCCTAATTTCGTCTTAAACGTCCTATCGCAGGACGCACAGAAAAGTTCTCCTGCAGAGTTGTAAGTGTAGTTGTACACACTTTTAGGTCTTGCTTTCTGCAGCTGGCGCTTACTGTCAAGGTGTTCAAGGCGGGTTTCCTCAAAGCGTGTACATGATTCACGCACGGTACTCCGGCATATTATATATTTACCTTTATAATGAATAATTATTTATCGATATATAAGATTATTACACGTTTCGTCACCCTGTTTAGGTCACGTGTACCTGTGCGTATCTACAGACAGATGGTATCACACATGTTACGTTGTTTTCCGGTGACAGCCGGGTTTATGGTACAAATCTCGGCTATTTTCCTCATGATAAGTCGCGGGCGCACTAGTTAAAAAGTATGCGACTGATCTCTCTCGCTATTTTATGTGTTGCTTGCGACGCTATTTGTAAAGAAACATTTTTTCAGTTTGACGCGTTTTAAACTTGGCCATTTAAAATATTAATAAGATTTCAATACATATATACGCATTGCATGCAAAACTCACTGAAACTATTGTAATATAATACATTTGTTATACTTTATTGTATTCCACAGAATTGTGTATTTATTTTATTTAGCTAGGAAGGATAATTAATATGTTTTTTGTACCCTTCGGGATACGAATTCATTCAGACGAGTCTCGTGCCACAGTCAGGCGGTCTATCCAGTAACTTCAGGCCGACATAATATTGTAGGCCGTTAAGAGCTCCAATATCTATCGACGGTCGACATTAGCAGTATGGTTACAAATAAGTACAACTGTACTTGCGATCTCACTATAATGATGTTCGTAGTTGAAGTCACCGCAGTGATAACATTAGTGTACGTCGTGTATTAAAAATTGGTAGGCTTGGTTTTCGTACAGAATTCAATATTTACGGGTTTTTTTTATTTTTGATGCATGAATAGCACATAATACATATTACAATGAACAGTAGATGGAATAAATATGGAAAAAAAATATTGACTGCGTAAAAGCTTTACAAAACATAAAGCGTTGCAGCTAAAAAACTATTAGGTAGTTTTCTTTTAATTTAAAATTAAAAGTCCGCAACACGTTTGTCTTTGGGAGGGCTCATGATACATACTTGTACCCGATTATCCAGTCCAGTGGATATACATCCATCCACCTCTACTCGTTTTCGCGATTCGCATTCCACGTGGCTATTGCGTGTTTTTACGACATAACTTTATTCGTATACGTGAAGGATGAATAAAGTTACTAAGATTTCAAAATAATTCGCTAAGGCGTGCTGTACGTATATGTATGTACATATTTTCGTAAATATTTGTATTGCACTACAATTGCCATCTGATGCAATGTAAGTTACTTAGCCTTAGGATAAAAATATGAACTTGTCGAATACGACGGAACGCAACGAATAGCGTCGCATCAGACGTGTAGGCTAGACAAGATAGCGGGCAAGATGCAGGGGCGGAGGGTAGCTATCCGACAGCAAGGAATATTTATTAGGCCCTATGTTTCAGAGAGTTCAGGAAATCTGAAAAAGAGGCTTTAGTATAAGGGTTTTTAGTTTTTGGTGTATTCCGTTTTTTAGCATCAGTATCTTTTGCTTTGTTGAATTGTATATTTATTTCTTAGTAAGACGTTTATCGTGGAAACAAATGAAATAGGAAAGACATTTTGGTTTGATTTAGGTTCCTATCTACTTATTTAGAATATCTTATAAATACTTTTTGTAAGCAATTAAATGACGAGACACGCATATTAATATCGCCATCATGATGGTAAGCACCACGCCTGCTCATAAAGACTAGCAATACCACTATGACACAGCATTGCGCCAATTACATCAAGACATAAGGTATACTTTTTATAGCTATAGCCAGATGATATATCAAATAATAAATTAAAAAAATAATAATATGAGTTTTCGGATATTAGAGACTTATCACCTAGTAAACTGAATTATTATATTGGAAACTATTGTGTTTCGGTTTTTAAGGACATTGAAGCCAGTGAACTTACTGGGCATTATGAGACTTAACATCATATGTCTCAAGGTGACGAGCGCAATTCAGTGCAATGCAGTGCTTCGTAACTCAAAGTTCTGTGTGGTGTTGCTTCTGTTTATGGGCAGGCGTGGCGCTTACCATCAGGCGAGCGCCTTGCTCATCTCGTCATTCAATCAAATAAAAAAAACTATTTTGGACACTATCCCTTTTGAAGTCGGTTGAGAATGGTTGTGCTCTTTTAATTACAGTATGGCAAATTAACTACACTTGATGTTCAGTATAGTGCAGTCCAAATATAATGTCTACCATCAAGTGATGAATATACACTGGCTGACTATGCAACGCGACCCGCCTGAGCGAGCCACTATTGCAGGTTTTTCACCATTTATACGGTTTTCGTTATCCAAAATAAAACGAAACCGTCGAAAACAATGGCGCTGAGCGTCATAATACATCTTAGAAGGTAGCTGTTTGTGCCTTAAAGCGATTTATGAGAGAAAATGTTATTAGGAAATTTTATACCGTGTACAGAATGAATACAATTTTGAATGTCTACTCAAATTAATATAAGCAGTAGTTAATTATGTTGGTCACGTAAATATATTGGAATTCATCAAGTAGTTTAGGTGTTTGGATCCCCAAATGGAGTAGATATTTCACTTAAAGTACGCTTGCTAGAATAGTACATTGAAATTTATGAGTGACCCCAGAGCGGACAACATATGGAAGTAGGTTTCTCTTGAACACGAGCGGTGCTTTAAGATATAAAATCCATTGGGGAAATTTTCACGGAGTATTATGGCGGCGCTGGTATTTTGAGTCGGTCTAGATTTACGCATAACGCTGTGGAATAGATATTTTATTTTCCCTTTTTTTGCATCGAGATGTGTTAAGTTAAAACGATCTGATCTATTCTGATCGAGCATTATGATTTTCGATTCATCAAGATTTTTCAGACCAAGTACGCTACTTAGTCGCTAATGTGACGAATTTGAGAATTTGGTGACAGTTAGAATGCCTGGACCAAAAAAAATTGCAAATTGAGATATGCCGTAGTAAGAATGGGGTACAGTACAATAATACGACAAACTTTAATTCGACAGTCACAAAAACGAAATTCAAAATACAGATTTTCATATTTCCGAATGTTTTATATGGCTGAAAGAGTTTTCAGAATTAGATCTTTCCGGAGATTAGCTCCTACAAACAAACGCACAAACTTAACACATTATTAATATCAGTGTAGATTACAGCTGAACACCTACATTAAACATGTTAATAGAAATTACAGTAGTAGCGGGTCACGGTTCGAAGTTAGTTGAACTGACTTGAATTACCTTTGTTGTATTGTTGATAATTTGGATTGAAAGTCTAATTTAGCAGTTGATCAACTAAAATTGAACCGTGTGAACCCGCTTTGAGCGAATCCACAAGTCTCGTAGCTAGCTAGCATATGTATATATACACATACTAGCTTGCACTCGAGCACTCAATACTGCAAAATATAATTACCTCCACAAACGTGTAAGGGACATTAATAAAAATAACACAGAGTCCAATTTCACAGTTCTTACGTTAAGGCGATGCGATTTAGCGAGCTTGTTACATTCTATTATTTTAAAGCTCTTTTCTTTTCTAAGCATTCATAGAAAATCCTCAGCGGCGGTGTGATGTTTTGAGAGGAAAAAACTGTTTCCAAACGAAATATTGTGAAAATTGTGTCTATAAAGGAATCAGTGACTTAAATGAGCATGTGATTGAGAATTAGGCAGTAATGATTTCGTATTTTTGGTATATGTGTACTTTATGTACTACATGCGTATGTTTCACTTAAAATTAATGTATACGGTGGTCGCTATCCAATAAGATATAAAAATGATGCGAGGAGGTAGGAGGCTTGCGGGTGTAGGGAGTCTGAAATTTTTTATACCCGTTCATCGTTCACGCGAGTCGCGTTACGTGGTCAGCCAGTGTATATCCAGTACCTTCAGGCCGGCACAATTCTGCTGAACGTCAATAGACGCAAAGTCTTGACGATCGACATTATTTTTGGGATTGTACCGATTTATTTGCTGGTGGGAGGATACTCGGATAGCGACCACCGTGCACTGGTGCTAAAACCTGCCATAGTGGCCCACCTTGTGTGGGTCGCGTTCCAGGGTCAGCCAGTGTATATCCGGTTCTCCCCAGGGGGCTTGCCCCCTGATCCTCCCTTTTCCCATCCCTTTTCCTTCCCCTCCCCCTTACTCCTATGGCAGGCCGGCATGATCTTGCCGACCTACGATGGACACATTGCTTATCGTTGGTCGACACTATTCTTGGATTGCGCTACACTTACCATCAGGTGTAGCGTAGTCACTTTGCCGAGCCAGGATAAAAAAAAAAATCTTACCATTAGGTCTAGTGCAGTCACGTGTCAAGAAAAAAAAATACATTTGAATATTTTTGTTTATTCTTCGTAGTTTCGAATGCCATACAAGCATATCTGAAGATATACTTTCATACTTATCGTTTGCTGCTCGCGAACCATGGTTTGTCGACCACTGGTCTAACAGGAGCGTACATACAACCTTACTACCGGGTAAGACCGTGGTTTTAAGGGCTCGCTGATAAAGCTCCCTCGGTATCATTATTATAAATACCGTATTACCACATTAATGCAACTGCTTCGGTGGCGCAGCTGTATTGCGTACGATTCCCTGGTCGGGTAAAAGTGATTATTGGGTTTTTCTATCACAAAATGCTCAGTATTAGTCCGAAGTCGGGTATTTGTGCCTTGTATGGCGATAAGCTCGCTCCCCCTATCACGTGATGGGATGGAAATATACTCGGCAGATTGTGGGTGTACAGGTTATACCTATCCACCTGTGCCTTCGGGTATTAAAGGTGGGAGTGAATAATTCAATATCGTAATGACATCATCTCGGGACAAGCTAGTGAACCTCATATGATTCGTGGTCTTTTCACTGTCACCACGCTTACGTCTAATCGGGTCGTCCCCGCGCATTCTTGCCGCCGATTTTAAGATGGTAGGTACTATTTAGCGGACTGTAGCCATCTAGGATCCTTATCCTAGATGGCTACTAGTCCTTACTAGGCATGATAGGATAATGACTAGATAATTCTTTAGCTGGTTATTTATTCGATTGTGGTTTTGCCAAGCATATTTTTTACATAGTACTTACACACTGCTTTATTTTTGTTTGAAGGAAATTGAAGCCATTGAAATAACCGGACAATATGAAACCTAACATAACGCAGTTCAGCACCATTCATACAGTGTTACAACAGGCATGACGCTTACCATCAGGCGAGCGATATGTTCGTTTCATAATTCAGGCCAATACAAAAATAAAATAAAGAACTAGCCTTCGCCTAGTCGTAAGAACGTCGGCAACGCGTCGTCCTGTAGTAGAAATGCCGACACCTTGGAAGTGCTCGGGTGACAAGCCTGCGTTAGGTCGACGTCTGATTGACGGCGAGTTGATGAGGCGAGGCGGTATCGATTCGGTGCCGGCGTGATGTGTGTGTTTCAGCCCTTATGGTTGTCACATCATGTCAGTTACATCACCTCGGCATAGATATAATTCTTCATATATTATAATGAATATGTCTGCTGACCAGAGGGGAAGAGATAATTTAGGGATGGGTAAGAGGAGCAGGTATTTGGGCCTCCAGATATCTCGAAACTAAAATATCGAACTCATAAATCATTATAAGAATAAATAACAAAATTGCAGCTTATTATTTTCAGCATTCGTTCAAATATCACTACCAATTTTACACGTTAAATGATTTTTGCAATATTTATCCATTTTTTGCAATGTTTACCCAATTTCAATCATAAAAGCAATTAAATTTTGAAAGCAGAGTTTTAAAAGTAATTATAATTTTTTCGCGGTTATTATTACACGACTTTTCAATAAAAACGTTTTATATTTTCAGCGTTCATGTATGAGAGAAAGAAGTACCTACTCCACAAAAATTTCAAACGTATATGAAGTCTGCCAACCCGCATTAGTACAGCACGGACTAAGGCTTTCAGTAGAGGCGCGTGCTTAGCTTTTTTTTTTCATAATTTATATAGTCACACAGTCACATACATAGTCCTGACCCCACAGGAAGATACTAGTCTTGTGTCGTGGGTATCAGGAACTACGAGAGACTTTCGGTCTCACAACACCCAGACCCCGAACCATATATTTGTGGATCATTTCTTTTTGTCTCGGTGCGGGGTTCGAACCCGCGGCCTCTCGCTTCATAGCCAGCTCCTCGCCCGCTGCGCCACGGAGGCTGTCCAAAGAGACAGTCTGTCTAGCTGTGAGACGTGTATAATACAGGGCTAGTATATTATTATATGAGTACCTATGTATATTTCCCCAAAATGTTTGACGTCACGCAGCGACCGGTCATAAAAACTACAAGCCAAATCTTTCTGTAACATGAGTTAAAAAGCATGTTGCGCTGACCCCATTGCAAATGCGATAAAGGCAGGTCGAAGACAATGTATGAATATGTATGTGCAGTACAATAAAACACATGAGCTTTGGCTATGTCGTTTTAATACGGAAATACGATTCGTCTCATGATAATGTTCTAATAAAGATTTGTTTTAATATTGGATTAATCGGCAACAACTAGCGAGATGAGCAACTTTTGGCGCGGTCAGTTTATGGATGGGTGACCGCTAAGTGGTACCTATTTCATCTGAGGGCCTCATTGTTAAATCATAGTTGAAGTTAATTCATTTTTATCTGAGGTGGTCTGTCTGCCGTCATCAACGAAAAATCATACCCGATCCGCGTGTCAGAAGGTTCAAGGTTTTAAACTTTATTTATAGAATGTTGCCATTATGATATCATTGTTGTGAAAGTAGCTAGTAATGGCGTAGCAGATATTGTTCTAGATATTATTGGGTGACCAACTTCAACCGATGATATGCCATAATGATTGATGAGGCTTTTAACAACTGAGCCCGAGGCTTTCACACGTTTTGCAAGAGGCATTCACGAGATTGTTACTCCGGATCCCTACTTGTGTTAGGCGTCACTTTAGCATAGTCGTTTCACAACTGAGGTATAAAATACCATCCAACGTAAATTTCCAACAGAAATAATGTGTGTATTCTTATGAGACGATTTATAAAAGTAGATTAAAATAAAGTTTCGGCGACAATGAGACGTCGTCTTGATATTATTGTAACCGAATTTTCCAAGATTGAGAAGGGTAAACGTCCCCGAACGCGCCGCGGCGACACACAGTTTGTTAGCACACACTTGCGAATGAAGAAAAATGTCTTGGTTTAAGCCTTTCCACTCGCCGAGCGCGGAATTGTAAATAGAGATTTATAAACGGGACACAGCGAAATTCGCGCGCTTACACCCTTTTGCGAGAACGTTCTAATGGGCTACACCAAAAGTTTCTCTATTTATAAGAAATATGTTTGAGAATGGACCTATTTATTTATAGTTTTTGGTCCTTTTATTTAAGTTTATATGTAGGCGTGCCGTCTTAATGTAGGTAAGTTTTAACGTTCAGAGTTATGAATTTCTAAAGTGTGATAAAATGAATTGAAAAAAGGTTGACAATATAAATATTTCATTTCATTTCTTTTTGTAGCTTTACTGATAAATATAAAAAACTAAGTTAATAGTATAAAATATCACAACGTTTTATTTCAAAAATACGTCCAGAAAAAGCTTAGATAAAAAAAGAAGTTGATTACGTTAAAAGTCGCTTAAAAATATATTATTGTTAATGAAAATAAGTGAAGTGGCAACACTGCTGTTTTTGTGTCTACTTTTTTACATTTTGCATGGCTAATTTCATGGCAAACGTGAGTCTTGTCTACACTAATATTACAAAGAGGAAAGATTTGTATTTTTGTATGTAACGGATAATATCCTAACGATCTCTTTATAATATTGAAATAGTGTAGATTTAGATATCGATAAGGTGAATAAAATATCTGATACATCCGACTGCCTCTTGCCAATTAATTTAGTTTTCTGTTTCTATTTCTTAAGTGTGACAATCTTAAGTTGGCTTTTGAACTAATTGAAAACATAAATTGCAACAACTAGAAGTTGGTAGTGGCAAATGTTGGAGCTAATTGAAAATGCATAAACAAATTGGTCAAAATTTGAAATCGTCCGTAATTGACCGACAAAGATGACCAATTAACGTTTAAAGACAGTGCAAACAATTATTAACTTTCGTACTGCACAGTGTTTTATTACTTTTTTCCTTTTTACGCAGTCAGAATTTTCACTTTTTTACTTTTATTTACTCTTTGTTGGGATATTCCTAAAAATTACAGAAGATTTAGTAATTACCCATTTATTAAGAGCTTAGTAGTATCAGCCCTATATCAACATATTTTTGACGTTATTACTCTAGGAAATTTTCATAGATTACAGAGGTCATGTCAATTTTGCCGTAAGTTCTTTGAATCGAATACAACAAATATAACAAATCTGTATATTTGTATCTTAAAAATATCTAAACCTCTACTAGCTTCCTAGGATCATGCTTGTTATTTACGTTCATAATATCTATAACTAGAAAAAATCCCACGCGGATTTAATGGATATCATTTATAAAGACTAGCTTGACCTGACTCCAGATTGGAGTGGAAGTCAAAGGACAATGGTTTCAAATCCGAACTTCTATGATGTCAACGACAATAAAGACGTGGATTGTCTTTCGAAAGAAGTTCGCCTTTTTTGATTTTCTGTTGATGTTTTACATCGGAGAATTAAAAACAACGTAACACGCGCAAAACCAGCAAAATATATGAAAAATGTAACAATTAAAAAGCCTAATAGAAAAAAAGGTTCGCAAGCGTTATTTGCGAGTTGGCGGATGTTTTTTTGGGCAAATTGTGTGAATTATGCGGGAATATCCAGGTCGCCAGGGGAATACCACCAATATGTTAATTCAGCCAGAGTAATGTAAATAGGCGTTGCCAATTTATGTCGTTGAAACACTCAGAGGGATAAGTTGGGATATTGGGATGTTGATCATGCGCCCCTCGGTAGTCGCCGACGCGATGCCTGCAAATAAAGTTCTGATTATTCAGTCATTCATTCCCACGCTATATGCAAAGTAGATATCAGCAATACATAGTTTGTAGTAGTGTCAAGTGTGTACGTATTGAATAATTTACTACGCAATTTATCATCATAGATTTTATAGTGTGTTTAGTTATGTAGCAAATAATCATAATTTGCTGATATTCATAACCGACCAGATAGCGACCACCATATATATGATCTTAAAACTTGCCATAATGACCCACACACCTTGTATGGATCGCGTTTCAGGATCAGCCATTGTATATTCCGTGCTATCGAGGGGCTTGCGACTATACTTGATAGTTGGTTGGAGCGGGTATAGTGCTACATCTTTGTATCCAGAACAGGCACAGCCTCGATTAGCTTTTTCTCTCTTCAGAATGTGAAGAAGCATTTATACAGGCCGACATGATTATGGTTACCACTGATAGACTCATTTATTGTCGATGGTCGCTGGTTTATTTTGGATTGCACTACGCTTACCATCAGGTGTAGTGCAGTCACTTTGCCGTGTTCGTATATAAAAAAAAACAATTTTGCTGTTGTCCAAATGTAAGAAGTATACAGTGGTGCTAACACTATTGAGCCCAGTCCATTGAGCTGGTACATACTATAGTCATATTTTATTGTTCAAATGTTGAATTTGTGAGATAAATATGGAAAGGGGAAACCTTCCTCAGCATAGTTTCTGGAGAGATCTGAATGCGAAACAAATTTTTGTGGATCACACAAACATATGTCTCGGTGCGGGGATCGAACCAGCTTTGTATTTCGCAGCCAGTTACTCGCCACGGAGCTTGTTAAAATTAACTGATTTATGAGTTCAAACACCAACAGCAATTGTATTAAACCGTTGTCAATCTTATATAATACATTACATGTCATATAAAAGGGCTTAAAATAAGACTCCACCAATATATCGGTATGTCTAAAAGCCTTACTGTTTGATATTGACTTTAACAAGTAATCTTGATTGGTTCGCAGTAACATTATATATGATTGGGTTCGCGTAATTGTATATGTTGGCTCGAACGGACGACGGACTGAGTAGCTTATGTATTATTATTAACTGACAAAAAAATTGGAGGAGGTCGGATCATAATAATTAATGCAAATGTTTATATCCTATAAAAATACGACTAATATACATCACAGAGGATATAGATTAACCTCAAAGTTGACCTTTAAATTTAAAATAATTCTACCCCAAATTAGGTGAAGAATCCAGGTTGAATGACAGACTTCGACATATGCACCGATGTTGACGAGTTTTTCACTATTACTAAATATAAAATATTAAGAAAAATAAAAAAAATTGTCATTTTATAGATTAAAGAAATACCTTAAATCTGATTTGAATAATTAATATAAATAATTCAAAACTATAATGTATTATTTAATAAATATCTGAAAATAATAGACATAAAAGAAAAAAGGAAAGAAACAAAAAAGAATACAGTAGAAATTGTTTACACGCACTAATACAAAGTCAGATCACAGCTTAACCGTAATTTGAACATCACGTATGGTCCACCATATGTTATGGGAAGCCTGAGCGATGTTTTTTATTCACCACAACTTACAATGCACCAGATGTGAATTAATATAATTATGTTATTTTGCAATACTTGTAATTTGTATTATATCTCATGAATGTACTGTGTAGGTTAGCCAATAGGAACGGGAGTCGCGGGCGCACAGTGGGGGGTTGCTGTAACGACTATTGGTACCCCTGTACGTCCAAGCTTGAGATGGACAGCAGCCACGCTGTAGACAGTTTTGTCTACAGCATGAATGGGCTGGCTCGACCGGGTCGTTACCACTGTCTCACAGAAAACCGACGTAAAGTAGCGGCTTGCTGCTGCGTTTCGTACGGTGAGTGAGATAACCGGAAGCCCAAATCCTATCCCCTTCCCAATCCCTAATTATCCCTTTCCTTTAAGGTCGGCAACGCGCCCATGACTCTTCTGGTGGTGGGCGTACATGGGCGGTGGAGATCACTTACCATCAGGTGACCCACTTGCTCGTTTGCCGGCCTATGCTATAAAAAAAAGAAAGCACGGGTGGTTGGCCGCGTCGCTGCCGTTGCTGTTGATGGCGTCCTTGGATGTGCAGGGGCTTCTGAGCTCCCCACGATGGAAGATAGTCCGTTAGGCAGCACCAAGCTAGTGTGGTTCCGGCCGAAGCAGGGGCACTCCTCGAGAACACGGGCCAGTCTTTATGTGCCGAAGATGGTCACGGCGGGGTTATTGACTGGTATTACCGTTCGAGGGTGTATATAATATTAGGGCCTCGATGTTTTCCATCTCTACCGGGAGGCTTTACGCTGGTTTGTAATACTGTTCAGGTATCGTAATTTATCCGATAATCGATCATTTCTTTTTTCACCGCAAAAATAAAAATGGGTGAGCTAATAAACGGTACTATTGTTTTCATGGAGTTTTTCTAAATGTGCAAAGGGGGGGGGGGGTGTTGATTCTATCGATGGTACGTGATCACCGTGTACCATAAACATGTATCAGAGATATCATAAATGCAATGTCGAGATGTTTTCGTTTTGATGAATTACATCAATGCGTAACGTAAAGATTTACTTAACAAACTGATAAAAAATAGCTATACTAGTGTGAGTTTTACTGAAACATAAGTTAATGTCTAATAGGTGTACCAATAAGTATACGAGATGAAGACCGTCAAATCTGAGACTGCTGG
This sequence comes from Amorpha juglandis, assembly GCA_949126905.1. Lineage (NCBI taxonomy): Eukaryota > Metazoa > Arthropoda > Insecta > Lepidoptera > Sphingidae > Amorpha > Amorpha juglandis. The sequence continues at coordinate 13,349,521 of OX421374.1, read as the reverse complement.
GATAACGATAAATCAGTTGTGCTAGAGCTCGGACCGAGATTGTGCGTCTTTTGCATATTTAATGTGTTGTTTGCACCTGCAAGCAATATTGCTTGCTGCGAGGCAAAATGCATACTTTACCTAGCAGCAATATATAAACCGTATACATATATCGATAATAGTATTTTTAATACAAGATTTTAAATCATGCATAGTATTGTATTGCAATATGAAATTAAAACAGCACCCAACAGACACACACATAGTCCTGATCCCACACTAGCTGGGGTCTGCTGGTAGTAGGATTCAAATCATAACATTTTATAACTGAAGAAAGATATTAAACACGCGGATGCTAAAATAATAGGAGATATTAAGTTCATGCCCTCTGAACCTTGACACTCAAGGGTCTTAATTCCAATAAGTTTTAAAAAATCTTGGAATATTAAACTCGCCTTTGCTGACTGCCTCGGTGGCGTAGTTGTATTGCGTACGTGTTATGACTGCTATGCTGAGGTCTCGGGTTCGATCCCTGGTTCAGGTCAAATATTGGGTTTTACTTCTTCTTTCTCTATCACGAAATGTTCAGTACCAGCCCGGAGTCTGTAATTGTGCCCAGTATGGCGATAGGCTCGCCTATCACATGATGGGACGGAAAAACGTTCGGCGAAATGTAGGGGTACTGGTTACATCTCTGCCTATCCCTTCGGGCATTACGGCCTCACCGTATACAATCCTAGTGTGACGTCATAACCGTATCGTGTACTACTGCTGGTACGAGTGACATTCGTACTAATTAACTATTTATAATAATTATAATGGAATAATAAAATAAACCAGAGATTATCTTATGTATAAGTCGGTGTTATCTAATATACAAAATTCACGTGTCGCGGTGTTTGTAGTTAAACTCCTCGACCGATTCTCATGAAATTTTGTGTGCATATTGGGTATGTCTGAGAATCGGACAACATCTATTTTTCATCCCCCTAAATGTTAAGGGTAGTCCACTCCAATTTTTTTTTTTAATTTTAGATAAATTTTATTTTTTTATGATACAGCATTAAAAAATACATACAACCCTAAATTTTTACCCTTTTATCACCAACCCCTATTTTTAATAGCCATTTTAATCATTTTTCATTTAGGCTACTTTTATCCCGGAAAAAGCAGATCACGCGGGCGGAGCCGCGAGGGACAGCTAGTAAAACTATACAATTATCGTGATCATTTAGTACTCTTGGCACTTGTAACAATATAATATACATGTATGCAAAGCATTTTTTTAAGAATCGGTCATATACGCAATAATGTCACTTTTATATTCCATCTAACTAAAGAGATAGATGGACAGACATTTATTTTTTCCTAAAGCACACAATCTTTTAAAAAAATAGTCGTCCCAGACAAAATGGAGGTTATAACTGTTTAAGACCCCAAAACATGTAGCTTTATTGCCTGTGTTTTACACGAAATAGTCCTACATCGGTTACTACATTCACTCAAAATAATGATGTGACATTTATTTTTCTACGAACAGCGCTTTGTTGCTAGGAGTTAAATTCTGTATCGATTTATGTGCCTTACAAATATACACCAATTTTAACTCTTGGAAATAACTTTATACATACGCACTCACAAGGTGGTAGGTTCGTATGCGAGAGGCCGTCTAGGTTGGTACCACCGCTTTGTGTATTTCTGCCGCCAAGCAACAGTGTGTATTGTGTAAGCACTGTTGTGTTTCGGTTTGAAAGACAATGGAGCCAGTGAAATTACTGGTCATTATGAGACGTAACATCTTATGTCTCACGGTGACGAGCGCAGTTCAGTACCATGCAGTGCTTTGTAATTCAAAGTTCTGTGTGGTGTTGCTTCTGTTTATGAGCATGCGTGGCGCTTACCATTAGGCGAACGCCTTGCTTGTCTCGTCATTCTATGAAATAAAAAAAACTCACCCCTGTAATCCCCGAAGGGGTAGGCAGAGGTAGTAACGAATACGCCCACATTTTGCCGAGGGTATTTCCATCCCATGATGTGATGGGGGCGAGGCTGTCGCCATACAGGGCACAATTCCAGACTCCGGGCCGACACTGAGCAGTTGGTGATAGAAAAACCCAATATCATTTTACACGACCCGGGGGTGGAACCCGAGACCTCAGCTCAGCGGTCGTACCTCGTACGCAATACAACTGCGGCACCGAGGCAGTCTTAAACATCTTTATCTTCGGCATAAAGTAAATTAATGCTTATTATATCGTCATGTTACAAATTTTATTAAACATTGGCTGTGTTTTAACATGTTTCGCCCGACACGCGTTCTCGTAGACGCGAGCTACCTTATAATAATATGTTGTCGAACAAAATGAAGCCTACATTGGCTTTTCCTGTCATCAACTCGTTAAAACAGTGTTTATTAAGATGTTTCTTCCGTGGATTATCCGCGGACGTGTTTCCCAAGGATTTAAACGTTACTCTGTTAGCGTCTATTATTATTCATGACATAAATTTTGTTGGCAAGGAAGGCATTAGACGAAAACTCATTAAAACCGTAGACGCGATCTGACTTTTCAAACTAGACGCGTTAAGTCCACGCGTGACGCAAGATGAAACTAATTACCATTCGCAACAAGTAAACCTGCTTATTAAAACCTTCTGTCTTTAACACTAATTTCTAAGTTCCATCCCGTTCACCTATTTATATTGCTTTATGGAGATGCGTTTAAGTTTATAATTAGTATTCATATTTTCTTTGATAAAGTGGTGTCGTTTGTGGATGGATTGTTCTCACTTCTAAGATTTATGAACTCAGTAGCGCGTGATGAATAAATTCAAGTTTATACAGTACACGGGCTACAGTACATCAAAACAATATTCAGAGTAAGTTGAGCGGAAAAAGATTTTCAGGGCGGGCGTGATCAGTGATCGAGTCGGTTTATAGTATCATGTTAGCAATTTAATTTGGTATTCGATATCCTTACAGGCAATTGAGACAGCTTGTTTGTGCGGTAGATTAGATATTTACCCTCCAGCCGCGATGTCCCGGCCGATAACGCGAGGGTCGGCTCAGACGTGCCTGCTGGGACCCAATATGTGAAATCGTTACATTGACGACTCTATTGCTGCATGCCTTATCTTTTTTACCGTCGTATACTAGATAAATACGAGTATGTGGAGGCACCCTATCAAATCATAGGTAAGTTGTGGCTTTCAACCTCACCTGGCGGTGTTTCTAGTTACAAAGCAGATTATAAACTAGTTAGCGGTTGAGTGGACCTTACTTAATATTATAAATGTGACAGTTTGTATGTTGTGAATTTGTATATTTGTTAATTAATCACGCCTTATCGGCTGAACTGATTTGGATTTGGAATAACTTTTATACCGGTAATACCTTCCTGTAGGATACAATAAAAATATATTTAGACAGCCTCCGTGACGCAGTGGGCGAGTAGCCGACTATGAAACGTGTGGCCGTGGGTTCGATTCCCGCACCGACGAAATACTTGTCTGATCCACAAATATTTGTTTCGGGGTCTGGGTGTTGTGAGACCGAAAGTCTCTCGTATTTCCTGATACCCACGACACAAGACTCGTATCTTACTGTGGAGTCAGGGCTATGTGTGTGACTGTTGGGTGTTATTTATTATTATTTGCGCGAACAAAAGCAAATTCCTGAAATAATTAAAAATGCCACGCACATCTCATCTGTCAACATGCTAAGGATAATGAAAGGTATTCTGGGCCGTTCGGTAAAATCCGAACTTTACACTTATCTATTATGTCGATGCATTAATAAAGAGACACATCAATTAACAAGTGTGTGGTCCGCGTGAAAACTGCTCCGTCAGGGTATCAACCGGCGCTGTTCGGTAATTTAGATTGACTTGTTTCGGCTCCTAGTGAAAACGTTTTCAGCTTTAAGCATACGTAAAACAACAGGTCTAATGCGCAATTTATTATTCACAAATAGACTACAGAAATGGAGTTATAACGAAGACAAATTGAACTAAAACGGAATCAATTCGGAAGATTTATTTACGCCGAGAGAAAGAATTAAGTAACTGCGAGGCATGAAGATGTAAATTGAATTTTTGTCGTTACTCACGAAAAGAAAGGAGTTTGCTAAACAAATGGAATGCCGCGATACATTAAAAACTTTACCTCCGCGATGTTTTCTTATTCTGTTTGTAAAAATTGCACGGCGTCCCAATGCTGATTGTAGAAATTCCTTATTAGCATACTAGCATGCTTCAATATGCGCTGCTCTTTGCATGCACTGTTGTATAAAAATCTTGTAGGTGGCATTCACATTGTGTTTGTTAATACACGTCTATGCTTAATATATTTGTTTCATTGTAAGTGGCAGGTCCCTCGATGTGAGGTTCTGTCTGGGTTGATACCATCTATTTCTGCCACCATGCAACAATGTGTGAGCACTATTATGTTTCGCTTTGCAGGACATTGTCTCGGGGTGGCGAACACATTCTAGTGACATGCACTGCTTTATAATTCAAGGTGTGGTGTTGATTCCTGTTGTGGGCAGGCGCTTATCATTAAAGCGAGTAAAAAAAATAGTTTGGTACCAATATTGACAAATTGGTAAGTATTGAGTAATTACGATATTTGGGTAACTATAATTTACGGCTTATACATGGTGTCTCAAAGAATACTGTAAAGCGGAAAGTGAGAAGTGGAGCAACACACCATAAGCACCTCAATAATAATGGATTCTTCATACATACATACTCTGATATTATGGGCGTACATAGATGGTGAAGAACACTTACCATCAGGTGACGCATTTGCGCGATTGCCGGACTATGCTATAAAAAACCTAATTCCCTCATTAGTAGAGGGAGCCCGTGTACACAGGTGGTACAGTATATAAAACATGGCAGATATTGTATTACCATTGTTTCGCCGATACAACATTTATAGAACAATCACCTATTGATTAATTATAAGGAAAATGTATCCCAAATATATCTGGCGTAGCATTTCTGCAATAAGGTCTGATCGAACTGAGTCCGCAACGCTTCATCCATACATTTATAATTTTACGCGTGATTTGATTGTGCAGTGTGTCCGAGCTTGTAGACGAAATATGATACTAAAATTATCATACGTATATTAATGAACTAGCTGTTGCCCGCGACTTCGTCCGCGTGGTATTAAACTAAAACTATATTTTTTTCTAAAATAAAAATAGTCTAAGTTACTCCTTGTTACATCAGCTATCTGCCAGTGAAAGTCCCGTCAAAATCGGTCCAGCCATTTCAGATATTAGCTGGAACAAACAGACAGACAGACAGAAAGATAGACAAAAATTGTAAATAATGTTGTTTTGGTATATGTACCGTGTATACATCCAAATGCACTTAGTAAAAAGAGGTTATTTTAATATAACAAACAAACACTCTAATTTTATTTATTTGTGTATGTATAGATGAGTTTCATTATTGAAGCGTAGATTCGTACTAGATGTGGCAGCGTATTCATTACGCAGCCACTTTGTTGAGTATGGCATGGAATTACGCTATGTCATATACAATACACACTTAGTTGTAAATATTTACACTTTACAGTTATAAACTTGCTGGTGGTAGGATATTCATATCCGTCCGGATAGCGACCACTGTAAAATCTGCCATAGAGATCGACACGCCTTGTGTGCAAATAAATATATGTACGCGCGTAATTGAGAACCTCCTCCTACTTTGCAGTTGGTTATATATGATTACCCACTGAGTAGAGTATCTTTAAAAAACAAATTCGTTATGGGTTTTGGAAGTTTTTCTTCAACATTATGCTGGATTTTTAATAGTCGACTCCAAAGTGTTGTACACTTATCATTGAAGGTTCATTTTTTTAAATGTTAATTAATCATATCCTTGACCATATTTTTTAGGTATGTATTCAGCAACACATTTTATACCCTACAATATTATTTTCATCCGGTAAACAGATGGGTGAAGGTCAATGTTCCCCGGGATCTTAGACCATAGTAACAGTTATGAAACCTCACATTACGCATGGTGCTTGGGTTTAGTTATTTTAGATGCAACCACAGAGCATTTTTTTTATTTGATTGAATGATGAAACGAGCTCGCGTGATGGTAAGCGCCACGTCTGCCCATAAACAGAAACAAAACCACACAGAAATTAGAGTTATAAAGTATTGCATGGCACTGAACTGCGCTCGTCACCCCGAGATATAAGATGTTAAGTCTCATAATGCCCAGTAATTTCAGTGGCTTCAATGTCGTTGAAACCGAAATACAACACACTGTTACACACTGTTGCTTGGCGGCGGCATTTTTTTTTAAATAACGTTCCAATCTATTCAAAGTAGTGAAGAAGTTATTACAAATTAGAAAAGTTTCCAGACTACATAACTCAATGATATTATAGTAAAATTTCCATACCCGGCTACAAAATAATTCTTCGCTAGTTCTTAATCACACTTAGATGGGACCACATTAACAGATAATCCTGTAGAATAAAAAAAAGAATTCAAAATCGCTCAACATTATTTTTATGTAACCTCCCGCACTGAATCATTTAAACAAATGAATTGAGGAGCTCCTTCTTTTTAAATTTGGTTAGAGAGACGTAAAAACACAATGTGTAGGTGTATCCAGGAGTGTTGTATCGTGTATGCAGGCGGCAGATGTTTTGTTTCCCACCTGGTGGCTTGCGATCGTCGCGTCGGGTACGCACGCGACCAGTCTGTGCCCGCCTGCCCGACATTCGCTATTATTACACCGGGCCCGATCTTTTCACCCTAATCCATAACATCCATCGATATTAACCACCATGTTAGCCACGCACATCTTGCCGATGTTTAAATACACACATACTTGAATAAATAAAATAAATACACCAGTCTTTTTTTATTTTATTTTACTGAATGATGAGGCCCAAAATACGTCAGTATTGGAGGAAGATATGAGAGCCAATGGTCTCACTAGAGAGGATGCTCAAGATCGGGCGAAGTGGAGGCGTTTAAGTAGGAAGGCCGACCCTGGCACTAAGCCGGAATAAGCTACGTAGAATGAAGATGAGATGAGCAAGGTGCTCGCCTCATGGTAAGTGCCACGCCAGTCTATAAACAGAGGCAACACCGCACAGAAAAGCAAAGCATGAATTACAAAGCACTGCATGGCACTGAACAGCGCTCGTCACCCACCAGTCACACACATAATCCTGATCCCACAGTGAGATACGAGTCTTGTGTCGTGGGTACCAGAAACTACGAGAGACTTTCGGTCTTACAAAACACAGACACGAAACAAATATTTATACATCACACAACTATTTGTTTCGGAGCTGGGATCGCACATGCAGCCTCTCGTTTTACAGCCAACTTCTCGCCTGCTGCGCCACGTAGGCTGTCACATACTCTGAGGTCTCGGGTTCGATCCCCGGGTCGGGTAAAGTGATAATGGGTTTTTCTCTCACGAAATACTCAGTACCGGCCCGGAGTCTCGAATTATGCCCGGTATGCCGATAGGCTCGCCCTCTATCACATCATGGGACGGAAATACCCTCGGCGAAATGTGGGTGTACTGGTTACACTTCTGCCTACCCCTTCGGGGATTACAGGCGTACATAATTCGAACACTAACGTGTTATTGAAATAAAACTCATTTAAACGGATTTTATCGCGGTTTTTTATTTTAATTTTGATCCCGACGTTTCGAAGACTTTTCAGCCTTCGTGGTCACGGGGTGGACTAACTAATGTCTTAGACGGATTCACGTTGTAGTGGCACGTGGCCAACACGTATACAGACTTGTATAACTTTTTACAATAAAGGGACCATAGCAAACACGATAAGATAAATGCATCTGTCATAGCTAACAATCGTCGCAGCCGTCTAGATACGGGTATTGACGAAACGAAACGAACCGAACGTTAATATAATAGAAGAAATATGAACATATTATTAATTGTGCGACAGTAATTAATACTATTATTTCGTAATAAACACCAAAACATAATCTCACGCCTTTCCCCGAGGGGTTAGGCAGAGGTGCAACTTGTGCTACTCCCATAGTTGGTGGTTGGGGTTAGCTTATCGTCATACCAGCCACGACTTCCGTGCAAATTATTTATGATTTTCGAATAAAAAATTTGGGACTTGAACCCAGGAACTAACGGTTTCGGAGGATAAGTAGTCTGCTACTAAACCAATGGAATGAAATAAAGAAACGTATTACAAATACGTGTAATAATTTTAACAGAAAACATATTTTTTAAACTAGTGTTTTTTTTTCTTCCCACAGGTCGGTCTGGAAATCTTTGGGGGAGGCCTATGTTCAGCAGTGGATGTCTTGTTGCTGATGATGATGATGATGAATTGTGTTTTATCATATTATTTATCATTTTAGTATTATTATCTATACGTATATAGATAATTGTCCTGACTGAATGATTCATCAACATAGAGCCTTAACCGCAGCTAACGCCTTTTATATCGTAAGCATCCACTAAGGAAGGATTTTTGGATATTTCACCCCTAAGGGGGTAAAAATAAGAGATGAACAGTTGTATAAGAATATGCTTTTGACAGTAAATGCTATTTATATTGCGATATTTTATTTTATGCAATGTAATCAGATCAGACGAGTAGGAATACTGTTTCGGATTCTAGGAAATCACGTTCACCCAAATTATCGACTGGTTATTCCTGGAACACACATCTATTGTTTGCACTACGGGGGTCGTAGGGTGATCAAGCTTGCATTGTAGGTGTTAATGACGGTACAGGATTAACTGCGTTAGTGAACGGTGTCGGTCGAAGCTTTTAGGTAGGCGGAATTAAAGCACAGTACAAATTTAAAGCCCTGTAGAGTGTTTGCTTTGTGGACACTGCAAACAGCTTCACGCTCCAAGCACCAAATTCCTGCATTTTGATGGAAATTGCCTTTGTGTTGATAAAAATTCCGCTCTGTCAGATAAAAGCGGATGCGTTCGGAAATGAGTTCGTACATTTTATTTCACAATAAATTTTGTTTGATTTAATTTTATGGCTCAATACAGTTGGGACTTAATGAGATGGTGTAAATACATTTTGTGTTCGATGACTAAATATTGCACAGTAATGGTTGATGGATTGGTTAATAAATATACATATTTAACAATAAACCAAACGATATACCTTCCAAAATCGTATGGAGAACTTCTCAGGTATGTAGGTTTCCTCTCGATGTTTCTTTCACCGTTAAAGCAAGCAATAATTGACCATTTATTTATTTATTATGCTATGACCATGAATACACACGCAACTTTAGAACAATCAAAGATCCTGGGGTGTGGTTTCGAACCTGTGACTTTCATTGTGGGAGTCTATACCACTTCCGACTGAGATATTGCTGCTTCATCACAATTAATATAGTACACTGTTTTTAAATATTATAGTAGAATTGATATGACATGGCCGTTAAAAATTAGATTTTGAAGTGATAACTTCTTATGGGAGGGTGAACCGAAACGTTCCGTAACGCGAGCGGTCCATTGACCAGCCAGCGTTAGCTGACCTTCCTGGAACATCGATAATTTCGAAATCCCAGGTGGCGTGACACAGTGACCAGTCGGCTTGGACCGGACTTTGACCGGACTTTCACTGGACTTTGACCGGACATTGACAGGACTTGGACCGGACTTTGACCAGGCTTTGACCGGACTTTGACAGGACTTTGACTGGACTTTGACCGGATTTTGACAGGAATTTGACCGGACTCCGACCAGATTTTGACAGGACTTTGACCGGACTTTCTCTCACGCATACAATAGCAGTAGGTAGGCTCCTCCGCTCTCACTTTAACCCACATTAGTTTAAGTTATTACTTCTGTCGAGCGTCCCGAGACGCACACTTTTTTTTATATAGCAGAGGACGGCAAACGAGCAATCTAGTCACCTAATAATAAGTGATCTCCATCGTCCATGAAAGTCCACAATACCTAAAGAATCATGAAGGCGTTGCGGTTTTTAAACGAAAAGAAGGTTTAAGGGATTGGGAAGCGGAAGATAATCTCGGTCTTAGGATATCTCACTGACCATTTGAAACGTAACAGCAAGTTTCTACTTCACGTTGGTTTTCTGTTCGATAGTTGTAACAACCCGGCCCATTCATGCTATAGACAAAACTGTCTACAGCGTGGCGCTACCACTACATATGTGGCAGTTAATTAATCAATAAATTGATGTGGCTTTTATTTCCTATCATAATTGTCAATTGTACTGGATATAGTTCATACGGGTGTAAACGTTATTTTGTTATGTACATTGTATAACAAATATCAATTTTCTGCTTGGCTAGCGTTAAATAATACGTGCGGATGGACTGATGGACAGGGAGCCCTCGGGTAGCTAATCCACTTGACTACTATCAAGCTCATTTTCCGTGAGTAGCTTCGTTTCGATGAGACGACCAACTATTCCCTATGCGAAAATTCTCTATTGTGGTAGCTAACAGAGGTAGCAAGGATAGAATATTTCGATTTGATGATACTCAAAAAATTATTATTTTATTTGTAGGACAATATGACAGTTAAATTATATAAATATTAACTAAGTAAATACAAAAAAATCAGCTGGTTAGTAATCATTCTTATGACCTCGTTATCGATACCTATTGGAAGCCCCTCCTTTCAATAGGTATGATTACTAACCAGCTGATTTTTTTTGTTTTTACTTAGTTAATATTTATATAATTTAACTGTCATATAGTCATGTCATGAGCTTGATAGTAGTCAAGTGGATCAGCTACCCGAGGGCTCCCTGTCTATGAGGGCGCTCGGCGAGCGGACACTGAGGCGAACTTCGCTTAAACATGACACTTTTGGAGCGGCTTAAAAACCTTATAATGTACATAAAATAAGGATGAAAATAGCGTTGGCGTTAAAATAATTATAAATGAAGAGAAGATAACCTACAAACACAAAAAATCAAGCAGTAGTTCCTTTTGCCAAATTCTACGTAGGTTTGCGAAACCTGAAAATATATTTGAGTACACGCATAATAACACTACCTGTGGGTACAGTGTGGTACTAACCTCGTTAAAGCCGAAAAAGACAACATTTCCAAATATCTGGCATGAATTTTTCAAATCGGTCCAGTAGTTTCAGATCCTATTTAATGCAAACAATCAAACCTTTCCTCTTTATAATATTAGTTTAGACATGCCGTCTGACCCAGCAATTCAAGCAACCTTAATCAGCAGAGGGTACCATGTGCAGGTGAGGTTGGCTTTGGGTCTAAGATGTTGGTGACTCACGTAGACTCCCATTAGATCACTTACTATTAGATCGTGACCATCACAGCCACATATTTCTTACTAGCTTTTCCTCGCGGCTCCAACCGACTGGTCTGCTTTTTCCGGGAAAAAAGTAGATGTTACTTAGTGATAATGTAGCTTTTTAACGGCAAAAGATTTTTCGAAATCGGTCTAGTAGTTTTTAAGTTTATTCCTTACATACAAAAATACAAATCTTTTCTCTTTATAATATTAGTGTAGAAATAGATGAAGATTGTATATTGTAATTTGCGAACAAGAGTGCAAATAAATGGGAGTGGTATTAATACCGCTGAAGGAAATTTATCTAATGCGTAGATTAGTACATCAGTTTTTCAATTTTCCGGAAATTTTGAACCTGCTTTAAACTTTCTGGGAGTTTTCATTATTTTACCGGATATTTTCGCTGAACGTAACTGGCTGTGCATTATCGACACAGCTAGCACATAATGCTCATAAATTCATATTTTTAACCGAAGAAAAAGAAGTGTGGACGTCGTCAAATTGATATTTTTTGTATGTATAACCAATGTGTGGTTATACTGGTAGGTACACATCGCCAAATATAAATCGATTTAGACGATTCTTTTTTCATTCGAAAGAATATACTCTTGGTTCTATTTTAATATCAAGAAGAAATTCCGCCCATGAAGTGGGTAAAATCTAGGACGAAAGACTAAACTTTCGTCATTTAGTTATGCACCGATATGGACGAGTCTTAGTCACTAAAAATAGTAAAATAAAAACTTATTGTAATTTTTTTTTTCGTTAATGGGCAGGTTCGACCGGGTTTCTAGCATTTCTCACAAAAACTCAATGTAAAATCGCAACTTGCTGTGGTGTTTTGTGTGGTGAGAGAGATATCCATTCTTGTTCCCAATCCTTTAATCATACCTTACCTGGTGAGAGAGATATCCATTCTTGTTCCCAATCCTTTAATCATACCTTACCTTTAAAGTGGGCAACGCGTCCAAAATTATTCTGGTATTGTGGCCTGTCATGGGGGGTTGCGATCACTTATCACTCACTCCCACGTTTGCCAGTCTTTACTATAAAAAGGTCATTTTAGGACGCGTTTACATTTACCTTGTGTTTATGTTTTACTGATACTTAATTTCAACACTGATTACATTTTATACCTTGCCTTATGTGAAGTAATGTAGCGTAAAAGCAAAGCATAGGAAGAGTATTATTAAGCGAGTTCACCATCTGGCTAAATTGCTTCGTTATTGTTATTTTTAGTTCGATTTGCATAAATTATCTTAATGGCACGTACCATGTTGCTATGACGACCTCCGTAACACAGCGTTTGAATAGACTTTTTTCCGGGGAAAATTCCGATTACAGATACATTCCACGCCCCGGGGAATGGCACAATGAAATTTACAAATTTACAAGGTGGTAGGTCCCTTGTATGCGAGAGGCCGTCTGGGTTGGTACCACCGCTTTGTCTATTTCTGCCGTCAAGCAACAGTGTGTTAGCACTGTTGTGTTGCGGTTTGAAGGACATTGAAGCCAGTGAAATTACTGGGCATTATGAGACATAACATCTTATGTCTCGGGGTGACGAGCGAAGTTCAATACCATGCAGTGCTTTGTAATTCAACGTTCCGTGTTGTGTTGCTTCTGTTCATGGGCAGGCGGGGCGTTAACCATCACGTGAGCGCCTTGCTCGTCTCGTTATTCAATCAAATAATATAAAAACAAAAACAATGATTATGCTGGAATCACCAGCCTTCCTACTCAGTTATCTGAACGACAGCTAAGTTAGGTCCTTAACTAAAAATCCCTATGTTGCTATACCGACTAATAACCCCGTGGTGGCCTTCTTCAGCGCAAGACGGTCCCCGGGGATCCTAAGTAGGCTCTGGATTGCTGCCGCTGCCTGTCCTGCGCTTTGTTGCTTGCGACTAAATAGCCGAGCTGGATATGACAGTTTCTGGATTTGAGTGAATGTACATTGCGATTTGTAAGTAGCTTACTCAGAATACAGAATTGCATCGATATCTGTCAGATAACGCAAATTAAACATGCGGCCAAAGAAAATGTATCGACAATCGCAAATGTTTCCTGACAGAATTGCGTGGTTGACCTGCCATATGGGCCACGCGAGCGATCGAACACTTTTCGATTTGCGTGCGACTCTCTGTTCAGTTATTACGATGATAAAATTCAGCTGCAACTACTAATTTCGGACATTCTATAATGCATCAATAATAACATTTTATTTGATTGAATGACGAGACGAGCAAGGCGCTCGCCTGATAGTAAGCGCCGCACCTGCCCATAATCAGAAGCAACACCACACAGAACTTTGAATTACAAAGAACTGCATGGCACTGAACTGGGCTCTACAGAACGCACTCTTGCACCGAGACATAAGATGTTAATTCTCATAATGCCCAGTAATCCCACTGGCTACAATGGCCTTCAAACCGAAACACAACAGTGCTTACACACCCTTGTTTGGCGACAGACATAGACAAACCGGTAGTACCAACCCAGACGGCCTTTCGCATACGACGGACCTACCACCTTGTAAAATTAGATTCAGTTTATACTATTTATATAATTTGTCATACTATTACAACATTACTTAGGCTCACGCCTATATACCGTAGAGGAATGAAATTCCGTACCCCTAGAAGTAGGCAGAGGTCCAACTATTGCATCAATGCTACAGTTCGTCAACATTATTTCCGACCCATAATATGAGAGGGGCGAGTCTACTGTCATACCGAGGTCCGAGTACCTATTCCTATCCGTGCATCTTAAAACCGATTTTTCGGATCGAAAACTGAAAATTCTGATTGCTCGACTTATACTATACGCTGGAATATAAGAACTGTTGCGTTAATAAACACTTTTAATGTGATGTTAAACAACTGTTTACGAGTCTACTTCATTTTGTATTTAGAACAGGGAGTACTAAAATTAAAATAAGACATTTAAAAATCTTATAACAAGCCATGACTTAATTTTCGTAGCTTTTTTTAATAATACACGTTGTTTAATTAAGCTAGTGGCATAAACAACTGATATTACATTTTTAATAAAACTAAGGTCTCATGACCTTAGGGAAGAATTTTCCGTTATTTATGAACTAGATATTTTCTTCAAGATTAAAATACAGGGCATTTCAGGGTAAAATATAAAGAAAATATCCATACCTTGTAAAATAGTAATGTTTATCTTTAACGGGTTTATAGCTGGTTGGAAGGTACATAATACTTTTACACGACTGAAAAGTGACAACTAAAGACATTAAAGACTTTAGCAGCAGTATATTAAACAGACTCAAAAAACTATTAAAGCTAAAAAAAACTAAACCATTCTGAGTCGGTGGTAGCTGTAGTTTAATAGTCAATGATTGATGCCACCGACTCAGAATTCTTTGGTTTTATATTTAAAACTTATTATTTTACTATTTTTAGAAAAAGATTCGTCAAAATGTAGAAGTTTAGTCTTTCATCCCCAATTTTTCCAGTTAGGGGTGGAATTATTTGTTCAAATTTAAATGAGACCACAGGCGTAGCAAACCCATTCGAAAATAAAAAGAATAAACCAATCAATTAATAGTGGTTCGGAAAAGTTATGCGTGATAGAGTCGTATGCGATAGGCCGTCTGGGTAAGTACCACCGCTTTGACTATTTCTGTAGTCTAGCAGCTAGCTTTGAGTAAGCACATTTGTGTGCTGGTTTGAAGTAAATAGAAGTAAAGTTATTGGGCATTATGAGACTTAACCCTCTATATTTCGAAGTGACGAACGCAGTCCAATGCCATGAGTAATTCATAATTCAAAGTAATGATTTCCATTGCTTCTATTTATGACACGTACTATCAGGAAGAAATACATGGTTTATTATAAGAATAATAAGTACACATACAGCATTAACACCTTATGAATTAAAAAAATAATCCATACATACGCACTCACACCTGTAATCCCCGAAGGGCTAGGCAGAAGTGTAACCAGTACACCCACATTTTGCTGAGCGTATTTCCGTTCCATGATGTGATGGGTGCGAGCCTATCGCCATACCGGGCACAATTCCAGACTCCGGGCTGATATTGAGCAGTTCGTGATAGAAAACCCAATATCACTTTTATCCGATCTGGGATTGAACCCGAGACCTCAGCAAAGGAGTTGTACCATGTACGCATTAGAACTGCGCCACTGAGGCAGTTTGTGACTGCCTGAATATAATAGAATTTCATTAAAATACGTCCGTTGCGAGTCCGTGAATTGAAGCGGCGACGAAGTAATCAACGTAAGCCAGCGTGACCGAGACAGGGTGACCACCATTTTTAATAATAATAATACAATAATAAAAGCACCCAACAGCCACATACATAGTTCTGACCCCACAGTAAGATACGAGTCTTGTGTCGTGGGTATCAGGGACTACGAGAGACATTCGGTCTCACAACACCCAGACCCCGAACAAAATATTTGTGGATCACACAAACATTTGTCTCGGTGCGGGGATCGAACCCGTGGCCTCTCGCTTCACAGCCGGCTTCTCGCCCGCTGCGCCACAGAGGCTGTCAATTTTGTTTTTTATGTGGACGCTATGCAGCTTTGTATGGAACAGCGGTGTTCTATGTCGGTCACATATCACAATATATATATCAAAATATTTTTTTTATTCGAGCACGGCAAAGTGACTGCACTACACCTGATGGTAAGCGCAGTGCAGTCCAAAAAGACCATCGACAAACAATTAGTTTATCGCTGGGCACTAGAATCTGTATAAATGCTTCTTCACGCTCCGAAGAGGGAAGAGGCAAGTCGAGGAGCCTGCGACAGGACAGGCGGATGACCGATGCAAGCACAGGGATATAAGCATATTATCCCTATACCGGCCCCAACCAACCATCAATTCATGTCGCAAGCCCCACGTGAGAACCGGATATACATTAGCTGATCCTGGAACGCGATCCATACAAGGTGTGTGTCACTATGGCAGGTTCTATGGGCCTTACTTATAAACGTTAATTAAAAAGATTATGGGTAAAGCCTCATGTGTGCAGTGGTTGCTATCCAGGCGGATATGAATAACCTACCACCAGCGAATAACATTATTAATAAGTATAAAATTGCATACAAAGCTGTCGTTGAGTCGCGGTCTCCTGTCTCAGTCACGAATTTTAAAATGTGCCTTTTGTCTATCTTTATTTAATATAATGGAAATTATCTTTAATGATGTCACTAAATATACTAATAATAAAGTACCGAATGGTCATTTCTGAAACACCTAATTTAATCATTTAGTTTTCATTAAGTTACTCCGAATAGTTGTATATTGTCGTACTCTAGACAGGAGCTCTGGAATAATGTTTCATTGTTTAATCATAAATCCTGAACTCTCGGAGATTGAAGCTTCACTGTTTTAAAGATATCTTTGTTTTGATCCATATTTTAAGTTATTGCTATTTAATACAGTGGCGGAATTATCGAAAACCAATGGAGCTATTACCTAAAATTAGAGTAGAAGCTGCTTACTTTATAATTTGTTGTTATCATAACATAAAGTTATAACATAATGAATTAGCTCCAGCCAAGAGTGTTTTCGGTAATAATAATATTGCTGTGAATTATAACATCAATGTAAACTTTAATAGTTATTGTTCGTTGTACGCTCCGGTAGTTTTTCACTCTATAATGTGTGTTGTTATTTACGAGATGAAATGGTTGAAAACCGCGCAACTTTAACGTGAGCAAGTTAACAAAGCGTCCAAGGAGAAGTTTACTTGTTATACGATCCAATTTGGCGTAGTAATTAATGTTCGTTATTGGATTTTTTTTGTATGGATCATTGAATTTACTGGTGGCTATGCAATTGAAATGTGAATTAGCTGCCGCGGCAACAGGAGGGTGGCACTCAGCTGTATGGGCGGTAACGAATGACCGAGCGGCGAGCGGAGCGGCTTGAGTCCGCATTCCGCTCGTGGCTCATTCGCGTATAGTCGACCGCCGCTCTAGCACGAAGCCACGCCGGAGCTTACGCGCTCGCGCGATATACGAAAACTTTGACGGACAACTTACGAACTGAGCGTAAGTGCGCTGTAGTGAAATTGGGTGCAGTTAGTGCATTTTTGTACGGTGATAGTGTGGATAAAATCTTGTGCGAAGTTATAAACTTTATTTAGACGGATTTATCGGAATGCATAATGGACAGCTGTTAAACCGTATATAGGTAAGTTGATTGAATTAAGTGTTTAGAAATGTTTGCAAAATTATAAGTTTAAAGTTTTTTTTTCAACTGAGACGTTAAGCAATGTTAATTATTGTCAATTATTATATAATATTTTAATGTATACATACGATAAATCTGGGAAGTTGTTTATAGCTAATTAATAAAAATATATTTGTAAATCATAGTTCTTATTTAAAATCCACCGCTAATCATCCTGAGATTAACTTAAATATTGTTGACTTACGCAACAAAACACATAATTTACACTACCGAAAAAACCGCAGCCGGTAGTACATTCAACAACATACAAACAATAATGGTAATTAAAAAACAGTATCATATTAGTTCTGAAACCTTAACTTTTATTAAGAGTCAAGTATAACTAATACTGAGTCATGAAACATTAATTTTCTAGGATATATACATTTTTAAAAAAGTACACATCTACACTAATATTATAAAGAGGAAAGATTTGTATTTTTATATTTGTATGTAACAAATAAACTTAAAAACTACAGGACGGATTTGAAAAATTCTGTCATCATTAGAATCCTACATTATCCCTGATGAACATAGACTACTTTTTATCCCGGAAAAAGGGCGAAGCCGCGAGGAAAAGCTAGTTAATAATAAAAAACGGGTTTTTTTTATGACATCTTCAGCCTCCACGTCAATCTCTTATTTGTACCACAACACTGTTGCCTATTGCGACTATAAAATTTCGAAGAAACTTTAAATTCAAGTATAAACGCTCTTTGCGCCAGATCAACCTGTATGTAACCTCTTCGAAGAGGGAAGAAGCAAATCGAGGGGCCTGCGACAGGACAGGCGGATGACCGATGCAGGCACAGTAATACAAGGATGTACCCCTATAGCCGCCCCAACCAGCCATCAAGTCATGTCGCAAGCCGCTGATCTTGGAACGCGATCCACACAAGGCGTGTGGATACCTATGATAGATTTAACACCATGTGTAACGGTAGTCGCTATCGGGGCGGATATGAATATCCTACCACCAGCAAACCTTACAATCTTAACAACAATTAAGGTTGTAGTTAAGGTTGTGTTTCAGCATAATGCTGAAAAAAGACTTTTATACTTTTACTCGTATTGCTCTAACACAATGTTGTGTTGAATTTCGATTTTGTTTGTGTATCTAGTTCATTAATAAAAACTCTCTCTTACTTACATTTATTTAAAGGGTTTATAAGTCAATGAAATTGTATTGTGTGAAATTGTATAATCATGAAATTGTATTGTGTATGAAATTGTAGTAATATAATTACCTAAATATGTACACCTATCATTAAATGATAATTATCCTAAGGCATATTTATCTTCATAATTATATCAGTGGCATAGAATACTTTGTAATTACATACATATATACATACGTACTCAAGTAATCCCGAAGGGGTAGGCAGAGGTGTAACCAGTACACCCACATTTCGCCGAGCGTATTTCCGTCCCATGACGTGATAGGGGGCGAGCCTATCGCCATACCGGGCAAAATTCCATTTCAATTAATTTTCCTCAAAAACCGAATATCATTTGACCGAACCGGGGATCGAACCCGAGACCTCGGCATAGCAGTCGTACCGCGCAATACAACTGCGCCACCGAAGGAGTCTTTGTAACTAACTTTTGTACGGTGAGTGAGGAGATATCCGGAGGCCCAAGTCGCCCTCCCCATCTCAATCCTTTAATTATCCTTTTCGTTTATAGTCGGCAACGCGCCCATGATTCTAGTATTGTGGGCGTACATCAGCAGCGGAGATCACTTAGCATAAGGTGACCCACTTGCTCGTTTGCCGGCCTGTGCAAAAATGACTTTTTACTTCTTTGTCGTCTAATAAGCTTCCATAATTATTGTAAATGTACGTAGTTGGCTTCGTTTTAAATATTAATTAACTTCCATATTCATTGACATGAAACCTGAAGCAATTAAATACCCGTCTTTATATTAATAGTTTGTTTACATTCTACAACAGTTCCTAATCTTTTAGAAGTATGGAACACTCAACAAATCTTTTTTTATTTTATGGAACCCTACATTAAATGATCATTACCCGACATTCAATGAGGAAATGTATCAGAAGAATTTAATCTGAGTCTGAGTTCATCTTCAATGTTGTCGGATATTTTGTGATCAAACATTCGCTGCAATTCAATGACTAATGGGACTAATTTGCGGAACCCTACTGATCTTTCGATTGAACCTTTACATTCCGCAGGAGCCACTAAAATAATAGCTCGAGTACAACATGAATGGGTCGGCTCGACTGGGTTGTTACCACTGTCTCGCAGAAAACCTATGTGAAGTAGCTTGTTGTTGCATTTCGTTCAGTAAGTGGGTTATACGGAGGCACAAATCCTCCTTTCCCTTACTACTCCTTAATGACCCCTTTCCTTTAAGGTTGGTAACGCATTGATGCTTTAAATATTGTTATTAAAATATAGTAATATAGTAATTATATATCAATTTCTACTTTTGAATGATGTAAAGCAGCTACAGCGAGCCAGTAAATTATTTAATTGTAATTCAAAGGAAAAGGGTATTTTTTAGGGAAATCCGATTTTCTTTAGTCTCTTATAAATAAGGAGGACGCAGCCCATAATGGAAACGGAACAATTTAAATATTTAATTTGTGCAATGCGACTGGCGACTGGAAACTCCCCAGGCGCCCGGAACTGACGGATTACACTCAGATAAATCAGATGTTCCACTATTGTCTTTTAATGTTCTATTGCAAAATACGACAGACCATCAGTTATGTATACCATATTGATATAGAAACCATCCACTAAAAGGGTGACTGGGTGGTAGGTCCCTCATGGGCGAGGGACCGTCTGGCTTGGTACCACCGCTTTGTCTATTTCTGTAAGTAAGTGTGTTTTGGTTTGAAGGATATTGAAGCCAGTGAAATCACTGGGCATTATGAGACTTAACATCTGATATCTCTGTAGTGTCTGTGTAGTGCTTTGTAATTCAAAGTTCTGTGTGATGTTGTCTGTTTATGAACAGGCGAGGCGCTTACCATCAGGTGAGTTTCTACATTCAGGTAAATAAAAAAAATAACGCTAAAATATAAACAACAAAATTTGTGTCGGTGCTATTGAAATTTAAGAGTCAATTATTGGTAGAAAACATTAGCTTATAATAGATATTTTTTTATTATTAGTTTTTTTTAAGTAAAATTATTATTTGTCGGAAAGTTTTTATTTTACTAATTTTAAGGAAATAATCGGTGAATAAATCGTGAAGTTAGTTTAACGCATAATTGCACTCTCTTAGGGGAGGATATTTTTTTGAAATATAAATGAGGCCAATTTTAAGCTATCCGTATCGAATACAAAAAAAATAATCATCAAAAACGTATTACTTTGTGAAATATACACGCAAAAGAGATTGTGGCGTATTGAAAACCAACTCCGTTTTAGGGGTTCCGTAGCCAATAAAAATAGTTTAAAAAAACACGCTTTTATAGATCAATCAAATAATCAAACTAAACAAAATATATTTTAATAAGTTTGAAGAATAAAAAAAATATTAAAAAAAAAGCGAAGGGTGCTTTTTAAAATATCATAATGATAATCCTTCTACTGACCTGTTAATAAAATATTTTATAACTATGCACACCACGCTTTTTTTAGTCTTCATGTTTGTTGCTATAATATTTATTTAGGACATCTTGTTCACCATTGAGATCGAGGTCCAAACCATACATTTATCAGCAAACTTTCCGTAAAATTTAATAAGGTTGAAATTAAATATCGTTTCTACGAAACACGGGCTTTCACATTATCCTATCCCTAATTTAAATTCTAAATCCGTAGGCAAGTTATGTAGACTTTCCCCGAGTTCTGTAGTATTATTTTACGTGGTTAGAAACGAATAAACTTTTCATTCTGTAAATGCGGTTTATTTGATTTAAACAGCTCCGGGTTCAAGGTAGTTTCTAAATAATTTTAATCAGCAGCTAACTGAAATGTTTAACTAAATTGTGGGTGTGGCTCCCAACATGCTCCTGTTTGTTTTGTTTTGCAATAAAACCTTTTTAGTGGTTTCATCCACGTAGCGGACCGGCCACGTGGCTACATATGTTCAAACTAGTTTTCTACGTTAGTAAATTAACTGTTGTTATCCAAGTTATATTTGTCCATTTCTGCATGAATAATTTTACGTTTTGTGTTAAATGGTTTACGGAGGTACTTTTTTGGTGTTAGTTTAAGCTGGCCTTGGTTTTTCGATATTTAGTCAGTGTTTTCGATTGAGAAATACGTTACAATGTTAAATAAAGGATACAAAAATATCATACTTCAAATCAAATCAATATTTTCTTTCAGGTGTTGAAATCTGTTTTTAAAGTTTAATTGAAATCCAGTTACTTACTAGTTCGGATAGGATTGGCAACGCCGCTACAAATAGTTAAATCAATCGATGAAATTAGAATAGCTCGGCAGTTATCGATAAGTAAACATTCTTCGGAAGTGAGTATTAACGTAGCATTAGCAGACACAGGCACGTTTTAATATGAGCTAAGGAGTTTAGCTGACTAGCAGGCTTATCATATGCGCCTCGAGAAAATTTTATCGACTTGTTTTGTCGAGAAATAACCAGTTATAACTGGTTATCTTTTCATGTCTATGGAAGCTAATATGTGCAAATGTAGAGAAAATAGAATATTTTTTTTCTGTATGGTATTTTGTCTACGCACCTTAACATGACAACATTTGGGAAATGATTAGCCATCGTAAGCTTCCAGTTTTAGAAATTCCAATAACACTATAGCTGCATTAAATTTTCAGTAAAGTTGTCAAAAGGATCCGATAAAATAGTCTAATGAAATGAAATAATGATCAGTGAAAGATATCGGTGGACTCATCTCTGTGTAGTGAAACAATTTACAATTCTTTGAAAATAGAGATCAGTTAAAAGTAAAGACACATAATGGTTATTGGAATATTTAAAAAAGAGTTACTATACTATTGACGCATATTTTAATGACAAAAATCTGTGGGAATCGTTGCTTGCTACGTAAAGATAAGATCGATTGTATTGTATTTTATTGCTTAAGTGATTGTGACAGATGGGTATATGCTATTATCCCGGATAGTCCTAAGGCTGCGGACTCGAAGTCAGCGGGTGCGGGGCGGCGGCGGCGGCGACGCGGGAGCGGCGCGGCGGTGATCCGGTCTCGAAGCCAGCGAGCAGATCGCGCGGCGCTAGAGCGGCGTAGTGTTGTACTATGAGAAATTAGTGTCTGTTCGCGAACGAAATTGATGTCCCATATAAAAATCATTGCAATAATTTGCTGCACAAAGTCTGCGGGCATTTTTCAAAATACACAGCACTACGTCAATGCAGACACGCAGGCGCCGCTGCACGGCTCCTCGCGCCCGTGGCGCGCCGCTGCTTTCGTGGCCAGGTCCATTTAAATCTATGCATTGAAACGCGCCGCTCCCGCGCCGCCGCCGCTTGCCGCTGACTTCGAGTCCGCAGCCTAAGAGTATATTTTTAACATATTTTACTCATATGATATATTCCTTTGATGTCTCTCTTTTGTTTTGGTTAGCCACAATCTGAGTAGTCATGCTCGCTTTAACGTCTATGCTTGCGGCGGCGTCGTGTGCCAGGTCGGCCACTTCCCTGCAACATGGTTGAGGAGGCCGATGGCTGGCACATTCAACATACTCGTGAACGGGTGCTGCTTGTGTGGACTGGTCTGCTTTGTTTGCTGGTTGACTCTTAAAATTAAACATGTAGGTGGTTGTTTGACTTAGGTTATCTCCGTAAATTTTCGCATTCAATATCCGTTTTTGAATTTGAATATTTTTTGTTACTTGCAAATTGTAATAATAAATAAATAAAAAAAATATAACAACAAAAGACCTACGCTGAGTTTCTTGATGCTTCTTCTCAAGTCAGTGGGCTTTTTCAGCATTGGTAGCATTGGTAGAATCTTTTAGTCGTTAGATAATAATGTAAAAATGACGTGGAAAAGTGCCCTTTGGGGTCTAATTACTTAATAAATGATTTGAATTTGAATAGAATAATGAAATAATGTAGATTAGCTGAACAGGAAAGCGGCTAGCGGTCAGTGAGTTACTGCGGGCAAAATGGTAATGATTATTGGCTACCGCGCATAATTGCAAAGCTATCTACACATAATCGTTTCTAGCGCATATATGTTTGTGTTTTATTTTGTTTTTTATAGTACATACAGGCTAGCCAGCGAACAAGCGGTTCTCTTGATTGTATGTAAACCACCCATGCACACCCATAATTCCAGAAGAATTATGGTTGCGTTACCGAACTTAATATCCCTTATATTAAGGGATTGGGAGGAGGGATTTAAAAGTTGGGCTTCCGGATATTTCACAATAGCAAGTTGGTATTTTACGTCGCTTTTCTGTGAGACAGTAGTCGGTCGAGCCAGCTCATTCTCACTATGTGCAAAAATGTCTAAGACGTGCACTAGTACATGCATTTTATGCTTTATTTATATACTAGAATTGTCTATAGCTGCACGTGTTAAAATATCGCTTGACTAAAGATAATCATCGTTGAGTGTTTTGACATGCACATTGAAAATAACAAAGAAACAATTTGATAGCCTCCGTGGCTAGCGAGTAGAGGCTGTGAAGCGAGAGGCCGCGGGTTCGATCCCCGCACCGAGACAAATGTTTGTGTGATCCACAAATATTTGTTTCGGGGTCTGGGTGTTGTGAGACCGAAAGTCTCTCGTAGTTCCTGATACCCACGACACACGACTCGTATCTTACTGTGGGGTCAGGACTATGTATGAGACTGTTGGGTGTATTTATTTATTTTTAATTTCAAAGATGCCTAGGTGGCTTATATTTCAATGGATATCTATGAGTTCGCTTAATATGATGTTCACACTAACGGTGTTGCCAGCTCTATGATCATGAAGCAATGTCATTGTTGTTGATACAATTCGGTATTAATCCAAGATTGAGTGTTGGGCGGATATACATTCAACTTTAGTCAGGTCAGTATTATAAATAACTTCGGCGCTGAACCGTAGACGACGTGTAATAGTGTAATCACAGTTCGTCGTGCAGGATCTATGCTTCATCGATGCTCCACGATTAGTTCTACAAATTGATTGTGATATATGTGTTAATTGTTAAGTATTTGTAGGCACCACTGTTGTTTTTATATATTTAACGTACATACTTGTGTTCACGCCTTTATCCATAGTGGGGTAGGTAGAAGTACACCTACGCTTCGCCGAGTTTATTTCTGTCCCATGATGTGATATAGCCTATCGCTATACCGAGCACAAAATTTAATACCAGGCAATTTACAGACAGACAAAAACTCAAACAAAAATTGTAACTATCCGGTCTGAGAATTAAACTTATGACCTTACAGTTCTCAGCCTTAGTGTGCTGCTTTTAGACCAACGAGGCAAAGATATCATTAATTTACCTAGAACACACTTGGCTTAGTAAACTGTGTATTAGTATTCAGGGTCATGGACCTGTATTTACAAACGAAATAAAAATATTACCCCTGTATGATAACTGTTATTATAAGGTGGTAGATCCCTCGTAAGAGAGAGGCCGTCTGGGTTGGTACCACCGCTGTTTATTTCTGTCGCCAAGCAACAGTGTGTAAGCACTGTAGTGTTTGGGTTTGGAGGACGTTGAAGTCAGTGAATTTACTGGGCATTATGAGACTTAATATCTTATGTCTCGGAGTGACGAGCGCATTTCAGTGCCATGCAGTGCTTTGTAATTCAAAGTTCTGTGTGGTGTTGCTTCTATTTATGGGCAGTCGTGGCGCTTACCATTATGCGAGCGTCTTGCTCGTCTGGGCATCGACCTCCTCTATTAATGATCACATAGATAACGTAAAAAAACTGCAAAGCTGACACCGTCCATAAAAATTTTACACGAGCTGCGGTCTAACGTGGGCGCGGCACACAGTTTTTTACGACTTGAACTTTGCCTAAATCTCATTCTATATCAGTCCAATGAGTCAGTACATAAAAGTATTTCAATTAAATTACTCGTTCGGAGCGCACATGTCAAGGAATTAATAAAATCGTCCTCGACGGGTGGATTTATTGACCCGAAGGAGTTTACCAGTAACTCGGTTGCGTCCGACGGATCGAGCGTGCGTTTCTCAACTGGTCAATTGATTAAACGAAGCAATTAAGCAATCAGTCGTCAATGGCAGCGGCCGATTGTCGCAAATGAGTGCGGGTTCGACATCTGCGCTATGTAGCTCGTTAGTTCGTACAGTGTGCTGACATGAGAGGTTGAATTAAACAGTATGCGGCTATTTACTGATTCTTTAGGGTTCGTGTTTATCGACGGGTTTAGTTTTACAAACATACGCTTTCACGCCTGTAATCCTCAAAGGGGTAGGCAGAGGTGTAACCAGTACACCCATATTTCGCCAAGCGTATTTCCGTCCTATGGTGTGATGGGGGGCGAGCCCATCGCCATACCCTTTCGCATACGAGGGACCTACCACCTCGTAAATTAAGACGGGGATAATGCCAAACAGACAAAAGAAATAAGATCATGGTTGTATTTCCGAATGATCAATAAAATATTTCATTTTTATCGATATAAATAATTGTTGTGGAACTATAAAGCCCTCGTAGTTCCCAATACCAACGATATAGGCTTACCTTGTCAAGTCAGGATTATGTGTTGCTGTTGGGTGTATTTATTTAGTTTTTTTTACATGGCCCTAAAATGATTGATACGAGAAGAATCATATGCTGCCAACCTAAAGGTCGAGTAGTCGGAGTAGTAATTAGGGATTGAAGGAGAGAGATGAGGATTTAGTCTCTAGTAGGTACTCTACGGAAGAAATGCAATACCACTTTACTTTTTTGTGGGATAATGGTAGCAAACCATTCGAGCCGGTACGTTCATGCTGTCCACAATAGTGTTAAATTGTATAAATAGTATTAGTGTCTTTACATAGTATAAAATGAAGTCATTTCCGCTGTCTGTTCGCTTAGATCTTTTAAACTATTCAACGGATTTTAATGTAGTTTTCAGCAATAGATAGAGTGATTCATGAGGAAAGTTTATATTATATCATGCCATGGAGAGCAGAGCAGTAAGATGCAAGTGAAACCGCGAAGTACAGCTAGTAAAGTAAAGTGCGATTAAATACAGTTAATTGTGGTAAAAACGTTCAACTTTTAGATGAGTAAGAGAAAAATGCAAAGTTTAAAACGCCGAGATACATTTGCCAGAGCATTTAACGCGTTATGGCTTGTCCTAACTTAAGAAATACAGTGCTGCTACATAATAATACCTTTAATGGTCTAGTTAAACGACGCGTGATAGCGCGAGCCGAGCCACGGACGTAGCGCAAACTTCATGTGTACACTACGTCGCACACCATTTATTTGTGTTCGTTGTCAAAATATTAGTATTTTATATGCGTCTCCACCTGTGACATATTGCCCCACCGAAAAGTATTACTGCCCCAAACACTCGTATACTTAATCGTGTACGGTTGTCAAATGTTACGGACCTGATGGTGATTTTCCTTTGCATCAGGTAACCTATTTGCTCGTTTGTCGTCCTCTGCTTTAAAAAATGGCACGGTGCGATCCGCTCTGAGACCCCGTAACATTTCGCTGTGACTTGTCTTTTAACGTATTGTCATATTTTGTTTTAAGTCACGGTAAAATGACACAGTGTATGTTACGTCACCAAATCGGCGTAACAAGTACGTGTGACAACTGACAACCATGCCTAACGCTGCGGTAAAATGTCACGGAAGTGGGTACGTAGCTTTGGAGATATGTGACATCGTGTACACGAATAGGATGAGGCTCGTCCGTGTCGGTGGCTCGGCTCGCGGTAACACGCGTCATTTAACAGCAGCATAAAGCCCCATTTAGATGGAGATATTTTCTCGCATGACGTTAGCGAGAATACAATAAAATAAAGTGTCATTTTAGAGGACCCATTATAAGATTGTTATTTTTAAATTGCATGATGCGGTCTTGTTCTTTAAATTCTTGCCAGGGTCGTGCGATAAACAATGATTTTGCTTGACTGGACATGAATCAACAAAAGCTAAGGTTTTGTTAACAAATTCGATTTAAAGTCTGTTCAGACGGTTCAAATCACATGCGATTTAGCAGTTGTACAACTAAAATTGAACCGTGTGAACCGTGTATAAGTCGATATCGGCATAAACCATTAAATCGTATGTTGAATCAGTAACATCGCACAGTAGCAGACTGGGGCGAAAGGTCAATTCATCAGCAAACGTTTTATAGGTCAAAGTGAAATTACAAGCCTCAAACTTTGACAAAAGCAATAAAACATTGACTATTAATACCATAAAGTATCTAATAGTACAGTATTCTACGACGCTTATATTCCACGCCGACCGGCATTTAGTACAAATTAAGCCGAGCAATAAAAATAATTGCCGGTTAAGATTTCTGAGAATCAACAACATTGTCATTAATGCTTTTGTTGTGTATAAACTACTTTAAATGAAACTCGACAAAAAATAACAACATAAACATCCTGTACCCCTTAAGAGGTGGGCAGAGGTGCAACTACTGCATCAACGGTTCACCGAGCTATTGCCGTCTCATGATCGCCATAGCGGACACAACATCGTTTTTTTAATCAAAAACTTAAATTATGTTTGTCCAACTTGGAATTTGAACCCAAAACTTCACGGTTGCTCAACTTAAGTAGGTGGCAACTAAACCGATGAGGCTATTTATAAACTCATATCTCCAATAGGTTTTTCACATGAATTAAGCTTTTGAGATTGACTTTGTAATATTAAGTAGTACTTCTGTATGTATAATAAATATTTCATAAGGCCGACGCGACGTGCCAACTCTACCATGAGAATAGGAAAGTTGCATATGTTCCCAAAGATATTTAAAAAGGGCTTTTTTATCCGAGCAGGACAAAGTGACTGCACTATATCTGAAGTTAAGAGCAGTGCATTCCAAAAAAAAAAAATCTTCCGGAATAAATTCATTAAATAATAGTGAAAACGGCACCTAAATTCGTTAATGAAAAATAATCGGACAAATAGACAAACTTTGTTTTATTTTATGTATTAATAAGTCCATTAGCTGCCAATGGCACCGGTTGAACAATCCTGATATTCATACCTCAACAAAAACTATTAAACAGTGTATACCTGAACAATCATACTTGTTTTGATTGTGGATGGAAATTAGAAAAGTATGAGATAGAGTTTGTTGTAGTTTGCATGCTATGTCAGAGTAGCAACGGGATTGCAATTTTCGAATCGAATATTGATTAAAATTATAATAACCTCCGCGAGACTATACAATGGCTGTCCAATATTAACTATATTATTTTTAAAAAGTGTTTTTTATTGGCAATCCGAGATATGTCATATAAATTTTTATAATGGTCAACAAATGCATTGGCTTCAATGCCCTTAAATCCGAAACACAACAATGACTAGACACTGCTGCTTGGCGGCAGAAATAGACAAAGCGGTGGTACTTCTCAGACCGCCTAGCGCATACGAGAGATCTGCCACCTAGTGAAACATACTACGAAGCAATCAGCAGTTGACAAACACATTGATTCTGCTCTGTTTATTTTTGTCTTTTCAATCTGCAAACCATCATTTGAGCTTCATTGTTGTGCGCATTTCGTGCAAAATGGTTCATAATTATTAATCTGCATGATTTAATTAAACGTATTTTTGTAGGCGCTTTTAATTTTGTCATGTTGTGTTATTGACAAGTTATAAAACCTTACATTGTAGATGTCCTTCAAACCGAAAAACAACAGTGCTTACACACTGTTGCTTGGCGGCAGAAATAGACAAAGCGGTGGTACCAACCCAGTGGTGGTATCTCGCGTACGAGAGGCCTACCGCCTCGTTAGATTCAGACCGGACGTTGCTTTTTTACACCTAAGCATAAACACTTCGACAGTGGAAAGGCAAAAATCCCAATGCGTGAACTTTACCGTAGAAATAAATATTCTGTTGAGTCAAAAATTAACAGACGGAAATTACATCACAGCAATCATTGATTGCACGTTCAATTAATCAAAAAATTATCAAGTACAATCGTAATGTAAATACAAGTTATTTTTATAAATTTCTGTTTATTATCAGGTCAAAACCTTTTCAGGCGCTCAAAGCACACGTACCTATAGCATAAACAAGCCACGGGTTTACTTTATGGCGGGATGAATCGCAGGACTCGGATGGCGAATTATTCTAAAATTAAATGATATTTATCGGTGGAAGAGTTCGAAACTGCTGTGACATCCGGGCCGATCAAAGTGATCGAGAACTGATGCCGACGCGCGTGGCGTTTTATTGCGCAGCTGGTAGTCCTAGAGCTTTCCATTTCTATAGCTGCCACGTCATTTCCTTTATAAGAAAGTAGCTAGTGCCTGCGGCTCCGCGTGAGCGGCGTTTTGCGGGATAATCAGTAGCCTATGTTATCGAGGTTATGGTCTACCTGTGTGCCAAATTTCATCTAAAACTGTTCAGCTGTTTAGCTGGTAATATTCGGTACATCACTTTGTAAGTTCAGAAGAGAACCATTGATATTGCGTAATAAATAATTTAGTTAAGTTCAATGTCTTTGTATTATTCCTCTTTTTTTCTCTATAACGTCGGCAACGAATCCATTGGTTTTTGGTTTTGTGGGCGATGGATATCGCTTACCACTAAGTCATCCACTTGCTTATTATTACACGCTTTTTATTAACTTCACCTGTATGTTTGTTTGTATGTTTGTTTGTATGTTTGTTTGTATATTTGTTTGTATGTTTGTAACCGACTCCTTTGGGCGCGATTTTGACCCACTTTAAACGGCCAGATTTCGTTCAAACTTTGTAGATTTATCGAGGACCGATAACAATACACTAATTTAATAAAAAAATAAATAAATTATTAATAATAATAAAATAATAATAATAATAATTTAATTTAATTAATTATTGATATTCGGGTTGGGAATTAATTGAATTGAATTGTACTCTCTGGATCTTCGTTAATTATAGGGAATATCGTAGTATCTAAGAGCGTCAATAGATGGCGCTTTTTTGATATTCGGGTTTAAAATTAAAATTATACTCTCTGCTACGATATATTTTTATTTTAACTAAAAAATTAAAAATAAATAATAGTTTAAAAAAACTAAAAACACGCTTTTATAGAAAGTCTAACTAAAAAAATAGAAAATAAATTTGAAGAAAACAATGTATTTTATTGTAAAAAAAACCGTGGGGTGCTTTTTAAGATACTATCTAAATGATAATCCTTCTACTCATATCTGTCAATACAATAAAATATATAACTATTGACACCATGCACCTCACGCGTTTTTTACAATAAAATACATTGTTTTCTTCAAATTTATTTTCTATTTTTTTAGTTATTTTTCGGCTTATGCTATAAACAGAAAGTTTCTAATAATATCCGCTAGAGGCGCTGTATGGATCTCAGTAGATACTGTCATAAATTTAAATGGCGTGCAGCTTGCAGAGACTTGCATTGCGAGCATTGATGTGCCGGATTGGCATATTGTATAATTGACTCCGCACACCAACGCGACCGAAGCATTTTGCACGATCGTATTTTACTCGTCGCGCATCGCATACAGCAAAAATGTTCTTTTATAAATAAACTTGAAGTGCAATGGATGTATTTTTACCAGTGTCGACGGGTAGTAACCTAAAATGTGATCAATAAACCGGTCAAGTTTTTTATTGTGAAAAACTCGGAACGTGTGCATCAATACATACATATGCACTTACATCTGTAATGTAAAGGGGTAGACAGAGGTGTAACTCATAAACCCACATTTCGTCCAGTTTCCTTTCGACCTATAATGTGATAGGGGCGAGTCTATCGTCACGCTGGACTCAATTCTAGACTCCGGGCTGATATTAATAATTTCATGATATACGAACCCCTATATGACAGGCCCCTTTTGGCAGGCCGGCATAATCGTGCCGACCAACGATAGACACACTGTCTGTCTTTGGTCGACACTATTCCTGGATTGCGTTACACTTACCATCAGGTGTGGCGTAGTCATTTTGCCGACAGCGTTTCTTTTAATATGCTATTAGCGTAATACTTAATTGAAGGTAGTGCTAATGGTACGATATCAAATCATGTTACTAATATCATAATTGAACATCGGCTATAAGCTGTTGTTCTTTTATTGATATGGTGTTTTTTTATAATAGTTTAACATGAACATATAGTGAGTAGAACATAAACTGTATATTGTCAAATATATTTTCCTTTAACGAATAATGTAGGTATACATTCGTAATTCTAATTGTTGTTAAATATTAAGCTAATTAGGGCCAATATTACAAAAAATGAAATTGAATTGTACAATGCCATCGGTAAAATATCTATAAATCATTTAAATGGTTAAATCTTATTTGTTGATGATACCCGACATATTTTTAGTATTTTTATCATAAATGGATTTGAAACATGTTACCTAAATTGCTGCTTTTAAGTTTTTTAACCAACGAAAAAAAAGGGGTACAGGATGTCAATTCGACACGTTATATTTAATTTTCTTGCAAAAAATAATATTCATTCAATAATAACATTTGTCAAATTTGGCTTCATAATACTTATTTACGAGTCTGCGTGTAAATCGTAGTCATGATGGTCAGTTATTTGACTTGACCTCCAGTAAATAATAGCGCGTATTAGGGAAGGTCAAGGTGTATTTCCGTCTCTACTCAATTCCATGTTTTACATAACGCAACTATTTATTAGGCAAAAACTAGTTTTTAATGCAATTTTATGACTAGACGAGCAAGGCACTCGACTATGCCTTTACATAATAGTAGCATCAGAACTTTGAATGATAGAGTAATGTATGGCACTGCACTACGCTAGATACTCTGAGACAGGAGTCGTTAGGTCGTGTAATTCCTATTCACTGCCTTTAATTTCCATAAAACTTGAATGCCATCCTACTAATATTATAAACGCAAAAGTTTGTAAGTATGGCTGGATGGATGTATGTTTGTTACACTTTCACGTAAAAACTACTGAATGGATTTTAATGAAACTCTATAATAATATAGCTTAATACGTCAGAATAAGACATAGGCTACTTTTTATCCCGGAAAAAGCAGATCACGCGGGCGGAGCCGCGAGCAAAAGCTGGTAGTTTCTATATACTGCTGCTTGCCGATGGTAATAGACAAAGCGGTTAGTGTATATGGTTCTAAACCATGTGAACTTCGTCAACATTGGTACACATCAGATTTACAATTTTGCAACAGAAACTTTGTAAGTAATGTAGAATGTGCTTAACTGCACTACAAAGAGTTTTATTGTTGGAGATTGGAGCTTTAGAATTACTACACTTCGTTCCGGAAACAGATTGCTAGTGAATTAAAAGCTAAGCGGTTCATTAACCTAGGATATAAACTAAAGGTCAATAATTAAATTATGTTTGAATTGAATTATGAGACGAGCAAGGCGCTCCGCCTGATGGTAAGCGCCATGCCTGCACATAAACAGAAACAACACCGCACAGAGCGTTGAATAAAAAAAAACTGCATGGTATTGAACTAGGCTCGTCATCCATAAGCTGTTAAGTCTCATAATGTCCAGTAATTTCACGGGCTTCAATCCGAAACACAACAGTGCTTACACACTGTTGCTTGGCGGCCGAAATAGATAAAGCGGTGGTACCAACCCAGACAGCCTCTCGCATACGAGAGACCTTGTATATAATCTTAAGATCAATAATTAAATTATGTTGATAAAAACAATAACATAAATTGAGCTTTTTTATATTTTGTATACGTAAATTATCTTTTTTA
The DNA here is from genome assembly GCA_949126905.1 of Amorpha juglandis. NCBI lineage: Eukaryota > Metazoa > Arthropoda > Insecta > Lepidoptera > Sphingidae > Amorpha > Amorpha juglandis. The sequence continues at coordinate 13,316,189 of OX421374.1, read as the reverse complement.
TATTTTGTATACGTAAATTATCTTTTATTTATTTTGAATACGTAATTTATGTTTTTATATTTTGTATACGTAAATTATCTTCTTTTACTTTGTATACGTAAATTATCTTTTTTTATTTTGTATACGTAAATTATCTAATAAAACGGAATTGATGCCGTCGAGAATCAATTACGGAGGTGTCACCCCGACGCGTTTTCCATATGTTTCGGCGGACTGTGTTATAACAGTTAATCCCTTTGCCGACCCGCCCTGCCGCGGCCACATGTCGCCGGCCCATTAAACTCAACAGCCCTACCAAAATAATTACTCCACCATACACAGTTCCACGCTTGTTGTTTTTATATACTGCAATAATAAACAGTTAAAATTTAAAGTGCGAATGAAATGTTGATTAGTTTCGGTGGTTGTCGATTCAATTTTAACATTAATTTCGGAGCTAATTAAGTTTTGTCTACAGCATAAATGGGCTGGCTCGACCGGGTCGTTACCACTGTCTCACAGAAAACCGACGTAAAGCTGCGGCTTGCTGCTGCGTTTCGTACTGTGAGTGGGATATCCGGAAGCCCAAATCCCCTCCCCTTCCCAATCCCTAATTATCCCTTTCCTTTAAGGTCGGCAACGCGCCCATGATTCTTCTGGTGGTGGGCGTACATGGGCGGTGGAGATCACTTACCATCACGTGACCCACTTGCTCGTTTGCCGGCCTATGCTAAAAATAAAAGCACCAAATTAGGGTTTATTAGAGAACGAAACGACATCAGGGCTCGGTACCAATCTCCGCCAATTTCTCTAGTCAAGCCTGCGGTAGATTATGTTGTTTTCGCATTGGTTTGTTTAGCCACCAAAAACGATGTTTCTCAGACACTAATGGTCTGTAATAAATGAAAATGCTTAATAATAATTAATAGGGTTTTTATTCGGAATACAATCCTCTGTCGTGATGTGCTGCAGGCCAGTAGGAGCCGTGCCTCAGACGGGGCGCAACCTTCTGGTATACGCGATACTGCGCGCTTTCAAAAGTGCCGAAGTTTTGACAAGTTACTACGAAGAAACGTTGTAATACGAGTAGGTTGCGCCCGTCCGTGGCTCGCTAGCACGCGTCGTTTAAATGGACCATTTCGCTCAGTAAATACCATTTACTCGGTCGGTTGTAGGCTTGTAGCAAGCGCAGTAAAGAAACGTAGGGTTGTCCGCTAAGATTGTCCTTTATTATTCGCGTGTCAGATACGTAGTAAGGTAATTGACTTGATTTTTTTTATTTAAATTAAGAAAGAAAGAAAGAAAAGAAAAAGAAAATTAACAGGTTTCACATAGCCTGTTGCAGAAAAGATTTCATGAATCCGTCCCTAAAAAAATAAATTAGAAGCCATTCAAATTTGATGGACAGTGATGAACACTTGTTAAATAACAGACGACCCAAATTTGACGTTACTGTGTAAAATAGCCATTACGGTGCATGTGTCCGAGCGAGATAGTAAGATGTCCCAACTACGCGCCCACCTTTGCTCATACCAATATTTAAAATCATAATTGCAGGTTCATTTTTGAACCGATTTTGACTGTATTGTAACAAAAAGGTTTTGTTGTGTTATTTTCTGTTGCATAATATAAAATAATGTATAAAATTCAATATAGGAAACTGCCCTATTAGGGCTGACACTTGTTGATAGATGTAGAGGACGGGAGACAAAGAAAGTAGATTAAAATAATGAAACGTGACATGAATACCTACTATTACATCTAGTTTAATTTAATTTTTTAATAATTGTTTGTCGAAGGTACCTGAATGTATTACAAAAAAAATTATAACACGTATTTGAATGAAAATGTCCAATTATAAAGTTCGAAACATCTATTAATATTTGGTAAGGGCGCGACAGGGTCAAAGGTAGCGTCGCGACGTTTAGATACGCCCCAAAATTGATTTGAACGTTTTGTTACAATATGGATTTGATAGCCAGAGGTTTTATGACGACACTTAGGTTTGGGTTGCGCATCCTGAGATTCTGAGTAGGGCAACATTCAGAGTTTTAGGTTTGATAGATTATTGTTTTATTATTTTTCTAGCAGCAAACGAGCATATGGGTCACCTGATGGTAAGTGATTTCCACCGCCCATGTACGCCCACAATACCTAAGAATCATAGGCGCGTCGCCGACCTTAAAGGCAAGGGAAATTAAGGGTTTGGAAAGGGGAGGGGGTTTTGGACCACCGTATATCTCACTCACCGTACATTCAGCAGACGTTACTTTACGTCGGTTTTCTGTGAGACAGTGGTAACGACCCGGACGAGCCGGCCCATTCATGCTGTAGACAAATCTGTCTTCAGCGTCTACCACTCTATTGATTTAAGTATATCCCATATTTTAAAACTATACTAACTAGCTTATTGAAACCAATTTTCGTTGGAAATATCTTTTAAGTTATATTACCAAGGTTTACATTCATACATACGCACTCACGCCTGTAAATCCCGAAGGAATAGGCAGATATGTAACCAGTACACACATATTTCACCGAGCTTATTTCCTTCCCATGATGTGATGGGAGGCGAGCCTTTCATCATACCGAGCAAAATTCCAGACTTGGGGCTGATACTGATCGTCTCGTAACAGAAAAACTTTATATCACATTTACCCGACCCGGAAATCGAACCCGCGGTCAGTGCAGCAGTCGTACCGCGTATGCAATGCAATTGAGCCACCGGGGCCGTTTTATAGCAAAAGACCAGCAAGTTAGCAATAGGCATAACTTGATGGTAAGTGATCTCCAACCCTATAAACACCCACAATAGCAGCAGAATCAGTGGCGTGTTGCCGACCGAAAAAGAAGAGAATTAGTGATTGGCAAAGGCGTGGATTGGACTTCTGAAAAGCTGAGTGGAGCTTTCGAAACACAACAGCAAGCTGCCTCTTTATGTCGGTTTTCTGTAAGATTGTTATCACGATCCGATTGAACCGAGCCATTAATTCTGTAGAAATAACTGTCTAATCGTGAACAGTTTACTCATGTTCTGTATTTATATCAGTTTAAAGTCTTGTATAATCTTAACTTAGATTCTAACCGTCGCACTCAGCGATAAAATAAATAAATACACCCAACAGTCACACACATAGCTCTGATCCAACACTAGGTTAAACCTGTATCGTGGGTATAATGTACGAGGGACTTGCGGTTCCACAATACCCAGACCCTAAACAACATTTGTGGATCACAAACATTTGTCTCGATGCGAAATTCGAACCCACGGCCTCTCGCTTCGTAGCCGGCTACTCGTCCGTTGCCCCACGGAGGCTATCAATAACATTTAACTTTAAATATAATTTTCTTGTATGATGGTTATTTCTCAGACCCCAGTCCTACTTCCTACTAATATTATAAACGCGAAAGTTTGTAAGTATGGATGGATGGATGGATGTATGTTTGTTACTCTTTCACGTAAAAACTACTGAATGGAGTTTAATAAAACTTTACAATAATATACCTTATACATCAGAATAGGACATAGGCTACATTTTATCCCGGAAAGAGCAGATCACGCGGGCGGAGCCGCGAGCAAAAGCTAATTAAGAATATTTTTTTCACTCGGTAACCAGCATAAAGCATTAACTTGAATGTAGAAATAGCCCTTTTCTATGAAATGACTACTTGCCAATTAAAATTAATTGAAGTATCTCGGTGTGGTAAATCAATTAAAATATTCCATGTTCAACTTGTACAAACCCACAAAAGTTCTAAAGTTGTGTAGATGATTTATTTACAGTTTCTGATATTCCTTTCAGAAACTTCCTCAAAGCCAACTAAGATCGTAGTTTCCACCTCGAACACAAACTATAGTAACTATTTTACTCAATAGAACTATGTACATAATAGTACAATAATCATAAACATTGGATGGTATTCGATAAATTAATATAAAAAGATAATCTCTGATCAATCGTTTCATGTAATCCCAATATAATTGTTAACAGCATTATTTCATTTATCTTTGGTTAATCGATGTCATTAATTTCATAAGCTCACATTTTTTTTTATTTATTTAACTTTATCTATACATATAATAAAAATGTAACGGGTCGCTGTCTGTACATGGAAGATATATGAGAAAAAATGTTATAAGGGACGTTTATCAACCCAATAGCACCCCATACAATGATTTTTAGAATTTTTGTCTGTTTTTCTGTGCGTTTGTGCACGATGATCTCAGAAACGGCTTATCTGATTTAGACGTAGTTTTCACAAATATATTATTTTAAAAAAAGCCAATTTAAAGATATCCTTAACATAACGGCGCAGAACTTCACGCGGTCGCAGCCGCGAGCGAATGCTAGTATAATATATAAATGTATAAAGGCGGCCTTAATGCCAAAGGATGGATATATATCTTGCACCATATATTATATTACCTGTTGCCAGTAACCAGTTTAGTGTCAAAATAATTCAAATCTACTATTTAATGTCTGCTATAAGGTCTATTGCTTATGTGCCTTATTGAAAAAATTTGAAAAAAATGAAAAAGAAAGTTAACCGCGCACAAGTTTACTTAAAAAGTAGTTTTACCGCGCTATTACAAAGGACAGTAAGTATCGACTAGAAATAATGCAGAGCCTACTCAATATAATAAGATATGCTGAATCTAAAATCTTATTTCTGTTTAGATAGAAAATCATATTAACTAGTTTATCATTAGCGCGACAGAGTATTTGTACATTAAGGCTAGGTAAATCATTTATTTATTCTGTGACTTGTGTTCTTGGAAGCGTCTTAATAAGAGAGGCCATCCTGTCTCTAAGCCGGAATAACGCTAAGTAGAAATAAATAAATTCATGTGAGGTATAAAAACTATTATATAAATAATTTGCTTTCGTGAGACATTTATATCGATTGAACAGAAATTAATTATGTTAGCATCTGGTCACTTGGTAGTTAGATCGGCGGCGGCATGGAGAGCTATTGTGGGCGAGGGTGTCTCGATAATTCCTGGTTTAAAGTTTGGCGTAGAGTACCGAATAAAAAGAATAGATGTAATATAATGTACTCAATGTCCGAATGTGCATTGTACCGTGACGAATTTACCATCGAGTTAAATTTATTGTTTGTGTCTACAATAACATTAAACATTTTTGATAAATGCCGTATAATATGCAATCATATAATTGAAATGCGTTTTTGATATTTTATTTTTAGATTTCACTATGTGGGAAGTCCCTCGAATGTGAGAGACCGTCTGGGTTGATGTCACCGTTTTGGCTATTGCTGCTATTAGTGTGTAAGTACTGTTGTGTTTCGGTTTGACGGATATTGCTGGGCATTATGAGACTTAACATCTTATATCTCCTAGTTCAGTGCCATAAAGTGCTATTGTTGTAATTCAAAGGTGTAATTCAAACTTCTCTGTGGAGTTGCTTCTGTTTATGGGCAGGCGTGGCGCTTCCTAGCGGGCCACCTGTTCGTCTTGTTATTCAAGATAATATATATTTTTTAAATTTAGTTATATTTTTCTTATATTTATGTTTATCCGAAAATATAATTGACACTTCTAAAAGTCATTGTTGTTTATTTAAAACCATGACCCATCGCTGCACTGGTAAAGACTATTCCGGACGTTGATACTTAACAATAACAAATTAAAAAGTGGCGCCACAGAAGAACATTAACATGGTACAAAGGGGCGGTTGGTGCATATAACACCGGGCGGAACAAGCACTCGGAACATGAATGCCAACCGGCGTCGTTGGCGGCAGGGACGTCCGACTCTGCGGTCGCACCGACCCGGCTGCTGTTTGCCTTGAATTCGTAACTCGGGGGAACGAACGAAAATAACATAACGAGTCGGGCTTGTAATAACATTTGTCCTAATATATTACTATTGTGACGGCTCACAGCGTGCCGGATTTACGTACTACCGTGCGAACCGTCACCTTATTATTTATTAATATTAATGCGCTCTGTCTGCACACAAATTATTTTTCATTAGATATGCGAGCGAGACTTGCCGTCCTGGGACGTTAATATCGTATGTGAGCAAATCTTTGATGTTTTTTTTATATTAATCTTTGATGAAATATGAACGCGAGGACGGGGATGTTTGAAGTTGTTTATCATTATGTCATTACTCCTAATGTAGATTAATATACTTAGCTGTAATATAAAAATGTTACACACATATATAAACTCACGCCTGTATCCGGAGGGGTAGGCACAGGTGTAACTAGTGCTGCACCCACTTTCTTCGAGCTCATTGCCATAATGCGAACCTTTCCTGGCAATTCTTGTGTAATTTATTGAATTAAAAACTGAAACAAAAATTTATTAAAACTTTATTTGAATAAGCAGCAGGTAATAGTTTAACAAGGAGTGTTATAGACTGCGAAATCTGAGCCGTAACAAAACAAACCCCAAGAGTCCAATAAAGGTCACGGTCCACCTGTGTGCCAAATTTCATCCAAATCCGTTCAACCGTTAAGGCGTAACTAATAATTATCCAAATTCAGAAACTTACAAACATCCAACCTTTCACATTTTTATAAACAAAGTTAGTAAGTATGATCTGTAAAAAATAATGTTACTAGGTCCTAATCTCAGTTATGTAGGAGTCCGTCTAAATACATATCACCGCTTAGTCTGTTTCTGCCACCAAGCAGCAGTGTGTAAACACCATTGTGTTCCATTTTGAAGGACTAAAGCCAGTGAAATTACTAAGCATTTAGTAACAACATTCTGTGTCTCAAGATGACAAGGGCAGTGCAATGAAAAACGTTGTAACTCAAAGTTCTAACTGGTGTTGCTGATTATGATCAGGCGTGGCGCTTACCATCATATGAGCGATTCAGGCGTATGTTTAGTATTTATTATAAATACAAAGAACCATTTATACAGGCTGGCATGATTCTGGTGACTACCGATAAACTCGATGGGCCTTACTTATAATATTTAAACACTCTTTTGTCTTTCTCTGTCAATACGATGTATAAAAAGGCTAGAAAACGATGCAAACAGTGTTTAACTAACCAGACCATAAAAAACGTTACAGGTGTTGTTATTATCCCATTGTTTATCGGTGGTCGATGGATTCTGGGATCGCACTGCGCTTACCATCAGGTGTTGTGCAGTCACTTTGCCGTGCGCAGATAAAAAAGAAGCTTCCGTGGCAGCGGGCGAGTAGCCGGTTGTGAAGCGAGAGGCCGCGGGTTCGATCCCCGCACCGATACAAATGTTTGGGTGATCCACTAATATTTGTTCGGGGTCTGGGTGTTGTGAGACCAAAAAGTCTCTCGTAGTTCCTGATACCCACGACACAAGACTCGTATCTTACCGTGGGGTCAGGACTATGTATGTGACTGTTGGGTGTATTTATTTATTACAGTGAAACTTGGTTAAGTGGGACCTGGATAAGTGAGAAACCTCCATAAGTGGAACTAATGCTGAGGTCCCAACACTTAGGAACTGAATTACCCCTGTTAGTGAGACGAAGCAAACCTCTATATCTGGGATTCATTCTTTCGATTTATCATCATAGTTACCTCTATAAATGAGACAGCGAGTGAATTTTATATGCATAAACCTCTGTAACTGTGATAACATCGTTTTGTTTGTTTACTTACTTATTCTTATTCTACCTGAAATAACCTGTATTCTGACCTCTATTAACAGGACCCTTTGTAAATGAGACAGATATTTATTTATACCTGGATATCTGAGACACTGGGTAAGTGGAATACCTCTATAAGTGAAACAACATTGCAGGTCCTTTGATGTCTCACTTAACCAGGTTTCACTGTATTTAAGTTATAATTTGCAGCAAAAATCCCAGCGCAATAATTGTTAGTAGTAATGTGTTTTCGCAGAACGTGTATATAAACATTACAAATAGTGCGGTTATTGTCGGCCTGTATATTTTTAACAGTTTTGGCGCGCGCCGTCCGCTTTCATTGCATTTGCTTCCCACAGACAGGAATATTAAATTCCTCTGACATATTAAGCTAAGAATTGTAATTTAACATTACAATGTACCTTACGCTTTTATTTTATGAACACACTGGTGACCCGCGCCGGCTTCGCACAGGTAAAATATGTTTGTTACGACATCACATTACAAATCTTTGAATTTCTGGGATTTTCTGTACTATAATACGTATTTTTTAGTTATTTAATCAACCTTAACGGCTAAACGGCTTTAGATGAAACTTAGCAGATACGCTTCGTGTAAAGTAAGATTTCCGGACGCACAATTCTCTTCCTCTTCTCAGTCCCTATGAATTTTCTTTAAGGTCGGCAACGCGCCCACGATTCTTCCTGATATTGTGCATGCTGGTACTGGAGATTGCTTACTATCAGGTGACCCACTTGCTCGTTTCCCGATATCTGCTAATAAAAATGTTTCGTACTGTCAATGAAGTGCTAGAGGTCTAAAAAATGGCGTTTACGATATCATAGATTCAGGATACATTAGAGATGCATATGACGATTCGATTTTAATCAGGATCGATTCAAGTGTATATGATATAGCGATTTTCTGGTTACATTCAATTACAATAAATTATCAAACGGATCGATTCAAGAGTAGGACGAATCGAAAAGTCTGCAACGTATCCGTAAATATAAACTTATCTCGTACAATTTTTCTATGGTCAGGAACTAGGTACTGGTTATTGTAATTGTTAATACGAACTAAGCAAGCTCGACCGCAGATAAATGCCGACATTATTTAACTTGTCCGCCTTGTTTATGTCAGTTAGCACTTGATTGGTGTGAATTCTGAGCATTTAACAAAACATTATGCGGGTAGATAAAAAATAAGTTATTCGCGTTATTGGTCTCGTTGCAACTTATTGAGGCTGAGAATCGTGAGGTCTGTGATTCATTTCGCAGGTCGGGCAATTACAAGTTTTGAATCGAAAAATCATACATATATATTGCACGGGACGAAATTTGTGTCATAGACACACCCCTTATCATAACATCGGACGGAAATAGGTGAAATATGTATGGGTGCACCACTAGTTGCATCTCTACTTACCCTTTCGGAGATGAAGGCGTTGACTTATGTTCGTGTAGTGTTTATTCACAGCTGTAATATTAATTATTAATCCCCATGATTATCTTTTTTTTATGTGAATGAATGACAAAACTGACTAAGCGAGAAGCTCGCTCGCCTCATACGTATAACAGCAGCACTTTTTAGACAATTAATTTAACCCCAACTTTCTTTTAATGGGGCATGGTGTTAAATTATATGTCTCATAATGCCCAGTAAGTTCACTGCCTTCCATGCCCTTTAAATCGGAAATCACCGGTAGTTATATACATACTACATTTGACGGCCGAAATAAACAAAGCGGTGATAACTACAGAGGCGGTCTTTCATATACCTTAATAAAATTAGTCGTGAGTACCAGTTAATTTGCTTACATATTTGTCATTTGAGAAAAAAAGAGATAAATACATTACTTTACTAATGGATCCACCACTGCGAATTTTTAATCGATTTTACGAGTTTCAAGAGCATACGCTTGTATTTGAGAATCGATTAAGAGACACACGTCACACGGCGATACAAAAATCGACTAAAAAAATTGTACATCCCTAGGACATACTTGCTTACTTAACGACACAATGTGGTAATAACCTGACCCAACGATAATTAGAAAAACATCAATAAGGTCTTTTAGATTATCGTTTTGTTTTATTTGATTGATGTGACGAGACGAGCAAGCAGAAAGCACCACGCCTGCCCAAAAACAGCAGCAACACCACACAGAACTTTGAATTACAAAGCACTGCATGGCACTGAACTGCACTCGTCACCCCGATAAATAACATGTTAAGTCTCATAATGCCCAGTAGTTTCACTGGATACAATGTCCTTCAAACCGAAACACAACAGTGCTTACACACTATTGCTTGGCGGCAGAAATAGACAAAGAGGTGGTACCAAGCCTGTACGGCCTCTCGCATACGAGGGAACTACCGCCTTGTAAAATCAACTTTCAAACCCAAAAAACTGCATTCATATCGGTCCATTAGTTTAGACGCTACGAGGACACAGATAAAACACACGCACATATAGGTAGAGAAGGGGGTCAAAGTCTTACCCTTTTTATCGGGATTTAATAATGACTCAAACCATATGATAAAAAACTAGTTTCGCACATTTAGTAAATAAACATGCAACTAAATCGTTTGCCGGCGCGGCTCACGTTTCTATTTGTTTTCTTTTGTCGATACGAGCCGAGCATTCCCATAAACACGTTGTCGACATCAAACACTGCGTTCAGCGTTACTGAAGGGCCACATTAGCCCACACCGATAGCTTTACGTTCACTGCCGCACACGTCTATTAACCTCTATTGTCATTATCTATCTCTATATCTATCTATCTCTTCAGTCATCTTGTGTGGATCGCGTTCCAGGATCAGCTAGTGTTTATCCGGTTCTCTCTCGCTTGCATGACTTGATAGTTGGTTGAGGCACGTCCATCCTTCTATCCCTGTGTCCATAGCTGGTCCCCCGATTTGCTTCTTTGGAATTTGAAGATGCATTTATACAGGCCCACAAGATTCCGACCAATAATAAACTCATTGTTAGTCGGTGGTCACTGGTCTTTTTGGACTGCAATGCGCTTATTTTTTTTTATTTTTTTTTTTATTGCCTTGATAGGCAGACGAGCAAGCGGCCCGCCTGATGGTAAGCGGTCACCGCCGCTCATGGACATCGGCAATGCCAGGGGCACAGCCAAGCCGCTGCTTACCATCAAGTGCAGTACTTTGCCGGGCTTGGATCAAAAAAAGTAATTTCCTAGGATTCGATTATTCTCACAGACGTCAATTGAAACTATTCCATTGACCAATAACGGGCCACAAAGCATTCTTTGTATTCTATAACAGAGCATTATCTGACTCTGAGTATGAATGTTATTTATTGTATTTGATAATTGGATATTCGTTAATAATGCAGGCTGAACGGACGAACGGACGATAGCAGGCAGAATGCTGGCTATCCCTGTGTAAACTATAGCAGTGTGCTCAAGGACTGCCCCCAGTTGGAGTAGGACTATTGTAGCAATGGAGACAGAATTTGATACTGGTTTATTGAAGTGAGGTGTTGGTGAATTAGGTGGGTTGAGTCTATCGGCAGGACTATGGCACCAGCCTGCTCTATGTCAAAACATGGATAGAATAGGCAGGTGACATGCCAACTCAGGTAGGTAAGTTTTGAATGAGTGGCAGAGCCACGCAATAGACAGTTTTATCTACAGCATCAATGGGGCGACTCTTTCGGATCGTCATCACTGTCTCACAGAAAACCGACGCAAAGTAGCAGCTTGCTGCTGCGTTTCGTACGGTGACTAAGATATCCGGAGGTCTAAATCCCCCTCCCCTTCCCAATCCCCTTCCTTTAAATTCGACAACGCGCCCATGATTCTTCTGGTATTGTGCTTTATTTAGCATGTCCATGTAAACGTTACTTACAAAAAAATATCTGTATAAAAGAGCAAAATATAAAATTATCACGTTCTCCTAATATTATCTATCATGCATAACAATGTGGTTATTCCTAAAATGGAAGTCTTATGCGTTATTTGACGGTTATCGTTTAATCCCATATTGTGAAATTGGTCCTTAATTTAACTTATTTAGGTTCAAAATTTCATAAAGCTAAACGGGTGCAACAAAAAACGAGGTGGGCCGCCCAGTCGTTCCGCCAGATTTCATGCTCGCGTTAGTGCGAGATGAAATAAATAAATCTCACGCAATGTATTTGAATTTAATATACTGAGTGCACGAGCCAAGCTGAGCGCAGTCAGCGACCCCGATCATTTCTTTTGATCGTCTCCATAACATGCCACAATCGCGCCCCTAATAAATGTCCACGCATCGAAAACTCTAAAAATCATTCTGGCATACCTTACTTTTCCATAAAAACTAGAACGTTATATACTGAAACATTTTGGTTCAAAATAGATCTGCTGCTATTTACTTCAAAAATAAGTATAAATAAATACACCCTACAGTCCCACGCATAGTCCTAACCCCACACTAGGATCACCCGTAGCGTCAATATCAAGAATTATCAGGAACTTATGGTCCCATCATATCCAAACCCGAAATAAATATTTGTGGATCACTCAAATATTCATCTGGGTGCCGAGATAGAATCCGCAGCCTCTTCTTCCACAGACGGCTTCTTGCCCACTTAACCACGGAGGTTAGCAAAATAAAATATATCAAACTTAAGTAACAATGTCCGGATTAAAACGGCTTGAGTAATTACAAAATCCTTTAAGATTTTTAACCAAATTAGTTAACCACAGAGAACCGCTTAATGAAGATGAATTGAGTTTGTTCGTTACCTTCAAATTGAATATTGAAACCAAAGTTTTGTAAATTCATAACTCAGTGCTTACTCAATTGAAAATCAGACTAGGTGATACTTAGAAACGTTAGATTAATTGTAAGGGAACCTGTAACTCAGTTCTGCAGTTATGTTTCACGTCGCTGGTGTCAGTTTACTTATATACAAATAAATCCCCCGTCATCTATTGTTCTGTATTAAGCATAGTGTTGACTTATTTGGTACATTTTGCCTTTGTTTCGAACCTTTCCATTCGCCGTACATGGTGGCGTTACATTTGGCCACTTTAAACGTTGCTGGTGAACATAAAATTCAACCGAATTTGGTCTTATGACTAAGTTGGTGCATAAGTGCTTTACTACTCCACTAGTGTTTGAAAGGCTTGTATTTTGCATTGCCGTTATTTGTTCAGCTTGAGGCGGGTTTTCGTCAAATTACTTTACTACCTCAGCTATTACCTTTGGTTCATTTAATACCTTGTAATGGTTCCAGATTTGGTCGTGACTCGGGGCACTCATTTGTTTAATAGCATTTACATTTGAACAATAACTCAGTATTACAAGTTGACATAACAATACAAGAATTTAGGTAATTTAGCACCCTTTAGCATGTTCTATTAATACATTTTCGTTATGTTTATGAGCGTACGATATTAGTTTTCTTTGTTCAAAGTTTAGTGACTAATCTTTATTGCTGCGTATTTTAAGTAAAATTTTACAGATTTTAGTGTTATATTTTAGCTAGGAAGGTTAAGCTTTTAATATGTTTTTATATTAATAAGATACAATATTTTGTATGTTATATTATTATGAATGTTATGTGTCGATAAGATAGCATTATATAGATAAGCATTTTACATTTTACTAGCTCTCCCCCACAGTTTCACCGAGTCCATGTTACTGGCTGCTGTTCCACTCACACGGGTCGTAGAGGAGTGGATGTTAGAGAGCTATGAATCATTAACTCCACAAAACAAATATTATAGTTTGTATAATAACATTACAGGATACTTACTTCGTTATTTATTAAGCGAACTCTGCATTTGAAAAGTGCATTCCGATCGGGCGGCGTTCCAAATGCAGTTTTCGTTAGGGAAGAACGGATAAGAAACTGGCATATCTCATTTGATATAGCATACTTTACATTATAATAATTAACGCATAAATGCTTTTTGCTTTGTACCTACGTATACTACGGTAATTTATTTATAATTTATTGTACATCAAGAATATTTTGTACACAACAACAGTATAGCGAAATTAACTTAAAATTAATTTCGATTTCTACTCGCGGACTAGGCTCAACTGAACTACTCAATTACTGCCCGATGATAAGACACTCCCTAATGACAAGTTCAGCCGAGTCCAATCGTTTTCAACAAAAGACATGAATTAACTAAAGCTGTAAACTTTTTGTTGATAAGTTCGATTGAAAGTCTGTTCAGGTGGTTCCAATCGAATACGATTTAGCAATTGATCAATTAAATTAGAACCGTGTGAACACTTTTTTATATTTAGTGTTTATCATTCTACCTTAATCACCGTCTAATCATCTGATAATACAGATCACCCTCAAACGAACAAAATGAATGATGGTGCCTACAGTTTAAAGCGGGTTCATATGATACGATTTTAGGTCATCAACTGGCTTGATTCAACTAAAGCTCTTTTTGATATTGTCGGATAAAAGTCTGTTCAGACTGTTCAAATCGCATGCGAATTAGCAGTTGATCAACTAAAATCAAACCTCGTGAACCTGCTATTACAATACATCGCGCTATTGGCAAGTTCAATCCCGTGTCCGTATTCATGACATTCCGACATAAATAAAGATTGCTAAACATTTTTATTTATTATGGTTATATTTATTTAGTCTTCACAAGTAGAATTAGTGTATATATACCTAGTCATAAGCAGTCATTCGTATATTATATGGGCAAATATTATACATAGGTAATTAATATGTACCTAGTTATTAAATTATATCTAATTTAAATTATCTATACATAGCCGAATTTGATAGCCAAAAATTTCATATAATCTTGAGTTTCAACACTTATTAAACGATTGAGGTCTCACTTGTGAAATATTTGTTTAATTAAGGGTCGATTTATTAAAATTAAGTTAAAATTTAACCGCTAGATGATTAATGCTTATGCTTATATGTTGGTAGTATGATAATTTTGTTTTTCGCTGTTAAGACGCCATGGTCAGGGGGCCCTCGGGTAGCTGATCCACTTGACTACTATAAAGCTCATTTTCCGTGAGTAGCTTCGTTTCGATCATCATTCATTCTTATGACCTAGTTATCGATACCTATTGGAAGCCCCTCCTTCCAATAGGTATGATTACTAACCAGCTGATTTTTTTGTTTTTACTTAGTTAATATTTATATAATTTAACAGTCATATTGTCCTACAAATAAAATAATAAATTTTTGAGTATCATCAAATCGAAATATTCTATCCTTGCTACCTCTGTTAGCTACCACAATAGAGAATTTTCGCATAGGGAATTGTTGGTCGTCTCATCGAAACGAAGCTACTCACGGAAAATGAGCTTGATAGTAGTCAAGTGGTTCAGCTACCCGACGGCCCCCTGACCACCATCTGTAGACCTAGTACAAGTTTTGATAGTTTTCGAAAACGATGACAGTTTTTATTTACTCTCCGTACATCAAGCAGCAGTACCCACTAGTGGGAACTATGATGAATTAAAATCGATAGTATGAATAATTATACGAAATTTGTTGTCGAGCGATTCTTTACTCTTTTACAGTATGAATTACTAATTTGACACTGCGTCAATTGTAATTTTATACGTACTCGAAAACTATAAACGTATAACTCGTACTAGACCTACTGATAAATAACTTTCACTTGGAGATTGAAAAATCAACGCTGTATCTAGAATAGTCCCGTAAATGAGTGCGTTTAATTATTCGGCAGTGACTCGTCGGTGTACAGTCGGAAGTCCACGCATCACGGATGCAATGTTTACTGTCGGAACCGCACCGCTGCGCCTGCCGGCTGAACGACTGAACGCCCTCGCCCGTGCCGCGCCGCGCCGCACAACTGTTATTATTAATTATTTTTAAATTGTACGCACTACGCACCGATACGCTACGATAAAAAAATAGTACAGTATAGACATGTTTCTGTCTGTCAGAGTGTGACTTTTGTATTTGAATGTGTCGCATTTTAAAAATAGCATTTACTAAGAGGTGTATTTTATAAAATTGATGATATAAAATACCATAAAATAGGCATAATAGGCTTTAGAGACATGTTATTAAAAACTAGGCATAAATAACAATATTCGTAATATTGTAATAACGTTGGATGGTTGTAGAAACACAGACAAACGTAAGTAGGTACAATATAACTTATATTGGTTGAAATTAGACACTTCACCCAAATCCTCGCTCCCGTTCCTTATGTGTTAATTATTCCTTCCCTTGGTCGGCAACGCGTCCATGATCCTTCTGATATTGTGTGTCTTCATGGACGCTGGATATCACTTACCGCCAGCCGACCCACTCGTTGCCCAGCCTATGACTTATATTCTTTTAAGGTACTAACTAGCTTTTCCTCGCGGCTCCGCCCGCGTGATCTGCTTTTTCCGAGATAAAAAGTAGCCTATGTCCTATTCTGATATAAGCTATATTATTGCAAAGTTTCATTAAAATCCATCCAGTAGTTTTTACGTGAAAAAGTAACAAACATACATTTATTCTTACAAACTTTCGCGTTTATAATATTAGTAGGATAGGATAGTAGGATATAATATTAGTAGGATAAGGTACTAGATTTTACTCGCGCCCGCGCCCGCGTGATCTATTTTTTCCGGGATAAAAAGAAGCCTATGTTCATCAGGGATAATCTTGGATTCTAGTGGTGAAAGAATTTTTCAAATCGGTCCAGTAGTTTTTAAGTTTATTCGTTACATACAAAAATACAAATCTTTCCTCTTTATAATATTAGTGTAGATTAATGCATCTGACCACCAGCACGGTCATATCATACGTAACCTTTTTTTTTAATCGGCTATCCAAAGTACCTACTGAGGCCTTTTAACTTACTTGTGGTGGCCGGTGTTTATTTAAACATGCGTGCGTGGAAGCACAAAGAATCACTCACATCTGGATAATTTCCTTTATTCACAACACTAAGTATGCAATGTAAACGTAATAAATAAATAGTTGTATTTACTAAAACGATCGTAAAATATACCTCGTTAAAAAAATAATTGCGTGCGTATTACAAAAGATTTATTGGGTTACTTTGATGTATTGAGAATGGTAAACAGAAAGAAATAGCCGCGTAGGCGGCTTGCTAACGTTATATATAATTTATGCGAAATTAAAAAGAGTGTATTTTGATATCAATAAATGTATAACCTATAAAAAGATTGATTGACGGGAAGTGATAGGGATTACGGTATTGAGTTTGTTTCGGCATTTCTTCTCATGGCTAGCCACGAAATGCCGATAAAAGATAAATATATAAATAAATCTAGTATAAAATTATTGACATGTAAAAGTGATATTTATGATCCAATTTACAGAATAAATGATTTGAATTTGAATACAGAAATAAGTCGTAAATTAGATATTAGCTAGGTACAGCTTATTTTTCTATTTTTTTTTCATTTGCTCATTCAATATATTTTGTAATTATTATTCTTTGCTTTTTTTATGCACCTACCTTGTCTATCTCTGCACCATTCTAAAGTTGACTGGTAGAGAATGCCTCTGGCATTAAGTCCGCCTATATACATATTTTGTATATAAAGTGCAAATAAATAGATTTGTGATTTTTTGAAATTATGTGTGTATTCATTGTTAATTATCGCTCGCTTTAAATATGCAGGAAAATTGTTCTTTCTTTCTGCCTAGCGTTATTCCGGTTTGATGCCCGGGTCTGGTTCCCATAACCTTTAACCTTCCAACCTGCCCTCTGATTCCCATAACCTTTGCTGGTATTCATAGCCGCCCGGATAGCGACCACCGTACACATGGTGTTAAAACCTGCCATATTGATCCACTCACCTTGTGTGGATCGCGTTCCAGGATCATCTAGTGTATATCCGGTTCTCCCGACGGGCTTGCGACGGGACGTGATGGTTAATTGGGGCGGATATAGGGGTACATTCTACAAGAATCCCCTGTGCCTGCATCAGATTCCACCTGTCCTGCCGCAGACTCCTCGATTTGCTTCTTGGCTCTTCGGAGTGTAAAGAATCATTTATACAGGCCGGTATGATTCTGGTGACCACCGCTAAGCTCATTGTTTGCTCATTGGACTGTATTGCGCTTAACTTCAGGGTTAGTACAGACACATTGTCATGCTCGGATAAAAAAAACAACCTGCAACGGGAACTCATCTCATAATGTCTAATAATTTCACAGACCACAATGTACCTTAAACCGAAACAAACAGATATTAAAATAACAGACCGGAACAAATCAATAGCCAAATAGTTTTGATGTTGGTTTTATGTTAAAAACAATAACAAGTAATATGATTCGTATTTTTTGTAAAAACCCATCAAGCCTCCTCAGCTACAGATCTGTCAAAGTAATAGATATAATTCTCTAAAAACAATACCGTCCTTCTAGGGTTGTCGGGTTGGCAAAGTAATAGACATAATTCTCTAAAAACAATACCGTCCTTCTAGGGTTGTCGGGTTGGCAAAGTAATAGACATAATTCTCTAAAAACAATCCCGTCCTTCTAGGGTTGTCGGGTTGGCAAAGTAATAGACATAATTCTCTAAAAACAATACCGTCCTTCTAGGGTTGTCGGGTTGGCAAAGTAATAGACATAATTCTCTAAAAACAATACCGTCCTTCTAGGGTTGTCGGGTTGGCAAAGTAATAGACATAATTCTCTAAAAACAATCCCGTCCTTCTAGGGCTGTCGGGTAAAAATGAAAGATTACCGACGACGCGCATTCGCAGTCGCACACTACTGTATTATGTTCGCAAATAAAATCCTCTCCGAAACGATGAGTGAATAAGATGGGTAATAAAGAAGAATGGAAATGATGCAGAACATGTGTTGATTAATGTAATATGTCTGTGTACCTACTTGTTTATTCCTGCTTGATGGTGGACAGTGATAAATTTAGACTATTTTTCCTCGACCTTTATTTTACCGATGGAACTAAATATTTAATAGACCCACTTATCTCAAATCTTGTTTACAATTTCTTTATTACTCGCATGTAAGATGCTTGAGATCATCGAAGAACTTAATACCGAAAATTCCACACCTACCACAACATTTATGGATAATTTATGGAGTGGACACACACTATAGACAGTTTGGTCTACAGCATGAATGGGCTTCTTTTTAGTATTGTGAGCGTATATGAGCAGTGGAGATCACTTACCATTAGGTGACCCACTTGCTCGTTTGCCGGCCTTTGCTATAAAATAAAAAATTGGTGTGTGTCGTGGGACACCAGGTAGGAACGAAGTTCCTTCGGCTAATGTAGAATCGACACAAATTGCAAAAAATTCAAATTATCAACTAAAATAACAAAATATGTCTCTTTATTTTTGTTTGACAACATAAAATTACATAGAAATAGAATAGAAAAATAGAAATAAAAACTTATTAATTTAGACTTAGACTGGCTACTAAACGGTGGACGGCCGTGTTCTATAATCAAAAATTCAAATTCAAATTTCAAACCGCGTCTACATTTCCAAATGTCATAAGTGTCACACCCATCTGTTTTATTAACGGAATTTCGACTTTAACTTTGTGTGCTAGATATCAAACTGGTTATGCGACTGTCGCGCCTGCACACGTCTCATTTAACGCTTTTATTCCACGCATTTTTCTTACGGTTTTACTATCACATTTTTTTCAGTTCGGTCACGCAGCGAAATCCCTATCCCCTCCAAGCCTGCCGTAAGGAACTTCGTTCCAAAAAACCCTTCACCATATCGGCGAATAGGTTGTGGAATACATACGTTGCTAATATCCATTTGACAGCTTCCGTAGCGCAGCGGGCGAGTAGCCGGCTACGAAGCAAGAGGCCGTGGCTTCGATTCCCGCACAGAGAGAAATGTTTGTGTGATCCACAAATGTTTGTTTCGGGTTTGGGAGTTGTGGGGCCCCAAGTGCCTCGAAGTTTCTGATACCCACGATACAGGTTCAACCTGGGGTCAGGAAGGTGCCAATTTAAAGATATCGATAATGTAACAGTGCAGAACTTCACGCGGGCGGAGCCGCGAGGGAATTCTAGTATACAATATTTATTGAATAGGTTTGCTGAGTGTACGCCCTAGGCCACGACCCTTTTCATCTCTTTCTCTTATCTCCATCCCATGGTTGACTATAAGAGATTGTCTTGAGCGATAAATGATATTTTTTTACAATTATGAGTTTATTACATGTTATATTATGTTCTAGTATATACTAAATAATAAAAAAAATGCGGTTCAGATGACGACTACAAAAGGAGCTATTCCGGCGGTTAATACACAATATTTATTGTAAATTATAGTATCAGTATCTTATAATAAATAAATAAATACCCCCAAAAGTCACACACATCATGGACATGTTACTCATTCGATAGAAAAGAAAATGCTTTGTTATGTCCCAGCAATGCAATTAGTTTGGTACTAGAGAGAATCAAATATTTATATTATACACTAGTTTTTCCTCGCGGCTCCGCCCGCGTTATCTGCTTTTCCGGGATAAAAACTAGCCTATGTTACTCAGTGATAATGTAGCTTTCTAACGGCTAAAGAATTTTTCAAATCGGTCCAGTAGTTATTAAGATATTCGTTACATACAAAAATACAAATCTTTCCTCTTTATCTATACTTATAAAATAACATGTCCTGACTGACTGACTGATTCATCATCGCCGAGCGCAAACTATCAAGGCTACAAGCATGAAATTCGGACTGTATATTCATTTTGTTATATAGGCACCCACTAAGAAAGGATTTTAGAAAATTCCACCCCAAAGGGGTCAAAATAGGGTATGATAATATGTATGAAAGTCCGTCATTTTGAAAGTTACATAAACAAAATTTTGTATTTCGGTTATTGACGTAAAACAACTAAACACGTGTTTCAGGAATTTTGGAAATTTTAGTTAATAAGAGATGAAAAGGGGGGTGAAGTTAGTGCGAAAGTGAGTTTGTTTGTTACGCTTTCACGCCTAAATCACTGAACCGATTTTGATGAATTTATTTGCAGGGATAGATGGGACCCTGGAGACGGTTACAGGCTACTTTTATCCCGGAAAATGCTGTTCACACGGGCGGAGCCTCGAGCAAAAGCTAGTAATATTATATTATTAGTGTTGACTAATCATTGCTTAGATTTGACCATTTCATTCTGTAACTCGTCGTATATCAGTGCGGGAATCAAACACATGGCCTCTCACTTCGCACTTCCATTATACTTTATTTAGATTTTACTAAAAATTTAAAATATTGCCAAATGGGTCAGCCGTTCTAACTAAAGTGACGGCATTACCAATTTCACCCTTTTATAGACAAATAAAAATGGAATGGAATGGAGGCCACGTACTGGCAAGCGCAGCGTTGGACGTCCACCTACAAGGTGGACAGACGACCTGATAAAGGTCGCAGGAAGTCGCTGGATGCAGGCCGCTTCCAATAGCTCGGTCTGGAAATCTTTGGGAGAGGCCTATGTTCAGCAGTCGACGTCTTGTGGCTGATGATGATGTTGATGAGAGGTAAATAAGTTGTTATAACTCGAAAGCTACTACACAAAAAAACATGCGTAGGCCGTTAAGGTACGAAAAACAAAGTAAACAATCCCTTGCAACGTTTTCTAGTTTTTCATACAAAACACTTTAAGAACAATCAAACAAATGAAAGGGTGTTGATCACGTGTATGAGCTAAGTTCCTTTTGTGTTCTTTGCACGGAAAAATATAATAGAAAGCGCAAACAACAACATGCATAACAAACAATGTAAACAAATGTACTTACACAATTGCGTTGATTGCATTTGTTTCAAATTTTGGTCGATTGTCGACCACAGGTGATGAGTATATTAGTTAAAATAAAATAAACAGCTTTTTTATGTGTTTGTGGGTTAGTACATGCTTATCTCCGCGATTGCTGATGTACCTTGTTGTCAGTGAGTTATGTTTGGCTGAAAACTTTCTTTTTTTCTACCGGACATTTTCGTTAGTGCCAGTATCCGTCTTCCTACTTCGACGCTGTCATTTTAGCTGGTCTTATATTGGCTCTTATGTCTCCTAATATTAAATCATAGTATATTTTTTAATATATTCCGGGTACGATCTGGTGCAGACGTTTGCATCTGACATACTCCTACGGTTGCCTCAAAACGTGACCAAACCACTTTAGGGGACATTCTTGGAGTTTATCTTCACAGACTCCAAGGCTGCCGCGGATGTACTCGTCACGTATACGATCTGTCAAGTAACGTTGCACATCCACCGAAGAGTTTTCTTCGCGACGTGGATTTCCTTGACATGACGCTGAAATTAAATCGACTGAAATAAAAAAAACTAAAAAAAATATTATCCGAGCACTGCAAAGCAACTGCACTACATCTGATGATAAGCGAAATGCTGTCCAAAGAAACCAGCGACCACCAACAAATAATGAGTTTATCGGTGGTCACCAGAATCATGCCGGCCTGTATAAATGCTTCTTCACACCTCGAATAGGGAAGAAGCAAAGAGTTGCCTGCGACACGACAGGCGAATTGCCGATGCAGGCACAGGAATACAAAGATGTAACCCCAATCCCCATCCTTGCCCCAACCAGCCATAAAGTCCTGTCGCAAGCCCCTCGGGAGAACCGGATATACACTGGTTGATCCTGGAACGCGCTCTACATAAAGTGTGTAGTATGTATGTACTGTAGACAAACTGTCTACAGCGTGGCTTTATCACTCAAAAAATTAAAAGAATTTACAATATATCGTTGTATGTCCTAAAAAGAAGATTAAAGCCTATGTAATTAGAATATATACAAGCAGAAATATATTTAATAGATTGCGGACTTCGAAAGAGCTAAAACTAATTCATGCATATTTTATTCAGTTTTATTCGAATACATTTATGATAAAAAAAATGTATCGGATCCAATAAAATTATAATAGCACGTATCGCATGACTTCCACCAATTTTTCTTAATAAAATTAAAGCGTAAAAATATTCTTAATTGGAATTGCTAGTGACCAATTTGAGATGGATCCAATATGTCGGAATTTAATAGAACACTTAAATATTTACGAAAAAATGAAGATATGAATGAATCGATTTATTTATAAATACTACAAGATGGTGGGTTCCTCGTATGCGAGAGGCCTCCTGCGTTGGTGCGACTACTTTTTCTATTTCTGCCGCCAAGCAACAGTGTGTAAGCACTGTTGTGTTTCGATTTGAGGGATATTGAAGCCAGTGAAATTACTGGGCATTGTGAGACTTAACGTCTTATGTCTCGGGGTGACGAGCGCAGTTCAGTGCCATGCGGTGTTTTGTAATTCAACGTTCTGTGTGTTGTTGCTTCTGTTGCTCGTCTCGTTATTCAATCAAATCAAATAAAACAAAAAGAAAATATATTTTCACACATCACACATTCATGAAATCCTAAACATAACCATTATTCCACAACAAGCCCGGTATCGATCGCACACGAGATAGCATTTTTGAGACGGTAATCCGGCACGTTGGAGGCGAGGGAGGGCGATCCTCGTCGCCGAGTACGTGACACCCAGTTTTAGAAGTGGTTAAATCCGTGGCTGATGAATGCATCTCGCCCCGGCTCGGTGGCCGCGCGTCATCTGTTATGGTGCTGCCACACCGATGTTATAAAATGTTTACAAACATTTTCTAACATTAAATCTAACATTTTATAACATTTCTTAACATTTTCTAACATTGTCTAACATTTTATAACATTTGAAAACATGACATCGGCCCTTCTTCTTTGACGGCTTCTTTGACGACGCCGCTCTCAAAAGTACCGCCGCCCGCTGTTAAAAAATGTTCAAAAATGTTACAAAATGTTACAAATTGTTAAGAAATGTTAATTAAATGTTGCTGCCACACCGGTGTTATAAAATGTTATATAACATTTTCTAACACCGGTGTGGCAGCACCATTACTACTATCGCACGACGCGACCCCACCGCCCGCGCCACTGCGACGTAAAAATTCCCCCCGACACACCACTTGATTAATGTTTAAAAACCCCAATTAAGCGCATACTCGAATTTACTATAGTAACAGCCGGACTCGATTTGAATTTAGAATTTTGAAGGGTCTTAGTTGTCCTTCAATAATTAAAAATTCCGACGTCGATTAGAAATTTTCATTAACTATATTTGGGAACCATTTTTATTACAATCATCGCTATTAAACCAGTTTGGAAACAAAAGTCATTCAAGTAATTAAATTATAAGTAAATACATAACACCCAACAGTCACACACATACCCCACAGTAAGATACGAGTCTTGTGTCGTGGGTATCAGGAACTACGATATTTATAATTAATAATATATAGATATAATTAATTCGATAAGGCGCAAGTTTATTATTCAAAGAGGTGCTATGATGTTATACATTCACAGAGAGACAAAGGGGTCAAATGTATAACACCCCTCCTTGTCGGGGGTAAAAAATAGGGGTGAACATCAATAATATGATATATATTCAATATAATATATAATAATGTAGATTTCTAGACAAAGTCATGTAGTCATTGTCTGATATACGCACTCACTACCAACACGATTGTTTAGTTGGCCCAGTGTGCGCGCTAGCGGTCCATCCCGACCCTACTATCGGCCAATATGAAAAAGATATCTATTAGGTTAAACTTCAATTAGTGGATTAATCTTACTCGAATATTATGACACAGGCTTTAATGAATGTTACAAGTTATTCGTTGTCAGTTGTGACGCGTGACCAAATATGTACTGAGCTGTACATACAATTACACATTAATAACGAATCCATTTGTATGATTACATTCTATAACCATCGGTGTCATCGGTGTCAAGGTCGCACTAGGGCATAAACATTTTAATTTACTTTCAAGAAGAGTATTTAAAAAACAGAGTGTGAGGTTTTAAGGCAGTATTATCAACTACGTTATTCTGATATACCTAATAGAGTAGTTTCCTATGTTGAATCATCATCATCAGCCAAAGGACGTCTACTTAGAATATATATATATATATATATATATATATATATATATATATATATATATATATATATAATATGTCTGAATATAGGCTTCCCCCAAAGATTTCCAGACTGACCTGTTGGAAGCGGCCTGCTTCCAGCGACTTCCTGCGACCTTTATCAGGTCGTCTGTCCACCTTGTAGGCGGACGTCAAACGCTGCGCTTGCCAGTACGTGGCCTCCATTCCAGAACCTTTCTGCCCCATCGGTTATCGGTTCTGCGAGCTATGAGGCCTATGATAATACTAAATGTTGAATATTAAACATTATTTTATACGCATTAGAAAATGATACAAAAAGAAACCCTTTTAGAAGACAAACTGACTAGAGCGTAGCTCTACCACTTTGCGGTACATACGTACATTACATATATACGGGTCGATTGAAGACCTTTATAAGCCGATTTAATGGTCTCTTAAAAACTGATGCCAAATGGTTGTTATACTAAATGCACAACTGCCTATCCCTCGATTATACAGCCATGATGCTATATCACATAAACATATAATTATGTTACCCCAAAAAATCTCAATATTACTTCTGAAATAATAATGAATTTTGCGCATACCGCAATTTATTTCGTAGTTCTGGATCGGTCTTCGTGTTAATTTCTCACGGCTTGGTGACTTGCTTACTTTTTGTAGATAGTAATTCAATGAATGAGAAAGGATCTGAGAAATACGTAAATTACACTTATCTGACAAAATTCTGTTTTAAAATTGCAATGCCGATGAATGCTGCTGTAAATGTTTGCACTAAAGGTGTACTACTCTAATAATTTTCATTGTTATGATGCTTTTGTGCACGTTACTTTACAGATAGATGGATAATTCTTTATTGTAAAGCATTTTCATATGATTGCCAAGATAAAATAAAACACCATGTTTAATAACAAGCTATTATCACAACAAAGTTAATTACGATAAATGTAATACAATGTAACATAACAAGTCCTTTTTTTATTTGGTTGAATGACGAGTCGAGCAAGGCACTCGCCCGATAGTAAACGCCACGCCTGCCTATAAACAGAAACAACACTTCACAGAAGTTTGAAATACAAAGCAGTGCATGGCACTGAACTGCGCTTGTCACCCCGAGACATAAGATGTTAAGTCTCCTAATGCCCTGTAATTTCACTGGCTTCAATGTCCTTCAAACCGAAACACAACAGTACTTACTCACTGTGGCTTTGTGGCAGAAATAAACAAAGCGGTGGTACCAACCCAGACGGCCACTTGCATACGAGGGACCTACCACCTTGTAAGTTAATACTAATTAAGTATGTTATATGTTATTGATTTTATAATCATGGTTGGTTTTTGGGGGTCTTAAGGAAAAGTATTTTGTGTTTTGTGTGTGTCGTGAGTCAGGCAATAGCGATACATCCTCGTTCAAAAAAGTCGGAGAAAATCTTTTGATGTCTGTTATTTTTTACCTTAGCAGGCAGAGTGAAATGTTTTGGAAAAAAGATATACTTAAAACACGATTTAATGGCAGGTACTTACGTCATATGTTCCCAAAATAACATTGTTATTACGTCTCTCTATTAAAGCAATATGTAATGGATGATTCAAATTATAGAGTATTAGAAGCTCACATAAAGCAGCATGAAAGCAGTGATAGCTCAGCGGGGATTGGTACGGACTGTCGAGACGAAAGTCGCAGGTTCGAAACCAGCCCCAAGAGCATACACCTCTGACTTTTCTAAGTCACGTGTATATTAATTGTTAGTTATGGCTTTAACGGTGAAGGAAACATCGTGAGGAAACCTGCATACCTGAGAACTCGATAAGTTTTTTCGAAGGTATGTGAAGTCTGCCAACCCGCATTAGGCCAGCGTGGTGGGCTAAGGTCTAACCCCTCTCATTCAGTAGAGGAGGCCCGTGCCTAGCAGTGGGACAAGTATAATACAGGGCTAGTAAAAAAAAAAAAAAGAAGCTCACGCTTGTTTCCCCGCCAAGGGGTAGACCAAGGTCCAATTTGTGCATTAATAATTTGCCAAGCGTATTGTCCTGTATAGTCTATAGATAAATATCATATTGGCTTCAATTTATAGCCCTCTGACATTCAAATACAAAAATAAAACCAATATATAATGATTTATTCGCGAAGGATAATATTTTCTTATTCTTCTTCCACCTGCTCTGATCCCACTCGCAGTGGAGTCGGTGCAACATGCTTTTTAACACATGTTACGGAAAGATTTGGTTTGTAGTTTTACGCCTGGTCGCTTGCCTGATGTCAGCCTCTCTAGGGAGAAAACTATAAAAATAAAAACAAAAAAAAATATTTATGTATCACACAAACATTTGTTTTGATGCAGGAAAAGAAACCGCGGACTTTCGCATCACAGCCGGCTACTCACCCACTGCTTAGGCTCTTAAGAAGAATAATATTATGGATAGTAAATATTTACAACAAACAAATGAATTGAACCGCGATTGGACCGTCGCGTCGCCCGCCGCAACAGATGCATTGTCTACATCATACAGTTTAATTAAATTCAGTAGAGAGGTACTATGTCTCTTGAATTACACAATCTTGATTATTCCAGTAGTCAGGTAATTAACTATTGCACCATTGTTAACTCGATTCAACTGTTCCCTGGCACTAGCTACTTATGAAACACGGTACGAATTGGCCAAATACGGTATATCTGAATGTACGTAAAATCTATGACTGGTATAGCCTAGCTGAATGCGCATGAATGCTGTAGACTGTCTACAGCGTGGCTTATCATCAAATTTAATTTGATCACTTAGTCATAGGATAAAAGTAACACAGTTTACCGAGATTATTTCCATTTTGTGATGTGATGGATGTGCTCATCGCCGTAGAGTTTCGGAAGGTAGGAAAAACTAACTTGGATTAGTGTTAAGGTGAAGTCTCGCTTATAATTAATGGGATAATTTATTTAAATTACCTAATAACTTTCCTGGCGCAGAATATTATTCAAACAGGTTGGGCATATTTTTTCAGCGAGTTTACCATTTGTTTTGAGTGAAGGGATGAAATTATGTAATAAGGCGCCGTTATCTACTATTTCGGGGTAGTCGTAGACTATGGATAATATAATAGATCAAGCAAATACCTTTTTTATAGCATAGGCCGGCAAACGCGCAAGTGGATCACCTAATGGTAAATTATGTCCACCACACATGTTGTCGACCTTAAAGGAAAGGGATAATTAGGGATTGGGAAGGGGATTTGTCGGATTTCTGTGAGACGGTGGTAACCCGATCGAGCCGGCCCACTCATGCTGTAGACAAAACTGTCTACAGCGTTGCTCTACCACTCGAATACTTACTGTAATGTATATGGAACCAAGCGTGCAATATGTTATTACGTACACTTACGTAGTGCATGTAGACATTTTATTAATCTTTAAAAAGTCGCGGTGCGATTGCTATTTTTCGTTGTATACCTTTTAACTTCTCAGTTATATAGGATTCCTCAAGATGTTTCTTCGCTGTTAAAGCAGACGATAATTAACAATAAATACACACATCATTTAGAAAAGTCAGAGGTACATGCTCTTGGGGCTGGTTTCGAACCTGCAACTGCCACTGCCCGTTGAGCTATCGCTGCTTCATATACGGGATCATCACGGTGAAAAACTTATTCAAATAAAAAACAATTATGCAAATTGGAGCCTATTTCAAATGATACTAATTTAAACGGATTTTATCCCGTTTTTTATTTTAATTTTGGTCCCGACACTTCGAAAGCTTTACAGCCTTCGTGGTCACGGGATGGACTCACCCGAAGTCACATATTTGCCGAAGGTATGCGTGAACATACATAAAACATTTAAACAGAGGAATTGAGAACCTTCTTTTTAAGACGGTTGATAAATACCCATTATTTGTTGGTGCATTGCGCAAAAAGTTAGCACGCGATATTATAATATGTAATAGATGTCATATCTATTATATTAACTGTTATCTGTGATGAAACTGAATTATTCCAATTGATAGCGTGTATCGAATTTAAACTTCCTTTTCAGTATTTCAGTTTTTACTATTTTTAGCCCTTGTTTTATTGCCACATCGAACTATTGTTACTTTTTTTTACTAGCCCTGTATTATATACGTCCCACTGCTAGGCAGGGGCCTCCTCTACTGAATGAGAGGGATTAGACTTTAGTCCACCATGCTGGCCTAATGCGGGTTGGCAGACTTCACATACCTTCGAAAGATCTTATCGAGTTCTCAGGTATGCAAGTTTCCTCACGATTTTTCCGTCACCGTTAAAGCAAGCGATAATTAACAATTGATATACACGTAACTTAGAATAGTCAGAGGTGTATGCTCTTGGGGCTGGTTTCGAACCTGCGACTTCCGTCTACGCAGTCCATACCACTCCCCGCCGAGCTATCTTACTCTCTTATCTTATTTGTTACTTACCAAATAAATTTTGCACGTATAAGTACCATACATCAAACTCTATACCTTTGGATAACACACACACGCACACACACACACAGTCATTGTACTCGTACTTATATAAACATATCTGCAAGAATAAGTTGAATAATCTATATTTGTGTGTTCCGCGGCTGTAGGCTTCGCGAATATTTATTTCGGTTCAGGGTGTTGTGAGACCATAATCCCACGTAGTTAATGCGGGCCGCGCTACAAATCTTGCAGTCAGTACCAGTAGCGTAGCGAGGGGGATGCGGTTTGCCCCGGGTTTCCCCGGTTTTGGGGTGACACCTGACTTGAAATAACCCGAAATATATACTTAAAAATTGGGAACCGCCTCCTTTTTGAAATAGGTTAAAAAAATTAAAAAATATATGTGGTGAAGCAAATTATTTCAATGATTTTATATATGGAATATCATATTTACATCAATTTCGTTCGCGAACAGACACTAATTCCTCATAGTACAACACTACGCCGCTCTAGCGCCGCGCGATTTACCCGCTGGCTTCGAGACCGGGTCTCCGCCGCTCCCGCGTCGCCGCCGCCACCGCCCCGCACCCGCTGACTTCGAGTCCGCAGCCTTAGTTTTTAAGTTGGATGTATCTATTTAATGTTTATTCTTACTTGTTACAGATCAGTAACAGCAATGATGGTAGCAAGGATTCTTTGCGGACAGAATCAGCAGTGTTTTCTGGTGCATTGATTGGTGCGAGCACTCGAAGCATGGCGGCCGCACACTCCAACATCAGGGTCTGCCTGCTCATTGTTATGCTGATGAATAAAGGTATAGATGAGTTTTTAAAGTCAATTAATAAGTAATTTGAGAGGCCACTGTACTGGAGTGGGATGTGGTTTGATTTTTACAGACATTTTGTTACTAATATTTTGACAGTAAACTTACGATATCCTTCTTCGGTGCATAAGTTACGGCCTTGGCATGAACTCCCGGCTTCTTATCAGATATTTACAAAGGTATTTACAAGGTGGTAGGTCCCTCGTATGCGAGAGACCGTCTGGGTTGGTACCACCGCTTTATCCATTTCTGCCGCCAAGCAACAGTATGTAAGCACTGTTGTGTTTAACATTTTATACCCATGCCAAGAAAAGTGCTCAACGCCGCTAAAGAAGTTTTCACTTCAAAAAAGGTATGCAAGTTTACTCACGATGTTTCTTTCACCATTAATGCAAGCGATACAAAGAATACATATATATGTAAGTTATAAAAGTCAGAGGTGAATGCTTTTAGGGCTGGTTATAAATTGCGAATTTTGTTTCGCCAGTCCATACCACTACTACATGACTTATCACTATGACATTTACACATAATGTTTTGTGCTTCGTGTAACACAAATCCATCATATTGGTATTTAGTTACTGCCTTTCAACCAGCAATTAGGGTTGCCGGGCTTTTAAAAACCGGACGATAATGAAGCATATCCAAGAAGAATAAAAAGTAGTGCACTGTAATTTAAACTAGTGAGTTTCAGGAGTCTAAAACACGAGTATAATTAAGCTATAGGAGTGTAAAAATCCTAGATATGGCAACCCTACTGGAAACAGAAATAACTTCATAAAAGCAACTATATTTAAATGCACTTTGTTACTCCATTACCAGGTAGCACCTTCACGATTTGTTAGTAAATACAAACAAATTGTAGTAGCCAACAGCGCTGTATAATCGCACCAAAGCTTTATAGCCACGGTACCGTCGATTAGAGGCATATAAAAGTCATTACCATGCAATTATGCCGGATAATAGTTCTTGTAGACAGTGTTTACAGCAACCACTTTGGAGAAATAGTTTTAAAACAGTACCTTATACACTGTGTATCAAATTAATAAAGTATGGTCGTATTATGCATCTCTTTAATGGTGGCCATGAATGGATGCTCAAATTTTGTTTAGACGCTTTTCTCCAAGTGCTATCATATCCATGTATTTTCAGCGATTATTTTATAGTCTAGATACTAGATTATGATTAATAAGATTTTGAATCCAACTTTTTTTACCAATCAAATGAAAAAAATCTTTTTCTAAACCAGAAAATATTTTGAAAAAAGGTAAACAAACAACAAACAAAATAAGTGTTCATGTCTTATAAACTAAATTATCATTTATTTTTCGTTCACGTTGGTATTACATTTGCTTTGAAATGAGAATTCTCAGAAAAACCATACAAAAAAAAACCATTGCCATAAAACGGAACTTCATAGTTAAGACGAAAATACTATTTTTGAAATCCAGCTGTGGCGTAACGAATGAACATGTAACACAGAGTAGGAAATGCGAAATGCAGTATTATTTTTTTATTTGAGCTCGGCAAAGTGACTGCACTACACCTGATGGTAAGCGTAGTGCAATCCAAAAAACCAGCGACCACCAACAAACTATGAGTTTATCGGTGGTCACCAGACTCATGCCGGCCTGTATATTATATGCTTCTTCCCTCGAGAGTATAGAGTAGAGTAATATGGTTATCAAAAGAAGTTTAATATACTATCGCAAAAAAATCACAAACTACCCCTCAAAATATACTTTAGCGTGGAAACACTCCTTATTTTGAGTACAATACATACGCACTTACGCCCGGAATCGCCGACGGGGTAGGCAGAGGTGCATCCAGTACGACTACATTTCGCCGGGCACAATTCTAGACTCCGAGCTGATACTGAGCATTTCGTAATGGAAAAGCCCAATATCACTTTTACTCGACCTGGGGATCGAACCCGAGACCTCAGCATAGCAGTCGTACCGCGTGCGCAATACAACTGCGCCATCGAGGCAGTCACCGAGTATTTAACATTGTTTATACAAAATATTAACCTAACCTATTTAAATTTATTGTTTCAACGATAAATCTTAGAAAACCTTCAGAACTGCTAACTTTAAATTCGAAGTTCTATGAATTTATCAACCACTAGCTTTTCCTCGCAGCTCCGCCCGCGTGATCTGCTTTTTCCGGGATAAAAAGTAAAGTAGCCTTTGTTACTCAGTGATAATTTAGCTTTCTAACTGCAAAAGAATTTTTGAAATCGGTCCAGTAGTTTTTAAGTTTATTCGTACATACAAAAATAAAAAAATTTCCTCTTTATAATATTAGTGTAAATAATATCCATTATGTTTTAAATCGTAGTTAGACTTCCTCTTAAAAACCTATTAACATCGTGTTCGAGGATGCAATTCATATGAAATGGTTTCAATAATTTTACTAATATTATAAATGTGAAAGTTTGTTTGTTTAGATGTTTGTCCGTCAATCACGCTGAAACTACTGAGCGGATTTTGATGAAATTTGGTATACAGACAGGGTATGAGCTGACTTGGTGATTGGATACTTTTTATCCCGGAAAAAGCAGATCACGCGGGCGGATCCGCGAGCAAAAGCTAGTATCCAATAAAGTTTAAAATATTCTACTTTAGCACATATAGAGATGTATAGTCGCGATGTATATTTATTATTTAGCTTCTAAAACATAGTGTATAATCGGAAGTTCCTAGTATTCCCGATGCAGGTTTTAACCGTCTAGCCAAGCTATTTACAAAAATAATCATTAAATATTCAACGTCCAGATCCGACACAACGTATTTTTTTTTCGATTCCTTCGATTCAATAAATACGTGTTGCTGAAGCTGAGGTTGAATTGTTGTTATTGTTTAAAAAAACACACGTTTCGTAGAACAATTATATTATTAAGACAGTGTTGGATTATTCTGAACTATTATTATTTAGAACTGCGACGGACAATGTAGTCGTCAGCCTTATTGGCGCAGTGGGCGTGTAGCGAAAGTGAATTCACTTTCGCATTTATAATACGTATACATACTGTCGGTCGGTCTGGAAATCTTTGGGGGAGGCCTATGTTCAGCAGTGGACGTCTTCTGGCTGATGATGATGATGATGATGATGATATATACTCACTTCGTAGCCGGCTACACGCCCACTGCGCCAATAAGGCTGACGACTACATGTTTATGCTTTCACACATAATTAGGCGAAACGATTTTGATGTATTGTGGTACAGAGATAGATGAGACCCTGGAGATGCTTAAGGGCTACTTTTGATTTAACAAAATTGTAACCAGGAAAAGGCTGTTCACGCAGGCGGAGCCGCGAGCAAAAGTTAGTATTCGATAAAAGTACTTAATGACAATACACACAAACCACACCAGAAATAACTTCAAAATTTCTTTGTGGACATCTCATAGTATGTGATTAGCGTACTGAAGGACGACACCGAACTGCACTTTATCCCATTGTTAGCGAGATTCAAAATAAGCATTTACACGTCACGTTTTTCATTTCGGTCGGAATACACTTCGCTTTTATTGAAATTACCCTCTTGGTTGCGGGAAGAACGAATTAAAATCGCATTAGGAAATCCAGTTGCCGTCTAACTTTTCCAGTCTGTGCACAGAGTCCCGTTGTATCGGGATAAATGGCCCAAACTTCGCTTATTTATATAGTCTTACTGAATATTTATGTTTTCTTTCTTAATTTTGAATTCGCGTCACTTCAATACAAGTTGAAAAACTTGGTAATGTGTTTTGAAAGAATTCGTGGACAGCAGATAAAGGAATGTCGGAGAGTGACTAATTTAAATTGATTTGTTTATTCTTGCCAATCTAAATTCTACTAAGCTCGGGACTGCATTAGCCTAATTTTTAAAATAGATCATGTTTTCATACTACCTGGCAGTGTTGGGCAAAATGTAATCTAACTACTGATTACTAACTACGATTACATAAAGTAGTTAGTAATCATAACTAATAACTACATAAAAAAATCAAAAATGTAGTTAAAAATTTTGATTACTAACTACTAATTGTAGTTGCAATCATGATTACTTGATTACTTTTTATAACTACATATTTAAAATGATTTTGCGTCATTAAAAAAGAAAAAACGCGCGATAGTCGTTCATGTAAATACATTAAATTAATTAAATTAAGGCGACGTTATCCCATACTTTTGCTTTTTTGATCCAGTGTATCTCCACTGATATGTAAAAGTTACGCGATATATTTTTTATTATAAAAATTGAACATATTCTCTAAGGCTTTGTAAAGATGGAAACATGAATACTCATAATTTTCTCGATAAAAAAAAATCATAAAGATGACACTAAATCGATATTTCATGTGAGTGGCAATAAGCCATTTCTTCTTGAAATCATGTCAAAGTTATATCAAAAGATAGGGCTTTTTATTTACTAGCGAATTGTAAGAAAAATAATAAAAAATATCTTTATTGTTAATCTCTGTGAAGAAAAACTACCAAAATCTAGCCGTTGAAGCGCTCGCGCCAGCCGCCAGAGCCCCACAGAGTACATTATTGCAGAGCCCGTCGAGGCGTCTTCGAGGTAGGACGCACGCCGTTTGTCTCCCGAAAATTCCCCCGCGTTTACATTGGTACAGATTAATAAAATGGGTAATAAATGCGTGTCGTCATTTGCTAAACATATAATGTGGCCTGACTTTGCTTCTTAATTATTATTTTCTTTACATTTATGTTTATAAAATTATTTTTGTATTTGTTTTTGTTACAAATTATATTGTTTAGTGATATTATACATAGTATATATTTAGGCTTATATGATAAACCGTTACAATAAAAAACCGACACAAAGAAAATTATTGTTATTCCAAAAATGTTATGGCATAGTAGATATTTCTCATTATTTTATCTGATTGTTGGGATGTAGATATCTACTGCTTTGTACAAATAATAGTTTATTTGTACCTACATACTCACTTATATAGACCTACATAGTATGTAATGAAGGAATACCTATTTACTATAATGCCGATTTTCTACGATGCCATAAAGTTCCAAACATTGTTTTTTGTTTTTTGGAATGGCAATTGTATTTAAACATTTTGCCAATGTCAAGTTAGGATTCCTCTTCTTTTTGAAGTGAAACTTCTTTATCGGCGTTAGAAAAATAAAATCTTCACATTTTTTCGTTACGCGGCACGCGTCACATGTTTTACTTTGACTGGATTTTGACCAGACTTTGACTGGACTTTCATCGGATTTTAACCGGGCTTTGACCGGACTTTAACCGGACTTTGACCCGACTTTGTCCCGACTTTGACCGGACTTCGACCGGACTTTGACTTCTTTATCGGCGTTAGAAAAATAAAATCGTCACATTTATCCGTTACGCGGCACGCGTCACATTTTGACTTTGACTGGATTTTGACCAGACTTTGACCTGACTTTGACCTGACTTTGACCCGACTTTGACTCGACTTTGACTGGACTTTGACCGGACTTTGAGCGGACTTCGACCGGACTTCGACCGGACTTTGACCGGACGTTGACCGGACGTAAACCGGACTTTGCCCGGACTTTGACCGGACTTTGATCGGACTTTGACCAGGCTTTGACCGGATTTTGACCGGGCTTTGACCGGACTTTGACCGGACATTGACCGGAATTTCACCGGACTTAACAGGACTTTGACCGGACTTCACAGGACTTTGACTGGATTTTGACCAGACTTCGACCGGACTTTGACCGGACTTTGACTTGACTTTGACCGTGCTTTAACCGGACTTTGACCGGACTTTACAGGACGTTGACTGGATTTTGACCAGACTTTGACAGGACTTTACAGGACTTTGACTGGATTTTGACCAGACTTCGATCGGACTTTGACAGGACTTTGACCGGACTTTAACCGGGCTTTGACGGGACTTTGACCCGACTTTGACCCGACTTTGACCCAACTTTGACCCGACTTTGACCCGACCTTGACTGGAACAGGACTTTGACTGGATTTTGACCAGACTTCGACCAGAGTTTGACCATTTTTCGAAAAATAAGGTCATAAATAAGTTTCACTTCCTACGTATGTACACTAGTACACGCACACATTTTTTTTTTATTTATGGCTTTCGCATTATTATGCATTTTACCAGTATCAAATATTATTTATTCTCAAGTTATTTTTACAAGAACGATGAAACACGGGTGCGGTCGATTTCAAGGTCTTGCCGGAGTCCATACACTGTTCTTCACCGTCAATGTTTATTGAACAAATCCACACTACTTTTATACAATAAACACAACTCTAAACTACGACCAAGACGATCAAATCTTTCCCGACAAAACTATGCATTTGATCATGTGATGATCTTTAGCAAAGTTGTTGTGCATGAGCCCACGAAGTTTTCTGAGAGGGTACGATCAATGTTCGACACATGGCGCCACTGTTAGGCTATTTTTATCCCGGAAAAAGCAGATCACGCGGGCGGCGCCGCGAGGGACAGCTAGTTTTATAATATTAAGTAATAAGAATACTGGTAACCATCATATCAATATTACCTACCTGAAGTTAGTAAGTACATATTAATCTATTACTTGATTTTCTAAACTGTGGCACAAAGATTTCGAACGCTGTCATGCAAAGTCAAGTGGCGCGCGGCCTGCCGATCGCGTAAATGCGGACGTGGCGCGCTCACCCAGGGACGGCGGAACTAGCCCAAAATACCTAAAGTTCTCGGCCCGCCTCGCCTTAAATCTATATATAAAAATGAATCGCTGTGCGTGGAAAAAATAAAAATCGTCTCATTTTTCGGTTACGTCAGATTTTTCTGTTACGCGTCAAAATTAACTGGACTTGATTAATTGAATTTGATTTTAACTGGACTTTGACTGGATTTTGTCAAGACTTTGACCGGACTTTACAGGACTTTAACTAGTATTTGACCAGACTTTGACCCGACTTTGACAGGACCTTGACAGGACTTTGAAGGGACTTTGACAGGACTTTGACGGACTTTGAACGGACTTTGACCGGACTTTGACGGACTTTGATGGACTTTGAGAAGGCTTTAACCGGACTTTGACAGGACTTTGACGGACTTTGACAGGACTTTGACAGGATTTTGACAGACTTTGATGGACTTTGACCGGACTTTGACAGGACTTTGAGAAGGCTTTAACCGGACTTTGAGAGGACTTTGACGGACTTTGACAGGACTTTGACAGGATTTTGACGGACTTTGATGGACTTTGACCGGACTTTGACAGGACTTTGAGAAGGCTTTAACCGGACTTTGACGGACTTTGACCGGACTTTGATGGACTTTGACCGGACTTTGAGAAGGCTTTAACCGGACTTTGACAGGACTTTGACGGACTTTGACGGACTTTGACAGGACTTTGACGGACTTTGACAGG
Source organism: Amorpha juglandis (assembly GCA_949126905.1). NCBI lineage: Eukaryota > Metazoa > Arthropoda > Insecta > Lepidoptera > Sphingidae > Amorpha > Amorpha juglandis. The sequence goes on along the minus strand of OX421374.1, from coordinate 13,278,990 downwards.
ATTTTGACGGACTTTGACAGGACTTTGAGAAGGCTTTAACCGGACTTTGACAGGACTTTGACCGGACTTTGACAGAACTTTGGGAAGGCTTTAACCGGACTTTGACAGGACTTTGACAGGATTTTGACGGACTTTGATGGGCTTTGACAGGACTTTGAGAAGGCTTTAACCGGACTTTGAGAGGACTTTGACAGGACTTTGACGGACTTTGACAGGACTTTGACAGGATTTTGACGGACTTTGATGGACTTTGACCGGACTTTGACAGGACTTTGAGAAGGCTTTAACCGGACTTTGACAGGACTTTGAGAGGACTTTGACAGGACTTTGACCGGACTTTGACCGGACTTTGACCGGACTTTGACGGACTTTTGATGGACTTTGACCGGACTTTGACAGGACTTTGAGAAGGCTTTAACCGGACTTTGACGGGCTTTGACCGGACTTTGACGGACTTTGATGGATTTTGACCGGACTTTGAGAAGGCTTTAACCGGACTTTGACGGACTTTGACAGGACTTTGACGGACTTTGACAGGACTTTGACAGGACTTTGACGGACTTTGACAGGATTTTGACGTACTTTGACCGGACTTTTACAGGACTTTGACAGGACTTTGACAGGATTTTGACGGACTTTGATGGTTTTTGACCGGACTTTGACAGGACTTTGAGAAGGCTTTAACCGGACTTTGACCGGACTTTGACCGGACTTTGGCAGGACTTTGAGAAGGCTTTAACCGGACTTTGACAGGACTTTGACAGGATTTTGACGGACTTTGATGGGCTTTGACCGGTCTTTGAGAGGACTTTGGCAGGACTTTGACGGACTTTGATAGACTTTGACAGGACTTTGAGAAGGCTTTAACCGGACTTTGACGGACTTTGACCGGACTTTGACGGACTTTGATGGACTTGGACCGGACTTTGAGAATGCTTTAACCAGACTTTGACAGGACTTTGACAGGACTTTGACGGACTTTGACAGGACTTTGACAGGACTTTGACGGACTTTGACAGGATTTTGACGGACTTTGATGGACTTTGACCGGACTTTGACAGGACTTTGAGAAGGCTTTAACCGGACTTTGACAGGACTTTGAGAGGACTTTGACAGGACTTTGACCGGACTTTGACCGGACTTTGACGGACTTTGATGGACTTTGACCGGACTTTGACAGGACTTTGACAGGACTTTGAGAAGGCTTTAACCGGACTTTGACAGGACTTTGACGGACTTTGATGGACTTTGACTGGACTTTGACAGAACTTTGAGAAGGCTTTAACCGGACTTTGACAGGACTTTGACAGGACTTTGACAGGATTTTGACGGACTTTGATGGACTTTGACCGGACTTTGACAGGACTTTGAGAAGGCTTTAACCGGACTTTGAGAGGACTTTGACGGACTTTGACAGGACTTTGAGAAGGCTTTAACCGGACTTTGACAGGACTTTGAGAGGACTTTGACAGGACTTTGACCGGACTTTGACCGGACTTTGACGGACTTTGATGGACTTTGACCGGACTTTGACAGGACTTTGAGAAGGCTTTAACCGGACTTTGACAGGACTTTGACGGACTTTGACCGGACTTTGACGGACTTTGATGGACTTTGGCAGGACTTTGAGAAGGCTTTAACCGGACTTTGACAAGACTTTGACCGACTTTGACAGGACTTTGACAGGATTTTGACGGACTTTGATGGGCTTTGAGAGGACTTTGGCAGGACTTTGACGGACTTTGATAGACTTTGACAGAACTTTGAGAAGGCTTTGACAGGACTTTGACGGACTTTGACCGGACTTTGACGGACTTTGATGGACTTGGACCGGACTTTGAGAAGGCTTTAACCAGACTTTGACAGGACTTTGACAGGACTTTGACGGACTTTGACAGGACTTTGACAGGACTTTGACGGACTTTGACAGGATTTTGACGGACTTTGACCGGACTTTGACAGAACTTTGAGAAGGCTTTAACCGGACTTTGACAGGACTTTGAGAGGATTTTGACGGACTTTGATGGGCTTTGACCGGACTTTGAGAGGACTTTGGCAGGACTTTGACGGACTTTGATAGACTTTGACAGGACTTTGAGAAGGCTTTAATCGGACTTTGACGGACTTTGACCGGACTTTGACGGACTTTGATGGACTTGGACCGGACTTTGAGAAGGCTTTAACCAGACTTTGACAGGACTTTGACCGGACTTTGACAGGACTTTGAGAAGGCTTTAACCGGACTTTGACAGGATTTTGACGGACTTTGACCGGACTTTGACAGGATTTTGACGGACTTTGTTGGACTTTTACCGGACTTTGACAGGACTTTGAGAGGGCTTTAACCGGACTTTGACAGGACTTTGAGAGGACTTTGACAGGACTTTGACGGACTTTGACAGGACTTTGACCGGACTTTGACGGACTTTGAGAGGCATGTGCAATAAACTGTTTTTTTTAAGCAGCCATATACCAAAACATATGTTACTACACTTTACGTGTTTATTTAATTGCAAAATATAAGTTCATAAAACTTAAATAATCAGTAGTTATAACTACTAGATTTCAGCAATCAAATTAATAACTACTTCATGTAGTTTGATTACTGTAGTTAAGTTACATGTAATCATAACTACATGTAGTTAACTACTTTTAATCTAAATTAGTAATCAGATTACAAAATGTAGTTAACTACGCCCTACACTGCTACCTGGTATAAATTTGTTCTTTACTTTTATATTATTACCAGAAATGAATTTATTACAAACAAATTAACAAAAGACTAAATTGGCAGTAGCGGCGCAACAAATTACAAGCATTTAATATAAATGATTTTCCACGGTAATTCGTTGTGATTTTGGAACGACAAAAATTACAACACATTAATATATAAATAATCTGTACTTAACCAAGCTTATTTCCGTCCCATGATTTGATAGGGGACGCGTATATCACCATACCGGCTACAATTCTAGATCCCGGGCGGAAGCTGAACATTTCTTGACAGAAAAACCCAAGGGACTTTTGAGCACAATATTGGAGACGGGCCGCTAGGCGGCACCGCGCAGTGGCAGTTCCGGCAGCAATTCTTAGCTTTTCCAAGGAGACCCCGGGACCGCTCCACATGCACCGAAGAAGGCCACCGCGGGGTTTAAGTTGGTAGTGGTACCTGCATAGGGTGTAAATAGTGTTAGGGACTCGGCCCAGCGGTCGCCCGGATGTTTTCCATCTCTCCCGGGCGGCTCAACGCTGGGTCGTAAGGCCGACAGAGCCCAACATAACCGTCCTGCCTCTCCCGGGGCGGAGTGGTAGTGATAAAACGCTTTTCCCCGCGACAAAAAAAGGCACATGACAAAGACACTATCGCTATGTATTGAACAAGGTACATTTTGAGATATGCGACGGAGATTGTATATCACAACTACGACCGTTTCAATACAATTTCATATTAAACGGATTTGTCGATATGTATAAGGTAGGTCCCTCGTATGTGAAAGGCCGTTTGGGTACCGCCGCTTTGTCTATTTCTGCCGCTAAGCAACAGTGTGTAAGCACTGTTGTGTTTTAGTTTGAAGGAAATTGAAGCCATTGAAGCCATGGAAATTACTGGGCATTATGCGACTTAACATGTAATGTCTCAAGGTGACGAGCGCAGTTCAGTGCAATGCAGTGCTTTGTAATTCAAAGTTCTGTGTGGTGTTGCTTCTGTTTATGGGCATTGCTCGTTTCGTCATTCAATCAAATAAAGAAAAATCGTTTGACTCACGTCTCGGTCGCACACCTAAAAACGTGGCTTATGAACTAAAATTGACTACTTAATGCCGTCGATGTTGTTTCGTATAAAAAATGCGAAGCGAGTCACGCCTGTTCGTTGTTACGGGCCCAAATAGGATAATCGCGTAGTTATTGGCCATGTCGGAATAGACACTAACCACGCCAACCGCTCGTTTATCTACATGCCATATTACACGACGTAACCCGTTTATGGAGAAATGTCTTACTACCGCGCCGCGACTCCTCGTGATAGATGCGCCCTTGTTGCCTATTTTGTTTTGCTACTAGCTTTTGTGCCCGGTTTTGTATGAAAGAAAGAAGTAAAGACTGAATTCGTTTATTTGTCAATGTAGGCAATTAGGTATTTAACCAAAAAAAATTATTGATTTTTTTTATGTATTTTAAAACTTTATTATTAATAATATTGATATGTAATGGAAAAACCTTAAAAAAAAATTTGTTCAATTAATTATAAACAATAAAAAATTTATGAAATTCGAATAAAAATCACGTGACTATAAGCACGCCATGATTGGTCACCATAGTTGTGACGTCATAATGTTATAGTTATTTAATAACAGTACAGCGTTTACGGCTATTACACGTGACTAGACAATAATATTGAAAATTTATTGCTAAAAAACGAGATGTTAGTTGGTTCCGATTAGTTATGTGTGATAAAGGGTTTATTAAGGCAAAGTCTGATAATATTCCTGATGTTGATATATTTATGATAACCAATTTTTAAAAAAATGACGTTCGGTTTAATTCTGCTGAAGTTCGAGGTGCCAAGGCATCAAGGTAAGTCTGTTAAAAATAATATAATAAATGAAAATATTTAAGTATTTATTCTCCATTATATTAAATATAAGCAGCGATAGCTCAGCGGGGATTGGTATGGACTGTCGAGACGAAAGTTGCAGGTTCGAAACCAGCCCCAAGAGCATACACCTCTGACTTTTCTACGTCACGTGTATATTAAATGTTAATTATCGCTTACTTTAACGGTGAAGGAAACATCGTGAGGAAACCTGCATACCTGAGAACTCGATAAGATTTTTCGAAGGTATGTGAAGTCTACCAACCCGCATTAGGCCAGCGTGGTGGACTAAGGCCTAACCCCTCTCATTCAGTAGAGGAGGCCCGTGCCCAGCAGTGGGACAAGTATAATACAGGGCTAGTTGGTTGGTTGGTTCATATTAAATATAATTATTTATTTCATAAATTGTAGAACATCGCGTGAGAGTTACGGCGACAAAGCTATAGGTTATGTTCAACTAAGTCGTAAAAATAATATTTGTATTGTAAAAGGACGGGTATGTCCAGAACATCGAGTTCGGAGTAAAGCTTATTCAGTTAAAGTCCAGAAAAATTCAGGATGTTCAATGCCATGACTGTGCAGCTTTAAAATAAAAAAAATAAAATACACCCAACAGTCACATACATAGTCCTGACCCCACAGTAAGATACGAGTCTTGTGTCGTTGGTATCAGGAACTACGAGAGACTTTCGGTCTCACAACACCCAGACCCCGAAACAAATCAATGTGGATCACACAAACATTTGTCTCGGTGCGGGGATCGAACCCGCGGCCTCTCGCCCGCTGCGCCACGGAGGCTGTCAGCAGCCTGTCTGCTGTTTAGCAGGTTTAATGCTATGATTTTAAAGGTTATGATTTGGAGTCCAGTTAAAAAAAATATTCACTGAACTCTACGTAAGTATATAATAATTATTTGACTTATATTTGATTAATAACAATGGTGTTAAGAAATACTTACGTCGAAATGATCTTCACAACAAAAAAAGATTTTGTTTTGGGATTATCACGGTGCACTGCTTGAAACCATTTATTTCGACGTTTGTCATCTTGGCGAACATTTAAAAACATTTTGTCAGGAGTTGTTTTTGTAGTATTAGTACATAATGGTACAAAACAAGAACGATTACTATTGAGGTTCGACATTTTTAATATAAATTTGAATATTTAACAATGACAACAAAATTAAATAAATCAAAACTCTGTATTTATAATTTCTGTATCAACTGCAATGAAGTGAAAACTAACATTATGACGTCACACGCGCTCGGGTTTGTTCGGGAGCTGTCGGCGTATCTTCGGTGCTGGATTCAAAAGTTAATTTTTAACTTGAAATAACTTTTGAATTATTGCGAAAAAAATAAAATAAAAATAGTTTTGTTATAAAACTTATATATGATCTTTCCATTTATCACAAAAAAAAAACTTAAATACCTAATTAGTAGCGCTTATGACGTGTCATTTATGTCAGTATAAAAATAAAAGAAAATATGCCAGAACTAATATCAACTAATTTATACTAGCATCAATAACAATCCACTGGATAATTACACTAATTTATCTGTATCCTACTTCTTACTAATATTATAAACGCGAAAGTTTGTAAGTATGGATGGATGGATGGATGTATGTTTGTTACTCTTTCACGTAAAAACTACTGAATGGATTTTAATGAAACTTTACAATAATATAGATTATACATCAGAATAAGACATAGGCTACTTTTTATCCCGGAAAAAGCAAATCACGCGGGCGGAGCCGCGAGCAAAAGCTAGTATGTCTATATATTTTACATTTATTTTATATTTTTTTAAGTATTAAACCTCGACTGACTCAGTGGCGCAGTTGTATTGCGTACGCGGTACAACTGCTCTGCTGAGATCTCGGGTTCGATCCCCGAATCGGGAAAAAGTGATATTGGGTTTTTCTGTCACGAAAGGCTCAATATCAACCTGGATTCTGGAATTGTCCCCAGTATGGCGATCCGCGATTGGCGCACCCCCTATCACATCATGGGACGGAAATACGCTCGGCGAAATGTTGGTGTTTTGATAATATCTCTGCCTAACCCTCCGGGGATTACAGGCGTCAGTGCCTATGGATGTATTCCATACTGTCATGTTAAATAGATCCGATTCTAGTGTAAATGCTTTTATATGTTGGTGTATAAGTTTCAGTTTAGTATTCAGACATCTATCAACCGTTGGCACTTGGAATTATTATCAACAAAAAATATTAACTATTTTTTATTCGGATGACAAGACGAACACATTATTTGCCTGATTAGCGTCAGCGCTACGCCTGTTTTAAACTAAACAAAACAGTACTTACACATTGCTGCTTGGCGGTAGAAATATACGAAGCAGTGGTACCAACCCAGAATGCCACTCGAATACCTACAACCTTGTGTACTACCAGATTACTGTTAACACGACCCAATTCAGTCCAAAAGAGAAATTAATTTAATCAGATAATGTATAACATAGCCCACTTCAATTCGGAACCTTATAGCGTTGCAGTGTGTCATCATTGTAAAAGCTACATCCAGTTTATAGGTTGAGCTTTATTGCAAATGGTGTTGCGACTTTGTTGCATAAACTATCTCATTTCATTTGAAATTTGAACTGTACGTGAATAATTTCATAAAATTCTAGCCTTTGCTTTGCATTTAGATAAAATGTCCTAATTGAATAAAGGTAATTACCTGACCTGTTAAAGGTCGCAGGAAATCGCTGGATGCAGACCGCTTCCAACAGGTCGATCGGGAAATCTTTGGAGGAGGCTTGTGTTCAGTAGTGAACGTCATGTGGCTGATGATGATGATGATGATGATGTCCTAATTGAGGTCATGGTCTACCTGTGTACCAAATTTCATCTAAAACCGTTCAGCCGATTGCGTGATTGTCTAACAAACATCCAAATTTACAAACTCAGAAATATCCTAACTTTAACATTTATTATAGCTAAGATGTGGCGTAAATTTCCAAAACGAATGTCAAAGTAATTGAGTAAAAAATGGGAAATCTTCATTTTTATGCTATAGGGCAGCAAACGAGCAAGTGAGGTTGATGGTAAGTAAACGCTACTGCCCATAAACGCCTACAGTGGCAGAAGTATCGTGGACCTTAAAGGCAAGAGACTGGAAGGGGAGATGGCATTTGTGCCACCGGATATTTCACTCACCGTGCTAAACGCAATTTTACGTTGTGATTTCTTACATTTACGCGAGTGTTACACATTGAAATAAAACGAAAAAAAAAAATTTATATCGGTTTTTATTTTAATTTTGATCCCGACGTTTCGAAGACTTTTCAGCGTTCGTGGTCACAGGGTGGACTGAGGTGTAGGTTTTCCCAAAATGTTAATGTTACATTATCTACCTGCAATTTGAAATAATTAGTTTTTATGGTTTGTCCGATCTACGCTAATATATTTAATTTTACGTTATTAAGAATTATGTACGCATTACCGACCTTAAAGTTAAGATATAATTAAGGGATTGGAAAGGGCTGGGGCGATTTGGGCATCCGGATAGAGATATCCGGTAAATGATAATTTACCGCACGAAGCGGAATAGCACGCCGCTACTTTACGTCGATTATCAATGATACAGTTGTAATAACCCAGTCGAGCCGGCTCATTCGTACTATAGACAAAACTGTCTACAGCTTGGCTCTACTATGTGAATCCACTTATAAGTCCTGATAATCACTCCACGTCCATATTGTAATATATTTTTAAAGCTTCTGTAATACTACAGATTATAGTAATGCATGTAATACCAGATTATGTATGAAATGTATATAATACTAATGTAATACTTCAGTTCTACTAACTTAACCGGTAAAACGATGGTAAATACAAAAAGATCTGTACTTCGTACATATTTAATTGTCAACAATCTGGACTACATTAATAATGTTTACCTTTCTTTTCTTTGTTTTGGTAGATTTTCTGTTGTCCTTTTTCTTATTTTTGAAGTGATAACTTCTTATGGGAGGGTGAACCGAAACGTTCCGTAACGCGAGCGGTCCATCGATCAGCCAGCGTTAGCCGACCTCCCTGGAACATCGATTATTTCGAAGTCCCAGGTGGCGTCACACAGTGACCAGTCAGCTTGGACCGGACTTCGACCGGACTTCTACCGGACTTTGACCGGACTTCAACCGGACTTTGACCGGGCTATGACCGGGGTTTGACCGGACTTTGACAGGTCTTTGGCCGGACTTGGACCGGACTTTGACCGGACTTCGACCGGTATTTGACCGGACTTCGACCGGACTATGACCGGACTTTAACCGGACTTCGACCGGATTTTGACAGGACTTTGATAGGGCTTTGACCGGATTATGACAAACTTCGACAGGACTTTAACCGGACTTCGACCGGACTTTGACCGGATTTTGACAAACTTTGACAGGACTTTAACCGAATTTTGGCAGGACTTTGACCGGTATTTGACCGGTATTTGACCGGACTTTGACAGGACTTTGACCGGGCTTTGACCGGATTTTGACAGGACTTTGACTGGACTTTGACCGGATTTTGACAGAACTTTGACCGGTATTTGACCGGACTTTAACCGGATTTCGACCGGACTTTGATAGGGCTTTGACCGGATTTTGACAAACTTCGACGGGACTTTAACCGGACTTCGACCGGAATTTGACTGCACTTTGACCGGACTTTGACAGAAGTTGACATGACTTTGACCGGACTTCGTAACGTAACGCGTTACGGCGCCACTCTGGCTTCCCTTTCTCTCACGCATACGGCAGCAGTAGGCAGGCTCCTCCGCTCTCACTTTAACCCACATTAGTTTAAGTTATCACTTCTGTCGAGCGTCCCGAGACGCACACTTTTTTTTTTGTAAGATTATGTGTCTTAGTAATATTCAGAATATTTTTTTTTATTTCTCTTCCTTATTATGCTTTCAAATAAAAAAACGTACTTGGTACATTGGTTTAGCCGCTATGACGTCACCGATACACACGCAAACAGACAGATATAGGTCATACAATATATAACAGTCCTATTTTTTCGATGTAAAAACTAAAGAATCTCAAAAGAAGATAAGATTCTAATAAAGAGCTCTCAAATAACTTGACAGTAAAAAACTATGATACATTTTTATAGGTTTCATTAAAAGTACGTTTTGAGGTATGCAATTGCGACGGGTGGAGCGAATCTTGTCGCCGTCGCATAACTCAAAAAGTACCTAAACAATTGCATAATGAAATGAAGTTTAGTTGTCCGGATTAAAAATAAAAATAAACAGCGAAAAAATGCGTTTAAATTAGTTTTATTTCAATTTGTAATATTTATTTATTTATTTATTAATAGTCTACTAACAATCGCATGTACCGTTACATCAAAAACATAAATAACGCTAATCTTTATAGTCTAAGTACATAGATTATTTTAAAAACAACAAACACTAACACAACAACTTATCAAAACGTTACGTGTTTTAAAACTACCACCGGAAGAGTTGTCACTGTTGCTAGGCGTCGCGCTCTCTGGTCTCAGTCGCGCACTTCAAAACAGACCTTATATTCGACTAAAAAAAATGACGCAGATGTGATATTACACAAAAAATCTAAAGGAAAAGCTTTAGTGAAATATTTATACGAAACAACACCTACGCAGATTACAGTGGCCACAATGGGTACTAAGAACAAATAACTGAAGTCATTACCATAAAAATATACAGCGATATTTTAGAGGAGCGTGTATTCCGCATCGGGGCGTATCTCCATACTTTTCACATTACTTATGCATAGAGTACAGATTGAAACGAGTCGCGGAGTAGAGTCGCGTCATCGGTATTCAAAGCCAGACGCGTCCGGCTTAACCACGACCTGTCCTCACCCTGATTGTCTACGGACAAATTGTCTCTGATAACTATAACGTATCATGTTGACTTTTGTAAAATCTAATGATATTTTTTCCTGGGATGGGCTTATGAGGTATCCAAATATATTTATTTGCACTTCATATACAAAATATGTATATAGGCGGACTATACGGACGGGTATATATTAAGTCAAATGTAATAATATGTTATTATATTTGACTGTCTCGGTGCTGCAGTTGTATTGCATACGCGATACGACTGCTATGTTGAGGCTGCTAACCCGAGAGGTTCGATTCCTGAGTCGGGTAAAATGATATTGGGTTTTTCTATCACCAAATGCTCAGCCCGGAGTCTAGAATTGTACCCTGTATGGCGTTATGCTCCCCCCTATCACATATCACATAATGGGACGGAAATACACTGGGCGAAATGTGGGTGTACTGGTTAAACCTCTGCCTACTCCTTCGGGGATTCATGGCGTGAGTATTTATTTACTCAATATATTCTGATATTTTGTGTTCGTGAAGCAAACTGAGTGTGTCAAGATTTATACGTCTATTGTATAGTCCTATTTGGGTACATTGATATATTTGATTAAAACAGGCTTATTATCTGACTAGGTTTTGCTCGAGGCTCCGCCCACGTGATTGTCTTTTTCCGGGACAAAAGTAGTCACATAATACAGGCCATAGACTAACTGTGGGCCTATTACATTTAAATGCAAAGTGGTAGGTCCCTTGTATGCGGGAGGATGTCTGGGTTGGTACCACCGAATTGTGTATTTTTACCACAAAGAACGGTGTGCAAGTACTGTTGTGTTTCGGTTTGAAAGACACTGAAACCAATTAAATTAGAGGGCATTATGAGACAAAATAAATTATGACGAACACAGTCCAATGGCGGAGCATTGTAATTCAAAGTTCTAAGTGATGTTGCTTCTGGCAGGCGTGGTGCTTACTATCAGGTGACTGACCTGCGCGTTTCATCATTTAAGTTAAGAAAATATATAATAATAATTTAAAATATGAATTATTCTAATACCTTTTTGTTAAATAAGAAGGAAACTACATGATATGCTTCTAGGGCATCGATTTTACGAGAAAGACTCCATTAAAGTAATCTACGAACCTTCCTTATACTGCCTATAATGTTCTGATATAATGTATGTAATGATACTCTGATATAATATAACATAAACCCACGCCCGTAGAACGGAAAGCATTATTTTTATATAGAATAGTACACCAATCGATCCTCGAGCGTATTTTCTTCCCATTACGTGATAGGTGGTGTGTCATCAATTTAAGCAATTGGTAGAGCTACGTGAAGTCCAAAGTGTTGTAACAGCTTGCTGCTAGATGAGTAAGATATCTGGAAACCCAGAATTCCCCTCCTATTCCCAATTTCTTAATTATACTTTTTTAACCCCGAAAACGATGGTAAGTGATCACAACCTGATGATAAGTGATCTCCACTGCCCATACGCCCACAATAACAGAACAATCATGGACCAATGCTGATCTTAAAGGCAAGGTATAATTGAGGGATTGGGAAGAGGAAGGAAATTTGGGGCACCGTATATCTTACTCATCATACGAAACGTAGCAGCAAGTCGCTATTTTACGCCGGTTTTCTATAAGATATTGGTAACGACCCGGTCCAGCCGGCTCAATCATGAGATAGAGCTGCAGATAAAAAAACTCTATAAATTTATATCACCAAAATTATTAATTTCGAAAGAAACAAATAGCTGGTATATTATATTTAGATTTTAATTATTTCACTAAAATACCTTTAATTTAAATATTATAAGTGAAAGATATCAAAAACAGTTTTTAAAATCGTGGTGCGTTTAGTTCTCGTTGAGTAGTTTCAAATAAGTCCTCAAAACGTTGCTGACTTCACGTCACGCGTCGCGGTCTCACTGTTTTGGTAGCGTACCTTAAAACTTTTCTTTACACCTCTTGTTTGAAGAAATTTAAATTATCTGAAGTAGCAACACGACACTAACCGAATAAGGAGAGTTCTGGGGAGATGTTTGGATTCCATCAGTCGCCTTAATCTATCATCATACAACGTGCTACAAATTATTGTGATTCTAGTTCCACCTGGATGGCTGGCGCTTTGGAACGATGCACGAATTTTTATTCCCTCTGTAGCAACCCTGTGAAATCAGCTTTTGCTATACGTATTGCTGCCGCTTTGCAGTGTGTAAACATTATTTTAGTCCGGTTTGGACATTACAGCTAGTGAAATTACCAGGTATTATGCCACCTAACATCTGATATGTCACAGGATGGCGAGCGCAGTTTAGTGCTTTGTAATTCAAGGACCTAGTTAGCGTTGCGAGCGGCCTGCTTATATAGTCATTTTGGCGATTCAAAAATAATTATATATTTTCAGACTATTGCGATATAATTATGAACATTCAAGGAAAGTGCCTTTATAACAGTACTATTAATGTGTATTTTATTAGAAAACGGGTGTCCGGTTTTACTGATAGTTCTGCGTTTACTTGTAAAAACAGAAGTCAGTGATTCTGTAGGACCATTGGCCTAATATAATGGTGAGTATCCCCGGCCGTATTGGAAAGTATTTTAGAACGAAAACACAGTACTGATAGTGCTGTCAGTCAAATATCGAACGCGTATTTTTGTAGAAATATTTCGATACAGAATATCGATGGGTTTTGTGAACATAAAAGCGATCCATCCATTTGTTAATGGTTGTCGAAGCATAATAAAGTATGAGAGAGTGATACAATATGAGACAGTTGTAATAAGTTAACAACACAGTGAAAAAAGCTTTTTTCATGCAGTAGACACAACTCTTTACTCTCTATACTGTCACACTACCAATTGTGAACCTACGTTTACTTGGTAAGTACTCTGTTGTTACAACGCGTGAGTGCATGTTTAAACTTTCTAAATAAGTATTTATTGATTAATTTATGTCGTTATCAGATTTTAAGCGAAGTAATGTTTGATTTTCAAGTGGCAGTGGGCAGGCCACATAGCTCGCAGAACCGATAACCGATGGGGCAGAAAGGTTCTGGAATGGAGGCCACGTACTGGCAAGCGCAGCGTTGGACGTCCCCCTACAAGGTGGACAGACGACCTGATAAAGGTTGCAGGAAGTCGCTGGATGCAGGCCGCTTCCAACAAGTCGGTCTGGAAATCTTTGGGGGAGGCCTATGTTCAGCAGTGGACGTCTTGTGGCTGATGATGATGAATTTTTTTTCGAGCCTGCAATCTAAACAATTTTGTTTTACAAACAAGACATTATGCATTTGATATATATTTTATAATCAATTTTTAAGATCTGTTGCCATCTAATATAGATTTAAAGGCCGATGTTATCATTATGATGACTAGGAGGCTTACATACTTCTACTTTGCGAAATCAAGTATAGGAGAGATTAAAAATTCAAAACCCAAATCATTTTTTGTTTTATTAGCTTGACTAACGTGATGAGCAGTTCGCTCGTTTATCATTTGAGGATTTTCATTTCTCCGTATTCCGTTATTTGATTTAACCAAAGTTCGCTGCTAAATTCTTTCGAATGGATTTTTTTTATTAATTTGGACATCGATGTACATCCATTACAAAAAGGATAAACTGGATTGAGATCTTCCTCCTTGTTTGAAGTCGATTTATAAGTTGACCGCAAAAATAAGTTTGTTTCCCTCAAAGACACTAAAAATCAAAGTTATTTTGCGGTCGCTAGACTAAAACATTGTGTAACTGAAAATATCCCGTATCTCAAAAACTATACAACCTAGCTTATTAAAACTAATTATCGTTGGAAGTACCTTTTGAATTAAAGTACCCTGATTTTTTTCAGGATTTTCCACTCCGTAGTTTGAAAGTTACAGCGGGGACAGATTTTTCACGACTTTGGTGACGCATATCTTACCAACTAAGGAATTATTTAAAAAAGTTTAATTAGCAACCTCTATATAATTTTAATGGCTTGTTCAGTGATACCACTACGCTTATGTGCAATGGAACAAAATAATCACAGTTACATGTATGGAGAGCCAACCAAATTTTTTTCTTAATTTCCCTACACCCTTGTGTAGAGGTTCATAGAATACACCTACTATCCAAATTTATTATTTATTTAATTATTAATAGATTATATAGTGTTAACAGTCCACGATCAAAACAATAAATGTGATATAGAATAGTGTCCAGAGGGACATGACGATATTATTAGAGTTACGTTTTGCCATATGGCCACGGTACCCTTAAAAAGCAAACAATTCTGTAAAAAAATGAATCAAATATTTATTGAAATTCTACAGAAACTTACATAAAAACAAACATATATAAAGACGAATTAAGAGCGTCTTCTTTTTGAAATAGGTTAGTAATCGATTTGGAAAGAGCAAAATCTACCTACCTAGTATGGAGAGGTGAGGGCGATGAGCTCGTGTGTGATAATAATCGTTTGCACTCTTTACCATTCGTAATGTGGCCCAAATTCGTAATGCTCGGTGATAATTCGATTTTTTTGCTCGAGTGCGTAACACGCGCGGGCGCTCGCGTACTCGCGCACCCGTTCCCGCGATATGTGAAACAATTTTCTCCTTATGAATAAAATTTTAAGGTGAGCATGCAAATTTCCATTACGTAGGGCCGTCTTCTGTAATGGTGTCATATGGGCAGACATTTTCTTACAGTATAGACTGCGAGAAACATTATTTAATAATATAGTAACCGCGGAATTAAGGTTTTGCGTAATCGCCCCTTTTTTTATAGCATAGGCCGGCAAACGAGCAAGTGGGTCACCTGATGGTAAGTGATCTCCACCGCCCATGTACGCCCACCACCAGAAGAGTCATGGGCGCGTTGCCGACCTTAAAGGAAAGGGATAATTAGGGATTGGGAAGGGGAGGGGATTTGGGCTTCCGGTTATCTCACTCACCGCACGAAACGCAGCAGCAAGTCACTACTTTACGTCGGTTTTCTGTGAGACAGTGGTAACGATCCGGTCGAGCCAGCCCATTCATGCTGTAGACAAAACTGTCTACAGCGTGGCTCTACCACACAAGATATATATGTCTGTTTATCATAGTATATTCCTAGCGCCTAGCCTCTGTTATTGAAAGAATTATATGTTTTAAATTAACGTGAATGTGCAAACAAATATATGTTACGTTAATTACATACCATTATGCGTAAACACGGACCTATAAAACTTTAAGGTCTGATTAAAATTTCATCAGCTATAATTTTTACATGCGTCCTGCGTCAATGAAATATATCCTATCTCTTTATAACTCGATTAAAAGCTGCGCGTTATTCGCAATTATAACATAGAGGCTTTATGTAATATTATCTTAGGTCTACTGTAATTAAACTTATAAATGGGTTAATTGGCAGATAAAACTAAATGCCCTTGTATGTATAATTAATTTACAAAATGTAAATTTGTTTTTTAATAGCAGTTAATATTTTTTTACAGTGGCGGCCGAATAGTCGGTTGATTAACGAGTCTGTTCGTAATCCTGATTGCAACAAATATTTGTGTGATCCATGAATCTTTGTTTTGGGTCTGGGTGTTGGGACCTAAAGTCTGTGTCCTCCAAGTGATCCCTGTACTGGACATTATTCGATACTTAGAAGCCGGGGATCCTAATACTCTTGGAAACCCGGAGAGAAACTCCTTGTAACTGTGGTGCATTGACAAATGGGTCCGTCTTAGCAGTGAACCCGCAAAAAAAGGTCTTTATGGGGTTGAATTGAACCAATTTCATTTCACCCGATTTGGAGTCTTGCACCACAAAACGCTCAATACAAGATACAAGTTGAGATCGTCTTTCCTCCACAGTGTTTTGGGCAAAATTCTGTGACATATCGCGCATTAATCAACAAAAAATTGCATCAACAAGATAAAGACAATTAACGATAACAGTAAGTATTGTGAAACGCCAGCTTTGACGGACAGAGTCTCGGAGCAACAGCCGTCTATGCCGAATCTAATACTCTAGCCAGAAGGCCTAGAAAGAAAGCCAGCAATCAAATTGCAAACATAGATAGATAGTAACTCTTTATTGAAGACACACACATAAAATACCATAATAGACAAAAACAGCAAACAAATGTGCCACAAGGGGCGGCCTTATCACTAAAAGCGATCTCTTCTAGGCAACCATTCTCTTCCAGGCAACCAACCAAAGGACCTTGAGGAATCCGTATGATAGTAACTTCGACAGATGAGTACCTGGTCCATCGCCTTTGCGATGTTAAGGACGATAGCTATAGTCTCACCCTTGCTCTCCGAAGCCTCTGCCCAGCGGTGCATGAGGTGGACAACCAGGTAACCAGCTGACGGACCGTGACGGGAACCATTCTGACGATCATTGATCAGCTGATGATCTTCAATGTACTGCAAAGGCTGGGTATTGACAACTCGCTCCATGACTTTAAAGAGCAATAATGAGACCGCTATCCGCCTATGTTTTAATAACACCAGATTTACCAGGAAATGTTATTTTCCGGGTGTATTCAATTTTTCTGCAAATTAGCCACAATATATTGTTTGATTCAAATGCCGCAGGGGTACAATATTTTAAAAAGATATCTCACTACAGGGAAAATGTAATCAGTAAACTTTTTTCAATCGGCACAATTCGTAGAACAGGGATTGATTTTACCTGCAGACATAAACCTAGTAGTAGACATCACAAGTACTTCAATTTGTAGGAAACCAAGCGTGCCGTATTTTCAGTACCAAACGTCATATGAGCAAAGCCCAGATAAGGAAATATCTGAAAAATAGGCTAAATCGAGACTATATGTTGGATTTTTTTTGCATCAAGACGAATCAGCGGATTAAAAGGGAAAATATTTAAAAAAAAAAGTCTTCTGAGAAATTTAATAATGAATCTCTACTGAACCATTTGAGGAACAGGAGGAGGAGGCATTTTATCTATGGGTCCAATAATATAAAATAAAATACCAGATTGTTTAAAGAATCAACCCGCTCGTATATTTAAAAACAGGCTGACAGGATTATTATTAGACAAGTGTTATTACTCTGTAAAAGATTTTTTGAATGATGATATTTATTTATTATAACAGGACAGTATTAATTATTAAAGGTGAATGAATATAGCTATAATAAATAAAATATTTGAAATATAATATATTTGAAATAATTGTTATGTAATGAAAATATATTGTAATATTATAATGTTTGACATAGTAGATTTAATTAATAAGTGATTGTATCAAGTAATCTAAATAATAACATTAATTTTGCCCGCCACCTGGCAGAATGTACCGGAACTACATGTTATGTTAACACCTTATTATTGTACCTACATTCTAAGCAAATAAACTATTCTCATTATGATTCTGGAACCTTTAAAATTCTTTACATTACGAAAAGGCATTGTGTGTGCTTAACTAATATTTTAGATTTAACATCAGAACTCATAATGCGGATGATTCCCGGATTTTTTATAGGTCTACAAACGAGCAAGTGGGTTAACTAATGGCAAATTATCTCCACTACCCATGACCGCCCACAATACCTAAAGAATCGTGGATGCATTACCGACCTTTAAGGATTGCATTACTTAAGTTTAACGGAGATTGAAGCCTGTGAAGCTACCGAGTATTACGAGACTTAACATCCTATGCCTCGAAGAGCGTTGTCCAGTGCTTAGTAATTCAAATTTATCTATGGTGTTGTTTCTGTATATGAGCAGGCGTAGCGCTTACCACCACGAGCGTCCTACTCGTCGCGTCATTCAGGCTAGTAAAATAAAAAAAAACTTCGTCTCGGCATGTGAAGTGGTCATAATTCCGGTGTCTATATCGAATGTAGATCAATGTTTGTGGTTTTACTCACGTTTTGCCCCCCCCCCCCCCATCTCGAGAAGAAACAGGACTGAGTGGGGGCTTACCTGTCAGTAAACAGTAACCTCACAAAAACAGTAATCCACTCCCATTTTTAAGCAGTGGGTTTAAAGTTTATTGAGTATGGGTCTATATCAAATATAAATTTGCTGAATTAACGTATTTTTTGCGAAAATGTGATACGCGATCGTATTAACCACTTTCAAAAAAGTAGGAGGTTACGAATTTTCCGTTTTTTATGTATGTACATCGTTGAATGTAGACCGATTTTATTGGGAAAAAAATTCAATAGAGTTTTGCTACAATGGGGTTTCATATAAATTTGGGTAAGATCGGAGTGAATGAAACTCCTCTACGGGCTACATCGGGACCATTAGTTTCGTGTGTCGCAGTCGCGTTCTTCAAAACGTGCCTTAACGCCAGCCGATCTATGGGATTAAAGCTTTGTCGTCCTTGTTAACTTTTAACCATTTCATAGTTAATGCATTTGGTAGATAAAACATGTTATTTAATACCAGTAAAAATAATCGTGCAAAAAAATGACTTCATATTAGTTTAAAGTTTCAGTACAAAAGTAATATCGAGCGACAGACACAAGAATCCGTCAGTGGTCGGAATGGGTATGACGGCCTGCATAATTGCTTGTTAAGGGTTCGTTTAAGCGCCCTCATATTGTAGAATAAACGCTGGGTTTAATGACTCATCAGATGATTAAGGAAGGGTTTATAGTGATAGGGTAAATGGTGACCACCGTGCATCACAAATAAACCCGTCACAGTGACTCATGGCTTTGAATCGTGCTTACGGACATCGGGTTATATTTATAAAGTGAACTTCTTATATTTTAATTGGTGGTTTAATCTCACTGGCATATTGTTGAAAAGGTAGGCAGAATTTATAATACTCATGATATGCTTGTCCAATTTTAACCGACCATTTTTTACAGAGTATTTAAATGGAAAATATAAATAGTGACTAATTGATACTGACACAGCATTAATGCAATGGCGGCGCCAATACTGCTGTAATTAAAAATGGAAACATAAATGGGCTTTGCAATATGAAGTGAATGCCCTTGGCGCCTTGTGGTCTACGATTCGTCATACGTCCTAATTAGTATAATTTGTCCATAGTTTCAAATAAGAGTTATTCTTTTTATTTGCATATTTTTATGTAATAACTATTTATGTTCGAGTTTTCGATTCATAACACATCTTGAAAAACCCCGACGTCTCGATTTAAAAATCCTCTGCAGTTCTTAGAAACAATATCCTTTCGAATGAAAAATAATCGAAATCGGTACTCTATGTAAAGATATGCGTGGTTATTTAATAAAAAAACAAGTAGGTACACGTCGAATTGAAAACCTTTTTCTAATTTTTACGCGTTCAAAAATGACGCTGTGGCTTATATGTATTAATTACTCAGCCAGAATAGGTCAAAGAGAGGTTTACGAGTTCTTCCAACATTACACGCATCATAATTTATTCAAATAGATTAATTTTTATTGGTTCCGTAAGACTTCAGACATTATTTACATTAATTTCATATTCCATAATACGATGAACATTACAAAATATAATCTATTCAATATCATCAAAGACCGTCGAAATGTTTAGTAAATTCTCTCTTTGCCCTCTTTACGATTTCAATATATATATCGGAGAAACATCGTTCCCGCGGACATCGTCATTAGTGGTTGCGGGCTTAGTGGGCGTCATCACGGTAATATGCGAGCACAAAACACTATTATCACGATTTTACACTATTTACTTCGGATTAAACAATATTTTGTCACTTTACAATAATTTAGAAGGTAGAATTAACAAACAATACTGAGCAGCGAGTTCAGGGCACCGATCTTACTTTAACCACAGAATACACTCTCCGCAATGATCCAACTCGATCAGTAGCTAGCACTCGAATGTGTCTCAAAAACTGTCTGCCCCTCTTAAGTAAAGATGGCGCCTCGACCCCACTCCGCACATGCTCTGCTCTGATTGGTCGTTACGTAAATTACAATATTCATAACTTTTATTACAATTGTAAGGTATTTAAGCTATAGAAAAATGTAACAAATCACGTAAAACTAAATTAAGATTTATAAAACCAATTAAAACGTAAACAAATAATATTGTGCGTTCTGCATACAATCAACAATCAACTCGATTCATAACTTCCTCCGACACGGCCGTCCTGACTTATTACACGCCCTCGTGTGATGTTGAAGGCCGCGCATTATTGTTATCTGGAGAAAAGAAAGAGATGTTATTATTATTCTTTTTACATAGTTCGGCCACTCCTGACCAAGGAAATCGTGTACATTTTACATTTAACCCTTTTTTTTTTTTTTTTTTTTGCGACTCCACGCTACATCGTAGTATCGAAATAGCCACCTCGCCGTTTATCGCGTTACACATCTTAAATTTAACAATTATCTAAATGGCCACCTCGCCTTTTATTCTACTGATTTCACTTTTCAATGGCCACCTCGCCCCTCAATGGCCACCTCGCCTTTCAATGGCCACCTCGCCTTTCAATGGCCACCTCGCCTTTCAATGGCCACCTCGCCTTTCAATGGCCACCTCGCCTTTCAATGGCCACCTCGCCTTTCAATGGCCACCTCGCCTTTCAATGGCCACGTCAGGGAAAAAGATCTCTGAGGGGAATATAGAGCTCAATAATATCAGCACAAAATTGTACAAACTCACATCATCATGATTATTATGTGTGTACCCGACCTTCTCCATTGCCATAGTCGGCCCTTACCTCACACAATGTACACAGTGATAAACTACACACAATTATAATCCACACATAATAACCATAACCACACTTACTTGCGAGTAACGTTGGGCGAACTTCTGTCCTCCGTCACAGCTAGACACAGACTCTGTTTGTATATGCGGGGGCTCTGCTTATATTGAGATTCTCCCCCCCCAGTACGAGAGGGAAATCAACTGGCAAACTATTTGAATCACCTAGCGGTACCTACAATTTAAAATTAATCGGCGTTTGCCTTACCACTACAGTAACCAATTGTGACTTATTAAAATGATATCGTTATCCACGACACGGCCAGTCTGACATGTTACATGTCCTCGTGTATTCCAGTATGTGTAACAAAAAAAAACAACTCAGAAGCGTCCGCGTACACTCGGCCAACCTGATCATGCCGTTACATTACAACAAATACACGAAAGGTTCCTCTAAGCCTCATAATTATCGAATTTCAATTCATCACATTATCAACGCAATAGATCACATACATCAATAGCCCGGCTGCCCCAGCAGCTAGTGACAATTCACTATTATCACCCATATCGTCGTCACCTCATGTGACACGACCAACACTTCATCTAGAGACCCAGACTCCCAGGTCAATACATGACCACATAATAGTCTCATCCGAGACCCGGATCCTCGCCACACCACTAGCTGCCCATCGCCCCCTGAATAACTACCAAGAGTTACAGTTACGACTACAGACTAGTGCGTGCAGTGCGACCTAGCTATCGTATGTGTTCTATTTGCTGGTGGAGGCACCCTCCTCACCATCTTTTACATCAGGCAAATCTAATTCAACTGGTACATCACTTAGAGGAATCCTTCGTACGTGATCATGGGCGTACTTATACGTTCGATTTCCAGTCAAAGATTTCAATAGGTATCGATCACCATCAAGCAACTCTACAATTTTTAATGGTCCCTTGTATTTTGGGCTCCAAAATTAATTTTACTCTCAGAAACAACATAAAAGAGAATTGGTTCACATGGATACTCATCAGTCTTTAGATGTCTTCAGCAGGTTGTGCAGACAAAGGACCGGGCAATTCTTTCCTCAATTCCGGACAGACCTCTTCAGCATCGTCAGCACCAGGCTCACCACAGGAATTGAACATGTAAAAAACACACAAGGAGAACATTAAAAATGGTTATTACATTACATTAAAATGGTGCGTGTGTATCTGAAGCATAACTTCTTATTTTTATCTTTTCAAAAAAGAACTGTACCAAATGAAGTGACAAACTGTACTATTCAAGCACCCACAGACAAGAGTCTTGTAAGTAATACAATAATTGATTCAACCTTTATTGTCTTCAGACGTTACACGAATAAAAATAAATCTCAGAATGACAGAATCTGGACTCCAATCACTCCCCATACACTGCCACATGACACTAAGCATTACATGTCATCCGGATCACCTAGTGGCTCAGGTATAAAGCTGCGAAATTGCAAGCGCGCGTTGAACTTAAATAACCTCATTAACGGGGACACTCCTAGCCTACGCCGCCAGTACGGAAGGTATCTTTAAGGGGAAGACGTACGTCTGTCACCCACATACCTTAAGACCAGCTCATAAGACCCAAGAACTAAGTACTTTTGTACTGTCTAAACAAACCGATTCTAACTGTGTAACCGGGCCATAGTGCCCATTCAATGTCTCAGTCCCAGCCGTCAGAGAGCTAGGTCCGATTGATCGCCACGAGTACTAAAAACATCTTTAAGGGGGAAACGTAAGTTTACCACCCACTTATCTTAAAACTCTGTAATGTGGTCGATTAACCAAACTCAACATCCCCGGCACGGGTACTTAATACTTCACCTTGCGCACACTTATTCATGCACGCACAAACATCCTGTTTCAGCAACCACGTATGCCATTGATGGTCGACCAACGCCCGTGAAGCGGAAGACCGCCACGCGCCACAATAAGCGCTGGTCAGCGTTACTTGTCACTACTGCTCCTGAAAACAAAGTGATTATCACGATTATAAGTTTGTCAAAATTCTTTCCACACTAAAGTGTGCCAGGCAGAAGCCTAATACGTATTGGGAACTGCCAGGACAGAGACACGAAAGGCATATCGTTAAAAAGTTGAAAAACTGTTTCGAGTTCAGCAGTTCCGCATAACGATCACAAGTGATAAAATTTACTGGAACACGATTGTACTACAGGAATTACAGTCTTTGTAGTTATTTCAATAATACACCCAACAGTCACACACATAATCCTGACCCCACAGTAAGACACGAGCCTTGTGTCGTAGGTATCAGGAACTATGAGATACTTTCGGTCTCCACAACACCCAGACCCCGAAACAAAATGTTTGTGGATCTCACAAACATTTGTCTCGATACGGGGATTGAACCCGCGGCCTCTCGCTTCACAGCCGGCTACTCGCCCGCTGCACTGTAATTTCTCAATGCGATATGTAGGAACAGTTATGAAAATATCATGTGAACAAATAAAACATTTTGTCGGGTAGACTAATCATTTGGCATTTAGCGAAAAGTTCGACTACAATGTAAGAAATTAAGAAATCTTCACGCCTTCATCTTCACTGATAGGTAGAAGCATAAAAACGTTTCAGTTATTATTTTTCTTTTCAAAAAATTTATCTAGCGAAGATCAAATTCAATTAATCACAGAACGTAGTGAAATACGATAATTGTAAATCTAATAGATTGTCCAAGCAGATCAATATTCTTATAATGGAACCGGGCTCGAGTTTCTAGTGTAATTGGTGCAATCGTCAATACTTAAACACCTTAAACTTTTATTCTACGAAACATTGGTTCATAACAAATCAAATAGAAATTATCGTTCACAATAAATTAGATTCCCTGCAGGTATTTAGTAAACACAATACACAGCTTTGCTCAATAGTGAAATCCATTTTGATTGCGTATGTACCGAAAGATAGGCAATCGCTACACACACACTACACATTTTAACAATTCTACAAAACCTGTAGGCATTTCAAATTACTTTTTATACGCGAGCTACATAAAATGGAAAGATCTCACCAAATTCTTGTTAGTTTACTCGTATACTCAACACTCGTAAATGCGTTCGATCACAGTCATCCCGCAGTCGTAAGCCTCTGTAAGCCGTACCGGTGCACCGCCACCGTGGCTATGCCGCTATGGTTCAGCGATCGGGAACTCTTGCGCACAAATATGTTGCACTCAATGCCAGCACCGGTGCCACATCAGTAGAACTTGTCCATTATAGTCCTAAATAAGCTTTTACAACACAATACACACACAATTAATTACACAGGTACACAATTAATAGCTTTGTAGGTGTGGACACAATAATCAATTTCACAATAAATTTAATTACTGCAAACTAATAACTTTCAAAATATCAAGACATGGAATTGTTAATAATTATCGGGTAGATAATTATTCATTTACATTTCTGGACACCATCAAATTCAGGATTGCAATGATTTTTAATAATTGTCGGATAGATAATTATTCAATTACATTTCTGAACACCATCAAATTCAGCAATGCAATGATTTTACACTGAATGACACTGGACTGCTGCACCATTGATTCATCTCTAACCAACTCATCACATGACAATATTACTCGCCTTTTTTGTTTTACCAAGAACCAATATATTTGGAATAGTCTCACCAAATCACTCGTAGACATCGGGCGTGTTCAATGGATAGGCTGTGGGCCCATCCCACTTCTGATATCGGAGAAACATCGTTCCCGCGGACATCGTCATTAGTGGTTGCGGGCTTAGTGGGCGTCATCACGGTAATATGCGAGCACAAAACACTATTATCACGATTTTACACTATTTACTTCGGATTAAACAATATTTTGTCACTTTACAATAATTTAGAAGGTAGAATTAACAAACAATACTGAGCAGCGAGTTCAGGGCACCGATCTTACTTTAACCACAGAATACACTCTCCGCAATGATCCAACTCGATCAGTAGCTAGCACTCGAATGTGTCTCAAAAACTGTCTGCCCCTCTTAAGTAAAGATGGCGCCTCGACCCCACTCCGCACATGCTCTGCTCTGATTGGTCGTTACGTAAATTACAATATTCATAACTTTTATTACAATTGTAAGGTATTTAAGCTATAGAAAAATGTAACAAATCACGTAAAACTAAATTAAGATTTATAAAACCAATTAAAACGTAAACAAATAATATTGTGCGTTCTGCATACAATCAACAATCAACTCGATTCATAACTTCCTCCGACATATAATATATTATTATGACAGTTGGCATGCGTTCGATGTCGACAATAGATGGCATAAATGTTTGATGTCAATATTTATCCTAAGCTTGAATCTAGGTTCTTTAATATTTCTTCATTATTTATGCATAGAACGCAGATTGGCTGGAGTGAAGTTTTGTCATCAATATTCAGCCAACGCTATTCCTCCATATTTAACTTAAATTATCTTTAACACTTTACTTAATTAAAGGACTGTATTGTCTATAGATAGATAAATAACTTCTCAGAGAAGTTGAAGCCAGGCAGGCGGCCGGTCGTAAAAAACTACAAACCATTGTGTCACAGATGTTAAAGACCTTATGCCAACCCCACTGCGAGTGGGATAAGGGCAGGTGGAAGAAGAACAATATAGACAGATTTCTCTTTATTGATCACCAATAATTGAAACAATTATAACCTAGATACATCTAGAACCTAATAACAAAAAATATGTTACAAAAGGCTGGTTTTATCGTTAAAAGCGATACCAGACAAAGTGTAATGAAATCTTATGGCAATTAATATTATGATATGTTTTGTTCCAGGTATAGTTGGCGATATTTAAGTAAGAAACCTGCAAAGATTTTAATAATATTTTCCTCAAGAAAATGTCTATCGGTTTTTACCGTCATTTAAAAAGCATTAATTTTCTTAATTAATTCTAAGTAAGGCTAAGTATGGAATTACAAGTAGACTGAAATATAATTCCTAATAAAATGACGGTTGTAGGTTTCCTAACAATTTCCGTTAGCGTAACAATTAATATTTGAGTGGGGACAGTTTGTAATTTCAATTTGGACCAAGGATTACGGCCGGGCCGTTTGACATCTTCTCAATATTCATAACCGCAGTTGGGACTTGTGTTGGAATATTCGAGAAAAAATAAAACAAGCTACAATATTACTCTGGTATGGCGTAGTAGAGCCTGTATGAGGAGCTAACTAGCATGGTCGGATGGTTTCCAAGCCATTCTTCGAAAGCAAACAATATTCCTCGTAAACAGGATACGATCCAGTCACAACAGTATCCTGAAAAGCGTTGCGGAGACTGTAATACTTATTATGAGGCATTTTGTGTGGAGGATGATAAACTAATTACTCCACACGTAATATGCATTATCATTTCTCATTGTCACTAAAACTAGTTATTTAAGCAATTGTTTTGTATTACTAACACAATGGATTTTTGATGATTTTGGTCCGATAAATAAATAATTATTATTATTATTATAAAGGGGTAAGATAATAAATTTTACGACGAGAGAGGCAAAAATTAAAATGTTTTTTTTCTTACAACTTCCACCGTTTTGTTTGAAATTAATGTTCATCTTTGATTATTATAATTTCGTTTTAATTGGTACTCAAAAAGAGTGTTTTTTTTTGGATTATATTTTAGACGAAATAGTCAACTTTTGCCCTCTAGCTCCTTAACACCTTAAATTTGACATATAATATGTTTGTTCCGGGTCTGGGTGTTGAGAGACCGAAAGTCTCTCGTAGTTTCTGATACAGAGTAATAGATTACGCTAATGACAACAAAACTGTCAAAACTGTCTCAGTGGCTCAGTCGTAATGCGTTCGCAGTATGACTGCTGTGCTGGGGTCTTAGGTTCGATTCCCGAGGAAGGTAAAGTGATATTGGGTATTACAAGACGCTCAGTATCAGCCCGGAGACTTGAATTGTACCCGGTATGGCAATAGGCTTGCCTATCACAGTATGGAACGGCAAAATGTGGGTGTACTGATTACACCTCTGTCTACCCCTTCGGAGAGAACAGGTGTGATTGCGTATGTATTTTTGAGAAAATCGTGAAAATATTTGCATAAATACATAGGGGTCGGATAAATGACCTCCTTTTTGTAAACGGGTTAAACATATCCAATGACACTGTTTTGTTCGTATTATCTTTAATAATATCACATCTCATAAGAACATTTGATACGGGTTCGATGGAGCTAGTTATTTAGCATAATCAGTAGCTGTGTACTGAATGCTATTGGAGTCGAAGCAATTTTTAACAAAATTGCTCGCAGTTTTCTGTTTATTGTTATAGTAATTATTATGTATTGTTTTTTCCTATCAGTAAAATTATTCGGGTTTCGATAGAGTTCGTGTGTGGGGAGAATCGGAATGTTTTTAAAATACTAATATTTTCTACTAATACTAAATATTTTCTGAGCGCAACTTATTGAACAAATAATAAGAAAATATTAAAAGTCTGTATAAGCCGGCAAAACACGGGATGTCAAGATGTTTGTTTCATTTGTTTATATCACTAACTTTAATTTTATATTGAAATAAAACTAATTTAAACGGATTTCGGATGGAACAGCTGAAAAGCCTTCGAAATATCGGGACCAAAATTAAATTAAAAAAAAACCGCGATAAAGTCCGTTTAAATTAACTTTTTTCAATGAATAACATTCTCATAAACGTAAGAAATCATTATTTAATTTTATAGCAAAGGCCGGCAAACGAGTAAGTGGATTTCGTGATGGAAAGTGCTCGCCGCCCATGAACATCTAATCTATCTATCTAAGCATTACAGATAGATCTGACGTAACCACGAAAAACTTCTTCTCCAATTCTAACTTCATTCACTCCTTCACTATCCAATCTATTCTTTGGAATGCGCTCTCCCTCGAAATCCACGACGTCCACCAACCGGTTCATATTTAAACTAAAAGTTCGGATAATCATGGCTGCTGTCGTGTCGTTTTTTTTGTTATATCCTGGCTCGGCAAAGTGACTACGCTACACCTGATGGTAAGTGTAGCGCAATCCAAGAATATTGTCGACCAACGATAAACAAAGTGTCCATCGTTGGTCGGCAAGATCATGCCGGCCTGTCAAAGGGCCGAGGGGCAGGGGAAGGAAAAAGCGATGGGCAAGCCCCCTGGGGAGAACCGGATATACACTGGCTGACTCTGGAACGCGACCCACACAAGGTGGGCCACTATGGCAGGTTTTAGCACCAGTGTACGGTGGGCGCTATCCGGTCGGATACAAGTATCCTCCCACTAGCAACATCTCATATATCACATTGTATATAAGTATATTATTTATCTATTATGAATTTGTACATGTATATTTGTGAATAATACATTTTTTGTGTGTATGTAGATAAAATATATCGTAGTCTTTTAAGAAGTTTTATGTATTGTACCTTGTTACTAAATTTTCTCTTTTATCGAATATACACGCACATTGTTTCGTCCTTGCATCACGCGTAGATTGACTGTTAGTCTCTAACAGTTAGAGAATGCCTCTAGGAGTAATTCCGCCTTTATAAATGTTTTGTATATAGGAAGTTTTAATAAATAAATAAAATAAAATCAAATAAAAATGATTTATCATTTGTTGCCTCACCGCAAATCTTTTAGAACATTCTTGGAAGGAAAAGTAGAAGAAAAGAGATCTACAGGAAGGCCTAGAATATTGTTTTTAGCAAGCAAAACCAATGTTTTTTTTTTCAATATTTAGTATAGTCCACTTTAGGTCAACTTAAAGTTACAAGACGAATTTAGTAAAATTTAATTCTGTCATAACAAAAAGTTTACAAGTTAAAAGCTGCAGCTCGTCCGTGTCTCGGCCCGCAGTACTACACGACCGCAGTTGTAAGACTCCACCATTAGTAATATAATAAGCCCTCATTTAGATGGAGAGAATATGTCTTACGATATAGGTGAAAATATAATAGAACACCGTCATTTGCGAGGCCGCGTCACACGATCAATTTTTGCAAACTGTATGACACTGCCTGGAAATCAAGGGCTTTCTCTTCTCTGTTATGCGATAAACTCTGTGTATGGGTGGCATTGTACTGTATGCGAACTGTTTTATTGTATAGATGTTTTATACATAAATAAACTAAAATAAAAATAATCATATATATTATGCATGAATATAAATGTCTGCATCATACAGTTTTTAAAAGCAATATTATTAAATTTCAATTTACCGTTCCCTCTTGTCTTTGATCGCAAAATGTTTCTTTCTGCTCGATCTGTACTATCATCGGCTAAAAGGTTTACGTGACTTGATTTCGCAATATTTGATTATGATAATGGCTTAGCCTGCCTAGATACAAGTTTTTAAGATAACTTGTTTTTTTTCGGATCATTTTATTCTGATGATAATTTTTGAATCCCTCGGTAGCGCAGTTATGTTGCACAGACAACATGACTGCTACGCTAAGGTCTTGGGCTCGATCTCCGGGTTGGGTAAAAGCGATATTGGGTTTTGCTATTACAAAATCCGTTATCAGCCCGGAGTCTGGAATTGCTAGTGGTAGGATATTCATATCCGCCCGGATAGTACCGTACACATGGTGTTAAAACCTGTCATAGTGATCCACACGCCTTATGTGGATCGCATTCCAGGATCAGCCAGTGTATATCCGGTTCTCCCGAGGGGCTTGCGACATGACTTGATATATGATTGGGGTGGGTGTAGGGGTACATCCTTGTATCTCAGTGCCTGCATCGGACATCGGCCTGTCTTGTCACAGGCCCCTTGATTTGCTTTTAAGAAACATTTATACAGGCCGGCATGACTCTGGTGACCACTGATAAACTCATTGTTTGTCGGTACGCTGGTTTTTTTGGACTGCACTACGCTTATCATCAGGTGTAGTGCAGTCACTTTGCCGTGCTCGGATAAATAAAAACTTGAGAGGTGTCAAGGGACACCCGGATGGAACGAAGTTCCTTTCGATTAATTAGTGAAGGAATTTTAATAAAATTTTATTTGTCTATCTATTGTAGTTTCTGAGATATTTGAATTTTTAGAGATATTTTTACAGATCTTTCTTACTGGGGGGTCGAAATTTATTTTTATTGGGGCCAAAGTGTCGGGCTCAATAAGCCGATTGCGACAAGCCGTCGCACGACCCTCTAGCCTCAAAAATTACCGATTTAGGCCGAGGGGGGGTGAGGACAAATTGGGTGGGGGTAGGGGGAACGGGTTTGAACACCTGGTACTTCCATAATTCTCGAAGCTCCAGGGAGGTCGGCTAGCGTTGGCTGGTCAATCGGCGCGCGTGACGTCACCCGGAAGGTTCTCGATTTCTCTCGAACCTTCCGTTGATCGATGGACTGCTCGCGCTTGACCACCTCTCGGGCTTGACTAAAATGATCTCGATCTCGGGGGGGACGGAGGGTCCGAAGGGAGCACACCGGCTGCTACGTCGCCCAGCCCGTAAATCGGCGAGCACCGGCCGGTCTTACAGTCTACGTGACGTCACACCGAACGTTCTAGAGAGTTCCAGAACATTCGATGTGAGTCGTAATATTAAACAGTCATCCCGTAGACTATATATTAGACACTGTATAATCTGGAAGCAGCCAACATTCAAATATTTTATGATAGGTAATTTGGTGACTGGCTACTAAGGGCGCATTTATATGACAAGGAATCCCACCGCGTTGTGGCCGCGCGGCGGCCGCGCGGCCGCCGCGCTCGAATCACTCGAAAAACTAATGTAAACTCTATTGACTAAGCCATAATGTTTAATACTTCGCAACGCTCCAACCACGCGGCGACTGCGCGATCGTGTAAACGGCCGCACGAAATTTTTCGCGTCGTCTAAACGCAGCCTAAACGGTGGACCGCCGCGCCGTGTTCGATAATCAAAAATTCAAATTTCAAACCACGTCTACATTTCCATATGTCATAAGTTTTACTTTTATTAACGGAATTTCGACTTTAACTTTGTGTGCTAGATATCAAATTAATATTATATTTATTCTTGGTCGGAGAATTATGTCGTGACAAAAATTTCGTGCCAACTTTTCGTACCAATTTTTTCCGTCTAGCCCCCTTTCGCAACGCGCGATAAGGAACTACGTTCCAAAAATTGCGCCCACACAATGGGAAAATGAAAAATGGCAAATCACATAATGGGACGTAGATATGTTGGGCGAAATGTGGATGTACTAGTTACATGCCTGCCTACCCCTTCGGGGATTACAAAAAACAGAATTACAGAAAATTTAAAATAGATCGTATGAGAAAATAGGAACATTGTGTATCGGTATCTCTATTGAAAAAATATTAACAATATGTCTACAAACTTTCAAGTATTTCTGTTGTATGTTTATTGGCAGGAACAACTGAAATTAGTCAAAAAGTAATTTTCATTTTGTTTTTTTTTATTGTATTCTCGATAAATATACCGATTATAATGGATGATTTTAGTTAACTCCAAATATCGTCCCATATGTATTTGGTTATGATCTGATGACAAAGAACGTCGGATGATTAGAATCTCCTCAATGGAAAACAGCAACTTCACCTCGGTTCAGGTTTTGAAATGTATTTTTTTTTTAAATCTTGCTCGGCAAAGTGACTACGCTACACCTGATGGTAAGTGTAGCGCAATCCAAGAATAGTGTCGACCAACGATAAACAATGTGTCCATCGTAGGTCGGCAAGATCATGCCGGCCTGTCATAGGGCCAAGGGGGAGGGGAAGGAAAAGTGATGGAAAAAGGGTTAGCATCAGGGGTCAAGCCCCCTGGGGAGAACCGGATATACACTGGCTGACCCTGGAACGCGACACACACAAGGTGGGCTACTATGGCAGGTTTTAGCACCAGTGTACGGTGGTCGCTATCCGGTCGGATACAAGTATCCTCCCACCAGCTAATAATATAATTTATAATTTTTCAATACAGGTTTATACCTACCTAACTAACTGGTAAGTGGTAAATGTTTACCTACAGTTCATTTTTCATATTTAGGTACTAGGAAAGGTGGGCGGGTAGTGGAAAAATCTCACTAACTCCCTCGCGCGCGCGTCCATCCTAATGGCGTGACCTGTCTTGTGACGTCACACATGTCGTGGATCCTTTTTATGTCATTGACAATTACCCTCCAGCAGATTTAAATGGCTTCTAACATCTTTGACTTAATTTATATAATTTATTTGATAATAGATTTTGAGGAAAGTATTTTATTGATATAAGTAATAAAAATAATCAAGTCAATCCTATTAATCAAGACATTGGCTTGCAGAATTAGACGAAGTGATAATCTGCACAGATGGCCTCTCGTATGCGAGGGACCCACCACCTCAGAGATAGATAAACGTCGTAAAATGTATCTTCAAAATATTGTATCCAATAGAAATTGTCACGCCCCCAACAACCCGAATGTTCGAAGGTATAATGCGTACTTAAGTTCAGAAATCGTCAA
This sequence comes from Amorpha juglandis, assembly GCA_949126905.1. Taxonomy (NCBI): domain Eukaryota; kingdom Metazoa; phylum Arthropoda; class Insecta; order Lepidoptera; family Sphingidae; genus Amorpha; species Amorpha juglandis. The sequence continues at coordinate 13,246,430 of OX421374.1, read as the reverse complement.
TACGTTATGAAACCTACCCTCATATTTCGGCGCCGTAATGTAGACAAACAATTGTATCTCTCCTTTTGTTTGTTTATTTTTTTATTGCCGTTGTTATATACGTGAAATAACTGTCGGAGAGTCGTAAACTGTATACATAACCATATTTACTGAATACCGGCACTAAATTATTGGACTTGCAAATAGCGCGAGCAGTTATAAATTTTGAGTCATTAACCCCTGACAAAAAAAACAAGGTCGGGTCAAGGTCGGGTCAAAGTCGGGTCAAGGTCGAGGTCAAGGTCGAGGTCGAGGTCGGGGTCAAGGTCGGGGTCAAGGTCGGGGTCAAAGTCGGGTCAAAGTCCGGTTAAAGTCCGGTCCAAGCTGACTGGTCACTGTGTGACGCCACCTGGGACTTCGAAATTATCAATGTTCCAGGGAGGTCAGCTAACGCTGGCTGGTCGGAGTGGGGGCTGTTAGGTTTTTTCGTTACGGAATTTCTGTATTCGGTCTCGCCGCTCAAGGCTCGCGATAAAATCTATGCAATCGTTTAAAAAGTATTGTTAGACCCCTTTGTCTATCTGTAGGTGTGTGTGTACGTCTATTAGTGCTAGTGTGTGTGAATTATTGACTTTGGCATCATAGCGCCTAAACGGATGATCAGATTGGAATGCGATTTTGTTGTTTGAAATCTGGTTTCATCGAGATGGTTATTAGCTATAGCTATAGCATTTTTAAGTTACAGATTATGATTTTAATTTGTTAACTTGATTGTGGTCGCCATTGTTTATCATATAATTTTAAAGTAGTAGAGTAGTGGATAATTTATATTTGTAACTCTTCTCCAGGTAACTTTTTGTTTTGATTAATTTCATTGCGGGGCTAAGTTTAGCATTCCCTGAGATACATACCACACATACAAGACGCATACAAGGTGGTAGGTCCCTCGTATACGAGAGGCCTTCTGGGTTGATACCATCGCGCCGTCTATTTCTGCCGCCAAACAACAGTGTGTAAGCACTGTTGTGTTTCGGTTTGAAGGACATTGAAGCCAGTGAAATTACTGGGCATTATGAACTTAACATCTTATATCTTGGAGTGGCGAGCGCAGTTCAGTGCCATGCAGTGTATTGTAATTCAAAGCTCTATGTGGAGTTGCTTCTGTTTATGGGCAGGCGTGGCGCATACAATCAGGCGACCGCCTTGCTCGTCTCGTCATTCAATTAAAAAAAAAAATTCGCCGAGCTTCACTGCTAGGTGCGAACAAAAATGCGTGCCACTGTCAATTCTGGTTCACTTGAACATAGTACCGGGTGTGTGGGCGGTATAGTTTCTATAGTCCGCGATCGGAAGTCGTAATGCCGAAATTATGTTGATCAAAGTTGCCCACAAGTAAAACAACAAGATACCGTAATATGGGTCGGTTCGTAGTATAATGTGTTAATTGTTCTATGAACATTGTAATGTTCAGTGACGCTTTGAAAAGAGCAACGTCAGGGTTTCTCGCCCGCTCTTCCCTGACAAAACTGTATTCCGAACGGGTTATACCTTAAAAAATTATCAAGTGCAAGTTGGACTCATACACCGAAGATTCCGGACCCTTTTAATTTTTGATATTTGTATCATTTATGGAATCCGCTGTAATAATACATATTTTGAGAAATTTTCTGACAGCTCCGGTTATTCCGGTTCAAAGGTAGAAACGTTTAAAAGTAGAACACATAAAAAGAGAACCGTAATAGCATAGGCTCTGTAAAAGGATTCAATAGGTATTTTTTCGCTACGGAATCCTAATAAACGATAACGCAATAATCCTGCTATTTTTCAGGAATAACACACGTTTTGCATCTTGACTATATTATGTGATGATCGGGAAGAGACTCTTCTACAATAACATATTAATGAACTGTCTCTAACATATTATTGGATTGGGTTCTTGTTTATTTATACTTTTCCATTATATATACACCCACATTGTCTCGTCTCTGCATTACTTAAGTAGTCTGGTAAAGGATGTCTCTGGCATTAAGTCTGCCTTTGTACATGTTATGTACATATATTATAAGAATAAATGTATATCCACGATCGTTATTTACTAGTGTTCATATAACTTCTAAAGTTCTAAATGTTCCCCATGGACTGGTTGTGAACCAGGAGTTCTTGGGTTCAATTTTCAAGGTGTGTATCAGAGGCTTCAATTGTTGCATCTCTATGGCGGCTGGGGTGATACCCAGTGTAGTCTTCACCTATTTTTTACTAGCAAATCCTTCTTCCTACTTTCCTACTATTCTACTTCCTACCAATACTATAAATGTGAGTTCGTGAATTTGGATGGCTCGTGAACGGGTTTGGTAATAACTTAAGGCATCGGTAGACCGATTCAATAAACTGTTGTGTATACGGAGTTGTGAGTTGATTATAAAAAGGCAGGACGTCTGTTGGGTTCCGCTAATCACATATAGGTATTGTTGTTTACCAATTGTCTGTCTTCTTGGAATTGTTATTTTTATAATGTTTTCTGTTGTTTTTTTTTTGTATTAGCATATGTCTTAGCTATATGTATTGAATAATTGTTTTGCTTTGTTTATTTCTATTTTACTATTTATATACATCGATTTTTCGGCCAAATGTGGACGGATTTCGATAAAATTATCTTTGTTCGAAATCACACGTTTTAATCAAATTAAAAACGGAAGCTTATTATTGCTTAATTAAATTAACCCCTATCAAAAATAATAAAAACAAGAAAAGGATTTCGATTAACGATTATTTACATAAATCATCAGAATGAAAGTCTTCGTGTTGTGGGTCCGGAATCCCGGTCCCGAATCTGAAGTATTTGAAGTTATTGTTACCCGAAACTCGATTTGAAAGCAATTCTTGCGGACTATACAAATATTTGAACCGATGGGAAATCGAAAGCGCTTCTCGTTTTCTATTCTTGTTTTCTACCGATTTTTGCTCGCGGTTCCACCCGCGTCATGGGCCTGGCTTGATGGAAAGTTTCAACTTAGCGATTTTAAGTTATTCTTGCTTACTTACAATAACAATTAGTATTGTGGTCATAGAAAACAAATTCTATACAATGAAATCGTAATTAAATCTAATATAAGGGACGAGTCTAGCGCCATATCGGGCACAATCCAGGCTTTGAGCTGATACTAAGCATTTTAGTGTTGGAAATATAATATCATTTACCCGTCCCAGGGACCTAATCCGAGACCTCAAGACGGCAGTCGTACCGCGTACCCATTACAACTGCGACATCGAGTTAATATAAAAGATCAAATAATGAAAATTTTGATGTCTTCTGTGTCTTATAATAATCGTTAATTACCAGATATAATTCCAATTATAAATGATGTTTGTTTACTCCCGAAGGATGGTGTTTGATTGATGTGATGTTAATTAACATCAGTTTTGATTAAACTTCGCACTTTCAGAAACGTTGACGAGGCAAAACTATTTCATTCCTTTTTTTCCTTTTCACTCCGTGTTTAGATGATACAATATTTTATGCATATATATATATGAATATTTGAACTATATTATAGTAAGCCTGATAGTAAGCGCAACGTCTGCCAATAAACAAGAACAATATCACACAGAATTGTATATTTATTACAAATATTTACAAATCACTGCATTGATTTGGATTGCGCTCGTCACCTTAAAACAAAGGTTTGCAATGCCCAGTGATTTCACTAGCTTCAATGTCCTTAAAACAGAAACACAACTCTGCTTACACACTGCTGCTTTGCAGAAATAGTCAAGGCGGTAGTACCTAGATGGCCTCTGGCGTACGAGGGATATACCAACTAGTATACTCCATACATTTTTGCTCTCATTTATGTTAGGTCATTGCGTCATGGAAAGCACGACGAGTAGCCGGGTGCAAAACGAGAGGCCGAGGGTTCGATTCTCGCACCGAGACAAAAATTTATATGATCCATAAATATTTGTTTCGGGTCTGGGTGTTGTGGGAGTCCGCAAGTCTCTTGTAGTTTCTAATGCCCACGATTAAACTAGTGAGAGGTCAGGACTATGTGTGTGACTGTTGGGTGAATTTGTTTATTTATTTTTATAGTAAGTAAGTTTTTAATGAGAATATTAATTCAAGCAACTATCCTATCCATATTCCTTTCAATGCGACAAAAGTCGTCCTAAATTACATGTTTCAAGTTAACCGTGCTACTTTAGTTCGGGTGATGGATGAGATATCGCGTGTAGCATGTAGGGTGTCGAAAATGTCAGGTCAGCAGTCGAAATTAATAGACCGGCGCCATTTATTCAGACCCAGCGGACTGACCTCGTGGAATGTACGGTCAACATCAAAACTCATTGAACAGACCAAGAATTCCAAAAAGCCGTATGTAGGAAACTTGCTTAACAAGACTTGCCAGAATTGGATGGTCATTGAAAAAGGTCTTAAATTCGCTGAACACCAGACTGACACCATTGAATTTTGTTAGTCGCAATATAGCATTTATATTTTCTCAAAACACAACATAAACTATAATTGTAACTGTAGCCCATACTAGGAAATAATGTTCAGCTATTTTAGACAATAAGGTGTTTCGCTAATTTCGACCTTTTACAATGTATATCCAATTTCTGGGCTGTTATGGCGTTATATTTACTTTTACAATAAATAAATAAATAAATTTCAGACTGCCTCATTGGCGCAGTTGTAATGCGTACGCGATACGACTGCTGTGGTGAGGTCTCGGGTTCAATCTCCAGGTCAAGTAAAAATTATATTGGGTTTTGCTATCACGAAATAGTCAGTCCCAAGTCTGGAATTGTACCCGGTATGATGATAGGCTCGCCCCCTATCATATCATAAGATGGAAATTAGCTCGGTGACATGTGGGTGGAATGGTTACACCTTTGCCCACCCCTTCGAGGATTACAGGCACAAGTGCGTATGTATGTATATACATCTAATTTGGTGTTTATCTTGTTGAGCGACTTGTGTACATCTTACGATGTATAAGAGTTTTGGCTTGAATGTATTCATCGACTTTTGGTGTTGACTGTACCTATTGGAACGAAAAGCATAAGGATCACTAGGAAATAAAAAATAATTAAGTGCCTACTTTAAAACATTCGAAGTTTTAACCATCAATTAATGTACAAGGCTATTTTTGAATGTACTTTAAACTTTTTCAGCCAGTTGGTATAAATATGTCAGAGTGTGACTGTGATTGAATGATTTTTTATGCTGGCTCGGCAAAGTAACTACGCCACAACTGATGGTCAGTATGCAATCCAAGAATAAGGTCGACCAACGACAGACAATTTATCGATTTATTGTAGGTCGGCAGAATAGCTTTTTTACACTCCGTTTGAAGGATGTTGTAGGAAGGAGGGAACACGTGTGCCGGCAAACTATTCAACAGCTTTATGGTCCGGCAAAAGTAAGATTTTGCGACCTTCTTAGTTCGAGCCGAGATGAAGAAGCTGAATTTTCGCAAGTCATAATTTATTTATTAAATATCATTTACTTAAAGGTGGTGAAACAGGGGCTAAAATATTTGAGTGTTAATAAAAAGGAAAAAAGAAATTGATTGGTTAAAGACATTTTAGTATGTTACAAAATAAATCTATATGGAATTGCCGATTCTTTAATTACTAGATTGGGAGATTTTTTTTAAAACATAGCTGAGAACCATTCTAATTATACAGCTGTCAAATACTTTATAGGTAGTAAAGCCACGATGTAGACAGTTTTGTTTACATGCAGCGGGAAAGCAGACCCTCGCATTAAGCTGGGATAACGTTAGACAGAAAGAAAGATGGTATTACCTACCTCTAGTGTACCTCAGGGTACAAATGTGAGTCCTCTGCTATTCAACTTTATTAATGATGTTATAATATTCTCTAGTGGTAGAGCCACGCTGTAATTTGAGTTAGTAAATAGTTTTGTATAAATCATCTATGGGTCGCTTTGATCGGGTCGTTACCCCTGTCTTCCAATTCTCCTCCTCTTCCCAATCCCTTAATTATGTCCTCTATTTAAGGTCGGCACCGCGCCCATGATTCTTCTGGTATTGTGGGCGTGCATGGGCAGTTGAGATCACTTACCACTAGTTGACCCACTTGCTCGTTTGCCGGCCTATTTCATAAAAAAAGGCCTTTATTGTTTCCACTTCTGTGAACTCTTCATGAATGCTGACTATTTATTATTTCTACGAACAATCTCGTTCGCAAATGATTCCTATTATTGCTGGCTGACAACAATAAGCTTGTACAATGGTATGTAAGTAATAAAATTATAATGTTCCTGTATCACATAAATGTTCACAAGTTACTTTTTCGAGTAACATGTTTCAGAGTCATATTAAATTACGGCTTATGCGGTATTTCTATTCAATAAGTAGTCGAAATTATAGTATGTCGAAGTACTAGTTATAGTTGACATACATATCATATAGTGTAGAAAAATAATGAAAAAATTATAACAGTAAAAATATAGTGTTTTGTAATAAGAAATGGTACAAAATTTTACAACTCGTAATTGGGTATTTGACCATGTTTAATTTTATAAATTCTTTTATATGTACTGGACAATAATAAAAAATGAAACTATTTTGCAAAAATATAATTAAAATTGAGTAAGAAATGAGAATGCAGTTCATGTCTTAAATATTGGTGAAAAAAGGTGGGCGTGTAGTAAGAAAATCTCATTATTTTCCTCGCACGTGTGCATCGTAATGGCGAAACCTGCCTTGTGACGTAACGTGCCATGCTTTTACGGTCATTTGACAACTACCCCTCCAGCAGATTCAAATGATTTCTAACTTATTTATTTTTGATTTGCTTATATAATTTTTTCTTAGTACATATCGAGAAACGTAGCTTATTGGTTAAAATACAGTGAAATAAAACTAATTTAAATGGATTTTGTCACGGGGTTTTCTATTTTAATTTTGGTCCCGACACGTTACGGAAGCTTTTCAGCCTACGTGGTCACGAGGTAGACTAAATTAGTCTTATTTCGATGTGTAACATTCGCGTAAATGTAAGAAATCATTATTGGTTAAAATCATAAACAAATACTAGTAAAAACCCTATTACATATAAACCGATAACGAAAATCTATACAACTGTACCATTATGTTAACTCAGTAAGTGCGGATTGCACCAACCATCGGTTATAGTAGCTTGTAACAATAACTTTAACTGAAGGATGGTGCATCCCACACTCAGACTACTTAGAATATTATCTTACATTTACCCGAAAAACGGGGAATATATATTTATATTAGGGTAATGTTTCACCGCAGCCACGCTTCGCTCCCACTCATGTAGTTATCTCAACTTTATTCTTCGTGATTATTTTATCAGCGCGTTGTAAACATTCATGGTTATATTTCCGCGGAGCAACCCTAGCTCGGCAGTTCGGGAGGTCGCGAGGTCGGGAGATTTCATAACTCGCGATGAGCAACCCTCAAGGTATAATCTTGTTTACAAACGTGCCTTACAGATACATATATATACAGGCTATAATATGTTAATTTAGCCCACGACTGCTGCGCCAACCGGCCTTATATTGAATATTTTTTCGTTTACTGTATAATTTAATAAAATGAAACCACAAAAAATTTTATGTCGTCATTTGTATCGCAGTACAAATGGGTTGGATTAATAAAGTTAAGTTTATTCTTATCGTGACGTGAACACGTTACTGATAATGTAAAGTTACAGACACCACACTCTTACGCTTTCTTAGTTACTGAAACATCTGCAAAACCGTTTGTTATCTAGAATAACAAACCCTCGACAAAAAATATAGAGAAGTATAATAGGTGATTCGCTATTTAAATATTGAGTTAGCAAGAAAAATCTGTTATTAATAATTGTATATACGTCCGCACCCATCTGCCTGCAATCTCCGTGGGAAGTAGGCTGAGGTGTGACCAGTACACCCACATATCACCGCGCGTATGTATCTCCGACCCATGATGTGATAGAGGGCAAGCCAATCGCCATACCGGACACAATTCCAGACTCAGGCATGGTAGACATATTAAGCTATTCGTGATAGAAACACCCAATATCACTTTTACCCGATCCGAAGACCGAACCCGAGACCTCAGTACAGCAGTCGTACCGTGTACGGAATACAACTACACCACCGAGGCTGTCTTAGGCAGACTGACAAATTGTACATATACATACATACGCACTCACGCCTGCAATCGTCGAAGGGGTAGACAGAGATGTAACCAGTATACCCACATTTCGCCGTGCGTATCTCCGTCTCATGTGATAGGATGCGAGCCTATCGTCATACCGCAATATAAATAGAATCCTTTATCCCTTTCCTTTGTCGGCGTGTCCATGATTCTTCTAGTATTGTCGGCGTTCATAGAGATCACTTACCATCAACACTTAGCCCATCACTTAGTCCATCTAAAATCCCCCTAAGCGCCTAAGCCCCTCCCAAATTTATATCTTTGTATTTTTGTAAACGGAAGTGGTGATTTAAAAAAGCCTTATTTTTTACGGCATTCGTTGTCTTCTAATATTAAACCGGATTTTTGTATCCGCTTTACTTCACTTTTTTCCGTGAACGCTATGGTTCTTGCGTGAAAGGCCATTTTCATATTTCGCTGTTAATGATCGAGCCATGGAGTCATCAAGGCTCATAATGATGCCGCCGCGAGAATAGCTGCGAATCTAACATTTCAGCGAAGGGCGATGATTCATTTTTTTGGTAGTAGTAAGTACGTGGGGTTTTACCAATATTAACGGATCTATAGGTTTCACTGATGTGTCAATATGAATTTTACAATCTGAATTTGAATTTAATCTGTTCCAATTTGAATTTACTGATGTGCTACGGTTTGATATGTTTCTGGTAGAGTAGCTGTACCGGTATGCTTGAAGATCGCTACCACACGGGTTCCAGGTGTCTCAGCATGCTCGATTCCTTCCATCACCCTATTCCTGTTATGTAAGCGGCGGCTAAAACTTTATAAGATTATACTAATACTCGTTAGCATTGCGGAAAGCTTTCTTCGGTAATTGCCTGGCTTATTTCAAGTAATTCTAAAGGACATTCTCACGTTTACCACAGTCAAAACTCATTAACCGGATTAGAGAAACCGTTTCAATTCAATTTTCAGTTCAATTAAGTAAAATAATTCTTGAATAATATTTTTATATATTAATTTATTTGGTCTAATTTTATAGTTACAAGACCATGTGTAATTGCTAGAAGTCTCCTGTTGTATGCTGGCGATAATGGGGCAGGGAGCGAGTATATTTGTGACGGACTAGTCTCACTAGGTACGTGACGCAGTGGGCGAAAGAGCTGGCTATGAAACGAGAGGCTTCGAGTTTGATCCCCAAATCGAAATATTTTTTTTGTTTTATAAACCGAGAGTGAGTAGTAATTTTTGATATAATTGTATTTGGATACCATCACGCTTTTTTTTACAATGAAATACACTTTTCTTCAAATTTATTAAAATTTATTTTCAATTTTTTAGTTGGATTTTATATAAAAGCGTGTTTTTTTGTTTGTTTTTTTATATTGAAATGTCATCGGTCTTTGATAAGTATGCCAAATTTCGATTTAATCCGACGTTGTGAAGGAGGTCAAAATCATGTTCAAAGATTCGGTTACATATTAACATACTAATATACGTGTGAAGCTAATAAAAGCGTGATAATAAGTGAATAATTTATTTGATACCATGATACCTATAAATTATTTATTAATATATGTACAGACGTATTACATAACATTTCTACTATTCTAAAATCTAAATTATGTCTACGATAAATCCAAAAGTATTCCGTGCACGTATTGTTTTAATAATAAAACCGTGCCATCCAAATTTAAAGACACGGATCGCGTCTCCAAGAAGGAGGACACTGAGCAGATTACAGCATTACTAGCTGTCCCTCCAGGTTTCACCCGCGTTTATGTCGCTTATCCATTTTTGCAAGAGCCCGAAATATTCCCTAGATAAAAGATAGCCCAAATTACTTTTGGAAATGCCCTGAATCTGCCAGTGAATAATTTATCAAAATCGGTTTAGCCGTTGCGGAGATTAGCTCAGGCATAAATACAGTAAATTTTTTGCACACAAATTTTTGAGTTTTTTATAACCATAGGACCTTAAAAATACTTTATTTCTAAATTACAGACAGACACTTCAATTTTATTTAGTTTTATAAACAACATTAAATTCGGTCTGTACCTAGTGGTTACTACAGTAAACAAATTATTACAGTACAAAATAATTTCGTGGTAAAATTCTTGGCGCTTGATTACGCCCGGCCAGATGTTGATAATAAAAACTTATAAACACCATAATATTTTTTTGTTTATGTTAATAGTGATGTTTTTTGCCAATATTTTATTTCAGTTTCGTGTACCTATGGCATGGACGACTTAATATCATTTTTTGACACTCGGGCGTGTGTATAACATATAAGTGAAAAAAGTGAAGTGAATAAAAGATGTATTCTTAATACTTTTAAAAATAACTGTCTTAAACGGTAATTGGTGGTTAAATCTCACTAGAATATTGTGAAACAAACCTTAAGTTTAACGATCGATCATTTGACGGGAATGTGTTATCGAAATGAACCCGCGTATAGGACATGCTGTTGATTTTATCACATTGCTTTGTTTACAACCCCAAAATTTATTGTACGTTCGTGTCTCCCATAAGGCGAGTGTATCCTTCATCTTAATACTTCTATCAAATGAACCGAGCGACGCCATTTTTCTTGTGTCGTGTAAGCTAACGCGCCAGATTAACTTAATGGTGCTCATTTTGTCGAAATAATGTACATGCTAGCACCGATTTGTTTTATTATCAAATTCCAGGGTTTATTCATGAAATTTAAATTTTCTACATTGATAAAAACCCGGTCAAGTGTGTGTCAGATCCGCGCATCTACAAATTTTGACTTTTTGTTCTTTTTTTTCTTTCCCATACGGTGGCTGGAGGGACAGTCATACCGATCTCACCGGTATAACTATCCAGCCCACTTCACATCCAAGTGACTGCTAGATCTGGGTTCTAACCAATTATACTCTAGGCTAGCAACACTGACTAAAAATGAACACACACAAGACACGTTACCTGATGGTAAGTAATCCACGTACACCTACAATACAAGAAGAATCATAGTCTAAGCCCATGGAAGAAAGGGTTATAAATAAGGGATTGGGAAGGATTCCACTCCACTCCACTTAACTCCGTATAGATATTAGAATTAACATTAGCATGTCGGTGACGCGAACCCATAAGTTTTTCCGTACCAAAAAGTGCTCAAAGCGGCAAAAGAAGTTTTCACTTAAAAAAAAAAGTATCAAGCCGTAATTAATAGGTATGGACTCATTTTACTCCAGTTATTTATGTTGATCTTAAGAGAACAGTTTCATTAAAATGTTAGTAACTCTTGAATATAAATTATCTACCCCAGACCAACAATCTTTGTATAAAATATTAATAACCTTTGATCCTTACAAAGGATCCACTTTTTGTAGTATTGGTAAACCTTACCTATTTATGAGATATAAGAGGATTTCTTCTATCGGTATTTGAGATACATATTAGTATATATACATGACTAAAAAATTATATCTGTATCAAACAAACATTCGTAACAAAACGTGGCGTATTGTATACGTTGACGTTCAGTTTTATAATTAATCAAATTTTGCTCGTGGCTTTGCCCGCGTACTTTTTACGGGATAAAAATTAACGCTATGTCCTAAATCAACCTGTGTGCCATAAGCCATCATCATCTTAATTTGTTTAGCCGTTAAAGCATGATTGTTTAAAATATATTGTACAAAATTATAGTATGAATAGTGGTATATAGTCGTATGATATTATTCGAGATACATTTTGAAATCAAAATGAATGAATACATACTGCAGTGGGCGTAACAGAATTAAACTCATTTAATATTGTATGCTTTGATTAAATGCATAATTAGTTTTCTAAAGAAAACTGTTTAATTGTACAATTAGGGTCACCAGTTCAGACTTCTGGAAAATACAAATACTCCCGATAAACAGCTTGTCCTTAATATAAACTATTTGTCAAAATCACACTTACAATAAAAATAATAAGTTTCAATTAAATATGTGTTAAATGTTTAATGTCGTTTTATTTAATGTAATTAATTATAAACATGAAAAGTGGTTTTTTTTATTTATTTTGCCAACAACAATCCCGAAATATTAAAAATATTATCCAGACAACTTAATTTTATGATCTGGCAACCTTATATACAATGCATGCAGTAATTGAAATGTGTGCCGACCGTGTCTGCTCATCGTTCCTTAAACAATAATCCCATTACAGTTTTTTATAATCCAAACACTAATTTGGAGACAATGGCTTTTATGACTCACCCTTTTCATGGTCATAACCTCTTTGTTTCGTGCAACTGTGTGTATTTTCTTAGTGATGAGTTTTGAGTTTTTGTATTTGAATTGGTGTTTGGTCTGAATGATTATGATTACTGCGTCAGAAATAAAAAACTAAAGCAAATGCAATTATGGCCCCGATGTCTCGGACCTTAATTCTTCGTCGGATTTGAGCATTGAAATGGAGTTGCGTAGTACACGTGGAAAAATCTCACCATCTCCCTCGCACGCGTGCATTGTAATAGCGTGACTTGCCTTGCGACGTGAGACGTCACACGATATGTGTCATGTATCCTTTTTCCGTCATTTGACAATCGTCAAATGTCATATGATGGGTAATCACCCATCCCACCATATTTAAATGGCTTCTAACTTATTTATTCTGACTTAATTAATTTATTTATTTCGATTATAGATTTTGGGCAATGTAGCTCATTGTTTAAAATAGTCTGTGTGATGTCGCTTCTGTTTATGGGCAGGCGTAGGCGAGCAACTTGATTGTCTAGTCATTCAACAAAAAAACATAATAAGTACCTAAAAATGAGATTCCTGAACTTATTCATTTAACATACATACATAGCCTGTTTCCCTAAGGAGTAGACAGAGGCAACGGACCTCTACTTGTTACGATCATTACACACCTTTTAGGCCTCCTTCATTCTCATTCTATGTACAATAATTGTGTCCAAATAGTCTTTTAAATATAAGATTATATTTTTGTTTCACTAAAACAGTATATTACAGCTGATGTAGACATGAGTGGGATCAAGGACACTCGAATTTTATCTGTTCTTGTATTCAAAGTAATCATCTCACCGTACAAAATATTTTTGCGTACTTTATAAAAGTTATATATTCCTTCAAGAATATCGAATACTTGTGACACTTTGAATTTCATACTTGTTATTGATTTTTAGTATATGTAAGAGTAGTTTTTTTTCTAAGTACAGTAAATCCTAAGATATTACAGATTTTTAAATAAGAGAGGCTGGCAAGCAAATGGTCAAGTGATGGTGATCTCCATCTCCAAAACCAGACGATTTTGGACCATGTTACATGCTTTAAAGGGGTAATTAAAAGATTGGGGAGGGGAGAAGGGCTTGGCTCACTCATCGTACGAAATGAATAGTAAGCTGCTACTTTTCTGTAAGACAGTGGTGATATCTCGATCTAGCCGAGCCATTGTTACTTTAGACAAAACTGAGGTTTTTTTATATTTTTTTTCGTAAAATCTTTTATTTAGGTTTTCTAGATAAAAATATACACAACAGTCATAGCCTTGACACCACACTAGGTTAACCTGTACTGTGGGTATCAGGAACTACGAGGCACTTACGGTTCCATAACGCGAGTCCCGACACAAAAATTTGTGAATTACGCAAACATTTGTCTCGTAATCGGCAATCGAACCCGTGGCTTTTTTTAAGACTATTTTCCCACTGCGCTACGGAGACTGGCCGGACCTGACCATTACGATGTTATCAAACACTTAATTAATGTCTGCTCGTTGCACAAAATGAATCATTAAAATGTATTATTTAAAAAAAAGGAAATACATTTTATCTTAAGGGCCTTCCGTGAGCAAAACACCGTGCGATCGAGGTTTTTAGAGGCTATCTAGTCATTACTTAAAATAAATATTGATTAAAAAAATATACAATATATTTCTACAATCTGTCAGCTTTATTTTGTTCGATTCAAATTCATGTTAATGCTGATATATATTTTTAAATTGTCGTTATAAATGAACCATAAAAATGAGAAAAATGCAAAGATTCCGTGCGTCTCCTTTTAAAGTACAGAATGTTTTCAAATGAGATTAACATCACTAGATAGGCTATTTAATAACGAATATTTTGCCCGTTTTAAATTTTCGAAAAGACCTAAACCTGATTTTTTAAATCAATTATTCGCTAAATACGTGCTTATTCTGCACGTAAACTCACACACCAAGTACACGATTTAGTATGGCGCGAGTCAGTCAAGGTCGTTTGCTCACGGACGGCCCTTAACTCTCAAGTCTAAAACATTCAGAGGCAGCGACAAATCTAAATTTCATACCGTCAAACACCGCGCGTTGTCCGTGGACCATAAACTTGGCGCTAGTCCATAAAATTGGCAAAAAAACTAGCGAACAAATAAATGGACGTCGTCTGTTTTGTCAAATCTGTGCAGAACGTGCGCTTTGCGACGCGACGGGACACGGGGCACGGTGCGGCGCCGGGGACCGAGACAACTGATTTTATAGCGCTATAAAATCTCGTGAAAAGCGCCCTTAAATCACAACGCTACGTCGTATTTCATCGTTTTGGATGTCAATGTTTATTTTATATCATATTTTACAGATTCCCCGTATAAATCATGTTAGCATTGATATACATTAAGGTCACGTACTTTCGACAGAAACGCTTAGTCTCGCCGAGGGGGTGCAAGCGTTGACAAGTGGCCATCACTTCCCCTCGTACATCGCTCATTGTTTCCTTCCACAATAATCGAGAACATAATTTCTAAGTAAAGTGAAATGCGGTATAATATCTCTAGTTTTAATACGAGAAAGTTTTTATTACAGGCCATTTGTTGGAGGCCGGTGTGTAAAGGTTCTTAATGTGGCGAAATGTTACGAGAGATTGGCCACTTTGCCGAGAGCCGAGGAGCCATTCATTGAATTTCATCCCCATTCAGGAAGCCGTCAGTCGGAATCAGAGCTAATCTTGGCACGATTTTTAATTTGTCATGAGACTTTGGAAACTTTTATTTACCTACTACGGGTTTGTTTGTGGAAAATGAACTTAATATTGGTCGGCTTTTGTTTAGGACTATTTATTAAAATAATGTTGAAGTGTAAGTGTGTGTAAGTATATAATAGTGAAGTTATGTTTTGTTATAAAATAGGATGACAAACGAGCAAGTTGGTGATGGTGACTAAACGATTACAATACCAGCAGAATCATGGCCGCGTTACCAACCTTAAAGGAAAGGTATAATTAGGTGTTTGGGAAGGGAAGGGGTTTTGAGCCTTAAGATATCTCATTCACAGTACGAAATGCAGCAGTAAGCCGCTTCTTTACGTCGGTTTCCTGTGAGACAGATTTAGCAACCCGGACAAGCCGATACATTCATAATAAGGACAACACTGGAGACTTTTTAAGAGTGACAGAGCCACGCTGTAGACAGTTTTATCTACAGCATGAATGGGCCGACTCGAGCGGGTCGTTATCACTGTCTCATAGAAAACCAATGTAAAGTTGGTACTTTTCTTGCTGTTGCGTTTCGTACGGTGAGTGAGATAACCGGAGGCCCAAATCCGAATCCAAATATGCTCGGGGTTAATTAAAGCAATGTTATTAGGGTACTGTGTAAGAAAAGGTGTAAAATTTCATAATTACCACTTCCACATTCACCAAGTGCGAAAAATTTTCGTTATGAAAATTATAAGAGTAATTTTTATTAGCAATATGTGCGAGCAATGAAAAGCATAAACATTCTATTTCGCAAGAAGATAATTCACAAATTCTTATGCCTCAGACTTAGATTTGTACCAACACATGATAATAGTTTATATCTGCGTTTTTGCTTAGATCCTTACAATGAAGCGTTGACATTAATTATGCAAGAAGTCTTTATTAAGCGGATGCAGTGGAAGTTACCGCGTTTTGGAGCTGTCACGTCATGAAATTAGCTAGTAATGTATGAAAATATTTAAAGTTAAATTTGCCCTACAATTACGGGAATTTTTACAATAACTTTGTATGTGACATTTTACCGTATGGTCTAAGATCCCGGGTAACATCGACCTTCACCCATCTGTTTCATCATCATCATCATCATCAGCCACAAGACGTCCACTGCTGAACATAGGCCTCTCCCAAAGATTTCCAGACCGACCTGTTGGAAGCGGCCTCCATCCAGCGACTTCCTACGATCTTTATCAGGTCGTCTGTCCACCTTGTAGGTGGACGTCCAACGCTGCGCTTGCCAGTACGTGGCCTCCATTCCAGAACCTTTCTGTCCCATCGGTTATCGGTTCTGCGAACTATGTGACCTGCCCACTGCCACTTGAGCTTGCTAATCCGCTGAGCTATATCGGTGACTTTCGTTCTTCTACAGACCTTCTCATTTCTGATTTGATCACGCAGAGAAACACCGAGCATAGCTCTCTCCATAGCTCGCTGAGTGACTGTGAGCCGTCTTATACGGCCCATATTTAGAGGCCACGTCTCAGTGCCGTATGTCATCACTGGTAACACACATTGATCGAAGACTTTAGTCTTCAGGCACTGAGGTATTTTGGACGAGAAGACCTTGCCAATCTGACCCATCTGTTTACTGGATGAAAAATATATCTTAGGGTATAAAATGTGTTACAGGGATATTATAAAAAAAAAATTAAATGTTAATTAATCATATCCTTGACCATATTTTTTTAGGCAACCCTATTGGTATGTGTTCAGCAACACATTTTATAGCCTAAAATATTATTTTCATCCGGTATACAGATGGGTGAAGGTCAATGTTACCCGGGATCTTATACTAGTAGCATTATGCATAATTATTATGTCTAATCTAAATAAGTGCTACGGTTTTGTGGTTTTCATTGAATATTTAACATATGAATAAATTCAGAAATCAACTTTAACGTCTTAATTACAAACTTTCCAAACCCTGTTAGGGTTAATTAATAGTCTCTGAGTCTTGGTCTTTAGATTCTTTAAACACACATCATTCGTCTACCAAGATAATAAGAAAACATTGAACAGGTTTTTACTTCAATTTACGAGTATCGCATGTTAAAACTTTTATCATAATTGAAAGTTGATTTTTGCCTAAACTACCAAGTTTTTTAGTTTTTAATTCGGTTTCTTATTATTTATTACAAAGATCTTAAATTTCTGTTGTGTTAACATACTATGTAGTTTCCAAATCCCCCCTCTAAGGAGAGATTATGATTGAGGATTTGGAAGGCCCAATCACTTATTTATCTTTTTCTTTAAGGTCGGCTACACATCCGTGAATCCACTGGGATTGTGGATATTCATGTGTGGTGGAGATCACCTACCATCAGGTGACCCATTTGCTCGTTTTGTCGGCTTCTGCTATTAATACGATACCGTATAAAAATACGTTATGAGTATCTCTGCTCACCCGATTTATATTCGAATCGTTTTAAAATATTAAATCCTAGACCTATAATATATATTTACTACAAACAGCAGAGATATAGTGTTTTCTGTGAATTATAGATTCATGGTAATATGTGATAAATAATAATTTTACCGTTTTGAGCCATAAAAATTCGAATTTCCAAAAATGCTACGGGCTGGTTTTTTTTTTTATAGCATAGGCCGGCAAACGAGCAAGTGGGTTACCTGATGGTAAGTGATCTCCACCGCCCATGTACGCCCATCACCAGAAGAGTCATGGGCGCGTTGCCGACCTTAAAGGAAAGGGATAATTAGGGATTGGGAAGGGGAGGGGATTTGGGCTTCCGGTTATCTCACTCACCGTACGAAGCGCAGCAGCAAGCCGCTACTTTACGTCGGTTTTCTGTTAGACAGTGGTAACGATCCGGACGAGCCAGCACATTCATGCTGTAGACAAAACTGTCTACAGCGTGGCTCTACCACTCAAACACGTCAAAAACGTTTACACGTTGTCAAGACTCATGCATTCAAATCTCTATCTGGAACAGGCTTCAATTTTCAGTATTTTATATTAATTTTTATTTATGATGTGTGAGTCCCAATAAAATTGGTTAATGTCAGAGCCAAGCTACTGCAGCATCTCACGTAATTAATAAGAGCATCAGCTTACCTGCTTAACCGCCATTCAATGATAGGTTTCATAGTTAATCCTTTACTAATGGCTACTAATCCTGTGTTCATTAATTTAGACAATGTGCTCGACAGACGAAACATAATCGGCTCATCATTGTTACTATTTTACCTAATTGTCGACTGTTTCCCGTTAGTCCCAGTTGCTTTATATTTGTTTTATTTAATACATGTATCACTTTACTTATACTGTAGTACTATAAACGGTAGTTAAGCATTGATTAGTTAAACATTTGTCTTTCTCTGACATCGCGATTTATAAAGTGGCTAGAAAGAGACGAAAACAGCGTTGAACTAAGCAGTGCAAAAAAAGTTAATAAGTACGGCATATTATCTTATGATTTCTTATGTTTACGCGAATGTTACACATTGAAAAAAACTAATTGAAACGGATTTTATCGCGGTAAAATCCTATTAAATTAGTTTTATTTCACTGCATATTATCTATTGAAATAATAGTAAAAAGTCGAACTTTCGGATTTTTCAATACTCTGAACGTCCAAACGCATAGATCATAATATGCAGATCACACAGAACCTTGAACTACAATACAAAGCATGGCGTGGTATTGCACTACGCTCGTCAACCTGAGAAATGGGATGTTAAGCCACATAATACCTAGAAATATCACTTGATTCAATTTCCTTCAAACCGAAACACAACAGTGCCTACACTCCGCTACTTGGCAGCAGAGACAGACAAAGTAGCGGTAGCAACCCAGACGGCCTCTCGCAGGGCTTATCACCAAGTATTTATTTTCGCCCGTCTGGTTATACTTGTGTATGATTATAAGTTTTTAATTACTAAGTTATTGTGTTTCAAGATTTTGTATTTTAGAATAAAGGTTAATTCACAAAGATTAAGCCATTGTTGATGTCTTGTATAATGTCACCTGTAATTTACGAACAAGTCCACAATTGAATATTAAATTGTTTTGTGACATCTGCATCTAATGAAAATAATCTAATATTATACATTTATTTTTTACCAACAATAAACTTAGCACATATTACAAACTGTACAAGTAAAAGGAAAACTTGTGAGTAGACCACGCTTTATTCGCTGCCACGCTCATAAATTTTTCAAGATTAAGCACATATGAGTTGTTGTTGTGTGAATACTTATGAATGACTTCCCTTGATATCGGCAAGCTGAGATCTTCTTCAGAATACTAACTAGTACAACTCTAGAATATTTTCTTACATGCTTATTCACAATATTATATAGTGTATACTAAAATTCTAAATAAATGTAGAAGTTATCTACAAATATTTGGTTCGAGTGATATCATATGTGAAATCACCCGTAAAACATCTACATATAAAGCCCATAAGTTTAAGAAACTACAATCACAATTTGAAAGATTGCACAAGACAACATTACCGTGTATAGATTTGAGGAACGAGATTGCTCTAATTGTCGACTGATAACCACCTTACGTAGTCATGATTCACAGTACATGTAAAGTAAGACTATAAACAAAGGCTAATCTCGTTCCGTGGGCCGTTACGTTTGTTCAACAAACAAGCTGTGTGTGTGCAGACAATAGCTAAGTACAATAATTGTGCATGAAGTGGGCAGGGAGCGCGCCGTCTGTTGGCACAGCGGCCTCTCTGAGCCTTTCCTATGTGTGACTAATGTTTGTCTATGTTAATGAGATGGTAATGACGGCATGCCAGTACCACTAACTGGATCATTTAGCCTCCGTTTTCATCGGCCGGTCATCGGGCATCGAGTGGTTTGTTGAGACTTGAGACGTTGCACAAACTTTCTACACAAATATAACATGAGTTGTTCGAATTTTGAAGCCACTTATGCACATTAGTTGTACATACATATGTATGTATATATATAAGCACACACCTTTATCCTAGAACGGGTAGGCTGAAGGGCAAATAGTGCATCCGCGTTTCGCCGAGCTTATTTTCTTACCATGTGATAGGGGCGAGCAATTTATGAGTGATACTTCGAATTGAAAACTCAAACACAAATTGTGATTACCCGATCTGGGAATTGAACCCAATACCAACAAACCGCCCAGCCTTAATACTCCAGCTAATACTGGTTTTCAGCCCTAGATACTACACCAATGTGGCGATTCTATATGAGTTGTATGTTTATGATTTAGATTTTTGTTGCGATTAAGGGTTTGCTACTCATTGAGCGTTCCATGGGAACCATATCAATATTCCGAAACCTTTCTGGTGGTAAACACACATCGAATGAGATTTTTGTATTTAAACGTATCGTATTTTATTTGGTAAGTAGCATTTACTCAGAGGTAGTGTAATAGGACCTTTTTTTTTATTTTTTTTTATCCTGGCTCGGCAAAGTGACTACGCTACACCTGATGGTAAGTGTAGCGCAATCCAAGAATAGTGTCGACCAACGATAAACAATGTGTCCATCGTAGGTCGGCAAGATCATGCCGGCCTGCCAAAAGGCCAAGGGGGAGGGGAAGGAAAAAAAGGATGGGAAAAGGGTTAGGATCAGGGAGCACGCCCCCTGGGGAGAACCGGATATACACTAGCTGACCCTGGAACGCGACCCACACAAGGTGGGCCACTATGGCAGGTTTTAGCACCAGTGTACGGTGGTCGCTATCCGGTCGGATACAAGTATCCTCCCACCAGCAAAGTTAATTTGTTTGAGCTTATTGTATAGGTTGCGGGGATTATTAACTGTCAGAGTATCTAATTAGACGTGTTTTATACTGATGTAAACGGCACCCTCGCGGCATGTCCGCCCCCGCGCCTTCTACATTTTGTATCACGTCACTTTTATACATTTCATTATTTTACGTAGGAGAAGCGGCGCGTCTAAGTCACGTTCATGCCGTTCGTATTTACGGCTTAAAACGGATTCACACGGTTCCATTTTGGTTGATCAGCTACTAAATCACATGTGGCTTGAACCGTTTGAATAGATTTCAGTTGAATTGACTAACAAATATCATACATGTTTTGTTGATTCATGTATCTTGTTGAATGTGAATCGACTCGTCTGCACCTGTTATTACCGCAGATAATTATTTACATAAATTTTCTTATTTCTGCCTAGCGTTATCGCAGCTTAATGCCAGTGTCCGCTTACCCATTATGATTTGAAATTTAGTATAGAGGGACGAACCGTCTTTTGAACCACACAACCCTTACAGGAACCAAATTTCGACATTGCCTCGTACGTTAATCAGCAGAGTGTATGTACCAGGTGCAGGTGAGATTGTCTTTGGGCCTAGGTTGTTGTAACTTAATTAATCGACTAAATAATATAATTTATTTTATTTTGGTTTTTGGATACGTGAGAAATACTCCGAATGTGTATGTCAACGCAGAGCCTAGTCTCCTAATTATTGTATCTAAACAGAATTACACCATAACCTAACCGTTATAAAACTCTGACGTTAATTATTTGTAGCTTTTAAATGTAGTCATTTGAGTTGTTCGGAGTTGAAATTTGTTTCCTGTATAGGGATAGATTCTCCTTATATCTCATCATGGGACGGAAATATGCTCGGCAAAAGGTAGGTGCAGCACCAGGTTTCACTACCCCTTCGGAGCTACAATCGTGACATTATGTGTGTAGCATTCGCCTTTTTTTTTACACTACATTAGTAGATACAGTGAATTCTAATTAAAGAGGAACTGTATATAAATGAGTAACGGTATTTCATGTATACGTTAGAGTAATTTTCACACGCTATTCGATGTTTTTCGGTGCTCCGAGTCTAACTAAAATATTCTTGGACCAACACTCAACAGAGCGTTAACCCAAATAAATATCAATGTATCAAATCTCGGCCTGAATGCGTTAAATACAAGCACATTAATACACGTCGCGCTGCGTCAACACGGGAAGAAAGGTGGGCTGATAACAATAAGTTTTCATGAATAATAAAATGTGCAGCGGCTGCATTCACAACGGGGACGTACGGTAACGGACGGTCCAATTTTGTGCACAATTTACCTGCAGATGCAACAAACACAAAGAGGCTATATTTTCGCGGGAGTGCGGAGGAGCGGAGGGCAGCGTGTACCGTGTGCCATGCCGGCTCGGATTACGGCGGCCATCTGCCCGCCGACACTGAACAATCAAGCTAACGAGCCGCGCTCGCGTTCGCCGCTCGCGACACCGGATTAAAGCCCTCTGCGAACAATGCCGTCGACGCCCTTTTTCAGTTACACTTAGACGCTAACAGATCGCTCGTGTCGCGACAATGGCCTTTCTTGTTTATGGCTAATCCTAAGTGGATTACTTCTCGTCCGCAATGACGCGACGTGACGCGCTAGCGGGCCGCTCTACCGCCCGCATCGCACCCGCGAACTCTCATCTCCCCCGCGCCCGCCCCGTGAACCTTGTTTATTTAATAAGTTCCACAGTGATTCTGACTTATGTTTTACATTTTAAACTTTCACAGCGGAGCTGTGACTTGGAATATAATTTATCTATGATTCAAAGTAAAATGCTAATGAGCGGCGCGGTTTAGATAATATCTCATTTCGACCCCAATCAATTCCCTGTTGCAAAGGTGGCAGCGTAACATTATCGTGAGCGTTGTGAAAGTTTACACTAATTTATATAGGCGTGTGTTCACTTTTTCTGCGTTATAATTGAATTACTTATTTCTCATAGAAAATCCTTTAAAGGGTACTGAAGCTAGTGTAGTTACTGAGCACTATGAGACTAAACAACTTATTTCTCGAAGTATCGAACTTAGGCCATTTCCATGCAGTGTTTGGTAATTCAAGGTTCTGTGGTGCTTCTGTTTTTTTTTTTATCCTGGCTCGGTAAAGGTGGGCCACTATGGCAGGTTTTAGCACCAGTGTACGGTGGTCGCTATCCGGTCGGATACAAGTAGCCTCCCACCAGCCTGTTTGCGGGCAGGCGAGGCGCTTACTATCAGGCGAGCGACTTGCTCGCTTTGTTATTCGTAACAACACATCGCAACGTCGTAATACATCGTAACAACATTAAGTAATGTTTTTTACAATAATTCATGCATCGTAATAATTTGTGCTTGTGTCAGCGACGATACTTGTGGTAATATTTTTGTAAAATAATTGGCAACACAAGAGTCCTCGATGGTACGAGCGTGAGTTGGGCAATATTGCGATTAATTAAAAAAAAAAGAGGCAGCGTAAAACAACTTTATGAAAAGTGGACACGATTCTTGATTTGGAATTAATTTTTGCTTGTCTTCTGAATTTAACAACTAACGCTCGGTTTGAGAAAGGCCGATTAATGTAAAAATTAACTGATCATCTGTCAAATCTCATTGAAATAAAACTAATTTAAACGGATTTTATCACGGTTTTTTATTAATTTTGATCCCGACGTTTCGAAGACTTTTCAGCCTTCGTGGTCACGGGGAGGACTGAGGTGTAGGTTGTCCAAAAATGTTAATGTTACATTATCTACCTTCAGTTAACAATTATAATTTTTTTTTATGGTTTGGTCCGATCTACCCAGAAGGAGCTCACAGTGTCTTGAGATCTGGCAGTTGGTCTTTTGGGCTCCGATTTAATTAAATGTATAATCGGATCCCAGGCTTGTGCTAGCTTCCAACCATCTTCTCTATTGAAATTCGGATGTTTTTTAATTTCAATAGCCTCGCGAATCATCCTAGGTAGGAATCGGTGTTCTTTGGTAAGGATTTGTGGTCTATCAAATCGAAGATAATGTTTGGAGCCTTCCTCTGAATGTTCAGCAACTGCAGACTTCGTAGAGCGTCGGTGTTTAACATCAGCGATATGTTCTTTTACGCGGGTCCCTATACTTCTTTTTGTTTGACCTATGTAAGAGAGTCCACAGTCACAATCGATTTTATATATGCCCTGTTCCTGTAGAGGTATATGACACTTGACCGGTGGTAAAAATTGACTAATCTTCTTGGGCGGCTTGAAATAAGTTTTAATAGAAGCACGCTTCAGCACATAGCCAATCTTGTCGGTGACTCCTCTAACATATGGTAATACAACAGGGACACGTTCAACTGTGGCTGGTTTCACTCGTTTTCTGTGACGGCGGCGTGGAATTTGAAGCTTGTTGTCTCGCAGTACTCGCTTGACATGTTGCAGCTCGGGAGCCAGATGTTCCTCGTCACAGATTCCTTGTGCTCTCTGAAACAAAGATTTGCCCACGGTAGCTAACTGTTTCGGATGGTGGTGAGATTCACCATTCAGGTATTTATCTGTATGGGTCAGTTTGCCATACACAGTATGGCCTAAAGACTGATCTAATTAGTTTTATTTCAATGAGTAACATTCACGTAAACGCAAGAAATCATTATGTCAAATCTCATGTCAAACCAAATTTGAATGTCTAGAAGTGTGATTGATTGGACACACCTGTTAGTTAACAAGACTTTTAAACTCAAAACGAAAAATCGCATATTGGGTAGATAAATCTATCGCCAATGGGGTGTCGATTATAAGCGATTGTTCACAAATAATATCAGAGATTAATATTTTTTCAATAATGAACGTTTCAGAAACTCGAATTGAATTGACAGAGCTGTCAAAATCAAAGGTCTGTTAGTGGAATGTTGATTTGATCAGCCTTTAAGAAAGGGGGTAAGTAACTGGAGTGGAAATAGTGGCTGTAGTGACCATTTCAGGTGAGTCCAGTCCCGGGGTCAGTCAGTTAATTCACATCGGCATAATTTTGGCGACCGTCGACGAGGAACGAACGTCTGTTGACGATTAAACTGTATTTGGATCGCACTGTACTTGACATCAGGTCCAAAGTAGTCACTATTCCGTGCCAGGATAAAAAAAATATATATATGTGTATCGTATGATCGAGTGTTAATAAATGTAGCTATATATTTTTGTTATATAACATTATATTCAAAAAGCACAGCCTCCGTGGCGCAGCGGGCGAGGAGCCGGCTGTGAAGCGAGAGGCCGCGGGTTCGATCCCCGCACCGAGACAAATGTTTGTGTGATCCACAAATACTTGTTTCGGGGTCTGGGTGTTGTGAGACCAAGTCTCTCGTAGTTCCTGATACCCACGACACAAGACTCGTATCTTACTGTGGGGTCAGGACTATGTATGTGACTGTTGGGTGTATTTATTATTATTATTATTATTGTGATATTTCAATTTGCGCCCCTCGCCCTTAAAATCCACAAAACAACCATAATAACAAGCGATCCATATCGACGGACGGCCGTTCTCGGCACGTTGTAAACACAACAAATTCGTGTTATTATAATTGATGCTCCCCAAATAATTCAGGATATGATTAAAGTTTGAAAGTACACAATACGAATTTTGGTTATAATTGAAAACGGGCCGAGTTCGGTTTATTCTTTGTAAATTTATCACTCGCGCTGGGATGGCAGAGGTGCCGCGACGCGTTTCTCAGATAAAGTTTATTTTATGACTTAAGCGAGAACATTAATATTCATTACCGGGGCGAAATGAACTAACTTTATCTATATATATAAAAATGAATCGCTGTGCGTGTGTCTCGCAAAAACTCGAGACTGGCTGTACCGATTTGGCAAATTCTGATCTTGAAATATTTGTGGAAGTTCAGGGAAGGTTTACCCGGTGAGAAAAATAAATAATAAGTAAAGGAAAATACCAAAAACGACAATTCAATTTTCCAATACAAACCGTTCCTAGGTATGAAAAATTTGATGTCTTTTGTCATTTTAGAAATAAATTGACACTTGGTTGTCAAATATTTATAGGTGCGTTCAAAAATTTGTCTGTTTCATAGCTAATATGGATATATAATATATATGGTATGAGGTCCGATCTCTTTGGTCTGTTTTGTTGGAATACAATACAGTTTTGTTTCAGAAATAAAAAAAGTGTAAAAGTATCAGTTGGTTGACGAAAAAAGAAAATAAATAAATAAATTTCAAGACAATTTGTCAGTTTTTTTTTTCATCATCAGTTTGTCAGTGCCCGAGAACTTTATTTACGGTACGGGCTTTGACCGGACTTTTAGCCGGACTGGACCGGACTGGACCCGACTGGACCGAACTGGACCGGACTTTGACTGGACTGGACCGGACTGGGCCGGACTGGACCTGCCTGGACCAGACTTTGACAGGACTTTGACCGACTTTGACCGGACTTTCACTGACTGACCGGACTGTCACCGACTTTGATCGAACTTTGTTAGGACTTTGACAGGACGTTGACCGGACTTTGAAAGGACTTTCACCGGACTTTGACAGTACTTTGACAGGGCTTTGACCGGCCTTTGACAGGACTTTGACCGGACTATGACAGGTCTTTAACCGGGTTTTGACCGGACTTCGACCGGACTCTTACCGCCTTTGAATGGACTTTGATAGGACTGACCGGACTTTGACAAGACTTTGACCGAACTGTGACCGGATTTTGATAGGACTTTCACCGGACTTTGACAGGTCTTTAACGGGGCTTTGACCGTATTTCAACCGGACTTTGACCGCACTTCGATAGGACTTTGACCGGACTTTGACAGGACTTTCACCGGACTTTGACAGGTCTTTAACCGGGCTTTGACCGGACTTTGACCGACTTTAACCGGACTTTGACCGGACTTTGACAGGACTTTGACAAGACTTTGACTGGACTGTGACCGCGCTGTGACCGGACTTTGATCGGACTTTGACAGGTCTTTAACCGGGCTTTGACCGGACTTTGACCGACTTTAACCGGACTTTGACCGGACTTTGACAGGACTTTGACAAGACTTTGACTGGACTGTGACCGCGCTGTGACCGGACTTTGATCGGACTTTTGAAGGACTTTTACAGAACTTTGACCGGACTGGAGTGCAGTGCAGTACAGAGCAATCCAATGAAGTGATAACTTCTTATGGGAGGGTAAACCGCTTCGTAACGTAACGCGTTACGGCGCCACTCTGTCTGGCTTCCCTTTCTCTCACGCATACGGCAGCAGTAGGCAGGCTTCTCCTCTCTCACTTTAACCCACATTAGTTTAAGTTATCACTTCTGTCGAGCGTCTCGAGAACCACACTTCTTTTATTTATTTTTTTTGTCGCGGGGAAATGCGTTTTGTCGTTACCGTCCCACCGGGGGAGGTGGAACGGTTATGTTGGGCTCTACTGGGCTTACGACCCAGCGTTGAGCCACCCGGGAGAGATGGAAAACATCCGGGCGACCGCTGGGCCGAGTCTGTAACACTATGTACACCCTATGCACGGCAAATATCAACTAAAAACCCCGCAGTGGCCATATTCGGCCCCGGGTTCCCGAGGCGAGAAGTGCCCCGGCTTCAGCAGGAACCGCCCCTGCGCGGTGCCGCCTTGCGGCCCGTCTCCAAATGTAGGGGGGCTCAGATGCCCCCGCACACCGAAGGAGAAGACGACCTGCCTTAGGTCGTCGAAGTCAATTAATTGTGCGACGGACTACCTCACATGCAATGGTGCAGTACCTCACTTAATTTTTTTTTTGAAGTGATAACTTCTTATGCGAGGGTGAACCGAAACGTTCCGTAACGCGAGCGGTCCATCGACCAGCCAGCGTTAGCTGACCTCCCTGGAACATCGATAATTTCGATTTCCCAGGTGGCGACCAGTCAGCTTGGACCGGACTTTGTACGGACTTCAACCGGACTTTGACCGGACTTCGACCGGTATTTGACCGGACTTCGACCGGACTGTGACCGGACTTTAACCGGACTTTGACCGGACTTTAACCGGACTTCGACCGGACTTTGACAGGACTTTGATAGGGCTTTGACCGGATTTTGACAAACTTTGGAAGGGCTTTAACCGGACTTCGACCGGATTTTGACAGGACTTTGATAGGACTTTGACCAGGCTTTGACCGGATTTTGACAAGACTTTGACAGGACTTTGACTGGACTTTGACCGGATTTTGGCAGGACTCTGACCGGACTTCGACTGGACTTTGACCGGAGTTTGACTGGACTTTAACCGGATTTTGGCAAGACTCTGACCGGTATTTGAACGGACTTCGACCGGACTTTGACAGGACTTTGATAGGGCTTTGACCGGTCTTTGACCGGATTTTGACCGGTATTTGACCGGACTTCGACCGGATTTTGACCGGACTTTGACCGGACTTTAACCGGACTTCGATCGGACTTTGATAGGGCTTTGACCGGATTTTGGCAGGACTCTGACCGGACTTTGACCGGACTTTAAACGGACTTCGACCGGACTTTGACCGGACTTTAACCGGACTTTGACAGGACTTTGATAGGGCTTTGACCGGACTTTAACCGGACTTTGACAGGGCTTTAACCGGACTTTAAACGGACTTTGATCGGACTTTGACCGGACTTTAACCGGACTTTGACAGGACTTTGATAGGGCTTTGACCGGATTTTGACAAACTTTGACAGGACTTTAACCGGACTTTGATCGGACTTTGACCGGACTTTAACCGGACTTTGACAGGACTTTGATAGGGCTTTGACCGGATTTTGACAAACTTTGACAGGACTTTAACCGGACTTTAACCGGATTATGACAGGACTTTGACCGGTATTTGACCGAACTTCGACCGTACTTTGACCGGACTTTAACCAGACTTCGACTGGACTTTGACCGGACTTCAACCGGACTTTGGCCGGGGTTTGACCAGACTTTTACAGGACTTTGACAGGTCTTTGGCCGGATTTTGACCGGACTTTGACAGGAACTTGACCGGACTTTGACAGAACTTTGACTGGACTTTGACTGGACTTTGACCGGACTTTTACAGGACTTTGACCGAACTTCGACCGGACTTTGACCGGATTTTGACCGGACTTTCACAGGACTTTGACAGAAGTTTGACAGGGCTTTGACATGACTTTGACCGAACTTCGTAACGTAACGCGTTACGTCGCCACTCTGGCTTCCCTTTCTCACACGCATACGGCAGCAGCAGGCAGGCTCCTCCGCTCTCACTTTAACCCACATTAGTTTAAGTTATCACTTCTGTCGAGCGTCCCGAAACGCACACTTTTTTTTTATTTACATTAAGTGCATAACTGTGTTGCATTTAAGAACGACCAGTAAAATGTAATAAATGTAATGTAACTCAATTAATTGTATACGTTCAACAGTGATAAAATGGGGCGAACTGAAAACCAGCGTTGACAGGTGAGGCGGTTATACTGCTCACTGTCAACATGAGCTGAGTTCACTCCTTTTGCCACTAAATCACTATTATAAAATATTATTAAGATATTGTATGTGTTTGTGGCAATAAATGGTTTTTATTATTATTATGTACAGTACTCTTTATTCTAAAAGGTTTTTTTTTACATTTTTAAATATAGCATTTGTAAAAAATAAAACATTTAAAAATATAAAAAATATCACCCTCCAGTGGCGAGGTCTAGGACCCAAGCCACCAGTGGTTAGGACCCCAGTGTGAGGAACCTCCTCACAATGCGTGCCGTGTCCAATAACACTGCTTTCTGAATCTGGCCCTTGACCCAACGACCAATCGAGAGCCTTTGAAGGTGTTGGTCAAGGTTCTTTGGTATCAACCCATTAGCAGTTACGACTATCGGAACAATAATTGTCGAGTCCACATCCCACATGTCAGTAACCTCGTGTGCCAGATCTAAATATTTGGACAGTTTGTCTTTCTCGGCTTTGACGAGGTTTTCGTCATGCGGAATGGTGACATCAACAAGTATTGCCCGGCGCGCTAATCGATCTATCACCACAATATCAGGCTTATTGGCAACAATAGTCCTGTCCGTGATGACAGATCGATCCCAATACAGCGTTGCATGTCCATTTTCGAGAACCGGTTGGGGGACATATTGATAATATGGTACCTCAGTGATCACAAGGTGATATTGAAGAGCAAGTTGTTGGTGTATGATCTTGGCTACTAAGTTATGTCTATGCAAGTACTCGCCGTTAGCAAGATACGAACAACCCGAAATAATATGCCTGATTGACTCTCCAGGACGGTGGCATGCCCGACAAATGTCGACCGTACCATCCTTCAGGATATATTTTCTGTAGTTGTTCGTCTTGATAACTTCGTCCATAATTGCAAAGACAAAACCCTCAGTTTCCCCGAAAAGATCACCGAAACGTAGCCAAGATACAGAAGCCAGTTGGTCTACATCGGGCCCATTTAGGGCTCGATAGAAACGCCCATGTAGTGCCTTGCTCTTCCATACCTCCCCGCGTTCACCAGTACTCAGTATCATAGGGACCCGCCAGTTCTCATTTGCCAGGGAGAGCGGAGTAAACCCTTTATCCATTGTGGCCACATCTCTATGCACATCCACTTCGCTATGAAGGAAATAATCCCTGAGATTGCATATCTCGCGGTTATGCAGGTCCTTAGCATTAAGTAAGCCTCGACCCCCACATTTCCGCGGGATATACAATCTCATCACAGACGATCGTGGATGGTGCATACGGTGCGCCGTCAATAGGGTTCGGACCTTCCGATCCAGGGCATCTAATTCGGTCTGAGTCCATTTGAGTATGCCGAAGGAATACATGAGTACAGGCATAACCCAACCGTTAAAAGCACGAATTTTGTTACCACCTGACAAAAAACTGTTAAGTACTTTTGTCAGACAGCCAAAGAAACGATCCTTCACCGATTGTTTTACGTCTGCACCCATTATACCTAACGCTTCGGACATACCCAAATATTTATAGGTCTCCGTCTCCGAGAGGGATCGAAGCCGTACAGTCTCTGAAAGGTGGATATCATCAGAGACTATAACCTCTCCTCGGCCCACATGAATGACCGCACATTTATCTACACCAAACTCCATATTGATTGAGTCGCTAAAACTTTATTATTATTATTATTAAAACATTTGTATTAAGTTTAGACCACATTTTACACAAATATATGTAGGTGATACGAAGTTCACCGGGTCATCTAGTTATATAATAAAGATCAAAGAGTGAACGTGCTGCGGGAGCTTTCCGGGGTTTTTATTTTTGTTTTTTTAACCTTCAATATCGCGCCCTTAACTCCGACGCGCCTATTCTTATATTATGTATAAGGTTTGTTAAATTGAAACGATTCCGCCGAGATTATCAACGTGGTAAATAAATGGTGTCTTAAAACTCAAACGTTAAACATTAGGCTCAGTTCAGACAACGCTGTAATGCAGTGTTTCCCAAACATTGTTCTGCCATGGCCCGGTAATTTTCACACTGCCCTCTGCCCCCACTTAATACTTTTGAACACAAGCTGGTTCCTGAGGCAAAATAATACACATTAATAGTAAAAAGGTTTTATTAGTCCTACAAACGTTGTCATCGCTATTAGTCACTAAATTCTTTCGCGCTCTTTTGTCAGTCAGCGGTGATCGAATACGAATATTTACGATGCGTCGATCGATAGTAGGTAATGTTTTTAAATCAAGGAATGGGTGCAATGGTGGAATGTTGCGACCCGGTATTTTATTTTGATGGCCCGGTACCGGGTCGCGACCCGGCAAATGGGAAACACTGCTGTTTGTATAAAATATAGCAATTATTATATAACCCAACAATATCGCTCAGGAGGCACTGATACTGTACCAGTTATACCAGTACAAATATATACCAGTACAATACCAGTTGTACTCACGGATCGGTAAACGATTGCCGAGTTAAGCAACCCCTGGCGCAGTCAGTCTATGGATGGTTGACCGCTTAGTATTTCAAGTGAGCGTCCCCATGCTTCGGAGAACACGTATAAAGTCGGTCTCGGCTGTTATCAACTGACAGTAGATGTTAAACCAAGTCGAAGGCCTTTGGGCGGCTTGAAAACTTTCACACCAGGTTGGCCACAAACTATGCGATACTAA
The DNA here is from genome assembly GCA_949126905.1 of Amorpha juglandis. NCBI lineage: Eukaryota > Metazoa > Arthropoda > Insecta > Lepidoptera > Sphingidae > Amorpha > Amorpha juglandis. Next base: position 13,214,444 of record OX421374.1, on the reverse strand, counting down.
ATAAATAAACAACCAGACCCGAAACAAATATTTGTGTTTGTCTAGAAAGTAGAGAACAGAAGCATCACCACACAGAACTTTGAATTACAAAGTACTCTGCCTGGCACTGAACCACACTTGTCACCCCGAGAAAATATTATAACAAATTAAGTGAGACGTAATATCTTATGTCTCGGGGTGACGAGCGCAGCTCATTGTCATGCAGTGCTTTATAATTCCAAGTTCTGTGTAATGTTGCTTCTGTTTATGAACAGGCGTGGCGTTTACCATCAGGCGAGCGTCTTGCTCGGCTCGTCATACGTCCGTTACGTTGGATAAAAAGTATCTTGTTACCCAGTAATTGGACTGGCTTCAATTATGAAATAATTTTGGTTAAGAGAGGAAAATTTCGGGGAGCGTTTCCTAACTATTTGTTGGAGATATTCTTGAGGAAGTCTTTATCAGAAGTACCCTATACCTATATGAATATACAAAAATGAGAGTCAATGAGGCCAAAGAGGTGAGCTACGGTTGTAGTAATTGAAAATCTGTTGTGTTTGATTAACGAGATCGTCGCGGGTTCGAAACCTATACCTATATACCTAAGAGTACACGCATCTCTGACTTCTCGATGCTACGTAGATATATGTACATTAATTATATTTGCATAGGTACCTTAGCATTCACCACAAAATAGAAGAAAATATGTAAATTCTACCAAATCTCATTCGGGCAGCGAGGAGGTAGAATAAGATCTTCTCATTATTAGAAATCATTAGTATTTTAAAAGAACTATTAAACTACTATTAAATTTATTTAGAATATTACACATTAAAATAAAACTAATTTAAACGGATTTTATCGCGGTTTTTTTTATGAGAAATCATTAGTTGAATGTTAATTTGATCAGCCTTTGAGAAACCGAGGGTAGTAGTAGGTTAGCCGGCGAGTACAACCACGCCGCTTTAATAAGCCTGATATTATTTTATACAGATAGTGTTGTCTGCATGACTGCGACAAGTTTTCGTGTCCTGGGTAGATGTGCAATTCTTCATGCGGCGTATCTAAACGAGCATCGTAACGACAACACGGTAATCTCAGTTTGTGTTACAGGCCACCGGCATGTTACTACAGTCAAAACTCAGCTTTATAAGTCTCATTTTACGGTCTACTTTACCTCCACAGCAATGGTTTGAACAGAGATGAATAACCCTTTGAAAAATAACAGAAATTCAACTTCTGAATATATATTTTGTAAGGTTTTAAATGCTGATTTCGACCGTAAAATATAGCTACTTGTCAGATATAATTAAACTATGAACTAAGCAACGGTGCAGCAAAGTTATCAGCGCGTTGTTTTTATTAGCTTAATAAAATATTTTCTTTCTTATGTAATAATAATGGTTTCAGTAGCCCTATATTATAATGTTCCAGTGCAGGGCACGGGTCAGCCCACAAACCGAAAACGGACAAGTATGGACGGTCCGTACCCACGACGTTTTATACTTTTTTGTATTTATTTAGTTTAAATTATCCGCTGAAATAAAACATTTTCTGTGTAAATTTCACCGGCTATCTATTAGCTATCGATCTTCAAAAGTGTTTAGTAGAGTTCAGTTTACGTACGCAACCCTAACAATTTGCAATACGTGGGCATCTAATAACGTCGCTTATTATGCAGTTTTGGTGTGGTCTTTGCGACGTGATTTATACCCACTTAATCACTGCTCGACGCTTGATTTCACATAATCCATCTAACTACCGCGTGAATAGGGTTGTCGAGTAATTTTGCGTTTTGGAATTTTGCTACGCGACGGTCGGATTTGCTAAACCGCTGCGGCGCACACCACCGCGTCGCTAGTCCGTGATCCCGCATCAGGTTGCGAATAATTGAGTGGCACCCTCGCTCAGACGGCATACTCTAAGTGTATCACTTAATTAGACCACGTGAGAACCGCTTAATGCTCCTCCACATTTACGAGCTCTGTTGCCATTGTTGCATAAGCGCAAACAATCAACGCAAATTTGTTACTTTATTGTACATGTTCAGTTTTATGCGATATGTTTTAATGTACTTCATATGTTTAACGTCTTTGGAGTACTAAGGAGGTGATTTATTATCTCCTTTAACAGAATTCATTCACTTAATTCATTTCATTAGTTTAAGTGGTAGACGCTGTAGACAGTTTTGTGTGATGTGAATGGGCCGGCTCGACCGGGTGGTTACTACATTGTTACAGAAACCAGCCCTGTTTAATATACGTCCCACCGCTGGGCATGGGCCTCTACGATTGACAGGGATTAAGTAGACATACCTTAAAAATTCCTGTCGATTATACAGGTGTCCTCTCGATGTTTCCTTCACTGATAAAGTGACCGATGATTTACAATAAATATACACCTAACTTAAACCACCTAAGTCAAAGGTGCCTTCTCCAGGAGTCTATGGGCTGGCTTCAAACCAGCGACTTTCGTCATAACAGTCTGTACCATACTCTGCTGACCTACTGCGGCAGAGTATCATCTTCTCTAAAATATATTTCAATGATTTGTGCTAGAGCCTTTATTTATTATCTAAAAGTTCTAGAAACTATTATTATAAAATAACTTTATACAAAACTTACAACCGACTAAAAACGTAAACTAAAATAAGTCAATAATTTCGTAAAGGCAAGACCGCACTAGGTGGTATTTCAACATGGTTTCAGCACAAATTGAACACATGTATCACGTATTTGTGAATCACACGGTGCGGGAATCGAACCCGCGGCCTCTCGCTTTACAGCCAGTCACTCCCTCACTGCGCCACAGAGGCTGTCAATTACTATAGCCAGTGCTACTGTTGTCACAAAAATTTCTAAAGCAAAAATCACTAAAATTCAATTTGGCCCTGACAAACGATATTTCGTATTCTGTAATCGTTTATACTAAAGTAACAAATAATTCTATTTTAGGTTGACAGGATTCAAATTGCTCAGCTTGGTACGTATTTGTTATTCTGTTATTTATTTCTTATTTCTTCGATTATACATAATTCAAGTACTGGTAGCACTATGCCAATTCATTTAGAATCGAATGTAATGTTGTTATAATGTAGTTCAAATATACATCACTCCGATACAATAACGGTATAACTTATTCTATATCTCTAAGGTAATATAAGAGAATTTAAAAAATAGTTAGATCTTTTGGGGTGTACAACAGAATTAGAAAGCAGTATAAATATTTTCATAACATGACAGATTTCGTAACGCAGTGTGTCAGTAGCCGGCTTTGAAACGAGAGGCCACGAATTCGATTCCCGCATGAAAATGTTTGTGTTTTACCCAAATATTTAATAAATAAAATAAATAAATACATAACAGTCACACATGTAATCCCACCCTAGGTTAAGCCTGTGTCGTGGGTATTAGGAACTTCGAGGGACTTGCGGTCCCACAACACCCAGACCCGAAACTAATATTTATGGATCACACAAACATTTGTCTCGGTGCGGGAATCGAACACACGATCTCTCGCTTCGGAGCCCGCTGCGCCACGCAGGCTGTCAAATTTGTTTCGGGTATGGGTGTTTTGAGACCGTAAGTCCCTGGTAGTCCTTGATACAGGATATCCCAGTGTGGAGTCATGAATGTAATTGGTGTCTGCTAAGTGTATTGTTTGTTTATTTAATTTTGTACACACAAGTATATGTATATACATTTTTTTCCTTAAAATTTTCATGCATATTAGCATATTATCCCTTTAAGTATTTATTAAAATCCGTACGCCACTGAGTCTCATAAATATAAATCTCTCTCAAATATTTCCTACGAAGTTCTAAAACAGACATCCAGAATGTTCTGAAGTTCTATATATCAAGTTGGCATTGATAAGCTTGCCGTATCGCCTAGGCGTGTTCAGTTATGCCGAACGGAATGTGTCTCATTAATGCCATTTGTGTAATAAATGTGGAAACGTCTTCGGTTCAGTGTTCCATGTGAGTTGTACGACAATTATGTTGTAATCTCACTTTTAAGTTATGGTTTGTTCAAAATTCGGTATAGGATTTCCGGAATAGGAGTGCTCTCCTTGAATTTATAATATCAATTCATTTAGAACAGAAAAATAAATTCAAATTTGGTTCATAAATGAAGCCGCAATTAATATTTTATTTAAATATATCTATATTGTTTTTAACCATTGAAATTTATACAAAGGCAAGCAAGGCGCTCGCCTGATGGTAAGTGCTACGGCTACCCATAAACAGAAACAACACCACACAGAAGTTTGAATTACAAAGCACTGCATAGCACTGAACTGCGCTCGTCACTCCGAGAAATAAGATGTTACGTCTCATAATGCCCAGTAATTTCACTGGCTTCAATGTCCTTTAAACCGAAACACAACAGTGTTTACACACTGTTACTTAGCGGCAGAAATAGACAAAGCGGTGGTAGCAACCCAGACGGCCTTTCGCATACGAGGGATCTACCACCTTAGTGTAGCGTAGCGTAGTAGTGTAGCATACTAGGAACATCTGCGTATTTCGCTCGCATGCCTGGAACTTAACGGCCATAGCGGATATTGACGTCACATTACTAACCGCAGGAGGCGCTTATAGACAGTTGCACTCACTAATCGGTAAACGATTAGCGAGGTAAGCAACCCTTGACGCGGTCAGTCTATGGATGGATGACCGTTTAATGGTCTTTCAACTTAGAGTCTCCGTGCTTCCTATAACACATAAAAACTCAGTCCTGGTCGTTAAGCCAAGTTGGACCACTGTTCGGTGGTTACTTTGATGATTCTCTTACTAAAAATATATAATACCAGCCCTATATTATACTCGTTCTACCGCTACAAGCCTTCTCTACAATTGAGAGGTGTTAGGCCTTAGTCCACAATGCTGGCCTAATGCGGGTTGGCAGACTTTACATATCTTCGAAATTCATATACAGAACTTTTCAAGTATGCTGGTTTTCTCACAATGAACTCTCACCATTAAGCTAGTGATAATTAACAAGGAATTACATACGTAGTTTAGAAAGTCATAGTTGCATGCTCTTTGGGTTGGTTTCGAACCTGCAACCTTCGTCTCGGCAATTCGTACCAATCCCCGCCGAGCTATAGCTACTTTTTTCACTGAAATAGTAAAATGAAAACTTTTGAATACAATTCAATAGGCTTAAAATAAAATTTTAAAAAATGAGACAGTGGTGCCATAAACTGCAATAGATTCAAAATTGTTCAATTTTATTTTTACGTCTACAGTTTTTTAAGTCAGTTTTATTTTTTGTTGCTTAAACAACTGTGTGATGAGACGAGTAGGTCGCTCGCCTGATGATGAGCCTACCCTTAACCTATGATAACACTACTAGAGCTTTCAATCATAAATGACTGTAAGGCTTTGTACTAGCAACCTTTTATTGTTTAAAGCGATTGTGTGAGCGGATTTCTCAGGAATGTCTTGTAATTCAACATACTTTTTACGATTCGAAGTAAGTTAAAGGCTTAATCTATGACAAGGTAGTTGAAGTGAATCCCGATACGGATACACAATAGCCGGGAAGACCCGCAGTGCCCCGCCCGCGTCCCTTCACCCGCCGAGCCTCGCCGCTCCGAGGCTTCCAGGATTAACTAATGTGTCCCTTAATTTGTGTACCTACAACCGTAACGCGCAAACTTCAGCTGTCCAAAACTTATCGCAGACAGTTTACATCGCCGCGACATTTTTATGACATATTATAGGAACAATAGGGGCATACATCCTAGTATATTAGAAACTTTGGCAATCATAACCGTACCCCTTATGTTTCGACGAAGCTATTTCAACACAAAGTTCCGACTTTTACGATAATGTCAGCCATTGCCATTCAAACGTGTTAAAACTTTATCAATGTGTGCTGAAGTATAAGCATTCGAATGCGATCACACTACGGCGTAACCTTGTACATATCAGCTTTACGCTGGCATTTAAACTAAATATTTGCTTATACCGATGCTTAAAACCCTTAAAAATGTAATAATCCTCTACCTTTAAAGAGTAGGCAGACGTGTAGGTGGGGTTAAGCGGTTGAGTCACGCCGGAGACTCTTTTGTCTATTATAGGATGAATGGGCCGGCTCGACCGGGCTATTACCACTGTATCACAGATAACTAACGTGAAGTTCTAGCTTGCTGTTGCGTTACGTACGTTGAGTGAGATGTTCGGAGGTCCAACCCCCCCCCCCTTTCCATCCCCATTCCTTTCCTTTAAGGTCAGGAACAAATCCATGATTCTGGTATTGTAGGTGGGTAGACAGGGATAAGCGCCTTGAGTGGTAGAGCCACGCTGTAGACAGTTTTGTCTACAGCATGAATGGGCTGGCTCGACCGGATCGTTACCACTGTCTCACAGAAAACCGACGTAAAGTAGTGGCTTGCTGCTGCGTTTCGTACGGTAAGTGAGATAACCGGAAGCCTAAATCCCGTCCCCTTCCCAATCCCTAATTATCTCTTTCCTTTAAGGTCGGCAACGCGCCCATGACTCTTCTGGTGGTGGGCGTACATGGGTGGTGGAGATCACGTACCATCAGATGACCTACTTGCTCGTTTGCCGGCCTATGCTATAAAAAAAAGTGCGCTTATAATCAGGGGATATATTTTTCTAATACATATATACGCACCCACGCCTGTAATACCCGAAAGAGTAGGCAGAGGTGTAACCAGTACACCTACATTTCGCCAAGCGTATTTCCGTCCCATGATGTGATAGGGGGCAAGCCTATCGCCATACCGGGCACAATTCTAGACTCCGGCTGATACAAGGTCATTGGCATGATGTACAGTCTTAAAAGGAAATTAGTTATTACTGGCACAAAAGATTTCATTCATAGTTGTCTAGGTTACGTTTACGCAACATAGTACTGAGCCTTTAATTTAACAAAGCTTCTACGGTGATTGTTGAAATAAAACGTGTACTTTGTAAAGAAGCGCTCGGGTTAAAGTATGTTTGAATAATATATTAGTATAACTATTATTTATGTGGAATAGGGTAGATTTATTTGTAAGATTCTTTAATGCGATTTTTATGCTGAGTTGCACCATTTGACAATTATTAGATGACGTCATAACTTTAGCTGTTAACCGTAACCGAAGAATCGCTAGTTAAAGCTATTGTTCAAGTTAAATTGCTGTCAAAAGGTTCATTATGCCCTTTAGATCGATATATCTCCTAAAGCGTTTGTGCAAAAATGATATCATGGTGTAACACATTACGCAGTCAATGTTAAAGTCAGTGTTACTGTTATCGTCAAATTTGACATAAAACTTAACTATAACTGCTATTACTATGCAATCCAGCCTTGACCTCAGACAAAAATGGTGTGTTTTAAGTTTGACCCCTTTATCAGTCGGCAACATTATATTTTCTGAGCACATTTACCATAGTAATGTATATATTTTTTTACACCATCAGAAAGTAGAGAATTCGATGAACAAGAAACCAACAGACTTTTTTAAAAAAGCTGATATTTTGACGTGAGATTTTTCGTTTGAAAATTAAGCTGCTTTTTCGATATTAAGTCAAAATAAGGTGAAACAATGAATATTTTAGATCAAAAAAATTACAGTGTATTTGAGATATAAAAAGGTAAGTTTTCACGAAATTTCGTGAAAAAAAAATGATTTATTATAATAGATAAAAATAAAAACAAAAAACTTGGTTATTTGAATTTTTCACATATATTTTGAGGTTATGTGAAGAGAGTGTGTATACAAAAGTTGTAGATCTTTTTATTACCTACAACTTTGCGATTTAACTTTTTTCCATAGGACTTGTAGTTTTTCCGGAAATCGAGATAAACCGTTTTTTACCCTTAAAAGCCCCCCCCCTTCCCACTTCCCGACCTCAGATCGCCGTTAATTTATTTTTCCTATCAATTTTGTTGTATTCTCTTCCTTTTACAATGGGTTTGATTCTACTATAAATTTGTTTCTATTTTTATCATTTTCAACCGGATAATCACCAGTCTACTATTACAAGAATCTCTTCGAATTTCGTCATGTCAATGCGTCATCTCCGTCTGTCTGTCCATCCGTATGTCATAGTCATTTTACTGGGAGACTATTTAGCATTATATGCATTATGATAGATGTTGTCTACAGCTACAAAAGGTGTAGTGGAATAAAAAAAAATGGGGCCACTCTCCGTATGACTAAGTTTGATTTTATTCCATTGCACATACCTATAGGCTCTTGTAGTATCATCATTGGATAGGTCGTAAAAAAAGATATGAAGGTTTCCAATTTCTTTTTATATAAGTCATTAGTTTGTGAGATATGCGTATCTTTCTTTTAAACAACGAGGTGGAAAATTATGAAAAAAATCGAGTATAACTTAAAAGGTACTTCCAATGAAAATGGGTTTCAATAAGCTAGGTAGGTTGTCTTTGAGATAGGAGATATTTTCTGTTAAATTATGGGACTATTCACTGTGGATTCAAGGAAATATATTCAGGCATTAGAAATAACAAATCATTTTCTAAGTAATGTCGTGAATTAAACGCTGTGGTTATTAAATATTTTATTTATACATAAATCTGTTTTGATCAAGATGTCTAGTATCTATGAAGGTAATCTGTATATTTTTAACACGCTTTTATTTCTTCTGATTGCCGTCGAGATTATTTTATTTTTGCAGTACAAATCCTAAAATTCTTTAAATCGCTCGTAGCATGATATATATGATGGATAGGATGCCATTCCAGATCTCAGACTCTACTTATGTAAACAGACATATTAACACCGTAAACTATCCTGGTTCTTAGCGATAGCACGGTTGTCGTTGGGTTTTCAAGGTTGTTGTAAGGTTGTTTAGAAGAAATCGATAGATAGCGATAATATAGATAGCGATAATACCGCCCATTGTATTACCCTTACTTTATGATCATTACTTTTAAGATACTTTATTTGATGGGCAATAAATAATATTCTATTTATATATCTGTCTATAGCACCAAACTTGCGTTTTTTAAACCTAACTGACTTTAGGGAAAATAAAATACTATTGTTTATAAGGGATTTGTAAAGGGAGGGGATTTGGGCCTCCGGATATCTCACTCACCGTACGGCATGCAGCAGCTAGCCGCTACTTACAATGGTACAACCCAGTTGAGCCGGCCCATTCATACTGTAGACAAAACTTTACACTCACTAGTGGCTTCTGGTTGCTCTAGCACTCAAAAAATCTATCAGGGTTGAACTATAATAAAATCGATTAAAAAAATTATTGCTAGAGTGTTGTAAGTGTTTAGTGGTAGAGCCACGCTGTAGACAGTTTTGTCTACAGCATGAATGGGCTGGCTCGACTGGATCATTACCACTGTCTCACAGAAAACCGACGTAAAGTAGCGGCTTGCTGCTGCGTTTCGTACGGTGAGTGAGATGTCCGGAAGCCCAAATCCCCTCCCCTTCCCTATCCCTAATTATCCCTTTCCTTTAAGGTCGGCAACGCGCCCATGATTTTTCTGGTGGTGGGCGTACATGGCCGGTAGTGATCACTTACTATCAGGTGACCCACGTGCTCGTTTGCCGGACAATCCTATAAAAAGAAAAAAAACTATAAAGCTAAAAATTAGTCTTGACCATTGGAGTCGGCGGTTTATTTCTTTATACCTGGTGTGATCCGGGCTCAATGTCAGGGTTTGTGTTGACGATGGACTTGGTTTTATGTGGGCCGACCCGCCATCTGACCCCCACAACCTGTAACGGGAACCTAGTTCCGTGGTTGCCACGTCTGTTAATCAGCAAAGTGTGCGTTCAATTCTGAGTTAATACTTTTGCACTTTATTGTTCCATGATTAATAACACCCATCCAATTTCTTCTTTACCACTTTAAGTATTTGGGCTGGCTTATTTTATTTTTTATTATTTATTCTTTATTGTACAACAAAAGTATTTTGTACACAACAGTACAGCGAAAGAAACTTTAAAATAAAAGGTAAAATCTGCGGTCTCATCGCTATCTGCGATCTCTTTCAGACGTTTAGATGGACTGGATTAAAAAATAAAGAAAAGTAATAAGTCACGAAAAGGAAATTAACAAACGATGGACAGCAAAATACAGAGATGTAATTATTTATCATATATAACTAAACCTACGCACTCACACCTTTAATCTCCAAAAGGGTAAGCAGAGGTGTAACTAATAGAGCGTAATTCCGTCCCATGATGTGATGCGAGCCGATCGCTATACCGGGCACAATCCTAGACTCCGAGCTGATACCAAGCATTCCGTGATAGAAAAACTCAATATCAATTTAATCCGACCGGGGATGGAACCCGAGACCTCAGCACAGAAGGCGTACCGCGTACGCATTACAACTGCGCGACCGAGGTATCATATTGTATAGATTATATAATAAAGTGAATATAGTAAACTATAATATCCAGTTTTATCTTTTTAAAGTTTTATAGTTTTACTACTTTTTGTGAAAGAATCAAAATGTGCTTATATGACGAAATCTTTAGTACACATTTTATGTGAATTCACCCTTTTATGAATGGTATCAACTTTGAGCGTTTCTGCTGAATAGAGAATCATCAAAATCGGATTGCTGTTTGGTTGATAGTGTGTGTTCAAATTTCGAAGTAAACCTATTTATTTATTTAGAAGTTTTTAATGCCACGCAGCAGACATTTTTGTCTATACATAGCATGAAGAGGTCGGCTTAACCGGGTAGTTGCCATTGCCTTACTGAAAACCGTGAAGTAGCAGTTGGCTGTTGCTTTTCATGCTATGAGAGAGATATCCAAAGGACAACCCCCTCCTTCTTAGTAATCCGTCCTTTTAATCTCGGCAACGCGAATATAATTCTTCAGCTATTGCAGGTGGGTGGGATAGCTATAATTTACCATCAATTGACCCACTGGTTGGTTGCTGGCTTATGCTACATAAAAAAAGTTATTTTATAATTGATGTCAGGGGTTTTTATTACTTTTTATGACTACACCACGCCAATGCCTTTAACTATTTACTCTATATAAAACCACCGGAATGGAGGTTTCGCGCGACTGAGATGCGGAGCGACGCGTCGGTACCGTTTTTAATGCTTTCTATTTGTAAAGTTATCTTTCTGTTTAAACTGTTGGTAAGTTAAGTAATACTTCGAGATTTTTTATACAATCACAAGGATCTGATATTATTGTATTAATAGTCCATCCAAAGGTTGCCTGGAAGAAATTGCCATTAGCTATAAGGCCGCCAATTGTACTTCTTTTTTATTATTTTTAGATGTCTTTTGTGTATTATTAATACCTTTTGTTGTGATGTACAATAAAGTTATAAATAAATAAATAAATAAATACTAGCTGCTTCCGGGATGCGTTACAATTCCACGTAAATAAAAAGTGTTTGGTGAAATTTCAATACAATCACATCAATGGTTTAGGAACGCATAGAGGAGAAACATATAAAGAAACTAGCTTTTCCTTAGAAAGAGATTATGCGGTGGTATTGACCCAGACGGCCTCTCACATTCGAGGGACCGACCACCTGGTACTAAAACATTATAATCAGAAACTTAAAATGTCAAATAAATATCATTGATTTATACACTCTCATCTTATCTCGCGAAACCTCCGCTGAGGCATTTTATTCAAGGTCAAGGTCATTGGTATTTTAACCGACTTCAATCTGTCACCAAGTCATAATTAAGACCTTCCTCAATATTCTCGATGAAATCGGAACACGTCGTTCGTCAATCGTATGAAAGTAAGTTATGGAATTATTAATGAACTTCATAAATCAATTTTGATAGTTTATTCAGTCGTCGCTTAGGAATTAGAGAAGATGTTAAGCAGGCCGTATATCAGCTTAGCATAAGCCCACGAGATATTTTTCGTGTAAGAGATAGTCACTCGTCAGTACCATATCATGCATCCTATGACATAGAGAAAGTGTTAGAGATAATCAAATAGCCTGAGAAAACGAAAAATTTCCTTGTGGCGTGTATACCGTACATATAGATATTTTTTGTAGAAGAAACCGGAAAACAAGTAAGTGGGTCACCTGATGGCAAGCGATATCCACCGTTTCCTTAGTGGATGGTTCTAACATAAAAGGCATTACATTTTGCAAAATATTTGTCTTCGTAACCCTAGCGGCTTAGGCTCTGCGTTGATGAATCAGTCAGTGTGATTTTTTTATCCGAGGACAGCAAAGTGACTGCATTACACCTGATGGTAAGCGCAATGCAGTCCAAAAAACCAGCTACCACTGAAAAGCAATGAGTTCTCTTCGCAGGGGCAAAGATCAAATCGAGGGGCCTGCGATAGGACAAGCGGATGACTGATGCAGGCACAGTATTACAAGGATGTGCCCCTGCCCCAAACAACCATCAAGTCATGTCGCAAGCCCCTTGACAGAACCGTATATACACTGGCTGATCCTGGAGCGTGATCTACACGCCTTGTGTAGATGACGCTCCAGGATCAGCCAGTGTATATACGGTTATAGAGTATAGTGGCTGGCTGGTTTTAACACGTGTGTGTACGGCGGTCGCTATCCGGGTGGATATGAATACCCTACCACCAGCATTTGGATGTTTGTAAATCAATCACGTCATAACATCTGAACTTATTATAATAAAATTTGGCACACAGATAAACCTCTATTGGAACGCAGGCAAATTTTTAGATAAACATTGATAATTAGTTGCTTGATGCTTTATAAAATAATCGCTGTATACTTGCTATACATACGCTTGTTGTAATTTATATGCTGTTATGGTGAGCGACCTGCTTCATTACTCAAACAGCATTTACGTTGTTATTGCTTGTTCAGGTTGCAAGCGGATTAATATCTTAAGCTTATATTGATGACTAGCTTTTGCTCGGGGCTCCGCCCGCGTGAACAGCATTTTCCGGGATAAAATTAGCCTGTAACCGTCTCCAGGGTCCCATCTATCCCTGTAGATAAATTCATCAAAATCAGTTCAGTGATTTAGGCGTGAAAGCGTAACAAACAAACTCACTTTCGCATTAACTTTCACCCCCCTTTTCATCTCTTATTAACTAAAATTTCCAAAATTCCTGAAACACGTATTTATTTGTTGTACGTCAATAACCGAAATACAAAATTTTGTTTATGTAACTTTCAAAATGACGGACTTTCATACATATTATCATCCCCTATTTTGACCCCTTTGGGGTGGAATTTTCTAAAATCCTTTCTTAGTGGGTGCCTACATAACAAAATGAATATACAGTCCGAATTTCATGCTTGTAGCCTTGATAGTTTGCGCTCGGCGATGATGAATCAGTCAGTCAGTCAGGACATGTTATTTTATAAGTATAGATTTTAATTAACTATATTACATTGCATGTATATCTATCTCCATACCGGCCATTTCACACTCGGACAACTTATGTTATTTGTCGAATCGATAACTGATACACAAATTGTCATTGCCCTCCGTAGATTTGAAGTCAGAAACTTACGGTTCTCAACCTAAGCAGGCTGCCACTAATGACGTGATCTAAATATTTTGTAGACTGCTACTCTTCTAATAAAATATTCATCATAGTAAACTCAAAGTCCAACAGTACAACACGATAAAATCGGAGAAAAATAGACATTGTGTCGCAGTAGTAAATACGAACAATGAACCGCCTTCTCCCTCGGCTGGTCTCCGTGTTTAATTATACATAAAACGCACAAGTGCTTGTTTACTACGGCGGGACACTTATCGAGCACTGAACGACGGCTTTATTGACACATTCACTCGCCGCCCGCAGTTCGCCGGTACGCTAGGGCTGACGCGTGGCTATGCAGATTGGCAGGGCATGACAGTGCAATTTTTATATATCACATGTGTAACAAGAGAGAGATGGAGATAACAAAGTTGCATTTTCTCAGTCTGATAAATTAAGTCGTAGAGCCACGCTGTAGACAGCTTTGTCTACAGCCTCAGTAGATCGGCTAGACCGGATTGTTCCGAGAAACGTTCCGTCCCTCAATGGTCGAGACACTACGTTTGTTTTTTCGGTTCTTTTCAGTCGCATATACATCAGGTACCACTTCCACCAGTATCAGATTCTTATCGACTATAATCGCCAGGTCGGACTATACGGGTTTACGCTGGCTAGTCTTGAAACATGGTCCAAGTCAAGGACACTACGAAGTCGTGCGCTTAAGTTTTATCTTCTAGTGTAGATACCCTACTACAGAATCCTATTACTTTGAACAGAGCTTCAGCAGAAGTTGCTTCAAATCATTAGAACCTGTTAGAATTTGAATGGAGATGGTGGCTTTCTTGGACCACAGCCAAGAACTGTTCTTTAGAACGTCTATTCCCTTTCGCATTTATAATTTTATCAACATATTTTTCTAGCCAAGCTTATTCAATAAGAGATTAAGACCTATTGCCAATGCTCTATTTGGTTTTGTTGTCAAATTATTTCTTCAAAAAACCTTTGTTGGTAGAAGAGTACCTGAGCCGGCTACGAAGTGAGAGATTATGGGTTCAATCCCCGCACAATTATTGTGATATACACAAATATTTGTTTCGAGTCTGGGTGCTGTGAGTCCCTCGTTGTTCCTAATATCAACGAAATGATAATATAGTGTGGGATCAGGACTATATGTGCGACTGTTGGGTATATTTATTTAGTACTTAGCTTATCCTCGCGGCTCCGCCAGCGTGATCTGTTTATTTCAGGATAAAAAATTAAAGCCTATGTTATTCAGTGACAATGTAGCTTTCTAACGGCAAAAGATTTTTTGAAATCGGTCCAGTACGTAACTTATAAACTATAAGTTACGTACGTACAAAAATACAAATCTTTCCTCTTTATAATAGTAGTATAGATTTGTATTTAGACTGTCCTGTAGTTAACATCAGGTCTAGTGCACTTATTCGCTTCACCGTTCTAAAATAGAAACAACTTTCGTATATTATAGATATAATACTAGCTCTCTATGACACACTTCCTACTGCTGGACACGGGCCTCTTCACCTTAATGAGGTGAGTTAGGCCTCAGTCCACCACGCTGTCATAATGCGGGATGGCAGAATTCACATACCTTCAAAACAAAAAACCTTCAAAATGATTGTGGAGAACTTCTCAGTTCACCGTTAAAGTAAGCGATAATTAAAAATGAATAAAACACATAACTTACAAAAGTCAGAGGTGCATGCACTTAGAGCTGGTTTAGAACCTGCAACTGTCGTCTCAGCAGTCAGTACCACTCTCCGCTGAGCTATCGCTGCGCTATCTTAACATTTAACAATATATTTTGTTGGAAACTTTATTGGTTACGGTGTTAGCCCTAAGTGTGCTGTTTGTTTTCTATACTAATATTAAATAAAATATTCTAAGTTAACGTCTCAGACTTTAGAATCTATGAAAAATGAAAAAGCAAATGAATGTAGAAAGCATCGCACTATTCAGAGTCGCTGTAACATTATGTCACATTTGTTTATCCGTCACACAAAAACATAATGTGTAAAGAAAAGGAGTGCACATTTGTCCCGCGGCACAGCCCTAGCCCCTACCACATGATTTCACAACTCGAACTGTATCTATTTGCCTTCATAGTTCGAAAGTAAATGTGTACACTCTATAGTAATTACTCGGCGATCGTTGTATTTGGTTCGTTTGGTATGAACATGCACAGTACATATAGACCTGCACATGTAGTACATCTATAAATCGGTACACGGCTTAATTTACAACTTAATAGTGGAAATCGATGTATTCATCTATAATGTCATGTTAAGTTACATAGTGTGTTGTCTAACACATTGGAAAAAATTAAGCTTGGTTTATAATATCTTTACCCGATTTTAACTGAACCGAAAAATCAGCGTGTTTGTCTGTGCAAACAATGAATTTATCGATGGTCACCGGAATCATGCCGGCCTGTATAAATTCTTCTTCACACTCCAAAGAGACATGAAGCAAATTGAGGGCCTGCGACAGTACAGGCGGATGACCGATGAAGGCCCAGGGATACAAAGATATACCCATTTACCCACCACAATCAACCATCAAGTCATGTCGCAAGCCCTTCGAGAGGACCGGATATACACAGACTGATCCTAGACCGCGATCCACACTAAGTGTGTGGGTCACTGTGGCAGGTCTTAACACCATGTGTACGGTGGTCGCTATCCGGGCGGATATGAATATCCTACCACCAGCCATAGTTACTATTGCTCGTAAATATGTTTAGATTTTTGATAAAATTCTGCTACAATTGAATTCCGCTTTTATAAAGTTCTAACGTGATACAAAATTTACAATGAATTGAATGCGACCTTTATGTGTTATTGTTTCTAGTGTGTTATTATACAAATTTTGTAAGCCATCTATTTATGTCAAGGGAGTCTTAAAATTAAAATAAAATAAACCACATAATTCAGCGGCTACCGAGCGTTAATTAAACAGAAATAAGACAAAACTTTCGTTCATAATTTTGCGTAATTTATTCTTATATTAGCTCAACGTTTTCATATAATTTTATTTTGCGTTTATTAAAAATATAATTGGCTGTGTATTATAGGGGTGCGGGAACAAAGAAATTTTATGACTATACTAGCGTATAGTTGTGGGTAATGTTGGGTTACAGAATTTACGTTTAGATATAGGGTTGTATCGAGTTTTTCTTAAATTAAAATCGAAATTCAGCTAATCAAAAATCACATTACTTTTTTAAATTTGCTACAACACTTGACACTACACTACACACACACACTACACACACACTTAACGCCTGAATGGTATTATAAGTAATAATTCAAACAATTATAATAATACTAGCTGTCCCGCGCGGCTCCGCCCGCGTGATCTGTATTTTCCGGGATAAAAGTAGCCTAACAGTGGCGCCATCTGTCAGCAATGTGTCACGCACCGACGCCATCTACTTAAAATATTGGTTTGTAGTACATGCTATGTATCAGAGATGGCGCTGTATTTAAAAAATGATTTTCCCTATTTTCCCGCTTTTCTATTGAAATTTTTCCTAGATTTTCGTTGCTATAAACCTCACGGAGCCCGAGACCTTTCCAACGAATGCAAAACCGTGGAAATCGGTTCGTGCGTTCTGGAGTTATATCGTCAGGAAGGAAAACCCGACTTATTTTTATATAATAGATGATAGTTGACATCTACGCTTGCTTTCGAACGTTTTTTTATGTGAAGATATAAATAGGTACATAAATAGGTACATACCATAATATTATTTTTCTGGTATCAAATCAAACTATTATTTTAAAATGTAACAATTATGACTGTAAAACATATCAATAACTGACGACTTGTGTTGCGTATCGTCTCTTGTATTGGTTACCCACCTCAAAACGAACCTAAATGAATCCTTTCGCTCAGAAGGACGCCAGCAATTGGTTTGATAAATCTTTCTTTCTCGGTATTCACTCTTACTATTTTCATGATGTGTGAGTTGGAAGCGACCGCTTACTGAGAATTATTGATACAAGTAATAAAAAGCCGATACATTCACCACATCAGTAATCATCCAAAATATTATCGTATTATTTCGTAATACGAATGCATGACTTCGCCACATCACTATTAAGTGGACCCAGGGAACCCTTACCGACCCCAGTGGTCTCTTAACGTATTGTACTTTTCAAGGGGCCTAATTAAACTTTCGCAAACAGTACCTACCAAGTAAGTTATTTTAAATCAATTGTAAATTTTCAACAAAAAACTTATAAGTGCGTGTTGATCCGTATAAATATTTGTATAACAATTTTACTACCTCGCTTGCGTAGTTGTTATGCGTGCGAAGCACGACTACTGTACTGAGTCTCGGGTTCGATGCCCAGGTTGGGTCATGGTATGCTGAGTATCAGCCTAGGAAGGGAAGGGGGATTTGGGCCTCCGAGCATCACACTCATCGTACGAAACGCAGCAGCAAACCGATATTTTATATCGTTTTTTCTAAGACGGTGGTAACGACCCGGTCGCACCAGCCCATTCATGCTATAGAAAAAACTGGCTACAGCATGAATCTGACATGACAAAGATTTAACCAACTGCCAATTCGCAAGGATGATAAAATAAGTTATATCTACAATTACAAAATTAGAATATTAAAAAACTTGCAGACTGTGGGTGTACTAGTTACACCGCTGCCTATCCCTTCGGGAATTACAGGCGTGAGTGCGTATGTATGTAATAATTTTACGTCGTAAAAGTAGCCAGTTAAAAAAGTTGAATGTTTTTATGATAACTGTTATAAATGTTAATTTTTTTTGCAAAATGACTTTTGTATTAACATACCAGTACCTAATGTTAAGATTAATATCTTACATTTACACATGACATTATTAAGCAAAGTTCACCTTTTTAATGAAGAAATCTGATTCACGAAATTGCAGCGTGTGTAATAAAGTTGAAGACGTGCAACACTTGCTGATGGATTGCGTTAAGAATACAAATGAAAGAGAATCGCTGATTAATGAGATAAACTTAAAGGTTTGATGTTGGTCTTATTCAAAATCTTCTGTCTAATCCAAAATCACATGCTACTAAAAACTAACATCTTTGATATGAGTCCATCAGTGATTGTCCTCCTTAGATTATTAAATAAATAGTAATGTAAACTAGCTTAAGGTACAATAGGGTTGTCATGCCATTAGATAAAACCCCTTAAAAAAAGAAAAAAAATACCAGTACCTAATATTATTACATATGTTAAAGCATTTTTCGTTATGAAGTACGTTTTAACATCAATTGGTGTAATGTAAAAAAATTGGATCCAACTTTTACGACCATGAAGTTCTTCGAAGAAGTATAACCAGTATATCCATTGCCGAGCGTATTTCCATCCCATGATGTGATAGGGAGCCTATCGCCATACTGGGTACGATTCGAGATCTGGGCTGATTAACATTTCGTGATAGAAAAACCCAATATTACGTTACTCGATCCGGGAATCGAACCCCAGACCTCAGCACAGTAGTCGAACCGCGTACTCAATACAACTGCGCTACCGAGGTAGTCAGATATATAAACTAATATTATACAGAGGAAAGATTTGATTGTTTGTTTGCATTGAATAGGCTCTGAAACTACTGGACCGATTTGAAAAATTCTTTCACCATTAGAATCCTGCATTATCCCTGATGAACATAGGCGATATCGATAATATACATACAGCATACAGTGCCGAATTTCAAGCAGGCGGAGCCGCGAGCGAATACTATTTTTATATAATAGTTTAATTTATTTAATGCCTTTCAATTTTTGAAGACGAATAAATAAAACGAAAAGACTCTATAGACTTAGCACGGATGGTACAAATGTATCTAGTTGCCACACTTAATCAATGTAAGTGAGCTTCGATTAAAAAAGGCACTCAATTCGAGGCCCGAGGCCCATGTGCGAACTATATGGATGTCAATACGGATCGCACTTGTGTAGAACATAAAACAGATGGCCCATACGAAACGAAATGCAATGGTAGCGCACGAATTTTTATACATTTTTATATGGCACTCGCGAGTGTAATTCTTTGCAATTAGGTCGACGTAGCTTCTTTAAAGGCTGATGAGAGGCGTGTTGCTTAAGAAAACTATTTGTTTGTAAATAATACTGGTACAGATGCGTTGCCTCACATAGTATGGTATTCTGCGATAAAATGTTATTTTTGATCTGATTACAAAATACCTACTTTCATCTGCTATTTATAGAATTAATTAAATGGTGGGTAGGTCCCTCGTATGCGAGAGGCCGTCTGGGTTTTTTTTTTTTTTATTCTGGCTCGGCAAAGTGACTATGCTACACCTGATGGTAAGTGTAGTGCAATCCAAGAATAGTGTCGACCAACGATAAACAATGTGTCCATCGTAGGTCGGCAAGATCATGCCGGCCTGCCAAAGGGCCAAGGGGGAGGGGAAGGAAAATGGATGGGAAAAGGGTTAGGATCAGGGGGCAAGCTCCCCTGGGGAGAACCGGTTGGTTCCGCTTTGTCTATTTCAGCTGCCAAGCAGTCTCATAATGCCCAGTTATTTCACTGGCTTCAATGTCCTTCAAACTGAAATACAACAGTGCTTACACACTGCTGCTTGGCCGCAGAAATAGACAAACGGGTGATACCAACAAAGGCGACCTCTCGCATACTATAAGAAACCTACAGCCTAGTAAAATTCGTGTTTAAGAAATATAATATAATATTTATGTGTAGATCTGTACATACTGTACGCGCCTAGCGGATCGTATTGAATACGCTCCAGCTTCGTATATTATTAATATGTAATCGATTTACGTGACTATAGAAAAAAACTTTTACTATGGCTAATATATATAATATCTGCTTAAATTTTTTCTTACATAAGGATGATGTGACTATTACAGCTATTGATCTCGCAAAATCTTATACCATGGGCACAGGTCTCCAGTACGAGGCGCCATTTTGTTGTATCGATTATGTTAATATAATTTGTGATTTACACCATTATGTTGGGTAGAGGTGATACGACTTAGAGTGGATGTCTAGTTTTGTATAGTACCTACTATTTGTCATTCATGTGGCGCTCCTTGAAAGGTTAATTATGAATATTTCACGACTGGGTTTGTTGGTAACACCGGATAGTCAGCACATAACTTTTTTGGTTCTTTTCAAACGTGCAGCTCGAAAATTCGACATACAGTTATTGAATATACCTACACAATTTTTTCCCGTACCTAATTATGTATTATATTATATTATTATTGTTGCAAAATTATTTTTGTCGGTATTATGTCGAAGGATAAAGTTACAATTTAAAAAAAAAAACAAATAACTCGCGGCCTTGTGTTGATGTTCGACCTTAAAGGCCTGTTTTGAGGTGCGCTACTCAGATTGAGAGACTGAGACGTGTGTCGCGAGCTCGCGACATATCCGCTTTGTATGAAATTGTATGGAAAAATCGCGTGTCGCGATGCTTTGTTTTTAGTCGCATACCTCAAAACGGACATATTTCATGTAGAGTTGACGTCTCATGTTCGTCGTGTATCGCAGTCGCGCATCTCAAAACAAGCCTATAATAAACAAACGTTACAAAAGAAAATAAAACAATTATAAATTACTACGAAATACGATGCTTTGGTATACACTTATTCAGTATAAATTAGGGGAAGTTCTAATCGCGTTACACTATATGCAAAGCATTAGAGTTATGTATTAACATCTTATAAATGGGATCAATGGAGATCCTAAGTCCCCTATTGTGGTAGCAAATTATATATATCTGATCCAAGAGTAACAAACACGTATGCAAGTGGATAAACGCTGTCATAGATTTTGGTCGGCCGCAAATTCATCGAATTCGTGCCCGATAAGCATATCGTACATAATAATGACTCGGAGGGCCAATCTCGGTTGTCTAGATAAAATGGTGTAGTTTGTGTGCAGAACGGAATGAAAAGTCTTCGAGCCAACTGTTAGTGATACAGACGTAGTCACAGACCACGAAACATTCAACTCCACGCATCAAGACGTACTTTAAAATCTTTTTTTACAACATAGGCCGGCAAACGAGGAAGTGGATGACCTGATGGTAAGAGATCTCCTTTGCCCATGAACATCCACAATATTAGAATCATGGCTATGTTATTGATATTAAAGGAAAGGAATAAAGAATTGATAAGAGGAGGGGGGATTCATGCTGTAGACAAAACTGGATACAGTGTGGCTGATGGCTCTACCACTTTGAATATATGCGTGTGCGATAACAACGTCAGTTTATGATTCCATATAGATCGATGTTAATGTCATATAGTTAGTAGATTATCCGTCTGTGACGAAGTGTAATTTTTATTTACGCAACGTGTTTAAGATTTTTTTTATAGCATAGACCGGCAAAGGAGCAAGTAGGTCACCTCATGGTAAGTGATCTCAACCGCTCATGTAAAGGAAGGGATAATTAAAGGATTGGACAGGGAAGGGGATTTGGGCCTCCGGATACCTCACTCACCGTGCGAAGCACGGCAGCTTACCACCAGGCGAGCAACCACTCTCGTCTCGTAATTCAAGCAAAAAACGATAAATTGATATAAATATGTCTTGAGCCCAAATCATCGTACGTAGCACGCTATCGGTTCAAAGGTCTCGAATGTTCGTGTTATGGCGGAGGATTATATCTGTATTGGATATGACGGCTGTCAGTTCATTAGTGTATGATTATGATGTCTGTACGCCCTTTGTATCGCGTGATATACTCAACGAATCATGTACATCGCTCAAAGGTTCATGTCTAAATGTTACGTGTAATTGATTAAAGGCCAATTTTTCATTGTCTGAATAAATAATAATACTTCAAGGCAGCGTAATAATTTATGAATTGTAGAGCCACGCTGTAGACAGTTTTGTCTATAGCATGAATGGGCCGGCTCGACCGGTTCGTTACCAATGGCTCACAGAAAACTGACGTAAAGTAGCGGTTTGCTGCTGTGTTTCACACTGTAAGAGAGATATCCTGAGGCCCAAATCCCCCTCTCCTTCCCAATTCCTAATTATCCCTTCCCTTTAAACGGCAACGCGCTCGTGATTCTTCTAGTATTGTGGGCGTATATGGGCGGTGGAGATCACTTAGCATCAGGTGATTCACTTGCTCGTTTGCCGACCTATTCTATAAAAAAAATCTGCCGACTGTCGAAGGTCTCTTGACGGTCGATATTACGTTTGGACTGCACTGTACTTAAAATTAGATCCAGTGTGGTCACTTTGGCGTGCCAGGATAAATAATGTCTGCCAGGTAACGTATTAAACGACCAGTTTAGGAAGTCCCAATTTCACATACCTACGCTTACAGAGTGATAATGTTGTATTGTCTTATAACTTATCCATAGAGTTTAGCTGCAGTGTGGTCCCATATAACATAACCAGTTGATAGACCAGTGGAAGTGAGATAGTACATGATAATAAGCGAGATAATATTATTAAAATGTATTTTGTGTGTACATTAGTTGATACTGATTTCTATATTATATAAGTTTCTTTTACTTTTGTACTGACTTGTCATAAGCGTTATTTCAATTGCCTACATGTTTATTAAACTATTTCATTTTATTTCATTTCAAAATACATTCATAGAACTACCACGCGTTTTTTTTTACACGTTGCGAAAATATTGACTAACTACGCCCTTAAAACTTGCTAAGAGTTGAGAATTTAATATCTAAACTAAGATTATTTTTGGACTTATCGAACAACGTTTACGAATAAACTAATATATTTCTATTTCTAGAATATTGTTAACAGGTTTCATTTAAACTATTTAAGTTATTTATTGAACTAGATTCGATTCTTGTTGTAGTAAATATATACCAAATAACTATGACATCCCACTATCCTTAAAGCAAACAACAAGTTAAGGTTATTGATATTAATGTTGTGTTGAATAATGATATTGAAAATATACATACATACGCACTCACGCCTGTAATCCCCAAAGGCATAGGCAGAGATGGAACTAGTACACCCACTTTTCGCCGAGCGTATTTCCGTCCCAAAATCTGATAAGAGGCGAGCCTATCACCTTACCGGGTACAATTCTAGACCGCTGATATTGATTATTTTTCTGATAGAAAAACCCTATATCACTTTGAGCCGACCCGGGGATCGAACCAAAGATCTTAGCTCAGTAGTAGTATTACAACTGCGCCATCGAGGCAGTCGATCAAAATATCGAAAATATAATGAAGTATAATTCATTAAACAACGAAAATTGCAGAGAAAAAGCAGCGCGCAAACACAAACATATTTTAGTATAAATTTCCACAGCTGGAGCTCAATTTATAACAAAAGGAATCAAAAGTTAGTGCGGCAAAGCAAGTAGTATCAGCTTACTTTGTTATGTTATGTAAATTTTGCAGCATTCGTGTACAATAGGTACTGTATTTAACAGAATAGACTACGAGTACTTCGTGGATTTTGACAGACACTGAGGCGCAGTGGGCGAGTAGCGGGCTTGATCCCGCAGTCTAACGTACTGAGACAAATGAACGTATGATCAACAAATATTTGGTTCAATTCTGAGTGCAGAGTTAAGTTCGTTCGATATTTCTAATATCCACGATAAAAGACTAGTATCTTAGTGTGGGACTATAATATGTGTGACTGTCGGATGACATTTATCTCTATATTCGATCAAACGACTGACGGGATGCGATGGTCAGTTTCAAGAAACTTTTTTTATGGCTGAAACCGGCAAACGAGGGGTATGTTAGGTTAGCACTAGATACCTGGTTGCAAAGTGTTAGCAAATTCATAATCGAACACGTGCTTTCGCGAAATCACGATATTGTTCAGTAAGATCGTGTAGTTCAATAAATTTCTATACGATGTTCAGATTTTTCGCGAGATTCCGCGCAAAATTTGTTTAGATTTGAAATATTACCACCTTAGTTACCTCTCGGGCGCCGAATACCAAACATGTACAGGGTATAGTTTTAAGGCTATTCTTATACTATAAGTCATTTTAAAAAGTTTGAATGATGAAACATTATAAACACAATAATTTATTTATAACAGAACCGTCTGAATCCGTTTTATCCTCCCAGTTAAACATAATCAAGGCAACAATGGTGTGAAATGATCAAAGGAGCCAATCTAATCATTATTCGTGTTTACGTACTCGCCTACTAATGGGTGAAATTACATTATTAAGCAAGATCTACATATCATTTGCTCGATCCGATTACCGAAACATTCGCCATGTCGTATCTAGCTGTCGACACCTCCGATTTTTCTGTACCTATCATATCCTTAGAATGTCAATAATCGTGATTCAATTGTCGATTGATTTTTTATAGTTTTTCTTCATATTTATCGTGTTTTTGAGTGGCATCCCACAATACATCTTTTTCTTGAAGTCTTCGGTGAGTTTAAATACCTTTTAGTTTCCCTAAACCACCATTTAGAATTTAGATGAAAAGAAAAAAATCGAACTGTATGACGCGGCCTCGTAAACCAGAGTTTTCTGTAAGTCATACGATAAACTTTCTCCATCTAAATACGCCTTAATTCATATGTTACGGTCTTGTCGTGCCACTGTAGAGAGGAAATATACATATATTAGGTCCTTACATATGAAATTGGCGTTTTGTATGGGAGGAACAAAAAGTCGAATATTTTTTAATATAATATTGTTAGGTGTTCATTTTTATTAATTTATGCGATCGGTGTTTATAAAATTGTCGTCGGGTAGATCCGCCTAAAATAATGTATAAAAGAGTGGCGCACGACTTGACGGGGACAGTTCGCATTCAGTCGTCGCGTAGTAAGGACCTTAGTACCAGTCGTAGTCGTTATTATAGTAGCCAGCATTCTGCCTGGCTGACCGTTAGAGTAGTGGTAATTCTGTCGTAGTTAATCATAATAGGCGTGTATACAAGTGCAGTTAAAGTGAAGCCTACAATTGGTTACTCCTGACACGGGTTTGTTCTCTGTGAATAGAGTAAATTAGTTTGAAAGTGTTCATGATATTTGTGTCCTATTATTTTTATTATTCATCTCACATTAAATTCCTAATTATATATTTAATTAATCAAAGTATGAACCATTATTTTCTATGCACTTTTGCCATCTCATAGGTAGTTCATTGATCCCTTTACTAAAAAAACCAGTCGGACGGGAATCAATAAAATCTTTGAAGGCGATTTGGACTGCCCCATCGGAGTTGAATTTTTTCCCTTGCAAGAAGTTATCCAAATTTCGAAAAAAATGGTAATCTGTTGGAGCAAGGTCCGGGGAGTACGGAGGATGTCTTAGACTTTCCAATTGAAGCTCTTCTAATTTAGTAGCCGTCTGTTGCGCAGTGTGTGGTCTAGCGTTGTCGTGAAGCAGCAGTGGCGTGGAG
This sequence comes from Amorpha juglandis, assembly GCA_949126905.1. Classification (NCBI taxonomy): domain Eukaryota; kingdom Metazoa; phylum Arthropoda; class Insecta; order Lepidoptera; family Sphingidae; genus Amorpha; species Amorpha juglandis. Next base: position 13,188,633 of record OX421374.1, on the reverse strand, counting down.
CGATTGTCCAGCCTAGGTTGTTTAGCCGCTAGCTTTTCCATCATGGTTTGCAATTGCTGACAATAGACATCAGCCGTAATAGTCTGGCCAGATTTGAGAAAACTGTAATGAACAATACCGGCACTAGTCCACCAAACGCTTACAAGTAACTTTTTTGGGGTTAATTTTCGCTTGGGGCAGGATTTGGCTGGCTGGCCAGGATCCAACCATTGCGCTGAGCGCTTCCGATTATCGTAAAGAACCCATTTTTCATCACTGGTAATGATTCGGTTTAAAATACCTTCATTATTGTGCCGGTTTAGTAATGTAACGCAGCAGTCGACGCGCGTTTGCCGGTTTGCTTCAGTCAATTCGTGAGGTTGTCACCACCAAGTCACCTTTCAAGCTTTTCAATCTTCCCAATTTGCTTCAAGTGAATTAAAACAGTTTTATCACTAACATCGCAGCCTGCAGCTAACTCGGACGTGGTTTGCGATGGATCCGCTTCCACAATAGCCTTCAACTCTTCATTATCAACTTGAGTCTCAGGCCGTCCACGGGGCTTGTTCTGCAGGTCGAAATTTCCAGAACGAAAACGTTGGAACCAAAAACGAACTGTGTTTTCTTTTGCAACACAACCGCCATACACATCATTCACCCTTCGAGTTGTTTCCGCAGCACTAGTGCCACGGCGGAACTCGTACTCGTAAATAATGCGATATTTTAAGTTTTCCATTTTGTAAAATGAGTGACGCAAACAGAAAAAAACAGAAGAAAAAAAACAAATGAATGACGATCATCGAAGCACAAATACATGAGTCTATAGCTGTACAAATTTGAATTTGGAATTCCTTACCAAAGAGGAGAAATTTGTGATTAAAGTGGCCAGTACGAAAAACGCCAATTTCATATGTAAGGACCTAATATAAAAGCAAAATACCAGTCAGTCACTGAATACACGATTTTATAAGGTAGGCCGTCTGGGTCGGTACCACCGCTTTGTCTATTTCTGCCGCCAAGCAACAGTGTATAATCACTGTTGTGTTGTTTTGAGAGTATTTGATAGGTACGGTTAATATGGATTAAAATTTGGACCCGAAAAATTGTGTAATAGCGGTTTTATGCTTAACTGACACGGTCACGGAGTCTCAGTGCGTCGAAATGTCCCAAATGTAGACACACTTTTATAAGCCGTATGCGTTTTCATTTATGGTTTTGTTTACATCGTTTTATACAGGATTACTTTTAAAACACCAACAACCTCGCATGACTAGATAGTTAACCCCATAAGGAACAACTTTCTTATCTTATCTAGTCCTGCGAGGTTGTTGGTGTTTTAAAAGTAACCCTGTATAGTCCAAAATATTTTCACTGGACGTTATCGTAAGTAAAATGCGACACACTTAAGCTCTCTTATATAACCAAAATGTACCTGAACGTAATGTAATAGCTCAGTGGCGAGTTTTGCGAATAGATTGAAACTACACCTGTTACCTTATTTAGAGGATTGCTTTCAATTACGTATTCCGGATGGGTGTTGCATGTATCTCGAATGTGAAGGAACAATTGATTGTTTTGTAAAGAGCGGCGTGAAGTATTGGTATTATAGGAAAAGTATTTTTTTTTATTTGTTTGAATGACATGATGAGCAAGGCGCTCGCCTGATGGTAAGCGTCAGGCCTGCCCATAAACAGAAGCAACACCACATAGAACTTTGAATTACACAGCACTGCATGCACTGAACTGCGCTCGTCACCCCAAGACATAAAATGTTAAGTCTCATAATGCCCAGTAATTTCACTGGCTTCAATGACCTTCCTCTTCTGCAATGTTTCTCCCCTGAGAGCTTGACGTCAGGCCGCCCGGCCGGTCGTAAAAACTATAAGCCAATAGCCATATTTTGTATAGTAAAACTTATTTGACCGCTTTTATAATTTACCTTTCAAACAAACTATACAATTTGTGGAGTGATGTACTCGTATTCAAACGGTTCCATTTACCGTAAGTCATGCCCGTGCCTTTCTTTTATATCGTCTTTTAAATAATAAAAATCGACCAAGGCCGCCTACAATTTACTCGCCGGCGATTCCGTAGAAAACGCAATAATAAAAATACTAAAGGCGTTTTTAATATTGAATACCGCTCTATAGTTTTTTGTTCGTGTAGTTTGACACCCCTATCCGCGTAGTACCTATACGACGCTTTTCAGTAAAAAGTGATACAATGGTTGTAATAATAATGTATATCAAATGTTTGTCATACTGTGCACCGCTTACAATTATACGTACACATGCACACAGTCAGACAAAGCTGGTGTCGGGTGATGAAGTGGTAATAAACCGGTCGAGCCAGACTATTCATGATGTAGCCTGAAGTATCCACAGCCTAGCTCTACCACTACATAAATATTTAAGGGTCCTTACATACACCGGACAGTAAGTGTTTTTGTGCCAGATCTTATCAAAACTTGACATCATAGATTTACACGCTAATTTTAATCACAGGTTTATTAAAAGCGATAAGAGCGATCACATCCCTATAAATTAACAGTAGTGCGTGAGCGAGAATAACAATGCCGGGTTGAGACAAAAGCGCAACTGTTTGACATTCAAAGTCCAAATGAGTAACATATATTTGTCCAAAGTCAAATATATGTTGCTCATTAAAAAATAATTGTTTTATTTATATCCTAGTGATGTAATCGAATTTGATAGACCGAGGCAGGCTAGGCGGGGGGAATAGTTGTGTGCCTCTTTTGCTCAATTTTTTTTTGCGTCGATTTTAGTTGTCATAGCTATTTAAGCACGGAACTCTAATATTGGTCGACCCAAATAGGAATTTTATAAACACACAATTAATATTGATGTACATTTTCAATGACTCCTTTGTGTTTCTGTAGGACGCGGTGAACAATACGCGCGGGGTAATACGATAAAACATTTATAGAAAAGTAACTGACTACGTAAATACAGGATTGTAATTGATATGTGTATAAGAACTTTTAAATTCTCTCGTTTCTGTTGAATTTCTTCGAATAGATATCGGTACAGTTTATTTTTATTTTTGATGGTAAGAACCACGCTTATTAACAGAAGCAACACCACACAGGACTTTGAATTACAAAGCACTGCATGTCACTGGCCTGCATTCTTCACCCCCAGATACAAGGTGTTAAGTATTATATGCTCAGTAGTTTCGATGTCCTTAAACCGAGCAGTGTTTACAGAAATAGAAAAAAACGGTGGTACTAACCTACACTGCCTCTGGCATACGAGGGACCTAGGCATACGAGATAGGATTTGGATTTCCGATTATCGCACTCACCGTACGAAACGCAACAAGCTGTTACTTTACATCGGTTTTTCTGTGAGACAATGATAATAACTCGGTCGAGCCGGCCCATTCTCTTTCTAGAGAAAATTATAAAGAGGCTCTACTAATTGAAAAATGCATGTAAAACAAAGTCATCAATACTGCGGTACTCACAAAAATGAAATAAATGAATCTAAATAAATATGTGCCGAATCGAGAACCTCTTCCTTTTTTAAAGTCGGTTATTTATATCTATTTTATTTATTATTTATATATAACTTTATTGTACATCACAACAAAAAGTATTAACAATACACAAAAGACATCTAAAAATAATAAAAAGAAGTACAATTGGCGGCCTTATTGCTAACGGCAATTTCTTCCAGGCAACCTTTGGATGGACTGGATTGATAGGTAAATGAGCGGGCGGTCAACATATAAACAAAACTTACAGAGAATAGATGTACATATTTTACTATTTACCAATATAATAATACTATATACATAATATATATACATATATATATATATATATATATATATATATATATATATACAAATAAATACAATATCTACATAAACTACAAACATACATATACGAATCATATAAATATATATCCGTTATATATATATTTAAAATAAAAGAAAACCAAGGAAAGAAAGAGAAAAGGGAATAATAGACAATCAGATTAAAGAGACAAGTAGTGCTGCTTAACGAGTCTTTTAAAAATGGGCAGTGACTTAGCACTTCTTACTGACACAGGTAAGTCATTCCACAAGCGAGCAGCATGAACCGTATAAGACTTGTCGAGCAATTTGGAGCTATGCTTGGGAATTTCGAGTTCAAAATTCTCTGATGATCGTAAAGACCGCACATGTGTGCTGCTCAAAAAGTGGAAACGGTGTTTAAGATAGAACGGAGAAGTGGGAAGGAACAAAACACAGTACAGTATATCATACATGAGTTGGGTAATAGCAGTCACCTGATTGGGTCAAATATTTGGGAAAACTACAATTTGTTTAGTGGCGGAAAGGGTCACCGAATAATGTGTTAAAACGTGTATAGAGTGACCTTTGGGATTAGTTTAAATAAATGGAAATACAAGTTTAAATTTAAATAAGTTTTCGAAGTACTTATATATATTAGGGTTAAACGTAAATACTCTAACTCGCCTAATTTTACCTACACAGTTAATGTACTTTCAAGCCTAATTGTCAGTAGCACTAATAGAGTTTCAAGAACCAGGAACAAATGAAATATAAAATTGTTGGCTATTTTAAAACAGAAATGCTACGTTATTCATGTAGGTATTTCGAAAGGCATGTTTTGATAGTACGCCATCGGGACAGGGAGACCGTGGGAAATGATAGCGACACGTTCACTTTAATGATTTCTTACGTTTACGCGAATTACACATTGAAACAAAACTAATTTAAACGGACTTTGTGGTCAGTCCACCCCGTGACCACGAAGGCTGATAAGCTTTCGAAACGTCGGGACCAAAATGAAAATAAAAACCCGCGATAAAATCTGTTTAAATTAGATTTATTTCAACACGTTCACTTTGTAGGTTCAATGGAAACAACACGCGCCTCCCAGTGTCCTGTCTGTAGTCTGATAGTACTTGACTAATTTTATGCATTATTTTATATGCAACTGACAATAGTAAGAAAAAGAATCCGTATTGCGAAAACAAAATGAAAATTGAATAAAAAAATAAGGCCGTAATGCATATTTCAAATATCGGTATGAGTAAAGGTGGGCACATACTGGGCACGGTCCTCTTTTGGATGAGAGGGTTAGGCCTTAGTCCAGCACGCTGGCCTATTGCGAGGTGGCAGATTTCACATACCTTCGAATTTTTATGGGTAACTTCTCAGGTGCATGCCTTATGGTGTTTACCTCACTGTTAAAACAACCGATAATATTAATACACTCGTAATTTTGAATATTACGAGGTGTGTGCTCTTGAGGCTTGTTTCGAACCTGCGACTTTTGTTTCGACAGTCCGTACCTCTCCCTACTGAGTCGCTTATTAAATTTAAATAAATATTTGAATAAGTTTGCTACGATATTATACGAAAACTAGTTATATCATATAAATGTTTCTTTAACTGTAACCAGAGACAATTCTCATATAGCAATAGCAATTTTACTATTTTCTTTTAATTCGGGCAAGCTGAGATTTTTGTCAAACGATTTGCGTTTTCAGCATTATGTACGTATTTTGTAAGCTTTAAAGTAAAGTATACTTTAAGAGCATACACCTCTGACTTTTCTAAGTTAATTATTATTGTTAATTATCGCTTGCTTTAACGGTGAAGGAAACATCGTGAGGAAACCTGCATACCTGAGAACTCAATAAGATTTCTCGAAGGTATGTGAAGTCTGCCAACCCGCATTAAGCCAGCGTGGTGGACTAAGGCCTAACCCCTCTCATTCAGTAGAGGAGGCCCGTGCCCAGCAGTGGGACATGTATAATATAGGGCTAGTAAAAAAAAAGTATACTTTATTTGCGTAAAATCGGTAAAGTATAAAGTAATCATTTCTGATTAATCAACTTCTGACAAAAGACATTGTCAAAAATGGCCTATGAATCAACACGCATGAAACATTTACTATAATTATTATTATTATTATTTATAATGTACATTATAATTATTTCAATAGAACGGACACTTTTTAATTTCGAAAACAATTTAAAAAGTATTCACTTCCGTCATAGTCCTCGGTATTATAATTTTTGGTTCAATTTCGGGTTTTTAATAAGCAAAGGTATTGTAGCTCATACAGCCAAGTCTTTGTAACAGCACTCTTAATAAGAGTTTGACACAGACAAACGTCAGTATTCTCAAAACTCAAGTGTTGAGAATACTGACGCTTGTCTGTGTAATTAAAAACCATTATTTTATTAACCATGATTATGGTTTTTAGTCACAAACAGTCCGATATGATGTCGCGGAACCATAATACGGCTTGTCAAAATGTTTTTTTTTTATTTATTTATGGCTTCGCATTGTTATGCATTTCGCCAATGACAAGTGTAATTTATTCTCAAGTCTTCACAAGAATGATGAAATATCGGTGTGGAAGTTTTCAAGGACTTGTTGGAGTTTTGGTGTGCATTCTTTCCAGTACGATACTTAATTCACTTATTTCAATATTTCCATACACTATTCATGGCCGTAAATGTTTATTGCACAAATCCACACCACTTTTATACAACAAACACAACATTAAACTAGTTTTTGAAATAAATTAAAATCAGCGATGAACCACACTGTCAGAATTCCCGCCAAAACTCCGTCAAAATAAATTAACAGATGACAACATTTGACATTTGATAGTAGGTATTTATTGGCCTAATTATAACCTCAAAATCCGAAAGTATTTTATTTATTTTTCGGAATTCTCAAGTGTCCGTAGTTTTAATTTAGTTTCAATCGAATATATACATTATTCTAAACCCAAAAAGTAAATTCACCTCCCTGTTGGTTCTTAGGCCAACTATGTATGGACGACGAACAATGTCCTTTATTGACATAAAAATGTTGGTATCTCGAATATGTGCAATATTAGAAATAAGAATTAAAAATAATAAACAATATAAAAAGGACACGCGCCCATAATCCCCCCGAAGGGGTAGGCAGAGGTGTAACCAGTACAAGCACATTTCGTAAAACCTAAAATAAAATAAATGCCATACTTACCTTGTCGGTGATAGTAGCAACATTCTCAATTCTATTTGATATGCTTTTACACATACATATAAGCTGCATGCCCCAAAATATCTACTAATGATATTAGATACAAATTCGGTTGGAATTTTTGTTTATAGCCACTTAACTCCGTTACGGGCACAAGTACCTGATAATAAAAACGAATAGCGTTAACTAAACCATATACGACCGTTGCCACATGCTAATTAGGATCTAAAATTTCTTCCTCAATGGACATTCCTATCACTTTACCTTGTTACGAGTATTACAACATTTGCCTTATAGAACGCTAGCTTTTGCTCGCGGCTGCGCCCGCGTGATCTGCTTTTTCTGGGATAAAAAGTATCCTATCACCCAAGTCAGCTCATACCCTATCTGTATACCCAATTTCATTAAAATCCGTTCAGTAGTTTCAGCGTGATTGACAGACAAACATCCAAACAAAGAAACTTTCACATTTATAATATTGGTGTGATATACATACTGAATAATGTATTTAAATATATTTCATCTTTTTTTTATTTGATTGAATGAGGAAGGCGCTCGCTTGATGGTAAGCGCCATGCATGCCCATAAACAGAGTCAACACCACACAGAACCCTGAATCACATAGCATTGCATGGCACTGAACCGCGCTCGCCACCCTGAGACATAAGATGTTAATTCTCACAATGCCCAGTAATTTGGCTTCAATGTCCTTCAAACCGAAACACAACAGTACTTACACATTGTTCCTTGGTTATAAAATAGACAAAGCGGTGGTACTAACCCAGACGGCCTCTCTCATACGAGGGACCTACCACCTTGTAAATCAGCTTCATCAGCTATCTCATTTGCGCACGATATTTTTTTTTATCCGAGCACGACCCGACAAAGTTATTGTACTACACCTGATGGTAAGCGCAGTGCAGTCTAAAAATCAAGTGACCAACGACAAACAATGAGTTGTGTGTGTTATCGGTGGTCACCAGATGATGTTTATGAAACTCAACAGCAAGCTGCTACTTTACGTCGATTTCCTGTGAAAATGGTATAAAACCGGTTATGCTGGCTCATTCATGCTGTAGACAAAACTATCCACAGCGTGGCTCTACCACATATAAATCTGTTCTTCGGTGATAAAAGTTACTAAGGATGACCCACTTGCTCGTTTGCCATTCATGCTGTAGACAAACCTATCTACAGCTTGACTCTACCACAAATTATTCTCTAAGTATAAAAAAGTATTATAATTTATCTCAGAAATTTGCTGAAAGTAACTCGAAAGTGTTGAAAAATTCAATATTCATACAGACATAAGCTCACGCTCCTCAGAGAGGTTGGCGTCAGGCAAGTGGCCGGTCGTAAATAACTAAAAGTTAAATCTTCTTAAAATTAACTTAAATAATCTTCTTTCTTCATCTTAAAAAGCACGTGGACGAGCCTTCTGCAAGTGGGATAAGGGCAGGCGGAAGAAGCAGACATAAGTTCAAACTTGTATCCTAAAATGGGTAGACAGAGATGCAACTGGTACACCCAGAGTACACCAAGCTTAATTTTTTTCCGTAATATGTGAGCCTAACACCATGCCAGCTACAAACTCTAATTCAGAGCAACTTGTAATATAGTTTTTTGAATCTAAAAATCAAACACAGCTTGGTCAGGAAGACTAGGGATTTGAAACGAGGAACTCTTTAAGTAGGCTGGCATAAGACAAATGAGGTAATTTATTCGTACATTTGTAATTTTAACGGTTTAGAAAGACTAAAGGATGAGTACATATCGTCAGTGGAAAGGCAAAAATACTCAAAGTCAATACGAGAATATTACAGTGGAGCATTTTAAAGTAGTTTTTTTACGGTAAAAATGAAAATCTAGCGTAAATTTCATATATTGGCGGTTTAGTCATTTTGCCTTTGCAGTGACGATATATGGAATATATTTGCCAGCGACAGAGGCCACCACTCAGTACGTGCACTATCTCTGAATGGTTCTCCGCCGGCCGCGGACCGAATTGGCTGCTGACACCTCACTTAGCAGCATTTCCGTCTTCACAGAAGTGGCCACAGTCATCCTCTTGTGGATTTCGGATAACAAAGTGACATCACGTGCTTACGAATGTCATTCATCTTGGCTAATTGGTTTTGTGCTAAGGATATACTTTAGAATCAACAATGAAAAGTGTACATATATAAAGGAAAAAGTCAGGCTTCTAAATTATGATCGTACCCTACGCCAAGTACATGAACGCCATCCAAAAACTTCCGGAATGGAGGTTTCGCGAGACAGAGATGCATTGCTAGAGACAGAATTTTTAATGTGTTTCAGATGTTAAGAATAAAATAAATTGTTGCTGCGTTTCGTACGTGAGATATCCGGAGCTCAAATCCCTCTCCCCTTCCTAATACCTGTATTATCCCTTCCCTTAGAGGTCGGCAACGCGTCTATGATTCTTCTAGTAGCGTGGGCGTACATAGGCGCCAGAGATCACTTACGATCAGGTGTCCCACTTGCTCGTTTGCCAGTCTATGTTATAACCTCCATCTTCAAGCCTCCGCTTTCACATTTTCACTATTTATCAAGATATAATAGAAGAATAAATATTATCTCAAGGCGTTCCTTTTTATGGAAAAATGTATGGAAATAATCCCGGCTTTCAGCGTACTTATGTGATGCTCGTTCCATCCTGAACCTCGGATTACGACTTATATACCAAGAAAATATTCGACTTTTTGTGATAACAATAGAAAAATAACTATCAAGCCACATATTGCTAGCCTTTTCACTCTATTTCTACTCCACTTGCCCGCGCAATAAGTAAAGTGGAAACGGGGCGGATAAAAAAATAACAGGGTGTGTACATAATATTCCAATTTGAATATTAACTGGTAGTTCGTTAATGTACATTGAATAATGGCCTGTACTTTACGTCAATATTTCATGAACATACCATTTGATTATAGTGTTGCAACAAATATAATAGCATTGGCAATTTCTATTAAAAAAAAGTACGTTCATGTGACGATGATGATCTGTAAATAAATAACAGTAACTGCAACTGTAGGTAGTTTTTTGCCTACAGCATGAATGGACTGGATGGACCGGGTTGTTACCATTAATTACCCCACAGAAAACCGACGAGAAGTAAAAGTCTGCTGTTTCGTACAATGAGTCAGATATACGGAGGTCCAAATACTCCCTCCCTTAATTCTCCCTTTCCTTTAACATCGGCAATGATTCGGTGTTCATTGGTGATGGAAATTACACACCACAAGGTGACCCAATTGCTCGTTTGACTGCCTCTGCTTTAAAGAACTATAACAACTTTAAATCATGTACTAGTTCTTTGCAGTGATTGACCCGACAGTCAAAAATTGGTTGCATATTTATAAAAAAACAAAAATGAAGAAGCGTATAATTTTTACCGTAGTAAATAAACCATATTACGATTTCCTTTTTAGAAAGTTGAAATTAATTTACTACATCCTCAGTCGTAATACTTTACAAAACAATTCATTCAGACTCGGGAATGTTTAAAGCTTTGGGGTCGGTGAAATATGTTTGTATTCGAACATATTGGGTTTAAAACTGTTTGTGTGAGATACGAATTCTCCGTGAGTATATATTTATACTGAATGTAGGATATCAAACCAATGGTCAGTGGTTTCAAAAATTGGGCTGGCTTGCATAACAATATTATACTTATTTGTTTAGCCACTAAACATATTTAGTACGATTTGACGGTTTTTTAAACACGTTTAGTAGCTGTTTATTGCAGTGTTTTGAGGAATAATTCACTTCAACACAATAAATCGTTTGGTTCGACATTCTTTATAATGTATGAACAACAATAACGTATTTGTATTTTTCTAACGTTCAGTTGATCACAATATATACGGTCCAAATATTTTCCGAGTCCGAGATTATGATTCGAATTGCCGATACTCAACATTTTGAAAAACAGAATTCGGTGTGAAGTGAAAGAAGTATGCAACCTCATACAAATAGTACTGCGGCTACTTCGGAATGAGATTTCTCGACCTTGGGACTTTCCGGATCAGATGTACGCAGACATTTTAAGACTTTTTACTAAAATCTTGGTCCAAAATAGATAGAATAGTATTATTTGTATGAGATGTTGCGCACTAGATAATAATTTCATGGTACGAAGTCTGGGTCACTTTGGAACGCGACTGCTTTTTTTTTGTTTTTATTAGCTGAATGACGAGACTAGCAAATCGCTCGCCTGATGGTAACCGCCACGCCTACCCATAAACAGAAGCAACATCAAACAGAACTTTGAATTATAAAGCACTGCATGGCACTGAACTGCGCTCTTCACCCCGAGACATAAGATGTTAAGTCTCATAACGGCTAGTAATTTCACTGGCTTCAATGTTCTTTAAACCGAAACACAACAGTGCTTACACACTGTTGCTTAGTGGCAGAAATAGACAAAGCGGTGGTACCAACCCAGACGGCCTCTCGCATACGAGGGACGCATAGTATAATAGTTTCTTCGGCCCGATACAGTAGCTCCTGTAAACCAAGATCGACCGACAGTGGCACACATTGTTCGACACAGAGGAATGAATCTCGGCGAGTTTCTGAAAATGCGAAAGACCCGCAACAAAATTTATCAAATTGAAAGATGGGAAGGAATTCGCAATACACATTTTTCCACTTCCCTACGTAACAAAGCGGAAGACAAAATAATGAACTAAGGAGGTATTATCCTCAACGATAAGCATCACGAATGTTTATTTATACTATCATACGAGCTTAACCTTCAAGAAGAGAGCGTATTCTTTCCTTAAAGGCCGGCAACGCATTTGCAAGCCCTCCGGTGTTGCAGATGTTCATGGGCGGTGGTGATCACTTTCCATCAGGTGAGCCTCCTGCCCGTTTGCCCCCTTATTCCATAAAAAAAAATACGAGCTAATAAATTCGCTGCTAAAAACTTCTTATATGTTAAAAATGTGTATTCCGAGCTAATTTATGAAATTTAGTCTTCAATACGTAGTTATTTAAATGTTAAATTTTATCACAGCTTCCAAATACACCGAACTCAAGCTTGCTAATACTCAAACTTTGTAACCCACTATAATAGACACATATCCACAGTGGAAAGGAAAATGCGAAAGCCCATAGTAATTATATTAGGAAAAGATCTTTATTTATATAATAACTTGTCCTGGCTCACTGATTGATTCATGATCAATCTATATAAACCGCTGGGGCTATAAACTTGAAATTGTAGCAGTTGATGTTGGAGATTTTAACGCGAGCGGAGCCGCGAGCAAATATTATGATTCAATAAAATATAAGTTTTAATGAAACTCATCCAGTAGGTAAAATATGATTTTTTACGATAAAAATTACAATTCATAAAAAAAATCTTTTTAAATTTTCAACTTTAAAAAGAACAACTTTAAATTAATTTAAAGTGCACTTATTGGCGCTATAGTAATTTTGCCTTTCTACCGTCGATACATTTATAATCCTAGGATTAATTCTATGACGTGAGTCTGGCGACCATGATATCTTGGTCTACAATTGCACCAATCGATTGAGCAACTTTAAATACTAGCTTTACCAATATGTATGCTGTTAAATCTCTACAGAGTGGTATTAATACTGTGTGAATGTGATATTTTTTTTATTTGATTGAATGACGAGACGAGCAAGACGCTTGCCTGATGATAAGCACCACGCCTGCCCATAAACGGAAGCAACACCACACAGAACTTTTAATTACAAAGCACTGCATGTGTTTGTCATGTGTGAAGTCTCATGGTGCCCAGTAATTTCACTGGCTTCAATGTCCTTCAAACCGAAACACAACAGTGCTTACACACTGTTGCGTGGCAGCAGAAATAGACAGGGTGGTGGTACCAACCCAGACGGCCTCTCGCATCCGAGGGACCTACCACCTTGTATTAAAACGAACTCAGGCAAATAAAAATTATATAATTAAAATAGCCTTAATGTGAAAAAAAAAACAAATTACTTTATAACGTCTCTACCTGGTCTGAAAAAAGCACAAAAAAATTCAGCCGCATATCTTTTGAACATATTATTACTTTTGTTCTTTTTCATCATCATCTTTTTAAATGTCATATCATAATAGTTGAAATAAGATTTTTTTGGAATTTCATATGCAAGATGTAAAACCACGTAGACGTTGAGTTTAATAAAATTCCAAAGCAATTGTGATAAAAAATCCGCAAGCAACACAATTTTTAACACACTTATTAATTAACACATACGTTTAAAGTACGTTACTAATATCGGCATGGGCCGTTAGTGTTTTCGCGCTCGTTGTCTTTATTCACCAATTTACTTACATTTGAGTTGCGCCCCGCGGGTCGTAAAGTAATATTATCCTGAGCTGGGGTAATAGTGCTCTTTTACGGGCCGCGCGCGAGCGTCACATGGGAAATTATTTGACGTGCCGTTTAATGGATTTTTGCCTTCATAACACGCTACCTACGGCCAAATAAAAATACATGATATACTAAACAGCGTCTGTCGAACATTTATTGATGGCGAATTGGTTAGGTTACGGTTAACGGTCCGATATACGTTTTTGTTAACGTGTTTATTTTCCAAAAACGATTAAAATATGTTATTGTTTTTTTTTATCTGACTTCTTAATTAATAACCGTCGTGTCAGTCCTTTCGAAGTCCTTTTGATCACGTCATCGTATACAAGAAATAAGTTTGTAGTTATTATGTTTCCAATATTATTCCTATATAAACCCCGTTTTACTGTACCTATTATTGCCCTCAGTTTACCCCTCTATACCTATATACCCTGTTTTACTGTATCTATTATTGCCTGCAGTTTACCCCTGTATACCATGTTTTACTGTACCTATTATTGCGCGCAGTTTACCCCTGTATACCTACATACCCCGTTTTACTGTACCTATTATTGCCCGCAGTTTACCCCAATATACCTATATACCCCGTTTTACTGTACCTATTATTGCCCGCAGTTTACCCCTCTATACCTATATACCTCGTTTTACTGTATCTATTATTGCCCACAGAATATGGCGTGGCCAGTCTGGAGTTGTTAGATATGCATGTGCCTGCACACGTACCGCTCGGCACCAGAGCAGAGCTGACGTGCAAATGGCAGCTCGGACCTACTGACATCTTATACTCCGTGAAGTGGTACAAAGATGGAAAGGAGTTCTTCAGACACGTTCCTCGTGACTATGAGCAGCGTAGGAAGTACCTTCTGCCAGGAGTCGATGTTGTGGTGAGAAATCGATTTATTATTATTTATTTTTTTAATCTATGTAATACTAATGTTTACAGTTATCAGGATAGAGTTAGGATAAAGCAGTTTATTCTTAAATTAAAAAAAACTTTGGTCCAGCTCAGGTAAAAGTGATATTGAGTTTTTCTATTTTGGAATACTCAGTATCACTCCGAAGTCTGAATTGTGCCCGATATCATATGGCTCACCCTATCACATCATGTGACGGAAATAAGCTCGGCGAAATATGGATGTACAAGTAACACCTTTACTACCCGTTCGGACGTAAGTGCTTATGTATGTATGTATCTCTAAATTGTAAGTACTTCTAAGTTTCAGCTAACTTCAGCACAGGGCTATTGGTATAACTAGACACAAAACTGTATAATTAGGTTGTCGAAATTATCCTCTTTGTATCGTAATCTCATCACAATTCATCAATCAGGTGACCCACATGCCCGTTTGCCGGCCTCAGCTATAGACAAGATGTATTGCTGTGGGATAATGAATATTGCCAATATCAGTATATTTAAAGGGATGGTATTCTGACTATGAAGTGTATAACATAAATCTATGATTATTACGTACAAAATAATCAGAAAAGACTTAAGCTTCATTCATGGTAGATTCACTTCACCATCTCTATACGCCTGCCATCACACTTAAATCCCCTTAAAGATAGATAGACTTTATCGCATCACATAAACGAGAATAACACAGAAAACTCTTGTGTACGAAGCCGCATCAAAGAGCGTGAAAAAATAATCTTATGATGCCGCCTCGTAAATAAAGATGTTCTGTTATATTGTCACGTATGTGGTACGAGAAACTCTCCATCTAAATGGGGCTTTAACCTCTGAAAACATTAGCTGCGAAGTCCCTCATGCCTGACTTCACGCCGGCCACATTTTGAATATATTGTTTTATTGATAGTCATTTAACTTCTGGCCTCGTTGCGTTAATATTGAAGTAGGTTAGGCCTCAAAATAGCGGAATGCGCAACTCAGCTTCTGCATTGTTTAGAATTGAAAAATTTTCGGTTAGGAATAACTTTGACAATCATTTAGTATCGCAATAAAAATATCTACGAGTATATTACTGTTTTTGCATTTCCTATAAGTTTTAAAAATTACAAATTATGAAATTACGAACTAGGCTGAAAAGCCTGTATCCTAGACTTTACGATATGTCCAGCTTAACAATACAGAATTAACAATTAAATATCAGTCTTTAATACTACCTGCCTGTTTTTGTTTGTACTTAGGTATACAATATTAAATAAACAAATCAAAAGAATGAGATATTTATTTTGTTACGTACATTCGCGCGCGTCCACACAACTCACCAAAGTTGCATGACAATCAGACAAAATATATTCTTCTACTAAGAAACATATACATGACAAACACCGTACACATGGTGTTAAAACCTGCCATAGTGACCCACACACCTTATATGGATCGCGTTCCTAGATTAGCCAGTGTATATCCGGTACTCCCGAGGAGCTTGGGACATGACTTGATGGTTATTTGGGTCGGGTATAGGGGTATATCCTTGTATGCCCGTGCCTACATAGTTCATCCGCTTGTCTTTTCGCAAGCCCTTAGATTTGTTTCTTTCCTCTTCGGAGTATGAACAAGCATTTATAGAGGCCGGCATAATTCTGGTGACCAACGTGATTCGTTATTTGGAGGCTTTATTCCCTGGTTAGTTTGGACTGCACTGCGCTTACCATCAGGTGTAGTGCATCGCCGTGCTCGAATTCAAAAAATGAAACATTTATTTTCATATTAATAGATAGAAGTGAGTAATTAAGTAATGGCATAAGCGTTAGGTATCATTTGACTGGGTGTGACCCGTGGCATATCTAAGTTTACGGCTCGAATAGCGGGAATTACTAGCCTAATGACTCCAACAAAAAGATATAATATATAATCAACTTTTGTCGGTCCTATTTCGAAAATGTGACATGAAGGAGGCACGATAAAAACACATGTTTTTACACAAGCTTTTATTGAGTTCTTAGAAAATGGAGTAAAACCCACTAATTGAGACACTTAAGAAGTAAATATTATCAACTATGTTTATAATCTATCTATTTAAATATATAAAACTCAAAGGTGACTGACTGACATAGTGATCTATCAACGCACAGCCCAAACCACTGGAGGGATCAGGCTAAAATTTGGCATACAGGTCGATGTTATGACGTAGGCATCCGCTAAGAAAGGATTTTGATAAATTCTACCCCAAAGGGGTCAAAATAGGGGATGATAATATTTAAATGCTGTTTACGCGGGCGGAGCCGCGAGCAAGAGCTAGTATTTAATATAATATGTATCTCTAATTTAGTACTACAAACATGAATGGCAGTTTGATATAATAAAATCAATTAAGGACTAAAAGTACGGTTCCATGCACACCACAGCCGTGAGCAGACACCATCGCAGTCGTGTCTGTATCTTACTTTAGTGTATATGGGCACATGCAGGCATTAACTAGTACCAGCTACGTAAATCCATTTAACCAGATCTTGTAGAACGGGAAGCTTCAGCTCAAAGTTAATTTCACCTTCTGGCAATGAACATGTATTTCGTATAGTTCCAATGGGTTTGTTTCAAATTTGCTCAGGCTAGTTCGCCTTTGGATCTGGTGGTAACTTTAAAGCATGTTATGTTACAAGAATTCTTTTTTTTATTTAATTGAATGACGAATCGAGCATGTCGCATCGCCTGATGGTAAGCGCCATGCCTGCCCATAAACAGAAGCAACACACACAGAATTTTGAATTAGAAAGCACTGCATGGCACTGAATTGCGCTCGTCACCCTGAGACGTAAGATGTTAAGTCTCATAATGCCCAGTAATTTACTGGCTTCAATATCCTTCAAACCGAAACACAGCAATGCTTACACACTGTCGCTTGGCGGTAGAAATAGACCTTTAGATATTCTAAGATACCAGATTTTTAGATATTCTGAGTATATCCAATCCAAAAGCAATATGAAAACATTTTATTGTATCGTATCGTATTGCTCAGTTTTTGCGATCAAAATGTTCAGCTAAGCATATAATAAGGACGAACTTTTAGAGTGGATACCTCTAATTGGATTAATCCGGCTGTGAGTCGAGTTTGCTTAGGTCTCCCCAGTGGAAACAATAAAAGCTGGACCGGATATTACGATGTGAAGAGGCGCAGGTGTAAACAGAACGCTCTCGTGTGGGAAGTCATATTCTACTTTCTTTCATTTAACTGGCACCGCTTATTATTGAAACTTCACTATACGTTTTAATATCAATAGGTTCGTCTGCTTCTGTTATGGCATGTTCTTTAACTATTTATATATTGGTTTCTTATTAATAAAATATAGTTTTATCAGTAATCAGTATAGTTTTATATCTGCCGCCAAGCAACAGTATGTAAGCACTGTTTCGGTTTGAAGGACATTGAGGCCAGTGAAATTGATGAGCATTGTGTGACTTAATATCTTATGTCTCGGGGTGACGAGCGCAGTTCAATGCCATGCAGTGCTTTGTAATTCAAAGTTCTGTGGAATGTTGCTTCTGTTTATGGGCAGGCGTGGCGCTTACCATCAGGCGAGCGACTTGCTGGTCTCGACATTCAATTAATTAAATAAAAAAAAACATAAAAAATTAAATCCGACTTCAAAAAAATAACACTGAAAAGTTAGTCTCTTTGGAGTCGATGGCTGTGTCGCTGCCGGTCAACGGAAATTGCACTGACTCCAAAGAAACCTATAGAAAGAAAGAAAGACAATTTATTAGTAGATCACAATTAATTTTACAATAAAAACCATTTATAGTATTGGCATTTGCGCGTCGTGACTGTGACTGGTAGGTGACCATTCAGCGTATTGCTGTGCTGTGGTGCGTACCACAACACAGTGCTGATTTTCAGTGGTCACCTTATAATAGTTTTTTTTTTTTTTGAACAACAATAATGACAGCCACGCATCTCAGAGCGGTTGAATGGTAACGAATTGTTAAAGCGTTGTTTAATTTAATTAAACTAGGTACTAGGCATTCAATATGTAGAAGGTTCCTCATATGGAAAAGGCCGTCTGGGTAGATACCGCTGTGTCTCATTCTGCCGCCAAGCAGTGTATGCACTGCTGGGTTTCGGTTTGAAAAGCTAATGCAATTACTGGGCATTATGCGTCTTAACATCTTATGTCTCGGACTGATGAGCGCAATGCAGTGCCATGCAGTGGTTTGTGTTTCAAAGTTCTGTGTGATGTTGCGTCTTGTTATCGGCAGGCGTAGCGCTTACCCCCAGGCGAGCACCCTGCTCGTGTCCTTATTGAATTGCTAAAAAACCTAAACACTTGGAAAATGATAATATCAACCAAGGATAAGACTGATTCCCCAAGGAACATATTTGATTTCAATTCGAGCTGACATGTTGAGAGTGATTTCCATTTTATGGCTTTTTTATAGCTTCCAGCAATAATTTGCGGTCGTAAAGCAATTGATGTATCGCCAACAACAATTGTGAAAAACATTTTCTCTGCTATATATTAACCTGCCGCTCTATATAAAGATATTCGATTTGGCCTGTCTGTTAATAATATTTTTCTAGTAGAAACGAAAATAAAATGTGAGCGCGGAATTAACCCCTGCAGGCGAGATAATGACATCACAACAATTAGGCAAATCAACCTACATGTGTATTAAAAATACGGCGAATTTAATTCAGACTTAAAATTTTATACAAAAGTCACAAATAAGAGGACAGAAATATAAAATCATGGACAGTTTCGCCTATAGCATGAATGTGCCGGCTCGACCGAGTTGTTACCGCTGTCTCGCAGAAAATCGATGTAAAGTGGTAGCTTGCTGTTGCGTTGCGTACGGTGAGGGTGATATCCGGAGGTCCAAATCCAGCCTCGCATACCCAAACCCTTAATTATGCCTTTCCTTTAAGGTCGACAACGCATCCATGATTCCTTACGTAGTGTAGATTTTCATGGGCAGTAGCGATCACTCACCCATTTGCCGATCATTGCTATAAAAAAATATGGAACTTGTGTAAGAAGAGTCATTTATTGGAATAATTTACAAGGTGATAGGTCTTCGTATGCGAAAGGCCGTCTGGGTTGGCACCATCGTTTTGTCTGTTTCTGCTACCAAGAGGCAGCGTGTAAGCACTGTTGTATTTATTTGAATGACGCTACAACCAGTGAAATTACTAGGCATGATTATGTTTCGGGATGACGGACACAGTCCAATGCCATGTAGTGTTTTCTAAATCATAGTTCTGTGTTTGTCGCATGTCTTTTTATGGCCAGGCGTGGCGCTTACCATCAGACGAGCGGACTGACCGTTTCACCAGTCAGGTTGTTTAAATACCATACCCAAACTTATAATTTTTTAAATATATAGCAAATACAAAGGGATGAAATAATTGAAAATCGCCTTTACTCGTAGATTTATCGTTAAAGAATGCCCAATAGGCAGTTAAGTTAGTTAAAAGTTTTTAGATATGAGTTTGTTGAAAATTTAATAATTGGTTCATAGAATAAAGTTTGACTGTGTATTGACTTGATTACTGACAAATAATTGGTAGGTAATATGTTGTTATAATACTATTTCATTATAATTGGTATTTAAATACAACTTATCTATAACTAGCTTCTGCTCGCGGCTCTGCCCGCGTGAACAGCATTTTCCGGAATAAAGCATGTTCATACAAACTTTCATCCCCTATTTTATCCCCTTGGGGGTAGAATTTATAAAAATCCTTTCTGAGCGGATGCCTACGTCATAACATCTACCTGCATGCCAAATTTCAGCCCGATCCCTCCAGTGGTTTGGGCTGTGCGTTGATAGATCACTATGTCAGTCAGTCACCTTTGAGTTTTATATATTTAGACTTATGCTGTGAATTAATTAAATAAATAAATGAAATCGTTTAATGAGCATGTAGGCAACAAAAGTAGCACTTACGATAAGTGAATACAAAAATAAAAGAAAGATAAGAACTAGAAGTAATTTCACCTTATGCCTGGTTTTATGCATGTATTTTTTGTATTATTTTAATCAGTAGGTAGCTTACATTGCCCATAATTTACAGTAGAAAGAATTTTCTTTAATCTCCTTAAAAATATTCAAGTTATAGGCATAGTTATTTAAATCTGATGGAGGTCATAATTATCACTACAATAAAAAGATTCACGCCATATACGATGACGTCAACCTATAGGTACAACCATATTATTTTACACGCGTGTCCACATGTTTTATTCAATATTTGAAATATAACTTGTGGTCTGTGGTCATTCTTAACCAATTTAGTTTTTGTTTTCGTAATAGTGTTTCTTTTTATACCATTTTATATTGCGTATAACATTAATGTTCCAATTCAAGCTCATGCATCAAGTCTACTATACTAAATCAGTTCATTAAAAAAATATATATCTTTTTTGTCAATTGTCACACAACTAAGTTATAGGGGTCTTAGAATAGTAACTGCTACCGTTACTTCTGCTGAGTGGTTATTAGTAGTCATTAAGAGGTTCCAAATAATACTACTGACTCAGCTCACTCAGTTTTATATGTCTCTTGCAACTGCCCTTACATTTGACAGTGATCAACGTATATTTTGTAAAAGTCTACTTATTTATAGCCCTGAGCCGCTGCTCCATCGTCAAAGTTTCAAATACATTTATTTTCAAATTCGTATGAAATTACTATTGGCGAAGTGTAAATATAATAAAATGCAAACAACCGTTCGAAAATTCATTTCGTATTCGACTAGTATGATATGAAATCACTCATGCTAACATTTATTTTATTATATTATTTATTTAATGATTATAATTATTTTAGTTTAATTAACTATTGCGTTAGAAAACGGTTTATAAACGGCTGAACAGATTTTATTTAAAAATAATCGCAATCAAATTAATCCACACTGATACACAAAGGAGTCACTCTTATAACATCCCAATTTTTGTCATATTACAACCTATTATTATAATAATAGTTTCTTATTATTATATTTTTATAAAGTTTTAATTAAAGGGTATGGTTGAACTTTTGGGTTCGGGCATTTTTAATTGACCGGCACCGACAGCGACCGCGACTTTAAAAAGTCCTCTAACTGTTTAATAGAGTAGTCGATATTATTTTTAACAAAATAAATATTAGATATTAATATTTTGTAATGTTGTAAACTTTGTATACCTATTAGCATAGGCCACCGAACGAGCAATTGGGTCACCAGATGGTAAGTGACCTCCACGACCCATGATCACCCACAATACCAGAATAGTTCAGAGAGAATTAAGGAATTGGAAAAGCGAAGTGGTATTTGGTTCCGGATATCTCACTCAACGTACACCATGCAATACAAAACAGCAAACTGCTTCTACACATCGAATGTCTGTGAAACAGTGGTAAGAACGCGACGAGGTTGGCCCATTCATGCAGTAAACAAACGTGTCTACAGCGTGTCTCTGTTTGCATGACGAGACGAGCATGGCGTCTGATGGTAAGCGCCACGCCTGCCCATAGACAGAAGCAATACCATACATAACTTTGAATTACAAAGCACTGCATGGCACCGAACTGCGCTTGCCACCCTGAAACATAAGATGTTAAATCTCATAATGCCCAGTACACTGGCTTCAATGTCCTTCAAACCGAAACCGCGCTTCACATTGTTGCTTGGCAGCAGAAATAGACAAAACGATGGTATCAACCCAGACAGCCTCTCGCATACGAGGGACCTACCACGTTGTTACTACTACTTACTAACCACTAAACTGTTGTTGTTATATAATCAATTTAAATGTTTTATCTACAGAAATCAAGCCCCAACGCAGCCAACGTGACGCTCGCGCCAGCTATCCTCGAGACCGGAGGGAGGTATCGCTGTGAGGTGTCTGGGGAGGGACCGCTCTTCCTCACCGTGTCTGATTATTCTGACATGGTTATTGTTGGTATGTTGCCCCCATATATCATAGACTTAAACAGGTTTGAGTAGAGCCACGCTCTAGAAAGTTTTGTCTACAGCATGAATGGGCTGGTTCGACCGGGTCGTTATCACTATCTCACAGAAAACCAACCCCTTCCCAATCCCTAATTATCCCTTTCCTTTAAGGTCGGCAACGCGCCCATGATTCTTCTGGTGGTGGGCGTACATAGGCGGTGGAGATCCTGCCTATGCTATAAAAAAAGGCATCGTAGGTGTGCCTACTATGTATGTCGACGACTTGAGCATGTTTGTGGACACGCGAACTCTATGATTTAGTTCTTTTATAACATTACCGCAATGACACCTCAGTGTATGTGGCAGTGTTAATAAATCGTTTAGTCTGTAGTACCGTACATACATACATAGGAACAAAACTGGTTTAGTTTTGTTACACATTAATAAAAAAAAAAATACACCCAACTGTCACACACATAGTCCTGACCCCACACTAGGTTAACCTGTATTGTGGGTATCAGGAACAACGAGGGACTTGTGGTCCCAGAACACTCAGACCCGAAACAAATATTCTCCGAGGACAGGACGAACTGTGGCGACGGTTTTCACTCCCGGAACTTGGGCCCTTCAGCCTTTACGTATAAAACTAACTTAACTGGTATCAAGTAAAAAATAAACAAGCTTCTATACATATTAGACAACAATTAGGCTTAAGATAACAAATTGGTTAAACTTTTGTATCTCAATATAAGCTCCGTCTTTCTCCTCTGCATTTCCATTCACCCCCTTTCACCGCATATTTACGCAATCTATCTAGACGTTAGTCTGCGGTTGTCACATTGTTTTACGCACTATTAGGGCCGGCGCTCATTGACGGCATGGCACGGCATGGCACGGCAGGTCATGCTACGGCATCCCGCGGCGTCCCGTGGCATCCCGCGGCGTCCCGTGGCATGCCGTGGCATCCTGATGAATGCCCAGCCACTCTCTCTCTCTCGCGCACCCCGGCAATCCGTGGAATGAAACGGCATGACACGTCTGGCCGGAGCATCCCGCGGCGCGTCGCGTCATGCCACAGCATCTGCGGCACGTCGCGGCACTGTGGTATTGAAATAAAGTAACGTGAATTCTAAACTCGTGGCAATAAGATTCAAAATAACTTGATTAGTAATAAAATCCTTTGCCATGCCATGCCGTGCCATGCCGTCTATGAGCGCCGGCCCTAACTTATTCATTGTTTCACTAGTCGCCAGTCTGGATGCACCAGGAAATCTACAATTTCTTTCAAGTGAGAGAATGTTATATTTACAGAAAAGACAATTATTTTACCTAATATTTCTGATTAATAAAAAATTGGTGTGTGTCGTGGGACACCAGGTAGGAACGAAGTTCCTTCGGCTAATGTAGAATCGACACAAATTGCAAAAAATTCAAATTGCAAATTATCAACTAAAATAACAAAATATGTCTCTTTATTTTTGTTTGACAACATAAAATTACATAGAAATAGAATAGAAAAATAGAAATAAAAAAAAGACGTGTGGCACTCGGAGACTGCCGCGGTAAAGCTATTGTATGGCATTTTTTATCAACTTATGTAATTATCTATACTAATAATAAAGCTGTAGAGTTTGATCGTTTGTTTGTTTGTTTGTTTGTTTGAACGCGGTAATCTCAGGAACTACTGGTTCGAATTGAAAAATTCTTTTTGTGTTGGATAGTCCATTTATCGAGGAAGGCTTTAGGCTATATAACATTACGCTGCGACCATTAGAAGCGAAGCATCAGTGAAAAATGTTGCAAAAACGGGGAAAATTATTCATATTTGAAGGCTTCCGTTGCTAAGCTACCGAAATAATATTATTTGAAGGCTTCCGTTGCTAAGCTACCCAAATCTATACTAATATTATAAAGCTGTAGCGTTTGATTGTTTGTTTGTTTGTTTGATCACGTGGGCGGAGCCGCGAGCAAAAGCTAGTAAATAATAACGAGCTAGCGTAATCTTTTAAAAATCGAAGGAGTATTTTTATATACTTCAATTATAACTGGCTGAAAGAATTTCATTTTAAAAAAGGAACTAACGCTGGCTGTTTATGCGACTGTCGCGCCTGCGCACTTCTCATTTAACGCTTTTACGCTTTTTCCACGCATTTTTCTTACGGTTTTACTATCACATTTTTTTCAGTTCGGTCACGCAGCGAAATCCCTATCCCCTCCAAGCCTGCCGTAAGGAACTTCGTTCCAAAAATAATAATAAATAAATACACCCAGTCACACACATAGATCTGACCCCACAGTAAAATACGAGTTTCGTGTCATGGGTATCTGGAATTACGAGACTTTCGGCCTCACAACACCCAAACCCTGAAACAAAATTTGGGGATCACACAAATATTTGTTTGTGTTTCACAACATTGTGTGTATTTTACCCCAAACTAAATTATAAGTCTTGTGTAGTGGGTATCACGAGCTACGAGACACGTCCGGTCTCACAGCTCCCAGAACCGGTAAAGATATTTAAAAAATCACACAAATATATGTTTCTGAACCCGCGAGTCGCGAAATCGCAAATTAAATACACTGGATTTGATGTTAAGTACAGTGCAGTCCAAATACAATGTAATACATTGCGTCCCTCTACGAACATTGAGGTTTGACCACTAGCCGACACCCGACCACGACTTGCCTGAACGAACCATTATGGTGGGTTTTTCACCATGTGTACGGTAGCTTTCCAGTCGGGTACAAAGTGATCAGGTATTACCACTTTACTTCTGTACTTTTTACATTTTTATGGTTATGGGTTAGCAATAACTTATAGGCAATAAAACAGCTTATATTAATTTGTCTCATTCCATTTTCCGGGTCGGCGCTGGGTCCATATAAAATATCAATTTTATGCGGCATTTTCCAATATACGGAACGGTTGCCGCCTAGGTTTTTATATTGAGCGGGAAGCGAGTTCCCGTCTAATTGCTACTCTTAATAAATTTTGTTGTGCATACACAGGTTTATTATAACGATAAAAGCTGCGTAATATTATTCTAGAACACTGAATAATGGATCCAATTTAATTAAAATTTTCATTGAATAACAATGCATTTTAACCCCACTTATATGGAGAGTTTATCATATGATATAAACGAGAATATAAAAAACCGTCATTTACAAGACCGCGTTATACGATTCTTTATTCAAACTGTATGACGCGACTTCGTAAATAAGTGTATTCTGTTTTATGTCATGCAACAAATTTATATTCGTCTAAAGTCTTCTAGTTACAATCACTTGACCACAATTTTTATGCCCCTAGGTTTTACGCACACCTACACGCATACGTAAAGGCTTCGTCAAACAGAACGCGTACTTAGCGCGCGTCAGAGCGCTAACCTGACGTCGCGCTATGACGCCGAGTTGTGTTGTACTATTATAGTAATATACCGTCAAACAGAGCGCCAACGCTAGCAGTACGCGACGCTCTGTCGCGGCGTTAGAACGCTTTGACGTCGGGCGTTGTATTTTTTTACAAATTTTATTTTAGCGTCCGAGTGAATGTGCGAAATATCTGAAAAATTAATTGAATTAGTTAGAAAAACCCATGTTTGTACAATATAAAGGATAATTGTTATAAAAATATAACAATTACATTGAAATTTCCCACAATTTCAATTTAATTGTTATATTTTTTAAATCGGAAATCAGATAAATGAAACGGGTAAGACTGCAATAGAGCATATAAAAGTAACAATTCTTCCACATTTGAAGCACTCGACATCTTATCAATAGACACTGTGCTTTGGCGAATGGTACGTTGCGTTAAGGAGCGTTGGGCTCTAGTCAAGTGTGACATGAAAAGAGCGCGACGTTAATACGCGCCGCTTTAACGCTATTACGCAGCGCTAAGAACGCGTTCTGTTTGACGAAGCCTTAAACCTACGTATTATACGTCCTGTGTTTACCCTTTCTGGGATATATGTGCATATTTTAAGCATTTTTCTTCTTAGCCTTATATCCCTTTGCAGATCGACTTCCTACAAAGTCTTAACTTAAGCAATTCCATTATAGCTCTACCAGAACACGGGCCAATGATCACCGGATCCAAGATACGGTACCAGGTAGGCGACCGCGTCCAAGTAAACTGCACGTCTGGTCGGTCGCGACCTGCTACCAGGCTCGCGTGGTACATTAATGGGGAACCAGCGCCACAAACCGCGGTGCTGCCGCCCATCCACCAGAAACACGAGGATCAACTGGAGACGACCACACTTACGCTTGACTTCAAAGTGAAGGCCAAGCATTTTCGGAAAGGAGACCTCAAATTAAAAGTAAGAAATTTTATTACCTAATGCTCATCATGCATTGCAATGCCTTTCATCTTTCTGAGTCAGTAACTTCACGAACGTGCTAGCAATTGTACTAAGTTTTAACTCAATTGCATGAACGATGCGCGAACGTTTCGACGGCGAACATAAGTTATATGGAATATAGAAAGATAATGTCTCTGTAGTGGTTCATTCTGTGTATGCAGCATGAATAGGCCTGTTCAATCGAGTTGTTATCACTGTTTTAACAGGTCGCAGCTTACTGTTGCATTTCATACTGTAAGTGAGATATCCGATAGCCCAAATCCTATCCGTACCTTCCCAATTCCTTAATTATCCCTTCCTTTGAACGTTAGCAACACGTCCGCCACTCTTCTGGTATTGTGAACGTTCATGGTCATTGGAGATCACTTACCATCAGGTAACCCACTTGCTTCGTTACCGGCATATATTATAGAGTCAGAGAGACGTCTATCTTATAACACCCCTCTTTTTTGTCCCAGGTTATGAATGTAAATACTAATTAGTTAGCTCTGCACCTTTACACGAAATGATTATAAATATTACGGGAAAGTTTCCAACCAAGAAACTACAATAAATATCCTTTTTATTTGTTTCTTTTACAGTAGTAATAAATAACTGGCTTGTATTAATACCGCCGTTTTCCTATCATTGTTCTAGATACCATTTATAAACAACTGTAATCTTCTGTACACGTTAAGTTTTAAAAAACTGACACAGCATAGTTCTTAAAACTCCTCAATCTATCGTTGACACTTTTTAACCCGCCAAAAAATTATGACATATTTGAGTGCGTTTCTTTTGTTCGAAAACTGGTTCAATCGAGATGGCTATGTTCGATGAAGGTCTGTTCAGCATTATAAAAGTTAGCGATGGTTTTTTTTTAATGAAATCTGGGATTTTTAAACGATTAAGTTTTATCCGACTTAATTTGGACTGCACTTTAGATTCACTCGTATTTATATGTACGGGACAGTACAACCTGTTACATAATTTTAAACTTGTGCATGTTTTACATTGCCGTTAGTTTTGTTGTTTATTATATTATATGGGTGATGCAACGTTTGAGCATTTTGGAACTAAAATCATAAGGTACTATAAGTGAGAGTTTCTCTAGTCCGCATGCAAAAACAAGTTGAAACTAATTGTTTGTTCGTGGAAGTTGAAATCACTTGCTTAGACTCATTGGGATATAAAGTTGCCACGTTATGTTTCCCAGTATTCCCATGAGACTAATTAAATGCATAATATCCACTATCGTGAATATTAACGAATAATTAATATCTGTTTATTTATACGCCTACATTTATTAGGTCTATTCAACGTCTGGATTTCAAAATGGTATATGAGCCATGGCATTCGTTCTAGTTTTAAATACTTTTCTAAAAACTAAAATACGTAGCGCTTTTTCCACAATTCCCAAGTAAACTTTATTTATGAAATCAATATATTTTAAAAGACAGTCCTGAAAGTCTCACCATCGCCAAGCCCAAGCCGTTTTATATTGTAATCATTGTTTATGGGATTTCTCGAATTTCAACGTCTAAAGCAAGAAAGTGGCTTCCAAAATGAACATCTAGCGTGAGTCGAGCTGCAATCAAAAGCTAGTTAATGGAGTTGTATAAAAAATTAGACAACATAATAACAAAATTGTCACGGTGTCAATATAATGTGTCAAATTTGTACTTCGTAAATTGGTTGCCTAACCTGCTAATGCAGAAATGAATGAGCAATGACGCTCGACAAGTCTCTGGGAATGAAAATCTTTCTTTATCCCGCAACGAACTTAATCAAATAGAAATATAGGGAAGAGTTGGAAATATAGTTTTTTTCACTTCCATAAGTAGTGGTTCTCAATAACTAGTCCCAAACATGTGTTTCGCCTTTAACATCCTACCATTTTTGAGGTCATCATCACCAATTTGGTTATTCCTCCAACCATATAAATGTGGCCTAGATTAAATTGCTGGTCTAAAGACTTTTCATGCCAGTCGCGGAGACGAATTTGCAGTTGCAACATCTCTAACAATAGTATATTTTTTCAGTGTCTCGCAACAATAGCCACAGTTTACTGGAGGAGCAACGAGGAGAGCGTACAGGCAGAGAAACTGAAGGGCTATTCGAGGTCCCGAGAACTGTCTGAAGGTGCTTCCAGAGCTGACCGGGTGCAGGCAGCCGGCAAGCCAGGCGGTTCGGCCACATATCTTCGCTTAGCGCCTTGTCTCTTAGTCTTCTGCGCCACCGTCATACAAATGTTACCAGACAATCTGTTGTAAATTCTTCCAAAAGAATGAGTGCGGACAAACAGTGAGAAGTGATATTACAGCTTTTATTTCATATAATTTGTGATGTGTAACGTGCCATTTATGGAAGATGCAGTTTGATATCACCTCACGTTGATTCCAAAGATTATTTGCTTACCAAAGTAAAGGCATTTTCTTTCTCAACTTGTTCTTCGTTTGTCTTATCTATTGTAATCTAAATTGTGTTGATTCAAATCTTTTTCATAATTAGACAAAGATATTATTGCCTACGTATATTGGATGTCATCTACATATCATTGTAGGTCAGTAAATTTATAAAACGTAAATATGTATATCTCTCGTACTTAAACCGTCTAGCTACGATGTTGCTGTTACAAGAATATAGGCGTTCATCTTCAAAACACGGATGGCACATGCAATTAAGTCTGAATTTTAAGGAATAAGATATTCAAAAGATTAGTTAACCATCAATTATTGTTATTAGGTAATTAATAATAATGGATCAATTGTATCAATATATTGGAGGTGTCTTCTGTAATATTTTTTGGTTTTTCGAAAACATATACCTAATATTAAAGTAGGTATGCCTTAATTTTTTCTTCGCGCCAACTCCGGGTTCAGTATTTTATTCTTTTTATTGTATGACCCCTTCATTCACTTAGGATGGCATTTGCTCTGAAATCTCTATTAAGTTACTAAAAATCGTTCATTCCTTTTGACACTATCGAAAGGCGAAACTAGGTATATCATGGGGAATCATGTAATCATGATAATGGAGAATCATCTTTAGGTAACTCTCCAAGACACACCTTTGTGGTGACAAAGGAAATGAACGATAATAATGCGAAACAATAAAATATGTTTGCCCATAGCTCTCATTTTAACAAAATTTTAATGTAGATAGGTTTACCATTCACAAATTATTATAGTTTAAAATTGTAAATCTTCAGCCTACAATTTAATATACTTAAATAAGATACTTGTGTAAATTTCCGAGTAACGAGACCTGTGCCTCTCCACTGGTATTGATTCCTATAATTGTAATTATCTACATTTAGTTTTCGCTTGCATTGTTTCATAATTATTTTACATATGTATGCCTATGTGTGAATTGAATGCTAGGCTATTAGTTAGTTAAATAAAACCTATTAGATAGGTGTGAAATATATAAAACGTGAATGAAACGAGCCAATGTATATCAAGTATAATCAAAATTATAAATATTATGACGATGCAGATGTATTCGTGATTATTAATTTTATTAAGTCGTAAGTTATAGTTTAAAATTATCTACTGCATTATGATTTTAATGTCTTATACTATTTATGTAATCGAAACTGACTGAATATTGAGTTGTATATTTGTATTAAATCGTATAAATATTATATCTATTTGTTACAGTAATATCGACAAAATTTGTAACATTTATCAGCTTCGATATTCCCATAAATTTTAGATTTTTTGTTAGCAAAATCCGGAAAACACGCATGTTGGTCATGTGATGGTAAGTGATCTCCACTGTTCATGACTGTCCATAACACCATTCGTATCGTGGACGCGTTGTTGACCAGATTGGAAAGAGATAGGATTTGGGCTTCTAGATATCTCACTCACCGTATGACTCAACAGTTAGATGCTATATCATGTCCGTCTTTGCGAGACAATGGTATCAAACCGGTTGAGCCTACACATATGCTGTAGACAAAACAATCTACAGCGCAACTCTACTTCCATTCACAAAGTGAAGTATGAGTCTACTATTAACAAATTGTCTACATGGGATACTACATTACGCTATCTAAATCTAAATACGTCCCCTTTCGTGTATTCGATAATTAATATGTAATAAAAATACACCAAACAGTAGTGTATCTGTACTGTGAGTATTAGAAACTACGAGGGACTTTCAGTCTCACAAGATTCAAAACAAACTATTACACTTATAGTTTTTCTAAAATCTACACCGCTATAAGATGGAACATCAGCACTAGGTCGCTATTTTTGGTATTTTGGTAAAATTTCTACTCGATCCTTTTTCCTCTATCCAGAAAGGATTTTTCGGGCTAGTGCTAATGTTTGAGATTCAGTAGTGATAAACGAATTATTACTGACGAAAGTTACAATTTTGTCGTAAGCGTTAGTTTTGGCTGCAAATATAAATCTAGCGAACATAAATCTATACATAGGTATATACATTTTGTAATATATTATATTTATAGATACATATTTATACTAGTCAAATAACCGCTTGTTGCGTTCTTGCTTTGCTGCTACGCGAGATGCGACCCACGGAAATCGATAAGATTTGATTCGGGGTTGACCCCAAAGCAAGGCGAGTAGTATTTTTAAGCCGAAAATAGTTTTGTTCCTTAAATTTATTTATATATTTGGAAAAAGAAACAAATTTATAAATGGGGTTAATATAAAAATAAACGCAAATAACACAATACCTCTAAATCAGAGATTTTCCTACTCTTATATTTCCCACTGAATAAACATTTAAGGTATTCTTCAACAAAGACGTACTTAAACAGGAATCAATTTGATAATTTTATATCTATACTTATTTTCTCTTGATTGTATAACGTCATTATGAACCAAATTTATATAATAAATGTAAATATTTATTGTTATCGAAACCTCCTTGTACTTTTTTAATAACCTCTTTTAAATACACCTCCGACTTAAAGTAGCAGCTCGCTGTTGCGTTTCGTATGGAGAGTGAGATATCCGGAGGCCCAAGTTCCCTTCCCCTTCCCAAACTCTTAATCATCCCTTTCTTTTAAGGCCGGCACGCGTCCATGATTCTTCAGTTATTGTGGATGTACATTGGCAGAGGAGATCCCTTACCATCAGGTGACTCACTTGCTCGTTTGCTGGCTTCTGCTATAAAAACCATTTTCCATCATCAAATGTCAACAGAAAACTCCTTGGTGGACTATTACTTAACATTTATACAGGCCGGCATGATTCTGGTGACCACCGATAAACTCATTGTTTGTCGGTGGTCACTATTTTTTTTTACTGTACTGCGCTTACCATCAGGTGTAGTGCAGTCACTTTGGCGTGCTTGAATAAAAAAAAAATATAACTCATTTTCTTCGTCCCGTGTTGTAAGTAGTTTTAGACTGCATAGGAGTTTAGAATTGAGGGGGCCAAAGAACATGGTCTAATTTAGAATATCCTAGTAATACAGGGAAACTGTGTAGTTTTGTATAACTAAATATTCAGTAAGATATCATAAGGACTATACTATACTTAGGGAAGTAATATATGCAGGTATGTGTACATGTCTGTTATATTTATTCTGATAAACAATCGAAAGTTCCCGACGTCAATTAAAATATCATCTATAACTTTAAACGGCTGAATGGATTTTCTTCAAAGCTAAGAAGCATCTCGATTAAATTGCTTATCAAACAAAAAACGCATTCAAATCGGTCCATCCGTTTAGGCGCTACTTTGCTACAGAAAATAAATGAATAAAAACACCCAACTGTTACACACATAGTCCTGACCTCACACTAGGTTAACCTGTATAGTGGGTATCAAGAACTACGAGGGACTTGCGGTCCCACAAGACCCACGCCTGAAAAAAATATCCGTGGATCACACAAACATCTGTCTCGGTGAGGCAATCGAACTCACGTCCTCACGTTTGGCAGCAGGCTACTCGCCCACATCGCCACGGAGGCTGTCACCTCACATACAGACAAAGGTGTGGAACTAATAACTCAACATTCTTTTGTCGGAGGTTAAAAAACAGGTAAACCACGCCTAAAGCAATTATTAAAAGTTAAAAACATCGGAAACTGATTTCAAAACCTGAATCGCGATGAATTCATAGCAGTCTGGCAAACGAGCAAGTGGGTCTGCTGACAAATGATTTCCACAGCCCATGAACACCCACAATACGAAAATAATCATAATTGGGTTGTCAAACTTAAAGAAGTGGAAGAGATTGGGAAGTACTGAGGATTTCGGTCTCCGGTAATCTCACTCTCTGTACGAAACGCGACAGCCAGCTGCCACCTTAGATCGGTTCTCAGTAGTAATAACCCGGTCGAACCGGTCCATTCATGTAGACAGAAGTACAGCGTAATTTCTACTTATTTCGTTTATGAGACCATACTCCGGAGTTAACCTATGTATAACTAAAATATCATTCAAATCATTACATGCCGGAGATTTTTGCTTATATTTTATTTAGAACACAATCCGTCTTGTACCTACAAATGGTATTCATAAAGACTTATATCAATTTAGGACTAAGGCTGAGTAGCGACGGGAAGCCAGAAAACAACTCATTGTGTATGAAATATTTTACTGATACGGTTCAACGTTATAAAAGATAAATCATTATTTATAACAATTCAATAAAACGTTTGTACAAGTAAATGTTATATTTAATATTGCGTAATACACATAAAAACACAGAGGAATTGAAAACGGCCTTTTTGAAGCCTGTTAAAAAGAGCTCTCGATTAATTCAACCGACATTTATTTAAACAAACTAAATGGTGTTTTTCAACAATATAAATCGAACTACATTAATATTGAATTATCTCATTAAGCGGCTAAATTTACTAATTTGTAAACTGAATCAAGTATTTACACACAAGCAGGCTATTAAACATACAGTCAGTATCGAATTGAACAGTCAGCCATGCATGATTGGATTACCGAAGTGTTTTGTTCATACGTTTTACCTATAACTATACATCGTGTTACCGAAAAGTGTGGTCAGTGGTCACATTTAAGGGTCGTGACATACACCTGACAGTGAGTGTTTATGCACCGGCTTTTATTAAAATCTAGACATCCAAAGATAACACGCTAATTTTAATAAAGTTTATTACGAGCAAAAATATCGATCACATCCCTATAAATTAAGCGAAGTGCGTGAGCGAGAATAATAATGGAGTGAGTTATAAAAGCTTAGCTGTTTATCATTTAGTGTTGTTCAAACTTGCAAGTCGAATATCATATTACTCATTCAATGAATAAGAAATTAGTACTACGGGGTTGAAATATTTGTATCATACACTACACGATGTTTAAATTTGACCACATCTTTCTGGAACATGTTGTATATATTACGAGTAAGGTAAAGTCAGGTCTACCTGAGTAATCCTATGATCACTCCAGCCCTGTGTAAAGTCCAGATAGTATTCAAATATCGGATATTATCCGGGTGAACTTAGATTTACCCAATTATGGCTGGATAATAGTAGTTTGATTAAAATGTATATTTTTGTATCCCTGAAGAGGTAGGAACATGCGCAAACCTGCTAGTGGGTGGGTGGCTGCTTTCTGGGAGAAGGGTACCTGGTTATTTTTGTAACCGACAGGATAACGCACCATACACATGGTGAAAACCCCACCATAGTAGCTTGTTTAGGCGAATCGCGTTCCGGCGTCATCCAGTGTAAATCCAGTAACTTCAGAGAGGCCGATAAAATTCTGCCGATCGTCGAGAGACGCAATGTCTCTTAGTGGTCGATATAATATTTGAACATGTCCAGCGTAGTGGCTTTGCCGTGCTAGGATAAAAAGAAGTTTTTTATTATTCGTGAACGGCTAAATAACTACACTACTCCTGATGTTAAGTACAGTGTAAAACCAGCGACCACCGACAAGCAATGAGTTTATCGGTGGTCACCAGAATCATGCCCGCCTATAAAAATGTTACGCAAATATACCAATTTTTAAATAACCATCAGTTCGCCGAGCTTATTTTCGTCCCATTATATGATAGGGCAATACCAAATCGGGTACAAATTTCAGTCCTAAGCAACTGATTCTTCAAATCGCGAAAACTCCAACACAAATAGTGATTACCCCATCTCGGATTTTGAACAAGACCTCACTGGTTTTTCAGCACAAGTATGCCATTATACTATTGAGGCGATATTATATTAGCTTCGTTATTAAAATAAAAACCAAGTTTAGTTTAACCAAGACCCCGATAAGCAATTTAGTTGATACTAAATTGCTCACAAACAAACATGAATTATTTGGCATTCAAAGGCTATATTGCACCATAATAGCAGTTATAGTTAAGGTTTATGTCAAATTTGACCATAACAGCGACGATGACTTTAACATTGACTGCGGAATGTGTTGCACCATCGTATTCCGTTACTACTAGATTCCTTGATTAATTCTAAAAGTAGGGACATGACATTATTTTGAAGCACAGACGCTTTAGGAGATATATCGGTTTGGAGGTTATAATTGAACCATCTGACAGGTATTTAACTTAAACAACAGCTTTAACCAGCGAATCTTGGGCGGTTACGGATAATAGCTGAAGTTATGTCGTCATCTAACATTTGTCAAAAGATACAACTCGTGTTTTGCTTAACCGGTACTTTAACTTGTTTGTCATTGCAAAAAATAAGTTGGTGCAACCCAGCAAAAGTGTTTAAACAATTGGGAAATGGTCCTACTTGTCACTCTTTGCCGGCACATTTATTCGTCTCGTATTTATTTTCTATCGAATTAGGGACGTCAATTACTTAACTTATTGACCTGTTGCGCTTATTTACCTAATTTCTATAACAATTGTGAAGTGATAGTTCTAACGATGATATATTTAATTATTATTTCATGTGTGTTAATATAATAGAAAATGGAAATATTAATTAAGTATGAGTCGATCATTATATGTATGTATGAAACTAACGGCCTGTTTCACAATATTGTAGTAAGATTTAACCACCACTTAAGGCATAAAAAAGTTTAATGTTCTTATTAAACATCTTTTCACCGGTATATATGTTGTGACTATTTAAATGTGTCATATTTTCAAAAGTATCAAAGGTGGTAAACAGGCGCTAAATGTTTATCCCTTACTATCTCTTCCACCACCAAAATATAACACTTTCAAATACAAGTTATATTCTGACACATACATATACTAGGGGGCAACTGGGTTAAACTGGTGCATGAAAAACTGAATCGATAAAATTATATGATAAACACGCAAAAGAAAAAGTCAACTATTACTTTCAAAAATGGTTGTCTTATACCTTATTTTGGCGGTTAAATCTTACTCAAACATCGTGAAATAGACCCTTAATATCATAAGATATGCAGTTGATATTGTTGCTTATTGTTATAAAATATTTATAGCTCGTAAGTTTACATTTGTACATAATGGATAACTGAGTAGCTCAAAGTAAATGAATATGAATAAATAATATGATCTACTTATGGCTTATTAATTTACCTACTGTAGCTGTGTGTAACGTTTATTGTGTGAATGACTATTAATTAATGTTGGGTATTGTTTACGTTTTGGATGTATTCATATTTCCCTCATTTTCGACTCTTCGCTGTGTGACTCAGACGTCGTTGTGGCAGCGGTTCGTGCTGGATTGATTCCGTCGTGTAGGTACTCAATTCGACTCCAGACCTTATTGTGCCGCGACAATTTCTGTGTGCTAATTTTTCAAATCCGAGAACGCGAAGCCACCTAGTTGGTTGGTGTTGCTAAACGTACCCTCGAAGAAGGAAGGCGATATATCAACATTCCCAGGCAAGAAGCTGCGAGCCCAGTTCAGTGCGTTTGTTCTCTTATTGGCTGCTTGGCAAGTGTCCTCCCTGAGATTTTGTTTTGCAATCTGTATCCAAAATCTCCTATACAGTCCACTTTTTTCAACAATTTAAATTTAATAGGAGCTTCGGCCAACACCTCAATTTGTCCTTGTGTCAAGAACCAGGTGCAGAAAGTAGTAGTAGGAAGGAGAAGGAAGTAGTTGGACAGTTTAGTTAATAATAAATAGATTTAGTGTAATTGCCGAGTGTATTTTGATGATGCTATGTATGTATGTATACATTCGTTGATACTGATTTCTATATATAAGTTTCTTTTACTTTTGTACTGACTTGTCATAAGCGCTATTTCAATTGCCTACATGATTAATAAACGATTTCATTTAATTTTCATTCATTTCACACGGGACGCACTATGACGAAGTTCCTTTTTTTTATAGCATAGATTGGCAAACGAGCAAGTGGGTCACCTGATGGTAAGTGATCTCCACCGCCCATGTATGCCCACAATATCAGAAGAATTATGGGCGCGTTGCCGACCTTAAAGGAAAGGGATAATTAGGGAAGGGGAGGGGTATTTGGGCCTCCGGATATTCTTTTTCTGGTGTCTTAACCATCAACCATGGATGCTAGGTCTCGCTATTGGAGGGTGATAGTTTTTATTCGATTTAATTTATAAATTATTTTTTAAAATTTAAAAGTTACCTTTATACATAAAGAGTAATAGAAAATGACGGACTAAGTAATATTTCAATGCTGATAAAAGTGTAAATCTTAGCATTGGTAATGAAAAAAGAATTGAATAGGAATTTAATTATGAAAGATCTTTTTGTTTACCAGAAGCTTTTAATAAGTTTGATCTGCTAATATCTTGGCATTTTTATTATACTTTAACACTGGGAGATGCGAGCATTGGATTGTGGAACTAAGACTATTTAATCTGCCAATATTTGTTTTTGGCTATGAGACGGAAAATTTGAGGATACTCCTCCGTCTGCTAGGATCCCTTGTACAGGATCGCAGCTTGAATAGATTATTATGTTGACACATATTTATATATACACATGCACTGTATATATACATGCCAACACATATACAATAGAAATACCGCGAATAATTTAAAATTTTAATGTTCGTACATTTCGTATGCGCTATAGGCTTCCAATAAAAAAGGATTTTAGGAACAGCCATCCTTTATGGTAGATCACGCGACTGGAGTTGCGCCCAAAAGGTTGTAGTTATACGTTATTCAAAACATAAATATCTTCGAGATAAAATGTATTGATTACTTGTCTGCGAGACCAATTGAAGCTATTTCATGAAGTCACCGTACCTTTTGATTTTAATCCTGCCATTTAAATGAAGTATCTACTCGTTTTGTTATATTACGTTACCCATTCCATTGTATTAATTATATTCTAGAGCTATTTGACTCGACACAATAGTAGCAATAGATGTAATCCTATTAAGCCAGTTTAATTGGGCTTTCATTTCCAATCACAGCGCAGTTAGAGAGCTATAGAATATTAGCTTTTGCTTCTGTGCTATTTTGCTCGTGCCTTCATTCATGCACAGCCAGGCTTGGCAGCTTCTGTGGTGCAGCGGGCGAGTAACCGTCTGTGAATTAATTTCCGCGACGAAATAATGTTTGTACTTTGTGTGATCCATAAATATTCGATTCGGTTCTGGGTGTTTGAGAACGAAAGTCTCGTGTAGTTCCTGATACCCTTGGCACAAGACTCGTATCTTACTGTGGGGATAGAACTATGTGTGAGACTGTTGGGCGTATTTATTTATTTTACTAATTACGATTAATTTTATTTGAATGATTTATTTCCTTTCATTTTCACTAATACATTATCAAGTTTTACAAATTAAAAAAGATATTATATCAGCCATTTTTTTTCTAATTTATCTTAAGGCTACTTCTCTCTATTTCTCATAGCTAGAGATTTTGTCATACAATCCTATCTCAAAATTCCACTCTGCATTTATAAATGCAATGTACAAAAACTAGAAGCGTTTCGTGCTTAAAACAAAATTTGAGAGATTACGGCGCAACTCTGTTTTTCATAACGACAAAAGTAATTTATAGAGATGTGCCGATTATGACTTTGGCCGACTAGCCGACTAGCCGATTAGTCGGTTGTAAAGAGGCCGATTAGTCGGCCGACTAGTCGGTCGAGTCGATCACCGTTTCGGGGATATCCGTGACGCTTCGTTTACAGCTGATCCGCGCGCAAGTTGCAACCGCCGCCTGCGAGCGTGTCGGAACCTATTTTGTTTACGTCGCATTGTTTCTTGATGTTTGCTTCTGTATGGTCAGAGCGGTGTTATTTTGTAAAAAAAATATTTTTGTGTAAAGATAATACCGTTATTGTTTATTAAAGTGAAAGAGCTCAATTAAAATTTTATCATGTCAAAAAGAAAGTCTCGTGTATGGATTTTTTAAGAAGTGTAAGAAGTGGGATAGTCGGCGCTCTTTGCCGAATAGTCGCCGACTAGTCGCCGACTACAATAGTGACCGGATAGTCGGCTTTACCGACTAGTCGCCGACTAATCGGCACATCTCTAGTAATTTAAAAATGGCTGACAAAGGATTTTGTGTTTAAAACATTTCACCATAAACTAATTTATGCAAAGAATTATCTATTGTAAGATTGTATAAACACACACTTGATTACTTAGTACGAAATCGTGCTAGGCTAAAATTGACTTATTCCAACTTTATGATAATGACTAACAATCATTATTATGTTAGCGAATAAAACTCTATGATTAAAGCCATCGCCTGAAGCAAGACCGTAGACTCTTCGTCTATAGCCTTAGTTCCCACAGTTGTTCAAGTGGATCCCCAGGAGTCCACAGGAGACTCGACGTTGGCGTAACAAAAAAATGGGGGTTCACAATACGTAAGTAAGTAAGTGGCGTACGTAAGTAAGTTACGTAAGTGGGGGACCCCGAACATT
Source organism: Amorpha juglandis (assembly GCA_949126905.1). NCBI lineage: Eukaryota > Metazoa > Arthropoda > Insecta > Lepidoptera > Sphingidae > Amorpha > Amorpha juglandis. The sequence goes on along the minus strand of OX421374.1, from coordinate 13,149,284 downwards.
TATCTGCTTTTGATAGTGAAGAACTAAAATGTTGGCTCGTCGTCACCTATCAATGTAGGCAGATAATATTTTAAGAAACTCAGCGATTGTTACTTATAAAAACTTGCATATTCCATATTCATAAATTCCATAGTTTTACAGTTATTCAAGTTTCCATCTTGCATCTTGCTTCCATCTCTAGATCTAATCTTCATATTTTTTATCGAGTTTTGGGAATATGGTAGAAATGTAGCTGCAGGGACCGAAACAAGCTAAATTTTTAAAGTGGTTTATGAGAAAAAAGTCTCGGAACCTCTGGTCTACTGGAAGGGAAAAGCTTATCAGTAACCCCATAAATCTTCAAATAAATGAATTTTTCAATTTGCTTATATTTTTATAAGGTAGGAGTTTTACTAGATTAGCGTAGAAAACTAATTTGGATTACTCCGTATTAATGTAGTAAGTTTAGGCAGATACGTGGAAACAACATTAATTAAGCGTTAATTAAGTGTAAGTTCAGAAATAGCAAGTCTGTTTAGATCCCAGACGAGATAGGCACTGGACATTCCGCTTAGTCGCCTGTCAATTACTCATTATATAGCCGATTAAATGCGAGAATGCCGGCACAGTATCTTCATATATTATACATATAAGCTTACGCCTGTACCCCTGAAGATGTATGTATAAGTGTATGTTTCGACGACCTTATTTCCATCTTAAGTTGTATTAAGGTATGTATATCTACACATACCTATATCTACATAGGTACATATCGATATTATATGCTTTATCTATGTAGATAAATCAAATAAATTGGTTATAAAAATATAAATACACGGTTCTTAAATTTGGACTGCACTGCACCATCAGGTCCAATGTAATGTATCTCTTTACTGTGCCAAGAACTCACCTCTATTATTATAAATGTCAAAGATTGGATGTTTATGAATTTGGATGTTTGTGAATCAACCACACCATAACGGCTTAACGGATTTGGATGAAATTTGGCACCCATGTAAAACGTAAGATGGATTAGGACATAGGATATTTATTATGCCGGTAGTACATTGCCGTGGGATAATTTTAACGTTCTTATAAATAATAAAAAAGACGTATGTAAAAAAAAACAAATGTAATATGCGGGCGAAGTCGCGAGCAGAAGCTAGGACAGATTACAGATACACTGCTTTTAGATCTGTAGCCTAATTGTCTAAAACGATTTGTCCAGGCTACATTAGTTTTAACTGTTTACTAACATTTCACGAGTACTGAGTTAGTTTAAACGTTAAAACCCTGGGGACGTATTGTCAATGAAAAGCCTGACATAATTACGGAATATTCATTTCAGTAACCTGCCTTATTCCCAATCGAACCATTTCAAATAATTCACCAGTACTTGATTAAATTTATACATCAAAATGAAAAAAATATTCGTAGACTTTACGAGTGGTTATATTTTATTAATGTATGACAGCTTCCGTGGCGCAGCCGGCGACTAACCGGCTGTGAAGCGAGAGGCCGCGGGTTCAATTCCCGTACCGAGACAAATGTTTGTGTGATCCACATTTATTTGTTTCGGGGTCTGGGTGTTGTGAGACCGAAAGTCTCTCGTAGTTCATGATGCCCACGACACAAGACTCGTATTTTACTGTGGGGTCAGGACTATGTATGTGACTGTTGGATATATTTATTTATTTAATGGTATTTCTAAAAAAATACCATTATATCATTAAAAAATCTACGATTTTGGCTCTTGACACGTTTGAGCTTTTTAACATAATGCTAACCTAATGAATTTTAAATCTCCTCGAATGCGCGCAGTTTTTAAGACAGGTTGTAGAAAGAAAACATCAGTGAAAATTTTATTCTAGAGCGCATTAACGTGCTGAGAAAATACGTGTAATTTTTTCTCAAGATTGCTTTCTATTTCTAAATCCACAAAGTATTTACTCTTAATGGTAAAGTGATGTGAGCAGCCTATTTTATTGGTCCTATTTATGACAAATAAATCACACTTGTAGACTTAATGGTTTAGCTGCAGTTGCGATAGTGTTATACTTATAACACTCCTCTTTTTGTTGCGTGTAAAAATTTATATATTTGATTGTACAATAACCGAACTCGAAATAATTAATAAATGTTGGGGTTATCGGCCAACACTCAATGGCTCTGGAGAGTGTAGGGTCCTCTTATCAAACGTTTTACCATGCTATAAATACGTACATACATAATTTAGGTTTGCAACCAGTCATGCATAACGGATCGCAATCGGTCCGATATTAAAAATCAGTTGAGATTGCAGCGATTCCAATATTGGATAATTTATGTACCTATGTATTTATTATATAATGGCGACCTATTCATACTGTAGACAAAACTGTCTACAGTGTGACTCTACTTGTAAAATCCATAGAGTTATAGATATCTATTAGAGATTTATTTAGCTGGCTTTTTTAGTATTTTTTTAGGTCCGAAAAAATCCTGATGTTGTCAGGCGGAAGTTCCCGAGAATATTGAAAAATCTTTACCATATGCCCAATTTACACTAGATTTAAGTTGTAGTTATTCGTATTACATGTGGGTTTAGGAAGTAACAAAAAAACAAAAATTATGCATCAGATATATTTTAAACTTTTATGTATTAATACTGCATTTGACATTAAGATCGTATTTAGGAATATTAACATAACAGCTGTTCTTGTCAATAACCCAACTACACATATTATCGATGTTCAAGTATTCACTTCGTCGAGTATAACACCAGAGAAAAATCCCCCTCCCTCTCCGAATCCCTTAATTATTCCTCTCTTTTAAGGTCAGCAACGCGCCCATGATTCTTCTGGTATTGTAGACGTACATAGGTGGTGAAGATTATTTACCTTTACTAGGTGACCTACTTGCTTTTTCGCCGGCCTATGCAATAAAAAACCCTAATTTATATACGACTGGATCAAAGATTCATGTTAATCGCTAAGTCGATTAACAAGTAAATTTGCGTCAAAGATTTTATTAAAGCAGTAGCTAACGTTTTTTTTACATAAGTTGATCATACCTATACAAATTCTGCTTCGACAAAAATTACGTAATGTCCTTATAACACATAATATATTTTTTCTTAAGTGACTGAGTCAACAGATTTTCAAGTATATTCTTGAAACCCAACTTCATTTATACGATTTTGTCCTAGTAACAGTCTTAACTCCAAGCGTCAGTTTTTTCGCAAGCGTTACATTGCTCTTTTGAAAAATAATGACTTCAATTATTATTATAATGATTAATCAGTGTATTTATTTATCGTGAAAAAGATAGTATTATATAGCATTTTTATTGGTATCGTATCCATAATTATTATCTACCAGCTTTACCTGTTTTAGTTTTCGGAAATATTTTCCTAACACTCGGTCGAATGAGCCAATTTACAAAATAAACGATTTAAATTTAATAGCTCAGAGTTGTTTATAAAACATTTCTTTGAATAACTGAGTCGGTTAAACACTAGTATTTAACACGTGTTTGATTCGCGTGATTACAAAACCATGGCGTGTTTTGTAAAACACAAATCTTTACTTAATGTCTTAATAAAAACTTAAAAGAAATTTATGATATCTTGACTTTTTATTTGTTGTTCGTAGTTGTTTTTTAGTTTCATGTTTAGAATTTAGTATTAGATAGAAGTATTATGCATACTACAGATAAATGTGTTTCCAGCCTTTCACCTGTACACATAATGTTCTATTAATCCATTTTAAGGGATATTTAACATTGTATAAATGGTAGAACCATCCTTTAGACAGTTTATCTACAACATGAATCGGCCGAACGAATGCATTTAGACTATTCTCCTTCTACAATTACGAATATAATAATTGTTTCGTTACAATTTTCGCCATAACCATCCAGATTAGTATCTATACACAGTTTATGAACACCAGTATAAAAAAATGTACCAGAATGGTTCAGGCAAAATTCCACATTTAAATCGATATTAATTAAGGTGCTACGTCATAAACAGACACCCAATGACAAAGGGGTCAAACTTTTAAAAATCTTTTTTGTGGAGTGTTAAAAAGTAAGATGTTTGCAAAATTTGTTATCGCAATAGCAATAATTATTACGAATAGTTTGTATGAAAAGGCACGTCTTGCGTGACGGACGGACGTTAGCTTCATGCGAACGCAGTCGATGTATAAACTACAGTATCGACCGTCTGATCATTAGATATCACTACATATTATAAAACAAATTCCTCCGTCGCGTCTGTCTAGTTTTTTGATTTTTTGTTTGGATTGAGTGAAATAAAATAAATACACCCAACAGTCACACACATAGCTCTGATCCGATACGAGATTAAATTTGTATCGTGGGTATCAGGAACTACGAAGAAATTGCGGTCCCACCACACCCAGACCCGAAACCAACATTTGTGGATCACACAAACATTTGTCTCGATGCGGGAATGAATGAATGAAAGAAATGTGTCGTGAATTCTTCAACTTCAATGGGTAAATGTTTTCGGACTGAAAATAGTGAAACGACAGCGCCAATCACATGCCACATTAAAATTGTCATATCGATATATCATGACAGTTTTTGTGCTGTGAAATTATGAGGATCGTGACGGTCCAAGAATAATTATTAATTTTAAAACGGAGCTACCTCAAACTAAAGTGACACAGTATATTTATAGCCTGAACTCGGAAAATAGACATAATTATTTTTTTTTATTTCCTCTACTCCGGTCGGCGCCGGCAATTGCTCTCGCATAATATATTAGATATTATATTTATCATTATAGCAGAGCTAGCATGAGAAAAGAAAGAACGTCACATCTAACTTTTACTAGGTCCATCGTATGCGAGTGGCTGTGTGGGTCAATACCATCACTGGTTTGTATATTTCTGCTGCCAATCACCAGGGTTGTGTTTCAGTTCGAAGGACATGGAAGCTAGTGGAATTACTTGGGACTTAACAGCTTATACGTTGGGGTGACGCATTCCAGTGCCATGCACTGCTTTGAAGTTCATGGTTTTTAAGATGTTGTGTCTGTTTATGGGCAGGCATGGTTCTTAGAATCTGGCGAGCGAACTACCACGTTTCGCCATCCAGGCTAGTAAATAAACGAATAAAACTAATTTAAACGGATTTTATCGCGGTTTTTTATTAATTTTGATCCCGACGTTTCGAAGATTCCCCGTGACCACGAAGGCTGAAGTCTTCGAAACGTCAGGATGAAAATTAATAAAAAACCGCGATATAATCCGTTTTAATTAGTTTTATTTCAATGAGTAACATTCGCGTAAACGTAAGAAATCATTATGTATACGAATAAATTGACTTGAGATGACGATTACAAACAAATATGTATTACCTTAAAAACCTGATAATTGTCTCATTCGATCAGATTTTAGGTATCACGTGAAATGGAAAACCAAAAATCATTAGGTGTACACTACTATGCGGCATATAGAATACTATAATTCAAAGCCACGTCGAGGCATCATAGGACATAGGGAATCTGCCTTCTGGATAGCATTACGAACGTTCAAGATCAAAGTTAAGTTTATAGAATCTTTATTTCACTCATAAGAACATTACATTTCACTTACATGAGCTCAAACTTATAATAAACCAATTAAAACTTCAAACTTATAATAAAGTTATTGTATGAAACGTTCTCAACGGCCGCTTTATATCCCTTAAATCCCTTTGGCTGACAAATTATTTTTACTTTCTTCGGCCGACCACATAAAGGTAGGTAATTCCGCTCTCCCTATAATCTATATAGTCATCATCATCATCATCAGCCACAAGACGTCCACTGCTGAACATAGGCCTCCCCCAAATATTTCCAGACCGACCTGTTGAAAGCGGCTAGGCTGGCAAACGAGCAAGTGGGTCACCTGATGGTAAGTGATCTCCACCGCCCATGTACGCCCACCACCAGAATAATAATCGGCGCGTTGCCGACCTTAAAGGAAAGGGATAATTAGGGATTGGGAAGGGGAGGGGATTTGGGCTTTCGGATATCTCACTCACCGTACGAAACGCAGCAGCATGCCGCTACTTTACGTCGGTTTTCTGTGAGACAGTGGTAACGACCCGGTCGAGCCAGCCCATTCATACTGTACACAAAACTGCCATCAGCGTGGCTCTACCACTCAAACATCAGCGTGGCTCTACCACTCAAGCACCTACTCACTGATTTATCACGATATCTCTAAAACTACTAAAGTGGATCGGGACCTAACCATAATACCTACTCTGGTATACGATCTAAAAACCCCGCGGTGGCACCTTCGGCGCAATGAAGGCGGTCCCAGGAGATCCTGAGTGTAGTCTGGATTGCTGCCGGAACCACCCTCGACTGACTCATAGCGCTCCGCAACCTGCACGCGGTACAGATAAGGAGCATTTAATTAGTTGTATAACAATGAAACATCACGAACTAACATCGTACGATACGGTGACATTTGTAGAACCAAAAATCCATCTAAAATCACATAAAATATTTTTTCTTTAGTCCGGTTTGATGAATGACGTCGTTTTAAAGTTGGTGTTTTTACTTTAAGTTTTTAACACTAAACTTCACTACAGTTAGAAATTTACAGGAAATCAATATCAGGTAAGTAGGGGGTCTACCCAACACGGAAAAACATGGCAAGGGGTCTACGACACAAAAAAGTTTGGGGAACTCTGTTTTAAACGATAGACATGACTATAATTACATCAACTAAGTAGCAACTAAATCAAATTCACAGATTAATAAAAACGAATAGTCGGCGAATGAATGTAAATATAATAAACACACTAATCATAATTCCTTCTAATAGTTTATAGTCCTTAAATTAAAACTATTTTATATAAAGGAAAATAGTTGAACTTATAGTAGTGGTTGATAACTGACAACAGAATGGATACAATGTTATGCAACTTCACGAACCTATTTGCGCCGCACGAGCCGTATTGACCGTAATCATTGCATCTAACTCGATGAGTTTAGCGCATACGGCTTGTATGCCGTTGATAATGTACATTCATCCTGATAGCAAGTTAACACAATTTGATTTTAGTTGATCAACTGCAAAATCGGATGCGATTTGAATTGTCTAAACATAAATTCAATCGAATTAACAAAAAACATGCATTTAGCGTTTGTTTTATTCAAGTCTATTGATCAACTCAAATGGAACCGTGTGAATCCAATATAACGTACACACGTCGAATCAATCTGATTTCGAAACAAATTATTAATTATCCTCAATTGTTTGTCAGTTCTCAAACAAGATATTATTAACGCTATATGAATCGTGTAAACGGACGCTTTTTGAATATATTTTAATGATCTATTGTATAAGTTTATTACCTACTATATAATGTTTCGCAGTTTAAAATTGAGATAAATGGGGTGCCATTCCAGATAATCTCTACAAAAACATTTGGTGATCTTCCTCTATAAACAGTTTTCTCCACAAAGTGTATGGGCCGGCTCAAGCGGGATAGTAGCACTGTGTTACAGAAAATCGATGTGAAGTTAGCTTACGAGCCGGAGTTTGAAGGCTAGGCTAGGCCTTAGTCCATGCTGGCCTAATGGGAACCGGTACACTTCATACCTTCGAAATGATTGCCAACTCAGGTTCCCTCAGGATTATTTTCTTCACCGTTAACGTCTAATCGTCCGTCTGTATGTCTATCGCATCGTAACGCCTGGAATGGACCGTTGTTATAGATGGTTTAAAAAAATGCTTCTATCGAGATGTTTCTGAGCTATGTTTGAAGAAAATGTGTTCATGCTTTATCATGTGGTTGGTCCTCGTATGCGAGAAGCTGTCTTTTTTAGTACTAGGTACCGCCTGTCTATTTCTATATACTTATCAACAAGTAGCAGTGTATGTGGACTGTTGTTATGGTTTGAAAGGCATTGAAACCAGTAAAATTACTGGGCATTATGAGACTTAACATCTTATATCTCGGGGTGACGAACGCCGACCAGTATCATGTAGTGCTTTGTAATTAAAAGTTATGTGTAGTGTTGTGCCTATTTTTTATTGATGATATCAAAGTGATTGCAACAGATTTATTAATGTGTTTTTATTCTGGATCACACCGAAACTATCTGAGGTATCGACTATTACAATGTTTTGACACAATCGATCCAATAAATCAACCCAACCCCGATTGCTTTAACATGTACAGAATGTTATCGTTGCATTAAATGTGGATAGCGTGAGTCATCAGTCCCTTGTTGCAAGTTGCACCGAAGTCCGCACGCGTCGACAGTCGCCCCCTGTCGATAAGGAGACTGGGGGAACAAATTTAAATGGGAAATGCCTGGAAATGGCTCACGCTATTGTTGTACGATACCCAAAGGGGAGATATCGGCCGCCCGATATATTTCTGACTGTTAGCATCAATATTTATTTTATGTGTGAATTCTAAACTGTAGTGGCCCCTTCGATAAACTTATTTTTGTTGTATAGACAAATTTAGTATGAATATTTGTTTTTTTTATCCGAATGAGAAAAAAGAGTAGGTCGCTCGCCTGGCTATCGCCGCCTTTAGTAATAAAAGCAACAAAACTTAGTATTTAAAGGCACCAATGCTAAGTATCCTAATATCCAGTGAACAAAACTTTTTTATTGCATAGGCCGGCAAACTACCATGTGGGTCGCTTGACGGTATGTGATCTCCTGCATGTACGCCCACAATACCAGAAGAATGATGGGTGCATTGCCGACTTTAAAGAAAAAGGAATTGGGCCTCCGAAAATCTCACTCATCGTACGAAACTCTGCAGCTAGCCGCTACTTTACATCGGTTTTCTGTGGACCACTGGTGATAACCCGGGTTAGCCAGCTCATTCGTGCTGTACAAAAAAGTTCTACCTCTCAATGCTACACCTACAATTCCTTGTCCTCAACACACGATTTTACAAACGGATTAAATTAATATTATATCAGGGGATAAAAGTTAAAAATCGCTACCAAATGGATTCAAATACAAGTACATAGAAGAGTTTAGTATAAGAAATATTAATGAGTACTATTATAATTAAATATTGTACTGTAGTTTCTTTGTGAGAAGTTAACCATTGTTATAATATCCGGATGCACTGAGTCCAAGCAAAAGTTTTATTAAAAAGTAAGTAAGAAGTTTCTTAATATACTGCAGTGCAATAAAGATGGCGTTAAACTAAGAAAACTAATGCACTTTTTAACTCCCTACAAAGAGAGGGATGTTGTAAATTTGAACCTTTGCCTGTGGGTGAGTTTGTTTGTTGTGGCATCATATGCCTCAAATGCAAGGACAGATTTGAATGCAGATTTTATTTTAAAGCTGGTTTACTCGTTTTTTTTATCCGCGTACGACAAAGTGACTGCAACACACCTGATGGTAAGCGCAATGTAGTCCAAAAAACCAGAGACAATCGACAAACCATGAGTTTATCGGTGGTCATCTGAATCATGTCGGACTGTATAAATGGTTCTGCACACTCCGAACAGGAAAGAAGCAAATTAAGAGGTCTGTGACACGACAGGCGGATGACCGGTGCAGCTACAGTGATACAAGGATCTACCCCTATACCCGTCCCAACCAACCATCAAGTCCGCAAGTCCCACAGGAGACACACTCGCTGATCCTGGAACGCGATCCACAAAGGTCTGTGGATCACTACGGCAGGTTTTAACACCATGTGTACGGTGGTCGCTATCTGGACGGATATGAAAATAAGCCGTTCACGCTTTGCATACATAAGTATGTATGAGCATGTCTCGCTGTGACGCTGAGGGATTGCCCAGTAATTTCATTGGCTTCAATTTTTTCAAATCGAAACACAATAGTGCTTACACACTGCTGCTTGACGGCAGAAAAAAAACAGTAGCAACACCACACTAGAAGAGCAGAGCTGAGCTTTATGAAATACTGTCATTATAAAATGTTAGTCTTATTACTCATTTATGAATGCAAACAATTTCTAAAAACCTACAGTAATGGTGGTTTCGCGCGACCGAGATGTAGGGCGGTGACAGTAATTAAATGTTAAAAACCCCAGGGGGTTGACGTCAGGCAGGCAGCCGATCTTAAATACTACAAGCATAATCTTTCTGTAACATGTCTACTTCTATAGCATGTTGCGCCGACCCCGCTGAGAGTGGATTATGGGCAGGTGGAAGGAGATGAAGCGATTGAGTCTTTCTAAAAATTTTCACCCAACCCAACATTATTATGACGACTTCGCCTTAGTAACAGCCTTAACTGGTTTGAATGTCCTTTAAACGAAATACAACAGTACTTGCACTCTACTGCGTGTACGGTAGAAACTAGAAACATACAGACGAACTCCCTTATATAAGAGACCTTGCTCACTTGCTGTATTTTGCCAATAGGCTTATAATAATAACCAACCTTAAAATGAGATTAAAAGGGTCCTTTACGTGCTCATTCATCCATCAGTCAATTCCATTAATAACAATGAATTACGATGAGTTATACATAATTGATGGAATGATATTGACATTACACACTCAATCAGACTGATTGCCGATCCACTTTCTTTTCACGCTTTTTTTGCCCTAGGACAATAAAAATAAAAATAAATGCCTTTGTTTTGTTTCAATGTTTTTAATCTCTGGTAAAAGGGTTCTCTGTGAAATGTTGCTTATGACTTACAATCTGCGAGATTGGGGATATAATGTCGCTATCATTCCGTCAATCATTCCTATTTCATGTTATTGTTTTTTTATAGCATAGGCAAACGAGCAAGTCTGTCACCTAATGCTAACTGATCTCCTCCGCCTATGTACACCCACAATACCAGAAGAATCATGGACGTTTCGCCGATCTTAAAGGAAAGGGATAATTAAGGAATTGGGAAGGGGAGGGTGTTTGAGCCTCCGGGTATCTCACTCACCGTACGAAACACAGCAGCAAGCCGCTACTTTTTATCGGTTTTCTGTGAGACAGTGGTAACTACCTGGTTGAGCCAGCCCATTAATGCTATAGACAAACTGTCAACAGCGTGGCTCTACCACTCAAAATAGGAAATAGCAATTGACTGACCAACGCATGAGCGTGTAATGGTCGTCTTAGAACGCATGAATGTAGAAGGTTGCCTGGAAGAAATTGCCATTAGAGATAAGGCTGCCTATTGTACTTCTATTTATTATTTTTAATTGTATGTTGTGTATTTTCAATACTTTTTGTGTGATGTACAATAAAGTTATAAGTAAAATAATAAATAAATGTAAAGCAGGTATAGTCTGTCAATTTATTTGATACTTAATAAGCCCCAGTTTATGATAAACCTGCAAATATTTCGTCTAGTACCTGTTACAAATACGTTCACATTTTTCGTATCATATAAAATTACTATGGTCGAATTGTCGAAGTAATTTATATACATACGCATTCACGCCTATAATCCCCAAAAGGGTAGGCAGAGGTGTAACCCAGTGAAGCCAGTGAAAATACTGGGCATTATGAGAGTGAACATCTTATGTCTCGGGGTGACGAGCGCAGTTCAGTGCCATGCAGTGTTTTGTAATTAAGTTTTGTATGGTGTTGCTTCTGTTTGTGGGCTGGCGTGACACTTACCATCAGGCGAGAGCCTTGCTCGTCTCGTCATTCAATCAATAAAAAAAAATAACAATCACCATTCAATACAATTATCGCATAAAATTTGTTCGCGGTAGTCAGTTTTGCGGAAACAGAAGTTTTTATTCGCATATATAACGAGTTTGAATGTGATAATTCACATATCTTTATGAGTGATAATAAATCTATACAAGCTTTAATATGATGCACAATTAGATAGGTACATGTATTAAGTTCGCACGTCGTGGGATGCCCCACACAGTTTGCGGTCCCCGTGGTGCCGTGAATTTTAGTTTAGGGGCAATGTTGCCTGATTGTTGAGAGTAAGATATGTTAGCGTTTCCTTTAATGATGTAAGACTCCCTCAGTGCGTCTTAGTTGTCTTAGTGTTGTTTCAATTCCACATGACGCACGCGTAATCTTTACACACGCCATTGATTTAATTCCCTTCATGATAAAACGTCAGCACTAGCCCGAGATTTGTTAGTTTTTTTATATCTTTTGATAGACTTCGACGTGCAACGATAGCAACATGTCCGCATTGTATGCAATTGTATATTAATTGTATTACACAATTAAGATCGTCTTGCATAATACTTCTCGATTTTGAACAAAGTTTCTTAAAAATACATGCGTGAAACTAATCGCGAAATGGCATTTTAATTTGTTTTGGTGGGAATTTTGTCAAAGTTTCCAATGAATGTACGATGTATTATTTTTTATTAATAGGAATGAGCGATAAAGCTGGAAAATATGTTACTAGGTAGGTAATGGGTAGGGAAGGGTAGGTAATAATAGGTAGATAATGTCAGCAAGGAAGAACAAGTGATCTTGTTTAGTATTATGGCGCCTTATAATTATGGACATTATCAAGTGTAAAAAGACAGATTCTATAAAGCAAAATACGTGGACTAAAATAATGTTATTATTAAAAATTAAATAAAAAAAATATTCATTCATCATTATCAGAAAATAAATCATCAGTAAAAAAAAATATTTTAATTACGCTAATAATACAAATACAAAACTTTATAACTGGTGCCAAAAACATATCTCACTGAACGCGTTTAGCAACTTTAAACAGCTATTTTTGTGCATTAAACTTTGACACCTACGATAACTATGTTTACTGGCTAAATTTATGTCGTTCAAGACGCCATGAACCCGTAACTCTAATTAACAGTTTAATCGCATTTATGATGGTTTTCAATGCGATTTAAAAATAAGCAAGCCGGCCTCAATGTATAATAATATCTCCTACCGATAGCGAGGCTCAAAACCCAGGAATTATCTATGATTAAGAACCCAGAACGAGGAACCGCTTCACAAAGCATGTCGTGTTGAATAACTCCGCATCTGCATCTGGCTCTGAACCGAAGACCAATTGAGCGCCTTTGGAGGTGTTCGCCGAAGCTCTTTGGTATCAATCAATATAATTAATTACGTATAATGTATATCATTATTATTTACTACCTACAATTATACATATTATGAATTATAATCATTTGATTATTATTAATGAAAATATTATTTTCATAAATCAACAATTTTCCTTAAATAGCCGCCCAAATTAACCTATGTAAATTGACTTATTTTAAAATACAAACGGTTCGGTCCACATCAAGGGATGCTGAGGTGGAGATCCTAACTAGTTTGACCCGCCGCTATGCCGCTACTCTGATTAACAAAAGTTTACGGCTGTGCCCGCCAAATAGTTTCATAAATGTCTAGCATTCAAAGTTTTCAATGTAATAAAAAGGATTTTGCGACTTATTATATATAGTTGTTTCATTGATTTGATTTGAAGACAGCATTAATTATGTGATAAAGGTCGCAGGAAGTCGCTGGATGCAGGCCGCTTCCAACAGGTCGGTCTGGAAATCTTTGGGGGAGGCCTATGTTCAGCATTGGACGTCCTGTGGCTGATGATGATGATTAATTACGTAGTGAAGTGACAGTTGATGAAATAAAAATCGCAGTATCGTATCGCTTGACACGCGATTTTAGCTAAGCTCTTCTTCGAAGATTTTTTTACGAGATGGTAGGTCCCTCGTATGCGAGAGGCCGTCTGGGTTGGTACCACTGCTTTGTCTATTTCTGCCGCCAAGCAACAGTGTGTAAGCACTGATGTATTTCTGTTTGAAGGACATTGAAGCCAGTGTAATTACTGGGCATTATGAGACTTGACATCTTATGTCTCGCGATGACGAACGCAGTTCAGTGCCAAGCAGTGCTTTGTAATTCAAAGTTCTGTATGGTGTTGCTTCTGTTTATGGGAGGCGTGGCGCAGGCGAGCGCCTTACTTGTCTCATTTAATCAAATAAAAAAAGTTATATTATTAAATTAATAATCAAAAATAATCCCCGTAGGAAACGACCTTAGTCCCGATTACCTCGATTCATTACATGGATTATTTGAGTGGTAGAGCCACGCTGTAGACAGTTTTGTCTACAGCATGAATGGGCTGGCTCGACCGGGTCGTTACCACTGTCTCACAGAAAACCGACGTAAAGTAGCGGCTTGCTGCTGCGTTTCGTACAGTGAGTGAGATATACGGAAGCCCAAATCCCCTTCCCAATCCCATCCCTTTCCTTTAAGGTCGGCAACGCGCCCTTGATTCTTCTGGTGGTGGGCGTACATGGGCGGTGGAGATCACTTACCATCAGGTGACCCACTTGCTCGTTTGCCGGTCTAAGCTATAAAAATATAATAAATAATTCATACCTATGTTTGAGGAAAATCTGTTCAGTATAAAATTACATTTTTTTTATATAAATGACGTCCGTGTAAGTTATAAATGGATATTAATTATGGGTTTTGGTCCAGAAAACAACTAGATAGTTACTATTTATCAACTATTAATTAGTAGCGTTGAAATTTTGCGGTACGTTTCCATTATAGATGCAGTTTGAAATGGTTTGAATGTTTAATTACCTCTCTTTTTGCCTGTTATTTCCAAAATATATTTATAATAAATGAGCCAACTTGGTGACCTACTAATAATAATACCAGCCCTATTACACAAGTCCCACCGCTGGGCACGAGTATCCTCTACTAATGAAAGGTATTGAATGAAACATCCAAACTTTCACATTTATAATAGGAGTAAGATTGATATTGGACCCTTTTTTTAATTTCCTTGATAGGCAGAAGAGCAAGTGGCCCACCTGATTTTAACCGGTTACCGCCGCTCATGGACATCGGCAATGCCAGGAGCACGGCCAAGCCGCTGCCTACCTTACTCGACATATCGCAGGAAAATGTTGGGTTCAACATTCGCAGTAATTTGGAAAGACTTATGAACGTTTTTTAACCATAACACTTATCACCTTTAAGATTTAACTTAACATTATTGATTGAATGCGCTTCCAAATGTACTAACGAACTTTAAATAGCCATCAAATGCCGTTCTTCTTCATTAAATATTTATTACAGTGCATTTATAAGCGCAATGATTCTATGCTGTAGCTTAATTTCTGTTAATTATTATCCAATGGGGAGTGTTATGTGGTCTGTAATTTAGTTAAGTAGGTTTTTTTTTATTTGATTGAATGACGAGACGAGCAAGGCGTTCGACTGATGGTAAGCGCTACGCCTGCCCATAAACAGAAGCAACACCACACAGAACTTTGAAATACAAAGCACTGCATGGCAGCGAACTGCGCTGGTCACCCCGAGACATAAGATGTTAAGTTTCATAATACCCGTAATTTCATTGGCTTCGATGGCCTTCAGACCGAAACACAACAGTGCTTACACACTGTTGCTAGGCGGCAGAAATATACAATGTGGTGGTACCAACCCAGACGGCATCTCGCATACGAGGAAACTGTGAACTGTGAACGAGGCCTAGACCTAGGAGTCGACCAACCTACCAAGACTAACAGCTGGTTTCAATAATCGACCTTAGTTTGATTCTCCGGATAGATAGCACAAATGAGCCAATCAGAATACAGTATGATCGCGTACAAATAGCTTCGTTTAATTTTCAGGACACTTAATTGTAACAAAATATTCAACACAGCTCAAGTATTACTATAGTGTAATTTCCCAGTAATTTAAACTCATCCAGTCGTATATACGTAGATACGTTTGTAGACGCATAAGTAAAGGAGCCATTACTCGTCCGTCTTGTTTGTATTAAGTTGAATCTTTTATAAAGAGCAGGCGTGACCTGCGACCCGTACGGCGTCTCTAATGATGATTTACTCTCGCGTGGTCCCACGGGCGATGTAATTTTCCCGTACTAAAGCAAGACTATTGTCCAAGCTAAAGTGAAAACAAATGAAGGAACGCCTTCTTTTAATCATTCATTCGCGTGAGCAACGTAAGGTGGCTTTATTAAGATTTATCTTACCTTTTATCGATCGAGTTTCTGATACGACTGAATGGGTCTTAAATGTATGTATTTATATACTATATGCTGTCTCTCCCGATTTTACCCGTTTCCATGCTACTGCATCGCTCCCGTGGATCATAGGTTGAACAAATGTCTCCACAAAACAAATATTTGGTGTGAAAATAACCTCAACAGTTCTAGGCGCTCAAAAGTTCCCTGATGAAGCTCTCGCCAGATGGTAAGAATCAATACCGCATAGAACTTTGAATTACAAAACACTGCATGGCACTGACCTGCGCTCGTCACCCCGAGACATGAGATGTTAAACCTCATAATGCCCAGTAATTTCGCGGGCTTCAATGTCCTTCAAACCGAAACACAACAGTGCTTACACACTGTTGCTTGGCGGCAGAAATAGACAAAGCGGTGGTACCAACCCAGACGGCCTCTCGCAAACGAGGGACCTACCACCTTGTAATGATGGAATGACTTGCCTGTGATTGAAATTTTAGGCCTGTATGGCCGGCATATAAGTTCGCCACTATCATGCGAGAGAGATAGGCTTTGTGAACCGAGGGCGCAGCAATGGTAGCACCTCTACTTACCCCTTCATTCATACAAGCATGACCTTATTCTGTAAACGTATATGTAATGCTTCATTTGCACATGATTTATAGCATAAAGACTGTTTGTGGATATTAATATTAAACGCCATATTTACTTCGTTCTCGGAAAGTAATATTTTTTCCACTTGTGAAGACCGTACCGTTGGTATTGTACTTTCAGCTCATGCTTGATACGTTGGAAAAACTTTTTTATTGACTTACTTTGACTTTTAAAATGGAGTAAACATATGATAAGAACTAGCTTTTTCTCGCGGCTCCGCCCGCGTGAACGTTTGAAATTGACAAAGTTTCATACAAACTTTCATCCCCTATTTTATCCCCTTGGGGGTAGAATTTATCAAAATCCTTTCTTAGCGAATGCCTACGTCATAACATCTACCTACATGCCAAATTTCAGCCCGATCCCTCCAGTGGTTTGGGCTGTGCGTTGATAGATCACTATGTCAGTCAGTCACCTTTGAGTTTTATATATTTAGATAAATCCACGCTGTAGACACTGTTGTCTACCGCATAAATTGATCGTCGCAACCAAATTATTACCTCAATCTCACAGTAAGCCTACGTGAGATTTCCGGCGCACTAAATCCCCCCCTCGCCTTCTCAATCCCCATATTTCTCATAAGGTCAGTAATGCATTCATGATTCTTCTGGAGTTGTATGGATGTATGAACATTATCCACCATCAGGTGCTTTTTACTATGCTGAGGACCCATCTACTCGTTTACCGGCCTATAAAAAAAAAACTTACACTTTTCCCAAGAATAGTAAAATACACAATTTGTCAGAATTACGTAAATTGACGGCCACTCCAATGTTATTATTATCGAAATAAAGCAGTAACAATAATTTAGTATGAATGCGTACCTACATTTCGAAATAATCTTACTCTATCTATATTCTTAAGTTAGCGTTATATCATTGACCATCTCGAATCGAGATTGCAATCCCTAGCTAAATCATGTAAAGTCCTTTTCTATCCTGACACAGTAAAGCTCAGCCCACATTACCAGAAAGGACTTATCCATGACCGGGATATGGGTATTAGGAAATAATTATGCCATTTGGTACCGCAATCTACTCCATCACTCACCAACGCTCTCAATTAGACGTATAATAATAAATAAATTCACCCAACAGTCACACACATAGTCCTGACCCCACAGTAAGATACGAGTCTTGTATCGTGGGTATCAGGAACTACGGGAGACTTTTAGTCTCACAACACCCAGACCCGAAATAAATATTTATGGATCACAGAAATGTTTGTCTCGGTGCGATGATCGAACCCGCAGCCTCTCGTTACACAGCCGGCTATTCACCCGCTGCGCCATGGAGGCAGTCAAATAAAATATAATAAAACAGCACTTTACAAATCCCCAAGGCTTACTGCGAGTTTTCTTTTACTACAGGATAGCGGGCATCGTCGCCGGCCATCGGGCTGCGTCTACCCGCCTTAATTAACACCGGCCCGAAACGAATATTAAATGTTCGCAAATAGACTTATTTGTCCGTATGTGTGCACTATATACCGCAACTCGACATTAATTGAGATTTCCCGGCCGCTGTCTACATCGAATTAGACAAATTATACGTGAATCCGGAGCGAGGCTTGACCGCGGCTGCGTATTTTGATATTCATGAGGTAATTTCATTTACTGGTAAACATTTGACTTCGATAACATTTGACGATTGATTAACATTTATTTAATCGATAATATTATTGTGCATTCGTCCATTACGCACTAATTAAGAGAAACATCCTTAAAAAAATAAGACTTTTATTTAATCAACTAGCTTTTGCTCGCGGCTCCGCTCGCGTGAACGTTTAAAATTGACAAAGTTTCATACAAACTTTCATCCCCTATTTTATCCCCTTGGGGGTAGAATTTATCAAAATCCTTTCTTATATTATTAGCGGATGTCTACATCATAACATCTACCTGCATGCCAAGTTTCAGCCCGATCCATCCAGTGATTTGGGCTGTGCGTTGATAGATCTCTATGTCAGTCAGTCACCTTTGAGTTTTATATCTTTAGATATGAAATTCCAATTATGAGAACTAGGAGCCAAAATAATACCCACATTACTTTATCCATTATTCGGCTGAAAATGAATTTTACCAGAGCTATATGTTTTTTTTTTATAACATAGGCCGGCAAACGAGCAAATGGGTCACCTGATGGTAAGTGATCTCCACCGCCCATGTACGCCCACCACCAGAAGAATCATGGGCACGTTGCCGACCTTAAAGGAAAGGGGTGATTAGGGATTGGGAAGGTGAGGGGATTTGGGCTTCCGGATATCTCACTCACCGTACGAAACGCAGCAGCAAGCCGCTACTTTACGTCGGTTTTCTGTGAGACAGTGGTAACGACCCGGTCGAGCCCGCCCATTCATGCTGTAGACAAAACTGTCTAAGCGTGGCTCAAGTATATGCGACATATTTACTGGCTTAAATGACGAGACAAGCACGTAGCTCGCCTGACGGAAATATATTTTTTTATTCTTATTTAATTGAATGACGAGACAAGCCAAGCGCTCGCCTGATGGTAACCGCCACGCCTGCCCATAAACAGAAGCAAAACAACACAGAACTTTCAATTACAAAGCACTGCATGGCACTGAACTGCGCTCGTCACCCCAACACATAAGATGTTAAGTCTCATAATGCCCAGTAATTTCACTGGCTAAATTGTCCTTCTAGCCGAAATACAACAGTGCTTCCTCACTGTTGCTTGGCGGCAGGAATAGACAAAGCGGTGGTACCAACCCAGACGGCCTCTCGCATACGAGGAACCTACCACCTTGTGTGAGTCGGCAAAATTATCTCGTGTTGCATATACTAAGCCCTCAGGTCGGTTGATTCCATGTATTGTTCTCGTTTGGCGTGTATTTACGAGCTCACAAGCGTGTTGCGTTCGTGTCTCGTACATAATACGAGATTTGTACCTATTCGCAAATGGAGCAACGTACAAAACCGACGTACTTAAATGTGTCTTTATCCATAAAAATATCGCTCACGTTTTATCCCTACAAGGGTAAGAACCAATGCACCCCCGTTTCACCGAGCATTTCAGTCTCATTATGATATAGGAGGCGAGCCTATCATCATACTGAATACTTCCGCCCCAATATGTTATAAAAACAATGAACGTTGAACGATGCTCCTATATATGTATAACTAAATTAATAATAAAATATATTATCTCCATGCTTAAAAGCCTTAAATGTACGTTTCATTTATTTTTGTCTCTCTAAATTTACAATGAAACATAAATAAAATACATTTCACATTTATTACACTTACGTACTAAGAAAAAGTTAGGTGTGCCGTATAATCAAAAGTAATTGCACATAAAACTCTATGAAACTACTAGCGACATCTATTGAGAAGGTTTGGAACTTCTCACTACAAAATAAAGGTTGGAACTAAAATATCTACTACAAGTTACGATCACTAGAATGCGATACTGATAAATTATTGCTTTAAAATACTTAAGGCGTTTCAATTATCTATGGATTAATGTGATTAACTACTATTGTATTCGGTTTTGAAGTTAGTTTAGGTCAAATAAAAAGGGCTTAGCCGGAATATTCAAATTCTTCGACTTATAAAGCGCCTGATTAGTTTCATAGCTAGTATTAAGTACATGGAGTAATCATGTGGATCACACAAACATGTGTGGATCACACAAACATGCGTGGATCACACAAACATTTGTCTCAATGCGGGAATCAAACCCAAGGGCTCCGCCCATCGTACCACGGAGGCTGCCAAAACCAATTTGGTGGTTAAATCTTACTCGAACATTGTGAAATAGGTCCGTATTATCTTATATCTCAGTCTGATGAAAACGGTGCAGTGCTATACAGTACTTTATAGTTCAAAGTTGTGAGTGGAGTTTTTTCTGTTTATGGGCAGGCGGTTACCATCGAGGGTGCGACCTGTTTGTTTCGTCATTCAGTTGTCCAAAAATCAAGTATCTAATCCTCGCATCAGTACTAAGTGCATAGTATGATTAATTATGCCTTAATTATCATATTTCTGCACTGAGTCATAACCAACGATACCGTATAATTATCAAAATATTCATCAACCCAACCCCTATTAATGCACGCCTGTCGACCAGGCGACTTTCGAACGTACTTCCGTAAAAATGCGCATGCACTTTTTAGGGTTCCATAAATGTAGTTCAAACGTTAATACAGATTATAAACATGTATTATAATAACACATCGCAATAAGTTATTTGATAATTAGTGTAATGCTTATATTTATTACTGTAATAGTTTCAATTCAAACGGTAATTCTCTTACATCCCAAATAAATGATTAATTGATTGAATTGAATCTTGATTTACTTGTATTGTTCCTCAATTACTATATTTAGGCTGCGGTTAGACGACGCGAAAAATTTCACTCCAACCGCGCCGCGCGGTTGGAGCGTTGCGAAGAATTAAACATTATGGCTTAGTCAATGGAGTTTACATTAGTTTTTCGAGTGATTCGAGCGAGGCGCCCGCGCGGCCGCAACGCGGTGGGATTCCGTGTCATATAAATGCGCCCTTAAGCCGTTGTGTATAATCATAAGAACATATTTACCAATGTCAAATTTTGATAAGATTTGACGTGTCGTAAACATATTTAGGAGCTAAATACGATTAATGTTGAGCTAGTCGTCCAAAGTATTCGTTATTACCTTTGTTTATAGTATAGAGTCTAAATGGACAACTGTGGGCGAAAAAGCGGTGCAAATTGTGCTGTCATCCGCCGCGCAAATGTATTGATGTAACTGCGTACCGCTCTTATAAAATTAGCATAATAACTTCCATCGCCGCCTGACTAGCAAAAATAAACGAAGTAAATTATTAACTTACTAAAATGAACTGTTACTAAACACTATACGGAACCTGACCTATCTTTTAATTTCACGCAAAATAATACACGAATCATATGGCAGTATTTTTGATATTGGCAGCATCGTGGCGCGCATGCGTGCGACATACGCGACCGAATTTAAATTTAGAACCGAACACAATTTCGCTGGCCTATTTAGACACAGTCAAACCGTAGTTTAATGTAAATTCAAGTTCACGTAATCTTTATTTTAGAAAACCATAAACTATATCGTGTGAATATCGTGGTTTAAAGTGAGAATGAGGATAGTTTGAAGTGCGTGTAACTGATTGTGAAACTTGACAATACCAGCCGAAGATGTTTCCAGGCGCGCTCTTCGTTTTATTACTATTGTGCAGACAGGGTAAGTTTTTTTTCCTTTTTATTATTCGACTACAATGTCAGTTGTGCTCTTGGATATTACATACTTTTATGTCTATATTCAAATCTTTCACGCGCGTTTACTCCCCCTTCATTGTTGTCGATGATGAGACGTACAAGAATGTCGGTAATAATGCTGTAATGACGCTCAAAAAATTTTATCGGCCAGTATGCCGGTCCAAGGATCCAACCCATAATAACCAATAATAAAATAATGAAATAGTGTTTCTACTTTCTTTTGTTTTGAGTGTAAGGCAACATAACATAATAATTAACTTTCGTTCATAATACATACCTACCATCTGTACTGGACGGGAATGAATTGATGCGATTGTTTCGTCCACATCCAGTCAAGTCTTCCAGTAAAACTTAACTGGCGCAGTTTGACCTGCCTTGCCTTGCCTTAAGGATCTACGAGGGAATTACCACCCTACACCAATTTGCGAAACAATAATATTTGTGGCTCACACACTTGTCTCGATGTGGGAATCGAACCCTCTACCTCTCGCTTCAGTCGGTTCCTTGCCCACTTCGCCACGGAGCGGATAGGTCGTAACTAGTATAAGCTGCTAATTAAACTTGCATATTTATGAGGCGTTACAAATTTCAAGATTGTCCCAATTTATATGATAAATATTGAATATGTTAGGGTCTGAGTAGTCTGAACTTCATGTAACTATGTAAATTCTCGAAGTATTTTAATAAAACATGCTTTAAGTCTATTATAGTACGACTTTGCTCTATGCAAATATATGAGTCATGCGACCCAAATGAGAATACGATCATCAATAACTAAGAACTGTCATTTCAACACATTTTTGTCAACTATAGCTAACAACCATACCGATAAAACCAGTTAAAAAAAGTCCTAGTCTACTCGTTTAGACGCTACGTTATCAGAGACATAGACTTACAACAATACCACTCTTTTTTGTCGAAGGTAAAATGATATATCTTTAATTTAAGATGCAGTGACCAGCGTGCGTCTAGTGGAACTGCGGGTACCGACGCACGAGCGGGAGGGGGGCTCGGCTCTCCTCGGCTGCCAGTACGACATGGAGGATGACATGCTCTACACAGTGAAGTGGTACAAAGATGGAAATGAGTTCTTCAAATACGCGCCGAAGAACCTCCCGTCCATTATTCACTTTAACAGGCCTGGAATTTATGTCGATGTAAGTTGATCAAACTCATACAAATCGGCGTCCTGACTCAAATCAGGGTCAGACTCTTTGTACTACCTCCTCCGCTTTATCCAAACTATCATATAGTGTGATACGTGTAAGCAATAATAATACGTCCGACCGTCCAATAGGCCTAACCCCACACTAGGTTTACCTGTATCATGGATATCAAGAACTACGAGGGACTTGCGGACCACAAGTCCGCAACAACATCGAGACCCGGTTTGAGTGGTAGAGCCAATTTTGTCTACAGCATGAATGGGCTGGCTCGACCGGGTCGTTACGACTGTTTCACAGAAAACCGACGTAAAGTAACGGCTTGCTGTTGCGTTTCGTACGGTGAGTGAGATATCCGGAAGCCCAAATCCCCTCCCCTTCCCAATCCCTAATTATCCCCTTCCTTTAAGGTCGGCAACGCGCCCATGATTCTTCTGGTGGTGGGCGTACAGGTGGAGATCACTTACCATCAGGTGACCCACTTGCTCGTTTGCCGGCCTATGCTATAAAAAAAAACCCGGAACAAATAATTGTGGATCACACAAACATAAGTCTCAGTGCGGGAATCGGTGCCTACGGAGGCTGTCAGGAGTATTGGATTTCCAATTTTAAGTGGCAGAGCCACACTGTAGACACTTTTGTCTACAGCGTGAATAGGCGCTCTTGACCGAGTTATTACCACTGTTTAATAAAAAACCCATGTGCAATGGCAACTTGCTGTTTCGTTTGGTTCGCAGTCATAATACCGCTGAGCACTCCACGACGCATGTTGCTGGTCACTGGTTTTTTAGGACTGCATTGCGCTTACCATCAGGTGTAGTGCAGTCATTTTGCAGTGCTCGGATGAAAAAAAAATGTGGATATTAGGGATTAGCTAGTAAAATTTTTATTCCGTTTATTATAAATAATAAACTTAATTCGAAGATCACGCACGTCTTTGTGTTTAGTTTGTTTTACCTGCAGATTGTACTCCAGCTTTTATTATTCAAAAGATAACCTATCATTATATCTCGTAAATTCGTGCTTAGAAACGCCACATTTAACTACATGTTAAAACTACTGATTACCTTAATGTATTCTATTCTGTCCACTGCAATCTACATTGTATGTTATTCGTTCATATGTCACCTGACTAAATAAACCAAAAGCAAGAAGTGTTAAATTCAAATATATTGTTATTTTTGGGCAGTAAATCTTTTAGTCGCGACACCGCCCACCTTGTTTCGACGCTATTGTATCAACTGACAAAGGTGTTTTAAAACCAATAAACACAATGTATGCATTTTTAATTGGTGGTTACATTTTACAACTCGAAAACTATGTCATTTTGTGAAATACACATTTAATAATGAATAACGAATTTCCACAATAAATTGAATGCGCACTGCTTTATCGTTCGTGAAAACAATACAGATTCCGATAATAATACCAAATATATTGCAACAAAAGAAAGACTAACAAAAAGCATAATTAATATAGGGCGGGTATTGTTTGTCTCGTGATGTGATAAAATGAATTTATTACAACATAATGTCAGTCGATTAAGTGTCTGGCGCTGGTTTCCGATAGCCCCCAGGCTCATGGATATCTACTTAAAATTGAAATAAAATAAATACATATTATTTTTTTTAAAATAAAAACACATCTAAATATAAATATTAAATACACTAGTATAGTAGTAGCAGTTTAATAAATTACACAACAACTTCTGCTTATCGGGCTTCCGGTTATCTCACTCACCGTACGAAACGCAGCAGCAAGCCGCTACTTTACGTCGGTTTTCTGTGAGACAGTGGTAACGATCCGGTCGAGCCAGCCCATTCATGCTGTAGACAAAACTGTCTACAGCGTGGCTCTACCACTCAAAACTTAATAAATCTTATATTGCGAAGTTTTCTTTAGCTTATGTTTCCAAAAAAACCTTTTTGATAATAGTCACCTAGCTGCCTGTAATGATTCCAGGAATCCCGGTCATCGAGCACAGTAGTGGCGCTGGTGAACTTGACACGTGATTCCGCCGGGATGTACACCTGTGAGGTTTCAGGAGAAGCGCCTAAATTCACCACTGTCAGTAGCAACAAATATATTACAATGCATCGTAAGTAAAAAAGTGCCATCATCATTGTACAAAAACACAGAAGTTGTGGCGTAATAAGCATAAAGATTTATAAGGATATTTATTTATTTATATCGACAGCCTCCGTGGCGCAGCGGGTGAGTAGCCGGCTGTGAAACGAGAGGCCGAGGGTTCGATCCCCGCACAGAGACAAATGTTTGTGTGATCCACACATATTTGTCTCGGGGTCTGGGTGTTGTGAGACCGAAAGTCTCTCGTAGTTCCTGATACCCACGACACAAGACTCGTATCTTAGTGTGGGGTCAGGACTATGTATGTGACTGTTGGGTGTATTTATTATTATTTTATTATTTAAAGCATTTTCCCAAGAGGGGTTGTAAAAACTATAAGCCAAATCTTTATATAACTTGTGTTTAAATGCACGTTGTGACCCCACTGTGAGTGGGATATGGGCAAGTGGAAGAAGATTTAAAGCAATAGCTTTTTTTTCAAAACTGTTGTCCTTAAATATTTTTAGATCTAAACCAGGATATAATCGTATAAACCTAACTACGTTTGTCCCTCATTAGCAACTAGAAATTACGGGGGAGACTTTTTTAAATATTATGTTATTAACAACTGTTTTATTTACAAGCACTATATAACTATATATAGATATGGAAGGCAAGGTTGCGACTGATTAATCATCCATCGTCCAACCAAAACAAAGAAATGGTCTAGTTTGTTTGGGAGCTTAGGCTTCACGTGAAAAAAAACTTATCATGTATGAAATAAAACGCGAATTTTAGCGTTTTCCAAAAACAGACAAATACAGTCGACTCATTCAAATTTTGTATGGAATATTTACCGTCAGTAACACTACTCAATTGTATTGAAATCTCGAATGTTTTAAAGCCTAAACCTACCTATAGCGTGTAAGAATCTACTAAGTAAGAATTCTATAAAAAACAACTTTTAGTCAGAGGCTTTCGGTGAAGCCACTATAAACTAGTGTTCAAACTCAATTGAGTTCAATAAACATTATAATACGCTCGTTTATTTTTGGGGCCGATACAGTATTATAATATCTTAGTTCCAAACGCAACTTCAATTTACGTCAGGACCAAGCTATAATTTAAACATATGACTCCTCAGTACTTCCAGAAAAGGGGCCACACACAACTGGCCTCCAAGAAAAATACTTCTTAGACGACATAGTGTTATCTAACTGCACAACGGAGGCATCTCGACCAGAGGCTCATCTGAAGTGGCTGATAAACGGCCGACCGGCCCCTAAAGAGTTCCTCAGAGGCCCCTGGTATCGAGTGCCGATACGTCGACCTGATGCAGTAGAGACTACACTGCAGCTGAGGTTCACCGTCACTCCATCCGATTTCAAAGATGGATCGATGCGGCTTGAGGTTAGTTTAATAGGATACAATTTAACAATAGATTTTCATGAGAAGTAGACAAAGTTTATCGATAAGGACACAATTCGGAACACAACTGTAAAGACAATGGTGATATTGTTATAAGCCGTGGTCATATTGATTACAAGGTGGTAGGTCCCTCGTATGCGAGGCCGTTTGGGTTGGTACCACCGCTTTGTGTTTAAGGACTGTTGTGTTTCGGTTTGAAGGACATTGAAGCCAGTGAAATTACTGGATATTATGAGACTTAACATCATATGTCTCGGGGTGACGAGCGCAGTTCAGTGCCATGCAGTGCTATGTCATTCAAAGTTCTGTGTGGTGTTGCTTCTGTTTATGGGCAGGTGTGGCGCTTGCCATCAGGCGAGCTTGCCTTGTTCGTCTCGTCATTCAATCAAATAAAAAAAAAGCCACTAGCATAATTGACGTTTTGGGGTAGTTCCCAGAATAGATTGCATCGCGGACGAGCACGCACGTGTATACATCGAGCGTTAAGTTCCCGTTCGTTTCTAGTATTGCAGACTCCCTGGCATCAATAAGTCCGCATCGGATGCACCACTAGCCTATAAGTTTTTAGATGTGGTGCAAACTTTGTTACATGCACTGAGGGAAGAGTGTCTTTGCGTTTTGCACCTATCCGTGTTCGTTCGCCGTACGTGTAGTATCATTCACAATATTACGCACCGAAATGCACCTTAAAAATAACGGATTATTAATAATACATTGTCACTATTAAAATGTATTACGTACGTGTTCTTTGGAGTTATTGAAATATGATAATTTTATGGGATTATCATTTTAGTTGTACATTTCATTTTGGTATCACTTGAGTTAACATTTTGTAAACTATATTTGTGTTACGGATGAACTGTCACCGTCATCAAGGGTCCAATTTATTGAATGCTAATAAATATTCCATGTATTTTCAAAATATATTAAGTACACACTATTGTTTTTTCCTATCGAATCTTAAAAAGCCACTATAAATTAAAATCAATACCGTAAATATCGTATTTTTTCAGTGTCAAGCGACAATAGCGCCGCTTTATCAAAGAGAAACGAGCTCAATACACTATGTAGCACTGCCTTTCATGGACACTCCATCTCCTGTCTCCACGGATGATATAGGTAAAAGATAATAAATATAAATAGATAACGATCTATATTCAGTATACAATAGTTCATTCTTACTTAAATCTTTAGAATGGTTGCTTCTGACTGGGAGATTCCGCATGTTATGAATAAACACAATATACTATAACAAACTTTAAATAGTAGTGGTTCTAATAAAATCTTAATATATTATATACCCAACCATTTCATTTACCTGTTATACATTTTATGATTATGTATTGTTTCATTTTGTATTAAGACGAAAAAAGTAAAAACAAAATTGAACGGGTGTTGAATTAACAGTAAAAAATAAATGATTTTTTGTATGAATTAAGTAACAGTAACAAAAGCATATTACATTATATTTTTTACAGGTAGTGCTCTACAGCTACAACATTCGGTATCAACGCTTCTGGTGCCAATATTGCTACTAATAATAATAATATAAGAATAAACAAATAATTATTAATTGAACAAACGAACGCTAGCTTTGTTCGTAATATTCCGAGTTGTTTGTTACATTTTATGCGGTTCGTATTTCTGTTACGTCTAGACGAGAATTCACTGTGGAAGGCTTTAGGCACGCATGAATAATGTTTAGCACTTCACAGGAATTTTATGGTACCATTCACATATCGACGTTTTAAGAAAAATGACGTAACGAAACTAATATCTGGTATATTGTTCCGGTAAAAACTGCATTGTATACCACATGCCAGATGATCTCCGATTTCAACAGCGTTGAAAATAACAAAGACCACCAAACTTCTGAACACGGAAAAACAATGATAAAATATATGCATTTAATAACCATAATTTTAAGTACACTAAGCAATTTTGTAATTAACTAAAAAGAAGATTTATGCTTTTAAAATATTAATATCTTATGTTGCAAAGATTGCTCATGAGTCTGTTTGCCCCGGAGAAGCTAATTAGTAACTCATTCGTAATTGGAGCATATCTTAATATAGAAAAGTAATTTTCAGTAGAGACACTTTTTAAAATTAGTTTTGTTTGAGATTAGCTTCACCTAATTCACAGATCATGTGACGCATTAGAATCACCTATTGTATAGCAATAATGAAATTAGTTTATTAGTAAATAAATACTAGGCTAAATAAAACTGTAAAAAAATATATTACCTTTGTAAAAATAAAAGGGTAGTGATAGCAATGTATAAATACAGAGGTCCATACTGGTTATTGTGACTGCTCATTCACAGTTACAGCCCTCAACTGTGGAGGTGAATTGAAGCATTTATAACAAATATGGAAACAGAAAAACTCACGCAACTAAAACTATATTAAAGCTTTTTGTAATGCATTTGATATTTATGTATCTATCTAGAGTATGATTACACTTGTGTCATTGAGACGCACTGAGACTCCGCATCGTTTAACTGGGCCATTAGGCGGTTTTCAAATGTAAAGATCTAATGTTAAGAAGCGATCGGTTCTAACATCTCTAATATAACGAACATTCTCCCGTGTAATGTCACAACTCTCGTCCACATTAAATGTAGCACATACGTATGAGAGCAGCTGACTCTCGGTCCGTCCAAATGTCACAAAACGCACGTATGAGTGTATAGAATACTATTGTGATATAAATAAAAATAGAATTACATGTATTTACAATGTTTAATATGAATACAAAATTACATTATTTTAGTCATAATAGCATTTGTCAGTTATCGCTTTACTCATTTAGTTTAATATCCTGAACCTCTGGGACCGTTGGGAGCTCCACTAGGGTAACCCTCACCATTCGTGCTACCCCCACGACCGCCACCTTGTAAGCCGCTTTGACCTTGTGAACCTCCGGGGTATCCTCTCCCTCCTTGTGGCCCACCACTGGGATACCCTTGACTTCCACCGTTAAAGCTTTCTGAATTGCTTGATCCCGGATACCCTTGTCCTGATCCGTTGCCACCTCGTCCACCTTGGTTTCCTGGACGGCCACTGGGATATCCCATGTTCCCATCAGAATCAGCTTCGGTAAAGGAGCTTGCTTCTTGGTAACGGCTTGGTGATCCTGATTGACCGTGACTTGGTTCAAAGAAACCATGATCGCTGTCGCTTCCCCTTCCTCGTTGGCTTCCGCCAAAACCTGAAACGTGATACGTGTTATTGATTACTTACATTAAGGTAAAACACTGATATCAGATAATAATAATCATTATAGATTTACAACTAGCTTTTGCTCGCGGCTCCGCCCGCGGGAACATCATTTTCCCTGATAAAAGTAGCCTGTAACTGTCTCCAGGGTCCCATCTGTCTCTGTATATAAATTCATCAAAATCGGTTCAGTGATTTAGGCGTGAAACCGTAACAAACAAACTCAATTTCGCATTTACTTTCACCCCCTTTTTCATCCCTTATTAAATAACATTTCCAAAATTCCTGAAACACGTCCGAATTTCATGCTTGTACCCTTGATAGTTAGCGCTCGGCGATGATGAATCAGTCAGTCAGTCAGGACATGTTATTTTATAAGTATAGATGTAGGATTATAAATACAACAATATTTTATACCAGAGCCAAACCCAGATCCACCGCCGTGTCCACCACCTGAAATAATAAAGGTTTAAAATCTTATTGTCACAAGATTGGCCAAGTAGATTAAAGTTAGTTGAGTAGCGTAAGTAAAATAATAAGACGGCTTCCTATGGCAAAATCACCAAACCAAAACTTTGTCCGAATAAAGTAATTTTGCCCTTACTCCCAGTAGTACGTTATAGGCTTGGTAAGAGTCGGTCAATGATGACGCTTGAAAAATACAGTAATATAGAATCTATTAGTTCATGGCATCCAATAAGAACAAAATTAGGAAACTTTGATTTCTTTGAGTGTTTTTTGACTCTGACTCAGCACAGTAACTACACGACACCTGATGGTATGTCCATTGTAATCCAAGAGTGGCAACAAACGATGTATCTCATAGGTTGCCAGAATTATGATTTTGTATTCCATTGATATGTCTGTTATTCTTTCAACTCATTGAGCTGCACCACGATGTTATCACATTTTGTAGGCCAAACTGAATGAACGAACCCTCGTAACGTATCTGAGGCTTGTATCCATCCAGGCCGGCCTCGTACTCGACCACCTGCTTCCTGCCATCTGGCAGTACTACGTTATACTCCCCTGTGGCCTGGTCGCCATCACGTTGTTCTGAATGACCAAATTTAGTACCTGTCTGCGAGTCGTCCACCTCATAACTAAACTCGTATTTAGCTGGCTCCTGAAACATTAATATGACAACAACGGAATTTAAAACTGCTGATATTAAATTAAGTTTAACAATAACTTAAAAAAATCCAACTAGTCAGAATGATATGTAACATTGTAAAGTATTTTTTGGAGTCCAAGCCATTGAAATAAAATTATGATCTTTTAAGTTGCAGTTACAGCAATTTATTTTTAAATTACCATTTTAAGAACGTATTTGGCGTATTGAACGTATCACTAACACATACATATGAGTAACATTCAAAAATAAAGACGTAATAAGAAGCTCCGCTTCTTTTGAACCTGATTGAAAATATCAATAATTAAAATAAAGGTATACCAAAACTCTCTAACCCCACCATCAAGACTGGTAAATATTTTTTTTTATTAATATATTTATAGTATTAAAATAGATTATTTTCGAAAATCATCAATCTCTCGCAAAATAAGTAATTTTTATAGTTTTTATTCTAAATAAAAATATTTTTCTGTCATGATCTTACATTAGAATCTCCTCCATCATAGCTTGATACCTGTCCACCGCCATTTCCGTGTCCACCATTACCGCCATTACCTCCATTACTAAAGCTAGGCGTTACATAAGATGCCGAAGGTGATCCAAACCTTCCGCCGGTAGAGCCACCCTGACCATTCCCTTGGGTATAAGCACTTAAGCGTGCTTGATCCCCATTACCGCTCGACTGAAATCCTGTGGCTGGTGGCCCATAAGAGCTCTCAGGTCTTTGTCTAAACCCTTGTCCGCGAGGTCCAGAACCACCTGTAAAGAAAAATTTGTAAAAATATTTTCTAACGTATAAACGTCCACCGTCCACGGTGGCCAAAATTCCATGTCCAGATGTTACATACTTAGATCCAGCAGGACCCTACGCTGCTTAATCAGCGTAAATCACAATTAATTATAGATAGCTATATAAAGTCAGCACGGAAGCGAGAGTTGATCATGAGTGGTAGAGCCAGTGGTAGAGCACGCTGTAGACTGGCATGTCAACAGCAGGAGTGGGTCGACTGAACCGGACCGATACCACTGTCTCACAGAAAACCTAAGTAAAGTGGCAGCTTGCTGCTGCGTTTCCTTTGGTGAGCGAGATTTCACAAGTCCCAAATCCCACTCCTCTTCCTAATCCCTTAATTATCCTTTTCCCTTAAGATCGTCAAGGCATCCATGTTTGTTTGGGCACTGTGGATGTTTATGGGTGGTAAAAATCACTTACCATCAGGTGACCCACTTGCTCGTTTGCCTGCCTAATTAAACTTTTGCGTTATTGAATATGAAAATATTAACTAAATTTTACATTCATAATTATAACTTAATTATTTAAATTGACAATAGATTCATTTTCAGAAAATCAAAATGTAACTTTAACGAGTTTACGATAATAATATAAGGAAGAGCAATATTTTAATTTAATTTCCAATTAGTTTTTAATCCACTTTTAAATAACAAGAAAGTTAAATTGAATAATTGTTAAATTGCTTATCTTGCATCATTTATCTTATTTGAAAAGGGTGACCTACCTTCATTAGGTGCTCCATATTGCGAATTTGGTGCACTTGATTGACCTCCGAAGCCTTGCCGATTAGCTTTCTGGCCAAAACCTTGTGAGGAAGGCGAACCATATTGAGTATCTACCTGGCTTGACCGACCTCCTGGGGGTAAATAACTTTCTTGAGGGTCTTGTGACCCTCTAAACTGACCACCTCCAGGGCTTCCACCATTCTTGCCAGGTGGCCCGTACTGTGGCGACGGTCTGCCATTGCCATTTCTTGAAGGAGGTAGGTAGCTATTGACAGGAGGTTCACAAGTAACCAGTGTCCATGTCAAAACATTCAGACAAAGTATGAGCTGGAAATATAAATTAATGAATTTTGTAGAAGATACTTTAAGAGTTTTTAAAGATTTGACTTTTTTATTAAATCTGCAGCGTTTTCGCCAATTGAATTTAAAAATAAATTAATATTTTTTCCACTTCCGTAAATTTAACATGTGTTTGTCGACTTACAAAAATCATTTTCGCTGAATTTTGATAAATCACTACAACCGGTAACCTAAGATGCGCGGGAATACGTATTCCTTGAATGTATCGGTTTTGAATACATTAGATTTGAATACTGTGTGTTTATATACAAAGGATTGAGTCAGTGAGCGTGATATCAATAGTAAGGGAACATGTATGTCGTGGGTCTGTGTAGGTTCGTACTTCGTGCATCTGCTGAGACTAGGGTTGCCAGACGGAAATTTGAAAGCGAAATGCCTGATTTTTATAAGTAATTTTTTTGCCTGACGTTTGCCGTAAGGGCGCGCGCTTTTCTATAACATGTTTTGAATTCATTTGGTGAAATTAAATTGTGTTTTTTTCCCACAGAAGAGAATAAGTTCCTACAAATGTATTATGGGCCGGAGTCCCTCGGCCAGCTGATCCACTTGATTACTATCAAGCTCATTTTCCGTGAGTAGCTTCGTTTCGATGAGACGCCCAACAATTCCCTATGCGAAAATTCTCTATTGTGGTAGCTAACAGAGATAGCAAGGATAGAAAATTTCGATTTGATGATATTCAAAAATTTATTATTTTATTTGTAGGACAATATGACTGTTAAATTATATGAATATTAACTAAGTAAAAACAAAAAAATCAGCTGGTTAGTAATCATACCTATTGGAAGGAGGGGCTTCCAATAGGTATCTATAACGAGGTCATAATAAATGATTTGAATGAGCTGATTTTTTTGTTTTTACTTAGTTAATAGTCAGATCCTGATGTGTAGTAACCCTATCCGAGACAGTTACGCGGCCGTTTTACGATCCGGCTGTTTTTGTAAACTGCAATCATTGCCTTTGCTGTGCGGATAGGCTTTTAATTATTACGATAAATTATGACGTGTTTAATTACAACATAAAAATGTGGGACTACGACAAAACTAAGCTTTTTCTACCTGACCTGATATCGGCTACAATATTTTTCTGTTCTATTTTTAACAGACTTATTGTGTCCTGTTGCAAGGATAATATTATAATAGTTGACATCAAAAGTTCACAATTTGCCTTATATATTTACAGCAAACAAAACAGTCTACAGCAGTGTTTCCCAACGTGGGGCCCACGCCCCACAGGGGGGCAATATGATAGTTAAGGGGCATTTTAAAAATGGACTCGACACGACTATAACCATTTCGCTTTGGGTTATTTAAATGCAATGCCTAGATATCGGTGACAAATTTAACAAAAAAATGTTTAGGTGGGGCATGGCCTAAAAAAAGTTGGGAAACACTTGTCTACAGGGTAGCTTCTAACGTTTTAGCGATGTCTGAAATATGCTCAAAAACGAATGAATCTAGGATATTTGCTGATGATAGGATATTCATATCCACCCGGTTAGCGACCGCCTTACACATAGTGTTAAAACCTGCTATAGTGACCCACACACCTTGTGTGAATCGCGTTCCAGGATCAGCCAGTATATATCCGGTTCTCCCGAGGGGCTTGCGGGCGGGTATAAGGGGGGACATCCTTGTATCCTTATGCCTGCATCAGTCATCCTGCTGTCCCGTCGCAGGCCCCTCGATTTACTTCTTCCCTCTCCGGGATTTTTACAGAATTTTTACAGGCCGGCATGATTCTGGTGAAAAATTATGAAAACCGGTGCATACCTAAATGTCAAAAAAGGTGAAAAAAATGTGGGAGACTAATAAAGTCTTTCACCTTTATGGTTGACATTTTTAATTTCTATAGATATTAAATTAATAAAATACACCAAATTTGAACTAGTAATATTCTATCAAATAAATGAAGAATAATTAAAAGCGGATAATTTTGTAAAAAGTTATGCGTGGATAAACATACAAATATGATACGCGTCAAATAGAGAACCTTCTCGATTATGTTCATCCGTTAAAAATCCGCAATGGTATTCTCATATCACAAAACAAACACATAAATTACAAAATCATAGAAAGGCGACAAGAACTGTTTTAGTACCTAAGTTGCATCGTCCTTGTTTCAAATTTATTGCCACAACACAAACACGACTCCGAAAACGTGTCAGCGTTCATCAATTTATATAAATCAGTTCGTTTGCAAATCCTATTGAGAATCCGTGATGACGTGCGTGCATACGGTCGTGTCGTCCTCTAGTTAGCGAAGTCGTGCAAACGTTAGGTGTTGCAAGGGGCTTCAAGCCCTTATGCTTGAGAACTAACGTAATTTGCAATAATTATTATAAATACATATATATATATAAAGTCAATTAGAAAAAAAATAATAATTTAAGCCGACAAACACTTTCTTTCTAAAATTTAATTAAGGACGTCGATTCAACCAGCTTGCAAAAATAACCGTATTCAAATCGGTCCATTTAGGCGCTGCGATGCCACACGCTCGAACATACACATGCACAAACACGCAAATCATATGGGTATATCCTATAATAATTACCCCTTTTCTTTTTTCGATAGTTAAAAATCTATGTTAGACAGCGTCATGCCTGCTCCGATATTACATGCGCAAAGATTATCGTCATATAGGTGCTCAGCCATTGTAAGCTAAAAAAAGTTTAAAAATCTGTCAAATGCGAGTTCGGCTAGTACACCGAGAGTTCCGTACCCAAAGTTTTATTCATTTTCTTTTATTAGATGAGATATCTACTATAATAACACATATACTGTGAAAGCTTCGCCTTGTAGTTCAAAGATTGAGATACCTTTAAAGTACGACAAATAGAAGTAAACATAGGACAGACAGGGATAGTATAAAAGGGAAGTTTAAAAACCGACTTCAAATACATTTACTGTAAGTCGTTGAGTTTTCAGTTATTCCTTATTATAAAAATATGTTATAAAAATATAGGTTTAGCCTAGGTTCCTTTAGTAAGTGCTGTCAATACTGCTTATAAATTTTCACGCCATTTGATTTTATTCCTAGCTGCGGCCCTGGTTTTGCCTTTAATTATTTCTGGATGCTAAAACAAAGTAAAATAAGTCATTATTGAGAGATCTCGGAGAATGCTTTTAGTGTTACACTCCATTTTGTTAAGCCAGCTCAATTTTGATTTTAAAATGATTTTTTTTTCCTGAAAACCCTTTTTAATACAGATGAGAATCATCACTGCATATTAACATAAACTATAAGACTGTAGAGAAGGCCCGTGCCCAGCAGTGGGACATGTATTGTACAGGACTAGTAAAAACAAAAAAAAACAAATAAGACTGTAACTAACTAATGTTAGAGTGTTAAAGAACGGTTTCCAAAAAAATACTTAGAAATCTTTGAGGTAAACTCAATCGTTGTATAAAAATAGATGTGTATACTGTAGATTCATTACGGAACTTTCTGTCGAATCAGAGTTTATCTTTAACCAAAATAATCCTTGTGACGGAATTTAAATAATACCGTCGCGCTGCGTCTCAGTTACGCGGATTCTATAAGTTTAAAACTTTCTTTAAAATACAAATGCTTTTCAAATAATTACTAATCCAATTGTCAACAAGTATAACAAAAAAAAAATATTGATGGTAAGCGCCACACCTGCCCATAAACAGAAGCAACACCACACAGAACGTTGAATTACAAAGCACTGCATGACACTGAACTGCGATCGTCACCCTGAGACAGAGGATGTTATGTCCCATAATGTCCAGTAATTTCACTGGCTTCAATGTCCTTCAAACCGAAACACAACAGTGCTTACACACTGTTGCTTGACAGCAAAAATAGACAAAACGGTGGTACCAATCCAGACGGCCTCTCGCATATGAGGGACCTACCGCCTTGTGAATTGTATGACAGCCTCCGTGACGCAGTGGGCGAGTAGCCGGCTTTGAAGCGAGAGGCCGCGGGTTCGATCCTCGCACCGAGACAAATGTTCGTGTGATCCACAAATATTTGTTTCGGGGTCTGGGTGTTGTGATACCGAAAGTCTCTCGTAGTTCCTGATACCCACGACACAAGACTCGTATCTTACTGTGGGGTCAGAACTATGTGACTGTTCGGTGTATTTATTTATATAAAAAAAAATCGGTTACGTTCGCAATTTACGTTTCGATCAGTTTTCATTCGAACATAAAATATTTTTAAGAACCGAAGGTAGCATGCAAAATATGAATTTTAAATAACTGCGATATTTATAGGTCAAAGGCACTGTACAATATTTGATCAATGCATATCAATGAAGCATCGGGTTTATGATAAAGATTGGAAAAGCTTGAGGTTGCTATTTGCAAGCAGCATCCATCCATCTTAAATAGATTTTCCTGTATAAAATAATGAGCAAATCTGCATTGCTGTGCGGATAAAATGTGTTTTCTAAAAATTTACTGTATTTTTAAAAATTGAAGTCTTCTCGTGTGAGTGGATTTTATATAGCGGGGTTTTTTTTTTAATTATATTTATGTACTTATGTATACGTATATTTATATTAATTATAATGTATATGACGTTACTATTTTTGTATATTTAATTCATTATTATGAATGTAAGTATCCTTATATTATTTTTATGTATAATATTTATTTTTCTAACACGTTCTTTATTTTCGCACCTACTTTCTTCTCTCTCTGCACCACCTTAGGTTGACTGGCAGAGAATGCCTCCGGCATTAAGTCCGCCTATATTTATGTATGAAGTGTGGTAAATAAAATGAATAAAAGGGCAGAAAAGGCATCTGATGGTAAGTGATCATCGTCGCTTACACGTCCTACAATAGGTACCAGAGGGATAATCGCGTGGCTGGCAGTGCAGGTAAGAGTAGATTCTTTTTGAAAGTAGAAATAAGGTATAGGTAAGTGATATACTTTGATATCACTTATGTATCTGCAACTGAATCCTGAGGTAGTTGTAAGATGCAACTAAAGTATTCCAGGCGACCACATGACGCCTACGCTTTTATCTCCAAGGGGACAGGCAGAGGTGTAACTAGTGGACCAACTTTTTGGGTCATCACGTCCTGTACTCAAATCCCAGGTCAGAAAATTACAATTTGTGTTTGACTTTTTCGATTCGATAAAATCACAAATTAGTCCGGAATCGTAGATTACAATGGTATTGCGAAAGGCTCTCTCCTTTTAGCATCGTAGGACCGACATAAAGTGAGCGAATCATTACTGGTTCCACGGCTGTCTACCCCTTCGTGGATATAGGCGTCAGCTTATGTCTAGCATTTGAATCTGTTCCGCCATTACTAGACTGCCCAAGTCCCTTTACAAATGGGGACGTCGCGTCGTGTACGTTGCTTCGGGAAAGCCAAGTTTAGCACAATAATTTGTGTCAACAGTCCAAAGTGGATCAGCTGTACAGATTGGAGAGCAGCGGATCCAACGGCCGACGATCCTTTGACAATTGTTAACAGATGCACAAGTATACGAGTATGCACACTGCACGACCATTTTGAATCACGTTTGTCGACCAAGCTACGTTTACAAACTTATATACCTGATAATTTTAAGTTATAGAATGAAAAAAGGAAGAAAATGCATTACTGAGACTTATCTATTGTGGTTCAGGCTGTTAATGGTACAGTGATAATGGTTAATGAAATTAATTAATTGTTTAATCAGATATTGTGTCAGCAATAGCTCAGCGGGGAGTGGTACGGACTACTGAGACGAAAGCCGAGTGTTAGAAACCAGCCCCGAGAGCATGCACCTCAGATTTTTATAAATTACGTGTGTATTAATTGTGAATTATCGCTTGCTATAACGGTGAAGGAAACATCATGAAGAAACCTGCATACGTGTTTTATTCTTTACAGAAACACACATAGTTTTGACCCCACCGTAAAATGCAAGTCTTGTGTTTTGGTTGTGGGCTCCTTTTCCCGCACTTAGCCTGTAAAAATTCAGGCCATTGTGCGTGATATAAGTCTTGTGTCAGTATCAGGAATGATGAGAGACTTTCGGTCTTACAACACACAGGCCCGAAACAAATATTTGTGGATTACACAAACATTTGTCTCAGTGCGGGATCGAACCCGCGGTCTCATGTTTCACAGGTAACCCTACCTAGGCCAGCGTAGTAGACTAAGGTCATGAAATGTTCATGTACACATTTGAATGGTAAAAATATATGATACCAGTATGATACCATATTATGATAGACAGTATTGTCTACAGCATGAAAGGGCCGGCTCGACGGGGTTGTTTCCATTGTCTCACAGAAAACTGACGTTAATTTTGACGTAAGATGGCGTTTC
Organism: Amorpha juglandis; assembly: GCA_949126905.1. Classification (NCBI taxonomy): domain Eukaryota; kingdom Metazoa; phylum Arthropoda; class Insecta; order Lepidoptera; family Sphingidae; genus Amorpha; species Amorpha juglandis. Next base: position 13,110,257 of record OX421374.1, on the reverse strand, counting down.
GTATGGTGAGTGAGACATCTGGATGCTCTGACCAGTTCCCTTAACTATCCCTTTCCTACGCGTCCATGATTCTTCTGGTGTTGTGGACGTTCATGGGCGGTGCATCACTTACCACCAGGTGACCCACTTGCTCGGTCGCCTGTGCTATAAAAAGGAATGTACAGTACTACCATATAAATTACATAACCTATTGCAGTCCTATTAGAATTTGTACTTAATTTTCTCTTGAATGACCGGAACCGGATGGCCGGCTGTTGGTTACATATTCGTATAAATTCGTAAAAACCGAAGTTTACCGAAGTATAACTGTGTAGTTTACAATAACTCAGGGGCAATTTCTATAAAATACGCATACTTAAGGATTCAGTGAACTAACACCTATACTACATTTTCTTTATAAGATATGAGACGATTTTATGTAATGATGAAAAAAAACACAACTTATGACCCCGCTCTAAGTAGTGACGTGAAATCATATTATCACACGTCTTGCTTAAGACACATTTCATGTGAATTCTTATTTGCCCAAAAATAATACCGACTTCAATATACTTTTTTCGATTCAATTCCATTTGGGTAATACAACATTAATATATTAAAGATAGAAAATAGTGCCGTATGGAGAATAATACCACGGTATTTCCAACACTGCCAATCCACATTGGCTCCACGTCGATGATACGTTTAAAAATTAAAACCATATTCTTGTTTATATTCTTTACTTAATAACTTTTACAATAGATGAAATAGTAATACTACGTAATACAGGAAAAAGAGACGTAGAATCTGGCCAACCTTGCATGTTAGATTGGCAATTTTTTTTTTCTGAAACGTGACTTATTTTAAAACCGAGCTAAGCTGTAAGCTGAGTGTAAGACCGCCATCTTGGGTCAAAGTTGTATTTATTAACTCTGTCTCAAATTTTCCTCTAACTCATATTTGTATACAATAAATATACTTATTTTGTTAAGAAATGTTTATTATAAGGTATTGTATTAGTCCTCTATCAGATAAAATGCTAGCTTATTCTAACATAACTCAAAATGCAAAATACTGAAATTGCTTTTTATATAAATTATTCTGGTAGTATTTTTTATCATAATAACTACAATAAACACGTATTGATAAAGGTTAGATTATTCTATAGTCACTAATAATGTTCAGGACGATATTGTGTTTTCTGTTTAAAACTTGGAAGTCAAAATGGCGCTCAAACCATTTCTACTCATATCACTCAGGTTTATACTCAGTATTAAGTTCTATATCAAATCGCTACAAACACACGGTTTAATGATAAACTCGTAATATATGAACATCTCATTTATCCTTTGTGGTAAAGACTTACTATTTACATGATATTTACAAGTGCTGTTTCGTTGTGACTTTATCAAATAAGAACTATGTATCTACGTAATACAATAGGAGTCTTTAATATTACATGTATTAAAGAGACGTTAGATAGATCAGGGTCACCTTTGGAGAGAACTTCATAAAATCGTTCGGAACTAAATTTTTTTAACAGCATGCATATGATGCCTATTACTAAATAAACTAAGTAAATAAATACATTAGATCAATCGTTTTTGTTCCTACTTTACAATTTAACAAATAAAATGTCAAGAAATATGGATACAATAATGTGCCAAAATTAAGGGATTAAAAACTAAGTGTAAATGTAGATGAAATACAAAATTATTTATATTTTTTCTTCATAACGCCGTGACTAAGTTATAAAAACAAGTGAACCATCTTACTTCAAAATAATTCATTAATACTGCTCCAGTTTCATCCCCTACAAAATGTTATCTATCACAATTATGTTAGACTAATACACAACATTAATTTACAATATTAAATCCCTAATAAACTTAATTAACAACTTTCTTACATTAAATAAGGAAATCGAAATTCTACTACTATCACAGTTCTACGTAATTTAAATAAAGTATTATTCGAGTGAAATATATATTCATGTATTTATGTTTCTTATATTATTAGTATTTTTTTAATATACTATAGATATATGTATAACAGTACCACTGTATTTTTGTGTAGGTACCATTCTATACCGCTGCACAACTCAGGTTGACTGGTAGAAAATGCCTCTGGCATTAAGTCCGCCTGCACATTACTTTTATACAAAATGTAAATACATAAATACAAATTCGCTAAAGTAAAGTCGCATTTTTTTAAATAGGTATGTGATCACAGCTAAAGTATCATTTAAAAACTAAAATTTATCATAAAATATTTGTGCTAACAAAAATAGGTAAGGTTTTGGGCACTAAATATAGTATACTTCTATAAAATCGTTATATAAAATAGCCATCACATAAAAAATATGGCATCGATGAAATATCGTAAAAAAGAAAAAAGAGTTGTTAAAAGCAACTTTCAAAGGTTTATCTCAACCACTTCTTTATACCTTGTTTTTATTAATTTATGTAATTATTTTATTACATCACTTCCTGACTACTTAAACCGATAGATGACCTTACCAGTTTGTGTAATTTAAATCGAATTACCTTTGCCCGTAGCCTCACAAAACATCTATATATACCAAAAAAATCTGTTAAAAAATCAGATAAATTAACAACGCAAAAGAGCGTCACAGGATTTAGGTGTTTAATACTAAACAATAGAACCTAGAATACTGTTTGCACGGTTTGCATTTGTACCGCTTCCTTCTTCTTGCCGCGGAAGTGTTGCTCGATCTCCGCCAACGACTTGCCTTTTGTCTCGGGAACCAGGAACAAAACAAAAAAGAACGCAATCACGCAAAAACACGCGTACATCCAAAATGTTCCGGCAGATGTCAGCACAGCCTGCAAATGAAATATAATTTAAATTCATTTAAAATATTATTATACAAAACAGTCACAACATACAGACTGCGACTGAGACTAGGCTTCTAAAGGTAGGCAGGAAGGTACTCGAAACTAGCGGTCCTTTGAAACGGCACAAATATTTCTTTTGCCGATGTTTTATTATCAACTAGCTTTTGCTCGCGGCTCCGCCTGCGTGATCTGCTTTTTCCGGGATAAAAAGTAGCCTATGTCTTATTCTGATGTATAAGCTATATTATTGTAAAGTTTTATTAAAATCCATTCAGTAGTTTTTACGTGAAAGAGTAACAAACATACATCCATCCATACTTACAAACTTTCGCGTTTATAATATTAGTAGGATCATTAAAGTCATAAAGTGTATTTTAATGCGTTTATACTCAAAATGATTCCTCAAAAAAATGTTGCAATTTTGTTATTTTTACATACGGCTACAAGTACTGGGTAGCTGTGCTACACCGACGACAATATTGCTGAAATATTTTTCCTGTTTTTTATTTAATTAAATTCCGACAGTGATATTCATTTTAAAAATCACACCCAAAGTTTCTAAACCAAATGTGCATTTTTACTGGCGAAACAAAGATCCTCGTGTATTTTTAAGCTATGGAAATCCACCGATTTAGCAAAATACATGAGATAAAATGAAAGGAATTCAGTTTCAATTTATTCAGGAAACGTAATCAACGCGTACTGATGACATGAAATAAGACTGTAGCCTGATATAAGTAGTGTTTTAGAAATAGAGCCAGTATGTAATATTAATCTACAAAGTTAATTCCTTTTCTATTTATTTTCTTTATTTTCCTTTTGTATTTCTTTAACATTTAATTATTTTTTCATAATGGAATCCGTCTTATTTATTTATTTTATAACTTTTATACACCCACATTGTCGTCTCTACATCACCCGTAGTGGTCTAAGATCCCGCGGAACATTGACCTTCACCCATCTGTTTACCGGATGAAACATATATTTTCGGGTATAAAACGTGTTGCTGATCACATTCCAATAGGGTTGCCTAAAAGAATATGGTCAAGGATATGATTAATTAAAATTTGAAAAATATATTTTTTTTTATAATTTCACTGATCTGTTTACCAAAAAAATGAACCTTCAATGAAAAGTGTACAATGTATACTACCTGAAAAAGCTAGGTTGCCTACCTTTTTCTGGGCACTACTACCGGGTTGCCGTGTGCAAAGAGGTAACAAAAAAGTGGTAATTGCGCTCATCTGCTTTCCGCTTCAAAAGTATATTAAAATGAAGGAAATTTCATTGCGAATTCAGTAATATAGGGTTGCCTATGAAAATTTGTTCATGGATAAGGGTTGCCTGGCTTTGAAATCCGAAAATCGGAGCAAGTTAGAGATGAGTTTGTTTCGCCAGGTCTTCTCAGGAAGGGCCGCCTTTGGATCTGGTGGTAGTCTTAAAACAACAATCTGGAGATACACATGATACGTATTAATCTGCCTTATAACTAACTAGCTTTTGCTCGCGGCTCCGCCCGCGTGAACAGCATTTTGCGGGATAAAAGTAGCCTGTAACCGTCTCCAGGGTCCCATCTGTCTCTGTAGATAAATTCATCAAAATCGGTTCAGTGATTTAGGCCTGAAATCGTAACAAACAAACTCACTTTCGCATTTACTTTCATCCCTTATTAAATAAAATTTCCAAAATTCCTGAAACACGTATTTATTTGTTTTACGTCAATGACCGAAATACAAAATTTTGTTTATGTAACTTTCAAAATGACGGACTTTCATACATATTATCATCCCCTATTTAGACCCCTTCGGGGTGGAATTTTCTAAAATCCTTTCTTAGTGAGTGCCTACATAACAAAATGAATATATAGTCCGAATTTCATGCTTGTAGCCTTGATAGTTTGCGCTCGGCGATGATGAATCAGTCAGTCAGTCAGGACATGTTATTTTATAAGTATAGATGTACTATGCATGCGCACTCTCTTCCATTGTACAGATTCATAGCACGCATCTAATGAACTGCGTCCTCCTCTATTGCATCACATAGTACGCGCAATGCTTCTCTCTCTTTCATGAAATGAAATGAATTCGTTTATTAAGCATGTAGGCAATTGAAATAGCGCTTATGACAAGTCAGTACAAAAGTAAAAGAAACTTATATGGGTGATTATACAAAAGTTGGGTAACTTTTGAGGATATTTTGTTTACTATAGTTATTAAATCAAATTATTACAAATTCGGGTCTATATGATGGCTAATCTAATGATTATATTGTTCCAAATCGGGCCAGTCACTTTTCGGCTTCTCTCTTTTTTTTAATATTTCTTCCCTAGTCAAATTGTTTTTAGCGTGCCGCATGATGTTTTTAACTGAAATATAAAATAGAAATGCTTACACACGGTAGCAATTACGATAAAAGTGCTCTAAAACAAAAAAAAAACATCAGTACCTGACAACGGACTGACGCCAACGGATTGACGAAATAGACATAATTTGAGGTTATAATCAAAACTAATGTTTTTTTGGTAATTTCGAATATCAACAAACTACATTTTAACAAATCGTCGATGAAGTACCAATACCTCCTAAGTGTTGAGAATCTAATTTTACACCAGACTCTTTAGAATAAGGTTTTATTTTACAAAAAATGTTTAAAATAAGGTTTTATTAATTTTGATCAACTATTGATAGTAAATAGTTTCCAATACATTACCTTTTTATTAGTTACTAAGGGATGTGGTTTAAGTTTACGTCTATTGTAATAAAAAAGTAATTTTGGACTAAATTGTCAGTTAGGAGGTATTGGTACTTCATCGACGAAATCATAGTTAACTATGTATAAATGAAAATAAACCTCAGATTAACAAGAAAATAACGACTCACCATGGGACTGAAATTTTGACTGGCTTCGCACGTGTATAGACGACAAACACAACCCAAACACTGGTACTATTATGGCGGCCGTCAAATTGTGCGGTCCGCAACTAACTTCATTACCAACATTAAAACTTAAACAGGGATTTGACCTTGACTCGGTGATATTCTCGGCGAATTTTAAATTTAAAGAACACACAACGGACTGACGAAAGAAACTAAACACAAAGTTTCTTATTTTTTATTAAATAAAATGGAGAACATTGCATTATGAAAGTTGTAGTATATAATACTATGTACATCACAGATTGTAGTAAATTAGTAAGTTTTCCTAAATCAATGATAATGTTTAATGGATAGTCACTTGATTGTTGGTTTTCGGGATTGTGACATGCCAACGGACTGACGTTTTGAGTATTAATTTTGTTTTTTTATTAACTTGTATTTAAAATAAAGAAGTGAAATTGGGTGACCAAATAAAGGACTTTTCATTGTTTTAAAATAAATTGTTATTTCAATACAATATAATAAGACTTTGTATATATTGGCTGGTGACATTGAGTTACCCAATTTTTGTAGAATCACCCATATATAGAAATCAGTATCAACTAATGTATACATACATACATAGCATCTTCAAAATACACACGGCAATTACACTAAATCTATTTATTATTATTATTTTTCCATATTTTTACTATGGAATAGTCCAGAATCGTTATATATTGGGGAGGGTCGTCGATATGGACTATAGGCATTATCGAAACGGCACGTGTTTTAAAACTACCACCGGATCCAAAAAAGACCCCTCTTGAGCAGACCCGGCGAAACAAACTCAAGTGGGCTTCCTTTACCCCTGGATGCAACGCGGCGCGACCCAGCCCTGAGATGATCCAGCTAGACAAATTCAGTGGGCTTGTTTTTGGTCCGGTCTTTCAATCCAAATTATTTGCGGAAATACAAAGCCTTTTATATATATAATCTATACTTATAAAATAACATGTCCTGACTGACTGACTGATTCATCATCGCCGAGCGCAAACTATCAAGGCTACAAGCATGAAATTCGGACTATATATTCATTTTGTTATGTAGGCATCCACTAAGAAAGGATTTTAGAAAATTCCACCCCGAAGGGGTCTAAATAGGGGATGATAATATGTATGAAAGTCCGTCATTTTGAAAGTTACATAAACAAAATTTTGTATTTCGGTCATTGACGTAAAACAAATAAATACGTGTTTCAGGAATTTTGGAAATTTTATTTAATAAGGGATGAAAGTAAATGCGAAAGTGAGTTTTAGTGCGAGAGAGAGTTCATAGGCAACCCTATATTACTGAATTCGCAATGAAATTTCCTTCATTTTAATATACTTTTGAAGCGGAAAGCAGATGAGCGCAATTACCACTTTTTTGTTACCTCTTTGCACACGGCAACCCGGTAGTAGTGCCCAGAAAAAGGTAGGCAACCTAGCTTTTTCAGGTAGTATACATTGTACACTTTTCATTGAAGGTTCATTTTTTTGGTAAACAGATCAGTGAAATTATAAAAAAAAAAATATTTTTCAAATTTTAATTAATCATATCCTTGACCATATTCTTTTAGGCAACCCTATTGGAATGTGATCAGCAACACATTTTATACCCGAAAATATATGTTTCATCCGGTAAACAGATGGGTGAAGGTCGATGTTAGGTGGGATCTCCTACTATAGGTTGACTGTTAAAGAATGCTAGTGGCATTAAGGCCGCCTTTATACATGTTTTGTATATAAGGATTAAATAAATAAATCCGTTGCCAGTCTCGCTGAAAATTTTACTCCATTTTAATTTTTATAAAAATGTTTATCCTGTATAAAACTTATTTTATTCTGAGTTATCTAAATAAATTATTATTTCTTTCTAATTTGCTTAATTATTACATTACCTTTGTGTGTTAATTTTATTTATATTATGCTTAAAATTACCATGATATAACAAAACTCCTGATAGAATCACATACCTCAAGTGCATGATAGGACTTGATCACGGAGAACATGGACAACAAGTTGACAGCGCTCGCCATGGCTGACAGTTGTGATCGGTAATGAGTAGGGAATAATTCTCCGAGCAGCAAGAATGGCAAACCTCCGAACCCAAGTGAGAACCCAATCATAAACACGACTAAACTACCGATGGGCAGGTACCTGATAAAAAAAGATTTTGGATAAATTTGCATCAAAATATATGTAACAAACATACTTCTAATCAGAGTCATCATATCAGAGTCGGTCTGGATAAGTATTATCGCTTTTTCTATGTCTCTGTGTTCCGTTCATTTTTTAAAGATATTGAAAGTAGTAACGTTTCTGGGCTTTATGAGTCTTTACTTATTGTCTCAGAGGGACGTGTGCAGTGCAGTCGTACTACTGCATTACTTTATAATTCAAAGTTCTGAGTGGTATTGCTACTGTTTGTGGGCATAAGCGGTGTTTAACATCAAGCGAGCAACCTGCTCGTCAATTCATTTTATAGCATAGGCGGGCATACGAGCAAGTGGGTCACCTGATGGTAAGTGATCTCCACCGGCCATATACGCCCACAATACCAGAAGAATCATGGGCGTGTTGCGAACCTTAAAGAGATAATTAGGGATTGGGAAAGAGAGGAAGATTTGGGCCTCCGGATATCTCACTCACCATACGAAAAGCAGCAACGAGCCGCTACTTTACGTTGGTTTACTGTGAGACAGTGATAACGATCCGGTCGAGCGGCCAATTCATGCTGCAGACAAAACTGTCTACAGCGTGGCTCCACCACTCATATTATACAAGGCTTCTATTATACATACCCGAGCCAAGATTGCTCCTCAAATTCAAAGTAAAACGCGGCCCCCATCGATGCCATAGATACAGCCATGATAGCAGCTGATACCAGAAGTAAGGGCCTACGACCTGCGCGGTCCACCAACATAGTGCTTACACCATTACTTAACAACTGCACCAAACCTATAATAATCGTGGATGTCATGGCGTCTAATGTGCTTCCTAAAAAAGAGAATAAAAATAATATAGATAAACTGTCCAAACTCCCGACGACAATTAGAAAAAACACCTGTAAATTTTAAACGGCTGTACAGGTTTTCTTCAATATAACTAACAATAATAACTATATTCAAATTTGTGAATTTGTTTAAGCTCGTTTAGAGGTCTTTGAAAACTAAACAAACCTGCACTCTGGAAGATTTCAACAGTGAAAAATATGACAGCATCAATGCCACTAAACTGTTGGAAGAAAAGCAGAGCGAATCCGATGACGAGAGGCTTGATCACTACTGATGAGAAGAACACCTTACGCGTGAATAAACTTGGTAGGTTTTCAGGATCTGGAACCTTTCTGCAAAAGAAAAAGGACTTTGAGGATCACTCCAGTATTTAAAAAATGTACACCCAAACAGATCATAATTAAATTTTGAGTGGTAGAGCCACGCTGTACACAGTTTTGTCGACAGCATGAATGGGCTGGCTCGACCGTTACCACCGTTTCACAGAAAACCGACGTAAAGTAGCGGCTTGCTGCTGCGTTTCGTACAGTGAATGAGATATCCGGAAGCCCAAATCCCCTCCCCTTCTCAATTCCTAATTATTATATAATTATTATCCCTTTCCTTTAAGATGGGCAACACGCCCATTACTCTTCTGGTGGTGGGCGTACATGGGCAGTGGAGATCACTTACCATCAGGTGACCCACTTACTCGTTTGCCGGCCTATGCTATAAAAAAAAACCACAAAATCATTTTAACAATACCCGATATTTCAAATTTACTTCTTTTAGTTCATTATGAAACAGAACAGCGTTGATAATACACAATAATATTATGTTTACATTTTAGGAACATAAAATTAAATTAAACCTGATGTCATTCAAAATAGAACAAGCTGGATCAAATATTATATTACTATTCGATAAGCCAGACCCAATTGCAGGAAGCGCACGGTAATTAATTTAACACCGTATTATGAGGTTTATGGCACCTCAGACCATTTTGATAAAATAATTACTATTCCTAATATTTGTCATAACGGAGTCATCGTCCTAGTAACTTCTTATTTTTGGCAGTAATCAGTAATGTCGAGAGATTTTACTACATTTGTGTTCGCTATGGACATAAAACCACTGCTGAAATTTGAGTGGACTCATTTTACCTCTACATAAACTCCGAGATACAAACGTGTATTATTTTTTTATTTCTTGTTATAATAGTTTATGTTGATTGTGACAAAATATTTTCTTCGCAAGTTCAATTGTTTACTTCTAACTCAAGTCACTTTAAAAGTATTAGCCAATTGATTTAAATATTCTTTAACCCCCATTTAGAAGGAGAGGATTTTTCTTACGATGTAACGATTTATTTTCAAAATATATGATGCAGGCTCGGAAAAGTTTTTTTTTATGGCATAGGCCGGCAAATGAGCAAGTGGGTCACCTGATGGTAAGTGATCTCCACCGCCCATGTACGCCCACAATACCAAAAGAATCATGGACGCGATGCCTTCAAGGAAAGGGATAATTAGGGATTGGGAAGAAGAGGGGGATTTGAGCCTCCGGATATCTCACTCACCGTACGAAACGCAGCAGCAAGCCGCTACTTTACGTCGGTTTTCTGTGAGACAGTGGTAACGACTCGGTCGAGCCGGCCCATTCATGCTGTAGACAAAACTGTCTACAGCATGGCTCTCGTGAAGTGTTTTTTTATATTCTCGTCTATGTCATGCGTTACACTCCTTCCTTCTACATATGTCTTTAAGACCCACTCACTCATTGTTATGTTCCTTAACAGTTGCAGTAGCCCGTGGAGACAGATGCAACCATTTGATCGAGGCAGCCGCGTCTCCTCCACGGGCTTCCAACCATACTGGTGATTCAGGTAGAGGAAGCAGTACAGCAAATAAAGCCACTGGGAAAAGAAAATATTTCAGACTAATTAATTAAATTATGTACCAAACCTTGCGAATTTCAAAAGCAACGACAAAACTCGTGAAAATTAAATAGATAAAGATAATATACTGAAACTGAATCCTAAAAATGCTGCAATATTTACTTATTCATATTACCAGTGACATTACTACAATTCAAGTTATAGTTAAAATCATTTTGCAAGTAAAAAAACTTATAAATAAGGGCATACTCAAATCGGAAGTTCTGTAAACAAATTTTAAGTATTACCGCAAAAGATTGCGGAGAAAAAGGCAAGGTAGCGCCAATACAGCCAGTTGCCGGCGATGTAAGATAACAGGATCCCTAGGGACATGGAGAGCGTGGGCAGCGAGCCGAGCCGGCCGCGGATCTCCGGGTCGCAGCACTCACTCACCTGAAACATAGAATCACCTCTGCGTCAAAACCCCCAATATCATTTAAAAAGATCTATAATCTTATATATTTACGGCACAGACCGGCGAACGGCCAAGTCACCTGGTTGTAAGTGACCTCTACCGCTCTTGATCACCCACAATACGGAGTAATCATGCATATTATGTTTGAAGGGAATGGGATGTAGAAAGGGAAAATCAAAATAATATAAACGGACGTATCGTTTTTTTTTTTGTGGTTTCGCTTGCTGTAATCCTGACGAGAGTCGGCTGTATACAGCTTCACCGGACTTTCGGCTGAGCGCTTTAGGCGCTCTCAACCCTTGACCAAGTGACCACGCTGAGGGCACCCCCTTTGGGGTACGGACCTCGGCTCAGGACGGCCACTGGGGGAGACGTATCGTTTCCGATGGACCTTACTTATGAACTTTTTTAAGCACTGTTTAGTTAAACACTGTTTTCGTCTCTTTCTAACCACTTTAAATCGCGTTGACAGATAAAGACGAAAGAGTATTTAACAAATCAATGCTAAGTAACATTTATAAGAAACGCCGTAAGTAAGCTTGCATTTTTACATCTCCAAGTAAACATAGACCTTAGTGGCCGATACAATTGTTCAGACTGACACCCAGAAACGGTCTTGACGGATAAATAGGCAGACAACAACATAATCCTATAAGATCACAGTTCTTTCCTAATCGCATTATGTACAATTGATTAGAAATAATTGATCTACCAGCTCAGTGCCACAAAGAGACATATAATTATTATTAAGACATACTAGTATTGTTTAACTGTCACAGACCCGTTGTTTAATCTTGGAGATAAGGTAGTCAATTAATTAACTGAATGTTAATAATGAATGTTATCAAATTGTTTATTGTGACATACGGACAGATATAGTATTATCTTTATTTATTTTATTCATATAACGAAAGGACATAACGAGCAGATTACTCGGCTTATGGAAAACGCTTGTCCTTAAACAGTAGCAATACCACTAAAAACCTAGAGTTTTAAGTGCTCGAGCCACGCTATAGACAATTTTGCCTACAGAATGGATGGCCGGCTCGACCGGGTTTTTAGCACTGTCTCCCAAAAAAACGTCGTAAAGTAACAGTTTATTGCAACACATTCATGACTTTTCTGGTATTGTAGGCGATCGTGAGTGGTGAAAAAAGCTTACCTACAATAAGGTTACCCACTTACTCAGTTACTTTCCTTTGCGATTAAAAAAGCATGAAAGGTCTTCCATCCAGGCTATGGTCATTTATGCTCAATAATATCCAAATTCACAAACTCAGAATGATCTAAACATTCACATTTTTATTAGTAGTAAGATTATTATACACGTATGAGTCATCTACACCCTCCGTCCCGTAGGGAGTAGAGTGCAACAAAATGATAAAAACAATCCTCTTGTGCCTGAGTGTATTTTTAAACAATCAAGTATGTGGGGACTGACGTATGTGCTAAAAAGATTATCGGTATCCTGTCTAATGGAATGATTGGTCTTCTATGGATATAATGATGACTGCGTTTGTATTTTGTGGTTAACGGGGGGCACATTGGGTCATAAATAATCATAAGTGTAAAACCACATTGGTCTAGTGTCAGCGTACTAAGGCTGAGAACCGCGAAGTCCTGGGTTCAATTCTCAGGTCGAGTGATCACAATTTTTGTTTGACCTTTTAAGTCACAAAAGTAACAATAACATTTTTTGTAAAATACCCATCAGTGACACACATGGCCCTGACCACACAGTAAGAAATGAGTCTTGTGTCGTGGATAACAAGAACTACGAGAGACCTTCGGTCTCACAACACCCAAACCGGAAACACATATCTGTGGATCAGACAAATATTTGTCTCGGTATGCGGATCGAACCCACGGCCTCACGTTTCACAGTCAGCTACTCTGCCACTCCGGCACGTAGGCTGATATATAAAGATACTTACAAGAAACGAAATAATCCGACACCGAAACAATTTCACGGGTTACTATAATACGTATTTCAACTCGAGTAAACGCTACTTAACCAGAAATACTTTAATTTCCAATATTAAAAAATCATTCAGCATATTAAAATAAGGCAATGGAAAAGGAAAGAACATAGCGCAAATTCGAACCTGCATATGACATTTCCTTAAAATTATTAATAGACCCAACTTACATAGACTTGGGCGGGCGCCAGAGCGAAGCCGACGCAGAGGCCGGACATCATTCGGCCTAGTAGAATGAGAGGGAAGAATTTAGCGAAGCCCAGAATTAACCAGGACGCTACCCACAGGGGCGCAGTCAGCTGCAGTGTCCGCCGACGACCTGCTCTTTGCATGAGGACTCCCGATGCCATGCTGCCTATGAACGCACCTAAAGGTGGTATCGCACCTGTCAACACAAAATTATAAATTAGATTTGCTGGTGGGAGGATACTTGTATCCGACAGGATAGCGACCACCGTACACTGGTGTTAAAACCTGCCATGATTGATTGCCGGCATGATTTTGGTGACCACCAACAAATCTTTGTTTGTCGGTGGTTGCTGGTTTTTGGACTGATTACTCTTACCATCAGGTGTAGTGTAGTCACTTTGCCGTGCTCGGATAAAAAAAAATCGGCAAATTCATTTTTTTTATAACATAGGCCGGCAAACGAGTAAGTGGGTCACCTGATGGTAAGTGCTCTCCACCGCCCATGTAAGTCCACTATACCAGAAGAATTATGGGCGCGTTGCCGATCTTAATGGAAGAGTATAATTAAATCTACGAACATCAAACAAAATTAAATAAGTTCTGCACAGTTGTGATTTGAGCATTGCTATAATATTGTGTCAGGTGTGTTTGTATGGATAGACATAATAACTGTGTAGTTTGAGTGTCAATAAGTATAGGCAGATACAGGTTATTTAATAACTATTCTCTGGTATAGGTCATCAAATTTGCATGCACTGGGATACAAGGATGTACCCCAATACTCGCCCCAACCAATCATCAAGTCCTATCGCAAGCCCCTAAGGAGAACTGGATATACACTAGCTGATCCTGGAACGCGAGTCACACAAGGTGTGTGGATCACTATGACAGGTTTTAATACCATGGTTACAGTGGTCGCTAACTGGTCGGATAATAATCCTACCACCAGCAGACTAAAATGGACTGGTGAAATGAAAAATGTAAATGGTCCCTTAAGCTTTATAAAATTGTCACGTTTAAATAGACAAGTGCTAACAATATGGACATAATATCACTTGTTTTCAATTATTTACATTGTAATGAAATAATAAAAATGAAAAAATGAAATAATAAAGAAAATCGGACCGCTTGGATTTCATATTAGCATCGTCGCATATCAATGTCAAGTGCTGTGTTCCATAAGCAAATATATACTTAGATTAGGCTACATTGTAACTATATATGATTCTAATATCTTTCGCTAATATGAACGATCAAGATTTAAGTTGCCGTTCGTTTAATAGGACCGTACTGAAGCTGAGAAATCGGTGGGGGCCGGGATTCTTAGACCAGGTCGGGCAAGCGTAATTTGTATTTGGGTTACGATTTCACGAAAAATCACGCATGAGTTTTTTTTTTTACTAGCCCTGTATTATATACGTCCCACTGCTGGGCACGGACCTCCTCTACTGAATGAGAGGGATTAGGCCTTAGTCCACCACGCTGGCTTAATACGGGTTGGCAGACTTCACATACCTTCGAAAAATCTTATCAAGTTCTCAGGTATGCAGATTTCCTCACAATGTTTCCTTCACCGTTAAAGCAAGCGATAATTAACAATTAATATACACATAACTTAGAAAAGTCAGTGGTGTATGCTCTTGGGGCTGGTTTCGAACCTGCGACTTTCGTCTCGACAGTCCATACCACTCTCCGCTGAGCTATCGCTGCTATGAGCATGCATGAGTTGCCCGGTGAAATTTATTCCCAATTTTAATACAAGGGACATGGTAATACTTACCTATCCATGATTTTTGTTCACTATGTTGGATAATGTGAGGATCTGTGGCCTCGATCGATGGTATGGCTGAAGCGGAGTAACCTCTCACCAAACCGATGATTAAGAACGATAGCGACGCGCCGAACGTCAGCCATAGCTGGAACAAAATAAAAACGATTAAAAAAGTTCGGAAGGTAGTTATGCACCCCGCTCCCGCTCATGACATTATAACCGCATGCTAATGTGTTGTAACCTTATTTACTATAGGAAGGACATTATAATTGCTGACGCAAGTACTCAGATGTAATTCTATCTATTTGTAATATGATATTCTTGTTTTGTCTAAAGCTCTTAATATCAAATTATGTTGACCATAAAAAGTGCTAGCCTGGTGTCTAGACGGTGATCTTGTTATGATCATAATGCGTAGATCTAAGCATTCATTGTCAACAGATGAACAGGTATAAATAAGGAAATTTGTCAATTATAATTCAGTTCGCAATAAAGCTTCATTGTGAAGACTTGTCTTTTTTAAAAAACCTCCGGGCGCTCCCGCGCAACTTATCTAGGTATCGATCGGTATACAAAAGGCAGTATTGTGGAAACACGACACGCATTATGAGAAGGGACCTCTATGATCCTTACCATCCCTGGTTTGAGTTGGGGTCTAGGTTTCAATGAGGTGGCATTTTATAATTGTTATGTGTTGTTAATTTTCAATTTTGTGTACTTATAAATAAAAAAACTATATAGTACTACAAAATAATCAATTTTAAGTCTGTTATTGGTAGAAACTACAGATCTTTTCTACTGAAAAGGGGTTAGGCTTTAGTCAACCACGCTGGCCTTATATTGATTATTTTTATTTTAAGACTAGCTTTTGCTCGCGGCTCGGCCCGCGTGAATAGCATTTTCCGGGATAAAAGTAGCCTGTAACCGTCTCCAGGGTCCCATCTGTCTCTGTAGATAAATTCATCAAAATCGGTTTAGTGATTTAGGCGTGAAAGCGTAACAAACAAACTTACTTTCGCATTTTCTTTCAGTCCGTTTTTCATCCCGTTTTCCCTTATTAAATAACATTTCCAAAATTTCTGAAACTCGTATTTATTTGTTTTACGTCAATAACTGAAATACATAATTTTGTTTATGTAACTTTTTTTCTGTATTGATATCTTTTATGTTTTTAAAAAAAAATCCTAAAGAAACCGAAACGAAATGAAAAGAAACAACTAAATCGGTCTACATTTGGCGGAGCTATCCGTGAACATACATGAAAAATATATGTACAAACGAATTAATATCCCTCCCGGATCATTTCCGTCGGTTAAAAATAATATAAATAAAACTGATGTCGCGAGTTCAACCCCGACCTCCAGGGCATAGACCTCTGACTTTATTCATTGGCAATTTATCGCTCGAGTCAACGGTTAAGGAAAACAGCGCAAGGAAACCTGAGAGTTCCGCAAAAATATTTCATAGATATGCGAACTTTACGCGATAGCCCAGCTGGGAATGGACTGTTGAGACGAAAGTCGCAGGTTCGAAACCAGCTCCGACAGCACACACCACTGATTTTTCTAAGTTACGTGTATATTAATTGTTGATTATCGCTTGCTTTAACGGTGAAGGAAACATCGTGAGGAAACCTGCATACCAGAGAACTCGATAAGATTTTTTGAAGGTATGTGAAGTCTGCCAACCCGCATTAGGCCAGCGTGGCAGACCAGGTAACATGCAGGTGAAACCGCGAGGGACACCTAGCTATTAACATTCATAATAATGTCAACGGACTCTTGTTGTTTCAAACCATCTGTACCTAAACAAACAATAAAGTATTTTCGACGACAAAAAAGGCGGGCGTAAATTTTGTATTATACACCTTTGTTTGGCTGTTGTTTGTATATTGTATGTGGCATTGTAGCGCTTAAACGAATGGACTGATTTTAATGCGGAATTTTTAATCAAGTCTAATAGAGAGTTGCTTCTTATTTATGATAAATAATATTCAACCATTTAAAAGTTACAGATACATAGTACTGAAAACAAATGAAACAACCTAATTTTCCGACTCCATCTTATTCTTCTTTATCCATTGTTTACTCTGTCGCCAAAATTCTAAGTAACGCTTTGAACGCTGATTTAAGTACAGTCAGTTCAAATATAATTAAGGGTAGACAGGTTCCGTGGCGAAGTGGGCGTTTAATCGACTGTGAAACATGAGGCCGCGAGTTCGATCCCCGCATCGACACAAATATTTGTCTGATCCACAAATATTTGTTTCTGGTCTGGGTGTTGTGAGACCGAAAGTATCTCGTAGTCCTGATACTCACGACACAAGACTCGTATGTTAATGTGGTGTCAGGGATATATTGTATGTGACTGTTGGGTGTTATTTATTTAATATCGACCGTCAACAGAAACTACATCCCACACGATCGACAGAATTATATCGGACTGATGTTATTGGTTACATTCTAGCTGACTCTTGAATACGACTCGCCGGAACAAGTCACTGCGACGGGATTTTCATCATGTGTGTACGGTGTTCGATATCCAGTCGGGTACAAAAGTGCCCTCCCAGAAGCGAATACATCATCAATATCAACAGCATTGACACCATATCGATATCATTACACACAATATCGATAGCAATAATATTGTTGTCTATATAGATAATTTTGATTAAATCCAATGTCCATATATAAAAGCCTCCGTTTCGCAATAGGCGAGTAGTCGGCTGTGAAGTGAGAAGCCGCGAGTACGATTGTCTCACCAACACAAAACGTTTGTGTCATCCACAAATTTGTTTCGGATCTGGCTGTACTTTCTCCACAGAGGAGTTGACCAAGCAACTGGTCATAAACACTACAAGTCAAATCTTTCTGTAGCAATTGTTAAAAAGCATGTTGCGCTGGCTCTATTGCAAGTGGGATAAGGGCAGAAGGAAGAAAAATACCACTGGGGGGAAGATGGAATTCCATAGCGTATTTTAAGCGAAGCCTATGTCGAGCATTGGACTAGTGCAGGCAGGTAATGAAGATAATCTAGTATATGTGGGCGAAATAGCTACTGTCAAATACAAAGAGCATATTAATCATGAAGCTAACTGAAGCCATACCATACAATTCTGAGGAGCTCTAATAAATTTTGTCAATCATAGTAACAATACTAAACCAGATAACCCTGGAAAAAAGTAGACATTGAAGAGAGCTCGAGGTGAACAGGTAATAGACGCAATCAAGACAGATTACTAAGATGAATAGGGGTTAACAAATTCACAAATTGATCTATTGGCCTTTTATGTCGCCATTTTACTATTACGTATGGTGCACCTTGCGTCCGCAACGGACGACGGTCATCATATTTTAAGTGTTACATAATATGACCAGATATAAATAAGTAATAAAATATATATTAAAGCACATATTTGTCTGATCCACAAATATTTGTTTCGGAGTCTGGGTGTTGTGAGACCAAAAGTCTCTCGTAGTTCCTGATACCCACGACACAAGACTCGTATCTTATTGTGGGGTCAGGACTATGTGTGTGACTGTTGGGTGTTATATTATATATGTTTATATTACGGGGCTCCCCTTTTTTGTATGATAATGGTAAATGCATGGATATAGGTACTTGTACGTTGCTGTTATATGATATGCACAGACTAATGCAGTACATCGCCACTACTTCAACAGAACCTTTTGAATAAAATAATGAATATTATGTAAATTACGTATGTTTTGTATACCTTAATAATATCATGAAAAAAATATTGATAAAAATATCAAAAGATTTACGGCTGAGTTTCTCGGTGCTTCTTCTCAAATCTGTGGGCATTTCCGAATCACCGCTAGATTCAAATGACGTGTTTAGTGCCCTTGGTGGCCTAATTACATAATATTATTTCAAAATTTTAATCTATTAAATCAATGTGAACATGACAAAATACCTATAATAAAGTGCATGTCCACTTGAGTCATTTTATCACACCGAGAGGCTTAACTGTGACCAACTCTAAGTGTGGACCTTTATGTTACAACCTAATATAACGTAGCAATTCGCTCCGAGCCCCGTAACATTTCGCCATGACATGTCATTCAACGTTTAGTCATATTTTGTTTTAAATCACGGCAGAATGACACAGTGCATATTACAACCGTCCAAATTAGCGTAACAATTACGTGTGACCACATCCTAAAAAAGATCGATCATACAATAAACCAGCTGACGTCCTTGTGACAACCACGCCGTGGTGTGGCGAAATATCACGGAAGTGTGGTTTAGACAATTATTTTTAAATGGGTAAATAAAACAAATAATAAAGTAAATATTGTGTTTAAAGAAAAATGCATCCTCATGAAAAAACAATAAACTTGGAAGTAGGAACATGTATTGTTTCAAATCATCAGTATTAAAGCGTTCGTACGAAACAATGGTTCATGTTTAAATTAGGTATTGTTAACACTGAAAACAAACGAATTTTTGTATAACATGATTTAACATGAACGAATGATTGTTCTAGCTATTATTGACAATTTGAAACAATCCAAAACAAAACAACACTAAATTTAAATAAATATTTAGCACAATCAATTATTATAAGCACTAGCTAATGTTAAAACTGTCCATATTAGTATAACACACTGCTGCCATCTATCAACGTCATGACCAACCTACTTACTCCACGAGCCACGAAACCCACGGAACTGTAGCCGCTAAGTATGATTAGTACCTTCACGGAATTCGAATTTCGAATATATTGCACTAGAGTGCGGTTGGTACAACAGAACGTATGCTCACGCCTGTGTCCCCAAGGGAGTAGGATGAGGTGCAACTAGCGCTTATAGGGCTTATTACGGTCCCATATGTGATAGAGGACGACTCTATCACCATAACGGGCACACATTCCCCACGGGAGCAATTCATGATTTTTCGATTCAAAAACTCAAACAAAAATTCTGTTTACCTGATCTGGGACATGAACCTGGGGAATGAAGATCTTTCGATTCTCAGCCTTAGTACGCTACCATTAAAGACGATTCCAATTCCATACAATAGAACATTGCACCGTTAGTGTGCGATTGTACACTTACGGTTAGCTATTATTTTTATAGCACAACAAAATAAAGGAAATAAAACATATTATATTGCATTATTATTGGATGGAAATATGCAATAACTTTTCAATCCACATTAAGTAAAAATTGAGATGTTGATTCTATTTACATAATAAATTTATTAGATTTAAGTATGTTAAATTACATATTTTACGAAAAATATCATAAATTGAACATTTTCCACATAGAATTATGCATTGACACCTCAAATTTTAAATTTTATTTACTAAAAAATATATTTATTAAGTTTTATTTCGATGTCTTTCTTTGTGTCAAATAACAGGCGAATCCACTACCTCAAGTGTTTGTATTCATTATTACAAGTTTTGGTTGAATATATGCAATCACAGCCTTGTGACCTCATTACGATTTTCCTTATAGGTAATTTACGGCCACTTGAAGACTCAATGAGGACTTTAAAGACCGGTTAAATTCATGAACATTTCGCACGACTAAATATCTATCCGTAAATTAAAAATATATATAAATAATACGCAAGAAATATAACTGTTTTGAAAAATAGTTTAAAAACTTTTTTTACAATGTGGTAGGTCCCTCGTATGCGACAGGCCGTCTGGATTGGTACCACCGCTTTGTCTATTTCTGCCGCCAAGCAGTGTGTAAGCACTGTTGTGTATCAGTTTGAAGGACAATAAAGCCAGTGAAATTAATGGGCATTATGAGACTTAACATCATATGTCTCGGGGTGACGAGCACAGTTCAGTGCCATGCAGTGCTTTGTAATTCAAAGTTCTGTGTGGTGTTGCTTCTGTTTATGGGCAGGCGTAGCGCTTACCATCAGGCGAGCATCTTGCTCGTCTCGTCATTTAATCAAATAAAAAAAAAACAGAAAATACTTTTATTATAATTAGTCATTATTGTAATAATTAGAAACACATTATGTTAAAAAAAAATTATTGGCAAAATCGCACATGAAATGCCCGTGGTTGAAATTTATGCTCGGTATGACGAGACATATTACTTTATGGGACGGAAATAAAGGAGTCTTGAATTTACTTGTTGCATCTTTGCCTACACTTCCGGGGATACATACGTGAACTTTTTTTTTCTGGCATAGGCCGGCAAACGAGCAAGTGGGTCACCTGATGGTAAGTGATCTCCACCGCCCATGTACGCCCACCACTAGAAGAATCATGGGCGCGTTGCCGACCATAAAGGAAAGGAATAATTAGGGATAGGGAAGGGGAGGGGATTTGGGCTTCCGGATATCTCACTCAGCGTACGAAACGCAGCAGCAAGCCGCTACTTTACGTCGGTTTCCTGCGAGACAGTGGTAATGACCCGGTCGAGCCAGCCCATTCATGATGTAGACAAAACTGTCTACAGCGTGGCTCTACCACTCATAAATGTATATTAACTTATGTATATTAAGTTAAAATCTATACTTATAAAATAACATGTCCTGACTGACTGACTGATTCATCATCGCCGAGCGCAAACTATCAAGGCTACAAGCATGAAATTCGGACTGTATATTCATTTTGTTATGTAGGCACCCACTAAGAAAGAATTTTAGAAAATTCCACCCCAAAGGGGTCAAAAAAGGGGATGGTAATATTTTTTTATTTTTTTTTTATTTTTTTTCGGAAAGCTAACAGACAAATAATACACTAACAATTATCCATTAAAATAACTTAAATTGCTAATAACAAGCTTTCACATATGAGTAGTTACAAATAAATATTATTATCACACATACTTACAGATACCAAACCACAAAAAAAACAAACAAATAAAAATAAACAGGAAATTCATCCACTATAATAATAATAATAGCAAACTAGTAATCTTAATATTAAAAAAGAAAAAAATAAGAATAAAAAAAAAAAAAAATAAAGGAAGAACGAAACAAAATATAAAACGTAATTATTTGGTTACAAAATGATGTACTAACAGAACTCAGAATTAATTTGCTTTCGGATAGTCCTTAAGCTACTACAAAACAAGTCTATTTCTAGCCGTGATGATAACTCATTGAATTTTCCTGCACTGCGTTGAAAAAAAGAGTTTTGTCTGTATTTAGTTGATGCAAACGATGTACATAAAAGTGGCCGTTGTCTGAGATTAAGATGCTTGGTAGATAGATTAATTTTACTAAGAAGCTCAGGACAATCTATAGTCCCGTTTGCGACATTAACTAAATAACATATTATATCATTTGCGTTACGTCTAAGTTCCAGTGGCATGAAATGATAAATGAAATATGTATGAAAGTCCGTCATTTTGAAAGTTACATAAACAAAATTTTGTATTTCGGTTATTGACGTAAAACAAATACATACTTGATTCAGGAATTTTGGAAATTTTAGTTAATAAGAGATGAAAAGGGTGAAAGTTAATGCGAAAGTGAGTTTGTTTGTTACGCTTTCACGCCTAAATCATTATGTATGTGCAAGTATGTTAATGTATACATATTATGCATATATATTTATGTATATATATATATATATATATATATATATATATATATATATATATATATATTTATGTATTATTTTTATTGATGTATGTATATGTTTATACATTCCCCTGCTCTTGTATGTTACGTTTATATGTATTTCATTATCTTGAAATATTTCTATCTATACTTGCTGCACCTACCTTGTCTATCTCTGCACCATCCTAAGGTTGACTGGTAGAGAATGCCTCTGGCATTAAGTCCGCCTATATACATATTTTGTGTATGAAGTGTAAATAAATAAATAAATAAATCACTGAACCGATTTGGATGAATTTATCTACAGGAATAGATGGGACCCTGGAGACGGTTATAGGCTACTTTTATCCCGGAAAATGCTGTTCACGCGGGCGGAGCCACGAGCAAAAGCTAGTTTAAAATACATAAACAGTGAATAAGTAAAATAATTTCAAACAACATAATCGTTCAAATGTATAAAAAATTACATTGTACTCATAGTACAGTTCGTGGGAATACTCCTTATGTTAATTCCAAATTTATTCTTATTTCCACGTTATTATTTCTATCATATTTTAATAAGCGGTTAGCATTCTACCGGTATTAATTAATTTAATTATACACCAACAGTCTCATACATAGTCCTGATCCCACACTAGGTTAACCTGTATCGTGGGTATAAAGAACTACGAGGGACTTGCGGTCCCACAATACACACACACGAAACAAATATCTGTGGATCACACAAACATTTGACTCGGTGCGAGAATCGAACCCACGGCCTCTCGATTTGCAGCCGGCTACTTGCCCACTGTGCGACAGAGGCTGTCAATATTATAAAAGAATAAAAACTGTTTTAATTTGGACTCATTACATCCAAAGTAGGTATGTTAGTTACAATATTTGCTTACGGACTATGTTAGTAACAAGTAAGTTTTATTTTGGGACCAATTGTGTAGCAGACATACACCTATGCAAACAATGATGCAACTATGATTCATACCGATCCGCAGTCATTTTCAGAATTGAGTTGGAGCTAGCCCGCACTTTGCAAAACATCGGGGCTATCTTTTTGCGCAATATCGCAAAAAAAACACTATTATAACGAAGTTATAACTTATAAACATTTTTTTTTTACTAGCCCTGTATTATATACGTCCCACTGCTGGGCACGGGCCTCCTCTACTGAATGAGAGGGATTAAGCCTTAGTCCACCACGCTGGCCTAATGCGGGTTGGTAGATTTCACATACCTTCGAAAATCTTATCGTGTTCTCAGGTATGCAGGTTTCCTCACGATGTTTCCTTCACCGTTAAAGCAAGCGATAATTAATATACACGTAACTTAGAAAAGTCAGTGGTGTATGCTCTTGGGGCTGGCTTCGAACCTGCGACTTTCGTCTCGACAGTCCATACCACTCCCCGCTGAGCTATCGCTGCTATTGCCATAGACTTAGAAAAAAAGAAGGACTCCGCGCTAATAATATCGAAAGTGAAGCAGGTTATTTATCTATTTGTGCGAAAATTGAGGGATTGAGGGTCGTGTCGCGTAATGGCGGCAGCTGGTGTATTATGATGAGAGTGTGTGCGTAAGGCCCGTGTACGTACAGTGTCCCGGCACACTATGGGTGCTTCACTTTAGATGTACGACACGCGGTGTTAGTTATAACTAACTTGCATTAAACACAAAACAGATTTAAATGTAACGACCTTAGTTTCTTTGCATTGATTGACATCCCACTTAGTAGTAAGACAAAACGTGTAAGCCATTCTGCAAATAGTTCAACCTTGCAACGTAACTGCACTCTTAGAACACTATTTATTACGAAAAAAAATACAATACGAATGGAATATTGAACGTTTTCCTTAATAGGAAATGTCTTAATTCCTGCACCTTGCTGAAACAACTTATGACATTTCTATTTATGATCTATTATCTGTATCGGCAATCTTTGTTAATTATTGAAACCAGGAAGGCAAGATGTCGATCCAATATAAAACAGTTTTAATAATATAATATGTATTATTAATTAATGTAATAGACGGCCTCGGTGGTGCAGTTATAATGCGTACGCGGTATGACTGCTGTGCTAGGGTCTCGGGTTCTATCCAGACTTCACATACCTTCAAAATTCATGTGGAGAAATTCTTTGCCTCTCGATGTTTCCTTCACCGTTGAAGCAACGATAATTAATAATTAAAAGTGTCTACAGCTTGTCCCCGCCACTTTTAAATGTGTTTATTTTCTAAATCTCATAAATAAACAACCACAATAGCATCACACAAACACTTATTGTAAGTTACAAAGCAATGGATTATAAGAGAATAGTTTAAAAAACATGTGACCTGCTACGGTGACTAGATTGAAAAAGCAGCTTTAACAGGCATGACAACATATTGTAGATTTTATTTCCCAATGATGTTTTGTTTATTTTGAATGAAATGTACATTATATTTCACTAATTGCTGACAAAACCGCAATGTCCGGATATAGTTTACTAGTAACTCTATTATAATTGCAACCAAGAATTTAATCATCAAACTGCTTCGTATAACGTGATGAACTATAACACAAATAAATACTGTATTATACACGTCCCACTGCTGGGCACGGGCCATCTCTAGTGAATAGAGGGGTTAGGCCTTAGTCCACCATACTGGCCTAATGCATATTGGCAGACTTCACATACCTTCGAAGTTATTATGATTTCTCAGGTATGCAAGTTTCCTCACGATGTTTCCTGTACCGTTAAACCAAACGATAATTAACAATTAATATATACACATAACTTAGATAAGTCAGAGGTGTATGCTCTTGAGGCTGGTTTCTGTTCCTCGCAGATTTACCCGCATCAGCATCAGACCGGAATAAATGTCTTTTCTGGAACGTAGCCATTATCTAATTTATGTCTTAGTGTACCAGTATGCCAAATTCTATCCCAATCCGTTTAGTCGTTGAGGTGTGATTGATCTACAAACATCCTAACTTTCACATTAATAATATTGGTAGGGGAGCCCAAGCGGGGATTTCGGGATTTACTAAAGCGCGACAGATTAATATACAGGGGGATACCTTGTACCCGGTTAAGTACCTCCACAAAACATGAGGCCCATATATAAGGCCGCCCGTGAAGGATACAGGATCAGATTAGTAAAAAAAAATTGACCATCAGAAATTCTCGAGCGCGTCAGATTAAGGTAGGGTGAGTTAATTACATCCTAAAAAGTGTATATTCCACTAATCTGACAATTTGAGAGTGACGTAAAAAAAGCGGAGGGCAACAAAGTTGTAAAAAAAAAACGTCATCTCGACATTCTCGAGCGTAGCCAATTTTTTTTTTATTTTGAAGGAAATAATTCAAGAATAATGAAAAATATATAATCTGACGATTTCCGCAAGCCGAAATAACAAAAATTCGTCGATAAAGTTAAATGCGTGCAGTTGCGTGATGCCTACATTTCCTTCTCCGCGTTTCTATTCCTCTCTCACTCTTTCTCTATCTATTACTCTCTCACTCCGTCCCCACTCTGGTTTCTGTTGCCATGACGCCATCATTGATCATAAAGACTCGTGGCATACTGTTTACAACGTGTTTGCAATATAATTTTTGGAATAACTTTTAACCGGCTTTATCGATCAACTTCAAAAACTAATCCGCCTTTGAGCTTGAAAAACCACGTCGATCGCCACCAAGCTGGTCAAAAGCGGTTGATTCGTTCGAGAGATATCGTGAACGAAAGAAACCCGAAAAAGTGTTTTTTCGGGATTACTCCGAAATTTGTGGTTCGATCAATTAAAATTGCAAAATTACTTATGAGGATGATAAAACTGCGTCGAATGCCGCCAACCGTGTGAAAATCGGTTGATCCATTCAAAAGTTATTGCGGTTTGAAAATTCCAAAAATAGTGTTCTATGAAACTTCTATCAGACTTTCGAGCTGGGAGAGCTCAAATGCATAGAAATATTATTTCTTTGAACTCAGCGAGCTCAAAATATCACATAAATTATATTTTGAGCTCAAAAACGTCATAAGTACAATTTTAAGAGCCCAGGAATGGAATTAGCGGGAAGTTGCAGGGATGGCCTTTAAGGTGAACCGTTTTTCTAATTTTTTTTTGTCAGATCAGGCCAATCCCTCTAGATAATCGTCAGATTATGAGACAGTACGTTTAGAACATAAAGATGAACTATATATATCTTAATCTGACGCGCTTGAGTATTTCAAAATGGCGATTTTTTTTTGCACATTATGAAAATGGCCGCGAGCTTGCGTCCCATCGAAATCATCAGATTAGTGAATGAGAGCTTTTTTTTGGTGCACTTAACACTCCCTTAGAAAATCTGACGCGCTCGATAAATTTTTTTTTTTTGTCATTTTCAACTCTTAAATACAACCACCCGCATCATGCAAACGATCAGATTAACATACGTACATTATTAAAAATACGTAGGGCATTGATGCTATCAATATCTGACGCGCTCGAGGATGTCCATGCAACAGTTTTTTTTTACATATTTAAAAATCTATAGCCGCTTCCCCCACCGATGTAAAGGTATATATCATATAACATTTTTTTCTTCATATCATCTAAGCTTTGCATCCCAATAGGTCTACGACGCTCGAGTAAATCCCCATTTAGCATCGTGGGCTCCTCTACCAATACAACATTTAACACTATGACAACACGGTCGAGCCAGCCCATTCATACTGTACACAAAACTGTCTACAGCGGGACTCTAACACTTAAATGTCTGTGTTCACAATATTATGTACCAAAAATAATTTTACATTGTCTAATAATATACAATGGGTAATGGTTGCCTATTTTGTATGAATGAACTGATAAATACAGCCTTGAATATGAAAAGAATCTTCGTTATTATACATTTGGCATCATACAATTAAAGAATTAAAATAATATCTTTTTAAATGTGGATTGCACCAA
Organism: Amorpha juglandis; assembly: GCA_949126905.1. Taxonomy (NCBI): domain Eukaryota; kingdom Metazoa; phylum Arthropoda; class Insecta; order Lepidoptera; family Sphingidae; genus Amorpha; species Amorpha juglandis. The sequence continues at coordinate 13,082,749 of OX421374.1, read as the reverse complement.
ACGTCGGTTAAAACTTAACTTATTGAAACACGGAATGGATAATGACATTTACTAGTAATACTGTTTTTTTTTATCCGTTATAGGTAGGCTTGCGTTTGGCCAATATTTGCCTGATAGTGAGCGATGATGTGGCCTAAGATGAAGCCCGCTTGCCTAGCAATTATCCATACAACCTATAAATAACGAAGTGTTGCATGTTACAAGAACTTTAACTGACGGATGGTGCAATTCACATTAAATGATATGTTACAAAAAATTACGCACACAAGTATAATAAATTAATGTGCGATATTTTTTTCTTCGTCTGAGATTCAATGTATGCAATATAATTATTATGTTCTCGTCTTTTCCTTATTATTGTAATACGACATGATGTCTCTTCGTAAAGATTCAGATTTTATACCTTTTAGGCTATTATACAAACCGGACAGTCTGCAGACAGCGGACCGAATATTCGAAAGCTGTTCTTCGAGTCAAATCATTTTAATGGATAATAAAACTAAACATGGTTAATTATATAAAAAATCAACCATCTTTATATATATAATTCTTCTGTGAGTGTGTATGTTCCTGAACTTCTCTTAAACGACTGGACCGATTTTGATGAAATTTTTTGTGTGTGTTCAAGGGGATCTGAGAATGGTTTAGATTCACAATTTTGTCCGCTGGACAATGTTTTTTTTATTAATTTTTAATTTATTAGTAGTTGTTGAGTTGTCGTTGCGAAGCTTGCCGTGATGACGGGTCGTATAGCGTCTAGACTGGACAGGGACAGGACAGGGACAGGACAGTGAGACAGGACAGTGAGACAGGAAAGTGAGACAGGACAGTGAGACAGGACAGTGAAACAGGACAGAGAGACATGACAGAGAGACAGGACAGTGAGACAGGACAGTGAGACAGGAAAGTGAGACAGGACAGTGAGACAGGACAGTGAGACAGGACAGTGAGACAGGACAGTGAGACAGGACAGTGAGACAGGACAGTGAAACAGGACAGAGAGACATGACAGAGAGACAGGACAGTGAGACAGGACAGTGAGACAGGACAGTGAGACAGGACAGTGAGACAGGACAGTGAGACAGGACAGTGAGACAGGACAGTGAGACAGGACATTGAGACAGGACAGTGAGACAGGATAGTGAGACAGGACAGTGAGACAGGACAGTGAGACAGGACAGTGAGACAGGACAGTGAGACAGGACAGGACAGGGACAGGACAAGACGGGGACAGGACGGGGACGGGACGGGGACGGGACGGGGACGGGACTGTCCAACCGGAGGGAGGTGGGAGACGACCTGACTTAGGTCGTCGAAGTCAATTAAATGTGCGACGGGCTACCTCACGTGCAATGGCGCAGTACCTCACTTAATTGCATTTAATGTAAATAAAACATTTGTATTAAGTTTTGACCACATTTTACACAAATATATTATGTAGGTGATACGAAGTTCACCGGGTCATCTAGTCTTTATATATATAATTCTTCTGTGAGTGTGTATGTTCCTGAACTTCTCTTAAACGACTGGACCGATTTTGATGAAATTTTTTGTGTGTGTTCAAGGGGATCTGAGAATGGTTTAGATTCACAATTTTGTCCGCTGGACAATGTTTTTTTTATTAATTTTTAATTTATTAGTAGTTGTTGAGTTGTCGTTGCGAAGCTTGCCGTGATGACGGGTCGTATAGCGTCTAGACTGGACAGGGACAGGACAGGGACAGGACAGTGAGACAGGACAGTGAGACAGGAAAGTGAGACAGGACAGTGAGACAGGACAGTGAAACAGGACAGAGAGACATGACAGAGAGACAGGACAGTGAGACAGGACAGTGAGACAGGAAAGTGAGACAGGACAGTGAGACAGGACAGTGAGACAGGACAGTGAGACAGGACAGTGAGACAGGACAGTGAGACAGGACAGTGAAACAGGACAGAGAGACATGACAGAGAGACAGGACAGTGAGACAGGACAGTGAGACAGGAAAGTGAGACAGGACAGTGAGACAGGACAGTGAGACAGGACAGTGAGACAGGACAGTGAGACAGGACAGTGAAACAGGACAGAGAGACATGACAGAGAGACAGGACAGTGAGACAGGACAGTGAGACAGGACAGTGAGACAGGACAGTGAGACAGGACAGTGAGACAGGACAGTGAGACAGGACAGTGAGACAGGACAGTGAGACAGGACAGTGAGACAGGACAGTGAGACAGGACAGTGAGACAGGACAGTGAGAGGACAGTGAGACAGGACAGTGAGACCGGACAGTGAGACAGGACAGTGAGACAGGCCAGTGAGACAGGATAGTGAGACAGGACAGTTAGACAGGACAGTCAGACAGGACAGTGAGACAGGACAGAGAGACAGGACAGTGAGACAGGACAGTGAGACAGGCCAGTGAGACAGGCCAGTGAGACAGGCCAGTGAGACAGGATAGTGAGACAGGACAGTGAGACAGGACAGTGAGACAGGACAGTGAGACAGGACAGTGAGACAGGACAGTGAGACAGGACAGAGAGACATGACAGAGAGACAGGACAGTGAGACAGGACAGTGAGACAGGACAGAGAGACATGACAGAGAGACAGGACAGTGAGACAGGACAGTGAGACAGGACAGTGAGACAGGACAGGACAGGGACAGGAGGCGGGACGGGGACAGGACGGGGACGGGACGCGGACAGGACGGGGACAGGACGGGGACGGGACGGGGACAGGACTGTCCAACCGGAGGGAGGTGGGAGACGACCTGACTTAGGTCGTCGAAGTCAATTAAATGTGCGACGGGCTACCTCATGTGCAATGGCGCAGTACCTCACTTAATTGCATTTAATATAAATAAAACATTTGTATTAAGTTTTGACCACATTTTACACAAATATATTATGTAGGTGATACGAAGTTCACCGGGTCATCTAGTACTTTATAATTTAAAATCAGATTCGGATTTCCTTTTTTATTTTGATTGAATAAAATCTGTTCAGTTCACTGTAACTTTCACATGAATTTCAAATTGACGTCGCGTCGGGTTTTTTATTGTATTGATATTTTTTCACTATATTCTTATTGTTTTTATAATATACATTATAATAACATAAGTGTTTTTACTCTTTTATTTAAAAAAAAACAGTGTCGATAAAAAGACTGGGTACCCGTGCATACCCGCATGTAAACAGGGCCGAGAGGTTAACGGCTAGGTTTTGTGAAATGGCTCAAAATAATTGCGTAACTATGAGTGCAAAACATGTCATAACACAGCAAACATAGCCTAGAAATGATTTATTATGTCACTAAAGTACATCGAATGTTCTAAGTTCAATTAAACTATGCGAGCTGCTCGAACAGCAGACAGTTGCTGTCCTTATGTACTCGTGTGGTAACAGCTTGACTGGTAACAGCTTACATGATGAAAGTGCGCGTAGCTGCTGGTCGAGGGAGTTATTTTCTGACACGGATTTGTTGCTGCAAACACAGAACTTGAAATATCGAGCTCAAGGTAACGTTAAGTTTTATAAATAATCAATGACATCACACATTTAAAGTTTTACATTGAAACAAACATCTGAGATACTTAAATATATGGTTTTCCTTGCAATTTTACCTTATAATAACCTGGATTAAAAATATTATTATTGTGATGTTTATTCTATCTATAGATAATATAAATTACGGCGTAGCCTAACTGATTGATTCATCAACGCCCAGATCGAACCGCTGGACTTCAAAAGCTGAAAGTTTAACAATGTATTTTTATAATCTATACTAATAATAAAGCTGTAGAGTTTGATTGTTTGTTTGTTTGTTTGTTTGAACGCGCTAATCTCAGGAATTACTGGTTCGAATTGAAAAATTCTTTTTGTGTGGGATAGTCCATTTATCGAGGAAGGCTTTAGGATATATAACATTACGCTGCGACCATTAGAAGCGAAGCATCAGTGAAAAATGTTGCAAAAACGGGGAAAATTATTCATATTTGAAGGCTTCCGTTGCTAAGCTACCAAAATAATATTATTTGAAGGCTTCCGTTGTCAAATCAAAATCAAATCTATACTAATATTATAAAGCTGTAGAGTTTGATTGTTTGTTTGTTTATTTGATCACGTGGGCGGAGCCGCGAGCAAAAGCTAGTGACATATATATACAGGGTTATTTTTAAAACACCAGCAACCTCGCAGGGGTAGATACCTAAGGTTATAAGCTACTACTTTTGTTCTACGACTTTTGATAATTTGTTAGATTTTATTTTCATACAAAAATAAGTATTCATTTAATTTCCGTCTTAAATGTTACCTACACGCATCGCAGATTACGTAAGCAAACACGCGAAGCGTGGGGAACGGGGCTAGCGTTGAAGGTCATCGCCCGAGCCAGCTGAGCGGCTTCTTTGAGTCGCGCGCGCACGCCGAACGCTACGAAGAAAAATACGACACAACAAAAACTTGTAAAATCATTTTTTTTTAAATATATTGAGTTATATACAAACTCGTAGAACAAAAGTTGTTCCGTATGGGGTCAGCTATCTGGTCCTGCGAGGTTGCTGGTGTTTTAAAATTAACCCTGTATATATATATAACCACTTAAAACGGTTTGTTTTTTTTTTATTAAAGGCGTGAAAAGGATTTTTTTTTACTGATATTTACTTGAAACTTGGTATGAATGCTATTCAACTAAATGGAAAACGTATATATGCCCTATTAAAAATTCAACGCTTAAGGAAAGAAAGGGGATGGGAAATCGTACGGAAGTAATATAAATTTCTGGTCAAATTTATTAATGGAATGCGTGGTGTAAGGACATGAAAAAAATGTCTAGCAGAAAACTTTCAAACAGGCGAGCAAAAGTCCCTATTATACGCCTACATTTTCGAACTTCTATGCGGTTTTCAGCGTACGCACTCTAGCTATGGTGTGACTCTAATACACACATATTATGTTATTAACAATGATCATGTAAAGTGTAAACCATTTTCAGACGATATGCGTGAATATGACCTGCGAATTCTTCTATGTGAAGTCACCAGCGATACAATAAAAAATATGTTACCCTTGGAGTCAAGAGTTACATATTTTTATTATTAATATTTTTTATTATTACCAGTGCGGTATGATATTCCTGGATATTTGCCTGGATAGCGACCACCGTACATATAGCGTTAAAACCTGCCACAGTGACCTACACACCTTATGTGGATCACGTTCCAATATCAACCAGTGTAGGTATATCTGGTTCTTCTGAGGGGCTTGCGACATAATTTGATGGTTGGTTGAGGTGGGTATAGGAGTACACCCTTGTGTCCCTATGCCTGCAACGGTCATCTGCCTGGTTTGTCTATTTATGCCACCAAGGAGTAGTGTATCAGCACTATTGTATTTAGACTTGAAGGACACTGAAGCCAGTGATATTATTAGCCATTATAAGACAACATCGTATGTCTAGTGTCATGCCTGATACAGTGCTTTATAATGCGAAGTTCTGTGTGGTGAAGGTGTTACTTCTGTTTACTATCAGGCGAACGACCTGCTCAACTCGTCTATCATACTAATAAAAAAAACTCGAACGCTGACTAGCTCCATATACACCAGCCATTATGCGCCGTTGGCTAACCAAAAAGATCCTCAAGGTATGTCTAAGTGTCAGTTATGAAACATGTCATTATTTAAAGAAAATGCCAACACATACATAATAAATAAATATTTTAAACTTATTTTGAAATCGTTCAGTGCCTTGTTACATCATGATCTACAAGGGCAAGATCCGAATTTGGAATAAACTGTGGATAATCACACGTGATATTCAACTTTTTTTATGGCTCGCGTTATCCCGGCCCAATTCCAGAGACCACGTATGCATTATGATTTGACGGTATGTTGTATTTTAAGTATATCTGAAACTTATTTGATAATAAAGTATTGTCCCCATGTCCGTTCTCGGAGTGTAAACTACACTTAACAAAATCATTTTTTTTTTATCCTAGCACGGCAAAGTGACTGCTCCACACCTGATGGTAAGCGTAGTGCAGTCCAAAAAACCAGCAACCACCGATAAACTTATTGTTTATCATCTCTGTCACTGATAAGAAAAAGTAATCGAGCGATGGTTGCCAGGAATCTGGGAGTGAGTCTAGGACCCATAACTTAGTTTAACACAAAAACTACGTCATTTATAATAGAGTGAAGAAGAAGTTGGACCTTGTTATGTGTCTCCGTGTGTATCCGCTGTGCCACCGTAGCGTCGAATGAATAGACGAAATTAATAGATCGATTTAAATGCGTTTTTTTGTGTGCATACGCACTTACGCCTGTAATTAAATTACCAAAGGTACATCCACATTTCGCTGAGCGTATTTCTGTCCCATGATGTGATAGGAGACGAGCCTGTTGCCAGACCCATACTATGATGATTTAATTAACAATGACAAAATAAATAATTATATGAATAATTCATAATAACATAATATTTGATAAGGTATCCAATGTCATCACCAATTATGTATGTTAAGATGTAGTAATGTAAATTATTATCTATATTATCAATGAATTACAAAAGTGGGCTCTTGTTTGTTTGACAGACTCCGTGGCGCAGCGGACGAGTAGCCGACTGTGAAGCGAGAGGCCGCGGGTTCGATCCCCGCACCGAGACAAATGTTTGTGTGATCCACAAATATTTGTTTCGGGGTCTGGGTGTTCTGAGACCGAAAGTCTCTCGTAGTTCCTGATACCCACAACACAAGACTGGTATCTTACTGTGGGGTCAGGACTATGTATGTGACTGTTGGGTGTATTTATTTATTTATTTATGTATTTATCACGGGATTGACTTCAAATTCGGTATCTAGGCGGGTAAGTACTAGTAGATCTTATATTAGAAATCAAAAAAATTGCCGCCATTTTGTTTTGCTTTGTTCCAGGGCTGATGGAATTCAAAATCAGTATCTGTTGGACACCGAGTAGACCGAATGTTAGAATTGAAAAATAAAAATGGAGAGAAATGTTGTATTTCCTATGTAAGAGACACAGTTCACTATGGATAAACGTAATTACGTAACTTTTAGATAGCAACTCGAACTAAAACTATCAAATGATAATATATTCGTCTACTTAATTTAACGTATTCGACTCGTGGCCAATGTCGCATACGATATAACCAGAACATTCGGCAAGGTAAACAATGAGTCTAGCCCTGACAGATGCTGTTTAAACAAGCATTTTAAAATATTTTCTATTAAAAAACTAACGATGAAGCTTCTAAATAACAACATAGAAATCAACATCACGTTGGCCCGTAATTAGATTTAACAAATAATAACAAAAATAAGCCAGATGAATTAATCCATTTTACAATATAAATAATAATTAAAGAACCAATCCTATAAATAAAACACACTGACAAATTGTTTGAAGTTGTAATTTGTAACATTGGCTAAATCAAAAAAAATATTATATATTTATATTCTATATTACTGCATCCAATTTTGAATGGGTGGTATATTGAATTGTCATGGCTGCCTCAAAGGGCCTAGTAAAATATTTTTTCTTATTAAAAATACTAGCGATGAAAATTTTAATGCGTTCTATTGTATGACACTGTACATAGACCTCGCTAAAAATGAAACATTTGTTTTTGTATTGATTGAAGTATTTTATAAAAGCGTCAAGTTATTCGAAAAACTTTATAATTGTTAACTGACTGAATAGATTTTCTTTAAATATACTCAATAACTAGCAAAAAAAGCCGCATTCAAATAGTCCATTCACGTAGACGCCACAAGCCTCAGACAAAATGGTTAAACTTATAAAAACCCTGTTTCATATCAAGGGGTGGGTGGGGGTTAAAAAATAAGATGTACGGTATTAACGGTTCTACTATAGTACTAATTCCGGAGGCCCAAATCCCCCTCCCCGTCCCATTCCCTTTCCTTTAAGGTCGGCATCGCGCCCATGATTCATCTAGTATTGTGGTCGTACATGGACGGTGGAGATCACTTACCAACAGGTGACCCACTTGCTTGTTTGCCTGCCTATGCTATAAAAATATCGCCTTCTAGGTTATCAAACAAAAACTCGGGCAATCAGTGATTTGATAGCACATGCGCGATTATTGTTATCTTCTCATTTCTGCAAAGTACGTAAAAACTTTACAGATTACAGTTTGTCATGCATACATAACCTCACGACTTTATCCCCGAAGGCGTACGCAGTGGTGCAACTTGTGCGGTAACAACGTTTCACTGAGCTCATTTCCGTCTTATGATAGACGGCGAGCCTACCGTCATACCAGTCAAATTCCAGCCAATTCAAATTGTGATTTCCCGACCTGGGAATTAACCCAGGACCTCACGATTCTCAGCCTTAGTACTGACAATGAGCCGATTTATAGCCAATGGCCTACGCCGAAAATATTCTTGACAGTAAAAGATTTATGAGAACATCTGTAGTGAGATCCCATGATATTATTTATTAAATACAAGAAACCTGCAAACAAGCATGTGGGTCACTCAATGTGATCTCCATCGCCCATGGACACTCCCTAATCCAGAAGAGTCATGTATGCGCTGCCGAGGTGATAAATGGAAATTGAGAAGGCAAGGGGGATATGGGCATCCTTTGAGCCGTCCACAAAAATACGGCCAATTACGAGTCGTGCATCCAGAATTCCACACCACCCCTCGCCAATTACTAGTTTATCGCCATATGCAAGCAAAAGAATCACCGTAAAAAAAAAAATGATCATAGGGATGAGTCACAGTAATATTATTGATGTATTATTACATCTTTTGAAAAATAATATAGACATTTAATTTTGCGAACGCGATAACCGAGATAAAAAATCGTTTCTATATGTGCGAATCATCTCTCATTGATTTATGATAGATAACATGCCCACTTGATTTTGTTTCAATCTTTTGTTATGAATTCGATATCCGATCACAAGCAATACGCGATTCACCATTCAAGCATATTATAACAGTAAATATTGATTGATTAAACAACGATAAAATATTTCCTTGGCAGATATGTTGGTAACATTTCTCTACAAATCATTGATACATTATTTTCATATAGATACTATTTTAAATATATCAAATATATGCGTGAAAAATGTACACTCAGTTATGTTTTATTTTTACAACCTTGGAGAAAGCATGCAAAAGGATTTAGTGATTTTATATTTTTTCTTTAAACCCTGTTAGTTTTTGTGTATAAACTGCAACCAGTTTAGCCACGCGAAAAAGTATTAATGGGTTTATACTTACATTTTTAGTTCATTGTTTACAATAATTTTCATTTATAAATAACATATCTAAGTTCAATAAAAAAAAACAAGATGTACAGTCAGGTCAGTCAGTTACATACCACACTCCTTATTGGTATTTTTAATAACAGTATGAGAATAGAAGATCCTAAAGCTTTGAATTATAATGTAATCCTAATGCATTAAATTAAAAAATAAACCAAAGAAATTCCATTTGCTGCATATAAACTAAAACTCAAAATTTAAAAGGACATACCTGTTTAATAAAAGCCCGCGGTATCTGCATCACGATAAATTAGAAAACCACAGATTAAGAACGCACTAATGCAATGTTTCCAGTCCGATCATTGAGCGGTTCGCGGAGTGACAACAATGAATGTCAGCGCGCGACGTGTGTTGACCGTCGCATCGCCTCCGACTGCACTGAGATCGGATTCTCACCACCTGTTTTGATTGCGGCCCAGGATATCCCTCTTAAGTGGCGGTCATGTGAGATGAATCTTTGCGAACGTGATAAGGCCCGGCGATTTATTCGTGAATAACCTTCGTCACTGTCTACAGTGAACGCATGAATTTGCGTTCAGTCTCGCCAGCCAAATCTTCGTCTGGTGTGAACTCAAATACTGGGCTAAGTAACACGCATCCGAACAATCCTTTAGACCTGCTAATAACCATTTTATTTTTCTTCTGGTGTCTACTCATTTTTATACCCCAATAGATACATAACGTGTACATGGTGAAAAAACCGCCGCTCGTCCAGCAGAGTTGCGTACCGGGATCAGTCAGTCCAGACCAGCCAGCATAATTCTGCCGACCGTCTAGGGATGCAGTATTTCATGTCGGTTGAAATTATATTTTCAATGCAACATCAAGTCCAGTATAGGCACTTTGTCGTGACAGGATAAAAATCACCTAATTTTCCAAGTTATATAGACAGAGTATAGAGTTCTGGTAAAACGGTAAAGCGCAATACCAAGGGCGAGACAGCTTCAGACCAAACAGAATCACCTCAGAATCTTATGCCTTTTTGGTAATTTGACAGACTTAATATTTTTCAAAAATTTTATTGCATATCACCTGATGATAAGGCCGCACTAGGCCCTGGTGTTAAGACGGGATAACGCCAGGCAGAAAAGGACATGCTTATTCGCTTTCTCTATCTACAAACTTGTCAAACATCAAAAAAAATACACGTACGATATTATATTATAAATATGTAAACATCTAGTTATTTATTATTTACTGATATCCTCTATTATGTTGGTCCATCATGCGTAACAATTGACATGTCTGTTGTGGACATAAGATTACGAGGTAAATGTTACGGCATACGTTTCAATCAGCATAGATTGACCAACCTCAATGTACACAGCTGCTTTCGAGTCCCATTTTAACCAACATAAATAAGGGAGGTTCTCAATTCCACCCGTATATAATCTTGTTTATGCAACGCAGATCATATCACGAAGTGATTAGATTTTAATGAGTCAGACACTATACGGGCCTGGACTCCAGCAGGCTACATACTCCGTCTTCGCCACATTTGGTTTCAGACCGCCGTCCTCAAGCATTCCCTTCACCCTTTGCTCTGGGCGCTGATGTCCTCATCTACCAATGATATGTCATAGCATTATGAGCACCCATTGGGCATGCTCGGTCAGCGCAACATGCTTTTTAATAACACATGTTAAATAAATATTTGGCTTGAAAATTTTTACCACTGGCCGCCAGTCTGACGTCAACCCCTCTGGGGATAAAATACACCCATACTAGAAATCAATATTTGTGGATCACACAAACATTTGTCTCGGCGAGGGAACTCAACCCGCGACCTCTCGCCTCGCAGCCAGATACTCGTCCATGCGCCACGGAACCTGTATCGTAAACTCCATTATTTTAGACAAATACCAATAGGTCTACATAAACAACTGCATTTAGTACGGAACTAGATTTTTCTGATTCTGCTTAACCGTTAACTTTGCGTTAAAAACGTAACACACCAGATAATGCAATGTAATCCATAACCAGTTATTGATGACAGGAAATCATTCGACGCAATTCTGTATAATTGGTATACAACAAAACGAACCTGAAATAATAAGCGCTAGGCATAAGGAAAAAATAGCATTATAAACGATGTATCGATAAACTACACAAAAAACTATATTTTTTAAATAGGATCCATTAGAAAGTCATCCAAACATCATGTCGATGTATCAATATTTTTTCTAGATATATTGAAATCGATATTAATGCTATAATATTGTAATAATATATCATACTATGCCTGTATTATACGCGTCTCAACGCTGGGCACGGACCTCCTCTACTGATTGAGAGGTGTTAGGCCTTAGTTCACGACGCTGGGAGTTGGCGAAGTTCACATACCTTCAAAATTCTTATGGAGAACTTCTGAGGTATGCAGGTTCGTCACGATGATTTTTTCATCGTTCCAGCAAAATAATATGTAACAGAGAAGTCAACGTGCATGCTCTTGGGGCTGGTTTCGGACCTGTGACTTTTGTCTCGAGTTCTCGACAGTCCGTACTACTCACCGCTGAATGTTCTCTGCTATACGATAGCATACATAGTCATATATCGATACATTATTGCACTTCCGACATGCCTATTAAGCGGTACTAGAGGTAGCAAGCGCTGTAAACACTAGAGTTATTTGGTTATTAGTTGCCAACACTACCTCACAGAAGATAAAATAAATAAATACACCCAACAGTCACACACATAGCCCTGACCCCACAGTAAGATACGAGTCTTGTGTCGTGGGTATCAGGAACTACAAGAGACTTTTTGGTCTCACAACACCCAGACCCGAAACAAATATTTGTGGATCACACAAATATTTGTCTCGGTGCGGGGATCGAACCCGCGGCCTCACGTTTCACAGTCGGCTACTCGCCTACCGCGCCACGTAGGCTGTCAAAATATCGACGTGGAGTAACAGCTTTGCATTTCGATTGGTCAGTAACATTACTGGAGACCAAAGAATCAACATTATTGGTTGCGATGATCACTAACTATCACGACCTACATTTTTTTTTCCTGGCACAGCAAAGTGACTACACTAGACATACAATACAATCCAAATACAATGTCGACAATGTACGCTTACCATCAGGTGTAGTGCAGTCACTTTGCCGTGCTCGGATAAAAAAAAAGGTTTTATTTCAATGTGTAATATTCGCGTGAAGAAATCACTAGATAACTACACAGTCAAACTAATAACCGGTAGTACGTCTTCCGCACGATTGTCTCCATCAAATGAGTCCATTAATGTAAGTCGAATCACATGTAGTAATTATTCGCCGCCATCTGATGCGTGACCCGATGAAATAGATTCTCAAGCATCCTGCGAAGGCCGGGAAACCGGAAAATTTAAGGTAATAAATAAACCTTTTAATTTTGAGTGGTAGAGCCACGCTGTAGACAGTTTTTTCTACAACATGAATGGGCTGGCTCGGCCGGGTCGTTACCACTGTCTCACAGAAAACCGACGTAAAGTGGCGGCTTGCTGCTGCGTTTCGTACGGTGAGTGAGATATCCGGAAGCCCAAATCCCCTCCCCTGTCCAATACCTAATTATCCCTTTCCTTTAAATTCGATAACGCGCCCATTATTCTTCTGGTGGTGGGCGTACATGGGCGGTGGAGATGACTTACCATCAGGTGACCCACATGCTCGATTGCCGGCCCATGCTATAAAAAAAATGTAACATTTCACCGCGATATATCATTCAAAATGCCACAGAAGTGTGGACGTATCGATACATTTTTTTTTTAATTTCTAGACTGCAAAGCTACCTTGCTGTTTAGTGTTGCTGATCAGACTGTTGAGCAAGACTTCTTTTTGCTGCTTTTGTCTTTGTTTTTAAATCCGTATCACATATTTAAGGTAAGGTAAAATCAAAAAGCTTATAAATATTTTTGTCATTTTCCTTTTTATTTCCTTAATATTTTGTATCTGTCAGAATACAATGTTATATCTGCACATCAAGTTCACGACCTTGCATACAGTGAGTACTCTATTAAAACTAATGTTATCACAGAAGGTCGATCGCGCACTTTACTCTAATGGTATGAAATAGTCCTGTAATAGTTCATTATGGTGCAAAATGCAACGGTTTTCTGTCTGCTTTGTCGCATTTTTCATCAGTAAATGTCATTTCCTTGAAGACCTTTCGTTGATTGTTGTGTGAACTGTTACCATTTCGTCCAGTACTCAGCTTCTTTCAGAATTGTCACAAGGAGGCCAGTGTTCAGTAAGAATGTTTACTTGGTCACATCAGAAGGGGACCGCGGGGTTTTTTTTAAGCATAGGCCGGCGAACTAGCAAGTAGTTCACTTGATGTAAACTGAACTCCATAGATCATAGACATCTACAATACCATAAGAATTAGGATGCATTGACAATCTTAAAGGAACGGAATGGGGATTGATAAGGGGGATTTGGACCTCCGGAAATCTCACTGCAGGCATCAGTAAGCTACCACTCTACATCACCTGAACACCTAGCATACAATAAGAATTAGGAAGCATGGCTGACAGTCGAAGAAAAAAATAGGGATTGAGAAGGGGAAGATATATTAGTTTGTTACGCATTGTTGTTAAATACGCAAGTCGTTGTTTATAATGTACATATTGAAGTCTAACGCTAGGCAGAAATTAGGCCTTCCTATTCTGCATGCACGTGTCAGCTTGTTTATCTTTTAGTTCATCTTTAGCCATTTGCATCCTACTTTTCTTATTCGCTTTCTTTCTAGTCAGTTAGGAACGATCCGAGTGTAGATAAACGGTTTGATAAATTCCAGGTCAGGTTCTGTTATCGAGCGATAACCGGTTCTGACGACAAGCATAAACTTCATTTTTGACTTTACGTCTGATGAGTCCAACCAATCCAATCTATTTACTCTATTTTTTATAGCAGAATCCGCCAAACGATCAAGTGGGTCACCTGAAGTAAAGTGATTTCCATTGCCCAACCCCCATTTGAATCAAAATGAATGCATTGCCGAGGAAAGGAATGGGGATTGACAGAGGGAGAGCGATTTGAGGGAATAAATGGTGAAGGTGCTACTTTACGTTGGTTTCCTGTGAGACAGTAGTGACAACCATATCGGCATAGCCGCCGACCCATTCATGTAGTAGACAAAACTGTCTACAGCGTAGCGCAACCGCTCAAAAAACGTAATGTGGCAAAAACCGAGTACCTACACAGCCTGCAGAATTACAAACCTGTAGAATATCTGGATAAGGACCGTACTTGTCGTGAAAACGGACAAGTTTAAGTACCTTAATCCACAAGTCCGGTTACATCGACCTTGGACATCAGGGCCCGTAACGACGCTGCTTGGGCTAATTAGCAGTATGGTACAGGCGTAATTTGCAACCAATTAGCCTTAAACTTTTCATGTAAAAGACCATCATACGGCAAGTACTCCTGCATGTATATGAAATTTGGCCTTACACGCCACACTATGGAGATCCACGTTGCGAAAATTAATATGATGTGGGGGATGTGCAACGTCATACGATTAGTTCGTACCTGGAAGTTTAGTCAGCGGAAACCTTAGGAAACCGCGAATTCATCACAAATGGTCTAAAAAGCAAAGCGTCGCGTATTAGAGGAAGATATGAGAACCAATGAAAGCCGTGGCGCCGTGGGCGAGTAGCAGCAGCTATGAAGCGAGAGATCGCAGGTTCGATTCCCGTATCGAGACAAATGTTTGTGTGATCCACAAATACGTGTTTCGGGGCTGGGTGTTGTAGGACCGCAAGTCCCTTCCTGATACCCACGATAAAGATTTAACCTAGTGTGTTTGGACTATGTGTATGCCTGTGAGTGTATTTATTTGTTTAATGGTCTCAATAGAAAAGATGCTCAACATATTATATATCTTTTGGGTAAAACGCATTTTAAGCCATAATTTACTCTTAAGTTTAGAACTACGCAGCTTTTTATAATACACACACATACACTTTTTTTATAATAACCGGTAAAAAATCCCAAAATCAATATTAGGTAACTATTGTTGTAACCATTTTTAAGGCAATATCGGGCGAGTAAGAAAGCGGACCCGTTAACTTATAATATTTTTATGCAATCGAGTCTTCCAGTAGATATAAATCTACGCTATTCCTCATTATTATTATTCAGTGTTGCCAACTTATCTTTCCCAAGCCCACCAAAAGCGGGTTAAGCTACATCTAGAGGAGGGCAGCCAGCAAGTTTTTCTGCCAAGTCACAGAAATGCCGAAACTGACGTTCTGGATTCATAAATGGCCCTCTGATTTTTATATATATATTATAATAATTATCATTATTCCCACCTGTCCAACAATGATGTGAGGTCTTTCCCCCGTTTCAGATGTCTTCAATGGCAAACACATTACACAAAATATTAGCACCAAATTCATGAAAACTAAACTAATTGCTAGGTATTTCAATGTTGACTGATACAATTCAATCGAGAAATATGTTAACAGAGGATACTATTTACGTTTACATTATCGATGTAGGTCATGGTATCTGTTATGTCAAATGGGTATTTTTTCGTAAATGAGTCACATGAGAGTGCTCCTTCAATTTTCCTTCGTGTGCTAACTCAGTCAGTGATCTTGATATTTCGTTTGTTAAAGTAAATAATGCACTTGAAGTCATGAGCATATTTATTAATCTTATTACGACCGAAGGAATCTTAATCGTCTGCTCTCATAAACTCCAATGTGGAGTCAACGCCATATGCACATATTGCAGAAAGGATTTGAGTCAATTTTAGGGTTTCGAAAATAAAAGCCACCATCGGAACCCTATTATAGAGCCTACGCCGTTTATTTTTTTGTCTTATATTTAGACGGCTCTATCCTTATACAGTAGCTGAAATTATCCCAGAAAATATAGTATTATATCAAATATCGTAAGAAATAAATAAACTAAGAAAGAGAAAAGGTATGGAACTCTCGGCGCATGAGTACGACTCGCACTCAGGCACATTTTATTGTAAACTAGACTTTGCTCGCGGCTCCGCCCGGGGAATCCCAAATTTGCCCCCTTAAAATGAAAATTTCCGAAAAGCATTTCTTAGTGGGCGTCTACATTTCATGACACTCGCTTTAGTAATTTAAGAGATCTCGTAATTAATCAGCGAGTGAATGCTATTTATACATTAAAATAAGATAACGTTTCATAAGAGACTGGTATTTAATTCCATTATCATGCTTTATAGTAATAAATACAAAGCATGTTAGTGTAATATTGTTCCGATAATCGCAGTGTCAATTATCTGAAGATATTCGTCGATACTATGCATAGTGATAATCGGTATCTGTAGATAATTAATTTCAGTAGCTTAGTTAGTACGAGACTTACTTCAGAAGCATAATGTTGTTCAGAATATTAGTACTAATTGTATCAAGTGGATATGTAGCTGGTAAGTCGCAGAAAACTTTAATATATTATAATACTATCTGTCCCTCATAGTTTCACCTGCATGTTACTGCCCTACTCCCATCGATCATAGCGTGATATATATATACAAAAATATATGTCATTAACAAATATGACAGCACCAGTGTAGTTGGTATGGTTTTCTATATAACGAAAATCCTTCTTTCTTCCTATAAACCCGTCTCCACTTTGAGAGTAGTCACTCCGAAGTGAAATCATTGGCTCACATGTTCGTTTATTGGAAAAATGCGTCAGGGCACGCTTTTGGGCCGTCCGGCTCGTACCAGTACGATATGCGACCGACAATGTAAAAATGGATATTTCCAGCTTCTCGTAAAAATATAGCTACATCTTTAATTAATTTCGTTATGGGATACCTCAAGAGAGCTTCGCATACTTAGAATCGCCGAAATAACTGATCAATGTCAAAATATGCATGCCACTATCTGTCCTGGCTTACAGGAGTTAAGGTGGCGGGCAAGATAGTTTCTATAAATATTTTGTTTTGTATTCCTAGTAATTTTCTATATATCAAACTATACAAAACGTACCCAATAACAGGTCAATTCGAATCATTCGAGCAAGACTACGGCTATGTCACAGTCAGAGAAGGCGCTCACATGTTCTACTGGCTGTTCTACACAACAGCTTCTGTCCAGAACTATACGGAGAGACCTCTAGTTGTATGGCTCCAGGGAGGTCCAGGAGGATCCTCCACAGGAATCGGTAACTTTGAAATTTTGGGTCCTCTCGATCTGTCGCTTCAGGAAAGGAATTATACTTGGGTAAGCTAAATTGAAATGTAGACTGTTTTTTTTGTGAATAATATTTAGAACAAGACAAGAATACTATAAATATTCTTATAGATCATAAAAGTAATTGTTAACGTTTTAACATACAAGAATATTTGCGAAAATAAGCAAACTGTAATTATATGAAGTATAATAGAGCTTTCACACGGTTCCATTTTAGTTGGACAACTGACTAGAATCAATAAAATATTTATCAATTCGATTAAAGGTTTGTTCAGATGGTTCAAATCACATGCAATTTAGCAATTGATCAACTAGAATGGAACGCGCAACAACTAGCTGTTCACTAATGACTGAATCTGCTGCTTTTGTAGTGCGAAATAAACCACAAATTGTTTTTTTTTGCAGGTAAAAAACTTTAATGTACTTTTTATTGACAACCCAGTTGGTACTGGTTTTAGCTACGTTGATGACTTCAGGTTTTTAACTACGACTAATGATGAAATAGGTACTTATTATTTTATTGAAACCAATAAATTCCTAGATAAGTAACTTTAAAACCGGGTTCCACAACAATCCTTAATTGTATTTAGCCACTAAACATTTTATCTGTAGTTTTAACAAATCTAGACAACTGACTTTTTTTAATATATCTTTTTATCCGAGCACGGCAAAGTGACGGTACTACACCCACATAACAAAACCAGCGTTCACTGACCAAAAATGATTTTATTGGAGGACACCAGAATCATGCCGGCCTATATAGGATCGCGTTTATATAAACGTGGGTGATGAGATGTGTAGGTAAGACATGATGTGTGGGTCACTACAGCAGGTTTTAACACCATGTGTATGGTGGTCGCTCTCCGGGTGGATATGAATATCCTACCACCGGCAAAAATTATTAACTAAATTCAAAAAGTACAATTTCTATAGCTCTTTTTGGAGTCAATGCAATTTCATTTGACTGGCAGCGGCATCGGCACCGACTCCAAAAAGACCTTTAGATATTGTTGTTCTTGACCTTTCAGTGTTATTTTTAAGTCAGTTTTTAAGTTTTGTTATTTACATTTACGTTTTCAGTCTTTTTTGTCTTGTTAAAAAATAATTTTAGTGTTAGATATTGCGTGTAAATAGACCAATCGCAACGCCTAATATTTTCAGCCCTTGACTTTGTACAACTTATGCGCGGCTTCTACTCAAGGCATCCAGAATTTAATGGCGTTCCATTGTACATTTATGGTCAATCATATGGCGGGAAAATGGCTATTGATATGGGCATCCGAATGCACGAGGTAAGACATATAAACTTAGCCCCAAAAATCTGAAAATTTAGAACCTATTCTTACGCCAATAAACTAATATAAACCTGGCAAAATTACATATTCTAGAGTCATAAATGCAAGAAATAGATTATAAAAGGAAAACTACGTGCTCGTTATTTGAATGGCTCGTAATATATTGTAATCCAGCGAATTTTTAAGTACTCTTACTGGACTTCAATCCTATCGTAAAAGATTTGGTCCTCGTAGTTTTTATTATTTTTTTAAGCCTAAATGACGAAAGGAGTAGAGCTAATGTATAGTAGCAACACAATCCAGAACTTTAGATAACACAGTATCTACTGCATGGCATTGCACTACGCTTACACCCCGAGATATAAGATATAAAATCTCATGATGTCCAGTTATTTTACTGGTTTTATTTCTCTTCAAACCGAAACAAAACGGTATTATACAAACATTGTGTCATATGTGAGAAACGTACTGCCTTATAAATAATTTATTTAGTAGTCATTTTATTTGTTTAGGCAGAAACAGCTGGCACTATCGGCTCAAATCTACGAGGTATCGCGATGGGTAATGCATGGATATCTCCAGTAGACGCTACATTGACGTGGGGCCCACTTCTATTGGCTGCAGGACTGGTAGACGACGCAGGGTACGAAGATATACAACGTGCTGCAAGAGAATCGGAGCGCCTGTTCAACGAGGGTCTATATGTAGAATCTACTGCGCAGTGGGCGGCCACTCAAAGAGTAGTATTTGCTAGCACCAGAAACGTTGATTTTTACAATATACTTACTAAAATGCCAGCATCACCAGACACGACAAGGTCTGCTTTAGGTAATTTATAGTGTAGTATGAAGAAATATTTTTAAATTTATGCATTTAATCTCATTATTCCTATAATTTACAATGTTTTATTTTATGAAAGCCTCCGTAGCGCAGCTGGCTGTGAAATTAGCGGCCGCGGGTTTGATCTCCGCACCGAGACAAATATTTGTGTGAACCATAAATATATGTTCCGGGTCTGGGTGATGTGGGCCCTTAAGTCCCTCGTAGTTCCCGATACCCACAATATAAGTTAACCCAGTAAGGGGTCAGGACTATGAATGTAATGTCGGTGTAATTATTATAATTATATTAATACTTCTGCTGCCTGTCTCATCATTCCTATTCGGACCTAAATTAATTTGCATCGTCCATTATTTGTGACGGGAATCGATGGTGTGTTATGGTCTCAAGGCATCTGTAATTTTATTTTAATAAGCATCTTCATTTCTAGATGTATCTAAAGATATGCTGATCCGTAACCAGCCGTACATGTCTTCGGAGAGACAGGAGTGGAATCTAGACAATCTGATGAATACTATAGTGAAAGAGGCATTAAATATATCCGCCACAGTTACTTGGGGATCACAGTCTAATGCGGTTTTCGATTATTTAAGGGGAGATTTCATGAAACCTGTCACCGACGGAAGTAAGTATTGTGAGATGGATTTTGAGCCTCAGTGTCGAGAAGGTATCCGTAAATGGAATAACCCACCGAAAAAGTC
Source organism: Amorpha juglandis (assembly GCA_949126905.1). Taxonomy (NCBI): domain Eukaryota; kingdom Metazoa; phylum Arthropoda; class Insecta; order Lepidoptera; family Sphingidae; genus Amorpha; species Amorpha juglandis. Next base: position 13,062,443 of record OX421374.1, on the reverse strand, counting down.
TGACCTGCAGTGGTAGGTGAAGAGAAACCAGCACCAGTGTCTCAAATGTTAATATCTAATAAATGTTTTTATTAATACTTACTACTACTAAACATATGAAAGGAAAGTTTATTAATAGCAATATTTAACTAATTAATATGTATTTATTTCAATTTTATACGTTAGCTTGCAACTTACATTGTCTTCTCTTCACCCATCGCTAATGTGACTCTGGAATAAAAAAATAACGCTTCATAATGTTACAAAAACGTGCCAATCCAAAATACATAAAGTGATTATACATTTTCTATTAATTTTCAGTTGAAAAGTTGTTAAACGAGACTGACATAATATTGACAAAATACAATGGAAATCTAGATCTAATCTGTGATACACCAGGTAAGATAAAATATTACTATACACACGTAGTATTGTAATAGTCTGTGATAGGATAATTGCCTCGCTCGTTCGATGACACTGTCAATACTAATGCTGATGTTACTAGCAAACGGGCGTCCGGTTTTACTGCCAGTGCTTCCTAAAATTGTAAAAAACTCAATCAGTAGTAATACCGTAGTACCAATAGTCAACATGACGCTGATACTTTTCTGTATCGCCAGTTCCACTGAAGAGTATTTTAGAACGAATATCTAGTACTGATAGTATCGTCTTTCAATTTTCGAACGCGCCATTTAAGCGATAATCCGACGTGAAATGGCAGCTCGCTGTGGAATTTCACACCATGAGTTTTCCTGAAGACCAATTAATCCCCCTTTTTCAGATCATTCTTAATTTCCATTCGTATCGTTTAAGATCAGCATCACATAGGTCTTTATGGGCAGTATTAGTCTCTCACCTAAAGCAACTCCTTCGCTAATTTGCCGGCTTCAGCTTTATATGTATTAAATACGATCATTTATCCATATATATGTACTAAATACGATTTTGTGATTTATGATAAGCCATATAAATATGTTCTTTATCGTTATCATAATATAAACAATTTATTGCAATAATCTTCAATTAAGTAGGTAACAGAAATAACTGATATCGTGGGAGTTGGATAAGGAGGGATTAATGCCAACGAAATCATTATGGAATGAAAATAGTTTATAATGGATTTCTGTCCATGAAAGGTCCATATTATGTTAGCGAACATAAGAATATTTACACCTTTATGGTTTACGTAAAGGATTTAGAAATTTAGCGATGCATGTGACATTTCAGGACAAATCCTATGGGTAGATAGATTAAAATGGCCCGGTGCTGAAGGATATAGAAACGCCACTCGTCACCCTATTTGGGAGGACAATAAACTAGAAGGGTACTACAAATCCTATGGCAACTTCAGATTTTTCTGGATCAACGTGGCGGGGCATAGTGTAAGTACTTATTCGATACCTATAGTTCGTATTCGATCGCTCAAATCTTACGGCTACATTATCGGGTTTTGCCGAAGGTACGTGTTATTGAGATTAGGGTGCCTCTTCGCCTTAAAAGTAGAATGCGTAACGAGGACCTATGTGACGTCTACCAATAGCATCATATCATTTGCAATTATAGTTCATGTCTCCTTTCGTGAAAAATGAGTTCAGCTATGAAAAATAATTAAACCAACTGAAAAAACTACAAAGCTAAAAATATAAATAACTAGTTTTGTGTCTGTACATGTCATTTCAGTATAGCATAAAGATTGGCCTATTTAAATTTCAAGAAGAGATTTCATCTCTAATGGTGTAAAAGCGGGGATGAAAAACTAAGACTTCGTCATTTATGATCCCATTTCAAAGATCCTTCCACCGACAATAGTAAAAAAACTATTTACCCAAAATATCTATCGTCTAAACAATTTTGTTCGGTTTAACTTTTGGTTTATACCAACCCTCATTTTAGATATCTATGTTACAGGTACCAAGGGATAATCCAGCGGGGACCAACGCTTTTCTGCGTGATATGACTTCATTTGGTTGATGACGAAACATTGCTAAAAATTAAATACCTATTTTATAAGAAAAATATTGTTTCATTTATTTCTAAAATCTTATCTTCTTTTTAACCACCTCGATAATTTACATATTTTTTAAAACCAAACTTTCTGTATGTAGGAGTATCGATTTAACATAATTGCCATATCAAACACAAGTATATCTTACTCACCCTACGAAACATGCATTTATGCTGTAGACAAATCCGTCTACAGCGTGGCCCTAACACTCAACAAATTCACTGGCTTCAATGTTCTTCAAACTGAAAGCAACAGCCTTTACACAACTCTGACGACAGAAATAGACAAAGCGGACTAGGTTACCAACCTAGGTCGCATACAAGGGACCTACAATCTAGTGATATTTGGCGAAAATCTAGTTACTATATCATTACATTTGAAAATGAATGAATTAGGCGGAGCTTGTGCGGCCTGTGAAAAACCAAATAAAATAATGAAGTACCTACCTAGTTTGTTAGTCTGTCTTATAGCTTGAAAATTGTGCTTTTTTATTATGATGAGTAGTGATGTGTGTGAGAGTATTCGACTGCATAATTTAAAAAAAAAACAGTCGGAATGAGAACCGCCTCTTTCGCTCTTCTTTTTTTAGAGTCGCTTTAAATATTATTATGTAAATCTAAAAGCGCATTTAAAAAATTCTAACCTACATATTTATCTTATAATTATCGTATATGTACGTTTATATATGTACAATAAATAGATAATTTCAAGATTAAATAGGTATAATCAAAAATTGTTTTGATAACATAATATCGGTACTAGATATCGAATACGCTACTGTAGTTCAGAAGAGTTGTGCACGAATCAATCATGTCGAAACGAACTAATATTATAATTGCTTCGATAATTGTTGCGTTAGTGGTTGGAGCTGGATTGGGAGTATTAATATGGTGGTTAGTTGCTGATTATAGTGAATTCAGTGTCACTGGTAAGCATTTCATTAGAATTAAATTATAAAATTATATTTTATTATTTGACACTTGATATGTACAAAGTATCAAGTAGGACATTTGTAAGTGATGGAGCCACGGTGTTAACAGTTTTCTGTACGGATAACTACTACAGAAGATGGCGTAATGTAGTAACTTGCTGTTGCGTCGCCTCGCCTATTAAGTTTTACGCCCGAAATTAATATATAATGTATCTGCTATTCAAGATTGAAACTGATCTTGGATCGGTGCCTATCGTGCTATCGTTCTCCTATCCTTCTATCATATTGCCAATATCGTAACTCGCCAATCCTCACTTCCCTTCAATGATAGGTTGCTGGCAGTCTGTTCCCTCTTAACGATTCCATTTTAGGCAGAATATTCCATGTCACAAAGATATATACTTTCTGTATTCGACAGCGAGTAGATCAGCCAAAAAATCAGTACATTCATAACCCAACCGTCAACGCCTCCCGACGTCAATTAAAAAATGATGAGCTATTCTTAAACATAGCTTCATAGTTATGTGTAAATGATTCTTATCATCGCGATGAAGCTAACTTCCAACAGAAAAAAGAACCGTAGGTATTCAAAGCGGTACATTTGTTCAAAATGAAATTATTGTCTTCTTTCCAGATGTATTAAACTTACCTATATCTGTCAGCGTACACTTATCCTATCACGTAATATCTCTAACAATGTGACAAATCTTTACCTAGTATAAAATGAAGTCGCTTCCGTTGTCTATTCGCTTAGACCTTTTAAACTATTCAACGGAATTTAATACAGTTTTCAGCAATAGATAGAGTGATTCATGAGGTAGGTTTATATGTATATCACGCTATGACCCATGGGAACAGGGCAGTAACATGCAAGTGAAACCGCGAGGGACAGCTAGTCCTATATAAACCAAGCGGATATTTAATATTTAAACGCTTAGATACAAGATTTTGTGAACCATTGCGCAACACTGCAATTTGTTTCATTGCGGAATCATTGCAAGGCTAAGAGCGATTACGAATAATTTATATTTACACTACGTATACTATACGCATCTCAAATCCTAAAACTTTGCGAACTCGAGTCAAGTCATAACTACAAACGTTTGATATTTCTACATCAACTATCTTGACGATTTGCCTCATACAGACAACTATCGATGTGAAGGTTTCACGCGTTTTTTACCAAAGTAGAGCGCTCTTACAGATTCTACTTTGAAAGATTTTTTTATCCGGGCACAGCAAAGTGACTGCACTACACCTGATGGTAAGCATAATGCAGGCCAAAAAACCAGCAACCACTAATAAACAATGAGTTTATCGGTGGTCACCAGAATCATGCCGGGTAAAATGCTTCTTCCCTCTTCGGAGAGGGAAGAAGCAAATCGAGGGGCCTGCGACAGGACAGGCGGATGACCGATGCAGGCACAATAATACAAGAATGTACCCATGTACCCGCACCAACCAACCATCAAGTCATGTCGCAAGCCCCACGGGAGAACCGGATATACACTGGCTGACCCTGGAACGCGACCCACACAAGGTGGGTTACTATGGCAGGTTTTAACACCAGTGTACGGTGGTCGCTACCCGGTCGGATACGGAGGATATCCGTATCCGACCGGATAGCGACCAGCAAATATTTATAGTACCAATTTTTATAGTATAGGCCCTCAAACGAGCAAGTGGGTCACCTGATGGTAAGTGATCTCCACTGCCCATGTATGCCCACAATACCAAAAGAATCATGGGCGTGTTGCCAACCTTAAAGGAAAGAGATAATAGGGGATTGGGAAGGGGAGGGGGATTTGGGCCTCCGGATATCTCACTCACCGTACGAAACGCAGCAGCAAGCCGCTGCTCTACGTCGGTTTTCTGTGAGACAGTGGTAACGACCCGATTGAGCCGCCCCATTCATGCTATAGACAATACTGTCTACAGCGTGGCTCTACCACTAGTAAATTTTAAGTTTTTTGTACTTTTAACTTTAATTTTAACTCGTAAATTTTTAAGTTTAATTTTTATAAGTAAACTATACACATATATTATTTGTACAACTGATGTGTCTGCAGGTTTCTTAGAATTTTCTTGTCACCCAAAACGTATTTTTTTAGATTGAGGTCCACATGCATAACGATCATTAAATCGTATTTAACCACTAAAAACGAATCACTAAAGTTTTTAAGAAACGTCAAACCGTATAACAAGTTACACATACCTACTTCACATAGAATTAAAATAACTTCTTTTTGTTCTGTAAAAACTAATTTACCAAAACAATTATTTTTGTTATACCCAGTACTGGAAGGCGATGGTCTCGGCGACGTTCCGTACACAGCGGCCTACACCCGTATCCGTGGTGCTGGTGATATGTTCTGGTGGTTCTATCCCACTACCTCAGCCCTCAGATCCACTAGACCCATAATTGTGTGGCTTGATGGGGTGACTGGAGCTCCACCCAGTCTTCTTGCAAACTTCGGAATGTTTGGGCCTTATGACCTTAATATGAATCGACGAAATGATTCTTGGGTAAGATCACAATCATTTACAGTCTGCTTTGATCACACATCCCTATTGTAAGAAGATAGTAAAAACGAATATCTGATCAATTTAAATGAACATATAAGTTACATACTATTTGTTTATTTGCAGAAGTAAATACATACATTTACCATATTTGGTCATCTTTTATCCCCACTAGAGGTCCCTCTACACTCTATCCACCAACCATAATCTCTGTTCGAAACTCTCTGTGACCATTTTTTGTAATAGTCTAATCATTAAAAATAAATTTTAACTTTTTTTCCCTCCTTTCAGATCGACCAATACAACCTCCTTTTTATAGATTCACCACTTGGCACTGGCTTCAGTACTTCGGAGGGCAGCAACTTCGCGAGTAACCTTGAAGAAATGGGTAACATTCTTCAACCGGACTTACTTCCGCACATTGTACATTTCCTATAATATTTAATATTTTTTTAGCAAATCATCTCGCTTTCACTTTGGAGTCGTTCTATCAAGTTCACGAGGAATATGTATCTTCTCCTCTTTATATATTCGGACAAGGGCACGGCGCGCAGCAAGCTGTTGCGGTTGCTGCTAAACTCAAGGAAGTTAGTAAGCATTAAATACATTTAGAAGATATAGATCTAGATAGGCATTGCAAATAGTAAGAATAACAATTTGCATAAAATCAAACAAGTCACATTTCAGTACCACACACCATTACCACAATGCGATTTGATTTAGGTGTTATCGCAAAATGAAAACTTTGATATGTTCAATGTATTTTAACTGGTTCGAAAAAAGAAGTAAGAAGGAAAGTTCCAAAAAGGTGGTTCCCAATTTTTAAGCATTTATTTAGGGTTATTTCAGGTCGGGTGTTCCCCAAAACCGGTGACATCCAGGGCGGACCGCCCCAACCGACCCCTCTCCCTTGCTAAGCTACTGGCTGTAATATCAGCATCACAAGAGCGTAGTGATGAAAAACACCCTTGAACTCTAGACAAACTTTACTGCACGTAAAACATTTTTCATTCGTCCGACATTTTACTGCTGTAATTTAAATTCAGGTTATAATGTCCAAGATTTCATAGACGGCGTAAATAGTTCGTTCTATTTAGATCTAGGTATTTCCGTGGATTTGGACACTTTTATTTGGTCTTCTTATACAAAAACATATAGATTTAAAGGGGAATTTAATGCGAAACTCTAATACTCACCATACTGGTGAAAGAGAAACGAGACTATCGTAAAGTTTTTCATGAATCCAAAATCATTTCAGATTGATCACTTGGCACATCTCCCTACAGGAGTGGTTATTGGCAACGGGATTATCTCCCCTGCTGTAGCTCTCACAAAACTTGGCTTTTATCTGGAAGAGCTTGCTTACATAGACGGCAATGGACGCGTTGCTATAGAAAATTTATCAACTCAAATAAACACCGCTGTAAACGCGAACCAATACGGGGAGGCTTTTGACAGTTTCGTGTCATTAGGAAGTTTTGTGAACGAAAACGCCGGAGCAGTGGCTGTTAATTTGGCGTATATTGTAGAAAAATTGACACAGGATCCTTCTCGAGGTAATTAATTGTAAGATGCTTTCTATACAATACAGATTTAGATGAGCATACTTTTTCTTCTTCCACCTGCCCGTCTCCCACTTGCAATGGAGTCACCACAACATACATACGTTTGGCGTTGCTGAAAGATTTAATTTGGAGTTTTAAACGACCGGCCGCCTACCTCACGCCTTCAACACGTCTGGGGAGAAATAATATTAGCCAAAAAAATCTACCTCATTAGCAGTAACAAGAAAAATTATTACTGAGTCGCTTAGAGGCAAGATTAACTAATAATAAGATGGTATCAGATTAATTCTAATACGAATAGTTTTGATGTTATATCGATATTTTTCTGAAAAAGTACTTAATGTTTGTACTAGTAACTATATAGAAGAAAATGCATGGTTTATTCACTAAAAACGTGACATTATTTTTGGGCAGTATTTTTTATGGAACAGGTCGGCAAACGAGCAAGTGATCACCATCATCTGTTGGTAAGTGACCTCTATTGCCCCTAAACATCAACAATACGTAAAGAATCATGGACAGATTTCACATCTTAAGGGAAAGATATAATTACGGGATTGGCCTCCGGATCTACTTTACTTTATTTTTAAATATTTTTTAAATTTCTATATAATAACTAATATTGATTGGACATGGGTACTATAACATAAAAACTAGATGTGGTAGAAACAAATTAAAAACTGGTTCTTATTAGGAATCAAATCAGAAATGTTGCTTGTTATAAAAGTGTTGATTAGTATAATCACTATGATTTCAATATTCAAATGAATACCGCTTCTAATTACATAATCGGTGGCTAATTTTAAAAAACATGCTTATCCATTTAAACTAGCTTTTGTTTCTGTCTTCGCCCGCGTGAATGCCTTTTTTGTATTTTAACCTATGGAAAGGTACTGACGGAAAAGTGTCATATTCCAGGTCATGTTCTACCTGTGTACCAAATTTCATCCAATTCCGTTCAGCCAATCCAGACGTGATTAATTAGTAACATGATAGGTCCCAAACTCATAAACACCCAAACCTCCATTTGTAATCATAATAGCATAGCACTTATGACTAACGTTTTTTTTAATTGGCAGATGACAACGAACAGCGACAAAACTTAGGACAGTTTTGGCGCTCATCGAATATTATGGATGAAGTTGTAAGACCTGCTTTAGGGATACCTAATTCTGTACACCACGATGGTCAGAGCGTGGACGCTTTGCGAGCTGTCCGGAGCACACTTATGATTCCTGCAGTCGATAAAGGTGATAGTTTATTAAACCCGACAAAGTGAGAATAGTACTCGCGCCTTGAGGGTTCTGTCACAGTATTATTATCATGTTCTGTACCATTAGGTATTATGCGATCCAAATAAGAATGGGGCATCATCGTCAATGTGGCCGCCCGATCTCACCAAGTCCCACTTAAAATGTAGGTACTACCTACCTGCCTACCGTACCTATTTGCTAGGAAATTTATATTGAATCCCTTTTCTATTACATTATAATTAAGTTTAAGGGCTATTTTGACAATATTCGAGTAAGATTTAGCCGCCAACTAATATTTATAATTAACATTATTAACACATCACCCATCCATAACAAGACGTGCAAGTGTGAGTTGAAGTTACTTCGTTTTCATTTAAATACATCCAACAGTCACACACATAGTCTTGACCCCACACTAGGTTAAAACTGTATCGTGGGTATCAGAAACTACGAGGTACTTGTTGTTAGTGGATCACACAAATCTCGGTATAGGAATCGAACCCACGGCCTTTCGCTTCGTAGCCGGCTACTAGCCCTCTGCGCCACGGAGTCTGTCAATAGTTTCCATTTAAGTCGTGCGAATCGCGGTACAAACTTAAAGTTAAAATGCTTTTTCGTTTTTCAGTGGAATATCTTTTGGAAGACACAAATGTTACGATTACAATATACAATGGCAATCTTGATGCTGTATCAAACACACCGGGTACGTATAAAACAAAGTTATTAATGAAACTTAAGGAGATAAGGGTATAATCCTCTTAAATCGTAGTAGCTATGTACGCCAGCCCGTATTGACCAACTGCTGGGTATAAGCCTTCATGTAATGGAACGGAAAAGAATTGGCGAACAGTAGAGGGTACAGGTGTAAACTTATGCTTAATTATCAGAATCACCGTTCTTTCTTGTTTAATCCTGGTACTACATTAATAACAGCCAGGCAAATCCGGAGGCCCAAATACTCCCTTCCCTTCCCTATCCCTTCCCTTTAAGGTCGGCAACGCATCCAATATCCTGTGTTGTGTTTAAATAAATAAATAATCTTCTGGTGTTCATAGGCGATAATTTACCATCAGGCCACCACGTCCTCGTTGACAACAGCCTATGCTATAAAAAAGTGACATATGTATGTTTCCAGGTCAACTAGAATGGGTCAACAATCTCCAATGGCATGGTCAAGCTACATTCAAGGGCAGTCCACGCCAAACTCTCATAATAAATGGCTTGGTGGAAGGATATTTCCGGGAAACGCCGCAACTTACATTCTATTGGATCAATGTTGCTGGACAAGCGGTAATATTTACAATTAATAAATTTACAAGGTGGTAGGTCCCTCGTATGCGAGAGGCCGTCTGGGTTGGTACCACCGCGCCGTCTATTTCTACCGCCAAGCAACAGTGTGTAAGCACTGTTATGTTTCGGTTTGAAGGACATTGAAGCCATTGAAATTATTGGGCATTATTATACTAAACATCTTATGTGTCGGGGTGACGAGCACAGTTCAGTGTCATGCAGTGCTTTGTAATTCAAAGTTTTTTGTGGTGTTGCATCTGTTTATGGGCAGGCGTTGCGCTTACCATCAGGCGAGCGACTTACTCGTCTCGTCAGTCAATTAAATAAAAAGATACATACATACGCACTTAGGTCTGCAATCCCCGAAGGAGTAGGCAGAGGTGTAACTAGTACACCCACATTTCGCCGAGCGTATCTCCGTCCCATTATCTGATAGGGGGCGAGCTTATCGCCATACCGAGCACAATTCCAGACTCCGGTCTGATACTGAGCATTTCGTGATAGAAAAACCCAATATCACTTTTACCCGACCCGGGGATCGAACCCGACTAATCAGCTTAGCATTCGTACCGCGTGCGAAACAACTGCGCCACCGAAACGGAAATATTAAGGATAAAAATTATAGTAGTTTATATATGGCTTTTAATATGATCTATGGCTTGTGAATCAGGTTCTTAGTTGGATTCTTGAATCTACTTTGTGCGTTTTTTTGTAAATGTCAGTGTTACCGGTTACTGCATATTCCGCTTTGAAATAACTATTAAACATTAATACCTAATTGCTACTATTTGTTACCTATCGTTATATAATTGGTTAATAGATAAACAGGTTTTTAAGGTGACCAGCCATTCTGAAGTCAGAATGGGCGGTTACTTGTAGTGTACACAAGCTATGGGGAATTACCGAAATGGTCTTCGACCATTAACTACTAGCTAATTGCTACCTACACATGTATCGTTCTGGATCGCGGGCTTTGGGCTTGGGCCCATTCTGACGTCAGAATGGCCGGTGATCCCAAAAAGCTGTACTTACATCTTTCAAAGTACGTAGGTCCTTATTACATAACGATAGGTACCAAATAGTGGCAATTGGGTACTAATTTTTATGAGTATTTCAAAGCGAATGAGCGTTAACCGGCCATTCTGACGTTCGCTGCTTTTTTCTTATTAGCCTTAATGACGAGACGAGCATATCACGCGCCAAGTCTTCTCATAAACTAAAGTAACAACAATTTAGAATTTTTCTAAATTCAAAATGTTGAATGATTTTGAATTGCACTTAATGACACTAAACTGCCCTCGACCACCCGAGACATAGGATGTAAAGTCTCATAATGCCCAGTAATTTCACTGGCTTCAATATCCTTCAAACCGAAACAAAAGTGCTTACAGGTAATTGGCGACAGAAAGAGACATAGCGGTGGTACCAACCCAGACGCCTCTCCATACGAGGGACCTACCACCTAGAGCATATTGTTCGTATAGGCCTGTGCCCAGCAGTGGGTCGTATACAGGGTTATTTTTAAAACACCAGCAACCTCGCAGGGGTAGATAGCTGTCCCCATACGGAACAACTTTTGTTCTACGAGTTTGGATATAACTATATATATTATAAAAAAAATGATTTTACAAGTTTTTGTTGTGTCGTATTTTTCTTCGTAGTATGCGGCGTGCGCGCGCGACTCAAAGGCGCCGCTCAGCCACAGCTCAGCTGAGCGGCGCGTTGACCTTCAAAGGAGCTAGTCGGGTTCCCCACGCTTCGCGTATTTGTTTACGTAAAGTGCGATGCGCGTTGTAACAATCAAGACGGAAATTAAATGAATACTTATTTTTGTATGAAAATAAAATCTAACAAATTATCAAAAGTCGTAGAACAAAAGTAGTAGCTTATAACCTTAGGAATCTACCCCTGCGAGGTTGCTGGTGTTTTAAAAATAACCCTGTATAATACAGGGCTAGTAGTTATTATTGTTTTGTTACAGGTACCTACCGAAAATCCAATCGCTATGCGACGAGTTATTCAGAGGATAATAGATGGCAATTAAATTATTACGTATTTTACTATATTCTGCAGTTTCATTTCTATATGAATATGCAAGAGAGAGAATGCAGTGCGTATTACGTGTTGGGATTGTGGGTCATTATACCAAACACTTTGTAGGCTTCTAATAATGTCCTTTATTGTGAAACAGAGATACAGTACGAAGTCCAGACATTGATGTATTTAGATGCTTGTATAATACATGCGCCTGTGCTGCCACAGTCCAGTAAAGTAAACCGTATTACATCTTCATACAAACGGCCGAAAGGACGCGCTTCGAAGTCACGAGTGCGCCCGCGCATGACTCATATAACTAATGAAGAATTATTATATACAATGTGCATACATACAACTAACTTTGATATAAATATTATGCTTACACTCCATTTGACAGCCTCCGTGGCGCAGTAAGCGAATAGCCAGCTGCGGAGCGAGAGGCCGTGGGTTCGATTCCCGCACTCAGACAACTGCACGTGTGATCCCCAAATACTTTTTTTCGCGTCTGGGTGTTGTGGGAACGTAAGTCCCTCGCAGTTCCTGACACCCACGGTACAGGTAATGTATATCAATAAATGTGTATAGGTTAAACTATAGTGGGATCAGGACTATATGTATGACTGTTGGGTATATTTATTTATTTATTTACTCGACAAATCTTCATTTAAGACATTATTGTACTATATACAGTTATAAAGTAATTAAATTTAATATTGATTACAAATACATTTGCGGTTGAAACGCGCAGTAATTGTATACTGTGGCTCGTTTCGTGTCTACATTATGAGCGTGACGGGGACGCAAAAACAACTTTGTATTACCAAGCCGTTGTTGCTCTCTCTTTCCTTTCACTATTATACTTTACTTTCACCTTTCTATGAGTGATGTATTTTTAGACCTCAAACAAAGTTGGTAGTCGGTATTAAACTCAATTAAAAGTAATTTAATTAACATTGAACTTATTATTTAACACTTCACACAAACTGTCAACTACCAACACACAATATATCTGCAATATTAAAGTCTTTCAACCACAGACACAAGAGCAAGTAAGTTCTTCAAAATGTGTGGAATTCAAGCGTGTCGCGTCTTCCCACATTGAGATGCACAGATGTCCACACACGGAGTAACGTGACATACAGTGTCTATTAGATTCTTTAGTCTATGGACGCATTATATCTGCAATATTGAAGTTTTTCAACACTATTGTTGAATGATATAATACACGTAATGCTATATGGTAGAGTTCAAATTGCCCGGAGATCCGACTACATCAATAATTTCACCGACTGGCTTCGACTCGCTGTCCGTACTCGTGTTGCATATCGACGATGGGATTGTTAAAGTCTGAAAAGATAATTAAATGTCAATTTAATGTCATTACACTTCCACTTTTGTAACTACAAACAGACTGCGACATTTTACAAATTCGAATACTTTTATTAAATAACTATGACATTTCAATTTACTATGATAGCCTCTGTGGCGCAGCGTGTGAGTAGCCGGCTGTGAAGCGACACGCCGCGGGTTCGATCCCCGCACCGAGACAAATGTTTGTGTGAACCACAAGTATTCGTTTCGCCTGGGTGTTGTGAGATCAAAAGTCTCTCGTAGTTCCTGATACCCATGACACAAGATTCGTATCTTACTGTGGAGTCAAGACTATGTATGTGACTGTTAGGTGTATTTATTATTTATTTATTCACACATCTAATTTTGCTGATGATGAGTACATGTTCATTTTTGTACCGTATGTATAGCGACCACCGTACACATAGCTAAACCACGACATAGTGGCTCGTTCAGGTGAATTGATTCCGGGGTCAGCTAATGACTTCAGGCCGGCATAATTCTGTACTAAACACAGATGTCCACTTCTGTTCCTTCTGGTTCAGTACAGTCATTTTGCATTGCCTGGATTTAAAAAATGAACTCGTAAACCTACCTTTCCAGGATTAAGAGCCTCATACTGATGTCTCAACGCTTGCAACTCAAATTCATACGATGCGAGTGCATTCTTCAAATCCAAAGCGAGCGCTAAATCGGAACGCAGATCGTTGAAATGTTTACATATCATTTCGGTCGGCGTCGGCGCTATGTCTGTTAACAAAAAGGTTTTTGGTGAATCAATAATATACTGGCTCGGTGGCGAAGTTGTATAGAGTATTATATCGCGATACGACAGCTGTGCCGAGGTCTCGAGTTCGATCCACGGGTCGAGTAAAAGTAATACTAGGTTTTTCTATCCCGCAAGCGTAGTATCAACCCTGAGTCTGAAATTGGCGCCCGATATGGGCATAGGCCCATACCCCATTAGTGTGCACTCATGCCATATATGTAATCAATAATAATAATAATTGTCCGTTCGCAGCTCACATACTCCCGGGTGTAAGGGAAACGCAATGACGATTTATTAAAATAGTAATTAAAATCTTATTTTTCTTAATAACATAAAAGCAAAAACATCGACGCTCAGAATCAACTATAGAGCGAGAAGCGCGGCGCGATGCATACCGAGTATTGGGTCCGCGCCATTGATCCCGACTTAAGCATTAATACGCTTTACATTGCGGACTTACGCTGCCAAAACGGCAAGTAAACAGCAAAGGAATAGCATTTTCCGTTTATGTTAAGGTGGTGCTTTATTACCCTTTCGACTTTGGAAGCGGTCCCCTTACACCCGGTATATATTGAGATCATTTTCGCGAAATACACAGTTTAAAAAAAAAAGGGATATCTATAATATGTAAATACTCATATTTAAGATATTACAACTATATGGTAGGTCTCTCATATACGAGAGTCTGTTTGGGAAAATTTTCAAATGTAAGATACAAAAAATCTTTGTAACGTTAATATATTATATGCTACTAGATGACCCGGTGAACTTCGTATCACCTACATAATATATTTGTGTAAAATGTGGTCAAAACTTAATACAAATGTTTTATTTACATTAAATGCAATTAAGTGAGGTACTGCGCCATTGCACGTGAGGTAGCCCATCGCACATTTAATTGACTTCGACGACCTAAGTCAGGTCGTCTCCCACCTCCCTCCGGTTGGACAGTCCTGTCCCCGTCCCGTCCCCGTCCTGTCCCCGTCCTGTCCCCGTCCTGTCCCCGTCCTGTCCGCGTCCCGTCCCCGTCCTGTCCCCGTCCCGCCTCCTGTCCCTGTCCTGTCCTGTCTCACTGTCCTGTCTCTCTGTCCTGTCTCACTGTCCTGTCTCACTGTCCTGTCTCACTGTCCTGTCTCACTGTCCTGTCTCACTGTCCTGTCTCACTGTCCTGTCTCACTGTCCTGTCTCACTGTCCTGTCTCACTGTCCTGTCTCACTGTCCTCTCATTGTCCTGTCTCACTGTCCTGTCTCACTGTCCTGTCTCACTGTCCTGTCTCACTGGCCTGTCTCACTGTCCTGTCTCACTGTCCTGTCTCACTGTCCTGTCTCACTGTCCTGTCTCTCTGTCATGTCTCACTGTCCTGTCTCACTGTCCTGTCTCACTGTCCTGTCTCACTGTCCTGTCTCACTGTCCTGTCTCACTGTCCTGTCTCACTGTCCTGTCTCACTGTCCTGTCTCACTGTCCTGTCTCACTGTCCAGTCTCACTGTCCTGTCTCACTGTCCTGTCTCACTGTCCTGTCTCACTGTCCTGTCTCACTGTCCTGTCTCACTGTCCTGTCTCACTTTCCTGTCTCACTGTCCTGTCTCACTGTCCTGTCCCTGTCCAGTCTAGACGCTATACGACCCGTCATCACGGCAAGCTTCGCAACGACAACCATCCGGTTTATACTAAAACATTCCAAAATCAACAACTACTAATAAATTAAAAATTAATTAAAAAAACATTGTCCAGCGGACAAAATTGTGAATCTAAACCATTCTCAGATCCCCTTGAACACACACAAAAAATTTCATCAAAATCGGTCCAGTCGTTTAAGAGAAGTTCAGGAACATACACACTCACAGAAGAATTATATATATAAAGATATATCACACACACATAGACAAAGAAGTCAAATGAGTAACATATTCTATTTTGCCGAAGGTTAATAATTACATTAAGCAAACAATGAAATTACTAACCAATATTCATAAGCCGCAACTCTTGTTCAATGGCTTTAGATTTCCTTTGTCCCACTCCAGGAGGTAGTTTCATGCGTTGCGATCGAAGCCACACGCCTGTGCCGCGGGCTTCAGGGAATTTGATACCGGACCATTCCACAGTCTGGAAGATCAATGGGAATTCTAAGAAAAATATAACTAACTAGACAGGTTACACTGGGATTTGTGTAGAAAATTATGTTGTTGAGCCACCCTGTACACACTTTTGTCTACAGCATGAATGGGCCGGCTTCTCCGGGTTATTCTCACTGAAAGCCCACGTTAAGTAGCAGCTTGCTCTTGCATTTTATGAAATGCATGTTAGTGATATTACCAGAAGCTCAAATCCTAGCTCTCCTTCCCGATCCCTGTTCCTTTCTTTTAAGATCAGCAATGCATGTGTGATTCTTCTAGTATTGTCAATGTTCATGGGCGTTCGAGATTATTTATCACTAGATAACCAACATTTTCGTTAGCCGTCCTCTGTTATACTATTATAAAAACTTTTCTAAAATGGTTCAATAGTGTTTTTTATGACTAAAGTGCTCTTGTGATGCCAGATACAAAATTTTAACATGTTTTATTTTCTACAACTTTAAGTAATTGCAACATCCATTTTAATCTGTGATCACAACTTACAAATGCTATGTAATTGTTCACTTAAAACAACAAACACTACTTACAACATTGTCCAAAGCACGTATTGGCCTTTGCTGTGTAGTCAATTTCTTCTTATGCAGCTTCCTGTCATGCCGCCTGGCGATATTTGCTGCGGTTGTGGATGGTGTGTTGGCCTCAATGTTATTACTAGGCGGATGGGCCACAGGTACATTGCCACTATCAGCCCTGGATATCAGCTTTTGGAGGTCTTGTGTCTTCCTTTCTCTTTCACGTTTTCTCGCTTCGATCTTCTTCAGCTCCGAGAGTAGTGTTTGCTCTTCGTCAATCTATAATATACAATAACAAAAAATGTGTTGGGAGATGGAGATGAGGATCATCGCGTATGGAGCGAGTCCATATGTTGCAGTGCCCCAATATTGGCGTGTATTGGCGTCAATTTGTAGCTATCCTTGTCGCCCAGTAAAAAAACGCTAGCCTCCATTTTTGTAGTATTTCTATATATTTGTAGTAACTTGATCAAATAACTATACAATGTCAAATTAAAAACCAGAGTACCTATAAATGAATCTCCATGTATCCAAGTGGCATTTAAGTTAATAGTTATTATTCATTTAAAAATATCCAAATTAAAGAATATAAATATTTGTTCCAATAACTACCTGTTCTTGAGTACGTTCAAACAATCTGCGTAATTGTTCCTTCCTTTTCCTTTCATGTTCTGCATCATAATGATAAACTCTTTTTTCACCATTTACCAATGTAACCGTGTTCGACCACGGATTCGTTTTTACCTAAAAAATAATTTTATTATACTGTAATATAATTCTTTTAAAAATATAATTAAAATTATTAGAACATGCGCTACTATAGATATTTCATTGCAAAATCATTGTGGGTGTAAGAAAGTACCCAAAGACATATGATGTTACATCAGATAATACCCAGTAATTTCATATGACAGTGCATATTAGAGTGCTTACAAACTGATGCTTGTCCACAGAAATAGACAATGTTGTAGGCAGACTCTTGCATATTTAAGACCTTTTAGATACAAATATTTACTCCTAAATTTACAATCGACAATAGTGTAATGTTACCTTGCTCAATGTTGCACAAATGCCATAATATCGTTCCTTCAAGTCTTCAACACTTCTATCTCTGAAAGCGGCTCTGTCCCATCTATCATGTATCACGATGAACCGCAGATCAAATCTCTGACACAAATCCATCAAATGATCTGTTTCCCCCTGACTCCAGTCTTCAGACTTTAAATATTGGTTGTATTCAGATTCTGAATACGACGGTATAGATACTTGCTGGTGAGATAAAAAAAAATATGACCTTTTCACTGCAACATTGTTGTACTAAATAACATTACAATTTTGTGTTTTGAAGGTAAAATAATTGAGAAAGATAGTGTTAAAAAAATCAGGGTTCGAGGATATATATCAATGGATATAATATATCAACATATATATCCGATATATATCAAGCTGGGTTCAATGATATATATCAATCAGGGTTCGAGGATATATATCAATAGATATATATCAAGATATATATCCGATATATATCAAGCTGGTTTCGACGATATATATCAATATTTTTTTATAATATATTGCAATACAAAAATGGTTTAAAAAATTAATGTTAAGTAATTTTTAGAGTTTGTTACTGTATTTCTACTTCCCAAATATAGATGGCGTGGGAGTAGTGTTAAAACATACTCCCTAATGGTAAGTTCTAATCCATAAATGGCAACCCTTCGGCCCTAAAAGAAGAGTTTATGGTTTTTAGTTGATTTTGCCTTATCCAAAAACTAGTTTTTTTATTTTATAATTTTAGTATGTGTATGTAACACGTATGCAAACAGTATTCATAAATAATACAATAAAATAATAATATGGCTTTCATACAAAATTGATATACACCACTATTTTTTAAATACCAAAGAAAAAAAATGAGCTTATAGCCGCGAATGTTACTAATGTCTTGGTGAATCTATTTTTTAAATTGTACATAAGACAAAAAAGTTATAGGCAGTCCTAGTTTATCCAATTTGTGCAAAAAATGATGCCTACTGTAACGCTGCCGCCGTCGCCGCGGCAACAGCGTCGCGCGCGCGCCCCCTTGTCGCACCCCTGCCCCCGCGCTCGTCTATCGTACCTAACAAGTTACTATACGGAAAGTTGTAACAATAATTTAATGTTTTTTGTTCTAATATTTTTGATATTTTTGTTTAATTTTTTAATGCGATACTCGGGTTAGGTAAATGATACTGATACCCCTGTTTTTTTTTCTTCCATAATTAAAAAATAGTAGTGTATATCAAACTTGATATGGTGCTGCCACACCGGTGTTAGAAAATGTTATATAACATTTTATAACAGCGGTGTGGCAGCAACATTTAGTTAACATTTCTTAACAATTTGTAACATTTTGTAACATTTTTGAACATTTTTTAACAGCGGGCGGCGGTACTTTTGAGAGCGGCGTCGTCAAAGAAGCCGTCAAAGAAGAAGGGCCGATGTCATGTTTTCAAATGTTATAAAATGTTAGACAATGTTAGAAAATGTTAAGAAATGTTATAAAATGTTAGATTTAATGTTAGAAAATGTTTGTAAACATTTTATAACATCGGTGTGGCAGCACCATTATATATCGGATATATATCATAAATATCCGATATTTTGATATTTATAATAAATATCGGATATTTTCGAACCCTGATATCAATAGCTTTTTTATAATACATTGTAATACAAAAATGGTTTAAATAATTAATGTTATTAAGTAATTTTAAGAGTTTGTTACTGTATTTCTACTTCCCAAATATAGATGGCGTAGAAGTAGAGTTAAAACATACTCCCTAATGGTAAATTCTAATCCATAAATGGCAACACTTCTGCCCTAAAAGAAGAGTTTATGATTTTAGTTGATTTTGCCTTATCCAAAAACGAGTTTTTATTTTTTTATAATTTTAGTATGTGTACACACATATTATGCAAACAGTATTCATAAATAATACAATAAAATAATAATATGGCTTTCATACAAAATGGATATATATCAAACTGGATATATATCGAATATATATCATAAATATCCGATATTTTGATATTTATTATATAATAAATATCGGAGATTTTCGAACCCTGAAAAAAATATCTTATTACATAAAAACAAAACAGTGATATAATAAATATTGTTTACTTAATTAATTTTTAATTACCTCTATTCACTTTCAATAAATAAATAAAGAATGTGATACATAGTATAATATTCTATAGATCAGAAATCTTACCTTGTTAAACTGGGCAAATGGATACTCCTTGGCCTCATCTGCAGTTCTTTTCCAGTGATGGAACACAGCATTATCTGTTCGAGCAGGGTTAGTGAATGGTGCCCACACCCATTTTCTCACTTTTCTCATACCAAGCTTAGCTTTGGTTTGTTTGTAGGCTTTTCCTGCACACAAAATAATAAACACTATGTATTTCTAAAAGCCTGTTCTCACACTTCAATTTTAGTTGATCAACTGCTAAATCACATGTGATTTGAACCATCTAAACAGACTTTCAATAAAATCAAAGTGTTGATCAACAATATTGAACGGTGTAAACCCACTATAAGTTGCCTATGTCTAATTTAACCAACATATATAAGCAGACAACCAGTTAATATTTTTGATTTTCATGGCTATACATGAACCATGGTGTTGGTGTAAGGAGACCGCTTCCGAAGTCAAAAGGATAATAAAACACTGCCATTACATAAACGGAAAATGCAATTCTTTTGATGTTTACTTGTCATTTAGGAAGTATAAGCCCGTAATGTAAAGCATACTAATTACGGGGTCAATGATGATAAATGAGTCAGATTTTTTTATTAGCTTTACATTGCACTATTAAGAAAAACACAATTTTAAATAATGTTTGTTAAAGCCTCATTATGTTTATTGGTCTGAAGTTTGTGCATGAAAAATAAAAAAATATAGAATTATATCACATATTTTTATCTACCCCATGAGCCGATCACTGAAACATGAATGGATGAAAGCAAGGAAGTAAATATCATACTGGCTACTACTGTCAGTTGGTAAACTTATCTAAAGCTTCTTTATACAAGGAAACAATGCTTCTTATTATACCACAAGCATAAAGTTGCACCATCATAGAGTATAGGAACTCTGAGGTAGATTAGAAGCACCACACATAACATTTTATTTAATAACAGCAGATCATACATTTATAAAGCATGTAGTATGGAGATCTTACCTGTATCTGTGGGTAACAGAGGCGGCAAATCTTTGTTATCATTATACAGAAGTGCAAACACTTCTCGATGCATGCCCTCAGGCCTCTTCACTGCTTTGGCGGTAACATATTTCTTCTTGTTCTTATCGCCATGAATAATACTATCCCTACTTATTTCAGCCGCTCCTGGCTGTTCAATGTCTAATATATCGAGTATATCTGCCATTTTTCCTTAGCTTTAGCTTTCGTCGATCAAGAATTACACATAAAATAATTTATAACAATATAAGGAAGGAGCTGATATAATGTATCAAAAGAGAGATATTAATGTTATTTATCGCACTGGTCAAACTAAACAATTTAAATTGAACATTTAGTTTACATGAATTATTATAGTATTTTATTGGTTTACTTGCACAGTCTGTAAACAAAGATGTTTACGCTCTCTATCTTACGCACTTTTTCTTTAATTATATAAAATCCAACATAAATGAAAAAGGTAAGACTCCAACGTATATTCAATGTACTCTGTGACTCCACAGACTACTTAGAGAACTATGTGACTCCAACATAATGTCTTGCCTTGCCGTCAAAAACAGAGACATTTTTTTTTTTTTTGGTTTTATCTTCTCCTTTATAGTACAAGGAGAAGGCAAAGGCGCTCAGCCATGCAGCCTAGTCTGCTGTTAAAACAGAGACAAATAAACTAGAGTGAAGGATTAAGGAAGTGAGAACTAGTGATGAAACCAATTTTAGAAAAACCTGTAAAAAACCGGTGTTCATTAAAACTGATAATATCCGGTTTTCAATTCGAAATACCGATTATTATTTGACAAATCAAAAGTATTCGACTGCAACACGTATCCGAATGCATTTGTATTTCTATATTCGTGTACCTGTAGGCGTAATGCAAATTATGATAGTTTTCTAAAACGATGACAGTTTCCGTTTTCCTTCCATAAATCAAGTAGAAGTAGCCACTTATACGAACTATGATGAATTAAAATTGATAGCATGAATATTTTTTATCAATCAAAATGATATGAAATTAAATGAACATCATCTCTAAATATGGAGTCTTTGACAACACAGATATCTTATATTATTATTCAGTATTTTTTTCAGTTACTGTGAATTAAAACAGGTGGTAAACTAAATTATTGAGAGGACTTTAGACAGTATTGTACCCTCTGAGTTACGATGTAGCATGATAAAAAACCTTTCTATTTCGTTTCGTTGTTAATTTCAATTGTATTTACGAACTGCATTTTTTACCACACGTAACTATTTAAATTTACCACACGTAACTATTTTACAAAAAATGATAATGCGACTTTTGAATACAAGATATACGAAACACTAATGAAGATCGGGGAAGCAACTTTTATTTTATTAGCTCATTTGATAAGAAACCATTGACAATCTATAGTGAAAGTGGAGAGGAATTTTTGATCTAGAAAATTGTTATGTTCCTTTTTTATTTTTGGGGTAAAATAATATAACATTAAAAACCCATAAATACCGTTTCTTTCTCCAAAAGTATCGATAAAAGCCGGTTCTCAAATTAATAATCGGTTAATATTACTAGTGACAACTCAGAACCAGTACTGCCAACTCAAAAATTTAAAGAAATGTAATCTATATTAAAAATATTTTAGTTAGAATTTGTTCAGTAATTGGTTATTTAATGAAAGAATGTTTTAATTCCAAATTGGATAGTTTTTTAGCACAACTAGATGTGTCAGGACATCTGTATATATATGCACATTTGGTACAGTGGGTTTGGTACACACAGACATGAAAAATAATAATTTCTGGTGTACCAAATTATATACTTGAGTGAAGCAAATCAAATCTGAGAATCAGCCTATACCAAATATGATGGTTTGCACTGTTAAATATTGTTTGCTTTTTTTAATATTTCCAACAAAGTACCGATTTTTTTTACTAAAACACTATGGAATACATTTAAACATTATTAAATGGATGATATTTAAGATTTATAGATCACACACTGTGATATTTTTAAAGGAACATAAAAGACAGAATTCAGAGGGGTTACTAATAGAAAAATGTAAACACAAGTGGAATTATAGGATATTTTAATAATAAACTAAATAGCTCCTTTCGGAGCACCATATGCATCAGGCATTCTCTCTATAGTATATTTATGTTGAGCAACATACATTATTGGAACACCTGGAATTTTTCTTATCCTTCTTTTTAAATCTTTATCATTAGTAGCCACAATATAACATTTATGTTGAGTCACTCTTTGCACTAAACAGTCATCAGCATAAGTTCCTTTGTGAAGACAAGTGATTCTTTCAAATCTTGGGTCTTTAACTATTCTTAAAGCAACACGATACTTTCGGCCCAGTTTCTCTAATTCAGCTAAAACGCAGTCAGTGATATATGGTATACATTTAGCATACAGACAGTCCATCATATTTTGCACTATATCCAATTTATTTTTAATTGAAAAATTTATAAAATTAGTGTCGACCAAAATGTGGTATGGAGGCCCCAGTTGCATGTTATATTGAAAGAATAAAGCGGAACTGGCTTGCGGAGCTTCCCGTATCTTCATTTCATTTGGGTCGATCTTTTTCTTTTTTTTAGGCTCAACCCTATCAACAGCCTTTATCCTTGGATCATTCAGGTTTATCATTTTTTTCATTTTGGCGAATTTTCTCTCAACAATCTTTCTTGTTTTCCTTGTTTTCCCCTTATGAACAAAAAATTGATATTAATTAACGCTATTATGGTGAATGCTTTTTAAACTTTTTAAGTAATATCGGCGACAATGTCCAATTATTATTGTTTAATTTAATATAAAGTACCAAGACTATGATAACTATAAATGATTGTATATTAAACACAACAAGTTGAAAGTTCAGTCTTACCATATTTTTGATACAAAATTATTTAGTAGTTCACGTGTTTATTTTTGTTTATAAAATTCTGTGAACTGAATCAAAATAACCTAGAGATGTCACGAATTAAACGTGAAAATATATTTATTGACGTTTTTTTTTTTTTATAAATTACTTTACTGCTACTGGATGTTTGGCCTTTGAGCCCGTCCTATTTTTTGACAATTTTTTATCCGCTGCACTGTTTTGCTTTGGGGGCTTTAATGCAAAATGAAGTTGATTGCACCTCATTTTGTGTCATGTTTAATTGTAATTGGGGCTCAAAATATTACACATTTATTTTAATCATTGTCTGTGGACCCTTTAAAAAACGAGGAGAGAACGACAAAAAAAATGTCTGTGAATTCTAGCAGTCAATCGTTTTGACAATTGACATGTCTCTGATTGACATTAGTTGCTTAAATTAAGAATTATACCGATACAATCGAAATACCAAAAATGTCTTCGCAGATGTCCGCCGTAGAACTCCTTAATTTAGGAGACGAAGGAAGGCAAAAACCCTTTCTAAATCAGTATTGGCCATATTTTGTAGGGGTTACATTCGGCATCTGCACTGGAGCATACCTTAACTTTCAATCAAGACGGCCACCGTTCAGTGGTAAGTGATTACATAAGTTTATATTCAAAACAAATACAAAAACTTCCACTAATGCTTGTTAAAACTTATGAAAAACTTGTTGCGCTGAATTCGCTTAATTTATATGTTTTATAACTAATGGCTTACAGGTATTCAGAAGCATGTTTTAGGAGTCGCAGGTTGGACGGCATTATTAGATTTTGTGCAAAAGAAACGAGACGATTATTTCGCTGAAAAGGATGCAGTGATGAGACATTATGTAGAATTGCATCCGGAGGATTTTCCCACCCCAGGTTAGAACAATTTAAACTATATTGCAATGAGCATATTTAAAATTTAAGGAATATGGTTGAATACAATTTGTTTATAAATGTCATTTTTATGCAAGATATTTCCAATAAAGTCATTAACCAACATTGGTTACAGTATGCTGATTTTTTATCCAGATATCAAAACATATTGTTTCAATATTTACTTAATTTTAGTCACTCAGACACATTCACCTATTGCATAGTAGGGTATAATTATATATAACTCATTAGTTGAATGGGTTGTAGAGCCTTTTTTCACAAACCTATTAACCCCTTAGCCGTCAGCAAGAATATACACAAAACATGCCCTATGACACTCCCAACATACACATGGGAGAATTTAGTTGTTTGAGAAAATTATTCTGTAGGTCAGCTTACTCAACTTAAAAATGTATAGTCTAAGAGATGATTTTTAAAAGAAATGGCTTATATATCATACATTGAAACAACATAAGTTGGTAAGATGAGTGGTGCCATTGTCAAACTCTCATTGATTGATTTTTTTATTTCTACATATTTTCAATAAGTTTTAAAACTTGCCATCACGTACTGAGAAAGGCCACTCTCTACATTTTTAAATCATCAATATTTCTTGTTTTACACACTTTCAGTACTTTTTCTCTTAAGTATTTTGTGAAATCATAAACATACTTTTCATAATTATATTGGTTTAAACTTCCGACTATATAGTGTGATGGGTACAAAGTAGAGTTCAATGACATAGAAGTAGTATATAGATTGTAATTTTTACATTCAAGTGTTTGTTTTAGTGAAATTATTGAATATTTTTCCAGAGCGAAAGAAGATTGGCGACCTTATAGAACCATGGATCCCAGTCCGTTAAATAACTTAAAAGAGTAGTGTATAGTGCTTATATATGAATGCTGTTTAATATTATGTTGTTTAAATGATTTATCATTTTATGTCTTGTTTCATTTCATTGATTCTTTGGTTCAACTCAATTTTTTATTAGTCCAAATGATGAGATGAGCAGTTTGCTTGCCTAATATATAATTAAATACAAAGCACTGTATGGCACAGGATTGCATCTGCACTTGTGGTGACAAGACAAATGTTCTTCAAACTGAAACACAACAGTGCTTATATACTGTGGCTTGCCAGCAGAAATACCAAGTAAATAGTACATATTTAATTAGAATTGTGCTGCCCTTACACATTAGCTTTTGTAAGTGTCATTAATTGTAGAAGTTTCTGATAATATAATCTCATGCATTTTAAACTAACAAAAAATTCTCCATTCATACATTATACAATTATCTCTTTAAGATCGTACAATAAAACTTAAGAAATTAATAGTTTGGTTTGAAAGAGTTTTATTGCTTAATATGTTATAAATAAATTATTAATATTTAAAAGGAATCCAGCTGTTACATTAATGATTTTTAAAGCTGGTGCTACTTGGCTTCTGAAGGCACACCTTTTAACATTCATCATTAAGTCAGACTGTAATTCTTCTGCAAAAGGTCATATCCTTTGTGACGATGAAGATAATGTTGAGCCAATGCAGTAATATAATCAAAACCTTCACCACATATAGCACAACTGTGATTCTCACTAACTTTTGTATAATGTGGATACATTTCTTTCTTTTGTTCATAAGGCAATAGTGGTTGGCTGTGCTCAGTTATTGGTAAATTCTGCTGTTTTTCTATAAGGTGGGGCAATAGATGGTTGACATCTTTTATTGGCATAGCAGTTTCTTTTCCCACATCAATTCCTATGATATCTATGTTACTGCCATTGTTGAAAGCCTCTGTCTGTGTCTTAGCTGCTTGTGGATCTAACTGATGCTTTTTTAGTTTGTGTAGTTTCTGAAAAAGAATTTCAGAAATGTGATTATTCCATAAATAATGAGACAAAATATTAAAAAAAATGTGTTTAGAAAGCTCTTTTCATAAGTTCCATGCCTATTATTTATTTCTATTGCTGTAAGTTTCAAATCGATGAAAAAATATAGCTAAAATGGTAAAAATTGTATGTTAGATATATAAAATAAATAGATAAATACATTTTAAAAACATAATGGACAAAAAAAAAAACAAAACATTTTGGGACCACAAGTCCTTTATAGTTCCTGATGAAAATTGTGAGTTTATGTATGTGTATAAATAAGTTAGAATTATTATTAACTGGATGCAAACATGCAATAAAATTTCAACCCACAAATTGAGAATAATTTTGACATGCTAAATTCATTATCTTAAATCAATAATTAAAAGTTCTATTTTGCAAAGTACACGAGGAATATATCATTTATGATTTTTAAAATAATTACAGTCTTCAATCTTCTTATTTCTAATGAATTTGGCAAAATAAAAACAATATCTCAATTTTAACTTAATGTGAGTTGAAATGTTATTGCATATTTGCATCCAAGTATGAACCTGTTTTACTTACAAGATCTCTAGAATGTATATAAGCTGCTCCACAAAGATCACATTTGAAATTTTTAACACCACTGTGTTTGCTTAAGTGCCGAGTCAACTCACTGGATGTTATAAACGATTTGTTACATAAAGTACACTCCTAGAAAAGAGTAGTTGATTAAACCATGCAGACAACTTAGGCAGATACATTTCATCTAAATTAAGATACTCACATGATCTCTTTGGCCTGTGTGAATTTTGAGGTGGGCTTGAAGATTACCTTGTGCTGAAAACCTCTTGCTGTAAATAAATAGTAAGTATCTTTTACAATTATGTATCATAGTGATATACCAAAAAAATACTAGATCTATCAAAAATAAACAGTTCTCTGGTGACTATAACCAATAGTAAATCAGGAACTTTTTTTTTGGTATTCAATAATTTTCTGAGTCATATTTTTGAATTCTATTAATGAGTAATCTGAGACATAAGTAATCATTTAATTTGACAATATCATTTATATACCAAAATACAAGCGAAATTTTCTTTTCAAAACTCCCGTCTATAAACATAGAGCCTGCATTTGAAAATTATATATTAGAATTTACCTGCAAATTTCACATTGGAAAGGCTTTTCTCCTGTGTGTACGCGAAGATGTATAGTTAAATTATGTTTCTGTGTAAAACTACGAGGGCAGTACATACACACAAATGGCTTCACACCTGTATGAGTCCTGAAAAAGATGGTGTTTTATTTTGAACTATTGTCTTTACAATGTCTAACAGCTTAGTTCAATATAAGTATTGATCATTATGGGTTCATTGGGAATCTTGTATTTCAGTTTCGCAAAGATGGAAAAAAATCATTTGACAAATGGGCGCAACACAAGGTTACTTTACAACTGAAAACACTACTATTAACTAGGTGGTAGGTCCCTCGTATGCAAGAGGCCATCCCGATAGGCACCTCCGTCTTGTCTATTTTTGCCATCAGGCTACATTGAAGCTAGTGATTTACTGGGGGATTATGAGACTTAACATCATAGGTCACGTGGTGCCCACTACCAAGATGGACTATCGCATACTCACCACCTAGTAATTTTTTTATAACTGATTTCACCTGACATGCATTTCCAGTTGCGCCTGACATCTGAATTGCTTATCACATTGATAACATAAGTGAATCTGTTTAGGCTTCGGTTTCGGTCCGCGTTTCTGCTTCTCTGTGTCAGGTTTTCTTTTGTAATTAGAACTTGTCCTTTTTTGTTCCGATAGCTTACATTTACTGAAATATTAAATACGGTATAGAAGGTTTAGAATGTTAAATTCATTGAATATATAATGGAATAATATAGATTATGTAAGGATTTACCATTTCTTAATTATTGTAGAATATGTAGGTGTCTGAAAAAAATATGAAGTTCATGATTTAGTGTATTCAGATGTATAAAGTTCTATTTAGGCTGAGTTGACAACCCTCAGGAGATATAAAATAATGAGCATCTCACACTGTAACATCATCCTAATATAAGTTTATTATTCAATAAACAACTTATGCCAACAGAATGACTTTTCTTACTAAATATAATACATTTAATCTGCAATTCTGAAAGCATATGAAGGTAGCATTATATTCTTTACTTACAATGGGATCGGTCATGACTGTAGCATCATTTGTTCTGCAGGAAAAATAAAATATAATTAATAAATTAAAGTAAAAAAACATTATTTACAATTATGAAACAACCACCAACATTAATAAGTTAAACATTAAACAGTTTAATGTCTATCTATGATCCGGTACTCACTTGCTGGGAATCCTTAATCCCAAATATTGCCTCAAGCGTATGT
Source organism: Amorpha juglandis (assembly GCA_949126905.1). Taxonomy (NCBI): domain Eukaryota; kingdom Metazoa; phylum Arthropoda; class Insecta; order Lepidoptera; family Sphingidae; genus Amorpha; species Amorpha juglandis. The sequence continues at coordinate 13,033,820 of OX421374.1, read as the reverse complement.
CTGCACTCTCACATGTTTGTTTAAAATGGTATGCTACACCCAACTTATACACACAGTTGCTACACATCTGTTCGGGTAATCCATCACCTTTACTGATCTGGAACAGACAATTACACCAGGATTTAATAAATAATTTAATTAATAGATTCATTACAGTTTAAAACTTATGATTTAATACAATGACTTCATATGTATTTTTATTTATGTATATATATTTTCTACAGATAACTTTAGTCGTAAATAATACAAGAAAATTGGTTACATGTCTTAGTAAAAATCATAAAACCCACAACCATATCTACCTTTATGTTACAGCAATATTCTATCATATCACAAAGTGACACATTAAAGTTCTTGATAAATACAGAGGAAAGCACTCCTTCTTCTAGACATATTCTACATATTTTATTCATGTTGATTGTTTTTTTTTACATAAGGGAAATAAATTGTCGCACTTTTTATTTATTTCAGAAAATGCAATTTGCAACTTTGAAATTTTTAATTGCCAATAACTGCAATGAACGAATGATTTTATTGGAAACATCCATAGATTATTAAGGCCTCAGATCAAATATGAACAAGATACGGCCATAGCGTAGCCTGTGGTGAGACAGAGAGACCCAGCGCTTGTGTTGTCAGAATGTAAAAAAAAATCCATAATTATTTTATTTTTTTATTATATTTTAGTGAAGATTCTTAAAAGTAAAATAAAATACTATTGAAGGCTATGTATAGTATATTGCCCTTATCCTTATTTACACATTATTTTATATGCAACATTAATTTAAATATTAAAATAATTAAAAAAATCGCGTGTACCCTACGAATAGTGTGAATATCCTATTATTCATAATACCAATTAGTGTTATTAAAATTACGGGATTAAATGTTAGGTTTCACTTAATTTTTGTAATAAAAAGATGTGAATGGTTAATTTGTTTATTAACACAAATTATGATACACGGGCTAATAACTTTCTAAGGTGTGGTCAAATTGAAGCAAATATAAGTACTAGTGTACGATATAAGTATTTCAACTGTAGTACCAAATCATGTGAATGCATTGCTAGGACATAAATAGAGCATTTTCTTTTTCCTCTAATGAGTAACATGTCGGCATTAACGTGATATTATATGATGTCTAGTTTTTAATGACATCCGGAAGTGAAGCTCCTGTTGTGCTCTATTGCGACCGTCGGTGTTAGAGAGAGTAATAGGGCGTCGTTTTGCTAACACGCCCCTTCATTGACCTTTAAATTTAACTAATTTTGTATGAAAATTTCTGATACGTTCTATCTTTTGCGAAATCAGTTTTTTATTTTATTTTTTGGTGACTTGCATACTCCTTGAAAAATGCAGGTAACACATCTTAGCATTTTTAGTTGGTATCCAATTGATTCCACCGGTCGCTTGGATCCACCGATTTCTTTGTGATGGATCTTTAGGAAACCTGCAAATAAGACAAAACGGAAGATAAATTTCACTTCTTTCAGGAAATAAGTATTGAGTATTATATAACATATTATAAAAATGTATTATCTACTTTAATAATAATTTATCGGCATTTAGCTTTAGTAACCGGCAACACTATTTTTAGGTTATAAAGTTAGATTTATGCATTAAAATAAGATTTTCGTAACAATTTTACCAAAATCTTGTGGAAATACTCGCCAATACAACAATCTGAAACTATTTTAATTCCCAGAAACAGATTTTATAACGTACTTACATGTGAAATGTGACACCAGGATTTTTTCGCTCGCTACGGCTTTTACACTCAAAAATACTACACCCAACCATCATTAGAATACGATTTGATTACTATTTTAATACAAACACTAATAATAATCGCTATAAACACTTTAAAAACGCCAGGAAGTCCAGAAAACAATCACGCTATGGTTTGTTTGGCAAACTTCGAACCGTGACAAACAGAAATTATAGGCTACGCTGAAAGTGACAGCATTATTATATAGGCATCTTTGTCTAACACGTTCAATTACTTATATAACTATCTTGTTTTGCAGGGAAATCATTCTGTGATGGTCCTATCTATGGAATAGATAATCTAAGATTAAGGCAAGCTACCGCTTGAAAGTTGAAACATCATTGTTTTTTAATTTGATCCGGATCCGGCTGAGGTCGGAGACCATTCTGCCAAGTTATTTTATTTTTTATCTCGTTAAAGATTCTTTCCGTTTTATTTTCCACGAACAATAAGACACGGGTGTAATCGAATTCAAGGTCCTTCTGGAATAAGTATACGAAGTTAAAATAAGTTTAGTATGACGCTTCAACGACCGTCTACAAGAGAATCGAACGTTACGTAAGTACGATAAAAATAAACTAATTTCATTTACCTATATTTTAATAATCCCTTTCACGGTTAATCACTGTTGTTGTTTATTGCACCTATCCACACCACTTGAACATAACAACCACAACTAGTTTATGTAATAGGTACAGTGGGAGTTTTGGCGGGTATTCTGACAGTGCAGTTCATCGCTTATTTTAATTTATTTCATAAACTAGTTTAGAGTTGGGTTTGTTGTATAAAAGTGGTGTGGATTTGTTCAATAAACATTGACGGTGATGAACAGTGTATGGAAACATTGAAATAGGTGAATTAAGCATCGTACTGAAAGGAGTTAACACCAAAACTCCGGCAAGACCTTGAAATCGACCGCACCCGTGTTTTTTTTTTTTTTATTGCCTTGATAGGCAGACGAGCAAGCGAGCGGTCACCGCCGCTCATGGACATCGGCAATGCCAGGGGCACAGCCAAGCCGCTGCCTACCACAATCTGCTGCCTTTCATCGTTCTTGTAAAAATAACTTGAGAATAAATTATACTTGACACTGGCTAAATGCATAATACTGCGAAAGCCATAAATAAAAAGAAGAAGAGTAGTGACAGCAGTCAGATTCTAGTTTATTTGTCTCTGAGTCAGATTTCCCGCCAAAATGCAAAAGAAATTGTAATTGTTCGACTAATCAATTAAATAATATGTAACAATTATTTTTCTTTGTGTATTGTCGAAATAAAATATCTATTAATGGGTCGATCTTTATATTATTAAAATCTAAGGGATTCAGCCAATATCGCCGTCACAATATCGTGAGTAAGCTATATGTATACACCCGTGGATTATAGGTACCCACAGACTACTTAGAGAACTAACGTTTAGGTACCTAATGTATCATTGAATTAAGTATTATCTAATGTGCAAGGAATATAATACCTACTCTCTACTGAGCAAAGATTATGTAAACTTCGATACTACGGAGAGCTTATGTGTAATGAATGCCGTGATATTATAAAAATAATTTTGATTCGGTTATATTCAACAATTTTCGGTTTTCTTTAATAGGGTTCTTTTTTGGTGAGAATACATTCAAGGTCCTTGATTTTATAGTACAGTGGTTTAAGATTAATAGTACAGTGATTCCTATTTATAGTACAGTGGTTTAAGATATAGGTAAACCTTGATACTCATCTCTCGTACTATAAAAATGTCAAATTATCATGTAAATAAATAAATGAATAACACTCAACACAGCTCTAACCCCACGGCAAGACACGATTGAGTCGTAGGTATCAGGAACTACGAGAGACTTTCGGTCTCAATAACACCCAGACTCGAAACAAATAATTGTGGATTAGGCAAATATTTCTCTCGATGCGGGGATTAAACCCGCGGCCGACCGTATTACAGTAGGCTACTCGCCCACTGCGCCACGGAGACTGTCAACAGTTGTATGTCCACATTTGTCGGAAATATCGCCAGATTTTTAAATTTAAGCGGAACACTGACCTACTTTTTGCAAAATGTTTAAAATAGTCTACACAACGCGTGTATAGAATAAATAAAAAAAACATTTTTAGTAGTATTTTATTTTACGTAACTTCAATAAAATAACATTGTACGCAAAATAATACCTACAGTAGGTATGGTTAAAAATAATAGATTAAAATAAAATTAATACAAAATAATAGAAACTTCTATAAAATGATATGGTTGGTACTTTGTGCAGTACACTAGATTGAATATTAAATAACAATAAAATTGATTATATCGTAGAATACAAAGCAAAATTCTATGTCAAAATGGTTACAAATATATTTCCTAAACCTATTGACATAATACAGTTATGAACATACATTTTGTATGTTTAATATCAGCGTTGCCAACCGTTTGACGGTTTTGGATAAATAAATAGATACCTCATAAATATCAAGCAAAAATCTTGTTTTCAGGATCGATATAGAACGATATCTCGTTGGTCATAACTACAAAGTAAAATAATTAATAGTATATAGGTAAAAGAAACAGTGTACAAAAGGCACAATGGTAGAAAGTCCCGAATATAAACGCGGAAGGTAGGAAATACTGCATAGCATATTTTATCACATATTAATATTAATATACTGAAATAATAATACAATATATATAAAAATATATCAACATTGGTTCAAAATCAACATCGCATCATAGTAAATAAATGTTTACACAGTAGGTAACAACTTCACTTACGAGTTGGACTTATGTTTTTAGAGTTGAGAATAACGACAAATTACAAATGAACCAATCGGAATAAAGCATAAAGAGCACTTTATTTAAACAATCTCAATTATGGTACTTAGTTGTTTGTTCATAATTTTAAATATTATTTTTTATTCAACAGAAATTATAATGAAATTACTTATTTGTAAAATCGGCGGAAAATAACAATACAAATATCGTATGATGCAGAGTGGGAAGTTATGTGATTTCATAGCTGCCCCGTTCACTAGGTTTGAAAAGGCTCTCAACCTCTCAACCTATCTATAAACGGATTAATGAAATGAAATGAAATCGTTTATTAATCATGTAGGCAATTGAAATAGCGCTTATTTATGACAAGTCAGTACAAAAGTAAAAGAAACTTATATAGAAATCAGTATCAACTAATGTACACATACATACATAGATAGCATCATCAAAATACACTCGGCAATTACACTAAATCTATTTATTATTATTATTTTTCCATATTTTTACTATGGAATAGTCCAGAATCATCATAATACATTCCTCATTATTTTAGATTGAATAAGGCATCGTCAATTAAGATATAAATAATTTAAAAATAAGAATCTCAATTCCGTTTATTTCGACGATGGTATCTCTAGATTTGAATTATGGTGGTTTATAAATTTTAGCCGTAAGACACCTCGCCACCTCTACATAAAACACGTGTAAATTTCGCCAGTTTGCGGCATTAAATATAATAATATGTAAACATTTATATCTACGTACAACGTGATAAGGTTAAACAATATATTTAGAAATGGAAGAACAATAAGCACAATCGTTAAACGTTTGCTATGGAGGATAATAGTTTGACATAAATATCAATGCCCTTGAGGAAGATGTCGGCTTGTAAGAACTCGTCATGATCGTGGAGAAGCACTGGTGTGTGGTTCATCGGGGAGAAACCGATGGCAGGGATGCCAACTTCGCGAATGTATCTGCTGTCCGTACCGCCCGGGAAGATTCGGCAATCCAATTTTAGTTTCCTATAAATATATAAATTTAGAGTTAAACATCCATTATAAAATTGTAAAAGGATTGTGACTGACGAGTATAGGTACTACATAAATTCTAGATAGTTTTGAAAGATAGTACTGTCAATCAATATTTATATTAGTAACACACCATTCTTGCTGTTATATTCTTTTAATTATTAATTATTAATGTCATTGTTTTATGTATATCAAGTTTTATTGCACCTACCACCATTTTTCTCTTACTTAGTTTATTCACTTATATTAATTTCTAGAATTAAACATATAGGTAGGCTATATAAATGCAACAAGAATATTATCGAAAAAATCAGTAATCGCATAGTGAAGTGTGACCACAGACATAGCTCTAATAGACAACGGCATTTGATTCTATCACGCAACGGAATTTGCGTGATAGAATCGATACGAAATCGTGCGAAAAGTCATAAGCACTCATAATCATATTGAAACTACTACGCACTTAACACTGTAACTCGTACCTATTAGTCTTTAACGAAAAACGATTTTACGAGCCGTACTATTGTAAAAATTCTTCTCTTTTTGTTTTCGTCACCAAATTGCTCTTTTGACGTCAAAGCAGGTATAAAAATATTTTTGTCTATTTAGATTTGGTTGTGAGTGGAAATATCACACACACGAAACACTTTATTGCGTTACTTGCATGAAAGACAAATCGTGTAGGTCTTTTCTTTCTTTCTTTTCTTTATCTTTATTGGCAAAATATAAAAATCAACATTACATAATATTGAAGCCCTGGCTCCTATGCTAGTATAAACTGTGTTACAGGAGCCAGTGTCGTACGCCTGATAGTAAGCGCCACACACACCACACATTTTTTTTTAAATTTATTGCTGTGCACTTACAATTCATCAGCAGCTGCCTTAAATGCGACCCAATAGGGGTTAGTAGAGTCTATCCTAGTGCATTCCACATAGGCGTTTTTCTGCTCGAATTCCATTGTAATACCTTCACCCGCTTCTTTGCACCATTCGTTAATCTGAAAATGCAAGTGAATAGATTCTAACGGTAGCCGTTAATAACCTAACCGTAAAAAACCCCGACGTCAATTATTGGGGAAACATCTTTAAATTTTAAATAACTGTACAGATAATCATAGCTAACACTGCCTTGGTGGCGCAGTTGTATTGCGTACGTGGTACGTCTGCTGTGCCGAGGTCTCTATTTCGATCCCCGGGTCGGGTAAAAGTGAAATTCGGTTTATTATCACAAAATGCTCAGTATCAGTCCGGAGTCTGGAATTTGTGCCCGGTATGGCGATCGGCTCGCCCGATATCACATCATGGGAAAGAAATAAGCTCAGTGATATATGAATATCTAATTACTAAAAGGGCACAAGTCCTCTATATTTGAAAAATAAAAAATTTACAGGAGACAGAAAAAACTAAATATTTGTATAATGGAATGGAAATACAGGGTTATTTTTAAAACACCAGCAACCTCGCAGGGGTAGATTCCTAAGGTTATAAGCTACTACTTTTGTTCTACGACTTTTGATAATTTGTTAGATTTTATTTTCATACAAAAATAAGTATTCATTTAATTTCCGTCTTGATTGTTACAACGCGCATCGCACTTTACGTAAACAAATACGCGAAGCGTGGGGAACCCGACTAGCTCCTTTGAAGGTCAACGCGCCGCTCAGCTGAGCTGTGGCTGAGCGGCGCCTTTGAGTCGCGCGCGCACGCCGCATACTACGAAGAAAAATACGACACAACAAAAACTTGTAAAATCATTTTTTTTTTAATATATTGAGTTATATCCAAACTCGTAGAACAAAAGTTGTTCCGTATGGGGACAGCTATCTACCCCTGCGAGGTTGCTGGTGTTTTAAAAATAACCCTGTATATAATGATTTCTTACGTTTACGCGAATGTTACTCATTGAAATAAAACTAATTTAAACGGATTTTATCGCGGTTTTTTATTAATTTTGATCCCGACGTTTCGAAGACTTTTCAGCCTTCGTGGTCACGGGACAGTCCTCCCCGTGACCACGAAGGCTGAAAAGTCTTCGAAACGTCGGGATCAAAATTAATAAAAAACCGCGATAAAATCCGTTTAAATTAGTTTTATTTCAACCCTGTATATATTGATTTAATTATTTTATGTTTCTTAATTAGGTAACAAGGTATTTCAAAACAAAATATTGTTATATTTTTCAATATATTAAGAGAAATAACATAAAAAAAACCATGGACATGTTCCCTTTTAGTACTTAATCATATTTCAAGTGGACATATGCCCCTTTAGTACCTAATGTGAACAAGACTTAAAAAATAAAAGAAATAAATTGCATGTATTGCTTTTCTTTATCACTTAAAATAATAAAGTTACTCCACAGGCCGACTGTAAATGGTTTCCCAGTAGTGAATATGCTCAGCAGGGATATATTCTTTCAACGTTTTTAAATCTGACATTTTTTTCTTAGCTATAGGAACTGGACCTGTATACTTTTTTTGGATAGGTAGAGTAATAGGACTTATGTTTGTTTTTCGCAATTCAAATGTTGCTGAAGCCATCAATAAATTCTTTGGCTACAACATAGTGCGAAGCTTCTGCACTGAAAGCTGTAGACAACATCTTGTTGTGGCGTGTAAACTACATTTTTTTAATAGCATAGGCCGCTACTTTACGTCGGTTTCCTGTGAGACAGTGGTAACGACCCCGTCGAGCCAGCCCATTCATGCTGTAGACAAAACTGTCTACAGCGAGGCTCTACCACTCAAAATGACATTGATATTTTGTAGGGTGCGTTCAAAAATTATTTGTTAAAAGGGCTCATGTCCATGGACAAGTGCCCGTTTAAAACTAAACAGTATTTTTGTAGGTTTGTAACTCTATGGGTAAAGATCAGATTTGAGCCATTCTGACAAAAAACGGTGTAATTAGGTATTGCCAAGCGATAAAGAATATAAAATATTTTTGCTTAGAAATGTGACATGTGCCCTTTTAGTAATTAGACATTCATATGGATGTACGGTTCATAAAATTTTACGGGGGTATAAAAAAATTAACGAGATACTGAATATTGTTATAGAGTATTTTACAACAGATTCAATGAGTAAGCGAAGCTGATTTATTTCATACGTCAACAGATAATAAAAGAGTACGTACCATAGCTTCGAATTTAGTGTGGTCCACTGTAACTGCCAGGCGAATATCGAAAACTGCTGTCAATTTTTCTGGCACCACGTTTGATTGCACTCCACCCTGCGGAGAAAGAACAAAACTAGAAGTATTATGGATGCAATGCAGACATTAAAGAAAAGTGGAAAATAAGGAATTGGAAAGGCGAATGGGGGTATTCAACTTCGAATAAGGGCTGCTGGTTTCGATTCCCGCACTAAAAAAAATGTTTGAGTGTTAAATATTTGTTTCGGGTTTTGGTGTGTTTTCTCCCCAGTGGGATTGACAGTCAGGTTGCCGGTCGCTAAAACTACAAGCCATTTCTTTTTGTTCAAAAGCGTGTTGCGTCAACCCCACTACGACTGGGATAAGGGCAGGTGGAAGAAGATGAATGCAAGTAAAATTCAACTTACAAAGAGCTGAGTCAAATTAATCGTCGTTACGTCACCGATAGTTAGCTTCGGGTTAGTTTCTAGAATCTTCTTTTCTTGTTCTCTAAAGTCCATGAATTTGTTTATTACGTGCCTTATCTGAAAAAAATCCCAGACGCTATAATATAATGAATAGACCAAAACAATACTCGTACCACAGACATAGATCTAAATAGACTCTACAAATACTTCAAGCTATACGAAAACTAAGCATGTCACCACAATTTTTCTAAAACTTTATGGATCCGTTATTGTATATCTTTCAAATCAAATAATTTATTTGCTAAAATGTATGTGTACATAGTTTGTAGGGTCTTAAACACAATATAAATAGCCTTAATACATTCTACCATATATAAATGGTGTGCAAATATTTGTTAGAAAAACTTATCATTGAACCTACGCTACTTAATAGTTATGATAACCTTTTTACCTTTTCACCGGCAGTGTTGGGCAACAGTAAAGATCCGTGTCCTGGCTGGCCAGTGCAATGTACATGTATCTCTGTTGATGACAATAAAAAAATTATATTCATGGATGGATCTAACACTGCTGTGAACGTCTCTCGTCTACACTAAACTAATAAGGCGGAGAATATCGTAGAGTACTAGAGACTGTTTTCTGCACTTCCCTATGCAGGAAATCTTCTGGCTGCAAGAGTGGTATCACGTCGCTTCCACGGCCAGTTGCCATAAGATCACACACAGACAGTGCACAAATTAAAGCGCTACTTATGTAGACAGTGCACAAATTATTAAGTGTATATTACTAACACAATCAATGTAATTATATTTATTTTTTTAGTTCATACGGTATGTATTTATGGGGCTCAGTAGCACGAACAATACAAGATATTATAATCATTATTATTAAACGAATGCCCGAACTAGATGTCAAAGAAATACTTATTAATGAATCAATTAAAACTTTATTGTATACGACATATATAGCTTAGGAGATGAATATGTAATTAAATAAAAGAGTACAATCAGCGGCCTTCTCACTCTTGATAAGAATAGAAGAAGGAAAGATTTGAATTCGAATTAAAAATAAAATATTATGAGAGCTCGTTTATGTTTATTTTATTTTATTTTAACATTAAATAGATCTACAGCTATATTAGGTACAAAATATATCGGAATACTACAACAGAATAAGCCATTTACAGATCCATACGAATAGATAGTTGATTATAAGGCATTACACGTAAACAATCATAGGAGAATAACAAAATCTGACCGAACAAAGTTCTTTTCTTTCTACCTAGCGTTATCCCGGCTTAGTGCCAGGGTCCGCCTTCCGACTCAAACGCTTCCACTTCGCCCGATCTTGAGCATCCTCTGTAGTGAGACCATTGGCTCTCATATCTCCCTCCAATACGTCAAGCCAACGCTTTTTGGGCCGTCCACGGGATCGTACCCCTGGTACGATCTGGCTCAGGCACCTGCGACCGACGTACTCCTGTGGTTTCCTCAAAACATGGCCAAACCACCTTAAGCGACATTCTTGGAGTTTATCAGCCACGTCGCGGACACCAAGGCTGCCGCGGATGTACTCGTTACGGATACGATCTAATCGTGTAACATTGCACATCCACCGCAGCATCTTCATCTCCGCAACATGGATTTCTCCGACATGGCGCTTAAGGGCCGGCCACGTCTCGCACCCATACAGGAGTACAGGCCGAATGATGGTCTTGTAGATGAGACCTTTAAGCCTCATCGGCATCTTTCGGTCGCAGGTAACGCCTGTGAGCTCCCGCCACTTAGCCCAAGCGGCGCCAATACGGGCCCTAACGTCGAGGTCGATGTCACCGGACTCATGCAGTACAGACCCCAGATATTTGAATTTGTCCGTTTTCATGGCAAGTTCACCCCCTATTCGGATGCTATCCGAAACAAAGTTATTCACTATTAATGGAAAACAATACACAACAACTACTATTCTATTACTATTGGAACTATTGGAAGAAGTCCAGGCTTAGCTGTCCTCTAGCCGAACTAACACTGGTAAAGAACAGGTCAAAGTCAAAACGCCTACTCAACCTATTAAACTCCCTGCCCGCTTGCACAATAAAACTATTTTGTCTATAATTAGGGTATTTGGTGTAGAAATGATGTTACTTATTACTACGACACTCACGCCAAATACTTCTCTCTCCGTTGTAAATAATGAAGTCTTCATTTGGTGATGCCATTCCTTCGTCCAAAGCGAAATCAACATTCAACGCTTTAAAATCTTTGGTTTGCACAAATTTTTCCATACCGTCATGTCCTCCAATCTCTTCGTCTGTGGAAAGGACGTGAAATGTTTTTCAAGACGTAAACAAAGTAGGTATTGTAATCAATATAATAAAGTTGTATAATCATCATAAACATTGATTTTCGAGATCCATTCTAAAATAAGTACCTACCTCTGGTTTATACATTCGATTTTTTATTTTATAAAGTTTGAATATAGTAAGGTGCATATTTTGAATAATCCTAGCGACCTACGATAGATGCATCGTTTATTATCAGGTGTAGCGTAGTAATGTTGTCAAGCCAACACTAGACAAACCATACTTACCAGGGACAAACGATACATGCAAAGTACGTTTCAGTTGAACACCAGATGATTTCAACTTCCTTATGGCTTCCAGGTATTGGATACCAACGCATTTCATGTCTTGGGAGCCACGAGCGAAGATTTTTCCGTCTTTGTCAATATGACCACTGAAGGGTGGGTATGTCCAACTGTTCTGAAATTTGAATTCAAAATTGTTCTTTTTATAGGTGTAGATCATTTTACTTCATGTAATTTAATTTAATCTCCGGAGGTGATGACGTGAGGCAGATCGTAAAAACTACAAGCCAAATCTTTCTGTAATATGCCGTGTAACTGTAAAAACATGTTGCGCCGACCCCACTGTGGGATTAGGTCAGGTGGAAGAAGATAGATAATTTAAATCATTCTTGCACGTTTTGCTATGTGTACATGATGTATTTCTTTAAAGACAATAACTGGTATACTTTAAACTGACCCTGTAAAAGAAAATCTTGTAGTAATCTGGTACTAATTTAGAGTGCTATTTGTGTAAAGTCAATGACATATTTTGTCAATTAAATACCACTTGGTGTGTGCACCAATCAAGCGTTGTCAATCTATATACTTTGAACTTTCTTTGTTTGTACTCAATTGAATATTAAAATCATAAGGCGAAATTACGGTTTTTGGAAATGGTCGATTGTCTTTTATGATTCGTAATATTATATTTATATTAAGTTTCAATAATTACGCCCGCGTGAACGTCTTTATCCGGAACAACTTCTTGAAATGTAAATAGAAAAAATATTTCTTAGGCGGACCCTACAATACATCAACAAACATCTGGCTGATTTTCATGATCCTATATTAAGAGGATTTAATCAGTCAGCAAGTCAGCGAATGCTTTTACTCAACTCACTCACTTAGTAAAATACCTTTGCATTTTGCTTTTCTTACATAATTTTGTTTAATTATACCATCTTTTTGTTGAAGATATTCACTTTGTAAATTTATCTCATGCGTGATAAGCAATCTTATGTGGATTTTTGTTATCCGATGATAGAAAGTTGTACTGTTGCCTAGGCTGCAGGATAATAAAATATTTAGCAACTTGTTAATATTTAAATTCTATATTCATATTTTAACTGCTACGATCTTTATAAATTTATTTATATTTCTTTATAAATTATGATAAATCCAGTTCTAGCGACAGCTCTATAAGCTGACGTACCTGCTGATTATATAAGAAAACAACTAGCGCAATGATGCGCTAGTTTTACTGATAATGTGAGTATTTAGATAATAAAAGTTGTATTAATGCTACTATGATAGCGTTAAATATAAACTGTGCGAAGTGAAAAATATAGAATTGAGACATGGCATAGCAGAGATAACAGATATAGAAAGCTGGAAGATGAGAAATTCGACTAGTGAGCAGCAGTTGGGTGTAAAGTTTTCATAAAATGAAGTGTTTGAAGGAGTGAACTTTAGTATATCACACATAATCCTATTTTATGATTTATCTTATACACAGACATAATGTATCTTGTAAACAACACCAGTGTCTCTACTTCGTTGTAGAAATTGAAAAGTAGTTCAAAGGTGTAAAACATGTCACGCTTGGTTTTCGTACACATTTATGTACTTGCGTCATCTATTTGCATCTATATCTATGATAATGACTATTGACGAAGTGGTATTTACTATCTGGCGATTTATAGCTAGTTTCAAGTTTTTCGATAAAAACGTTAGTACTGTCATAACTTACTTCAAATACAGGCACCACATCCATATGGGAATTGAGCATAATAGAAGGTAAAGATTGATCTTTGCCCGGCCATGTTAAGATAACTATAGGCTTGCGCGGGACTACTTCATAAACTTTAACCGCTAGCCCAATTTCTTTAGCTTGTCTTGTAAGAAAAGTGACACATCCATCTGAAAAAAAAACTTGACATTTAAAAACGGTTAAATCAAATATGTGCACAGAAATCTATACATAACAAAGTGGTGGTGACAGCGTTAGTCTTTAACGCTTTCCTCGTGTCTTTCTCAAGAGATTGTCGGCTCAAGCATATAGCATATACGACTAGAGAGAGCCTTCGCCTTTGCCGCGAAAGTTGTCTCATACAAAGGTCAAAATCGATAGTGGGATACGAATTGGTCTACCAGATGAAAAGCCTTTTTTTTTTTTTTACTCGCGGGGAAAGCTGTTTATTGCTACCGCCCCACCGGGGGGAGGTGGAACGGTTATGTTGGGTTCTACCGGCCTTACGACCCAGCGACCAGATGAAAAGCCTAGCCGATATTCTGCTAAGTACCTAGAAGTTCTAACGTATCAGGTGGAATCTTGACGTCTGGATACGACCATACGAATTATCGGAAAGTTCTTTCGTGTCTGTTATTTTATTACTATGGCAGTCGAGACTAAAATTGTTGCAGGATTTTTGAAGTGAAACTTCTTTAGAATCGTTGTGATTTGAAACTTGATGAAACGAAAATGCGTCACGATAAAGAGATAAACATATTCATAAATAGGATTTAGCCTGCGAGAGAATAAGATAGATTACAAGTATGCTATCACGTGTCTTTGCGCCTGCGTACAACGAAGCTTTTGGAAAATGTGTCAAACAACGTGGTGTATTTATGTGTTTTATTTTTTTGCTTTTGTGTATTAAAATTCGTTGGTTAATTTATTTATTATAATAATTCTGAAGTTTCACTTCTACCGTGTGTACACACACAAGTTTTTTTTAATTTAATTCAAATCTAGTTGTTACTTGTGCCCAACAACATTCCAACAGTTATATGAGGATATCTTTAATGTATACACTACCTACCTACATAAAATCTTTCTATCATGAATCTTATTGGTAATTTGGTCGTGTGAATCTCATAAAGTGGTTGCTCGTCCTGCTCAATTATGTCATTGAGAAGGGTAAATAAATCGCAGGGCCCCTCCGGTGCTAATGAAAATGTCCTATATCCTGACCGTGTGGCGCAAATTGTACGTGTCTGTCGGGTTGTGAACTTCTGACAAAACGTATGTAGAGTTTTCTATACTATATTGATCTAGTTGCTAATGTGTAGATAACATCATAGCAACATTAAAGTACTGCAATCCAGAATAAAACAATTTTGTTTTATATTTGTAAGTTACAATTTTTTTAAATCGGCTTATGATTTTTCGGCAACGACGCCGATTTTTTTAAAAACCTCAAAACTATTATTGGATCACAAGAGTTCCATAGTCAATTCATTCATATGAACAATTTATTTAACATATAAATAATAGGTTCTCCGATTATTAGGAAGTAGTCTAGAATATGGTATTTGATTATGTCTAATTTTACACATTATTATATAATATGCACCCGATAATAATACGAAAAAGAAACCATTTTGTGAATACAAAACTAAAATTTCGTCAGTAATGAGGCTGCAGTTCATGTTTTAAGTATTGGAATAAGCAAAGGTTGACGCTTAGTAGGAAAATCTCACTATCCTCTCTCGCGTGCGCCGTAACAGGCGTGACCTGCCTTATGATGTGACATACCATATCGTGTATCTTTTTCAGTCTTTTGACAACTACCCCCTTTAAGCAGATTTAAATAGCTTCTAACGTTTTTTTATTTTTCACTTGATTTACATATATAATTCTTTCTTTAGTAGATTTTGGGGAATGCAGCTTAAAATCAATGACAATTGATTAAAATTAATCATTAGATTAAAATAATACGGTTTAAATACCCTATTGGGTTGACAAGTGGTCTTGATTGGTATACAGGTACAACAGATATTTTGAGGAGTGAATACATACAAAATGCTCTGTTGAGTAAATATTCCCAAGATGACAATACCTACCTACGGGAAAATTATGATTTTTGAGAAATAAAAGTTGGATATTCTTTCTTGCGAATTTTTAATGGAGAATGTAGATCATAGCATTCGTATGGATTATACATAAACTACTTATCTAAAATATTGGAAAGGTGAAAAAGAAAGTTTATGTATGTCACCTACTTTATTTTTATGATACAAGATTCAACGCACTTCACAATAGTATACCCATCGGTTTAAATACGTGTGTATAACAACATTTTTATTATAGACTGATTTCATCAATAAGATCATGTATAATAAACTAAATGTTGCAATGATGCATTATTGTTTACCCGGTTTTATGCAGTATGAGAAAAGAAAGATGAAACCTTGGAGATATACATACTTATATAATAAAAGTCGAAATTAAACAAGTTTGTATTTTGTTTTGTCATTAAACACTGATTCTAAAGTCTAAAACGACCGCGCGCGTTTAAAATGTTGATGTCCAGGATCAAAGCATCGTTATTAGTTATTAAAATTGAACGTATTGATGACGCGACCCATTGATTACAATAAAAATGTAGATCACCAAGATAAAATTATTATGAAAGTTAAAATTCGCCAACACCGGTAATAAAAAACTATGAGAAAAGAGACATGCGACACTATTTTCGAACGTGACCTAATTTAAATCACTACTTCAATGGAAAGTTACTCACCGTAGTTGATATTCGGTTGGACGCTCGGTATTCTGAGATACTCAATAAAATTAGCTATAGACGGGTTGCTCTCGAATTTAGCCGCCATCGTGTACGTTTAGCGGAGACTGCAGCGGTAATGAATCGCTTTAGCATCGGGCGATGAGTCGGTGTTCTGTGATAACAACTGTAGGCAATGTTTATAGATATAATACGTATAAATTGTATTATAATCAGTATTTATTTTGTACGTTTGCCGTACGTGTTTTTTTAGTCGAAAAAGTTATTGAAATAAATTTTATATAGTAGCCGCCAAGGAATTACAATTAGAATGTTGAAAGTAGTTACTAAAGTAGGTACCAATAGATAATTATATAGGTAACTAATTTGATTTTTTTTCGTCATATTTTATTATCTAAACTAGGTACAATGCATACAATGCACTTCATCCGCCCTCTAATATAAATGGGGCGTCCATTTAACACTTCAGTATCAGAAAATAATAGCCGTGAAGCTGCTCGTAACTAACTTCAGCCCGAACAAGATATTTTGCACATAATGTAAAAACATATTTCACATTCATATTCATCATTCATTTTACGATGAAGTCAGCTGTGCGCTAGAACTATGTTTTATGTTTCATGACATCGGGTTTTTCCTTTCTTTATTCTCATTGAAATATCACTTCTCATAGTATTATTTATTTGTAGAGGCGTCAAAAGAATAAGTATTACATAAAATAAATTTCAATAAAAATCTTTCATTGGAAATATTTGTATTTTTCCATTATTAAGTAAACCGTAACCAGTTCAACAAACTGGAACCACCGAGTAACATTTTACCTTAATAAATATGGTAAGTATATTATTTCTTTTACAATATATGAAACCAATAAAATATTATTTTGAAAAACGAGTAATTGTATGTTAAATAAAGATTACAATCATAGTAAATAGTACTAGTTGGCAGACACAAAGGTTATGTTGTATTTTGGGAAAGACACTGATGTTTGTGTTGACCGTGGCTCTGTAATCTGTGTATTACTGTGCATGAAAATGAACGAGAGTGAGTCAGTTAAATGAGAGACGATAAAATGAAAGTTCTAAAGCATAAACATTGCAAAGTATATTTTATTATTTGCTTTTATATTATGTTTATGTTAACAAAAAATATGCCACCGCTAGTCTGATTATTTATTTACCTTCTGTAATAAGGTTATGCATCGTGATAGTTTTTTTACGAGATACGATAATCGACTAATGCCTTTACTCATATTTGGTATTTGGACCAGGAAGCAGTAAACATGGACTAAGATTAAAGAAAAAACCTTGAAAGAATTAAAAATTGTATATTATATTAGCTACATATCTATTTAGTACTTTTATGTACCCTACCCTTTCGGGCTCCTACATCTCCATCCCATGGTTGCCTTGAAGAGATTGCCTTGAGCGATAAGGCCGCCAATTGTACTTTTGTATTGTTAACTGTTTTACTTGCACGTATGTATTCCAATGTACAATAACTATAAATAAAATAAAAAATAAGTATATATGCACTATGCATAGTTTATTTGTCTCTGCTATGCAGGCTGTCTAGCTGTCAAATGTGAAATGTCAAATTTCATTCAAATATGTTGTTTCAGATTTCAAACTGTAATTAAACCAGTATACAAAATACAAATGTAGAAGTTACGACTAAAACTCGACTATAATAATTATTATTGTTAAATAGAAACTATGATCTATTTTGTAATAATATATTAGAAGCGTAAAAATAAAAGACTGATAGTACTTTATGATTAGGGAGTTAGGGAGTGAATATTTTTGATAATGGATGACGATTATTATGATATAACTTCTGAATTGGATGCGCGTGAAATCCTACGATATCTAAATAATCTTGGCATTCATAACATTAGTGGAGAAGTTTTAAAATATTTTATAACAGGTTAGTATTTTTTTGCAAAATATTTTTTTTTGTGATATTATAATTTCATTAAGTACTTACGTTCCAAGTAAATTGCTAAATTTTTAACAATAAATAATTCCAGATTTAAAGAAACTTATCAAATACGATCTACAGAATAGAGATAAGGGACAGAATAAACATGAACAGTATGAAGTACAGTGGTCAGAGAGATTGTACAGTGCTAGCACATTCTCTTCTAGAATCAAGTCGAAAAGTCAGGAAGGAGTAGTGCCATGTAGCAGAGAATGTCAGAGAACAAAAGCAATACATAGATCACAGAACATTAGAGATGTACATTCTGCTCCTAACTTGGGTGTCTTAAAAACAGTTGATAAACCAGCTAGAAGGGCATGTTCCTGTATTAGATTTGAGAAAAAACCTGATGTGAAGGAGAAAGTTACAACCAGTGTTAATTCAAATAATTGTGAGTATATATCAATTTATTTTTATGGAAAAGAGGGTAAACGAGTAGGTGGGTTAACTGATGGTAAGTGATTGCAATTGCCTATAAACACGGACTATAACTGAGGATTCTTTAGTGATTTGCAGGCCATGCTGTTAAGACTTCTTAATGAATTGTGACACAAAACACTAAATGATAACACAATATGGCATGACTGTTTTTTATTTTGACATGACAAAGTGACTACAGTGGACTTGGTACAGTGTAGTGTAATTATTATAATGTACACCATCAGCAAACACTATGTCCCTGAAAAGTCTGCAGAATTATGCTGGGCTAAATTTGCTGGATGTACACTGACTCCAGAATGTGACCTGAACAAGACACTGGCTGGTTTTTTTACAGTTCAAAAAGATCTGGTACCCTCACACCAGCAGCATCAGCACTATGTATGTGTTTTGAGTTTTAAATATTTCTTTGATATTTTTTTTTATATTTATAGCTTAGGCTGGCAACCAAGCAAGTGGGTCACTTGATGGTAAATGATCTTCATCCCCCATCTACTCGCACAATACCAGAAGAACTGTTGTATGTTGCCACCTTCAGATATCTCACTCAACGTAGGAAAGGCAGCAGCAAGCTACTACCATATATCCTTTTTCTGTAAGACAGTTGTTAGTTGAGCCAGGCCATTCATGCTGTAGACAAACCTGTCTAACAAGTAACCAAAATTAATATGTCCACGTCCATAAATGTGTCCTGTATTATTTCATAGTACTGTGAGCATGACCATAATTTTATATCACAGTTTTTTTTTATGTAACTTAAGTTTTCATAAGGCAATGGATTATTCTATTTTGTACTTTGAATTAATGTTTGGTTTAACTATAATAGCAATTTAATGTTCTCCATTACAGTGATAAAAGTACAAAAGCAACCAATGAAAAAGAAGTGTGATCCAGTGTCACTATACCACTACTATACATCATTGTGGACTAAGTACAAGCCCAATGTGCCAGGAGAGAATGATTGGTCAGAGCTTAGATGGAATATCAGACAAAAGATGGCTGGTAATATTCCTAGACAGACTTTAAGTAAGGTGAGCCCAGTTTTATATCATATCATGGGATGGAAATATGTTCGGCGAAATGTGATTGTTCTGTTTACACCTCTGCCTACCCCTTTTGGGATCACGAGCGTGAGTACATATGAATTATATGTACATATCAACACAGCCGGGGAGTTCCACAAGCAATTAATACATTTACTGCAGTATCATCATAATACATTGCCTATCTAGTCTTGCAGTTCACTGCATGCTAGGTGTGTGTTCGTTCCACACTCTATTAGTGAATACTAACTACTTGGTGGTGGCATAGATATCAATTGTACAAGCAGGCGGTGCAATACACCTGGCATCACTATAAGCTCTATATAAATTCTTCTACTGTTGGATATGGGCCTTTTTCTCGATTTGGGGGTTGGGTCATATATCCATTCATTTTGGTAGACTTCACATACTTACCTTCAAAATACTTTTCTAGAGACTGAAGAACTATCAGGTTCCCTTAATGTACTTGTACTTTTTGTATTACACTGTTGTACTGTTGTAAATCTTGGTCTTGTCATAATATTTATGAAGTTATCAATATTACTGATTAATTATAAATAAATTAGTTACCTATTATTTTTTTATTGAAATGTTACATCTGTTTTAGGCTCCAAGTACTCGAGCTTCAGAAAAAGATGGGACACCAAGGAGCTGACTATAAGGATTACATTTGTAATTGAAATATCCGAATTTATTGTAACATTACATTGATAATACTTAGGTTTAATATAAGTAAATGTTAATAATAATTGAGATAAATTTTAATTTTCAATATTGGGTGTTTTTTTTATTTGCCCCTAGACTACGACACCAGTATTGCAAGTCAACTTAAGTTAGTAATTACCCAAATTTCAAAGCAAATTATTTTGCATTACACTCACAAAGATACACGACGCAAAATGTTAGGATCATATATGATTTATGACTCTGCCAAGTACCAATTGACGAGTTCTAGCTGTCAACTGTCTGTCGCAGTCATTTAAAATGAATATAGTTTTTTATTGTGTATGTGAATGTCTTTTCCCAGGATATTATCTTTAAGCCTATTCCTATTTTAATTATAAATATCGCTTTATACATCTCTAACATTTGTATATCTTTGTAATCAACTGTACTTCTGATCTAGTGTAATTAGGATAAAAATGTGACTAGGAATATGAAAATAAAAACAAAGTTCTCACATCTAAGTCTAATGGCCTTATTACAAAGTTTTGATTAACTTTAATCTAGGTTTAAGTCAACCAGTTTGTATAGGTTACCATGGTAACCAGTTGGTTATAAACCCAGTTTAAGGTTAATCTATGTTTTATGATTAGGTCCTATAAGTTCTAATATATATACAGGTTACACTTGGCTTAACTTGAAGGCTTGTTGTTTATCTATTGTGATAGAATGAAGATGGTGAAGGATTCTTTCCTCAATCTTCTCAGCAGCAGCTTGTGTTAGAACTAATGTGTCATGTTTGATCATCGAGTACACATTGAGCCCATAAACTGGCATTATGTTCACATACTGAAGGCTGTCGGTTGCTACAGTTATATTCCTTGGAGCTATATCAGTGCTGAAAGTAAAAAATATTGTTCTTTAATTTTATCACTTATAACCCGTTAGTCTTTTCAAACAAACTTAATTGGTGCAGTCAGTTTGTTTATTCAACCATTATACTGCTATTTTTTAAGTTGGTGATAACAGAATAGTTTCCATAGTCTAGTAATTATATTTTATGATGTAAAACATTCTAGCTATTTTTAATAGAATTGTATTGATTACAATAAATGTATTATTAAACTATGAATTTAATTTTGAATTGCCGTTTTCTTTCATTTGTATCTTATTTAGGTACATTTATTCAGACAGAAAACACATGAAGTAGCAGCTTGCTGTTGCATTTCACAATAGTGAGATAGATATCCAGAGGCCGAAATCCTCCTTCCATTTTGCAGCCTTCCCTTTAGGTCAGTGACTCATTTATAATTTTGGTATTGTGAGTGTTGATGGGCAGTGGGGATCACTTACCATCAGGTGACCCAGTTGCTGGTTTGCAGGACTATGTTGTGTTAAATATTAAAAAGCAAACACATACTCATCAACAATTAAAACTGAAGGTCCCCAATTTCTTTGTTCAATAAGCTCCAATAAATATCCTGGTTCATCTGAAGGCAGTTCTAAGTCCTTTACAATGTGGAGGTCATCCTGAGCCAACTTCACAGATAAAGTTGTTGTCAAACCATGAATTCTTACATGGAAAGGCAACATGAAAAAATGGGTTTTACCAGACCTAGGTCCGTGAGCTATACCACCACCGCGCCATAACGGGGATCTTATGGAGCCATGCCTGGCTCTGCCTAAACCTTTTTGAGGCCATGGTTTTTTCCCACCTCCCCGTACTTCAGCCCGCGTTTTCGTATGAGCCCAAGAGACCCATCTATATTTCTTCTGCCATATAACATTGCGGTGTATTAAATCTATTCTAGCGGGCGCAGCGTAAACTAATGGGTGCAGTTCAAATAACCCTATTTTCTTTTCTTCGACTGTGTCTAAGTTCTCAATCCAGACTTCTCGAGGTTTTGTGTATTGAGGCGGGAATTTCCATTCTCTTTTAATTACAGTAAGGGTATCACTTGGAGTTGCCGATACAGCTGTAACACTTGAAGACAACACTCTTATTGGAGGTATAACTGATATATGTAATCTTTTGATAGCATTTATTAGCGCAGAAGTCATTGTAGATTATGCAGACAACGTATTTTTAGTAATGAATTAACATTACAATGCTGTAGGACAATTTATGGATTCATATGTACTTTTAGGTTATGTAGATTGTAGATAATAATGGAAATTTGACACTTCGTAATAGTGTGACCAACTTAAAATTAGCGATCCTATCTTAAGTGTAAAAATTATGATAATGCATAATGTTACTAAATTATGCTAATCGTACAGCTAAATATATGGGTAATTTCCACATTGTGTTTTAGGTGAAGCTGCTAAATACTGCCAAACTTCTGAAAACCAATTATTAAAGGATAAAATAACTAGCAGGGTTGGATTTAGGTACGTTGAAAAAGATAGTACAAAAAAATGAAAAGGATAGTATTTATAAAAAAAATATAGTACACTTTCATTATTTTTAATTTAATTTATTATGTAGTTATTAAAATCAACACCAGGTATGGCAAAATTTACTCCTCTTCTAAGTTTATCAGTTCTTGAATATTACTATTAGCTAGATCTTCATCCTTGGCATTTAATCTCACCAACATATCCTCAGTAGGAATAAAATCAGTACAATTCCCACTTTTGCTACCGCTTAGCGTCACAAGACAATAATATGGCATCTATGGATTGTGTTGCCAGTTTGTTTCGTATTTTAGTCTTGGTAAGATTCACTTTACTGAATATTCGTTCGCAGTCGGTATTTGCATGTGGAAGTACTAAACAATCTAGGACAAATTTTGATATTTCTTTAAACGGCCTATCATTTGTATTATTTTACACAAAAATTCACAAGCGATTGTTGTACCTTTGATTGAATTTGGAATGGAATGGAAGGAACGAGATTAGTGAAAAGATAGAAGTGTACTGCGGACGATAATCGGGAAATCCCCGGCCATCGACACAGAAAACATCGCAAGATCAGAATTCGGTCGGATACACGCACGGTCGAAATATTCATATGACGTAAAACTAAGCATTCGGGACAAAACTTTAAATTATAGTATTTTAGCGTACTATCCTTAGATGTGGATAGTATATAGTACAAAGGGTGAAATTATAGTATAAATACTATAATTATAGTACAAAATCCAACCCTGATAACTAGCCAACTCAGGCTAATGGAAACACTGTTTTATAATCTATTCCGATACAGATCATGAAAGGTTTACAGACTATGAAAAGATTGTGTGAGCTGTGCTTACGGATGCATTTTTTTTAACTTGCGAATGAGGACTTTTGGCAGTTTTGGCGGGAATTCTGACAGTGCAGTTCATCGCTTATTTAAATTTATTTCATAAACTAGTTTAGAGTTGTGTTTGTTGTATAAAAGTGGTGTTGATTTGTTCAATAAACATTGACGGTCATGAACAGTGTATGGAAACATTGAAATAAGTGAATTAAACATTGTACTGAAAGGAGTTAACACCAAAACTCCGGCAAGACATTGAAATTGACCGCACTCGTGTTTCATCGTTCTTGTAAAAATAACTTGAAAATAAATTATACTTGACATTGGCAAAATGCATGCGATAGCCATAAATAAAAAAGAAGAAGAGGAGTTTTGGCGGGAATTCTGACAGTGCAGTCCATCGCTTATTTTAATTTATTTCAATAACTAGTTTAACCCTTTAACGCTCAAAAGAAAAAAATCGTATTTTTTCTGGATTTTATTGAAAATATTGGATAATTAGGTATTATAGATGCCTTTAAAAATAGTGAAAAAAATCTAGCGATATTACATTTTTTTTAAAGGCATGTTACAAATATGTTACGTTGCGAAACAGTGAGACAAATTGTGACCAGAAACTACGTATCTCATATGTTACGTTGCGCTTCTACGTGAATGTATCTCATCAATAAAAATAAAAGAAAATTCAGCCAGCATAGCTCTTTATTTAAATAAAAAAATATAACATTATTCTTATAATGCATGATAGTTGTAAAAACAGTTTCTATTAGCCACGAAACAGAATTTTTGGTTGCATTTCATACAGTTTACGTTAGTTATACCTGTTTTGCAGTATTTGCATCACGCTTGTTTCCTAAAAATCGGAAAATGTCCTATATTGTCCGACCTAACCGCTTCAAAAGGTCTGGGAATAGTAAGATTTTGTATTTTTTCCTACTTTTTTAGCAATTCCGTGAAGATTTGCACCCTGAATTTTTCAGCGGAATACTTGTTATTCCTTGTTGACGTAGTGTCTTCGGTGCAACAACCAGGGATTGTTTACATAAATATCTAGCAATTGTGTAAGTAGGGCTATAAACTACTTCTTTGTTATAAAATTAGCCCGGTATAGGGCCATCAACATATCGGCAAGGTCCATCCCACCCATGTTGAATTATACTGTTTGGCGATTTGGGGGCAGTTGATGTCTACCTTAGGCTTTTTTCTTTCAATCAACTTCTTGGGAATCTCAATCGAGCATTCCAATAATCTCTGTAAGAGGGTATATTTATAATACCCACCATTATGGTAATTGCAAGAAAATCCTTTATGTCATCGCTGGTAATGTCAATGCATTTTCCTGACTGGCTCTATATGGAATCCAAATTGGTATGTTCGGTGATGTATTCAATAATATCTTCAGAAGAAAGAAATTGTAGAAATAACCTACAGGTGAAATCAATTCCTCACCAAGCGAATAATCAAAACATGTTTCCTCAGGCACAGTAGGATATTTTAAGTTTAAGCATTCCACTTGAAGTGCAAAACTGGACTTTTGTATTTCATTATTCGTTTAGCTAAAAACGCCGTCTTATGTTTGGTTTTTATTTAGCAGATATTGTGTTTTGAGTTAGTGGAGTTTGTAATGGCGACAAAACAGATGGAACTGAATTTAGTACACACAACAATATAACAGGAGAAAAGGGCATACCTTCCTTTTTCAAAGGAACAAAGCATGGTTGATCTTCATCTGGGCTCTCTGGGATATAGCTAAATGTGGTTTTCAAACGAAGAGGGCAGAGAACGAGGCTCTGAATCTATATTGGAGTCCTTTCACTGTTGAAACGACAGCGTATAGGTATATTTGGTATAATTACTTCATTAAGTGTCAGTTGATGATGCTCGTTTAGGTGATACGTGGGCCAAAATTCTGTTTGATCTGTCTCATTTCAGTCCCTAATGAAAAAATCAAAAATAAACCATGCAACATTCACCCCACATCAAGCATAAAATGCAAAAAAAGATGCTACAGTGAATTGTTGGTTGCTGTGCAATGTATCACCCATGTTACATAGCTAATTGATAGCAGTTGGTTGACTATTTCGCAACGTTACAAATACGATACGTCCACAAATTTAAGCAAATAACTCCAGATGCAATGATTGTCAGACATTCGTGTTATTATAGATAGGACACTAGGTTCAGTGGTAATGGAATTTATACAAAGCATTTGCAAGTTAATCGAAATAACTAAAGATATAAATTAAAACTTACCACATGGCGGCATAAAGCTTGTTGACCAGGCGCCGTTTTGCCAATTACTGGCTATTGAATGCATGGTCGTTGGTTATTTAGTTTCACACTAAATGACAGTGATATTTGCAATGATTTGAGCAGGTATAGTTTCGAAAATAATGTACAGTTAGCTTCAAATATTTTTTTGTTTCGAACGTTACACCCGTGTTACGGCGCGATAAAGAGGGTTAAAGACGTGTTTGTTGTATATAAGTGGTGTGGATTTGTGCAGTAAATATTGAAGGTTATGAACAATGTATAGAAACATTGAAATAAGTGAATTAAGCATTTCTGGAAGGAATTCACGCTAAAACTCCAACAAGACCTTGAAAATGTTCACACCGACATTTCATCGTTCTTGTGAAGATATGCATAATAATTCGAAGCCATACATTAAAAAGAAGAAGAACTTGCGAATGCATAAGAAATATTACGTCTAGCAGCGCCAAAAAAGCGGTAAAAGAAAAATTGTTTTTAAAAGGGATAGCAAAAGAAATTAATAAAATAACTTTTATAAATGGGAGTTTTGGCGGGAATTCTGACAGTGCAGTTCATCGCTTATTTTAATTTATTTCATAAACTAGTTTAAAGTTGTGTTTGTTGTATAAAAGTGATGTGGATTTGTTCAATAAACATTGACGGCGATGAACAGTATATGGAAACATTGAAATAAGTGAATTAAGAATCGTACTGAAATGAGTTAACACCATAACTCCGACAAGACCTTGAAATCGTCCGCACCCGTGTTTCATCGTTCTTGTAAAAATACTTGAGAATATATTATACTTGACACTGGCTGAAATGCATAATACTGCGAAAGCCATTAATAAAAAAAAAAAAAAAAAAAAGAAAGAACTTTTATAAATAGTTTATTAGCATTTAAACTTTAGAAGAAATATTTATTTTTGTCCAGTTACAGATATCCGAAGGCCCAATTTTGACCTCCACTTCTCAAGCCCTTTATCCCTTTCCTATAATGTCGGAAACGCCTCTATGATTCTTAGCACTGTGGGCGATCATGACCGGTGGAGGAGACCCATTTGCTTGTTGGCCGGCTTATGCCGTAAAAGAACATGTAAAACAAGCAGTCCGATCACTCCGATCAACGTATGACGGAACAATTTCAAGATATGTAGGGGAAGTACGTACAAAATGACATATGGTTTTGTTTTTGGGTCATAAGTCTTTATTGGTAAATCACAGCACTGCCATATTTTACACTAATCATCTTTGGTTCTTTGTCTATGAAATCTAACAAGCATTTATAGAATAAAAATAATAAGAAAAAAAATATTATTATTTTAACTGAGGTCATCCTAAATCCATTTTGTCCATATGCTATGGACATAATGGCATATTACATATGGACAAAATGATATACACGTTGAAGCTATAAAATTACTGACAAAGTTCACAAATAAAACGCTAGGCTCGTTTAGGAACGTCAGCGCAAGAAGCGTGAGCCCAATGCGAACAATTTAAGCATCGCAACCAGTCCTCTCCAGGCTTAGATCGAGAAAAGAGATCATTGCAATATATGCATGGGCAGTCCTGTTCATCATCTTCAGAATCGTTACGAAAATTTTATTCTTTACTATCGTTTTCAAATCAAGTTTTAGTAATATTTCGTCACCTCTTCTCTGGCGGGACTTTAGGCATTTTTTTCGATTTAATTGCCTGCATATTGGAGTGGAAGTTGAATTTTTGGCAATTTTATGATGAGGTTTACCGAGTCTTAGGCTTACGTTTTCCTAATCCACGTATAAAACGTCCTTTTGGGACTGGAAAAATCTCGTCAATAGGGACATTAAGAGAAGAGGACGATGGCTGTTCTTCATTAGCAGCAGATGGGTGATTTTGATTTAAAGAACTTAATACAAGTTCTTGGACAGTATTTCCTGACGGAACCTAACATGATTTGTCGGCTTGTTGTTTGGTAGGTGATTTAATTTCAACTATATTATTATCTTTAGGTGCCACGGCACGGGATCTCTCTAGCTGACATTGAGGTTGTGTAGTTACAGCCACCTGAAGAACGTCTGTTATAGGACACAAAAATAAACCGTCATGCTGCTATATAGATAGCCCACCTATAGAAACTGGACCAGGAGTCGTTCCCTGATGATGTTGCTCATTGGAGCCGTCTTCCAGCGGTATGTTTGTAGTCTCCCCAGGTTCGTACATATAATCGGTATATATTTCAGGATTTACAGGCCAAATACCAGTGCTTTTAAATCTGTGACAACTTTTTTGCAATGTACCTGCCTTGCCATATGCTTTTAATTCTTGAACCGACCCTCGCGTCAATTCAAACAAACGAGATTCAAGTAATTTCAAATGCTGAACAAATTGTCTTCCCACATCAGGTGGAAAAGTAGATTTCCAACATCCAAGACCCTTTTAACTGGACTCCAAAGTTTTGTTACAACCCAAAGCATGCCTTCGAAGCGTGGCTTGCAGGACATCAAATGTTTTAGATCTTAAAAGCCAGCCCATTTTATTTTTTCGAATAGCTTCTATAGCTTTCTGCATTAATTCTACACATACACATTACTATGACATACCTATGTCATTATGTCCGTTACCTATGTATGTTATTTTGTCCGTATATCGTTATAAAAAAACAAAATTCTAAAATAAATACAAACAGGATAATTTTTAAGGAAACAATTATTGGAATGCAACATTAATTCCTTAAATAATTAAATAAATGCTACACAAATAGACACAATAGAGAAAAACTTAACATTTACCCAAAATATATGTTGTAAGGAAAAAAAACTCTTAACGTGCCCAAGATTGTCATCGGCTATGGCACCGGGGCGAATGAGAGCAGTGCGTTCACGTTTTGGCAGGTTTTTAAAAGTCGTTCGGGTTATGTGATGCGGTTGGCAGTTGTGCGCTTGAGTTCACCAATTTCGAATTATAACACCTATGTCATTTTGTACGTATATGTCGTTTTGTACGTATTTCCCCTACAGTGCACTTAGAACCACTAAACTGCATGAAATTAAGTCAAAAAATAATAAAACATAGACTAACCTTAAACTGGGTTTATAACAACTGGTTACTTTGGAGGTTCATAAAATAATAAATTTCCCTACAGGTGCCGATTCTGTTTTTCATTTTATAATGAATTGGATGCAAATATGCAATAACATTTCAACCCACATTAAGTAAAAATTAAGATACTGATTTTATTTTCCTAAATTAATTATATTAACCTGCTTAGGTTAAATTCCGTATTTATTATTTAAATTATAAATAAAACATTCACTATGTACGATTATGCAAAATATGACTTTATATTATTGATTTAAGTTAATGAATTTAACAAAATAAAATTAATATCGCAATTTTTACATAATGTGAGTTGATATGTTATTGCGTATTTCCATCCAATTAATCATAAATTTAGTTTAGATGGCTATTAGAAATACCAGTGTAGCTAGTAGTAGCACTTAAGTATAAATTGCTTGTAATCTTGACGGGCATATCGCAAGTGAAAAGATCGTAACGGCACTAGAATGCTCGTGCAGATTGGTAATTTTGCGTTAATTGCGTAAAAGCCCTCACAGTCTGGCATTAATTAGGTACCGCACCGTTGAACAAGAATTGGTTCGTGATTTATTGATATAACTATTGCACTGTTAAGTATTTATTTAAATATGAATGAATGTATTCACAGGCTAAGTTTTTGATCCCGAGCATACAAGATTTTTACAATTTACAAATAATTTGAAAATTGGAGGTAAAAATAAAACTTTAGATTTATAACGGCTATTTTTTAAATATGTACAACAACTACAATTTAAGTTATGTGCTTCGGCAATGGGTGACTATTTAGGAAATACATATGCGTGATGATTATCTACCTGTTCCAAGTACCTGTTTTTCTCTTGAGTGAATATTCAGAATGCGACCCGTGGACCGGCCATTGATTGAATATTCGTAATTCGTAAAACAAAGATTGCCAAATCAAATAGATTAAATAACTGTACCATGTCTGATAATCCGTTTCAAATCAATAAGTAATTTCTTAGGTTTATTTTATTAGTCTGAAGAACAATACGAGCAGGTCGTTCTCCCGATGCGAAAAGCAAGCTCTCACTCACGATATAGAAACTATACACGGCCCACGGGTATCAGATCTACGGAAATGGTCTGGGGCCTTACTTGCTATTGACCGTATGCGACCGCATAACGTTAGCTTCTTGAAATTAGGGACCATATTTTTTTTTTTTTTTTGTAGCAATGTTCGGCAAACGAGCAAGTGGGTCACCTGATGGTAAGTGATCTCCACCGCGCATGTATGCCCACAATATAAGAAGAATTATGGGCGCGTTGCCGACCTTAAAGGAAAGGGATAATTAGGGATTGGGAAGGGGAGGGGTATTTGGGCCTCCGGATTATCTTATGATTGTATAAACTCTTAATGCGACCGCGTTACGTTACCTTCGTGAAATTAGTATGGAATGATGTCCAATAAGATAATGTAAAATTTTATAAAATTAGAAGTGCGTCAAGTACTTATTGCTCACATTTGACATTGGCATATCGAATACCATTCAATGCTAATTTCATGAAGTTACGGCTGTAATTAACGCTACGTAAACATTACGTTGGGTTACAAGGTTACAATTCTGCGCAATCTGCCGAATGCTATACAGAAAATATATGTGTTTATATAGTTAGTATCGTTGTGGAAATATCTATCGAAGAAGAATTTGGGAGGATAGGGATTTATATTTCATCCTGGCTCGCAAAAGTGACCACGCTAGACCTAATGGTAAGCGTCGCCCAATCCAAGAATAGTGTCGGAGAACGACATACGATGCGTCTATCGTAGGTTGGCAGAATTATGCCGGCCGCGTCACAGGCCATTGCAATTATCGCAGGTAGGAAAACGCGACACAGAACTTCTTTTAATAAAAGACACGAACATCACAAACTATTTGCCTCGGTGCGGCAATCGAACCCGCGGCCCCTCGCTTCACAGTTACACAACTTCACTTCACGTCCACTGCGCCACGGAGGCTGTCAATAAGCCTCATAATTAAGATTAAAAAAATGAGATATATGGCCTCGCATTGTGGACATCTTTTTTCATTAGATTAAGGTTTTGTACATAAATACATACAGTATTTGTACAGTCGTGATTACGCAACGACATAATGAGATATGAGACATTATTAGGGACTCTTTCGGATCACTACACACCCACCATTATCAATCCACGTATCCAATCTCAATTTCAATCTCATCTCGGTGAATTGACTCTGTATTAGGTGAAATTTATTTTATTCTTAACATGGACACCTACGTTATATGGCAAATTTTAAAGCTCAGTCAGATTTATTACTTTTCATACGAAACTTGGCAGCTCCTTACTAACTTAGGTATATCCAAACTTACTTAAATACGTTTGAGTAAAGTAGTTACTATGGACTAGTTTTTCGACGAATGCATAAGTTTTAGCGTTTGCTCGCCGTTTTACTCGGGTTTAAATCGACAATCCTTTAGAAATTGGAGTCTACTAAGATAAAAGTTAAAGAATATACGAGTTATATTTTACTAAGGCTATGTACTACACGCCTATGTGTCCTATAATCATGTTCATAATAAAATATTGTCATTTTTATTTTTAACTCTCACGTCATTGAAAAACCTTTGAATATTATAAATGTTAAAAGTCTGGGTGTTTGTGAATTTGAACGGCGATGCGTTTGTGAATATGGTAACATAAACCTTTCGTGAATCAATCATGCTTCAACGGTAGAACGAATTTGGACGACTTTTGCATATAGGTAAAGGTATTAAGTTGTCCGCGTGCGATATCATACAAAAAGGAGACATTCAAGCGAGCGGAGTCGCGAGCAAAAGCTTATAACCATGTATTGTTATGAATTTTCAGTTGTTTAGCCTTAGACTGCTGCACTTTGCTGGTGGGAGGATACTTGTATCCGACCGGATAGCGACCACCGTACACTGGTGCTAAAACCTGCCATAGTGGCCCACCTTGTGTGGGTCGCGTTCCAGGGTCAGCCAGTGTATATCCGGTTCTCCCCAGGGGGCTTGCTCCCTGATCCTAACCCTTTTCCCATTCCTTTTTCCTTCCCCTCCCCTTTGACCCTTTGCAGGCCGGCTTGATCGTGCCGACCAACGATAGACACACTGTTTATCGTTGGTCGCCACTATTCTTGGATTGCGCTACACTTACCATCAGGTGTGGCGTAGTCATTTTGCCAGGCCAGGAATTATTAAAAAAAAAAAAAAAAAAAGACGCTGGTTAGCCTTGGACGCTGGTTTCTCCTCGTGATACAAGCAGAATAAAAAAAACATCAAATCATCAAACATCGGTACCATAATTGTAGTTTAATAGCCAATGATTGATATCATAGACTCAGAATTGTTTAGTTTTATTTTTAACTTTGCCTTGTTTGAGATTTTTTTATTATTACTTAGTTAAAAAAATATTAAAATCAGTGCGTAAATATCGAAGTTTTAATTCCCGATTTCATCCTCTTAGGATTTACCCCATTTAAAATTACATGAGACCACAGGGTTGGAGGAAACTCTATCGACTACACAAATAGACTCATCCAAATCCGTCAACTTTTAGCGGAGTTATGGTTATATACTCAAAGGCGTAAACATGTAAAAAATATGTAAATTATAATCATAGTATATGAATATATTTGTATAAACAGTAGAATGAATAAACTTCGGTTTAAACTTCTGTTATAAATCGTTAATAAATATACATAGAAACATTCATACAGGTCGCGTACAGAACCTCCTTTTTAAGAGGCTACAGCGAAAATAATCCGTAGTTTGGTGGGCGGGGCTTGCACCCGCTCGCGGGGAGCTCCGAAGGCATAGCACGCGCTCGGGCGACAAGCCGCGCTCGTTTGTCGTCGGGCGTTCGACTCGTATTACAAAGCTGTACACTCTGCGCAAAGTGATATAAGTCTAAAAGCATATTTTTTCGGTCTAGTCGGTATTCCTGTATCTAATATAGAACGGAAAATAAAATTCGTTCGCAATGATATAAGGACCACCTTTGGTCAATTTTTATAAAAAAATTGTGTATGCTGATATTACTTTAGGAATATTAAATTGAACTAAGGCCTTATTTTAAAACAAATATGTTTAATTTGTTATATCTCAATCTGTAACATTGTATGTGTGTACTTACAATTAATTACGTCAGATTTGTGCGCAATAATACAATTAAAGCAAAGCAAAATGGTGATATTGAAGTTTTTTTAACTTGACACAGTAAAGTGACTTGGTATTAAGTACAGTCCAGTTCAAATACATTTGCGACCAACAAGATTAATTTTGTTAATCATCGGCATTATGTGGGCCCGAAGCTACTGGATATACAGTGGCTAGTCCCGAAGTGTGACATGTCTGATTAGACCACTATGGTGAGTTTTTCGCCATGTGTACGGTTTTCGCTATTCAATCGATACCCAAATGTATCGGTTACCCTCTCACCAGTGACACCAGCAGTTCTGCCTGGGTTGATCTTAGACTAGTACTTACGAATGTTTCCACTTCACCGTATCTTAAATATCCTTTTTATAAAGACAATTGACTCATAGCTTTCTCTAGTATATCAACACATCGATTTTTTGGCCATCGGCACGAACGTACCTTTGGTACGATTTAGCATGGGTGTTTGTGACCCACGTACTTTTGTGATTCTCTAAAACGTAAAAATATTACCTTAAGCGACCTTACTGGAGTTTACCTGGCACGTTATGGACACGTACTCCCGTAGGCCATAAATTTGGTTTCCACCACATTTCTGTCCGCCATTTTCAAGTGTTTAGTGCACCCGATCCTAAAAAAGGCAACCGCTAGGATCCGTCCAATTACAGGCCTATAACCATCGCCTCCTTGTTCTTTACGATAATGGAATTATCAACTGTCAGCACCTGCTGTACCTAGAGGAGTACCGATTGATTAGCGACCGCCAGTACGTCTTTCGTCGGAGTCGCTCGCTGGTAATCTTCTAATTTACCTGACATATAGATGGACAGAAGCAACTGAGACCAAGGGGGAGGCGCTTGCAGCCAATTGGGGCTTAGCGAAGACATTTTATCGGGTATGGCACAAAGCACTTCCTTAAAGCTACCTTCCTTTGGGCTTCCAGAGAAATTATGCAACTGGATCACTAACATTTAAAAAATCGTATAGATAGAAGCGTGTATACCTCACGTTACGGATAGATGTTCAAAAATCAATCACCATCTATTAATTTTTTTTAATAGATGGAGAGATAATCGCTTTCAAAGGTATAAAAAGTGTAATATTAATCCAACAAAATGTGTTCATAAGATATTTTTTTTTATCCGATCACGGCAAAGTGACTAAACTATATCTGATGGGAAGCGCAGTCCAGTCCAAAAAACCAGCGACCATCGACATACAATAAGTTTATGGGTGGTAATGCTTCTTCATACTCTAAAGAGGGAAGAAGCAAATCGAGGACCCTGCTACAGGACAGGCGGATGACCAATGCAGGCACAGGGATACAATGTTAGACCCTTATACGCACCTCAAACAACTATCAACTCGTGTCGCAAGCCTCTCGGTAGAACTGGATATACACTGGCTGATCCTGGAACACGATCCACACAAGGTGTGAGTCGCTATGGCAGGTTTTAACACTACGTGTACGGTGGTCGCTATCCGGGCGGATATGGATATCCTACCACCAGTATAATAGTTTCCACTTTTGTATATACATTTATTCTTTACTATGGAATCCTAAGTTTGTCATATGTAAGTAAAACACACACTTCGTTGGTTTTGAAGGATAATGGAATGACAGACAAAATTTTGTCATTTTCATACATTTGAAATGAAAATGAAATAGTCAGGTATCCGGGTCCATTTTTGCACTTGATTACTATCAAGCTAATTTTCCGTGAGTTGCTTCGTTTTGATGAGACGCATAACAATTTCCTGTGCGAAAATTCTCGATTGTGGTAACAGAGGTAGCAAGGATAAATATATGTCGATTTGATGATACTCAAAAAATTAATACTAACTGGTTTTTTTGTTACATTTCAAGATAATTATCTAAATTATTTGAAAAAATATTTTTCCTACAAAATGTATGGTTTGATCAAGGACCGTTCCAGGATTTATAGATTTGAATAAGGGAATAAATAAAAAAAAGTGTGCGTCTCGGGACGCACGACAGAAGTGATAACTTAAACTAATGTGGGTTGAATTTAGAGAGGAGAAGCCTGCTTACTGCTGCCGTATGCGTGAGAGAAAGGCAAGCCAGACAGAGTGGGTCCGTAACGCGTTGTTACAAAGTGGTTTACCCTCCCATAATAAGTTATCACTTCATTGGATTGCAGTCCGGTCAAAGTCCTGTCAAAATCCGTTCATAGGTCTGTCAATGTTCGGTCAAAGTCCTGTCAAAGTCCGGTCAAAGCCCAGTCAAAGTCCAGTCAAAGTCCGGTCACAATCCGGTCACATTCCGGTCAAAGTCCTGTTAAAGTTCGGTCAAAGTCCTGTTAAAGTTCGGTCAAAGTCCTGTCAAAGTCCACTCTAAGTCCGGTCACAGACCGGTCACAATACTGTTCAAAGTCCGGTCACAGTTCGCTCATAGTCTTGTCAAAGTCCGGTCAAAGTCCGGTCAAAGTCCGGTCAAAGTCCTGTCAAAGTCCAGTCAAAGTCCAGTCAAAGTCCTGTCAAAGTCCTGATAAAATCCTGTCAAAGTGCGGTCAAAGACCGGTCGAAGTCCGGTCAAAGTCGTGTCAAAGTCTGGTCAGAGTCCTGTCAATGTCTTGTCAAAGTCCGGTCAAAGTTGTGTCAAAGTCCGGTCAAAGTCCTTTCAAAATCCGGTCAAAGTCCGGTCATAGTCCGGTCAAAGTCCGGTCAAATCCAGTTAAGTCCGGTCACAGTCCGATCAAAGTCCTGCCACAGTCTGGTCAAAACCAGTTGAAGTCCGGTCACAGTCCTGTCAATGTCCTGTCAGTCTTGTCAAAGTCCAGTCAAAGTCCGGTCACATTCCAGTCATAGTCCTGTCACAGTCCGGTCAAAGTCCGGTCAACTCCAGTTAAAGTCCGGTCGAATTCCGTTCAAAGTCCTGTCATAGTTCTGTCAAAGTCCGGTCAAAGTCCAGTCACAGTCCGGTCAAAGCAGACTGGTCACCGTGTGACACCACCTTAGGCTTCGAAAATTCTCAAAGATCCAGGGAGATCGGCTAACGCTGGCTGGTCAACTGGCACGCGTGACGTCTCATGGAATGTTCTCGAATATTCTCGAACCTTCCGTTGATCGATGGACCGCTGGTGTTACGGAACGCATCGGTTCACCCTCCCATAAGAAGTTATCACTTCAAAAATGAAAATTAGTTTGCCACCAACAAAACAAGAATTGTAGCAACAAATTAAAAGAACTGCATTCATTTGTAATGTATGGTGTAATGTACACATGCCCCACGGAAAAATTGCCAGAAAATTTCAGATAGACAATAATTGATGACAAATATAATATTCATATATTATTGGTTTGATGGCCCCCTAAGTCCATGTTTTGAATAATTATCTTCTGACATACAAGGTACCCTATTAAAAATATTGTTGGAACGAAGTTCCTTACGGCAGGCTTGGAGGGGATAGGGATTTTGCTGCGTGACCGAACTGAAAAAAATGTGATAGTAAAAGCGTAAGAAACAGCGTAAGAAAAAAACGTTAAAAGCGCTGCATAACCAGCCAGCGTTAGTTCCTTTTTGCCTGCACCAAAATTGTGTGCGAATTTCAGCTCAATCAGTTTTTAAAATTAAATTCATTCAGCCAGTTATACTTGAAGTATTTTTATATCTCCTTCGATTTTTAAAAGATTACGCTAGCTCGTTATTATTTATAATTACATAAGTTGATAAAAAATGCTATACAATGGCTTTACCGCGGCAGTCTCCGAGTGCTACACGTCTTTTTTTTATTTTTTTATTTTAGTTGATAATTTGTATTTTTTACAATTTGTGTCGATTCTACATTAGCCGAAGGAACTTCGTTCCTACCTGGTGTCCCACGACACACACCAATTTTTATTTATTGATTGATTATACAGGGTTATTTTTAAAACACCAGCAACCTCGCAGGGGTAGGTTCCTAAGGTTATAAGCTACTACTTTTGTTCTACGACTTTTGATAATTTGTTAGATTTTATTTTCATGCAAAAATAAGTATTCATTTAATTTCTGTCTTGAATGTTACAACGCGCAGCGCAGATTACGTAAACAAACACGCGAAGCGTGGGGAACCGGGCTAGCGCATTTGACCTTGAATTCCCGAGCAGCTGACCGGCGCCTTTGATGTCGTGCGCGCAAGCCGCGCCGCGCCGCAGTCTACGAAGAAAAACACAACACAACAAAAACTTGTAAAATCATTTTTTTAAAAATATATTGAGTTATATCCAAACTCGTAAAACAAAAGTTGTTCCGTATGGGGTCAGCTATCTGGTCCTTCGAGGTTACTGGTGTTTTAAAATTAACCATGTATTCATTATTATATAGTTTACTTAATTTTTTCATGTTATTACAAAGTCAGATATGACGAATGAGGAAAATGAAATAGATGAAGATGACAGCTATGTTAGAAGCGTAGATAATGAAGATTTATCAGATGAATCTGATGAAAATTATTTTTTTTTAATATGCAAATACACAATTTTTTTAGAATCATCAAATCGACATATTTTATCCTTGATACCTCCGTTAGCTACCACAATCAAGAATTTTCGCACAGGAAATTGTTGGGCGTCTCATTGAAACGAAGCTACTCACGGAAAATTAGCTTGATAGTAATCAAGTGCAAAAAATGGACCCGGGATCCCTGACTAAAACTTATATTACTTTAAACCTGGAAATATTTCTATTTTATGTAATATAACTAAATATGAATCCATTAACACTGAGTGAATTAATGGGTGTTAATTGATACAAGTTAGATTTTTTTAACTCATCCAAAATACATAATATCCATCAAATCTTAATATTTTCTAAACAGACTTACTTCCAGCATTTTAATTATTTTAACTCCAACCCTATCAGATAGAAGTTTTAAAAAAACTTGTGCCATTTAACACATGCATTTATCATTATACACATATTAACTACTATAACATATGGCTAATGATATAAATTTAGTTTCTTTTTATTATCTCATATTATTGTTGTTACTATAAACAAAAATCATAGTACATTTATGTTAATAGCAAGTAATCCCAATCCATCAAAGTTAAAACATCCTGAGAATAGAATAGAGTAAAAAAAAGTTGTCGAATTTTTAAAATAGCATCATATCATTAAATAGTTTTTTTCTCAAAATTCGGTTTTCAGACTTGTATCACTTTTCACAGAGGGTACAGAAATATACGCATATTAGGACGAAAAAATATTTATTATGTACTTACACTGGGACATTACGCTCATCATCTATGGATACTCATTTATGTTAAATGAGTCTATTGATGGAAGTGGCTTGGTTGAAGATATTATGAGATCTAACAAGTGAAAATAATATAATGTATGCGTACATCCTATAACTATTTGCATTATTAAATATAAATTGACTTTGAGGGTAAATAAAATCATATTAATGCATGAAATCACGAAAATCCGATCTGCAAAAAAACGGCATAGGTCCGTCCACGATAAGGCGCTCCCGCCGACTGATCTATTGAGGGAATGAAAGTGACGCAATTACTTTTGAAATGCAAAATAAGAGATGGCTATATTGAGTGTACTTTCAGAATAAAACAACGTATGTGCCAAAACGATTTTTCTTGTTTTCTAATAAAACTCATTATTAAATCTAAAACTGCTTTGACCAAACTTTCATACGATAATTCTCCATGTTTTAAAGTAAATTTAATTGTCTTATTCATGAGGGTTACGCTTCGGCAGCCAAAAACGTAAAAAAATAGATACAACTTTGCGATTTTTTTCTATCGAGAAAATTTCATTGAATCGTGTATTCCTTTTGAACAATCCTAGAGCAGAAATTCAAAAAACGTATACCAAAATATTAAATCTCTATTCCACGTACACAATTATATACACGAGATAGAAATGTCCCATTTTTTTCAATGTAGGGCCTTAAGTCGGTTTTATGTGGCTGAATATTAAAACATGCCATACGAGGTGATTCTTGTGCCTTTCAACAACAACTTCAAAGGATTCTGTTCAGAATTTATGACCAGCAACTTTTGCTTCACGGTATATTTTGGTACTACACCAAAAGAACTCTGTATGAAATGCTTGCTCATACAAAGTTAAGCAGGTTTTATTTTTGTTCTGAGTTTTGTTCTTTACAAAGAATATGTGTTTACTGTAATAATATTTTATGAAATGGCTACTTTTGTTATGTACTTAAAGTTATTTTATTAGTTAAACCTACTCTTGAGTGCTCTCTCGAATACTACTACCTACTATTGTCAGTGAAATTATTGGGCATTATGAGACATCTTATGTCTCAAGGTAACGAGTGTACAATGAAGTACCTACTTTGTAATTCGAAGTTTAAAATTTTCTTCGACAAGGACGAGGAATCCTTGTCATTCAG
Source organism: Amorpha juglandis (assembly GCA_949126905.1). Lineage (NCBI taxonomy): Eukaryota > Metazoa > Arthropoda > Insecta > Lepidoptera > Sphingidae > Amorpha > Amorpha juglandis. The sequence goes on along the minus strand of OX421374.1, from coordinate 12,994,366 downwards.
ACGAATAAAAAAGAACACACTAATCTATATATATAAAAATGAATCGCTGTGCGTGTGTCTCGCAAAAACTCGAGACTGGCTGTACCGATTTGGCTAATTCTGATCTTGAAATATTTGTGGAAGTTCAGGGAAGGTTTACCCGGTGAGAAAAAATGAGGGGGGGAAACAGGGACAGGGACAGGGACAGGGACAGGGACAGGGACAGGGACAGGGACAGGGACAGGGACAGGGACAGGGACAGGGACAGGGACAGGGACAGGGACAGGGCAGAGACAGGACAGTGACCGGACAGTGACAGGGACAGTGACAGGACAGTAACAGGACAGTGACAGGACAGTGACAGGACAGTGACCGGACAGTGACAGGACAGTGACCGGACAGTGACAGGGAAAGCGACAGGCCAGGACAGTGACAGGACAGTGACCGGACAGTGACAGGGAAAGGGACAGGGCAGGACGGTGACAGGACAGAGACAGGACAGTGACCGGACAGTCACAGGGACAGTGACCGGACAGTGACAGGGACAGTGACAGGACAGTGACAGGACAGTGACAGGACAGTGACAGGACAGTGACAGGACAGTGACAGGACAGTGACAGGTCTGTGACCGGGCAGTGACAGGGAAAGGGACAGGGCAGGACAGGGCAGGACAGTGACAGGACAGTGACAGGACAGTGACAGGACAGAGACAGGACAGTGACCAGACAGTGACAGGGACAATTACAGGACAGTGACAGGTCAGTGACCGGATAGTGACAGGACAGGGAGAGGACAAATTTTACACAAATATATGTAGGTGATACGAAGTTCACCGGGTCATCTAGTCTATATATATAAAAATGAATCGCTGTGCGTGTGTCTCGCCAAAACTCGAGACTGGCTGTACCGATTTGGCTAATTCTGATCTTGAAATATTTGTGGAAGTTCAGGGAAGGTTTACCCGATGAGAAAAAATGAGTAACATAAATAATAAGTAAAGGAAAACACTAAAAACGATAACTTAATTTTCCAGTACAAACTGTTCCTGGGTATGAAACAGGGACAGGGACAGGGACAGGGACAGGGACAGGGACAGGGACAGGGACAGGGACAGGGACAGGGACAGGGACGGGACGGGACGGGACGGGACGGGACGGGACGGGACGGGACGGGACGGGACGGGACAGGGACAGGGACAGGGACAGGGACAGGGACAGGGACAGGGACAGGGACAGGGACAGGGACAGGGACAGGGACAGGGACAGGGACAGGGACAGGGACAGGGACAGGGACAGGGACAGGGACAGGGACAGGGACAGGGACAGGGACAGGGACAGGGACAGGGACAGGGACAGGGACAGGGACAGGGACAGGGACAGGGACAGGGACAGGGACAGGGACAGGGACAGGGACAGGGACAGGGACAGGGACAGGGACAGGGACAGGGACAGGGACAGGGACAGGGACAGGGACAGGGACAGGGACAGGGACAGGGACAGGGACAGGGACAGGGACAGGGACAGGGACAGGGACAGGGACAGGGACAGGGACGGGACGGGACGGGACGGGACGGGACGGGACGGGACGGGACGGGACGGGACGGGACGGGACGGGACGGGACAGGGACAGGGACAGGGACAGGGACAGGGACAGGGACAGGGACAGGGACAGGGACAGGGACAGGGACAGGGACAGGGACAGGGACAGGGACAGGGACAGGGACAGGGACAGGGACAGGGACAGGGACAGGGACAGGGACAGGGACAGGGACAGGGACAGGGACAGGGACAGGGACAGGGACAGGGACAGGGACAGGGACAGGGACAGGGACAGGGACAGGGACAGGGACAGGGACAGGGACAGGGACAGGGACAGGGACAGGGACAGGGACAGGGACAGGGACAGGGACAGGGACAGGGACAGGGACAGGGACAGGGACAGGGACAGGGACAGGGACAGGGACAGGGACAGGGACAGGGACAGGGACAGGGACAGGGACAGGGACAGGGACAGGGACAGGGACAGGGACAGGGACAGGGACAGGGACAGGGACAGGGACAGGGACAGGGACAGGGACGGGACGGGACGGGACGGGACGGGACGGGACGGGACGGGACGGGACGGGACGGGACAGGGACAGGGACAGGGACAGGGACAGGGACAGGGCAGTGACAGGACAGTGACAGGACAGTGACAGGACAGTGACAGGACAGTGACAGGACAGTGACAGGACAGTGACAGGACAGTGACAGGACAGTGACAGGACAGTGACAGGACAGTGACAGGACAGTGACAGGACAGTGACAGGACAGTGACAGGACAGTGACAGGACAGTGACAGGACAGTGACAGGACAGTGACAGGACAGTGACAGGACAGTGACAGGACAGTGACAGGACAGTGACAGGACAGTGACAGGACAGTGACAGGACAGTGACAGGACAGTGACAGGACAGTGACAGGACAGTGACAGGACAGTGACAGGACAGTGACAGGACAGTGACAGGACAGTGACAGGACAGTGACAGGACAGTGACAGGACAGTGACAGGACAGTGACAGGACAGTGACAGGACAGTGACAGGACAGTGACAGGACAGTGACAGGACAGTGACAGGACAGTGACAGGACAGTGACAGGACAGTGACAGGACAGTGACAGGACAGTGACAGGACAGTGACAGGACAAATTTTACACAAATATATGTAGGTGATACGAAGTCCACCGGGTCATCTAGTCTATATATATAAAAATGAATCGCTGTGCGTGTGTCTCGCCAAAACTCGAGACTGGCTGTACCGATTTGGCTAATTCTGATCTTGAAATATTTGTGGAAGTTCAGGGAAGGTTTACCCGGTGAGAAAAAATGAGTAACATAAATAATAAGTAAAGGAAAACACTAAAAACGACAACTTAATTTTCCAATACAAACTATTCCTGGGTATGAAACACTTGATGTCTTTTTGATGTGAAACATCTATAAGCGCAGGTATACAGGGACAGGACAGGGACGGGGACAGGGACGGGGACGGGACGGGGACGGGGACGGGGACGGGGACGGGGACGGGGACGGGGACGGGGACGGGGACGGGGACGGGGACGGGGACGGGGACGGGGACGGGGACGGGGACGGGGACGGGGACGGGGACGGGGACGGGGACGGGGACGGGGACGGGGACGGGGACGGGGACGGGGACGGGGACGGGGACGGGGACGGGGACGGGGACGGGGACGGGGACGGGGACGGGGACGGGGACGGGGACGGGGACGGGGACGGGGACGGGGACGGGGACGGGGACGGGGACGGGACGGGGACGGGGACGGGGACGGGGACGGGGACGGGGACGGGGACGGGGGCAGTGACAGGGCAGTGACAGGACAGTGACAGGACAGTGACAGGACAGTGACAGGACAGTGACAGGACAGTGACAGGACAGTGACAGGACAGTGACAGGACAGTGACAGGACAGTGACAGGACAGTGACAGGACAGTGACAGGACAGTGACAGGACAGTGACAGGACAGTGACAGGACAGTGACAGGACAGTGACAGGACAGTGACAGGACAGTGACAGGACAGTGACAGGACAGTGACAGGACAGTGACAGGACAGTGACAGGACAGTGACAGGACAGTGACAGGACAGTGACAGGACAGTGACAGGACAGTGACAGGACAGTGACAGGACAGTGACAGGACAGTGACAGGACAGTGACAGGACAGTGACAGGACAGTGACAGGACAGTGACAGGACAGTGACAGGACAGTGACAGGACAGTGACAGGACAGTGACAGGACAGTGACAGGACAGTGACAGGACAGTGACAGGACAGTGACAGGACAGTGACAGGACAGTGACAGGACAGTGACAGGACAGTGACAGGACAAATTTTACACAAATATATGTAGGTGATACGAAGTCCACCGGGTCATCTAGTCTATATATATAAAAATGAATCGCTGTGCGTGTGTCTCGCCAAAACTCGAGACTGGCTGTACCGATTTGGCTAATTCTGATCTTGAAATATTTGTGGAAGTTCAGGGAAGGTTTACCCGGTGAGAAAAAATGAGTAACATAAATAATAAGTAAAGGAAAACACTAAAAACGACAACTTAATTTTCCAATACAAACTATTCCTGGGTATGAAACACTTGATGTCTTTTTGATGTGAAACATCTATAAGCGCAGGTATACAGGGACAGGACAGGGACGGGGACAGGGACGGGGACGGGACGGGGACGGGGACGGGGACGGGGACGGGGACGGGGACGGGGACGGGGACGGGGACGGGGACGGGGACGGGGACGGGGACGGGGACGGGGACGGGGACGGGGACGGGGACGGGGACGGGGACGGGGACGGGGACGGGGACGGGGACGGGGACGGGGACGGGGACGGGGACGGGGACGGGGACGGGGACGGGGACGGGGACGGGGACGGGGACGGGGACGGGGACGGGGACGGGGACGGGGACGGGGACGGGGACGGGGACGGGGACGGGGACGGGGACGGGGACGGGGACGGGGACGGGGACGGGGACGGGGACGGGGACGGGGACGGGGACGGGGACGGGGACGGGGACGGGGGCAGTGACAGGGCAGTGACAGGACAGTGACAGGACAGTGACAGGACAGTGACAGGACAGTGACAGGACAGTGACAGGACAGTGACAGGACAGTGACAGGACAGTGACAGGACAGTGACAGGACAGTGACAGGACAGTGACAGGACAGTGACAGGACAGTGACAGGACAGTGACAGGACAGTGACAGGACAGTGACAGGACAGTGACAGGACAGTGACAGGACAGTGACAGGACAGTGACAGGACAGTGACAGGACAGTGACAGGACAGTGACAGGACAGTGACAGGACAGTGACAGGACAGTGACAGGACAGTGACAGGACAGTGACAGGACAGTGACAGGACAGTGACAGGACAGTGACAGGACAGTGACAGGACAGTGACAGGACAGTGACAGGACAGTGACAGGACAGTGACAGGACAGTGACAGGACAGTGACAGGACAGTGACAGGACAGTGACAGGACAGTGACAGGACAGTGACAGGACAAATTTTACACAAATATATGTAGGTGATACGAAGTCCACCGGGTCATCTAGTCTATATATATAAAAATGAATCGCTGTGCGTGTGTCTCGCCAAAACTCGAGACTGGCTGTACCGATTTGGCTAATTCTGATCTTGAAATATTTGTGGAAGTTCAGGGAAGGTTTACCCGGTGAGAAAAAATGAGTAACATAAATAATAAGTAAAGGAAAACACTAAAAACGACAACTTAATTTTCCAATACAAACTATTCCTGGGTATGAAACACTTGATGTCTTTTTGATGTGAAACATCTATAAGCGCAGGTATACAGGGACAGGACAGGGACGGGGACAGGGACGGGGACGGGACGGGGACGGGGACGGGGACGGGGACGGGGACGGGGACGGGGACGGGGACGGGGACGGGGACGGGGACGGGGACGGGGACGGGGACGGGGACGGGGACGGGGACGGGGACGGGGACGGGGACGGGGACGGGGACGGGGACGGGGACGGGGACGGGGACGGGGACGGGGACGGGGACGGGGACGGGGACGGGGACGGGGACGGGGACGGGGACGGGGACGGGGACGGGGACGGGGACGGGGACGGGGACGGGGGCAGTGACAGGGCAGTGACAGGACAGTGACAGGACAGTGACAGGACAGTGACAGGACAGTGACAGGACAGTGACAGGACAGTGACAGGACAGTGACAGGACAGTGACAGGACAGTGACAGGACAGGGACAGGACAGGGACGGGGACAGGGACAGGGACGGGGACGGGACGGGGACGGGGACGGGGACGGGGACGGGGACGGGGACGGGGACGGGGACGGGGACGGGGACGGGGACGGGGACGGGGACGGGGACGGGGACGGGGACGGGGACGGGGACGGGGACGGGGACGGGGACGGGGACGGGGACGGGGACGGGGACGGGGACGGGGACGGGGACGGGGACGGGGACGGGGACGGGGACGGGGACGGGGACGGGGACGGGGACGGGGACGGGGACGGGGACGGGGACGGGGACGGGGACGGGGACGGGGACGGGGACGGGGACGGGGACGGGGACGGGGACGGGGACGGGGACGGGGACGGGGACGGGGGCAGTGACAGGGCAGTGACAGGACAGTGACAGGACAGTGACAGGACAGTGACAGGACAGTGACAGGACAGTGACAGGACAGTGACAGGACAGTGACAGGACAGTGACAGGACAGTGACAGGACAGTGACAGGACAGTGACAGGACAGTGACAGGACAGTGACAGGACAGTGACAGGACAGTGACAGGACAGTGACAGGACAGTGACAGGACAGTGACAGGACAGTGACAGGACAGTGACAGGACAGTGACAGGACAGTGACAGGACAGTGACAGGACAGTGACAGGACAGTGACAGGACAGTGACAGGACAGTGACAGGACAGTGACAGGACAGTGACAGGACAGTGACAGGACAGTGACAGGACAGTGACAGGACAGTGACAGGACAGTGACAGGACAGTGACAGGACAGTGACAGGACAGTGACAGGACAGTGACAGGACAGTGACAGGACAGTGACAGGACAGTGACAGGACAGTGACAGGACAGTGACAGGACAGTGACAGGACAGTGACAGGACAAATTTTACACAAATATATGTAGGTGATACGAAGTCCACCGGGTCATCTAGTCTATATATATAAAAATGAATCGCTGTGCGTGTGTCTCGCCAAAACTCGAGACTGGCTGTACCGATTTGGCTAATTCTGATCTTGAAATATTTGTGGAAGTTCAGGGAAGGTTTACCCGGTGAGAAAAAATGAGTAACATAAATAATAAGTAAAGGAAAACACTAAAAACGACAACTTAATTTTCCAATACAAACTATTCCTGGGTATGAAACACTTGATGTCTTTTTGATGTGAAACATCTATAAGCGCAGGTATACAGGGACAGGACAGGGACGGGGACAGGGACGGGGACGGGACGGGGACGGGGACGGGGACGGGGACGGGGACGGGGACGGGGACGGGGACGGGGACGGGGACGGGGACGGGGACGGGGACGGGGACGGGGACGGGGACGGGGACGGGGACGGGGACGGGGACGGGGACGGGGACGGGGACGGGGACGGGGACGGGGACGGGGACGGGGACGGGGACGGGGACGGGGACGGGGACGGGGACGGGGACGGGGACGGGGACAGGACAGGGACGGGGACTTGGACAGGACAGGGACGGGGACAGGGACGGGGACAGGGATGGGGACAGGATAGGGACAGGTCAGGACAGGACAGGACAGGACAGGACAGGACAGGACCGGGGACGGGGACGGGGACGGGGACGGGGACGGGGACGGGGACGGGGACGGGGACGGGGACGGGGACGGGGACGGGGACGGGGACGGGGACGGGGACGGGGACGGGGACGGGGACGGGGACGGGGACGGGGACGGGGACGGGGACGGGGACGGGGACGGGGACGGGGACGGGGACGGGGACGGGGACGGGGACGGGGACGGGGACGGGGACGGGGACGGGGACGGGGACGGGGACGGGGACGGGGACGGGGACGGGGACGGGGACGGGGACGGGGACGGGGACGGGGACGGGGACGGGGACGGGGACAGGGATGGGGACAGGGACAGGGACAGGGACAGGGACAGGACAGGGACAGGGACAGGGACAGGACAGGGACAGGGAGAGGACAAATTTTACACAAATATATGGAGGTGATACGGAGTTCACCGGGTCATCTAGTATTAAATAAGAATAAAAAATTACGAAATATTAAGTCATCTAATTGTTACAAATATGATATACCTAGTATTTTACGAATCTTATATTTTATAAGACAGTTCTCGAATTTGTTATAAGTATATTTGATTGGCTTTCACGAGAAGCCTTCACTTGTAAAAAATGTAATACCACAAGATATATCGCGAAAGGCAAAAAGATATTTCAATTCGGCTTCGACGATTTTTCAATTCGCATTCGACGATTTATTTGACAATATTGAACGAGATTCAAGTTTCCAATTAAACGCGAACATGTAAATGCAGCTTTAGGTTTTGGCATCTGGCATGAAAAACGGCCACCCTTTCACATTTTGGGAACATATTGAAAATTTTAATGGTTGAGCGTACCTACATCTTTTCTTTGAAATTTTTCTGACAGTACAATGAAATATGTGTGTAATATTTGTAATGTTTATGTTTCGTATTATTTTCAACGTTAATACTTATACACGTGGTAGGTATTTACATGGTGGTAGGTCCCTCGTATGCGAGAGGCCGTCTGGGTTGGTACCACCGTTTTGTCTATATCTGCCGCCAAGCAACAGGATGTGTTTCGGTTTGAAGGACATTGAAGCCAGTGAAATTACTGGGCATTATGAGATTTAACATCTTATGTTTCAGGGTGACGAGCGCAGTTCAGTGTCATGTAATGCTTTATAATTTAAAGTTCTGTGTGGTGTTGTTTCTGTTTATGGGCAGGCGTGGCGCTTACCGTCAGGCGAGCGCCTTGCTCGTCTCGTCATTCAATGAAATAAAAAAAAAACACGTACACCAATAAATTTTAATAAATTTGAAGAAATAAATGTATTTTATTGTAAAAAACATTTTGCGTTAAAAATTTATTTTATTGTAAAAAACAAATGAACGTGAATCTGTTAAATTAAATTTAATAATACCTAATTGTGCGTTATAGGGTTTAATTAACTATCCCAGACGGTTTGCAATTTTTCTATTTCTTAATACAATCGGTCCGAGCAAGCTTGTTTGCTTCCTTGCGACGTGATTGGCTTCGAGGATGATCTCCTTGTAAAATAATTATATCTATTAGACGTAGTCGCCTGGAGCTATTTTTCCATGTCACGTTTGAAGTTTTCGAATTGTGTCTGCTCAAAACTTAATCAAGAACGATAGATTTAATACGTTCATATTTCCTTTGTAATATGTCGAACGTGAGTTCAGTTTCGTAGCCGTATACGAGTCTTTTCGATAGCTGTCACGTCATTCGTATGCGAGGATGTTTCGGCCTCATAATTCTATTGTCTACGTATGACTTAGCAGCTATCGAATAACTCGCAAAAACTTGCACTAAAAGACATGATGATTTAAAATATTCAGCTATTTAGATAAACATTAATTCATACTATGTTTTTAGTTTAAAACAGTAAGCATCACACGTTTTTATCAGACTTAAAAAGTTTAAAAGACTTAAAAACTCCTATAATTTTTTTTTTTTTATCTGGATATCCGTTACCCAGTATCCGGCTAAACCACCGTTTCATCTCTAGTCAGGATGCGCATGAGGATCGGCAGGACAATGTCATAAGCATGGAGAGAATTTAAGATGTAATAAGTATTTAATTTTTCCTTGTCTAATAAGTAGGAAGGTATTCATTACAAAAAGAGGGAATGCTGCTCCTTTCGCCTGTCACATTAAAATTACATATCAAAATAATAGCTGTCTAGACTTTGACGTGAAAGTAAAATGTGGCAATTGTTAACCTTCGACTGTCGTTAGCCCTATCTACACCAATAATATTATAAAGAGGAAAAATTTGTATATTTGTATGCAACGAATAAACTTAAAAAAATCTTTTGCCGTTAGAAAGCTACATTATCACTGAGTAGGTTACTTTTTATCCCGGAAAAATCAGATCACGCGGGCGGAGCCCTAAAGCTAGTCTTATATAAAAAAGAATCGTCAAAATCTGTCCACATTAGGCGGATTTATGTCTAAACAAACAAAAGTCGGTTAAAAATATGAACCTTTTAAATTAATATTTCCATTTGCTCCAATCGTGGACGATGGTCAATTCAATTAATCCGATTGCATTTGGTAAACATCACGTGTGGACGCGTAAGTTTACGGAGATCGTGTGGCAGATAAGATGTCTGTTACGGATGACGAGCCGGATTAGTGGTTCGCATTAACTAGTGTTAATATGTATGTAAATATGTCTGTTATTATGTTTGTAGTAATTACGTAAAATGTCTGTTATTATGTTTAAATTGTGTAAAAATAGGTATATCGCCGAACGCGGCGAAACTAGGTCACGAAATGACAAACTGAGCAGAGAATGCCATATTCCAATTGGAATTCGTCCAATTGGAACACGACACCGCTCCGAAGTACTTGAATTTACACGTGTCTCGATTATTACTATTATTTAAGATATCGTGTGAAAATTGTGTAATAGGTTAAAGTGCACGCGTTAAGTCGCGCACCTAGAAAAGATTGCGTGCATATCAATCGAATAAAAGACGGGCCGAATTTTCATAACGTCACGGTCCGGCCAGCAAGTAATATGAAGAAATACGAAATAGAAGTAAGAAATAGAAGTAAGAAATAGCAGTAAGAACCATTGTATATTTTTATATGTGTGTCACAGTTGGAAATACAGTATTGTTTTTATGTCAAGACGGTGTTTCATTATCAAAGCCAAGGGTAAGAAGGTTTTGTGAGGGCTACGTCGTCCACAATGTCTATATTATCTTAGTTTATGGTTGCTACTTTGAATCAAGGAATTTATTATCCTATACCGAGAGCTTTGAATCGAGAGGCCCTTGACATTAATTTTGCCATTACGAAGACAAAGACTAGTAGCCGAATAATTACTACGTTTTGTTATATTCGTGTTATTTAACAGGAATAGAGTTTAAGAAAAAGGGGTTACAGATTTCTAGCCAGGTAAATTTAAATTTTTATATCTACTGAAAGATTTCTCTTTTATTTAACAGAAAGCTGGCAAACGAACAAATGCATAATGTAAAACTGTGATTTCTGTATGAAGTGTGTAAATGAAATAATGTATGTTATGTAGTTTGATACACCATAGTTAGATACTTCGGCACGAAAACTCATGAAGTAAGACGATTGTAGACTGGCAGCCCTGTTCCAGTAGGAAGGAGATAAGAGCCGATGGTATAGGCGTGTCTCTCTTGCATTTCTCAATCGATAATGTATGGTGCACCCCTGCGAACAGTGTTGTAGTTGGGCGTTGTTTATGGGAGATATAGTACTTATATAAAATGAACAATAAATATTTTGGGGAATCAGTGGGTATAGTATAATGGTGTATAACAAATAAAATTAGTTACTAGTTTCTTCCGAATTTTTAAGTGTCTTCTTAAAAAAAGAAGGAGGTTATTAAATGATGAGGGTTTTTAGTATTGATTACCTTACTATTTTAAACCAAGGCCGGGCAAGCGAGTACGTGGGTAATTTGATGGTAAGTGGTCTCCACCACCCATGGACACCCTCAATATCAGAAGAAACATGGGTACTTTATACACCTTAAAAGAATAGAATAGAAATTAGTATGGGTGGATTCACAGAACACAGGTGGAATGGTTGTGTTTGGGCATTGGAGTTTATTTTAGTACCTATTCCGTTAGCAGGGACCCCGTAGTTCCATCCCAGGAACTTTGGCAGGCCGGCATGATCTTGCCGACCTACGATGGACACATTGTTTATCGTTGGTCGACACTATTCCTGGATTGCGCTACACTTACCATCAGGTGTAGCGTAGTCACTTTGCCGAGCCAGGTAAAAAAAAAAAGTGCATGAGTCACATGTGGACTCATCCTCTGAGTTAAGATGGAATAAGTGAAGGTACTTTATCTTTTGTTAGTTTACACCGTGGGCACACTAACGAGTCCAATGCCAACGACAAGATTGCCTCCCGCCCATACCGCACTACACCGCGACCGACAGTTTGGCGCCAACTACCCTTCGTACCATTACACCTTTCATCCGCTTTAGAGCTGCACACGCTCGCTTCAAGCGATATATTTATTATATTCTGAATACTTTTTCAATATCATCATTTATTTATATGGCGATACAATTTTATCAACTTAATAATGCTTCAGCTCTTTAATAAGTTTTATTTGTAAAACAAAACTTGATAATTTAAAGTTGTATATTAAATGGCATGGTACCTATCCCAACTACGCGTACTTCGAAATTTTTATAAACAAATTACAATATTTGATAACGGGGAAATTATAATTACTTTTGTGATCTAAAAGGTTCGTAACACGATACATTATCTGGGTCAGTACCGACTTCAAACCTTTTTTAATTTCATATTCTGATTACAGTACTAACTCTTATTAAGCTTTCAGGCTGTTTTAGGCTCGTGACGTGAAAACCGGACCAGCATCACACCGTCATGTTAGCGTCGATTATAATAAAAACACGCTTTTCACGACAATACGAGTCGAAAAAACCATCTCGAGTATCTTAAGCCTGTTTACCTGGCACAACCTTCTCATACAACAATGCGTGGAATGATTTTTTTTTATTGCATAGGCCGGCAAACGAGCTAGTGGGTCACCTGATTGTAAGTGACCACCAGAAGAGTCAATGGGCGCGTTGCCGACCTTAAAGGAAAGGGATAATTAGGGATTGGGAAGGGGAGGGAATTTGGGGATTTGGGATTTGGATTTGGAATGTTTTAAAAATATACAAAATAATTTTTTTTCAGCGATGACAACGCTTGCTGCGTGTATTGTTTCCGATTGTTTGTTTTGGCTGAATGGGTCGTCGTCCTGCGCTCACAGGGCAGACGAATGCAAGGAATCTTTGCTTCCTCCAACCTGCGCGTAGCTTTTACATTACTACCGTACCTTTAGTTAATGATTAAAAGTAGTTACGTTCAGTTTATGTAGTAAATGTTTTTATCTGAGCATTTTGTGTAAGTGATAGAACTGGCACTAGGTGGTCGGTTCCTGGTAAGCGAGAGGTTGTCTGTGTTGGTACCACTGGTTTATTTATTTCTGCCGCTAATTAGCAGAGCACTATTGTGTTTCGGTTGGAAGGATATTTAAGCCAATAAAATGACTGGGCATTAATAGACTTAAGATCTTATGTGTCGTGGTTACGAGCAATGTTCAGTGCCATGTAGTGCTTTGTAATTCAAAGTCATGTGTGGTGTTGTTTCTGTTGATGGGTAGGCGTGGCGGTTATCACTAGCGAGCGATCTGCCAGTCTCGTCATTCAAGCAAATAAAAAAGCAACAAAAAATATTAAAAATGTTTGATATTTTTTTATAGCACAGGCCGGCAAACGAGCAAGTAAGTCACCATATTGTAAGTGATCTCCACCGGCCATGTATGCCCACAATACCAGAAGAATCATGGATGCGTTGCTGACCTTAAAGGAAAGGGATAATTAGGGATTGGGAAGAGGAGGGAGATTTGGGCCTCCGGATATTTCGCTCATCGTACGAAAATCAGCAGCAAATCGCTACTTTTCGTAGGTTTTCTATGAGACAATAGTAATGATCCCGGCAAGCCGGCCCATTCATGCTGTAGACAAAACTGTCACAAAACAGCGTGGCTCTACCACTCGAACGCTATGTTTTTAAGGCGGTTCTGTCGAGTGATTGGTTTCAGTGTTCCCCATATTATAACAAATAACAAATTTATTCTACATGATATTAATATTATTTGTTACTTTAATTAAGATACGTTTTGCGGTAAGCGACCAACATAGCAACCATATATGGGCACATACTGAAATGTGTTTGAACAACGCGTTACAGAAGCCTGTGGTCTTATTTAAGGATCATTACATAGACCTAACAGTGAGTGTTTATGTGTCCGATATTATCAAAGTTCAGAAACCCTAAAATTTTATGTTAATTAATAATTTGTTTATTAATATCGATAAGTTTGATGACATCCCTAGTATAGATTATTTGCATTATGTCTGTGCACCGTGTAAAGGTGTCATTTGTAATTAGCTTTTTATATGTTAGTTTTGTCCCAAAGTAACAAGTCGTATATCGACATGTTACTCATTCGAAAAAAAAAGAAAATGCTATATTATGTCCTAGCAATTCAATAACCAAGTACCACGGGTACTTAGTTGGTACTAACTTGGTACTAACTTGGTACTACCCCCCGGGGTAAAATACTTATATCGTATACCATCTGTTGCTTAAATTTGACCACACTTTTATGTAACACGGTATATATATCGCGCAACATAATTTTGAAATATAGGAGGGATTATTTCCTTTATTAAACATCATGACTTTAACCTGCGGAAAATATCCCAGCAAATGTTGAAGAAAATATCACCGAATTTCCTGTATCTGGAAATATTAACAGTAGAAAAGAATATTACGCTGGTATTTTTCTATTTGTATGTCGGTCACAGCGTCATATTTTTTGTGGCCATTAGATGTAGAGGCGTAAAATTCGGACCAATATAACAATCTCTTTATCTAAAGGATAAAGCTTCAGACCCTACTAAAGTTGCTTCCTTAAGGCTAGGCACGCACTGCGGCTAGCAGGACGTGATTAGAAACGGCTAGATACACACTTTCTATAAGTGGGCGCATTTATGGATTTTGCTGGGACCGATTTAAAGACTGTAAAATTAAATGGTTAGTTTATTATTAGTTTCCAAGATAATTCGGAAAAATCTGCTGATCCAATTCCTATATGTAACATATATGGACAATATAGCTTAATTATTCATTTTTCTGTCGGATCAGGATTTTTATAATAGCGATCAACATAATATTTTTTTAATCTGACTGATAACTAATTTCACATGAGTCTAAAACCAAATTAACCCTTATGATCGAAAAAAAAAACGCGGTCTTTGCCATCAGGTGTAGCAAGCATCATCGTATATATATGGCGCAAGTTCTCGTATATAGGGTACTATTCAAATGTAAGAATTTTCTATAATATAAATCTTAATTAGTCGATGTTGCGGTAATCCGAAATCTGCGGGTGTAGTCCGCTTACGGCTTGATGATAAGTAGTTACCGACAGCATCCGTAAAAAAAAACCGCAGTGCGTTTTGAATGTTAGATATTACGCAATACTTATATAAGTTTTGTACCAAATAAATCATAGGAAGGTTTTCCTGTGTCATGACTGGAATAATCTTGAATACAAAAGTTACGCCGTGCCATTCGTGAACTATGAATTCCTCCATTATTTACAGTACCTATTATTGTTAATAATTGACTCATAGGGATAAGCTCTCTTCAAATAAATCCACAGTATTTAGTATATAACATTTTAAATTATTTTTGTAGATATTTTTCTAATGAAAAATGATGCGCATTATAACTCAATTTTGATTATTACTGCAGATAAAATACAGTGACTAATGTGAGGCTTGATTACGTCATTTTAGATTAGACGATTTGATTAAAATTTATTGAATTTTAAATTGTTATATATAAGTGTGTGCACACCGTTTACAGAAATTATAGACTTTTTCATTAAACATATAAAGAAACCACTCCATTTTTTTTTATTGGCAGTGAATCAGAGAACCGTACGTTGAACCCATTTCACGGAAAATGTCCACGATAAAGGACTATTACTAAGACATTGTTTTTGAATCATCCATTTTGATAGTGGAAAGGCAAAAATGTTAAAGAGACAAAACGTGAATTTTACGGTAGAACAATTAAAATATGTTTTTGTACTATAAAAAATCATAATAATCATTATAAAATTATGATTCAATAAAAAAGTTTTACTGAAAATATTTCAGTAGGGTAGGTAAAATTTACTTTAAATTGCTTCATCGCAAAGTTTACGAATTGGTGCTTTAGCATGTTTGCCTCTCCACTGTCGATTTGCTTTAGTATTCATACGATTTGACGTATCGTGACTTTTGTAAAAATGTTTAGAGCGACTAAATACAATTATGGATTGTTGTGCAAGTAGGCCTAAGTAAAGGAATAAAAACCGTAATGAATAACAAATGTATGATGTATCTCAAATATTCAGGAATGTGTGTCACTCTTATCCAATTTACGTATGCGCGTTTTGTCACATAAAATGATGGTAAGAGCAACGACGAAATGTAAACATATTACGTACATATTCTTAGATTACTACGCAGTACGCGCGTACAACGCTGTACGCGAAGTTGATTGCGTGTATGCGTTTGACTGTAGTATGTCAACGGTACGCCGATGGCAATATTGCGCGGCGTATAGTCACGTACGCACATTTCCTTCGGCATTCATATGATTTCTTAATAAAGTGCGATCCGGCCTCGAGCGAGACACCCATATCAATAAGTAAGGCGAGAAATTTAATGAAATTCCCCTGAAGAATTCCTTACTGGCTCTACGATGGGTACATTCCACCTTCCAGCTTCCCATTATTCCCTTATTACGTTTAATTTGTACCCGATAATAATTTATTTATCGTTTAAGACATTTTCGAAATTGTTATTTCATACCGCTGTGGGATTGCAGACAATTTCATTTAAATATGTTAATTTGGAATTGGGGCAGGTACGTAAAGTCTTAGAATGAGGTGAAGTGAGATAATATTACCTGTGTTTCGTGCAACGCGAATAAAACAGTTTGAAAGTAATATAATTTTAACTCAATGCGAGTGTATAGTTAATATAACTGCTATTGCGATGCATAATTAGTTCAACTAAGCATTTCGTTTTGTGCCATTCTTAACCGATTTTGCATTCGAATATGCCAAAAAATTATGAGACGTTATGATTCGCATTTTGAATAATTACATACTATAACAATGGCTCATAATAATTTTTGGAACGGAAATAAAATCTGATTTAAAATTCCATGATCTATTCCTTCATGCATAAATATGCATAAAGAAGTTTTTTCATACCATATTGTTTGTTGGTTACCGTCTTTGACTATGAAATACTACCGCTTCGAAGGGTCGTATCATTTTATTACGTAAAGCAAGACTTTTACAGCAGCATAAATCTTAGCATTTGATATTAATTTTAAATTACAATAACAATACTGCTGATCCGAACCGACAGATGGTAAACAAAATCAAATTAATTTTAAAAGTTTTAATGACGTGTTTACGAATACTGAATAATAGCCGATTTTAATAAACGACCTTGGTTTGGATTCTTCAGATTGATTCCGAAACTTTCAAACTGTATTTCTTATTGGTTCATTTGTGGGATCGATCGGATGACTCAATCTAAGATCACTTAGTGAAATCGATCGTAAGACAATGCAGCTGTAGATTTAGATTTACTCAAAGGAGACCGCCAGAAATCCATACATCATTGGGCCCATGTAGTACAGTAATAATTGATGTGTTATTTAATGGATAATACACATGCCAATTAATATCAGAAAGATTTTTTTCAAAATTCTATGGGAATTAGGAGCAAAGAAGTTTTTAGTAGACTAAGTTAGGTTATGCGGCAGATTGTAAGAATTGTATTGATTAAGGAAAAATGTATTGTAAAGACCATACTCAGAAGGATACACTGTTTAAAAACATATTTGCCCGTTGCTATTAGCATATTTTTCAAGTATCCAAGTCCGTAAAAGCAAGCAAAGTGAGTCGTCAGAAAAATATAAGGAATCCAGAAAGCACATCCCTAAGCGCACGAGTACGAATGACGAAAAAGGATTACGGAATGATTGACGCGATCACTCAAAATATGACGTGACATTAACATTTTCACAGACGTCAATATTTTTTCGTTTTGAAACAATCACCCGATAGATGCTCCATAGACAACTTGATCGTTGTTATTGGGAAATAAATAAATAACTATTACAAAAACAACAATGATTTCATCGATTTAATGTTTTCTTTTATTAATTCTCATAATGCTCGCGATAGATATAGTAAAACAAGATTATGATGACTTTTACATAATCATTCCCATAAAACTATCTATTTTAGAACGAGCTTATAAGGACCTGAATGACATGACAAGCTTGTTTACGAAGCTACTTATAGAATTACATCCCATTCTAAACCATATTTTAAATTATAATTTTTAGCTTATTCCGGTAGAAAGTTATTATTGTTATATGTTATTTTTAATCAGTAAAAAATCTAGTATTTTTACATATATAAATCGTTTCTGTACATAGTTTAGCCCAATTATGGCGGTCTCCTTTAATGCTTGATAAGTGACTTGTTTTGGAAGTGGCAATACTAAAAATCATATAAATCATTACATAGATATGTAGTATCATAAGATTTAGGTTAAAAAATATACAATCTAACAGTGGACATTTATTTTAGTATACATATATTATTTTCTATCATACAGATTAGTAGATTGAATAACTGTTCGTTTTCAAAAAGTGCAAAATAAAATATAAATAAAATACGTAATCTAACTACACTATAAAAAACGATGACGAGTCGTAAGAAAGGAATAAAAAATAAAATATGAACCCATCAGAATTCACAACAAAAAAGAAGGAGGAAATAAAATCATAAACTCATTATTAAAAGTCGAGTTGTTTCGGATTCAAAGTGTTATTACAAATTTAGGGGTAGAATCCCATTTAAAAACAGTGTCGCGGTAATATATTACCATAACTGTATTTTGTCGACGTGAAGCGAATAGAATTTCATAACATACATAAGTACATAACAATATAATGCAATTGTAACTCACGTCCCGGTACTGGCAGACTAACGGGAATGCTCGAGGCAAAACATAATGGCTACTACATGTATTAGCAAAGTATACAATGTTATTAGTGTGTAGTTGAGCTAATTAGAGAGGGTAGGTACCTCATCTTGTAGGAACCTTATGGCTGCGGACTCGAAATCAGCGGGCGCGGGGCGGCGGCGGCGGCGGCGCGGAAGCGGCGGAGACCTATGAAAAATTAGTATCTGTTCGCCAACGAAATTGATGTGAATATGATGTTCCATATAAAAAATCATTGAAATAATTTGCTCCACCACGTCGGCGGGCGTTTTTGAAAATACACAACACTACGTCAATGCAGACGCGCGGGCACCGCTCGACTGACGCGTTCCGCTCGTACGCCGCTCCTCGCGCTCGCGCCGCGCCGCTGCTTTCGAGGCGAGGTCCATTTAAATCTATGCATTGAAACGAGCCGCACCCGCGCCGCCGCCGCTGCCGCCCCGCGCCCGCTGACTTCGAGTCCGCAGCCTGGATAGCGACCACTATACACAAGTTTCGTCATAGCTTCGAATCAGCAGTGTACCACGTGAGGTTGACTTGATGTTAGTAACACTTCCATTGTATAATTTGTTAATTATATAAAACATAAATAAATTATACAAATCACGCTTGTAATCACCGAAGCGGTAGGCAGAGTTGTAATCAGTACACCCACATTTCACCGAGCGTATTTCCGTCCCATGGTGTGATATGGGGCGAGGCTATCGCCATACCGAGCACTTTTCCTGACTGCGGGCTGATACTGGGCATGTCGTGATAGAAAAAACCCATTATCACTTTAGCCGACCCGGGGATCGAACCCGAGACCTCGACTCAGCAGTCGTACCGCGCACGGAATACAATTGCGCCACCGAGGTCATAATAAGTAAAATGAAAGTAATACAGGAACCCTCGGTGCGCGAGTCCTATTCATACTGTGTTGCTTGAAATTAAAAAAAGCGCTAGATAGCCCAATATAAGCGCTACCATTTAAAATTAATGTACATTGTAAAAAAGCGCTACTTCTAGATGTATACTCTAGAGTCTAAAGCGCTAAAATGGCAGCACTGGTTCCGGGATCAACCAATGCACATCCAGTAACTTTATCATTGGCTTCAATGTCCTTCAAACTGGAACATACTGCTTGCTGCTTGGCCGCAAAAACAGACAAAGCGGTGGTATTAACCCAGATAGTTTCTCGTATACGAGGAATCTAGCAATTATTACATTTCTTGCATTAATAAGCGCAATAAAAGTGGTATATTGAGCCTTTCCAGTCACAAAAGCATATTGCCTTAGTTTAGATTTTTGCCGTCAATTATTTTATTAATGAAGTGATCAATTACATATATCGATTATCATCAATTTTTTATTAAATAATTCAAACCTTGTTTCATTTAAAAAGAAAACATTATATCCCTAGAGGTTGCGATCGGGTATGAAAGACTAATGTGCATGCATGTGCATGTGACAGGCTTTGTTTTGCCAGGAATTCCTTCACAGATTTCCGATCTATTTATAAAATTCAACGACGCGTTTAGAAAAGGCACGTTCATTTTTACGAACTATTTAAAGTCATAGTTCTAAATGTGTTGAAACTTTTTAAAGAAAAATAGAGTACTACGTATACCACCGCAATCCCAAAAAGTGTGGAAGAATAAATAATATAGAGTGGTGATGATTATTGTTATTATAATTATGTTTCTTTAGTTATAACATTTTACTCATTTTCACTCCTTAGTGTATATAAAAATGTGCGGAAACTCTTTCTTCTTAATTATTCTCTCTTTCTCTCTGCCTTAATAAGGCCCAAGTTCCTGCTGTAGCGCAAGAATGATTCAATATCGAGATAAATTGTCAGAACGACCTTGAACAATTTAGGTAAAAAATATTACTATATGAATATACTTATTACAAGTCTTATTTTTAATGACCGGGAATTTTACAGTACCCCCTCATAGCCGGTTCATAGCCGGGCATCGAACTGGATGTAACAGTTGGTAATTAAATTTAGTTGTCTGAAGTTTCAACAGTTTGTACCATATTGTATGCTTTGTTCCTCGCACAGATGCTTGACAGCTGAAGCGTGCTGATGACGAGTGTGTTCTCTTGCAAAATATAGTTTAGCGGTCACAGTATCTTATAGTGAGGTAGGGTAGTTTGTTTAATTCTCGAGTGTGCAGTATTATAGAAATTAAACGAAATCATTTGGAAAAAGTTGAGAGATTTTTAACAAACCTCATTGAAGTATACGGATAAAAATAGTTTAAAATTAATTACTTCTTGAAAAAAAATATTTATCTGCTCCCGAGAGATTTCACATCCAGCGGTTTGTTAAAAATTTTGTTTAAAAATTCAGACTCAAAAAACTTTTACTACGCGCATTATCCTACTACCTCTTCTTGCCCTTATCTCACTCGCAGTGGGGTTGCAACATCCTTCATAACACATGTTACAGAAATATTTGGCTTGAAGTTTTTACGACCGGCTTTTAAATCGCAAAAAAATACCATGACGCCATTCATTTTTCTTTTCACGTCTGACCTTTTTATACGCCATGGATTCAAACCATATGACGTAAATTGTAGAAGAAAAATCTCAATTTTGTGACATCGCTTTCGAGTGCCCACATGCTCGAGTTACCTGGACGTCTCTTACAAATTCCCTTCGCATCATGCCGCTTGGTCCAATAGGATTTCCCCGGATAAGAATTTTGTACATGTTACTTCGAGCGTAGACAATTTATTTCTTTGAATAGGTATGTTTGACCTAAATGCTTTTAAATGGCTAAAATCGTATTCTGATCCGCTTAGATTCGCGTTGACAGTTTTACCTACATAATAAAAGTGTTTCAATTTGGCGTTTCGTAGCTAACTTGATTATACAGAATATAATGTAAAGTGTCATCCTCTGTACCTGGTTAATTAATAATTTCATATTTTAGTGAGTCTTGCAAATTAAACTAAGGTCATTTCCGACTTAAACATTATCGGAATGTTTCATCATCATCATCAGCCACAGGACGTCCACTGCTGAACATAGGCTTCTTTCAAAGATTTCCAGACCGACCTGTTGGAAGCGGCCTGCATCCAGCGACTTCCTGCGACCTTTATCAGGTCGTCTATCCACCTAGTCGGAATGCTTGTCTACTAATAATTTCTTGTATAAGTATTATTAAATAACTGTATCTGCCTGTTTGTGTGAGCATTACACAAACATTACTAGACTGATGGAACATGTTGTGTTTAAAAGCTTATGTTGAGACCAATGATATATTATGTTTCTAAAGTTACGTTGAAACATTGATTACGTACTTAGTCGATGTGTTGAAACATAGAAATTGGTAGGTATATAATATGTTATCCCGGCAGAAAGTTGATTTGGGGGAAAATATTTTTATGGAGTATAATTTTGTAAGTCTATATATTGTGTACGACACAGGGCCCTAACCCTAATCACGTAAATGGTAAAAGTTATCTAACTTGTTAAAAACATGGTACTCTATACCGTAGCCTAATCAGTGATTCATTATGCGGTGATTTAATATACGAATCGGCGTCCCAATTCGATCGTTACTTTAACAATGCGTCTGTACCGACACACCACACCCGTCACTATAATTCGATGAACATCTGAACATTAAAATGATTGTGCAGTAATACCATTTACGACTCTTTTACTTAAATGAAACCTGAAGTTTAACACGATCAGAATGTAGATACAAAGTATACTGACTTTGCACCATGATGTTGTTGTCTCGTGATCACTGCGGTTACTTTATAACCGAGTATGTGAGTGGGAGAGCCGCGCTGTAGACAGTTTTGTCTACAACATGAATGGGCGAACTCGACCGGATCGTTATCACTGTCTTGCAGAAAACCGACATAGAGTAGCGGCTTGCTGCTGCGTTTCTTTTTTTATAGCATAGGCCAGCAAACAAGCAAGTGGGTCACTTGATGGTAAGTGGTTTTCACCGCCCATGTACGCCCATAATTCCAAAAGAAACATGGGCGCGTTGCCGACATTAAAGAAAGGGATTGGGAAGGGGAGGGGGATTTTGGCCTCCGGATATCTCACTCACCGTACGAAACGCAGCTACAAGCCGCTACATTATGTCGGTTTTACGTGAGACAGTGGTAACGACCCGGTCGAACCGGCCCATTCATGCTGTAGACAAAACTGCCTACACCGTAGCTTTGTTACTTACAATCTTTTGTGGAAATAATACAATAAATTTTAATTAATTACAAAATAAACAATTGTACGAAGAATAATATACGGGTCCATAGAAAACGAATAATAAAAGGGGGAGAAATGAACGGAAGCCACCGTACTAAAACGTCCTGGGAATTGTTTATACAGACTTGCTATGGCGATAAATTAAAATTTCAATTTATATCAAGTCTATTCTATGCGGCTGTAATACAGTTCTGTTTACAGGCCAAATTACAGACGTGACAGGTAAAAAAAAGGACGAAGGTACATGATTGCTCCTAGAGGATATTTATAAAACTTGCACCAGGTCACAGTGTGTACTGTGTAAACATATTTTCGGTGACTACAAGGTGGTAGGTTAGACCGTCTGGGTTGGTACCACCGCTTTGTCAATTTCTGCCGCCAAGCAATAGTGTGTAAGCACTGTTGTGTTTCGGTTTGAAGGACATTGCAGCCAGTGAAATTACTGGGCATTATGAGATTTAACATCTTATGTCTCGGGGTGACGAGCGCAGTTCAGTGCCATGCGATGATTTGTAATTCAAGGCGCTTACCATCAGGCAAGCGTCTTGCTCGTCTTGTCATTCAATTAAATAAAAAAAAGATTAAGAAAATAAACTCCGAAATTATTTAGATTCAAATATAGGTAAATACTGGGTCAGTACAGGGAAACTTCCGTGGCGCGGTGGGCGAGTAGCCGACTTTGGAGAGAGAGGCGGCAGGTTCGATTCCAGTACCGAGACAAATGTGATCCACAAATATTTGTTTCGGGTCTGGGTGTGTTTTCTCCCTGAAAGAGTTGACGTCAGGCAGGCGGCCGGGCATAAAAACTACATGCAAAACCTTTTTGTTCCAAAGGTAAAAAAGCATATTGCGCCGACCCGACTGCGAATGGAATAAGGGCAGGTAGAAGTGACTAGGGAAACCATGTTGGTTAAATCAGGATGGTTATTTTACCATGTATGTTTTTCTATTCGCTATAGTATACCATTGGTTCCATTGAAATTCGAAGAAGAATTTTAATCCATAAAAGGGAGTATTTGCGGATGAAGGACTAAAACTTCTACAATTTTGCATCGATTTTAATGGTTCTTTCAATAATAATATTAGTTAGCTCCAGAACAAAAATAAATCTGTCTTAAACGCTAAAACGCTAAACATTAAAATTAACTAGTTTTTGAACAGTGCCCTCTACCAATCATTGACCATCTCAATTCTATACCATACTCAAATTAAATAATTTTATTTTAAGATTTTATTAAACAGAACTTCAGAACATTTCATAGTAGCTGGGTTGTCGATAATAGAGCTATATTCGAGAAGGTGCCATAGCAACGGACACGTAACTGTACCCACGTTCGTCTTGGAGTCAAGAAGCGAACGGCAGTGTAATGTAATAAGCACACTCAGTAGATAGGAAACAGGGCGCCCGAGAAATTGGACCCGAGAAATTGGATGGTGTAATGGTCGTTATAGTTAGACTTTTTATTTTTCCATGTTCTGATATTTTTTGTCAGCGATAGCTCAACTGGGAGTAGTGTTGACTATAAAGACGGAAATCTCAGGTTCGAAATCAGCCCCAAGGGCTTGCAAACCTGACTTTATAGGTTAGATGTGTATTCATTTTTATTTCTCATTCATTGTTATTTTTTTTTTTTTTTTTATGTCAAACGAGCAAGTGGGAAACGAGCGAGCCGCCCATGTACGCCCACAATACCAGAAGAATCATGGGCGCGTTGCCGACCTTAAAGGAAAGGGATAATTAGGGATTGGGAAGGGGAGGGGATTTGGGCTTTCGGATATCTCACTCACCGTACGAAACGCAGCAGCGAGCCGCTACTTTACGTCGGTTTTCTGTGAGACAGTGGTAACGACCCGGTCGAGCCGGGCTGTAGACAAAACTGTCTACAGCGTGGCTCTACCACTCAAAAACTTTATATTCCACCTGCCCATATCCCGCTCGCAATGAGGTCGGAGCAATGAGATTATTAACAAATGTCAAAGAGAGATTAGGCATGTAGTTTTTATGTGCGGCCGCTTGCCTAACGTCAACCCCTTTGGGGAATAAAATATATTTATCATGAAAACATAATCCTTAACTCAAATACCTGATGTTTAAACTGTTTCCAAGTTCTACCTGGAAAATATATTGGTTTACGTGTATCGGTAATGCAGTTGTTGAGCTCGCCGCAAACGACTTCGCACGGCAATACACGCTAACGATAATACAAGTGCTACGTGTGGCTCGATGTAACACTAGCTGACCTATGCCACGCCAACACCCATTTCGTTTTACTATGTTTTAGACTTAGGGGAGAGAAGAGCGCGAGTGGTTTAGCAGGAAAAAAAGTAACTTCCGTGACCACAAAAGGGTTATTTTATATTGAATGACGAGACGAGCAAGTCGCTCGCCTGATGGTAAGCGCCACGCGTGCCCATAAACAGATGCAACACCACACAGAACTTTGAATTACAAAGCACTGCATGACACTGAACTGCGCTCGTCACCCCGAGACATAAAATGTTAAGTCTCACAATGCCCAGTAATTTCACTGGCTTCAATGTCCTTCAAACCGAAACACATCAGTGCTTACACACTGTTGCTTGGCGGCAGAAATAGATAAAGTGGTGGTACCAACTCAGACGGTCTCGCATACGAGGGACCTACCACGTTGTAAAAGTTTACATATTCACTAGATGTGACCGCAACAACCCAATCACGCCATCATGCATAGCGTGCGCGTGGCCCGTTCTGCATTGATATGTATGGCAGCTCGTATTGAACGAAGCTAGAAACACGCGTGAAACATGGCCGTGTGCAGCTGTCTGAGGCGAGCTTTATGCCGGGAGCGGTAAAATATACCATTAGCATGCAGTTCGCTTGCACATACATTTTGGGCGTTCGGTTGCGAAAAGACTTGAAAGATGTTTCGTTTACGATGCAGCTTGAGTTGCGAGTGCTCCAATCGATACAGTTTATCTTTAAGTTATTGTCGAAAATTCTCTTCAGGGTCCATTATTTGTTTTAGCCAGAGAAAAACACTGCGGGCTTCTCTATTCGACACGTATATATGTGCTTTTTTTTCGCAAAGTATGTTACGTTAATCATACTTTCTTTAAACTATATGGCTTAAAGTATTTAAAGAAGAACAAATATATTTATTAGACGATGAAATTGAAAAGCAACTAATAGATTATTAGCACATTACGCTCCTCATAAACACCCGCAGTATCCCAGGAATGTGGATGACGAGGACTTGTAAAGTTTACATAGCTACTACTACTATGAAACAAACATCGCGGGTCAAAGCTAGTAAGTTAAACAAATCTTTGAGTACATAGTTTCTTAACTACCTACTAAATAAGTTACGACATCTGTACCCAAAACTCAAGCGTGTGAAGTTAGTATCGCCTTTACAGCGTATTAATTATTTTGATAGATGGCTTTAATTCCGACTACATAATAGTTTTCGCTACTTGTCAGATGTAGTAACTAAAACCACTATTCGTTTTGACCTCAATCCGCACCTCTTATATGGTGAGTTATAGCTGAGAAATTAACATTTCCCCTAGGCGCGTCTAGACGCAAAGCGCTTACACATTCAACTCTTTAATAAGCTACAGGTCACTGACCCAGAATAAGACGACTGCCAACAACTCTTGTAGAGTAAAATGTGCTCTCTGACCTGTGTTCCTATTTTTACGCGGATGTTGCCAAGGCAAAATTGCTCTTTTAAGTATGTGAATGTATCTTTTGTTACTACTCGTATGTCGCGTATCAGAGTCTAGCAAAAATGGCATATAAGAATGGAACGCATACCGTTTTTGCATAATATAATTTGGTCGAGTAATTAATAGTCATGATACCACCGACTCAAAATTGTTAGTTTAATATTAATTAAGTGATTTAAATTTCTGGATAAATTTTATAAACTGGGCTTTATGATGGGTGTCACATCGGATAACTACCTGAAGAGAGATCGAATTGAAGTGACAAGAAAATAAAGCAGGATTTTTGGTCCTCCGGATATCTCTCTTGCCGTAAAAGGACATAACAAACTATAATTCTCGTAGGTTTACTGTAATACAATGGTAACAACCCGGTCAAACCGATCTTTTCATGCTATAGACAAAACTTAGAACATTAAAAAAAAAAATTGTTTTGCTGATTATATCGATTATATACTTTATAGAAAGAAACAAAATGTCTTTTAAGGCCGTTTATGCCTAACATGTATCATTAGACTGAAAGTAAAGCCAGCATTACTTTCTCCTCGCTCATTAACCGCTTCATGAGTACTAGTTAGCCTTAAGTAGGCAATTATGCTAGCAGCATAGCTTTTCTTTTATTATCCCTCCTTTTGCCTTCGAATGTGTTTCGAATAATCGAGATGCGTTTTGAATGTTCTTTTTAAACCTGAGCCCATCAAACGAGCAAGTGGGTTACCTGATGGTAATGATCTGCACCGCTCGTGAACATCCACAATACCAGAAAATGATGGACGCGTTGCCGAACTTTTAAGAGAAGGAATAATTTTGAGCTTGGGAAGGGGATTTGGGCCTCTGGATATCTCACTCACCACAACGCAACAGAAAGTAGTATTTGAAGGTATGAATACCTATTATTTATTTCTTTCCCGTCGTTTCGACAGATTTGCAACGGCCGTGGTCACGAATTGACTAAGTGAGAACTCTTTTTCTTTTGTTTGGACGCTACGATGTTAACCTGACGCGAGTCGGCTGTTTTCAGCTTCACCGGATTTTCGGGTGAGCGCTTTAGGCGCTGTCAAACATACGGGACATAGGTGAGAGCTCAGCGGCGTCTTCGTTATAATAGCTGTTTATGTAGGTATTTATACCTTCAAATACTACGCGATTAAGACCCATTTAAATAAATAAAGATTATAATATGTATACAAATCACGAAAGCCTAAAATCATAATATATTGCTCCAGCATTAAGCCTGGATAACGCCCGACAGAAAGAAAGTTTAGTTACAGTGGATTTCTTGTATTTGTTATGAACTCGTTTTTGTATGGGACATCACCTCCATTATGCCGAAAGCACTCTATGCCAGCTAATATGCTGAAATTGTAAACGCAGTAACCGGAATATCACAGAATTTGGCTGTATGGCTGCTAGTATATAATTTTCGACAGATGGCGCCACTGTTAGGTTACTTTTATCCCGGAAAAAGAGGATCACGCGGGCGGAGCCGCGAGGGACAGCTAGTTTTAATATAAAATACAAAGTTGAGCTTGTCAGTGCAGTGGTCATAGCTTATGCTGTGTATACATTAAATCATGTTGTGGTGTAGTGTCATAAGTCATAAACTGTTTTTCACGTGAGCGTTCTTAGTAATATTCATCAGACTGCATTTGAAATGTAGTAAGGACGTGGTCGCAATAGGCGAATAGTATTTTAAAATAGTAAAGCCATTCAGTTTTCAGTTGTGTATATAGTATAGGCCGCTTGATCAACGAGGTACAAATATACTGCAAAGACATGTTAATTTGGTGGGATACATCAAAAGAAGACGCAAGTTGATAAATCTATATTATTAAATGGGGCTTAAAAAATAACTTGTAAAATGTTATACTTAAATAACAATAATTTTTAGAGGTCTTTTTGGAGTCATTGCTAGTCCTTGCTGATTCAAATCGTATCGTGTTATTATTTCAAGTCAGTTAATAATGTTGTATAAAGTTATTTTATTTTACATCTTTACAGCTATGGTATATGAATATTATAATATGTATGTAAAGAGGCCTTAATCGCGTAGTATTTGAAGGTATAAATACCTATTATTTATTTATTTCCCGACGTTTCGACCGAGTCATATTGGCTGTGGTCTCGGGTTGGCCACGTATGTCAATTTCAATATATTAACATAATGGCGATGGATATCTTCGAGTAGTTTCATTTTTTACTCCATATTTAATCATCAAATCGGAACCAAATTTATATCACAGCGAAGCTCTATACAACGAAATTGTTTTCAACAAAATTGGTCCACATGTGGCCGAGAAATCGATGTACAAACACGCAGAATTAAGAACCTGTCCCTTTTTGAATTCAGTTTAAAATGAAAGTCTACGAGTGTGGGTTGTACTGATTTCCTTGAATTTTACTTTTATTATTAGGTATCCGCTGTATTTACACATATAGGGCCTTACTTAGAAACTTTAAGTACGGCCCATATTGTGAAGATTTCAGCTGGGTATCTGTTATAGTTCAAAAGATAGAGCCATTTACAAATAGGACTGACAGACAAACAAACAAACGCCGTAGAAGTAGTAATAGGGCTTCGTTGGCAAACTGGAGAACGGAAATCTAAAAAGTCCAGTTTAGAAGCAGGCATCCTTAATCGCCTTAAATAATATATACCTATACTAGCTGTCCCTCGCGGCTCCGCCCGCGTGATCTGTATTTTCCGGGATAAAAGTAGCCTAACAGTGGCGCCATCTGTCAGCAATGTGTCACGCACCGACGCCATCTACTTAAAATATTGGTTTGTAGTACATGCTATGTATCAGAGATGGCGCTGTATTTAAAAAATGATTTTCCCTATTTTCCCGCTTTTCTATTGATTTTTTTCCTAGATTTTCGTTGCTATAAACCTCACGGAGCCCGAGACCTTTCCAACGAATGCAAAACCGTGGAAATCGGTTCGTGCGTTCTGGAGTTATATCGTCAGGAAGGAAAACCCGACTTATTTTTATATATACCTATATAATTTCCAAGACAACAAGTTTAGTACAATTAAACACTATTGACTAAAAAACACGGCATATATCTCGACGGTTACCCTCGTAAACTTTGTTAAATCAGTTTTCACGCTTGGGTAGGATCCGTTATTAAATATTAAAATGGTCTTTCAAACCTCTAATGGACGCGTTTTAAAACCCCTTTATGAAGTTGTTATATCCCAATATCCGTTTGCGTTCTTTGATATACGTTGGGCTTATCTTTGAAACCTGTAAGCTAATTAGCAGTGTAATTGACTCCTTGCTATCAAGTTTTGTCTAACTTTTAGTTGCTAAGAACAAATTTCCTCATAATTGTTTCTCCATAATTTTTGTAACAACAGACTTTGAACAAATTAAATCATAATATTCCTTTTACCATATCGTATACCGTACCAAAAAGCGGTAGCCGGCGATCATTTATTTTACAAAATTATATTACTTAAAAAGTAATTCTGAAACTGTGCTTATTAGGTAATTAAAGGAATCGATAAGGGCAAATTAGAGTTTTATTTATAATCTACAGTGATTCTTAGAGGCCCCAGATGGCTTTTACAGCGTACTCAGATGGTGCGTGGCGATTACAGAAGTCGTAGCATAAGATCAGATATTTTAAAGTACTTTTAGAGATAAAATGCTCAATTTGTTGTCTGTTTTGTACGACGTTTAAAAAAGGATTTTATGAATTATTCACAAAATCTTTATATAGTATAAAATGAAGTCGCTTCCGCGGTCTGTTCGCTTTAATCTTTTACACTATTCAACGGATTTTAATGCAGTATTTAGCAATAGATAAAGTGATCCCTGAATAAGTTTAGGTATATCATTTGTTAAGGTTTTGTGTAAATTGGTTGAAATATAACGATAATTGTTCGAGCGTGCGAAGTCGGTGCGGGCCGCTAGTTATAAATAAAATAAAATTAGCTTTAGTTAGTTAAAATAAAAAAAAGTTATTTAAAAAATAGCAAACAAATTCTTTTATTTTGAGGTTAAACATAATAATCTGTAATGTGATGAAACTCGTAAACAGATGATTTAATTTTTGTTTACCATTAGTTTTGGATATTTACTGTACTAGAATATTATTTTCCCTAACTTCAATAACATATCACCCCTTTGCGGAATGACAATATCAGCTTTCTTCTTCCACAAAAAAACCTAATCAATGTAACCCTATAACTTAGAAAAACATTACAATCTTGTGTTTAACTTTTTTATTTGTATAAAGGAAAAATCTAAGTAACCCCTTTCATTTGTACAGAAGGCCTATGTCTAGCCGTGGAACGTACATTCCAGTACATATATAACAGGGTTGGTATTATTATAATAATAATTTAGATCTGGCATACGAGGTTATCGAGATGTGGGATGTGGACTCGGCAATTATTGTCCCGATAGTCGTCTCTGCCCATGGGTTGATATCGAAGAGCCTCGACCAACATCTTCAGAGGCTCTCAATTGGTCGTTGGGTC
The DNA here is from genome assembly GCA_949126905.1 of Amorpha juglandis. NCBI lineage: Eukaryota > Metazoa > Arthropoda > Insecta > Lepidoptera > Sphingidae > Amorpha > Amorpha juglandis. Next base: position 12,963,469 of record OX421374.1, on the reverse strand, counting down.
AAAAGCCAGATACAGAAGGCGGTGTTATTGGACACGGCACGCATTGTGAGGAGGTTTCTCTCTCTTGGGTCCTAACCGCCAGTGGCTTGGGTCCTAGGCCTCGCTATTGGAGGATAATGTAATGTTAGAATTAAGAATATATCCAGTTCAGATTATAATCTCGGACCCGGAACGAAACCGGATCGGAAGCAAAGTAAATTATTCTTTACAATATTAATTGAAACTCGCCACTGGCCACCAGAATAGAAAGCTTTATAAATATTTTATTACGTTCATAAAACTGTAACGAACGAGTCCCTTGTCTCTCTCCAAGTTGATAATAATTAAAGACGTTTTCTGATGAAAAACGGTTGTCCTGGACAAGTATATATCATTACATTTCACGTCAACGAGGGCTACTAAATTTTTATCGCGCGACCGCAACATGGGCTTCATTATCGAAAACTGGATACCGTATCCAATAACATCCATAAAATATTATGACATTTTTTGATAGCCTCAGTGGCGTAGCAAACGAGTAGCTGGCTATGAATCGAGAGACCATGGGATCGATCTCCACACTGAGATCCACAAATATTTGTTTAGGTTCTGGGTCTTGTGAAACTGAAAGTCTCTCGTAGTTTCTGATACCCACGACACAAGACTCGTATCTTACTGTGGGGTCAGGACTATGTGTGACTGTTTTCGTGTTCACACTTTGTTATTTCATTAAAGTACATACAAGTTGCTGTTACATACAAATTGCTGTTACATACAAGTCAGCGTATTATGTTGTACGGTCTATGTGAACGGTGGTGAATTCTATCATAATAAGATGGGTAGGGGAGTGGCCAATACAAATAAATAAAGGTGTTGTTATGTGTTAAAGAAATGCAACCACTAACCAGTTTATTTCATATAACACCAACCAACCCACGATTTGTAGATTAATAATCCCAGACACAGAACACAGAAGACACAATTAACAAGTAGCACAAGCACAATAAACTGTAATTAAGATATAATGATATTTCGAAGAAATATTTCATTGGTCAAGGGGTCACACTTGGGCTATAAAGTCTGAAAGTTTCTGGCTTTAACTTCTACATCGGGTCAACAAAATTTTGTGATTCAATAAAATAGACGTGAGCTACACGGAATAGAAATATATACCCGACTTGGTGTAGCGATAACCCTATTTTTGATTGGAATGAGCAAGGGACCCGTGGATGCATAGGACAGATCATGTATCTCAGCCTATACTTTTCGCAATAAAGGCACATGTTATGTTGCCTTATAACTCTCTCCTCAGGCACAAAATTACTAAACATTTCTACACGGTGAAACACATCTGTTTTCATTTTAGCGATTTCACACTTCATTTTAATAATCGAAGGACCGAAAGATTCGAGATTTCTCTGAAATTGGACCGCTCTTACGATATTGGATTCAGATTGGTCCCAAATGTCTCACATTTTGTATACTTATTTACATGTAGCTTTTATTTTTCTGTATTATCCTCAACCTACATTTGAACACTGGTAGACTTTTTAAAGCTATCAATTGAACAGTAGTAGTAATATATTTACATTTTAAACGTATGTCTTTTAAAATATTTTCTGTACTACAGTAATTTTAGTAGCTGTAATACTTCAGTTTTAATTACACACTCGTAGTACCAGGAGAGGCTCACTGTACAAGTTGCTATGTACCTTTTTACATACTTATCAAACTCTCGTGCATTCTCAATGGCACAGGTACTTTTAACCTCGCTGTTTTAAATTCAGTTATTCTGAGAATATACAGAACACTGGCATTATATTCCACGTATTTTGTAAGCTTGTTAAATATTTTTAAAAATAACGCTTTTCTTCCAACCAAGAATTTTACGCGGGAAAATAATGTATAATACTTGAACTATTTTTTTATTAGTGAGGTCGGCTCACCTGATCATCATCGTTATTAACACCCTCAATACTAAAAGAATCATGGGTGCATTGCTGATAAAATAAACGTTCGGGATTGAGATGGGGACAAAGATTTGGGCTTCCAAAAGTCACACACACTTTACGAAACGCAAAAGCAACCAGCCGTTTTTTTAAGACAGTGGGACCGTTCGAGCCTTCCCATTCATGTTGTAAATTAAATTGTTGTGCCTATAGCCTAAGATCCGGCAGTAGAATCTCTACGTTCATGACGTAGATGCTCAAGCTCAAATTTCTACATTCATTTTGAATAGGACAATACATTGATCATAGGGTGCCAGTCAAAAAGTGCCCGCATATATTTTTAATAAAAAAAAATATAATTAAATTTTGGGAAAAAAATTCGTTCATGGTGTAGTTAAATAAAACATTGTTCCTATTACACAGCTATGTATGTAGAGAATTCAAAAAACCATGGGTGCCGTTGCCTACTCGGCCGCAACTACTTGGCAGCCAGGTGTAAACAGGTAATACTTTGTTGTACGGCAACCATGGTTTTTTGAATTATCTTCATACATAGCTGTGTAATAGGAACAATGTTTTATTTAACTACACCATGAACGAAATTTTTTCCCAAAATTTAATTATATTTTTTTTTATTAAAAATATATGCGGGCACTTATTGACTGGCACCCTATGATCAATGTATTGTCTTATTTAAAATGAATGTAGAAATTTGAGCTTTAGCATCTACGTCATGAACGTAGAGATTCTACTGCCGGATCTCGTGCTACTAGCTCTACCACGTAGAAACTTCTAGGACGCGAGTTCTAGTTTTCCTATTAAAATAATCTCATATATAATCTGCTTGACCTAGGACCACAATAGCGATCTAGTACGATGACACTGACAAGACAAGACTGATGACAAGACTGTACCTCTGTTTAGATGTAGACAGTTTACACACGACCGAGGCAAAAATTTAACAGAGAAAGGTCGCGACATCCAATTTGAAAAAATCTGATGACTCGTCCTCGTAAATGACAGTATTCTATATTATTCTTCCCTGTCACGTACGGGAAACTAGATCCATGAATTTTTTTTAAAGACGAAGCTGGTAATTGAACAAGTAGGTCACCTGATGGTAAGTGATCTCAACCACCCATGAGCGTCCACAATACCAGAAGAATCATAGATTCGTTGCGTTGCTTAAAGGAATGGGATAATTAAGGTATTACGAAAAAGAACCAGATTTGGACCTCTAGATATATCATCATCATCATCAGCCAGAAGACGTCCACTGCTGAACATAGGCCTCTCCCAAAGATTTCCAGACCGACCTGTTGGAAGCGGCCTCCATCCAGCGACTTCTTGCGATCTTTATCAGGTCGTCTGTCCACCTTATAGGTGGACGTCCAACGCTGCGCTTGCCAGTACGTGGCCTCCATTCCAGAACCTTTCTGCCCCATCGGTTATCGGTTCTGCGAGCTATGTGGCCTGCCCACTGCCACTTGAGCTTGCTAATCCGCTGAGCTATGTCGGTGACTTTCGTTCTTCTACGGATCGCCTCATTTCTGATTTGATCACGCAGAGAAACACCGAGCATAGCTCTCTCCATAGCTCGCTGAGTGACTGTGAGCCGTCTTATATGGCCCATATTTAGAGGCCACGTCTCAGTGCCGTATGACAGTGATGACTGGTAACACACATTTATCGAAGACTTTAGTCTTCAGGCACTGAGGTATTTTGGACGAGAAGACCTTGCCAAGTTTCCCGAACGCTGCCCAGCCGAGCTGGATTAAATTATATTATATTATTATCTAGATATATACACAACAGAAAATTGCTACTTCACGTCAATTAACTGTGAGATCATAGTAATATCCCGGTCGAGTCGGCCCATTCATGCTGTAGACAAAACTGTCTTCAACGTGGCTCTACCACGTATGTTTACTTATAAATGGCATAATATGGCCACAATTTAATGTAAACCCAGATTGCGGTCAGGCAAAGCCTACCTGCTATAGATTTAAGGAGTATAGAAAAAGTATAGAAAAAAGCCTTATTTGTAAAAAAATAGGAAATATTCTAAGCTCCAGATATTTCACTGGGAACAGACGTCCGGTTTTATTCTCCAATAGTCAGATCAGATCACGATCAGACTATCAGATCCCACATCGACAGACTATCGGAAGGCATTCATGCCATACATTTGAATATTATATTGCAATGGAAATCCAATCCGATAGCCCAGTGGCCGAGAAACGTTTTTGCTTATTACCTTACCGTGTGTAAGTTTTGCCAACCTGTCTAGTCTCATCCCCTCCATATACTTATGTTGATACTTCTGCGGCATAGGTTCGCAGACAGCAAGAGATCTTCGATTCAGTCCGCAAGTGGCCCGCGCGCTGCGGATTTACGACCACTGCGATAGCCGGATCGATTTTGGGAGTTAAAAACAGTGTTCAACTGTCGGAAGGCACGCTTTGCATATAAGTTTACCGCTCAATATTTTCATCAGATCTGATGGTTGGTAGTCGTAGCCAAATCGGTCGTCTGTTCCCAGAAGTAAGTTCAATTTACTGTATGCTACGTAACGCACGTCCTAGAAATAAAAAAGAATAAGCTATTAAATTTATTGCCGACGTAGTTCACGTGGGTAACTAAAACAGGAATCACGTTTTTCCGCGTTACCGCCTCCATCCCAGCCTTGGTGTGGGACGAAATAAATAAAATATTGTACAATATAAGGACGTCAATATTCGGTGAGTGGTTTTACGTGCTCTGGGAATATTCGCAGAAAATATTCATATCTACAATATATTATCTTTATTTGGTATCCAAAAATTTATAAATTATAAATATTTTAGACCAACTTCTTCTGTTATTAGTTAATATCGCGTTGATAAAATCATATTATGATCTGTAATTTTTAAGGCCGACTTGCACGACTATGCTTAATCGTATTTAACAGCTAAACACGTTTAGTAATATCATCTTTTGATACGATTTGTCGTATCGTAGACATGTTTAGTGGCTAAGTATTTACGAGTATAAGCGTTGTTGTAAAAATTAAAAGTAAACAGCTGAATAGTTTTTCTTTAAGCATATGAACTATCTCGACTAAACCAGCTTTCAAATTAAAAAAGCATTCAAAGAAGTATCACGCGTTACGATGCCATACACTAATATACAGGCATACAGAAAAATGGATTAAACCTCCTGCAACTTTTTCTGTCTAGGCTTAAATGAGAGGTTAAAATCAGATTACTTTCAATTCATACCTAAACAAGAGTAACACTCTTGTTGTGGCTAGAATCTAAATTCCTTAGCGGTTGGCATAAACTAGCATTCGATAGGGCTTGAATTTTTAAACAGGTATCTCTAGAGATGTTAACTTAAATACATTACTTTTATGGGCACAATTTGTTTGGGCAAAGTTTCCTCATCTCATCTCAGTTTGTTGCCGTCTATGATTGGACGTAGGCCTCCCAAGTGGGCGCCGACCGACCCGGTCTTGGGTAGCCCGCATACATCCGTTACCGGCCAAGTTCCTAAATATCTGAAACACCGCGGTAGCCAGCTTCCGGGGAATCATCGTATATTTTGGTAGATATTACAAATTTTGAATGTTCGATATTTTGTCATCCATACAGGTAACATTATTGTCCTCAACATAGTAGAAAATCTTAAGGAATGTCGCTTGAAGTGGTTCGGCCACCTTTTGGGGAAACCGCAGGAATATGTCGGTCGCAGATGCCGTACGATCCCGCAGATATAGGAGCAAATGGTTTTCAGAGCGAAGTGGAAGCATTGTGGGCAGGTGGACGTTGGCACTAAACTGGGATAACGTCAGGCAGAAAGAAAGATACAAGTCACTCGGAAGTCGGATGTGAACTAGATCCTCCACCAGCAAGCTGGGATGGCAAATAAAAAAAAATGAACAATAAAAATAACAATTTTTAAATTACGTTCAAATACAAAATTCACAGTCTGATGTATATTATTATGTACCGGTAAAAATATTTCTAATACGTAATTTCAAAAATAGCTATCTTAACTCGTGGTTAAATATTACTCAAATATTGTGAAGTAGACCCTAAATGTTTAAAGTTATTAATTAAGTTGTTCGTGTATCTTCATTAGTTGCTCGTGTTGTTTATTGTGTAGACCATGTGGTTCCCATTTAGTTTAATGTAATTAACCCCATACATCTCAGCTAATAACGTTAATTTAATAATGGAACAACAGTTTTAGTTAGCGTTTAACATATTAACATACCTTAGCGCCTGTTTCACCACCAAATAAATTGACACGTTCCACTACAAAAGAAAAATTTTCAAATACTTGGTACGCTTGCAATGCTTGTGCTTCAAATGCTTGGTAGGGAAACGCTTCTTAAAACTAACTCAGGTGGTAGTGCTGGGGATCAGAAATGATATCACAAAAAATGAAAAATTAATCTGAATGATAGCGAGGAAAAGAATCAGTTAGGACCCTAGAGCGAGGATTCTCCTCACAATGCGTACCGAATCTAATAACACCGCCTTCTGAATCTAACTCCTGACCCAACGACCAATTGAGAACCTCTGGCGATGTTGGTCGAGGCTCCTTGGTATCCCAGCATAAGAAAGAACTATCGGCAATGATTGATTGAATGACAATGATTGTCGAGTCCACATCCCGCATGCCAGGAACCTCGTGTGCACAGGTCTTAATATTTATGAGTATTACGTTTGTCATACCTTAATTTCGAGACTACAGATTCTTCGATATTTCAAATATCCATTCTAGGTTTACGTGGGACCGAAGCCAACTACTATTATTTCATGTGGTATGTGAAATTTTATTAGAACATGAGCGGGACTCCTACAGTTATTTATTGCTTGTAGAACAATGTACCAGGAATTGTAAGTCAGTGTACAGTCACAATGTTCGGAGATTCTTATCTGAGATTTGCCTCCTGGGAACACTAAATTGGAAAATAGAACAATATAAACACAACGGGAAGGGTAGCGCCCCTCCGCTTAATGGTGCTGCCACACCGGTGTTAGAAAATGTTATATAACATTTTATAACACCGGTGTGGCAGCATCATTTAGTAAACATTTCTTAACAATTTGTAACATTTTGTAACATTTCTTAACATTTTATAACCGCAGGCGGCGGTACTTTTGAGAGCGGCGCCGTCAAAGAAGCCGTCAAAGAAGAATGTTCAGAAATGTTAGAAAATGTTAAGAAATGTTATAAAATGTTAAGAAATGTTATAAAATGTTAGATTTAATGTTAGAAAATGTTTGTAAACATTTTATAACATCGGTGTGGCAGCACCATAAAAGATGAATTTTATCGATACGGTTGCTTTATGGTATCTTGTAAAATTGAATTGTTATGGGATGTTGGGTTTAGTTTAATAATAATACTAGTCTTGTTTTGTACACGACCCAATGCTGGGCAAGGGTCTCTTCTATTGAATGAGAGGGGTATGTCTTAGTCCACTATGCTCGCCTAATGCGGGTTGGCAGGGTTGGCATATCATCGAATTTCTTATGGAAATCTTTTCAGATATGCAGGTTTCCTCAGAACGTTTTCTTCACCATTATAGCAAGCAATTAATTAACAATGAATATGTAAGTAAATTAGATATGTCAAAGATGCATTCTCTTCGGACTGATTTCGAATTTGCGGGTTGTCTCGTCAGACTATACCACTCTTCGCTGAGCTATCGCTGCTATTAGTGTTTTCATTTTTAAATTGTTATGAATAATGCAAATTTTAATGTAATTGTTATTTCTGTAATAATTTTAGAAAGGATATATATTTTTCAAGACTTAATTGCCAATAGCACAAATTAAATCCCATGTGTACTCAGTTAACGTCTTAGTTTTTCTTTAAGTAAATGTTCAATATTATCGATATGTACATAATTGATGTCCAAAGTGGTTCGTGGAGTATGCTTACGCTTTTATAGCGAAGACTTGAAAGATAACCGATAAATCTTTTACCATATTATTAGCATTTTATATGCGAAGTATAATTTTGTAAATTGTATCGCTGTGGAAAAAATAGAGCTTCGTTATAATGTCCTAGGGTGTTGTAGGAACTTAGACTAGTTGAGAGACTATCAAAAGAACCTATGACGTCTAGCACCATATGGGACTCGGAAATTCTAACAAACTCTCTAAAAGAAAAGCGGTAGACCTTTAGTAAAACCTTTTGTGGTACGCTTAAAAAAAGATTTGCTGACCATAAATAAATTAGTACCAGAACTGGAAGAGGATATTTGTACCAATACATCGACCTAAACATGTATATGTCGGGGGCACTCTATAGAGAGCTCATTTACTGGCATTTATGAGAGAGCATTTACAACTCTCCATGATCAACCGGCATAAGTTCACTAATATCAACACAGAATTGTACAAACTCACATCATGATTACTATGTGTGTACCCGACCTCCTCCATCCCCATAGTCGGCCCTTACCTCACACATATGTACACAGTGATAATTCACACACAGTGATAAATCACACACAATTATAATCCACACAGAATAACCATAATCGCACTTACTTGAGCAACGTTGAGCGAACTTCTGTCCTCCGTCACAGCTAGACACAGACTGTACCTCTATATGCGGAGGCGCTGCTTATATTGAGTTTCTCCCCCCAGTACGAGAGTGAAATCAACTGACAAACTATTTAAATCACCCTCAAATAAACAATATCATTGGCGGTACCTACAATCGACGTAGAATAAGGTTATCTAAATAGGTCAATTCAGTGTCCGTATTTTTCATGCTCCGACATATATAAAATGTAGTTGTTAGCAGCTTCTCTATGCGAAGGCTAACTTAAATATGGTGCCATCTTGAGCTACACGCATGAACTACTTTTGCTCTCAGCGAAATTCAGTCAGGCGGCGAAAGTACACAGCATCGAATTATAGGGATTATGGCAAGTTATTCGGATAATAAAAACGTAGTATTCCAAAACCGATTCCAATAGATAACCGATGGGGCAGAAAGGAATGGAGGCCACGTACTGGCAAGCGCAGCATTCGATGTCCACCTACAAGGTGGACAGACGACCTGATAAAGGTTGGAAACCTTTACTATACTATATGGATCTTGTGGAGACTAGAAAGAATTTCCGTGCTTTCCGGCGTTTTTGCCATACCTATTATTGGAATCAAGTATAACAGCTCGCGTGATAGGACCCACTTAATGACATCCGTGGTGCTTTGCATCTGGCTTCTCCAGTTGTAAATGTCCTTACACTTGAGGTTAATACCTCCTCAATTCATTATTTTGTCTCCCGCTTTGCTATGGAGGGAAGTGGACAATTAATATTTCCAACTCCTCCCTAACCTTCTATCTGATTAATTTCGTTGCGGGACAAAGACATTTAGGCATTCCCAGAGACTCGCCGAGCTTCACTGCTCGGTGTCAACAAAAATGCGTGCCACTGTTGATCCTGGTGCACAGGAGTTACAGTGGCGGGTGTGTGGGCGGGATAGTCTCTGTAAACCTTTGGGGGAGGTCTATTTTCAGCAGTAGACGTCCTGTGGCTGATGATGAAGATGATTCCAAAAACTGTATTATTATAGTAACATTTCGATAACATTAAGCAATAATGCTATTAACATAGATTAAATTGTAATATTGTTTGCTGAAACGTTTAAGCAAGGAATAGTCCTACTTAATTGCTGTTTAAGAGGCCATCTGCTGATGGATCGTGCCGAGGATAATCGCCGTAATCCAGCCCTGGCAAAGACAGGGAAGGGTCAGCGTAGGGCCCATTAGTCACTAACACAAATGGCATTTTCCACTGCAATGAAACTACTTTGAGAATTAAAAAAATCTGCTTCATTTTATTACATTAAAACAATTGTGGATTTTAATTTTATTAAATCGTTATATAAAATCGGTCTAGTTACTGCGTGATTCGAATCGAATTCGAATGAAGTTTTATAATCATTCGGATATTAATAACCTAACCGTTAGAGATTTCCGATTTTGACTTGAAAAAGGCCTGTAATTAAACAGCTGAACGGATTTTCTTCAAACATAGCTAAGAATAACAATCGCCAATTATGAAAAAATCATTCAAATCGGTTCACTTATTTAGGCGCTACAACACAGACAGACACACAGGCTGATAGATAGTCGGAAGAGCTTATCATATAACACCCCTTTTTTTGTCGGAGGTTAAAACACTTTTAAAATAAACAGTTATATAAACAACTAACACTAATATAATGTGTTCTCAGAAGTAGACCCTTCTTGTTTTTGTTTTCGTTTCGTTTAACTTAATTTTCATCAGCTTACAAGTTACGGCGAACATTCAGTGTCACCGCGGCTTATTTATTCTACTTTTATTATATTGTCGAACACAGAATTACAGTTCAAAGTAAAGAAAGAAAGAAAGAAAGAAAATACGTTTATTACGGAACTCACACAATAATAACAATGACTAGGTACTACAAAATGATACAAAATTAGGGCGAAAAACAAAAAAACAACAATAGTATTCAGTAAAGTAATATATAAAGGCAGAGGGTGCCCACTAATCAGATGTGTGAGGCCGTAAATGGTCCCATCTCAGCTAAAATGCTGCAACGTATAATGCGTTGCAGCGCTGGTTTTCAGATGGCACAACGTGGTGTCACGGTCAGCACTACTCTTTAATGTTATTACGCAAAAAGATTCTTAGGTAAAAAACAAAAATATGATTAGATTGTTGCAAAAATAAAATAAAATACTTGAATTAGACATGTCCAATAACACGATGTATAAAATAATAAATAAACGTATATGGGTAGAAAAAATAAAAATTAAGAAATAAAAATATGACATATGATTTGGCAGTATGATTTCTGTTCTTGGCTTGTGTGCTATGGAACAAATAAAAAAGGGAAAGAAGAAGACAAACAATGACATTACTTTATTTGTCTCTGCTATAAAATTGTGTAAATAAATAATATGTTTTATGTAATTGGTGAAAATATAAATAATTGTATGAAATTAAGTTTATAATTAATACGTAAATTGCGTTGTAATTTGCTATTTAATACTTGATATTGGCGGATCTAGGAAAATCGGAGGAGCCATAATTAAATCAGAATGGAATGGACTAATTGAATTGTCATAAATACATAACTTAAGGGCCGTCCGTGAGCAAACGACCTTGACTGACTCCCGCCATACTGAATCGTGTACTCAGCGTGTGCAGAATATGCACGTATTTAGCGAATAATTGATTTAAAAAATCAGGCTTTGGTCTTTTCGAAAATTTAATACGGGCAAAATATTCGTTATTAAATTGCCTATCTAGTGATGTTAATCTCATTTGATAACATTCTGTACTTTAAAAGGAGACGCACGGAATGTTTGCATTTTTCTCATTTTTATGGTTCATTTATAACGACAATTTAAAAATATATATCAGCATTAACATGAATTTGAATCGAACAAAGTAAAGCTGAAAGTAGAAGAGGATTAGGTACCGAAACACAATTTTCTTCGGCATGTAATTATGTACATGATGTTTGAATTGGTTTAATTTTCGTTCCATATTTAAACCATTTTCTTTTTTATTGAATGAGTAATATATCGTTATTCGACTTTCAACTTTGGACATAACTAAATGAATAGCTGAGCATTATTCATGACGATATTTTTGTTCTCGCTCACGCACTTCACTTAATTTATCGATCATATCCATTGTAATAAGCGAAAACTTAAAATTAAATTAAGCAAAAATTTAATATAATTTTTAATGAGATCCGGTACATAAAAACTTATTGTCAGGTGTAAATAATAAGCGCCCCATATTACCTAACATTTCTGTACTTAACAATGTATATTTATGAAGGTAACGCGAGATGGTTATCGATATAAGCGGTAGGTATTGTAGGATGCAAGCGCGGAGTGGGCGGTAAGTACATATTGCGAAGTATCTACCGAAGCGCCGTCCTTTTATACAGTTTAAGTGTACTTTCCATATGAACATCGTTGGTGAGTCACTTTAACATCACTAGCTACATATTTATTTATGCGCTATCCCTATGGATAGCGCATAAATAAATGGTTTCCTGATTCCTACATACGTAGTGGAGCGGTATAGAGGGGTGACAATGAGTAAAGTATGACTTGACAGCATTATTGCACTATATGTATGAATGCACACAAAATGTGTGTGATTAATGTATAGAATGCACGTAAATACGGAGTGTATTATATCCCGGGTCGTGTCGCTTCAATACCCTACTACACTACTAAGGCAAATCCACGCAAGAAACCATGCAGATTTATTACCTACACACTGTTTGTTTTTATATGGAGGAGTAAACTTATTCGTTTTTATTTTTGAACGCATCTTTTTTAATTTTATTATCTGTTTTGAGAATACAGCGTTATTAAAGACGTGTAACAGTGTACATAAAAATATTATTTTAAATTATATAAGGCGTTAGCACAAATCGATTTTTTATTTCGGTCAGCATTCCTACTAGACCGGTGATTATCCGGTTGAAAATGGTAAAAATAGAAACAAACGTATAGTAGAATCAAACCCATTGTAAAAGGAAGAGAATACAACAAAATTGATAGGAAAAATAAATTACGGGCGATCTGAGGTCGGGAAGTGGGAAGGGGGGGGGCTTTTAAGGGTAAAAAACGGTTTATCTCGATTTCCGGAAAAACTACAAGTCCTATGGAAAAAAGTTAAATCGCAAAGTTGTAGGTAATAAAAAGATCTACAACTATTGTATACACACTTTCTTCACATAACCTCAAAATATATGTGAAAAAGTCAAATAACCAAGTTTTTTGTTTTTATTTTTATCTATTATAATAAATGATTTTTTTTCATGAAATTTGGTGAAAACTTACCTTTTTGTATCCCAAATACACTGTAATTTTTTTGATTTAAAATATTTATTTTTGCACCTTATTTTGACTTAATATCGAAAAAGCAGCCTAATTTTCAAACGAAAATTCTCACGTCAAAATATGAGCTTTTTTAAAAAAGTCTGTTGGTTTCTTGTTCATTGAATTCTCTACTTTCTGATGGTGTAAAAAAATATATACATTACTATGGTAAATGTGCTCAGAAAGTGCTTTAAATCACAAAAATTACAGTGTATTTGGGATACAAAAAGGTAACTTTTTACCAAATTTCGTGAAAAAAAATGATTTATTATAATAGATAAAAATAAAAACAAAAAACTTGGTTATTTGAATTTTTCACATATATTTTGAGATTATGTGAAGAAAGCGTGTATACAAAAGTTGTAGATCTTTTTATTACCTACAACTTTGCGATTTAACTTTTTTCCATAGGACTTGTAGTTTTTCCGGAAATCGAGATTAACCGTTTTTTACCCTTAAAAGCCCCCCCTTCCCACTTCCCGACCTCAGATCGCCCGTAATTTATTTTTCCTATCAATTTTGTTGTATTCTCTTCCTTTTACAATGGGTTTCATTCTACTATAATTTATTTATGTTTCAAAATGGATAATCAGCGGTCTATACATATATATGACGTAATGTTTGTACGTGGTAAGACTTATTCGTAATATCTAATAAAGATATACCGAACTGAGCCCTCGAATATAAATCCTAAAACGCAAAATTGTCCTACCAAGTGCCTATCTCGGTGGCGTAGTTTTAATGCGTAAGACGTACGACTGCTGGTTCGATCCCCGTGTCGGGTAAAAGTCATATTGGGTTTTCTGTCACGAATGCGGAGTCCCGAATAGTGCCTGGTATGGCAATAGGCTCGCCTCCTGTCACTTCATAGGATTGAAATAAGATCTGGGTAATGTGGTTGCACTAGTTAGATGCCTGCCTACCCCTTCGAGGATTATAGGCGTGGGTGTTTATATGTGTAATAATATGTGCACTTGCTGATCTACTTATCAATCTTTTTATACCTCTGTCCAACCCGCGGAGAATTAAAATGAGATGATGTGGTATAAATAAACGAACAAACAATAAGTTGGTGGCATTTTATAAATCATCGCAGACCATTTGATGCTGTTAACAGATAACGGAACTAAAAATATTCCAGTTCGCAGCCAGAAACAAAAGGGTGTCAAATTTATACTGCCATAAAAGAGATTTCTGGGCTTTCCACTCCGTGTTTTCGGATTGAAACCGTTAGTATGGAACGTAAATAATACACGTTTATTAAATAAATATTTTAAATTTCTTTCATAGTTTTACTATTAAATTACTTGCTCTATTTATTTATAAAAAGTGAATTTAGTCATTGCATATCGCTTGGGGAATAAAATGCCTTAAATCATACCAAAAAATATAATAACAGTTCGAAATGACCTTTATAGGCGAAATTAATAAATGGTATTCCCTAGAGTCTTAACTGAAATAAACCAACTAAAACTAATTTACCATTGAGATTAGATTTCGATTACGATAGTTTATGAGTTTCGAACGATATTAAATTTACGCAATTTTACTGTATTAGTGCCCATTACTCGCTAAGTCGTTTCTGTACACAAACCAACATTCAGAAAGCTAAAAGTATTTTCTGTACCCTCATATTTAAAACGTTCAGTTCAAAGTTCAGTTTACCACTGTCTCACAGAAAACCGACGTAAAGTAGCGGCTTGCTGCTACGTTTTGTACGGTGAGTGAGATATACGGAAGCCCAAATCCCTCCCCTTCCCAATCCCTAATTATCCCTTTCCATTAAGGTCGGCAACGCGCCCGTGATTCTTCTGGTGGTGGGCGTACATGGGCGGCGGAGATCACTTACCATCAGGTGACCTACTTGCTCGTTTGCCGGCCTATGTATAAAAAATACTTTCTTTCAAAAACCCAACACGGTTTTAGAATCTGAATTCCATACACAAGAACGCAATGTATCATCTCCAAAGCGATAATAACCTAGTATTTCATATTATTCAATTTCATATTAAAGTTTTTTGCAAGGCTTTCGCTAATAGCGCCCATAAGTATGGAAAGTTACAGTTCTGTGCTCGCATTAGGCCTAATTTTCTAATTTGTATGCAATTTGGAAGGGAATAATTTCGAGATGAAGTTTTACCAAATTCCGCAGTTTTAGAGTTTTGATCTATCGGCCAATCGTTATGTATTATGAATGTTGTATTCCCGTTGAGATGATAGATGTAGATGATAGGTTCATGTGGATGTTGTGATAGGTAATAGGTACCTAATGCATACGGCCACAAGGTGGTAGGTCCCTCGTATGCGAGAGGCCGTCTGGGTTGGTACCACCAATTGTCTATTTCTGCCGCCAAGCAACAGTGTGTAAGCACTGTTGTGTTTCGGTTTAAAGGACATTGAAACCAGTGAAATTATTGGTCATTATAAGACTTTACAACTTGTTTAATTAAACATTCTGAGTGATTTTGTGTCTGGAATTGAGAACCTCCTCCTTCTTTTCTCTTTTTTTTTCTTCATTATTATCTTATCTTATATCTTTAAATGAGCAATTCTTGTATTATATATATATATATATATATATATATATAATTGGAATCTCGGAATCGGCTCCAACAATTTTCACGAAAATTTAGTATATAGGGAGTTTCGGGGGCGAAAAATCGATCTAGCTAGGAATCATTTTTAGAAAATGTAATTTTATTCGTGTTTTATCAACTTAAACATAAACTTGGAAGAAAAATATGCCTCTTCCTGACATCTATTGGCGAATACTACTTTTTTGTGAGCACAACAGCAGATGGCGTTGTTAAGTAACACGAAGTCAATGAGTGTTTGCTTTGAGGTTAGACTTAATTCCTGACATCTTTTGGCGAATAATATCTTCTAGCTAGGTTTCATTATTAGAAAACGCAAAACAAATATTTTCACCCGAGCAGAGCTCGGTCGCCCAGGTACTATTTTATATGCTATTTTTGTCGTGATATATTACTTATGACAGTAATATCCTAACACTTTTGGTATTCATTCCTCGCTTATTCTTTTTCGCCTTTTTTACCTGATGTTCTACGCAACATGTTACAAAAAGGTCAAATTTAAGGGTCGTTATATACACCTGACAGTGAACGTTCATCTTATCAAAATCTAGACATTCTTAAATCGTAAATTTTTATTACCTACTTGTTTATTACGATCGATAAGATCAACCACATCAAGAAAATCAAGTGAAATGTGTGAGCGAGACTAAAAATTTTGCGATGGCTGGAGTGAGACAAAGAAAGCTACAAGGCGAATATTGACGTGTTAATCATTCGATATTATAGATAGAAAATGCTTTATATAAATCCTAGCAATGAAATCGGAGTTGGTACATCGGGAGGTGAAATACTTATATCGTACACTATATATTGCTTAAATTTGACCACACCTCCTGGAACACGTTGTTTAGTTGGATGGTAGGTTATAAATGTTACTTCATACCAGGTATTATATGCGTCCCACAGCTGGGCACGGCCTCCTCTTCTAATACGTGGGGTTAGGCTTTATGGCCACAAGCTGGACTAATATGAGTTGGCACTATGTCTTCGAAATTCTTATGAAGAACTTCTAAGATATACAGGTTGCCTTGTGATGTTCGCTTCGTTAAAGCAATAGATAATATTTTGTAAAATACACACGTAACTTAGATAACTTGGAGGTGCATGATTTTGAGGTTGGTTTCAAACCTGCTATAGTTTTTTCCATTCCCCGCTGACCTATCGCTGCGTTGATCAATGTTAGGTAAGTTTAATTAAAAATAAATTAAGGTATTAAGTACTGTTGAACAAATTAACCTCAACTTCGGACCAGTCGCAATTACCGACAAGAATGATACCGGCTTTTACCTTATTCCGCGGACCGTGAATTCGTAACAGGAAAACTTCGCATTTCAAAAGCCGTTACTACAAATCCATTTATTCAATTGGTAACTGTTTTTGATTTGTAAATAAGTTATTTACAAATTATAATTAGTATAAATAAATAAATACAGCCAATAGTCACACACATAGTGTGTGAAAACACATTAGGTTAAGCAATGATTGCAGTCCCACAACACGAAGACACAAAACAAATATTCGTGGATCACACAAACATTTACCTCGGTACGGGAATTGAACCTACGGTCTCTGACTTGGCAAGCTTCGCACATTGGGTGGCGGGATCGAACTGGATGCTATTCGCATATGATCGGGATGCGTGGCGGTAATTAAAGGAGGTCTACACCAAAATGGTTAAGGATGGCTAAGAAGAAGAAGAAAGTTGTGGACAGAGACTATATAAATTACTACTTCGTTTGGTAATGAATCCGTTCTTGACTTGCCGGAATTACCCGACTACTTTCCTGGAATGAGCCACTTCCAATTTTCTGGAAATTTCCTAGAACGTTAACTCGGGCTAAACATCTAGTATTGAGATAATACCGGCATGAGTACAATAATACAAATTGAGTGAAATTACGACGTAGAGAGGTTACTCTCGACGAAACTTTCTGCGGATAACTTCCATCGTTATAATAAATGGTCCCTTTGAACATTACGTAATAAATATGAAAGGCTTGGAGGCTTTCTTGTTTTACTTTTACCCATAATTATTTAGCTGCGTCAGAGCAATGGCGCAGTGCTTATTTCCTAATAATGCTAACAATTAATGAGTATAAAGCAACCGCGAACAGAAAATGTTGATGTAACAAGCTTATTTATTCTCCTACATTGTTGAAAAAAGGAAAACGTATATAAAGGTTTCTCATATTTTTACCACAAGCATAACAGTATAATAGCTGTAATAAGTTAGATTTAAATATTTACGTCTCTGGGGTCCATAGTGTAGTTATGATGTTTTAGAACTGCCAGGGGCTTAGGAAAGGGTCGGAGTACTTTAAGATGTCAGTCGCAGCCGGTAGGGATTATCTCTGATTGTTCCCAGGGCACAAATAGATAAGCCATTTTGTATGCCCAATCAATATTGACGCAAGGACAGTATTGTAAGAGACTATACAAATACGCTCTTTTCTGCGTTAAAAGGTTTTCACGCGGGAAATAAAGTGTGTCCAAAGGAAGAAACGACGAATTTTGTCGGAAATTCCGACAGTGCGGTGGGCTGCTTATTTTAATTATTTCATATCTACTAGTTTAAAGTTAGCATAAAAGTTGTATCGGATTTTCGCGAGTGAGCCTGTTTACTGACCTTGATGGTTCTATCCGCTTGCAGAGTCTTATCGGAAGTAATCGACAGTTTAACTTCGATAAGATTTTGAAATCAGTTACACTCGCCTTAATAATAACAGGCAAAAAAGACTTTTCTTGTGAAGATTTTTGAAAATATGGCAAGTAATTACTTGTTATTGCCTATATTACGAGTGCAAATTTGAAACTATAATATTAATCTCAAATATTGCACGGTGGCATCAAATCAAAATTGGTTATATACATTATTTTTTGCTTTTTGAAAGTCGATTCTATTTTTGTTAAATAGATTTTATTTATAGTTGTCTTTGTAAAGTAAAAACATGCCAGAACAAATATAAAAAATAAAACAAATTAATGACTATGTATAACGTAATGCAAACACAGCGGAATGCCTGCAGCCTGAAGCCAACAGAGCGTTTGTGCTTTAAAAAATTGAAAGCTTAAAAGGACTTGTTTTAAGCACACCTATTTAGCGAAACATGCGGGTTTTCCACTCACTCCAAACCGCGAAAGTATCGCGCAGCAAATTGCGCATGATTCGCCTTGAAAGATCACTCTTTTCTCTCCAATTTAAAACACAGCGGCAATCAAGCGTTAATGATTAAATTCTAACTGATTAATAACAATCACTCGGTATCTTACGGGAGCGAGCCTTTTCACTTTCAACCCAATAATTGTAATTTAAAGAACGGGTAAAGTGTACGTGTAAAGGGTGTTAATATCTTCTTATATATATAAAATCAATGTTTGTTTGCTGGAATTTTATGCGCTGCCATACCGTTCATCCATATGCAATAAAACTTTATCAACTTATTGTTGGCACTTACGCGAAGGCTATAGGCATAGCACAATTAACTTCAGTGGGTGGCGTGCGTGTCGTACCAGCAATTAATGTATTTAAAAGAGCATTGAAATTGTAAGATCTTTGAATGTGACAGAAACAAACAAACAGTTGCATAATTATTTCTTCTGCGGTAGCAACGCGTCGGGTACCAGCTAATTTCCTATAATAATAATATATTTGTTATATTGGTAGATTGTGGTTGGTAACTCACCTGCACGTGGTACACTCTGCTTGCTGCTGTTCAAGTTGTGAACTGTAGTGGTCAGACGGCCGGTCGTCCCACATGACAGTCGGTCGTCGCGCCTTGTAAAACCATGGTGGGAGGGGGACCCTGGCATAGAGCAGGAATAACGCCAGGCAGAAAGGAAGAATGTTGTTATAATGAAAGTATAATAGCGATGATGTTTCATCATTCGCTCGCTTTAACGCTGAAAGGAAACATCTTGAGGAAACCTGCACTCCTGAGAATTCAAAGTAAGTATGTTGTGTAATTACACAATTAAACTTCGATTGCGGTAAACCCAAGACTGATTTATTGTTACATGTGAGTGGTATGAAATATATTATTGTATGCGTACCTCATAATACATTACATGTTGAGGGTATGTGAATTCTACCAACCAGCATAGGGTTAGTGTTGTGGACTAACCCTTCTCATGAGGAGGCCCTTCCCCAGGAGTGTAGTATATATTTACAGGATACTACTATGCGCCGATGCTATATATCAAACTATTGTTTGGTATAATACTCAGTAAATGATACATACGTACATACATACGTGTGTATATTGCTACGTGAATAGTGACTATGGGGGTCGTAGTAAAATTTGTATAAATAGGTATTAAACCTACTAACAAAAAAAATGGACCATTTTTTTTTTCAGAGCACATTGAAGCAGCAATAGCTTAACAAAGAGTGGTACGGATTGTAGAGACTTTTTGAAATCAGCCCCAAAAGCACCTCTGACTTTTCTAAGTTATGTGTGTATTAATTATTAATTATTGCTTGCTTTAACGGCGGAGGAAACATCGTGAGGAAACCTGCATATCTGAGAAGGTTTCTATAAGAATTTCGCAGTTATTTGAAGTCTGCCAACCCGTATTAAACCAGCGTGGTGGATTAAGGTCTGACCTCCCTCATTCCGAAGAGGAGGCCCTTGCACAGCAGTAGGACTTGTATAATACAGGGCTAGTATTATTATTAGAGCAATATAAAAGGCTTTTATATATTAAAGATGCTTTGCAAACTTATGTTTATATAAATAAACTCTTATGAGCAGTGGTTTGTGTGCATAATGTATTTACCTAGACACAATTACTGTGTGGCTGTCAATAGATAAGACAATGTTGGACGCGCCAATGCCACACAAATCAAATCCACTTTAGATAATATCGTAAATGTAGGGTGTTCGTACAAAATATAATAACACTTTTGCATGAGGCTTACTGGAAAAGAAAGTGACCGTGTTTATGTACAATAAAGTAGCATCCATTGAATTGTCATTTGTAATTGGACCTAGTTACGCAAAAAGGAACCAACCCAATAGCAAGGTCAAATGGAGATACTGATTTTTGTTTTGCTAAATCAATTAATTGAAATTGATTTTAACACCGTATTTTTTTGCAAAATCGTACATGGGATATATTTCAAACCCGATTATTCAAAAAAATATGCAATAAAATTAGTTAAAGTTATTGAATTTAGTAAAACAATGAGTAAAACAAAGTTAGTATCTCCATTTTACCTTGCTGTGGGTTTATTTTTATTTTGCTTTAGCGCATAACCTATTTAAGGATTTCCTTAGGTGGATACTGTTAAATTTGCCTTGTGTCAATGAATTCGCGAGCGGAGCGAACGAAGTGAGTGTGCCGCGACGGGTAAGCGCCATTCAAACTTTTATTTCGTCTAAAGCTTTTATTCGAAGCAGTCGTGATATTTTACGGTAAAAACCGTGCCTGCATTTCTTTAGGAATATCATGTTCATACCTCATTCGCAGTTTGAATTATTTATATTTTAAAAGCCAGTAATAATCCTTCGATGTTTTATCCTACTAATATTAAAAATGTGAAAGTTTGTAAGTATGGATGGATGGATGGATGGATATATGTTTGTTACTCTTTCACGTAAAAACTACTGAATGGATTTTAATGAAACTTTACAATAATATAGCGTATATATCAGAATAGGACATAGGCTACTATGTTTTTCAAAAATCAACCCCTGAAGGATTTAAAAAAGGGATGAAAGTTTGTATGAAAAATCTAAACCGCTGAACCGATTTCAATGAATTTTGGCACAAATATAGTTGATGATCCAGGGTTAAACATAGGGTATTTTTTTTCTTTCAATTTCAACCCCTAAAGGGCCCAAATAGGGGATGAAAGTTTGTATGGAAGCTTTTTGATGGCGAAACGAAGTTCGCGGGCACAGCTAGTTATTTATAATGCTCCATTGTACATTAGAAAATTATAAAGAGAAAATAAAAGAAACTTATACATTTAAGCATAGTGCAATTGGCAGCCTTATCGCTCAGGGAAATCTTTTACAGGAAACCATTTGTTACGTTATATTTAATGGTCATAAACAAAGCACGGTCGGCGTCTCTATTGGATAATATAACTGTTTTATAAATTCTTTATATTTGACCATTTCAATACGTTGCCGGTCATTTATATGACCACATTGACATATGATTTTTATTCATTGACCTAGCAACGGCACATATGACGTGAATATATAGTGTAATAAATCATAAAATGGTGGCTTTTTATGAAATGGCCGGACATATCATGACATAGCCAATTTTATACAATTTGGGCATTATTCTACACAATCATTCAAAACAAAATTCTTAAATTTTAGTTACTAGAATGCAATCAACTTACTTTCTTATATTTTTAGTCATATAAGTACAAGAACGTATATAAATAAATAATAAAAACGCTTAATATGAGGCGTGATGAGTCTCAGGAGTTAATTGCTTTTAATATTGCGTGGTCACTAAACTAATGTACCGACCAACATAATTATAAATATATAAATAAATAATAAATACACCCAATAGTCACACACATAGTCTTAATCCACAGTCGTATCTTATGAGTCTTGTGTCATGGGTATCAGGAACTACGAGAGACTTTCGGTCTCCCAACACCCAGACACCGAAACAAATATTTGTGGATCACACAAACATTTGTCTCTGTACGGGAATCGAACCTGCGGCCTCTCGCTTCACAGCCTACTCGCTTGCTGCGCCATGGAGGCTGTCAATATATATTTATATAGGCTATATATATATATATATATATTATTCTACCAAGACGTATTTCAAAATGTATTTTGTAACACGTATCGAAATCTATAATTTGTTCCAAATACATTGACTTTATAAAATAGAGCAAACGTAGTTCCTGATCGTCGACCTCGCAAACATTGCTTCTATTCATAAGAATCGTTGGTGGCTTGGCATTTGGTGTACGAAATGATTGATAGCAATGACTAAGGATACTGGAGGGTACAATGGCAGATCTATCTCCGAGGGGAGCCAGTGATCGATGTACGGTGGAGCGATGGCAATTATCATAATCCAAAACCACGAAGCTAGTTGGTATTCTTCACGGTGATGTATAATTCAAATCTCAGCTGTATCATTAGGAGTTGGAAGTTTGTTCCTCTCAAAGGATTTAATAAAAATGTTTTATTTACAGAAAAACAATGTTTCTGATGAAAACAACTTTCCGTACAATATGATCGTAATCAGACTGTTTGACATTTGTTTTTATTTGATTGAATGATACGAGCAAGGCGCTGGCCGGATGGTAAGCGCCACGCCTGCCCATAAACAGAAGCAACACCACACAGAACTTTGAATTACGAAGCACTGCATGGCACTGAACTACGCACGACATCCCGAGACGTAATATGTTAAGTCTCATAATGCCCAGTAATTTCACTGGCTTCAATGTCCTTAAAACCGAAATACAACAGTGCACACACTGTTGCTTGGTGGCAGAAATAGATAAAGCGGTGGTACTAACCCAGACGGCCTCTCGTATACGAGGGACTTATCACCTTGTAAGTGATATTCAAGTATTTGCCAATTATATCGACAATGACAAGGCGAAAATGCCAATACTTAAACTTTACAGTAGAGCATTTCAAATTTGTTTTTGTACTATAAAAATTCATAATAACGATATTAGGAAAAAATATTTAAAAATAAAATATAAGTTTTACTGAAAATTACCCATTAAGTTAATTTATATGAATTGTTATACTAAAAAAGAACTTTAAATTGCTGTACCGTAGTTCACGTATTGGCGCTTTAGCATTTTTGCCTTCCACTGTCGATATTATAAAAGCTCGGTGATAATAGTGCAGTTACATTATGCGTGATACCGCGAGCCGAGCCACAGATGAGGTCTACAGAAATACACACAGTTTATTCTTAGCCACTTATTAAAAATTTCGGCCCTTTAGACATTGCTGGGAGGGAGCCTGATCATTTTGAGCCTTACTCGATAGCGAGCACTGTACACAAGGCAAAAATGCACAAAAGTGGCTCGTTCAGGTGAGTGTCGTTTCAGAGTCAACCAGGGTATATCCAGTAACTTCATCATCATCATCATCATCAGCCACATGACGTCCATTGCTGAACATAGGCCTCCCCCAAAGATTTCCAGACCGACCTGTTGGAAGCGGCCTGCATCCAGCGACTTCCTGCGACCTTTATCAGTCGTCTGTCCACCTTGTAGGCGGAAGTCCAACGCTGCGCTGGCCAGTATGTGGCCTCCATTCCAGAACCTACCTGCCTCAACGTACACAAGGTGAATAATGCACAACAGTGGCGCGTTTAGGTGGGTCTCGTTTTTGGGTCAACCAGGGTATATCCAGTAATTTCAAACGGCCATAATTCTACCGATTATAGAGCGTCGCAATGTCTCTTGACGGTCGTCTTTATGTAAATATTTGGACTGCACTGTACTTAACAATGGTGTTAAGTACAGTGGCGAATAAATATATACGGCAAAGTAACTACACTAGACATGGATCAAGTGTCGCTTACACTTGACCCATGTCCAGTGTAGTTATGGTACTTTGCCGTGTCAGTATAAAATAGACGCACCGCGTTGTGTACAGAAGTCCGCGGCTCGGTTCGCGTTAAGTCGCGTCGTTGAACTGGGCCATAATATCATTAACGTACGGGTGATTATTTTTATTTAGCCATTACAAAGGATGTCGGGTGTTAACTAGTTTTATAAAAAAGTACAAGATTAGCGTGTCTGCAATTTAATAATGTTGAGTTTAAAATCTGTGTATAAAGCGAATAGGTAACGTTTCCATTGCAGTCGAAACATTAAGTTCTTAACATTTTCCAGGCGAAAATATGACGTCCTTTTTTAACAATATATTTTTGTGCAGACAGTTTCATAAAAATCGCCAATAAAAAATATCTAGTATGGTATTTTATGTACGTTTCACCAACATAATTTGTTGTGATAAAATGTTCTAGTTATTTTCTAGTTAAACAACATCTTATAAGTAATATTTTAATTAGTATTAATACCACCATCCTATGTTTTCATACCTAGGCAGATATCCACTTTTAATCTTTACGTGCAACTTTTTTCTTTCTATTATATACTTCCCAATCACTATTACAAGCATCTTATTAATAGTCCAGTTAAATGACGCGTGCTAGCGCGAGCCGAGCCACAGATGAGGTACGGTCTACTCGGTTATGAGATGCCGCGCTGAAAATTACCTGTAAATGTTGCAAATCGTCTTCTTTAATGTTTTCCTTGAGGTTGTATATTTGTACTGAAGAGACAAGTGTAGATAGCGCGAAAATGGTGGAACAATCTTGCACCGTGCTACTGGTGTCGAACGTGCCCTGCGTGTCCATTAACAGCACAACACCTGTGGACGGAATCAAGAGATTGTAGAGACTACAATGGACAAAGAATAATTACTTTAAATACGAGGTGGTTACGAGGTGGTACGCTGGTGGGAGGATACTTGTATCCGACCGGATAGCGACCACCGTACATTGGTGCTAAAACCTGCCATAGTGGCCCACCTTGTGTGGGTCGCGTTTCAGGGTCAGCCGACAGCCAGTGTATTTCCGGTTCTCCCCAGGGGGATTGCCCCCTGATCCTAACCCTTTTCCCATCCCTTTTTCCTTTCCCTCCCTTTTGGTCCTTTGGCAGGCCGGCATGATCTTGTCGACCTACGATGGACATATTGTTTATCGTTGGTCGACACTATTCATGGATTGCGCTACACTTACCATCAGGTGTTGCGTAGTCACTTTGCCGAGCCAGGAAAAAAAAAAAAATTCTCGCTCGACTTTGTCTCCGGAAGGTAGCGTAGTGATAAAAGGCTCTAATGACATTAATATGCCAGTGGTGTGACGATTAAAGCCGCCACGCCTACTAAACTCTGTAAGAATACACTTTGTGCGGCGCCTTATATATGAGTACTATTTTGACCATGTAAGAAGCTCGATCCACCCGAAGAGATCCTCGGGGATTCGGTAGGATGGTAGCTTCAACAATAGGGCAAAATGAAACCCCATACCCGCCTTTCCGAATTGTCTTGAGGCTATGGCCAAAAACCATGTGTATTTATCACCTAATCAAATTCTGATAAGCATTTATAATAACGTAAAATGAGGGCAAACATTCAGCTCACCAGATGTCGCTTGATTGGAGTGGGCTAACGTACCTTGTTACTTCAAAGACTTTTCGATCAGTTTGAATTTAGTGTTAGTAGGGTTCGCGGTTCTTTTTTGTACCTCTTTGTTTTGTTCATTTAAGGTACAAGTTGGAAGCGGACGACATGACGCAGCAGCAGACGACGTGTAGTCGCTTCATGTCGTCACGACACGTCGTTACGACGTGTCGCTGCAGTCATGATTTCGAACCCGACTGCAGACGGCAACAGCAGATGAAATCCAGTTGGTACCGAGTGTTCCGTGAAACAAGATGCATTTTTTTATATCTTTTATTAGAAGAGGAAGAAGACTATGATGACTTGTTTTTGTTGTACTTGTACAGAAAAAGACGAGAAGCCATACGGCCTATGTTTAAATGCAGAACAAGTGAGGGAACCTATTCAATATTGATTAAAAACCATTTAGAAAGCGATATTAAAGAATTCAGACAGTATTGTCGTTTGAATCTTGAAATTCATTTTGAAAAGAAACTCGCTGGACGTGTCGTCAGCGGCACTACTGATCCGCGGTCGGACGACACTGGCGTCTGCCGCTCGACGACGCGTCGCTAGCTTCGTGTCGCTGACTACGGATGTAATTTCATAGAAATACATAGAAACCAGTAGTGTCGCTGCGACACGTCGTCTGCTGCTGCGTCATGTCGTCCGCTTCCAACTTGTACCTTTATTCTGTATTTTTTATTATTTATGTTTTTATATCTTATTTTCTGACTTACGGGTACAAATATGTATAGAGAACTATCGCCTATTAAGGAATACTATGAAATTAAAGGGGCGTAGGTAATTAAATAAATATTAAGGTAGGTAGGTAATTAAATAAAGCAAATATTGTTAAAACGAGTGGTATAGCCACGCTGTAGACAGTTTTGTCAGCTGTATGTATGGGCCGGTTTGACCAGGTCGTTACAGCTGTCTCCTAGAAAACCGACGTAAAGTAGCGGCTTGCTGCTGCGTTTCGTATGGTGAACGAATATCCGGAGACCCAAATCCTCCTTTTCTTTCCAACCCCTAATTATCCCTTTCCCTTAAGGTCGGCAACGCGCCCATCATTCTTCTGGTATCGTGGGCGTACATGAGCGGTGGAGATCACTTACCATCAACCCACTTGCTCGTTTGCCGGTCAATGCTATAAAAAAAAAAAAAAAACTGTGCATAACTATTTGCGTTAGTAAAGCACAAGTGCTGGAGCCTACTGAACAGGTTTACGGCATAATTGATAGAAGCAGGCAATTGAGGTAAAGTGGGAGCGCCGCGTGGGGTAGAAAATACAAACTAAAACGAAACTTGATTCAATTGAGGCTCATTTTCAACAGACTTATTTAAAAAAAGATAACCTAACGCTTACTGATCCCATAATAAATTAACTTGTATCTTCGATTTCAGAAACTACGAGGGACTTGCGGTCCTACAACACCCTGACCAGAAACAAATATTTATGGACCACACAAACATTTGTCTCAGTGCGGGACTCGAACTAAGGCCTCTCATTTCATATCCGCCTACACGCCCACTACGCACGGAGGCAATCATATATTCAGGGATGCAATATTTAATCAATGATAAACAAAATGTAGCTACAGAATTGATCAAGGGGTTATCCGGATGGTGAAGGATTAATTGAATTACTGGCTCACCCTCGCGGTTTCACCCGGATGTGTTAATCCACTCCAGTGTCTCGTAGTTGATGTTATATAGCTATGAGTCATTGTTTCGATAAAACAAATATACTGTGTCAATATGACCATAATCAAGTCATAAAAAAATATATAATCACTAACAGACGTACAGTCAATCGGGGTAACTTTGATTAACAATGGTAACTTTGACAGTCAAATCGCCAACCACTTTTTAATTTTTACGTTGACAACGTTAAGTGCAATAACATTGAATTTATGCAATGTGTGTACACAATAAACTTCGTCAATGAACTCTTCGAAAAAAAACGAAGCTCTTAAACGAAGTTAATGTCAAAATCTTTCGAAAAGTTACTGCGCTCAACTGTTGTATTTTTTTAGTGGAAAACTTTCAGATAACTCGTTAATCGTGCTGCTATCTTTAAATAAAGATAGAACTACAACTTTATGGTTTTATTGGCTTAACTATGACTCCATTGCATCTGATATTTGTTATAAATATAAAACAATGCTACCCTGAAGCCATAAAATGTTTAAAATTTATGATTCCTATGATAATTAACATCTGTATCAAAGTTACCCATATAGGGGTTGTAACTTTGACACACAACAAAATTGCAAGTTTTTAATATAATTTACTATTTTTATAGGCCATAAATAATTTGAGAGTATGAAAACCAACCTGAGAGCACTGATTATGCTAACTCTTTTGTCTCATATTTACCATGAGTAAAAGTTAGCTATAAAATATAGTTTTGATCTGTCAAAGTTACCCTGATTGACTGTAACGATTTTAATGTACTATTAAATTACTATTATAGCGTATAAAAGAAAATTAAAATATTCAAAAACCGACCTCAGGATTTTTTATGTTAATTATTGAATATTATTTTTTATATCAATGATATTATAATGTTATTTTTTAAGTTTTGTTAAACCTTATTTTTTATTTTAGTAGGAACAGTTATATGATGTTATTTTTTTACTCCGTTTTATATCATACATGCGCACTCACGCCTATAATCCCCGTATAGGTAGGCAGGGGTGTAACCATGGTTACGTACACCCATATTTTGCCAAGCGTATCTCCATCCCATAATGTGATAGTGGGCGAGCCTATCGCCATACCGACCACAATTCCAGATTTTATCCGACCCGGGATCGAACCAGAGACAACAGCACGGCAGTCTGACCGCGTACGTAATACAACTGCGCCACTAAGGCACTCAGTACTCCATCACATCTTATCCAAATTTATATGGGACCACGTCGCAACTAAACCCTATGGAATGACATTATTTCCAACAAAATCGGTTAATCATTGGTGGAAAAAAGCATACATAGAAAAAGCACAGAGGCCGCTGGAGTGAGAACTTCCTCTTTTTTAAGTAGGTTAAATTATGAAATTGTATTTTTTTCGGACTTATGACTGACTAAGGCATTACTCTCTCCCAGATATTTAGTTAAAATTCCAAGCCAGTTTAGCATATTATAAGAAGTAACAGACTAATTTTGTCATTTTATATATTACCATATTCATGCGACACATTTGGTTAACAGCCCTTTCGGGGCATGGCTGAGTTTATGACGTAATTTTTTATGTTTTGGTTGTTTCATGATTTACGTGAAAACCTGTTTGTTTAACGACATATCGCTTTTCTGCCTGGCTTTATCCCGGCTTAATGCCAGGGTCCGTCTTATTGTATTGTATTGTCGTTGCTATTGCATTTGAATATTCAATACTTAACAGCACAAACTCAGAACTGGTTAAATTTATTCTAGCTTTTCAAATAAAGAATTATCAAAGTCGGAGGAACAATGTCAAGGTTTTAATTTTCCCAATTTCGTTCCCGTAGGAATAGAATTAAATCTTGAAATTTAAATGAGACCAACTATGATGTTACGCCCTTTTGAATGAAAGAATAATTATCAAAATCGTATATGGGAAGTTATGTTGGGATAAACACAAAACATATATTATGCGTCATATAAATCCCTAAGGGCCTCTTGTGGTATCGTTCCCTATCAACTTGAATAACATATGAGTGGTAGAGCCACGCTGTAGACAGTTTTGTCTACAGCATGAATGGGCTGGCTCGACCGGGTCATTACCACTGTCTCACAGAAAACCGACGTAAAGTAGCGGCTTGCTGCTGCGTTTCGTACGGTGAGTGAGATATCCGGAAGCCCATATCCCCTCCCCTTCCCTATCCCTAATTATCCCTTTCCTTTATGTTCGGCAACGCGCCCATGACTCTTCTGGTGGTGGGCGTACATGGGCGGTGGAGATCACTTACCATCAGGTGACCCACTTGCTCGTTTGCCGGCCTATACCATAAAAAAAAAAATATATATTACCCACTCCCACAGCTCGCTTAAATTTAATCTAATAAAGATCTTAAGCATTAACTCAGTATTACGCTGCCAACTATGTAATCATGTTTATCAGGTACACATTGTAGTGTTCCGTGTTTGCATCTGGGCTTAAACACCCCAGTCCGATCACTCATCACACTTTTCAACATATACACACACGGATACATTCATTTACGGGTATCTTAGTATATCGCCGGACGCCACAGAACTGCGCTCTCGTAGTGGCGAGCGTATTAATTATTAGGTGTCATCCGTCGTAAATGTCATACTTATTCTTATTTACCGCTATTATCAAGTCTATTATATGGCTGTGTCAGTAGTATGTTTATACCATTGACGTTTTTATATTCTTTAATCATTGGTTTATACCCTCAATTGCTACACATTTAATACATTAAATAACTGCTTTCAAAATCTAAATATAGGCCTAAACTCCCCAAAAACCCAATGTTAACCTATATCATGAACTTCCCGAGTAGAAATTTTTTCGTCTTCCTGAGAAGGACCGGACCGGGCATGCCCGATCTGGACCAGATAAGGTATGTAACGCAGAAGATGTGTCTGGACCCGATCAGGAAATCCTTATCGGGTCCCGATTAGGAATTCCTGATCAGGTCCAGATTAGGAATTCCTGATCGTGTACCAATGAGGAATTTTGCCTGATCCAAATCGAGTATGCCCAGTCCGGTCCTTTTAAACTACGACTTTGACCCGACTTTGACCCGACGTTGACCCGACTTTGACCCGACTTTGACACGACTTTGACACGACTTTTACCCGACTTTGACACGACTTTGACACGACTTTGACACGACTTTGACACGACTTTGACACGACTTTAATCCGACTTTGATCCGACTTTGACCCGACTTTGACACGACTTTGACACGACATTGACACGACTTTGAGACGGCTTTGACCCGACATAATAAATAAAAAAAAATACTGCATAAATAAAATAAATAAATAATTATAATTACATAAGTTGATAAAAAATGCTATGCAATAGCTGTACCGCGGCAGTCTCCGAGTGCCACACGTCTTTTGTTTTTACTTTTGTATATCAATACTTTTATATTATTAATTAATCATTATTATTATTATTATTAAATAAATATTATTAATGAACTACTCAATATTTATTAAAAAAAAAATCTTGGTAAAATATTTTACACAGAAAATAAAATATTTTAAAGAAGTGAATAAAATAAAAGCGATTATAGTTGTAAATAAATAAATTATTTTAATAAGAGGGTTGTTTTTTGTTCCTGGCTACCCTGTAGGCATCCCAATCTTTAGAATTATTCAAAACTGAAGATAATGCTTGATGCAATTTGCTATCGGAAATAATTTCTTGGTTATTTTGGAATTTCTGTCTTACTGCAGCTAAAATACAAAATTTAAATTAATTGTGTACGTAATTAAATAAGTAATAATAAAAAAATATGTATAAAATAACATATAATTAAGAAATAATTTATTAGGTATCAATGATAGTAATCTTGCACTATACAGGGTTATTTTTAAAACACTGACAACCTCGCAGGGCCATATAGCTGAGCCCATAAGGAACAACTTTTGTTCTACGAGTTTGGACATAACTCAATACATAAGAAAAAAAATGATTTTACAAGTTTTTGTTGTGTAGTGTTTGTGTTCGTACGTCAGCTGACGGCTGGATGTAGGTATTATCGATCGATACGGCGCGGCCGGTCATTGAACTGACGCGCGGGCTGCGTGTATAACGTAATCCGCGATACGCGCCGAGCGTAGGTAACTTTCAAGACGGAAATTAATATCATAATTATTTTTGTATGAGAATAAAATCTAACAAATTATGAAAAGTCGTAGAACAAAAGTAGTAGCAAATGACCTTAGGAATCTACTCCTGCGAGGTTGTCAGTGTTTTAAAAATAACCCTGTATAATGATTTACATACTTTTTATACAAGTGAAAAATGTAGTATCTTTGAAAACTTTTTTTTTAAAGTCGATTTAACTGCTACATATGACAGTGCATCTCTTGATATATAAGCACGAAAAATATTGCCCATATTACGGGTAATAGTATTATTTCCATCAAGAAAAATATAAACGTTTATTCTGGAAAAAAAATATCTGTATGATTATATATTTATTATGATGAGCATTTTATCAAATATGACAAGTTCAATATTGTCAGATAGAGCAACTTTATTAGATCTTTCATATATCTGGATTTGAGCAACGTCAGCATATATGCTTACGATCTGGCCTTTTAAATTCGCTAATTGTTTTGATAGACTGTTATAATTATGGTTGATACATTCAAGCAAAAAATCTGTTGAAAATAAAATATATATTAATACATGATTTAGATATCAAAATTCTTACACTGATGTAAATATAAATATCGAAAGATAAATTTTATAACGATAACAACACTCATTAGAATCTATTTCAGAATAAAATCCATATTATTACCTTAGTTAATAATTGAGATATCCGGAAGCCCAAATCCCCTCCCCTTCCCAATCCCTTATTATCCCTTTCCTTTAAGGTCGGCAACGCGCCCATGATTCTTCTGGTGGTGGGCGTAAATGGGCGGTGGAGATCACTTACCATCAGGTGTCCCACTTGCTCGTTTGCCGCCTTAGCTATAAAAAAAAAACAATTCTCATAAATCTATCATTCAAATAACAACTAATTACCTGCTGTGCCACGTATTTGAATATGAAACGTTGGCCATGTCGGATCAGGCTCTTCACAATGTTTCACCATCGTTTGTATTAATTTACAATACTTAGCACTTTTTAGCAATGATTCAGGCATATATTTACATCCGGGACCACCGTATTCTTTGTAATGATCTAACCAAGAACTTGGTACTATATCAATTTGTTTACTGGATGAATCATTTACAAATAAAACTAATGCATACTTATAAGTCATCTGAAAAAAAAAGGTATTATTGAAATATAAACTTATTTTAATAAATAGCAAAGAATTGTAATGTATTGATCAATTATTTTTTACTAACCTTGAATGTTTTACGTAATTAAACTTAAAAAATGTATTTTATACACAATTAATACATATTTGTGTATTAAGAAAGACAATTGAAACAAATGTTTGCGCGGGAAACTCGTTTAATATTTTTTTAATTTTCCAAGTACCATAGACAAAGGTCTCATATTGTGCTGCCACACCGGTGTTATAAAATGTTTACAAACATTTTCTAACATTAAACATTTACTAACATTAGCTAACATTGTGATAAAATGTTAGCAAATGTTTGTTAACAAATGTTAGAAAATGTTTGTAAACATTTTATAACAGCGGTGTGGCAGCACCAATACTTTTTCATAACATACACTGCACTCCTCCCTCATTACTCTATAGTTCTGACAATATGAACAAAAAGAAAACAATATCGCTAACATACAACACATATTATTATACTATATGTAATTTATTTCATCTTTACATTATTTACATTAATATACCAATCGACATACAATTTTTAAGTAATATAAAAAATATATTAATGATACATTCAATAAATGCTTGTTTACGACACAAAATTCTTTATCACTTCCAAGATTGATACACTGATGTATGCATGAATTAATAGCGACACGTGACGTCACAATACGACTTATCCTGTCCCTGTCCCTGTCCTGTCCCTGTGCCTGTGCCTGTGCCTGTGCCTGTGCCTGTGCCTGTGCCTGTGCCTGTGCCTGTGCCTGTGCCTGTGCCTGTGCCTGTGCCTGTGCCTGTGCCTGTGCCTGTGCCTGTGCCTGTGCCTGTGCCTGTGCCTGTGCCTGTGCCTGTGCCTGTGCCTGTGCCTGTGCCTGTGCCTGTGCCTGTGCCTGTGCCTGTGCCTGTGCCTGTGCCTGTGCCTGTGCCTGTGCCTGTGCCTGTGCCTGTGCCTGTGCCTGTGCCTGTGCCTGTGCCTGTGCCTGTGCCTGTGCCTGTGCCTGTGCCTGTGCCTGTGCCTGTGCCTGTGCCTGTGCCTGTGCCTGTGCCTGTGCCTGTGCCTGTGCCTGTGCCTGTGCCTGTGCCTGTGCCTATGCCTGTCCCTGTGCCTGTCCTGTCCATGATGCAGTATGCCTTACCATACTTGGTTATATTTTACATCAGGCTATCCTTGTCTGGTCCCGACCTGGTCCTGATAGGGTTTGCCGGATCTGGCAAGCCTCAAAATTGGTTATATTTTACATCAGGCTATCCTTATCTGGTCCCGATCTGGTCCTGATAGGGTTTGCCGGATCTGGCAAGCCTCAAAATTGGTTATATTTTACATCAGGCTATCCTTATCTGGTCCCGATCTGGTCCTGATAGGGTTTGCCGGATCGGGCATGCCTCATTCTATCCTGATCGGGTCCAGATACATGATCTGGTTGAGCCTTACTTGTTTTCTACTCGGGTATAGGTTATTGGCATATTATCTGGTTGGTACTTGATTTGCGCCATCAAAGAGATCACGTTCAAAAGGTTTTGTCTGTAGAATGTTTCAATTAGTTAATGCGACCGCTCTTCGATCGATGTCACGTGCACTTAAAATTAAGGCTAAACGCCTACTGGCGCATAATCGAAACGACACGTCTTTTTATTCTATAATGTAACATAATACTGAATTTTATGCCTATTAAGTAATTTACTTTATAGTGAGCAATGAAAAAGAGGCACGAAGCCGCACGCCTTAATACCGTCACCGTATGCCAGCTTTATCTAAACAGTAAACTTTAATACGCGTCCTACACAAATTCACAACTCTAATTTCATCCATAACAAAAGTAGCAACATCCTAATTTCCGTAATAAAACTAATTAAACTTAATATCCTCGTAATTACGAGGATATTAAGGATGTATGTAGTTTTATTACGGAAATTAGGATGTTGCTACTTTTGTTATGGATGAAATTAGAGTTGTGAATTTGTGTAGGACGCGTATTAAAGTTTACTGTTTAGATAAAGCTGGCATACGGTGACGGTATTAAGGCGTGCGGCTTCGTGCCTCTTTTTCATTGCTCACTATAAAGTAAATTACTTAATAGGCATAAAATTCAGTATTATGTTACATTATAGAATAAAAAGACGTGTCGTTTCGATTATGCGCCAGTAGGCGTTTAGCCTTAATTTTAAGTGCACGTGACATCGATCGAAGAGCGGTCGCATTAACTAATTGAAACATTCTACAGACAAAACCTTTTGAACGTGATCTCTTTGATGGCGCAAATCAAGTACCAACCAGATAATATGCCAATAACCTATATCCGAGTAGAAAACAAGTAAGGCTCAACCAGATCATGTATCTGGACCCGATCAGGATAGAATGAGGCATGCCCGATCCGGCAAACCCTATCAGGACCAGATCGGGACCAGATAAGGATAGCCTGATGTAAAATATAACCAATTTTGAGGCTTGCCAGATCCGGCAAACCCTATCAGGACCAGATCGGGACCAGATAAGGATAGCCTGATGTAAAATATAACCAATTTTGAGGCTTGCCAGATCCGGCAAACCCTATCAGGACCAGGTCGGGACCAGACAAGGATAGCCTGATGTAAAATATAACCAAGTATGGTAAGGCATACTGCATCATGGACAGGACAGGCACAGGGACAGGCACAGGCACAGGCACAGGCACAGGCACAGGCACAGGCACAGGCACAGGCACAGGCACAGGCACAGGCACAGGCACAGGCACAGGCACAGGCACAGGCACAGGCACAGGCACAGGCACAGGCACAGGCACAGGCACAGGCACAGGCACAGGCACAGGCACAGGCACAGGCACAGGCACAGGCACAGGCACAGGCACAGGCACAGGCACAGGCACAGGCACAGGCACAGGCACAGGCACAGGCACAGGCACAGGCACAGGCACAGGCACAGGCACAGGCACAGGCACAGGCACAGGCACAGGCACAGGCACAGGCACAGGCACAGGCACAGGCACAGGGACAGGACAGGGACAGGGACAGGATAAGTCGTATTGTGACGTCACGTGTCGCTATTAATTCATGCATACATCAGTGTATCAATCTTGGAAGTGATAAAGAATTTTGTGTCGTAAACAAGCATTTATTGAATGTATCATTAATATATTTTTTATATTACTTAAAAATTGTATGTCGATTGGTATATTAATGTAAATAATGTAAAGATGAAATAAATTACATATAGTATAATAATATGTGTTGTATGTTAGCGATATTGTTTTCTTTTTGTTCATATTGTCAGAACTATAGAGTAATGAGGGAGGAGTGCAGTGTATGTTATGAAAAAGTATTGGTGCTGCCACACCGCTGTTATAAAATGTTTACAAACATTTTCTAACATTTGTTAACAAACATTTGCTAACATTTTATCACAATGTTAGCTAATGTTAGTAAATGTTTAATGTTAGAAAATGTTTGTAAACATTTTATAACACCGGTGTGGCAGCACAATATGAGACCTTTGTCTATGGTACTTGGAAAATTAAAAAAATATTAAACGAGTTTCCCGCGCAAACATTTGTTTCAATTGTCTTTCTTAATACACAAATATGTATTAATTGTGTATAAAATACATTTTTTAAGTTTAATTACGTAAAACATTCAAGGTTAGTAAAAAATAATTGATCAATACATTACAATTCTTTGCTATTTATTAAAATAAGTTTATATTTCAATAATACCTTTTTTTTTCAGATGACTTATAAGTATGCATTAGTTTTATTTGTAAATGATTCATCCAGTAAACAAATTGATATAGTACCAAGTTCTTGGTTAGATCATTACAAAGAATACGGTGGTCCCGGATGTAAATATATGCCTGAATCATTGCTAAAAAGTGCTAAGTATTGTAAATTAATACAAACGATGGTGAAACATTGTGAAGAGCCTGATCCGACATGGCCAACGTTTCATATTCAAATACGTGGCACAGCAGGTAATTAGTTGTTATTTGAATGATAGATTTATGAGAATTGTTTTTTTTTTATAGCTAAGGCGGCAAACGAGCAAGTGGGACACCTGATGGTAAGTGATCTCCACCGCCCATTTACGCCCACCACCAGAAGAATCATGGGCGCGTTGCCGACCTTAAAGGAAAGGGATAATAAGGGATTGGGAAGGGGAGGGGATTTGGGCTTCCGGATATCTCAATTATTAACTAAGGTAATAATATGGATTTTATTCTGAAATAGATTCTAATGAGTGTTGTTATCGTTATAAAATTTATCTTTCGATATTTATATTTACATCAGTGTAAGAATTTTGATATCTAAATCATGTATTAATATATATTTTATTTTCAACAGATTTTTTGCTTGAATGTATCAACCATAATTATAACAGTCTATCAAAACAATTAGCGAATTTAAAAGGCCAGATCGTAAGCATATATGCTGACGTTGCTCAAATCCAGATATATGAAAGATCTAATAAAGTTGCTCTATCTGACAATATTGAACTTGTCATATTTGATAAAATGCTCATCATAATAAATATATAATCATACAGATATTTTTTTTCCAGAATAAACGTTTATATTTTTCTTGATGGAAATAATACTATTACCCGTAATATGGGCAATATTTTTCGTGCTTATATATCAAGAGATGCACTGTCATATGTAGCAGTTAAATCGACTTTAAAAAAAAAGTTTTCAAAGATACTACATTTTTCACTTGTATAAAAAGTATGTAAATCATTATACAGGGTTATTTTTAAAACACTGACAACCTCGCAGGAGTAGATTCCTAAGGTCATTTGCTACTACTTTTGTTCTACGACTTTTCATAATTTGTTAGATTTTATTCTCATACAAAAATAATTATGATATTAATTTCCGTCTTGAAAGTTACCTACGCTCGGCGCGTATCGCGGATTACGTTATACACGCAGCCCGCGCGTCAGTTCAATGACCGGCCGCGCCGTATCGATCGATAATACCTACATCCAGCCGTCAGCTGACGTACGAACACAAACACTACACAACAAAAACTTGTAAAATCATTTTTTTTCTTATGTATTGAGTTATGTCCAAACTCGTAGAACAAAAGTTGTTCCTTATGGGCTCAGCTATATGGCCCTGCGAGGTTGTCAGTGTTTTAAAAATAACCCTGTATAGTGCAAGATTACTATCATTGATACCTAATAAATTATTTCTTAATTATATGTTATTTTATACATATTTTTTTATTATTACTTATTTAATTACGTACACAATTAATTTAAATTTTGTATTTTAGCTGCAGTAAGACAGAAATTCCAAAATAACCAAGAAATTATTTCCGATAGCAAATTGCATCAAGCATTATCTTCAGTTTTGAATAATTCTAAAGATTGGGATGCCTACAGGGTAGCCAGGAACAAAAAACAACCCTCTTATTAAAATAATTTATTTATTTACAACTATAATCGCTTTTATTTTATTCACTTCTTTAAAATATTTTATTTTCTGTGTAAAATATTTTACCAAGATTTTTTTTTTAATAAATATTGAGTAGTTCATTAATAATATTTATTTAATAATAATAATAATAATGATTAATTAATAATATAAAAGTATTGATATACAAAAGTAAAAACAAAAGACGTGTGGCACTCGGAGACTGCCGCGGTACAGCTATTGCATAGCATTTTTTATCAACTTATGTAATTATAATTATTTATTTATTTTATTTATGCAGTATTTTTTTTTATTTATTATGTCGGGTCAAAGCCGTCTCAAAGTCGTGTCAATGTCGTGTCAAAGTCGTGTCAAAGTCGGGTCAAAGTCGGATCAAAGTCGGATTAAAGTCGTGTCAAAGTCGTGTCAAAGTCGTGTCAAAGTCGTGTCAAAGTCGTGTCAAAGTCGGGTAAAAGTCGTGTCAAAGTCGTGTCAAAGTCGGGTCAAAGTCGGGTCAACGTCGGGTCAAAGTCGGGTCAAAGTCGTAGTTTAAAAGGACCGGACTGGGCATACTCGATTTGGATCAGGCAAAATTCCTCATTGGTACACGATCAGGAATTCCTAATCTGGACCTGATCAGGAATTCCTAATCGGGACCCGATAAGGATTTCCTGATCGGGTCCAGACACATCTTCTGCGTTACATACCTTATCTGGTCCAGATCGGGCATGCCCGGTCCGGTCCTTCTCAGGAAGACGAAAAAATTTCTACTCGGGTATATCGATAGCTGTACATCAGTGTTGCCAGATATCGAGAGCATATCGGTACATCAGTGTTGCCAGATCCGATTTTCAAAGATTCGTAAGATGATGCAAAATAATCTGTAGAATTCCGTCCGTAAATCTATGGACTATTTTAAGGCTTTTTCAAACTGAACTGGCTTCATAATATTTTACTACTTACAACGGCTTTTTGGAGAAATTAATTCGGAATTCGACATTACGAAAACAAATATGACAAAAGTCAAAAACCCGGTTAAATGCGTTTTGTTTTTATAATTTCGGTATAGTTTTATTTTGTGCAATAGTTTATTAGTTTTGATTTTGGCGGATGTTATTAAATCCGTAGATTTGCCATATTTTCGTATTTCCTTAGTGTGAGTACAAAAGTACTCTATATTCGTTTAGGTAGGTATAGATGTTAAGTCTCATAATGCCCCGTAATTTCACCGGCTTCAATGTCCTTCATACCGAGTGTGTGTAAGCGATAGTGTGTAAGCGCTATTGCGCTTACACACTGTTGCTTGGTGGTAGAAATAGACAAAGCGGTGGTAGCTTACCTACCTACCTACTTAACCTACCACCTTTTACCACCTTTATTACATATGCAGTTGCATACAAAGTGGACGTTTTGCTGTCATCATATTATTATGTCGCGCACTCGTGTCTCGATCGCAGACCTCAAAACAGCATTTAGAAATAACAAACGAACTCCACGTTCTGTTTTATAAACGACACTTTTAAAACTAGATATTTATTGTGGACCAAGAAAAGTTCAAAGTACATTACGTGAAAGAGTAGATGTTTATTACCAGCCTGGGATCTGAACTCACATGATTTGTTGGTTCTAAATGTAGCAATCTCAAAATAACAATTTGATGCACACACACGTCGCGTAATCTGTCGAGCGCCGACGAAGTTTCGGCATCACTACATTCCCCACAGACCACGTAATGTATAATATTATTCTGAAAATATTATCTGTCGACTTGATTTAGCAACAGTCCATTATAAATATTCCATAGATAAAAAACATATTAGCGGGCTTAGTTGTTAGCATAGATGTCGAGGTTGTCCTTCGCTGTACGGGGCTTCTGGCTTCTGGGCCCCTTTACATATAAAGATGAGCCGCTAGGCGCCACTGTGCGGGGACAGTACCCGCAAAGGCTGCGGTGCTTTTCGCCTCGAAGACGGGGCCATTTCTAATGCACCGAAGGGCCACAATGGGATTGGTTAGTGTTCCTGTGTAGGTTGTATATAATGTTAGGGACTCGCTCCAGCGGTTGTTCAGATTTTTTTATATTTGCTAGGGGGTTTAATATTGGATCGTAGACTGGTGAGTTCAACACAACCATCCTGTCTCCGCCCGGGATGGGGTGGTAAAGATGAATAGTTTTTTCAGCGTAAACAAAAAAACATAATAAGGCGCTATTTAAATGATACAAGTTATCACGCAGGTGGTGTAGGTTCAACTTTAATATAGACTCGACAGATCAAAATGCTTTTAAATAAACTAATTCTTATAAAATCATAAATAAAACTTTTAAGTATAACACGAATTTACGCTTGAATCAGCGTTATAAGTGAAGGTGAAAATTTAAGTGTACGTCTAGTTAGGACAGCGTTTTAACGAGGCGTACTCCTGACCTGCACTTGGGACATTTTGTCATGTAGGGCTGCCATCCGTCCAAAATTCCACGGACAAGTGTCAAGTTTATAATACACTAGCCGTACCCTGCGCGCGTTGCTACACCACCAACTAAAATAAATTTGAAGGAAAGACATTACACAAATATTCAATTCATTTTGAGTCATCATTCGTTCGCTATTTTCGTTTCAATTCAAGTCAGCATGAACTGTCACGGCAATATATGAAATTTATTGGAATGATAGTGGTGCTAAAATTTTACAAATGTTAGCCTATGATTATTTTAGCTAAAACTCCAATAAATAAATAAATAACAACTTAAAATGAACACTGACAAGTCAAAAATAACGTCAATTACATACGTGAACAATAGTATACAGTTCTTCCTGGAGTCAGTGCCGGTGCTGGTTAAATTAAATTGCGCCAACTCTAAAAATATCTCTACTCTACTCTC
Source organism: Amorpha juglandis (assembly GCA_949126905.1). NCBI lineage: Eukaryota > Metazoa > Arthropoda > Insecta > Lepidoptera > Sphingidae > Amorpha > Amorpha juglandis. The sequence goes on along the minus strand of OX421374.1, from coordinate 12,922,573 downwards.
TGTCTAGTAAGAAATAAATGCCATTTTTTTCTTTCAAAAGATATTCCCAGGTTTAATTGAAATTATGGTGAACCTAGTCTTCTCACCTTGCTAGTGAACCTAGGTTGTCTGAGGTAGGAATATTGCGAGATATAAAACATATTTCTTAAATTTAATGAAGGTTATGAACTGAGTAAGACCTCATTATTTTATCATTTGTTTTAGGTATTGTTGAAGTGCTTTTGCAGATTTATATTTCGTACTTGTAAAAGTTGCAAGTGGAAAATCTCCTACTTTACACAATTTTATGTAAAACATTAATTTTGTATGTCAAATTTGTCTTAATTTTTTAATTAGTTTTTAGTTTTATGTAAACTCACCTACTTGTTGAAAATGTTTAGAAAACAATAGATTTATTCCTTTATACGTCCATGGCAAAATAAGAATTGGAATATTGGGTATCGCCAGCAATATGTAAACATATTATATAATAACAATAATGCCCTATCCCTATATTTATACACTTCTAGTGGTAGTAGTCTTCTAGTACTAGTCTCTTCACACTAGTGGTTTGTCCTTAGTCCACCACGCTGGCCGAATGCGGATTGGCAGATTTTACATACCTTCGAAATTCTTTTCGATAACTTCTCAGGTATGTAGGTTTCCTCAAGATTTTTCCTTCGTCGATAAAGCAAAATACAACTAAAAATGTTATACACCCGTAACTAAGAAAAGAGTCAGAGGTGCATACTCTTGGGGATGGCTCCGAACCTACGACTTTCGGATCGAAATTCCGTACCACTCACCGCTGAGCTATCGCTTCTTTTTACACCTGCGCTCCAACTCGTTATAGGGTCCGCGCAACATGCTTTTTTTAACACATGATTTGGCTTGAATATTTTACGACCTGCCGCCTGCCCGACGTCAACACCTTTGGGGAAAAACACACCCCGACCCGAAAAAAATATTTGTGGATCATACAAACATTTGTCTCGGTGTGAAATCAAATCCGCGGCGGTATACAAACAAATCATTATTTTATATCTGCTGCTTGCTTCACTTCACCATCCACTGTTCCCCGTTTATATTGTCTAGAGATAACTAGATTCCAATAATGAATCATTCGAACAAATCCCGTAAAAATTATCCGATCTCGTCGTTTGAAGATCGTTAAGTCTTTGTTAGCACCATAGTAATCTTAGCGTGATATCACTGCGTTTTACATACAACTTGGGGTTTTTCTTTATCCTAGAATGGTAAAGTGCGAATACACTTCATTTGAAAGTAAATACAGCCCAAATATAATCTTGATCGTAGAGAAACATTGCATCCCTCGACACACATCAGAATTATGCTGGCTTGAAATAGCTGAATATACACTGGTTGATCCTGGAACACGACTCGCCTGAACAATCCACATTATAATTTTTTACCATGTGTACGGTGATCGCTATCCCATCTGGAAAAAATATGTTTCAGTCGAGAATCAGTAGATATTTCAAACCGCGTTTCGAAATTTGCAACGAATAATAAAATGAACTCTTAAGTTAATGGCAATATAGACTGAATAATTCTACTAAAGGGCGGCATGTACTTCAGAATTTCCTTTTCGTTCGCGATTGCTTAACAAAAGCTTGGCTAGAAGTTGATCACTGAGTTTCACAATTGCTCACAGGCCGTGGCAAATTTAAGTGTAAATTATTCTCACAGTGAATGATTCGCTCGTTTAACCATTCCCAATATCTGAATGTGAGTACGAATAGTCGACACATCATAATATTCTTGTCTGTAGTCGCTGGTATGATGAGCTCAAAATTATGTTAGACAGTATAGAAATAGCATCTGGATTTGTAGACTATATAGATCTATGAGACCTAAAGGCTAGGAAGAAATCTAGTTTAACACTTCACATTATAGGACCTATTACATAATATCTGTGGTGCCTTACATCTGGCTTCTTCTGTTGTAAATTTCTTTACACTTGAGGATAATACCTACTTAGTTTATTATATTGTCTCTCGTTTGATTTAGTTCGCACTCTGAAATAAACACTATTTCAAAAGAAAACAATACTCTTTTTAAGCGGCTTATTTGTCTTGCATAAATATTTTTAAATGAAACATCTTTTTAAAATGTAGCTTTTGAAGCAAAAATGTTAATGAAAAATGTTAACTTCGCTTTGGATAATATTTCATATATTTTTTGTTTTTGCCGCATGTAAATTGATGCAATAGAAAAGAAGTTATGACAGGTTTTGTTAGAAAAACTTTAAATCGCTCTCTTGTGAAATGCCCTTTGGGCGCCTCAGTGTTTTTGCCTTTACAGTAAATATATATATGGTAGAAATTCATTTAATGTTAGGTGCATATCAGTTTTACTTGATATCGCATCTCTACTAAAGTAATTAGTGATCAATAATAATAATAATTATCATAAAAAAAATTGTCTCAGTGCAGAAATCAAACTCGCGGCCCTTTTGCTGTTGGCTTAACTACTAATTATTTCTGATGCATTATCAATAAACCCTGTAGATATGAATCTAACATTATATTAATATCTATCTTTCACTCACTGGTAAGGCAAAAATACTAAAGCGCCAAAAGGACCTTTACAGGTGTGTGGGTTTTAAGGTTTTATACTATGTAGCGAAACATATATATTTTGTATTCCACCGGAGATCAAAGGCTTCGCCAGCTAAGTTTGAAAAACTCTATAATATTTATAAAAGCAGATAAGTCGGTTAAAAAGATTAGTTTGCTTTAGAAGATTTAGTTTGCTAGACGATCTCTTGCCTACAAAGGATCTACTACATAGAAACCTTACATATACCACGAATATAATAGAAACTGAAAAAATAGTTTTGTATTATATGATACATAAACATAAATTATATGTATGAAAACGATATGTAATAATTGTGATTTTTTTGTTTTTACTTAGTTAATATTCATATAATTTAACAGTCATATTGTCCTACAAATAAAATAATAAATTTTTGAGTATCATCAAATCGAAATATTCTATCCTTGCTACCTCTGTTAGCTACCACAATAGAGAATTTTCGCATAGGGAATTGTTGGGTGTCTCATCGTAACGAAGCTTCTCACGGAATATTAGCTTGATAGTAATCAAGTGGATCAGCTGGCCGAGGGACTCCGGACCAATAGTATATCATTGAACTTAAAAGTATTACGTAGGTTGGAATACGGAAAATGTTATAATGAAAAGAATAATCGTCTTCACGATATTTCTCTAAGCTACAGTATTCAGAACTATTTTTATCGTCTAAGAAAATATTGTAATATATTTATTTTGTAGAAGATATGGCTTATAAATTTTCTTTATGTCTTTATGTAAGCAGTTAAGTTTATCAACTACCGGTGACGTAGATTGGCTACCCTATAAAATGTTTAGCTAAAGCTTTGACTAAATTACGTAATAAGCGCACAATTTCTACACCTCTTTTTAGTACGCTTCTAATATTCTTGCTACCCGACCAACTAGGTTTTTGGCAAATTATAACAAGGACAAAGATTTCACGATTATTTTCACATACTTAGTGAGAGTATCACAAACTAACTGGGTACTGTTATTCCATATTATATGCCTAACGGTTTACGAAAGATTTATTTAAATATGAAGATTTGTTTTTGTTTGTTTAATCTCCCAACCAAGTTTCCTAACTTTGATAACATCTGGGTGGGGATGTAGCCAACATATAGAGGAGAAGGTTAAGTGTTCATTTCATTATTGGTATATGGCATCACATTATGTGACTGCGCTGAAGGATAATTCCATATTGTTGTAGAACTTTTGCAAGGCTGGATTGATTTCATTAATATAAAAGCTAGTTTATTGAGATATATGTAGTTTTAGTAGATTGAGTATTGGGGTCTATTATCTATTTTTCTGCCGGCCGTTATTTCGACCCAATGCAAGGATGCATCTTTCTATAATGATTTGACGGTGGATTCGATATTATATGGAACGACTCGCTGTCTGACTCTCACCACCCGCAATGAGAACGTAGTATCGCCATTGCATCGTTTGTCAGAAAAGTGTATCACTTGCAGTCAAGGTTGGCTTCAAGCCTAAAATATTGGTGGCTCATTTATAATCATTCTATTGGGGTCGATTACAATTCATTCATTCATTTCAGTTTTTACGCGCCCTCTGCAGCACATAAACCTCCTCGGTTTTATTCTATTATTTTACTCTCTATGTTGAACTAACATGTGTCAAGTGACACCTGCATCCTTTTTATTTTATTTTACACTCTTCATACATAAATGTATAGGCGGACTTAATGCCGAGGCATTCTCTGCCAGTCAACCTAAGGTGGTGCAGAGATAGCAGAAAGTAGGTGCGAAAATAAAGATCGTGTTAGAAGATTAAATATTATTCAAGTCATTGATTCATTTAAACAGCGGCCGCTACGTCTACATTGATCATCATTATAAATCATCATAATAATTAATGGAACGGATACTACAGTTTTGATATTTGATGGATGCGTAAGATGTTTTTCTCATAAACCTGGACATGCGTACATAGATCTTTAAACCCATAGGTAATAAAACTAGTCGATAAACTACTAAGATTCAATAAGATTTAATGCTCCACTTTTATGTATGCCCGATGAAAAGTAGTATTTGATGAGGAAGCATTTCACGGTTTTTGTTACAAGGATATTATTATAGACATAATAGCAATATAAAGTTACCTTTATATCCTAACACTTGATACACACGTAACGATATATTGAAACGATTTTTCTGAGCAGTTCAATCTGTATAGATAAATCGATAATATGTATGATAAGTCATCCCTATAATTTGTAACGAGCGCAGTCAATTGTAGTGCTTTGTAATTCAATGTTTTTTGTGGTGTTGTTTACCATTAGGCGAGCAACTTGCTCGTTTAGTTATTCAAGTTAATAAAAAAATAATCATAAGTGCAAATAATTCAGCAAAGGTAACTGGAAGAAGATGCGCGGCTTCCGGTAAAATCAGTCACCGTAGGAAACTTAACATGCAAGCTGCCATGTCACTTCGGTTTTCCTCATATCTATGCCGAATTTAAATGACGAACACGGCATATATAATTGCTTTAGCATGTACGTGATATTAAATATTAGCATGCGGTTATTGAGAACCTTAAGGGTTGACACACAACATGATCCCGGTTTATGATCAGTGCCGTCTTTATTATTTTATTTTATTTATTCTTGTTTTCTTTTCTTTCTTTATTTCTTTCGTCTTTTTCTTTTTTTTCTTGAACCGTAATTTATGAAACACTATAATACAGTGCAAACTGATCAGCATCGTAACACCATCGCCTCGACCAGTGACAAACAAGTAAATAAAGCTATTTAATGGTTTGTTGGTCAACTCGCAGGCACAAGGATAAAGATAAAATCTTGTCGTCGCGTCGTTGTCGTTTCGCGGCCACCGAGGTAAATAAGAATGGCGCGGAGATCTCCTATCAAAATGACTTGGTAAGTTCTCACTGTACTGTCTCCTAACATTGGTGATACTTCGCACCAATCTACATATCGATACAAAGTGATACACAAAGGAATAGTTATATTTATGGGTCGGTATAAGCACCTGACAGTGAATATTTATGTACCGGATCTATCAAAATCTAGAAACTCGAAAATTTCACGCCAATATTAATTTTATCATTATTTTATATATTAGGATCTATAAGGTCAATCACGTCAGTAAAAAAGTGAGGTGCGTGAGCGAGAATAATAGTGTTGGGGTGCAACAAAAGCTCAGCTGGTTATTATTTAGTGTTGTCTAAAATTGCAAGTCAAATATCGACATGTTCTTTAATCGATAAAAAAGAAAATGCTTTATTTCTGTCCTAGCAATGCAATCTTATTTGGTACTTGCTTCTTTTTTTAGCGCTCAACGACAATTAACGAAGAGCTCATTTGAGTTTTGTTTGTGAATAGGGGGGTTAGTAAGCTGTCTGTTCTATGCGTTCGTTTCATTGCCGGCTGGTTTACGCCGAGGCGGTGCCGTTCTGGTGCCGGGGTGATATGTGTGTGTTAAGCTTACATCAACCGCTGTATTCACCAACCAAAGAATTAATACCGGCATTGCATGTGTTATTGCATTTTAGAAGGCACGCCAGGTCAACCCAAACTGCGCAGAAATTAATTAAACCGCTGCAATATAATTGTTAAGTAACATGATATTCTATGAAACTACTAAAAAGCATTTTTTTTTTATAATTAAGTATTATTACCATTTCTTTTTAGTCCTGGCAATAAAGGATTATTCTATATTTGACACCTTTGTCTGCATTAAATCGAAGGCTTTTTCTATTGTTTGAATGCTGGTCTAACCAAAATAGTTCTTAGTTATGTTTCAACAATTTAAATTTTTTTTATTACCGTTTCGGGTTTTTATCGAAATGGTGCTCTCATAAATAATTGAATCGTTTAATTTCCTTATCTCGAGATTTACGTAGGTATATTAATGGTTAAACCATCGAAGACATTTTTAGTCTCAGAATTTAGCATTCATTGTGTTACCTAAATAAATACCACAAAAAAAAATAAAAACACATATTTTGAATAATATTTTTTATAAAACCCGGAAAAGATACTGTAAGGTTTCATTATAAGCTCCTTTGAAAAGGAGACGTTTAACGTTATAGCATGTTTATGAAAGGGTCCCTGTATAAAGATCCGGTCTGTAAAGAACAAACAAGATGAGTAACCTCGTTCATCAAGTGCGAAGGGCTGAAGCGGGTAACGGCCGCTGCGCCGCACAATCCAGTCTAACCGTAGACGGCTGGCAAGCGCACGTCCGCTACAGCGCTACGCGGCGATACGCGTTCGCTACGACTCTACGATACTACGCAGCGTACATAATCAAATCATTCGCTTGGTGTTAATTTTTCGTGTGTGATTTATGTGAACTTTGTGAGAGTTTGTAAATTGTTTGTGTTTAGGTACAATAATGATAATGTGTAATTTAAGAATAGCGATTAAAGTGATTGTGATTGTTTTAACAATTCAAGGTAAGTTAGCTTTCCTTATTGAGATAACGTGACGTATATAACTTTAATACCGGTATTATTAATAAAGATGTTAATTATTATTTTTATCAAGTATAACATGTCTTTCACAGTGTATAATATTTGCTCATAAAATTGGTATTACATCTTATGAAATAATCCTGATGATATTAATAAATGAAATATTATAAAATATATAAAATTCTTTATGCTCAGCATTATATGGCTTAGTCGTAACAATTTACGGATAGAATGTTCTGCGTCTAAACCGTGCTATAGTCCGCCTTGTCTAAGTAGGAGTATTTAGTCAGAAGCTGTAACTTTGTTCGGTATTGTGCATCCTCTGCAGCTAGACCATTTGCTCTCATGTCTTCCTATAATATATCAAGTCAGGGCTTTCAGGTCATCCACGGTACCGTATATCTAATACGATGTTGCACAAGTATTTGCGACAAACCTAATTCTGTGGTTTCAAACGTGATTAGCAACGTTACTGTAGTTTATCTGCAACGTCGACGATATTAATATTTTTTTTGGTCTGGCGTTATTTCGCTCGCTGCCAGGGTCTGCTTTCTTACTTAAGCACTCCACCGTTGTCCGTTTTTGAGTATTTTACGTAGTGGCATTGACTCTCATATCTCCCTCATACGTCAAGCCAGCGCTTTTAGTACCTTCCACGGGATCGTACACCTGGTACTATTTGGCACGGGCATTTGCGCCTGACGTGCACCTGTAGTTTTCTAAAAACGTGACCAAGCCATCGTAAGCGACAATTATGATGTTTGTCTGATACCTAGTCAGTCGCAGATAACTAGGATGCCGCAGATATACGTGTTACGGTTTTAATAATGGTAAAATTATTTGTCAGTTTTACATCAAAGTTTTACATCTTTGGTTGGATTTAACAACATAGTACCTAATATTCTCCATATTAGGTGGTGGTGGTTCTCCATTTTTGGTGTTATAGTCTGGGTATTCTGGTAATAGATGTTTGCTGTAATCTGAATCCAAGGAACCATATAGAGGGCGTAATATTCACCACATCACGCATGGTTGTTGAACAAGGTGCGTAGGTTTTTTATGACCGATCAGCTTCGCCGCTTACACAAAGCGCAAGCAAAGAATATTTGTTCGTACTTCGGGCACGGTTCCTTAATATACTTGCTCGTTGCATTGGATAGATTACATCGAGTGGCTGTCCGCATGGTGAAGGATGCAGACGTTACTAAGAACTAGGAGCTGTTATAGCCGCATAAGGATATTGCCTCGCTTAGCGTTTTTTGACGTCTGTATCACGGTAAATGCTTTGAAGAATTTTTTGATCTCATCCCATCCTCGCAAGATCTTATATTTACCGGACCATTAAACTGTGGAAGAGTATGAAGGCACATAATATGTAACTGTTTTCTTATAATATAGGGTCTCTTAAATGAAGTGTGAAGAAGGAGTTAGGCAGGCCGGCATAATTTTGGTGACGCATCGTCTGTCGTTGGTCGATACAATTATTAGATTGCGCTGCAGTTTACCGAGCCAGGGTAAGAAAGATAATTAAGCCTGGTTAGTAGTTAGTACCTCAAAAAAGTACATAATGTAATATTTGTACAAGTTTAATTCAGATCATAATTCATATCACGCATTCCTATTTTCGAACCAGACGGAGATTGACGAAGTGCAGAACTTTAATAAAAGTAATGTACTCAGAGTATAAATACGTTATTAAAGTTTGTTTCATTTCAATTTGAAGAAAATATCACCCGAGGGGATGATCCATGCACTGACTTTCATAATTCTGTGAAAAGCAAAAACTTTTTAATAAAAATAAATTAAATTAACTTCTAATTTAATGTAACCAATTTACAGTCGGTTTGATTATACTAGGAGCTGTTTTTATTTATTGTTTTAGATTTGGTACTAGGTGGTACGTTTCGTATACGAGGGGTCGTATTGTTGGTACCGCCGCTTTGTCTATTACTGTCGCCATGTAAGAGTGTGTAAGCATTGTTGTTTCTCGGTTAGAAGGACATTGATGCCAGTGAAATTACTGGGCATTATGGGACTCAACATCCTATGTCTCCGGATGATAGACGCAGTACATTGCCATGTAGTGCTTTGTAATTCAAAATTCTATGTGATGTTCTGTCTGTTTAAGGTCAGGTGTGACGCTTATCATCAACCATGCGACCTGCTCGTGTCATCAGTAAAAAAAACTATTTGACCTACTAAACTATCCATTTTATTAATAAAACTACATCTGCCTAAATCAAAGATATCAGTAGTCATTTATTTCGACTTGAAATATCCCTAATGGGGTATGATACTATATACTTTTAATTATGACATTATAAATAGAAAAAAAATACTAAACTTTAAAACCTCCTATAATAATAAACTAGACACCAGTAGATAGCTGTTTCACTAAAAATAGATATTACTAACTGATTAATTAAAATACATACAGTATATATACAGTACGTAGTCTTATGCCTGTCTAACACAAGGGCCTTTTATCTCATCCACTCTCATTGAAGGTATAAAATGAATTAACAATTGCTGTTATTATTTTAATTAATTCTCATTAGACTAAATAATGACACATAATAGAATCTTAAAATGTTACACAAATATTTGTTTGTGGTTTGAGTGTTGGACCTAAAATGTTTTAAAAAATATTTCGATTTTAAATATCTGAATTATTTAAAGTTTAAATTATAGTCGGAGAATTCAAATTACACGCTATCAAGTTAAATTGTAGTGCTATCGGAAAACTTCGACGTCGACTGCTGAATACTAGAATTACTATTTGTACAATTTATAGTAAACTTAAATAGTCTGTACTTTCGTAAAATATCGAGTTGTTACAAAATAGCTTAAAGGATATCCTTCGAATAATCGGTACTTTACGGAAGTATCATTATAGCGTGTAATTTCACCGGCTTCAATATTGAATTCAGTAAAATTTACGACTTATCTTGAGATGAGATATTTTGCTACTGGTAGACAAGCGTGGTGCTTATTGTTAGGCGAGCGACCTGCTTGTCTCGTCTTCCAGGTGATTAAACAAGTACTATATTATAATCTAATATTATCATCATCAGCCTATATTTGTCTACTCCTAGGCCTTTCCCAATGCCCACCGTAAAATACACACACTATATATTTAATGCTACAATTGCTATAACTTTATATTGGAACATCATCGCATCTCATATTTAATTATTTTATTTTTATCATAACCTTGACAGGTGGACAATATGTTCTTTCATCACAATATTTTTTCTAATAGCATGGACTTATAGAGGTTAATTAATATTCGATTTTAAATAAATTCAAACTGTGTCGACTTAGATTTTTCGGTGAGTCTACAGGGAAAGTTTGTTGACCTCGTTCTTATTCGTTGGAAAAACCTTAATTTGTCAACGTTGTAGAGATCGTAAAACATTTTCCCTAAACGTTAGTACAAGGAACTTGATACTCTCATGAGATGTGTGCTTTGTTTCCCCAGTAATATGATCTACAGAAAAATGGGTCGAGTAATGGCAGAATAGAAGGAACATGTTAGTAACTGATAGTTCTCGAATAATAACTAGAGTTAAAAAAATAGTTTTTTTTAGGCAACACTCATACCAAATATGTTGACACATCACAATTATCGGTTATACGCGGCTAGATATTAAATACAAAATAATTGTCCGATTTTAGACACAAAAACAATTAAAAATGATATTAAAAATTAGACGTGGCTGTTGATAATTAAGTGAATACCTATTGTGAAACAAAGAATGTGGGAATCAACCATGGGGCAGAAATAATCCCGGAGAACCGAGGTTGCAGCACTAGAAAAGCGAGTATAAAAGTTAAAGCAAAACATCGTGATAAACGTGGGGTGGTGTAATTCAATCTTGTGCAGAAGTAAAACCGCCCCTGTATTCAATAAATTTCGATAACTCGTGGGTGATCTTTAAGGGTAGTTTTAATGATTGAGGGGTAAGCCATTGCGCGGTTTATTGATTTACTAGCTTTTGCTTTCGACATCGTATGCGTGAAAGTCTCGGTGACCCCTTACAGAGTCTTCTTTCTTTGCTTGTTTAACTCACATAGAACATAAATATATATATGAGAGTGACGCGTTGCTATAGAAGGTATAAAATAGGCATTTCGTAAAGATTTTCTTAACTAAATTTTCGTACGTTTGAGAATATAAATAAATAATAAATACACCCAACAATCACATACATAGCCCTGACCCCACAGTAAGATAAGAGTCTTGTCATGGGTTTTATGGAACTACGAGAGACTTTCGGTCTCACAACACCCAGACCCCGAAACAAATATTTGTGGATCACACAAACATTTGTCTCGGTGCGGGGATCGAACCCGCGGCCTCTCGCTTCACAGCCGGGTACTCACCCGCTGCGCCACGGAGGCTGTCAATAATATATGAATAATGAAGGAGCTGTGGTGAGGTGATTTAAATTTCAAAAGAGGGGCTTTCTAGTGAGGGAATCATCATTAGCCGGTGCGTCATTATCGTGATTACCGTTCGGCGAGAGAGAGTGTCTGACTACTGTCTAGAGCAGAGGTTTCCAGACTTCTTTTCTCAAAGACCACTGTCAAAATTTTGCTAGTTCTGGTGGACCCCTGCAGCTACATTTCTATCATATTCTGTACCTGCCTCGGTCATCCGCCTGTCCTGTCGCAGGCCCCTCTATTTGCTTCTTTCCTCTCCGAAGAGGGAAGAATCATTTATACAGGTCGGCATGACTCTGGTGACCACCGATAAAATCAACGTGTGTTGGTGGTCGCTGGATTTTGGAATTGCACTACGCTTACCAACAGGTGTAGTGTAGTCACTTTGCCGTCCTTGTATAAAAAAATATATATATTCCAAAACTCGAATATGAACAAAATAAAAAAAAATGTGAAGATTAGATCTAAAATATTATCTGCCTACATTGATAGGTGAAGTCAAGTCAACATTTTAGTTCTTCACTATCGAAAGCAGATAAGTTTTCCTGGATCGTGGGCTTACGAATTGTAAACCATTTTTTAATCACGCCTACGTAGACCCCCGTCGAGTCACCCTGGCCCACCTTGGCCACTTTGGAATAGTCTAGAGCGTAAACAACCGTGCTTGAGTACGCGTAGGTGAGTCATTACACATAGAGTGGCAAATCAAGGATCGAAGCCGCGATGGAACCGTCAGATTGCGTTGGAAGCGATCATTACTTTATTTTATTACCCTGAATAACGCAACAAGCATACCGCTTACCTTATGGTAACCAAACAGAACTTTGTATTAACAAAGCACTACCTACGAGAGACCTACCACCTTGTGTTACAATCGATCTTTGCCTTTACCCGGGCAGTGCACGATCAAAAAACGTTTGATAAAAAAAAACTGAGGTTTTTGTCAAAGAAGTTTCGCACACACATGGAAAAACTCGGCCACAAATTCTAGACTCTAGACTAGTACAAAGCATTTCGTGATAGAAAAACCTAATATCAGTTTTATCCGGGATCGAACACAAGACCTCAGCACATCATTCGTACCGCGTACGTAATATAACCGAGGCAGTTATTTTGATAGCAGTGAAAACAAATGATACACATTGGAAATAACGTGAACCATTGCTTGTTACAATAACTTTATCCGTGCCGGTTCAATCCAATTATAGTATTGTTAAAGAAATGTTTGTCTTCTAAACATCGGTGCCGTAATCATTCGTACGGTGAGTGAATTGTCGGGAGGCTTTAATCCCACCCCACAAGTCCCTATGTCTTATTTAGGGTCGGCAACGCACCCATGATTCATCCACAAATATTTGTTTCGGGTCTGCTTGTAGAGACAACAAAAAAAGTCTCCAGTAGTTCCTGATACCCACGACACAAGACTCGTATATTACAGGGTCAGGACTATGTGTGTGACTGTTGGGTGTTATTTATTTAGTATGTGTGTTCATATGCGAAGGAGTTCACTGTGTTACATTAGCGCGTTTGTTTGTTTCTGCTATAAAAAAAAGTGTGTGTGTGCAATTCACACACGGCAGAAGTGAAACTTCAGAAAAGTAGCCTACTAGAGAATGAGATAATAAAAATTATTTAAAATTTTAATGCGAAATATTACATTTCATATATTTACATACTTGAGATCTTGCTTCTTTCCAACCTCTTTAGTGACCAACCTTTTTCGTTTCATCAAATTTTCAAATCACAACGATTCTAAAGAAGTTTCACTTCAAAAATCGACAAAATGAATTGATATTATAGCCTGCAACTTACAGTAATATTACGAAAGCCACCCCGCCGTCTGTCATGCTCACAGTTATTTAATTTGTATTTGTATTTGCATACGAATATGATAACTTTAATTATTCGCGTATGAGAACTTAATTGGCCGCGTGCATTCGTGCGGGAATTCAGGCGCTTTAAACTAAACATGCACTATTTCTGTGAAATGCGATTATATTTTAATTATGTAAAAAACATTAATAGCATTTGAAAAACGTTGATAACCTAAGTGGAACAATGGACAAGCGGGATAACGTTCACAAGTTCGATACCGGGGTATGCAGTTTTTTTATAGCAAAGATCGAAATGGGCAAGTGGTAAGTGGTCTCGATACCGGGGTATGCAGTTTTTTTTATAGCAAAGATCGAAATGGGCAAGTGGTAAGTGGTCTCCACTGAGCATAAACACCCACAAAATTACATAAATTAGGGTGCATTGCCAAATTTAAAAGGAAGGGATCGATGGGAAAGGGCCAGGAAAGAGGAATTAAACAACTAGAAATCTCACACACTACATATACGAAATGCGAAAGTAAGTTCTCAAATTAACTACTCAAAAAACAACTACTCAAAACTCTAAAGGCTCGTGCCCAACAGTGGGAGTAATTAATTCAGGTGCGACATTATGTTGTCAATGTTTGACATGCTTGAAATATGAATTTTAATGAACAGTATATGTATATAGTTTATAATTACCAACAAAATTTACAACAAAGCTACATACTGTATTGTATGAAAATTATTAAAATATTGTATGAACATCATCGGCCATAATCACATCAAAACAAAATCTTTATTTATCATGTAGGCTAAGAAATCGCTTATGATAGGTCAATTACAGAACATTTATCATTAAAAAGACAACATTAACATTTAACATTCAATATAATTATTGGCCTACAAAATATAACTGAATAGCCGCTCATGAATATTATACAAAAATGTGAAATAATTGGGCCGTCTGGTTTTAGTCCCGAGAGTGGAGCAGCTTTTGTTTTGAGATACTAAACAGTGGCAAGAGGCGTAGAGCGTAGTATCATTATTTATCGAGTATTAAAACCAGCTCTCGGTAGATAATTACCTGCCTGGTATCATGATCTGGTATCATATCATGCTGGTGGGAGGGTACCTGATATTTTTGTACCCAACTGGATAGCGACCACATGGTGATAAACTCGTCATAGTGGCTCGTTCAGGCGAGTCGCGTTCCAGGATCAGCCAGTATATATCCAGTAACTGCAGGCCATCATAATTCTGCCGACCGTTGAGGGGCTCATTGTCTCTTGATGTCGACATTATGTTTGAACTGCACTTTGCTGTGCCAGGATAAAAAAAAGAAATAGAACCCTTTGAAATAAAACTAATTTAAACAGATTTTATCGCGCGCGTCGTTACCAAAATTAAAATAAAAAATACCGCGATAAAATCCGTTTAAATTAGTTTTATTTCAATGAGTAACATTTGCGTGAATGTAAGAAATAATTAAATAGAACCCTTTCAGTGTCGCAATCAAAAGAGTTTAGCTGCAATGTGGTGTCATATAAATTTAATTAAGATGAATGACAAATTGACAAATACGGAGTAAATAAAATGAAACTCCTCAACGGACAACAGCTCAGTCGTCGCGACATCACACGGTTACGCTGTCAAGTTGTATTTCGCTGTTGTTTAGTCTTTAAACGGTCTTTGAAGACTCCTTATGTTGTTCGTTAATAGAGTTACAACTAAAAGTACTTTATGGTGAATCCAGATATGGGGTTATTGTGGTAAAACACTCAGTTATAAAGTGGTACTCATTATACAAAGCTTGTCTTATCACTACGATAACGTACATTTTGTATTTCCTTTTTGTTAACTAGTCTCAAGTGGTTACATTAAGTTCTTATCGATAGTCACGCAAAGTTTGTTTATTTATTTTTTCAATCTTATTTATAGTCATAAACACTATTCCACCACATTAAAATTGGCGATTTATTTTAACCTACTATTTCATATAAACGTTATCTTTTGGTCGCAGCTCCGCCCACGTAAATATATTTCACTGGGATAAAAATACTCCAGGTCATGATCTACCTGTGTGCTAATCATTCAAACCCATTCAACTGTTAAATCGTCATTCATTAACAAATAAAAATATCTTCAAATTAAATAGCCATGTCCTAGTTCAGGGCATGGTGTGCAATTTGGTGTGCAAAATATCCAAATCCGTTCAAATGTTTTACTGGTGGGAGGATACTTGTATCCGACCGGATAGCGACCACCGTACACTGGTGCTAAAACCTGCCATAGTGGCCCACCTCGTGTGGGTCGCGTTCCAGGGTCAGCCAGTGTATATCCGGTTCTCCCCAGGGGGCTTGCCTCCTGATCCTAACCCTTTTCCCTTCCCTTTTTCCTTCCCCTGCCCCTTAGCCCTTTGGCAGGCCGGCATGATCTTGCCGACCGACGATGGACACATTGTTTATCGTTGGTCGACACTATTCTTGGATTGCGCTACACTTACCATCAGGTGTAGCGTAGTCACTTTGCCGAGCCAGGATAAAAAAAAAAAAAAAAAAAAAAAAATGTGAAATCGTGATACATTAACAAAGATATAAGTCTTGTTATTTTTTTAATATTCCACCAAATAACGACACGAGCAAGCCACTCGCCTAGTGGTGAGCGACTCGTGAACAGTTGCAACACGACCCGGAATTTTGAATTACAAGGCACTGCGTGCCACTGCGCTCGTCATCCTGAAACATAAGATGTCAATTATCACAATGCCCTGTAATTACACTGGCTACAATGCCCTTCAAACGGAGTACAACAGTCTTTGCACACTATTGCTTGGCGGTAGAAATAGACAATGCGGTAGTATCTACCCAGGTCCCAGGGTCTATCATTTATCACCAAGTAGAATTTTCACATCTATAACATTACTAAGTCTTAATAAAACATTTATTTTCAGTAAAGTAAGAGAAAAAGTCCCTAATGATTTAAAGGAACATTAATTTAGTTTTTTGTCAGAATCCTAGTAAATAGGTTTCGCAAGTAAATTAAAAAGTTAAATTACCGAAAGGTCAATGATTTGCTTTTGTCACATTGTTAGCCTTTGGACGGTCGCCTAATGTAATCCCCCCATACTTTATTTTCCCCGAGGGGGTCGTTGAAGCCACGGAGGGATCAAACGACCATCGACTCAACTTGACAATGAGGTACGAGATTCTATCATTGTGATTTATTGTACCGAGTTGCTTTTTGAATTAATTTGGTTAAAAATATCCAAATTATTGGTATCGGAGACTTATATAAAGAGTTGAATAATATTGACTACGTCATAAAAAACATGAAATTTATTTAATGAGACAAAGCAGGTCAGAATTAAGTACCCTAAACCGACGTGCGTCCATGAAGAGATGAGAGTGGTTGTTCTTTGGTTCAGGTAACCTAAGGATGTAGACTTTCTTGTATATTTTGCTATTTCACTTTAAAAACGGCTGCATATTGTTTATATATTAAAGGGTATTATACTATAATATTTTTAACGCAGTTAAAACATGTTGAGATCCTGTTATCTTATTGAAATTGTATAAAAATTAATAGCCGATAGACAATCGGCCATTGAATTGCGTTTCAATATAAGTGAAATAAAACAGACAATTATGTTGACGTCTTAGGCCATATACACCAATTTCTTTTACTTCGACCAAAAATACTAACAATTAAAAAACTCCTACAAATACCGCGTATAATGTGCTAACGGAGCCTCAGTTTAATAAAAAAAAGTTAATGAAATTTTACGGTCCAAAGATTTATCCAGATTGCCAAGTAGCTGTAAAGGTGGCAAAGAAAATCTGCGAGTCATTAATCTGAACCCGGGCTCACTTCTTGATTAGTTCACTGCCTTAATAACTTATATCATTCCATGAACAGTGAGCGTTGGTAAAAATTGTTATTTCATGCTAACTAGCTATTCCATAGGAAATGGACTACATTTTTGGCACATTGCCTGAGTGTCCAAACTGTTTGACAAACTGAGCCTTAGAACGTTGACCCTGTTATTTGTTGCTAGACACGTAGGTGTGTTTATTTTACAGATATTTTTTGGGAAATTTTTCTTCAATTGAAAATGTTATATATTATGGACTGAATGAGATTATCAAAA
Source organism: Amorpha juglandis (assembly GCA_949126905.1). Taxonomy (NCBI): domain Eukaryota; kingdom Metazoa; phylum Arthropoda; class Insecta; order Lepidoptera; family Sphingidae; genus Amorpha; species Amorpha juglandis. The sequence continues at coordinate 12,905,128 of OX421374.1, read as the reverse complement.
TTTACCTAACTTTTTGACGAATCTACATTATGACTGTTATATTTATTTATTACCATTAATTATGTACATTTTAAACTAGATATGACATGATCAGTCACTGAAATGGGGATGCGCGATTTCTTGCTTTGAATAATTTTTTTTTGTTCACGTGTTCACAAGAAATCATATATTCTGCGAAGCAAGTGGATCGCCAGATTTCTGGATTGGCGGAGTGTCGGTCATTGTGGACGACAGTGTCTTCGTATACTGTAGTACTGACCGTTCGTTTCCACGGCCAGTTCGTTCCCTATCTGGATACTATCCAGACTATACTATCTTGAACAGGCTATGTACTCCGTCTTTACCATATTTAGTTTTAGACTACAGTTTTTAAGCGCCCTTCTACAGGTTCACCCTTTGCTTACAATTCTTTTTCACTTTTCTCACAATTCTGCCTCAATCAAAATAATAGTGAAATCATAGACTTACTAGTCCACTTTATATTTCTAGACGTATCATTTTCAACGGGCTGCAACCACTAAATAAATAAATACACCCATCAGTCACACACATAGTTCTGACCCCATGACAGTAATATGCGAGTCTTGTGTCGTAGGTATCACGAACTGCGAGAAACTTTCGGTCTCACAAATCCCAGACCCGAAACAAATATTTGTGGGTTATACAAACATTTGTCTCGGTTTGAAGATCGAACCCGCGGCCTCTTGTTACACAGCAGGCTACTTGGCCACTGCGCCAGGAAGGCTGTCAACCACTCCTTGAAATTTATCATTTACTGCCATTATGACTGTCAACGATGATTATTATGTAATAACATTATGTTATGACACAACATAACAAAATTAATTTCATGCAGTTTGGAAACCATAACGTTTTATATAACAAAACTGCATGAAACTACGAATATCGTAAGTTAACTTAAACCACTGTTCAACATAACCTTATATAAAGCTCAAAAGCAACCAGTGCAGCAACAAATATAATCCAGGTCACCAAAATATACTTAGATAGAATATAAGTGTTCGTTTAATTGTAACATTTTGATTTTAATGCCATCTATTCATTTTATTAAAACATGCTAAAAACTAAAACTATATGATAAATGAGGCGAAACAATATGCGAAATTAAGCAATTCAAAAGCTAAATTGGCGACAGCGGGGCGTTCTCTGACTCCCTGTTTGTTTTTACACCTTATTACACTACCAAGTCGACAGGGTGACAGGCACTTGGGAGATTGGGTCTACTCAATCGCCCCAGGGACCCTTACTCCCTGTTTCTTATTACACCATCCGCTCCCGTGAGAATATTTATTTTCGGTTTGAATAAAAACATATGAGGATTATTTACTTATTGTTTTATTTCATCAGTTTTAAGAAAACCGCAATAAAACGTACGCTCTGGTATATCTGAATAAATATGTTTTAAAAACACCAAATGACAATACTCGAGCTGCAGACGACTTGTGCGTCGGTTTGGTGTAGATATTTTTGTTTAGTGTGCAAACAGAAAAAGTCGATGGCGACGCGTCTTATATTAACAGTAATTCAATTTATTTATATGTTTTTATGAAATAATTATGCGATATCTTGGTAGATTTTTCATATAGAAAAGGCGGCCGTTTAGGTAGGTAATACGGCTTTGTTTGTTTCTGGCGCTATATAGCACCGTGTAAATTATTCGAGGGATATTGAAGCCAATTACTACACGTTACGACATTTAACATTTTATATCTCGGGATGATGAGCGCAGTTTAGTGCAATACAGTGTTTTTAAATCAAACTTCTGAGTGGTGTTGCAAATGTTTATGAACAGTCGTGGACGCTTACCGTCAGGCGAGCAACCTATTGACTAGTCAATGTTTAAAAAAATTACTGCTAAATGTGGTCAAATATTGTTGATATCCTTTAGTTATTTCAACTACAATTAACAAACCAATGACTCGACTTATTGTTCGAGGTAAAGAAATTGATTTTTACTAGTGCTTACAAATAATTTTGGATTCAAACCTAATATATTGGTGATCGGGTATAAGGTATGTCTCACTACGCCTCTTCAACATAATATTAAGTAAAAATTTATGAAAGCGTATGCCAAACAATGTTTTTCCATGGCCACGTACATGTTTCATCAACGCCAATATAGCAAAAAATAATTACGTGAGCTTTTTAATTGGATCTTTAGGGTTAAAAACATATTTATAAATATCCAGCTGAGATTAAATATCCTTTCACCTGGGTAAATAACATCAGAGTTTTAACGTTCCCACGAGATTTCAATTACTACATCCATCGGTGTGTGTTCAAAGGGGGAAATTGTATATCACATAAATAATCCTTCCTGAGTCTACATTAAAATTCCTCGTGTAATGGATATAAAAAGCGGCTATAGCTCAGCGGGTACTGACTGCAGAGATGAGTCACAGGCTCGAAACTAGCCCGAAGAGCAAGTCTCTGATTTTTCTAAGCTACATGTATTCATTGTTAGTCTTCGCATGCGACTGCTGTGCTGAGGTCTCGGGTTCCATTCAACGGGTCGGGTAACAGTGATAATGGGTTTTTCTATCAGAAATGCTCAGTATCAGCCTGAAACAAATTCCAGAATGCCAGAACGGGTACTATTCCAAAGAATAGTGCCCGTTATGGCCATAGGCTCGCCCTCTATGACATCATGGAACGGTGAAACGCTCGGCGCAATGTGGATGTACACCTTTGTCTATCCCTTCGGGGATTGCTGCGTGAGTGCGTATATATTTGGTGTATTGAGAGGTCCAAACAAAAGAATTATTTTTAAAATGGGTGACTTAATATTAAACAATAATTATTATCATATTTCTCTGTTGTCGATCTTAATGCTTTAAATCATTATTTACTACATAAATATTAGTATTACTACTAAAACATGTAGTAGTCAAACACTAGTCATACTGCTTATGACTGATTTAATATTACAAGCTAACAATGTAGCAATTTCATGTTTATTGTATTTAGACAGACACAAAGTATCCCTAGTGGAATTAAACTTACATTTCTTAATAAAATTATTGACATCAAAGAACAAAAGTAGGTAGATATATGTTTACAATTCTAGAATACGTTTGGTGGCTGGACTATACATAATATCAGAAACGATGAATTGTAACAATCAAAACAAGTATTGGAAAATACAAATAAAACACCATTACAAATAAAAATCTATTACAAATGTTCAAAGCACCATGACGAAAAGTGTACAATGAAGTGGTTTAATGTAGTGGCAATTTTCGTTTATAAATTCAACTCAGCGGTGATATTTATGAATGTAACACCCCATCTGAAGTTCAAATTATTTTAATTTTTTTATTAACGTTAATAATAAGACGATCAGGTCGCTCACCTGATAGTAAGCGTCAGGTCTACACATATATAGAAACATCACCAATCAAATTTCGAATTATGAAGTACTGATTGGCACTGGATTGGGCTCGTAACACCGAGACATGAAACGTTAAGTATCATAATGCCCAGGATTTTTTTTTAATACTCCCAACAGTCACACACGGAGGCTGTCAAATTTCACTGGCTTCAATGTCTTTCAAACTGGAACCCAAGCATGCTTACACACTGTTGGTTGGCGGCAGATATAGACAAAGTGTTGATACCTACTTGAATATGAGGGACCTCCAAGTAAAACGTTTCTTTCTTTCCTAAGTATGAGTCTCTAAATCTCAGCATCTTTTTATTCATACATATGTACTCACGTCTGTAATCGAAGGGGTACACCCACGTTTCGCCGAGTTTATTTTCGTCCCATGATGTGACAGGGGGCGTCGGTGATTCCTTTATAGTGAAAATTTTCCTCGTTTGGTACTTAAAACGGCATAAAATATTTTATTTTTATTTGATTGTATCATGAGACGAGCAAGGCGCTCGCCCATAAACAGAAGCAATACCGCGCAGTACATTGAATTACAAAGCACTGAATGGCACTGAATTGCGCTCGTCACCCCGAGACATTAAATGTTAAGTACCATAATGCCCAGTAATTTTACAGGCTTCAATGTCCTTCAAACTGAAACACAACAGTGCTTACACAATGTTGCTTGGCGGCAGATATAGATAAAGCGGTGGTACCAACCCAGACGGCCTTACGAGGCGTACGAGCGACCTACCACCCTGATATCCATATATTCATTAACGCAAATTACGAGCGTAGAAATTACACAGAGTAAAACATAATATATCTCGTACATTTGGCAATTGGCACTAGAAATTCATAAATGACCCGTTTCTCGGTGTCTGATCGTGCGCGTATAACTTTGAAGAGGTCAAAAGGGATAATGATAACGGCATATGGCCCATTTAGAGACACTTTCCTCATATACTGTTCTTTATACAAGTATATATTGGAAGATCTTTTTCCCTTTGTAGTTCAGTGATGAGCGAGTTCTTTGTTTGTTTTGTATATTGAGTACAATAAGCGACATACTAGCACTAATATTTGGCAACAACGGGCATATGAAGTTAATGTTACCTCTAAAACATTCCAGTAGCCGTAGTACGAGTTCTTTCGATATCTGTCATGTCATTCGTATACGAGAAATATGCATGAAGCTATACGTTTCCTATACTATCCACTGGCGGCGCTGTACGCTTCTGTATACATACTTTTGTAAATACAGATAATATGGCAGCTATTAAATTTCTTTTGTCCACCTGCCTATAACCCATTCGTAGTGTAGTCGGTGGAACATGCTTTTTGATACGTTACAGAAATTTTGGCTTCTAGTATTTAGGTACAACTGCCTGCCTGTCGTCGACCCCTCTGAGGAGAAAACGCTTAGACACGAAACAAGTATTTACGGATCACACAAACATTTGTTTCGGTGCTGGAATTAAAGCCGCGGTCTCTCGCTTCGCAGCCCACTACACCTCAGATTTATTGGAACTATCAAATAACACCTATAAGTATAAGTTATAAGTATAGCAAACAAGCAAGTGGGTCACCTGATGGTAAGTGATCTCCATCACCCATGTCCGCCCACAATACCAGAAGAATCATGGTCGCGTTGCCGACCTTAAAGGAAAGGAATAATTAGGGATTGGGAAGAGGGGGGGGGGGGGGAAATGGGGTTCCGGATATCTCACTCTCCGTACGAAACATAGCAGCAAGCCACTACTTTACGTCGGTTTTCATCCATCATCTCAAACTCTGTCATCCATGGGTATATATTTCTCGTTTTCGAATGACGTGACAGCTATCGAAAAAAATCGCACAACGGCTATAGATTTTAAGACAATACTCGGTCACCAGTTGTAAGTAGCAATAGTTTATTCCGCATACTGTACTCTTACTGTATTTATGTAGAATCGCCATCTATTTCTCTTTTTTTCTCCCCCACCATGCAGTGGCAAGACGTGGCATCAATTGAGAAACTGCCAAATAAAGAGATACATGAGTAGATACATTTTTATTTAATGGCGTATACTTATAGTGACTCAGTTCCTAGCGTGTGTCGTTTACATATTCGGAAACATTATAATATACAATACTGCACAATTTAGCTTCCACAGTATTTATAGACTCGTTTATCGTCAGTTTTCTGGCACAATTGGGAAGTTTGATACAGAATTGTATACACTGCGCCATAAAAGAAGTACTTATTTTGTAGAGACGGGCTGCATGCGCCAAAAGATTGTGCTTATATCTAATATTTATGCTATATGCATCACTATTTTTACAAAAGATTCTTTGTTATTTCAACATACATTGGATTTTCGTATATTATTGCAATACAATAATTATTTTGACTGACTGCCTCGCAATTGTATTGTGTACGCGGTACGACTGCTGAACTGAGGTCTCTGGTTCGATCCTCGAGTAGGTTAAAGTGATACTGGGTTTTTCTATCACGAAATGCTATCAGCCCGGAGTGTAGAATGTGCCCGGTATGGCGATGGCTCACCCCCTATCACATCATGGGACGGAAATACTCGGCGAAATGTGGGTGTACTAGTTACTTCTGCCTACCCCCTCGGGGATAACAGGCGTGAGTACGTACAATAGTTATAATGTTTATCTACTTGAATCTTTCTTTAAGTGTTTATTAAAAACAAAACGGCCCGAGAATCGACCCCTGTGGTACGCCCATAACAACTAGGTATCCCACAGATCTTACACCGTTGCCATCACCTGCTGAATTCTATTAGCCCTATATATGTATATAGCTATAGTGTATATCCGGTTCTCCCGAGGGGCTTGCGACATGACTCAATGGTTGATTGGGGCGGGTATAGGGGTACATCCTTGTATTTCTGCGCCTGCATCGGTCATCCGCCTGTCCTGTCGCAGGCCCCTCGATTTGTTTCTCTCCTCTCCAAAGAGGAGAGAAGCATTTATACAGACCGGCATGACTCTGGTGACCACCGATAAACTCATTATTTGTTGGTAGTCGCTGGTTTTTTGGATAGCACTACGCTTACCATCAGGTGCAGTGCAGTCACTTTGCCGTGATCGAATAAAAAAATATAAGAAGTCAGAAGCCTTGTTCTTGATACCGTAGTGATACAATTTTCTGACAAGAGTATCATCGTGTACACAATCATAGGCTTTCCAAAAATACCTAAAGGACCTTGGGATTCCTCCCAAACCGCGAATATTAAATAAATTAACTCCTGCGTATAGTAGAACAACCCTTTGGAAACCCGAAGTGTTTCCTGTAAATATATTGTGTTTGACCAACTGGCTATACATTAGCTTTTTGAATATTTTACTAAGACAACGAAGTACGGAACTAGATCGAAATTTGGAAGGGAAGTTATCGATTAAAATATAAAATGGTGTTACAACGCTTTTATCCCATAACTTAAGTTAATCCCGTCACAAACTGTGCGCAACGGCTATTCTTATAGTGCCCACAAATCATACTAACATGAGTAATACTTGCCGCGAAAGAATATTAAATAACATGTATTCTATGTATACGAGAAATTTAGAAGTAAAAAATAAAATGAAATGAAATTACTAGACGCCTAATCGTGTTAGTACGGGAATTGTGCTCATTAATTTAAATTGTAACTTGAGACAACGTTCGAGGTTCTATTCATTATAGTATGATTTTAATATAATTTTTAATAATTATTCCCTTGGTATTAGTTTTTTTTTTTTCATAATATTATAACATGATGTTCGTCTGTGTGATGTCTAGAGCGGCAATTTATAAAATCTAATTTCTCTTTCTTTTTTTTATAGTCGAAGCCGGCAAACGAACAAATGGGTGACCTGATGGTATGTGATCTGCACGGCACATGAACATACACAATACCAGTGGGCCTCCGGATATCTCTCTTACCGTACGAAACGCAACAGTAAAATGCTATTTCACGTCGCCTTTCTGTGAGATAATGATAACAAGCAGGTCGAGTCGGCCCAATTAAGTTGTAGATAAAACTGTCAAATAAAATAATAAGTGGTTTGTTGAGTGTTCTGTAGCTTCAAAAGTTTGGAAACCGCTGGTTTAGAGATCTGTTTTAGCGACATGTCCGTGAGAAATCTTAGCGTTAAGTTTTTTCAAAATGCTTTTTGTTTGCTCTGTACATTATTGATTCTTTTATTTGGATTGTATGGTACACATTTCCGGGTTTTTGTCAAGCAGAGTTTTATTAGTTGAACGTAAGCGACGTAGTAAAAAAAATCATATCTGTCGAATTAAGAACCTCTTCCTGCATCCATTGTTAGTCAAAAAACGAGGAAATTACTGAAATAGTATGCTTCTATTGGGTATATGAGGGTGCGTTTTTAGTAAGAGCGAGCAACCGGGCAAGTAGGTCACCTGGTGGTAAGTGATCACTGCCGTCCACGGACACCTACACTAGAACTAACGTCGGTTGTTGGCATTCCGATGCTGATGGTGATTTTTTTTTATCATTGAGCATCTTGGGGCATTCGACGATGGGTATCAATCTGCTAACAAATTAATGGACATGATGGTCAAATATTTAACGCGTTCTTATATCACATCACTAGCGAAACTCACAAAATGTGAAGTAAAAATAATGCAATTTTCCGACAATACACTGCACCAAGATACGAGAAAATGGGAGTTCGTAAAAATATTGCAGAGGAAATCGATCTCTCGCCTTTCACATTTGGCTGTCCGTACGTGGCAACTACCACGTGACTAGACTACCTCCTATCTTATTTTCGATTTACTCTGCATGTGAAAATTTCTAAGAATTTCGACCGCTGCGGTTGCATTAGGATATTTCTTTGTTAGACGGTATAACATGAAATAAATAATACATATCTTTTTAGCACAGGCCGTAAAACAAGCAACCTCTACCTGATGGTAAGTGATCTTTATTGCTCGCGGAACATCTTTTTTTTATTTTTTTAAATGACGAGACGAGTAAGGCTCGCCTGATGATAAGCGCCATACCTGCCCATGAACAGAAGCAACACCACACAGAATTTTGAATTACAAAGCACTACATGGCACTGAACTCGCTCGTCACCCCGAGACACAAGATGTTAAGTTTCATAATGCCCAGTAATTTGACTGGCTGTCTTGTCCTTCAAACCGAAACACAATAGTGCTTACACATTGTTGCTTGGCGGCAGAAATAGACAAAGCGGTGGCGACAAAATTTTTAATACCAGAAATATCATGGATGCGTTACTGACCTTAAACGAATGGATTGGGAAACTGGAGGAGGGATTTAAACCTCCGGATATCTCACTTACTGTTTAGCTTCTCCTTCACATCGGAGTTCATTAAAATAGTCAACAACTCAGTCGACCCGATCCATTAATGCAAGAAAGTAAAAGGTATTAGAACAACTCAACCCGAAGCCTTTTAGCTTCTAAATATTCCGAAATTATATAATGGGCTTTGTTACACAAACTTAATAATTACCTTGAAGTTGTGAATATTTTATTGTTTAATATAAAAACTTTATTATAAAAACGTATGCAAAGACCCATAAAAGAATTGCTAATTTTTTTGAGTCTTGTTTTATGACCTACAAGATTATTTTGATTGCGCGTGTTTAAGCCATGCACGTCATTTAACTCTGAATACCTATGTACACGTTCTATGTCCTTTTGAAACAACTTCTTTTTTACTACGTGGTAGGTCCCTCGTTTGCGAGAAGCCGTCAGGGTTTATACCATCGCATTATCTATTCCTGCCGGCTAGCAGCAGTGTGTAAATGGTGTTTCGATGTGAAGGATATTGAAGTTAGTGAAAATACTGGGCATTTTGGGACTTAAAATCTTGTGATTCGGGGTGACGAGCTCCAGTATCGTGCAATTCTGTGTCTTTGAAAATTCTCTGTGGTATTGTTCATGTTTACGGGCAGGCGTTGTGTTCACCATCAGCCGAGCAATCTGCTCGTTTCGTTATTGAAGCTAATAAAAAAAATCTATATGATACAATATCCGTAGCTGGATCAATAGCATAAATCAACCTTTAGTCACACATGATAGTAACCAGTATACGGAGACCCTTATAAAGCTTTAACAAAACATGGTACAATGTATTCTGTGGAGAGCAAGCAACTCTTTGTTCGGGGACCGACGTGTGAGTAGTCGATACAACCTGGCGGCGTTTGTTAAATATGCTATCGTTTGATAAATATTCCCTTTTACCGAGAAATATGTTTGAACATTATGTTACTGGCGTGAGCGGTGGTTTCGCAATTTTTGTATGCCTTACGAAATCAAAACAATTTAGTCTATGTTAAACAAGGTGTTGTTTTACAAGATGGTAGGTGCCTCGTATGCGAGTGGCCGTCTGGGTTGGTACCACCGCTTTGTCTATTTCTGCCGCCAAGCTACTGTGTGTAAGCATCGTTGTGTTTCGGTTTGAAGGACGTTGAAGCCAGTGAAATTACTGGGCATTATGAGATTTAATATCTTATGTCTCAGGGTGACGAGCGCAGTTCAGTGCCATGCAGTGCTTTGTAATTCAAAGTTCTGTATGGTGTTGCTTCTGTTTATGGGCAGGCGTGGCACTTACCATCAGGCGAGCGCCTTGCTCGTCTCGTCATTCAATCAAATAAAAAAATTAAAAAAAATAAACCGGAGCCGATTAAGACGAGAAGCGGAGGCATAAAATGACCCAATTGAAAAACAATGTATTCAACTATATACGTACAATGCATTTGCACGGCGTGGCTGTGACACGTGACCACTCGGTAAAACGCCGTGTTATAGCGGAAAACATAACGTGATGGTATTTGTCAATATTCACCTCACTGACGCAATTAAACTCCATTTTAAATGAAGGGGCAAACTAGCAAGTAGGTCACCTGATTGTAAGTGATTGTTAACAAATGTTAATAACCAACAAGTAGGGTAGAAATTCGACGTAACGGACGTCGATAGGTGCAGTTATAGTAGTGACAGCCTCCGTGGCGTAGTGGGCGAGAAGCCGGCTGCCAAGCGAGACGCTGTGAGTTCGATTCCCGCACCGAGACAATTTTTTGTGATCCCCAAATTTTTGTTCCAGGTCTGGATGTTGTGGGACCGCATGTTCCGAGTAGTTACTGACCCTACCCTACCCATGATACAGGTTAACCTAGTGTGGGGTTAGGACTATGTGTTCTGTTGGGTGTATTTGTTTATATGCATTTAATTGTCATTTAAATGTCTTGAGCGGCAGAGCCACGCTGTAGACAGTTTTGTCTACAGCATGAATGGGCTGGCTCGACCGGGTCGTTACCACTGTCTTACAGAGAACCGACGTAAAGTAGCGATTTACTGCTGCGTTTCGTACGGTGAGTAAGATATCCGGAAGCCCAAATCCCCTCTCCCTCCCAATCCTTAATTATCCCTTTTCTGTAAAGTCGGCAACGCGCCCATGATTCTTCTGGTGGTGGGCGTACATGGGCGGTGGAGATCACTTACCATCAGGTGACCCACTTGGCCGTTTGCCTGCCTATGCTATAAAAAAATCTGTCTCATCTCTGCGTCACTTCAATGAAAACGCAGTCTTATATAACAATAAAACCACAATGGAAAATCTGCAACGTGTTTATGTAATATCTCTGAACCAGTTTCATTGAAATAGTGTGCGCTGAAGAACAAACCATTTCGAAAAGTTGTATGTATAAAATTTTATTTATTATTTTAGTGTTTTATCTTATTAGTTATAATATTATTCTATCATGAATGTTTACTACTACTTATGCAGAAAGTTAATCCTTTTTTTAAATAAACATTGTTTCAATGGTTCTTAAATAACATCTGTATTTAGCTTAACAAATACAAAATTCACCTCGCGGTCGTACCACGAAAAATGTAGACATATACGAAGTCTGCACATTCCCCGCTGTGTCCCCGCGGTATCCTAATGGCCCTTATTAGTCGCCTCTTACTATAGGCAGGGAATACACTAGTGGGATACAGTGATCGGATGGCGTGGGTCAGTCTTCAACCGATGCCTCCTTCTTGTTTGGCTGCGGGCGGTGTCGGATTGTTCTCGATTTCGTTCTGCGCACTCTTTTTACGACTTGACACGTTCGCAGAAGGAGGCCATCACACGCCACGATCTCCCTCCATCGACATTGACAGATATCAATTGCAGAAATAGGTGTCTCGACTGTTCTGAGAGCGCTGCGTTTTTCATCCCAATTTATGGGCAGGCGTGGCGCTTACCTGATGGTGGAGCGCCTTGCTCGTCTCGTCATTCAATCAAATAAAAATAAAATGTCAAAAGAAACCACTACCACCCTATCCTGAGCTACCATAAAAGACAAGAACTCTAATAACATAACATTCTTTTGGACACTCGTGTAAATAAGCAAAAAGCACTATTATATAAATTTACATCTGTTGCTGATATCTGTACAATGTTACCGTTACAGATAACTGGTGGATAGTAAAAATTAACATCTCTGCGATTAATATCGATAATGCAAAATTTATTATAGGGACCTAACTAAATTAGGTTATTACTTATAATAATTGGCAGCAATTTTCTTCCCCTGCGCTATATAGGTAATATTTATTTTTTTAAATACTAATTTAAACAAATTTCTATACGGCTGCCTCAATATAACAGGTGTATGTTTACTCCAAGTTTTTCTTCTTCTTCCACCTGCCCTTATTCCACTCGCAGTGGGGCCAGCGTAGCATACTTTTGAACACGTTATAGAATAACTTGGTTTGAAATTTTTACGACCGGCTGCCGCCTGCCAGACTTCAATTCCTCTGGAGAGTTGACTATCTGAATTACTATATTTATTTAATTGAATGACGAGACGATGGTAAGCGCCACGCCTGCCCATAAACAGAAGCAACCCCATACAGATCTTTGAATTATAAAGCACTGCATAGCACTGAACTGCGCTCGTCGCCCTGAGACATAAGATGATAAGTCTCATAATGCCCAGTAATTTCACTGGCTTCAGTGTCCTTCAAACCGAAACACAACAATGCTTACACACTGTTGCTTGGCGGCAGTAATAGACAATGCGGTGGTACGAACCCAGACGGCCTCTCGCAAACGAGGGACCTACCACCTTGTGAAACTATGTACTATTTTAATAATAGATAAACGTATACTATTCACAAACATGTATATACACTCCTTTGCAAAAAAAACGGGCGGGTTTGATTTTTTAACATTATTGGTAATAATTTAGTTCTTCAGAGGTTTTAATAGCCAAACTATGTTACTGGCACTTAAGGGGTTATATACAGTTAGAATTTTCAGAAAATCAATTTTCTTTTTAATTTCTTTTCTTAATGAACATATATTTAAGAATACACACAGAAAATTTCATATCGTTCCGGTGAATATTTTCGAAGTTACACGCAAATTTGAAAAGGCGTTTCAAAGTGCTTGAAAGCTTACCAAAGCTTCAAAGCCCTTACCTGTCCCTTTACACTGTCCCTTTTATGCACCTGCCTATTGTAAATCTTCTCTTCTAATGTATTTAGATGCGTAAAGCAACAATGTGTTATTGTTTGTTTTATACCTGAAAGGTAAATTTCTATTTTTCTCTCCCCAAACTGGAAAATATTTAGTGCTATTCACACTTTAAACGCGTTTTTCTCAAAATGGTGTTTTCAAAGACGGTGACCAACATTACTCGAAAACGGCTAAACCGATTAGTCTCAAATTTTAACACGAGCTTCTTAAATATATTTTTTAGTAATTAATCGAAGATTTTTTCTCACCGATAAATACATTTTTTTTTATAAGCAATTTAAGGTCGAAATTTTGGTCAAAAATCGTTTTTTTTTTTTGAGAAGCCACCATTTTGCCAAAAAAAAATATTTTGCTTATTCCTTCGATTAATTACTAGATTTAACATTACTTTAACGAAATCCGTTTGGTTTATTAATTTCAAAAGATCCAGTTCAGAGATATAGTGGTCACCGCAAAACGTCTTTTTTGAGAGGAACTCCTGGAGATCGGCTGTAGCTCCTTTCCAAATAAATATTTTTATTAATACTAAATCCTAAAATACAGTTAAAAGATACCATAATATGTGTACAAATTTTTAGATCAATAAGTTTAAAAGTTTTCTCAGAAAAAAATCTGGAAAATTCACTTTTTTTCGGCCTTCTAACTGTATATAACCCCTTAATAAAGAGTCTGGGTATGAAAAAAAGTTCATTCCAAATTCAAAACTTTTGTTTTTTAAATTATTAATCCCATTTTTCATTTTGTGACACTTTTCGCGGGTTTGCGGTTAAAAGGTTATCAAGCAACTAAAAGTAACTTTTCGTTATTTTTAGTACAACAATTTATGTTTATCGCATAATTCTGCCTTATTGTGACTTAAAACAGATATCTTTGTGTCTATCGTAATGGCAGAAAAAGCAATGAGAGCTAGTAAAATTATAGCGCTGCTGGAAGAGGGGTGTAGCCAATGTTACGTCTCACAGCGGTTAAACGTGAGTCGTTCAACCGTACAAAGAACCTGGACTCGATACCAAGAGACAGGTTCCGTTCAGAGAAGGCAAGGTTCTGGGAGAAAACGTTGCACACAGCCGCGAGACGATCGCTTTTTAGTGACTCAGGCGCTGAGGAACCGCAAATGCAGTTACATAGACCTCAAAAGAAACCTTGAAGAGGTACGAGGAGCACAAGTTAGCCTATGGACTGTGAGGAGAAGACTTTTAGCTGCTGATATACGTAGTCGACGACCAGCGCGGGCCCCCAAGCTACTCCGTGAGCACCGGATTGCGCGGTTGAGGTTCGCTAGAAATTGCCTATCTTGGACACCAGGTAACTGGAGTAGCGTACTCTTCTCCGATGAGGCTCGAATTTGTCTGCATGGTGAGGACCGACGTCGGCGAGTGTTACGAAGACCAGGGGAACGCTATGCCGATGTGTGTTTTGAAGAAATCACCCCTTATGGTGGAGGGTCCGTTATGTTTTGGGCGGGCGTAACTTCCAACTATCGTACCGAGATAGTATTCATAGAAAATGGCTCACTAAATGCGCATAGGTACATAACAGAAATCCTTTCTCAAAATGCACAACCCGCACTGACTGTAATTGGTGAAGATGCCATTTACATGGACGATAATGCTCGGGCCCACCGTTCTGGCGACGTAGATGCTTATATGCAAGAGGTCGGTATTCGTCGTTTGGATTGGCCAGCGCGGAGCCCCGACCTTAACCCCATTGAGCACGTTTGGGACCTCCTAAAAAGGCGAGTACGATCTGTCCAACCACCTCCACAAAACATCAGAGAGCTTAAACGTGTAATCTCGACTGAGTGGGAACACATTCCACAGGACACCATCAAAAGCCTGGTGGGAAGCATGCCAAGACGATTACATGCCGTAATCGCTGCAAGAGGAGGTCATACTCGTTATTAATTTTTATTTTTTAATGTCTCTTTTATTAAAATACCATAAAAATACTCGTAGTCTTAATTTCATTATACCCATAAAAATGTCCATTTTAACACGGCTCTCTGTTTACATTGACTAAAACACCGATACCAGGATAAAAGTGTTAAAAAACTAGATTCTCATTGATAATAAGAAATTTCTAGTCATCCAAGCTAATGACATACTAAAAATATAATAATATTTACCCATAGAAAAGCTAAGGTAAAGTGTGTGTGTAAGGTGCCCGTTTTTTTTGCAAAGGAGTTTATATATGGTCATTATCATCAATTATGTATCTATAAAAATAAAAAACTATAACTTCACCAAATGACTAAAAATATAACGCAATAGTCACAAAAATAAACTTATACGAAAATGTTTCTAGTTTTTGTACGTTGAAAATCAAATATAGAGCAATACAAAGAGAAAGAATTATGTTTTTCTCAGCCCGTGTCACCCTGTCCACATTTCGCGCTGGAACGAATTTTTATTTGTTGCGGTCGCCTGTCCTTTCATCCTTGCCACTTGTGTTACAAATTAATATTATATTATTATTTAGGCGGAGTGGCTCGCCTATCTGGGAGTTTATTTGTATCGGTTAAGGAGAATTCTTATTAGGCTGCCAATCCTACTAATATTATAAACGCGAATGTTTGTAAGTATGGATGGATGGATGTTTGTTACTCTTTCATGTAAAAACTACTGAATGGATTTTAAGGTAACTTTACAATAATATAGCTTATACATCGGAATAGGACATAGGCTACTTTTTATCCCGGAAAAAGCAGATTACGCGGGCGGAGCCGCGAGCAAAAGCTAGTATACTATATTTGTTTTTTTAGGGCAAGAGAAACTACAGATATGGACTCAAATGGTGTAATGTTTATTATACCCGAAAACAAAAAGAGCAGGAATTATTTAATTGAACGTGGTTTTTGTTCCTTTGTTTCCTCTGTTTTATTTTTCTAATTAATGCAGTGAAATGATCTGTGGCGATTTACTGCGTGTAGCAGGTTTTCCATGAATATTTTTAATTTCGGCTCTGGATTAATGATAGCCTTTCTTGCCGTGAATTAGCTGATCTTTGGTCCGTTTCTGGGTTTTAAGACCAGTAATATTTTAATTAATGCAGTGAAATGATCTGAGGCGATTTACTGTGTGTAGCAGGTTTTCCGCGAATATTTTTAATTTCGGTTCTGGATTAATTTAGCCTGTTTTTGCCGAGAACTGGCTGGTCTTGGGTCCGTTTTTTGGTTTTAAGACCAGTAATATTTTGTGAGTTGTCCAACGATGACTTTGCCTTCATTCCGCAACCTGGATCAAGATTGTAAAACTGTATGTTATTGATAAAAATATCTTTATTATATCTGTATTTATATTTTTATATGTAATTGGATTGTATTGTATTTTTAAAAAATGTAATATTACTATGCTGTCGTATTGGGTATAAACCTGTAATTGATAGATGTATGGATGTTTAAATAAATAAATCTTGTAAGTTTTAAATCATGCTGATTGTACTTTCCCCCATAAAGCTCGATATCTTACGCTCGCGAAATTTCGTCATGCTGGGAGATGAACCCTCGCCCTCCGTAAGAATGCAATATATATTCATTAGTTGCCAAAAGCCCCGAGTATTGATCTCCCCGCGAACCAGATCATTAAGAGAAACGCAAAGCTATTGGGTTGTAATCTATTACGCGCTTGCGAACTAAATCTTACGTTTCAATAAGTAGTGTAAAATAAAGTTGCTATTTGCGTCTGTTTGTTCACTTATTTCTCCTAAACTATGCAACAGATTTAGCTGGTGGGAGAATACTTGTATTCGACCGGATAGCGACCACCGCACACCGGTGCTAAAACCTGCCATAGTGGCCCACCTTGTGTGGGTCGCGTTCCAAGGTCAGCCAGTGTATATCCGGTTCTCCCCAGGGGGCTTGCCCCCTGGTCCTAACCCTTTTCCCATCCCTTTTTCCTTCCCCTCCCCTTTGGCCCTTTGGCCGGCCGGCATGATCTTGCCGACCTACGATGGACACATTGTTTATTGTTGGTCCACACTATTCTTGGATTGCGCTACACTTACCATCAGGTATAGCGTAGTCACTTTGCCGAGACAGAATAAAAAAATCGTTTTCACTATCATTTAGATAATGTATTCTGAAAAGTTTATATGTATATCACGCCATGACCCATGGGAACAAAACAGTAGGTAATATCGCTGTAGTGAACCCGCGAGAAAGCTGGTAAAATATGAAACGACCAATTGCAGTCTCATTGTTTTATAAATACTTTATCCATAGAAAAAAACCTATCGACGTTTGTTTTATAATTAAATTATGGACACAGTACTGCAGACAGAGTGAATTGGCATTGAAAATCTTACTCGCCGAGTGAATACTCATACGAAACGTAATAAGGAGCTGCTACCTCACGCTAGTTTTCTCTAACACAGTGAAACTACCACGCCCAAACCCGCCTATTCCTGCTGTAGACGAAACCGTGGCACTACCGCTTATTAGTTCATTCGAATGATATAGATAACAAGATTTTCGCTACTTTATAATTTCAAGT
Organism: Amorpha juglandis; assembly: GCA_949126905.1. Taxonomy (NCBI): domain Eukaryota; kingdom Metazoa; phylum Arthropoda; class Insecta; order Lepidoptera; family Sphingidae; genus Amorpha; species Amorpha juglandis. The sequence goes on along the minus strand of OX421374.1, from coordinate 12,887,724 downwards.
GGTCGGCTTTCGAACATGAGTGAAGCTAACTAACTTCACCAAAGTCTACCAATTAGATTGGGGACTGGCCCCCCCCGACCACGAAGGCTGAAAAGTCTTCGAAACGTCGGGATCAAAATTAATAAAAGACCGCGATAAAATCCGTTTAAATTAGTTTTATTTCAATGAGTAATATTCGCGTAAACGTAAGAAATCAATACCAACTGGTAATTATACAATTTATCATTTTAGACAGTGAGTTTATAAATAATAAGTACACGTCTGGGAGTCTTTATGATATCTCACATTATTATAGCAGTGTAATTTGTGTAGCACATTGTCTTCGTCATATTTGTTTTAAACACTCGATTAATATGTTTGCTTCTTTAATTTATTATAAGTGTATCATAATTATTTTAATGATGTGTCATTCTAGAGTCTTCTTATCGGATCCAAATAATAGGATTTGTTTGTATGCGTATATTTTATTTTGATCCTTATTTGGGTTCCGCAGCTAGATGGCTACGGAACGGAACTCTTATAACTTCGTCATGTACGTCTGTCCGTCCGTATGTTTCGACTATTTTAGTCGGACACTTTTACCACTGTTTGAATGAAATTTGTATGGTAGGCAATACACCTTGAACCGCTACACTAGTGAAATTATGAAAAATACTCTTGGGGTGGCTCTCTGTAGGCATATGCATTATGCGGTACCATTGGTGAGATCTTAAAACATTATATAGAGATTACTTTATTGTATAACTCTTATATACGCTTGAAAGACGAAATAAGCAGTACATTTGCGACATAGGGCCGATCATTTCTAAGTATTTCTATATAGAACCGAATTTGCATTATTTTATACACAAATGAAAATAATACGATTTTTTGTTTTTTAAAACACACTTAAAATTAATCCAAAAATGAGCCCGCAATTATGATTTAAAATATATAAGCAAAGGTGGGCATGTGGTGGGGATATCTTACTATCTCGCTCACACGCGTGCACCGTAATGACCATTTTGCATGGTGACGTCAAAGTTTGCGTCGTCTGTCATTTGACGATTACTATTTCCATAGATTTTAATGACTTCTGATTTAATTTTAGATGATTTTTTAAAGTTCAATCGTCGATAGGTTTTAGGCAATGTGTCATTGGTTTAAATAATAAAAAAAAATATCTTATTTTAAACAAAGCGAACGTTTCGCTATCACCTTACTCCCATCATACGCCGCCGTCTCCTCTCTCCGTCGCATACCTCAAAACGTACCTTAAGTATGTCTTTGTCCAAGCCACATCTGACCGCTCCCACCCTTGTTTATATTACGAGACACGTGGTATAAATAGCTTTAGGAGCAGCTGAGTAAAGCATTCGGATATGTCCAGTTGTTTGTTGTACGTTCTGTGTATCCAGTAGCTAGTAGGTAGTCGTAAAAGCCAACATTGAATCGGTATCTAAGCGTCACACAATAATAATAGGATTATTTTATTTATACGTGGGTTTTATAGCATAGTCCGGCAAACGAGCAAGTGGTAACTTGATGGTAAGTGATTTCGGCCACGGCCACAATACCAGAAGAATGGGCGCGTTGCTGAGGTTAAAAGAAAGGGATAATTAAGGGAATGTAAAGGGGTTTTGGGCCGCCGGATATTTTAAATGTACGAAACGCAGCAGCAAGCCGTTAGTTTACGGTTTTGTGTGAGACAATGGTAATGACCCAATCGAGCCAGCCTATTCATGTTGTAGACAAAATAGTCTACAACCACTCTTTACCACTCAAAAAATGTTAAGATCGGTAATGTTTTTGTATATAAGTATTTGTATATAAGTACAACTGAATGAGTAATTAATTTTACTTATTTGATTTCATAACCAGTTCGGTATTAATAAAATTACGGCACATAATATCATTTGTTATATTGTTTAAAGTATTATAAATTCATCACACTAGAGCTCTCATTAGAGATGAAAATTTTATTTACCCCATATTTAATATCGAAATGTTTGGATTGCGGTCACCAGCCAGCTGCGTCGTCAAAAATCGATTTACATAGGAGTAAGCTATTCGAGCTAGTGTGTGAGCTCGATTATCGTCTTATTTGGCACTTGTTTGCATTCACCACATGTGAAATTCACATTTGCTGCCATTGGAATAACTAATCCTCACTTATATAATGAACGTGATGTCGGTTAAAAACCACGAAGGATGAAAAGCTTTCGAAACGTCGGGACCAAAATTTAAACCGACAATAAGAAACCGCCACAAAATCTGTTTAAATTAGATCTATTTCAGGTTATTCCTGCAGTGTATAGTTGTTGGTGGTAGTAGTGCCGACATTGACAAGCATGGTAGACTTGATAGTGGCAGTAGATAAGAATAAGGGCCGGCGCTCATTGACGGCATGGCACGGCAGGTCATGCTGCGGCATCCCGCGGCGTCCCGTGGCATGCCGTGGCATCCTGCTGAATGCCCAGCCACTCTCTCTCTCTCGCGCACCGCGGCAATCCGTGGAATGAAACGGCATGACACGTCTGGCCGGAGCATCCCGCGGCGCGTCGCGTCATGCCACAGCATCCCGCGGCACGTCGCGGCACTGTGGTATTGAAATAAAGTAACGTGAATTCTAAACTCGTGGCAATAAGATTCAAAATAACTTGATTAGTAATAAAATCCTTTGCCATGCCATGCCGTGCCATGCCGTCTATGAGCGCCGGCCATAAGGATGACATCTACGACAGTTGGCACCTTATAAATACGCTCGCCACTACGGAGAGCGCAATTGACAACATTTCATTTTTTCAACATACCTCTATTAGTAGATTAAATTAAATTAGATCCAAATTAAAGAAACCCAATTCTTTCCTTTTTTCCGAAATCGACTGTTTTCATTCATGAATTCTCTTTTGAATTGTCATCATCATCATCATCATCATCATCTCAGCTTATTGCCGTCCACTGTTGGACGTAAGCCTCCCCAAGTAAGCGCCAACCATCCCGGTCTTGGGCAACCCGCATCCATCCGTTACCTGCCATCTTTTTCAAGTCGTCGGTCCACCGTGTAGCCGGGCGCCCTACACTACGTTTGCCTAGGCGTGGTCTCCACTCTAGCACCTGTCTGCTCCACCGACCATCTGTTCGTCTGCAGACATGACCGGCCCATTTCCACTTCAGCGTGCTAATTATGCAAGCAATATCGATGACTTTGGTTCTCTGGCGGATAACATCATTTCGGATCCTATCCACCAGAGAAATTCCAAGCATTGCTCGCTCCATAGCACGCTGAGCGACTTTGAACTTATGGACCAGTCCGCTAGTCAGTGTCCACGTTTCAGCTCCGTAGGTCATTACAGGTAGGACGCACTGGTTAAAAACTCTCGTTTTTAAACACTGGGGGATCGACGACTCGAAAATATTACGTAGCTTCCCGAATGCCGCCCAGCCCAACCGAATTCTTCTGTCCGCCTCCTTCTCGAAGTTGTGTCTGCCTAGTTGTATTATTTGGCCAAGGTAAACATAATCTTGCACAACTTCGAGAGTGGCATCACCCACGACTACAGGTCTCGGGAAGACGTGACGGTTAAACATAACTTTGTTGTGTTTTGGTGAGACAGAAAATTGACGATACTGAAGCCAGTCAGGGCCAATTACAGGGCATTATGAAACTTAACATATCTCGGAATGATGAGCACAGAGCAGTGCTATGCAGTGTTTTATAATTCAAAGTTCTAAGTGATGTTATTATTTATGGGCTGGAGTGACACTTACCCGCAGGCGAGCGAACTGTACGTCTTATCATTGAGGTGTATAAAAAACACAAAAAAAATGTGTGTGCCATTCACACATGGCAGAAGTGAAACTTCAGAATTATTAGAATAAATTAACGAACCAACGAATTTCAATACGCAAATGCAAAAAAATAAATAGGCGAATAATCCACCACGTTGTTTATGACACATTTTCCGAAGGCTTCGTTGCACGCAGGCACAAAGACACGTGATAGCATACTTGTAATCTATCTCATTCTCTCACAGGCTAAATCCTATTTATGAAAATGTTTGTCTTTGTCGTGACGCATTTTCGTTTCACGAGTTTCAAATCACATCTATTCTAAAGAAGTTTCACTTCAAAAATATACGATAACTTAAGTGTTTTTCTATCTTTGTTTCAGAATTCCTCTGCCTCAAGAATGTCCACGTCATTGTTCCTGAATCAGTTGAACAAGGAACCAAGGTGGAGATGAAATGTCTCTATGATCTTGAGAATGATGTCTTATACCAAGTCAAGTGGTACCGGGGCGACCGAGAATTCTGCCGGTACGCCCCTCGGGACGTACCGCCCCTCAAGATATTTCCCATCCCGGGCATCGAAGTTGATGTGAGTAACAGTTAGTAATTAAAGTTAGATCCCTAATGTTTCAACGGTATTTTTCGTGTACGTTTTGATATTCGAACAGGTACGTGACAAGTTAATCGTCTTGTGTGTCTAATGCGAGTATTTTCGATAGCCACGCCTGCCCATAAACAGAAACAACACCACGGAATACCTTTTTTTTCATGGGGTAAATCCTCTTGGGTTCCTTTAGGTAATAATAGGGTGGCGTCTATTACCTAATTGTGAGGATGGACAATTATAGACAAGTGTTGAGTACCATGGTTTAATTGCGACTCCGTATACAGAACTAATTCACGCGGGCGCAGCCGCTACTTTAATATCTAGGAATCTTACTTACTAAGCATATATTACATTCGTCCCTCACGCATACATCGCGCAAACGTAATACATGAAACCATGCTTTACATGTGTCCCTACAGTTCCCGCCCACCTTAAGAGAAACGCATTTCATGGCCATGGTCATTGGCCTGCGTTCATCACCCTGAGGCATAAGATGTTAAGTCTCATAATGCCCAGAAATTTTACTATGTTCAATTCCTTCAAACCGAAACACAACAGTAGTTACACACTGCAACTTGACAACAAAAATACGACAGAGAGATATGAGGGAATTGCCTACCTGACTTTGTAATTTTTCATATAATTTCAATGTCGTAGCATTGTAGGCACAAAAAAAACTAAACCTGAGTAATTATTCCAATCTTCATTATTATTACGGCATAACCGTCTAATTTCGATCATTAATGGAATATATTAGAACTATTGATTTTATCTCTGTATTTGAACACGCAATTGTAATAAAGGTTACAAATGACATTGCGTGCTGTAATAACTTAAATATATCAAAATTAGTCACAACTGAGTTTTTAGTGTACCTACTCATAATAAAAAATAATAAGTAAGTAAAAATAAATCACTCAGATTATGTTATTTATGTAATTCTTACACGATTCTGAAATAAGGGTGACTAAGAATTACCTGCACATAATATTATTTGTATAATTAGAAAATACAACTATGTAAAATATACTTAGGCACTGATAAAATTAGAGGCCACATAACCCTAATTTATGCTATGATAAATCACTCGCAAATTGCTATATACAAGTTCGAATAAAATGTAGTAGAGTCATTAAACTCTTTTGTCCAGACAATAATGTCATCGAAATGCGTCGAGACATCGAAGGCGTCACGGCAGGTCTTCTACGAAACATCTTTTAATATGTGTCCGAAAGGTTATACCAGAATCAATATTTAATTATTATATTCGATTTTGTATCTCTACGAATCTTTTTATTTTTATCCTGGCTCGGCAAAGTGACTACGCTTCACTAGATGGTAAGTGTAGCGCAATCCGAGAATAGTGTCGACTTTTTTGTCTTTTCTACGTGGTCTTTTCTATCTCCTAGCAAAGCTATGTCATCTGACATCAAAGATAAGGGTTTTAAATAATGAGTGTGATCATGATAAATTTGATATGGCAGTCACTAAAGGTTGTTATAAGAAAAGTTTTTAATTATTTACTTATTTTTGTACTTCATCTGGCTTGAGAGAAACACATTTGATATATTTTAGAATGGTTTTTACGAAATAACAGGCACCTTACTTATACTTGATATCGATTACCTACTAAACTACGGCGAGCCGTTATCGAGTTTACGAGATTTAACCGAAATGTAATCGGCTCCGATCATCCCATTTTTTATATTTCCTATGTGCTTCTCCTATCATTATGAGAGAGAATTTGGGCGGAATCCACCACCGTTAACAGGGATTGATAAACATAATTTGCGGACTTGTATGTAACAGTGGCTTGTACTATAATGAAATAACAAAATGTGAACAAGAAATGTATTATTCCAGCACAAATGTCATGTTATATGGATATTAATGTATACGGGATCCAGTTTTCGGTAATGAAGCCCATGTTGCGGACGCGCGATAAAATTTAAGTGGCCCTCGTGGACGTGAAATGTAATGATATATACTTGTTCAGGACAACCGTTTTTCATAAGTAGACGCCTTTAATTATTATCAACTTGGGATGGGAGAGCATTGTTTGTTACAGTTTTATGACTGTAATAAAATGTTTTTGAATGTAACTAAGTATTTAACCTCGGCAAAACAGAGGACGTTACAAGTTTGAGCCCTTTGTCTGTCAGTGGATGTATGTGTGTATGTGTGGGTGTATCTATCTGTGGTATCGTAGCTTCTAAACAAATGGACCGATTTGAATGGAGAGTTTTTATTTGAGAGCTAGTTTAACTAAGATGGTTTTTAGTTATGTGTGAATAATATCTGTGCAACCAATAATATCTGTGCAACCATTTAAAAGTGACTGTTGTTTCTTTTGTTGGCTTTTAAACGGGTATATTATTATTCTGGCCAGTTAAAATTAATTTGTAAAAAGAATTAGGGTCATAATCTCAGGCCGGGTAATTAAAATTGGTGTTTGAATTTTCAGTTCGAAAATCACACATGATTTGCTTAGATGAGTTTGTGCCCAGTATGGTAATCGAGCCTGCAACTTTAGTTTCGGGAGTCTGTACCACTCAACGCTAAGCAGTATATATCCGTAACATATTATATACTGATTTTTTATGTTTACGCGAATATCAGTCATTGAAATAAAACTAATTTAAACTGATTTTTTCGCGGTTTTCTTTATCAATTTTAATGATATGATTATTGATTGATTAAGTCCTCAAGACACTGTGAGCTCTATTTGCGTAGATCGGACCACTAACAAAATTAAAAATTAAATAATATCAATAATTGTAAGCTGAAGATGGACACTGTAATATTAACTTTTCTGGACAACCTACACCTCAGTCCACTCCATGACCACGAAGGCTGAAAAGCTTTCGAAACGTCGGGATCAAAATGAATAAAAAAACCGCGATAAAATCCCTTTAAAATAGTTTTATTTCAATGAATATTACATACTATTTTTTGTCCCCAGCGAGATAAAAGTGACGCGGAACGCGTTACGATAGAAGCTGCAACGCAGACGGCAAACGGACGGTACACTTGCGAGGTATCTGCCGACTCGCCTTCCTTCCAAACGGCTCAAGTACACATGCATATGAACGTTGTGAGTAAGTGTCTTTTACATTACTAATTTAATATTTACTAGGGGTTAGGTCCTTCGTATGCCAGAGGCTGTCTGGGTCTGTCTGGGTTGGTATCACCGCTTCGTCTATTTCGCACGACGTCACGCACGAGCGTGTAACCACAATTGTTTTAATTTGAAGGACGTTGAAGCCAGTGAAATGACTGGGCATTGTAAGACTTAACATCTTATGTCTTGCGGTGATGAGCATATTTTGAGTGCCAAACAGTGCTTTATAGTTCAAATTCGTGTCAGAGGGCTTACCCCAGGGTAAGCCCTCTAACTCTACTAAACCGGGATAACGTCAAGCAGAAAGAAAGAAGACTTACAATGATTCCTATTCGCAGTTCTGCCTAAAGAGGGGCCATCGATGTTCGGGCTGAAGCACAGGTACCGGGCTGGGAATACGCTCAAAGTGGAATGCGTGAGCTATAACTCTCTACCACCAGCCAACTTGTCCTTCTTTATTAACAGCGAACCCGTAAGTTGTACTCCCACGTTTATTTTATAACTAAACTGATATTAAATAACGCCCACCACCAATCCTCGAACAATATGTTATGTGTGACTACACAAAGGAACTGATTCAGTTGCTTTTATATAGCAGAGCCCGCAATGAATGCCCGGCCATCCGGGATATATCCCGATCCCGGGATATATACTGACGTATACGTCAGTCACTCAAAATACTCTAGATTTATTTTATATACAATCAGTATGGATCGGCAAATGAGTAAGTGGATCACCTGTTTCTAAGACAACCTACACCTCAGTCTACCCCGTGACCACGAAGGCTGAAAAGTTTTCGAAACGTTGGAACCAAAATAAAAATAAAAAACCGCGATAAAATCTGTTTAAATTAATTTTATTTCAATGTGTAACATTCGCGTAAACGTAAGAAATCATTATACATTACAGTTTCAAGTAACACATTTTGCCAACAGGCTTTAAGTCAACACGTAACGCATCGGGTGGATGGTGCGTCGCCCCTCAGTCCGATGTCAGCATATAGCACGATACAGTTCAGAGTCCAGAAACATCATTTCATAGATGGAAAAATAAAGGTAAGATTAAATACTAACCCATGTGGAGTTATTAGACATCCATCGTGTGCGTCTCCTTGGGTGCCAGATTGGGGGACACTCCCGATTACAGGGGCGTCAGGAGAGGCGTAAAATCCTTTAAAAAAATATACCAAAAACCAAGCAGTGGCGCACCACGAGAGGATGTATGGCGGATGGAAAGTTCAGTTCCCAGTATGACTCCCGATGGAATACCGGCCAATAGGCACTCTTGGCGGGATACTTGTCGGCTTATCTAGGTATAGGCTGCTTTACTTAGGCGATACACCTTATTCCTCACAATCGGTGGGATATAATTAATTTTTAGGTAAATGTAAATAAATGTGAGAAATTGTTGCTTCGGAGTTGGTGTCAAAATCCAATCAGCCGCTGAGATTCCCGGTCCCGTTCTGGATTCTGAGTTTGAGTCCGAGCGGAGCAGCACATCTTTTCGACTGAAGAGTTGCTGGTTAGGTCTGCGAAGGGGATAAAATGAGCACATTGTGCTGGAGCAGGCCATTGCATGTGTCAGTGTTCTATGACTCGCGCGCAAAGGTGGAAAAAATTGACATCCACCAACGTATTACCATGGTGCAAAAAGGTATTACTGTCGCGTTGAAAGAATACATCAGTATAGATGCGTCGCATAATTAATCATATGGATATACAGTTTTAGATTTAGAGGGGTTGCTTTAGTATCCGGTTGCAAGCGAAATAGTGCGGGAGGGGTGGGAGGGGGTTGAGTGGGGGAGGTATAACCCCCCCTGAAAGGGGGGAGGTGCGGAAACCAATAGTTTAGGAGATGATATTTTTTAATTTCCAGGTTTCTGCTTACAATATTTTAGCACATATTGATATTTTCTATGTGGTCAGGTATGTGGTCACAGTTTACTTTATATTCAATGTTTAAAAAAATCTGTAACAAAAATTGCTTATGAAGCAAGTAATAACAACAAGGCGTAGTTGCCGGGGCTACTACTTTTTGGGTGGTTTAAAAAAAAAATAACCACGAAGGCGATGGCAGGGTCTGCTCGCTCGCTTCGCTCGCTCACTGACCCTGCCATCCCCTTCTAACCTAATTTGTCCGAGTCGGGGTGCTCCAAATCCCGAGCTCGCTTCGCTCGCTCACGCGTGCATAAGTCTCGGTTTGTGCGGTTCCTACTTCTGGATGGTTAAGAAAAAAATAATCACCACCAATATCAATAAGTTAAGCAGGTCGAATGGGAGATAATAAGATCACAATAAAAACACAGCCGGCACTCAACAACGATGAAAGTAGGTAGTTTTTTTTTTATTTTTTATTTATGGCTCTTGCAGTACTATGCATTTAGCCAGTGTCAAGTACAATTCATTCTCAAGTTATTTTTACAAGAACGATGAAACACGGGTGCGGTCGATTTCAAGGTCTTGTCGGAGTTTTGGTGTTAACTCCTTTCAGTACGATTCTTAATTCACTTATTTCAATGTTTCCATACGTAATGTTCATCACCGTCAATGTTTATTGAACAAATCCACACCACTTTTATACAACAAACACAACTCTAAACTAGTTTATGAAATAAATTAAAATAAGCGATGAACTGCACTGTCAGAATTCCCGCCAAAACTCCAAGTAGGTAGTTGTGAATAGGAAAATAATAATTATAGTAGTATTGTAAAGAAAAAAAAACGTTCTAGTAACGCGACCAGAACATATTAAGCATTTCGTTTTTATATAACTACTTGTCAGAAAGAGACAGAATTAGTCGTGTTCCACGTTCAATGACATTTGTCTCTTTCTAATTCAATATTAGTGTGTTTACAACTGTAATAACCTACAAAACTTTAAAAATTAATTTCACATAAACTATGCATTTCCGCATAATAAACTGCTATTTGTTAATACGGACTAGTGTCTAACGTTTACTATAAAAATTATCAGCAAAATCCTGCACCCGGATACTAAAGCCAACCCGATTTAGAAGCGTAGACTTAACTCTCTTGCAGAGAAAGTAAAAGAGGTTTTCCATGATAACACACGTACATAATGTGATGATGTTTAGAGGGAAAATTGCTATTATTTTCTAAACATCAACACCACTGCCTTGAATAGTTTTATAAATCCAATTTATTTTCTGCTTGGTCATCGCCTTCGTTTCACGGGATATTAAATATAGTTTTAGAACGGTGGGTAAACAAAGTCCAGGCTTGCTTGATGATGCTGTGAAGGTAGGACGACACTAGAAATATAGGCGAATATCAAAACTGCTGTATAGCAGTGTGACCTTTAATTCAAAGTCTCTATTTCCTAAATAATTGTAAGTTTTTCAAACGTAATTGTTATTATTAATAATACTCGTACTTATATATTACTTTTTGGAACACATGTTTTGGGTTATAATTATTGTTAATCAAATGTATCTCATATGTAAATTCATACAAGATTGTAACCTGTTTTGTGTTTAATAAATAAAATAAATTATAAACGTATGATATTTCTTCAAATTAAAGATGCTTAATTGATGAAAACCCTTGCTATGCCGAGCTAAAAACAAAATTAGCATCATTATTATTTAAAAAGTGATAGTTTGAATGTTTGTGAGTTTGTGAATTCGGATGTTTGTTAGTCAGTCGTGCGTTATGAGCTGAACAGGTTTGTATGAAGTTTGGCACGCAGGTGGAGACAATGACTTGAATAGGCTACAGGCTAGTTTTTATCCCGAAAAATGACGTTGAAGCAGAGGATCCGCGAGTAAGAACCAGTATTGTTATATTTACGAAATTAAAATAGTAAACAATTTAATGTGCTACGTGTCATTAAGAGGCTACAGCGAAAATAATCCGTAGTTTGGTGGGCGTGGCTTGCAGCCGCTCGCGGGGAGCTCCGAAGGCATCGCACGCGCTCGGGCGACGAGCCGCGCTCGTTTGTCGTCAGGCGAATCGACTCGTATTACAAAGCTGTACACTCTGTGCAAAGTGATATAAGTCTAAAAGCTTATTTTTTTCGGTCTAGTCGGTATTCCTGTACCTGATATAAAACGGAAAATAAAATTCGTTCGCAATGATATAAGGACCACCTTTGGACAATTTCGATAAAAAAATTGTGTATGCTGATATTACTTTAGGAATATTAAATTGAACTGAGGCCTTATTTTAAAGCAAATATGTTTAATTTGTTATATCACAATTTGTAACATAAGACACACTTACAATTAATTACGCCAGATTTGTTCGCAATAATACAATTAAAGCAAAGCAAAATGGTGATATTGAAGTTTTTTTTATCTTGACAACGTAAAGTGGCTTGGTATTAAGTACAGTCCAGTTCAAATATATTTGCGACCAACAAGATTAACTTTGTTACTCATCGGCATTATGTGGGCCCGAAGTTACTGGATATACAGTGGCTAGTCCTGAAGTGTGACATATCTGATTAGACCACTATGGTGAGTTTTTCGCCATGTGTACGGTTTTCGCAATTCAATCGATACCCAAATGTATCGGTTACCCTCTCACCAGTGACACCAGCAGTCCTGCCTGGGTTTATCTTAGACTAGTACTTACGAATGTTTCCACTTCACCGTATCTTAAATATCCTTTTTATAAAGACAATTGACTCTGTCAATAGCTTCCTCTAGTATACCAACACATCGTACCTTTGGTACGATTTAGCATGGGTGTTTGTGACCCACGTACTTTTGTGATTCTCTAAAACGTAAAAATATTACCTTAAGCGACATTACTGGAGTTTACCTGGCACGTTATGAACACGTACTCCCGTAGGCCATAAATTTGGTTTCCACCACATTTCTATCCGCCATTTTCAAGCCTCCCCAGATTCCCAGATCCCTACTACAGATTCACCGTTTACTCATAAGTCAAGTGGGCCCGATGGCATCCCTCCGATTGTGTTACAGACATGTGCTCCTGAGTTGGCACCGGTTTTAACGTGTCTTTTCCGGCACTCCTATGCATTAGGGGTAGTCCCGAAATCCTGGAAGGCCGGTTTAGTGCACCCGATCCTAAAAAAGGCAACCGCTAAGATCCGTCCAATTACAAGCTTATAACCATCGCCTCCTGGTTCTCTACGATAATGGAATTATCAACTGTCAGCTCCTGCTGTACCTAGAGGAGTACCGATTGATTAGCGACCGCCAGTACGTCTTTCGCCGGAGTCGCTCGCTGGTAATCTTCTAATTTACCTGCCATATAGATGGACAGAAGCAACTGAGACCAAGGGGGAGGCGCTTGCAGCCAATTGGGGCATAGCGAAGACCTTTTATCGGGTATGGCACAAAGCACTTCTTTAAAGCTACCTTCCTTTGGGCTTCCAGAGAAATTATGCAACTGGATCACTAACATTTAACTATCAGATAGAAGTTTTAAAAAAACTTGTGCCATTTAACACATGCATTTATCATTATACACATATTAACTACTATAACATATGGCTAATGATATAAATTTAGTTTCTTTTTATTATCTCATATTATTATTGTTACTATAAACAAAAATCATAATACATTTATGTTAATAGCAAGTAATCCCAATCCATCAAAGTTAAAACATCCTGAGAATAGAATAGAGTAAAAAAAAGTTGGCGAATTTTTAAAATAGCATCATATCATTAAATAGTTTTTTTCTCAAAATTCGGTTTTCAGACTTGTATCACTTTTCACTTACACTGTGACATTACGCTCATCATCTATGGATACTCATTTATGTTAAATGAGTCTATTGATGGAAGTGGCTTGGTTGAAGATATTATGAGATCTAACAAGTGAAAATAATATAATATATGCGTACATCCTATAACTATTTGCATTATTAAATGTAAATTGACTTTGAGGGTAAATAAATCATATTAATGCATGAAATCACGAAAATCCGATCTGCAAAAAAACGGCATAGGTCCGTCCACGATAAGGCGCTCCCGCCGACTGATCTATTGAGGGAATGAAAGTGACGCAATTACTTTTGAAATGCAAAATAAGAGATGGCTATATTGAGTGTACTTTCAGAATAAAACAACGTATGTGCCAAAACGATTTTTCTTGTTTTCTAATAAAACTCATTATTAAATCTAAAACTGCTTTGACCAAACTTTCATACGATAATTCTCCATGTTTTAAAGTAAATTTAATTGTCTTATTCATGAGGGTTACGCTTCGGCAGCCAAAAACCTAAAAAAATAGATACAACTTTGCGATTTTTTTCTATCGAGAAAATTTCATTGAATCGTGTATTCCTTTTGAACAATCCTAGAGCAGAAAGTCAAAAAACGTATACCAAAATATTAAATCTCTATTCCACGTACACAATTATATACACGAGATAGAAATGTCCCATTTGTTTCAATGTAGGGCCTTAAGATCATCATTACAAATTGAAATGAACATACCGATATTTCAGTGAAACGAAAATATTTTTTTATTTATGATTTTAATCAATAGCTTACATTGCTTATAATTCATAAAAGAAATAAGTACTTTTATTAATACTCTCGAAAATATTTATGTTATTGCTTATTTAAATCTGGTGGAGGGCATCATTGATTACCATATACGATTACGTCAACTTATACGATGTTCATAATGCGGTCTACACGTTCGAGGGAGATAGCGAGATAGTCCTACTCCTTAATTATATTTCACATGCGTTTTAATCAACATTTGAAATATTAATCGTGGTGTAATTTTTCAACCAGTTTTGATTCTGCTTTCGTAATAGGGTTTCCTTTTTGTATTATTTTCTATATACATTAATTTATTTATTTATTTAAACTTTATTGTACACAAGGAGTACAGGACAGAACACTAAAATACAACTAAGACGAGAAGTACAATTGGCGGCCTTATCGCTCAGGGCAATGTCTTACAGGCAACCATGGGGTGGAGATGAAAGAAGGAAATTAATTTAATAGATTAATGTTCGAATTTAAGTTCATGCATCAACCCTATTGTTTGTTGCAGATCCGGTGCACGGCCATTATTTACTCAATATATCTAAAGAGTTTTGAGACAAGTGCTCAAGAGGAGAGGGTTCGGACTACCATGCCGGAGGTGCGCGAGGCAATTATATATTCTGTAAATCGTCTTGCGCCAACAGGTGAGTTACTTTATTTATGAGTGTAGAGCCACAATGTAGACAGTTTTGTCTACAGCATGACGGCCTGGTCAAGACGGTCCACTGTTTCACAGATAACCCCTGAAAAGTAGATGCTGCTGCTGTTTCATTAAAATCCGCAAAGATCTATTAGTGGGTAAATTTTATTCATCTGAATGATGATATCAGTGGATCGCTCGTCGTAAGTAGTTAAAGTCAGTAAAACTAAATAAAAAAATTGGTGTGTGTCGTGGGACACCAGGTAGGAACGAAGTTCCTTCGGCTAATGTAGAATCGACACAAATTGTAAAAAATACAAATTATCAACTAAAATAACAAAATATGTCTCTTTATTTTTGTTTGACAACATAAAATTACATAGAAATAGAATAGAAAAATAGAAATAAAAAAAAGACGTGTAGCACTCGGAGACTGCCGCGGTAAAGCTATTGTATAGCATTTTTTATCAACTTATGTAATTATAAATAAAAACTTATTAATTTAGACTTAGACTGGCTACTAAACGGTGGACGGCCGTGTTCTATAATCAAAAATTCAAATTCAAATTTCAAACCGCGTCTACATTTCCAAATGTCATAAGTTATCTATCTGTTTTATTAACGGAATTTCGACTTTAACTTTGTGTGCTAGATATCAAATTAAGTTTAAAAAAAGTCTCATTTAACGGTTTTATTCCACGCATTTTTTCCACGCATATTTCTTACGGTTTTACTATCACATTTTTTTCAGTTCGGTCACGCAGCGAAATCCCTATCCCCTCCAAGCCTGCCGTAAGGAACTTCGTTCCAATAAAATAAATAATACCAATTCAATTATAATTATTGGTATTTATTGTTATAATTACTGTTTATTAATTATTGGTCCTTCTTCTCGAATAAGTGGACATTTCGAAACAACAGTAGTGAGATTTTACACTTTTTATTTGTCATTGACGTTTTAAAAAGCCATTTGTAATCTACTTATAAAATAAAAGTTTTGATTTGATTATAGAATGAACCAGAAGGTACTGAGTGGTTCGTCACGTAACGTAAATCCCAATTATTATCAAAATTGGTACATAAATGATTAAGTAATAGTCTTTCAACCTCAATTTAACCCCATAATTTCTACTTAATATCATCCAAATCTAAGGTCCACGTTTGGCATAAAGACCTTCGATTTTAAATAACTGATATTGATTTTATCACAAGAACTAAGAATAATGTGTAAAATGTAGAACCTTCTTCTAAATTGGATTGGATCTGACACGATACTGTTCGTAATTTAATTACAAATAGGTATCAACGAATTCAAAGAGAAGATTATTATTCCTTTCAGAATGTCTAACAGACTAATAATTATTGCTGGTGAATAGGCTGCTTAAATTGAGTTTTTACTATAAAGAAATACAAAGGTAATTTATTAAATGTTTCATTTGGCTAAGGCTCTTTTTTATATACCCATGGGTGGAAACAACTATTAGGACAATAATTGGCATTATATATCTTTAAATAAGATATCCCACATATCAGTAAGCTTGTGCACCAGGTCTACAGGTAAGGACATCTTTGTTTTCGGCTTTATTAAGGTTTTCATTGTACGTATAACTAAGTATACCAATAAAATAAAATATTATCTCCACAATACACGTTTCTCCCTAGGGGTCACCGTATCGTAAAGGCCAAGGAAGCGGTAACCATTCAGCCAGTAGCACGTATATTTTTTATTAAAATACTCATATATGATATCATTACCCGTCGCGCGATCGTTCTACTATCACAATATCAAGCTTATTTGCAACTATAGTTAGACGTTACCATATTGACTTTTTTTCACCACCTGTGGGTAAATGATTCTTACCATATAAAATGTGACGCGACAAAAGACAGCTTCCGTGGCGCAGCGGGCGAGTAGCCGGCTGTGAAGCGACAGGCCGCGGGTTCGATCCCCGCACCGAGACAAATGTTTGTGTGATCCATAAATATTTGTTTGGGGGTCTGGGTGTTGTGAGACCGAAAGTCTCTCGTAGTTCCTGATACCCACGACACAAGACTCGTATCTTACTGTGGGTTTAGGACTATGTATGTGACTGTTGGGTGTATTTATTTTTTATTTTATTTATTTTAAAATATAAAATCAGCACCCATAGACATAACTATACAGGGCGTCCAACGCGCATGTCATATGAAGGGCTAGTACTCGGAGTATTGAACAAACCAGATAGATAGCACGGTACCGCCTCCCTCAGTACCGCGCACAGACATTTTCAATGGGGTACACAACTAAGCAATTTATTAGTACAGGCAGAGACAAGTTTAAATAACTAGTCGCTGGAGGACGAAACGAGCAAAGCGCTCGCCTGATGGGAAGCGCCACACTTGCCCATAAACAGAAGGAAAACCACACAGAACGTTGAAATACAAAGCACTGAATGGCACTGAATTACGCTCGTCATCCTGAGACACAATATGTTAAGTCTCATAATGCCCAGTAATTTTATTGGCTTCAATGTACTTCAAACCGAAACAGAAAAGTGCTTACATACTGTTGCTTGGTGGCAGAAATAGACAAAGCGGTGGTAACAACCATAAGAGGGACCTATCACCTTGTAAACCAACTACCACCTTCTATATAATTAATTTTATACACAGACCTAATAAAGGAACTTTTATCATTTTAAACAATTTGATAAATTCACAAATCATGTGCAGGTTTTAAGTTAGTTACGTGTTGTTTCACAGAATAATTTAATGAATTTACCTTTTACTCGCCGATCAAATCTTTCACATACTTTTAACCATCACACGGAACAAATATTTTCCTCATTTGTTAATTGAAATGTTTCAAAATATCGTAACAAAACACATCGTTAACATCATCGTAACAATTTTATTTCATTGGGTCAACGCTCAAGAACAGAATATGCATTAAGTTATTTAGCATACACCACTGACTTTTCTAAGTTACGTGTATATTCATTGTTAATTATCGCTTGCTTTAACGGTGAAGGAAACATCGTGAGGAAACCTGCATACCTGAGAACTCGATAAGATTTTTCGAAGGTATGTGAAGCCTGCCAACCCGCATTAGGCCAGCGTGGTGGACTAAGGCCTAATCCCTCTCATTCAGTAGAGGAGGCCCGTGCCCAGCAGTGGGACGTATATAATACAGGGCTAGTAAAAAAAAAAAAAAAAAAAAAATTAAGTTATTTCAGATTGTTAGGGTATTACTAGAAAACTAAAATAGGAATAATTAATAAAAAAAAAACATAAAAATGATGTACATATTATAATCAAATAAAAGCATAATATATTTAAATTAATTGTTAAAGTTAAAATATTATAATAGCAGGCTCCTACTAGTGTGGAAATAAATGACGGAATGGAAATAAATGTGGATATGATGGTGGTCGCATCCATTTGGCTTATTATCAATCAAAATCCATGTAGTAAGGGTCATCAGGGGTGGTGGACGCAGCGGGGGACTATCGCAGAGTCGTTTTGTCCAGCGATACCGTGTGTACTGTAACACGGGTGGTTTCTGCTGTAGACGACGGCGATCTTCGGTACACATTTCTAAGTCCACATAACATGGACACGGGCCCCAAGGCGGCACCGAGTACGGGCAGTTCTCACTCCGGGGTCGTCCCTAATGCGCTGAACAGGGCCACGGCAGGGTTTTTTGTTGCTATAACCGGTGTACCGTATATATCATGGCGTTAAGGTCGCGCCCATGTGGGCGACTGCATGTGTTCCGTCTTTCCTTGGCGGTTAAACAACATAACCGTACCGCCATCGCAGGGGTAGGGTAGCAATGACAATTTACTTTTGCCTGCGAATAAATGGCCTCGCCGTCTTGTACTATACTAATAGGTTGCGTTGTTAATGCCGTCCATTTTTCGGCTCGTAATGCTATGCATCGTTTAACTGGTCCTTCGGGAATCATTAGCGATTATTTGAAAATAGAACCCTTAAATATTTAAGCATTCGTTGAATTTTTCTCTAGTAAAGAGAAAGTAGGTAAGTAGTAGAGGCAACTGCTCTTTTAATGATTGTTTTTTTTTTATAGAGATCGTTTATTCTGAAACCAAATGACAGCGCTTCGGTCCTTTTGCCTTCTCCGCACGGGAAATTAATAATGCTGTTTCCATCGCTGGTTCTGTATTAATATTATTCAACGGCATAGCAATATTATATTATTATTTTGTTTTGTCCAAAAAGTGATGTCATTGGAGACTTTGATTCGCATTCCATTGTAGTATTTTTACTCTATCCCGCTAATATTATACTCGTATATTTGGAAGTATGGATGTTTGTAGATTTGAATGTTTATTAATAATCTCGCCTTAACAGTTGAACGATTGGATAAAATTTGGCACACAGGTAGACCATAATCTGAGTTGCGACGTAGTTTATATTTTATTTCGGAAAAAGACTTCAAGCGAGCGAATCCGCGAGCAAAAGCTAAGCAATAAAAACGAACACAGGCTACGATTATTATCCAAAGATAATTATTTTCTTTCCAATTAACTATCTACTTAAATATATTCAAACCCACTGCTATATTTTTTTGATAGAAATACCTTGAAAAATTGGACCTGGATCACCGACCCAGCCCAATTCAAAACTTATATAACTATAGTTAAGTAGAATTGTACACTGAGCGCATCTACTTGTATAAACTTCTACTCCAGTTTCAACGCGGCGCTGGTGTACACAAAATTCAAATAGCAGTATTAGCATCAAACATTTTGTTTAATTCGGTTTCCTTGCTACTTGGCTCGAAAAGGAAAATGCAGCCATAAAATCGCTTAAGCCTTTTTTGTAAACTAGCTTTTGGTAGCCCGCGTGAATACGACAAAAGTAGCCTGTATCCGTATGCAAGCAAACTTTATGAGTTTGTTATCAAGTAACAGGTACATCGCCCAACTCTAATGCTGGTTTGTACCAAATTACTTTAGCAATGAAA
This sequence comes from Amorpha juglandis, assembly GCA_949126905.1. Lineage (NCBI taxonomy): Eukaryota > Metazoa > Arthropoda > Insecta > Lepidoptera > Sphingidae > Amorpha > Amorpha juglandis. The sequence continues at coordinate 12,868,122 of OX421374.1, read as the reverse complement.
AACATGTTAAAGTACCGGTTAAGCAAAAAATGAGTTGCATCATTTGACAAATGTTATATGACGTCATGACTTTAGCTATCAACTATAACCGCCAAAGATTCGCTGGTTAAAACTATTTTATAAGTTAAAGGATGCTTACAATCGTCAATAATTATAGGGAACTACCTTTTACCGGGGTTCCGCCTGCGTGACGGCCTTTTGCGGGATAAGAAGTAGCCTATATGTCTTAACCCAGGTCATGGTCTACCTATGTGCCAAATTTTATCCAAACCCGTTCAGCAGTTAAGGCCATACCCCCAGCAAAACGCCGCGCGATCGAGATTTTTAGAGGCTATCTAGTCATTACTTAAAATAAATATTGATTAAAAAAATATACAATACTAGCTTTTGCTCGCGGCTCCGCCCGCGTGAACAGCATTTTCTAGGATAAAAGTAGCCTGTAACTGTCTCCAGGGTCCCATCTGTCTCTGTAGATAAATTCATCAAAATCGGTTCAGTGATTTAGGCGTGAAATCGTAACAAACAAACTCACTTTCGTAATTACTTTCACCCCCTTTTTCATCCCTTATTAAATAAAATTTCCAAAATTCCTGAAACACGTATTTATTTGTTTTACGTCAACAACCGAAATACAAAATTTTGTTTATGTAACTTTCAAAATGAGGGACTTTCATACATATTTCACACCCTATTTTGACCCCTTTGGGGTGGAATTTTCTAAAATCCTTTCTTAGTGGGTCCCTACATAACAAAATGAATATACAGTCCGAATTTCATGCTTGTAGCGATGATAGTTTGCGCTCGGCGATGATGAATCAGTCAGTCAGTCAGGACATGTTATTTTATAAGTATAGATATTTCTACAATCTGTCAGCTTTACTTTGTTCGATTCAAATTCATGTTAGTGATGATATATTTTTTTAAATTGTCGTTATAAATGAACCATAAAAATGAGAAAAATGCAAAAATTCCGTGCGTCTCCTTTTAAAGTACAGATTGTTTTCATATGAGATTAACATCACTAGATAGGCAATTTAATAACGAATATTTTGCCCGTTTTAAATTTTCGAAAAGACCAAAACCTGATTTTTTTTATTCAATTATTCGCTAAATACGTGCATATTCTGCACGAAAACTCACACGCCAAGTACATGAGTCGGTATGGCGCGAGTCAGTCAAGGTCATTTGCTCACGGAAGGCCCTTAAGGCGTGATTGACTAACAACATCCAAATTCGGAAACCCACAAACATCCAAACTTTCACTTTTATAATAGTAGTAAAATGATGCATAATAAAGCGAACACACGAGAACAGTTGCCTGAGCGTAGGAATAATATTAACGCAGCTAATGGTAACTAACACGTAGCTCGCAGAACCGATAACCGATGGGACGGAAAGATTCTGGAATGGAGGCCACGTACTGGCAAGCGCAGTGTTGGACGTCCACCTACAAGGTGGACAGACGACCTGATAAAGATCGCAGGAAGTCGCTGGATGCAGGCCGCATCCAACAGGTCGGTCTGGAAATCTTTGGGGGAGGCCTATGTTCAGCAGTGGACGTCTTGTGGTTGATGATGATGATGATAATGGTAACTGATCAACTGTGAGTGCAGATAGACAATACGATACCGTCCTATAGCAGGCTAGCAGCTGAAGGCATCCGATAGCCATTATTTGCCTTTGACTCACGATGCGTAATGTCCAAATCCATTCAGATAAATGCATATCAATGCTGATACATGCCTCTTGACTCTTGAAATTCCGGGGTGCCATTGTTTATCTGTGCCTGTCTCAATTATTTATTTATTTAGGTTTTCCGAACAATTTCGTATGCGAGAGGCCGTCTGAGTTTGTACTACCGCTTTGTGTATTTCTGCCGCCAAGCAATAGTGTGTAAGCATTGTTGTGTTTCGGTTTGAAAGACATTGTAGCCAGTGATATTACTGGGCATTTTAATCTTAACATATTATGTCTCGGGGTGACGAGCGCAGTTCAGTGTCATGTAGTGCTTGTAATTCAAAGTTATGTGTGGTGTTGCTTTTGTTGATGTGCAGGCGTGGCGCTTACCCTCAGACGAGCGCCTTGCCCTTGTCATTCATTCAAATAAAAAAAACACATAAAAGAACATTGAATATTTTAAATTCAAATAATACTCAGCGTGGCTCTACCACTCATATGAGTGGTAGAGCCACGCTGTAGACAGTTTTGTCTATAGCATGATTGGGCCGGCTCAACCGGGTCATTACCATTGTCTCACAGAAAACCGACGTAAAGTAGCTGCTTGCTGCTGCGTTTCGTACGGTGAGTGAGATATCCGGAGGCCCAAATACCCCTCCCCTTCCCAATCCCTAATTATCCCTTACCTTTAAGGTCGGCAACGGGCCCATAATTCTTCTGTTATTGTGGCCATATATGGGCGGTGGAGATCACTTACCATCAGGTGACCCACTTGCTCGTTTGCCGATCTATACCATAAAAAAAAAACTCAATACAAAGTATCTCCCTCGGTGATCAGTTTTCACCTGTGTGTTCAGTTTGATCCGCAAACGATATGGCTTTCAACTCTATTTTTTATATCAAACTTTTAATTGAGAGATACGTTAAATCCGTTAAGCCTGTTTTAATAAACGCTGCCTGGCAACATACTTTGGTTCTGTCCAGTCACGGGATTCTAATTGAGTATTATTTATATGGGATGTTTTAACGTAAATCGGTCACTATTAATATTTAAAGTATGAAAGTTCAGTTTAATGTAGATTTATTTAAATCAAAATATTTCCCCTAATTATCTATGAACTGGTGAGAGGGTACATTTTGAGCGACCACCCTCGCAAAATATAAATCTCGACTCTACAAAGTATTAATACGTCATATTTTTGTACTGCATTCCTAGAAACAATACAATTTTAAATGTCGAACAATGGAATGTGTATTAATTTTTTGAATTTCGAATGTGAATTGACCTGTGAAAAAAGTTTACTCTGGAATCTCACACATACAGACTTAATATAAATTCAAATTGGCTAGTTTATTTAACGATTTCGCAATTTCATACTTAAACCCTCTAATAACAATATTTTTTCTGTAATTTATCCTTTGGAAACGATCATGTGACAGCATCCTTGGTGTAGCGGGCGAGTAGCCGACTGTGAAACGAGAGGCCGTGGGTTCGGTTCCCGCACTGAGACAAATGTTTGTGTGATCCACAATGTTTGTTTCGCATCTGGTTATTGTGAGACCGATAGTCTCTTGTAGTTCCTGATAGCCACCACATAAGAATCGTATTTTACTGTGGAATCAGGACTACGTGTGTGACTGTAGGGTGTAATAACTGTATTCTTTTTTAAATTATCGAAATAGTTTCAATGACTCAACTTTTGGGATAATAATCATTTTGCCACGTTTTTAACATGGCTTATAGCTTATTTATATAGCTTTATATCAAAAATAGCCACTGATAATACCAAATTCGAAACATCATATTGTTAATTCTATTGTAAGAATACCAGATGAGAACAAAACCTTTTATTTCCATTCCCATTGCTAATAATGTAATGTACTTATACATATACCTCAGTAAGGCTGTAGATTACTCAAGAAAAGGTTCCTTGAAATAAGACATTTTTTCTCCGACGTCAAGCTGATGTAGTCTGTAAAAAAGAGCGGAATTACCGAGCAATCTTGGAAACTGCCGCTACCTGTCTGAAAATTAAACGTGACTTAGTACTTTCTTACTTAAGGGCTTGTTAGACGGTCAATATTTTGCCAAGCGTTTACGTGCTTGACAAGCATGCTTGTTGGGACTTGACGCATGTTTGACGCAATGTTTAGACAATCACACTCATTTGAATTTTAACTAATTTTAAGAAAGAAGGATGTACGCAAATTAATGTATTTTAAGACATCCATACCCAACCTGTTACTATAGCTAATCGTCTTTCTGTCTACCCTATATTTCCACTATAAGTGTATTCTATAGTATATGTTATATTCCATACGATTAATAGTACGATCGATCGTCTTATGTGGTCGAACCACGTGTCCATAGTTATTATATTACATCGGGTTTACCATTCCTCAAACATTCGGTTGGATATTTTTACTGTATGTAGTAAGTAACAACTGTATGTAGAAAAAACGATGGTCAAATGTGCGGCAGAAATAGTTACATATTGGTCCAGTCATTTTAGCTTAAATTAGGTAAGAATCTCGGAATTCGAGATACCCAGCTGTAAGTCTGTAAATACTTGTATATTGACACCCTAAAAGTTGTCTCAAAACCTACATATAGTAGGGTGTGCGCAACTATTAAATTCCAAGGTCAAAGGTCACAAAGATCGGTTTATTGCGCTTTTTTTGTAAATATCTCATTTCCTATGGGTTTTTTGCTATCTGTATCCATTATAAATATTGTAGAATACAAAATTCTCTACAAATTTTGTTTAAAACTTTTTTTCATACGGTGAACCGTTTTCGAGATAGAGGGCGGAGAGCGCGCGGTCACAGGATCACTTCAGGTCAACCGGTGCCTCCGGTCGAAAACGCGCCATATATAGTTGATGAACTATCGATAAATCAATGATTATAAATATTTGTCAATTTTTATTAACTATTATGTTATACTAGCTTTTGCTCGCGGCTCCGCCCGCGTGAACAGCATTTTCCGGGATAAAAGTAGCCTGTAACCGTCTGCAGGGCTCTATCTGTCTCTGTAGATAAATTCATCAAAATCGGTTCAGTGATTTGGCGTGAAAGCGTAACAAACAAACTCAGTTTCGCATTTACTTTCACCCCCTTTTTCATCCCTTATTAAATAAAGTTTCCAAAATTCCTGAAACAAGTATTTATTTATTTTACGTCAATAACCGAATTTAAAAATTTCGTTCATGTAACTTTAAAAATGACGGACTTGTGACAGCGCGCTCTCCGCCCTCTATTTCGAAAACGGTTCACCGTATGAAAAAAAGTTTTAAACAAAATTTGTAGAAAATTGTGTGTTCTACAATATTGATAAGGATACAAATAGCAAAAAACCCATAGGAAATGAGATATTTACAAAAAAAGCTATTTTTGTGACCTTTGACCTTGAAATTTAATAGTTGCGCACACCCTACCATATGTAGGTTTTGAGACAACTTTTAGGGTGTCAATATACAAGTATTTACAGACTTAACAGCTGGGTATCTCGGATTCCGAGGTGAACTTACTAAAATGACTGGACCATATACTTATATACTTTGTGGATTTCTAGCATCGTTATTGCGATGTCACAGTAAAGTGTATTTCTCTTTACTACAGATTTAGGTTTCGCTCCGAATTATTTACAAAAGAACAAGCCAGACTCAATATTATCTGACCAAAATGACGCATTAGGCTACTTTTAAGAAGAAAGGACATTGTCAAAAATGGCCTATGAATCAACACGCATGAAACATTTACTATAATTATTATTATTATTTATAATGTACATTATAATTATTTCAATAGTACGGACACTTTTTAAATTTCGAAAACAATTTAAAAAGTATTCACTTCCGTCATATTCCTCGGTATTATAATTTTTGGTTCAAATTCGGGTTTTTAATAGGCAAAGGTATTGTAGCTCATACAGCCAAGTCTTTGTAACAGCACTTTTAATAAGAGTTCGACACAGACAAACGTCAGTATTCTCAAAACTCAAGTGTTGAGAATACTGACGCTTGTCTGTGTATGTAATTAAAAACCATTATTTTATTAACCATGATTATGGTTTTAGTCACAAACATTCCGATATGATGTCGCGGAACCATAATACGGCTTGTCAAAATGATTTTTTTTAATTTATTTAAGGCTTCGCATTGTTATGCATTTCGCCAATGACAAGTGTAATTTATTCTCAAGTCTTCACAAGAACGATGAAATATCGGTGTGGAAGTTTTCAACGACTTTTATACAACAAACACAACATTAAACTAGTTTTTGAAATAAATTAAACCAGCGATGAACCGCACTGTCAGAATTCCCGCCAAAACTCCGTCAAAATGATTTAACAGATGACAACATTTGACATTTGATAGTATTTATTGGCCTAATTATAACCTCAAAATCCGAAAGTATTTTATTTATTTTTCGGAATTCTCAAGTGTCCGTAGTTTTAATTTAGTTTCAATCAAATATATACATTATCTAAAACCCAAAAAGTAAATTCACCTCCCTGTTGGTTCTTAGGCCAACTATGTATGGACGACGGTCAATGTCCTTTGTACTCCTTTTTATCTTGTTTTTCAATTAATTGCAGACGCGCCAGCGCTTTGAGCATTTGTGCTGAGATGTTATTGCGTTATTTGATGTGACAACTAAACACATTTAGAGCAAGTTTCGCGTGATAAAACTACTAGTGCTCATTTTTAGGGTTCCCAAAGGATACCAACGGAACCCTAGTACAAAGCCTGCATCATCCATTTATCTGTCTGTCTGTCTGTCTTGTCACAAAATGGCTTTATTTTTTTATTGTTACCGGTAGCTGGTTGAAATTTTTACATAAAGATAAAGAAGAAAATAAATACTAAAGATTATAAAAAGTAAAAATTTAAGGGTGTAGGTACAGAACCCTTAGTACACAAATCCGTATCGCACTTATGCTATGTTATTATTTGCAAAGTTGAAAGAAAGTTGGCAAAGTTACAACGAATATTTGCCATTCGCCAACATTTCACCAACATTGCGAGTCGGTCAAAATTAAAAATAAACCAACTTATTTGTTGAGATTGTCCGTTCGTACACATTTGTCAGCATCAACTCTAGCATGCGCCACACGCATCGCATACTAGACTTCCTTTCTAACCTACTCGCAATGTACCTACCTATACGCAAATATTATTAAGGTAAATTCAAATTTACCCCCACAAAAACACGACCCGTCTGCCAAGTTATGACTATGAATCTCATATTAATGTGGTATTAAATTTCGTGTTGATATTTTTGAAGGGTAGTCTTACTCGGTTGTGTGTGAAGTTTATAGTTTATTCAGTACTTTTTATCGTAGCATATCAACTTTCCACAACTCTTCTATTACCTAGATCCTTCAAGAACGGCCTAATCTACGTTTCCCGCACATTATCCAGAAATTTGTAATTTAAATTACATTCCTTTGTCTTATGAAATGTTGTAAATAATTCAAAGCGACCTTACTTCGTTTGTACGCTGCTAACCTTATTACTCGTATATTAGTTTCAGCATTGTCCCATTTTAATGAAAACTAGACAATATATTTATAATTTATTCAGAGAAATCATGTAGAATAGTAGATTTTTTAGATTCATATTTTTAGTGGTAGAGCCACGCTGTAGATAGTTTTGTCTACAGCATGAATGGGCTGGCTCAACCGGGTTGTTACCACTGTCACACAGAAAACCGACGTAAAGTAGCGGCTTGCTGCTGGGTTTCGTACGGTGAGTGAGATATTCGGAAGCCCAAATCCCCTCCCCTTCCCAATCCCTAATTATCCTTTTCCTTTAAGGTCGGCAACGCGCCCATGATTCTTCTGGTGGTGGGTGTATATGGGCGGTGGAGATCACTTACCTTAAGGTGACCCACTTGCTCGTTTGCAGGACTATGCTATAAAAAAAAAAGAGCATGCGGGCCGTCTGATAGTAAGCTATCATCAGTCATCCAAGCACCTTAGTAATGTTAGGGCGCATCTAAGCCACTGCCCACCGCTGCAGGAAAACTCTTCATTTAAAGAACAAGTCATAGCGTTCAGAAAACAGTTCATATTATTTATTCAAATTTATATGTATAAATACAGTTTCTTGATACATATATTTTTCTCATTGCAAATGATCAGTATTTAAACTTTTCAAATATCGGCCGGAATCCTGATGTAAATCTTACTTCTGTATAAATTTCATGAAAAACCCACTTACGGGAGCAAAATTGGGGATTAAGCAATAAAACTTCGACTTTTACGTATTGCCTTTGAGGATTCTTTTACTTCTTCCACCTGCCCTTATCCCACTCGTAGTGGGGTCGGCGCATCATGCTTTTTAATATATGTTAGAGAAAGTTTTGGCTTGCAGTTTTTACGACGCCTGCTTGACGCCAACTCCTCTGTTTATGGGCAGGCGAGCGCCTTGCTCGTTTCGTCATTAAATCAAATAAAATAAAATAAATAATAAATGGGACAACACAACCAGACTCGAAACATACATTTGTGAATAATATAAACGTTTGTCTCAGTGCGAGAATCGAACCCGCAACTTCTCGCTTCACAGCCGGCTATTCGCCCACCATGCAACGCAGATTATTTTACTAAAACTGTCAGTGATTATTTTACTAAAACTAGTATAATTAAAACTAGAATAAACACGAAATCAACCCAATTTAACTTAAAATGATCTAATTTGCGTCAGTGCTGCCAATAGTTGACTAACAAGTTGCAATAGCACCGACTAAATGTTAGTTTATTTTATTTTTAGCTTTAGTCAGTTTTATTTCTAATGAAAACTTTTATATCCACAAGGTATCTGAAGCGTTTTATGACTATTTTTCTCAATCATTCCTGTTCCAAAATTATGTATGGAAAATATTTGGTCATGATCAATGTGATCTCCACCGCCCATGTACGCCCACTATACCAGAAGAATCATGGGCGCGTTACCGACCTTAAAGGAGAGGGATAATTAGGGATTGGGAAGTTTGGATCTCCGAATATCTCACTAAACTTACGACACGCACCAGCAAGCCGCTAATTTACGTCGGTTTTTTGTGAGCCAGTAGTAAAGGCCCGGTCGAGCCGGTCGGGCCCATTCAAGCTGTAGATGAAACTATCTACAGCGTGGCTCTACCACTCATGAATTTCATATCTACAAGCTCATAAAGATTTTAAATAATGGGATAAACCGAAAGCATTAGCTAGGTTATTTATTTCTTTAAAAGGTTGTTTATTTGTTTTCAATGTATGTTTACCAGACGCGATCGTGCTTATTGGAAACATCAGAGAAAATCAACCAAATAGAAAGAGACGTAAACATAAACACAATCATCCTTTTCAATAATTTATATGTTTGTTGTGTTGTTATATTTTTTACTATAGATGTAAAAAAGCGGATGTGATGGCAAGTCGTCAGCTCTTTGGTCGTATTCCGTGAAACGTCACATTCAATAATACGTCACTTTGTTCAAATAGTATATTTTTTCAACTCGTCTCATGGTGAATTTCGTCTCATTCTCAACTCGTCCGCCATGTATATTATTTATTACCTGCGGTAAATTCGTTAGGGACGGCCATAGATTTTATAAGCTTAAATAAAACTGGAATTATTGAGATGATAATTATTTTTTTATTACAAAATTATTCAATAATAAAAAATATAAAATGTGAAAATGCAACATGTCTTTAGAAATTCATCATTCTTCTAAGTAATAATATTAATAACTCACACTTTTCTTATTGTTACAGAAGCGAGTGCGGCGTACAAGGTCGGCGTGGCAAAACTGTGCATGATTATAGTGTTTACAAATTTCTTACCAACAATACTGAGATAAATATATTGGACTCTTGTTAGGTAGTTACAATATTAAATTAAAATCGCTGTGTTCTGAAGAACTCGCAGAACCAATTGCCCTGTTTCTACGACTGAAAAATATCTTCTCTATATTTACACTGTTAATACTTTGTAGTTGTGCCAACCCGAATTTATGTATTCCATTAAATGGAATATAATTATATACGAGTCTAATTCGGTTCCATAGTGACACCAGCAGTAAATAATTTTTGAGCTATCTATGCTTCTGCATTTTTTCTAATATAGAATTATTTTAAAAGCATTGGCTCAATGATGGTATCCAAAGTGGCGATTAGATGAACATAATTTTCAATGCCCGATTCGACCAATCATTACGTTAGGGCTCCCACATATAAACACGATACGACGTCGCGTCGTACCACGATGCGGCGTCGTTTCACGATGCGATGTCGCGTACGTGGAGATCTACGACGCGACATCGTAACATGCTACGATGCACGGCACGACGCCGTTGATACAATAACGTGTGAATTGTCTAGGTTAATTTCGAAAAATGGACGGCACGTCGCATCGTGAAACGACGCCGCATCGTGGTACGACACGACGTCGTATCGTGTTTATCTGTGGGAGCCCTTACTTGAGCCATTATTCTTAGAATATATTTACGCGCTTTCATAACCAAAGTAAAAGCGTGGGTTGCACCGTCCGTCAGACAAAGTTTTTGTTACAAGCAATCATTAACTGACGTATTGTGAAATCGACACCATATTATCACACAAATCCGGTAACAAATATTAAACAGAATAAAATAGTGAGTGAATGACAAATAATAACGTAAGCCGTCCAAATAGGAATGTATCAGTTTTACGAAATTGTGATGTGATTGGCATACTATCCGATTTTATCGTAATGGTATCAAATCTAGGACACAAATCTGTTTTAATAACCCTGTTAGTGTACTCTTTCGAGTTCGTTATGCCCGCGAGATCGGTCGTGTTAATGGGCACTGTCGCGTAAAGAATTTATTTTTGGATTAGAGGGTAAAACGTTATATCTTAATTCGATATAACGTTCCAGACTGATTATTATATTCTCATGATTTGCTCTCCGGTAATACCTTATTCTACTAATTTGGTCGAATCGGGCCTCAATGATATATCGGTTAACATTATTTGATATAAGTCCGTTAAATTAGTAAACTAAAAAATATTCCTCAAATTAAAAACACTACTTTCAAACAATGCCGGTAATAATTTGCTTATAGAATGGCAAATAAAACACCTTCGACAAATTGTGAGTGTAAACTAACAGTAAAGGTCATTAATTAGTCACATAAATTAACGAGAAATTGTCTTTTTTGTTAATTGTTTGATGATTAAATTAGATTTTTATGTAATATATTTTTATTATTACTGATGATAGTGATTTAATTACCATTTCCGCTTAAGAATTCGGACTGTTGTATACTTAATTAAAAATCAATTGTCGCCTCAATTGTTACTTATGGAGATTAATATTTCACCTTACATCCACAAAATATTAGTTTACAGTACTTGATTTACAACTGATTGAAATTATACGTTTTGGCTAGGTGTGGTTTTTAACCGACGAAAAAAACGGAGGAAGGTTCCATAACTCGTTTGTATTTATCTGTATCAAATGTATGTTCACGCGTAACTCCGCCGAATGTCTACCGATTCGGATGATTTTTTTTGTATTCAATAGGGTTTACTGCTGACGTGATACAATTCTTTTTTTTGAGTGGTAGAGCCACGCTGTAGACAGTTTTGTCTACAGCATGAATGGGCTGGCTCGCCCGGGTCATTACCATTGTCTCACAGAAAACCGACGTAAAGTAGCGGCTTGCTGCTGCGTTTCGTACGGTGAGTGAGATATCCGGAAGCCCAAATCCCCTCCCCTTCCCTATCCCTAATTATCCCTTTCCTTTATGGTCGGCAACGCGCCCATGATTCTTCTGGTGATGGACGTACATGGGCAGTGGAGATCACTTACCATCAGGTGACCCACTTGCTCGTTTGCCGGCCTATGCCATAAAAAAAAAAAAACAATTCGTAGAAAAATAATAAATAAACATATACATAACATAAACGGTATCTTTAAACGTAATAAGTTAATCGCCACATTGTATATGCTATCAACATTAGTGGCTGGGCAACATGTTTATTTTTTGTTGGAAGGTATAGTTCGTCAGTAATTCAGTATTCTGATAAGTTTGCCCATCTAATAAGGACATTGATTCATTAAATATGAGCACTATCGTAGCTTCTTTGCCTACAATTTCGGGAATAAAGGCATGATGGTATTTAAATGTTTTGAGTTCAAATATTTTTGGTATTCTGTTATATTCAATATTCTGATGTATACGTACTTTAAAAATCATGAGATATCGAATTCCGACTAAATTATTTTGTTTCGTATTACGTATAATGCCGAAAATATTTGTTGCTTGGAAATTTCCATTGCTATTGCAAATTAAAAATATGTAAATGCAACATTAATAATCGTTGCTTTGTTATATTGTGTCGTTATTGTTCCGGAATTTGTAACTCGTTATTAATAATACAGATTTAATGAGTACGATATCCACATATTTTGTTTCGTTTCGTATTAATTATATATTCCATAACCTTGTTATGAATTTTCTAATGATTTGTGTTTTCATTTATATATTTTACATTCTGCACATGTTGTGTTATAACTGTAACATAAAAGGGTAAATAGTAAAATTTCCTTTGGATAACAAGACAATTTTAAGAACCCCATTGAACTAATCACTGTACAGAAATGTATATAAAATATAAATATGAATGTAATATTGTTGTGGAAATTTCTGTCGAAGGATAATTTGTATATGTGCGCTCAACATATGTAAAAAAAAATATTTACAGTTATTTTACAATCTTTAACACAATATTTCTTTCTAATGACACGACGTATCGATTAACTTGATTGATTGATTGTATAAAAAACGCGATGAATTATTAAAAAACCTCCAAAAGTTAAAACATGAATTAAAAGTCTTTGAGGACGCTGCCATTGCGCTGCGGTCACGAGAAACCTCCACTTCGGTATTTTTTTTTGCGCAAAATTCAAGGTCATTGGCATGGCCTTTATGTTAAGTAGAATTCTTAATATTATCGAACTTATTCAGTATCATACAGTACTTACTTTCGAAGTTCTAATTTGATTGGGCAGGTTAGGCGTGACGCGGCTTATTTCGTCATTAACGCTATAAAAAACGTTAATCACCTATGATCAAGTTTAAACAGCTGTAAAATTGATCAATTAATTTGGACTTTATGTCAACATTATCGATCATTAACAATTTAGTTGCAAATAATATAGTCGAAGAAAATCGAGGTTTATTCAAATAAAATGATTATTATTTAAAATCGTTCGTAAGTACTGGTTTTGTGTATCACGCAATTCATGGAAATTTAATTAAACGAGGGCGCTGTACGTAAATTAAGATTTATTTTCATCCAGTCTTTTCATTAATGAATGACAGGTTAAAAATAGTTTATTAATTCTAATAGCACCTTCACACGCTTCGAGTTTTGTTGATCAATTGACTTGAATCAACAAAATCTGTATGTTGTTGATCAATTTGGTTTAAAGTCTGTTCACACGAATCAAATCGCATGCGAATTAGCAGTTGATCATCTGAAATCGAACCGTGTCAAACTAGAACAATGAATAACGCCCTCAACACACAATGGTGGAAAGGCCAAAATAATGGCTTGTTCTGGCAAGTCGCTTACCGTGGTCAGCTGGTATATATATCCAGTTACTTTATGTCGGCATAATTCTGGCGACCCTCGAGAGAAAATAATACTTTCACACACAATTACATAAAGAAAAAATAAAAACAAATCTACCAAGAAATTAACCTAGAAGTGTACAATGGGCGGTCTTATCGCTTTAAGCGATTTCTCCCAGACAACCATAGTATGGACAGAAACAAAATATTATTCAAAAACGATGGTGCACAATATAAAAAAATTGGTGTGTGTCGTGGGACACCAGGTAGGAACGAAGTTCCTTCGGCTAATGTAGAATCGACACAAATTGCAAAAAATTCAAATTATCAACTGAAATAACAAAATAGGTCTCTTTATTTTTGCTTGACAACATAAAATTACATAGAAATAGAATAGAAAAATAGAAATAAAAAAAAGACGTGTGGCACTCGGAGACTGCCGCGGTAAAGCTATTGTATAGCATTTTTTATCAACTTAAAAATAAGGGACGGCCGTGTTCTATAATCAAAAATTCAAATTCAAATTTAACTGCGTCTACATTTCCAAATGTCATAAGTTTCACAACCATCTGTTTTATTAACGGAATTTCGACTTTAACTTTGTGTGCTAGATATCAAATTAAGTTAAAAAAAGTCTCATTTAACGGTTTTTATTCCACGCATTTTTCTTACGGTTTTACTATCACATATTTTTCAGTTCGGTCACGCAGCAAAATCCCTATCCAAGCCTGCCGTAAGGAACTTCGTTCCAATAAAAAGAGAAATGTGTAAAAAAAGAAATAAAATAAATATATACATATAATTTATAAACATAGACAACAACATAGAAAAATATAACTTAGAGAGAACGTCTCAGCGCATAGCAAATACTCAGTTGATTATACAGGCAAGAGATGCATTTGCGATCAATCAGTGACGTAAATTGTACCCTATTTATTTTACGATATGCTCCCAATTGCTTTGCTATTATCATGAAGTGGCCACTCGTTCGCTGTTTATATGAGAATACGGTTATTACTAATGGGTTTGGGTGAATTTTATTGGAATAATATCGTGACGTGACAATAAAATTGCGCTATTTTGTTAATGTCTTGCGATACCACGATATGGCAGAGTTTTAGCTCCTACACAAAAATATGTAAAAAGCATCACAGTGAGGTGTTTTTGATTTATTGTGGATTTTTTAAACTGTGACTGCTTCCTTGAATTGTAAAGTTTTAAATATAAATGTATGTATAATCTTTAGTTGTATATGAAATTTGTAAAAATAAGCTAAGACGTTTATCTATTTGTTGTTGTAAATAATCAAGCTTCAATCAAATGGAACAGTCGATTTTTAGATAGCGATGAAAAATAAAAAAATACATTGAATGATGATAATTGTAATAAAATCCATCGTAATAAAGAAAATATGGAACGAAATTATGACGCTTTTATTTATATTTCATCCTAATTTCTCGATTTGGTTAATTTAAATCCGGACACTGATTTAAAAATAAAATATTCATAAACTTTTACTGTCTGTTTCAAAAATATATTTACTGCTGAGGAGTAAATATGGTTTATAAAATACCTGACTGAATGTTGAACCTGGAATAAATAATATACGGCATACAGGGGGTAGGCAGAGGTGCACCCACATATCGTCGAGCGTATTTCCGTCCGATGATGTGACGGGGCGAGCCTATCACCATACCGGGCACAAATCCAGACTCCAGGCCGATACTGAGCACTTCGTGTTAGAAAAACCCAATATAATATGACCCCACCCGGGGATCAAACCCGGGACCTCAGCATAGCAGTCGTACCGCATACGCAATACAACTGCGCTACCGAGGCAGTAAATAATATAACAATAATAATACTAGCCCTGTCTTATACACGTCCTACTGCTGGGTACGGGCCTCTACTGAATGAGAGATGGTTAGGCCTTAGTCCACCACGCTGGCCTAATGCGGGTTGGCAGACTTCACATACCTTCGATATTCTTATAAGGAATTTCTCAGGTGTGCAGGTTTCTTCACGTATTTCCTTCATAGTTAAAACAAGTGATAATAATGAATATACACGTAACTTAAAAAAGTCAGAGGTTCTTACTCTTGGGGCTGGTTTCGAACTCGCTGCTTAAATGTTATATATTATTTATATATACATACATACATAATTGTACATAATTTAAACTGAGACTTTGACACTAGTTTGGCAACTTACCGATCGATATAGATTAGAATAGGATTGATAATGAATACTGTATTAAAATCCGTCGCGTAATTAAGAAGAACAAAGTGACGGGCAAACGCAGATAGTAACTTTATTTTATACCATTTATTTTGGAGGAATTGCCTGAAGTTATGGATTCTCAGAGCATAACATGTTAATATATGGCTGAATGATGTAAGTAAGTGACTGCAATTTTTGTTTGTTTTTATTTCAATAACTACCTTCGACTCTACTCGACCTACTATCAGCCATCAGTATAAGTAACTTAGTAGTAACTTTGTGGAGCGTCGAAGCAAATATCGTGAGATAAAAAATAACTCGCGTGAGACTTTAGAGGAATTGCTTAGAGTTATGGATTCTAAGAGTTAATATATATGTCATTAACTAGCCTCGAACTCGAACTGTGGGTAGTTTTTGCGGAATCGACCTATTTCAGCCAAAATGAGGTGTGTTGGAAAAAATATAAAAAAAGGATTAATTCATAAGGATTTTATTTAAAAATTATGTTCTAAGTGCACACACTGGCACATACTATTATATTAGTTTTATCATAACGATATATAAAATAACACTAATGGTCCGTGATTTTTTTGTTTTTACTTAGTTAATATTCATATAATTTAACAGTCATATTATCCTACAAATAAAATAATAATTTTTTGAGTATCATCAAATCGAAATATTATATCCTTGCTACCTCTGTTAGCTACCACAATAGAGAATTTTCGCATAGGGAATTGTTGGGCGTCTCATCGAAACGAAGCTACTCACGGAAAATGAGCTTGATAGCAATCAAGTGGATCAGCTGGCCCAGGGACTCCGGACCATAACATCCACTGGAGTGGAGCAGTAACATGTACGCGTGTTAAACTGCGAGGAGTCGCTAGTGCCTTAATGTATTCATTTAACCAATGACCAAACAAATTGGATTACAAGGTGGTAGGCCCCCCACATGCGAGAGGCCATCTGGGTTGGTACCAACGCTTTTTCTATTTCTGCCGCCAAGCAACAATGTGTTTAGCACTGTTGTGTTTCGGTTTGAAGGACATTGAAGTAAGTGAAATTACTGGGCATTATGCAACTTAACATCGTATGTCTCGGGGAGACGAGGGCAGTTCAGTGCAATGCAATGCTTTGTAATTCAAAGTTCTGTGTGGTGTTGCTTCTGTTCATGGGCAGGCGTGGCGCTTACCATTAGGCGAGCGCCTTGCTCGTCTCGTCATTCAATCAAATAAAAAAAAATGTAATTTCTATATTGGAAACTCCTTCGCTTGTCTTGGAAGGAAAAATCATTTGAAAACATTTATTGTTTACAAACATTATAAAGAAATTCTTTCTTTGAACGCAAACCAAAAAGAAATCTTTGAGTAACACTTCTAGGGTTTGTTTACAGTGAATATATTAATTTACAAAACATTTTTTACACAAAGGCTGCTGTTTGAAGGCTTTGCGGTCATTAGAGGAACTTTTAGGGCCTATTTCACAATGCTCAACGTATAACAGCGCTATTTTTGATAGTTCCTATAAACATATTTCTTCCAGTGTACTGGATTAATTTAGAAGCCTCCGTTGCGCAGTAGCCGGCTGTAAAGTGAGACACCGTGAGTTCGATTTCCATACCGAGACAATTCAATTTAGTTCACTGCTTGTGGAATACGCGTATTGTATTGCGTACGCGGTACGACTACTGTGCTGAGGTCTCGGGTTCGATACCCGCGTCGGGTAAAGTGATATTGGGTTTTTCTATCACGAAATACCATCAGTATCAGCCCGGAGTCTGGAATTGTGCCGGTGTGGCGTCAGGCTCGCCCCCTATCACATCCTGGGACGGAAATACCCTCGGCGAAAAGCAGGTGTACTGTTTACACCTCTGGCTACCCCTTCGGGGATTACAGGCGTGAGTGAGTGCGATTTATCCTGTCAAACCAGACTACCGAATTCCGTATCCCGAAGTCCCGAACATTCCAAGTTCAAATCATATTCTCAGGTTCAGATGTAGGTCGTAAAAACTGATTACTGAGAATCAATATGTAGTTTTCTTGTTAATAAAAATATAATTTTATAATTGAGGCTGCTAGAACCAGAGTGGCCTAACTGCATTTTGATGACTTTTGACCTATTTGTATTATCATCAATTTAAACCACGGCTGAAATGGACTTGTACTACCATCTATGTAATGATGATGTTACCAATTTTAGGCCGGTCTGGTCTTGTAGATTAACATTTTTAAATTACGAAAATACGAATAGGTCAAAAGTCATCGAAATTCAGTTAAGCCACTCTGGTTCTAGCAGCCTCAATTATTCTTACATCAATTTGATATATCAGAGTTTAACATTCATCTTAAATAGCTTTTTTAAGTGTAATGACTACATTTGACTATACTATACCACTACCATTAACTAGGGGTTTTAGGCTAAATAGTGCGGAAACCAGGTCAGGTGGTCCAATTTTGTTTTACAATAACCGAGACCGACATCTTAACCTGTTTTAAGACGCGATCTCTTCACAAAAATTCCCTTATTATGCGACCTTGCGGGTCTTGTACTTGACCCATATTGTAACCTTTACTAAGATTTTTGGTTTCGGCTATTTTCTTTTTTCGCAAGGGATTCGGTATGTTTAGGGAAATTTTGGAGTATGTATGATTCACTATACGCCTCATATATTTTTTTTTTTAGTTGATTGAATGACGAGATGAGCAAGGCGCCTGCCCGATGTTAAGCGCCACGCCTGCCCATAAACAGAAGCAACACCACACAGAACTTTGAATTAAAAAGCACTACATGGCACTGAACTGCGCTCGTCATCATAAGAAGTTTCATAATGTCCAGTAATTTCACTGGCTTCAATGTCGTTCCAACCGAAACACAGCAGTGCTGACACAAACAAGCTTGGAGGCAGAAATAGACAAAGCGGTGGTACCAACCCAAACGGCCTCTCGCATATGAGTGACTTACCTTTACTCTAGTTAGATGGGTGTACATATACTTATTTTTGTACCCGACTGGATGGCGACCACAGTATATATGGCGACAAACCCATCATAGCGGATCGTCAGACAGTTGCGAGTCGCGTTCTTGGACATACATACGGGTCACATACAGAATCTCCTTTTTAAGTCAGTTAAGAAAAGAGGAGAAGGGTCATTTATTTTTTGCTACATATATTAAGTATGGCTCAACGTGATATTGGGTGAGTATTCTTTGTTAGTAATATACGGTTTCGCGCAACTTTCCAGACGATTCTGAGGAGTGTGGGCTTATTGTTGAATATTGGAGTGCCTGGGATGACCTTCATGAATTTAATATTAATCTGTATTTTGTCCGAAAAAAGTTAAGGATTAAATTTTAGAATTTTGTTTAACACATGTTGATTCTTTTATGCGGAACATCTGATTTTGAACGGTAATGTGACTGACTGAGCTGATGTTAGGTACAGTGCAGTCAGTCAGTTACTGGATATTCGCTGGCTATACACTTGCTGATCCCGGAGCGCAACTCGCCTGAACGAGCGAATAGTGAATTTTTCACCACGTATAGGTACGGTGGTCGCTATCCACTCCCACCAGTGAAATAGATAGGTATCCTGCCACCAGCAAACTGGGACTTCCTTTCCATTTCTTCCACCTGCCCTTATTGCAGTGGGGTCGACGCAACATGCTTTTGAACACATATTACTGAAAGATTTGGCTTATAGTTTTTACAACCGGCCGCCTGCCTGACGTCAACCTCTCTGGGGAGAAACACCTATACCCGAAACAAACATTTGCGGATCACAAAAATATTTTTGCCTCGGTGCGGGAATCGAACCCGTAGTCTCTCGCTTCACAGTCGGCTACTTGCTCACTGCGCTACGGAGGCTGTATTCTGAGACTTCCTTTATTGTAAGTAAATCTATATATATAAAAATGAATCGCTGTGCGTGTGTCTCGCCAAAACTCGAGACTGGCTGTACCGATTCGGCTAATTCTGATCTTGAAATATTTGTGGAAGTTCAGGGAAGGTTTACCCGGTGAGAAAAAATGTGTAACATAAATAATAAGTAAAGGAAAACACTAAAAACGACAACTAAATTTTCCAGTACAAACTGTTCCTGGGTATGATGATAAGTAAAGGAAAACACTAAAAACGACAACTTAATTTTCCAGTACAAACTATTCCTGGGTATGAAACACTTGATGTCTTTTTGATGACAGGACAGGACAGGACCGGACTGGACTGGGGATCGGACTGGACTGGGGATCTGACTGGACTGGAGACCTGACGACTGGATACCTGACTGGACTGGTGACCTGACTGAACTGGGGACCTGACTGGACTGGGGACTTGACTGGACTGGGGACTTGAATGGACGGGACCGGACTGGAGCCGGACTGGACTGGGGCCGGACTGGACTGCGGCCGGACTGGACTGGGGACCAGACTGGATTGGGGATCGGACTGGACTAGGGGCCGGACTGGACTGGGGACCGGACTGGGGAGCGGACTGAACTGGGGACCTGACTGGACTGGAGACCTGACGGGACTGGGGACTTGACTGGACGGGACTGGACTAGAGACCCGACTGGACTGAGGATAGGACTGGACTAGGGACCGGACTAGAATGGGGACCTGACTGGACTGCGAGCTGACTGGACTGGAGACCTGACTGGACTGGGGACCTGACTGGACTGGGGAAAGGACTGGACTAGGGACCGGACTGGAATGGGGACCTGACAGGACTGCGTCCTGACTGGACTGGAGACCTGACTGAAATGGGGATTTGACTGGACTGGAGACCTGACTGAACTAGGGACCTGACTGGACTGGGGACCTGACTGGACTGGGGACTTGACTGGACGGTACCGAACTGGACTGGGGCCGGACTGTACTGCGGCCGGACTGGACTGGGGACCGGACTGGACTGGAGATCGGACTGGACTGGGGACTTGACTGGACTGGAGACCTGACGGGACTGGGGACTTGACTGGACGGGACTGGACTAGAGACCCGACTGGACTGATGACCGGACTGGACTGAGGATAGGACTGGACTAGGGACCGGACTAGAATGGGGACCTGACTGGACTGCGAGCTGACTGGACTGGAGACCTGACTGGACTGGGGACCTGACTGGACTGGGGAAAGGACTGGACTAGGGACCGGACTGGAATGGGGACCTGACAGGACTGCGTCCTGACTGGACTGGAGACCTGACTGAAATGGGGATTTGACTGGACTGGAGACCTGACTGAACTAGGGACCTGACTGGACTGGGGACCTGACTGGACTGGGGACTTGACTGGACGGTACCGAACTGGACTGGGGCCGGACTGTACTGCGGCCGGACTGGACTGGGGACCGGACTGGACTGGAGATCGGACTGGACTGGGGACTTGACTGGACTGGAGACCTGACGGGACTGGGGACTTGACTGGACGGGACTGGACTAGAGACCCGACTGGACTGATGACCGGACTGGACTGAGGATAGGACTGGACTAGGGACCGGACTAGAATGGGGACCTGACTGGACTGCGAGCTGCCTGGACTGGAGACCTGACTGGACTGGGGACCTGACTGGACTGGGGAAAGGACTGGACTAGGGACCGGACTGGAATAGGGACCTGACAGGACTGCGTCCTGACTGGACTGGAGACCTGACTGAAATGGGGATTTGACTGGACTGGAGACCTGACTGAACTGGGGCCGGACTGGACTGGGGACAGGACTGGACTGGGGATCGGACTGGACTTGGGACCGGTCTGGACTGGGAACCGGACTGGGGAGCGGACTGAACTGGGGACCTGACTGGACTGGAGACCTGACGGGACTGGGGACCTGACTGGACTGGAGACTTGACGGGACTGGGGACCTGACTGGACTAGGGACTGCCTGGACTGGGAACCAGACTGCAGCCGGACTGGATTGGGGCCAGACAGGACTGTGGACCGGACTGGTGCCGGACTTAACTGGGGCCATACTGGGCTGGGGACCGGTCTGGACTGTGACCGAACAGGACTGGGGACCGGACTGGACTGGGGACCCGGACAACTGGGGTATGGATTGGGGACCGGAGTGGGGACCGGACTGGGGACCCGACAGGACTGGGGACCGGACAGGACGGGGGACCGGACTGGACTAGGGACCGGACTGGATTGGGGACCAGAGTGGATACCGGACTGGGGGACCCGACAGGACTGGGGACCGGACTGGACTGGGGACCGGACTGGACTAGAGACCGGACTGGACTGATGACCGGACTGGACTGGGGACAGGACTGGACTAGGGACCGGACTGGAATGGGGACCTGAATGGACTGGGGACCTGACTGGACTGGGGACCCGGACAACTGGGGTATGGATTGGGGACCGGACTGGATTGGGGACCGGAGTGGGGACCGGACTGGGGACCCGACAGGACTGGGGACCGGAAAGGACTGGGGACCGGACTGGACTAGGGACCCGACAGGACTGGGGACCCGACTGGACGGGACCGGACTGGACTAGAGACCGGACTGGACTGATGACCGGACTGGACTGGGGACAGGACTGGACTAGGGACCGGACTGGAATGGGGACCTGACTGGACTGCGAGCTGACTGGACTGGAGACCTGACGGGACTGGGGACCTGACTGGACTGGAGACTTGACAGGACTGGGGACCTGACTGGACTAGGGACTGCCTGGACTGGGGACCGGACTGCAGCCGGACTGGACTGGGGCCAGACTGGACTGGGGACCAGACTGGTGCCGGACTTGCCTGGGGCTATACTGGGCCGGGGACCGGTCTGGACTGGGACCGGACAGGACTGGGGGACGGACTGGACTGGGGACTGATTGGTCTGGTGACTGACTGGACTGTGGACCGGACTGGACTGGGGACCGGACTGCAGCCGGACTGGACTGGGGCCGGACTGGACTGGACTTTGTTATATGAAAAAAGAGTTATAATTAATTCTGTAAGTTTCATTCTAAAAAATGGCGGTGTAAGGTAATTTATCGGCTGAATTGAGTAAGTATCCAATACATGGCGCATACTGTATTGAATGGTTTACTACAATATAATTTAACCTATAGCTTAGGCACAGCAACGCGTGGCCGGGTCCGCTAGTAAATGATAAAAAAATGACAGTCACACTAATTAGTCCTGACCTCACATTAATATACGATTCGTCGTGGATATCACAGACTACGAAAAGAAAAGAGTGTATGTATAAGACTTTCCGTATACAACACCCTAGATATGAAACAAATATTCGCGGATCACACAAATATTTGGCGTGGCTTAGAAATGGGACCCGTGGCATCATGTTTCCAAACCGGCTTCTTGCCCTCTGATTCACGGACGATTCAAGATTCAAAATTGGTTAAATTTATTTTTAATCTTTTTAGCCTGTTTTATTTCTGTTAAAAAGTTTTTATCGCGCAATCACCCCACACCACATTGAGACTTACCGCTGGAAATAAATCTCCCAGGAGATTTTTATTGCGACTCTTATTCTGTGAGGTGAATTTTGAACCAGCTAATAAATATCCAGTTCTACCTATCTTGTCTAAGCTGAAATGACGCATGAAATGGATACTAGAGCCATTCTATTTTGTGTTCAATAATATTTAAAATTGAGTGACGGCGCACGTCGTTTTAAATTAGACGATTAATGTATTTTAAACTGGCATATCAACTGTACCGCGTGACAGACTGACTGGCAACCTTCCATTACTTATATTTACGTGAATGTTACACATTGAAATAAAAATAATTTAAACGGATTTTATCGCGGTTTTTTATTTTAATGTTGGTCCTGACGTTTTGAAGCTTTTCAGCCTTCATGGTCACGGGGTGGACCAACTTAAATAATACATCGCGATAAAATCCGTTTAAATTATTTTTATTTCATTGGCTACCTTTGACTCTACTGAACCAGCTATCAGCCATCAGGATAAGTAATTTACTAGTAATTTTGTGGAGCGTCGAAGTAAATATATTCACATAAAAAATGAGCAGGTGGTTTGAGGATATTCATATCCGCCCAGATAGCGACCACCGTACACATGGTGTTAAAACCTGCCATAGTGATCCACACGCCTTGTGTGGAACGCGTTCCAGGATCAGCCATGTATATCCGGTTCTCTCGAGAGAACATGACTTGATGGTTGATTGGGGCGGGTATAGAGGTATATCCTTGTATCACTATGCTTGCATCGGTCATCCGCCTGTCCTGTTCCAGGCCCCTCCAACTGCTTCTTCCCTCTCCGAAGAGGGAGAAGCATTTATACAGGCCGGCATGACTTTGGAGACCACCGATAAACTCATTGGTGTTGGTGGTAGCTGGTTTTTTGGACTGCACTACGCTTACCATCAATGCAGTCACTTTTCCGTGCTCGGATAAAAAAAAACTCGCGTGAGACTGTACAATAGTCTCTGGTTGGTAAAAGTAAATCTGTGGTATTGTATAGAATTGATTCACTCAACGCATGCAGGGAAACCTAATTAGAACCCTGACACTGACTAAATTGGTACTCTTTAGAAAATGACAGACCCCGTTGTACAAATTATATAATCACGGCTCGTGTTTTACGATCTACGTTTTAGTGCGGTAGGAATAAAGTTTTAGGGCCGCTTCAAGGAGTTTTGCATAATCCTAAGTCATTTTTGTCCATTCATATTCTTTATGGGAATCGTCTAAATCTAGTTCAGCACTTGACTCAGGTTGTTTTAATAGCTGATATTTTTTATAGCATAGGGTGGCAAAGATGCAAGTGAGTCATCTGGTGGTGAGTGATCGCTACTGCCTCTAAACACCCACAGCATAGATAGCATAACCCACAATATCAGAAGAATCATAGACATGTTGCCAACCTGAAAGGGAAGGGATCATTAAGAGTTATAAAATAGGAGAAGGAATTTAAGTCTAGAGATATCGCACCGTATGAAATGCAACAGCGAGCTGCTGCTTCACTTCAGTAAAGGTTTGACTTCAATACTGTGGTAAATTATAAATACACCCAACAGTCACACACATAGTCCTGATCCTACACTTGGTTAAACTTGTATCGTGGGTATCAGGAACTACGAGGGACTTGCGAACCCGCAACACCCACTTCCGAAACCCATATTTTTGGATCACACAAACATTTACCTCGGTGCCAGAATCGAACCCGCGGTCTCTCACTTCACAGCCGGTTTATCGTCCGCCGCGCCATGGAGCCTGTCTAAACGGTAGACGGTAAGTCTTGTGTAATTGCGTAATAGTCCGTTCGGATAGGTATTATCGCTTTATCTATTGCTGTTGTTCAATTGTCCACTTTAAACAATCTGATAGGTCTGATATAATACTTACAAACTTTAACAATGTTGTACAAGTTGATAGCTGTCACATCCGACCTATTCGTTTGTCGAGGATATAGGCAGCATGTAACTGGACAAAAAGGTTAACTGATAACCGACAGGACAGAAAGGTTCTGGAATGGAGGCCACGTACTGGCAAGCGCAGCGTTGGACGTCCACCTACAAGGTGGACAGGCGATCTGATAAAGATCGCAGGAAGTCGCTGGATGTACGCCGCTTCCAACAGGTCGGTCTGGAAATCTTTGGGGGAGGCCTATGTTCAGCAGTGGACGTCTTGTGGCTGATGATGATGATGATGATGTAACTGGACAGCTCAGGGTAACAAGTGCAATGCAGTATGATGCAGACTGCAGTACTTTGCAATTCAAAGTCTTAAGACTTACTGCCACTGTTTATGTGTGGCGCTTACTCATGCAAATAAAAAAAAGTTAAGTGATTTCGTTCTCAGAGATGAAGATTGTGTAGTCAGTAAATTTGAATTTGATTTTAGAAATTCGATTGGCAACGGGAAAACATCTTCATAACGAATATGTCTTGTGTCAATAAAGAAATAGTACGTAGTCAAAGCTGTGTCTTTTTGTTAGCGTTTTGGTCACTATCTCGATGAATCAGTCAGTAAGGACATGTATTTTTATATGTATCCCAGATGTTATTTGCGGTTTCATCCGCGGGCAAGGTATTTATCTGTTCTTGTGAGCAGTAGCGTGATAATATATACATATAAACCATCGCCTCGATAAATCACATTAAATTATGATGTGAAAATACCTTCAATCAATTAAGTTGTTCAGAAGTTATACAATCACACACAGCACCATTAGTTATATAAATATAGATGTATAATAATTTCATAAACATTAATCCATTTTATAATGCTAACAAGGTTATTTGTCCTACAACTTATTTTTCGAAATTGAAGAATTCGTTAGCGATATTCACGCCGGCATCACGCGGTGTTGGTAATTTGACTCCCTGATTTGATTTCATATTATTTGGTATTATTAAATAAATAATAATAATAATCTATATGTGCTTATAAATATGATTCGATACGCTAACGATTGACAAATATCAATAATAATCATATGTTATGCCCTCGATATGACATGAGAAAGAGTTTCTTTAATAAACTGAAATGTTTCGGCTTACTATCAATTATTTCTTATTAACAACTACAATTTGCCGATCTTCGTCTTCAGTATTCAGAAAACACATCACTAAAGCGCTTGTTAGTAGAATCACGCTTAAGTTTCTTTGCAGCTGTAAAAGTTAGAACTCTGCAAAGAACGTTCCAGCTACAACTTTCAATCCACTGATTTCGTTTCCTAAAGATTGTAAACGAGTAACCGGTTGTAAAACCGGTTACCCTTTGAGATGGAATTCACTGGGTGTATAATCCGATTGAAAAAACATACTTTTTACTACACAGTGTATTTAATTTAAAAAGTAATTTCATTTAACAACCATTTTGCGATATCTTTTCATAGCAATAAGTAATAATTCATATTATTTTTTATATAGTTCACCTGATAGTAAATGATTTCCATCACCTATGAATACTCAAAATATCAGAAAAATCATGAACGCGTTGCTGACCATAAGGGATAACAATAACTATGGGATTAGGAAATGGAAGGGGAATTTTAGCTTGTGGATATTTTACTTACTGTACGTAATGCAACATCAAGCTGCTATTTCATAAAGGTTATGGTAACAACCCAGCCAGATTGAGCCAGCCTTATGAAGTTGTAGACGAAATTATCTACAGCGTGGCTCTATCCATGCTAATCCACTCTATCTAATAGCTCAGTATACTCAGTAAGATGAGCCCGCGTACGAGCGGGGCAATTTTTGTTTTATTTATAATATAAATGATAGGTAATAATCGAGAATTCTTAACTACGTTGGAAGAAAATTTGTTTAGCCGTTTGTACAAATACAGATTTTTTTCTAGTTGAGATGAGGAGTTTTTAACGATTCGTTTATATACCAGATTGTTTAACTTAATAAACTATACAATACGATATACGCTCTTTCTTGTGTCACTAACAACAAGTTAAATAATTTAAATATAGAAGTTAACTACTTGGTTTTACAATGGGCAGTCCTATCGCAACAGCGATCTACCAGACATCCTTTAGCAACAGAGTAATTCAGTGGTTAACATTTATTATCGCTAATGGGTGAAATTTTGATAATATAAATCATATCGTTACTTAAAATTATGCCAATTGGTTCGGGCTGTTCGAAGCGATTCATGTAATTTATATTAATGAGTAGTTCAAATACACTTTGATTGATTGTGCCTTGTACTAATATAAAATTGATTAATCAATACATTCATAATATTATTTCACTATTCTGTATCTGGCTGATATGCCAGCATTATCTGGTAGGTTTCTATGTGAGAGACCATTTTAGTATCAACCACGTCTTCGTCTATTGCTGCGGCTAAACAGAGGTGGTTATGCGTGGTAGTTACTAGTGTTCCGGTTTTAGGGATCTTAAAGCTAGTAAAATTACCGCGATTTAGGAGACTTAATGTCTTGAAGGGACGAGCGCAGTAAGCGAATTGCCATGCTGTGTTTTTTATTTGATAGTTCTGAATGGTGTTACCCGAGCAGTCAAATGAACTTAAAAATATATATTGGTATCAAATATCACTTCAACCTCCAAAAGTTCATATAATCTGAGGAGCCACGAAAAAATGTCAGCACTAAACTGAAATTATCACAAGTACCTGATATATGAACTATGTTTATTATTTGATATTTTTCACCAAACAAAACGGTGAATAATTTTAATAAACATCTTGCTGGTGGTAGGATATTTATATCCGCCCAGATAGCGACCATCGTACACATGGTGTTGTGTGGTGGTGGTGGTGACCCACATACCTTGTAGTCTCCCGAAAGGCTTGCGACATGACTTGATGGTTGTTTGGGGCGGATGTAAGGGTACATCCTTGTATCCCTGTGTCTGCATCGGTCATACGCCGGTCCTATCGCAGGCACCTCGATTTGCTTCTTACCTCTTCGGAGTGTGAAGAAGCATTTATATAGGCCGGCATGATTCTGGTAACCATCGATAAACTTATTGTTTGTTGGCGGACACTGTTTTTTTTGGACTTGTAATGTAATATTACGAAATAAGTAAATAAAATCAAGCTTGTGCGAATATTTGTATTATAAGCAAGCCTTTGGTATTTGGGACTTCTTAATAATTATGATTAAATATGTCTTCGATGAATAATTACACAAAACTAGGTTAAAGCAACGTCAGTTTTATAATATGTATAAATAAGTTTTTAGGCAATAAGATGAATCATTCTAATAAAGGACTCAGAACACACAACAGTCATGTCTTAATCACAATCACTTATTATTACATGGCGACCCTGCCAGTGGTATCCATTATGGGATACCGCATGGCCTTATGGACATGGCCACCATGGCCACTTATTTTGAAGACCATTTAATTAGAAGAAGAAAAAACAATCAAGATTAACTTATAAGAAGAAAGAACATTTAAAAATCAATATCATCATGAAAAAATCAATGCCAACGGAGCAGCTTCGGCTACGACAACGCGAAACCATACAGAGCGTTTGGAGGTTATTTTGGAAGGTATCAAGAGAGAAGAAAGAAGGTTTGGAGGAGTCCAGGGTATAGCCCGGCCCAACCACACAACTACAGCCTGAATCAGCAGCAGCGATGCCCTACAAGCTCCACATCTGCGCCAGCTCCACTCGCCCCTAAGACATCATGCCATCATCAACAGCCATCATCATCGTCAACGCGCTCCTTACCAACAAAGTTTGAAGTAAGAATTACTTAAAATATGTAATTTTCAAGATTTTTTTTTATGTTCAATATCTATTAAATTCACTTTAATAATTTTGTTAACGATATATTTCGTGATTTTTTTTGTTTAAGAATATGTCATGTACTGCAAATGGAATCTTAGGAGATTTTTTTTTAACGTGTTATGAAGCAATTTTATTAATTATAAGGATAGTTTATTACAACTTAATAAGAATAATTAAAATATTTGCATTGAAATAAGTTGTAATGATGAGTAACAGACATTCGATACCGCCTCGGTGCGATGTTATAAGATTTATGTAGGTCATGGCATAACATTGAATTGCATTTTTCCTGACGAATGCAAAATTGAGACGCCAGTGTCCAGTGTCATCGAACTCGGATGACGTAAAGCGATACTGCTAATTTCGCTAATTATTATAAACGGTTTGTACTTATATGTTCAGAGACGAATTCTTTTTTCAATTGCGAACCGACATTTGTAAATTAGGATTAGGGTTATGTCTAACAGTAATGGTCACGTAGTTGCTTATGCGAGCCGTAACTTATCGCCCGCAGAAAATAGACTTAGAATAGATTTAGAAGATTTTTAGAAGGTAATAGATTTAGAATTACTAGCTATCGTAAAGTTTAAAATCTTTAGAGATCATAAGCCATTAGTATATTTATTTAGTTTTAAGGACCCTTCCAGTAGACTAAGTTTCGACTATACCTTGAAGAATATGATTTTGAGATCGTGCACATCCCGGATCGGAATAATGCAACTGCAGACGCACTTAGCCGACTCCCGGTATCAATAACGTGTGATGATTAAAATCTATTGGAGAACAAGTAGTTTCTGTATTGACGAGAGCACAAACTAAACGTGTGAAATCTCAGATATACATAACTGATAACAATGATTTGACAGAACAGACTTCTACCAGTAGCAGGTCTGATCAACCTGAGACTGTAGAAATTCTGAAAAACCGACTGATGTGACAGAATTGACTTTTATTAATGACAAAGATTTTAAGAATTTGATTTGTCGTTATTCGAATAGAGGATACTGTACGCGTAGTACTTATACCTAAATACTCGATCGTTATCTGCCACGACGGAGTTAGCGAGAGTTTTAGGATCTATGTTCGAAAAAGAAAATATTAGTGAAATGCACGTATGTACCTTCAAGTTGTACTATTACCTAAATACTCGATCGTAATCTACCACGACGGAGTTAGCGAGAGTTTTAGGATTGATGTGCGAAAAAGAAAATATTAATGAAATATTAATTACCTATAAAGAATAGGCAAAATGCAACAAATATAAAATACTTGCAAGTCATATGAAAAGTT
Source organism: Amorpha juglandis (assembly GCA_949126905.1). Lineage (NCBI taxonomy): Eukaryota > Metazoa > Arthropoda > Insecta > Lepidoptera > Sphingidae > Amorpha > Amorpha juglandis. The sequence continues at coordinate 12,838,127 of OX421374.1, read as the reverse complement.
GCATATATAAAGGTTATAAAGGTATACAAAGGTACCTGTAATTTTAATTACAACCGATGTTGTAAGAATTAGTGATTATGAGGATAAAATAATCATATTATATGATTACTGGTCAGGTATGACGAATGATGTAATCGACGACGTTAAGAAATGCCAACAATGGCAATATAATAAAAATGACTAATCGCATCGTGAAAGAGCCGATGGTAACAACAAATACTACAAGCTCAGCGGTTGAACGTTATCGTTTACAGCGAGCCCAGTATGATGTCAAGCAGAGTTGTTACAAAGTAAATTAAGACGAAAATTTATGTATGATAAGAAAACTTACTCCGTAACTTATAAAAAGGGTGACCTTATTCTTATAAAAAATCAAACTGGAACTAAACTTGAAAATATCTATAACGGCCCCTACGAAGTTATTGAGGAAGTTTCTCCTAATGTTAAGATTTTAAAGGATAATAAAGAATATGTTATACATAAGAATAATACTAAGAAATATTTTAGTTAATATTAAGTACCTTTATTGTATGTTTTATAAATGTTTGGTTATCTTTGTTACTCAAAATATGTGAAGTTAAATTCTAAACTTAGTAACAGTTTGTAATAGTTTTGAATTTTTTCTTAATTTTTTTCTTAAAAAATTCTCTTTCCTTAAATGGGGAAGGGTAGCAGGCCCTTTTTCGGGGGAGTTGTAATGTAATATTACGAAATAAGTAAATAAAATCAAGCTTGTGCGAATATTTGTATTATAAGCAAGCCTTTGGTATTTGGGACTTCTTAATAATTATGATTAAATATGTCTTCGATGAATAATTACACAAAACTAGGTTAAAGCAACGTCAGTTTTATAATATGTATAAATAAGTTTTTAGGCAATAAGATGAATCATTCTAATAAAGGACTCAGAACACACAACAGTCATGTCTTAATCACAATCACTTATTATTACAGACTCCTCTGCGCTTACTATCAGGTGTAGTGCATTCACAGTAACTGCAGTCACTGCCGTACCCGGATAAAAAAAAGATCTGTCGGTACATCATATTTTTAACCCCTGGCAAAAAGAGTGGTGTTATACGTTTGACCCCTTGTCTCTCACTCTCTGTCTCTGTGCGTGCGTGCGTATCTGCACCTGGTAGCGTAGCGGCTAAACGAATAAACCGATTGGAATACGTTTGAAACGTTAATTTGAACGAGATGGTAATTAGTTATGTTGAAAGAAAATCTACTCAGCCGTTTAAAAATGAAATATATTTTTCTGATTAACTCCGAGAGTTTAAGGTCATAAGCTACGAGAATTTCATAAATCAAACAATCTGAGGTAAAGAAATATATTATGAGCCTTGGTTTCTATTTACCGAACTCTCCAAACGATTTCATCGATATTAAATATCAAACATAATGAGTTATATCTATTAATCTACAGGACCACGCGCGTAAGACCTGATAACACCAAGCAAACGATCCTAAGCAAACATTTGGACCAATCCTACGCAAAAGGGTATAATAATATCCAATCTGATGATTTTATGACTTTCATAACATATTGTTGTTCTGTTGTGCTATCGTAACCTATATACTATTTAAGCAGCTTGTGGGGGATTTGTTATCTTGATTAGAGCGTGCAGATTGGATTTTATTAACGTGTAGCCTTGGTAGGGCCGAAATAATGTTTTTGTTTCTCGTAGGTGTTAAAGTTGCCAGGAGAAAGCGATTTTAGCGATCAGACCGTCAGTTGACCAAATTTAATCCTATGTGTAATTTTCATTTTTTTTTACTTGACGAGACAAGCAAGGCGCTCGGCTGGTGGTAAGCGCGACCCACGCCTGTCCATAAACAGAAGCAACACCACACACTGAACTGCGCTTGTCACCCTGAGATATAAGTTGTTAAGTCTCAGTAATTAGTGTAATAGTAATTATAGTAATTATATAGTAATTAGTGTAGTAGTAATTCAGTGCCCAGTAATTTCCACTCATATTATTTTGTGTTATACAATAAAGAGTGTTTTGTATTGTATTGTTTTAAGGCACATTGCGGTCTCCCTTTCTCGGTCGCGTACCTTAAAACCTATTTTACGGTTTTTAAGTTTCGAATTAGGATACTTCCAATCATCTCTATATGTTATTCCTCAAGGGTGTTTTTTTCGGAATGCTTTAACTTCCAAAATTCATAATCAAATTTTTTTGCCGCTATTGACGAAAAATGTTTTAAAATTATAAGTTTTGCCAAAAAAGCTCAATCGACTAAGTTGTTGTATTTTTATCACTTTTTTCTACTTTATTATATTACGTAACTGACCACAGTCGGAGCGAAGTATTCCCATGGGTCATCTAGATAATGCTATGGTGTTAATTGTATGAGGCTTGTTCTTCGAATTTTATTATATCATGACACATTAACCCCTGCATTCTAAAGATTGGAATATTTTATACTGTTGTAGAATTATTATTATTTAACAACTGCTATATGGAAACCTTAATGTTATTTTATAATCCGGAAATATCCAAAGCTGGAAGGTATTTTGACAATACAAAAGCTTTTGCGAGTTGATGTACGGACATAAAGTATTTTGTGTATCTATTGAGAAGGAAAATGAGGTATTGTACAGCATGCCGGGCATGACGAACCGGTTGTGTTGCCAAATAATTTAATTAGCCCAAAAAGCCTTTTAGCCCGCGTATAGCCTGGTAATTAATAATTACTCGATTGCATGTATTAAAAGAAAGTAATGGTTATAATTTTAGATTTTTTTCAAGTTTTTCTTCATATTAAATAGTAAAACATTGAATAAAACAATAGCGTTTGAAAGAAAAAGGAATATTTCCAGGCGTTTTCAACGCTGCACTATACTAGACGTATTAAATGCTGACAAAAATAACGATTTTTTTACGTTAGGGTAGTGGACCTGATTATTTTAGTAATTTAATTAATAAGTTACGTCAATCAAAGCCGTATTGCAAAATCTAATTTCAAAATCCGTCGAAAAATAAATAAATTTATAGCAATTCAAATCGAAGAAGGGGCACTTGTCAAATGACAGAAGACTCAATACTTGACGTGACCGTGTAAAATAGCCATTACGGTGCTCGAGTGCGAGTGAGATAGTGAGATGTCCCCACTATGCGCCCACCTTTATATTATATATATTGTATATTATTTAATATTTATAATCGTAATTGCGGGCTCATTTATTAATAAATTGTAATTTTGTCTAACAGAAGGGATTTCTTTTTTTCTGTCGGGTTTTAAAATAATGTATAACATTTAACAAAAGAAACTCCCTATCTTCCCGTACAAAAATTTGAAATTGGAATATAGCCAGCTAGACGCCATAGTATGGCGCCAGTCTAAAGTCCCACTGAACCAGTAATTCCATGAATCTTGGCCTAAATGTGGTAAGCTATATAGTTGAAAAAAATCCTACTTCCGAATTCCTAACAAGCCTTTTCTACTAAGTGGCAAACGTACTTAAGCACTTGATGTTACATGCGACATCACCATTATTTTCTACAAGACAAACTTGAAGCTAATTTTGAAGAGGATCGGAGCTTCCTTTAGAGTTGAGCAATATTTGGTGTTATTTATGCTGAAGAGGTTAAAAGCATTGGTTAAATTATGTTTTTCGCTGTTAGTATGGATAATCTTCCTTTAGTCTAGCAGCAATGCGGGTTTAAGGTGGCAACACGCCCGTGATTCTTCTAGTATTTTGGAAGTACATGCAGCGTTGGATTTACACTAGGGGCAGTCGGGGCAAGTGCCCAGGGCGGCAATTTTTTTTTGGCGGCAAAATTTTGAAAGTGAAATTTTTTATTTGTCTTATCAAGAATGCTCCATAATCAATATAATTAATTAATTCTATTATGTAGTAAAATATAATAAAGTTTCTGCAATAAATTAGTTATTTTAATTTTGAAAAATAAAACATAAACTATAAGTTTAAGTAAAATTTTAGTATTAGGGCGGGTTTTTTTCTGGTGCCCAGGAGCGGCATTTAGTTTAATTTCGGCCCTGAGTACATGGGCGGTAGAGATCATTTACCATCATGTGACCTATTTTTTGCTGGCCTATGCTATTAAAAATGCGGAGTTCATGAAGGCAAAGTTGCAGCATATCTATAACCTTAAGTGGTATACTTATCATCAGGTGTGGCGTAGTCACTTTGCCGAGCCAGGATAAATAAAAATTGGACTTAAATTGGAGTATCTAGAACGAAATATTATCCTGTATCCAATTATCGTACATCTAACATAGCTCGAAGAAACGCTTGCAATTGCAATTTCATAACAGACCATTCTGCAGAACGCTTTGTTTTTGAACGCTTCTGAGAACATTTTAACCTTCAGCTTTAAATTATTTATCCTATAAACGAACTATTATTTTAATAGGTACATGATCTTATTAAAGTTTCTACTTGTAAATTGTGTAGCTTATACTAAAAACTAATTCCAAAAACAGAATTAATTTCTCTAAGAACGATAGAAGAGATCTTTTTGGAGTCGGTGCCACTGGCGGTACCTTGATCGGTAATTGATAAATTGTTAATTTGGAGTGAGGCTTAAAATCCAAGCGGTATGAACCCAGAGAGATAGGCCAGCATCGTGACGCAATAGGTCGCCCAGACCAAGTTGTTGTAAAATAGTCAGAGGCGTGACGCACTTCGAGCATTTGCAACGCACGCACTTATCGATCTGACGTCACGGATTTCGGAACGCATTTAAAAATACCTAGGATTTAAATATGCTTATATGCTTACACATTTAAGGGTGCTTAATAAGAAATTGTTTTTCTTACCGAAGTCTTAAAGTACCCCACGATACCTTTACAAATTACATCCAGCAACTGGAAATCACATTTTCAAACCATCTTCATGAATTGATGAAAAAGCAATTAGATAATTGTCGCTGATGAAAAACTTTTATTTTATTACAAACTTAAAAAACAACATAAAAAACATTGAAAAGCCAAATATAATAATTTCTATAGATCTCTTTGGATTCGATGCAATTTTAGTTGACGGGCAGCGACACAGGCACCGACTCCAAAGAGACCTATAGAAAATAGTATTTTTGATTTTTAAGTATTATATTTTAATTCCGTTTTTAAGTTTTGTTGTTGCGGTAAAATATTTTGTATAAATAAGTTACGCAACTAAATAGCTACACAGTGCAGTTAAATTCTTAATAGAATAAATAAACGAATAAGTGGGTGATTCAATAGTAAATGTTCCCACCGTCCTTGTATGACCACAATACCAGAAGAATCATGGGCGCGTTGTCGGATTTAAAGCAACTCAAGCATTTCCTACATTCAAACGAGAGAATGGGGATTAGAAAGGGGAGGGGATTTGTTCCTCAGGAAATCTTACATACAAAACGAAATAATAAGCCGGCACCGCCGCACTGTAGACAAAATGTCTATAACGTAACACTTAGTAAGTAGTTTTTTCAACTTATATTAAAAACTACTTGAATTTCAGTACTTTACAGATGCAATTAGCCCAATTTCAACCACAAGCGGAATTTCTTTAATGGTATTGCCATAAACATTAGATATAAAATTCACACTGCCTCGGTGGCGCAGTTGTATTGCGCACGACTGCTGACTTGAGGTCTCGGGTTCGATGCCCGGGTCGGGTAAAGTAATAATGGATTTTTCTATCACGAAATGCTCAGTATCAGCCCGGAGTCTGGAATTGTGCCCGGTATGGGACGGAAATGCGCACGGCGACATGTGCACTAGTTATACCTCTGCCTACCTTTTCGGGGATAACAGGCGTAAGTGCGTATATAAAATTCACAATTCACATTCTATATTCAAAAATAAATTGAAGTGCCTACAGATTAGTTGCCCAATTGTGGTATGTCAAATGTATGGAGGCAGCTCGCAATTGTGTACGATAATAGTAATTATGAATGTTCCAGTGGTACACCGTGCCGCTGGCTATCATTAGTACAGCTCGTTTTATTACAGCTTCGGCTTTATTCGACGTTCGATAGCTGCAACTAGCAATAAAACCGGTGAATATGTCGTTAACAGCGTTAAAAACTGAGTTGCTCTTGTTTGTTTATTGCTCGTTTATGTGTTGTAGGTTTGTTATTGTCACGGAATAGAGTCGTTTTTTAATCGTTCCGGCTTCAAAAATGAATGCAAAATTATTTGCAATTTCAGTGCAATACAATTCTCAACAATTAATTAATAGATTCTAAAGAAGTTTCATTTCAAAAATTGTTTTAAGTACCATATTATAGCCATGACAATTGAATGGTTTATTGTTTCAAAACTGTGCGGTCACAATGTTGTAAAATAGCGATTATTTTATGTTTTACTACCTATTTTTACTACTGCCTACCCATAAAGAGTTTTATGTATTGGACAAAATTTACGACATTTTAGAGATGATTCTCTCCCATATCTTATTTGGTTGTGTTACAACCCCTGGTCAAATTAACTGAATAGTACATAAAGTCAAAGCAATATGCTAGAAAATAAGTAACAAAAAAGGAGTATCCTACTAATATTATAAATGTGAAAGTTTGTTTGATTAGATGTTTATATGTTTGGATGTTTGTCCGTCAATCACGCTGAAACCACTTAACGGATTTTGATGAAATTTAGTATACAGACAGGGTATGAGCTGACTTGGGTGATAGGCTACTTTTTATCTCGGAAAAAACAGATCACGCGGGCGGAGCCGCGAGCAAAAGCTAGTAACATAATATGTCTATAATTACTCAATTTAATAAAACATTTCACAACCTCTCGAGACACGGTGGTGTAATATGAAACAAAGAAAAGTCTTTTTTTTGCCAGTGGGGTCGGCGCAACATATTTTTTAACAGCCTGACATCATCCCCTATGGGGCGAAAATATACCCAGACATGAAACATATATTTGTGAATCACACAAACATTTGTCTCGGTCCGGGTGTCGAACCTGTGGCCTCTCGCTTCACATCTAGCACGGCACGGAGGCTGTCAAAAGACGAATAGAAAATGTTGAAATAAAATTATTACCACGAAATGTTTCTTAAAGGTATATTTTGGAAAGCCAGAAATAACAAAACTGCTTATTTTGTGGGCTTCTTTTCTTATTGATGTTGAACAGTGGGTTATTCATAGTTCAAGTAATTTTGTATAAGTTGTAAATGATTTCCACTTCTTGGAAATCGGGGATGAAAGACTACATAGATTGAAATAATGAGCCGAATTTGATGACTCTTTCACTGAAATTAGTATAATATATATAATACTACCTTTTTACAAAAATATAACCGACTCTAAATTTGTTTTTTTTATTTTTAGCTTTTTAGTGGTTTTTAATATAACTTAGCACATTTAATGTAGACAGTTTTGTCTACATTACACTGCATTACCACTGTCTCACAGAAAACCGACGTAAAGTAGCGGCTTGCTGCTGGGTTTTATACGGTGAGTGAGATATCCGGAATCCCAAATCCCCTCCCCTTCCCAATCCCTAATTATCCCTTTCGTTTAAGGTCGGCAACGCGCCCCTGATTCTTGTGGTGGTGGGCGTACATGGGCGGTGGAGATCACTTACCATCAGGTGTCCCACTTGCTCGTTTGCCGGCCTATGCTATAAAAAAAAAATTGGAGTAACCAAGTTGACGGCACTGGAGTTTTATAAGAGTAGGCGTTATAGCATCGGTTTCGCATCGGGATCCCCGTTCGCTTTCGATTCAGGAAGCGATCATCAGGGTAATGTTACATTAGGAAATAGGATGCCCGAGAAATTGGACCGACAGATTGTGGAGTATAATAACATAATTCGTATTATCGTATTCACAGACTTAATAACTTTAATCAGCAGTAATTCATTTCTTAGAATTAAATTCGATTTTTTTTTTATAGCATAGGTCGGCAAACGAGCAAGTGGGTCACCTGATGGTAAGTGATCTCCACCGCCCATGTACGCCCACCACCAGAAGAGTCATGGGCGCGTTGCCGACCTTAAAGGAAAGGGATAATTAGGGATTGGGAAGGGGAGGGGATTTGGGCTTCCGGTTATCTCACTCACCATACGAAACGCAGCAGCAAGCCGCTACTTTACGTCGGTTTTCTGTGAGACAGTGGTAACGATCCGGTCGAGCCAGCCCATTCATGCTGTAGACAAAACTGTCTACAGCGTGGCTCTACCACTCAAAAACGCAGTAAGATACGCAGTAAGATCATGAAGGTGCTCAAATTGCTAATCTATCGCAATTATATAATAATAATAAATACACCCAATAGTCACATACATAGTACTGACCCCACAGTAAGATACGAGTCTTGTGTCGTGGGTATCAGGAACTACGAGAGACTTTCGGTCTCACAACACCCAGACCCCGAAACAAATATTTGTGGATCACACAAACATTTGTCTCGGTGCGGGGATCGAACCCGCGGCCTCTCGCTTCACAGCCGGCCAGCCGCCAGCTGCGCCACGGAGGCTGTCAATTAAGAACTAAAGTATAATTGAGAACTTCCTTTTATTATCACTCTCAATAATAAACCAGCTAATATATCAACTTGCCAACACAAATTACCCAATAATTTGCCTAACTGCTTTACTTCGTGGTCTGTGTTGTGTTATCTAGTTCGTTGACCTGTCATTGAGGTAAAACTTAGTTTCAAAGGCTTAACTATGAAACTAATTAGGTTGGTTGAACTTACTTATATGTATGAGCAAACATGTAATATTTATATAGAGATATTGACTTTAGTCTGGATTTGTTTGCATTGGGTAAGGTCACCTATAGTGTACCTTTTTTGTCCATTTTATTGTAAATTAACAATTGATAACATCAACCCAAAATTAGTTAACCTCAAATTAGTATTTTATTGTCGGTTCTAATTTTATTAATAGGTGCATAAAAGTTTTAGAAAGTTTTCTTCAAAATTATATGAAGGTATAACTTATATATGTAAGTAAGTATATGTATATAGGTATATCTTCGGTGTCACGGAGTCGCGATGTCGCGGTGTCGCCTACCTATACCTATGGCATTTCATAACAGATTTTAGTAATGCATAAGTAAATAATTATACGACAGGGTCTCAACTATGTAAAAAAAAACAAAAAAAATTAATACAAAAAACTGTGAAATCGGGGATCAAAGACTAAAAATTCGGCATTTTGACTATGTTTGCACTAAAACGTGTGAATTTCTCACAAAAATTTAACCGGCTTAAAAGCTGAATAGCAAATACCATATTGAAGCCAAACATTCGATCAAAAGTGTAACCTGGCCGAAAAAAGACTCTCCACACCGAAATCTCTGATTTATAATTGCTGTATTTGTTATATAAACGTGCTTTCCGAATGGATAACCTTGTAAAGGTTTCAACCTTATAATCACGTGCCAATATCAGTGTGCCTTACCCTCATCGAGAAATTACCTAAAGTATTGGCATAAAAAATTGTACTGCCTAAAACATAATATCGTGGTAACCTCCCACGCAATACAGATGCCTGTATTTATTACGTAGTTTATTACCGACGCTGATGGACTAATTTACAATTTAAATTAAATGTGACAAACCGCGCAGAAATTAAGGATGATAATAAGGTTATTAAGGCTGACGTACATTCGAACATTTCGCACATTCAGGCAGGTCGTATTGCACCTGATCGAAATAACACAAACTAGCTAACAGTAAAAAAACGACTTAAAATAATGATTTCTTATGTTTACGGGAATATTACAGTGCAGCGTTCAAAAGCTTTTCAGCCTTGGTGGTCATGGGGTGGACTGAGGTGTAGGTTGCCCAGAAGTGAATGTTAAACGAAACGTCGGGATCAAAATTAAATAAAATATCGCGATAAAATCCGTTTAAATTAGTTTTATTTCAACGACTTAAAATCCCAATTCGTGGTGTATTTGCTGTTATCGGTTGAAGGGTATTTTCAAAATACCGTCGTAACCCGTCATCAGATCATCATTGCTCTAATCGGTGAAGCAATAGCCATTTTTTTCTGTTCTCGTGCGATACTTACTTTCTTCTTAACTTATTGAAAAAAAACTCCTTATATTTCCTTCTAAAATTGTCTTAAAGAATTTATCGTATTGCATCAATTGGCCAATCATGTTTCCCTTTCTAATTTTTATAGTTAGTAACAGGCACCTTTCTTTATTCACTATATCTTATACTTCCTCGTTCTTTTTCTTTAGCCTAGCTTATTTTCAAACAGAATTATTGACAAAAAAGAAGAACCCTTTTTACCCCTTTGTTTTCCTGTGGGCCTCTGTTTATTTTTTATAAACCTGACGCAATGAGCAGCTGATGGCTTCGCCTGATGATAAGCGTACTGGGGATGATTGGGGGCAGAAATAGGCAAAGCGGTGGTACCTGGCTAGGCCGTCTGGGTAGACGGCCTTTCGCATACGTGGAACCTACCACCTAGGGATCCTACATGAGAACAATAAAATTGTTGGTAACAGCTTGTTTTAATATACACTTTATACAAGTAGTAAAGCACAGTAGTTAAAGTCAAGCTTCCGCGGTACAAACAATAATATAAGTTTTTTTACTGCGCTTCTTATATGTATGTACGAGTGTGTGCATTTGAACTGTATTGCAGTTAAAAGAAAAACATTTCTTTTGTTGGCTTGAATGACGAGATGGGCAGGAAGCTCACCTGATATAGAAACATTTGATATTCTTCCTGTATGAGTTTATACCGCCTTAATGTCAGGGTCGGATTTTCCACCATGATTTAATGGTGGATTTGGAGTACCAAATCCGCCATAGTCCTTTTTTTTTTTTGTGCTGCTAATGCTGTAAGCCTGACGATAGTCGGCTGTATACAGCTTCACCGGACTTTCGGGCGAGCGCTTTAGGCGCTCTCAACCCTTGACTAGGTGACCACCGCTGAGGGCACCCCCTTTGGGGTACGAACCTCGGCTCAGGACGGTCACCGGAAGAGGGCAGAGACATCTGCGATTATCGGTTTAGGGGACGTTTAAAATCTACTTAATGATTATTATCATTATTATCATCGGCTCGCGGGCCGGTACTAGGGCCGAAATGGTGTGTCGGGAAGAGAGGCTTCCCTCCACGCGATATCTAAAACCGCGATTCGACAAGAACGCTCGTACGATGTGCACGAGCTGAGTGGGCACGTTCATGGAATATAGCTTGTAAAGCAAGCCATTGTGCCACACCTTGTCGAATGCTTTTTCGACATCGAAAAATACGGCTCCTGTGGGGATCATTCTAATGTAGTATTGTAAATGGACAAGTCCATATGACGATTTTTATTGTAAAATGATGCTAAAAAAAAATACATATTTAAAAGAAAAAAGGAAAAGTATGCAATATATAATTGATGGCGAAAAAAATAAGCCCGGAGTTTCTTTCTGCCTTTCTTCTTCGGGTCGTCATCAGTAGGCAGCTAGAGAAAGGTTGGTAGGTTAGCTAGGCTAGGGATATTCCTGCCAGTAAGGTCCACGACACATCTCCTTACCTTTTAAACCCTTACAGATATTTTTTTGTAAACTTGCCCTACTACGTCTTGCCCTATCCCATATCCTAGTCCGTGAATCCCTTCACTTAAAGATGCCCTCCCTTTTCCCATGCTTGTTGGTGTGCCTTTTCCTGCCAGCCTTTAGCGCGGCGGTTTGTCCAAAGTTCCCTTAATTGTAAGTTAGTCTTTTTAATGATAAATGTTCTGTACTTGACCTGTCATAAGCGCTTTCTTGGCCTACATGATTAATAAAGATTTTGATTTTGATTGATTTGATTTTGAATGTTTTTATCGTGAATGCACCATAGTCCAAAATAGATCGCCCCAAATAGTAAATTGGGGCGATAATTTGAGCCCCACAAGCTGCAACGGGAGCCAGGTTTCGCCATAGCCTCGTCTGTTAATCAGCAGAGGGTACCACGTGCAGGTGAGGTCGGCTTTGGGTCTAAGTTCTCGACGGCCCACTTTCATTCTAAAACATCCCCAAACATTTGATAATATCGTTGTTAAATAATAATAATACCAACAATAACATATTGCCCCACTGCTGGGCACAGATCACGTCTACTTCCATCTCAGCAGTCTGTACCATCACCGCTTGGCCATCGCCACTTAAAGAAGAAGGTTTTGCATTCGATACTTAAATATTTTCGTTATTGAAGCGGGTCATTAATCTTTACTAAGCTCATTATACATTCTGACTTCATCGTTGTAGAAGGCTAAAGCACGTAGAATCTTTAACTTTCATCGTTTTTTTATATAAAGACGCGGGTAGACAATTACTCTGCTCTACTGGGGTTTTTTCTATCGGATCATTATGAAAACACCCCATTATTTTTCCCGGGGGTGAAATTAAATCGGCACTTATTTATACTTGAACGCCTTTTGGTATCATTTGCAAACCACATAAAACGTAGATTAATTTTGTTGTTTTTGTTATTTCGTCTGGGTCTATTGGGGTTGCATAAATAAAAGTACAATAAATATGATTTATTTTTAAAATTAAATGGTTATTATAAACTGTAAAAGACTGAAAAAAATTGCAATGACAAATAACAAACATACAGGCCGAATAACTCTTCCTTTTTTAGTCTATTAAAAACTGCAAATATTTCATCGCAATAGAAAATGCCGAGTTAGAAACATGTTATACAGAATATGTGTTGGTCAAAGACAATATGAGAACCACATGTGAGTGTGATACTTTTGGCAGACGGTAAATTTTTATAGCTCGTTGCTTGCTGTTATTTGACAGTTATTTTTATGGGCGCCGGCAAAATTGTTTCAGAGGATTGCACCTGCAACTACACTCAGTTTTATTTATTTATACTAGCGACCCGTGCCGGGTAAAATTATGTTTGTTACGACATCACATTACAAATCTTTGAATTTTTCGACTTTTCTGTACTATAATATGTATGTTTTATACATACAAACCTTCCTCATGAATCACTCTATCTATTGCTGAAAACTGCATTAAAATCTGTTAAATAATTTAAAACATCTAAGTGAACGGACAGCGAAAGCGACTTCATTTTATACTATGTAAAGAAGATGATATAATTTATAACAGTGCATCCTGATTTGAACGATTTTGAACAAGATTTTATTAAAACAATGTCTTCACTAATAAAACAATTGTTTGTTATTAATGTTGTGCGTATTTGCACCGATAGTATTTTTATTGTTAATTTCGTTGTAGATAAGGTTTAGTGTAGTCACTTTGCTTAGCCAGGGTAAAAAAAATCACCGACTTGATACCGGACTAAAGAAAGATATAAAGAAGGAAACACATTAATTTCTGACTCCCAACAATAATAACAAAGAACCCGGTCAAGTGCGTGGTCCTGGTCAGAACGAATGAATGTTTTGTATCCGAAATATTTCATATATCTAAAATAACCTAGATTGATGAAGCCAATTTTCGTTGGAAGAAAACTTTTAAATTAAACTACTTGATGCTTTCCGAATTTTCCACATTGTAGTTTAAAAGTTAGACAGGGGTGAAATATTTTTCACGATTTTGGACAGGTAAATGTCACAAACTAATGACTTAAATAAAAAAAGTAATTTAGCAACCTCAATACCATTATTACGAAGACATTCAATGATATCACACAATAGGTATATTGTGTAATGGAAAAAACATCCCTCAATTACCTAAATATATGGAGATTGGAGAGCCAACGCAATTTTTTTCTTAATTTAATTACACCTTTGCGTAGCGCTTCCTAGAATACCATCCAAATTACATCCGCAAAATGCTAACAGTTCCGAGTAAAATGACTGTGACATACGGACGGATAAACCGACCTGACGAAATTATAAGGGTTCCATTTTAGCGTGTTTGAGTTTTTGAAGTTAGGTATCTCATTAATTTTTACTCGAATTTGTATTTTTGTATGTAACGAATAAACTTAAAAAATACTGGACCGATTTCAAAAAATCTTTTGCCGTTAGAAAGCTGCATTATCACTGAGTAACATAGGCTACTTTTTATCCCGGAAAAAGCAGGTCACGCGGGCGGAGCCACGAGAAAAAGCTTGTACCCAATATAGTCGCTATTATACTATAAGCATAATATATTAAATTAAATCTACACTTTCACGTATTATTTGAATCTATAGTCCTAGACTAGAAGTCTGTGGTAGAGCCACGCTGTAGACAGAATTGCGTACAGCATGAATGTGCTGGCTCATCCGGGTCGCTACACGGTTTGCTGCTGCATTTTGGTATCATAAGTAGTATATCCGGAGGCCCAAATCGCCCTTCCTGCCCAATTCCCTAAATATTCCTTGTCTTCAAGGTCGGCAACGCGGCTATGATTGTTCTGGTATTGTGGGCGTACATGGGTTGTGAAGATCAGTTACCATCAGGTAACCACTTGCTCGTTTAGCGGTCTATGCTTTAAAAAAATATAAGTATTAGATATAGAGAGGGGCAGTTGTCTAACTTAAGAAAAATAAACAATGTAAACCAATAAGTTATTATATATACAGCATTCTACAATAATAGTCTCTTATATGTTTTACCAATTCCCTGCGCTCGCCGACTATTAGAATGATAGTAAACAGCTTCATTATGCTGCGAAAGTCACCCGATAACCTTTCACGGATTATTGAAAAAATGTCATATATTATCTCATAATCTAGCGAAATGTTCGAGCGAATATGACATTTTTTCAATGCCTCAATACGTCGATATGGCGCGTATCGATTCATACTCACTGAGAACTTCCCCGCAGAATGTGAAGTGAGTTTGTTAATTAATATACATGTCGAGGATATGCTGCGTTATCATTCGAGTATGTGAAAATTTACTTTAAATAATTCGGTTACATTTAATTTGTGGCTTTAGAGCAGCGTTTTAAATTTAAATATCAATGTTAAATGTATTGCTATGACCTCCTTGTTCTTATGGCAGTGTACTTATGCTAAGAAACTGTGAGATTTTGCGTTGCCAGGTGCAATTTGGGTTTGATTTTTCGATTCGAAACATCACACATGAGTTTCCCGGGAGTAGAATTTGAGCATAGTAATAATTATACCAAGCACTTTAAATGCTCTATCGTAAAGTTCACGTATTGGCGCTTTAGTATTTTTTGCTTCTGCAGTGACGACATGATTATAGAAGGCGAATTTCCACCACTACGCGACCACTAGTATTAATGAATAGACCCAAAGAACCCCGACCAACATCTACGTTAGCCTCGTTGCCTATCATATAATGGGACGGATATAAGTTCGGCGATTAGTGGGAGCGCTAGTTGCAGTTATCCTTACCCATTGGGGGATTGAGAACCTATTTTTTAAAATACCATTATAAGTGGTTCATGTGACATTCATTTCGTTGTTTTACATGTGTTTATTTTTCCCTAACTTCTAGTTCATATAGTATTCTAAGATCATCAATGTTGGATCAATCTACAACACATAACACACAAGTTTTCTGAGTTCTGTGATCTATAGTATATTCATGAACAAATAAGTGTATCATGTAATGAACTCTTTATACCCCATTAGTAGTAGTAAATAAAACAAATTATATTATTAAGCGACTACCGAGACTTGGCAAGTCCATACTTACATGACATTTCACCGCAACGAGAGGCGTGGCTGTCACACGTACTTGATATAATACGAACGGGGTTCGTAACATGCACTGTCATTTTACCGTGAGTTAAAACATAAAATGACAAATTAAAGTGACACGTCCCGGTGAAATGTCACGACGCCTATTTCACCTATGTTATCAACATCATGGTCTAAGATCCCGTTTACCGAATGAACAATATATTTTAGGGTATAAAATGTGTTGCTGAATACATACCAATAGGGTTGCCCAAAAAAATATGGTCAAGGATATGTTTTATTAATTAAAAAAATATATATGTAATTTCACTGACTTGCTTACCAAAAAAATGGACCATCAATAAAAAATATACAGTGCATACTATCTGCAAAAACTAGGAGCTAGATGAGCGCAATGACCACTTTTTAGTTACCTGTTTGCACACGGCAACCAGGTAGTAGTGGCCAGAAAAAGGTAGGCAACCTAGCTTTAGCAGATAGTATACATTGTATACTTTTAATTGAAGGTTCATTTTTTTGGTAAGCAAGTCAGGGAAATTAAAAAATATATTTTTTTTATTCGGTAAACAGATGGGTGAAGGTCGATATTACCCGGGATCCTATACTATCACGTGCGGCAACCAACTTAAAATTTTAAATAAACGTCCAAGTCTCAACTACGGATAAAACTAAGTGACGTAGAAAATTTTGCGCAGAAAATCCGTCTGTCTGATAAAGGTCAGTTCGCTTTCAGCTTATACATATTAATGGTAGCCGTCAAACTTGCTCTCGGAAAAATATGTATCCATAGCATTGTAGCAGTTGATGATATATTTATATTAATGATGATATGATATTTTAATTAGATGACTTTTAAATAATAAAGGACACAAATAACATGATCACTTTCAAACCAATTTATTTTACTCACAGAGAACAAACATGTGTCAGGATTAAACAATTGTAGGCCTTACTTTGATTGTACTTGTATACACGCTCAGTATGATTAACTACGACAGTATTACTACAACTACAATAACGACTACGACGGAATGCGAACTGTAACATGTCAAGTCGTGCGCCTCTTTTATACATGCTGCGGTCATAACTAAGAATGCAGTAATCGCAAAATGGCGGTTACGAGATAAACGCAAAAAACATTTTTTTGTATGTACGGCGAAAATCATTACATAAAAAAGCGTGTTAAAAACATACTTCAAGTGAATTTTTTTATGAAAATATATTTTTTTCATGTACATGAACCTCTTGGGATGCCATTACTGGAAAAAAGTGAAAATCTCAAAAAATGACGATTACTGCATTCTTTGTTATCAGGGCAGCATAATTTTAGGTGTATCCAGCCGATGACAATTTTATAACCACCGTACAGACTAATAAAAATGAATATCTAAAAATATTATATTAAATTAATGTAATTTGTAAGTCGGCTTACGTACTCCGCGGTTCGGTGGGGTGCTCTTAGCAAGGGGACAAAGTTTGTCCGCTACATCAAAACGTTAGTGTCGGATGTCATGAGATAAATGTTTCGTCAGCGATTCAGCGCTTTATAGTGATGGTAAAACAGTAATTTTATGGCTGAGTTTACAAACTCAAAGTAAGGAGGATACTTACATACATAATATGTATGTAACCACTAACCTCCAACTAATCATTCAAGGGAAAATAAAGGGCAGGAGGAGGCCCGGTCGTAGGAGGATATCAATGCTTAAAAATCTTCGCAAATGGTTCAACATGAGCACAAAATCATAGTTCCGAGCAGCAGCTTCCAAAGTTAAAATAGCCAGTATGATCGCCGACCTCCGATAGGAGATGGCACTCAAAGAAGAAGAATAATATGTATGTAAGTGTCGCTTACTACTTGTTAGAATCACTATCCCGCTCCCTGTTTGTCAGACAAACACTTCCACGTTATGTGACACAATTTACTTCTAAACAGCCCTTCTATAAGTGTAGGTAAATTTAAGTCTTTGTATGTATCAGATATAAGATGGCAATATAGAATATAATATTATCGCGATGTTCATACGATACGGAGAGACGTAGGTATATGAAATTGATGACGTAGACAAACTATGCAAATAATAATAGAAAAATCATGTAGGTAAATTCCTCAGCCCCTTAAACTGCTTTTTTTTAACACGAAGGTCATTTTATGTAAAAAGTTTTTACCCCGAAACCTGTGAAGCGAGTTTGCTGTCACTAAATTTTTAATGTGGGTCTCCGAAAGCATTACATCAAATGAGTTTTGTACGGCATTATCTTGTTAATGATGCTCATGGAGAGAATTAAAACGTAATTTCCACCGACACGAGTCCATGCATGTGTGGACTTAATTGTGATCAGGGGAAATGTATTTTACAGGGGAGAGGTGGGCAGAGATAGAAAATTTTAATTACATTTTTTTAGACTCATTTTTGAAGTTATACTTCTTTAGGCGCGTTATGAAAAAATGATGAGAGTGAAATTTTAAGATGCGCGCGCACCTGTGACACAAAAAATTAACAGTATGAAGTTAGGCGCGTTAAGAAAAAATGATGAGAGTGAAAGTAGCCGTAATTAATAAACAAATGACGATTTAGACAAAGAAAAACTCTTTAGGTTTTTTCTTATTCGGAACATGTTGCCGTAAAAAGTACCAGGCTCGCATAAACGCGAAGAGAGTAGAATGTACTTCTATCATGTCGAGTGGATATGTTGATATAAATTAAAATACTTTTATTTAATATAATTAACACTAAATATTATTAAATTATTAATGTTACGATATTTCATCGTTGTTGTGAAGACTTGAGAATAAATTACACTTGTCTTTGGCGAAATGCATAACAATGCGAAGCTTAAGAGTGTTGTTACAAAGACTTGGCTGTATGAGCTACAATACCTTTGCCTATTAAAAACCCGAATTTGAACCAAAAATTATAATACCGAGGACTATGACGGAAGTGAATACTTTTTAAATTGTTTTCGAAATTAATAAGTGTCCGTTCTATTGAAACTATGAATCAACACGCATGAAACATTTACTATAATAATAATTATAATGTACATTATAAATAATAATTATTATTATAGTAAATGTTTCATGCGTGTTGATTCATAGGCCATTTTTGACAATGTCCTTTATAATTTATATATGTGCTAATAAATTATATTCAGTAGTGATTTAAATTGAATATTTTGATTGATATTACTTACTATTTGTGAATATTAGTGAAAAAAATTGTGCTTATATACTTTTTCAAGTGCTCCAATATGATTGAGGTTAACTATCCGTATGTATTATTTATTGATATAAATTAAAATACTTTTATTTAATATAATTAACACTAAATATTATTAAATTATTAATGTTAAATACTTATTATTATTGTAATCAATTATTTGCATGCAATTAAAAACTATTTTTTAATGATGCCAAAGAAGTATAACTTCTCACGCGCGTACATAAGTACACGCACCCATTTTATTTTGTAAGAGACGGTAGAAAATAAATATCCTGATACGATCTCGCGGGCGGCCCGAAATTCGCTGGGTTAACGTACTTTTTTTTTGTGTGGATGCCTGACGCTAGTCGGCTGTGTACAGCTTCACTGGACTTTAAACGTATTTAGAGGGAGACATGAAAGCCGATGGTCTCAATAATAAGGATACTGAAGATCAGGCGAAGTGGAAGCGTTTAAGTAGGAAGACGGACCCTAGTACCAAGCCGGGGTAACGCCAATCAGTAAGAAAGAAATGGCGGAATATGGGCAAATAGGTCACCTGATGGTAAATGATCTTCACCAACCATTAATACCCACATTACAAGAATAATGGATTCGTCACTGACCTTACACAAAACGTACAATTAAGGGATCGAGGGGAGGGGATATCTCTCTCACCATACGAACCGCAACAGAAAGCTGTTAATATTTGTAAGACAATGGTAAAATCCCGGTAAAAATGTCTCACAGACAACCGACGTAAAGTAGCGGCTTGCTGCTGCGTTTCGTACGGTAAATGAGATATCCGGAAGCCCAAATCCCCTTGCCTTCCCAATACCTTAATTGTCCCTTCCCTTTAAGGTCGGCAACCCGCCTATGATTTTTGTAGTATTGTGGGCGTATGGGTGGTGCAGATCACTCACCATTAGGTGACACACTTGCT
Organism: Amorpha juglandis; assembly: GCA_949126905.1. NCBI lineage: Eukaryota > Metazoa > Arthropoda > Insecta > Lepidoptera > Sphingidae > Amorpha > Amorpha juglandis. The sequence goes on along the minus strand of OX421374.1, from coordinate 12,818,418 downwards.
CGTTTGCCGGTTCACGTCGTAACAAAAAAAAACAGCTTTAAGTTATCTTTGACTAATACCCTTTCATATTATGTTAAATGGTAGTTATCTAAAGTCTAAAACATTCCGCCGAAGTTACCTCGCTCCATCAGCATTAATATTATTTTACACAAAACATGAGTGCTCAAATTATTATGGATGTTGAGCAAGGATTATTAGTAAATCGATGATGAATTACAGTGAGTCAGCGTTAAAGCTATAAAGCAGCTGTTTTGTGAGCGTCGAGTCACCGGCGCCGTCTAGTCGACTGCCTCCAATGCAAGAATGTACTGCCAAAATCCAACGTACCGAGACCTCCACTAATATCGGCCACTATTCAAAAATAATGGACAAATAGTGCAGTCCGCATTCGTCAGAGATCAACGTTGGTTGGTCAATTTATATTTATTTTTATCTCGCGTTGAGGCTGTGGGGTAAGCATCGTCGGGGAAATGTTTAAGATTTATTGTAATATCGATTTCTATTGTCAGTGCTAATATGTTAATAACGTTTTAATATGCAATTTTTGTATTTTTCTTTATTTCTTTTTGGGTTGTGTTGTAAGATATTATCTTTTACTTGCAGTATTATTCTCGCGATTTATATTTCTGTTTTCTACTTTTTTACAGTAGAGCCCGGCAGATGAGCAATTGGATCACTAATCTGAGGTGATCTGCACCATCCATGAACATCGGTAATACCCAAAAAGTAATTTACGCTTTAGGAAAAAGATAATTATGGGATTGGGAAGGGTAGCGGGTTATAAATTTCCGGAAACCATACTCACTGTACGAAACGTCACAGCAAGGTGCTTCACGTCGCGTCGGTTTTCTATGTCAGTAGTAACAACCCAGTCGATTCCAGCTCATTCGTACTGTAGACAAAACTGTCTACAGCGTGGCATTAGCACTCATATCCTTTGCCATTCTTAGACCCATTTGCTGATTTGACCAATAACATCAGAACACCGGTCAACTCTAATGATATTGATAAATACGGAACAATACACTATATTTCGTTTTTGAAATTTTAAATGTAGATGTAACAATTTTTATAAAAGTGTACCCAAAGCTGCGACAATTCTTAAGATATTGTATAACTTTATATTATTTGATATCCTTCAGGTACAAGCTTATGAGAAACATTATGTATTGTTTAGTACCTAATAGTAGTATTTGAATCATTTAGTAAAGTACAGGTAGGTAAAAAGCGGCGACTGCCTAGCGGAGAATTGTATGGACTGCCAAGATAAAAATCACGGGTTCGATACCAGTCCCCAAGGCATACACATCTGCCTTTTCGAAGTTATGTGTACATTATTAATTAACCCTCATAATTGATGTAGTAACACATCACGAGGAAACATATTTACCTGGGAATTCTCTACAAGAAATTAGCAGGTATGTGAAGTCAACTAACCCGTATCAGGCCAGTGTGGTGGATTAAGTTTCAGGTGGTAGATAAGGCCGTCTGGGTTGGTACCACCACTTTGTCTATTTCTGTCGCCAAGCCACAGTGTGTAAGCACTGTTGTATTTCGGTTTGAAGGGCATTGAAGCCAGTGAAATTACTGGGCATCATGAGACTTAACATTTTATGTCTCGGAGAGACGAGCGCAGTTCAGTGCTATGCAGTGCTTTATAATTCAAAGTTCTGTGTGGTGTTGCTTATGTTTATGGGCCGGCGTGGCGTTTACCATCACGCGAGCGCCTTGCTTGTCTCGTCATTTAATCAAATAAAAAAAACCGTACATAATACATGCGTATAAAAAGAACAAGTTTATACAATGGCAGTAACTACCTGCTTCCTTTCTACTGCAAACTTTTACTAGTTAGTAAATTGTATGCAAAGTTTGTAAATAAACACTGACTTCGTTGTGCTGGAACAATAGTGTTTGTTATTTTAACAAACTATCCACTTGCTTGCTAATACAGTTTGTATCGTGGTACTTATTTTCTGGCAGTTGAATATACTACTTGTGCGCTACTGAAATAAATAATTATACTCTAGAGCTTGCATTATTTTTTTATTTTGCATTATGTTTGCTGTTGGCGAAGCGTATGTCCGAGATCTGTGTATATAAGGGACATTCTTTTACAAATCGTACGGATTTGGACCAAAAAAAAATTCCACCTCTCCAAATGTCTTCAATTTTTTTTTACGAAGTTCTTATTGTATATTAACAGACATGTATACGAGGTTTTGGCTCAAAAAAAATTTTTCTGGAAAATATGACCATTGCAAATTTCAGTACTTTATCCGATTCTGTTACATGTAAAATTCATTATCTCTGGTTCTACTGATGATATCGTTGAATTTTTTTTTTCATTAAAAGGTAGTAATATCAGCTTTCAGTCACGTGAATATTGTACTTCTTCGACTTGAGTACCTTGTAAATAATAACAATTTAATTGTTTAAATAATATTATCATAATGTTACCCACAACCAAATCGATTGAAAAAATTACTAACGTATTCGTGTTGTTTTTAGCTATAAAAGCATTCTTTCAGAAAGATGGAGCCGTTAATAGTTTAAGAGTGAGAAAATAATTTCAACTGCGCTTCACGTTGCGCGGGCAGCGCGCGATGAGTTGATACGTGCTGGACGGTGTATGAACATTCAGTTTCGAACTGCTCACGCAGTTCACTTCGGAAGAAGCGTAGTACGGACACCCATCTTCCTTTTCAGCCTTTTTATTTCTAAAAGTGAGTAAGAAAAATCAAGTTACGGAAATTTATACGAGGGAAAATGTCACAACCACCACTATCATCGGTACTAATTAAAAATTCAAAGGATATATGTTTTAATCCTTTTGGTTTATCTCCTGATCTGAAAATAAAAAACATCAAAAGTCTCAGGAAAGTACGAGAGAAGTAGCGCTTCCGAGAAATGAGTGTATGAAGTATGAAGTACCGATCAAAATCAGACCTTTGTTCATTACGTTTATTGCTTCGGAAATAACTTCTTTATCCTCGTCATATGGTGCAAGACTTTTCCACTTCATCGTCAGTCGAAGCTTAAGGGTCTATATAATCAACTTCATGATGCTGCGAAATATATTTACTTACATTGCAAAACATTCGCGACAGTTTAAATCACAAGATACATAAATTATCTATCCTTCAACAAAAAATTCATAAATTGAAGCAAAAAAAATATATAGTAATTTTTTTTTATTTAAATACAAATATAAAATATAATTAATTCATGAATTTCGTTTACTGAAATTAAATATGGTGATAAGTACCTGATCATCTGTTCTGGCTAGATTTTTGATTTCGGTGTTCGGACGCGATTCCGACAATTTCTTACGGCACGTATCACAAATTCTTTGCTCAAGAGACTCTTCTATTACGGACTTATTTAATGTTAATAAATATTCTCTTCGTACTTTCCTGAGACTTTTTTATTTTCAGATCAGGAGATAAACCAAAAGGATTAAAACATATATCCTTTGAATTTTTAATTAGTACCGATGATAGTGGTGGTTGTGACATTTTCCCTTGTATAAATTTCCTTGATTGATTTTTCTTACTCACTTTTAGAAATAAAAAGGCTGAAAAGGAAGATGTGTGTCCGTACTACGCTTCTTCCGAAGTGAACTGCGAAACTGAATGTTCATACACCGTCCAGCACGTATCAACTCATCGCGCGCTGCCCGCGCAACGTGAAGCGCAGTTGAAATTATTTTCTCACTCTTAAACTATTAACGGCTCCATCTTTCTGAAAGAATGCTTTTATAGCTAAAAACAACACGAATACGTTAGCAATTTTTTCAATCGATTTGGTTGTGGGTAACATTATGATAATATTATTTAAACAATTAAATTGTTATTATTTACAAGGTACTCAAGTCGAAGAAGTACAATATTCACGTGACTGAAAGCTGATATTACTACCTTTTAATGAAAAAAAAAAATTCAACGATATCATCAGTAGAACCAGAGATAATGAATTTTACATGTAACAGAATCGGTTAAAGTACTGAAATTTGCAATGGTCATATTTTCGAGAAAAAATTTTTTTGAGCAAAAACCTTGTATATGTGTCTGTTTATTTTCAGTATAGACTCTAAAAAAAAATTTTGGGCCCAATCAAAATTGTCAAGTCAAAAAGGTGTACGGTTTGTAAAAGAACGTCCCATAATGCTATTTTTAAACGACTTCAAATATGAGGTGGTAGGCCCTTCGTATGCGAGAGGCCGGCTCGGTTGGTACCACCGCTTTGTCTATTCTGCCGCCAAGCAACAGTGGGTAAGCACTGTTGTGTTTCAGTCTGAAGGACATTGAAGCCAGTGAAATTATTGGGCATTATGAGACTTAACATCTTATGGCTCGGGGTGACGAGTACAGTTCAGTGCCATGCAGTGCTTTGTAATTCAAAGTTCTGTGTGGTGCTGCTTCTGTTTATGAGCAGGCGCTGTGTGTTTTGAGTGGCGCTTACCATCAGGCGAGCGCCTTGCTCGACTCGTCATTCAATCAAATAACAAAACGAGGAAGTTCTTAATTCGTCTGTGATTTTATCGCGTTACACCCGTCAATGTTTAGCGACCATTTTTGTCTAGCATGAATGGGTCGGCTTGCCCTGGTTGTTACCAGACTGTCTCATAGAAAACCGAGGTAAAGTAGCGGCCTGCTGCTACGTTTCGTATGGTAAGATATTCGGGAGCCAAATCCTCCATCCCCCCCCCCAACTTGTCCATGATTCTTCGTATTGTGGGCGTTCATGGGCAATGGAGATCACCTACCATCAGGTTCAGCATTACTCGTTTACCAGTTTAAGCTAGAAAACCGACTGTTTTGACTGTTGGGTGTATTTATTTATTATTATTATTTTGATGATCATCTTTGAATTTGATAGGGTTTATGCCGAGAATGGTACCATAAAAAGTTAGTTAAGTTCTGTTGATGGCTTACAAGGGATGATGGGAAATTTGTCGTGAAAGGTGATTTTATAGAGATATTGAAATAAAACTAATTTAAAAGGATTTTATCGCAGCTTTCATTATTTTAATTTTAAAATGTAAGAAGAAAAACGCGATAAAATCCGTTTAAATCACACTTGTTTCAATATGTAACATTAGCGTAAACGTCACGTCTCGAAAAGCGCCTCTAGCCGAGCAAATTGGTAACTTATATCGCGACTGCGAGTTACCTCTGTAACATTTGGCGTTGCGTTTTTTTCGCAACCGAGTTGTATAGTTATAATCTATGAACTTTGTTGGCTTATGTAAGTGTTTTACATGACAGATTATTGAGTAGCCTTTCGAAAAAAACGAGCTCATTGTCGTCTTGTTGTTGTCGTGTAAAAATATCCGTCACTTCCTTATAACAATAAGTACCCTCATTGTTAGGTGAAAACTATGTCATACAATACATATTTAGTAAGAGCCTTGCCATAATGACTCACCCGTTCTGGCGAGACGCGCTCCAGGGTCAGCCAGTAACCTCAGGCAGGCATAAATCTGCCGACCATCGAGAGACGCAATCTGTCTACAGTATATTTAAAATGCACTGCACTTAATACCAGGTCACTTTGTCGCGTCCCAGATAAAAAAAACAGTAAGGTAATAGCAATCTTAAAAAAATCATATTACTTATCGGTGTGAATCCGACCATGAAATGGGACTTATCCCTCAATCGTTACTCTAAGAAGTTTCATAATTGACTCGGTAATAATTTAAGAAATTTACGGTCCGACGAATCGTCCAACTGTTAAAGTATATTAGGATTATTACTTTATTAAATGGAGATTGGAGCCGTACTATGTTTAATCTGACATTTGGAAACATTAAATCGCACTCACGTTAATCCCCGAAGGGATAGGCAGAAGTGGAATCAGTACATCCACATTTCGCCCAACGTATTGTCGTCCCATGATGTGATAGTCTATTGCCATACCAGGTTCAATTTTGATACTGAACATTTCTTGATAGCTAAACCCAATAGCTAAGCCCAACATTTTTAAGTGCAATTTTTTATACACAATTTACTTCTTGAAAGGCTCTTTCTTGCTAGTATTCAAATTTTAAGAGGTTCCGTCGTTCAAGGCACACGTAAACCAATTTTGCGTTGTTTTACATGCTTCAATCTAGTCTGTGTAACAAATTTGTTCCGTGAGGTGACTATCTAAGAACACCAATATCCATTTATAAACCCAACTCGTATCAAAATGCGATCGAAAGTTCCAACGAGTAGGCTTACGGTGAGATCAGGGTTACAAAAAACGATAATGTAAGACAAGCTATCAAGTTGAGTAATAAAATTAATTTATACATACAAACATTGGTATAGATAATGTGGACAGTACGGTACAAACTAAAATATATTTGTCCTTATTTACATACGTAATTAGAAATTAGCTTGAAAGAGATATCATTTTCTTTGTATATCATCATCATCATCATCAGCCACAAGACGTCCACTGCTGAACATAGGCCTCTCCCAAAGATTTCCAGACCGACCTGTTGGAAGCGGCCTCCATCCAGCGACTTCCTGCGATCTTTATCAGGTCGTCTGTCCACCTTGTAGGTGGACGTCCAACGCTGTTACGTTACAACGTCTTTGTATATACAATATCGAAATGTATCTTATTTGTATAACTAAATATATATGTAAACATAGCAAATCCTTATAGATTCCTTAATCCTTGATACAAACGCACTCCCGCGTGTAATCCCCGAAGGGGTATGCGGAGGCTTATTTCCGAATGTTTCCGTCACATGATGTGATAGGCTGCGAGCCGCATAACGGGCACTAAAATTTTATTTGAGTTCTCTTCGAGTTACCACATCTAACATCAAGGTGCATCCACATTTGCGACATTTGGATGCACAAAAATATCACAAGGCGGCCTTGTAAACAAGCGTTTTCTATTATACTCTCGTTTGTGTCATGCGATAATTACTCTCCAACTAAATGGCGCTTTAATGTGTATGAGTGTTTTGACATGACACGGCAACATTTTCGTTAGCATCAACAAGGCATCAGTGTGCCTGGTGCGAGATTTTCTTCACATTCGATACCGAGAAAGTTTATATAAAATGAATATAGCAACATCCAGTATCAATTCAAGTGTATTTACTTTGACAGCCTCCGTGGCGCAGCGGACGAGTAGCCAGCTGTGAAGCGTGAGGCCGCGGATTCGATTCCCGCATCGAGACAAATGTTAGTGTGATCCACAAATATTTGTTTCGGGGTCGGGGTTTTGTGAGACCGGAAGTCTCTCGTAGTTTTTAATACACACGACACAAGACTCGTATCTTATTGTGGAGTCAGGACTATGTGTATAAGTGCTGGGTGTGTTTACATATTTATTTATTCTATACAAATCGCTGCCAACGTTATCGGGGTCGAATGTGAAAAAAATCTGGCACTCTGTGCTCAGATAGGATGACTTCGTAATATATATTGGGTAGTAACACTGACAATCGTCCACACTTCTGTCTTCTGTCTGAAGTTAGCTATTCTCTTGTCAAACACGCCATTTGGCTACGGTTTTGTATGGGTGAAGTCGTTCGACTCTGACGTTTCGTTTCATCGAATAGAATTATTAACACTTGGCTACCAATTTAAAGTTCGATACGCTAAATAAAATTACGTATCGTAATCTAATGTCAATTTCATACATTTATCATTCTATTCGTTTAGCGTTTATGCCACTTGTCTAGGCCCGACGTTCACCGAGTCTCAGCGTCGACATGTTACAAATATAGACGAACTTTTAAGTCTCATTAATTGAACATGAATGAATGAATGAATCATTAATTAATTATTAATTCATTAATAATTCCACGTAATGAGACAGAGGAGAAATAGAAAATGTAAAAAATTAAACATACCGAGGTAAAAATTACACCACGTTTAAAATATACGAGGTAAAATAACAATGAGTAGGAAATGAGAAAATGTTATAAATGTAAAGTAAAGCTTTTGTGGATTGAACAAGGTCGTCGGTGAAGATTGAAAAAATAAATCACGGTTTTATTATTAAGGAGTGATATTGTTAATGGTACAAAGTTATAACCAATTTATACACCTCTTACCTTTTAATACCCATTAAACAGTTATAACATTAATTTATACTTGAAAATGACTCTCAGTATTTTTTTATTTAATTTTATTGACGTCAATTAACAGTAATGTTCTCAAGTGGTAGTGTCTAGATTTAAAATCTACAGTGTAGGCAATTTCTCTATAGCATGAATGGGCTCGCGAAAATCAGCGCTGTGTTGTGATAGGCGCCACAGTATAGCAGTATGTTATGTTGTGGTGCGCGATCACCGGCTTGTCACAGTCACGACGCGCAAATTCCAAAACCATCTATGGTTTTTACTGTGAAATTAACTGTGATCTGTGACTAATAAATTGTTTTTTTCTCTTTCTTTCTTAACACGATTGTTACTAAAGCCTCATAGAAAAGCGACACAAAGTAGCAGCTATTGTGTTTTGTACAATCAGTGAGTTAACCGGCGGTCCCCTTCCGAACCCTTTAATTATTCCTTGCCATTATGATCGGCATCGAATACTTAATTCACTGGTGTCATGGGCGTTTATACTTGCCAAAACCTATTTGTTCGTTTGTCTGGTATACTACAAAAAATAAAATAAACATGAAATGCTGAATGAAACGAATTGGTTTAAGGAGCGTATTTATTAATGGTTGAGACGTCACTGGCAGAGCAAGAAAACTTTTTCATTTTCTCTCCGGCCAACGACTGACGGGTTGCTGTATATTAGCGAAATTATATTAAGTTGCACATTTGTATTATTTTTCTTTTGTTATACATTTCTGTCTATTTCTTCCCACCTAGGCAATAACATATAAAATGAACAATAAATATGCACATTTCATGTGATAAGGTTACTTATTTGGACATATTTAATAATTCTACTAATCGAATACGAATCATAATAATTTGAAAAGTAATAAGATCACACTAATTCCATAGGAGGCATAAAAATTGCAGTAATAATAAGTAATATTGATGGTCCGAGGATACTATAAAATAAAAACTAGACGTGGTAGAAACGAATTAAGAACTAGTTCTTATTAGGAATAGTTAAAGATAGAAAACATGTTTGTTACAACAAATGTGGATTAGTGAATCAAACCGTTATTTATATTTATTTATACTATCTTACGCAGAACAAGTAAACTTTAGTTACTGAAGTACAAATAAAGATACAATCAAATAAAATTATACAATAAGGTTTGTTTTGATAAATAACGAGGCGGCGAGAACAATAAAATTATCTAATTTCGTCAACTTTATTACTTCAGACGACATTTGTGTCGATAAAAACCATTTACGATTTAATAAAATGAAGCTGGAAGCTCGAGGTAGTAAAAAACATTTGAATTTTCACTTACGACTTAACTCCTGTTGGAAACAAATTGTATTTCATGACTTCAATCGGTTTTATAAACGTTTTTCTTTATTTTGTATTTGGACATAAAATTGAGTTTGTATAATGATGGATTGTCGCCTGTTATTCATATTTTTATGATTAGAGCCCCGTAATACGTAGAATATACGTATTCTGAAATCAATTGATGGATGATGTCTAAATTTGGATTCGTTAGACTCATAAAAATTGCAAGTAATGTGCGGTTTGTACCGTCGGTATTCATTCATTCTACAATCATCTATCATCTTCATTCAAGTAAGCCGATGATATATCATTTAATTTTGTTTTTAAGCAAAGAAATGGAATCAGTATATTAAATGTAATGTCTTCATTGTTTCTATGTTCTAAGTCATAAATAATGAAAATTCAATTGCTATGTTTAATTCTAAAAAAAACTGTCTTCATTAATATTAAGAATTGTAATAGTATAGCAGCTGATTTTTTTGTTTTTACTTAGTTAATATTTATATAATGTAACTGTCATATTGTCCTACAAATAAAATAATATTTTTTTGAGTATCATCAAATCGAAATATTCTATCCTTGCTACCTCTGTTAGCTACCACAATAGAGAATTTTCGCATAGGGAATTGTTGGTCGTCTCATCGAAACGAAGCTACTCACGGAAAATGAGCTTGATAGTAGTCAAGTGGATCAGCTACCCGAGGGCTCCCTGTCTATTAAGGGACCCAGTGTTGAAAAATATAAATATACAGCTACTTTGATCTTAATGATTTCTTACGTTTACGCGAATGTTACTCATTGAAATAAAACGAATTTAAAGGATTTTATCGCGGTTTTTGAAACGTCGGGATCAAAATGAACAAAAATCCGCGATAAAAACTGTTTAAATTAGTTTTATTTCCATGAATACTTTCATCATAATGATATTGCGTGAAGCTTCATACACTGCGTAATTTGGTGTGTTGCTATACTTATGCAAAGAAAGGAACTCAGTATTGGTTTATTGCGAGTTCTCTTTATTTTATAGTTTTAACCCCTTGCGCGTTTAGATCGGTCTTGGCGTCATTACACCTAAACGAGTGGACCAATTTTAATACGATGGTTCTCGAGATAGCTGTGTTTAAAGATAATTTGAAGAGTTATTTAAAAGTTACGGATTTTTTTGTAATTGTTGTCAGAGGTTTTTAAAGGCTAGTTTAGTATATATTTTATCAGAAATATTACTTATTTTTATTATAAATAAAACGCCAATTTCTCAACTTTTTATAACTATGTGCGTATTTACTCGACGAGTTTACGAAGTCTAGACGTCTCCGAATCTGATATAATAACTTCGTTATATTTTTGAAACATACTGAATGCAATATTTCATATTTACGAAAATAAAGACAACATTTATTTTCTTCTCATTCTTGAAAGCATAAACCGAGATAGATATGTTGTGATCTAAAATGCATAGAATATAGTAATGCACGTTAAAGGAAACTTGTATTTTATATAGAACGATAAAATTGATTGTCCATACCATGTTTATACTTTCCTTTAAGGCACTAACTTGAATGATTAGTAAGAGAAAACATAAAATATAATTCGGCCGATTATAGAAGTCCAAAAACTACAAAATTCGTACAATTCTTCGCCGTGCCATCGTAAGTTACAATCGCTTTTCTGTAATTTAAGCCCTTTTCACTTAGCTTAAATGTCGTTTTCGACATTTTTTGTCTTCTGTTCTAGAGAAATAATATAATTGTTACAATATACATAGTTCAGTTTATTTTTAAATTAATTTTCACATTAATAATAACTAACTGTTTTATCCGTGTTTTACATAGGTCAAGCAGGTGCTATAGTCATTTCCATAGACCCAGTTACCCAATCCACCAACACCTCACCTCAATAAACTAGTATAGATTTATGTCGGTCGGTACAATAGTCCTACACCAACCGGGGGTGATTCTTGGGTACACTTTTATAGTGTATACAGGGATAGCCGTCGGGTGATGTCAACATCACAATATTGGATTACACTTGTCTAACGGTTCTCTATGTGTTGCTTTCAAGGTCCGGGACTCTATCGTCCCGAGATATGGTAAGACTGTACATTATTAATATGATAAAATTGTGCACATACACAAGTTAAAAACAGTTGATTTTGAGGGTAGGATCCGACCATGTCCTTTATTTATCTATCTGAAGTAACAAAAATACTTTATTCAAGAAACATTCACTTTGCAAGTGCTATAATCGTGGTATCCAAAAAAAGGTGGTAGAATAAGAAGTATTTGAACGAATAAATCATGCAACAAATCTACTGTTTCCTGATTTATAGTTCAGATATGAAAAAATCTTCGAAGACAAATATAGACCAGCTGCGTCGGGAAATATACTTGGTGATATCTGTGTCGGAATATTTCAAGAGTAAGGCCGCGGACTCGAAGTCAGCGGGTGCGGGGCGGCGGCGGCGGCGGCGCGGGTGCGGCGGAGACCCGGTCTCGAAGTCAGCGGCGCGGCGCTAGAGCGGCGTAGTGTTGTACTATGAGAAATGAGTGTCTGTTCGCGAACGAAATTGATGTGAATATGATGTCCCAAATAAAAAAGTCATTGAAATAATTTTCTCCACCACGTCGGCGGGCATTTTTGAAAATACACAGCACTACGTCAATGCAGACGCGCAGTTGCCGTTCATTTGGCGCGCGCCGCTCATATGTCGCTCCTCGCGCCCACGCCGCGCCGCTGCTTTCGAGACCGGGCCCATTTAAATCTATGCATTTGAACGCGCCGCACCCGCGCCTCCGCCGCTTGCCGCTAACTTCGAGTCCGCGGCCTTATTCAACATATCCAATATTTTTCATAATGAAAACTATTCTAGTCACTACTGTTATTACATTCATAGGGTTGATTGATTTATCGCTTTATGAAGTCAATTCAGCATTGACAATCATTCATCATTTCCTATTTGACGTTGAATTTATTAGATCTTACAAGGTGGTAGGTTCCTCGTATGCGAGAGTCTGTCTGGGTTGGTACCACCGCTTTCTCTATTTCTGCCGCCAAGCAGCAGTGTTTAAGCACTGTTGTGTTTCGGTTTGAAGGACATTGAAGCCAGTGAAATTACTGGGCATTATGAGACTTAACACCGTATGTCTCGGGGTGACGAGCGCAGTTTAGTGCTATACAGTACTTTGTAATTCAAAGTTCTGTGTGATGTTGCTTCTGTTTATGGGCAGGCGTGACGCTTACTATCAGATATCAGTACATGCTGGTGTCAGTCAAATAAAAAAAAGGATGAGAAGTAATATCTGCTCGCATTATGCCACCATAACGCCTAATACCTATGATTAATGTAGAAGGCCCATGCCCAGCAGTGGGACAATATAATACAGGGCTGATATTACTACATCATATATTGTTCAGTACTATTTTCTGAAAGTATTTCTTATAATCAAAAATTTGCAATGTATCTGAATAATGAAACCCAGCAGCCGAAGTGTAGTAAGTAAGCATTAATATTTAGTGCACATAACACCGTACTAGGAGTACTGGATGCACGCCAAGACAGCTTACCCAAACCGAATAGTTGAGACATAACCGTAACCGAATATAATCTTAGCGCAGCTCATTTTTATGGGCTCACAGCTCGCTTCAATTCTGTTTTAGTGCTGTAGTTTATTATTCTCCACAATCATATATGCGTCCGCAATATAAAATAGGAATTTATAAAAAAGTTAAACTACTTTTTTATTTGGAGTATTCATTGAAACGGTAAATTCTTAAAATATCACCAATTATAAAAGGTTTTAGAGTAATGATTGTAGGATATGTTTTATTCCATGGTTGGTTTTACTTCTTTTTCCACCTGACCACTCGAAGTGGGGTCAGCGCAACAGGCCTTTTAACACATGTTACAGAAAGATTAGTAGTCGCTTGTAGTTTTTATGACCGGCCACCTGCCTGGTATCAACCCCTCTGGGGAGAAAACACATCCTGACAAACAAACATTCGTCTCGGATCGGGAACCGAAACTGACTGATTCATCAACGCAAACCCTAAACTGCAGAGGCTACAAACTTGAAATTTTGGCCATTGATGCCTTTTATGTTGTAAGTATCCACTAAGGACGGACTTTCAGAAATTTCATCCCTAAGGGGGTTAAATAAGGGATGAACGGTTGCATGGAAATACAACGATGCAGAATTTCACGCAGACGGAACCGCGAGTAAATGCTAGTCACAATATAAAATTGTTGCCAACCCAAAAACGGACGGTTAAATTTAAAATGAGACGTTGCATTTTTAGTCACCTCTACAAAAACAACATTCGCAATGAATTTAAATGCGATCTTCCTGAAATATATCCTTTCATGTATAAATTGCATTACTATAGAAAATATTTGTGGAGACGTTTAAATTAATCCCGTTGGTAATATATAAATAAGACGTTAATGAAAATGAACTAAAATGGCATCGGTGACGAATAGACTTGTTAAGAAGTAACACACAAAAGCACTTAAGTCTTTAAAAGTCCGGGTGAGGTATAAAGGTGACTTCTGTAATTAATAAAAACCTAACCGTGACGTCAATTAGAAAATATATTTACCTTTTAAAGAGCTGAACGGATTTTCGTCAAATATAGATAGAAACTATTTCTATTAAACTAGCTTTCAAAATAAATCTCATGGTATTTGTTTAGGCGCTACAATGCCACAAACAAACACACACATATACATACGCACGTACGCACGCACGCAATATTACGTTTGTGATATTCAGAGGTCAGTGAGATATTCAGATGCCCAAATCCCCTTATACCCAATCCATTCATTATCCGCACTCGTAATTCTTCTGGTATTGTGGGCGTACATGGATCGTGGAGATCACTTACCATCAGGTGACTTACTTGCTCGTTTACCGGCCTATGCTGTAAAAAATGTCAGACAAAAAGATTATTTCACAATACGATGAATCAAACATAACACTAAAAAGGCGTTATTATAAGTAAAGAAACCCATAATTTGTAAACCTATTGTTTCCATGCCATTTGACACCAATTGAACGGAAGCTTTGAAATTCGTCAACAAAAATGTTAAAGAAAATTAGGGCCAATTCAATAGAATAAATGTTCTGCTACAACGTTCCGTCAGTAGATTACGGTTAGTTATGTGACGGGTGTATTATTATGGTACTGTTTTTTTATAGTCTACCCGATGGAAACTCCGAAGAAGTCGTTACGAGCCCCAAACTCGACTCGAGCAGGCTAAACCCGGCAGTAACCGACACCTGGTGTCAGAAGTTACTTTACTGTTGGTTAGGAACTTTTGGGTCCTTTGTACATTTTACGTGCACCTGAAGTGTAAGCGCTTTTTAATTCTTCTAATTTGTGGTCAACATTTTGGAAGGTATCATTAATAATTTTGTTTCATTTGATTTAAATTCTTTCTATGTCAAAATTATAACTAACATTTTGGTCTTTTAAAAGTAAAGATCTTGCTGGTAAGATAAATTCAATACCAAATATTCGAATGGTTGGCTGGTTGAATGGCGGTAATAAAGTAATACATAATTATAATAGGATTCTTTGTAATGCGTAAGTTAAGGGCCCAACTACACGCTTCCACAATCAACAGGGTTAGAATGTGTTGTAAAAACACGTCACGAAAGTTTGATTGTGATTGGTCGAGAGACCAACGCGTGACATTTTCCGATACAAAACTGAGAACCCGCGATGTAAAGTTTCGTTTTTGAATCTTTACGTTCTAAGGGGACTTGTTTCGTGCGGTGAGCAGTGGAAGATTGGAGCGTTAGGCGACAGGCGCTATGGCGGGTCTTATTAAACTGGATTTTACTTGCGATGATTATTAGATAGATAGATAACACTTTATTGAACACTAATTTATGGAAAAATACACAAGAAACTTATAATTATAACAATGTCAACATGTGGTCTTATCGCTTAAAGCGATCTCTACCAGACAACCTTATAGTAATGGAATTGTTTAAAAAAAATGGGTCATAAAGTGGGGGTGTATAGAGGAACATGTTAAATAATAATTTAATTTTATAGGGAAAATATGTATTTAAAAATGCAAAACAATACTGAACAGTGGCATTTTTAGATAAGTTATTTCCGTAAGTTTAACGATTTCGTAAAAATATTTTTGCATAATAACACCTGTTTAAAAATGTAATTTAGGCGTAACTTAGATTTTTTTTAAATAATGGTGTTTTTGCAACGATATATAAAATATATAAATTACATTGTCTTAATTTTAATATTATATTCAAACTAATATAATTGATGTAAACTTGTTTATTCTGGAACAGTTTAGAGCACCTGAGGTGGTATCGACTAAGTATTTAGCAGCAATTCATTCATTAAGGCAACGTTTTTCACACAAAACCACAAGTTTACACTGTCTATAGCTCGAGGCAATTCCAGAATATTAATATTTGCTAAGAACACCGAGCTCTTGTGAATTATTGCAGCAAGTATTACAATTTGAAATACATGTACATTACATACAATTGATGTACATAATGAAGATTGTTGACAAAACTCCGTTCCATTTTGGTTGTGCAATAACTTAAGTTAATTTGAAACATAGCATATGTACTTATGCATACTTGTAAAGCGGGTGATGGACGTACGTACTATAAAACCGTGATTCTAAAGCTATTGAGAGAGACTGCCTTATGCATCAAGTCCGCATTTACATAATAATTATTATTATTACAGCCAACAGTCATGGTCTTGACCCTACAAGGTAATAGATCCTTCGTATGCAAGAGGCCGTCTGGGTTGATACCACCGCTTTGTCTATTTTTTCCGCCAAGCAACAGTGTGTACGCACTGTTGTGTTTCGGTTTGAAGGACATTGAAGCTAGTGAAATTACTGAGGATTATGAGACTTAACAGCTTATGTCTCAGGGTGACGAGCGCAGTTCAGTGTCATGCAGTGCTTTGTAATTCAAAGTTCTGTGTAGTATTGCTTCTGTATATGGGCAGGCGTGGCGCTTACCATCAGGCGAGCGCCTTGCTCGTGTCGTCATTCAATCAATTAAAAATAAATAAACACTAGGTTAACTTGTATCGTAGGTATCAGTAACTAAGCGGGACGTGCGGTCCGACAACACCCAGAACCGATACAAGTATTAGTGGATCGCAAACACATTTATCTCGATGCGGGTATGGAACCCACGGCCTCTTGGTCCCTAACCGCCTACTCGCCCACTGTGCTACTTAAGCTGTCTAGTGTAAGTGTATAAAAATAAATCAAATCGACGGTAGCACTTACGTTGAATAGTGCTGATCGACTGGCGAACCAAACAGTCTAGCGCTCAGCTCTTTCAAAAGATTTTCTGATAATGCCCGAGCCAAACTCGTCGGTATTTGAAATCTGGTTCTTGTAGTGATAAGCGGATCAGCTTTACCAGACTTAAAACCGCAATTTTACAATGTTAAATGTTACTTATCAAATATAAAGTAAGACAAATTCAAATACAAAGTAACACTCTCACATATACATCGTCGAAAAGATATCTACATGTTAAGTTCAATAATAGCTGTCTTAATTTTGATTGGTGGTTAAAATTCATTCGGAACCACAATATTCAAGCACTTGATGTCAAAACACTCGAAAGAGAAATAAGCTTGCGAAAATTAAAGCAATGTTTCCACAATTTCGTTCTAATTGATCAATCTAAATTCCCGCAGTAAATTGGTACACAGTACGCACCGACATAATCCAATACAATTTCATTCTGGCGTGAATTGAGCCCGAATATAAACAGATTAGCAAAACAAGTTGATTTGCAATCCGCCCATCAACCCATTATCGATGTATTCTATAATCAAAGTAAAAAATCGAGTATCAATTAGACTAAATACCCATATGAATTGTTTTTTTAAGGTTCTAATTTCACCGTATTTTCTAATCAATTTATTGGCTGAGTCAAAAAAGGTTTTGTACTCAACCCGTATGTATTTTATGTATACATGTATATATATACATAAAATATATATATATATGTATATGTATACATTTTGGTAACTCTTTTGTAAATCCTTTTACATCCTCTTAGGAAGATTTTAGTATAATTACATATTTAGATTAAGTAAACCAAGTAGACAGCGACTTATCAACAATCAACATCGAGTACGGACTAGATGTGGAATCTTCCCTTGATCAGACCATCTAGCACAATAATAAATACATAAATACACCCAACAGTCACGCACATAGTCCTGACCCCACAGTAAGATACTAGTCTTGTGTCGGGGGAATCGGGAACTACGAGAGACTTTCGGTCTCACAACACCCAGACTCCGAGACAAATATTTGTGGATCACATGTGGTGCGGGGATCGAACCCGCGGCCTCTCGCTTCACAGCCGACTACTCGCCCGCTGGGCCACGGAGGCTGTCATATTTTTTTAGTTACTTAAAACTTATTGAGAACTATTTTATCCCTTCTACATATTTCTTTATTTTTACATACATAAGTTCTTACGCCTACAATTCCCGACGAGGTAGGCTGGAGTGTAACCACTACATACACCCACATTTCACTGAGCTTATTTCCGTCCCATAATGTGATAGCGGGCGAGCATATCGCCATAACGACATTTCCAGACTCCGGACTGATTTTGAGCATTTTGTAATAGAAAAACCCAATATCGAACCTGAGACCTTACAGCAGTTGTACCGCGTAAGCATACTGTGCCAGAGGCAGTCTTTATTCTTTTTAGCCATATCAGTTATTTACTATCATAACCTATAATATGCAACCTAGAGTTCCGCTTAAAATATTAATGAAAACTACATCGAAATTAGTTCAGCCGTTTTCACGTGATGAGAGTTCAAATTAAGAAATATACAGACGTAGGAGAGACTAGACATAGAACTCTAGTGTTTGTTGTAGGTAAAGATTTATTTGGCCTGAAAAATATTCTAAATATATTTTATTATTTAGCCTTAACTTTTTTGATGTCCGAAAATTATTATCGTAATATTTATAGAAAAATAAAATCTCTTGTATTCATATTAATTAGCATTATGAATCAAAAGGAATCCGTTTAACATACAGTAAAAATTTTAAAAGATTTCTAGAATGCTTTAAAGGATTTTTTGCGAAACTAAGAACCGAATTATAAGAAATTCTAGTGAACAACCTCTGGTATAATAATTTATTTCACTGAATACGAATACTGTTAAATATTTTTCAATTGAATATTGTAGACAAGCACGACATTTGCTCATTATTTCTACACGAGCTTTCATCGTAGGTATACATGAATTTAATCCATATTTGAGACTAAAATTTGTTTTATTTGATTTAATGACGAGACGAGCAAGACGCTCGCGATGATAAGCGCCACGCCTGCCCGTAATCAGAATCAACACCGCACAAAACGTTGAATTACGAAGTACTGCGTGGCATTGAACTGCGCTCGTTACCCTAAGATATAAGATGTCAAGTCTCATAATGCTCAGTAATATCACTGGCTTCAATGTCCTTCAAACCGTAACACAACAGTGCTTACACACTGCTTGACGGCAGAAATAGACAAAGGAGTGAAACCAACCCAGACGGCCTCTCGCGCACAAGGGACCTACTACCTTGTAGCCTGTGTACCCGTTTCATCAATATTATTCACCCTATAATGTCATCGCTAAATCCGATTTCAGCTATATCAAGGTATGAAAAAAAGATCTACTATGAGTTCCCGCACAACAATGCCTGAACCTTTAATAGCTATATACGGTCGGACTATACACTAGCAAGCTCAACTTGATCAAAATTAAATCTCGCAATTCAACCGGGCTTGCACGCGTGCAGAGCCGCGAGTTAATGCTAATAATTAATATATATGTCGAATGGTTCCTGATATTTACAGTTTGCGCAGCACTCGTGAATTGATACCGTACTGTAAATGAGTTTTATTTGATGATAAACACTGATTGTATCAACATCATCGTTCATATTGTAGAATTGTTATAAACGATTATGATACTTAACATCTTATGACGAGATGGTGACGAGCGCAGTTCAGTAGTATGCAGTGCTTTGTAATTCAAAGTTCTGTGTGGTGTTGCTTCTGTTTATGAGCAGGCGTGTCGCTTACCGTCAGGCGAGCGCATTGCTCGTCTCGTCATTCAATCAAATTAAAAAAAAGATAGATTAATGAAAAATATTTCGTATTCGTTTTATATTGCAATTTTTTTACACATAGATTTCCATATTTAAACCCAATTTATGCACCAAAGATAAAGAAGGCAATATATTCAAAAAGTATTCATGTTTATGCACTTCTCGACCTTCTCACTATTTTCTTTTCAACTCTAATCCCTCTCCTATCTTCTCTTCTCCTCTACGCTCGTTCGTTCTCCACTCCTCTTTTATTTTCTTCTCTTTTCCATCCAACGCTCATTTTACACCGGTCCTCCTCTCACTTATCGCGTTACAAAATAATCAATTCCAATTGAGAATACACTTCCGTAAGGCCTTATTGCTAGCATGTTAAAATTAAGCTCTTACCTATCTACAATGAAATCTAACGATTTACCTGATTATGTAATATGTATATTATTTCAGGGTTTACTTAATCATGTAGATATTCTAGACACAAAATAGTTTGCATTGGCAATTCTTGGTTCAATTTGTGCAGGGAATAATAATACATATTACGCTTTCTTGCCTGTATTCCCTAAGGAACAAGCAGTTACAAATACTGCAATCTCCATTCGCCGAGATTTCGTGTGCTTATTGGTGCATGACTTTCATAGGACGGTAATAGAATGAGTGTGACATATAAAAAACGCACGTACATAAGAACGCGCAAACTGTGAGAGGTATTTGGAGTAGGGAACTCTAAAACACCGTTGGCGAAATGACATAACGGCGCGTCGCAAGAGAGCCGTTGTGATATCTTACTTTAAGTGTAACTGTACGAAACTTTCTTATGATATATGATCCCCTGGTACGGGCCTCTCATATATTTCTGTCTCTAATATTCAAGATCGTTTGTATGCAGTGTGGATAATATTTTTGTTGTGGTTTCTTTACGTTTTTAACCCTAGACAAAAAGAGGAGTGTTTTAAGTTTGAACTGTGTCTGATTTTATTAGGCGTGTGTGTGGTAACAACTACCAACAGCTAATAAGACTCAAGATAGAAATTGAGTAAAAGTGACTGGAATCGTTCATCATGACCCCGCTAGAATGTACCACATCTTGAGCCGTTGAGCAAAAATTATGAGAGTTTTGTTGGAAGTGTTAATATATCTACCATATCACCCTGATCTTGCACCGATGTCTATTTTTTTCTTCACAATTCTGAAGACAGTGTAAGGTTAACAACAAGAGAGGACATCAAAACTACTTGTAATTTTTTGGCCAAAAAACCCAGAAATCTACAGCATGGACAATATAGGTAGTGAATTACATATTTCATTAGAAATTAAGATATAATCACACTCTGAAAAAATTACTGAAACACAAAGAAACCTTTTCCAAAAAAAGTTGTATAAATATAATATTCCAGAAAATCAATACAATGTTGTCTGAACTCAGGTTCTCAACTCTTTCAGGTTCGTTAATTAATATGAACGAGTCAAAGAATATTTGATAAAGTTTTTGTACCGTGCCCTTTACAATTATCTTCTCGACAGAATTACTCATGATCATTTGATAAAGTTTTAGGCACGGGTTTAAAATTGTTCACGTGCAAACTCAAAAACTTTTTACTATTAAGAATATTGCATTTTACTGGTTATTTTGGGGGGAGACTAAAAAAAAATTGAATTGTAGAGTTGTAAATACAAAATTTATTATTGTAGCAATGTGGTAAATCGCAATGCAAGTCACATAGAGAGGGCGAGGTGCGGACGCGTGATGATTGGTGGAACTACGAGAGACTTTCGGTCTTACAACACCCAGACCCCGAAACAAATATTTGTGGATCACACAAATATTTGTCTCGGTGCGGGGATCGAACCCGCGGCCTCTCGCTTCACAGCCGGCTACTCACCCGCTGCGCCACGGAGGCTGTCTTTATATGTGGGTTGCGTCTTACGGTGTATACTACGGTGTGATTTAACTTGTATTTCTTTTATTTCTATCGAGTATAAAGGTAAACTATTGCAAAACATATAAATAGGAAGTTCCTATAAAACAAAAACAATACTTATAATCGGTGTTCGGAATTCGAAATAAGCAAACGCATTCGGACATGTCAATTAACTTTAATTTGTCATTAAATAATTTCATTGCTTAATGTTCCGTCACTGAATACAGAAGTGTTTTAGGCTCAGTTACCAAGTACAGACTTAATCTTAATTGACGTCTCTAAGAAATAATTGAATTCTACGAAATGGCTTATGATTATTAATTCAACAAGCCCTGTCTAAGGATAGCGATTTACATCATTAACATACTGATAAAATAAATAATTAAAACAAAATAAAACTTATACAATTTCTCCTAACCGTACCATATGTCCTAACTGGTTAGATAGATAAAACACTTGTTATGGGGACACGGATTTAG
Source organism: Amorpha juglandis (assembly GCA_949126905.1). Lineage (NCBI taxonomy): Eukaryota > Metazoa > Arthropoda > Insecta > Lepidoptera > Sphingidae > Amorpha > Amorpha juglandis. Next base: position 12,796,484 of record OX421374.1, on the reverse strand, counting down.
GCGTCGCATTAATCAAATGCTCGCCAAAATCTGACAAAGTAGAATTTAAACGCCGGAATACCATTCATTATATTGAATTCCTAGCTAAAAAAAATAACGTGCAGTCGAAAATATTACGAACTTTTATTTTATTGGAATAGAAGCGTTAAAAACTGAAAAGTAAAAAATATAAAGCGTGACCAATTTTGAGTTGGTGCTATATGTAATAGTTTGATTGTAAGTCAATGATTGATAGCACCGACTCAAAATTTGTCATATGACTTCCTTATGTTCTTCAATTAATTTATGAGGTAGATTTAGTGGAAAAATCATCAATATTAGTAATTAAATGAATAAGTCCTAGTCTTTAATCCCCGAATGTACCCTTAGGGGTGGACTCTATCAAAATTAAATGTGAGCTGCTTTAAGGTAAATATATTAATGAATAAAAATTAGTTATCATAATCTATACAGGGTAAAATGTACAATATAATACCGAATAGTCGTACTATAGATTACTAATTACTATGTACATTATTTATTTATTTATTTAATGGGTTCACAAACAATTGTTACACTAAATCGTAACACAAAAACACTTTCACTGCGGTTATTAATCTAAGTGCACAATATAAAACAGTGAAGACTTCATGTAAATAAAGAAGACATAGTGCCTAAAAAGAAACATATATTTTTTTACATAAATAAACAGCTTATGAACAATGCAGAACATTACATAACATTACAACATTTATAATGATAATCATGTATTATACACTAACATTTTTAAAATCGAGAATACTTGATACAAATAGAGCTAAAAGCTATAGATATAGTGTTTAACAACCAGCAATTTCCTCTCGCTTGTCTTGCATGCCTTACAATTTTTATTCTTCGGGAAACGCGTTTCTTCCTACAATATATTCGGGTCCTTTAAATGGAGCGTGAAAATGCACAAATTCTTTTGCCGGCTGGTATAGGGCCGCGACTAGAAAGTCATTTCGATTCTAAAGATTACTCTACTTTGTATTATCATGTACGTGAATTAAAAGCAATTTGTTATGCGATATAAAAAAGTAACGGATGTAATATCATCGGTGGATCAATGAAATCTGGTCGAGATAGGACTTCAATAACTATTTTTTGAAAAGCTAGATGTGGTAGAGACCAGTAAAATGTGTTGATAAATATTATATTCGAAAATTGTAAAGATTACCTTCGGATCCTGCACAGTATTTACTTTATGTGGTTTGGTAGTTCAAAAGCTTGACTATTGGTACTATTGGAGAAAAACGGCTATAGTCTTAATAGCCTAAATGCAGTTTTTTAATTTAATTCATTCGCATAGATATTTTGATGGGATTAAAAGAAATGGGTGACAAGACTGTTAAATTTATAATATAAAGTAAATATTAATTCTACAATAATCTATTTTATCTTTTTTTTATGAATTATTTTTTTTAACTCAAACCACTCAAAAGATATGTTTTATATATTAATTCACCTGTACCTTTATCATACTTCTAATTCACAATTAAGATTTCAATATCTTTTGACTTTTACTTACTCCTTCACAGTTTCGATTTGATTTTGTTTATTAGTTGAAATCTATTCAGTTAATATTGTATCGCCTTAAATCCAAAATAAAAAATTCTATTAGATAATATCAGGAAAATGTGAAAGACTTCAAATTGAATTATCCACTTCCAGAGTGCTTTGATAAAGTTTATGACACTGCGTAGGGTGAGGCCGGTCGACACGGATACAAAATTATTTTACAACTTCTGAAGTAAAGTTTGTGGCAATTTCGTGACTCAACACGTAAATAATAACTTATATGTTATTATCGTTTATATTCTAACATTTGAGATCTTTGAGTTAAATCAGAAACCTTTAAAAACGTTGTGTGACCCAGACTCCATCTCATTACCGCTTCAACATCCACATAAAGTAGGGTTGTGCCGCTCGGCCGCTGTCCAAGTATCGTTTGACATACTAAATTTAAATTTTACCCTTTTAACATTATGAAAAAAGAATGTTTCTTGTTATATTAACAAAGATTTGTGTACATCATACTTGATGCTTTTAAAATTGTATACGACTCCATCTGCTTTCGCGAATGCGGACAGTTGAAGAATATGGGAGTTGAAGTTATACAATGCTTTTTGATATTCACGGTTGCTAAATGATATTATTATATTTGTATTTCTATAAAAAAAAAGTATGCGTCTTCCACTTGCCTTTATTTCACTCGCAGTAGGGCCAGCGCAACATACTTTTTAACACGTTACTGAAAGATTTGATTTGTAGTTTTTACGACCGACCGTCTGCCTGACGTCAATCCCTCTGGAAGAGTACTATCAAGTTTTTTTTATTTAATTGAATGACGAGACGAGTAAGACGCTCGCCTGATACTCGCAGCGCCACGCCTGCCCATAAACAGAAGCAACACCACACAGAACTTTAAATTACGAACCTCTGTCTAGCACTGAACTGCGCTCGTCACTCCAAGACATAAGATGATAAGTCTCATAATGCCCAGTAATTTTACTAGATTGAATATCCTTCAAAGCGAAACACAACAGTAGGTACTTACAAACTGTAACAGTGTCAAGTACTGTATTATATAAGTCTTAAACCGAGTTCTGACGCAATGAAAAAAATCCAATACGCTATTCAAATAGAACTTGAAAAAGTTACCTTTCTACCTAATTCAGAAAGTTATGAACGTAAAACTAGCTATAAAAAAATCGCAGGCCAGCACAGGTTGGCACCAGGCACCAGCCCTACACACCCCAGTCGCACGAACACACGCGACCAATTTAATTTCGTACGGCTATAATGAGATAGCTACGCTCTGAATTAATATAGGTTTTTGAATAAGGCACATAAGATACATAATATATCACGTACTAGATCATTTGTACCCCGTTCTGAGTTTTATGCTCCCATTTTACGATTTCTTCGATTCGCGCGAAATTTATACGGGTGATAATAAATTCTGGTATAATTTTGTGTTAAGATAGATGTAGTCACGAGGATTGAAGAATATTGAGGCAGTTTTGGACATTTAGGTGGTAGGTCTTTCGTGTGCGAGAGTTGTCTGTGTTTTGGTTTTTGTTTTGGTTGTGTTTTGGTTTGAAGGACGTCGAAGCCTTTCATATGATAAAATAATTTAAATTCATTTAAATAAAATTTAAAATTCATTTAAATTTAAATAAAGGATTTTTATATTATGATAAAAAAGGATGTAAAGGAAACGCTTCCGAAAACTATCACAGGTGGTAGTGCTGTTGATGATGGTCATGATACCACTAAATATATTGCGAAATTTATGATACGGGGATTAGATAAAAATGACGTAAAAGAACGTCAATTTTCGTGATTTTTTCACAATCCGAAGTCAGCACATAAACTCCATTTACTTTTTTTTTTACTATAGTTCATAAGTACACTTGCCAGGTTTTTACTGCTATTATAAATAGAAACTATATTTTTTTTCACACAGCAGTGATTCACCCTACCGTTTACCGTGAAAATACCGTCCCCACATGCGTCGGGTAATAAGACGCCTATCCCTGATCACCTCCGTCTGCCCTCTGGTCAACGTCTCATTAAAAAGCAATTCACAGTAAACACACGCTATTATAATAATGCGCGGATCAAAAGGTTCACCTCACAAATATATAATTTATATTTAAAAATATATAAATCAGATTTTAGAGCTGATTATTGTTACGTAAAAGGATGATATAATACAAGCTCATGTAATACCGAAGGGGTAGGCGGTCACTCATCCATAGACTGATCACGCCGAAGATTACGCAACCCTCGGCGCGGTCAGTTTATGAATCACTAATCGGTAAACCATCAGCGAGTAAATTATTAATATTAAATTGTTTTACTTTAACAGAATCTGTACACTATTAATATGAACAAAAGCTGTAATGTTAGCTAAAATAGCTTTTATCTCACCAGAATATCTCTCAAAGATAATAAAAAATGTAATTTAATAATATTGTGCAAGTACACAGGTGCATTATAACTGTTTTTCGCACGTGGCGTTGCGATAATTTGAAAGTTAAATGTTTAATATCGATTATATTAATAGAGTGTTGTAAATAATACATTGATCGTTGTCAGTCGACAATTCACACAAGTCACAAGGTAGTAGGTCCCTCGTATGTGAGAGGCCGTCTGGGTTGGTACCACCGCTTTATCTATTTCTGCCGCCAAGCAACAGTGTGTAAGCACTGCTGTGTTTCAGCTTGAAGGACATTAAGCCAGTGAAATTACTGGGAAGTATGAGACAACATCTTATGTTTCGGAGTGACGAGCCCAGTTCAGTGCCATGCAGTGCTTTGTAAATCAAAGTTCTGTGTGGAGTTGCTTCTATCAATAGGCAGGCGTGGCGTTTACCATCAGGCGAGCGCCTTGCTCGTCTCGCCATTCAATCAAATAATAAAAAAAAACAATTCGTAATTGAGTTAATGATGCATTATTTATAATTTTTCTCTTTATTTATACGGCATTTCTATCCTCGCGGACACACACCCTTGTGTTATTTTACACAAATAGACTAAACGATGCAAGTAAACACCAAAAATAAATAACATCGTAGTTATTACTATAATGTTAAACGGAATCACTGAAGAGACAACTTTACCAAACCAATTACTCGTTTTGCAATGTCCGACTTGGGAGTTGGTACTTTGAACAAGTTCATCTGCCCAAATGTTTAATTCAAGTTCCTTTAATAGTGATTCCCTTTCGTACTTGTTCCTGACACATCAAATGTTGTATACATTCAATTTTAATGTAGATTTTGCTCTCGGACCCGCGCGCTTGTAAGGTCTTGTCCCGCATAAAAAGGGTAGAGGTTAGGCCGTAGTCCACCACGCTGGCCTAATGCGGTAACAGACTTCACATACCTTCAAACTTCTTAGTGAGAACTTCTTAGATACTAAGGTTTCCTCATGATGTTTCCTTCGCCGTTAAAGTACGCGACGATTAACAATCGATACACATGTAACAGTAAAGACAAAGGTGCATGCTTTTGAGGCAGGTTTCAAACATCCGACTTTGATCTCGACAGTCCGTATCACTCCCTGCTGAGCTATTGCTGCTATAAGGTTGTATAATACTAAGTGCTATGCTGAGGTCTTGGGTTCGATCCCCGGGTCGGGCAAAAGTGATATTTGGTTTTTCTATCACGAAATTCTCAGTATCAGCCCAGAGTCTGAAATTATGCCTTGTATGGCCATAGGTTCGCCCCTCTCACATCATGAGACGGAGATACGCTTGGCGAAACGTGGGTGTATTGGTCATCCTTGGTGTCTACCCCTTTAGGGATTACAGATGTGAGCGCGTGTTTAAATTTAACCGACAGGTGCAATCCATACTAATTCGCTGGTGGTAGGATATTCATATCCGCTCGGATAGCGACCACTGTACACATGGTGTTAAAACCTGTATAGTGAGCCACACACCTTGTGTGGATCGCATTCCAGGATCAGCTAGTGTATATCCGGTTCTCCCGAGGGGATTGCGCTGACTTGATGGTTGGGGCGGGTATAGGAGTACATCCCTGTATACCTTTGCCTGCATCGGTCATCCGCCTGTCCTGTCGCAGGGCAGCATGATTCTGACCACCGATAAAATCATTGTTTGTGGGTGGTCTCTAGTTTTTTGGACTGCACTACGCTTGCCATCAGGTGTAGTGGAGTCATGTTGTCGTGCTCGGATTAAAAAAAACCACCCATAGGATTTACAACTTATTAATGTCAATTGTCAATTGTCAATTGATTAATTAATGTCAATTGTCTATATTTCTAAATTTAGTGGCTAAATTACACAAACAGTATATTTAAAGTATATATTTCAGTTGAATTGTATTACAAGCCATTTAAACTGTTATTGTTATTGATCAATATCCTTACGTGTTAATAGTAATCTAGTTGTTCGTCGTACTCGTCGGTATCAGCGATTCTGGAAAGTATTGTTGAGTTTGGAGGTAACCATTCACAGCTTGTAAACTGAGACGAGCAAACCTGAAAAGATTTGTTGAATCGTTAACAGTCACCGTAATATCTTTACAATAAGCGAGAAGTGTCGCGAAAATTCGGATCATTACGCGATCTTATAATATGATAAATTCGCAAATTCTGGACTGGGCATATGGGCAGTGGAGATCACTTACCACCAATAGAGATCACTTGCTCATAAGCTGGCCTATGCTTTCAAAAAAGTAACAATTATCACATCAGACATCATATCATGGGACGGAAATACGCTCGGCGAAATGAGAGTCTGGTTACACATCTGCCTACATTGGAGCATTACGGGTGTGAGTGCGTATATATATTATAATAACTACTAAATATCTCGTAACAAAGCGAATGAACGCTAATGTAGTTAATATAACACGTTATTCACAACACCTAAGCTTCGCTACCGCCACAAGCAATATTCCTGCTCTGAGCAGCTTATTTCTAAATGAAGCCGCTCAACAACAAACGGATAGTTACGTTTCGTGGGATTTGTTGCAACGTAGCAATTTTTTAACCGATGACAAAAATGGAGGAGGTTCTCAATTCTACGCGTAGATATATTTGTTTACTAGCTTTTGCTCGCGACTCCGCCCGCGTGATCTGCTTTTTCCGGGATAAAAAGTATCCTATCACCCAAGTCAGCTCATACCCTGTCTTTATACCAAATTTCATCAAAATCCGTTCAATAGTTTCAGCGTGATTGACGGACAAACATCCAAAGAAACAAACTTTCACATTTATAATATTAGTAGGATTTTTTTATATACACGGTGAATTTGTATATATATACGCGCTCACGCCGAAATCCCCGAAGGGGTAGACGGAGGTGTGTATTAGTTACAACCAGTACAACCACATTTTGCCGAGCATATTACGTCCCATGATGTGATAGAGGGCGAGTCAGACTCCTGGCCGATCTCTGCCGAATAGTTTGCAATAAGACTATAAGTAGGCCCTTCAAAGTTTGCCAAAATATTTAATTTTTATGTTTTAAGTAACTGTCTCTCGTGGTTTCACCTGCATTTTACTGTCCTGCTCCCATAGGTTATAGCGTGATATACATATAAACCTTCTTCATGAATGACTCTATCTATTGCTGAAAACTGCATTAAAATCCGTTGAATAGTTTAAAAAAGTCTTAGCGAAGAGACAGCGGATGCAACTTCATTTTATATTATGTAAAGATTTGTAGGTGTAGAGCTACGAATGTAAAATAGAAACAGCCATGTTATATAATAATATAACCTAAGTAACCGGCACGGTGATCGCTCGCCGTCGAGAGTAAACAGTAAAAAATATTATAGTTAACGTGGCGCTTACGTTATTATATTTTTTATGTACCTTTTTTAATAAATGTCACAAAAATATTCCAAAGCACGGACTGTGTTTATGCTTTTTGTAAAAATAGTCAATGCAGTTGCACCGAGTATAACGATTTAAAAACGGCATAAAAAGCCAGTTTGCATAAGTTCACGCCTTTATTCCAGACATAGTAGGCAGATGTGCAAATAGTGAATGCATATTTCACCGAGCTTACTACCGTGCCATGATTTGATAGGGATGCCTATTGATTTGATAGCCTATCGCCATATCGGTTTCAATCCTGGGCCAATCATGTATAATTTTTCGAATCGAAAACTAATAGCCGACCTGGGATTTGAAGTCAGATACGCACGATTTCTCAGCCTAACTACGCTGCCACCAGACCAACAATGAGGCGAAATCAATTTAATTTTTAATAGCCTTTGCATTATAAGGAGAAGGTATGCAACAACGTAAAGTGTATGTGGCTGTTGGGTGTATTTATTTATTATTATTGTTTTACACTATAGAAAAATGATATTTTTAGATATAATGCAAAACACAGTCTGTATTATCTGTTTGCTGCAATGAAATCCATTAATTTTTTGTTGTCTTTGTGCAAACACAATGTTAAACGAGACTAAAGAGAAGATATTTTAATTTAATATAAAAAATCCGACATTAGCAATCTCCCGTTGTACACAAAAGAAAACCATTATTTAAAACGTTTCTACGAGAAAAAAATACGTTTATCCAGTTGCAAATTGCCCTGACAAGTGACTTACGCCAAATAAACTAGAGGCTGTTGTATTGAAAATAAAAACAATCACGATAAGACGTGTGAGGCGGAAAGATAGGCTGGTGGCTTAATTGAGGAAAATTGTAAGCCCGTTCGTCTTGTGTACTCCTAACAGAGAAATGTGTTAGATAAACCAAGAACGTCTCTCTTCGGTGTCATTTGAGAAACTAATTAGTTTTATACAGCTTTCTGCTCAAATATTTTTTTTATTTGAAGTAGTGAACTCTACTCGCTTATTGTTTACTGATGATTGAACACCTCATAGCCTGGTGGTCAGCCTCAGCAATCAGGTGACCCACCTACCTGTGTCTACTGTACCTAGTACCAGTTTTGATAATTGTCTAAAACCATGACAGTTTCCATTTCCTCTTCATACGTCGAGTAGAAATAGCCAATAGTAGAAACTATGATTAATTAAAATTACTAGTATAATTAATTCTATATTATACTAGCAGATTCGGCCACGCGTTGCTGTGCCTAAGGTATATGTTAAATTATAATGTAATAAATAATTCAATGCAGTTTTTTTTTTGTTTTTATCCTGGCTCGGCAAAGTGACTACGCCACACCTGATGGTAAGTGTAGCGCAATCCAAGAATAGTGTCGACCAAAGATAAACAATGTGTCCATCGTAGGTCGGCAAGATCATGCCGGCAAAGAAAAGGGATGGGAAAAAGGTTAGGATCAGGGGGCAGGCCCCCTGGGGAGAACCGGATATACACTGGCTGACCCTGGAACGCGACCCACACAAGGTGGGCCACTATGGCAGGTTTTAGCACCAGTGTACGGTGGTCGCTATCCGGTCGGATACAAGTATCCTCCCACCAGCAGCACCTTTGCGCCATCTATTGGATACTTAATCAATCCAGCCGATAAATAACCTTATACCGCCGTCTGTTAGAATATGGAACTCACAGATAATTATAACTCTTTGTCATATAATAAACAAATAATTTGCAACAAAAAAATATTGCGACTACAAATTGAACTATATAAACTATCCTATCTCTCAAGTTGGATCAAATTGCACACAGTTTGCAAAATTTAATTAAAATCGGACCAGTAGTTTAGGAGTTCATTGCGGACAAACAACGTGACAGGAATTTTTTATATATAAAGATTAGTTGAATACAAAATTAGTTTTCGAGCGATTCTTTCTTTTTATACATTACGAATTACTAGTTTGACACTTCGACAATACTAATTTTAAACTAATTGGAAAAATGTGAATGTTTTTGAAACTCGTACTAGAACTACAGGTCGTTTGTCTCGTTCCTTAACAATGTAGGGTACACGTAGCATGCATGTCATACCATTTGTACAGAGAATTTAGTTTAGTTTAGCCGGTATTGCCTTGAATTACGGTTATAGCCTATCAGACAGCCTTACTGCGGTTATATAACAGAGGCACGTGAAATCACTATACTGCACGTAATGGGTAGTACAGTGCAAGCTAATTACAGTTCCACGGTGTAAGTTTTGCGCTTTGGCAATTTTCGTCTTTTTCGAAAATATCGACGTAATCTACCTGTGTGCTTGTCACCTAAATCCGTTTAGCCGTTAAGGCGTGAATGATTAACAAACATTCAAATTCACAAACTCACAAACATTTTCTGAGTGGTAGAGCCACGCTGTTTTTCTGAGTGATAGAGCCACGCTGTAGACAGTTTTGTCTACAGCATGACTGGGCTGGCTCGACCGGGTCGTTACCACTGTCTCACAGAAAACCAACGTAAAGTAGCGGCTTGCTGCTGTGTTTCGTACGGTGAGTGAGATATCCGGAAGCCCAAATACCCTCCCCTTCCCAATCCTTAATTATCCCTTTCCTTTAAGGTCGGCAACGCGACCATGATTCTTTTAGTGGTGGGCGTACATGGGCGGTGGAGATCACTTACCATCAGGTGACCCACTTGCTCGTTTGCCGGTCTATGCTATAAAAAAATCCTTACATTCACATTAATAATATTAGTAAGACAAGAAGTAAGATAAGATTACCAAGACTTGATACCACGAACAAAACTGTCTGTATAAACTTCCAAATTTTCGACAATTTTAAGGCTTAATCTTTAGTCTTGCGGGCGTAAAACTTACATATTTTAATCTGTGATACTATCTTTTTAAAACTTCTATTACAATGTCCCTTAGAAATAAGGAATTTAAAACTAGGTTTAAATATGAACATCCTTTTTGTTTTCTTTATTTGAAGGCCGATTGACTTCAACATTGATATCTGGGAAATGTAAATCACAAATGATAAATCTCATTTTAGAATTTTGGAAAATTGTATAAGTTTTTTCTTTGTTTTATGGACCTATGTAAAATTTATTTCTTCGACTGATTTTATTGGAAAAATATCATATGAACGGGTTCAGCAATATAGGAACAGTCTCATGCCATAGCAAATCATGCTTTGAAATAAGTGCCTTTGTCTACCGCTGGCGAAAGGTGAACGGGAGCCGATGCGACGCTTGTTTCTCTTTACCTCATTATTTTTTATTTCTGTACATCTTTTTTACATAGTATAAAATGAAGTAGCTTCCGCTGTCTGTTCGCTTAGATCTTTTAAATAATAACGTGAATAGTCAACGGATTGTAATGCAGTTTTCAACAATAGATAGAGTGATTCATGAGGAAGGTTTATATGTATATCACCCTTATCACCCATGGGAGCAGGGCAGTAACATGCAGGTCAAACCGTATCTATATTTTTTTGTTAAAAATATATCAGTTAACTTCCTTAACAACCTTAAAACGTAAAAACAGTTCTAAACTGTAATGTCGTTAAACTAATGTATTATCGTCATATTATTTCCTACATCGTTCGCCATTGCTGCCTACTGCCTCGTTGATAAAGACTCGAGCTCATGCTCATTATGCTACCTATTTTATGTAATCCTTTACATATTATTATCTGTTATACAGTAAATCCCTTTTCAAAAGGTTTACTATGCTGACAAAAGACATCCTTCGAAATACAACTCCGGCGAAGCGTAAATTGTAGAACTTTCTAATCTGATTACTTTGTACAGTGAATTTATTAATAATATTACATACATTTTAACAAAAATACATTTGGTCACCTTTATCCCTGAAGGGGTAGATAGAGGTGCAATTCGTGCTGTATCCACGTTTTGCCGATCTTACTTACATCCCATGAGGGGTGAGCCAATCGTCATACCAGGCAATTCCAATTCCAGTGTAATTTTTGAAATCGAAAACTCAAACAAATTTAGTGATTCCTAATCTGGGAATTGAACTTGCCCTGAGTCTCATGACTTTTAACCTTATTATGTTGTCACTAAACAATGAGGCGATTTGGTTAACTTTAAATTTAGTTTATTTTAGAGTCCGTTTTACTTTTGTTAAAATATATTTTAGGCAATTGTCACTGGTCCGCAAACTGTTTATTTATAAGGACACATATTAGAGATAATAGTAAGGTTGGCATGAAACAGTTTACTGAATACTAGCTTTTCCTCGCGGCTCCGCCCGCGTGATCTGCTTTTCCGGGATAAAAGTAGCCTACATTCATCAGGCTACTTTTATCCCGGAACACTGTAGGATTCTATTGGTGAAAGAATTTTACAAATCGGTTCAGTAGTTTTTCAGTTTATTCGTTACACACACAAATACAAATCTTTCCTCTTTATAATATTAGTGTAGATGTAAGCGTTTAAATGTACCTACCTACCTGCTCGAAGTTGGTATGAACCGTGAAAAACCGTGTCTTCAAATATGAATATTTTTCCCCGTTTTTGCAACATTTTTCACTGAAGCTTCGCTCCTAATGATCGCAGCGTAATGTTATATAGCCTAAAGCCTTCCTCGATAAATGGACTATCCAACACAAATAATTTTTCAATTCGAACCAGTAGTTCCTGAGATTAGCGTGTTCAAAAAAACAAACAATCAAACTCTTCAGCTTTATAGATAGATATAGATAGATAGTCTTAGTTACTAGGAAAAAATAAATTGGTTTTCTAGGTTAATATTTTACACTAATACATCCAGTCAGATGATTGATCAGGCTCGGGCCACAGTTCGGTTACATAAGTCTTCCTACTACTTCGAAATTATCGAGGCGAATTATTCCAATCGTAGTACTCGATTAATTCGTTGAAGAGTAAAGTGAATAAGTGAAGTGCAGTTGGGAAGGTATTTGATATTTTTGTACCCAACTGGATAGCGATTACCGCAAGTACATATAGTGACAAATCCGCCATAGTGGCTCGTTTAGGCAAGTTGCGTTCTGGTATTAGCTAAATATGTTCAATAACATCAGGCCGGCAAAATTCGGTTGAACATTGAGGGACCCAATGTCACTTCACGATCGACATTATATTTGGACTGCATTGTACTTAATATCAGGTTCAGTAGTCACTGCCATGCCAGGATAAAAAAAAACAAATTATATTACAGAAACTTATATTCTACTAGTTTTTCACTCTTAGCTCTCTGTACCTGTGCTAATATATCATTACAGCCTTTACATACTTTTTTACAAAAAAGGGATTTAACCTCATATTTTGTTAAAATTGTATTTGCAAAGACCTTTCGACGGCGTGGTCGTAAAAATACGGCTTATTACATGGCAATAACATCAAATAAATTAGGCGCTTTTTATACAAATTTGTTTTATCACGCGAAATGTATTTGGAAACGGAAAATGAAATGAATAAATACGCTGCTTAATTTTTAGGTACTATGTATACTATGCAATTGTTTGGTAAACAACTCAGCATCGTACGAAGACAGAAGACTATTTGTTTAAAGAAACAAATTGACATTGGTATCCCCGTTACACGTCGGCCAACCGCGCAGTGTAAGTGCACCTAGGAATTTCTTTATTAGACAGTAACATCCTCAGAGAGGTTTGGACTATTTTTATTGAATAAACAGCTCTGAGCATTGATCAATATACCTGTACAGTTTATCAATTTACCTATCTATCTTCTACGATATCTACGATAGCTCAGCGGGGAGTGGTATGGACTGTCGAGACGAAAGTCGCAGGTTCGAAACCAGCCCCAAGAGCGTACACCACTGACTTTTCTAAACATGGATAAACATGGTGAAGGAAACATCGTGAGGAAACATGCATACCTGAGAAATATATTTCGAAGGTATGTGAAGTCTACCAACCCGTATTAGGCCAGCGTGGTGGACTAAGGCCTAACCTCTCTCATTCAGTAGAGGCCCGTGCCCAGCAGTGGGACATATTGTATAATACAGGGCTAGTAAAAAAATATATATATTACCTTACAACGACAATTCTCAGCTGCGACGTAGCGGAAGACATCGGTGCCTGGAGTTACTTCAGGATCGCAATGGCGTAAACGTACTAATATTGTTTTCCTGGTGCCATACACGCATACAGGGTGATGAGATTTCTTGAATGGAAATTCCCAATCTGAAATCTAAAACATTATATTTTTATTGAATTCGGCAACACATAATTATATATGTAATGATATCGTATGTTTACGCGAACGTTATACATTGAAATAAAACTAATTTAAACGGATTTTATCGCGGTTGTTATTTTAATTTTGGTCCCGTGCGAAAGCTTTTCACGCGGTGGACTGAGGTGTAGGTTGTCCCTATTTGGAAAAAATCTGTTTAAATTAGTTTTATTTCAATAATTATATAAGACTTTGATGGATGTAGATTTTACCTGTTGAACAGAACAAACTTGAAACTAAACATAAAACTAACTTCAAAAATGAACATTTATAAGTCCGAAACTCAAAAATCAATATACTTTGGCAAACCTCTAAACGTGACTCGCCTCAACGGGCCAGTATACAGGGTCTTGTGGTCCCTATCATATATAGGGTGTAAAAATGTGTAAAATCCCTGTATTTCCCCAATTATCACTATTCATATCCAGTTATAAAGATATCTTTATCCTGATAAAGATCACAGGAAGTCGCTGGATGCAGGCCGCTTCCAACAGGTCGGTCTGGAAATCTTTGGGGGAGGCCTATGTTCAGCAGTGGACGTCTTGTGGCTGATGATGATGATGATGATATCCAGTTCATTAATTACCTCTCTAGAGTCGCACCTGCCTCCACAAGCAGGAACCTTCACAGTGTCCCAGCAACGACGTCCCTTCTCATCAGCTTGTTCTGCCTTCGCTAAGTAAAGGCGGCGGGAACACGGCGTCACACTACTCGAACGGATCTTTAGGACGGGCCATAACAGGATAATGAGTAACCACGATGATTTGAAGAGTAGGCCCATCGCTAGAAGAAAAATATGGTTTATGTTTCATAATGGTGCCATTTATCCTAACCTAACCGTTTAAAACCTCCGGCATAAATTAGTATAATAAAATCAATCAAATATAAAAACTGACTTAAAAATAACACTGAGAATTCAAAAACGATAATATTTTCGACAGGTATTTTTGGAGTCCGTACCCGTGCTGCTGGTGAGTAACTAAATTTTTTTAATAAGGTTTTAAGCTTTTGTTATATTATATATTTCCTTCTTCTTTAACCTATAATTTTAAATAATATGCTCATATCTTGTACAGTTGAATGAACCACCGATCTTTGCTAAATTTGTTCAATTTTTAATTTGTTTTCTTTTGTTGGATTTTTTTTTTGTTGTTAGCTCGGAGCTTCAATTAATTCTGTAAAAGCTGAGTGTTAATTGCATCAACAACAATAATTATTGCCACACCTTTCTAAGGTCATTATGGCGTTTAATGCGATTTCACAAAAAAATGTGCGGAAACAAATTTATTTAAAATACGAACATATAAGTATTTTGGTGTACAAACCATTTTAAATATTTAATTTAAACAATTTTAAATCTTTTAAATTATAATATTTAAGTATATTATTTACATACAATATTATCTATAGACTTAAAAATGAAAGAATGATTAGAGAAACTTGTAAGAAACTTTGTTAAAAATGTAAAAAATAGAAGCTGCTTTATAAATATATTTATACAGTCCCCTAAATTATAAATTATATATCTTCGTGCAGAATTTAATTTTCACTGATGCGTGAAATAAGAATTTTGTGGGAAAAAACCAATTCTGTTAAATGTTATTTAGATAGCAATAATTAAAATATGAATAGAGTCTAATATAGGTTTACCTATGTATGTGTTTTTGCACCTTATTACCTAATATAATGTTACATAAGTACATGCCTGTTCACATGTGCTTATCATTGGTTGCCACGAACACTTAACGCACATAGCTACATAAAATAAAACTGAGTAACATATATAGCACATTCTTAGCCGGTGAGCCTAGAAGCATTATATTTTGGACAAGGTACCCTTAAATAACTCTGGTGATCACTTAGAAAAGGTTTTAGAAAATTACCTCTAAAACGGTAAAATTAAGGGCATAAGTTTGTATGGAAAGTGGGTCATTTTTGAAATTACAAATGTTGCAAATGGAAAATAACGCGAAAGGCGTGTTCAATATTAAATATACAACATTTTAAGAACTCGAAGAAGACTATTTTTGAACTCCGAATCTGCCGAAGTGAATGAACCTATATTGACCCAAATACAGAGCATGAAACAAGAAATTTTTGAAACTAGTATTTCATAAAACAAAATTACTTAAACCTAAAAAATAAACTTTGGAGTCGTATTTTACTAAAGTCATAACTTTAGTATGATATCAAAATATTATTAGCTATTTTCTTCATAATTTTATAGGTATAACATTTACCTAAAATGCTAATATTAAATTAATTTGTGGCTTAAATATCTAAAATGCCCTCGGTCAATTAGCAGATGCTATGAATTATCTTATTCTATTGTATTACAAATAGTTGTCTGAACTCATCTTAATTGCACCCAATTAAGCCACGTATATAAATTATTCTTCGGCATGTATTTGTAAGCTTAAAAAAAAATGTCACGAAAATTACCTCATATGATGATTTCGGCTGAACTATGTCGCAACAGAAGGGTAGTCTCCAGTTGAAGTATTAATACGGAGTGGACAATACAATGGGAGTCCCTTTTGAACATGCAGTTTTTCCTACCCGCTTAACATTATAGCCTCACTTTCCGGCCGTTTGACTTAGGACTCGACCAATAAAAAACCGGTCAAGCGCAAGTAGGTCCGTCCGTGAGGGTTCTGTATCATGATAAAAAATATTTCTATGCTTACATGTAAGTGATTTATATGTAATCTAAAATTTTGCAATTTTGTGTAATAATTCTATAAGTTACTTGAAATTAATGATTTTCGGAATTTTCCCTTGACTTTTGTCACAAGACATTTAAGCTTGTTAAATTCTAAGATGCAGTGCTGTCACTATTGTATGTTACAAGTAATAAAGGTTTTCATGAGTGAGTTTACAATCATCAAATTTTTTTTTTTTTATTTTATAGCATAGGTCGGCAAACGAGCAAGTCATCTCCACCGCCCATGTACGCCCACTACCAGAAGAATAATAGGCGTGTTGCCGACCTTAAAGGAAAGGGATAATTAGGGTTTGGGAAGGGGACGGGATTTGGGCTTACGGATATCTCACTCACCGTACGAAACGCAGCAGCAAGCCGCTACTTTACATCGGTTTCCTGTGAGACAGTGGTAACGACCAGGTCGAGCCAGCCCATTCATGCTGTAGACAAAACTGTCTACAGCGTGGCTCTACCACTCAATATAATATGTAAGTTTAAGTTTAAGAATTATTTATTTCTCATAAGATTTTACAATCGCTTACTGAGAAAATGTATTACGTAGCTAATTTACATAGGCGAGCATACTTAATTATAACAATTATTTCTTAAAACATATAACAACATTAACAACACAAAAACATTGATAGTTACATATAACAATTATAAGTTTTAATAACAAGTTACACATTTAACAATAAAAATCAAGTTTGGTGGGTAGATAGAATAAAAATATCCACCTGGAGCAGTACTTGAACGAACAATATGGAGCGGTGGTGTGACGACACCGCAGCCATTCGCTGATAGCTCGATTGCACCACAAATCCGTTAGTTAGTTAATCACCGATTAACTGCTATATGATAATGCGATTAATATATATTTTTTTTCTTTATTTTATTATTATTTTTTTATAATTAATTCTTACATTATTTAATAATTATATTATATTAAAAATTAAATTAGATAATAAACCTACATTTAATAAAATAGACATTAATTATTGATAAACAATAATTAATTTAGTTTTAAATTCAAATTAAGTATTTTATATATGTGTGTTGTATTATATTTATTTTTACGTTTTATTTTGGATATATATTAATTTATGTTTAGAAAAATATAATGCTTAAGAGCTTTTTAAAAAGTAACCATAGAGTTTATATCCTTTACGTCTTTTGGTAGTTTATTATATAGTTTTGCCCCCTCATATAGGATACTACTCTTACCGTAATGAGTTCTGGGTGCACGAAGTATAATATTGTTAGCTTGTCTTGTTTTTATTCTCTGTATTTGTGTTCTTTTTGTGAATGTAATGCGACAGTGAAGATCTTTAGTTAATATTTTTCTTACCAAAATGCTAATATTATAGGTATAATTTTGTCTTAAGTTAAACAATTTAGTTTCTTTATATAGTATGTTCCTTCGGGTTAAGAACTTGTATTTGAATAAAATTTTTATCAATTTATTTTGAGCCGTTTGCAATGTTTTTAAATTTGTTTTATTAGCAGAACCCCATATTTCTGGAAGATAGTCGAGGTGGGGTTTTACTAGGGAATTATATATTGTATACCGTGTTTTTAAGGGAATACAGTGGATTATATTCTTTAATGCACCAATGAGAGAAATCATTCTTGCGCGTATTTTTTCTATATGGGGCTTCCACGTCAGTTTGTTGTCTAATATCAAACCAAGATATTTTTCGTTATCTGTAACCTGTAGTTTTACACCATTGATAGTCAACGGTGGGTGTTCCTTTAATTGCTTATTTAGAGCCGAAAATATCATGTACTTTGTTTTCGATTCATTTATAGTAAGTAAATTATATAGAAACCAATCGTGAATGGTGTTTAGATCATTTTGCGCTTGTTTTACTAAGATTTCTATATTTGGGCCAAAATAAAATAAACACGTGTCATCAGCATAAAGTGTTACGTGCCCCGTCAGCCCTATCTCATCCAAGTTATTTATATAAACCAAAAACAATATTGGTCCCAGAATCGATCCTTGCGGAACACCGCATGTAACCAATTTAGTATTGCTTTTATGCTGTCCAATTTGTACAACTTGGTATCGGTTTTTTAAATATGACCTAAACATTTCTAACGCAATGTCTTTCAATCCTGCATTTTTATGTAGTTTTTCGAGTAACAATTTATGGCTCACAGTATCAAAAGCCTTTTTTAAGTCAATGAAGATACCTAATACCACTTCCTTTTTATCGATAGATACCTTAATGTCTGTTATTAGGTCGATGGTAGCTGATAATGTGTTAGATTTGGGTCTGAAACCGTATTGGGATTTACTAAGAAAGTTTATAGAATCTAAATGTTCAGAAAGTCTTTTATGTATCACCTTTTCGAAGATCTTAGACACAACTGGGAGTACTGAGATAGGTCTATAGTTGTTAGGGTTTTGTTTGTCTGCCGATTTATAGATCGGGCTAACTTTTGCTATCTTAAGAGAGTCCGGAAACACCCCTTTTTCTAGGCACTTGTTTATGCATTTGCTTAGAGGCTCTGATATAATATTATTAATACTTTTAATTATTTTAGCAGTTATACCATCTATACCCGAACTGGTGTTAGATTTGAGTTCATTAATTATTTTAAATATCTCTTCTTTTGACGTCATTTTAAAGTTTGTAAGTTCACTAGTATTCTTTTTAAACTGAATTTTGTTTATAACATGATATTTTGTTGGTATATTATTAGCTAATTGAGCACCTATGGTAGAAAAGAAGTCATTGAAATGTTTACATATTGTGGATTCATCAGTAATTAATTCTGTGCCAATTTTTAATTTAGGTATTATACATCGATCTTTAGTTTTATTATTGGTAAGTTCATTTATTAAATTCCACATTTTAATTGGTTTATTCTTACAATTTCTAAAAGCGTTGTGGTAATATTCAGATTTTGCTGTTTGTATTATGCTAAACGTTTTCTTTCTCACCTCTTTAAGTTTTTGTTTTGTTTTTGTGTTATCCGAGTCACACATAGAATTTTTCCATATAGCATTCCTTTTTTCAATAGCATTAATAATGTCTCTGTTAATCCAGTCTTTCTTGGGTAAGTTTAATATTTTAGT
The DNA here is from genome assembly GCA_949126905.1 of Amorpha juglandis. Lineage (NCBI taxonomy): Eukaryota > Metazoa > Arthropoda > Insecta > Lepidoptera > Sphingidae > Amorpha > Amorpha juglandis. Next base: position 12,777,103 of record OX421374.1, on the reverse strand, counting down.
TTTGGTAGATTTATTTTCTTGTACGGTTCTTATCAGTAGTTGTTCAAAAGTATTGTAGTCACTATCAATATTTGAAAGCGAATTAGCAATGGATTTGTATAGACTTTCATAGTTTACTTTCACATAATCAACCTTTCGGATAGGGATTGGATGAACTCTTTGTATTTCAAAGTATATTTGCTTATGATCAGATATTGATGTTTCCAATATTGCCAGATGAAAAGGATGACTTTGGAGATTTGTGATTACATGATCTAAGATAGTATTCGTATCTGCTGTTTCTCTTGTACAATGTTCTTTATCTATTTTATTCAGTATAAAGTATCCATTTTCACGAATTGTATTCTTGTATCGTGTTATTTCACTTTTTTTTTCTAGTAAATTAAGATTAAAATCTCCCAGTAATATTGCTCTTCTTTTCTGTTCTAATTGTTCCGATAGTGTATTCAGGAAGTCTTGTGTGTTTGTTCGCTCAGGTTTATAAATAACACCGACATCTAGGCTAAACTTTTCAATATGTATCCAGAGGTAGTGATTGTCATTCTCACAGAGTTCTTCCAGCAGACTATGTTTGATGTCATTATGAACAAAGATAGAAACACCTCCTCCCCGGCCTTGTGTTCTATAGTTGAAATAATGTGTAAAATTTGGTATATTTAGGTTATGGGCTTCATGTTCTGATTTTATCCACGTTTCTGTTATTAATACTATGTGAATTTTGTGTAAATTATGTAATGTGCATTTTAGTTCGTCCAGCTTACCCTTTTTAACTAGACTTCTTATGTTTGTATACAGTATGCATAAGGATTTCTTATTCCTTTTGATGTCATAGCAACTGCTTACTACCTGGTATGTTATAGGTTCATTGATGTAGGTTCTTTTGTTAGGTTTTATTAGTTTTTTGGCTTTGATTGTAATATCTTTGGTATACCATTTACGTATTTTATGATAATGTTGTCTTCGCCATTATTTTTACGAGATTTAAACTCCTCTTGGATTAGCTTTAAATAATGTTGTTGTTGTTTGGTATTGTCCGAAAAAAATTTAATATTGTCTAACGTCATGTCTGATCTTTTGCGTAGGATGTTTTTAACACTCTGTTGACTTGCGAATATGGCCTTAATAGGTCTAGATCTTTCCAGTTGATATCTTCCTAGGCGTATACAAGCTTCAGGCGGGGGGGCGTCTGCATTAATAATATTAATGATTTTGACGACTTCTTCAATGTCATGTTTATTTCTTTCATCAGTGTTTGTAGATTTTATTTCAGGTATTCCAGTTATTATTAAGTTTTTTTCTCTCATATTGCGTTCTCGTATTTCTGCCACTATGTCTTCGCACTGTGGTACGATTTTATCAGTTGTAGGTAACTCCTTCAAGACTTTGATATCTTTCTCTAAGGAGGTGATCTTATTTTCAGCTTCAATGTATTTTGTTTTCAGTTCTGTTATTTCTGTTTTCAGTTTGTTTTGTTCTAGTAATATATTATCGGTCTTAAGTTCAATATTTTGCATCTGCTGCTTAATAGTAGTAATATTATCCGATATTTTTGTAATGTTGGTGTTTTGTGTTTTTGTAAAGTCTTGGAGAATAGATATAACTTCCTTTCTAAAGTCTTCAATTTCTTTCTTAATGTAGCTATCATCTTCTGGCTGCTTTCGTTTTCGGAATGTTATTTGCTGTGTGCTGGATTCTTGCAGGAAACTTGGTTGCAGTTTCAAAACCTCACTTGGAGTGCTTGGTGGGCTACGTTGTACACTCATTTTCTATTAAACTTTGGTTAAACTGATGGTATCACCAGCCTTACGTAGGTGTATTTGTAAGAGTGAGACAGTAAGTGAGATTTAACTGCGCCAGTCAATCAGCAAATAGGCTTACAGAATGTTGTATATGCAAGTAACTGTGTGCAGCCGATAGTATTCGTTGTTGCTGTCACGGTTAAGTTAGTTTTCAATTGGCACTTATTTAAATTATTTTGTAAAAATTATCAACACGTCTACTCAGTACGCTCGCCGGGCACAATATGTGGCATTGTTGGCCGCATTTTTTTTAATGGCATGAACTTTTTATAGTTTTCCTTTCATAGATTTTTTATACTTCCGAGGGACCATATATGATATTCATTTTAGCTTGATACCGCTACCCGTTCTTGAGAAAAGAGTCTACATGGATAGATGGATAGGCATACAGTCGGATAAACAACAACATTCGTACATACGCCTATATCTCCAAGAGGATAGCCAAAGATGCCACTAGTATAGCCACGGCTTGCAAAGCTTATTTCCATTTCAAGATGTGATAGGTAGCAACAAATATTAATGCCGGACGACTCCAGAAGTAATGATCCGTAAGTATTACTTTACGAATAAAAAATTAACAAAAATTCTGTTCATAAGACTTGGGATTTGAAGCCATAACCTCTCGTTTTCACAACTTTGCAAATTAAGTACGCTGTCGCAAAGAACACAAAGTGATCCTGTAAGGCTTCCGCTTTCACTTTTTCATGTACGGAATCCTAAAAACGTATAAAATAACGACAAAATAAAATCTTACTCGCAGAATTATTGGTCTCTAGGCAACACCATCGTATATATGCAAATTATATTTTACAGTAACACTAAATAATGAATAAAGGGAGAAACTTTGTGTGCGACTTTTAAGTCATTGCAAATTCCGAGTCATTTATGTTCCTTTACGAAATTTTACCAGTTACATAGTACAAATTTTCCTTTATACACTGAGGAGCGCTTAGCCAGCGTTTTGATTATGTTTATTTTTTTATATTACTAACGGTACTCGGCAAGTGTTGCAATGCTACATAAAAGAAAAGTGTTTAGCAAAATTTAATTACAGTCCAAATATACAAAGAAACATAATTTTTTTCTAGCTTTTGTTCGGGGCTCCGCCCGCGTGATTCGCTTTTCCCGGGATAAAAAGTAGCCTATGTCTTATTCTGATGTATAAGCTATATTATTGTAAAGTTTCATTAAAATCCATTCAGTAGTTTTTACGTGAAAGAGTAACAAAAATACATCCATCCATCCATACTTATAAACTTTCGCGTTTATAATATTAGTAGGATAGATTTTATATACAACAGAAAATAAATGGAGATACATTCTGATACGAAATATAAGAGAATTTCACAGAAAACTGTTATTTACAATTTCTTTCAAATTGCGGGACCTCGTGAATGACAGTTTTTTGTTAAATTCTAGTCTCGGTCGTGCGACGACGAAAGTCGCAGGCTCGAAACTAGTATGAACCTCTGACTTTTCAGTCAGAAGTTAATTACAAATTAAGTGAAGTCTGCCAACCTGCATTTAGCCAGCGTGGTCGACTAAGGCCTAACCCCTCTCATTCAGTGGAGGCGGGTACCCAGCGTGGAACGTGTATCATACAGGGCTAGTATTATTATGAATTAGCATTTACTCATACGATGTGATACAGGCGTTAAATCTATTTCCGAGTTGGCGATACAAAACACAGCTCGCAGAACCGATAGCATATGGGGCAGAAAGGTTCTGGAATAGAGGCCACGTACCAGCAAGCGCAGCGTTGAACGTCCGCCAACAGACGACCTCATATATGTCGCAGGAAGTCGCTGGATGCCGCTTCTTACAGTTCGGTCTGAAAATATTTGGGGGAGAAACAAATATCTATGGATCACACAAATATCTCTGTGCGAAAACCGAAGCCGAGACCTCTCTTTTCAGAGCCGGCTTCGCCACGAAGGCTCTCGAATGAATGTATCAAACTGTAAATGTAAAATATGTCACAGTTCCCTCGCAAATATTTTCACTGATTAATTATCGACTATTGAACGAAGCTCTACTGGCACTGATTTAGAAATTTCAAAGTCAAGGAGAATGTTATTAAGATGTTAATTAAGCAGTGACGGTTTATAGAAAGCTATTAATTTACTCGGCATTGGCTTGAAGATTCAACCATGAAGCTGGTGAAGTTGTAGTTATTACATCGCTATCGAATGCTTGCACTCGCTTGGATATAGATATAGCCACTTGCACGTCCAAGGATACTTTTGTAGCCAAAAAAAAAGGTGGGTTGTACGTCCAAGGATACGTTTGTAGCCATAGCGACATATTTTATATAACCGTCGTTATTAACAAATTCCAGGTAGTTTTTGCGTGTTTCATTTGTTTATTAGATAGCTGACGAATTAGTTTACAACAACAATCACGAGATGGTAGTGTAAGAAGCCTCGAAGAATAGTTTTTTAGGTCGGACGTACAAGTGGATAGGTCTCCCACAATTTGATAGCAACTGGGGAAATGAAATTTCTATAGTAAATAACACTCCGGTGTTTGTATTGAAACGACTTGATACTTTTTAATGCATAAATCTTTGTATTAATAATGGTCTTTTATCACTTTTACCACAATGGTGGTGTGTGTCTAGTGGTTTCATAACATTGAAATCAATAGGTATGACTCATTTTGCATGAATAACTGATGATTAAAAATTAAATTAATCGTGTTTTACATTATTATCTACACTTATATTATAAAGAGGAAAGATGCGTATTTTTGTATATAACGAATACACTTAAAAACTACTGGCCCGTTTTCAAAAAATCTTTTGCCTTTAGAAAGCTACATTATCACTAACATAGGCTACTTTTTATCACGGAAAACGCAGATCACGCGGGTGGAGCCCCGAGGAAGAGCTAATACATCATCATCAGCCACAGGACGTCCACTGCTGAACATAGGCCTCCCCCAAAGATTTCCAGACCGACCTGTTGGAAGCGGCCTGCATCCAGCGACTTCCTGCGACCTTTCTTAGGTCGTCTGTCCACCTTGTAGGTGGACTTCCAACGCTGCGCTTGCCAGTACGTGGCCTCCATTCCAGAACCTTTCTGCCTCATCGGTTATCGGTTCTGCGAGCTATGTGGCCTGCCCTCTACCACTTTAGTTTGCTAATCCGCTGAGCTATGTCGGTGACTTTCGTTCTTCTACGGATCTCCTCATTTCTGATTTGATCACGTAGAGAAACACCGAGCATAGCTCAATATCATACTTTATCATTTATTAAATGCGTTTTTATTAAATTATACAAAAATAATTCAATTCTGAATTTCAAGATGATTCTAAAAACTCAACTTTCATATTTTGTTCTACATTTGATGATGTCGATGAAGGAAAAGGCTAGTTTATGATAAATATTTCCTACTACATTACAATAAATCTATCTTACTCTATGCAATCATTTTCAATTTTCATTATAGAGACAACATTTCGCCAGTAATTTGTACCATTTTGTAACAAAGCATCTTTTTTTAATGATTTTAGATCAATTACAGGCCTATTTATGCTTTTCTCTGTAACTTTTTATTTCATCGTGCCCCAGACTTTTTCCATGTGATTTACTGTGCAACAGATCTAGAGTCGTGAAGTATTAAGGTCCTACACCTTAATACTTCACGACTCTTGATCTAAGACTTAGGCTAAGTCTATGATAATATTCACTAAAGTTCAATTCACTTCCATCTAAATATATGTTAAATATCTGGTGACTTTAGTATGCAATAATAAAAAAGTATTATTAAAAAATAGTATAACTTTTCATCCCGCAGTCGGAAAAAGAAATTGTCATGGAGCTTGTGTAGTTTTGAGTATGCTAGTGTTTTTATTTCACTGTTTGCTAAAAACTCATTTGAGCCACGAGTATGTGACTTAATTATCGTAAATATATTTTCTTTAAAAACATACTTCATTTGAAAGCAGTATTCAGGTTGCGTCATCGGCGTCAGTGACGCAGTATTACTGATGCCGTAACTGCGTTGTATTACCATGCTCTATGTAAATATATGTGACGCTATTTTAGAGTACGTCACTGAGGTACGGCGTCACTGGCGCTTGACGCAACCATCGAAATACTGTCAAGTATTTGTAAAAGGTATCACAAGAATTACATAAAGTTATACTTATATAACCTTAAAGAGGTAGCGGGAAGCGGCTGGATGAGGAAGGCAGAGGACCGTCAAGGGTGGCGCGATCTTGGAAAGGCCTATGTCAAGCAGTGGACGAATACAGGCTGATGAATGGATGGATACTTATATATTTTCGAATTCCATTTTTCGATGGTATGTGAAGTCTGCCAACCCGAATTAGGTCAGCTAAGGCCTAATCCCTCTCATTCAGTAGAGGAGGGCCCGTCCCAGCAGTGGGACGTATATAATACAGGGCTAGTAAAAAAGAACTTATATATAATATCTCCAAAATGTAGGCAGAGGTACTACTAGCTACTACTACTTTCCCGCGATAATAAATCTTAGGTAATCGAACAAAAAAAGAACTTTACAACAGTAATTTTTTTATTATTGATCTGGTAGATGGGCCTAGCATTCGGCCTGAGTATGGTAAGCGTTCACCTTCACTCATGGATTTAAGCAATGCAAGGGCACAGCCTATCAGCTGCCTATCGTAATTAGGTTCAATAAAACAGTGTTTACACGGTGTATGATTTTTATCGTGCTACATACATTTTGTTTTAAATCTATCATGCGAGCCCATTAGCTTTTTTTTCATATGCTACACGAGCGTCGGCTTTCGATCAAACTCGAGTATCTTAAATGTTTTTGTTTTTACTAGAATTTATATCCACGAATAATATAATAAGACTTTGAGGCATGACATGTTCATTTATATTGAGGACTATTTGAATATGATAGATTATGTGTAATAATGTAAGATGATGGATGACTAAGATTGAATTTTATTTATTTTCACCATATTGGATTTACTGAATTCTTAGTAGCATAGTAATAATTTCAAATTGTAAATTTCATATTTCTGAAGTACACCTGATGCCTATGATCTGTATTCCGAAAATAAATTATTTTGCTTTGATCATAAAAAGGATTGAAGCTAGTGAAATACTGGGCATTATGAGACAACATCTTAATTTTCGGGGTGACCGGCGCGGTCCAATGCGTTATAACTCAAAGTTCTGTGTGGTGTTGCTTTTGTTTATGGGCAGGCGTGGCGCTTACTATCAGACGAGTGACTTGCTCGTCTCATATACAATTAAATAAAAAAATATCCATAAAGTCTGGAAAATAAAAGAAGACAACATTACAAACCATTACCTTAAGTAGATTTAATAGAATTAAAAATCAAGTAAAACCCATTTACTCGATTCTGCTTTGGGACCGACGATTACTCAAAAGGGTCTAATCATCGGATCGCGTGCTAGTCTATCGACGTCGGGTGGATTAACGCGGAGGTTCTGTTGGTGGCTGCGGGCAATTGGCCAACTTTTATTGAATAAAATAAGTGCTTTCTAAGTGCACCGCTTTTACTGGAATCGTAATGGAATGAGGATTGACAGTTGATTTACGATTTTATTTAAAGGTTATATATGATGACCAGCGTTGAAAGGACAGGAATTAAATAACATAATAGTAAGGTTGAATCCGTACAATAGGAAAACTAACAAATGGAACATATAATGTTACCTACTTGATCTTACTCATCTTGAACTTGATCAACACCCATGAACAGCTATAACACTGGAGGAATCATAGACGCGTTGTTACCCTTAAAGGAAAGGGATTGGAAGGAGGAGGGGAATATGTTCCTCCAGATATATCATTCCCTGTTTGCGACACAGCAAAATGCTGCTACTTTCTAATGGTTTTCTACGAGGCAGTGGTAACAACCTGGTGCTCTTTCCTTGACATTGGGTTACATCGGTGATTTCTATTCTAGGACTAACCTGGACTAACTCTCTACCTTAGTCATTTTGCCGCATTAGAACAAAACAAACTCATACATGACAATATATCCTTTAGTCATATACTTTTGATGACGTGATAACAAGAACACGTCACAGCTTACATCCGAAAAGTTTACGACTTAGGGCCGAATCCACCTTTGTGTTCTTTATAATAATAAAGTAGGTTGACGAAACACTTTTTTGTTATTGTATTTCACAGTTTATGTCCAGTAGCAACCGTTTAATCGAACTCTATAAGTATATATATTTTTTTTACTAGCCCTGTATTATATATGTTCCACTGCTGGGCACAGGCCTCCTCTACTGAATGAGAGGGGTTAGGCCTTAGTCCACCACGCTGGCATAATGCGGGTTGGTAGACTTCACATACCTTCGAAAAATCCTATCGAGTTCTCAAGTATGCAGGTTTCCTCACGAGTTTTCCTTCACCGTTAAAGCAAGCGATAATTAACAATTAATATACACGTAACTTAGAAAAGTCAGAGGTGTATGCTCTTGGGGCAGGTTTCTAACCTGCGACTTTCGTCTCGACAGTCCGTACCACTCCCCGCTGAGCTATCGCTGCTCATGCTCTATACATAATACTGTAATAAAATAGTAAACGGGTTATTTTTCTGTTAGTCTGAGTTTGTGTTCGCTATCTCTACAATAGAATCATTACCACGCTTTTATTAGCTTCATACGTATGTTAGTATGTAACGGAAACATTGAACATGATGTTGATCTTCAAAACGCCGGATTAAATCGATTTTTGGTATACTTATCAAGGACCGTTGATAATTCAATATTCAAAAAATGAAATGAATAGGGACATGCACATTGCCAAGATGGACGATTGTTAGGTTTTAATTTATATTACGGAAAATTTTAAAAATATGTGCATGTCAGAATTTAAAAAGAAGAAAATATTTATTGGTCTTGGATCGTTTGTTTTCCGGGCTTCATGAGAAAAGCACGCTTTACGATAACTAGGCAGCGCCAGGGTGTTTTGGTAGTTGGAGCCCTTTTGTAAAACAAGGTAATTCGCAACATTGTCTTTTATAATTATCTCTAATGTAATAGTTTCGAAAAATAAAGAATATAATGTGGCAGAATCTTCTCAGATGTCGACAGGAATAAAGGATTTGTAAAGTATAAGTATTTTTAGTTATTTAATATTAAAGCGTTGGTAATCAACACAATAGTAAGCTAGTTTCAAAGAACTGTGCGTTGAATATTTAATGCAATACAACTACTTACTAATTGTAATATAATTAAGAAAATATAAAGGTTTGCTAGACACGAGGTAGTATATTGCTACATTTAATACATTTGAATTAAGAATGGTGTAATTTGTTTTTATTAATATTTATTAAGAATAGTGTAAATAAGAAAAAAAAATATTTTATTGTGAGCAAATATGAGCGATTTTTTTTAAATAAAAACTTCTTTACCCGTGTCGAGCAGTGGAGTGGAGTGGAGTGGACTACTATTTTTAAGTTGAAAAATTAATTACAATATTCTAAGTTATAAGTTTTCACTTCTATCGGCAGTCCTTATGACTGCCAATTTTTTTTTTGGAAGCTTGTCATATTTCAATAAGTATGTATGAGTACATTATACATTACATTTATTGAGATATAGTTATGTTTTATTTAGTTTTGTTGTTATTTAGTTATGTTTTATTTTTGTTTTACTACTGGTGACTATAACTCGACATCAAAGAGATGAATTCTCAAGTCTCAAAACAGCTGCCATTTCCTTAAAATTCAAACTGTGTGCCGAGCTCCGACATTGTTAAGGCATGTTTTGAAGTAGGAATTTGAAGATTTCCGTCATTTGAAGTGAAACGAACTGTCGTCCGCTTTTACCTAGTAGATCCATCAGAGCAATATCCTGTATCGAGATGGAACTCATTTTTCTACACTAAGAAATGGCTACACGGTCGTAGCTAGCATCTCGTCTATTTGACCCGATATATACGCACTCCTATTTATGCATTCGTATATAAGCCGTAAAGGCAAGTATTGAGGGATGCGACCGAGACAGGGAGGTGCGATGCGAGTTGCGACTGAGGCGATAGCGACATATCCGCTTTGTATGAAAATGGTCGCGCGTCACTGTGTCCTGTCTCGATCACCTATCTAAAACGCACTAATACAACGTATAAATCAAATGTGCCTTTAGAGTTCGTACTTATCTTAAAGTGGTAACCACGCTACACCTTTTATACGGATGATAAAATGTGGAAGAGGTTTCAGAGTAATTTGACTTTGATTATTCTTTATTCATTCGATATAGTAATATAGTCCAAAGTTGTTTTTTTTTAATATACATTCCATCCCTAAGGATATAAAATTGGGGATGAAAAAAATCTTGGACACTTACGCACCAATTTCTAGATACTTCCAAGCAAAGTAGTACATTTTTTAGAAAATATGAAATCGTAGAAAACTATTTCTTCTTTCTGCCTTGCGTTATCCCGGCTTAATGCCAGGGTCCACTTTCCTACTCAAACGCCTCCACTTCTCCCGATCTTGAGCATAAAATCGTAGAAAACTAAAAAGTTAAAAATAAAATACTTAGCATATTTTGTGTCGGTGTTGTCAATGATCAATGATCTTGATGGTCAATGATCGCCGCTAACCATAGACATAACAATCTTTAAGAGATCGGGGTTTTGCCAGATAAATATATACAAGTAAAAAGTACTATGATAAAATTTATACAAGACAGAGCTGTGAAAGTAAATGCTACAGTTTCATATTTCTGCAAACAAATAGTACATAATAATAAGTAGTTTAAATGTTAAAATAATCTTTAAAAACAAAGAGTACAGAATACTGTACAGTAGTTATAATGGCTTCTTCATTTTAATACCTGACGTCGCGTCGTTACCGCTTGCGCAAATAGTTTATACTTTTATCACTTCTACTTTAATACATTTTGGTGTTTAAAACAATAAAATATTTTATAAAACGAGTGTTCACGATCATTTAAACTGTTCATAAAATGTAAAGTCGTTATACTATGCAAAGGGAATGAAACCTAGATTGTTTTTGCCTTGCGAGTCATAATTCTTTTAAATAAAATACATCAACAAAATATTAACATACTTACCATTCATACTGTAGACAAAACTATGTACAGCGTGGCTCTATCGCTCAAGAGTTTTCACTCTACATTCTTTTCTCTCTCTCTCTCTCTTCCTCTTATTGTAAAATATTTTTCTTGTATTTATTGATGAACAAAATATGATTACATGCATCATTTCGTTATTTCCAAACACAGAGATTGACGCCAATGCCGTCTCAATACACGTCAATCTATTCTGTGGGATAAAGGGAAGGGAAAGGATGAATATGTCGACGTCATTTAAGCTTTGTCCATATGGCGATCTGAAACTATTTGGATGTTTGCCAATATCACCTGTACGGTAGTCTTATGTTTGACAAAAGCATCGTCCAACCTGATACCGAATTAAGATGTTCCTTGAAACATATTGTTTTGGAATAGAGTTATTTCATTCCACTTTGTGACCACGAAGGCTGAAAAGCTTTCGAAACGTCGGGATTAAAACTTAATAAAAACCGCGATAAATTCCGGTTAAATTAGTTTTACTTTAAAGAGTTATTTCAGTTTAATTGGTTCTATTACACTTTTGTGTTGCATAAAATAATCTAAACATTAACAACCCCTGACGTAAATTATTATTGGTGCATTTAAAAATTATCGAACATTTTATGAACTATTTGGATTAAATTAATATTAAAAAAAAACACATTGAACCTCTGCTTACCCTACGGGGTAAGGATGAGTGACTTGAACTAATTTGGAAAAAATATTACAAAACCAATTAGATTATAAATAATTATTTAATTACCTAATTCGGATATCTCTTAACTAAAGGACAACACAAATATGTTATTTACATACCAAAAGACTAGCAAGAGTCTAAATACAAACCAACGGGAATTTCGGTTGTACCGCACAATTTGTAAGCAGCCGACTCGTAATGTCCCTAAGATTCCTTGACCTACTTGCTTAAACTGTGACGGGTTACAGTTTAATAATAGATGTGACATTTGACAAAAGCACTTGGTGCTATTAATGTAGAATTAATATAATTTCACCCCAAAATTCGTTCCTTGCAAGCAAAATATAATCTCCGCGAATCGGGGAAATACTAGTTGTACCGTCTATCCCGTTAGGAGTACATATGGGAATACGTAAATAAAATAAAATTCAATAAATAAATTTCAATCAATTGTTTCGGTAGACTTTAAGACAATAAGATTTCGTAGAAATACCCCTTCTTTTTCTTCCACCTGCCCTTATTCCACTCACCGTGGAATACTCCGGGTTACAGAAAGATTTGGTTTGTAGTTTTCGGCCTCCTGCCTGACGTCAACCCCTCTGGGAAGTTTCGTACTAATACTGATTAGTTTTTGGAGCCTTAACATCATTTAAATATTGAACAGGATTTAAAACAAATTGGTAAAAAAATCTCACACGTTTTATTTGAACAGGCATAATTCCCACGGCGCTTTAATAATATTTCGACGTCGAAATATTATTAATGTAAAAATATTACTATACGCTTTAATAATATTTCGACGTGGATTTAGGTTAAATATATTTTTGTTTTATTGGAATACATTGAAATATGCTAGATTGAAATATAGCTAATTATTACACCATCCAATTTCACGAGTCCAATTTCTCGGTTCAGTACGGTCAAATAAAAAATAAAGATCAAAATTCTGTTGACTCGATAATGAAGCAGAGTACTCACTGATCTCTGTTAAAGTAGCGCAATAGCAACGAACCGTTATTCACCTTACACCATCCAACCAATCGGCTCTCGTGATTTTTTTCCTCAGGCTTGTTTCTAGATAGTTTGTCTTGATGCGGCAATCGAACCCACGGCCTCTCGCTTCACAACCAGCTACTTGCCAACTATAAATGGAGGCTAAGAAATCGCGCTATTTCCTTAATTACGAACCCGACAAATATACACATAAGTTCTCAGTCAGATCTCGGCAAAATGAAGTCTAATTTAAATCTAGTGAGAATATATAACAGAAAATAGTCATTTCGAATTTGCGTTAAAGGATTTTTTTTCTAACCGTATAACGCGGCCTCGTAAACAAGACTTTTCTATAATATCGTCGTCGGTGTTATGATATACACTTTTTCAATCTAAATGGAGCTTTATGGATAGGAATTTGCGTCAGATTATGATGTAACTTAAATAATGCATATTGATATAGATGTAGAATAAAAATAATTTATTCCCTACAAGAACAATATATAAATATTATATTATATTTACTATTATAAATATAAAAATGTTTGTTGGTTTTACTTATTTAACTGGGCAACTGTTAAATGATGAACAACAACATGATTGTTTGAATAGAGAAAGACAGTGACAAATACTTAGTATTGATTTTAGTTATTCCACCCACACTTGTCTACACCAATCAAATTATATATAATAGGAAAATACATTACAAATGCAATGATTTCTTACAGGCTAATATTGCATGAAAAACTTATGTAAGTACCGATTTCCATTACCTGTTTTATTAGAATTAATGTTACAAAAAAACTGAATTTGCTATATATGTAAAATGAAAATGCCTTTAAAAATAATATTACAAAAAAAACAGCTACGAGCTAAACCTAGTTATTTACTTTCATTATAACTTTGTCAGTAACTCAACTTCTTAGGTTAAAGGTACGTACTTTATTTGATGATGAAAAATTCTCCACTCATTTTCCCGAAACAGGCTTCAAGCAAAACATGTCCTAATGAATACCCGACAAACCTAATCAAAAGTAGTAGGCATTTCTAACCTCTGAACTTGCTAATCCTATTCCGACCTCTCAGCATTGATTAGCGAGAAAGGAATAAGATCTTCACTGAGCTCAGCTGTGAAAATGAAAAGTTTTGTGTTTCTCTAACAAATTGTTTTACGTGCAGTGTTTTGTAATTCTTGTAGAACTGCAGATTCATTTTGATGTATCATTTATAAATGTATATGCATCTATATTTATAAATGTAATAAGTTATTTGAAAAACCGTTTTCATAGCTTTATAACGAAAGTAAAACTGACTGCATAATGCAATTCTACATTATATATGCTAGCTGTAAGTGTTTCGAATAAAATAAAACTGAACGCTAATAATTTAATTTACCAATTCAACCCCCGACAAAAAGAAAGGTTTTATAAGTATATTTGTTTATCTGTGTGTTTCTGTACTGTTCAAATAGGCCAATATGGAATGATATGAAGTCCGAAATGTTACTTTTCGTTATACATAAAAAAGAAGACGTTTTATACTTGTATCCCTTGTACGAGCTAGGGAGAGAAGTATGTTGGAAGTCGTGTAAATCCCTAAGTCGTGAAACTTGTTCGCACTTGACCGCTTTTGTTTTGGCACTTGTTTTTGCTTATCGTGTAACCTGACTATTAAAAATCCCGACCTCGATTATAAAAACATCTGTACCATTTAAATGGCTGAACATATTTAGAACATATCGATTAAACCAGCCTTTTAAGGATAACAAAAACAGTATCTAGTACAGTCCATTTGTTTTAAAACAAAAAATTAAAATCCTCAAAATATACGTAACGGCTAGATGTTACGGGTTCTTAAAGCTTACGCTGAGTGTGGATCTCTTTTATAAACTTTCTTAGCACTGCTTAGTTAAAACAGTATTTTCGTCTCTTTCTAACCGCTTTATAAGTCACGTTAACAGAGAAAAACAAAAGAGTGTTTAATTAAGAAACGTCTACACTAAGGACGCACTTTTAAGCCTAAAATCAAGATGCGGTCAAGTATGCCGGTAGCCTTCGGGATTTCCTTTGACAACCCTTTTTGTTTTATTTACAGCTATTTTCGTTATTGTCTCATACCTCAACCTTGTCTTTACTCCCCGTTGGGTTTATTATAAAGGGTTTTGTAATTTGAACAATGAAGATGTCAAGGATACTAGCGATCTGGGATGATTATTTAATGTTATACTATACTGTATTTATTTCTTTATAAATACAATGCAAACTTAAAGTATAAGCTAAAACGTTCACACTGTTATTTAAATAGTCCTGACCCCACAGTAAGATACAAGTCTTGTGTCGTAGGTAACAGGAACTACGAGAGACTTTCGATCTCACAACACCCAGACCCCGAAACAAATATTTGTGGATCACACAAGTGTTTTTTTTTTTATTTTAATTATGTACGTATTCCATTATGTATACTCAGACGGACTTACACCTAACAGAGATCTGTTACATAGATGAAAGAACTTCTACAACATCTTGTAAAAAATTAATAACTACAAAAATATTATAAATCAATTCGACGGTGTGAGCTGTCTGGTGGCACACGGAGATACGGAGACCGGACGCGAGACGCAAGTCAGGCGATAACAAGAAGTGCACTTTGCGTGAAATTGTGTAGTCGATCGCGTGTTATCAATTGAATATAAATCGGCCTCGGTTATTGTCGTCGTGTGTTGCGGTCCTGTCCCAGTCTTACCTCAAAACATACCTTTAGAATCAGTCAATCTCAATCACTACAAAACACTTAGAAAGAAATACGGCACGGAGTAAGACACTTTTGTAAGACACTCTGTATGGGATCAAGGCGAAGGAAATTACACAAATTCACTCAAACGTGATTCGACTCCTTAATCGAGCTCACAATAGCTGGCCCAGCAATTAAGGCAATTAAGGCTCATCCCTCTCTAGTGGCCAAAAAGTGGTTTTAGTTAGTTCAAAGTAATGCTTAAATAATAACGTTATGCTCTTGATTGTATTACAGACTCAACTTTGGAAATTACTAAAATTATATCTAGTTAGTTAATTTCATTCCTTATAACATGGGCCGGCAAACGAGCAAGTAGGTCACCTGATGGTAAGTGATCAATCGTCCATGAACACCCACAGTATCAGAAACATTATGGCCACCATGCCGACCTTATAGGAAAAAGTAAATAACACACACAGATCTCTTATTTATCTCTTCCTGAGAAGTAGAGAGGGTTTTGAACCTTTAGTTATATCACTCATAATATGGCACTGTTACTTCACGTTGGTTTTTTGTGAGACAGGGGTAAAAAACTGTTCAAGGCAGTTTATTCATGCTGCGTTTACGGCGTGACTTTACCCAGCGCTTTTTTGGCACTCCATGGGATATTTTTCCCGGTATGACCTGACATAAGCATTTAAGACGTAGTACCTAGTAGTAGAAGTAGTCCTGAGGTTAAATACCAATAAATATAGTTTATTTCATAAATAAAAATAATATTATACCCATTGTTTTTTCTAAATTCATTTGTATAACATATTTTAGTGACATTAATATATTTTTTATTGGTAGTCGATGACCTGGAGTAAGATATGGTCTACTTTTTATCCCAGCAAAAGCACCGTAATAACATGATGATATTAGGGTAAACACACCAACATTTATACTATCTACAAGTTCCATACAACCACATACGAAGGTTAGTGACAGAAACCTCTCATAGAAAATACTTCAGATCCTACATCCTTAATAACTTGAGGACACTCATAAAAAGTTATTGTTAATACACGCCCATTTAACCCTCTTGACAAAATATCGGGAACAAATTCCAAAACATTAGATGAGGCAAGAAAAATACGAAATAAAAGAAATAGTCACGTTACATAGTGTAAATGATTTAATATCAAAGTTTTATAATAATATAGCATTTACGTATGTACGTAACAAATATTTAAATATTTAATATAGAAAATTGTACTTTAATGAAGATTTTTTTTTTAAATAAATAAATAAATGCTACAACATTTTCTTGAGTTTTGTCGATAGCATGAGTGGGCCTTCTAGACCAGGTCGTTACCACTGTCTTTTTTTTATGGCATAGTCCGGCAAACGAGCAAGTGGGTCACCTGATGGTAAGTGATCTCCACTGCCCATGTATGCCCACCACCAGAAGAATCATGGGCGCGTTACCGACTATATAAAGACCCTGCGGTATCTCATCCCAGGGCCAAGGGAAAGGGGAAGGAAAAAGGGATGGGAAAAGGGTTAGGATCAGGGGGCAAGTCCCCTGAGGATAACAGGATGTCTCACAGAAAACCGACGTAAAGTAGCGGCCTGCTGTTGTGTTTTGTATGGTGAGTGAGATATCCGGAGGCCCAAATCCCCCTCCTCTTCCCAATACCTTAATTATCCCTTCCCTTTGAGGTCGGCAAAGCGCCTATAATTCTTCTAGTTTGTGGATGTGCATGAGCGGTGGAGATCACTTACAATCAGGAGACCCACTTGCTAGTTTGCTAGTCTATGCAATAAAAAACTACATTAAGCGCCTGTTTCATTACCGCTGAAATACCTTTGAGTTAATTGGTGGTTAAATCTTTTTCACTATTAAGAAATAGGCCCTTATTTTTTATTAAAGACGCTTGTTCGAGCTTAGTCTCAAGCCGATCAAATTAGGAAAAACCCTTTCTGTATTTAAAGGCCCGATCGAAAGTAAAACTTTCCATCTTCATTATTTCAAGTACTTGCCCTCCATGTGGTATGGGCGTGGGACGCCCTGTATAGCGTTCCTTAGTAATTAAAATCATTTTCCTCTTAATTTTGAACCCACTTCTCAAACAGCTTCAATTCATATTTGTTTCCGTAGCCGTCAGTCAGTCTGTCCGTTCGTATATCACAGTTATTTTACTATATACATGAAAGTTGGGCGGTAGGTGTATTCTATGAACCGCTACACAGAGTTTTTTTTTATTATATAGCACGGCAAAGTGACTGCACTACACCTGATGGTAAGCGTAGTCCACAAAAACCAGGGACCACCGACAAACAATGAGTTTATCGGTATCACCAGAATCATGCCGGTCTGTATAACTGCTTCTTTACACTCCAAAGAGGGAAGAATTAAATCGACGGGCCTGCGACAGGACAGGCAGATGACCGATGTAGGCACAGGGATACAAGGATGTACTTCTTCCTATATGTTATATGTGTGTGTATGTGTGTATGTATATATATGCTGAATGATATATGTATATATGTATATGTGTTTGTATGTGTGTGTATGTATGTATGTGTATATATGTATATATATATATATATATATGTAATATGAACATATATCTTTTTATTGTGCTTCATAAATATCTATTTTTTTTTTTGTATAATTCAAATTTTCGTCTACTTTCTTCTTTTATGTACTACCTATTGGTGGAAACTTTTTTGGATTAAGAGCTAAAATATTACATGTACCTTAAGTTATTATTATTCTGTATGTTTCCCAAATAAATAAATAAATAAATAAATACCCCCCCAACCAAACATCAGTCATGTTGCAAGACTTTCGGGAGAATGGGATATACACTGGCTAATCCTGGAACGCGATCCACACAAGGTGTGTGGGTTAATAATATGCCAGGTTTTAACACCATGTGTATGGTGGTCGCTATTCAGGCGGATATGAATATCCCACCACTAGCATAGGGTTTATATCCTACCACCATATTGGGATAGTGAAATCTGATGGCATGCCTCTCCATACATGTAACTGAAGAATGTTTTTTTCCTGTGATATCTTTAAAATTATTTAGAGTTATTTTTATAAAAGTGATTAGTTTGTCAGATGTGCGTCTCCAAAGGCGTGAATATGACCCCCCCCCCCCCCACCGAACTTGAACTGTCATAGTTCAACATTCAATTCAATTAAATTCTCGTAGTTAAAAAATCAAAGTTGTATTTAACACAGAAAGTATTTCCAACGAAAATTGGTTTCAATAAACTAGGATGTATATGTAGTTGTTGAGAAATGGAAGATCTTCGGTTACACAATAGTATAAATAAAATACCAGCCATCATTAACTCCAGTGATAGTTGCTTTCAACAACTGACTAGTCATTGATCTATAATAGTATGATTAAAAAGTTGTAATAGATAAGTTTTTACGCCACAGGCAGGCGTTTAGGTTATCGAAACGTGACAAGGCTCTAAAAACCGCAATGCGACATACTATTACATGAAGGTTGATGTATAAACGTGATCACAAGGTTTCACAAGGTGCTAGGTCCCTCGTATGCGAGGGGCCGTCTGGGTTGGTACCACCGCTATGTCTATTACTGCCGCCAAGCAACAGTGTGTAAGCACTATTGTGTTTCGGTTTGAAGGACATTAAAGCCAGTGAAATTGCTGGACATTATGAGACTTTACATCTTATGTCTCGGGGTGACTAGCGCAGTTCAGTGCCATTCAGTTCTTTATAATTCAAAGTTCTGTGTGGTGTTGCTTCTGTTTATGGGCAGGCGTAGCGCTTACCATCAGGGGAGCGACTTGCTCGATTCGTCATTCAATTAAATAAATAAGATAAAGAGATCACAATATGACCCAAATAGCAATAAACGATAAATAGAAGTATGCGGATATCTTACGACTGTTACAGTCAGTTTAATATCAAATTTCAAGTTGAAGGAATTAATCTAAAACGTTTCAATTTACGAGCTCGCTTTCCATATTTTATTACCTTTAATTTTAGGGTTCCATACCCAAAGGCTTTTAACGGTGCATTATAGATGACATGTTATAGATGACATGTTATAGATGACATGTTATAGATGACATATTATAGATGACATATTATAGATGACATATTATAGATGACACGCGTCAGTATATTCGTGTGTTTGTATGTCTGTTTATTTATTTTATTGAACTTTAGATACAAAGCCAAAGACTCCGTGGACCGCGGTGGCGCAGTTGTGTTGCGTACGCGGTACGACTGCTATGCTGAGGTCTCGGGTTCGATCCCCGGCTCGGGTGAAAGTGATATTGGGTTCTTCAATTATGATAAGCTCAGTATCAGCCCTGAGTCTGGAATGATGCCCGGTATGGCGATAGGCTCGCCCCCTATAACATCATAAATAAATAATAAATACACGCAGCAGTCACACACATAGTCCTGACCCCACAGTAAGATACGAGTCTTGTGTCGTGGGTATCAGGAACTACGAGAGACTTTCGGTCTCACAACACCCAGACCCCGAAACAAATATTTGTGGATCACACCAACATTTGTCTCGGTGCGGGGATGGAACCCGCGGCCTCTCGCTTCGCAGTTGGCTACTCGCCCGCTGCGCCACGGAGGCTGTCAATCATGGGACGGAGATACAATCGGCGACATGTGGGTGTACTGGTTACACCTCTGTCTACCCCCTCGGAGATTATAGGCGTGAGTGCGTATGTTTTAGATACAAATTTATACTCATCCTTCGTCAGTCCGTTTGTTTATCCGTCCATCCGTCCGTCCGTCTATCTGTATGCCTGACCTACCTTAAAAGGGCTTTATCTTATAAACTAAAATAAATAGCCGACTGACCGAATTTCCAGAGAAATGTATTATTATGGCAAATATCATTAATTTACATAAATAAAAATTATTATTTTTGTATGTTTGTTTATTGTTAATTGTTAATTGGAAATCAATGTACATATACCAAAAGGCAAAGAAAAAAATAAACTCTCGCCGAATTGAGAACCTCCTCACGTTTTGAAGTTAAAAAAAACAGAAAGTTGATTTTTGTGGCTCTGAGTACAGAACCATTAACGCTTGAGTTTCATATACACTTGACAGCTTTACTTCACTCACACCACCGCAAAAAATATTTTTCAAGCACTTTTTCGTTTTTAAGAAGCTTTTAAAGTATTCGGTTTATCCTTGCGAATAAGTAATCCATTTCAGCGAGAACAAGATATGGAAACGAGCTCAGTCACAGACGAGTGGCTCAGTACTTCAAGTCTTTAGATTAAGAGTAAGAAAAAGGAATTTCCAATGGAATTTACAATGTGGTAGGTATGCGAGAGGCCGTCTGGGTTGGTACCACTGATGTGTCTATTTCTGCGCCAAACAAAGTGTAAGCACTGTTGTGTTTCGGCTTGAAGGAAATTGATGCCAGTGAAATAACTGGGCATTATGAGACTTAACATCCTATGTCTCGGGGTGACGAGCGCAGTTCAGTGCTTTGTAATTTAAAGTTCTGTGTGGTGTTGCTTCTGTTTATGGGCAGGCGTGGCACTTACCATCAGGCGAGCGCCTTGCTTGTCTCGTCATTTAATTAAATAAAAAATTAAAAAAAAAACAATGTTCCACCATTCTGTCTGAGATGAACTTTAATCGTCACGGCCCGGTTTTATCTGCCAACTGTATAGAATATTGTAAAAGCAATTTAATTTTGTAAATGCATTGTTCTCAATAAAACGCCTCAGGCTGTTTGACTGGGTGTCGGTGCCGGTCTACTGAAATTGCGCCCACTCCAGAAACACGTTTACTCAATTATCATTCATGTACGAAAATATTATTGTTATTTGTGAATGTCAGTATTAATTTTATAGGACGATTTGAATTTTAAGTTGTCTATTTTTATTTGCGTTTTTCGGTGTTTTACAGTAGTAGTAGTTGTTGTTTTGGTAGGATTTAGATCGTGATAATTCGATATTATGTTTCTTGTTTTTTACCTGGTAAATAAAGTTTACTTGGAGATTGAAATAGCGGTCTGAAGGAAATTACATAAAACAAAGAATTTTAATTAATAAACAGGTTCCAAATTCGGTGACGCGTCCACAATCGGATTACGTTTTTTCACCATGATTTATGAAGAGATCAGCGGCTTTGCGCCTTAAATACAGTTCAAGGGAAACTTTTCTATATTTCTGGATATAACAATATCTATAACATAACAATATATATCTATTTACGACTTTAAATTAATATAACAATATTACTTCAAAGTCGTTTTTCTATATATTTATTTCAATTGGACTGTATTATTTAAATTGCGTAAATCTGGATTGTCTCATTATTACTCATTACTATTCATACTCATTACTACTAGTAGAAGTGTATTTGGCAGAGAAACCGTGAAGTCCAGGGTTCAAATTACTTTCGGGCAATTACAATCTGTATATGACTTTTCTTTAAAAAAAACATCTTAGTATTGGAATTTTGCCCGGTATGGCGATAGCATATTATAAGACTGAAATAATCTGTATTAGTTGCACTTCTGCCTATCTCTTTGGGTATGGAGCAGTCGTGCGTCGCGCTATCTTGTCTCACTTCACAGATACCTGGTGAAAGAGAACCTGATATTCATGTAACCAACCGCATGGAGACCACGGTTCACCATACATATGGTGAAAAACCCGTCATAGTGGCTCACTGAGGCGAGTCGTGTTCCGAGGTCATCCATTGTAAGTTTTTTTATTTTTTTACTCAAAAAAAAAAGTTATGAGTTAATTTCAAGCTGGCGTAATTCTACCAACCGTCGAGGGACACGATGTCTCTTAACAATCAACGTTATATTTGGACTAAACTGTATTTAACACCAAGCCCAATGTCTTGCTGTGCCAGGAAAAAACCTTCGAACATACCGTCATACCAGGTAGTACGGCGCGAGCTTAAAGTCTTATTCCAACTCAAAAAAATATATCATCGCTTGTAAACGGATATTATTTCTGTGAAGACTGTTTCAATGCCTGGGAGGCATTTCAGACCCACCTTCACGACCTTGTTACCGACAGGACCCCAATAAATGTCCTTTCTAAAGACTACGACTTAAGATTATAACCAACTAGCTATTGCTCGCGGATCCACCCCCGTGATCTGCTTTTTCCGGGATAAAAAGTAGCCTATGTCTTATTCTGATGTATAAGCTATACTATTGTAAAGTTTCATTAAAATCCATTCAGTAGTTTTTACGTGAAAGAGTAACAAACATACATCCATCCATCCATCCATACTTACAAAATTTCGCGTTAATAATATTAGTAGGATAAGTAGTCGATACCATTTCCGGATTAGATTTTCCCTTTATTCGACACTAGCTTTTCCTCGCGGTTCCAGCCGCATGATCTGTTTTTTCCGGGATAAAAAGTAGCCTAAGTTCATCAGCGATAATGTAGGATTCTAATGGTGAATTTTTTTTTCAAATCGGTACAGAAGTTTTATGTTAATACGTTACATACAAAAATACAAATCTTTCCTGTTTATAATATTAGTGTACATGATCCTTTCGTTGCTACCAAATAAAATGGCTTATTTATTCTATGATGCTCTCCGAATATTTTTGTATTGAAATTTTATCTTAGCGATATAGCGTTATAAGGCGATATCACAAAAAACATTGCATTCGCGCGTTATTATTTTTATTATCTACGTCATTTCCGTTGAAGTAAAAATTTCATGCGTGGGTTTTTCTATCACGAAATGCTCGGTATCGGCCCGTAGTCTGGTATTGTGCCTGGTATGGCGCCGCTTACCTAACATGGGACGGAAATACGCTCCGCGAAATGTGGGTGTATTGGTTTCACCTCTGTCTACTCATTCAGGCATTACAGGCGTGAGTGCTTATATATGTAAATATCTCAAAAACTGGCGTGAAGAATGTAAAGATAGACTTCGGATCATTACGTTAAACAACAGTGTCAGTGACGTAGCGTCATCATCATCGTATCTGCGTGTTTGTACTGTTCTTTTTTTATTATTTGATGATTGACGACACGAGCAAGGCCTGCCCATAAACAAAAGCAACACCACACAGAACTTTGAATTACGAAGCACTGCATGGCACTGAACTGCGCTCGTCACTCCGATACATAAGATGTTAAGTGTCATAATACCCAGTAATTTCACTGGCTTCAATGTCCTTCAAACCGAAACACACCAGTGCTTACACACTGTTGTTTGGCGGCAGATATAGACAAAGCGGTGGTACCAACCCAGACGGCCTCTCGCATACGAAAGACCACCACCTTGTATACTACTGTTGCCTACAACTATGAAAACCCATTCAACGAAAATATACAGTGATAGAATATACAGCGTTTTTAGCCAGCTTAATTGTCGCTTGGTTTCATAATTTATTAGAGTATGAGCATACCCCGACGCTAAATTGGATCTTTTCCGCCTCATGCTCGCCTGGTTTCATCCATTAATTATGTAACAGAAAGCAGCATAAAGTTGCGCGAAAAAAAGTGTATCACTCGGCTCAGCCTTACAAATTACAGTTAATATAATCAATCATGTGATATTAGATAATAATTAATAATCTTACTATATAGTTCATTGTTGCACTTCTTCTTGCTATGTTTGTATGATGCGTATATATAGGAACAAAGTCTGTGTGTGCCTATTGACTTAAATGATGGCTGTCACAGAAAATAAAACTTCATACATACAAGCTCATGCACACATACAAGGCGTGCAAAAAGGTACCGATGTACCTCTACCAGAAAAGAGAACATGATATTTTTAAATACAGTACTTATCTTTTTATTCCAACGATATGGTAATTAATGTAACCTATATCGCGCTAATTCAAAATGGCCGCCGAAGCCATGTTACGTAACAAAGAAGCTCTTGCTACTAAATCTACCATCAACATTCGTATATTTTTTGTTTGCAGTAATACTCTCGTAATTTACATGAGCCTTTTAGGGTTCTGTACCCAAAGGGTATATCATCTTAGATATTATTTAACATAATCATATAGGAATGTATAGGGAAAACAATACAACTAAATCTAAAAGTGGCTTAATTCATAGTTTTGTATTTGTCAGTTAATGAGTTCTTGCAGTTAAATAAAAAAGAACGAATTTCAGCATCTATGTACGTGTTATTATAGCAGATTTCGGCAAAAATAATAAAAGAACAAAAAGTAAACATTTAAGGGTGGGGGTACCGAACCGTGGTGTGCATGTTTGATTTTCACTTGACCCTTTGTTTTAGAATTATTCAAGGCAGCATTCTGAAACAATTGCATTTTTTACCTTTGAACTATATAGCTGTGTAGCAATGTCAGACGTACCCAAGCGTTTACTGTCTGCCTTCGTAAATTTTACTTTTTATACGATCACAACCTTTGCAATTGAATTTATGCATTTCAATAACGATAAAACATTTCGTGAATAAATCATAATGTCACTAAAATAAATATTTACATGCAATTTTTAAATATAAAGTTACCATTGATATTCATATTAATTGATGCTGTAAGTTCAGAAATGAGGAGATCCGTAGAAGAACGAAAGTCACCGAGATAGCCACGTACCGGTAAGCGCAGCGTTGGACATCCACACTACAAGGTGGTCAAAGTACCTCATAAATGTAGCAGGAAGTCGCTGGATGCAGGCCGCTTCTAACAGGTCGGTCTGGAAATCTTTGGGGGAGGCCTATGTTCAGCAGTGGCTGATGATGATGATAATCACCCAAAAATAAAATAAACTTATATATTTGATAGCATAGTCGGGCAAGCGAGTATCACATCACTATCACATCATCGAGTCACTTGATGGTACGAGTGCAGGTCAATGCCACCCATGTGTGGTGTTGTTTCTGTTAACGGGTAGCTGTGGTACCTACAATGGTCGCTATCCATCTGAGTACAGTCTTACCAGCTAGCCGATCGGCTTTCTACTATAAAATAAAATCTATGATCCGCAATAGAAGAATACTTTAAAAAGAATACTCCATGGGACTAAAACAATTGGGTTGGGTCACTGTATAAAATCATTTAAATTAAATCGTGATAGTTTAATTTTCATTCCTTTAAGTTCCATAAGGGCCTGTGTGACGTTTTGTTAAAGGCTGCATTCCACATTAACTGTTCTGAATGGATCTCCTAATGAACTTTGCATAAGTTCTCAAAGCAATGTCAAAGTTGTTGTGACGGTCTAGCGGCCAAGCCCTTTCTTGGTCAAAATCAACACTAAGTCAGCATTAATTTCAAATTAAACACGAATAACATTAACAGCTTGAATACTTTTAGGTAAAAATATACATCTGGTTTTTCAGAAACAGACGAAGGTGTACAAGGCGTTAATGAAGTAAATTTAATCGTTGATAATAATCATAAGTTTATCGTACATACATTGTCGATAGACAGAATAGTTATTTATGCGTTGGCACTCTCTCTGTCACTTGTTAACATTGAGGTAATTAATTAATTTGTTGATGTATGTGACAGTTTGTTGTTCTAAGTAAATAATTAGAGTTAAATTAGATTTATAACCTTTATTATCCACAAGTTAAATAAATAAATTTATAGTTGAAATAAAACGGGGTGGTCCACCCCGTGACCACGGAGGCTGAAAAAGCTGCAAAAACACGATAAAATCCGTTGAAATTAGTTTTATTTTAAGATATGATATTTGTGTAAACGTACAAAAATATATAAAATTATAGGTTTAATATTTATGAGTGCAAAGAGTATTATTTTGTCAAACATATATGTATGTATAAAACACCGTCCTGACGACGTATAAATGAGGTCAAATAGTCAGTCTAGCATTTTGAAATTCTAAAGATGTACATACATTTTTGACTTAGCTAAGAATTTATAGGATTTCAAAATGTCCCTGTGAATAAATAGTAGTCGTAATACAGTCGGAAGGTATATGTACATAATGAATATTATATCATACTCAATATACCATAATAATGCATGTATACCTGAAAAGTAAAGGCCTATTTAGAAAAAGAATTTCTCGTAAGACATTGAAGAGAATCTAACAGAAAACTGTCATAATGAGGCCATGTAATTAGTGCAATAAATATTTCTGGTCATAACCATAAAATAATAAAGTACAATGGCAAAAGATGAGTGAATATCAAGTATTGTTCCTATAAATCTTATTTTTCGTTGTGAGAGAAGGCAAAACTAATTGAGTTCCATTTTAAATGAAATTAAAATATCTACGTTTCATTAAATTGTTTTATTATATTTCTAGTCAGGGGTCCCTGAGCCATTTTTCCACTTGATTACTATCAAGCTAATAAAACAAAAAAATCAGCTGGTTAGTAATCATACCTATTGGAAGGACGGGCTTCCAATAGGTATCCATAACGAGGTCATAAAAAATGATTACTAACCAGCTGATTTTTTTGTTTTTACTAAGTTAATATTTATATAATTTAACAGTCATATTGTCCTACAAATAAAATAATAAATTTTTGGGACTCATCAAATCGAAATATTCTTTGCTTGCTACCTCTGTTAGCTACCACAATAGATAATTTTCGTATAGGGAATTGTTGGGCGTCTCATCGAAACGAAGCTACTCACGGAAAATTAGCTTGATAGTAATCAAGTGGAAAAATGGCTCAGGGACCCCTGACTATTCCTTTTATAAACTGTAAACGTTTTATGAGTTGATAATAGCGTCAGCTTCCCTTCTTTTTTCACCGCATATTAATAATTAAATAGTAACCTTGACCTCAGCCAAATCCGATTATCTCGTATCGTGGGTACGAACTACAAGAGAGTTTTGGTATAATAAATGGAATTAAATATTAGAATACAAAATCCCAGATATATTACGCGTAGCTTTAAAATAAATCATATTCATAGCGCGATTACTGGGTAATCAAGATGGAATACAGAAGTAGGTTAATTTTACTTCTTTATCGAAGCATCTTAAATTCAATTACATCAATAGATGATGTAAATTAATTTAGAGTAGAGTCGAAAGCGTTTTCATATTTCCTATTAATTTAGAGTAAAGTCGAAACGTACTGTTATATCCCTGACATACACCCTAAGTAGCTGACAGAGTGCTGCCTCAGCATTCTGCTGTTGCAACCAACCCATCTTTGTCTCTCGATACAGTTAGTTCGGATCGGATCGTGAGCAAGGAAACACTTGCTGGATTTCTTATAATTATTTTATTGTACAATTTTTATATTAACAGTGTGTAATTAAATAACCTTTTTTTAAAAAGGGCTTTTGATTTTCCGTTATAACATTTGGTGGCAGCGGTGGGATCCTGAACATTCCATAGTGCCTAATAAATCAGGACCCTAAACCATAAGTGTACAAGTGCGAGTGAGTGTTTAAATCCAGTGATATATCAGCTTCCGATCCGGATTCAATCCAAGGTCATCAAATTTGACCACTCCAAACCGGAAATATCCCGGTATCCTGAAGATCCGGTGTTACCGAAGAGTCCACTGTGCAATAAGCGGTATCCGACTGTTGGGGCATAGACGCCCTACGCAGCCTCATATCCAGCGCCGACCAAACGGTGACATCATCCAGACGTCATCCTTATATCCAGCCTTGACATCAGATCCAGGTTCCTGCAAAGAAACAAGAATGAAGTGTGGTGAATTATTCCTGTGAGTCGATCTATTCCAATACTTTTCCAGAAATTATCGTGAACGATTACTCAATAGAAGAAACTGTTTTACACATTTAATTATAACTTACCTGTATACATACATTAATATTTCTAGATATAACCCGTGAACATTTATTATAAGTTAATTATTGTAACCAAGCCATTCTTATCAGTTATAGTTTGTCTAAACATTCTCCGGACGGAGCGTCCACGCGTTTCTCGCTATCTCACCTGCAACGTATCAATGTCAGTCGTAATATAATGTCTTAGAATACTATACTACTCCTGCTTTCAGGTTTCGCTTGCTTTAAATTTTATTTTTACAAATCCACTACTTTGTTGATATATATTCTATATCCTATTAAATTTGATTCAAAATGTCGAGATCAGATTCCGAAAAAGAAGTGAAGGAAAGAATAACAGAAGAGATTCCATTGAATACTATATTAAAATTTATAAAACCTTTTAACGGTGATAGGGACAAACTTACAGGCTTTTTGAGAAATTGCGACAGTGCAATTTCATTAGCGTCGTCACAACAAAGTGATTTAATTTTAAAATATATCCTTAGCCAATTAGAGGGCAAGGCTGAAACAGCCTGCTCTATAAAAGATTTCGATTCCTGGGTGTCCTTAAAAGAATTCTTAAAGACCCAATTCGGGGAGCGCAAACACTATGCTCATCTCCTCACAGAATTACAGGACTGTAAGCAAGGACACCAAGAAAGCGTTAGTCAATTCTCTCTTAGAGTGGAGACATGCCTACAAAAACTATTAACCGAAATCACAGTTTCTAATTCCAAGAAAACACAGCTGGCAGGTAGGTTAGCAGGGATGGAGGATCTCGCCCTCCATACTTTTACACTGGGTTTACATCCCAGAATTTCCAACCTTGTAAGGTGTAGGGACCCGAAAAATCTCAACGACGCTATAAACTGCGCTGTATCAGAGGAGAAAATCCAACAATTCTCCTTCCGGAATAGTTTTAAACAAAAGCCTATTGAACAAACTCCAAAAAGAAATGATTTTAATGTTAAAATCCAATCGAGGTCATATAATGATAACCGTCAGGCTCCATCCTCGTCCTCTAAAGAGCCTCCATATTGCCGATATTGCAAGAAAGTCGGACATGTCTTAGAAAATTGTAGACTTCGCGAATACAATAATAAGAAATATACAGATAGATCCCAATCATTTTCCCCATACCAACCTAACTCGAAACCAAATTACGATAGACAAGCTTCACGCGTTCATTATACGGAAAATAATGAAGCCGAAATTGGTGAAGATGTAGTGGACAATGCCACTGAGGGTTTAAACTAATTTCTGCCCCGTATAAGTATCGCACGGGTCAGAAACACTCCATTCAAGCCGATACTCATCCTAAACAGACCAACGGACAGGGTAGCCAGCCCCAAACTCACGGTCTCATTCATCAAAGGACCAACGGACAGGGTAGCCAGCCCCAAACTCACGGTCTCATTCATCAAAGGACCAACGGACAGGGTAGCCAGCCCCAAACTCACGGTCTCATTCATCAAAGGACCAACGGACAGGGTAGCCAGCCCCAAACTCACGGTCTCATTCATCAAAGGACCAACGGACAGGGTAACCAGCCCCAAACTCACGGTCTCATTCATCAAAGAACCAACGGACAGGGTAACCAGCCCCAAACTCACGGTCTCATCCATCAAAAGACCAACGGACAGGGTAACCAGCCCCAAACACACGGTCTTCTCCACAAAAAGACCAATGGACAGGGTAACCAGCCCCAAACTCACAGTCTCCTTCATCAAAAGACCAACGGACAGGGTAGTCAGCCCCAAACACACGGTCTTCCTTCTTCAGTAAATTCTCAATACCCTAAAATCGAACAAATTTATGAAATCAACACCCAAAAAAGGTACTTACCTCACGTTACACTCCAAACACATGTAAATAAAAAACCACTTACCCTTCTCATAGACTCTGGAGCATCCCTTTGCGTCCTAAAAAATAATTGTATAATTAATCCTTTACAGTTAAGTGAATCCGATATCAAAGTCAAAGGTATAGATTCAAATGATGATAAACCTATAAAAAGTCTAGGTTGCCTTAAATTACAATTACAATTTAATCAACACTTAAAATTATTACACACATTTCATGTCTTTGATAATATTAACTTACCTTATGATGGTATAATAGGTAACGACCTTTTTATACAACATAGCTGTCGTATTAACTATGCCTCAGAATCCCTAGAAATAAAAAATAATATTATTAAATTATCATTTGATGAACCTTCCTATACTATTATGCCTCGAACAGAAACAGTAATTGAATGTTCTGTTAAAAATCCTGAAATAAAAGAAGGAATAATTTTTGACCAACACATTTCTGATTCTCTTCTTGTGTCCAACTGTATAGTAAAAGTTAAACATAATAATAGAGTAAATTTAACAGTACTCAACGTATCAGACGAACCTATAAGTATAAAAGCTAATCTATTATTCACTTTATTGCCAATCAATTATTCCGAAACTAATAATAACCGACGTAACAGTATAGGAAATAACAGTATTGAAAGAAGTCAACAATTATTTCAACTTCTACGAACATCCCATTTAAATTTTGAAGAAGTAGATAACCTGAAAGAAATCTGTAATCAATATGCGGATATATTTCACTTACCAGACGATAAATTAACTTGTACAGACGTAATCCAGCATGAAATCCAAACAACTAGTACTCAACCTATTAACGTCAAATCCTATAGATTTCCGGAAGTACATCAGGAAGAGGTAAAATCCCAAATAACTAAAATGTTGAATGAAAACATTATTCAACCATCAAAGTCTCCTTGGTCATCACCCATTTGGATTGTACCAAAGAAACTTGACTCATCAGGTCAGAAAAAGTGGAGGATTGTAATAGACTACAGAAAACTGAATGACATAACTATTGGAGAAAGTTACCCAATTCCGCAAATTAATGAAATATTGGATCAATTAGGTCAAAGTAAATACTTTTCAACCTTAGACTTAGCCTCGGGATTTCACCAAATTAATATGAACCCCAATGACGCACCCAAAACCGCGTTTAGTGTACCACAAGGACATTTCGAATTTAATCGAATGCCCTTTGGCCTTAAAAATGCTCCTGCCACTTTCCAGAGAACTATGAATACTGTCCTATCTGGGTTACAAGGTATACATTGTTTTGTGTACCTTGACGATATTGTCGTCTACTCTCACGATCTATCCTCCCACATCCAGAAATTATATCTCATATTCGAAAGATTAAGGATTTTTAATCTAAAACTACAACCGGAAAAATGCGAGTTCCTCCGTAAGGAAGTCGCCTACTTAGGACATATAATTAGTGACGAAGGCGTCAAGCCTAACCCCGAAAAAATAAAAGCTGTCATGCAATTTCCTGTTCCTAAATGCCCTAAAGACATTAAATCTTTTCTCGGCCTAGCTTCATATTACCGTCGCTTTATCCCAGAATTTTCAAAATATGCTAAATCGTTAACTAATCTCCTCAAGAAAGATGTCATTTTTAACTGGACTAATAGTCAACAGCTAGCTTTTGAACAACTTAAGGAAAAACTAGTAACAGCTCCAGTCCTTATATACCCCGATTTTACAAAACCCTTTGTTTTGACTTGTGATGCGTCTAATTATGCCATTTCGGCTATTCTATCACAAGGTGACGTTGGTAAGGATAGACCAATTGCTTACGCTTCTCGTACATTAAATAAAGCAGAATGCAACTACAGTGTCACCGAGAAAGAATGTTTAGCTATCGTCTATGGAACAAAAATCTTCCGTCCCTATCTCTTTGGTCGACGATTTAAAATAATGACAGACCACAAACCTCTGAATTGGCTCTTTAATTGCAAGGACCCCGGATCACGATTGATCCGTTGGCGTCTAAAGCTAGAAGAATTTGATTATGAAATTCAATATAAAAAGGGTAAAATAAACTCAAACGCGGATGCACTTTCACGATATCCTGTAAACCCTGTACAACAACAAAACCCTATACCCCAGTCTAATTCTGAGGTTTCGGAAAATAACACCGACCAAATTCTTGCCGAAGAAACTACTACAGGTGGACCATCATCCTTATCAGATCCTAATATGCCCGAAACTTCTGACTTACCTGAAATACTAGACTTACCCGAAGATTTTGTACTCCCTGAAGATTTAGAACTGCCTGACGACTTTGACATCCCCACTCCACAATCCGTCGACATCAGCGATGATGACACGTATTCCAAATGCCTGAAAACATTAAGTAATAAATTAATAACATTTAGTACTAAAATTGAAGAACACAACGAGAACCTATTAAAAACAAAAATTAAACATATAGTCATACCTACCTCTATTGACCTTGATGAATCAAATCCTTACGTTGCAGAAATTATTGGTAACCTATCAGAATCCACAGAATTTCTCTCTAAGGAAAGAACTTTACACTCATTTATAACATTTCAAAAAGACAACGTTTATTATTACCTACTATTCGTTAAAGTATACCATTATGAAAAAAATACTTACGAGGATATCTTCAAAAGCTTAAATAATTTAAAACTTGAATTAATTGCGAATAACGTTACCGAATTTAGTATAACAGATTTCCGCAACCCTTTTGACATACACACATTCATAAAAATATATAATATAATTATGTACTTATTCCACAAGACAAATATAATTATCCACATTTATAAAAATTCCATAATATACCCTGCGATGACCGAAATAAATAAAATATTAAAAGAAAACCATGACATCCCTATTGCAGGTCATCTGGGTTCTAACAGAATGCTTAGCCGAATCCAAGAACGATATTACTGGCGCAACATGCGCAGTGATGTCGAAAACTATGTCCGTAAATGTGACTTATGTCAGACTAATAAAGCCCTACGAAAAATCAACCGTGCGCCTATGCAGATAACAAGTACGTCGACACAACCGTTTGAACGTGTCGCACTAGACCTAGTCGGCCCTCTTCCGGAAGCCGGCCTATCCAAGTATAAATTCATACTTACATTACAAGATGACCTTACAAAATTTTCAGCGGCCTATCCCTTACCCAATGCTACAGCCGAAGAATCTTCTGAATGTCTTATTCATTTCATCTGTCAATTCGGTATTCCGAAATTAATCTTAACTGACCAAGGTACAAATTTCACGGCTGAATTATTTAAACAAACTTGCTCCTTTCTCAAAATAAAACAATTATGGTCCACTCCATATCATCCACAAACTCAGGGTGCCCTTGAAAGAAGTCACTCAACATTAAAAGAATATCTTAAATCTTTCGTGAACGAACACCAAAATAATTGGCCAAGATTCGTATTCACCGCAATGCTTACATACAATACCGCGGTACATTCAACCACAAATTTCACACCTTATGAATTAGTTTTTGGCCATAAACCTTTTATTCCCTCCTCTATATATGATACTGCATTAGAACCTACATACAGTAGTTATGTACGACTCCTACAACAACGGTTGCAACTTTCCAGAGAAAAAGCTCTAGAAAATATATTAAAATCGAAAACATACTCTAAATCATATTATGATAAACATTCCAAAGCCGTAAAGTACAAGATAGGTGATATGGTGTTTGTAAAAAATCATCTACGGCTCCGCAAGGCCTTATCACCCATATGGAAAGGCCCCTTTAAGGTTGTTCGAATAAACGGAAACAACACATTGACATTATTAATGAACCGACGACATGTAAAACTTCATTATGACGAAGTAAAGTTGGCGGAGACAAATTCCGAATAAAGACATAAATATATTAAAATTACATTTTTTATTTTTTTACACTTTTTACACTTATTATAACTTATAAATATGTTTTTTTTTATTATATTTTATACACCTTTTATACAATGAATCGTAGGTTTACTTAGAATTAGTGCCCACACATAAATAACCTTCACATATTAATCCCTATCCAAATTGATAACATAAAAAGTGTTCTAGGAACCGCTAGGATTCATATGTCAACAAAGTGAATATAATAATTCTAAATGCGATAAGTATTTACAGCCTTTGGTACCGCGTCTTGATAGTATTCTAAGAGATTATAGTGCTATATCGCATCTTATTTCAGTTAGAGATAAAAGATCCGCGTGGTTCGCTGGAATTGGGTCCGCCTTTAAACAAATAATAGGGACAACGGACGCGAATGATGTAGTCAGATACAATAATGCAATTCAAACTTTGCGTGATAGTAATAAAAAGCTTGCTTCCCTTAA
This sequence comes from Amorpha juglandis, assembly GCA_949126905.1. Classification (NCBI taxonomy): domain Eukaryota; kingdom Metazoa; phylum Arthropoda; class Insecta; order Lepidoptera; family Sphingidae; genus Amorpha; species Amorpha juglandis. Next base: position 12,742,899 of record OX421374.1, on the reverse strand, counting down.
TAAAGACAACATTCTGATGGCTAATGCCAATAAATAATTATAACGAAACTTTAAAAAAATAATTGGTATCAACGAAGCACGTTTGAATAGCGCTATTGAATCCCTGAATTTTGGTATTAACAAACTTTCCAATACATCTTCGATTCTATATAAACATTCGGAATTACCCTTAAACTTAAGTTTGAATAATATTCACTCCTTAATTGACCTAGCACAATTATCATGTTATTATGTAGACAATAAAATTGTATTTGTAATAAAATTACCTTTAGTTAATAAAATAGAATATATTTTATATAAAACCATACCTGTACCGATTCCGCATGACAAACAACACCCTAATTCCTATGCTATGATAATTCCGAATTATAACTATGTAGCTATAAGTAGAGATAAGATAACATATGTATACATTAATGATTTAAGAGACTGTATTAAGACTATTAGTCAAACTTACATTTGTAATCTAGAACATTCAATTCAAAAATCTCCAACGTGTGAAACAGAAATTTTGGGTAAGGTATTAAATAAATTACCACAACAATGTGAAACAAAATTGATTCACGAAAAATCGATATCTGGCAAGAACTGACTAACAATAGATGGTTATTTGTTGAGACTGAACCTATTAAACTCACTGTTGAATGTCAACAGCAAATATCAGAGTTTAAATTATTAGGTACTGGCTTATTGAGTATACCGCCAAACTGTAAAGCCTTCTACAATAATAAAGAGTTTATAAATAGAAATAGTTTTTATATAACAATAAATCCATTACATCAGATTTTAATTTAATTGATGACCCTTGTTGTGACGAAAGTAATTTTAAAGCTCTTAAACAAAAAAAAATTTAAACCAATAACCTTAATTAACACTAATTTAGAGAAACTTACAAATATTGCAAACGATCAGTTGATGTCAGATATCAATGAAATAATAAATGGGCCTAACCCACTTCTTAAATATGATTCGCATTATCCTATACTTACCTATTGTATAATTATTTTAATTTTTATTATTTTTTATATCCTATAAACTGTACAAGAAATTCGGTAATTGTTCAAAATTTAACCTTGAGACAGCTATTATAAACCCCGAAACATCAGCCAATTCCAACCGGGAATTGGATGAAATACCAAGTCCAAGACTCAGAATAAATACCTGAAACTTAACACAAAATGTAAGTTTCTTCTTGTTGAGGGGGTTGTTATATCCCTGACATACACCCTAAGTAGCTGACAGAGTGCTGCCTCAGCATTCTGCTGTTGCAACCAACCCATCTTTGTCTCTCGATACAGTTAGTTCGGATCGGATCGTGAGCAAGGAAACACTTGCTGGATTTCTTATAATTATTTTATTGTACAATTTTTATATTAACAGTGTGTAATTAAATAACCTTTTTTTAAAAAGGGCTTTTGATTTTCCGTTATAACAGTACGAAACGTCTCGTAAGTCGAGAACAGCATGGTGCAAGTCGGTTCTTATACGACCACGATGTGACATGAATGATGGTGAGAGTTGGCCCCATAATCATGCTGTAGATAGCTGCATATAGCGTGGTAGATGCGATATTGAATTTCTAAATATAGCTAAATCGCTGATGCTAAGCAAGTCTGATTTGGTCCTTAAATGCCATCTGACAACAAATACTTTTAGATGGTTAAAGAGCTCCACTATATCCAACTCGGGTCGCGTCCTGTATAGAGTATTCTGAATATTTAATACTTATTTTAATTAGTTGAGGAGGCCCGTGCCTACAAGTGGGATCGGGCTTCATAAGTTCTGACAATGTTCGACGTATGTGTTTGGGTTCAAACATTTTATTTATTTACATTACTGCAAAATTTAGTGAATTAACGGGAACTAACGCGCCCTTATGAAAGAGTCTACGTCGCACCGTGTGTCTGGCTGTTCTTCATTTAAAGAGTGGATTTACAAGGTGGTAGGTTCCTAGTATGCGAGAGGCCGTCTTGGTTGGTACCACCGCTTTGTCTATTTCTGCCGCCAAGCAATGTGTAAGTAAGTTTCGGTTTAAAGGACATTGAAGCCAGTGAAATTACTGGGCATTATGAGAATTGGGGCGACGAGCGCAGTTCAGTACCATGAAGGACTTTGTAGTTCAAAGTTCGGTGTGGTGTTGCTTCTGTTTATGAGCAGGCGTGGCGCTTGCGATCATGCGAGCGACTTGCTCGTCTCGTCATTCAATGAAATAAAAAAAAACGATAACGAAGTCTTTCGAAACAATGGCAGTTTGCATGTAAATAAATCTATAAAATCAAAAGGCGGACCCGGTCGCAGTCATTTAGTTGTATGTATATGCGCATAGACAATGTCGACAGTATCATAGCAGCTAAAATATATTTGTCCTTTTTTACATACATAATTAAAAATTAGCTTGAAGGAAATATGACTATGTTTATATATATGTCGCGGTGTACTCCATGGAGGTGTGTCAGAGAGGAGGGTTTTACAACCCTTGGCTCTTCAATTGATGTAATCAGGATGTAAGGCGTACGAGAGGTCCCAATAATTACGCAGGATTATCACATTATTGTTTATTCACTCTTTTAAATTACTACCGGCTCGGAAAACAATCATAGGTGGCAAAAAGAACCGGCGACAGAAAAATCCACCCGTAACAATGCTGAGAATACACAGACATTTTTAACCCGACACACTTCGCGGTTATAAATCACAATATTTACACTCAATTAATTATTCACATTAACACTGTACTTAAATGACCCTAGTTTGCCATAGTTTTAGCAATTTCCTACTGTTACGACTCACGGACCGAACTCAACTTGACTTGGCTTTAATAAACTCCAATAAACTTTACTGAACCTCAATAAACTTCAATGAACTAACTTTTAAATGGCAAGACGCCGGTCTTATATAGCGGCATTTTGATTCTCCCTACTACGAAAATGGAATGACTAGAGTCAAATCAGTAACACATTAAAATCGATGTAAATTCAAATCAGCAACTTAATTATCAACATTACACAAAATGGTAAAACATTCTAATTCTCCAATATTCATTAAACGATGGTCAAACTAGTTGCTTATTTTATTTTATTACAATTATCTCACATATTTATTAAGCGTCGGTTGTCAAATCAGTGTCTTATTTTAATCATTCTGTAGAAAATCTTTATTTAAATAGGTCAATTCAGTGTCCGTACTCGTCATGATCCGACACGGCCATTCTGCAGGGTGGCGCGTGCTCTGCGCCTGTAGCAGTTCTGAAAATGAGAGTTATTTTCTTTGAGCTAGGTATCCATTCATAGGTACACTAGCTGATAACTTGTTCGTGGTCGAAGTTGTTATTGCTTAAAAACGAGTCCAAAAAGCTCTGTACCTTACCATAATGTAGGCTGAACTTATCGATGATAACCGATTCCAGCAATCAAGTTATCAGCTGTTATTTTTATACCTTGGTCACATTGGTAATCGTAAACATAGGGTCTAACTTAGTTATAGATATCGAAGTAAGTATGTAATAAAAATAACGTTCATATGAGTAGTAAATAATTAGAATTAGCTGTAAGTAGGGAAGTGAGATATTGGAGTGCTTGTGATAAGCAATGAGCTGTAATGATTTAATTGATGATGTGGTCTGGGTTTATCAGGTAAATATTCAAGCATTACAAAAACCACTACACACTAAATGTATTTGATTAGTGTAATACTTGGATTTTTAGTTTTGGTTATGGGTCGCCTAAACGAAACATAACATCTTTTTAATATGGCGTTGGGGCATCACTCGAACACACATAACATCTTTTTGATTTGTCATAGGACGTCTCCGCCCGCCTACAACATAATCTTAGTAATATTTGCCCAACAGTAGGGTTGTTCTTTTAGTTGCTTTTTGATATGAAAGTAATATTTGCCCAACAGTAGGGTTGTTCTTTTAGTTGCTTTTTGATATGAAAGTAATATTTGCCCAACAGTAGGGTTGTTCTTTTAGTGGTTGTATGACGCCTCCATATCATCATACCGTAAAATGGGGTTATTTGAGAAACAAGGGGCTATTTGAAAAAAAATAAAATCAAGATTGCATCTTTATTTTTTTTACTAAAACTGAAGTCAACCATAGCGAGCTTTCGGGATTTTGTCACAGCGCTATTGTTGATTTTAAATCAACCAATCAGAAAAGTTCTTCCGGTGTTATGACAAGTAGTAAACGGTTTTTGCAAAAAGAAGTGTTTTGGTGCGAAATCGAGAGCTGCAAACTTTTAGATGTGTAAAATGTTTCGTACATTCGATTGTTTTGGTAAGTTTATAAAATTTTATTCATCTTTTCACCTTTATTAATCAGGAATAACATTTTAATTAGCAACAATAGTTTTTGTGTTATGATGTATTATTGAAGATGGGGCTAATTGGAACGCAAAATAGGGCTATTTGGTTATTACCAAGTAGCGAGACAAGAAGGCAAGAAATAAGAAGTAGTTAAGGTCTTGATAGGAGACAACTTATCATTGCATTTTTCGTCAGAAGTTTTGGAATTATGTCAAACCTATAACATCAAATTTGTCTGTCTGCCTGCAAAGGCTACACATATAATGTAACCTCTAGGCGTTGGTTTTTATGCTCTCTTAAAAAAATATTGGCATTATTATAAACAAAAACAAAATCGACGGGTAAAAACGATGACAAAAAAAGGTTTTCCATAGTTGTTTTCATTATTGTATCAAAAGCCAACAGCCAATGATGCAGGCAAACAAAACATAATTAATGTTTTAATAAATGTGGGCTGTATCCAATCAATCGGTCAAGGCCTATTGAAAAATTGCCGAATAAGCCACAGGATGCTGTAACTGTTGATAATACTGTTTCTACATGTGTCATTGATATGTTGAGTGACTTACGAACTCCAAAGCAAGAAGAAAGCATTAAAAAACGCAAAAAGAAGGTTAATGTGTCACCTGGAAAAAGTATTGTCATAGAAGATTATGAAAGAAAAGATGACAACTCTGAAAAGGAAAAGGTATTGAATGAAAAAGGGAAAGGAAAAGGAAAGAAATCAAAGCACGACACAGTTTAAATGGTAATTTCATGACTATATACCTATTTTCAAGCATAAATCCAGTTGATTTCAATTAGCCCCACCTTAAGGGTTATTTGGAAAGTCGTATATTTTTTTTAAAAAAACCTAAATGCATTGCTTGTCATCACACAATCCTTAATATTCTGTATTAGTACATGCAATATTATAACCAGTTGATAATAATGGTGACTTAATACAAAAGTTGATAACATTACAGCCATTTTATGTGATTTTTTCTACCAATTAGCCCCACTTTACGGTACATAAGTAATATTTGCCCAACAGTAGGGTTGTTCTTTTAGTGGTTGTATGACGCCTCCATATCGTCATCAACGTCTTTTGTGGTTATGGGTCGGATCCGCACGCCAAATGCATATTTTGAAATAGAGGTATTAAAATGCCACCATGTTTTAAATAGCTTAATAAGTATGAAAGATCAGTAACCTAAATAGTTTGAAAAAGCAAATAGTGTGAAAAGGGCTCGTCAGATTAAGATGGTTTGACTACGTTAAGGATGATGCTGTGGTCTGCAGAGGCTCTAAAGGAAATGGGAAGGACGATGCTGTGGTCTAGGTCTTATAATGACCGTGATCCACAGAGGCTCTGAAAACAAATCCTAATAACATTTTGGCTTATCACCATAAGCATAAAATGATTTAAACATATTGTTCAGTTATTATCTGGTAAACTTATCAGTATTTCTAGTGACCAGCCATAGTAATAAGTAGAAAGGAGCTGATCAGATTATTTCAACATCGACTAGCACGATTGCTCGGCTCGTTCCTGACCACTAGTCTGTATGTTGATACCAGAAATGACCAGAATATCCTAAAGGCTAAGACAGAGTTAAAAGCTAAGGAATAACGTAACTGGAAATTCAATTACAGTCAAGACGATTTTTTTTTTGTTTTTTTTTTCTTTTCTTTTCTTTTTCTTTCTCTCTTTTGGTTAATGATTGATTTGCTTTGTTCCGGCCATTCTGCAAGACCACGCGTGCTCAGTGTGGTACTTTGCATAGGCAACTAAAGAGATAAATAAGGCTGTGTGTGTGTGTGTGTGTGTGTGTGTGTGTGTGTGTGTGTGTGTATGTGTGTGTGTGTATGTGACAACAAAATATTGTGGGGTTTGGTACTTCTACAGTCCACCTAACTCTAGTATTTATTTAGTACAAACTTTTGTCTTGGGTTCGGGAATCGAATCCGCAGCCTGATGCCTATCCGCATCGACCAATCCTGACTAATTTAAACAATCACTTAACCTTTGTGAAGAAAAGGCTTAATATGAATTAGTTCACATGGATACTCATCTGTTCTTAGATGTCCTTCAGCATGCAGACAAAGGACCGGACAATTCCTCTGGACAGACGAATTTCCCAACCTCAGCGCCAGGCTCACCACAGGAATGTCACTCGTTTGAACATGTAAGAAATACAGAAGTTGAACATTAAAAATGGTTATTACAGGTTCGTGTGTGTATGACGCATAACTTTTAAGAGAACTGTAGCAAAGATCTAATTCAATTAATCACAGATCGTAGTCAAATACACAAATAGTAAAACATTATTCACATCTGCAATGACATCAAGATGGATTGATGTAGAATGCAATAAAATAGATTCCCTGCATTAGGTTTTTAGCAAACGGTGAGTGCATAGCTTTACTTGACAGCGAAAACCACTTTGATTTCGGTAGGCAATCGCTATAGCGATGGGTCACCACATCTTAATAATTCTACAACATCTGTAGGTACTTCAAATTACTTTTTATACGCGAACTACATAAAATGGAATGATCTCACCAAATCCTCGACGTATAACTCAATACTCAAATGCGTTCGATCATCGTCCCGCAAAGCTTAGCGTGGGTACCGCGTTATGGTTCAACGATCGGGAACTCCAGTGCCGGTGCCACATCATAATAATCCGGTTGAACATGAAAAACATAGGAAAAACATGTAAATGATTTAAGATTTAATGTCTTCAGACATTACGACTAAAAAGTTTTACAATTTCTCAATGCGATATGCAAGAACAGTTACGAAAATATCATGCGAACAAATAAAACATTTTGTCGGGTAGATAATTATAATTTATATTTCTGACCACCATGAAATTCAGTAGTGCAATAATTTTATTAATTATCGGGTAGATAATTATTCACTTATATTTCTGAACACCATCAAATTCAGCAATGCAATGATTTTACACTAGATAAAATTTGTATGGTACTGGACTGCCACACCATGAACCATCGTGATGATCTCTTACGTACTCATCACATGGCAATATTACTTGTAATTTATGTTTTTAACAAAAATCCAATAAATTGGAATAGACTCACCAAATTACTTTTAGACAGTCACAGTTCCTCGGGCGTGATTAATAGATAGGCTATGGGGCCCATCCCCGCTTCTGATGTCGCGGTGTACTCCATGGAGGTGTGTCAGAGAGGAGGGTTTTACAACCCTTGGCTCTTCAATTGATGTAATCAGGATGTAAGGCGTACGAGAGGTCCCAATAATTACGCAGGATTATCACATTATTGTTTATTCACTCTTTTAAATTACTACCGGCTCGGAAAACAATCATAGGTGGCAAAAAGAACCGGCGACAGAAAAATCCACCCGTAACAATGCTGAGAATACACAGACATTTTTAACCCGACACACTTCGCGGTTATAAATCACAATATTTACACTCAATTAATTATTCACATTAACACTGTACTTAAATGACCCTAGTTTGCCATAGTTTTAGCAATTTCCTACTGTTACGACTCACGGACCGAACTCAACTTGACTTGGCTTTAATAAACTCCAATAAACTTTACTGAACCTCAATAAACTTCAATGAACTAACTTTTAAATGGCAAGACGCCGGTCTTATATAGCGGCATTTTGATTCTCCCTACTACGAAAATGGAATGACTAGAGTCAAATCAGTAACACATTAAAATCGATGTAAATTCAAATCAGCAACTTAATTATCAACATTACACAAAATGGTAAAACATTCTAATTCTCCAATATTCATTAAACGATGGTCAAACTAGTTGCTTATTTTATTACAATTATCTCACATATTTATTAAGCGTCGGTTGTCAAATCAGTGTCTTATTTTAATCATTCTGTAGAAAATCTTTATTTAAATAGGTCAATTCAGTGTCCGTACTCGTCATGATCCGACATATACAGTATCCAAATGTCAAAAATCATATTTGTATAACTAAATATCCTATACATCGCTATACACTGCAAGTCCTTTTGATTCTCTGGTCATTGCAACTATCCAACTATTAATCCTACAGCCAGTGATGAAATAGTAACCACGGAATCTATGCAATATTGAACAAACTCAAAGTAATAAATTCCGAACTTCTTCGATCACCGACAAATATTACAAAAAGTAAAAATTAAAGGGGGTACGGAGTGCTCGGTGCGCGATTTCGTTTTGCACTTGACCGGATTTTCTTCAGTTTTTCTTTCTTTGTTTATGCCTTCGCATTATTATACATTTCGCCAAAGACACGTACAATATTATCTACTCGAGTCTTCACAAGAACGATGAAGCATCGGTGTGGCCGTTTTGAAGGTCTTGTTGGAATTTTAGTGTGCATTCCTTTTAGTAAAATGCTTTGCAGACGATTTTTCGTTTAGTTGTAACTTATGGATTTAATAAATGTAGAGCATATACAATCTCGTATTTGTAATGGTAATTTTGCTTATAATCCTCAACATAGATAAAATAATAGTACCTGGGCGACCGAGCTTTGTTCGGGTGAAAAACAAAAAAAAAGTAGTATTATATAATATATATAATTATTATTAATATATTATTATTTATTATCTATTCGCCAATAGATGTCAGGAATTAAGTCTAACCTCCAAGCAAACACTCATTGACTTAATTAATTAATTACTAATCTTAATCTAGATGAGCCGGTCAACTTCGTATCACCTACATATATTTGTGTAAAATGTGGTCAAAACTGAATACAAATGTTTCATTTACATTAAATGCAATTAAGTGAGGTACTGCACTATTGCACGTGAGGTAGCCCGTCGCACATTTAATTGACTTCGACGACCTAAGTCAGGTCGTCTTCCACCTCCCCCCGGTGGGACAGTCCTGTCCTGTCCTGTCCTGTCCTGTCCTGTCCTGTCCTGTCCTGTCCTGTCCTGTCCTGTCCTGTCCTGTCCTGTCCTGTCCTGTCCTGTCCTGTCCTGTCCTGTCCTGTCCTGTCCTGTCCTGTCCTGTCCTGTCCTGTCCTGTCCTGTCCTGTCCTGTCCTGTCCTGTCCTGTCCTGTCCTGTCCTGTCCTGTCCTGTCCTGTCCTGTCCTGTCCTGTCCTGTCCTGTCCTGTCCTGTCCTGTCCTGTCCTGTCCTGTCCTGTCCTGTCCTGTCCTGTCCTGTCCTGTCCTGTCCTGTCCTGTCCTGTCCTGTCCTGTCCTGTCCTGTCCTGTCCTGTCCTGTCCTGTCCTGTCCTGTCCTGTCCTGTCCTGTCCTGTCCTGTCCTGTCCTGTCCTGTCCTGTCCTGTCCTGTCCTGTCCTGTCCTGTCCTGTCCTGTCCTGTCCTGTCCTGTCCTGTCCTGTCCTGTCCTGTCCTGTCCTGTCCTGTCCTGTCCTGTCCTGTCCTGTCCTGTCCTGTCCTGTCCTGTCCTGTCCTGTCCTGTCCTGTCCTGTCCTGTCCTGTCCTGTCCTGTCCTGTCCTGTCCTGTCCTGTCCTGTCCTGTCCTGTCCTGTCCTGTCCTGTCCTGTCCTGTCCTGTCCTGTCCTGTCCTGTCCTGTCCTGTCCTGTCCTGTCCTGTCCTGTCCTGTCCTGTCCTGTCCTGTCCTGTCCTGTCCTGTCCTGTCCTGTCCTGTCCTGTCCTGTCCTGTCCTGTCCTGTCCTGTCCTGTCCTGTCCTGTCCTGTCCTGTCCTGTCCTGTCCTGTCCTGTCCTGTCCTGTCCTGTCCTGTCCTGTCCTGTCCTGTCCTGTCCTGTCCTGTCCTGTCCTGTCCTGTCCTGTCCTGTCCTGTCCTGTCCTGTCCTGTCCTGTCCTGTCCTGTCCTGTCCTGTCCTGTCCTGTCCTGTCCTGTCCTGTCCTGTCCTGTCCTGTCCTGTCCTGTCCTGTCCTGTCCTGTCCTGTCCTGTCCTGTCCTGTCCTGTCCTGTCCTGTCCTGTCCTGTCCTGTCCTGTCCTGTCCTGTCCTGTCCTGTCCTGTCCTGTCCTGTCCTGTCCTGTCCTGTCCTGTCCTGTCCTGTCCTGTCCTGTCCTGTCCTGTCCTGTCCTGTCCTGTCCTGTCCTGTCCTGTCCTGTCCTGTCCTGTCCTGTCCTGTCCTGTCCTGTCCTGTCCTGTCCTGTCCTGTCCTGTCCTGTCCTGTCCTGTCCTGTCCTGTCCTGTCCTGTCCTGTCCTGTCCTGTCCTGTCCTGTCCTGTCCTGTCCTGTCCTGTCCTGTCCTGTCCTGTCCTGTCCTGTCCTGTCCTGTCCTGTCCTGTCCTGTCCTGTCCTGTCCTGTCCTGTCCTGTCCTGTCCTGTCCTGTCCTGTCGCTGTCCTGTCGCTGTCCCTGTCGCTGTCCCTGTCCTGTCCTGTCCCTGCCCTGTCCTGTCCTGTCCCTGCCCTGTCCTGTCCTGTCCCTGCCCTGTCCCTGCCCTGTCCCTGCCCTGTCCCTGTCGCTGTCGCTGTCGCTGTCGCTGTCGCTGTCGCTGTCGCTGTCGCTGTCGCTGTCGCTGTCGCTGTCGCTGTCGCTGTCGCTGTCGCTGTCGCTGTCGCTGTCGCTGTCGCTGTCGCTGTCGCTGTCGCTGTCGCTGTCGCTGTCGCTGTCGCTGTCGCTGTCGCTGTCGCTGTCGCTGTCGCTGTCGCTGTCGCTGTCGCTGTCGCTGTCGCTGTCGCTGTCGCTGTCGCTGTCGCTGTCGCTGTCGCTGTCGCTGTCGCTGTCGCTGTCGCTGTCGCTGTCGCTGTCGCTGTCGCTGTCGCTGTCGCTGTCGCTGTCCTGTCGCTGTCCTGTCGCTGTCCTGTCGCTGTCCTGTCCTGTCCTGTCCTGTCCTGTCCTGTCCTGTCCTGTCCTGTCCCTGTCCTGTCCCTGTCCTGTCCCTGTACTGTCCCTGTCCTGTCCCTGTCCTGTCCCTGTCCTGTCCCTGTCCTGTCCCTGTCCTGTCCCTGTCCTGTCCCTGTCCTGTCCCTGTCCTGTCCCTGTCCTGTCCCTGTCCTGTCCCTGTCCTGTCCCTGTCCTGTCCCTGTCCTGTCCCTGTCCTGTCCCTGTCCTGTCCCTGTCCTGTCCCTGTCCTGTCCCTGTCCTGTCCCTGTCCTGTCCCTGTCCTGTCCCTGTCCTGTCCCTGTCCTGTCCCTGTCCTGTCCCTGTCCTGTCCCTGTCCTGTCCCTGTCCTGTCCCTGTCCTGTCCCTGTCCTGTCCCTGTCCTGTCCCTGTCCTGTCCCTGTCCTGTCCCTGTCCTGTCCCTGTCCTGTCCCTGTCCTGTCCCTGTCCTGTCCCTGTCCTGTCCCTGTCCTGTCCCTGTCCTGTCCCTGTCCTGTCCCTGTCCTGTCCCTGTCCTGTCCCTGTCCTGTCCCTGTCCTGTCCCTGTCCTGTCCCTGTCCTGTCCCTGTCCTGTCCCTGTCCTGTCCCTGTCCTGTCCCTGTCCTGTCCCTGTCCTGTCCCTGTCCTGTCCCTGTCCTGTCCCTGTCCTGTCCCTGTCCTGTCCCTGTCCTGTCCCTGTCCTGTCCCTGTCCTGTCCCTGTCCTGTCCTGTCCCTGTCCTGTCCTGTCCCTGTCCCTGTCCCTGTCCCTGTCCTGTCCTGTCCTGTCGCTGTCGCGGTCGCTGTCGCTGTCGCTCTCCCTGTCCTGTCGCTGTCCCTGTCGCTGTCCCTGTCCTGTCCTGTCCCTGCCCTGTCCTGTCCTGTCCCTGCCCTGTCCTGTCCTGTCCCTGCCCTGTCCTGTCCTGTCCCTGCCCTGTCCCTGCCCTGTCCCTGCCCTGTCCCTGTCCCTGTCCCTGTCGCTGTCGCTGTCGCTGTCGCTGTCGCTGTCGCTGTCGCTGTCGCTGTCCTGTCGCTGTCCTGTCGCTGTCCTGTCGCTGTCCTGTCGCTGTCCTGTCGCTGTCCTGTCGCTGTCCTGTCGCTGTCCTGTCGCTGTCCTGTCGCTGTCCTGTCGCTGTCCTGTCGCTGTCCTGTCGCTGTCCTGTCGCTGTCCTGTCGCTGTCCTGTCGCTGTCCTGTCGCTGTCCTGTCGCTGTCCTGTCGCTGTCCTGTCGCTGTCCTGTCCCTGTCCTGTCCCTGTCCTGTCCCTGTCCTGTCCCTGTCCTGTCCCTGTCCTGTCCCTGTCCTGTCCCTGTCCTGTCCCTGTCCTGTCCCTGTCCTGTCCCTGTCCTGTCCCTGTCCTGTCCCTGTCCTGTCCCTGTCCTGTCCCTGTCCTGTCCCTGTCCTGTCCCTGTCCTGTCCCTGTCCTGTCCCTGTCCTGTCCCTGTCCTGTCCCTGTCCTGTCCCTGTCCTGTCCCTGTCCTGTCCCTGTCCTGTCCCTGTCCTGTCCCTGTCCTGTCCCTGTCCTGTCCCTGTCCTGTCGCTGTCCTGTCGCTGTCCTGTCGCTGTCCTGTCGCTGTCCTGTCGCTGTCCTGTCCTGTCCTGTCCTGTCCTGTCCTGTCGCTGTCCTGTCGCTGTCCTGTCGCTGTCCTGTCGCTGTCCTGTCGCTGTCCTGTCGCTGTCCTGTCGCTGTCCTGTCGCTGTCCTGTCGCTGTCCTGTCGCTGTCCTGTCGCTGTCCTGTCGCTGTCCTGTCGCTGTCCTGTCGCTGTCCTGTCGCTGTCCTGTCGCTGTCCTGTCGCTGTCCTGTCGCTGTCCTGTCGCTGTCCTGTCGCTGTCCTGTCGCTGTCCTGTCGCTGTCCTGTCGCTGTCCTGTCGCTGTCCTGTCGCTGTCCTGTCGCTGTCCTGTCGCTGTCCTGTCGCTGTCCTGTCGCTGTCCTGTCGCTGTCCTGTCGCTGTCCTGTCGCTGTCCTGTCGCTGTCCTGTCCCTGTCCTGTCCCTGTCCTGTCCCTGTCCTGTCCCTGTCCTGTCCCTGTCCTGTCCCTGTCCTGTCCCTGTCCTGTCCCTGTCCTGTCCCTGTCCTGTCCCTGTCCTGTCCCTGTCCTGTCCCTGTCCTGTCCCTGTCCTGTCCCTGTCCTGTCCCTGTCCTGTCCCTGTCCTGTCCCTGTCCTGTCCCTGTCCTGTCCCTGTCCTGTCCCTGTCCTGTCCCTGTCCTGTCCCTGTCCTGTCCCTGTCCTGTCCCTGTCCTGTCCCTGTCCTGTCCCTGTCCTGTCCCTGTCCTGTCCCTGTCCTGTCCCTGTCCTGTCCCTGTCCTGTCCCTGTCCTGTCCCTGTCCTGTCCCTGTCCTGTCCCTGTCCTGTCCCTGTCCTGTCCCTGTCCTGTCCCTGTCCTGTCCCTGTCCTGTCCCTGTCCTGTCCCTGTCCTGTCCCTGTCCTGTCCCTGTCCTGTCCCTGTCCTGTCCCTGTCCTGTCCCTGTCCTGTCCCTGTCCTGTCCCTGTCCTGTCCCTGTCCTGTCCCTGTCCTGTCCCTGTCCTGTCCCTGTCCTGTCCCTGTCCTGTCCCTGTCCTGTCCCTGTCCTGTCCCTGTCCTGTCCCTGTCCTGTCCCTGTCCTGTCCCTGTCCTGTCCCTGTCCTGTCCCTGTCCTGTCCCTGTCCTGTCCCTGTCCTGTCCCTGTCCTGTCCCTGTCCTGTCCCTGTCCTGTCCCTGTCCCTGTCCTGTCCCTGTCCTGTCCCTGTCCTGTCCCTGTCCTGTCCCTGTCCTGTCCCTGTCCTGTCCCTGTCCTGTCCCTGTCCTGTCCCTGTCCTGTCCCTGTCCTGTCCCTGTCCTGTCCCTGTCCTGTCCCTGTCCTGTCCCTGTCCTGTCCCTGTCCTGTCCCTGTCCTGTCCCTGTCCTGTCCCTGTCCTGTCCCTGTCCTGTCCCTGTCCTGTCCCTGTCCTGTCCCTGTCCTGTCCCTGTCCTGTCCCTGTCCTGTCCCTGTCCTGTCCCTGTCCTGTCCCTGTCCTGTCCCTGTCCTGTCCCTGTCCTGTCCCTGTCCTGTCCCTGTCCTGTCCCTGTCCTGTCCCTGTCCTGTCCCTGTCCTGTCCCTGTCCTGTCCCTGTCCTGTCCCTGTCCTGTCCCTGTCCTGTCCCTGTCCTGTCCCTGTCCTGTCCCTGTCCTGTCCCTGTCCTGTCCCTGTCGCTGTCCCTGTCCTGTCCCTGTCCTGTCCCTGTCCTGTCCCTGTCCTGTCCCTGTCCTGTCCCTGTCCTGTCCCTGTCCTGTCCCTGTCCTGTCCCTGTCCTGTCCCTGTCCTGTCCCTGTCCTGTCCCTGTCCTGTCCCTGTCCTGTCCCTGTCCTGTCCCTGTCCTGTCCCTGTCCTGTCCCTGTCCTGTCCCTGTCCTGTCCCTGTCCTGTCCCTGTCCTGTCCCTGTCCTGTCCCTGTCCTGTCCCTGTCCTGTCCCTGTCCTGTCCCTGTCCTGTCCCTGTCCTGTCCCTGTCCTGTCCCTGTCCTGTCCCTGTCCTGTCCCTGTCCTGTCCCTGTCCTGTCCCTGTCCTGTCCCTGTCCTGTCCCTGTCCTGTCCCTGTCCTGTCCCTGTCCTGTCCCTGTCCTGTCCCTGTCCTGTCCCTGTCCTGTCCCTGTCCTGTCCCTGTCCTGTCCCTGTCCTGTCCCTGTCCTGTCCCTGTCCTGTCCCTGTCCTGTCCCTGTCCTGTCCCTGTCCTGTCCCTGTCCTGTCCCTGTCCTGTCCCTGTCCTGTCCCTGTCCTGTCCCTGTCCTGTCCCTGTCCTGTCCCTGTCCCTGTCCTGTCCTGTCCCTGTCCTGTCCCTGTCCTGTCCCTGTCCTGTCCCTGTCCCTGTCCTGTCCTGTCCTGTCCTGTCCCTGTCCTGTTTAGTATAGCGTGGCGACCCGTCACCACGGCAAGCTTCGCAACGCCAACAATCCCGTTTATACCTGTGCTTATAGATGTTTCTCATCAAAAAGACATCAAGTGTTTCATACCCAGGAACAGTTTGTATTGGAAAATTAAGTTGTCGTTTTTAGTGTTTTCCTTTACTTATTATTTATGTTACTCATTTTTTCTCACCGGGCAAACCTTCCCTGAACTGCCACAAATATTTCAAGATCAGAATTAGCCAAATCGGTACAGCCAGTCTCGAGTTTTGGCGAGAAACACGCACAGCGATTCATTTTTATACATATAGAGTCATATTTTTCAGTTTAAATTGGGACTACTTTAAGTTGATAAAACACGAATAAAATGACATTTTCTAAAAATGATTCCTAGCTAGATCGATTTATCGCCCCCGAAACCCCCTATATACTAAATTTCATGAAAATCGTTGGAGCCGATTCCGAGATTCCAATTATATATAAATATATATATATACAAGAATTGCTCATTTAAAGATATAAGATTATATCAAAAGCCTAAGCTGTAAAAATAGACTTAATAGATTGATATTGAAATATTCTTTGTAAGTTTGTGATCATTTTTTATACAATTACTAGCTTTTGCTCGCGGCTCCGCCCGTGTGAACAGTATTTTTTGGGATAAAAGTAGCCTGTAACCGTCTCCAGGGTCCCATTTATCCTTGTATATAAATTCATCAAAATCGGCTCAGTGATTTAGGCGTGAAAGAGTAACAAATAAACTCACTTTTGCATTTAAGTTCACCCCCTTTTTAATCCCTTATTAAATAACATTTCCGAAATTCCCAAAACACGTATTTATTTGTTTTACGTCAATAACCGAAATACAAAATTAAGTTTATGTTATGTATTTTCAAAATGACGGACTTTCATACATATTATCATCCCCTATTTCGACCCCTTTGGGGTGGAATTTTCTAAAATCCTTTCTTAGTGGGTGCCTACATAACAAAATGAATATACAGTCCGAATTTCATGCTTGTAGCCTTGATAGTTTGCGCTCGGCGATGATGAATCAGTCAGTCAGTCAGGACATGTTATTTTATAAGTATAGATAATAATTAAAATTACAAAAAAATATTTGTTCCTCCATAAGCCGGCAGTCAACTAATTGAACAGTGATTCAGTACTAATTGTGCCTGAATATGCATAACAGCAATCACCGAGCGCGGTGCATATTTGCAAGAATATAGCAGAACTATGTCTGGTCAACTATACGATGATAAGGTCTCTCGTATATGTGAATGCGTCTGGGTAAGTACCACCTATTATTTCTGTCTCTAGGTATCTGCAGTGTCTCAGCAGTGTGCTTTGTTTTAAGAACATAGAATCCGGGGAAACAACTAGGCATTGTTTTTTTTTATACACGCAACAGTCACATACATAGTCCTGACCCCACAGTAAGATACGAGTCTTGTGTCGTAGGTATCAGGAACTACGAGAGACTTTCGGTCTCACAACACCCAGACCCCGAAACAAATATTTGTGGATCACACAAACATTTATCTCGGTGCGGGGATCGAACCCGCGGCCTCTCGTTTCACAGCCGGCTACTCGCCCGCTGCGCCACGGAGGCTGTCAAATTGTGAGACTTAATATCTTATGTTTCAGGATGATGACCGCAATGCAGTAGGAATCACTTTGTACTTTAAAGAGGTGGCGTTATCAATGATGATGGACATGCATGGACATGCATGGTATTTGGCCATACCATGAGGCAAGCAATCTTCTAATAATATGACCCTGAACTGATTAAGACTTTGGTAATAACAAGCCATAATTATAAAATAAGGAATATAATTATATTTTTCATCGATAATCTACTTCGTTTATAAATGATCTATATTGATAATAATCTAATTTATTTACTTACTTGAAGAGCAACTGAATCAAGACTGAAGTATAAAAATAATATGAAGAGCTCAAATAAATTATTCGGCCTCACTTGTTTGAGCATTCGACCGTATAATGTAAAAAATACCAACATGACGGTACACTATCTTATTTTTCAAAATATATTATATTCTATATTATAAATTTGTACGAAAAAGCCCTTGTTTTATTCACATCATGGTTAGAGAATAATTAAAAAAAACATAATATTAAGAACATAAATGCTCAGCAACAGCGAAACTTCACGAAAACCCAGTCTAATTAAGGTGGTACCTAATAAATAATGGTTCCGTAATATTCACTAATTAAATTTTACAAATTTACTTAGGCTGCCGTCGAATTTGCTGGTGGTAGGATTCATATCCGCCCGGATAGCTACCACCGTACACATGGTATTGAAACTTGCCATAGTGAGCCACACCTTATGTGGATCGCGTTGTAGGATCAACCAGTGTATAACCAGTTCTCCCGAGAGGCTTGCACAGACAGGATTTGAAGGTTGGTTGGGGCGAGTATAGGGGTACATCCTTGTATCCCTGTGCCTGCATCGGTCATCCGACTGTCCTGTCGCAGGTCCCTCGATTTGCTTCTTCCCTCTTCGGTGTGTGAATAACTATTTATATATACCAGTATGATTTTGGTAACCACCGATAACTCATTGTTTGTCAGTGGTCGCTGATTTTTTTGGACTGCATTGCACTTAACATCAGGTGTAATGCCGTCATTTGCCGTGCTCAGTAAAAAAAAAATTACTAAGGCCTGAAACATAATAATTTCTTATGTTTACGCGAATATTACTCATTGAAATAAAACTAATTAAAGCGGATTTTATCGCGGTTTTTTATTATTTTGATCCCGACGCGACGTTTCGAAGGCTTTTCAGCTTCGTGGTCATGGGGTGGACTGACCAGTCTGACTGACTGACAGACAGTGATAAAATCAGTTTAAATTAGTTTTATTTCAATCCGAAACAAAAGTTATTCCATTTCATATTCGCCAGTGATTTCACTGGATTCAATGTCCTTCAAACCGACTCACACACTGCTGCTTGGCGGCAAAATGGACAAAGAGGTGGTTCCAACCAAGACGGCTTCTCTCATTCGAGCAGAGATGAGATGAGAGATGGAGGTGACCACGAATGTGAGGTTCTGCACGTAACTGAATTTTATGATCGCTCTCGCGAATATAATAACATTTTAATAAATTTCTATACATAGGCAATTGTTCTATTTACAGTGTACATAGTCTGAGTAAACATGAGGTTTTGGGTTCAATTCTCAGGTGACACTATCACATTTGTGTGTGAGTTGTCTATTTGAAAAATCATACATTGGAATTGGAATTTGTGCCCGGTAAGTCGTTTGTAAAAAAGATACTCGTCTAATTACAAATCTCTTTGTTTTGAAGTCATTGAAAAAGCTTCATTCCGCTTAAAATTAGAACCCTAAAAAGATTCTTTATGTTGTGTACAACGGTGTATGAAGGACTAGATACGTTACCTAGGTATGGTGGAGTCTCTTGACCCGCACGCTCGCATCAATGGAATGAATGCAATCTAGGCTAGTCGCAGCAACATGTCACTTTAATCACGTGCAAAAATTTTTTTCATCCGACACTACGACATCGAGTTACCTTTTTGTGTATGTATAACGTAATACATTTATTGCTTAAGAATCATCAAATCATCAAAATTGGAACACTTTTCTTCAGAAATTATCGGATTTTTATGATTCTTCGTGATTGATAGGATGTAGCTCAAAGTTGGTCGCATTTAAATTTGGAGAAAATAGCATAGCCTTAAATGAATGATTTAAAAAACACGCCTTTATAGAAAGTCCAACAAAAAAAAATGTATCTTATTGTAATAAAACCGTGTTATATAAATCTATCATTCAGTAGAGGAGGTCAGTGCGCAACAGTGGAACGTTTCCTGCGACGAAAGCCACCGCAGAGTTTTTAGTCAGTATAGCAGTGATCTGGTTGGTACCACTGTTTAAACGTAAAATGAAAACCAAAAACTGTGAGAGGAAGCTGCCACTTGCTGTTGCATTTCGTACAATAAGTGAAATTTTCAGCACTTCAAATCCTCAGCATCTTCAAATCCCAGATCCCGTCCTTTAAGGTCGACAACGTAACGTTATATGTTAATGTGAATGTTCATGGGTGGTGGGGATCATTTATATCATGTGAGCCACTTGCTTGTTTGCAAATGCTTTTCTATAAAAACTGGCTTCATTTGCTTTCATTAATTTTAAAACAATACAATGAAGTGGACCTTAAGTTAAAATGAAATACAATGGATGAATGGATTAGTACCAATTTGTACTTATGCTGGTGGCAGGATATTCATATCCGCCCGTATAGCGACCACCGTACTCATAGTGTTAAAACCTGCCATAGTGATTCACACACCTTGTATGGATTGCGTTCTGGGATCAGCCAATGTATATGCGGTTCTCCCGAGGGGCTTGCGACATGAACTGATGGTTGGTTGAGGCGGGTATATGGTTACATCCTTGTACCCCTGTGCTTGTACCATCGGTCATTCGCCTATTCTGTAGAAGGCCTTAGATTTGCTTCTTCCGTCTTTGAACTGGACAGAAGCAAATGCTTATCGGTGTAATCATGTCGGCCTGTATAAATATAATGGCCGGTATGATCCTGGTGACAACCGATAAACTCATACCATCAGGCAGTCACTTTGCCATGCTCGGATAAAAAAAAACTTTAATACTTTTACTATTATGATGTTTCATATTTTTAAAGCGAAAAAGAAAATATTAAACGCATAAAAAAAATCCATTTGAAATTTGAATCCAAGCTACCACAATATGTAGTAGGATCACATGTATAATTTACTTCGTACTAGCTTAGATGTAAGAGGCTCACACTTGTGCCTGTATGCCCTTGAATTCTATACGAAAAAGTAAGCTCTTATATATTCTTAGCTATACATGCAGATGTGTTTTTTATGATGAAAATAAAACGGGCCATCTTTGACGCGGCTGTGACGAACAAAAGGCATTGTCTATAATTCATAGAATAATAAAACGGTGTTATGAGACTATAATAATATTATTACATCGGCGTAATATTTTAATATATTGAAAGTTGACACTATAACTTCTTTTTCACCTGGTTTTATGCCACTCGTATTAGGGTTGGCGCGCATGCTTTTTAACATATGTTTCGGAAAGATTTGGCTTGTAGTTTTTACGGCCGGCCAGCTGTCTGATGTCAACTTCTCTGGGGAGAAATTTATAACTTGAGAGAAAGACATGATTTTATTAAGAATGTTCTTTAACACACAACATGGTGAGTCATAGATTAAATTAATTAAAAAAAAATAAGGTGGACGTCATCTATATATATAAAACTCAAAGGTGACACTGACATAGTGATCTATCAACGCACAGCCCAAACCACTGGAGGGATCGGGCTGAAATTTGGCATGCAGGTAGATGTTATGACGTAGGCACACGCTAGAAAAGTATTTTGATAAATTCTACCCCCAAGGGGATAAAATAGGGGATCAAAGTTTGTATGAAACTTTGTCAATTTGAAACGTTCACGCGGGCAAAGCCGCGAGCAAAAGCTAGTAAATTATATAACTCATTGGTTTGTGAGATATTCTTCGAGGGAAACCTATTAACCTTCGAAAATCTATCTTCGAGGGTATCAGCAGTTGGTGCGTCTTGGCAAGTCGTCGTTAAATTGGCGTGAACTTGACTCTAGTGTTCCTCAGGGCGATATACTTTCTCCTTTATTGTTTTCTATTTTCATCAATTCCATTACCCAAAATCTTATGCATTTATATTTGTTAAGGCGAACCAAGAAGCGAAAGCGAATAAAATATTCTGGCTTCTGACGTGTAAATGACAGCCGTTTCCGTGATAGAGTTTCCTAAATATTTATATTTGGAGCATTGGAATTATTTAAGTTTTACTGAACATGACCTTAGGAATATAACGATTCCAATATATTTTGTAGTTATTTTAATGAATAATAAAGAGTAGTTAATTCAAATAACTTTTTTTTTATACCTAGGCCAGCAAACGAGCAAGTGGGTCACCTGATGGTAAGTGATCTCCACCGCCCATGTACGCCCACCACCAGAAGACTCGTGGGCGCGTTGCCGACCTTAAAGGAAAGGGATAATTAGGGATTGGAAAGGCGAGTGAATTTGGTCTTTTTTGGAATTTGCATCTTTGAGGGAATTATCCATGATTCTATTGGCACTGTGGTTATTTAAGGGCAATGGGGACTACTTATCATTTACTCAGTTTTAAAAAAAAATTAAAAAATAAAATTGGCCCTTAAAGAGTAAAATCTTGGTACCTGTTCGGATCTCAACCCTTTTATCTGCGATCCCAACAATCCTAAACGTCGCTTGTACCTTAGCTTCTTTTTCATATAGAATTTTTGGGCGGAATTTTATTCACAACAGCCTAGGCCTACTATCCTACAACTAATACTATGCTTACCTATGTTATGGTGGATCATAATTTATAGACTGTATAATTTGGCCCCAATTATGAATATGTATGTTACTTTTACGATGTTCGTCCCGGAGGAACGGCAGTCTTCAATAAACACCTTTAAGTTCGCAGTGATAGTTCCGATTAAGGTCGAGGGGCGATGATATAGTACACTATAGAGGTTAGTTCTCAAGGAAGTAAGTACATCATTGTTTGAAATAATAAGTGTTATCATAAGTTTGTTCACGGTATACTTCAGTAAGGTTAGCGATGTGTCAGTGTAATACAATATAAAAATATTTAATAAATCATAAGCCATTGAAGATATTACTGATCTATCTTTTAAAATTAATAAGAGTGCTAAGGAATATAATTTTACTGAAGAATTGTTATTATTTACTTCATTAAATTTAAATAGGATTAAAATAAGATGTATTATTACGGAAGACCATAAGGGAAAAAACATTAGGTTTATGACTTCTGTAATTAATATTAAAATTTAGATCAGATCGACTGCAGCAATTAACATAGTCGGTACTACATTTTGGCCAGTTTTGTTTTATTGCATTAGAAGTCTTTAAATGCCTATATCTTGAACCTCACGAAGTATAAAATTTCAAAAAGGATGTTTTCTGTATTTTTCATTTTGAAAAGAGTCGGATGTTTTTGTGACGCTCGACTAACAATGTAGGTAGTTATGTTACGACGCTCATCCCGGGGCGCGCGGGGGTTGAGGCGACTCGTGCACCGCGCGGATCTGCCAGTTCCCACATAGTTAGCGGGGACAGTGCACGCTCGTTGTTTTCCCGATCAACTCGACCGTTTTAATTGAATTAATGCAATTTTGATAATTTTAATGATGTCTCGGTCTAGACGTATGATAAACTTAGTAAAACAACATGATCCGGCGAAAGAAATTATATTAAAAACAAATTTAAACGACACTGGAGTTCAGACACGGTCCGGCCAGAAGAGAAACAGTAAGTTTTCAAATATTTTTACACATTTTTTTTTAAAGTTCATAATAGAGAATGAGTTATATTTGTACTTTCATTATTTTTAGTCACAGTTTTCTTACAAAATTTAAAAAATATATATTTAGCGGTTAATAATGTAGTGTGTGCCAGATCCTACAATTTTAACGGACTCGCATTTTATTTTTTGGGTCGGATGTACCATATCCTACAATATCACTGGTTGGTTTGTAAATGGCGTTTATCGTATGTGGTACTACCGACTTTGTTCGTTGTTTAATTGTATAAATTAATATCGGATATGGCACTACCGACATTGTTTTTTGTAAATCATATAATTTTTAAATTGAATGTGGTAAAACCGACTTTATTATTCGAATATACATCGTAATATTTGAGTCGGATATGTCATACGTATAATAATATTTTCATGTTTAAAGTTTTTTCTTGTTTTATATTCTGACTTACTAGCTGTTTCATGCTTCTTTTTGCGTAATCAGTATGTTGTACACAAGTACCTATATTTATAACCTATTCAAGGTTCTGTTGTAGCTGTTTGTAGCGTAATTAATACACAAACATTCAACCATGCATTTTTATGAACTTTCGGATTTCTAATATTTTTAGGAGAGATGAAGACGATCTTAACTGTCTAATCAAATATTTTTTCGGTATTTGTAGGAGAAGAATCCCCACTTCCTGAAGAATTTCAAGAGGATCTTATACGATTGCAAGACCTACTAGGAGATGTGTTTACCGATAGCTGCTTGAACCTGACAGAAGACATTCCTCATGGCATAGATCAAGAAACATTAGCATCAACCACTCCGGAAATGTTGACTTTGACGTCCAATATAACCTTAGATCTTCCAAACATTTCTGCACCTATTGTCTCCAGAACGTCTCCAGTAGAGGCATCAAACATCACAGAAATCGATCCTAATCATAAGAGAGATGGCGTACGCGGTATTCGCGATAATAGCCCTGACGATATTTTAGACACAACACCTATGGCATCACCTATTTCACCGCACGGCCAAAATTGTGAAAATCAGTTTTGTACTTATTGTGTCGATTGCATACTACCCCAGGTTGATTATGGAAACATAGGAACACCATCGGGTTATTCAGAGGTTTCTATAGATGTACCTACATCATCTTCTACAGCCAGTTTCAGAACAAAAACTTTTAAAACTGATAAGGGAAAGAAACGACTAGTTCATAGAAACGATTGGGTCACTGTTCAAAGAAAGTTAAAGAAAAACACTGGGGAACAGTTTTTGAACAAAAAAGGTAAAGTAGTTGAAGAGAAACAGTTGAAAGTACCGTGTATGGATAAATGCAGATTAAAATGTTCACAAAAACTATCTCATGAACAACGTTTACGAATATTGAAATATTTTTGGCGTTTAGGTGAGAAGAAACGGCACTGGGAGTTTGTCATAAAATACACTAAAAAAATACCAAAACGGCGTCAAACAACTGAGGTGACAAAGCATGATAGACAAAACACCTTCCAATACTTTCTTCCGGATGCTGATAAAAATGCAGTAGTGGTTTGCAAGACTATGTTTCTAAATACCATATCACTAAGTGAGCGAGTAGTAAGTACTGCATGGAAAAAATATGACGGACAGTCTGTGGTAGAAGAAGATAAACGAGGACGATAAGAACATGTGAAACGTGTTTACAAAGAGGACATGGTTAAGAGTGTTTGTGATCATGTAAGATGTTTACCAGTTGTCGAGGCCCACTATGTCCGTAAAAATTCAAATAAACTTTATTTAGAAGGAATCGAAAGCATCTCGCGTATGTACAAGCTGTATTGTGAATGGTTTGATTCTAGCAAATATTCGTTACAAGCAAGAACAAAGAGACAATACCGAGAGATCGTTAATTTAAATTTCAATCTGGCATTACATAGACCAAAGAAAGATAGATGCGATATATGTCACGTGTTTCAAAACAAATCTTCACCTACGGATGAAGAAAAACACGTATTTTCTAAACATCAAGTTCGGAAGAATAAAGCCCGAGATTTAAAAAAAGCAGATTAACAAGAAGCGAAAACCAACAGAACCGTCGTTGCAGCTACATTCGATTTTCAAAAAGTTTTAGTGACGCCTTATGGTGAAGTGAGCGTACTATACTACAAAAGGAGACTGGCTACCTTGAATTTCACCGTCTATGATCTGAGTAGCAACGTAGGTACTTGCTACATGTGGCACGATGGTATTGCTAAGCGAGGATCTGTAGAGGTATCCAGTTGTCTTTTAGATTTTATCAAACAGCATGTTGACAGAGGTGTCAAAGAATTCCGATTTTGGTCTGACAACTGCGTGGGACAGAACCGCAATAGAATTGTTTTTTCGCTCTACTTGTTTGTGGCAAAAAAAATTGGAGTTACTGTCACTCATCGTTTCCTTGAAAAGGGCCACACACAAAACGAAGGAGACAGTGTACACTCTACAATCGAGCGAGCTTGCCGCCATAAGTCAATTTGGGTGCCTGAAGAATGGTACTGCTTAGCTCGATGGGCTAAATCCGAAGGCACCCCTTACGTAGTAAAGGAGATAAAACAAGAGGAGGTCTTCGATTTTAAAACCCTGCTTGCCAATAAAAACTGGACCAAAAATACGGTGAATCAAAAGGTTATGTGGACCACTGTAAGAGAGATCAAAGTTAATGCGGAACAGTTTTATCGTATAGAGTACAAGTACGATTTTGATGAGGAGCCAAAGACAATCATCGTAATAAGGGCGGGAAAGCGAAACCAACAACGTTTGGCAAACGAATTTCATTTGAAACGGGCCTATAACGGACATTTACCTATCAGCAAAGACAAATACAAAGATTTGACAGATCTCTGCAGAACGGGAATTATACCCGATCGCTTTCATGGATTTTATTTTAACTTACCTAAAACTGATGCTGCCAATTTGGTTAATACTCAAGATGATGATGATGATTTGGAGTAATTTAGTAGGTAGATATTTGATTAGTAGACTATGCCATAACAATGACTGTGATTCAACTGAGATAATAGATGATAATTAGTATTTTGAAGAATTTATGTTATATTAATTCCAAGGAGAAAATACTGTTTTTGTTAAATATTTTTATAAAAAAAAAACATATTTAGTAAAATTACCTATTTATGTCATAATTACCTACATAATTGCAGTATTTTTAGATTGTATCGTTGATTAATTTTTTTTTAGGAAAAACTTTAGAAGTTTCCTGTTTAAGTTAAGTTTGATAATTGCAAGAAGATTTTTTTTTATGTTATCCATAATTTAGCTGTGTTTGTTTTTATAATTGAGATTCACGAAAAGTGCCTTAGTTTATCAAACTTTTACCACCTTAAATATGCGTTTTGATAATTCCTATTCTATATTCCGGTACCTGATTCAGACTTAGGAGAACTTAATTGTCAATTAAACTAAAATATTATTGAAAAAAATAATTTTGATTTCATTGCTGCACCACAATTCTAGGTCTTTATGGAATAATAATACCCTGCGAGAGAATGCTAACAATGCCGGGTACACTCAAGCTCTGTTGGCAATATCAGCCCAGCCAGTTATAAATTAACATGTTATTAGTGGATAAAGGGTTGCTGTGGTAGGTAGCAGACGTAGGTGTGTCGAACAAGATATGAAATATTTTGAAAACTTTGGAAACTTAGAATTTGAGTTATAGCAGATGTTTAATTAAGAATGGTATCTTGATGTATGTAGTATCTACATGATAGTGAGTGGACAGGGTGCAGTTAACAATGTAGGTTTTCCCACTTCCAACATAGCCGATGGTTAAAATTCCGATAAATATTGTAGGATATACCACATCCGACAAAGCAATTAATACAACTCCAATGAATATTGTAGGATGTCCCATTTCCGACATTTTAGTAAGGTGTTCAAACGGTTAATAATGTAACATGTGCCTTTTTTCAGCTTTCCTGAATATAATTGCAGTGTTCACTTAATTATCTTTTAGTGTAACTTAAACTATATCATCACATCAAATATTGTATCAATCCCCGGTTTTATGTGGATTTAATACATCTTAAAAACTTCATTTGGCCGTACTGAAAAAATATACTTTTTCAATTCCGACTTTGTTAATTGCTGCAGTCGAGATAACAGCGATACTAGCACAGACACAACATTAATATGAATGTCGGACGACGCTATGTTTTTTTCGACAGTGGACATAATATTTTGACTGCATCGACCATACCATTACGTTCACTGTACTTACTATGCCATGTCAGGTTTAAAAAAATCTTACAATATATATTTCGCGCTAGATTAGCGGTGGTTACGGTAGCGATACCTATGCCTTAAGGTCTGTTATAACCTTATTTTATACAATGCGGACACAGGTAAAACATAAATAATATTATGTAAAATATCTACAAAATATTACAGCAGGTGTCATCTCGAATACATTATTTCTTGTATGGAGACCTTTGTGACTTGTTACAATTTCAACTTTATACGTAGCTCTATTTACATCGACTTTTACGACCATTTTCCCACCGTCAAAGCTTGTACATCAAACTGGGGCCCTGAGGATTCGGCCCGCAATATTTCTGCTGCTAACAATATCTACCAATACACTCGGAATATGGAACTAAGGCTGCCTTGTTATTAGCTGTCAACCTGTCTCGTGAATACGGGATTTGGCTCAAGAGGATAAAGGAATATTTTCTTAATGATGTTTTTATTACTATAAGAGTAAATTGTTTTGTGTTAATTACAAACACATTGCTTGAGTCTTAGTTCAAAATCAAAATCAAAATCAAATCATTTATTGAATCCGTAAAATGTCAAACATTATTTAGATTCAGTCAAATTTTAACTCTACCGCCAGTTCGGAATGCTGATTCGTTAAAGAAGGACGGGCAAGAAACTCTAACGTTGCTCTTTTCTAAACTTATTACAATATATATTAGAACTACATACATTGAAGTATTATTTATTTGAGTTAGAGCAGCTCAATTTATGCCAATGAGGAACGTCATAAAGTAAAATAATTAGCATAATATAATAGTTTTTTGTCATGATCTTCAAGAACTATATGAATAAATCAACTAAACACGCAATAAGAGCTTGAGCAGACCAGTCCACACAAGCAGCACCCGTTCACGAGCATGACGCATGTGCCAGCCATCGGCCTCCTCAACCATGTTACAGGGAAGTGACCGACCCGGCACACGACGCCGCCGCAAGCACAGACATTAAAGCGAGCATGACATACCCAAACTGCTTAAAATTAGCGTATATAGTAACTTATTCACATATTTATTATTATAAGCTATTCCCAAGCCTTTAAATCTTCTAAATATTCCGAAATCTTATAATATGCTTTATTGCATAACTTTCGCTTAATAGTGGCTTTAAATTGCATGATATTAAGCTCCTTAATGTAATTGGGAAGTTTATTGTAAAAGCGTATACAGATAAATAAAATTGGAGTGTATGATAAGTGGTATTCATTTGTAAATTTTGTTATAAAAATGCGTAGAATTGTTATGAACACATCACGCCATTGTCCGAAGCATACAGGAACTAGCAACAACGCCCTGTAAAAAGAAGCTTGAAGTCGCAAGTCTCGCAAGTGAAGTCTGTTATGCTGTCTATTATGCTGTCTATTAATGTCTGCTTTATTTTTGAAACGATTATGATCATATTTTCACAGAAGGTTTTCTTTTTCGCTTTATTTTCTGTTGATTAATACGGTGCATCCACACTTGCGTAAGATTTCACCACACCGAGAGACGTCGCTATCACACGTACTTATTAAGTTATTGTGGACAGGTCTCATAACATGCACTATGTTAATTTATTTATTTTATTTATTAGGTTCGTCAATTATTGTTTCGTTTAAATAATACAATAGGTAACATTACATAATGTCTTAAGACAAAATGAACAGTCCTTACAGGTGCGCATACAACATTAAAAGATTCGTCATTACAATATAATCAATAAACATTTCTATTATATAAATAACTAGCTGTTGCCTGTGACTTCGTCCGCGTGGTTAATGTTCAGTTCGCAGAGTTTACTTTTTACGTTTAATTTTTTTTTCATGAGATTCTATTTTTTTTTCTAAAACTATTTTTTTTAGTACAGGTATCCTAAATTACTACTTGTTACATCAGCTATCTGCCAGTGAAAGTCCCGTCAAAATCGGTCCAGCTATTTCAGAGATTAGCATAGATAGATTAGCATTGGAACAAATTGACAGACACAAAAATTTAAAAAAATGTTTTTTTGGTATATGGACCGTGTATACATTCAAATGCACTTAGTAAAAAGCAGTTATTTTAATATTTCAAACAGACACTCCAATTTTATTTATTTGTATAGATTTGCCATGAGTTGAAACAAAAACAACAAAACTTTAAATTACATGTCACAGCGAAATTTTAATGCTACGGGGTCTCAGAGCGGATCGCTGCGTGATATTAAGTCGTATATACATTTATATTACTTTTGACAACCTTACACACCTGGAGTTAGTCATGTGTATTTGTCACAGTCACGTCGCTCGGTGCAGCGAAATTCCACAATAAGACTTTAATAGAGTGTACAATTAAGAAAGTCTTTTTAACTTTCCATGTCTTAGGTTAGTGTTCAAATAAATTATTTCTCTCTCTCTCTCTCTCAATTCTGAGAAATCTTACGCAAAGTTCTGTACACTACAGTGTTGGTACTGTTTATAGGCAGGCATGATGCTTACCATGAACTGAGCGACCCTGCTCGCCTCATCATTAGATAACTCACGTATTTGTTTGTCACTTTTTGGAACGAAGTTCCTTACGGCAGGCTTGGAGGGATAGGGATTTCGCTACGTGACCGAACTGAAATAAATGTAATAGTAAAACCGTAAGAAAAATGCGTGGAAAAAATGCGTGGAATAAAAGCGTTAAATGAGACGTGCGCAGGCGCGACAGTCAATGTGTCAATTTTAATGTCAGTCATTTCTATGTAATTTTATGTTGTCAAACAAAAATAAAGAGACATATTTTGTTATTTTAGTTGATAATTTGAATTACGATGTTTTTTGATTTTAAGTAATTTATTATTTCCTAAAATACTGAATTTCCTAAATACTTTCTTGTACTTAAATAAAAACTAATCAGCAAAATTTAAGAGCAAAATCAAGAAAACCTACATAAAATTGAGCCCGACTTTTTTTGCAATTTGTGTCGATTCTACATTAGCCGAAGGAACTTCGTTCCTACCTGGTGTCCCACGTCACACACCAATTTATACATATAAGTATTTTATTATACATTAATTTTTAATTTTATTATACACTAGCTTTTGCTCGCGGCTCCGCCCACGTGATCAAACAAACAAACAAACAATCAAACTCTACAGCTTTATAATATTAGTATAGATTAGGGTAGCTTAGCAACGTTGCTTCAAATAATATTATTTCGGTAGCTTAGCAACGGAAGCCTTCAAATATGAATAATTTTCCCCGTTTTTGCAACATTTTTCACTGATGCTTCGCTTCTAATGGTCGCAGCGTAATGTTATATAGCCTAAAGCCTTCCTCGATAAATGGACTATCCAACACAAAAAGAATTTTTCAATTCAAACCAGTAGTTCCTGAGATTAGCCCGTTCAAACAAACAAACAAACAAACAAACAAACAATCAAACTCTACAGCTTTATTATTAGTATAGATATATTATACTTTATTACACTAAATAAACTACTACAGTGATAGTTTTGTTTTGATAATGCAACTACACGTTAAAGTAATCTGTACTTATAGACATAGATAAATTGGCTGGTGGTAGAGGATATTCGCATCCGCCCGTATAGCGACCACCGTATGTGGTATTAAAATCTGCTATAATGACCCACACACCTTGTGGGAATTGCATTCCAAGATCACACGTAAAAACCATCAGGTGTAATGCAGCCATTTTGCGGCGACTTGATTCATTTTTCATTCACTATCATTTGTGTCTTTAGCATGACGTCGACGTCATTGACGCTTGACGCAACCACCGAAAGTCTGCCTTTAGAGGGTAAACAAGTTGAAAGTAAATTATTGGGCGCCGGGAAGTTTTCAACGAAGTTTAGAAAAACATAACTGAATATTGGAAATAGCAAATAATAAAGTAAAATGCACGAAGAAAAATTTTATATCGTTGCAATTTTATTGTATGAGCTATTTCTTCGAGGCTTTGCCGCGATAATATTTTTCTCGGATATTCCATAAAAACAAACGTATTAAAAATAAGCCGTGATCAGCTAGTGGTATTAATTTTTATACGTTTATTATACGTAGGTATACGTTCCACAGCTGGGCACGGACCTCCTCCACATATAAAAGTGGTTAAGTCTTAGCCGACCATGGCGTAATGCGGGTTGCCAGACTTTACATACCTTCGGAATTCTCAAGTATGCTCATTTTATCACGATGTTACCTTCGCCGTTAAAACAAGCAATAACTTTACAATTAATTACACGCATAACACAGAAAAGTCAAAGATACGTGATCTTCCCGGCTGGTTTTGAACCTGCAACTTTTGTCTCAGCAGTCCATATCTCTGAATTATCGCTACTCTTTTTACTAAAAATAACTAAATACTGAACAAGCCCATCTGATCTGTAACCCAAGTTCAACAATTTGGAGAGGCATTTATCGTATGATAAGACGTAATCCTTAATTGTTACTTAATTATTAAAGCGAAGATTTAGATAGCAGAATATAATATTAATGAAAATACTCCACAATATTCCGGTTTAATAGCGTAAACATTCTGGCAACCTGGAAACTGGAAACTGTGATTAGATAAATTAAAAAGAAGGTCTAAGAGTCGAAGTCAAAAACATTGGTATGTACTGATATAATAGATTGAAATGGTGACCTTTGTTCTGACTGTTTTGACTACAAATTTAGCTTCATAGAATGTATACCACCAAGCTAAAGATATAATCAAGAGAGACGCATCTGTCGATGCAGATATCGCAACAATGAGCGAACGGATAAAGAGATAGAGAGAAACAGAGACAAAAAGAGAAGTGATGTTTGTACCCAACAGACTTTTTTTTTATTTGACTGAGTGATGTGACAAGCAAGGTGCTCGCCTGATGGTAAGCGCTACGCCTGCCCATGAACATAAGCAACACGACACAGAACTTTGAATTTCAAAGCACTGCATGGCACTGAATTGCGCTCGCCACCCCGAGACATAACATGTTAAGTCTCATAAAGCACCGTAATTTCACTGGCTTCAATGTCCTTCAGACCGACACACAGCAGTGTTTACTCACTGTTGCTTGGTGGCAGAAATAGACGGCGCGGTGGTACCAACCCAGACAGCCTCCCGCATACGAGGAACGTACCACCTTGACTTTTTTGTGTGGTAAGAATACTTCATAATATGTATAAGTATTTTTCCAATACTGGCCCCGAGAGATAAGGGTATCTTATTAAATCCCGTTTTAAGCCAGTAACTAATGATATTCTAGGCGTTAAATTTGCTGTAACAGCGTATGATAATGAAGTGAGGTTCGTACATAATTTATTTCGAGGAGAAAGAGTGCTTCAAATATACCGACAAAAAGATCTTTGTAAAGTATAACTTGGTAAAAGGGATCTTCGAAGTAAGAAGAAACAAAACATTGTA
Organism: Amorpha juglandis; assembly: GCA_949126905.1. Lineage (NCBI taxonomy): Eukaryota > Metazoa > Arthropoda > Insecta > Lepidoptera > Sphingidae > Amorpha > Amorpha juglandis. Next base: position 12,710,944 of record OX421374.1, on the reverse strand, counting down.
ATTGAATTAAACATTAACGAAGGATTGAATTTTGTTTATTCTCAATGTTCTTGTTATCTTACTTTCGTACTATCTGCGTAGTTTCAACCAAAAATATTAATCAGTTCTTTTTCACTGAATACAAAAGTTTTAAATAAATCTCTTGTCACTTTAGGGATGTAATAAAAAAACTTTCTTAGGTGAATAGCGCGACAATACTTAATTGTACTTAGCTCCTGAACATAATGTCAATGTCATATTTTTTTTTGCAAAACCTATGATTTTAGAAGATTTTTCGCTTAAGCTTTAAAACGGTGTTTGAGTCATTAAAATTGGTGCAGATATATAGAAATTATAGTTTTCGGACAAAAAACACCTTTGAGAAATACTATAAAGAGATAATATTTATTTTTTATACTGCAAAAGAATATCATAAATGGAATAACAAAAGTTGTAGATCTAAAGTTATTCTGAATTATGTAAATAAGTGCTGTCCTGTAAGAGATTATTATTGGAACGAAGTTCCTTACGGCAGGCTTGGAGGGGATAGGCATTTCGCTGCGTGACCGAACTGAAAAAAATGTGATAGTAAAACCGTAAGAAAAATGCGTGGAAAAAATGCGTGGAAAAAATGCGTGGAAAAATGCGTGGAATAAAAGCGTTAAATGAGACGTGCGCAGGCGCGACAGTCAATGTGTAAATTTTAATGTCAGTCATTTCTATGTAATTTTATGTTGTCAAACAAAAATAAAGAGACATAATATTTAAAATGAAATTCATTCAGCCAGTTATAATTGAAGTATATAAAAATTCTCCTTCGATTTTTAAAAGATTACACTAGCTCGTTATTATTTATACCGCGGCAGTCAGCGAGCGCCACACGTCTTTTTTTTATTTCTATTTTTCTATTCTATTTCTATGTAATTTTATGTTGTCAAACAAAAATAAAGAGACATATTTTGTTATTTTAGTTGATAATTTGAATTTTTTGCAATTTGTGTCGATTGTACATTAGCCGAAGGAACTTACTAACTTATTTTGTTAATTACCCTCTATATTTTACGCATAACTCCGCCAAATGAAGACAGATTTATATGATGCTTTTTGTATTCTATAGGGCTTACTATGGTGGTAGTCGCATTTAAATTTGAAGGCGATGAATCTTAAAGGGATGAAAGACTAAAACTTTGACATTTATGCATCGATTATTATAATTATTCTTTCACCTAAAATCCTTTTACTATTTTACATGTGAATGAAAGTTTTGATGCTTGTGATTTTTTGCATTTGGATGTTTGTTAGTGATTCACGACTTAATAGCTGAACGCTTTTGAATGAAATTTGAATGCATACAGATAGGCCAAGATCTGCATTGGAACAAAGGATAGTTTTTAATTCAGGAAAAGGCCGTTCACGCCTAGCAGCAAGCAAAAGCTATTTAAAGATAAAGCAAAAATACTGACTTTATGAATTGGTAAAAACACCGTTCTAATAGAAAGCAGTCGGGTCCAACTGCGCCTGCCAACTTGTATGGCAAGTTTTTTTTTCAATCAATTCAGATGACCCACTTTATATTCAGATGGTTATTGAGTGTGGGAAACTTTTCCGGTGTGCGAGCCCGGATCGACTCCGGAGATAGGTACAATGTGTTGTCACAGAAGGTTTCAGTGAAAAGTATTGCTTTTTATTTTTCGCTGCCAAGATATTAGGCAAATTTTTGGGAATAAATTAAACACGAAAATAAATTATTCACACCTCGATGGTGAAAGGAACATAACAAATAATGTTGCCGGAAGAAGCGACCAGAAGCAGAGCTGTCCGAATGTTTTGTTTATAGAGCCAAAGTTGAAGGCGCAGACTATAATATATAGTCTGGGCCTTATATTAATTAAAATATATTTAAATAACCTCAAACTATAACTAAAAATCCTAAAATCAGAAAATTACGAATTAATTTAATTTAATAGTAAACTATACATAGGTAAAAAAGACAGCAATGTTCAATGTGCATAAAATTGTATAATCATATATAAAATAATTGTGTACAAAATTAGTAGCAGGTAGAATCAAAAGATATAATAATAAGAGTGATAGAAAAGTGTGGAATAAACTTTCTCAAGAAAATCCACGCAAATTTTATAAAAGCCTACCGCAAAGGCCAACACAAATTCCTACCCGAGATGAAATAGACACGTCATGGGGATTAATTATATCTGAGCCTGTACTATACAGCAACGGACTGCTGTGGATTACCAAAGTAGAAAAGGCTATAGAAAATAGAGCAGAACCTATATAGGCAGCGATCTGCTCGTTTCGTATTCGGCAAGTAAAAGTTTTGCAAAATAACATAAAATACCCACCTATTATTTATATATACTGCTAAAATCTGTAATAACTAACAACCTTCATGTATACTGCGATATAAATAATGTGCCCAGAAAAAGTGAGAAATATGGGTTAAAATGAATATAATACAATAGACCAGATATCGTATAAGTAACTATACTTCAAAACAAAACCTATCAAATACGACATAAAGAATTTGAAAACCTCAGTAAATGTGGACTCTTAATTAACATTACCAGACTTTACAAATATTTACTGAAGCCATATCTATTGTATTTGCCGCGATAGATGCCATAGTTTGAAGTACCCAAATACACAATCATTTTACATTCACATGTTAAGAAATCACACACTATGCCCGTCACTATGGGAATCGACGAGACATCTGCGAGGGTTTCGCACAGTTACGGGGTTCTGCAACTGTTACGGGGAACGGCTACAGTGGCAGCCATCGATTCGTCATCCACTAGTGCTAATCGGATAGGTTAACATTAAATTATTCACTCTTGTTTTTTCAATTCAAACGATTGTCGTGCATTTTTTAAACCTAAGTAGTATTGTAATAAGTTTAAATAAATAGTCAATTCAAAATCATTTTCGTATTGGGTGGATGTTTAGGAATGCAAAACTCGACTCAAATGAATGATTTTCACAAAACAGTTATGGTATCAGATATTCCATAAGTGTTTTATTTGCTGCTAATTAGTGTGTATTTTTGCAGGAAATGTTATTTATCGATGAAATGAAATTACACTAGCTGCTCGCAGCTGCGTTTATGTTAATTTGTTTTTTCCGGATTAAAAAGGAACTTGTTTCCTAAATCAGATCATGATGTTATTATGTGATAAATTCTATCCCAAGCTATTAAATAATAATAATATTAATAATTGTTGTTCGATTCAAGGCTAGTTTACCGTCTTAATTGAGGAAGAGAACCCATGTTCCAATATTCTACATGCATGATCTCAAGCTATTTGCATCAAAAAGACCAGATTTGGTTGATTTGCTGAACATAGCTAAAACTGTCAGCGACTCGATATGGAGTTTGGTACAGATAAATGTGCGGTCATTCAAGGCCGAGGTGAGGATATGGCCTCTGATGACATACATAATTCAGAGACTACGATTTCGATCCCTCTCCGAAATGGAAAACTATAAATATTTGGATATGTCCGAAGCGTTAGGTATGGGTGCAGCGTAAAATAATCAGAAAGGAACGTCTCTTTGGCCGTCTGACAAAAGTACTTAAGTACCAGTTTTTGTCATGTGGTAACAAAATTCGGACTCTTAACTGTTTGGTTATGCTTGTACTCATGTACTCCGGCATACTCAAATGGACTCAGACCGAGTCAGACGCCCTGAATCGGAAGGTCCAATCCCTATTGACGGCGCACCGTATGCACCATCCACGATCGTCAGTGATGAGATTATATATCCCGCGGAAATGTGGGGGTCGAGGCTTACTTAATGCTAACCTGCATAACCGCGATATATGTAATCTTAGGGATTATTTCCTTTACAGCGGATTGGACGTGTATAAAGATGTGGCCACAATGGATTAAGGATTTACTCCCGGGCAAATGAGATCTGTCGGGTTCCTGTGATACTGAGTACTGGCGGACGCAGGGAGGTATGAAGGAGCAGAGAGCTACATGGGCGATTTTATCGTGCTCTAAACGGTCCCGATATGGACCAACTTGCTTCTATATCTTGGCTACGTTTCGGTGATCTTTTTTGAGAAATCTGAGGGTTTTATCTTTGAAGTTATCATCATCATCATCATCAGCCACAAGACGTCCACTGCTGAACATAAGCCTCCCCCAAAGATTTTCAGACAAACCTGTTGGAAGCGGCCTGCATCCAGCGACTTCCTGCGATCTTTATCAGGTCATCTGTCCACCTTGTAGGTGGACGTCCAACGCTGCGCTTGCCAGTACGTGGCCTCCATTCCAGAACCTTTCTGTCCCATCAGTTATTGAAGTTATAGACGAAGTTATTGAGACGAACAACTAGAGAAACTAATCCTGAAGGACGGTACGGTCGACATCTGTCGGGCATGCCAGCGTCCCGGAGAGTCAATCAGGCATGATATTTCAAGTTAGCTCTCCGCTGAGCTATAGCTGCTTAAACTCATTATAGCGTGATTGTTTTATAAACATCAAACTCATCATCCAAACGTTCACAATATCAGTAGGAAGTAGAGTAGCCGGAAGTTTTTCTGGTGGGAGGATACTTGTATCCGACCGGATAGCGACCACTATACACTGGTGATAAAACCTGCCATAGTGGCCCAATTTGTGTGGGTAGCGTTCCAGGGTCAGCCAGTGTATATCCGGTTCTCCCCAGCGGGCTTGCCCCCTGATACTAACCCTTTTCCCATACCTTTTTCCTTCCCTTCCCTCTTGGCCCTTTGGCAGGCCAGCATGATCTTGCCAACCTACGATGGACACATTGTTTATCGTTGGTCGACACTATTCCTGGATTGCGCTACACTTACCATCAGGTGTAGCCTAGTCACTTTGCCGAGCCAGGATAAAAAAAAGAAAAAAAAAGTCGGAAGAGAATTACACTTGGGCCAATGAATTGACGTGTTCATTTATATTCAGTCTATAAATATCAACTGAAATTAACTATGCGTCGATGAAGTACCAATACCTCCTAACTGACAATTTAGTCCAAAATTACTTTTTTATTACAATCGACGTAAACACAAACCACATCCCTTAGTAACTAATAAAAAGGTAATGTATTGGAAACTATATACTATCAATAGTTGATCAAAATAAATTAAACCTTATTTTAAACAGTTTTTGTAAAATAAAACCTTATTTTAAACAGTCTGGTGTAAAATTAGATTCTCAACACTTAGGAGGTATTGGTACTTCATCGACGTATCTATTTATAACATAAAAGCATAATAAATTGTGCTGCAGATTATAAAACGATTGCTAGTTGAGCCATAATGTATTCAGATTTGTCTTCAGCATGAAACAGCCGGCTTGGCTACGACGGTAGTCATATAGAAAATCGATGTGAAGTGGCGGCTTCCTGTTATATTTGGAAATTTTCTCGAGCTAGAATAAAAACACGGGATAAGGTTGTGTAATGCTTCGGAACATTTACCATACGTAAGCTACAAAGCCCCTGTATAAAGTAAAAATACGTTATTACTACAGATCCCCAACGAAAGGTAATTTCATGTAACTTTTTATTAATACTTCCATTCACGATGAATATTAAAATTTACGAAGCTTGTGTTATAACTTTCAATAAAGTCAGTAAGTGTGGGCCGATGCGGTGCCTTTTTTGTGTGTATTTTAATATTCAATACTTTACATTATTCAACATGATTCAACGTATATTTACATTATTTACATAATGTTCACCCTATTTGAATAATATTTATCTTACTTTCTATTATTATTATGAATGTAAAAGTTTTATAGATTACTAAGGTTTACAACTCCCGTCTACACTACACCAGACTAAGAATATCGAGGAGTATATGTGATATTTTTATTTTATTTTATTAAATGACGCGACGAGCAAGGCGCTCGCCTGATGGTAAGCGCCACGCCTGCCCATAAACAGAAGCAACACCACACATAACTTTGAATTACAAAGCGCTGCATGGCACTGAACGGCGTCACCCCGAGACGTAATATGTTAAGTCTGATAATGTCCAGTACTTTCTCTGGCTGCAATGTCCTTCAAACCGAAACACAACAATGCTTACACACTGTTGCTTGGCGGCAAGAATAGACAAAGCGGTGGTACTAATCCAGACGGCCTCTCGCATATAAGGGATCTGCCACCTTTAAATAGATTTGATAGAGATGGTGCAGTTGAGTTGATGTGGGATTCACACTGCGACGTCAATTTCAAGGCATCCACTTGGTCGCCCTTGTTAAGAACCCTTATTACCTGTTTCTTATTACACTACTTTATCCTGAGAGACCAGCTAATGCACAGTTGTAACGGTCCTAAGTCCCCGCATCCAAAAATATAGAACTGCTGCATAAATTTGAACCTACAAGGTGGTAGGTACCTCGTATGCGAGAGGCCGTGCATCACACTGGACTCGTAACCCCAGGCTAGAAGAATTTAAATCTAGTCATTTAGTTAATAATTTCACTGGCTTCAATGTCCTCCAAACCGAAACATAACAGTGCTTATACACTGCTGTTTAGCGGTAGAAGTAGACAGAAGCGTGGTACCAACCCTAACGATCTCGCATACGAGGAACCTACCAGCAATTAATACTAAATACGTACTGGGAAATTTGTTTTAATTTGTAATAGTTTTGAAGAATTAATTTCGTTTATTTGATCTGCAACGTATGTGGTAGTAAAATGTATGAGATGACATTAATGCAATTGTTGAAAAATACACTTTTATAAATTATTTTACGTATTAATCTCTTAATATATCAATCTGCTTTCGTTTCTGCAGAGTTCGAGTACTTAAATCCCGCATCTGCTTCTGTTATCAATAAAAGACGCCCTTACAACACTGGTGTAATGTAATAGTCACTTAAAGAGAGAATGAGAGTAATGAAGCAGATATTTACCTCTCACTCTGACAGTACATTTGAAATTTTAATTCTGCCTACAACGTAGATCTTACAATAATATTATTAATTGTCAGCGTAAGTTGTCTGTCCGGAATTCAAATTACATGGATAAGGAAATATTATTTTTGTAGAGTCCGTACCTAAGAGATAGCAATGAATTAGCAGCAATTAATTGTAAATTATCGCTTGCTTTAACGGTGAAGGAAACATCGTGAGGAAACCTGCATACCTGAGAACTCGATAAGATTTTTCGAAGGTATGTGAAGTCCGCCAACCCGCATTAGGCCAGCGTGGTGGACTACTGCCTCTCATTCAGTAGAGGAGGCCCGTTCCCAGCAGTGGGACATGTATAATACAGGGATAGAAAAAAATATATGTTACCATTTTTGGAACGAAGTTCCTTACGGCAGGCTTGGAGGGGATAGGGATTTCGCTGCGTGACCGAACTGAAAAAAATGTGATAGTAAAACCGTAAGAAAAATGCGTGGAAAAAATGCGTGGAATAAAAGCGTTAAATGAGACGTGCGCAGGCGCGACAGTCAATGTGTCAATTTTAATGTCAGTCATTTCTATGTAATTTTATGTTGTCAAACAAAAATAAAGAGACATATTTAAAATGAAATTCATTCAGCCAGTTATAATTGAAGTATATAAAAATACTCCTTCGATTTTTAAAAGATTACGCTAGCTCGTTATTATTTATAATTACATAAGTTGATAAAAAATGCTATACAATAGCTTTACCGCGGCAGTCTCCGAGCGCCACACGTCTTTTTTCTATTTCTATTTTTCTATTCTATTTCTATGTAATTTTATGTTGTCAAACAAAAATAAAGAGACATATTTTGTTATTTTAGTTGATAATTTGAATTTTTTGCAATTTGTGTCGATTGTACATTAGCCGAAGGAACTTCGTTCCTACCTGGTGTCCCACGACACACACCAATTTTTTGCAATTTGTGTCGATTCTACATTAGCCGAAGGAACTTCGTTCCTACCTGGTGTCCCACGACACACACCATTTTTTGGAACGAAGTTCCTTACGGCAGGCTTGGAGGGGATAGGGATTTCGCTGCGTGACCGAACTGAAAAATATGTGATAGTAAAACCGTAAGAAAAATGCGTGGAAAAAATGCGTGGAATAAAACCGTTAAATGAGACGTGCGCAGGCGCGACAGTCGCATAACCAGTTTGATATCTAGCACACAAAGTAAGTCGAAATTCCGTTAATAAAACAGATGGGTGTGAAACTTATGACATTTGGAAATGTAGACGCGGTTTGAAATTTGAATTTGAATTATTGATTATAGAACACGGCCGTCCACCGTTTAGTAGCCAGTCTAAGTCTAAATTAATAAGTTTTTATTTCTATTTTTCTATTCTATTTCTATGTAATTTTATGTTGTCAAACAAAAATAAAGAGACATATTTTGTTATTTTAGTTGATAATTTGAATTTTTTGCAATTTGTGTCGATTCTACATTAGCCGAAGGAACTTCGTTCCTACCTGGTGTCCCACGTCACACACCAATTTTTTTAAACATTATGGTACTAGCACGAGTTGAGTTGCGGACGATTTAGCTTACTTATGTAGGCTCACGACGCGGCGCGTCTACAAAAGTACCCAAGTTTTAAAAAGCGGTAGAGCCACGATGTAAATAGTTTTGTCTACAGCATGAATGAGCCTGCTCCACTGGGTTATTACCACTGTCTTACAGAAGACTGACGTAAAGTAGCAGCTGTAGCTGCGTTTCGTATGGTGAGTTAGATATCCGGAATCCGAAATCCTTAATTAGTTCACGTACAGAGGATACTACTTAAAATAAGATGACCCACTTGTTAGTTTGCTGACCTCAGCCATAAAGAAAATGACCAGTCATTGCAAATAAATGATGTGCGACGTCGTGTACGAGTAGGCTCCGTCATCATTATCGTTAATATTTGAAATGTTATTACAGTAGGAAAAGGTGGTCGACAATGGACAGATCAATCATCTGTTCTTCATTATAATAAATATACTGCTGGTGGTAGGATATTCATATCCGCCCGGATAGCGACCACCGTACACATGGTGTTAAAACCTGCCATAGTGATCCACACGCCTTGTGTGGATCGCGTTTCAGGATCAGCTAGTGTATATTCGGTTCTCCCGAGGGACTTGCGACATGACTTGATGGTTCATTGGGGCGGGTATAGGGGTACATCCTCGTATTATTGTGCCTGCATCGGTCATCCGCCTGTCTTGTCGCAGGTCGCTTGATTTGCTACTTACCTCTCCGAAGAGGGAAGAAGCATTTATACAGGCCGGCATGATTCTAGTGACCACCGATAAACTCATTCTTTGTTGGTGGTCGCTGGTTTTTTGGATTGCACTACGCTTACCATCAGGTTTAGTGCAGTCACTTTGCCGTGTTCGAATAAAAAAAATATATATCTAGTCACATACGCAAAAAAACAACCTTAATATTATATTAACGGTAAGAAAAACAAGATTCTTCGTAAAGTTAGCCGAATAATTAGTACATCAATTAGAACTAAAATAGCCTGTTACAATAAAGCATTAGTTTATTTCGCCCAGAATAGGGATGTCACTCTATAGAAAGTGTAGCGATGTGTACATTGTCCCGTCTGACCGGTTTCCTGCGTCCCACTCACTTTCTAGATAGCATCGTGTTGTTTATGTTACTTGAACAAAGCCCAGAAATCTGTTCATTTTACTAAGGTTTGTCCGCTTATTAAATGAGACAATACAATCTTAGTTGATGGTAACTACTTTTAAAACCTATTCAAAATCATAGTTTTAAAATCAGTGGTGGTATAAAAAAGATAAAGCTTTTAAACTAACGATAATTTTATGTAAACAATGTTCATTTCACAACCCAAAAAGCAACTGAAAAAGATAAAAATTAAACTAATTAATTTTGGGTCTGTGCTATCAATCATTGACCAATAAACGATAGCATCGACTGAAAATGACTGTTGGGTATGTTATTATTTATTTACGTATAAGTTTGCCTTTGTATACTTAAAACGGTAAATAAAGGTGTACGCACCGATCTCCGATTTCATTATTTTTCTTCATTATGTAACGAAGACTGAACTCAACGCCACTGCATTCACGAAATTTTAAACCAAACATTTTAAATTGTGACAAAATTATATTTTCATCAAAATCAATTGCTACAGTTTACTGAATACTTTATGATATTTTATTTAAACTTATTAGGTCTGTAACTTTCGTTTGTTCAAGACGGTGGACGTCTACACATTACAAACACAAGCTTTGAATCGAGGATCCAAAGTATAGCTTGCTCACCAACCTTCCTGGAAAAGGAGATCTATGTTCATTGTTTGTATAATGAAAATCCGCTATTGGCTGTAACATATATCAGTATATTTTATAATATTAGGATGTTAATTTTGAGGGCTGTAGATTTTAATAGTAATTAATAAATACAAAAACATTTCTCTTAATCATTTTAACAATTTCACAAGATTGAACAAGACATTTCGGGGTTTATGAATCCGATGAACAGGGGTAAAAATATTATTATAACAACGATACTAACTTCCAACAAAAGGTATTCAAGAATTTCGAAGGTAATCCCTCCAATAATTGCCCATCCTCAACAATTGGGTCATTGGACAATAACACAGGACACATAAAAAAATAAAACATCGAAAGTTTCAGATAGATGATTATTCGATATTATTGAGTGGATATTGTCAAAATCAATTCAAATTATTCTACAGCATCACAACTCTACATTTTGTACAATTTGACGCAACTGTGTTAGTACTTTGATACCGTTGTAAATGCAAATGGAGTAAGACTCGGTCGATAAATTAGAATAATGCTGTGAAGTGGTAATATATTCGCGTCCTTGATACAGAAGTTACGCGTCCCAGCAGAACTCCATAATGTAGATAATATGCTAAGAGATAAAACTAGCAGTTACTTTCCATTATTCCTAAATGGTACAGCCACGCTGTTAGCAATTTTATCTACAGCATGAATGGACTTTTTTGATAAGATGGTCACCATTGTCTTACCGAACACTAACATGATGTAGCAGCCTGCTGTTACGTTTCGAACGTAGAGTGACGTATCCGGAGGCCCAAATCCTCCCCTTGCAAAATCCCTAATATTAATGAAATGCCTATTTTATGGTTGTAACTAAAAATAACGTTGTTTAGCGTAGCTATACGAATCCTGTAGACATATGTACCTACATATTGTGTCTTATTCATGTTATGTTTCTAATATATTAAGCTGCTGTCTAAATATATGAGTCAGTTACACTATAGATCGTGTTTTATTAACACTTCCCGGCGTCCCACCTCACAGTTGGGTTCAAAGAAATTTCTGAGAAATCTGCTAACTCCAACCCTTATTAAAAATAATATATTATGTATAGGCTCATTACGAAACTCTGTTGAAACTAAATTTGAGTTTTGAAGCGTTCAACTTTATTATAAAGTTTTAATTACTGCTATTTAGTAGTATTAGACTTCAATTTACTAATGAACCTAGGTATAATCTACATAACCCAACCAAAATAACATTAGCCATCGAATAAAATAAGTGACGTAGCTTATCGTAAGATGCGTGTATGACGGATGTTACAAATGTAACATATTGAACTTTGTAGAAATGAGAACACAATATGAAGAACGAAGGCAAACGTAAGTTGAAGAATGAAGTAAAAACCACTAAGAACGCTGCCGCCGCACCATACTTCGGTCGCGGGAAACAACTAAATAATGAATAATACAAGACGTATAGAATTGAATATTGTGTCTCCAAAATGCCATGTTATAAACACAGGCTGCTACGAGATTGTAGGTCCCTCGTATGCGAGAGGCCGTCTGGGTTGGTACCACCGCTTTGTCTAGTTCTGCTGCCAAGCAACAGTGTTTAAGCACTGTTGTGTTTCAGTTTGTAGGATATTGAAGCCAGTGAAATTACTGGGCATTATTAGACTTAGCATCTTATGCCTCGGGGTGACGAGCGTAGTTCAGTGCCATGCCCCGAGACTTGGCATTTTTATATTTGGCACGTAGGAAGATCTTAAGGCGTTCTTTACGTTAAGTGAGACATCAGGAGGCACAAATCCCCTCCCCTCCCCAATCCTTTAGCCTTAACTTTGTGGGCAGAAACGCGTCCACGATTTTTCTGGTATTGTAGGCGTTCATGGGCGATGGAGATTATTTACAATCAGGTGACACACTTGCTCGTTTGCAGGCCTATTCCATTAAATAACACAAATCACACACAGTCACAGAAAACCGACGTAAAGTAGCGGCTTGCTGTTGCGTTTCGAACGCTGAGTGAGATATCCGGAAGCCCAAATCCCCTCCCCTTCCCAATCCCTAATTATCCCTTTCCTTTAAGGTCGGCAACGCGCCCGTGATTCTTCTGGTGTGGGCGTACATGGATGGTGGAGATCACTTACCATCAGGTGATCCACTTGCTCGTTTGCCGGCCTATGCTATAAAAAAAAAGAAAAAAAAACACAAATTGAGATCATTTGACCTGGTAATTGAACCCACGACCTTAGAGTTCTTACCTTTACGGAAAACACCTTTTCAGACGGCATTCCGCATGTAATACAAGAGACTTACCATCTAGTATTTGATTTGATTTGGTTTATCTTTTTTCTTGTTTAATTTAAGGTCGTTTCGTTTCTCTAAGCCAGGGTCTAGATGAAAATCAGCGCCGAGCAATTTTATTGTTTGGCATCACGCTGATCTAGATCCTCTTGGCACTGCTGTGGTGGGACATTTACCCACTTGTTTTTGTTTGACTTTTGTTTTTTTTTTATTTCTTACCTTCTGTTTTGAAACTTATTTTGTTAAACTTTTACCACCCAATGGTTGCCAATAAATGTTTTTCTTTCTTTCTTTTCTTTCTAGTAAACATTAGATTTTCTCTGTACAAATAGAAGACACACATTTAAGGAACTCACTCAAACATTACCTTACCTAAATTTATTTTGATCCAAGCAATAACTCAGCAGATCAATAATGATTCTTCTTAAATCCTATAAACGTCGTACTTACAGTAGGGTTACCCGATAGATGCTTATCATTTTCGGGACATTTCTGGGGTTACAAGAGGTTGATGTGATTTGAACTCGCTTACCGAGGGTTCCCCGTATATAAATAAATAAATACACCCAACAGTCACGCACATAGTCCTGAACCCACAGTAAGATACGAGTCTTGTGTCGTGGGTATCAGGAAATACGAGAGACTTTCGATGTCACAACACCCAAACCCCGAAACAAATATTTATGGACAACACAAACATTTGTCTCGGTGCGGGGATCGAACCTCGGTCTCTCGCTTCACAGCCGGCTACTCGCCCGCTGCGCCATGTTTAATTTTTGTGTTTTTTAGTTAAGACATATTATAAAAAAAAACAGACATGTAGGTACATGTCTGATTTTATTGTTCAAAAGACAAAGCTCTTTAAAGGTAGGACAAACAAAGATACTGATGGATGGACGGCGTTAGCTTAGTAAATGTTTTCCTTTAAAACACTTTCTGTACGTAACCCTAAAAACCGGTCACCAGCAAATCACCAAGGGTTCCGTAACCCCCGTTCACCCCCGTTATTTTTTGCTTATTATTTCTTAGTATATTCGCCACAATAACATATATTCTGGGAATTTCAGCCAGCTCTTATGAGGGTTCAAGGAATAAAGTTTTTTAAAGGTAGGATAAACAGACACACAATCAGGATAGACTTACAGCATGGCCTGGATTTTTTCTCTCTCTCTCTCTGCGTGCATACGTGAGTGTGTGTTTATTATGCCACAGATAGACATATACGCTTACAGACAAACAACATTCTAAGTTTTGTTCGGATATAAAAATGGCTATACGGGTCTGTGGAATATCATTTATTTCCTGTCCATCTGGCAACCCTAAGTTACAGTGCAAATATCCGTAAGCGTATCGCTTGGATCTATTGAGTGTTTATGCGACCCCAATGCTATGGATATAGTAGTTATTCGATATCTGTTTATACCTAGCGATCAGTGAATTTAGATTTTGATAACGCTCGTGCTCATAATCCAGTAGCTAGTATCGTGTTTTGTCGTAATAGAGATTGTATGACACATTGTAGGTAATTCAAACACCTGATGGTAAGGGTATTTCAGTACAAAAAACCAGCGAACAACGACAAACAATGAGTTTATCGGTGGTTATAGACTGATGCCGGCCTGTATAAATGCTTCTTCACACTCTGAAGAGGGAAGAAGCAAATCAAGCGGTCTGCGGTAGGACAGGTGGATATGCTGGCAGGCAGATAAGGTTCTCAGGAAGAAATCTCCATCGATATAGTCGAAACGATTGCAGGTAATCCCGAAAGGCAGTAGGCATAGATGTAACCAATACACCCACATGTCACTGAGTTTATTTTCGGCCCATTGTGGTAGGGGGCGATCGCCATATTAGTCACAATTCCAAATTCCGGGCGGATACTTAGCATTGTGTGATATTAAAACGCAGTATCACTTTTACCCGACCCGGGGATCAAATCCAAGACCTCAGCACAACATTAGCAATGCTTACGCATTACAAGTGCGTCACCGAGGCGGTCATGTTACTTTATTTGCTTTGCTATAAAGAATATTCTATCTACCTGACTATACCTCTGAGGCTTTATGCACTATCCGAACTCTGCCTACTTGGTTATCAAATTAATTAGTCTAAGCGAGGCTTCATAGCAAGATGTTGACACAAATAGACTGAACCCTGAAATATTATGCTACAAAGTGCGAGATGAGAAAATAGAAAATTCGTAATACTATTTTCGTGATAAAAGGCTATTCGGAAAATAAATTTCTATTGAGAATAAAAATTATCCGTATTAGATTTTTCTTTTTATATTATGTAGTGAACGCAAAGTAAATAATTTACTATAGTATAATAATAGCGTGGTAATAATGTATTGGATAACTGTTTATATTAATATTAATAAAAAAATATTGATTTTGAATAACCTATCTTATGTATTGATTAGTGGCGTGTCTAGGTTGTTGGTTTTGAACTAGGTTAAGCCCAAGTTTTTTTTATATATTAGTGATCGTTTTTTTTGCTCTTAATACTCATTAGGGTAAATTGGGGGTATTGCTGGTGGTAGGATATTTATATCCGCCCGGATAGCGACCACTGTATACATGATATTAAAACCTGCCATAGTGATCCACACACCTTGTATGGATCGCGTTCCAGGATCAGCCAGTGTATATCCGGTTCTCCCGAGGGGCTTGCGACGTGACTTGGTGGTTGATTGGGGCGGTCATAGGGATACATTTTTGTATCTTCGGAGAGGGAAGAAGCATTTATACAGGCCGGCATGACTCTGGTGACCACCGATAAACTCACTGTTTTTCGGTGGTCGCTAGTCTTTTGAACTGCACTACGCTTACCATCAGGTGTAGTGCAGTCACTTTGCCGTGCTCGGATAAAAAAAAAAATGGGTGCGTGTACTTATGTACGCGCGTGAGAAGTTATACTTCTTTGGCATCATTAAAAAATAGTTTTTAATTGCATGCAAATAATTGATTACAATAATAATAAGTATTTAACATTAATAATTTAATAATATTTAGTGTTAATTATATTAAATAAAAGTATTTTAATTTATATCAATAAATAATACATACGGATAGTTAACCTCAATTATATTGGAGCACTTGAAAAAGTATATAAGCACAATTTTTTTCACTAATATTCACAAATAGTAAGTAATATCAATCAAAATATTCAATTTAAATCACTACTGAATATAATTTATTAGCACATATATAAATTATAAAGGACATTGTCAAAAATGGCCTATGAATCAACACGCATGAAACATTTACTATAATAATAATTATTATTTATAATGTACATTATAATTATTATTATAGTAAATGTTTCATGCGTGTTGATTCATAGTTTCAATAGAACGGACACTTATTAATTTCGAAAACAATTTAAAAAGTATTCACTTCCGTCATAGTCCTCGGTATTATAATTTTTGGTTCAAATTCGGGTTTTTAATAGGCAAAGGTATTGTAGCTCATACAGCCAAGTCTTTGTAACAACACTCTTAAGCTTCGCATTGTTATGCATTTCGCCAAAGACAAGTGTAATTTATTCTCAAGTCTTCACAACAACGATGAAATATCGTAACATTAATAATTTAATAATATTTAGTGTTAATTATATTAAATAAAAGTATTTTAATTTATATCAACATATCCACTCGACATGATAGAAGTACATTCTACTCTCTTCGCGTTTATGCGAGCCTGGTACTTTTTACGGCAACATGTTCCGAATAAGAAAAAACCTAAAGAGTTTTTCTTTGTCCAAATCGTCATTTGTTTATTAATTACGGCTACTTTCACTCTCATCATTTTTTTTTAACGCGCCTAACTTCATACTGTTAATTTTTTGTGTCACAGGTGCGCGCGCATCTTAAAATTTCACTCTCATCATTTTTTCATAACGCGCCTAAAGAAGTATAACTTCAACAATCTTGACGAATCATAACTTCCATTTTTCATGTTTCACATTCATCATGTTACAAGCGGTTGCTTAACTCGCTAATCGTTTTCCGATCGTTGAGTGCAACTGGTAAAGAGCGCCTCAAAAAAAATGTATTAATAAATAAATATTTTTCAATCTATTAAAACTAAATAAATATTTTTTAATCTATTAACTTTCATGATTTTAAATAATTTTTTAAATCACCAACAATGCTCCAACTGCAAATGTAAGTTTGTGATCGTAAATAACTACAAATGAACTAATAGTAGATTGTTTTCTTTACTTATGCTGTGACACCTTACTTCCTGCAAAATTTCAAGTTCCTTAAAGGTTTTGAAGGGTTGATTTGTGATATAAAGAGTTATAATATCTTTTGATTTTGTTGCCTTAGAAGCTTCATTTATTTTAGAGGACCGTGACTTCAGTATTTCATATTCATTTCAACTGGATACCGTTACCTATTTCCGAGAAAAAGGCTTAAAAGACTGTAAAACGAACCGCAAACAAAGTTATATAGTTAAATTTCCGTTTTTCCTTTTGAGGTAAGGATTCCTAAAGTTGCGTCCACACTGCCGTGACATTTCAACGCATTGATACATACTTGTTACGCTAATGTAGACGAGGGTTATAAGATGCACTGTATCATATTGCCGTAATTTAAAACAAACAATGACAGATTATTATATGACATCTCACGGCGAAATGTTACGGTGTTTGAGAGGGGATTGCTCCCTGACATAACATACATTTCACACTTGAAAATATCACAAGTGAAGACGGATTTTTAAAAGTAAAACATTTATTTAGTAAATATTTTTATTTAGGTATGTAAATTAAGTAAAACATTAAGAAAAAATATATCTATAAATAAACCAACATTGGTGCAGAATACGGAAATATTCTTGCTAACACATTTGTGAGTTTACAACATTAAACTACCTATTTAGCTACTATACTCGGTGACACTGCTTAACAACTATTATCACGAAATACACCCATGGAAAAATTCAGAGGAACGAAAATATCATTAGATACAATAGATAATGTTTTCAATACTCATTAGCCGAATTTACTACTGTATCTTCTTTGTAAGCCTTTCCAATTACTGAAGGTTGGCTGTCGGCTTGAAATATTTGGTTTTATTTCTGGCGAGGCGGAAAGGCTCTGCAGCGCTCACGATGCATACCACTCTCTAATGTTGCGCAACTAAGATTACTGTCTATGCCCATACTACTGTATGTTACGTAAAGGATATTTACCTTTTTAAAACTTCTCATTAATCTTTATAGAGTTTCGTGCCTTTTCGGAAAAATTCGGAAGCCTTATAGAATCGCTTTGTTGTCCTTGTGTCTGTTTGTCTGTCAAGACTATCTCAGGAGTGATTAAGTAAGAATATATGTATAAAGTTGAAATTAATATCAGATACTATAAGTCCTTAGAGATGTTATAAAATTAAGGTTCTAATTTTATGCAATCAAAATATATAGCGGTACATGTCAGATATCTTGGTACCCGTTAACTCATTCATCGAACCTATAGACTTTTTCCTGTATAAAATACAGTTTATACAGACTTGAAATTTGGCACTTAGGATCGGACACGTATTTTTACTGTTTCTCTAAATTGGTCCAAGAGTGTAGTTTCAGAGATTTATAGTAACTGTTCCCATAAAGTTGCATACAAACAATGCAAGCCTTGTGCGAGAATTAGAAATGTTTAATGTACATTGAGTTGTTGGTGTTGTTTTAACAAATACTCTACTAGCTGTAGAAGTAAGGGAGCACTGAAGGGGCATAAAGGGAACTCATTTTTGCATTGATTTGATCCTGCAAACTGTCTGCCTTGGTTGTATGCTTTATTGAAAACATCATGTGCTATCTTGTCCTCCGCCTTTGGTTGTAGTCTGTAAAAAAAGTATACCATCGTTATCGTCATTATTAGCCTGCATACCTTATTATGATGATTAATGCGTGAAAAAATAAGGATAGACGTTCTTAGGACACCTGTTTTAATTCATATACTAGTCCTATTTTGAGTCAGCAATGTAGGCGGTGGAGTCTGCTACGAGTCTATAGAACCAATTGTTGTCATGGATAAATACCCTGTCAGACAAAGATTCACAATAGTTATCGTGAACAATTGTACCTCAAACCACATGTATGATATTGATCATTATCTCGGGAATAAAAATAAAATAATCGGGTTGGGAGTAAAATAAAAACTGTTCAACAAAATAAAGACTCATCAATTTTCTAAAGAATAAATAAATGTAACGGCAAATCTAATCAATATGAGTCTGTGTTATTACTATTTTTATATTAATTGAAAGCACCGACTCAAAATTGCTTAGATATGGATTTTTTCTATTATTTTTTTGGGTTTATTTTATTTTAATAAAAAAGTTCAGAATATGTGTTATGTATTACCATGATGTTGACTATATGTGTATATGTATATGTGTATATGTGTTGTATACTACACTATGTTTTCTCCTGTGATTTCTAATGATATTTTTTTTATGTGAAAAAACAAAACATGGTATAAAAGAGTTCTAGAGTATTAATTAGTAAGGCGGTAAGTGTTTTATGTTGTTGCTCACAAATTATAACGGTGAACGAAACAAATGAATGGATTTAATGTACTTTCATGTAAATTACAAGGTACGTATAACAAAATCCTGAATACAATCGCGTCCATTGGAATAAAATTATAACAATTTTATGGAGGTTGTTCATAACGCTATGAAAAGGTCATGCAGGTGATTCAGCGCTTTTCGGAACACGAAAGTGGTTTTTATAGAGGTGTTATAAAAAAAGTAAGTATATAGGTCGTTAAGAATTTCTGGATTGAAAGTAAGTCGTGATAAGAAAATGTTCACTTTGTCTATTTCTGCGGCCAAAGCAGTGTGTAAGCACTGTTGTGTTACAGTTTGAAGGACATTGAAGCCAATCAAATTACTGACCACTGTGAAACTTAGCAACTTATGTCTCCGGGTATCGAACACCGTCCAATGTCACACAGTGCTTTGTAATTCAAAGTTCTATGTGGTGTAGTATTGATCAGGCTTAGCACTTATCATGAGGCAAGCGACCATTCATGAGCATTTAAAAAACAGGCTAAGCGTGAGTCGGAAATCTCCAATACATTTTTATAGTAACACCATCAATAATCCCATGAATATTTCACCCAGCTACGAAATTCGGTTCGTAAGATTAGTAATTCCAAATTAAAACTGACAAACAGCATAGGCTTATACTCCGTTCCCTATACTCTATTTACAAATAGATTTGCTTACTATCAATAGTGTTTTGACGGATCTTCCATAAAAAATCTATGAATGTTTAATGCCAGTGAGCAAATCTGTCGATAAACAGGATGAATACGGGCTGCCCGATACCGGAATGGTTGGCTGTCACTTGGGGAGGCTTATGTCCAACAGGAAAGCAATAGGCTGAGACGATAAGTAATAAGATATTGTTGGTGTGCAATATTATATCAAGCTTCAAAAGATAGAGTTTTTTAAACGTAAGACAGAGACAGGCGATGTAGGTTTGAGCACGGAACCTTAAAAATTTCAATCCACTTTAGTTTACGATCATACCAAAAATTTCATTTTATTATGTAAAGTGGCTATATATTTACTATGCCTTACGTAAGCATGTAGATGAAGCCCCGCGTCACCTCATTGTTTGGCGAGCGCGCCCCAAGCTCACAATAGAAGTAGCGAGCGCATTGTATCGGGTCGTAGAATAATATTCTCTTCCATCTTACACTTGGTTTCTGTAACAAAATGTTTTTAAAAGTTATTAAAATTTAAAGAAACATTTTTTTTACTAGCCCTGTATTAATGTCCCACTGCTGGGCACGGGCCTCCTCTACTGAATGAGAGGGGTTAGGCCTTAGTCCACCATGCTGGCCTAATGCGGATTGGCAGACTTCACTTACCTTCGAAAAATCTTATCCTTATCTTATCTTAGGTTTCCTCACGATGTTTCCTTCACCGTTAAAGCAAGCGATAATTAACAATTAATATTATATACACGTAACTTCGAAAAGTCAGAGGTGTATGCTCTTGGGGCTGGTTTCGAACTTGCGACTTTCGTCTCGACTACGGACTACCACTTGCCGCTTAGCTATCGCTGCTTATAATAAATTTATAATTAAAGAAACAATACAAACAGAAAATTATATTCATAAAGCTCGTGTTGGTATCATCAAATTACATAATAGCCATATAATTATACACAAACAATATTAATTTGTGTTTTTGACTACTTGAGATGAAAATTACCCTGACTAAAACATGCCTAAAGCTCCATTCACACGAAGAGATTTGCGCGGCATTTTAATTTTTTAGGCTGTATCTGAGTATAGCTTGGTTCTACCACTCTTTTTTATCTACAGCACGAATGGGCCAGATTGACCGGGCTCAAATGGCGAGTGGATCGAGATCACTTAATGTCAGGTTACACAACTACTCGTTTTTCTGCGTCTGCTATAAAGAAAAGAGAGAATACAACAGAAAACTTTTCGTCATGGAATTTGACCATGAGAATAATATGATTCACCCTTGTGAAAGAGAAAACGAGTTTTCTATTATTTTTTTTTGTGCTGCTCTTGCTGTAAGCCTGACGAGAGTCGGCTGTATACAGCTTCACCGGACTTTCAGGTGAGCGCTTTAGGCGCTCTCAACCCTTGACTAGGTGACCACCGCTGAGGGCACCCCCTTTGGGGTACGGACCTGGGCTCAGGACGGTCACCGGAAGAGGGCAGAGACATCTGCGATTAATGGTTTAGGGGAGTATTAAATCTACTAATGATTATTATCATTATTATCATCGGCTCGCGGGCCGGTACTAGGGTCGGGGGCGTTTCGGGGTACGCGGCGCGGTCCTCGGCGGCGAGGACGGTAGGTCGGTTTTGTGAAGTGTTTTTTCATGAATTCCTCTCTCCTTCGGATGGCCAGAGTGGTCGCATCGTCAGGGTCAGTGAGGACGCTACGCGGACGTCTCCACTTTGCACGGTCAAAGGGAGTATATATTGAGGCTCGACGGACGAGCGGATGAGTTTTCTATTATATACTCCCCTTCTATGTCGTACATGAGAAACTCTCTGCGTGTAAATGGAGGGCAACGCTTATTATTATTACAAGGCGGTAGGGACCTCGTATGCCAGAGGCCGTCTGGGTTGGTACCACCGCTTTGTCTAATTTCGCTGCCAAGCAACAGTATGTAGACTGTTGTATTTCGGTTTGAAGGACATTGAAGCCAGTGAAATTACTAAGCATTATGAGAATTAACATGTTATGGCTAGGGGTGACAATTTCATTGGATTTAATACCTTCCAACCGAAACACAACAGTCTAACATACTGCAAGATATGACGTGGTGGTACCTACACATACAGCTTCTTGCATACAAGGGACCACAACCTATAAGAGGTTTATATAAATAAGTATATAAGTTCGGACTTATAGTCTTTTGGGGACAAAATAGTGTATTATAGATATCTAAATCTATAAAATAATACGCCTATCTGCTGGGTAAAGCAAAAAATACAAAATTTTGATGTACATAAAAACCTACCTTAATTTATAATTTATTTTTAACTTAAAAGTTGCTGTAAGTTATAAATAATAAGCGCAATTTCGGCTAAGTTATATTAAATTTCTTCCGAAACTAACACACAACTTAGCGGCAAAACTAAATATTTTTCAGAGGTCTTTTTCGTACTGACTGTATTAAAATTTACTTTTCTTTGTTATAATCTTGTTGTTTAAGTTAATATTAAAAAATACAACTTGTACGAGACGAATACGCGATTTCCATTTTTGTATCGATTTGTCTTCATTATACGAAATTTTGATAAAGGTCGTAGGAAGTCGCTGGATGCAGGCCGCTTCCAACAGGTCGGTCTGGAAATCTTTGGGGGAGGCCTATGTTCAGCAGTGGACGTCTTGTGGCTGATGATGATGATGATGATACCGAATTTGCAGCAAAGCACAGCGGAGTGATGCGGACTGCCGAGATAAAAATCGACAATTCAAAACCAACCCCAAGAGCATGCGCCACTGAGTTTTTAAGCCCGTATTAATTACACAGGCCCACAAATTTCAATTTTTGGAACGTTGTTTTTAGATGAGTGTTAAATATCGTTAATTTTAAGTGTTCTGAACACGGAAACACCACTGATTTTTTTCTATCACATCAGGTTTTTTTTTAAAACGGTTACAACTTTTATCATAAAATTTCACGAAAAAATCGATTATTATGTTAAAAAAATACGTATATTTTGACGTTTATAAAGGAAATCTTAATTACAATCATTTAGGATTATTTAGAGTGACTTCTTTTACGTTTTCCTATAAAATTACGCCTGGGTGTGACTTTTTTGTGAATATTATCACTTATGTAAATTGCTGTGGCTGATTAGAAAACGGTTGAAAATTTCCATTGACTCTTGACGCTGTATATTTGGTTCTGGCGATGTTGAACTAAGATCAGAAGTTTAATTTGGAAGTACAGGGTATCATCCCTAGTATAGGGTAGTGCAGGAGCGTGTTGCACCGTACGATGACGGGGTGCCGACTGACCCGTCTTCACCAGCTGCGCAGTTACCCATTTAATTTTTACTCTGTTACACTTATTGGTTTTTTTTTTTTAATAAAGTATCTTAAAATTTGAAATGAATTAATTTGGAAGTGGTATTAGAATTTCTGGACCGTGTGGGATTGGACGAGTAACAGAGGCAACATTTGCATAGGCTATTTTATTTTTATTCTTCGCACTAATACCTTTCACATTCGTACACCATAAATAGCAATCATTGATATGGTTAGTTGGCTCTCTCCATGTAATAGGCATACGAATAGGTAAATTTATTTACAATTTGTCCATTGCCTTAATTGCTCGACACAAATCGAACACACTAACTCCGGAGTTCACAATTTCAGTTGTATTTTGAAGCCAAAATAAGTATTATATGCATTTTGCACAAAATCATTAATATTTTGTTTTTTCTACGGTGTTATAAAATTGCCACAAACGTAATAAAAGGTATTTACATTATTTTTACACAGCATTCGAGCCATTTTGTTATAAAAATGTTGTTCAACCACAAATCATTGATAAGATTCAATAAAATCAAAAGTAAAATTCTAACACTCTTTTTTTTATTATATACTCTAATTTTCGTACAAATTTTGTAAACAACGTTACTGTAACAACTTATTTTCAAGTAGCGTCTTGTCACTGGGTGTGTCGCCGTTACAACTAATAAGTTTTCTCACGTGAAGTTGCACATTTTCAAAAATGAGCGCCAAAACTTAATAATTCAATTCACTTTTACTAAAAACATAAAAGATTCTGAAAAATTATTTATTTTTTAAATTTGATGTGATATGATAAAATGAGGTTCCATCTTGCCATCAGTACTACAAAACTGTTATATCAATAATATTTGAAACAACGAAAATCATGTCGGCCAGTGTTATTAATAATCACTTGGCTATTTGCTGAAAGACAACATCGTGATGAAAGACTTTAGTCATGGGAATTTTGAAGGTGTGTGCCAACCGACCTTAGACCAGCGGGCCTAACACGCGTACATCCTACAACTTCAAAAATATTAACGCCCCGATTGCACTCTTCACAGCCTACGTGCGAAGTAGGTTGGAATATAACAGTGTGATCTGGGATCCACATGAATAAAAATATGCACTTATAGTAGAAAAAATTCAACGTAAGTTCGCACGGTACATTTATAAACAAATGTACGGTTATTACCCATATGTACATGTTTCCATCATTATTTGTCACAGGGATGGTGGGAATGTACACCCTGGAACTCAGGCGTAAAATGCACCTCATGCTACATTATTACCTCCTCTTGCATAACAAGATCGACAATCCTACTGCACTCGCGGAGCTGCGGCTGTGTGTGCCGTCACAATACATGCGCGGCGCCGACGCTGAGCAGGGCCCGCGTCTTCGTTCCGTTCCCGCAAACAATGCCCCCACGGCGAGAGTTATAACACTCCTTAATCGCATGCTAGCTCAACACCCAGAACTCGACAGATTTTATGACAAGGTTGGCACTTTTAAGTCATTACTTTTGGGCCACCTTAGTTCACCATGTAACGATTTGGAATTGTTTCTGTAAGTTACTTGTGTCAATTTAATAAATAAATAAACACCTCTCATTAAAGGAGGTGGTATGTACCCAGCAGTTGGACAGTGTAATGGTGTTTACGGAATTGTATGGCTTATTACAATTTTCCTAACATGAATGTTAATTACAAGTATGTCATAAAAATAGCTGCAGTTTGGCGATTTTTTTAAATTTTGTCTTTAAGGTACGAGTTGGAAGCGGACGACATGACGCAGCAGCAGACGACGTGTCGCAGCGACACTACTGGTTCCTATGTATTTCTATGAAATTACCTCCGTAGTCAGCGACACGAAGCTAGCGACGCGTCGTCGAGCGGCAGACGCCAGTGTCGCCCGACCGCGGATCAGTAGTGCCGCTGACGACGGAGCAACGACACGTCCAGCGAGTTTCTTTTCAAAATGAATTTCAAGATTCAAACGACAATACTGTCTGAATTCTTTAATATCGCTTTCCAAATGGTTTTGAATCAATATTGAATAGGTTCCCTCACTTGTTCTGCATTTAAGATAGGGCGTATGGCTTCTCGTCTTTTTCTGTAGAAGTACAACAAAAACAAGTCATCATTGTCTTCTTCCTCTTCTAATAAAAGATATAAAAAAATGCATCTTGTTTCACGGAACACTCAGTACCAACTGGATTCCATCTGCTGTTGCCGTCTGCAGTCGGGTTCGAAATCATGACTGCAGCGACAGGTCGTAACGACGTGTCGTGGCGACATGAAGCGACTACACGTCGTCTGCTGCTGCGTCATGTCGTCCGCTTCCAACTTGTACCTTTATACTAGCGTAGATTCTATAACATTTTGTGTGTTGTCTATTATTTAATTTATTCTCTTTGCGATAAACCTACCGCTATTGCTTGAAATTGCTATTAGTTAATGCCGACGCTGTTCCTTTATTAAAAATGTCGGCTTGTATCAAATTTCAGAGGCTTGTTGGTACCTCGTTATGACTGTTATTTGGATTATTTGTGGGTCTATCGATTGCCTTCTATCACCTCATTAGTGTATAACTACTGTAGTTGCACGAGATTGGAATACAATGATACAACTTGTTGAAATAAAATTAAAAAATAAATATATGCATCACGACATATCTCGCGGGGGATAACTATCGACGACCAATATGTTGCGTAAAAGTGTAAATTTTCGATAAAATTACGTCATGTTAGGGTTCGTAAACGAAATACCACAGAGAGGGGAAACATACTATTTTCTCTACTTTATCTTTACTTTTTACATGACGAGTAGATATATAGAGAAAACCAAATAACCCTGATTTTTCACGACAAAACAAGTTGACGAAATCATGTTGAGTTGCAAATGCCAAGAAACAATGTATACTTCTTTGAAATAAAACTAATTTAAACGGATTTTATCGCGGTTTTTTATTAATTTTGATCCCGATGTTTCGAAGACTTTTCAGCCACGGGTCACGGGGGAGACTGAGGTGTAGGTTGTCCCAAAATGTTAATGTTAAAATTACAAAATATTAAAATTAATAAAAAACCGCGATAAAATCCGTTTAAATTAATTTTATTTCAATGAGTAACATTCGCGTAAACGTAAGAAATCATATCTTCTTCTAGAAGTGGCGTGGTGCGCAGTTTCATACTATTATGGAACTTCTCAAGTATTCTACACCGCACTTTCACAACAGGAGAACATTTCTCGTGAACGTTATGTTTTCACAGGCAAAATATTGTTGAAAGTATGTGATGTATGTGGTAAAGGGAATTTTCTCTTGTATGCTATTTTAGTTTTATGCGGAAAAGTGTTTATTCTTTGATATGTAGATTAGCCTGATAGACTGGTCGCTTACATATGTAGAATCGAAATCCATAAAAGAGCGATTGCTCGAGCGACATTCCGCGCAACCATAGTCGGGAATCTATTTTGTTTTAGTACATGCTACTTAGAGTAAAACTACATTGTATTATGGTGGAGCCACATTTTAGATTCTTTATGTACACCATAAATGGACCAGCTCGACCTAGTTGTAACCAACATTTTACAGAAAGCCGACGTGAAGCAGGTATGATTTTAGCTGATATAGACAAGCAGTTTGACAGTTTACCACTGTCTCACAGAAAACAGACGTAAAGTAGCGGCTAGCTGGTGCGTTTCGTACGGTGAGTGAGATATCCGGAAGCCCTAACACCCCCTTCCTAATTCCTAATTATCCCTTTCCTTTAAGGTCGGCAACGCGCCCATGATTCTTCTGGTGGTGGGCGTACATGGGCGGTGGAGATCACTTACCATCAGGTGACCCACTTGCTCGTTTGCCGGCCTATGCTATAAAAATAAAAATAAAAAATGCAACGGTTGCATTAAGTCTCATACGATATAAACCGCTTTAACAAACTTTCAGACGAAGTGATCAATGAAACCCTTACAGCATTTGCTAGTTCAAGTCTCTTGTTAAAAGCGATTCGACTTATCTGAACCTGTGATGTTCGTAGTGTAATGTCACTTGGTCGTAGGCATGAAGTACGGAATAGGAGATTGTAAGTCCCTCATATGCAAGAGGCCCTTAAGATAGCCCACATCATAGCGCAATTCCCTCGTAGTTTCTAATACCCACGATACAGGTTAACCTAGTGTGGAGGACTACGTGTGTGACTTTGTATCATTATTATTATCATACACATTCAACTTTATTATTTACAATTTATGTATGCCTATAATATTAATAGGATTATCGATTGATAATTCGAATAGATTAATTAAAATCGAATGAACATTACCACGTGTTTTTGTGAAGTGACGTCGCGTTTGTATAGGAAGCGAAGGAACTTCGCCGCCGCTGTCAGAGCCTGATAATCCTGGACTAAAATATGGATGGAATACAAAACACCGAGGAGTAGCCCCATTAGGATGATTAACCTGAAAACAAAAACAAAATAATACTTAAATTTAACCACCGTAAAAAAGGGAAAATTCGCGTTGGATAAATGGACGCAATAACGTTTCAACCCACATCAAGAAAAAATTTAGATATCAATTTTATTTTGCTAAATTCATTAACATAAATCAATAATTAAAAATTCGATTTTTATAATCGTACATGGGGAAAGTTCGACTAATTTAAAAAAAAAACGGATTTTAATCTAGATTTAAATGTAATGATTTTAGCAAAATAAAATCAATGTCTCAATTTTTATTTAATGTGGGTGGTAATTTTATTTCGTTTTTACATCCAATATCTGTTTTCTAAGTTAAGGCATATCTTGTCACAGAGAATATTCGATATATTTTTTTTATTTCATTAAGCATACCATGAAGTGCGCATCATTTCGTAAAGAAATAATTTGACTCTAAGAAAATTAAGTTGGAGATGAAATACTAGAATTTCGTCATAATATACATCGATTTAGATTCACTGTGTCGGTTCTATAAGAATGAAAATAACTCAAATAACTAGCGCTAATAAAAATATTTATTTATTTTCCACACTGACAATTACTTTTAGAGAGTTATTACCCCAATACAGTAGCGTCGACCATACAAATTACAATATCATTACAAAAATAATTACTAAATAAATATAAATGAAATATCTTACAAAGTTTAAACAACCAATATGTTAATGCTTAAAACAAGTAAGTAAATAAGCATTACTTATATTATGTAATTTTCTATTAACATTTAAAACCCGCAACACGGCCACACGAAGTTGTAAAACTTCAAACGAACAGACAGTAACTTGATAAAAGCGGGAAGTCCTACATGTAATATTATCTAACCAAGCGTGAATTTAGTAATGTTAATAATATTACGTTATAAACAAAATGATTACTTTGAGTATTTTATGCGCATTTTAACCTAACCTAACCTTTAGGCTGACTTTCTCAACGATCTCTGAAGTGTATTTGAACATTGAAATAAAACTAATTCAAATGGATTTTGACTAATTTAAATGGATTTTTTAGCAGCGATAGCTCAGCGGGGAGTGGTATGGACTGTCGAGACGAAAGTCGCAGGTTCAAAACCAGCTCCAAGAGCATACACCTCTGACTTTTCTAAGTAATCTATATATTAATTGTTAATTATCGCTTGCTTTAACGATGAAGGAAACATCGTGAGGAAACCTACATACCTGAGAACTCGATAAGATTTTTCGAAGGTATGTGAAGTCTGCCAACCCGCATTAGGCCAGAATGGTGGATTAAGGCCTAACCCCTTTCATTAAGTAGAGGAGGCGCGTGCCCAGCAGTGAGACATGTATAATACAGGACTAGTAAAAAAAATGGATTTTATCGCTGGTTTTAATTTAATTTTGGCACCGTCTTTTCGGGACAACCTATACCTCAGTCCACCCTGTGACCAAGAAGGCTGAAAAGCTTTCGAAACGTCGGAACCAAAAAAGACGCGCTCCCTATCACATCATGGGACGGAAATAAGTTCGGGGAAGCGTGGGTACTAGTTACACCTCTGCTTACCCCTTCGGGGATAAAGGCGTGAGCTTACATGTACCTACTGAATTATTTTGGCCAATATTACGATTAGGCGCGAAAGAGATAATGCCGATTAAAATGGCTTTCAAATAGATGATACTTTAATTTAATAATAGACATAAAAAACTAAATACAGAACCTTTTTGTAAGTCAGTTAAATAGAAAGGAAGTAAAGGTGAGTCAATGTTAATTATGCAATCCCATTTTCCATTTAGTGACAATCAGTCAAAAGTTATGAATTATTATCACAGTAGCGACTTCATTATTTTTTCATAACACGGATTGCTTAATGCTTATTTAAAAACAACAAGGCGATTCAATCATCAATTATTCAAAATAAAAGGGCGCTTTAAGAATCCATTGCAAATGTATTTTCTTTCTGACAAAGAAATTATTAAACATCCTCCTTACTTCAGATAATTTCGGTGTCACGCCAACAAGATTTTTAGTGTGGAATTGGGAGCACTTTAATTGACTGTATAATTTAGTTTATGTAGCAGAGAATCCAATATAAAAAATAAGCAGCGATAGCTCAGCGGGGTGTGGTATGGACTGTCGAGACGAAAGCCGCAGGTTCGAAACCGGCCCCAAGAGCGTACACCACTGACTTTTCTAAGTTACGTGTATATTAATTGTTAATTATCGCTTGCTTTAACGATGAAGGAAACATCGTGAGGAAACCTGCATACCTGAGAACTCGATAAGATTTTCGTAGGTATATGAAGTCTGCCAACCCGCATTAGGCCACCGTGGTGGAGTAAGGCTTAATCCCTCTCATTCAGTAGAGGAGGCCCGTGGCAGTGGGACGTATATAATACAGGGCTAGTATAAACAAAATGCAGAGAATATCTTAAATCGGTATCATTATCTTTAAATGATATGCTTAGTAGGTCGTTCGCTGATGGTAGGCGCCACGCCGCCCGTAAACAATAACATCACATAATGATTTCTCACGTTTACGCGAATATTACTCATTGAAATAAAACTAATTTAAACGGATTTTACCGCGATAAAATTCGTTTAAATTAGTTTTATTTCAGTGAATAACATCATATTATTTAAAATACAAAGTACTTGCCTTTTCCTTTTAAAAAGGACCCTATGTTTTATCCTGGCTCCGCATAGTTACTACACTGGACCTGATATTAAGTACAGTGCCGTCCAAATATAATGTCGACCGTTAAGAGACATTGGGTCCCTCGACGGTCAGCAGAATTATGCCGCCCTAAAGCTACTGAATTTACACTAATTATAGAAGTAATTAATTTTTTGTTACATATGTTAAAGCATAATATTTAAAAAACAAATTTTACTTATACAGAAATTTCCGTAGAAAATCTCAATCAAAAATTAAATGTTTTCTACAACGATTGGGTTGGCAGATTTCTTAAAATTGCCTTCTAACCCAAATTCATTTTTACGGCCTTGAGCCTATATAACTAAAGATCTTTTCATCTTATTACTAGAAGTCATTCTGCCTTAGTAATAACAAAATATTGAAGGATTTAGTAAAAACGGGAACTGCTCATACCACGCGACAAATAATGCTTATATAATAATATATTCCATAGAAATCTAAACATCGAACTATAATTTCTCACCTTACCTTCACCGGGGATATCAAATGCTTAAAATATAGAACATACATACATAAAATAATATTATAGCTTCATAAAAAATTACATAAAATCAGATGCGTTCCTTCCAGCAGTTAACACGATCGTAAACAAGGGAGGCGAGTTATTGGGGTCAGGTGGAAACGTGGCCGCTTCAGGGAAACTGCTTGAGGTAACGCAAGTGTTACAACGGGGATTAATAGGTGCTAGCCAATGAGGGTTAACTAGTTTTCAATAACCAGATTTTCACCAAAAAGTTGTTAGTCTAATAGCAGGTTCTCATTTTTCCATTTTAGTTGATTGACTGACTTGAATTAATAAAAGCTGTATGGTTTATGTTGAATAATTCGATTGAAAGTGTACAGAAATATGTGGTTATATTTAACGTTTATCATATACTCCTGGCAGTGAGTATTTATGTACCGGATCTCTTCAATGACTGGACATTTTAAATTTCACGCTAATTTTATTATCAATATTAATTTTTTGCCTTTCCTCTGCACGCCTTGTAACGGCTTCATTACTATTAGCTGTTTAACATTTAGTGTTGTCCAAAAGTTTCATGGCGACATGTTAGTCATTCGATAAATAAGAAAATGCTTTATTTATAATATTCTTCAAAAACTCTTGTAATATTCGCGTAAACGTAAGAAATTATTAAGCTTTATTTATGTCTTAGTAATAAAATCGAGTTTGGTACTACAGCAGATGATATACTTGTACACTATACGTTGCTCAAATTTGATCACACCTTACTGTAACACGATGTATCTATAATACGTGTTAAGCCACGGTGACCTAAATCAGTCATGGCTGGCAATCTACGCAAATCGTAAGCCCCGGAGCCGTTCACAGTAAATTTTGAGTATCATTAATTATTCCACTCAATCAAGATCCAAATTCAAATGGAATTGAATCTCATCTTACATTTGGATCCTTCGAATAAGAGCTAATTAGAAATTTTCCACCATCAAGCCACCATTCAATTTTGAATGAAAATTTCGTCAAACAAAATATACTGTCTATGAACTTTCGTCTATTCATATAATGAACAAGGTCGCGATGTGCTAATTGAAAAATATTGAATAAATGTTTACGTATTTATAATCTTGCGAGACTTTATGGCCTCTCGATGAACTAATTTAATTAAACATTATCAAATACCCTATTCAATGAAGTTTAAGTACATAATTGTAAATTAATTTGTTATTACTTATCTCAAAATGTATTTGCACCAATAAAGTTCGTTTTTTGTAATATTTCGATACCTTTTTTCTTTTTGTAGTTTGGGAATTCATACCAATGTCTAGCTATGCCAATAACAGAACAGAACAGAATAGCAAATAGAAAATAAATCAGTGAAAGTAAAACAAGTAGGTATACACAACAAACATACCTACATAACAAGTGAAGATCTATGTATATCATCGAAATAACAATTATGTATGTTGTAATAAAATATTCATTAATATACGAAAAAACAAAATCACTATGTAGTGTTAGTTGAATTTACACAATGTCACAAAATCGAAGGAACGCCAGCTACCTGCATCTACCATAGCTGCAACCATGTATCCGCAAAAAATCATAAAAAATATAAGTTTAAACTAGTATTTAAGCAAGGATTTAAATACCCTACGTGGATGGCCTTTTATAGGATAAAAAGTAGCCTATGTCCTAACTCATATCATGGTATACGTGTGTGCCAAATTTCATCCAAAACTATTCAGCTGTAAAGGCGGGATCGACGTATATTAGGATTTTCACGTTGAATGCAACTTATTGACTATTAAAATATGCCAAGTCATCTTTTATTATAAGATGACGTAATAACTTTTAAGTTAATTGAGGAATTTTGTACATTCCTACTGCTAATATATAAAAACTACGATAGAACTTGGTAAGTACCCGATTTCGTCTTAACTTTTTTATCAACAACGAGGCGACATCCCCAACGTCGTTTGTACAATACTTAGCCACCTTTTCAGAAATATATTTTGATGAGATTAGTACTTTCTATATGAGCTGTCTAATAAAATTGTGATTTATTTTATTACTGTGCTAAGTAAGTACTAAGTAAACCTCTTTTATTGAGTCCTTATTAAATTGTGGCGACCTTTAGTAAGACATGTCACAATATGTAAGAAAGTTATATGTAATAAATAATGACTGAACTGATTCAGAAAGTCTTGGAGCTTATTATTTCGTACAATGAAGCATCGAAGTATTGTGGGGTTAGAATGTGTCGTAAAAACACGAAACGAACGTTCGTGCTGCTTGATTGTGATTGGTCGAGAGATGCGATGGAACGTTTGTTTTTGAATTTTTGCATTCTAACTGCGTTTTTCTATGTAAAAATCTATAGTTACATTAATAAAAACCAAAATAAAAAAACAAGCTCATAAATTCGACAGACAATTTTACTGTATTTTTTAAACTGTTAAAACTTTCCTACTGTTTGCTTGGGATCTGGGTGTTTGGGACCGTAAGTCATTCTTAGTTCCTGATGCCATATGTGTGAGTATTGGGTGTATTCATTTATGATTTCTGGTAGTTTTATTTATCTTAAAAGATGGTAGCATAACGAACACTTATTCATCACTTACCCTCATATTATTCAATTTATTTCCAACACCATTATTTTAATTCTAGATATTTAAACAAGTTTTAGAATTTAAGTAAACTATTAAAGTAAAGTTATTATTTGTGTCTTTTTCTTGGTTATTTATATTCTGTGATAAAACATGTAATAAATTATTATTGAAAAAACACTGATAAAACACATATTCAATGCTATTATAGTTAATATGAACAAAGACATGCAAAATTGTTAATAAAATAAACAAAATTACGATTTAATTTGAAATATTCCGATGTAAATTGATATTAGTCGCCCAAACAAGATTCCCGGGATTAGAATCGGCGCCCGATGTGGTAGTAGGCAGACTAGCTCATCACATCATAGGACGGAAATACGTTCAGCGTTACAGGCATAATGTTAAATTTATAATTAATATTCTAACATATATTTTAAAACATTTAATTAACACCATGAAAAAAAATCATCTTACTTGATACCCATGTTAGTATCCTGCGCGTGCACATCACAAAATAAACAAAAAACAAACAAATACCTAGGCATGTTTTCCAGTGCTGATTAAATTTCGTAATGTCATTTCTCTGCATATTCACTGTACTTACCAGTCTTCGGTATTACACGACCGTAGTAATAATACCCTATTACTTGGCAAAGTGGAATAATACCGAGTCTACTTAAACTGTTCGTGTTAGACAAGCGGTTTGCATAGAGGAAAGTGGACTGCGCGACGCAACGAGTTTGTTTAATTTCCTTAAAAGATTACCAACCTGCAGACGGGCAGTGAAACCAGGCTGTTTCCTTTTACACGTTAAGATTTGTGGTGATAATTATAACCAGTGTCATAAGGTCGTTAGTTTATGTAATCGAGTTACGGTTTGCGTAATTATATGTTTGTGTGACAATTTATTCAGGCTGGCATGACTCTGGTGACCACTGATAAACTCATTGTTTATTTTGTTTGTTTTTTTTTTGACTGCACTACACTCACTACCAAATGTAGTGCAGTTAGTTGCCATACTTGGATAAAAAAAATACAAAATATTAAAGTACATACATTTTCGGTATGACTTTACAGGATAGAACAAAACTAAACCGACTTAAAAAATAAATAACAAATTTTCAGTCAATGATATTACAATTTAATGGGAAATGATTGGTAGCAAACAACGGCTTAACACTGATATATTTTAAACGATCAATCTAGCGTGACTCCACTTAAAAGCTGCGTCCATGGATCTTGAGCCATATATAAATATCTCCTTGAGATGGCTTGCGATAACATAATATTATTTCCTGAAGATCCAATACACCCTAGGCCCAATACACTATAGAGTAAGTAATAATATTACTACCGGATTTCTCTACACCTAGAGTATTCATAGTTGTTATTGATTGAAACAAAACTCTTTCCGAACTTCTTTTAACCAACCGCGTGGCACGGCGCGATATCGGAAGCGAAAAGTTTTTCAATCTATACTTACTTGACCGGTCAATTCAATTTGACCGCCATGCTGCTGAATTGAAATCCCGTTTTTATTGATTTTATATATTTGGTAAGTGTTGTTTGTTTTAAATCAGGTCGCAGATCACATCTAAATATATACAACTCAAAGGTGACTGACTGACTGACTTACATAGTGATCTATCAACGCACAGCCCAAACCATTGGAGGGATCGGGCTGAAATTTGGCATGCAGGTAGATGTTATAACGTAGGCATCCGCTAAGAAAGGATTTTGATAAATTCTACATCCAAAGGGATAAAATAGGGGATGAAAGTTTGTATGAAACTTTGTCAATTTTAAGCGTTCACGCGGGCGGAGCCGCGAGCAAAAGCTAGCTTATTTACAAAAGTCATTGACGACATGAGCAGTCACTCGCCTGTTCATATAAACAGTAGTAACATCACTCACAACTTTGAATTACAAGGGACGACATGACACTGCACTACCTAATCATCACGAGACATAAGATGTAAAGTGTCATAATGCCTAGTCGTTTCACGGGATTTAATGTCCTTCCTAATTATAGACGGCCTCGCATACAAGAGGCTTAACGCCGCATATTGTTAGCATAGAATATATTCGATTTTGAACCGACGACGAAATGAGGTGGTTCTCAATTCAACGAGTAGGTAGATAGATATTTGTATTTGGTTGTTTGTATAACTGCGCATAAGTTTTTACAGCATGATCTGATTTCGATGATTCATTATTATTTGAAAAACTATTATATTATAGCTCAAACTTGGTTTTAATTTTAAGTAAAAAATATTCCAAGGAGATGACATCTAAGCCTGTTTATGGACGGTATCCGATCCTAATCCGCGAAATTTCGGTCTGAAGTAGAGACAACTCCGCCGTCCGAAGTTGAGAATCAATCAAGATGAATCATCTATATTAATGTCTGACTTGAACGGATACGTATCGGATTAAATGCATAAACACTGCTAGGAACAAGAAGTGCTAAAACCACGGCCAAAATGCAAGTGTGGCTCCATGTTATGTCTCCATTGATTGTATTAAATGCAAGGTTTAAGTTACTTAATGGGTAGTCACATTTTCCGCTCAATTACCTGCTTGATGATGTGAGGAAAGACGTCCATGATTCATTTATTATAAATTCTGATACTTTTGAGAAAATAGATGTCTCATCACTCAATCATGATTTCATTCACGATTACGAATAATAATCATCTCATGCATTTTTTCTTGCAACTTCTACACAATGTTATTACATGGTGTGAATATATGATTATAGTATCTACAGTCCAAATATATTTGAATTGATTTGATAATGTCGACAAATTAGAGACTTGCCTTTTCCCACATCCACTAATATGATAATATCAGTCCAGTTACTGTCATATTAATCGGCATGGGCTCTACAAATTTTTATTTAATATTTATTAATTTTTATTTATAATTAGGCTTTAGTTCACTACGTTTGTCTAATATAGATTGGCAGACTTCACACACCACTTATAGATAACTTCTCAGGTATGCAAGATTACTCACGATTTTTCGTTTATAGATAAAGTAAGCTATAATTACGAATGATAGACACACGTAACTTAGAAAAGTCAAAGGTGCATGCCCTTGAGACTGATTTAGAATCTGCGACTTTTGTCTCGGTAGTCCCAACCACTCCCCGTTGAGCTGAGCTATCCCTGCTTCGAGCCTTTGACCATACCGGCTGAAAATTTGAATATACAATTATTATGTACACCGGCTGACCCTGGAACACATTGTGGCACAATTTGCGAGGCTTAACAGTCTCCGTGGCGCAGCGGGCGAGTAGCCAGCTGTGAAGCGAGAGGCTGCGAGTTCGATCCCGCTTCGAGATATAGGTTTCTGTGATCCATAAATATTTGTTTCAGTGTCTGGGTGTTGTGAGACCGAAAGTCTATCGTAGTTCCTGATACGCACGACACAAGACTCGTATCTTACTGTGGGGTCAGGGCTATGTATGTGAGTGTTGGGTTATTATTTATTTCCACCATAAAGACAAATTTCTACCTACGTGTCACGTCTACTTTATGTAATCTACTGTTAGTTTGAATCCTGCGATTGCATAATATCGTTTACCGTGGAAAGATGTGTCGTCCAGAAGCAGAATGTGACCGCCCATTAGGGCTGCCACGAAGCGAGACTAGTCAAATGCTGGAATAATTTGAGACGTGCCTTTGTATAACCAAAATTCCTTCCTGACTTTATATAATGCGATTTTGCATTATTTTCATTCAAATATCTAAAATATAATATTTGATTGCCGCAATGACGTGACAGCAGGACATATTATACTCATTATTTTTACCCGCCATACAGGAATCAGTTCTGATAATTTGCAAGGAAACATTTAAGTTTTTATTTACATAATGTACAGATCGCCTCATTAGTCGAGTGGCAGCAAGCTTAAGGTGTAATACCGTTATAGTCTTGGTTCGATACACAGATCGGACAAATAGCAGAAGAATCAGGGGCACGTTGCTGACTTTTAACTAAACAGATTGGAAAGAGGAGATGGATTTGGGCCTCTGGATATCTCACTCATCGTACGAAACGCAACAGCAAGCCGATACTTTACGTCGGTTCTCTGTGAGACAGTGGTAACGACCCGGTCCATTCATGCTGTAGACAGAACTGTCTACAGCATGGCTCTACCACTATCAGATTATTATTGGCGCATCACTGCCACACAAATCATTACAACGTAAGCTCAGCTCACGTATGTACATAAGTAAACATGCTAACTACATGACTGCTTCGGTGGCGTATTTGTATTGTGTATCGGGTGCGACTACTATGCTGAGGTCTCGGGTTCTATCCCCGGGTCGTGTCAATTGATACTAGGTTTTTCTATCATGAAATGCTGAATATCGGCCCGGAGTCTGGAATTGTGTCCGGTATAACAATAGGCTCACCCCCTACCACATCATGGGACGAAAATATGCTCGGCGAAATATGAATGTATTGGTTACACCTCTGCTTACCTCTTCTGGGATTATAGGCGTGAGTGCGAATGTATGTTCTAACTACATACTAAGGCTATGACATCACTATAGACATGACTTCCCCATCAGCCTTAAAAGCCATCTTCGTAAGTATCGAGCATCTTAAATTACCGCTGTTTGAATCATTTTATATAGATGTAAGAGGCCTATGCCGCCTATGATGAGTACTATTAAATAATAATATTCCATGTTATACCTAAGTCAACGACAATAAAATCTATGTAAAAGAAAATTATTTTATTTTATTTTATGCAATGACGAGACGAGCACGACGCTCGCTTGATGGTAAACACCACGCCTGCCCTTAAACAGAAGCAACACAACGCAGAACTTTGCATTACAAAGCACTACATGACACTGAACTGCGCTCGTCACCCCGAGACATAAGATGTTAAGATTCATAACAACCAGTAAATTCACTGGCTTCAATGTCTTTCTGTAATGTCGGGATATTAGGTGGCGAGTGAAACGACTGAATGCCAGATTAACACTAATATATGTAAGGAATACATCTCATTTTATAGGTAGTTTACATAAGGTTTATAACAGTACATAACACAATAGTATGTGCTCACTACACTTCAAACCGAAATACAACAGTGCTTATAAACTATTGCTTGGCGGCAGAAATAGACAAAGCGGAGGTACCAATCCAGACGGCCTCTCGGATACGAGGGACATACCACTTTGTAAAAATTACGGTCTGTCCCTATTCCCCAGTTGATCATATTTCTGCCTTTTTTAGTACACCAACGATTATTCAAAGCAGGAAAACTCAGCTTACAGTTATTAAACCTTAGAGCTCATTATGACCTTTGATGTAAGTCAAAATTCATTCAAATCAAATTATGTTTATTTCGTAGGCCCAATGAGGCACTTAAAATCGACAATAACAGTACATACAATTCAAATAAAATAATAATACAAATGTCAAATTTAATTTAATATAGAATTACATATATGTACAGTGATTAATTAATAATAATTATTGTATGAATTATTAATAATAATTGCATTAAATTAAACAAGCGGTGCTATAAATTGTTTACATACGGCATCTGATAATAGGTACTGGAACTATTTCTTAAGTTGCGATCAGCGCCATCTCTCTTCCATATTAAGATCTGTTTAGTAAACTTTAGCTTCATTTTCACTACCTCCTATGTGTTACATTTAACGTCGTTTTCATATTATACAATAGATGACGCTATAACAGCCTCCGTAATGGACTGAGCGTGTAGTCGGTAGTGAGGCGATATCGAAGCCGCGGATTCGATATCCGCACCGAGACAAATGTTTGTCTTATCCACAAATGTTTGTTTCGGATCTGCGTGTGATTTCTCTCCAGACGGATTGACAGGCGGTCACTCGTAAAAACTACAAGCCAAATCTTTCTGTAACGTGTTTTAAAAACCATGTTCCGCCGACCCCACTATGAGTCGGACAAGGGCGAGTGGAATGAGAATAAGACTATAGATGGCGCTATACAAAATAGCGTGAGAAAGAAATAATTTCTTCTAATAAATAATAGCATCCATCAGATCTCAAATCAATGGACAACCAATATGGTATACCATCAAATAAAAAAATAAGACAGTTACTACAATAAAAGTATTAGCGAAGACTTTAACAGAGCATCAAAAATATGAGCGAAATGAGACACACTCCTCTTTTGCATAGTAGGTATAATGAGTTTCAAAATTTACTGGTAATACTTTATTAGTATAAATTGACTTTCTATATTATATTATACTAATAAAAAATCAATATCAATCAATAATAAATATCTGTGTAAAAATGACATAGTTTTAGTGTTTTATCCCAGATTTCACCCGTTTAGGATTTATTCTTGGAATTTAACAGAACCAACTTTAAGCCCTATCGAATGAAACAGTATCATCAAAATGAGATTAGTCTGTGAAAAATTATGTATAGTTTTACATACAAAAAATATACTCATTAAAAACCTCATCCGTTTGTTTTTCGATTAAAATAAAAGGAAACAAGTAACCGAGTTGAAATAATAATTTCCTAACTAAAATTACCACCATTTACTTTAAGAGAATTCCATCCTGACACCCTTTGGTTCCGTCACATAATAATTGTATTGTCGGACCCATGTCAGTAATGTAGAATGACTACCCATTTGTTTTGTTGTTATGCCTTCCTTGTAGGTGGAATTAGTAAATGTTTCATTTATTTCTGTGATATGTCACATGAAACAGGTTTAACAATTCTATTGTACTAGGGACAATAAATTAAATTATTAATGTACGACCATGATAATTTTAAGTAACGTTTAGAGCAGAGGTTCCCAGACTTTTTTCTTCATAGACCACTTTCAAAATTTAGCTGGTTCCGGTGGACCCCCTGCAGCTACATTACTACCATATTCCCAAAACTCGACAAAAAATATGCAAGTTTTCAAACTTCTTAAAGTATTATTTGCCTACATCGATAGGTGAAGTCAAGCCAATATTTTAGTTCTTCATTATCGAAACATTTTAATTCTTCACTATCGAACTTTTCTTCACTATCGAAAAATTATTGACATGTAAAAGTGATATTTATGATCAAATTTACAGAATAAATAATTTGAATTTTAGTATGAACTATTTCTAGGGAAATAAGTAATACTTTTTGGCCGCTTGTATTGCTTACAAACAATTTTGAATTACTTAAAAAATAAATACCTCTTCTTATCTTGCGTGACATAGCCTTAGGGAAAAGTTATCCTTTTGTCAAGAAAAAATATATTATAAAGGGTGTTCGACGTGAGTGCTCAATAATGTCGGATTTTGTTCCACCGCGCCGTGACGTACTTTGACAAATGGACCCAACTATAGTCACGTTCCGAACGGCCCAAGCGACAATATGAATTATCTGTTTAAATGTAAACTGTCTACTTGAGTAGTAGAGCCACGCTGTCAAAACTGTCTTTGTCTACAGCATGAATGGGCTGGCTCGACCGGATCGTTACCACTGTCTCACAGAAAACCGACGTAAAGTAGCGGCTTGCTGTTGCGTTTCGTACGGTGAGTGAGATAACCGGAAGCCCAAATCCTCTCCCCTTCCCAATCTCTAATTATCCCTTTCCTTTAAGGTCGTCAACGCGCCCATGATTCTTCTGGTGGTGGGCGTACATGGGCGGTGGAGATCACTTACCATCAGGTGACCCACTTGCTCGTTTGCCGACCTATGCTATAAAAAAAAATCTTTCGTCAGACTTTTTTTTTACCCGAGCACAGCAAAGTGACTGCATTACACCTGATGGTAAGCGTAGTGTAATCCAAAAAACCAGCGACCACCAACAAATAATGAGTTTATCGGTGGCTACCAGAGTCATGCCGGTCTGTATTTAAATGCTTCTTCCCTCTTCGGAGAATAAAAAAGCAAATTGAGGGACCTGCGACAGGACAGGCGGATGAGCGATGCAGGCACAGGGATACAAATATGTACGCCTATACCAGCCCCGACCAACCATCAAGTCATGTGCAAGCCTCTCGGGAGAGCCGGATATACACTGGCTGATCCTGGAACGCGATCCACACAAGGCGTGTGGATCATTATGGCAGGTTTTAACACCATGTGCACGGTGGTCGCTATCCGGGCGGATATGAATATTCTACCACCAGCAATACAATAAATTGTTCGTAAAATTCTATACAGTTTTCAACCAACTTCAAAAACAGGCAGTATGCAATTCGTCTGTATCTGCTCTAGTAATCGGTAAACGATTAGCGAGTTAAGCAATCCTTGACGCGGTCTGTTTATGGATGGGTGAGCGCTTAGTGGTATTTCGAGTTAGTGCCTCCATGTTTTAGAAGCCACGTAAAAAGACGGCCCAGGCAATTATCATCTGAGAGCCGTCGTTAAGCCAAGTGGTAGGCCTTCAGATGGTTTAAAACATTTTTCATATAGTCCTGACCCCAGTAAGATACGAGTCTTGTATCGTGGGTAACAGGAACTACGAGAAACTTTCGGTCTCAGAATACCCAGACTCCGAAACAAATATTTGTGGATCAGACAAATGTTTGTCTCGGTGCGGGGATGGATCGCGGGTTGGAACTCCCGGCCTCTCGCTTCACAGCCGGCTAATCTCCCGCTGCGCCACGGAGGCTGTCAGATTCGACATATTCCATTCGATATAGAATATGATAATAAAATAATGTAAGGTGAATGTAGGTCTGCCAACCCGCATTAAACCAGCGTTGTGGGCTAAGGCCTAATCCCTCTCTTTCAGTAGAGGAGGCCCGTGCCCAGCAGTGGGACGGATATAACACAGGGCTAGTATTATAATTATAAGGGTGAATGTGCACCTATCTCAACTGCACAAGCCGCTTATTCATTTGAATTTGTTGCATGACATTATAAATAACCTCGCAAACCTATCCGCGCCACACCAGTTGCTACTCCGCAGTGATTGCATCAAATTGCATGACCCTGATTCACCTTATGAAACTCCCTCGGCTAAAGAGAATTCATTTAACACATTATGACCTAACTCCCACGTAATGGAGATGTGGGAAAATATTAAATAAAAAAAATCTCAAATTCTGCTTTCATCTTAAAAAAACAATACCAAGAGCTCTCCGTCTTCACCGGCGCGTAACAAAATATGACGTGGGCGTTAAAATAACCTTTTTGTGTACGTTATACAAATAGAATAAAACAAACCCGACAAAAATCTAAGAAATATCCAAATACTAAAATTAGGAAAAAGCTTAAATCTATTGTACTTCAAAAAAATATTCAACTTTAGATTTCATAAGAAAAAGTGGGCTTAATATTCATATTGGCAACGAAAACTTTATGAATTTTAATGTTATTATAAAAACCTTCGTTAATTCTGTACTAAAGAGTGAAAGGTCATAAAAGAAACCCCAATTAAGGGGCCTACGCTAATTGGAACATGATGGTTTAGTAAATGTAGAGGTACCCAATAAAACGGACCCAGGTGTTTTGGCAGTGTCTTTCTCTGTCTGAGGAGATTAGGTTGGTGTTCGGAACGTTTTAACGTAGGTTCAAGAGATTTCTCCAATGACGGTGTAATACCTGCGTTTAATCTTAAGTTTCACGAAATAAGTGTGGATAGATTTATGTAAAGCGCGAGAACAATAATTTGACGGCGGCAAGTTTCCGAAGTAATTGGAAATGTATAGAATAATCCAATGATATATTATGTTACTAGAGTAGGCTCTAGGCTTAGATGCTCAAATTGGATAAAAAACTACTTTTGTTTTTTTTTTATAGCATAGGCCGGCAAACGAGCAAATGGGTCACCTGATGGTAAGTGATCTCCACCGCCCATGTACGCCCACCACCACAAGAATCATGGGCGCGTTGCCGACCTTAAAGGAAAGAGATAATTAGGGATTGCGAACGGGAGGGGATTTGGGCCTCCGGATGTCTCACTCACCGTACGAAACGCAGCAGCAAGCCGCTACTTTACGTCGGTTTTCTGTGAGACAGTGGTAACGACCCGGTCGAGCCAGCCCATTCATGCTGTCTGTAGACAAAACTGTCTACAGCGTGGCTCTACCACTCAAAAAAGGATCGTATGACTTAATGCATACCGAATT
The DNA here is from genome assembly GCA_949126905.1 of Amorpha juglandis. Lineage (NCBI taxonomy): Eukaryota > Metazoa > Arthropoda > Insecta > Lepidoptera > Sphingidae > Amorpha > Amorpha juglandis. The sequence continues at coordinate 12,667,558 of OX421374.1, read as the reverse complement.
CCATAACAAGACATATTATTTTATATTCGACAGAGGAGTTAAATGTTCGCGTCGCAGTTGGTACGTACGTTGATGTTTCAAGTCACTGAGAATGCTTTATGATTCAGGGTTGTCTATAGAAGAAATCGTAAAATTTGTGAAAAATACTAAGGAAAATCTTGGTCATTGTCCTAATAGCTTCAGGGGCGAAGCTATCCCGATATTCATCAAAACTTCATAAAAATCCAAATTATTTGGGAACCACGCATTTCCAGGCAATATTATACGAGGGGTTCAATCGATGTGAATTGGGATCCTCTATCTACATGTTTCCGTTGATACACCGTGTTACGCTCTGTTGACTTAGCTCCCATATTTATCATTATAATGATTACCTAACAGTAACAAAGCACGGACATAACGAAATATTAATTATGTATTATATGTAATACCTAAACGGCTGAACATGTTTTCTTCAAACATAGCTAATTACTTTTGTCTCTCACTTTCTCTTTCTCTTTCTCTCACTCTCTCTTTTTATTGTACACCACCGTGACTTCTTTTACTTCAGTTTCTATCCATCCAAAGGTTGTCTGGCAGAGATCGTTCGTAGCGATAAGACCGCCCATTGTAAAACTATTAAGTAGTCCTATGCTAAATAATTTGATGTGATTATTGGTTATACAATAAAGAGTTATTGTATTGTATTGTATTTACAATTCGGATTAAGCAGCTTCAAATAAAAAAACACTTTCTAATCAGTTCGGTCGTTTATTTCTTGACAAACAGGGCGAATTTATTACACCTCTCATTTTTGGGGGTTAAAACCCAAATAGGCAATACGCCTGTTCGCCAAAAGATTTTTATTTCAATAATGTTAGATTCGTACTTATAATTAAGTGAGACTTCGCTCACATTGCAGTTATTGTAAAGAAACAAGCGAAGTCTAAAAACTAAAAAAAAACCTATAGCAGATAAGTAAAGTGATGGTATGAATTTTAAATTGAGTGTAGTCGTAGTCAGATGCCCTGTAAACTTCAATATTGGTTTCTACCAAAAAAGTAAAATAATGTATTTTTTTACTTCACCTTAGGCTCTTGCCCGCGACAATGACTAAGCAGGCATACGTCCTTTGAAAATATATAAAACAAATGTTATTTATTTTTCACGTGTTTTTAAGTTTTATCATCGTTGAATTTTGTGAAAACCTTTTACTGAAGAAATGAGACAAGAAGTAGCCAGTAAATATACCAGACATATACCCAGACAATGTTTATTGGAACGTAGGTAGATTTACGAGTTAATAAGAAAGACATAACCCTAGATACTCTGGAAACATGTCTGATAACACGGCGCATGGAGTAAAGAGGCTTGGGGTTGCCACCGGCGCGACCTCCTTGATGTGAAAACGATGTTCCAGAAACACATTTATTTTATTGCACCATCTTGGAACTCCCAATTTTATGGCTCAAGCGATGGCCGTTTATGTAGTAATTAAACTCGTTTTATGTCGCCTATGTGAAAATTGCTTTGTTAACGATTAGAAAGGTTTATGATTTTTTCATGATGCTTATGATTGGCTTTGTGGGCGGATTATAGTATAAAAGGTTTTCAAAATGAGAATAAAACTCATTTAGAAGGAGCGAGTTCATAGCATGGCAGCCGTATAGGTACAGCCTTACCATTCTTTTTTCAAATTGTGTGACGCGTACTTGGAAATGTTTATTAAGTTACAATTGTACGAGAAATTTCCTCTACTTCAATGGGGTTAAAACGATTGTTCGTGAAAAAACTTTTTTCAACAATATTCACTTATATATTATATGAAAAAAAGATTAATCAATTTACAGCATGATTTGCTAATGCAGTTTAATAGTCATTGTTGCTGAGGTAGCGACTCATAATCGGTAAATTATATTTATATATTTTTTATTTTTTTTACCTATTTATTTTTGTCAAAAAGTTGATATTTTGTATTTTGCCAAAAAAAGCCATGTGCAATGTGGAGTGGAGTGGAGCGGAGCGGAGTGGAGCGGAGTGGAGTGGAGTGGAGTGGAGTGGAGTGGAGCGGAGTGAAGTGGAGTGGAGTGAAGTGGAGTGGAGCGGAGTGGAGTGAAGTGGAGTGGAGATCCTGATCCTGAGAGAGAGAGATCCTCATACGATACATGTTAAAGTAATGTGGGGTGAGGACTATGTGTGTTCTGTCGGGTATTATTTCGTTTATTAATTATTTCCATATGCCACTCGACTTGAAGCATCGAACTATGAATCTATTTCCCCACATTCAACAATCCATCGCATCGGTTTGAAAGGTCTAAGCCACAGATGGCGTACAATCGTTAAGTTATATATGGATGAATGGTTCAAAGTCGAAGTTTTCGACTCGCGACCCAGTTGCTTAACAATTCCACAGCTTATTTTAAAAGTCAATACTGCATATTGCAGAGTCGTTCCATCTAGTTAAATGTTAGTTGTCAGGAAACTAATTAATGTCTAACATTAGATGCGCCGGTAGTTTTACAAATGTTTGATAGATTTTGTTTGTTTTAAAACTTTTCCATAGTTCAATAATGTAATTGAACTATGTGTAGGTATGATTGGCATTTTAGTTATTCAGCTTAATTGTAACAGAAATTTTAATTTGTGTTAAAAAAAATACGTTAAATTTTTACAACTCCCTTTTTCGTAGGAGGTTAAGCATAAGCAGCAATGTGATAATATATTTCCACCAAGTTAAACGACTCGACACACCGTTAATACTCAGAGATCGTTCGAAATTCGAACCAACAAAGGAAAATGAGGTCACACAAGCTATTTACCCTTCATTATCAAATTCCTCATAGAGTACCCACAAATCTACACATGCATGTATATTTTCCAAGCGTGTTTGTCTCTCTTAACTTATATTTCAAAGGCGGGGAACGGCTGTCAATTTCAGCTGTAACAAGACATGTTGTTCAACAGAAGTAAATTGTTAATTTTTGTCAGTTATGCACATTTTTTTTAATCCTGGCTCGGCAAAGTGACTACGCTACATCTGATGGTAAGTGTAGCGCAATCCAAGAATAATGTCGACCAACGATAAACAATGTGTCCATCGTAGGTCGGCAAGATCATGCCGGCCTGCCAAAGGGCCAAGGGGGAGGTGAAGGAAAAAGGGATGGGAAAAGGGTTAGGATCAGGGAGCAAGCCCCCTGGGGAGAACCGGATATACAATGGCTGACCCTGGAACGCGACCCACAAGGTGGGCCACTATGGCAGGTTTTAGCACCAGTATACGGTGGTCGCTATCCGGTCGGATACAAGTATCCTCCCACCAGCAAGTCATGTACTTATTCCACCACATGTACTCATTCCTGAGGAAGCGAGACAGGAAGACCGCGATGCGTGTCGCGAGATAAGCGATAGACACTTTTTTACAGTCCTTTTTTACGGATAACGTGACAGGTATAAAAAACTCACACTTCGCACACAGTAAGCTTGTAACTATATGGTTTAATCATTACTGTATTTACATTAACGCTAGCTCAGTTAATAATTAGTGAGCGTTAAATAACATATACTTAATCTCTTTAATTGAAATCCCCATTAACAGCTGTAATTAAAGCCATCCAGATTTAAAGAGATTTGTTTGCTGATGAGAGTTAGATAATTGTGTTTCTGTTTGAAGGACATTGAAGCTAGTGAAATTACTGAGCATTATGAGACTTAACATCTTATGTGAGATTTAACATTAAATGAGCGCAGTTCAGTGCTATGCAGTGTTTTGTACTTCAAAATTCTGTGTGATATTGCTTCTGTTTATGGGCAGGTGTGGCGCTTACCATCAGGCGAGCGCTGTGCTCATCTCATCATTCAATAAAATAAATATTTTACCACAGCTGTATTAGATCTCGTTTTACTATGTTTAATTATTCGAAGAGAATTTCCTTAAACGCAGCTTAAGAAATTCCTATGTAGAACTTCGCTGCAATCTAGTTGGCTATTGACGATCTAGAATTCTAAAGTCTAGAGTCTAGACTGAAGAATTTTGAACACAACCACGGTTTGCGTGAATTGTTTTAGTTTTGTTCTTTATATTAAGTTCTATTTTTTATATATAGTGAAAAACCCTTGACCTGATGTGAAATGGTAGTTTTCCATGTGATGAATTAGATTTTCAGAGGCCCAAAAAATAAATGTTCGTGGGGATTGAGTCTGAAATTTTTGTTATTGTCTTTTAAATCTTATCTAAATGTTGTGTTTCAAAGCAAAGTTATGGAATTAGGAGTGTAAGTGGGCCACCAACATCTTAGGCCTAAGGCAACCAGACCTGCATGAGGTATAATCTGCTGATTAACGGACGAGGTAATGGCGAATCTTGGTTTCCATTATGGGTTGTGGGGGCCAGACGGATTCGCGTCATATAATACCAATTACTGTATTATTGATACGCGGAGCCTGAAATTAGGCCAGTATAATAACAGGGAGAAATAAGGATTTAAAGACAATTTTAAATGATTGAAAACTTTCTTCAAACCAATTATTCCACGCAGCCCGGATCGCGGGCGAAATTCAATAGTAGTAATTCCCACTATACCAATATTATAAATATAATAGTGTGGATGTTTGTGAGTTGGTGAATTTAGATGTTTGTTAAACAATCACGCTTTAACGGCCAAACGGTTTTGGATTAAATTTGGCACACAAGCAGATCATGACCTGGATTAGGACTGAAAATAGATATTAATCCGCAAAAAAGTCATTTATTGGGCGGTTAGAGCAAAAGCTGTAAAAAAATACCAGAAGCAATTCTATACAAAAATTATATAACAAATAAATTGCCGTAGTTAAAATAGTAAGTTTAAAACAACATTAAAGCTGGATGCTTATCTATACTAAGTACGAGTATATACGTTGTCTTGCCTAATGTATATAAAATTATTGCCGTAACATGTCGTCTAGACTGCGCTAGCACTTATCTGATGTCTGCTAATGCCTGTCTTTCAATAATACATTGTCTCAAAGGCTATAAATTCAACCTCGTCTTAATAAATAAACTTTTTGAGTGCCATTTATTCAATTCTATCCAAACACTAAAAGCCATTTTAAAGATAAAAATACGTGATATAAATTAAACATCAAATATTAAAAAAAAAACATTGTGATTCTTTTTCTAATTTTCCACAGGAAATACCCATCTACGGATACCTTGCGGGTGGGAGGATACTTGTATACGACCAGATAGCGACCACCGTACACTGGTGCTAAAACCTGCCATAGTGGCCTACCTTGTGTGGGTCGCGTTCCAGGGTCAGCCAGTGTATAACCGGCTCTCCCCAGGGGGCTTGCTCCCTGATCCTAACCCTTTTCCCATCTCTTTTCCTTTCCCTCCCCCTTGGCCCTTTGGCAGGCCGGCATGATCTTGCCGACCTACGATGGACACATTGTTTATCGTTGGTCGACACTATTATAGGATTGCGCTACACTTACCATCAGGTGTAGCGTAGTCACTTTGCCGAGCCAGGATAAAAAAAATAACCTTATAAACCTCGGCGTATGCTGGACACCAACCCCCCGACCCAGCTATCTTTTCCAGAACGACCGCTAGATTAGGTCCCTAACGAAAATCCCTACGCTGCTATGCCGACTAAAAGCCTCGCTGTGGCTTTCTTCAGCGCAATTGAAACGGACTTGGAGGGTCAGTGTAGGTACTCTGGATTGATGCCGGAACCGTTTTTGCGGTTCGCGGGTTTTCAGCCGTTCAAGGGACTCAGAAGCTCTTGCCGATATTAACGCCTTACAACATCTCTGGTAGTCCGATGATTTCGCGATGCCGTTCATTTCGAGGTCGCACCGTAAAATCTATATTATGTACAAAGGCTGCATATCCACTAGTCATTGTGTTATGTCTCGGGTAACTATGTAAATCAAAAATATGTCTAGTGAATTACTGTTTATGAAACGGCGTTGCTCTTACCATCAGGCGAGCTAACTGCTCCTTTCATCATTCAAGATAATAAAAAAACAACACGTGTAAAAAGAAAAATAGCGCAAACAACCGTAACATACACAAATAATGACGAAAGTCCGTTAAATTGAGGTATTGATTCCGCCAGTTCTCATTGGAAGAATCTAATAGAGTTGGGAACAACAAATAACGCAGAACACAGAATCTTCAACAAAAGTAACCTACTTTTATTGGATGTAGCAAATTGCACAGTATTGGATAGGTTAGGTGCGGAGTTGCAACAAGTTGCGACTGGCACACGCTCTGAGCTAAATGGTAATGGGGCAAACTTGGCACGGCACTGTGCGAGTAACTAACGAACAAATTATAGTAGCTAATAGGCTTGTAGCATTTCGATCTCACTCCGAGTTTGAGGTGAATTAAATATATAATGATTTCTTACGTTTACGCCAATGTTACTCATTAAAATAAAACTAATTTAAACAGATTTTATCAGTTTTCACAGGTTTTCAGTCCACCCCACGAAGGCTGAAATGCTTTTGAAACGTCGCGTCGGGACCAAAATTAAAATAAAAAAACCGCGATAAATTCCGTTTAAAATAGTTTTATTTCAGTAAATTCAATATCTTTTAAGTTATTTGGGATTTTTTTTATTATCCTGAAGGAAGAAACGAGCAGGTTAGTCTCCTGATAATAAGCGCCACGCCACGTTAAATTCTCGTCTGCCTCATGAGATAAATTCTCTCCGACTAAATGGGGCTTTAGAACGTGAATTATATTTAGGACTTTTATACGAGGTAGGTTTATAAATCTATAGTTTTACTTTAAAAAACAATATTCTTTTAACAATCTAAGACCAGAGACAAATGATACCTGTCTTTAAAATTTATGGTCGGTAATCTATTTATGCTCTAAATTTTATCCATAAAATATATAATAAAGCTAATAAAATTGCTGTGACATACGGACAGAAAGACGGCCATGACGAAATTTTATAGGTTCCGTTTTTGCCATTTAGCTGCGGTACTCTGAAAAAGCGTCAAATTGAGAATCCCTTCGTTTTAAAAGTCGGCTAAAAATTATTGATATGATAATTATGTACTTGTATTGTGAGATACCACTTTTTATTACGGTCGCTTAATGGTGACCGTCACGCCTGTCCATAAATAGAAACAACACCAATCAGTAGGTACTTCGAATTCTAAGGTACTGAATGGCACTGGACTGCGCTCGTCACTCCGAGACGTAAGATTTTAAGTCTCTTAACGCTGAGTATTTCTCTGGCTTCAAAGTCCTTTAAACCGGAACTCAACTGTACTTACACACTACTCCTTGGCTGCTAAAATATATAAAGAAATAGTACGAAAGCGAAATAGACAACACAGCCTCTTGCATACGAGGGACCTACCACCTAGTAAATACAACACACGTAATTACATCGAAACATAAATCATAAGCGGAATATATATTTCCCAAGCGAATATCAATATTCAAAAGATATTTTCTTGGATCACAAAGGGTTTCAATTTTATTTGTTACTCCCCAGAGCCCCTCACATAAAATCTGTCGGGGTTTGACGCAGCGCTGACTGGATGTGAACAGGCTTGAGCGTATACACGCTGTCTTCACATTTCCAATTCAGCCAGTTCAACAAGATGAATTTATAAAGTTAATAACTTCCTATCCTTCGCGGTTTCAACCGCGCGCTTATTTTTATTCCGCTCAAGTGGGTCATCGCTTGATGGTATATAGCTATGAACTATCGTCTCCGTAAAATATATGGTGTAAATATAATCTCAATCGGTCAAGATATTCAAAAGTTTCATGGTAAAACACAGACTACAGAGTTCAATCCTCGTCCTGCCCTAATAAAAAAAAAATCTATGCAAATATGAGACACGTGTCTCATTATTTTTAATAAGCAATATTTGAACTTATTTTCACAGCCGTATTTTGTTACTTAAAAGTTTCATACAAAGTTTAAATCCGTCCTTTTCGTCCTAAAATGTAAATGTCAATAATCTATTCTTAATAGGCCCCTACATTAGGTACATACATTTTCGTCTGACAAAATTTCGGGATCCAGGTTTTAATATTTTTTGTGAAATCGCGATTAATGAGATATTAGTGAGTAGAATTTGGGTTCTATACAACTTATTAAAGGTGTAGTCATATTTAAAGGTCGTCACATACAACTGACAGTGAGTGTTTATATAACGAATCTTATAAAAATCTAGACATCTTAAAATTCTACGCTAATAACACTTGTTTATTACTATCAATAAGGTTGATCTCATCTCTATAAATAAATTAGGTACGTGAACAAAAATATATATTTAGAATGAGAGAGAAGCTCACTTGTTGATCATTTACCTTGTCCAAAGATGCAAGTCGATGTTTCTCGTACCGTAATGATAATTAAAATTTCCAATAAATATGTAATTTTTTTATCACTATGGTACTTACCCGCTTAAGTCTTCCCATTTTTTCTGTAGACGAAAGTGTCTACAGCGTCGCTCTATCACGTAAAAATCTAAGTATGATTTTGTGTGTAAGATTTTTGTTAAATAATTATTATTAGGTACCGAAGAACTATGATTAACGCACCAACTAGAAAATCTATATTCAATTAATAAAATTCAATTCGCAGTACCCCATCATGAATACACAATAGTAATTAAATTTTGCTAATCGAGTGTTAGCAAACAAAATATAGGTGTGACATTAAAGCGGTACTTGGTTGGGTCAAAACCGAAACCCTTTCGGCTCGTTCGGTGTACGAAAACAATTAATATGATTTATGACAGAAATAAAAACCCTTGAGGCCATTTAGCAGCATTTTTGCGTTGGCAATAGTCGACTTTCGTAATAAAATATGATTTATTATACATTAAATTTCACAAAGAACGGGTGAATTGTATTAAGAGCTTTGAAATAACATTTACATAGTGTCTTACAGTGTTTACATTGGTTTGCCTTGTTGGAGTCTTGAAAACGAAAATTAAATTGGATTTGCCATCTTTTGTTAATTGTTGATAACATAAAGCATAATTTTAACTTAATTTGGTCTGGTCTGGAATGGTACCACCGCTTTGTCTATTTCTGCCGCCAAGCAACAGTGTGTAAGCATTCTTTGTACTGTTTTGTTTATGGACAGGCGTGGCGCTTAATTTCAGGCTAGCGTGTTGCTCGTCTCGTCATTCAATTTAATAAAATAAACGCATGTTATATAGTTCATGGAATCTTAAATTACTTGTGCGTAAAAGGTCGCTTACGTACGTCAGTGGGCTGAACTTTAGCATTGTGCAGCGACGTGGAATAACATTATTTATGGGTTATTGATAGTAGAGCATCCCGGGTAACATCGACCTTCACCCATCTGTTTACCGGATGAAAAATATATTTTAGGGTATAGAATGATATGATAATGATATTTTTTTTAATGTTAATTAATCATATCCTTGACCATATTTTTTTAGGCAACTCTATTGGTATGTGTTCAGCAACACATTTTATACCCTAAAATATATTTTTCATCCGGTAAACAGATGGGTGAAGGTCGATGTTACTCGGGATCTTAGACCATGAAGGCTATCGCCGTTAAGATATTGCTCGATTATTGATATTTTCATATTCGCTAAAGCCAGTCAGCCAGGAGTCTGGAATTGTACCCGGTATGGAGATAGGCTCGTTACACATAACTGTCATTCATTCATTCATCGTCATGTCATGGGATAAAGATATACTCTTACTCTTTTTTTTCGATTTGACGTTATGCTGTTAGCCTGACGCGAGTCGGCTTTCTACAGTTTCACCGGACTTTCGGGCGAGCACTTTAGGCGCTCTCAACCCTTACAAAGATATACTCGGCGAAATGTGGGTGTACTGATTACACCTCTGCCTATCCCTACGAGGATTACAGGCGTGAGCACGTATGAGTGCTGAAGCCAGTGATAGTTTATTAATTGACTAGCTTTTGCTCGCGGCTCCGCCCGCGTGAACAACATTTTCCGGGATAAAAGTAGCCTATAACCGTCTCCAGGGTCCCATCTGTCTCTGTAGATAAATTCATCAAAATAGGTTCAGTGATTTAGGCGTGAAAGCATAACAAACAAACTCACTTTCGCATTTACTTTCACCCCCCTTTTCATCCCTTATTAAATAAAATTTCCAAAATTCCTGAAACACGTATTTATTTGTTTTACGTCAATAACCGAAATACAAAATTTTGTTTATGTAACTTTCAAAATGACGGACTTTCATACATATTATCATCCCCTATTTTGACCCCTTAGGAGTGGAATTTTCTAAAATCCTTTCTTAGTGGGTGCTTACATAACAAAATGAATATACAGTCCGAATTTCATGCTTGTAGCCTTGATAGTTTGCGCTCGGCGATGATGAATCAGTCAGTCAGTCAGGACATGTTATTTTATAAGTATAGATTTACTAGGTGATAGGTCCCTCGTATGAGAGAGGCAGTCTGTTTTGGCACCACCTGTTTGTTTATTCTGCCACTAAGCAGCAGTGTGTAAGCATTATTGTGCTTCGGTTCGAATGATATTGAAACGAAATAACTAGACATTATGACACCAAACATTTTATGTCTCGGGGTGACAAGCGCAGTCCAGTGCCATACAGTGCTGTGTAATTCAAAGTTTGTGATGTTGCTTCTGTTTATGGGCAGGCGTGGTGCTTACCATCAGGCGAGCGAGCTGCTCGTCTGTTAACATCTAGCAATGATTCACTATAAATCTAAGTTTACTAAAAATATGAAAATGTCTAGATAACACAAGAAATAAACGCATATTTTATAATAGTGAAACAGTACATCGCTATTCTGAAATTCACACATTTTGCATAAAAACAGTGAATAAATTTAAATAATCTTAAAACTTCTGAAAACAAGTTCCCTTTGTTTGAAAAATGCTTTAATCACAACCTGCCTGTTTTATGATAATGCGACGTTTTTTTATGTGACGGACAAATTATCTTCTATATTCTTTTTTCTGTATTAAACACATGTGTGATGGTAAGTAATCTCCACCGCCCATGTACGCCTACAATACTAGAAGAATCATGGGCGCGTAGCCGACCTTAAAGGGAAGGGGGCAATTAAGGGATTGGGAAGGGGAGGGGGATTTGGGCCTCCGGATATCTCACTCGCCGTACAAATCGCAGCAGCAAGCCGCTACTTTAAGTCGGTTTCCTGTGAAACAGTGGTAACGTGCCGATCAAACCAGCCCATTCATGCTGTAGATAATACTGTTTACAGCGTGGTTCTACCACTCATAAGCTCGCCTTTTATTACATCAAAGGACGAAATTACACATAGCAGATCGTAGTTACAACACTAATAACACCTTTTTCTGCACCATCGGGCTCTATATGTAAAACTATTTACAACACAAAGTTACTCAAATATTTTTCATTGTAGTCAGTAAAAAAACCCAAGACTTTGCGGCACTCTACGTTGTAAATCAAGGTAAAGTCATAATTTCAGACGGAAGCTGTTCGCTCACTTGCGTAATTTCAAAGTACACCTGAGCCTCACTGCCTGGTATCGACGTGCCGGCACAATGCAGGTATGGCAACGCATTCTAGTTTGTTCATTTAAAATTTTGAGATTTAAGTGGAGGTAATATAAATTCACTTATTTTAAAATACTAATACGTAATAAACAACTCCTATTACTTTATAAAATTAATTAAATATTACAATGTGCTCGCCTTGTAAAGGTCTTTTCAGTCTACACAAATATAAATTCATAATTATATTACAGTTTATTCTATTAATAGTTTTATTTATTGACTGCCTCGGTGGCGTAGCTGTAATACGTACGCGGTACTGCTGTGCTGAAGTCTCGGGTTCGATCCCGGGTCGGGTAAAAGTAATATTGGGTTTTTCTATCAGGAAATGCTTTGTAATCACAGAGTCGGGAAATTTGCTCAACATAGTGATAGGCTCGCCCCCTATCATATCATGGGACGGAAATAACGAAATTAGGATGTACTGTTTACATCTCTGCCTACTCCTTCCGGGATTAGAAACGTGAGTGAATATGTTATAGTTTTTTATAAGCGCTTAAGACGAGACGCGTAAGGAATAAACCCCAAGCCTCAAAGGTTTCTAAGTCAATTTATATCGTACGGGTATTTTTCTTTTATCCTTTGTTATGTACCACGCATATAAAACCAACCCAGAACATATTAATTTTGCTACGTCTGAGATAAAAAAAATCTCGGGATTCGAGAGCTACTTCTACATATTCGCATCACATATTAACTTATAATGCTAGAGCTACATTATCGGTCTTCGGTAAAAGTTCACATTATCACGATAAATATGGCCAAACATTTGTCATTTGGCACGATATTTTTCGTGAGATCGCGTGAACACGAATGTCAACAATACCGGTATCGGCATAACACATATTTATTTAAGATAGTCGCGACGGCGCGGCGTCAGCTTAGTAACAGGGTTCTGTTAGCAAGCCTTTGACACGGAACCGTAAAGTTCGACTCCTATTAATATTATTATTATAATAACATTATAAATGTGAATGAAATATTTGTGAAGTTGAATGTCTGTGAATTTAGATATTTGTTACGCAATTACGACTAAACTGTTATTTTGAATGCAATTTGACCCATAAATTGACCACGACCTGAATTTAGACATAGGATACGTTTTATTTTCTTTTTTACAGGTATTAATGCAGTCGGAGCCCCGAGCAAACCCTTGTAGGTTCTAAATTCTAGTTTTTCTTTGTGTTACGTGATAGCACTGCGAAATATCGGAGTTAAGATTTGATGTTGAACTATGAGAAAAATTGGAAACTTCAAAACAGATAACAGCAAATACACCGCCATTTGGGTTTTTATAACGTCGCGATAACACGACACAAATGTTCGTCCGATCATGTAGCCGTAGCATTATAGCCGAAAGGTAACACCTTGACGTGGGTGTGACATGATGATCAAAATGAGACGGCATTCTAATTTGTTTCTTATTAAGCGTTAATGTTATTATAACGGTAGGCAGCGGCTTGGCTGTGCCCCTGGCATTGCCGATGTCCATGAGCGGCGGTGACCGCTTACCATCAGGCGGGCCGCTTGCTCGTCTGCCTATCAAGGCAATAAAAAAAAAAAAAAAAAGCTAGCTAGATACTATATGATACCTTTACTTTACCTGATATTTTTATACCCGACTGGTTTGTGACCACCGTACAAATGGTGAAAAACCCGCCATAGTGGCTTGTTCAGGCAAATCGCGCCAGGATCAGTCAGTTTATTTCATGCCGGCATAATTTTTGCCGATTGTCGAGGGAATTCATATCTCTTGATCCAAATTATGTTTGGACTGCACTATACTTAATATCAGGTTCAGATGGGCTGTAGAGATCACTACATGCTTATTTGCCGGTCGCTACTATGGTTGAACTAAGTTGCTATACTGTCTTAGGTACATATCATCGTAAGTTTCATTACGATAAGGTCGTAAATAACAGGAGATATGACAGAATCGATCATCTGCCTCCAACATTTTTACGTTACATGATCCACCGTTATTATCCGATATGGCGAAAGGATTTTATGAGCTCTCCTATAGATATAGTATATTTTCATAGATAAGATCATACAAGCGTTAACCTGTATCCGCGATGGGGTTGGCTGGGGTGCAATTAGTGCAGCCACGGTTCACCGAACTTGTTTCTGTCCCATGATGTGATAGTGGGTTTGTCTGTTATCATTCCGGGCATAAATTCCAAAAGTCTTGTCTTATTTTTGAATCGAAAACTCAAACAGTATTTTCGATGACTCGACACGGGATTTGAACTTAACGCCTCACGTTTAGCTAAAATGCGCTGCCACAAACCCAAAGAGGCGTTATTATTCTAAAATTAATATTAAACAATACGTATATTGGTATGCAAAATTGATATTTATGATCTAATTTCCAGAATAATTGATTTGATTTTATTTAATATGTTTTGGTTTGTAAAATCTTTGTTTTAAAGATGGAGTAATAACGATACCTTATTTATTTTGTATTTTAATATATTTAAGCTTCAAAGAGCGTCGAAGAAACGAGTTACATGTATAAGTATACACACATAGGTATACACAAACACACACAAGACGGTAGGTCTCTCGTATAAGAGAGGTCGTCTGGGCTGGTACTGTCTCTTTAACTATTACTGCCAATAAATCAAATTTTCGAGTCGTAGAGCCACCCTGTAGACAGTTTTGACTACAGCATGAATAGACCGGCTCGACCGGGTCATTACCACTGTCTCACAGGAAACCGTAAAGTAGCGGCTTGCTTCGTACGCTGAGTTAGATATCCGGAGGCCCAACTGTTCCCCCCCAATCCTTAATTATCCCTTTTCTTTGAAGTCGGCAACACGCCCTTGATTATTCTGGTATTGTGGGCGTACATGGAGGGTGAAGATCACTTACTATCAGGTGACGCACTTGCTCGTTTGCCGGCATGCTATAAAAGACTTGATATACAAAAGCATATGTATAATGGTATAGTACGAATATTCACCTCTAGATGAAACAAATTTTAACAAATGTATTTAGTGACTTTGTAGTTTATACATCCACGTTGAATTTTATAACCCTTGTAGCCACGTTTTATTTACGTTAAACTTACAGTTCCGGTGTAGTTTTTTGTAGAATCAGTGGAAAGATAAACACTCAAAACAGCTCGGCTTTAGTTCATTTACATAACATTAATACTAGAGAGAGTTTAACTCATATTTGCAGGAGATTATTTTGTATTTAACGATGTTCCAAGGTAGAGATTTTTGACAGTGCTGTGTGAGGTAATCTATAATAGTGTTTAAAACAAAACGCTAAGCGTAGAACTTTGGCGCACATTTTAAATGTTTCATCTATGCCTGCAGCTCTGCTTCTGCCTTTATGTCCTGAGTGGAGACAGATTCGGATATTATATGACTTGTATAAGGTTGCTGAACATTCAGAGGAAGGCTCCAAACATTATCTTCGATTTGACAGACCGCAAATCCTTGCCAAAGAACACCGATTCCTACCTAGGATGATTCGCGAGGCTATTGAAATTAAAAAAACATCCGAATTTTAATAGAGAAGATGGTTGGAAGCTAGCACAAGCCTGGGATCCGATTATACATTTAATTAAATCGGAGCCCAAAAGACCAACTGCCAGACCTCAAGACACTGTGAGCTCCTTCTGCGTAGATCGGACCAAACCATAAAAAAAATTATAATTGTAAATTGAAGGTAGATACTGTAACATTAACATTTTTGGACAACCTACACCTCAGTCCCTCCCGTGACCACGAAGGCTGAAAAGTCTTCGAAACGTCGGGATCAAAATTAATTAAAAACCGCGATAAAATCCGTTTAAATTAGTTTTATTTCAATGAGTAACATTCGCGTAAACGTAAGAAATCATTTGTATAAGGTTAATATAAAACTGGTACTAGTTGTTTTCTAATAGTTTCCCAGATAAGGTCCCGTGGTCGAATGCCATTTCCATGTCTATAAAAACCATATGAAGATTTGTCGTGTTAAATTTAGTATTTTCTATCATTATTCGAATCGTCATTCTGTCGGCTACGAAACCACATTGATTTTGTGTTAATATTATAATGTGCTTTAATCTATTATTTATTTAGAGCTTATTTTTATCCCATGATGCGATAGGGGGTGAGCCTTTCGCCATACCGGGCTTAATTCTAGACTTCAGACTGATACTGAGCATTTCGTGATAGAAAACCCAATATCACTTTTACCCGAGCCGGGGATCGAACCCGAGACCACAGCACAGCAGTAGTACCGCGTACGCATTACAACAGCAAAGTAGTCGAGGCGCCATTCCACGCCGACTAGTATTTAGTGATACAGTTTATCGTACTCTCCTGAGCACAGAACTAACTGCCGAAAAAAATATTTCACAATAGTGTTTTTACTATAGCGGAGGTTGTCAAGCGAGCAAATGGATCGCCTGATTGAAAGTCACCGCCAAGAAAACAAAGATTATATCAGAAGCCATAACGCCCGATATACCAATTGTTAACTAATTTAATAACAAACTATCGAACAATAACACTTCAGAAATACATTGAATGAATGAATAATGAGTTTCAGTTAATCTTTGTTTATTACTTTGAAAGTAAATACCTCTTTGTGAGTAAAGCAAATTGTTCGATTACATAACAGACTGCCAATAATACGCCATTATGTTTCATCTTATACGAGGGAATAAAGCTGTACAAATCAGTAGAGTTTCGACGCTCTTCCATTGACCGACAATGAAAAATGCTTACACTTGATATAAAGTTTGTTCGCTCTCCGACATTTTATCGGAATATTTTTTCATGAGAACCATATCTCTGTGGAGATTGAGTCATATTATGGACTTATTGAAATAAATCGAACCCCTTAAATCTTCTGAGAAATATTTTTCTGACGTGCACAGCTTATACTCGTATTGATAGGTTTGGCGAAGATACTTTATTTTTCGTAAAAAAATAAATACATAATATAGTTTTATGGCTATGTTGATGTTAATTAATTTAATTAATCAATTTAATGGGACTATCTATCAAATACTCAGTTTCCCAAGATTAATTTTTGCCTTGAGTTTAGTTGGTCTGCCTCGGTGGCGTAGTTGTAATGTATACGCATATCGGATTCGATTCCAGGATCGTAATATTGGGTTTTATCAAAGAATGCTCAGTGTCAGTCCGAAGTCTGGAATTATGCCCGGTATAGCGATAGACTCGTCTCGATCACATCATGGGACGGAAATAAACTGCAGACTGCGGTGTATTGATTACAACCTTGCTTACCTCTTCGGTGATTACGGGTGAGTACGTATGTACACCTATGTATAAATTATTATAGACATAGTCCTTACATGATAGTAGATCATACATCTTTTATTCAAGCAACTAAAAAGACAATTACCCGTTGCGTTTTGAAACCAACTTTCAAGTTTGAGCTCTAAAATAGCTTGTTGCTAGACGTGGTGGCAACTATTATTCGTATACAATTTATTACCCCACTAAGCTCTATAATGGCATACTTCCGATGGTCGCGTCAAGCGTTGTTGCATTATTAATACTCAATTTGGGAGACAGTGGTACTAATAATTAATAATATTACTATACAACCATGCCGTCATTAGTGTACTCTTTTTATGCTTAAGAGTGGTAGAGCCACGCTGTAGACAGTTTTGTCTACATAATGAATGGGCCGGCTGGACCGGGTCGTTACCACTGTCTCAAAAAAAAAATGACGTAAAGTAGCGGCTTGCTGCTGCGTTTCGTACGCTAAGTTAGATATCCGGAAGCCCGAATCCCCCTCTCTTTCCCAATTCCTTAATTACCCTTCCCTTTTAGGTCGGCAACGCGCTCATGATTTTGTACGTGATCGGTGAAGATCATTTATCACTTTATATTATTATATTATTTATTTATTTTTATATTATTTATCACTTATCATTTATCATCATCATCATCATGATGATGATGAAGATCATTTACCATTAGGTGACCCATTTGCTCGTTTATCGGTCTATGCTGTTCATTTACGTAAATTAATATTATTTTTATTCTATATTGCTTAGAGGCCTGAATGGGTAAGCTCGCTCCATCGTCGACCTCATCTTTGTCCATGCGGCTAGATTGAGGTCAAGAGTAAACCCATTACTAATAAAAAAAAAAAAAAAAAAAAAATGGTCCAGTTATACGCAATGTGGAAGCCACGAACCGGACGGAGCGCGGCCTATTCGGGAATACAACACCGCCGCGCCGCCGAAAATCTCCCAAACTACCTAAGTTTTGACGAGTCACTACAAATAAACGGTGTGTAACCTCTTGTAAACAAGTAAGTTCGTTGAACACAAGTCGTTCTCGACTCGGCTTGCGACAGATCGCATCGTTTAGCTGTACATTGCTGGTGGTAGGATATTCATATCCGCCCGGATAGCGACCACCGTACATATGGTGTTAAAACCTGCCATAGTCCACACGCATTGTGTGGATCGCGTTCCAGGATCAGCCAGTGTATATCCGGTTCTTCCGAGGGGCTTGCGACTTGACTTGATGGTTGATTGAGGCGGGTATAGGGGTACATTCTTGTATCCCTGGGCCTGCATCGGTCATCCGCCTGTCCTGTTGCAGGACCCCCGAAGAGGGAAGAAACATTTATATAGGCCGGCATGACTCTAGTGACCACCGATAAACTCATTGTTTGTTGGTGGTCGCTGGTTTTTTTGGATTGCACTACGCTTACCATCAGGTGTAGTGCAGTCACGTTGTCGGGCTCGGATAAAAAAACAATACTAACCCGCGGATGTGACATAAATGACATCCGTGACGCAACCATGAAAATTCTGCCTTATATACATTTTCCTCAAAAGAAACTGCCAAAAAATCATTAGCTAGTTCTAATTAGGTGGTGTTATCATTATTATCTCCTCGTTTCAAAGTCGGCGCGAATATTTTCGGGAGCCATTCATTAATCAACACGTCTACTTGATGTATTATTAACGACTGAGTTAATTCACCGGCTTCTTATTTTTTTATATTCCCCTGCGATTACTAAATAGTGTTAGCTTTTAATTTATAAGTGGTAGAGTCAAGCTGTAGACAGTTTTGTCTACATCACGAGTGGGCTGGCTTGATTAGCCTACTGTCTCACAGAAAACCGATGTAACAGCTTGTTTTTACATTTCTTACGGTGACTGAGATACCCAGAAGCTCAATTCCACCTTCTCTTTCCAAACCATTAATTATCCCTTCCCTTAAAGGGCGGTAACACGTTCATAATTCCTCTAATATCGTGGGTGTACATTGGCAGTGGATGTCACTGCCAATGTACACCTGCCATCAGGTGCACTCGTTCATTTTCCGGCCTAGGATATCTAAACTAATATTATAAAGACGAAAGATTTGATTGTTTGCATTGAATAGACTCTGAAACTACTGCACTGATTTGAAAAATTCCTTCACTATTAGAATTCTACATCATCCCTGATGAACATAAGCTACTTTTTATCCCAGAAAAAGCAAATCACATGGGCGGAGCCGCGAGGAAAAGCTAGTAAAAAATAAATACGTATAGGCGTTATACTTTTGCAAAGTTAATTGGAAAAGATAACAAGTATATTTGAAGTGGTAATATTTAATCGTGTAAAATTTATATGAATCTATTTTTTATGTTCTTTCCGACAGTAGCAGACTTACGCTGATGAAATTACTTAGTTACAACTTCGACCACTTTTTGACCCCCGACAAAAAGAGGGATCTTATAAACTCTTATATTACTTATTCCTATATCTCTTGGAAATGTATTTTTTTAATATATATTGACACGTAAAAGAATAAAACGACATAATATAACTTGAGAAAAGTGATCCTTCAAGATGATGAGCGATCGGTTTTAGCTTACGAGGACTCTATGAAAAGATTTATGTGTTTGAAGACATTCTGAGTAAGCAGGAATTGATAAAAATGGTAGTAGAGATTAATTTTTTTACGTTAAAGTATGTATTTTCCATAAAGTCTACAAACTTGTTAGGAAGGTAATTTACTTAGGAAAATTAGGGGCCTCTTACTGAAGGATTTTACGAACATCCCTAAGAGGATGAAGTAGCTAGTAAAAATATTTTTATTCAAGAAATGAATTTCATTATTGGCAGCAGCTACCCAAGGCGAATATTCTACCATTACATTTCCCAGACGTTCTACAGGCGTTGGTGCTACATTATACGTTCTTAGTTTAGCAAACTTATTTGCACACGTCAATATTGAGAAGAGAAATTTCATTAATTTAGTTAGAAACAGTACCCGCCCACTTCCCAGAACAGAAGTGTTTAAACTGTACCGTTCGTGAACCGCCACTTAGTTGTTGCATGTATAATAAGATATTGCAAATAATAAATATGAGCTCATATTGTTGATGAAATTTTTTAAATGTTTTTGATAAGCCATGTTCACCTTTATATTGACAACCTCCGTGTTGCAGTGAGTGAGGAGCCGGCTGTGAAGCGAGAGGCCGTGGGTTCGATTGCCGCATCGAGACAAATGTTTGTATGGTCCACAAATTTTTGTTTCGGGTCTGGGTGTTGAGGGACCATAAGTCTCTCATAGTTCCTGATATCTACGATACATGTTTAACGTACTTAACGTACAACTTTGTCTTATAAATACTAACTTTATTAAATTAACAAATGCAAACTCGACTCAGGCACTTGACGAAGTAATTAAATAATTCAAAGACGCACAGATTATGGATCAGAATCGAGCATCTGTCCAAACAGAGATAAAAGTTGGCACACCATAATGAGGTGAAAAGCGTCATCAATCGTGTAGTAACTTTAAAACGTGTCCAATAATGAATTTGGTGAATTATGTAAAACAGCCGCTGGGAGTTGGCCGGCCGCCAGGATAGCTCCGCCGTTCAACAGGTCATGCCACGTAAATTATAAACTATCATCCCCTTGTGTCATCGCGACAAGTTTACTAAACTTTAAATCTGGGTTGGTGACATCTAAATATATAAAACTCAAAGGTGACTGACTGACTGACTCGGGCTGAAATTTGGCATGCAGGTAGATGTTATGACGTAGGCATCCGCTAAGAAAGGATTTTGATAAATTCTACCCCAAAGGGGTTAAAATAGGGGATGATAATATTTAAATGCTGTTCACGCGGGCGGAGCCGCGAGCAAAAGCTAGTTTATTTTATATAATAACTCACTTGAACATTCTGATTTGACACCGATCACCTTTATCATAATATTGGTTTTCAAGATTACACGCCAGAGAAAGATTTAAAGTTTAAAATCCCCAAAAACAATTGTAAAAGGACCTGTAATCTTAAAGGGCTGAACTTGTGGGCTGATTAGGGTTTGCGAACAAGGCGTTTTCGATAAGGGTTTACATTTCCAGAGATAGACAAAGAGTTTAAACCAATAACAAGCCTGTGTTTTGAGGTTAAAAAGTGCACCAATTCACTTAGGTGAAAGATTCGTACGACATACATCACTTAAACAACATCTTATGACGCAAAGTTTGTTGAAAGGTACTTCACAAATTACCGCAATGATTTCAATGCAAATCTTGTACTCCCTGTTCTTCTGCCTGCCCTTATCCCACTCGCGGTGGGGTCGGCGCAACATGCTCTCTAACACATGTTACGGAAAGGTTTAGCTTGTGGT
Source organism: Amorpha juglandis (assembly GCA_949126905.1). Classification (NCBI taxonomy): domain Eukaryota; kingdom Metazoa; phylum Arthropoda; class Insecta; order Lepidoptera; family Sphingidae; genus Amorpha; species Amorpha juglandis. The sequence continues at coordinate 12,646,411 of OX421374.1, read as the reverse complement.
TTTTACGACCGGCCACCTGTCTGACGTCCAACCTTCTAGGGAAAATGCATCTAGTATTAGTATAAATACAGCAACATAATATAACGTATACAATTAAATTTCACAAGTAATCTTTGGGCTGCAATCCGCCTTTTTAAAAGAATTTTATCACTATACATTGTATTCTTTAAAACTTTGCAAACATTATGTTACTAAAATTATTTCATGATAAGTAGAAAAAAACTGTTATATTGTGTGAATACAACCTGCCCGTGTCGTCATTACCGCTAATAAAATACATTGAATGTGATGTTTTCATCTCCAGGCATATTTTTTATCCAGATTACAAAGGTTTCTCAACAAATATAAAATGTTTCGTTATTTTTTCACTTACTTTTACTAATAAGATTCAAGTACAAGCATGTACAGGATGAGCATGGGATTACGCTTAGCCTCGGCTTTAGTTTTTTGCTTCATTTTAAGAGGCTGATAAGGCATGTTCGCCGAATGAACGTGTATTATTAAAAACGGATTTATTATAATATCATTCTTAAGACCACACTATTTCTAATCCATTGACGTATTTTAGGTAACGTAAAAAATCAAATTATATAATTTTATATTTGTGTATCAAGGTGGACAGACGACCTGATAAAAGTCGCGGGAAGTTGCTGGATGCAGGCCGCTTCCAACAGGTCTGTTTAGAAATCTTTGGGGGAGGCCTATGTTCAGCAGTGGACGTCCTGTGATGATGATGATATTTGAGTAACTTAAAAGATCTTGATTTATTTATTCTTTTACTATGTTCTCGCTATTATTCTTTGCTGATTCCATGCTGATCCAACAAGAACGTCAGTAAAATGCGCTTGTTTCACAATATTTAAGTAAGTTTTACTTAAAAATAATAAACCATAAAAATATTCTATTATTAATACATAGAGAGAGGCATTTTTCCAACTGGTATTAACGCAGATAAAAGCTTTTTAATTTAAGAATACAAATAAAATAATGTTACACCTTAATATACACATACATAAACCCACGTCGCCGGTAACGACGAAAGGTTAGACAGAAGTGCACTCATAGTGCGAATTATCGTTCACTTTCACAGGGATAAAAGCAGGATTTCGAAGTTATGTGAAGTTTGCCAACCCACATTAGGCCAGCGTGGTGGACTGACACCTCTTATGCATAGAGAAGGCCCGTGCCCAGTAGCGGGGCAATATAGGTAGTTACAGGTCTGATTTATATACATTTAATTATAAAATACGGTAATTCTCCAGAGCACGTGCATTATTATTTATCGTGCTTCTAATACTTGATCATCAAATCTAGTACCACTTCCTCAAATCAATATGTATGGATTGTAGTGCAATAAAATAAAACTAAGGATACAGACCGCATTGGACACAGTGCAAATACTTTTCAAGAAAGTAGAGACGTAATTATATTTTTTCTATTGTGTTGGTATTGTCTCATTGGCTACATTCATAGACAACTTATTTACGGAGAGAAACTGTGAGGTTCAAATTCCTGGGTGGGCAACATAATTTATGTTGGAGTTTTCAAAAACAAACAATTAGTTACCCAGGATTGGAACTTGTGCCCGGAGCGGTGATAGGCTTGCCCCATATCACATCATGGGACGGAACTATACCTTGGGTATAGCACTGGGTGCACCTCAGCCTACTCCTTCACGATACATGCGTGAGATTATGTTGTTGTTTTGTGGAGTTACCCTAGATTTGAAGACTTTATAAACAAATTGATCATGTAGATAATTTATATGGTGAAAAACCGGTCAAGTGCGAGTTGCACTGGCACACCGAGAGTTAACCATGCCCTTAAATTTCCCTTCTTTTCATTTCTGGGGATATCCGCTGTAATAACCGCCGAAAATTTCTGCGGACTTCCGATTACGGTTCAAAAGATAGAGCTCTGTTAAAAAAGGACAGACGTACAAAGCCGTCTTCTGATGAACATAGTATATATAGACAGTCTAAGCAAGAAGTCGGTGCAATTAAGCCCCGCTTTAGGTATTATTTTTCGCACAAACAATAATGTGTTGATAAATTGTGATGTAAGTTATTAGCGAGTAAAAATTAAAAAGTTGCGATAAAGTAAAATGTATTTAGCGCTTGTTTAAAATTTCGTATGGATTGAGGAGCCACTCCGAATTTTAAAAACAAGCTCACACCCTTATTTAGTAGCAAAGCATAAATAAAATAAAACATAGCAATTCTGGTGGTAGAATTTATATCCGCTCGGATATTGACCACCGTACACATGGCCTTAAACCTGCCATAGTGACCCACACATCTTGTGCGGATCGCGTTCAAGGATCAGCCAGTGTATATCCGGTCCTCCTGAGGGGCTTGCGACAGGACTTGATGGTTGGCTTGGGCGACAGTAGAGGTACATACTTCTTCTTATGCGTGTTAAAAAAAAATTGTGAAACAAGCATTTATAGACTCATGAAAAGTATGAAATGTCTAAGGAGGAGGTCTCTTTTATCTGAAGGTCCATCAGGCTTGGCACCTCCGCTTTGGCTTCTTGCTAGCAGGCAGCAGCGAGTAAGGACCGTTGTGTTCCGATTTAAAGGACATTGATGCCAGTGAATTTATTAGACATTTTATGATTCAACATCTTATATCTCGGAGTGTAGCAGTGCCGCAATGTGTAATTCAATGTCCTGGAAGCGAATTACTCTTCGCTGATTTAAGACAAAAAAATGAAATAATAATTGAATAGATATCGTTTTTAAAATAGACAGGCACTTTATTTCTAGGGCCGCCTGTATTCGAAAAATCATTTTCAATTCCACTTTCCGTCTACTTTTAAACTTTTGTGGCCTTATAAGATAAATTTTGCATTGTTACATCTACAATAATGCTCAGATACAGAGAGGGTAGTTCTGAATCAATACGGTATTGTCCGGACGTCCGATCACAGTTCCGAACAGATCTGTAATTACTGTTGTTTGAATGTCTCCAAGTTATCTTTTCCTGAAATTGCAATTAAAGTTGTGTTTCAATGCTTCTGTATTTTGATTTTCCATAAGATAGCTGGCAAAATGGAATTTATTGAAGTGAGGTCCTGGGTTCAAATACCAGGTCAGGCAATCAAAAATGCTTGGGATATCTATTAGAAAAATCTCGCAGAATTTGCTCAGGATTAGAATTATTGTCTGGTATGGCGATAAGCCCTGATGGATCAAAAATAATCTCGGCGAATTGTCGATGCAGTTCTAGTTGTAATATTATCTTCTTATTGAAAGACACAGGAAACTCCATACAGCAATAATTATGTAATAAAGCGATAGTTACAAAAGACAATTCGCATGTATGCAGTAAAGAGCAACCTAATATGCTTATAAACGTGAAGCACTGCAAACTTTTGAACTGTGTAAACCGTACCGGCCGAATGGTACGTGTATTGCATGCCAGTTTCGAATCGATATCGCACCGCGTCCGGACTTCGTCCAACGTCAATCGCAGATCGCTCGTTGTTGTAATTATGGCTTGCGCCGGTGTCATCAAGTGAACGAATTCGACATCGTTGTTGATTGCCTATAACGTGTCATTAATTTTCTTTGTAATATCTTGGTGGGAAATATATATTATTGCTCGACATTTAGAAATTACTCCCTGTTTTTTTTTGTGATATGAAGCACGTGTTGATTTGTCAAGCTAACCAGAGTTAGATTGGGCAGCAGTACTAGTTCCTAATCATTCTAAATGGGATATAAGAATAATTATTATTGGTTTATAATTATTATAGTCTAGAATCTAACATATGTGGCATATAGCATTAAGCTAATTTGGCACATCTTGACTCTTCAAACGCGTCCTCAAATCTAGGCTCCACCAATAATGCGCTGTCTCCGAGTATCAATATAGCTTCACACCTGGAAGAGGCGCCATGGACCCGGTGTTCGCGATTAGATCATTTGTTTAGAACTCTGGTATTTCCTCACGACGTTTCCGTTATTTTGTTACGTACCGTTAATTTGAACGATAACTGATAAAATATTTAAATAAACACATAGATTCGAAAAGCCATATTTATACAAATCCTACCCAATTTTTTGTTTACTTCAGACTACACGTATCCTCATTTTAAACGGGATATGAGTTCACCTACATCCAACCCTACGTACCTACTTGATTTAATATGATCCATTTGAAAGCAGGCTGGTTGTCACCATTTTCGCTTCCACCCATCACGTCGGCAGTCGGCCGCCAGCCGTCCGCGTCCATTTATTGTCAGTGCAACTAGCTAGACATTCAATTTCCGCATGTTAACTTATTGCGTGGCTAGTTCCACGGTGATGGCGTGTTTCCTGTCATGACGAATGTTTTAATAATATATTCGTGGTCTTATAGGTTTTATAACATAGCGTAGCCGTTCTGTTGTAATAATAATATTAGCTATGTATTATACATGGCACACTTCTGGGCACGGGCCTGTTCTACTGAATGAGAGGTATTAAGCCTTCGTCCACCACGTTGACCTGATGCGAGTTGGTAAACTTCACATCATCATCATCATCTTCATCAGCCATAAGACGTCCACTGCTGAACATAGGCCTCCCCCAAAGATTTCCAGACCGACCTGTTGGAAGCGGCCTGCATCCAGCGACATCCTGCGACCCTTATCAGGTCGTCTGTCCACCTTGTAGGTGGACGTCCAACGCTGCGCTTGCCAGTACGTGGCCTCCATTCCAGAACCTTTCTGCCCCATCGGTTATCGGTTCTGCGAGCTATGTGGCCTGCCCACTGCCATTTCAGCTTGCTAATCCTATACGTGGCCTCTGAATATGGGCCGTATAAGACGGCTCACAGTCACTCAGCGAGCTATGGAGAGAGCTATGCTCGGTGTTTCTCTACGTGATCAAATCAGAAATGAGGAGATCCGTAGAAGAAAGAAAGTCACCGACATAGCCCAGCGGATTAGACTTCACATACTCAACATAAAATAACCAGTTTAAATTCATCTGTAGGAAGCTGTGTCCTCGGTGGAATGGACTGCAGAATTATCATGCATTGAACTAAAGCAGTTCATTGATATTAGTGCATACTGACCTTATCTTATGATAAATTTGGATATGTACTTTAGAAACTTTTGAGGAAATTAAGAAAATCAAATAAGATTAGTCATATTCACCTTTTAGAATGTAACTCTTTGAATATACAAAAAATCTGTAACATTTAAAAGCCGACTACGGCAAAACCAAAAGGGAGGGTTATATATTGTCATTTGATTTAGACTACTTTTTGGGACCAACTATTAGTAGTACAAGTACAACTTGTTTAATATTTTTACTGATATAGTACCAAATAATAAATATATTATTAATAATCTTAACTCTGATCTCTGTGGACAATGAAATTTACTACTAAGTTTGACTACATTTATTAGTAAATTCCAGATTACGTCACATTAAAACTTGGCTATTGTGCCAGTAACAAAAGGAGAAACGTAAATTGAACTAAACTAATAAAGTCTGAATTTATTTGAAAAGTAGTTATCATGATTTATTATATTAGGGTTCTTTATTTAACGCGTCTCGTAACAAGTTTAAATTTTTACATCCAAATTAGTTTCAACAGGCAAGAATAGGACTTTTAAAGATTGGGCTACTTTAGGTATCCATAGAGGTAGGAGGAAATCATATGACCTTTAGAATTATGCAATACTTAATCACAATATTCAGAAATGTTATATAGAAACTACTGCATGGCACAGCACTGAGTTCTTAATGCTTGTCGTCTGTTAATGCGTGTCCTGCTTGTGTATTTTTATTATACTGCCTATTTATATGACTGCAGCTATGAATATATCCAAATGGATAATCTGTATAAAATTTTGAATTTATAGTTCGTTGTAGAAAAATGGGACAAGATGAAAGATTACTCATACTCATCAGATATCTAATAATGTCGAATAAATCAATCATTACCAGCTTTATCGATTTATAGTACAACTATACTGATATAGTACAGGAGAAGGTGGTAATGTGACCCCCACAGATATTATGGCCCCCTTCGATATTTCTAGCTTAGAATCACGTCATCAAGCTAATTTTTTTTTTACGGGGAGTATCAATGACAATTTCGATTTTAAGCACAAAAAAAATATGAGAGGTCAGCACATGCGTTTATTATTCGAGCCAGTTTGAACTTGCACTCGCAAAAACTTTGTTATTGTTTTGCATTTAATTGCATATTTCTGGAAATACCGAGTTTACGCATCTGAGATTTGGATATTGTGTTCGATTAACGTTTTCCTATTAGATTTTGAAGGTACGTACGTAAAATATTTGATGTTACATATTTTTAGAGGTTGATTTGTAGATTCCACAATATTGGTAATTTGGCCCCCTCATATTGGTTGTATGGTCCCATATAACATACATGAGTGATATTTATTTTTTTATTTACTTATAGATGCCGTGACAAAGTGTAGTGTCTCCAGCTTCTAAGAATGTGATATGCACAAGGCATAAGCCTCTTGGTAGAAAACTAATACTACAGCAGCAAAGGTGCTCACATCGTCACCTTAGAAAAACCAATTGTATGAATCTTTTCGCTCAGCAGATATTCCGGCGGTTTTGATTCGCAACAAAGAGACGTAACATCTAGTAGTAGCTCCGATAATGAAGAAATAGTTGAAAGCGACTCATCGGGATGTGATGGAAATGTCTCTCAATAGTAGTAGTCAGTAGGGTGCCATATTACCCTCACTTGATCTCAAATTGCAAAATTTCCATTTTTTTTTAATAAATATATTTCAGATTTATCCGTTGCATTTCTCTTTATTCCGTATTATGTAGTGTATTGGCAAGTAAATAAGGAAACGAATGATGTATTCATTACATATGTTTTCCTTTTATTTTTCACATGAGACCTCAAAAACAAAGTGGGGGGCCACATTACCACCTTCTCCTCTAATGTAAAGACATTAAATACGCTTTAGCTCTCGACTAACTTTCCTTATTTCTCCAAAAATACAAACCTTTCGTTGGGTCCAACGAACATTCGATTCCAAAACTTTAAATACCATCTATTTCGTTTCTCGTTTTCACGCCCAAAAGGTAGATTTATTTTAACTTCGCGCTAAAATTTTTGGTCTCCAAAAATCTTAAAATATAAGCGGGCTGAATGACCTTCACAATATAAACTCCTTTGCAAAAAAAACGGGCACCTTACACACACACTTTACCTTAGCTTTTCTATGGGTAAATATTATTATATTTTTAGTATGTCATTAGCTTGGATGACTAGAAATTTCTTATTATCAATGAGAATCTAGTTTTTTAACACTTTTATCCTGGTATCGGTGTTTTAGTCAATATAAACAGAGAGCCGTGTTAAAATGGACATTTTTATGGGTATAATGAAATTAAGACTACGAGTATTTTTATGGTATTTTAATAAAAGAGACATTAAAAAATAAAAATTAATAACGAGTATGACCTCCTCTTGCAGCGATTACGGCATGTAATCGTCTTGGCATGCTTCCCACCAGGCTTTTGATGGTGTCCTGTGGAATGTGTTCCCACTCAGTCGAGATTACACGTTTAAGCTCTCTGATGTTTTGTGGAGGTGGTTGGACAGATCGTACTCGCCTTTTTAGGAGGTCCCAAACGTGCTCAATGGGGTTAAGGTCGGGGCTCCGCGCTGGCCAATCCAAACGACGAATACCGACCTCTTGCATATAAGCATCTACGTCGCCAGAACGGTGGGCCCGAGCATTATCGTCCATGTAAATGGCATCTTCACCAATTACAGTCAGTGCGGGTTGTGCATTTTGAGAAAGGATTTCTGTTATGTACCTATGCGCATTTAGTGAGCCATTTTCTATGAATACTATCTCGGTACGATAGTTGGAAGTTACGCCCGCCCAAAACATAACGGACCCTCCACCATAAGGGGTGATTTCTTCAAAACACACATCGGCATAGCGTTCCCCTGGTCTTCGTAACACTCGCCGACGTCGGTCCTCACCATGCAGACAAATTCGAGCCTCATCGGAGAAGAGTACGCTACTCCAGTTACCTGGTGTCCAAGATAGGCAATTTCTAGCGAACCTCAACCGCGCAATCCGGTGCTCACGGAGTAACTTGGGGGCCCGCGCTGGTCGTCGACTACGTATATCAGCAGCTAAAAGTCTTCTCCTCACAGTCCATAGGCTAACTTGTGCTCCTCGTACCTCTTCAAGGTTTCTTTTGAGGTCTATGTAACTGCATTTGCGGTTCCTCAGCGCCTGAGTCACTAAAAAGCGATCGTCTCGCGGCTGTGTGCAACGTTTTCTCCCAGAACCTTGCCTTCTCTGAACGGAACCTGTCTCTTGGTATCGAGTCCAGGTTCTTTGTACGGTTGAACGACTCACGTTTAACCGCTGTGAGACGTAACATTGGCTACACCCCTCTTCCAGCAGCGCTATAATTTTACTAGCTCTCATTGCTTTTTCTGCCATTACGATAGACACAAAGATATCTGTTTTAAGTCACAATAAGGCAGAATTATGCGATAAACATAAATTGTTGTACTAAAAATAACGAAAAGTTACTTTTAGTTGCTTGATAACCTTTTAACCGCAAACCCGCGAAAAGTGTCACAAAATGAAAAAGGGATTAATAATTTAAAAAACAAAAGTTTTGAATTTGGAATGAACTTTTTTTCATACCCAGACTCTTTATTAAATGCCAGTAACATAGTTTGGCTATTAAAACCTCTGAAGAACTAAATTATTACCAATAATGTTAAAAAATCAAACCCGCCCGTTTTTTTTGCAAAGGAGTGTAGCAACTTTCGTTCTATTTCCTAAATAATCGAGTGTGACAGGCGAGTGAGGTAACCTTTCAGTTTTAAAATAAAACAAAGGTCAGGTTGGATAAGGGGTGGTTGTAAGTTATTCATGACGCAATTAGAGCAATCAGGTTAACATTTCTGTCGATATTTGACACCATAGAATTATTCAGCGTTTTTTTTGTGATTTAATCAAGCCAGGATCGTGATTATGGAAGCGATTATCGTAAAAAGTCAGTGTAAACATCATTGAGTTTTGGTTTAAAGGACATTGAACAAGTGACATTACTGGGCATTATTTTTTATCTTGGCAACGAAAAGTAGACTACATTGGAACCGATGTCAAGTAGTAAGTACAGTACAATCTAAATAAAATGTCGACCGTCTCTCGTCGATCAGCAGAATCATGCCGGTCTGAAATTACTAAATATACACTGGCTGATCACGGAATGCGACTCACTTAAAGAAGACACTCTGGCTGATTATTCACCATGTGTATGGGGGTTGCTATTCAGTCGGGTAAAAACATAGCAGGTATCCTCCCATTAGCAAGGATTATCTTACCCCTGATGATGATGAGCGCGCTGCAGTACGTCGCAGTACTTACCTAATAATTCAAAGTTCTGAGTGATGTTGCTTCTGTTTATCTCGTCACTCAGTTGATTAGGAGGTCCAAGATTCTTGGATAATACAGTTACAATGTAAAGACCGTAGAGTTCGATATCGCACGGCAAGTTGGATATCCGTAAAATAAATCGTTTCAGTTGATAAAGTTTACTCGTTTCTTCGTTAGTGCCCGGTTTTGCGGTTGGACTAACTTTAGACCCAACTATATACGTTCATTGTTCAGCTAATGTATTTTGCACACCGGGGTCAATCGATTTTGTTTATATTTATTTGTGTATGCTATCTTCCTTGTATGGGATTTTAATACTATATTCTTTGTATGGAATATGAATATACGTATATTTTAGATTAAATATCGTCGATGAAGTACCAATACCTCCTAACTGACAATTTAGTCCAAAATTACTTTTTTATTACAATAGACGTAAACATAAACCACATCCCTTAGTACCTAATAAAAAGGTAATGTATTGGAAACTATATACTATCAATAGTTGATCAAAATAAATAAAACCATATTTTAAACAGTTTTTGTAAAATAAAACCTTATTTTAAACAGTCTGGTGTAAAATTAGATTCTCAACACTTAGGAGGTATTGGTACTTCATCGATGATATATAATAAGTAATTAGAGTGGAGGAGTTATTCGGAATCCCAAATCCTCTGTCCCCTTTTTAATCCTTTAATTTTTAGCGGAAACACGTCCCTGATTATTCTAGTATCTTGTATTTATTATCAACTGCTTCTGCACGCTGTTTCTCCTCCCTTCCTTCGGAAATCAGTTACCATAGAAATGTAACAGCAAGCCACTTCACGTCGATTTTCTGTTAGGGAGTGGCCTATCCTGTTCGAATCGATCCATACATGCTATAGAGTATAAACAAAGGTGTTTACAGGATGGATCTATTACATACATATCTATAGATCTTTTTACTGGTGGTAGGATTCATATGCGCGCGCCGTTTGATAGCACCCACCGCACACGTGGTGTTAAAACCTGCCACAGTGATCCACACACCTTGTGCAGATCGCGTTCCTGAAACAGTCAATATATTCGGTTCTCCCAAAGGGCTTCCGAATGGGCTTGATAGTTGGTTGAGGCGAGTCTAGCGGTATCTTTTTATTCCTGTGCCTGCATCGGTCATCTGCCTCTCCTGTCGCATGCTCCTCGATTTGTTTCTTCCCTCTTCGGAGTGTGAAAAAGCATTTATGCTGGCATGGTTGTGGTGCCGCCGATAAACTCACTATTTGTCGATAGTCGCTGGTTTTTTTGGACTGCACTGCGCTTAACATCACGTATAATAAAGTCACTTTGCAGTGCTCGGATAAAAAGATTGAACATCTTAAAGAACGACTTACACTAATAACAAGGTCTCTTTAGCAATAAAAAAGACCAAAGCCCTATTTTATCACCTGCTCACACTGCTCATTCTCAAATTAAGTTCTTATACATAGAATTTATTTCAGTCTGAAGAAGTTACTCAACTAGGATAACGTGACTGGAAACTATAAATATGTACTGTGTTGTGAAAAGGCTAAATTAACCGGTACAGGCTAAATCTAGATGGTCTTTAACTTTAACACGAGCTTAATACAGTTAATTCAGTCTGGGCATTATTATAGGCTAATTTTATTACTAACATAAATGTAAATATCTTTTTATGGGATTTCTTGTGAATTGGTTTCATGATTACATTATGTTTAGTGTAAATATAATATGTATTTTTAAGGCTCGACACAAAATACTGGTGTTACTACTTTTATCTTTTGGTCTGATAGTTCTCTAATGGCTAATTACAATAAATGGTTTTAAATTGATCACGGAAACCGATTTTTTTTCATCACGAAATAACGAGTCACTCGCTTGCTGGTAAGCGCAACGCCTGCCCATAACCTGAAATACCATAACAGAGCTTTGAATTACATAGCAATGTATATTATTGGTCAGCAGTCGTCACTCATGTTGTCTTAGAAGTGAAGTGAGTACCGAATTGAGAATGCTAGTACTATATATTTCTAGTACTGTCGAGAACTCTCTAATAATATATATAAACGGACCTCATAAACTATGATATAACTATGTCTTCGAATGGTAGAGCCACGCTGTAGACAGTTTTGTCTACAGCATGAATGGGCCGGCTCGACCGGGTCGTTAGTAGTAACGACCCGGTCGGTCGGTTTTCTGTGAGATAGTAGTATCTCACAGAAAACCGACGTCAAGAAAACGCAACAGCTTGCTGCTGCGTTTCGTACGGTGAGTGAGATATCTGGAGGGCCAAATCCCAATCCCAATCCTTTAATTATTCCTTTCCGTTTACGGTCGGCAACACGCCTATGATTCTTCTAGTATTGTGGGCTGCTATTGTGTAAAAAGAGATTTAGTCCAATACCGTGCTCAAACGACATATATTTTCAGCTCAACTGCAAAACAAAGCATCCAGTGACAAGCTTATGGATATACCAACAGAATTGCCGTACAACCAACGCAGGTGCATATTCACAAATAAAATAGCGTAAACAAGAATTCAATTACGCTAACGCAATTTACGTTTGTATTGTTATAGGTTAGGACACTTGTTTGCACAAATACCTTCGAGATACGATTATACCGCTTATCGAAGGCTACAAATTGAATTAGGGAGGAGCAGGCGGTTGGGTCGTGCCTTCAAGCCTAATACCCGGATTACTACCATAAATCAAACCCTTACTACTTCCAAAGCCGAATCCTTTCAGTTTAAAGTTATCGAGAATTCATTAACCCTTTATCTGTTTCGGATAATTGTTTTGATGATGGTGCCTTCTATTCAATAATGTTATTAATTTATTTACGTTATTGTTAATTAACATTCACTCGAAGCTCTACTTGCGTGATTAGATAGGCTGGTACCATAGAGAGCTAAATCCTACATGAAAATAAGTACACGATCATTCCACTCCATAAAATTATTTTGTCCGTCCAGCGGGGCGATTTTTTTTTTGTTATTTAAATGGTATGCCGAGACGAGTCAAGCGCTCGCCTGATGGTAAACGCCACGCCTGCCCATAAACAGAAACAACACCGCACAGAACATTGAACACTACATGTTCTACACTAACGTTCTACACCGCCCCCTGACGTTTCCTATGTAAAAGAAAAGTAATTGAGGGCTTAAGACGTAACAAAAAAAACATAGAACACTAGATTTAATGCCAAATAGCAAAGTACAAGAATGCATTCAAAATTTACGCAATTTTGAGTTGGTGTTTTGGCAGTTTAATGTACAATTATTGCACACCTTTAATTCAAAATTGTCAAATTTATTTGAAATATTATGGAGTCGGTTTTATTGTTAGTGAAAGAATAATTATCAAAATGTACTTAATGTCAAAGTTAGAATCTTTCAGGCTCGAGTGGTTTCTTTCTTGTAATTTCTAAGAAGCCACCATTGGACTAAACTCTACGGAATACTAAAATAACCATCCAATGCGGTCCATGTTTGGCGGAGTTATACGTGCACATATAGTAATAAAATATACTCGTACGATATACTCGTTTTACCATTCAAGCTAATCAACAATGAAAATAAAAAATATACACAGAATTTAAGATTTATAATATATTAATTATAAGAGTTCATACAAAATTGAACAGAATTGAAAACCTTTTTGTTGGTTAAAATACTAGAAAGAAAATACTACGTGTGAACACACCCGTCCATTTTACAGTATGCCGGTGAAGTCCGATAGTGCAATAATGAACGGCCGTGGAAACCGCCTCTTACAGGGAGCGGCACAGTAGAATATATCGTAAATAACTTAAGCTAATGTGGGTTAAAGTGAGAGAGGAGGAGCCTGCCTACTGCCGTCGTATGCATGAGAGAAAAGGAAGCCAGAGTGGCGCGTTACGTTACGAAGCGGTTCACCCACCCAGAAGAAGTTATCACTTCAAAATCATCTGCCTTCTGTAATATCTGTGTTGTGGTACCCGGCCTCTTGAACGGTTCGCTTATCGCGCTGTCTTTTTCAGTGAAGATACAAAGCACGGGGAATAACTGTCGCCTTGGGCTTGCATTCTCAAAGGGTGTAGTTTCAAAGAGCGTCGGAGTTGCGTTTCACGCAGTAAAGGTCTAGGAGGTAATTCTCACGCGCTCGAATTCGAAAAAAATCTCGCATCCGGATTTTTTGTTATGAAATTTAAGTTGAGGTATTCTGGAAATCTCGGGTTCGATATTTGTCGTGGGTTAGCTGATCGATTAATATTTCGAAAATTACTTTACCATTCGAATTTTTCTAGTGAAAACCGAGTCGACAAGCTAATTCGAGTCCGAGATTATTTCGAAGTAAATGAGAATTGCCTCCCAGAAGATAGTTACTAAAGAATCGGTCTTCTGAGTGCTAATGGCTTTGAAGAACTTTTATGTTTCTGATACATGCTTAAAGCTAAGCAAGATAAAAAAATATATTGGAACAAATAACTGGAACTATTTTGATTAATATTAAACGGAATATACTGTCACTGGCTTTAAAATCCTTCAAACCGAAACACAAAGTATAAGTGTGCTTGGCGGCAGAAATATACAAAGTGGTGGATGGCATTGGCCTTATGAGAGACCTAAAAAAAAAATATTTTATGCGCAACAGTGGCTTACTATGTAACGATATATTCATTAGTAAAAGCCCGATGTGCCGCTTTAAGGTCGGGCCTCCACCAAATCGGAGATAGGCGGAGAGGCATAAAGATTTTCATTAAATAACCAAAAAATAGCAACACTATTATACTGACCTGCAGCTGATCACGGACCTCCTTATCAAATGAGAGGCATCAGCCCTTAGTATGGAGTAAGAGCTAACACAGGTTGCTAGTAATTACACACCTTTAAAATTATTATGGAGTATTCTTGTGTGCAGTAGTATTCAGATTTTTCTGAAACATCAATCAGTGATTAATGCTCTTGTGGCTGGTTTTATATCTGTGACTTTCGTCTCGACAGTTCATATACTCTTCCCCACTAAGCTATCGCTGATTTTAAATAGCCAATAGGATATATTTATTTACATCTCTGTTGCGCTTAACTTCAGTGAAAACATTTCAAGCTCAGCGGAGAGATGATATCTGGTGTCTTATTTTAATCACTCTGACATATATGAATATTTTCATATGATATTGTGTAGGACGAAACGCAATGAAACTTACGTAGAACGAGACTACTATTTATTGGGACGGTAGATCGAGGATAGGTATCGTCGCACTACCCTCGACTCTTTTATAAATATTTCTATTTCTACTTATACAATTATCTTATAATAATAAGTGCGTATGTACCAATATCTAATTTTCCTTAGGAACAAACGTAGCTTTGATGTAAGCGATGTGTCTCGAACATTGATCGGTAGAATTTGCAAACACATTTCTGTTTTGGTGCAAAAATCTCGCTGCGCTGATCAATCTTTCAGCTTCGCCTATCGCCGCTTTGATGGATACCAGCCCTAATCGCGTCATTAATTACATATTATTCTGTTTGCTTCGGGGAAGAAAAGACGAACTTTTCCCTAGCCTTAATGGGGGAAACTCCTGAAAATACAGGTAGACAAAGTTGTAATATCATAGAATATTGTTCGTGCAGCATCTTGAAGACCCGCACGGCAAACTTTTGAGAATTATTTCACTTTAAAAGTGAAACTTTTATTGAAAAATCAAACTTAGTAGCGAGACGAGGTTATTTATAAACATGAAATACTTCGAATATGTGTTTTGGTGTTCGAATCTCAGATCTACATATTGTACAAAATAGCTGTAATACGGTAATGGTCTTTCGTTTATTATTAATTTTAGTAACATCTTTACATAGTATAAAATGAAGTCGCTTCCGCTGTCTGTTTGCTTAGATATTTTAAACTATTCAACGGATTTTAATGCAGTTTTCAGCAATAGATAGAGTGATTCGTGAAGACATACATATACATATAAACCATGTATATCACGCTATGAACCATGGGAGCAGGGAAGTAACATGGAGGTGAAACCGCGAGGGACAGCTAGCTAGTATTATATATACCATTGATTTTTATAAATTCAAAACATTATATTTGTCTGTCTCAGTGGCGCAGTTGTATTGCGTACGCGGTTCGACTGCTGTGTTGAGGTCCCGGGTTCGATCCCCGGGTCGGGGATTTTTCTATCACTAAATGCTCAGTATCAACTCGGAGTCCGGAATTGTATCCGGCATGGCGATAGGCTCGCCACCTATCACATCATGGGACGGTAATACGCTCGGTGAAATGTGGGTGTATTGGCTACAACTCTGCCTACCCATTCAGGGATTACAGGCGTGAGTGCATATGTATGTGTGTATTTTATTCCAATTTTACGCTCTAGTGAAAGTTGTGGGTGGACATATTGGTAATTGGATCGTAACAAATTAATAATATGTCACAATACAACATTTTCATTTACACTAAACCACAATTAAGTTTCGCTACACAACCGTTAAATAATTGCTATTTGATATTTTATGAATATATTTATAATGGAACTATAATTTTTAATATAGTTACGTTTTTATGTACAAAGGCTATATTTTATTTAATACTTTTTATTTCTGGTCTAAGTGTTGTTGTTGGTATAGAGTTTAGGTTAGTATGGGATCAGAACTGTATTGTGTGTGATTGTTTGATGTATTTAATAATTATTAATAAATACACCTAACAGTCACACACATAATACGGACCCCATACTAGGTTTAATCTAATCGTGGGTATCAGGAACTACGGGAGACTTGCAGTCCCACAATACCCAGACACGAAACAAATATCACACATTTATCTCAGTGCGGGTCTGGGTGTTTTTCTCTGGGTTTACGTCAGGCAGGCGATTGGCCGTAAAAACTAAAAACCAAATCTTTCGGTGTTAAAAAGCATTTTGCGCTGACCCCACTGCGAGTGGAATAAGGGCAGATGGAAGGAAGAACTGTCTATGTTGTGTCTCTTTTTTTTTACTAGCCCTGTATTCTATACGCCCCACTGCTGGGTACGGGCCTCCTCTACTGAATGAGAGGGATTAGGCCTTAGTCTATTATTTTAGAAAATAGAAAAGAATGTATAATTAACACTCCGTCTGACGTACTGAATTTATTTCTGCACAACATCTAGGTCACAGTGTCATGTATGTTCGCTACAATACATCGGAAAATGTGCGTCACTTGATGCTGCAGCGTGTCTTTGAACAGTGTAAATCACTCGCATTTCCTATGTCAACGTTTATGCGCGCCAGTTAGTATCATCGCTCAGCTTATTGGATTTAGCCATATCTGAGCAATTATCAGACAATTAAGGCTTGCATGCAACAGATAACTTTCATAACATTTCTATTTTGTCAGCCCAATGCTATGACAATAGTTTCCTTTTCTATGTTGAATATTATACATTATTTTATACACAACAGAAAATAATACAAAAAATAAACCCTTTTGTTAAAACAGAGTCAAAATCGATGCAAGAATGAACGAGCAATTATGATTTAAAATATTGGTATAAGCAAAGCTGGGACGCATGCACTGTAGTGGCCATTTTACACAGTGACGTCAAAGTTTGCGTCGTCTGTTTTTCGATAAGTGTCCCCTCCATCAGATTTGAATGGCTTCTAATTTATTTTCTATGGGTGAATTAATGAAATTATTTCTGCAGTAGATTTAAGGTAACGTCACTTATTGATTTAAATAATAACCACTGAATGCGACTAATAAATACGAGAAATTAGTTATATGTAATAAACCATTTTATTTCAAGTCTATCAATGAATGACAAGTGACATATCTATTTAAATAATTCTCTTCTTTGACGTGACATACACTATGCTATTAACAAAGAAAGAGGTAAATATCCAATAGGTCTCCGCCCTTAATTATTGCGTTATAGCTCCGTCGATTGAGGTGCTTAACATTTGGTTAATGTGCCTTCTCCACGTCGCACCAGAATCCGTTAAAACCTCATAATGTAGCTGGCCCAAGCGTTTGACCACTGTGCCAAATTCCCATTTCTTCTTCCCACTATAATTTCGTAGTTGAACTCTCTGCCCTGAACGGAATGTTCTTAGATCACGTCCAGTCTGGTTAGTGGGTGAGACGGACTGTGCTATCTGCGCTTGTGGTTTCTGGAACATGGCGTGGAACAACGTTCTCACCAACCGCCCACTAAACATTTGTTCGTAAGGACTTTCCCCAGTTTGTCTAGAGGGCGTTCTTCGCAGTTGGGATTTGATTTTTAAAATTTTCTCATATATTGAGCCAGATTCGTTATCCATACTATGCAAAGCTTTCTTTACTGTCTGGACGAATCGTTCAGCTTGCCCATTCGTGGCTGGGTGATAAGGAGCCGAAGTTTTGTGAGACACTCCGTTCTCACGTAAGAATGACTCAAATTCTTGAGATGTAAACTGCCTGGCGTTGTCCGAAACAAGAACGTACGGTAAGCCAAAATCAACGAATAAATTTCTAAGTTTTGAGATACACCACTTACTTGTGGTTGTTTGAGTTGGGATTATTTCAACCCATTTTGACATTGCATCAACTATTACGAAGAGATAATAGCCGCGAACTGGACCCGCGAAATCAATATGTATACGCTGCCAGGGCGCTGTCGGAGCTTCCCAGTGGTGTAATGGGGCTTTCTCTGGTTCGTTTTGTTTTAGACGACATTCACGACATTTGCTGACCAATTCCTCGATATCTTTGTCAATATTTTTCCAATATACATAACTCCGCGCTAAAAGTTTCATTTTTAGTATACCAGTATGGCTTGTATGTAATTCCTTCAATATATTGTGTCGCGAGATTTTGAGGAATCATAACTCTAGTTCCCTTAAGAAGACAGTCGTCTTCAATTGTTATTTCATTGTCACCGTAGCCCAATGTTCTTAGACTCTGTCCATTCCTTAGTTTATATATTATATTTTTGTATTCTGGATCGTTCATTGTTTCCTTCGCTATTATTTTGCGGTTAATTATAAGTACATTAAGTTGGTTCTGCTGAAATATACTGTGTTGGTCTATATGGTGTTCCGAAATTCGTTCCACTGGAAATCTTGAGAGATAATCTGCATTACTGTTGTTCGCTGAATTTCTGTATTCAATCTTGTAGTCGAATCCCGAAAGAAAGTGTGCATAGTGAAACAACCGCATCGTGCTCATTGCAGGTAAGGTTTTGTGTGGGTGGAATATGGACGTTAAAGGCTTATGATCCGTAATAAGCGTGAATTTCCTTCCGTAACAATAATGAAAGAACTTCTTTACTCCCCAGTAAATTGCTGTTGCTTCTTTATCTATTTGGCTGTACTTCTTTTCGCTAGATGTTAGTGAACGTGATGCAAACGCAATTGGTCTGTCGGTCCCATCAGCCAATCGATGTGAGAGCACGGCACCCAGGCCGGTCGGTGAAGCATCTGTAGCGAGGACCAGGGCCTTCTTTTGGTCGAAATGCAGTAGGACTCGTTCACTAATTATTTCTTCTTTAATTTTCTTGAAACTATTTTCGCAGGCTTCTGACCATATAAATTTCGTGTTTTTCTGTAATAATTTGTTGAGCGGATTAGTAATCGTTGCAAGATTAGGTATGAATTTGTTATAGTAATTACTCATACCCAAAAATGTTCTTAGTTCATTTACATCGTTGGGTTCCTTTGTTTCAAGTATGGCTCGAATTTTATCTTTATTTTTGTGTAGTCCGTGCTTGTCTATTGTATGGCCTAAATAATTTATACTAGTTTTGAAGAAATGGCATTTATCTTTATTCAATTTGAGATTATGTTCTTGTAATCTTCCTAACACTGTTTCTAATCTTTGTTGTAATTGTAGTTCTGTCGATCCTTGTATAATAATATCATCAAAAAAACATTTCACACCCTGTATATCTTGAAGAATTTTATCCATAAATTTTTGCCACAAGCTTGGGGCCACCTTTACCCCAAACATCAAACGATTCACCTTAAAAGTGCCCTTGTGAGTGCTAAGTGTCTGTAAAATAGAACTTTCTTCATCCATTTGCATATTAAGGTAGGCTCGACAAATGTCTAATGTGCAGTAAAATTCGCCACCGTTCATCTCTGAAAAGATATCTTCTATGATAGGAATCGGGTATTGTTCATCTTTAATTACTTTATTTAGGGTGACTTTATAATCGGCACATAGACGTATGCTTCCGTCAGGTTTCACGATCGGTACGACTGGAGTTCCCCATTCTGAGCTATCTATTTTCGTTATCACTCCTTCTTGACACAGGCGATCTATTTCTTTATCAACCTTTTCTTTCAATGCGTAGGGAATACGTCTGGGCTTAATGTAAATTGGTGTAGTGTTTTCCTTTAAAGTTAAATGCCCTTTGTAATTTGGAATGCATCCCAGTTTGCCATCAAAGACTGGTGAAAATTTTGAAATGATATTGTCCAATCGTGAGTTGTCGGCCCTTTCTAATGATATTTTCTTCATGTCTGCCATATTAATATTGATTTCTCTAATCCAAGCTCTTCCGAATATGGCGTCGACGTTTTGTCTGATAATAAAAAGTTTTCCATAGAAAGATTGCTTTTCATAATTACACTTGACGTATATAACTCCAACTGGCGTAATAAGGTCACCTGTGTATGTTCTCATTCTTACTGTTGTTTTAAATATCTGTTTGTTTAATTGGAACCGTTTGTAGTCTCTCAACGAAATGGATGAAAGTGCTGCACCTGTATCTAGTTCCATCTGTACTTTTTTGCCTTCAATAGTTACGTCAACCATAAACTTGTCTGAACCAATAGTGTTGACGGCATTGATATCGCCAATGTTTTCATCGTCAACTGAGTTCGGTTCTTCCACCTGGTGTGCTGTATTCTGTTTTAATCTCTGTAGGCAAACACGAGCTAAATGTCCTGTCTTTCCGCATTTAATGCAATCGGAGTTGATGTGTTTGCATTTATTGGCTCTGTGATTAGCATTCCCACAGCGGAAACATCTTCCTTGTATATCTTTGAATGAAGTGATTTGGTTTGGTAGTGGTTTCACCGCGGGTTTGCCTTTATTCTGAAATGAATGTACTGGTACTTCGTTGTTTGGATCATGTTTGTTTTTCATGAAGTCATTGTCAGCTTTAGCTATTTGTGTTGCTGTCGCCATCTGTACTATTTCTTTAAATGTACTTATTTTGTTGTCTTGCAATATTTTCGTTCTAATTTCGCCATCTCGAACGCCTCTGATAAATTGTAGTGATAAAAAGTTCTCATTTAGCGACTTTTTGCAATGTTCACAGCTAAACTCACAATCGTG
Organism: Amorpha juglandis; assembly: GCA_949126905.1. Taxonomy (NCBI): domain Eukaryota; kingdom Metazoa; phylum Arthropoda; class Insecta; order Lepidoptera; family Sphingidae; genus Amorpha; species Amorpha juglandis. The sequence continues at coordinate 12,625,713 of OX421374.1, read as the reverse complement.
TGCTAGATGTTTCAATTCTGTACTGAAATTGGTTACGGTTTCATTCTCAGCTTGTATACGCGTTATAAACTTATGACGTCGTGCCCAAATACTGGGTTTAGGATCTATGTATTGTTCCAGCAAATCTACTAGTATCTGAAACTTAATTTGTGATGGATCTTCTGGTGCACATAAGTCGCATGCCCGTTCATGTAACTCTGGGCTTAAGGAACTAAGTAGTACGCAAGTCATCATATGATCTTCATTGCAATTTGTCATTTGTAAATATGTTTTCAGTCGTTTTACGAAATTTTTGAAACTTTCCTTTTCTTGGAATGGTTGAAAGTTAACCTTAGGTATCTGGTACCGTGCGTTGCTCTCTGTAGTGCTCCGCGCTTGCTATCGGAGCAGGTGGAGTTGCGTCATGAGAGCATGCTGTTGAAGTTCTTGGTGGCCGTAGATTGTGTAAAAATATCTTTAAGTTTATGATTTCTTGTGTTACCTCAAAGTGAAGGTCAATCTCTTCTTGTGGATTTTGAGTGATAATTTCGATTTTCTCTTGTAAAATGTCGAATTTTTCCTCATTTTTTTGAAGTGACGTAAGTCGTGAATTGTATTCGACATCCGAAATTTCTCTCAAAGTTTGTAAATAGTTGGATAATTTTGTTAATTGACCTTTAATAACACTCCTTGAACGTTTGAGTGTACTCAAATCTTCTTCCATTGTCGCCATTAATAAATACGAGAAATTAGTTATATGTAATAAACCATTTTATTTCAAGTCTATCAATGAATGACAAGTGACATATCTATTTAAATAATTCTCTTCTTTGACGTGACATACACTATGCTATTAACAAAGAAAGAGGTAAATATCCAATAGCGACAAACACTGATCACCAATCTTCGGTAACGTTTGGCTCCTCCACTATGAAGTGAAGAAATAAAGTCAACTGATTTATATCACTCCAGATTGTTATAGAATTTACGATGGCAATAAAATACAACAATGAAATTCAGGGACTGTTTAATTACTCCCTGCTATTTACAAGGCAGCCCTGTGCGAAGAATTAACTGTGATTTGATTTTCACCAGTTCCTTTTATCATCATTACATCATAAGTGGTAGAGCTACCGTGGGCAGAATCAACCGGATCGTTACCACTGTCATACTGGAAATCGACGTGAAATAGCAGCTTGATGTTGCGTTTCGTAAGGTAAGTTTATTCCTTCAATCAACCCTTTCCTTTAAGGCCGACAACAGATCCATGATTCCCCAGGTATTGTAGATTTTCATGGGCAGTGGAAATCACTTACCATCAGATGAACCATTTGCTCGTTTGCCACCTATACAAATATATAAATATTTATGAAAAGATTCGCCTAATTTATAATGTTAAAAATTTAAGAAAGAATCTTAATATTGGCGAAATGTACTTAATCTTGGGTTACAGTATGGCAAAGATAGGTCGTTTACGATAAGTAGCATAACAACTTTTTGAGCTCCGATAAATCAGAGGAGTGTTATAAGTTTGACCCCATTGTCCTTTTCTAATCAAAATAGCTATTAGCTATTTATGGAGAAAATATCTTAAACTATTTAGAAATTATTCGACAGAGGTTAATATAAAACCACAGTAGTATGATCCGCAAGGCAGTCCACGATTGTATCCAAAGCCTAAATACTTAACATGAAAATTGTGCAGTTTATTCAACCTTAAATAAAAAACCCAACCAGCATTTATAGTTAAAGAGAAAAACAACTTCAACTGAGCTAGAATGAAACAGCATTTATTCAAATGAATTAGTCTCTATTTGGAGTGGTATCGTTTTTCCCAAACAATGCGATTTCAAACAATGAGACAAATAAATTGAGACTGCTAGCAATCTCCAGTTTCGACGATTGGCTTACACCGATGAGTTGGGTACGTACAGTGGTACAAGCCAATTTGATTCCACAGGGAAGTCTCGTAATCCGTTGGAATCAAAAGATTGTAACTATTAAGGCACGTTTTGAGCTACGCAAACGAGACAAGAAGTCCGCGACGCGTGACGCAAGTTAAGCAAAACGTCCCGTCTAGTTTGTAGTTATTTAATTTTTTGGAACGTCTAAGTGACTACACTGAATCGTACAGCGCAGTCGATATAATTAATGTCGACCGGCAAGAGACATTGCGTGCATCGACGGTCGGCAGGATTGTCTTACCCTTAATTTACTGGATATATACTGGCTTACCCCGGAACCAACTCACCTAAACAAGCCACTTTTGCGAGTTTTAGCGAGCGAGCCACTAAAGTAGTATGGTTGGGTAAAAATATGATCAGGTACCTTACCACAAGCTAGAAATTGTATGGAAATTTGTATCACATTTTATGGAAATGGTCGTGTGTTGCGCTCTCATGTCTCTGTTGCATACATCAAAACGTACCTTATCAACTGCATAAAAACGGACGAATCACTACAGTCGCGCGTCACTGTTTCCCATCTCGAACGCGTACTTCAAAACGTGGCTTAATACTCGTTGAACTTTTGTTTTACTGACTCAGCTTCGCTTGTTTCCGACTCATTTATAACAAAATGTTTTAGTTGCTATTTTTATACGAAGTAGGTTATTTTCCACGAGGTACTAAGTACTAATGTACGAAGTGGCTATTCATTTACATGACACCAAATATTTGTTAAAAAAATATTCATCTTTATTTTGCTATTATATTTTATCATTTATAGCTAGTAATTGGAAGTCAAATCAAAAAAATCAAAATCAAAATCTTTATTAATCATGTAGGCTAAGATAGCGCTTATGACAGGTCAAGTACAGAAAATTTGTCATTAAAAAGACTAACTTAGAATTAAGGGAACTTAGGACTAACCGCCGCGCTAAAGGCTGGCAGGAAAGGGCACACCAACAAGCATGGGAAAAGGGAGGGCATCCTTAAGTGAAGGGATTCACGGACTAGGATATGGAAATCGGGATAGGGCAAGACGGAGTAGGGTAAGTTTACAAAAAAATTGTAAGGGTTTAAAAGGTAAGGAGATGTGTCGTGGACCTAACTGGCAGGAATATCCCTAGCCTAGCTAACCTACCAACCTTTCTCTAGCTGCCTACTGATGACGACCCGAAGAAGAAAGGCAGAAAGAAACTGCGGGCTTATTTTTTTTCGCCATCAATTATATATTGCATACTTTTCCTTTTTTCATTTAAATATGTATTTTTTTTTTAGAATCATTTACAATAAAAATCGTCATATGGACTTGTCCATTTACAATACTAAATTTACAAATATATAGCTGCATCATAAGTAACAATCATGATAATTTATAAAAGATGCATACAGCAATACATACTGTTACAGAAACAAATCCAATATAATTTACCTAAGTGTTCTACATGTTCTCATGTCATGTTCCAGAGCTTTGAATTCGTACTCAAGAAGATATTATTCATTTAAGGGGTGTCGCTAAAGACCGAATGTGGACTATAATAAATATAAAAAAACATGCATTTAATTTTCATGATATTAAATTGTTACTCATTAGCTCAGTTTTCCCGAAAATATAGGTAGAGGTGCCACTGGTTCACGAAGCTTGGTTCCATCTTATGCTAGATAGTAAGCCTACTGCCATTACCCGACCGTATATATTTTCTGAAAAATGCCGTATCTGAATTAGTTAAACTTCTTTAAAGTAAAAATCTAAAAATTTGGAATGTTATAATGACAAAGACCCTTTCACATCCGTCTTTTTGTCCTACAAGGAAAACAATACGGAAGTTTTTATTACGTAAAGTGTCTATGTAAACTTCCCTAATTTCACTTTGATGTTCTTCGTCGGACCCACGTAAAGTTGATATATTGTTACAGTTGTTAAAATGTTATTATGCTTTGTACTCGTGTACATATCAATTTGTTGTTTTAGGCAGCTATTTGCAAAAAATGTTCTTAGAAATTTAGTTTCTTGTTAATATATTTTTTATTGTTATAGGTCGAATTAAATGGGAGTTTTTTCATTTTTTCATTAATTTCAGTTTCAGTTATAATCAACTATAATATTACTAAATTTTATTGCTTGTGTTATAAAAAAAATGGTTAAGTAAATTCCGTCACACAATTTCACTATCTCACAATTTCACTATGCTTGTGTCTCGTCTATTTTCATTAAAAGATATAATAAATATTAGCTATATCACAAATGAATTACCATTCCAAGTTAATATTATAATAATTAAAAAGTATAGGCGCCAGTGATCAAACAACAACATCTACGATCCATGCAATTCATCGCTCGAGGTTTGCTTAAACATAACCTGTATTTCCATTCGTATTTAAAACGACACAACATCCTTGTGACTAGCTACTAGTCTCTTATGGAGAAAGTGAAGATCAAAACGAATCGGATGGTTGTTGACAAGAAAAGCCTGGAGAATATTCTGGCTATTGCACGCCTAGAACTCGCCGATGCGGCACTGAACGTGTGCGCTGAATCAATAACGGTCAAATGGCAAACAAACTAGTTAAATCGTAAACAATTGTTTACAATTAAACCTATTACAACCTGCATACCTGTGAAGCTCTCTCCATAAGAATTTTGAAGGTATGTGAATTCTGCCAACCCGTGTTAGGCCAGCGGGTGTACTACGGCCTAACCCATGTCATTTAGTATAGCACTTTGTAGATAGTGGGACGTCTACGCTAATTTTAATTACCATAAAATAAAATTACCTTGGGCTGTAACCGCGTGAACCCCATATAAAAAGAACTAGTCAGTTTACTTACAACCTAAAGTAATTTTATGTTATGGTAATTTAAATTTGCGTCTGCCACACACAAGACATGTATATAGGTATATGTATATAGGAAACTCTTTATGCATGGTATTAAAGTCGTAAAGAACTAGGAAGTCGGAACGACCGCGCTATCTCCTACTTTCCTTGCAAATGTAAAAAGTATAAAAATATTTATGTTTCTTTTGTGCGTGGAGTTTTTTGCGTTACACTTTATTTACCATTTTAAGTATTTGTTGGTGTTGAAAGAAACATAGTACACCAATACTACATGAATAAGATTTTGTACAATTAAGTATTTCTCAAAATAATCATCATCATTATCAGCCACAAGACGTCCACTGCTGAACATAGGCCTCCCCCAAAGATTTCCAGACCTGTTGGAAGCGGCCTCCATCCAGCGACTTCCTGCGACCTTTATCGGGTCGTCTCAAAATAATGCCTCTAAATAAAATGTTATACGGAGACTGCACTTAAATGGTGTGAATGGTACAGTTGGGGGTTCAAATTCCTATTGACCTTTTACTATGGACCTCGGTAAACGTTCACGTAATTAATCTTCTTTTACCACCTGTCCTTATCCCATTCGCAGTGAGGTCGGCGCAACATGCTTTCTAACACATGTTACAGAAAGATATTTACAAGGACATGTCATACAATAAAAAAAAAGAGTTATATTACGCGGCCACGTAAATTATAGTTTTGCAATTTTCATTTGTTGATATATGGTTAAGCTATTAAAAGCTATTTTAGACTCTATTAGTGCCAAAAGTATAATTTAAAAAGTAAAAGTCTACTTATACTTAGAAACTGCAAAAAAACATCAAATATTAGCAGAACGTTTTCATAAAAACATACTAATGGCTGGAGCAAGCTGAAATGTCGATGATTTTTATTCACAGAACACCACTTGTGGCTTTCAGAACTAGAATGAACACCAGTGCAACAATTTTCAATTTTTATACAAAGTAATAATGATTTCGCCTGTGAAATTAAAAAGTTATTGAAAACCCTAAAAGTTAGGTCCAACCCGTCACCACGTGAAACGTTGGGATCAAAAATTAATACAAAACCGCGATAAAATCAGTTTAAATTAGTTTTATTTCAATAAGTAATATTCGCGTAAACATAAGAAATCATTATATTAAAAAGTTATTTTGGGGCAGCGACACGTCCGCACTCTTCTGTCGCGGTCGCATATTTCAAATCGTACCTTTATTGCATATAAAGAGGATACGTAGCTGTCGTCATGCGTCGCGGTCCTTAGTCCTTAGTCGCGCACCTTAAACACGCTTTTAGACACATCGCGAGCTGCCCGCCAGCGACTACAACCAACGTGTTTTTGCATATCAAATCCGCTTGTTTGCGTTCGAGATTACTTACACAGGTGGCTCGTTGCTCGTTTTTCTAGAACGACTGTTAGTTTCGCTGTATGGCGTTTTCCTTTTAATTCTAGATAATAGGTGGTAGGTTCCTCGTATGCGTGAGGCCATCTAGGTTCGTACCTGGGTTGTCTGTTTCTACCTCCAACCAGCAGTGTTTACGCACTGTTGTATTTTGGTTTGAGAGATATTGAAGCCAGTGAAATTATTATAAGACTCTCGGGGTGACGAGCGCAATTCAGTGCCATACAGTGATTTATAATTCAAAGTTCTGTGTGGTGCTGCTTCTGTTTATGGGCAGGCGTGACGTTTATTATCAGGCGAGCGACCTACTAGCTTCGTCATTCACGTAATAAAAAAATAGGCTATAACATTCAGTTTCATATTGATCATCATTGCAATGTCGGCTGCAAGAAATACAATTATAACTTGTAAAGAAATTTCAATAAACATGAATCGGTTTGAGTTTGGTAATTTGTTTAGGATTTAGGAATTGCCTTCAACCGGACAGAAAAATTTTACCCGTATGTATGATGGAGTTTTAAATTGAATCGTAGACAAAATTAGTTTTTACTCGCAGCTTGCATGCTTGAAATTCATTTTAACGGAAGATGAATAAATCGGACCAAGTTGATCTGACGCGTATAAGTTACAATAACTTTAATGACGGTCGGTGAAACTTACACTAAGCGCCTGTTTCACCACCCCCGAGTAAATGACACTGAATAAAATATGACATGTTCAAAAACAAAAGTAAATATCTGACACAATAACGGAAGAAATATTATGTCTACTTTAAAAAAAATAGCTGTCTTATACATACGTTAATTGATGGTTAAATATTATTTTAATTTTGTGAAATATGCCCTTATTTCCTTGAATAATAATTTATAATATTATCAAACAATAGCTAATGTGTGAAAATTTATCATTTTTCGAATTAGTAGATATGAATAAATAGTAATAAATTAATAATTAGTTGAGTGACTTCCTTCGGTGGCGCAGTTGTAATGCGTACCCGGTACGACTGCTGTGCTGAGGTCTGGGGTTCGATCTTTGGCTCAGGTAAAAGTGATATTGGGTTTTCTATCACAAAATGCTCAGTGTCAGCTTGGAGTCTGGTATTATGCCCGGTATAACGTTAGGCTCGCCCCCTATTATATCATGAGAAGAAAATAAGCTCGGCGAAATAAGGGTATATTGGTTACACATCTGTCTATGCCTATTGGGATTACAGGCGTGAATGCGTACGTGTGTATGTATGAATAAGTATGCATCCGGGTGTGGGCGGTTATTCAAGTATGCCTTCAAAAAATTAATGCTAAAATTAGTTTGTGTATGATCATCACTATCACATGTTTGTATTTTCATAATACACGAAGAATGCCGAAATGCATAATTTTGTGATTTTTTTTCATCTACTGTGAAAGTTATGTACGTCGGCTATCCTCATTATTTACAATATAGTACGAGTACGTAAAGAAAGTCCGACTTACCGGGCATCAGACGCTAGGGAAAAAATAAGTACATGTTCTAAAGATTGAATTGCACTATAATAATGGTTCATCACCCTTCGATCATCCAAGATCAACGATGATTACCGTACCGTATAATCCAACTCGTGGTAATGTAAGTAATTTTAATTATTAGTTTTTTCAATAAAGTATCTATCTATCTTATAAATTTCATAATATTTTACGTTATTAAGGCTAAAACTGAGCCGGGCGTCGGAGCAGCAGCCTCATTTCTCAAATGAGAATTATTTTCCACAAGAAGACATTTTGTTTAACTTAACAGATTTTTTAAGCCAGCCCGAACATGGCTGAGACGACTTTTCCTTTGTTTTTTTATTAAAACGTTTGACAAGACTGAGACCACCTGAATCAGAAAGGTGATATTATTTTTTATATATTTTAAGCTAAGTCTAAATTAACAACTGTTGCTAGGTTAATGTTGATTATTCCTAAATTGGACTTTATGTCTTAAGATATATAATTTAAGTATTATTATTATATTAGTGTTAAGTGTGCTGGAAAACCTAAATAAATAAATAGGTATTATAGCACATAATTTAAACATATCTTTTTTTATTTTGCATAAACCGTCAAACGAGCAAGTGGGGCACCTGATGGTAAGTGACCTCTATCGCACATGACCGCAATACCAGAAGAATCAGGCACGTTCCTGACCTTAAACGAAAAAGATAATGAAGGGATTGGGAAAAAGGGAATTTGGGCCTCCAGATATCTTACTGACCATAAGTAAGACGCAGCAGTAAGCCGGTACTTTACGTCGGTATTCTTTGAGATAGTTGTAACGACCCGGTCGAGCCGGCTCATTCATGTTGTAGAAAAAACTGTCTAAAGCGTGGCTCTATCACTCCAAACATTATTAAAAAAATATCATTACAAATTTAGACAACGTTTTGTAATAAGACCTTATAAGTTACTTTAAAAGAAATAAATAAGTAAATAATTTATAAGTTCGTCAAGATGTTCAAACGCTTAAATCAACGGTCCCTTTACCTGATTCCCATTCCTTCCTTTTGTATCAACAATGCATCCATGGGACATGTGGTAATCACGCGCGGTGGGATCACTTATAATTAGGTAACCTAATTGCATATGTACCGGCCTTCTAATAAAATAATAAATTAAATACGTTTATTCACGTAGTGGGATTTAATTTGTGCGCTCTGTGCATGAAGTACAATTTATCTCCTCTCATGTATAATAAATAATAATACTAGCCCTGTATTATACATGTTCCACTGCTGGGCACGAGCCTTCTCAACTGAAGAGAGGAGGCGTACTAATGCGGGTTGGCAGACGTCACATATATTCGTAATTATTTTAAATAACTTCTCAAGTTTCCTTACGATGTTTCCTTCATCGTAAATTTTATTTTTTTATGGCACAAGCCCGCAAACGTGCAAGTTGGTCACCTGATGGTAAGTGATCTTCACCGTCCATGTACGCCCACCACCAGAAGAATCATGGGCGCCTTGCCGACCTTAAAAGGATAATTAGGGATTGGGAAGAAGAGGGAATTTGGGCTTCCGGATATCTCACTCACCGTACGAAACGCAGCAGTAAGCAGCTACTTTACGTCGGTTTTTTGTGAGACAGTGGTAACGACCCGGTCGAGCCAGCCCATTCATGCTGTCTACAGCGTGGCTCTACCACTCAAGCATGCGATAATTAACAAATAATACACACATTAGTCAAAGATGCATGCTTTTGTGGATGGTTTCGATACGCGTCTTTTGTCTTGACAGTCCGAACCATTTTTGCTGAGCTATCGCTTCCTAACTTGGGTAATTGTTATAGCAAAATATAACTAACTTAATACTTAGAAGCAAATGTGTAGTACAGAATACTTGTATGAAATCGCCTGACCATCAGCGACATAAAGCACAATATCGGTTTATATCAGAAGCAAAGGCAGCATTCTTGGCGTCGTGCCAAGCGCTGACTTTGACATTTAATTTAATATGTAATATTGATGAGTTGTTACAGTGTTGTCTTATAAATGTTATTTGAGGCTATTTCAAGAGTTTGTAATAGTAAATAAGATGGCCTACATGCCTGATTTTACTTACTTGCAGTCCACTCTGTTGCTATACACAATAGTAATAAGTAACACTTAGTTGTTCTGTAATACATACCAATTTCACGGATAAAGCAAGCGATAATTATATATCAATGTATATTCCAGAAAAGGAGGGCGTGTACCGTTAGGGTTGCGTTCCAACCCGTGACCTGTATCGGTATTAAATTCCACTTCCCACCAGACCAAACATATTACTTTTTCTGCTTGTTTACACCTGCCTTGTTTATTCTCTCACCACTCAAAGGTTGACTGGTAGAGAATGCCTCAGACATTAAGTCCGCCTGTACACAATTTATGTATACAGTGTTATTTTGACACCCTGTTACTAAATGAAACCACATATTCGTCATCGCCTCTGCTTACCTTGTACCAAACATGAGGCTTGAGCTTGTAGTAGTTTTGCCAAAAAACGTGATTTAAGTTTTGAGCCTTTTAAATCACGCTGTACGGTTTTTGCACTTAACTCTATTAAATAAAATGTCACAGCTGACGATGTTATTATAAAACACAAACGCTTAAGAAGGGCAACTTCATACATATGAAAATACGTCTCAGACTCACAAAGACGCTCTCGACACATTCACTGAAAAAGTTGCGACAGTATTACTTAGTTCATTGATAATGACAAAACGTAAAAAAAAATGTGTTTGGGAAATGCACATATCTATAAATAGGTAACACAAATTTGACTAAAAACAAATAATCATTATAAAAGTTACAAGATTCGATTTTACTTAGGATTTTATTACATTTCATAGGGTAATCTAATATTTATTTCAATTCCTAAATTACTATTTTGCGCCGTTTGCCTTCTGTACGATTGGCGTTTTTATAAAACGGGCACATTAACCTTGACGGTATAAAGCTCGCAATACATGCTGCCGAGTGATGACTAACACCAACGTATAGATAGTATTTTTGGGTATCAGGATAGTATCGTGGGTATCAGCAACTACGAGAGACTTTTGGTCTCACAACACCCAGCCCGGGGTCTGGGTTTGTTTCGGGAAACAAATATTTGTGGTTCACATAAACATTTGTCTCGGTCCAGGGATCGAACCCGCGGCCTTTCGCTTCACAGCCGGCTACTCGATTGGTTTTCGATAAACTTGCCGAACGTCTAGGCACTAGCGCTTGCCTTGTATTAATTTACCTACACTCGTGTTGGCCTAAGCTCGTCCGACATGTATTCCAAGCTTAATGGTAATGTATGTGTGTGTGTCTCATTCATTCGATGACGGGTGTGTATGTTGAGTTTTATATGTGTGTGCGCGCGTATACAGACTGTTTAAAATTAATCTAATGTTAACGGCATTTAATTTGTTAGGAAATATTATTTTTTTATTTTGCCTTTAATAAGAAAGTGTCTTAGCTCAAAGTACTTGTATTAACGAACACTACACATGGTTTCATTTAAGTATAGGGTGTCAAAATGACACTGTATAAAGGTTAAGTAAATAAATTATTTTAACTTTAATTATTCGTAAAAAATGAATAATCTCAAGACATACATTAATTAAATACTTTATTTTTTTTAGCTACTGTATAATATTGTCGTTCATTACGCTAGACTTTCTTCTAATAAATTTCGTTTCCGTTGATTTGTCTGTTTCATCCGCCATGTATTAATTTTCGTGAATGGGATCTAAATTGCGAATAAAAAAAGGCTGGGAAGTCGTTGACTCCAGTGTAAGAGATTTGAAACAGAGGGCGTTTTGGTGTAACAGCACAAAGTGCTTTGACTGAGCCGAGCTCGCTCGCCTCCAGGGATTAGTGGGTCGAGGCGGACAAGGAAATTTTCGATGAAAAAAAATCTTCTTTGGTTTAAAACTTTTTTTTTCTTTACAATTTTAGATAATATAATGGCAATAGTTTGGGGCCTGTTTTACAATGTGCGATTAGAATTTAACCGCCAAATAAAGCATTAAACAGCATTTTCAGTTTCCTAAATTGTTAAGAATTGACAATTTAATATATGTTCCCCCATTTATATTAATTGAATAATGATTTTGTATTTTAGTGTCTTTTAATTGCCAAATAGCAATTTCTTGGACGAAGTGAAACGCTTAGCTTTTTAGCCGAAGAATTTTATTATTTTATAAAAACCCACTTCAATTACTTATTTGCTGTTATTCGTTAAAGCGTATCCAATTTTTCGATCTTACTTCTTCATCACATTTTTATGGGACTAAGGTTTAAGGTACGCCATGTGTCCACGATAGCAACTACAAAAATAATCATTAAAATATTACCATATTTGGCGGGATATCCTGATATACGTATATTAAAAAAATCGAATTGCAAACCTCAATCTTCTTTAGCTCAGATAAAAAAGTCTCGATCCCGATTCAGTTTAACCGTCATATCGTCCTCGCTGCCGAGGATCGCGCCGCGTTCCCCGAAACCCCCCTGGCCCTAGTACCGGCCCGCGAGCCGATGATGATAATTAGTAGTTTATAATACTCCCCTAAAATAATAATCGCAGATGTCTCTGCCCTCCCCCAGTGACCGCCCTGAGCCGAGGTTCGTACCCCACAGGGGGTGCCCTCAGCGAGGTCGCTTAAATGTAAGGGTTGAGAGCGCCTAAAGCGTTCGCCTGAAAGTCCTGTGAAGCTGTAGAAAGCCGACTCGTGTCAGGCTAACAGTACAACGCCAAATCGAAAAACAAAAAAAAAGATTCAGTTTTGTTTTTAATTTACCGTCTCGTCTGAAAAATGAGTAACAGGAAAACTTTAATCAAAGGAACACTTGGAAACTCTAAGCTACCATTTTGTAATTTTTGAACAAGATAGTTATGTTATTTACGGGAACACGAGTACCGCTCCCATACATTTTAATCTCAATAGAGACTCGAGCTATATGGATCGTTTCAAAGCTGTATATCTTCTTTGAATAAGAAGATATACCATTAGTCTGGGGTGTTGCCAATTGATTTAGTTGATCAGCTCTGTAACTTTATGGACGTTTAAACTAATATGCAGTTCAGAGTAAAGGGATTTCGTATCCACATGTATTACAACAAGCTGAAGATAGAGTACCACCACTTAATCAAGTTCTGCTCATTCAAGCAGGCGTTGTCCTTTTTCGGTTTGAAGGAAATTGAAGCTAGTAAAAATACTGGACATTATGAAAGTTAACATCTTATATTTCAGGATGACAAGCTTAGTTCAGTGCCAATTAGTACTTTGTAGTTTAAAGTTCCGGGTGAGGCTACTTCTGTTTAAGTGGCATAGCGCTTAGTATCAGGTGAATGCCTTACTCATTACGTCATTCACGCAAGAGTAAATTTTGTTAACATAATAATCATATAAAAAACTACCTGAAATCAGTTAAAACTTCCAGTGAAAATGACACCCAATGTTTTTGTTGGCGGTGAAAAGTACATATTCGAAAAAATGTAAGCTGATTATTTAAATTTCAAGCAAAAAACTCTTATACAATCGTAAAGAAATATAGTATACTTATATATTTGAGATAAGTTTAATTAAGTAACACGAGAAAATCCATTACTCATGACAACAGGTAATAAATAGTCTACCGTGAAACCGGAATGATGAGATGTTTGTCGACAGCACTCAATGATTAATGTTCACGACAATAACAGTTATTTCATCCCGCAACTTAATAAAATGCACAATCTATACAGAAGTGTATAATTCCAAGATATAGATAACAAGAGTATCATAAGCCCATGTCATAGTCCCTCGTAGGCCGTTGCCGTTGGTACTACCGCTTTGTCTATTTCTGCCGCCAAGCAACAGTGTGTAGCATTTTACGCGAATGTTACTCATTGAAATAAAACTAATTTAAACGGATTTTATCGCGGTTTTTTTTTATTTTGGTCTCGACGTTTCAAAATATTTTCAGTCTTCGTGGTCACGGCGTGGAATGTCCACTTTAAATTAGTTTTATTTCAATGTGTTTCAATTCCACAAACAGAATTTTAATGGTGACATGAAAAAAGAATCAGCATCTGTATGTTTTAAAACCCATTTGTAACGCGAATGTTATCTAAGCGGAGTTCAGAATTGAGTTTGTATGTTCTTACATTTTTATGTAGCCAGATATCAGGCGAGTGTCGCGTTTAAGGGGTTATACGCAGTTAGAATTTTCAAAAAATTGATTTTCTTTTTTTTGCATTTTAGAAATGTACATATATTTAGGTATATTCTCTGAAAATTTGAAGCCAATCCGATAAATATTTTCGGAGATATACCTGAATTTGTAAAGCCACGCCAGAGTGTTTGAAGGCAGGTAGAGTAAGAACTACTGTGTTTTCTCGTAGAAGGAGAGTATAATAGGTCTACTAAGTACTTCAAGGTCTCATTCAGTTAATATAAGCTAAAATGAAGGTATTTCGTTCATTTATTTATTGATTTCATCAGTCTAAAGAGTTCTACCACGTTGTAAAGGGGTACGTTCAGTTCAAACTTGTATTTGTGATTTTATGTTTTATATTGGAGTACATTTTATTTAAAAGTTATAAAAATGCCCCGGAAATGTTCAAGATTACGTTGAAGTACCGAAAAAATCCATATTTCTAAAGGTAAAAACAAATCATAGGCTTTTAATCCAAAGACTGCTGAGACGGATTAGTTTTAGTTCATTCGTTACAATCATCAACATACATAGAGAGATTTTAGTTTCACGTGATCGATTTCGATTGAATATAAAATTTTAAATTCCATTACTGTATTTGCTGCGATAAGTAATTGTGTGAAATGTAACTCTTGTACCACAAAAATAAAATTTGAAGCTTCTTCCCGTGGACTTGGTTTTAAAATCGTTGTAGTGTGTGATAAGTGTGAAAATCGTGTTATAAACTTCATTTAAAAGTAAAATAAACAGACAATTTATATTTGTGATAAGAATTCTGGGACGAGGATCAAAAAGCGCAGCTAAATTTTGTGGCTTGATGGCCATGTCTGCTTTTTTAACGCAAAACACTTATGATTTGATAATTGATAACATTCACTCTTGTGCGAAAGTGGCAGCTGAAAAACTGTTTGATAAAAAGCCTGTACCGAGGAAAAAGAAGCGAAGGTCTAAGAAGGTCCCTCTTATGGCCCTGGAATAGATGATACCATGTAAGTTGAAGAAATTTTTTTTTAGCTATGTATAAACTACTTCTGAAACTTTAAACGCGGTTTTCTCAAAACGGTATTTTCAAAGTCGGTGATCTCGATTTCTCAGAAATGGCTCAACCGATCGCTCTCAAATTTTTACACAATCTTCTTAGATATATTCTTCAGGTATTGAACGAAGGAATAAAATTTCAAAAATGTATTACTATTTTTTTTTAACAATTTGGAGCGAAAATTTCAGTCAAAAATGTTTTTTTTTTTTTCAAATAGCCGTCATTTTGTCAATAATCAAAATTTTTATTATTCCTTCGTTCAATACCTGCATTAATCTATCCTTTAAAAGAATCCATCATATTTTTTGATTTCAGATAATTCAAACCGCCGAAATCGAGATCACCGCCACGGGCCTTTTTTTAGAGGTCGTTCAGGACATCATCTACAAGAGCGGTGCATATTAATATTTTTACATGATCGACACGCTATTGTATTCTTAAAAGTAGGCCCTATTTGAATTACCATCACTTGTAATTGATAAATAAAAACTGTTTCTATAAAAAAATCATAAAAAGACGTCTTTTTTGAGCCTCGCAACTGCGTATAACCCCTTAACAACATCGTTTGGGGCCGCTATCTTACTTAGGGTGGTACGTCGCTACGGATTGGGGTTACTAATATCAAAAATGATGCAACATTCAAACATTTCGATATTTAGACTAGTGAGTTAGGTAGTTATTTATCTACACTAATATTATAAAGAGGAAAGATTTGTATCTTTGTATGTAACGAATAAACTTAAAAACTACTGGAACGATTTGAAAAATTCTTTCACTTTTAGAATCCTACATTATCCCTGATGAACATAGACTCCTCTTTATCCCGGAAAAAGCAGATCACGCGGGCGGAGACGCGAGGAAAAGCTAGTCTTGTATATGTAAGTATTACAAACTTTTTTTTTTTTTATAGCATAGGCCGGCAAACTAGCAAGTGGGTCACCTGATGGTAAGTGATCTCCACCGCCCATGTACGCCCACCACCAAAAGGATCATGGGCGCGTTGCCGACCTTAAAGGAAAGGGATAATTAGGGATTGGGAAGGGGAGGGGATTTAGGCTTCCGGATATCTCACTTACCGTACGAAACGCAGCAGCAAGCCGCTACTTTACGTCGGTTTTCTGTGAGACAGTTGTAACGACCCGGTCGAGCCAGCCTATTCATGCTGTAGACAAAGCTGTCTACAGCGTGGCTCTACCACTTAAGTAGAGCTTAATTTGAACTGTAATATTTTTAGAGCTCCATCACTGTAAGCAAAAACTTCGTCTTAAACTTACATAGTCGTAGGTCCATCGTATGTGAGGAGCCGTCTAGGTTGGTGCCACCGCCATATTTCTACTACCAACCAGCACTGTGCAAGCACTGTTGTGTTTCGGTTTGAAGGACTTTAAAGCCAGCGAAATTTCTAGGCAATATGAAATCTAACATCTTATGTCTCCGGGTATGGACAGGCCAGTGCCATGTAGTGCTTTGTAGTAAAAAGTTATAAATGGTGTTGTGTCTAAGTGTGCGTGTGTGTTTCGTCATTAAATCAAATAAAAAATGTAATGGCTTGTTTCACAATGTCCCTTTAAATTGTATCTGCCAATCAAAGCACTGAACACAAATTTATGAAATGCTTATTATACGCTTTGCTAAATTTTATTTGGTAAACCATTTTATTAGACTTTGTTCAACAAACGCTGAACCTTATACTTACCTACTTAACATGTTCACTTTGTTGTTCCTTTGTCTGTCAGCTCGTGCGTCAAGCCTCTTCTCAAAAACTGCTTACACCTGTATCCCCCAATGGTTGTATAATATTATGTATGTACATACATTAATTTCAAATCCATTCTGAAATCATCACAGCTACGACAACGCCGACCAAATACAAAAAACAGTAAACATACGTGTGAATCGTGTAATGGTTTCTTCTCGGGCTGAATCGGTTTTATCGTTTTTTTTCTTTTTTGGTTTTACTGCAGTGAAAACAAGAAAAAATATGGCATTGTTAGATGGTATGTGGATGAAAAACGATGAAAGTTCGTTCATCAATCGTCACTTTTATGCACTGAATCGAACAATATATAAATAAAATAAAAAAAAAATACAATATATATATTTTTTTATTTGATTTAATGACGAGATGAACAAGGCGCTCGCCTGGTGGTAAACACCACGCCCGCCCATAAACAGAAGCAACACCACACAGAACGTTGAGTTACAAAGCACTGCATGGCACTGAACTGCGCTCGCTGAGACATAAGATGCCCAGTAATTTCACTGGCTTCAATGTTCTTCAAACCGAAACACAACAGTGCTTACATACTGTTGCTTGGCGGCAAAAATAGACAAAGCGATAGTACCAACCCAGACGGCCTCTCGCATACAAGGAACACCTTGTAAAAACTAAAAAAATATTCCACCAGAAATTTAAAATACTACACAATATTGGCAGCCCTACATAACATGTGTCATTACATCCCCGTCTGCTACACTTCAGTCGGAATAGTGGAGAGTTCATCTGTTGCCTTTTATTATTCTGCTCGGGTATCGTTGGCGTTTTTAGTAATATGCACGTTGCATCGTCGTACGTTGTGCCATGCCCGCTAGGTGACTTAGACTGATTAGACCAGACACAAACACTTCAGACATATTTGTTAGATGCGCTCTGAATTTATTTATTTTATTTATTATTCTTTATTGTACATTTGAATAAATACATACAGGTACAACAGTTAATGATATCAAAGTACAATTGGCGGCAACCTGTATAGAAGTAGTAACTTCTTGAATAAGATATCTTTTACATAGTAAAAAATGAAATCGCTTCCGCTGTCTGTTCGCGGAGATGTAAACTATTCAACAGATTTTAATGCAGTTTTCAGCAATAGATAGAGTGATTCATGAGGAAGGTTTATATGTATATCGCGCTATGACCCATGGGAACAGGGCAGTAACATGCAGGTGAAAAGGTTCGATTTTAGCAAGTCAACTTGAATCAACAAAGGCTGTATGGTATCTGCTGATAAATTTGACTGAAATTCTGTTCGGACAGCTCGAATCGCATACAATTTAGCAGTTGATAAAAGAAAATGGAGCTATGTGAACGCGCTATTTTTGAATAACAATCCGTGACACGACGATTCATCGCAGTATAGACGACTCTATTCAATAATCATATTTTATAAAATCTACATTTGGCGTTGCTACGTTATCTGTGGATCTGTATACATCCTATTATTGATCAAATGGCGTTATTAATTTATTTAAAACATATTATATAAGGGAATTATAGAATATGTTTAAAGGCAGACTTAATGCCAAAGGTATTTTCTACTAAGGTTCGTGTGGGTGATGGCGGCGACGAGAAATGTGGGTGTTTATAAATAGTGCAGAATAAATACAAATAAGAAAAAGTAGACAAGACACTACAGACAATACATGACTCTAATTAGGTAACAGAACATTTTGATATATTTTGTTACAGAATATACAAACTTATAAACACATTAGATAGAACACAAATATGTACATGATCAATTCATTTGTATTAATTATACGCTCATAATACTTAATATTATTATGTTCTTGCCAAATTTTGATTCTGCCGCACTATCAGCGAAGACCAACATTCTTATTCATTGTGGTCTGTGAAAAAAATGTATATGTTGTGTTAAGATCATTTAGAAAGCAGCGGTAGCTAGGGAGTGGTACAGACTGTCGAGACGAAAGTTGCAGGTTCGAAACCAACCCAAGAGCATGTACCTCTGACTTTTATAAAGATACGTGTATATTAATTGTACTTATTGCTTACTTTAATGGTGATGGAGATATGAGGAAACCTGTATACCTGCGAATTCATAAGAATTTTAAAAGTATGTAAAGACTGCCAACCTGCATTAGTCCAGCGTGGTGGACTAAGGCCTAACTCCTCTCATGCAGTAGAGGAGGCCCATGCCCAGCAGTAAGACGTGTACAATACAGGGCTATTTGAATATTATTTATATGTTATTTATACTTTACCTCAATAGCAAACCCTGTAGTAATAGAGAAAAAGCCACCATAGTCGATCGTTCAGGTGTCAGCCGGTGCATGTCGACTCCAATGCAAACCAAGATTTAGCGATTATCGAGAGACGGAAGGTCTCTTTAGGTGATCGAAATTTTAATTCGAATACACCGTACTTATAAGGTGCAGTGAAGTCCCTTATCTCAGGAAAAAAATGTTAAGTAATATTTTTATTATTTGATTGAATGACGAGACGAGCAAGGCGCTCGCCTGATGGTAAGCGCCACACCTGCCCATAAACAGAAGCAACACCACACAGAACTTTGAATTATAAAGCACTGCATGGCACTGAGCTGCACTGGTCGCCACGAGACATAAGATGTTAAGTCTCATAATGCCCAGTAATTTCACTGGCTAAATAATATACAATTTTCTTCCATAAAATTAGTGTTATTTATTATAAAAATGCTTCACAAAAAAGGCAGTTAAAAACGTACTTACGCGCTTGACTTATTGCGACTTAATAGTTGAAAGTTGTTGAGAAGGTTGGAAAGTTTAGAAAAATCTTGGTGTATATTAGCCACTTGAAGCTATTAAAGAAATGTAATACTTTTACTTTACGAAAGCTTTCAGGCAACTGGGAAAATAGATTAGTAGAAATTGTTGCTTAAAGTTTTAATTCGTAGATGATGTCTTGACGACGGAGTCGCTGCGACACTTGATATTGATGACACGGGCTTCTTGACGCATCGATCTATGTATGAGTATATAACACATTCATTTTGAATTATCTTTTCATCCTACAACTTAACGTCGTATAATACTCTTATATTTACTATGTGGTAGATTTATGCGTATGCCCATCTAGCTAGCTACTACCAATTTTTATTTCTGCATGCGATGCCCAAACACTCATGGACAACTCAGACGGCTTCTCGCATAACTACACCTTGAAAATTCAGTTGTGAAAAAGTCTCTAAATTGTTCAATAGTACCTCTAACTTTAGCAGTAGCATACCTTGGCAAATGGACGCTCGGAAATTACTTTACTTGCATTACGATATACGCCACTGCCAAATAGTGTATTGTGGAAACGTGTTCGAGGTGCAACAATGCACGATAATTTACCACGAATCCGGTAGAATGTTCAATGCAATTTCCATAGATTAACTGATTGCAAACTCCGTGAGTTTTACAATCTGTTTTATTATCCATTCACATGGGGATTTTGTTTCGAATTTGTGATTTAAAATTACACCGATTTTTGTTGTATAATAACTAGCTGTCTCTCGCGGTTTCATCGTAGTAATGTTACTGTTCTGCTCCCACAAGTCATAGAGAGATACATAAAAAACTTCCGGAATAAATTCTTTATATGATAGTAGAAACGGCATATAATCCATTGCATAGCTCAGGAGAAATAAACGGACAAACAATGATAGCGACTTTGTTTTATACTATGTTTAGATATTTGTGTATCCTTATGTCTTATCACCTCGTAGGTCTTATGGTAGTCTTGAGCCTTATTTAGAAGAAGCTCTCATACGACATATGCAGGAAAAATACCCACTTGCAAAATGATCCCTAAATCTTATTTAGCTATTAAACATGGACAGGGAGCCCTCGGGTAGCTGATCCACTTGACTATTATCAAGCTCATTTTCCGTGAGTAGCTTCGTTTCGATGAGACGACCAACTATTCCCTATGCGAAAATATTTACTTAGTTAATATTTATATAATTTAACTGTCATATTGTCCTACAAATAAAATAATAATTTTTTGAGTATCATCAAATCGAAATATTCTATCCTTGCTACCTCTGTTAGCTACCACAACAGAGAATTTTCGCATAGGGAAGAGTTGGTCGTCTCATCGAAACGAAGCTACCCACGGAAAATGAGCTTGATAGTAGTCAAGTGGATCAGCTACCCGAGGGCTCCCTGTCTATATTTAGGAAAACTTTAATTTTATAAAAAACTAGCTGTCCCGCGCGGCTCCGCCCGCGTGTTCTGTATTTTCCGGGATAAAAGTAGCCTAACAGTGGCGCCATCTGTCAGCAATGTGTCACGCACCGACGCCATCTACTTAAAATATTGGTTTGTAGTACATGCTATGTATCAGAGATGGCGCTGTATTTAAAAAATGATTTTCCCTATTTTCCCGCTTTTCTATTGAAATTTTTCCTAGATTTTCGTTGCTATAAACCTCACGGAGCCCGAGACCTTTCCAACGAATGCAAAACCGTGGAAATCGGTTCGTGCGTTCTGGAGTTATATCGTCAGGAAGGAAAACCCGACTTATTTTTATATAATAGAATAGACATACACACGCACACACACACAAACACACACACGCGCATTCGCACAAAGATAGACAAAACGGTAAAACTTATTCCACCCCTTTTTATCAGGGGTTAAAAACAGATACATTCTGAAAGCCAAGTACATACTTACAGCATCTTTGTTTAACCAAACATTGTATGTTTCAAGTGAGCACGCAACTGCGTCCCAAAATCCTCGTAAAATCGAAGCAGCTCACCTAAACGGCCCAACTTTATAAAACCTATAAATCTCTCTGAGGAATATCTCGCTCCAAGATAAATATCAACATTATGTATATTATGTTACGTCAATGTTCCCTTTACCCAAACGTACAAAGGCGGGTTATGTTTATCCAGTGTATATGTCTTAAGTGTAATTGGCAATCTATTAACAGTAACGTCAACAAATATATATCCCTAAAAAACGAAGGAGGTTCTCAATTCGACACGTATATTTTTTATGTTAGACCATGCATAACTTTTTACAGAGTAGATCAATTTTAGTAAATCGTTTTTTTAATGGATAGTGTATTTTCCGAAGTTGGTCCTATAAAAATGTTGCAATTTCAGTTGAACGGCGGCGATACCAGGCACCGACTCCAAAGAGACCTGCAATTACGGTAGCTTTTTATTTTTTGCTTTTCAGTTTTGTCGTCGGTTGATTTCTTATTAAATTATATTATTAACTAGCTTTTGCTCGCGGCTCCGCCCGCGTGAACAGCATTTTCCGTGATAAAAGTACCTGGAAGGAAGGATAAAAGACCTGTAACCGTCTCCAGGGTCCCTATCTATCCGTGTAGATAAATTCATCAAAATCGGTTCAGTGATTTAGGCGTGAAAGCGTAGCAAACAAACTCACTTTCGCATTAACTTTCACCCCCCTTTTCATCTCTTATTAACTAAAATTTCCAAAATTCCTAAAACACGTATTTATTTGTTTTACGTCAGTAACCGAAATACAAAATTTTGTTTATGTAACTTTCAAAATGACGGACTTTCATACATATTATCATCCCTTATTTTGACCCCTTTGGGGTGGAATTTTCTAAAATCCTTTCTTAGTGGGTGCCTACATAACAAAATGAATATACAGTCCGAATTTCATGCTTGTAGCCTTGATAGTTTGCGCTCGGCGATGATGAATCAGTCAGTCAGTCAGGACATGTTATTTTATAAGTATAGATTATCCCTATTATATTTAGTGAAATTCAAGAGTTCTATCAAAGAAATTATTTGACTGCCTTCGTGGTGCAGCGTCGTAGGCCGGAGGGGGGCCTGTGAAACGAGAGGCTTTGTCATTCAGAAGAGGTTTTGTTTGCATTTCGTTTGGTGATTGTGATTTTCGGAAGCCCAAATGCCCCGTTCTCTTCCCTTGTTTATAGGTGTAAATCACAAACTTACTTACTTGGACGTTTGCCAGCTCCGCTATAAAAACTTACGGTCCCAAGATACCCAGACCCGAAACAAATATATCGATCACATTGTGAATTGAACCCGCGGCCTCTCATTTCACAGCCATACCTAATTACTACTACCAATACCGTTTGCCAACCGAGTACTCATTTAAAATTCAATGAACATGAATTGAATTCCCTTCTTCAGGTAAGCCAAGAGGATTTTTTATTTACGAGTAATAAAATTTAGCGCGAATGGAGGACGCAGTTATTTCGCGCGCCACATCGAATTATGAACGTTAACAAGCGAGTGCGTAGCGTTTGAATTATTCATATATCGATCAATACGACTGATGCCAAAATATATCCCGCGGAGGGACTATTATTATCTCAGTACTCGAAGTCTCGAACACTCGGAACGAATTTGCTTAAAAAATATTTTATGACTGCCTCGGTGGTGCAGTTGTATTGCGTACGCGGTAAGACTGCTGTCCTGAGGTCTCGGGTTCGATCCCCGGGTCGGGTAAAATTGAGGTTTTCTGTTGAAATGCTCAGTATCAGCCTCGAGTCTGGAATGTAACGGGTATAGCGATAGGTTTTGTGTTTATGTGGTTCTGTGTTTAAGTAATATTTTATATAACGCTTTTATCCCCGAAAGTGTAGGTAGAGGTATTAACAAATGTAACATTTTATAGAATTCACATTTGAATCACCTCTTTACGGCATTGATTCTGTGTTTAATACTGTATTTAATAACCAGTTTTATTTGAATGAATGACGAAACGAGCAAGGCGCTCGCCTGATGGTAAGCGCTACGCCTGCCCATAAACAGAAGCAACACCACACAGAACTTTGAATTACAAAGCACTGCATGGCACTGAACTGCGCTCGTCACCCTGAGACATAAGATGTTAAGTCTCTCATCCCGAACTATTGCCAGGATCCGCTTTGCTCATATAATTGACAGTGGATTTGATGTTATGTAGGACGATACGCCGTCTGACCCCCACATCCCGAAAAATAAATCAAGTTATGCCATTGCCTCGTTCTTTAGTCAGCAGAGTAGAATGCAGGTGGGGCTGACTTTAAACAAAACAAAAAATGCTTGTATTATGCGTTTTATTATTCATTCACATCGTAATTTACATAACTGTTTTTAAATTTAGATTTGCAGAGGACTAACAAAAATATTCATGACTGCCAATCGCTTACATTTATTACATAGTTTATATATAAAAAAATACATAAAACTAATTGAAAAGAGAATGGATAAGTATTTCATACTTTTTATTCATTCAACAGGTACTATTTTATTTATTACTAGCCGTCTCTTGCGGTTCCATAGATATATTACTGCCCTGCTCCCATGGGTCAAAGCGGGATATACATGTAAATTTTCTAGAATAACTTCCATAAATATGATAATAATGAAAACGGCATCTAAATCACTTGCATAGTTTAGAAGAAATAAACGAACAAACAGGTAGATGCAGATCACTTTGTTTTATATTACATATTAATACACCCAAAGACCATAAATAAATTCACAATGAAAAAAAAGAAATCATAAGTCACGAGGTCATTTCCATTGCTATGGATCATTGCGGACGATAAAAGCTTTTTAGAGTCTAAAGTACGTGCACTACAGGTTTGAAATACATTATATTGAAATTTCTCCATTTCCTAAGATTAGTGATCGAGTATTGTTACACGTTTATTCAATTAAATGTACTTAACTTACTATAGTAGTGTTACTTGTTATAATCAACAATTTATTCCAAATATTAAAAGATCAACTCATTCCATCAAAATAAACAGCTTTACTGATAACACATAAAAAAAGATTATAATCTAGAAGAATAATAAAAATTAATCGTTTTTTAATAAACCCATTTCTAATTACTCGTTTATTAACGCATTTCACCACCCCAGTAGTTTAAGCTTTAACATTAAAGTTTTAACTTCATTTTTTATTCTGGCACGGCAAAATAACTATACTGAACCTGATGTTAAGAACAGTGAAGTCCAAATAATGTAGACCGTCAGGAGATTTTGCGGCCCTCATTGGTCGGCAGAACTATGCTGACTTGAGGTTACTGTATATATGCTGTATATATACTGTATATATACACTGGCTGACACCGGAACGCGAATCGCCTGACAGAGCCATGATGTTGGATTTTTCACCACGTATGGTCCCTATCCAGTGGGGTACAAAAATACTAGGTACCCTCTCACCAGCAACGTTATGTTGGTAAGCAGAATCATCAAATAAATAAAATAAACGTATCCATTCTACCTTAAGCGATTATTTTGTTTATTTTGGACAAGTGCATTTTTTCGCTGAATTTATTTTAGCGCCTGTATTGACAGTAAAACCTGTTATTTATGGAAATGACTATAAAATTAAATTTGTTGGTATAAGGCAAGTTTCGTTCAAAATATTTTTGAATGCAAGTGACATAATTAAATAGTACAAAAGATTTATTAAAATTCAGATTCACGAATTGACCCACTTAAATGAAACATATTAAGTTTAATAATACCTTGTAAAATGGCGAAGATTTTTTTTTATGCCCAGTCATACACATACCCCTGACCCCACAGTAAGATACGAGTCTTATATTGTGGGTATCAGGAACTACGAGTTTCTTTCGATCTCACAACACCCAGACCTGAAACAGACGTTTGTGGATCACACAAACATTTGTCTTGGTAAAGGGATCAAACCCACAGCATTTCGTTTCGTAGCTACTCGTCCGCTACGCCACGGAGGCTGTCGCCTAATTAAGAGATTAAGAATTAGAAGATTAAGAATGTCCTACAATAAAGATAAATCATAGGTTAGAACAAAAAGAGCTTCGCTTAAAAATACTATATTTACTTAGTAGTGTGCCGAGGGCCATTAAAATTGTTTCGATTTTTTATACATCGTTACATTTGTCTAATATATATTTTTCATATATATCTAATTGACAATAATATAAATTCATTTTAAAATATAAATGCAAAATGCTTATAATTAACGGAAACGATTGGCAGTAAAATTTCGTAGTTTCATCTAATATATCTAAATCCTCTACTATACATTATACGTAATAATTTCTCCTATACAATAGCACATAAATAAATTATTCTATTTTTAAAATATATTTCGCATCAATATACACATTTTTCTTAACTTATCACATCGTTTAGCCTAACAAACAAACCACTACAATAGTCAGTGTAAAGAGCTGCAGGAAGACTTCCACACCAAATGAAAGAATTCGACTTACTTTGATGGCGGAGTCACACTTCCATCGGCTGTTGAATTAGATTACGGAATGTCTGAACCGATAACTGATTTATGAGATAGAAAAAGTCAATTTGGAAAGTCGGTGATCTGTACGAAAACGTGTCCAAGGAAGTGCGACTGCCATTGTGAAAGTGAATGGAATTCTTCTTGGTAATTACGATTAAATACCATAATCTGTTTTCACAGCGTTAATACTAATTTATTATAGAAAATATACCGCTGAAATATCGTAGACAATAATTCACAAAATACAATCTCACTTTGAAATCATCTACAAACATGAAATATTCTGTGAACATAAATACAAAACGACCGCCTATAATTCATTGTATCTATTAGTTCATAAATAAACGTAATTTGGTAAATATGAATTCTGAATATTTCATAATGAATTATATTAAAATCTATAACAAACAACATTTAAAGCGGTAGCGTGAAAGTATATATATTTGTTTTAAAATTTTCGGTACACGTTAGAATTTAATTAGGAAATTACAACTCATTAACCAAAACATCGAAAATCTAATAAAGTAATAGAATATCTGGTAACGAAGTCTGTACACAAATTAATATTTAGTGAAACAAAATATGTCGTTAGAAAGTATAACGGTTATGCGATAATATATCATAGTTACATATCGGACAGCAATGCAGTGGTAGTAAAGTTTGATGTACCGCGAATGAAAATAGATATTACGAACGTAAATAAGAACAAATAATACCCTGTAGATGCGATCAGATTAGACAAGAATTAATTGACTTAGATTTAGAAGCTCAGGAAGGTAAGTGGTAACCGCGTGTATGATAATCTGTAACATCTTATAAATTATAAAATTCTGTAACAGTTTAAATTTTATTTCACAATCAAATATCATTGTATGAACACAGTAAAAATATTTATATTATTTTTATAATTCTATAAGCAGATGGTTTTACATTAAACAGGAATATATCTATCAATTTAATATCTAAAGGTGTATCCATAAAATTTCTAGCAAAACAAATTCAAGTTGGGACAACCATTTTACCTTGAAAGTGAGACGAAAGCGTAAAAATGTAACAGTACAATATCTGTATACAGGCTTAATTTAAATATACTAATAAGCTCTTATAGGTACATTCTTTGCATCATAATAAACAAATTTATTTCTGCGATATTTAAAAATTCATCATATTTTTTTCTTTAATAACTAAATGAAAATTGTTAATAATCCGTCCCAAGGTATCCAAGCAAAGCACCCGCGAATCTTTTATGATCGCGTATAGTTATTGCTATTAAAAGTAAAAAATAGATTTTAATTTATTTAAAGAAAAAAATATGAATTCAAAATAAAAATCGTAAAACTAAAGTTATTCAGTATGATGTAAAGAAGGCACCTGTGAGAGATTATGAGTATTTTTATTAATCCTTAGTGTAAAAGCATAATTTAATAAGCGGCAGTTCGGCAAATGAGCAATGGTAAGTGGTTATCACCCCGCATCAATACTTATAGTATCATATGACGAACGCGTTGTCGAATAAAAAAAAGGAATTGAATTTTGAGGATTATTATTTGGAGTATTAACAGTATTAATTGATTGGACATATTGCAAAAAAGAAATGTGGCGTCCATTAGCGAATGTGTTGGTAAGTTTCAGTTTTTTTTAAAGTAGTTTGACTGAGAACTCGTGGAGTAAGATTCCGTACCCGAGGAGCCAGAGTGGGTGGTGATTTTGGGAATAGGCAGCTGTCGCGTTAGCTTGACTTGTTTCTGAGTGTGGCCTTTTCAACTCGTTCATTGCCACTGCGGGTAAAGAATTAAGAACTTGGTTATTTTTACATTTAAACTTCGGAAGTTGGTGAACCAAGGTCCTTAGACACATTAATGCAAATAAATGTTATCCGTACGATAATAGTTCGTTGTTTGGCGAACTTTTCGCATCGAATAAGTTTTTGTTGCTTGAAATTTCCCAGCAACATTTTGAACTCGATTCAACTTAATATAATTTTGGCTAAATTAAATTTGTTTTATGTATTCATTTTACTGTGGCTGTATTTATTTAAGTAAACAAAATAGATAAAAAAAGCGATACAAATTGTATATTTAGATTTATGTTTTTAGCCTTGCTTTGTGTTACATCTGCAACGTTAAATACTCTGTAATATGAATGTGATTAAGTTAGTAATATCAATAACTTACCAGCTACAGTCTGTTTCTTTATATCAGCATATTTTTCACCAGGACCGACTTCATCAGGTATAGTTGCCGTGCACGTCAATTGCAGCCTGCCATGCGCCGGAGCTCGTAATTCTGCTATCGACACCCATAAGGATATGGGAGTAACTGGTGTAGGTCGAGGTTTCTCTTGCATCTGATGGAAAGGAACTTTTCGATTATTGGGTTGACGGGAGGATACCTATTTAGCTACCCGACTGGATAGCGACCACCGTATACATGGTAAAAAAACCGGCGTAATGGCGTGTTAAAGCGAGTCGCGTTCCGGCGTCATCCAGTGCATATCCAGTAACTGTCCGGCATAATTCGGACACAATATCTCTTGACGGTCGGTATTATATTTGGACTGCATTGTACTTAACATCAGGTCATTCACAATTTCTCCTCTTGAGTACGCTATTACGAGACAAATGAGGCGTTTTCTTTTTACCGTTAAACACCTCCGACTTAAATTAGAAGAAAATAAATGCTTTTTAATATTCAGTGAGGAGAGAATTCAATAGAAAAGGAGGCCCATGTCCAGTAGGACATGTGTAAATAGGTGAAATGTTTTTTTAAATAGATTCATTAAACTAGATTTTGTTGTTGACTTTTATTGCTACTATGTCGCGGTCAGAAATTATCGCACCTTACACATTACTTACCTGTTAACCAACCACAATACTAATACTAGAATTGCACTAATGTGTGTGCCCTTCTAGAAGGGAATACAACACGTTTAACTAAGAACCATTCTGACGAAAGTTGTTTTATATAAAAAACACATTCAAATCGATCCATTCATTTAGGCGCGAAAAGCCACAGAGAGATACGCACATCCCGGACAAACAAAGGGGTAGAACTTAAACACCCCTATTTTTGTCGGGGGTTAAAAAAGCAACAAACGCGTTAGATCCATTAGATCCATCAAATGCTTACATTTGAAAGCTTTAAATGGTTAAAGCATGTACTCCTGTTGATTTTGTTTTAACGATCCTGTGCCCGAATAGGGAAAATAAAGATACGGTCCACACCGAACATTGGCAAAGTTAATTCACTGACAAAGCAATTCGAATGTAGTATAAAATGTTTTTTTATTCTTTGGCACTTTTGTGTTTTGTTACGCTCAAACATTGATTTACTTCAATACATTGTCATTGTTTAAGTCTGTATCGAATTGTACCAACTTTACCTACATATCAATTTAATTTGAATAGATCACTTCAATGTTCTAGCAGCTGCATATTTAGGTAGACAATTCAGTGAAGTCTTAGGTCTAAATCCTGTCATGATAGGACAGCGAATGGAATTTGCACCCCACATGGCTTGCCACCTACCACATTATGGGACGGAATGAAAATAGGGTAAACATAGGTGCACTATTTATACCTCGGCCTACTTAAATTCGTAAGGTTATTAATCATACATGAAATTGTGTTTATTTTTAATATTATTCACTTTTTATTCTGGCACGGCAAAGTGATTATACTGGACCTTATATTAAGTTCAGTGCAGCTCAAATATCTGCCAAAAGATGTTGCGGTCCTCGACGGTTGGCCGATTTATGCTGATTACTGGCAATACACTGATTGACTCCGGAATGCGATTGTACGAGCCATTTTGGTCTGTTTTTCACCATTCATACGGATTTTTATTTTAATTTTGGTCCCGACGTTCCGAAAGCTTTTCAGCCTTTGTGGTCACGGGGTAGACAAGTGGTCCAATTAAAATAACAAACCGCCATAAAATCCGTTTAAATTAGTTTTATTTCAATGTGTAACATTGGCGTAAACGAAAGAAATCATGATTTATACATCATCATCAGCCACAGGACGTTAACTGCTGAACACAGGCCTCCCCCAAACATTTCCAGACTGACCTGTTGGAAGCGGCCTGCATCGAGCGACTTCCTGCGACCTTTATCAGGTCGTCTGTCCACCTTGTAGGCGGACGTCTATTATAAAAAATAATATTCATAAATATACATCCTATAAAAAATACCTTAAATAGATACAGTTATTTGGTATACAAAAAATGGGCCTCACAAAGCTCACCTTCGCCATCTCTTCAGTTTGAGTTTCCTTCAAAGTACACTTATGATGTTTGGTCAAGTTAAGAGGTGGAGAAACGGTGGTCTCACTGATCAACGCCCAGTATTTGGCAGTGTAGTTAAATTCCGGTGCTATGTAGCGATGCTGGTGTTTCCTATGACGGTAGCCTCCACCACCTTTCGTCCTTGTAGAACTAGAAACACGGTAAGAGAAGTATCTGACGGAGTCTTCGGGGACCTATGAAAGAAAAATGATTAAAGAAGTTAATGGAAAATTAAAAATAGTGTTAATTAATGAATATTGATAATTGTTTATTATATTTATCTTAAAATGAACTATTGTTTTGAATCAACATTATTTAATCGAAAGGGGAATTAAATTTTAGAGGATATAAAAGAAATAATACTGAAAATCTATAATATCCTTTAATACTACAAGACAGAATATAATTTAGTACCCAAATTCTATATGTTCTTATTACCTGGTAAAAACCAATTCTTGTGGCTGACTCGTGTCACATATAAGAAATTAAATAATAATTCAACAAATAGACAAATAAATATACAAGTAGCATTAAAATATTGATTTCATATAGATAAACGGATCTTTTTTTTATAAAGCAAGCGAACGGCTTCCTATTTTTTGGGCCACCTATTGGTTGTATGACTTCAATTTGGGCCCATCATTGTTTACCGTTATCTGCGTACACGCATTCATATCAATATCATGACTGGCCGTGAGCCAGTGGGGATATTACCGCTGAACGTTACAAGGTGGTAGGTCCCTCGTATGCGAGAGGCCGTCTGGGTTGATACCACCGCTTTGTCAATTTCTGCCGCCAAGCAACGGTGTGTAAGCACTGTTGTATTTCGATTTGAAGGACATTGAAGCCTGTTAAATTATTGGGCATTATGAAACCTAACATATTATGTCTCAGGGTGACGAGCGGTGTTCAGTGCCATGCAGTGCTTTTAATTCAACTGTGTGGTGTTGCTTCTGTTTAATGGCAGGCGCGGCGCTGACCATCGGACGAGCGCCTTACTCGTCTCATTATTCAATCAAATAAAAATAAAAATGAACGACTAACTGGTGATACTTAATTTACTATCTCTACCATTTATCGAACTGATGTCAAATTATTGGAGAAGTACCTACCTTTTCATTGTCAATGTACCAGGTGAGACGAGGTGCTGGAGCAGCCGGGGCACTGGTGCAGTTGGCTCTTAGTAGACCTCCGATAACCACATCAGGCTTGCCGAACGTTATGATCGGAGGATGTTTCTGACCGTCTGTGAGAGAAAACATTAATGAAAAATCTATTTATAAAATAAATAAAAAAAATACACCAACATTCACACGCAGTTCTAACCCCACATTAGGTTAATGTATGGTGAGTATCAGAAACTACAAGAAACTTACGATCCCACAACACCCAGAACCGATACAAATATATTTATCTGGCGAGATAGAGCTCAAACATCCCTCTTTTTATAGGAGGTTATTAAGTTCGAAAGCTCCTAATATTTAAGCTCAGTTGTTTGCATTATTTTATTATTTACAAGGTCTCTTATTTTAATCTACTTGCTTCATGCCTAAATGACAACCGACTGTCTTAAAAACGCTCTAAAAAAAGGTCAAAAATTAAAGACACGCTTCATTGTTTAAACCTTATCCATAATACGTTTAAACTTAGCAGTGCAGAACTCGTAATATCCCCAAATAAGTGTCAGAAAATACAATGTTAAAGTAGACCGTATAATCTTAGTTTCTTAAGCTCTAAATATTTTGAATGTAAAACAGCGAAGTTTTCTCTAAAATCTCATGAAATAACTCCTACATTCATAACAGAGCCATTTTGATACCACGAAATGCCAAGCCTTATCTTTCTCAGAGCTTGTTACTAAATGGCTATCATTTCTAAAACGCTGGAAAATTGAACGATTTATATTCATGACTACTGCGAGTAGACGCCACCATTCCATTTAGTACTTTTTTGTGCTAATCGACATAATAAAAGAAGGAAGCTTTAATTTATAATGAATCTGCCATATTTATTAATCTGGTGATACTCGTATTAATCCTACTATTCTAGTCCCGCTAATATCATGAATATATATAGATTGGATGTTTGTCCATTTGTGAGTTTGGATGTTCGTTAATCTGCTTTGAAACTAAATGCAAATCAAATTGTTCAATTCGTTTATATATAGTTGTGTCTAGACTGCCTGTCCCGGTACCAATTCTATTTAGAGTCGGCGCAGCATGTTTTCTTCTTCCATACATGTTTGTCAGCCGTCGTCTCGTCATTCACCAATTTTTCTTTCATGTGTTCCGTCACACATTCCATTCACCCTTTTTTGGCCTTGTTCTACTTTTCCATCTATTAACATACATGTTCATAATTTTCTTACCCACATATGTTTCCTCTCTTCTCATAACATATTCTTACCAAGGCATACGGTTTTCTTTCACCTTATCCCCCACAGGAGTTATTTTCAATCTACTTATTAAGTGCTTATTTCTGACTCTGCCCATCATAGTCACTCACACATTCATCTCAATCACATTTCTTTTTTATGCAAAAAATTCTCACCATCTTCTTAGTAGCCCAGCACTCTAATCCATACAGTATAGTGATATCAATTATTAAGAATAATTATTCAATATCGTGCATATTTAGATAATTTATTTTACAATAATTTATGCATCATGATAATTCTCAGAGCTCATGTCTCGACGTTACTTGACATCGACGAGACTCGTTATAATAATTTGTAGAATAATTGGCAACACAAGGGTTTTCGATGGTACGAGCGAGACGTGCATGAGCAATATTGTATTTTTTTTTGCTATAGGAGCGAAGGACGTTATTTTAAGAAAAGTGGCCTCGAATAAAATAAATTCGGCAATCAATCTTGTTTACCTTCTAAATATAACAATAGTTTAGGTGCTGTGCTGCCACAAACACACAGACATATAAACAAAGGCGTGAGACATAAAACATATATTTATTATTAGGGTTTAAAAACAGTTCATAGTTTTGCCTACACATGTAAAATTATACAGGGTTAATTTTAAAACACCAGCAACCTCGCAGGACCAGATAGCTGACCCCATACGGAACAACTTTTGTTCTACGAGTTTGGATATAACTCAATATATTTAAAAAAAAATGATTTTACAAGTTTTTGTTGTGTCGTGTTTTTCTTCGTAGACTGCGGCGCGGCGCGGCGTGCGCGCGCGACTTCAAAGGCGCCGCTCAGCTGCTCGAGCGTTGACCTTCAAAGGCGCTAGCCCGGTTCCCCACGCTTCGCGTGTTTGCTTACGTAATCTGCGATGCGCGTAGGTAACATTCAAGACGGAAATTAAATTAATACTTATTTTTGTATGAAAATAAAATCTAACAAATTATCAAAAGTCGTAGAACAAAAGTAGTAGCTTATACCTTAGGTATCTACCCCTGCGAGGTTGCTGGTGTTTTAAAAATAACCCTGTATAGGCGTCACATTACAGAAAACAATGTTACAGAACAACGTCACAGAATTGAGTTTATCTTTGTTTGCTATCCCTGATGACTTCGTATGTGGCGACTAATGAACATAAATCAGATCAATAGGACAAACAATGAGTTAACAGTTTTTGTAACAAATAAGTATACGGTACATTTAATTCTGTAAATAACAAAATTATTAATTATCGATAACGAAGGGTAAGAAAAAATAAAAAGTTAAGGTGATGGTGGTTAATAAATTAAAGACGCAAAATTTTTTACGCTTTTTGTTTGGATTTCAATCGATATTGGTCTAAGATCCCGCGGAACGTTGACCTTCACCCATCTGTTTACCGGATGAAAATGATATTTTAGGGTATAAAAGGTGTTGCTGAACACATACCAATAGGGTTGCCTAAAAAAATATGGTCAAGGATAGGTTTTGCGAATTAAAAAAAAAAATAGAAGATATTATTTCACTGACTAGCTCACCAAATAAATGAACCTTCAATGAAAACCTACAATGTATACTACCTGCAAAAGCTAGGAGCTAGATGAGCGCAATTACCACTTTTTAGTTACCTCTTTGCACACGGCAACCAGGTAGTAGTGGCCAGAAAAAGGTAGGCAACCTATTTTTTGCAGATAGTATACATTGTACACTTTTCATTGAAGGTTAAATTTTTTTGGTAAGAAAGTCAGGGAAATTATAAAAAAATATATATTTTTTTTAAATGTTAATTAATCATATCCTTGACCATATTTTTTTAGGCAACCCTATTGGTATGTGTTCAGTAGCACATTTTATACCCTAAAATGTTATTTTGATCCGGTAAACAGATGGGTGAAGGTCAATGTTCCCCGGGATCTTGTACTATATTAATTAATACTTATATATATGACTTAATATAACCAATTGGTTATATCGCTGTAAATTACATTACACAATATTGCAATAAAATTTCATTTTTTTTATAGAAAGATTTGGCTCGTGGTTTTTACGACCGGCTACCTACCTACTTGATGACAACCCCTCTGGGGAGATATTGCAATAAAACTTATTGAAAGAAATCTTATTTAAACGGATTTTATCGCTGTTTTTTATTAATTTTGATTTATTGAATTTGATTGGACCAAAATCAATAAAAACCGCGATAAATCCGTTTACATCAGATTTATTTCAATAAAATATTCTATCACAAATAAGATTGTAAAGCTTTTATTTTTTTTTTACTTCTTTATTCTATATTAGGATACAACAAACAAAGAACGTGCAGATGTATATTCCCCATTCACACACGCACGATACATAACCACAATCAGAAATTATTACACCGTCTTACTGTTATCTCGAAGCATGTTCAAATGGCTTATTCATTATAATGCATCATTTTATATTCAACGTGCGAATGTTTCGGTGTGTGTACAATAAATTCCACTCACAGACGACAGTCAGCCGGTGCGGGATTGAAGCCGCGGTGAAGATGGGCGTCTCCAGGGACACCTCACACCAGTACAGGCCGGACGCTGATGGCTCCAGATTTTCTATGGTTATGGAGTTCTCCGTCACAAGGGACATCTGATGGGAAATTGAATCATTATTTATTTTATACATTATTTGGATGTACTCATGTCTGTTCTCATTGACCCATGCCTAACTATAGTCGACCCAACACATACAGAGTGGCGACGCCACCTAAAAATAGCACCGCGTCGCTTTGATATAAATAAGTAGTAAGTTTATCTTATGCAAGAATCCGTCTATTTCTACAACTAGCATTGTATAAGCACAGTTGCGTTCCAGTTTAAGTGACATTGGACCTAATGAATGAGTCTAAAAACCTACATTATTTTTGCTTCAATCTTTTTAGTCTGTAAAGGCTCCTCTATACGATGGCCCTTCCCAATTGGCCACTACCATGGACCATCATGTAAAAGGCGCAATGATATGGCATATGGCGCGTACGACGACCTTGGGATGGCATTAGTGCCGGGTTTCGGCTCCACATCAAAAGATGGTGGGCCAATTACGACAGTACACTTCTACACTGACCATTGTATAGCATGGCAACCACCGCACCCGTCATTTGATGGACCATGCCATCGTGTAGAGCAGCCATATAAAATGGTCTTCCATCTGATAACTGATTGTCTTAATGTTGAACGTGATAACTGTAATGCCATTTACTAATCCATGACTACAAGTAATGGTCGTACTAACTTTTACAAAAAGAAACACACAAGAACACTTTGCACAAGGAAATTTCGGCAAAGGGCCTCATCAACACAAGTTAGGCCCTTCAGTTTCCCTTAGTGATTCACAACTATGTATTGTCATTGAAATTCGAGCAACGGGAAATAATCCCTAGTCAAGAATTGTTTCGGCAGGAAATCTACATAAATCTTGAAGTTTCCTTTGCAGAGGGCTTGTTACATCGGTTGCTTATTTTAATGCTCGATTTATATGTCAGCCGCAGTAAAATAATTGTTTAAGTATTTTCTTACGTAACATTTTTGATATTTACAGTATTGAAAGCCGTTTTAGTAATATTTTTACAAGTATATATACAGGGACATAATAGCTGGTATCTATGAAACTACCTTATAGGTTATTTTAGAAATAATCCGAGTTAAACCTGGTGTTAAAACCTGCCATAGTGACCCACCTTGTGTGGGTCGCGTTCCAGGGTCAGCCAGTGTATATCCGGTTCTCCCGAGGGGCTTGCGAATGGTTGGTTGGAGCGGGTACAAGGGTACATCCTTGTATTATTGTACCTGCATCGGTCATCCGCTTGTCCTGTCGCAGGCCCCTCGATTTGCTTCTTCTCTCTCCGAAGAGGGAGGAAGCATTTATACAGGTGATTGATTCTGGTGACCACCGATAAACTCATTGTTTGTCGGTGGTTGCTGGTTTTTTGGACTGCATTACTCTTACCATCAGGTGTAGTGTAGTCACTTTGCCGTGCTCGGATAAAAAAAAAGTTATAATCTTCATTGTAAAAAAGTGAATAAGTAGTTGGAACCAAAAGTAAAAAATCAAAACTTCATACAAACGCTACCGTTCTCGATTCAAATACTCGTAAGTTATTACTGGTAGCCCCTGAGCACATTATGTTAGGTACATTACATCTAAGGTATAAAAATAAAAATATGAATATCAATATATTCTCACTAATGCGTAAAAAGATCGTGATTATGGCTCTGTTCATGTAGCAATGCCAATCAGGAAGTAAACTCCATAAATATTATCGCCTCCAGGCAATACGTTTAGTAAGTTATGAGGGTTTTCTATATTATTTAGGAAGCTACCATTTACCCTCGCCGGGTCTCTTATGGATTAGATTAATAATTATAGCAACTCACGGAAACGGCTCCCTTGCTCGCGGGTAAGGTCGTTTTAGTTATTTTATGTATTGTCAGATACTATTTACTGAAGCCATCATTTACGAGGCCGCGTCATACGATTATTTTTTCAAATTGTACGAGTATGACAGTCATTCGTAAATAAGTTTTTTTTTTATATTCTCATCTGTGTAATACGATTAACATATCCAATCCAATCGATCCATCCGCACATTTTTATTTGATTGAATGACGAGACGAGCAAAGCGCTCGCCTGATGGTAAGCGCCACGCCTGTCCATAAACAGAAGCAACACCACACAGAACTTTGAATTACAAAGCACTGCATGGCACTGAACTGCACTCGTCTCACAATGCCCAGTAATGTCCCTGGCTTAAATGTCCTTCAAACCGAAACACAACAGTGCACACAACTTACACACTGTTGTTTGGCGGCAGAAATAGACAATGCGGTGGTACCAACCCAGACTCTCGCATGTGAGGGGCCTAACACCTTGTAGACACCTTTCTGTAATGCGCTGTATATATATTAGGTCCTTACATATGAAATTGGCGTTTTTCGTACTGGCCACTTTAATCACAAATTTCTCCTCTTTGGTAAGGAATTCCAAATTAAAATTTGTACAGCTATAGACTCATGTATTTGTGCTTCGATGATCGTCATTCATTTGTTTTTTTTCTTCTGTTTTTTTCTGTTTGCGTCACTCATTTTACAAAATGGAAAACTTAAAATATCGCATTATTTACGAGTACGAGTTCCGCCGTGGCACTAGTGCTGCGGAAACAACTCGAAGGGTGAATGATGTGTACGGCGGTCGTGTTGCAAAAGAAAACACAGTTCGTTTTTGGTTCCAACGTTTTCGTTCTGGAAGTTTCGACCTGCAGAACAAGCCCCGTGGACGGCCTGAGACTCAAGTTGATAATGAAGAGTTGAAGGCTATTGTGGAAGCGGATCCATCGCAAACCACGTCCGAGTTAGCTGCAGGCTGCGATGTTAGTGATAAAACTGTTTTAATTCACTTGAAGCAAATTAGGAAGATTAAAAAGCTTGAAAGGTGGGTACCTCACGAATTGACTGAAGCAAACCGGCAAACGCGCGTCGACTGCTGCGTTACATTACTAAACCGGCACAATAATGAAGGTATTTTAAACCGAATCATTACCTGTGATGAAAAATGGGTTCTTTACGATAATCGGAAGCGCTCAGCGCAATGGTTGGATCCTGGCCAGCCAGCCAAATCCTGCCCCAAGCGAAAATTAACCCCAAAAAAGTTACTTGTAAGCGTTTGGTGGACTAGTGCCGGTATTGTTCATTGCAATTTTCTCAAATCTGGCCAGACTATTACGGCTGATCTCTATTGTCAGCAATTGCAAACCATGATGGAAAAGCTAGCGGCTAAACAACCTAGGCTGGTCAATCGCTCCACGCCACTGCTGCTTCACGACAACGCTAGACCACACACTGCGCAACAGACGGCTACTAAATTAGAAGAGCTTCAATTGGAAAGTCTAAGACATCCTCCTTACTCCCCGGACCTTGCTCCAACAGATTACCATTTTTTTCGAAATTTGGATAACTTCTTGCAAGGGAAAAAATTCAACTCCGATGGGGCAGTCCAAACCGCCTTCAAAGATTTTATTGATTCCCGTCCGACTGGTTTTTTTTAGTAAAGGGATCAATGAACTACCTATGAGATGGCAAAAGTGCATAGAAAATAATGGTTCATACTTTGATTAATTAAATATATTATATTAAAAAATATTCGACTTTTTGTTCCTCCCATACAAAACGCCAATTTCATATGTAAGGACCTAATATTACTTACATTAACCCTTCCTCCAGGAAAGCTATAGTTGGTGAAGGGAGGCACCCGTTCCCTCACATACTGTAGTAGTTTGGCCTCTGATCTCAGGAACTCCACTTTGTACAGCAGCTGCGGCGGGACCTGATGCAGGCAGCGGAGGGTGGCCGAGCCTCCGCGTGCCACCCAGCTCGGTGCAGTCAGCCTCACGTCGACATCTGTTGCATGAGCGCTTCCTACAAATCAAAACAAAAGGTCTATGACGTAGAAATAGTAGTTTTGGATAAGAAAGCATTTTAATAGATGCAAAAAGGAAGTAGACGAATATTTTTTTTTATGCCTGATCTCCCATATTTTTTACAGAATTAAAATCTTTTGGGGATAAACTAGTAAAAGTTCACAATTCTTACTATAGCTTTGCTATGCTGTGCTGTGCTTTCTTAGACAGTTAGCTTATAGAATATCAACTGGAAAGTACGAGCTTATAAAGAAATCTAGGAACGTCTTATTCTTAAATATAAACCAACTTTATTTATAGATTTAAAACAAAATGGACTAAAACTCAGAAAAAACAATATTAGCTCTTAATCTCATGATCTAACAATTTGAGTATCCCTCAGATAACTGGTCATTACCGAAAAACTTTTCATAGCAGGTTGACGTAAAGCAGACGCTCCGTCGAAATATCTTAAGTTATTTAAGATAATATTTATTTACACTTTATATACAATGTATAAAGGCGGACTTAATGTCAAAGGCATTCTCTCCCATCAACCTTAGAGTAATACAGTGGTGAACAATGTAGGTGCAAAAAAAGATTTAATATGTGTTTATGTAATTAATTTTATTCTTCATATTGCTTTTTGGGATATCAAATGATAAAGCCTTGCTGTAGACAGTTTTGTCTAAAGCATGAAAAGGCCGGCTCGACCTTGCTTGGTGCTTCGTTTTGTACTGTGAGAGAGATATTCATTCACTCAAATCCCCTCTTCCTGAATCGCATAACCATTTCTTCCCTTTATTGTTGGCAAAGCGTTTGTATTCCTTTTGGTACTTTTTTTTTTACTAGCCCTGTATTATACGTGTCCCACTGCTGGGCATGGGCCTCCTCTACTGAATGAGAGGGGTTAGGCCTTAGTCCACCACGCTGGCCTAATACGGGTTGGCAGACTTCACATACCTTCGAAAACTCTTATCGAGTTCTCAGGTATATACAGGTTTCCTCACGATGTTTCCTTCACCGTTAAAGCAAGCGATAATTTACATAACTTAGAAAAGTCAGAGGTGTATGCTCTTGGGGCTGGTTTCGAACCTGAGACTTTCGTCTCCACAGACCGTACTACTTCCTGCTGAGCTATCGCTGCTTTTTGGTACTATGAGTGTTTATGGGCGGTGGAGATTACTTATCACCAACTGACTCGCTAGCTCGTTTGCCAGCCTCAGCTAAAAAAAACTTGATATTACAAAAATGCTAAGCAAATATTCTGAAACATTTATGTAAATGTACTTGTTTACTTCACTAGATAATGTTAATGTGGTCAGCCGAGATTCGAGATTGGCTCGACTCCAAAAAGTTTCCCGAAAGAACCCTTGAAACGAGCTGATTAAGCGGTAGCAAAAATATTCACAAATTATTTTACTTATATACATAAATCTTGCCTCCGCCTGATATTGTAAGGAAAAATAACAAAGAATATGAAATAACTTTTTCATATTTTGTCGTCCTCATGTCTATCGTGGAATAAAGAAGATTGAGAAAAAGTAAAAGGATTATTAATTCTTTAGATTTACTGACGCACTTAGAGATGTCTATTAACTATAACTGACATTTCGTAATTTCTTTGAATTCAATTGTTCCCACACTCAGAACCATGTTATATGCTTTATGTTCAGTTGTTTAAATATAAAAGAATGCTATATGCTCTCTTACTGGGTCCACAAACATCTCAATCGGATTCTAAGAAATACTTTAATAACAATTCAAGCTAAATGATTTATAATAAGAGCGGCAATTAGTACATAATATAATAAAATAATAAAAAATATTGATATCTGTTGTTTAACGCAACAAGTGCTTAAATTGCATTCACGTTTTAATTATCTCATCATTCCATTTATCGCAATGTATCTATTGTAATAATAAAATAAAATCGGCGAAATAATGACTCCATAGAGCGTCTAATTGTTCAGGGCAGAGTAAACGGGAATAGACCTCGTGGTAGGGCATCAATGAGGTGGACTGACCAAACTAAAGCAGCGGTGGGAGGCCCCGTCAATGAATGCACCAGATTGGCGTCTGACAGAGACAGATGGAGAGAGATCGTGCGGCGAGCAACAACATCATCATTTCGACACGAATCATCGTGACCACGACCGCTCTGTCAAGAGCGTAACGACGAAGAAGAAGATCTATTGTCCTATTGTTTTGTAAACTATGTTCTACTAATAATAAAATTATATTAAATTTATTTACAACAACAGCCAGAGCTACTTACAAACTTAAACTACATAATAATATAAAGCTAATAAATATGTAAAAATAAACAACAATATAAAATAAAGTATATTACCATCTAAAAGCATATTCAATATTCATGAATACACAAGAAATATAAGGCATAATAAAGTCATAAAGTCAGCGAAAAAAAGTTCTTATTTTCATTTGCAAGGTAAAAGATTCCATCGCAAAACACTGCTCAAATTCCACGAAACAATAAAAGTATTAAAAGAAAAGAAAAATGCCCTGTCACATTTAAATAATATTCCTCTAAACAAAGTTTGCAAATCTAATGTCTGATGGAAATGTTAAAACAAAGAAAATCAAAAGTCCGATAATTCCGAGGTAAGTGGATTGCTATTCGCCTGATTCAAGTCCTTTGGGGTTTTCTTTATTCTTTGTAGATTTAGGTGGCGTCGGTGTGAAACGCGGTGTATACCCTGGACCCACACCTAATGCTGGTAACTGATGGCTCAAACGTGTTTAAGGGTGTTTGCTCGCTCCAGATATCTCCACGTAAAGTATTGAATCGATTTTTGTTCTACAGGCTGAATATGCTACGGGTGGTTGGGTTGCAAAGAGTTTCAATCTGTGATTTCACTTTTAAAGCATTAACGAAGTTGCCTCTGGATTAACTAGAATTACCTTTGGGTCCTTTTTGTTTTATACTAGGTTTTGCTTGCAGCATGACATGTGTTTCCAGTAAACAGTTTTATCAAATGTAATAGAAAAAAGAGGATGGGATTTCGTTCAGTAATTGTCGTGATAGTCGATAATGACGACGTTTAACGTAATAAAAAATAAATGAAATAAGCATTTGAATATAGTCTTAACAGCAAAGTGCCTGGTGACGATTGTGAAAAGAGAAATCATAGAAAATACAC
Organism: Amorpha juglandis; assembly: GCA_949126905.1. Taxonomy (NCBI): domain Eukaryota; kingdom Metazoa; phylum Arthropoda; class Insecta; order Lepidoptera; family Sphingidae; genus Amorpha; species Amorpha juglandis. The sequence goes on along the minus strand of OX421374.1, from coordinate 12,583,539 downwards.
TTCCTTGTAAAATTTCTCCTGAAAATGTTATCTTAAAACGTATTTCTCAATTGCAAAAAATGTTTGATGCCAATAAGGTTAGCTGATAAGTTTGCTTAGGTACTCTGTCTGAGACGTGCACGGCTTTTCGTATATAAGCGCACTCAAGTGACTGCGCTCCTAATGAGAACAAATTATAACCATTGTTCTGTATTTTGGAGACAAACATAAATGCTGTACTTAGAAGTGTCGCTTAACCTTTGCAGTCATCAAGCACTAAGAAAGTGAAATCTTACTCCCTAAATTTAGAGTCCAAGATTCACTGCCGCCTTGAATTCTGTTACATTAATTTTCAATAAGACGGTTGGTGCAAAGAGGTAAACGGCTCCGGGGATATGAAGATGTGTGGGGGGCGGTTTAAGGAAGTAGAAGGGGAGGGGGAAGGGGATAACATCCGGGTACATACATCCGGCGTTCGCATCACCGGAGTCTGACAATGAGCGTGTCTCCTCGCCGGAAGGACGGTCGGGCGACGCGTCGCGCTATGTTAAATGTAATAAGGGAACCTGAAGAATGTGTCGGAGATAAACTGCACATTTTATGCATATAAAACTTAATGGATTTTGATGCTTCAAAGTATGTTCTTAAAATTTACACTTATGTCGTCCTAACAACGCTGTTTGTATGTATTACTATTCATGAGCCCACTGAGATTGTTTCGCCTTCCCGGCTTAGTCATCATGGATTCGATGATAGTTGCAAAACACTTGACGTTTCAGTTATGACCATGATCCATATCATTGATAATATCACCTCTAAGATAATAAACCAAAAATTAATGTAACAAAGCCGTTGCTTAGTCCCTACCTACGGAAGTACACACAGCCGTCTTAAAGTGATTATCCGCATAAATATGAATATATAGTGCCTAAAGTATCATTATAGGTGATTTGACCAACCATCAATAATAAGATTATTATTCCCAACACAGGCGTTCGGCCCCAGCGGCATGCGCTGCGTAACTCGGATAATCTGCCCGAATGTCTAAGGACGTGTTAGCTAAAGCCTGATTAATAATACGGTATGTGTTACATGCACATTTAATTCATGTTATAATGTAGGTTCCAAAGGTATTATAGAGAGAATGGATGAAATAAGATTGACGAAATAAATATACATGGTGATTGTGAATGTAGACGAGGTACATTTGGGAGGGAAGGCGAACTTTTTTTTAAATTTGGTTGAAGACAAAACGAACAAGGCGCTCGTCTAATGGTAAGCGCCACGCCTGCCTATAAACAGAAACAACACCACACAGAACTTTGAATTACCAAGCACTTCATGGCACTGAACTGCGCTCGTCACCCCGAGACATAAGATGTTAAGTCTCATAATGCCCAGTAATTTTACTGGCTTCAATATCTTTCAAACCGAAAAACAACAGTGCTTACCCACTGTTGCTTGGCGGCGGAAATAGACAAAGCGGTGGTCCCAACTCAGGCGGCCTCTCGCATACGAGGGGCCTACCACCTTGTTAACATCTTGGGAAAGACCAGGTTCAGGAGTACCCTTAACCAACATGTATGGATGTAGAATTTGATAAGAGTGAAGGAGGCCAAAGAGGTGTGCAAGGATCCTAGCAAGTAGAAATCCGTTATCTCTGCCTATCTCTATGGAAAACAGTGATAAGTCTATATAGTCATAGTTTCTGGTATGTATGAATGTAGTAATCAATCGTAGTCTCGACCCGACCCGGGGACATTAGGGAGGATACGGAAATTCCTTATTGTATTAAATCCTTTTTACTATCAACAAGACGATAACAGAAAGAAAGTACAAATTAGAAGTTTCTAAATTAATGTAGATAATCTTTATTCCTGCCAGTTGTAACGTAACAAAAGTTTATACAATTGAAACATAATAAAAGAGAACATAATGTTGAAAAGTAAAAACAAAAGTTCCACCATAAATAACAATGGTGTGAGTGGGAATAATAAAATCCAGTTTTATTGTACCATGTATTTTATGGTTTGATTAATTAGTCCCTGAACACTTGAACCAAGTTTATATATAGGACTGTTAAATAAGCTATTAATGTAATGTATTCATGTTATTTTAGAAAATCCCTGGTGGTTGTTGTCGTTAACAACTCAGTTACAAAGGAGTGATTAAAATCATTAGTACCACTAATGAGTACGTCTATTTGTAGGTTTCATACATAAACTCACGCCTGTTTCCAATAGGGGCAGGCAGAGGCAACGGACTTCCACTTGCTACGACCCTTACACACCTCTTTGGCCTCTTTCACTCTCATTATATTCTTCATGCATGCACGTTGGTTTAGGATACTTCTGAGCCGGCCATTCTCGAGAATATCTTCGACTTAATTTAGGAACGTTTGCCGAGGCCTTCCCCTCCCAACTGTACCATTCACACTCGCCATGTATATATGTTTCGTCAATTTTCTTTCATCCATCCTCTCTACATGTCCAAACCATCTCAATTTTCCTTTCTCAACCTCGTCACTGCATCTTCTCTCCCACCACACCTGTTTCTCACCTCCCTATTTCATAATCTATCTCTCATAGTCATACCACACATACTGGAGCTCCGTACCCAAAGGGTACCAACGGAATCCTAATCCTCCTACCTACGCCATCTATCTGTCTGTTTTACATTTAAAGACCTTTTGAACCGTAGTAGATAGCCAGCTCAAAATTTCGTGTAATATGTGTTATTCCAGGGAATATTCTAAGAAATAATAAAAATAACAAAAAATAACAAAAATATAAATAATAGTGGGTTTAATACCCTCGTTGCGCGAGTCCGACTTGCATTTAATCAGTTTTTTTACCAATGAAAATGTGAAACAAACGCCTAATAACACCAATTACTCCAAGAATTATGGATAATATAAGTACATTGGTAATAATAAAATAAATTAAAAGGGTGAAGCTAAGTTACCGAAAACAGTAAGTTGGTGTGATTGTAAAGACGTGTAAAGGAAAAGCTACTCGAAATGTGCGCGAATGTTGGGAAACTAACAAATAGCTTTAATGAAAGTTACATAGACCCGTAAGTTTCAGTCACAGCAAGAACTTTTTAGAATTAGGTATAAAGTCTTAACTCCTTTAATTAGTAGAGGAGGCCCGTGATCAGTATTAACAATACATAGTATACTATGTATTGTTAATAACAAAGTCGCTATTTGCGCCTGTCTGTTTGTCTGTCCGCTTATTTCACCTAAATTAAGTAACAGATTCATATGCCGTTTTCACTGTCATTTAGATCCTTAGTTTCCAAAGTGGTCCAGGTGGACCCCCAGGGGTTCACGAGAGACTCGACGGGGGTCTACGTTGACGTGACAAAAAAATGGGGGTTCACAATTCGTAAGCGGGGGACCACTAAATGTTATCTGCTTTCGATAGTGAAAAACTAAAAGGTTGGCTAGACTTCACCTATCAATGTAGATATTTTAAGAAGCTCAGCGACTGTTACTTGTAAAAACTTGCATATTCCCAGTACAACGTATCGAGACTTGCAAAATGCCGCAGGGGTTCACCGGAACCAGATAAAATTTGAATGTGGTCTTCAGAGAGGGAATAAGCTAATATAGGGCATTTATACAGGCCGACATGATTCTGGTAAACACCGATGAACTCATTGTTTGTTGGTGGTCGCTAGTTTTTTGGAATGCACTACGCTTACCAACAGGTGTAGTGCAGTCACTTTACCGTGCTCGGATAATAAAAGGTATCAAACAATACCTCTGTTTTTATCTATGGTTAAATTACTCATAATTACTAACACGAATTGGTTTATTCCAATACTGTGACCCAGAAAAACCGAGTCAATTTGTGTGAAAGCAAAGTCGTGTAGTCAATCGTGGTTTTCTAACTAATAATTCATTATTCTGCCCTGTATATAAAGTAGGGACTATTTTTTAACCGACTTCAGAAATGGAGGAGGTTCTGATTACGTATGCTACGTGATATCTCCGCAAATCGTGCACTGATTTTTATCTCAGTTTTGTGTTCGATAGGATTTACTTAGAGGTTATTAATCCAATAAAAATTATTCAGGCACAAATTCCAGTTTCAATCAAATCGAATATAAAATAATAATGTTTTTTTTATTTTATTTTATATATATAAATGTAGAGGCGGACTTAATGCCGGAGATTAGTATTTATATTTATTATTTTTACCTGGATATCCAACCGTAGACCTAGCCGGTTTTACAGCCTTGTCACTAGGTCAATGGGTTTATTATGTGGTTATTTCGCACAATACCCGTTCGTTATAACCTCACCATACATGCCCCGTAAACCTAGCTGGTCGGATTGATACGAGCAAATAATAACCACATGTGTTACCTAGCCGTCTAGATTGTACGATTCAATAGGAGTTGGTTTAACTAGCTGCATTGTAGAATATATTGGCAGATGTGACACAAAACCTGACCAGATATCAAGATCACAAAATAGATATCTAGGTATCCATCTACTTACTGCATATAAAATGCTCATATATATTGTACTTGTATCACCTAACGCCTGCAAATAAATGCCTTCGTTACAACGGGTGGTAGATCCCCCATACGCGAGAGGTAGTCTGGGCTATTTCTTCCGTGAAGCAGCAGTTTGTTTAAAAAACAGTGAAATGACTGGGCGTTATAATACTTAATAGTTAAATATTGTAAATATGTGGCGTGTAGCGTCTTGAAGCGGAACAAATGAACGGGGCAACTACAGCGTGTAATATAAGACTACACGCTTCTAGTTGCCACGGAAAAGCTGGATTTGTGAAAAAGGCACGCCCACAATATTAAATGTGTAAAATTACGTAACTAGACTTAGGATTTTAAAATTGTTATAACAAGATTTTTTACAAATCGCATGTATGTTTTTTGATTGGACAAGCTTAGCTTTAAGTAAGCGATTTTAACAGAGTATTTTATGTATACAATTTTTAAATAAAGGTATGTGCATTTTTAGGTGTTACCAAAAACACTCTGAAAAATAGTATCAGAGGCACGAGAGTGGGGCATAGAGCCCCACAAAAAAAAAAAAAATACTTAATAGTTATATCTCAGCGTGATGAGGACAGTCCAGTGTCATGCAGTGCTTTATAATACAAAGTTCTCTGTGGTGTTGTTTATAGGCAAGCATGGCGCTTAGGCGAGGGACCAGTTCGTTTCGTCGTTCCGTAATAAAAAAAAACCCGTCAAAATCACTTAAAAACCAGTAGCATTTTAAGACCCTCGTGAGAATATTAGATCATATTGGAACATGGATTTAAAAACTCATGCTATTGGTAAAATGTTTAGTTTCAGTTTTCAAATTGCAATTGAAAACTGTTTCCGTACAGAATCCAATTGAAATTTGAAAAATGGGGGCTAGAAGTAGCCGTAGTAATGTTTATGCTAGGGATTGCGCACTAAATCCAAATTCCGTTTTCCGAAGTCGAGAATATCGGAGTTCGGATGATAATCTCGGATCTATATCGGATTACGATCGAATGCAATGCGTAAACACATCACTCAAACTTTTATCTCTGGCTAACACTCGACAGGCAACTGTTAAAATTACCATCACTTGCGTCGTCAGGTAAAATAAAGTGATGCTTCCTGGCACAAATCCTGCTTCTAGTCGACTGGCCGTAACATAAAGATAAATTCAACGTTAAGTAGGACATCTACAGTAAACGTAGACACAAACCAACTGAGGCAAAGGGATAGAGGCAGCTGATAAGCGTAAAAGTACCTGATAGTGGAAGCATTAAAAAGTTAAAAAGAAATTTTCGCGTGCGGCCGACCCTATCGTAGGAGTAAACGGTGGTGTAATATATTTTTTCCGTTCGAAGCGTCCGATTGGGGTCGGCCGATATGGCTCGCGGTTCGGTGGATACACTGCATCTGACACGTACGAGTAACTATTATTATTGCCTACGTTTGTCCCGGGTAACGCTGACCGGGTACGGACAGTGGTTTCACTGCAGATATGACCTGTATCGAATTTTTATCTATATATAAAAAATATATAAAATTGGAGTCTGTTTGTAATATTAAAATAATCACTTTTACTAAGTGCATTTGGCTGTATACACGGTACATATACCTAAAAAACATTTTTTACAATTTTTGTCTGTCTGTTTGTTTCGGTTAAACTCTGAAATGGCTGGACCGATCTTAAAATATCATTATTTGTTTAAAGTACCGTAACAATACGTATTAATTTTCTTAAATGCTATGTCACTAAAATATAAAGTCAAATTGGAAGTTGACCTACTGCTAGTAATCCAGTTTCTGCTAAAGCGCCAATTAGAGTTAATTAAAAGGGGATTGTCGTATTCGCGGAGGCAGCCTCATTGCGTCGCTTCGTATATCCGAGACGTCCCCAGATGTTTGTTTTAATAGAAAATTTAATTTTCTGAATACAATTTCTGGTAAAGTTCACATGAGTGTTAATTCAGAACTGATTTTAGCGGAATGGAATTACTGTTTGTATTTTATGTAACTGGGGTGTTTTAAAATTGATAATAATCTATTTATTTTTATGCTTTCGCTTAGATTTCCGAGAGAGCAGGCAGAGGTGCAATTAGAGACTATCCCGCCCATATACTCGTCACTGTAATTTTTGTGCTCTAGGATCAACAGTGGCACGCATTTTTGTCGACACCGAGCAGTGAAGCTCGGCAAGTCTCTGAGAATGCTTAAATGTCTTTGTCCCGCAACGAAACTATTCAGATAGGTTGGGGAGCAGTTGGAAATACTAATTGTCCACTTCCCTCCAAAGCAAAGCGGGAGACTAAATAATGAACTAACGAGGTATTTACCTCAAGTAAACACAATTACAACTGGAGAAGCCAGATGTAAAGCACCACGGATGTTATTAAGTGGGTCCTATCACGCGAGCAGTTAAACTTGATTCCAATAATAGGTATGGCAAAAACGCCGGAAAGCACAGAAATTCTTTCTATTCTCCACAAGATCCATCCAGAGGTGCAACTAGTACCAGGGTTTGTCCACCTTATTTCAGTCCCATGATATGATATACAGGACGAGCTTATTGCCATACCGTACAGATTCGTAATCCCGACCAATTCATGTGTGTTTTTCGTATCGAAAACTCAAACACTGGTGGGAGGATACTTGTATCCGACCGGATAGCGACCACCGTATATTGGTGTTAAAACCTGCCATAGTGGCCCACCTTGTGTGGGTCGCGTTCCAGGGTCAGCCAGTGTATATCCGGTTCTCCCCAGGGGGCTTGCCCCCTGATCCTAACCCTTTTCCCATCCCTTTTTCCTTCCCCTCCCCCTTGGTCCTTTGGCAGGCCGGCATGATCTTGCCGACCTACAATGGACACATTGTTTATCGTTGGTCGACACTATTCTTGGATTGCGCTACACTTACCATCAGGTGTAGCGTAGTCACTTTGCCGAGCCTGGATAAAAAGAAAAAAAAAACACAAATTGTGATTATTGGGTTGGATAAACAGAGGAATTGAACTCCACTTTACCAGAATAGATGTAATGTAAAAACCTCGCTGTTGCGTCTATTAAGATCGATGATAGCGAAGGTCCACTATATTATGATTACGGAGCTAAATGTCGGGATTTTCTCTACTCACCACTAATCAGACCAGATTCTACTGTAGTTTTTCTTTGTGGTTTTTATTTAATTTCCTTTAAAATTCACTAAACGCGAAATTAAAATTCTATCATAAACATTATACTAGGAATTTATTAGGCAATTCCGGGCATTACAATTAAATTTTTACAGAACTAAGTGAGCAGAATGATTTCTATTAAGGCAGGGATCAGAGCGCGGGTGTAGCAAATGCGTGAATAATGTGAGTGCAGGGAAGTTTGCCTAACGTTGCAGTGCTGAGCCAATTACACCAAAACCCCTTAATGATTACAACTATTGTAACTAATTACTACAAATATATTCGGTTGAAAGAGGTTGAAAGCACTATTTTCTCTACTATATATCCTTTTTATCTCTATTATATATGACAAACATTGTTATGTTAGCGAATTGAGTAATCTATGCACCCATGTTAGTTTCAATAGACATATAGAGATAACCAGATAAAACTGTTTTTTCACGACAAAACGAGTCATACCAATATTTAATATAGCAATATTTTCTCGTGTTGCATATTTTAAGGCTGGATTGCACCATAATAGCAGTTATAGTTAAAGTTTATGTCAAGTTTGCCAATAATAGTAAAGCTGACTTCAACATTGACTGCGGAATGTGTTCCACCATTGTATTCGCTTGCTCGATTAATTGTAAAAGCAGGAACATGATATTATTTTGGAGCACAGACGCTTTAGGAGATATATCGGTTTAGAGGTTATAATTGAACCATCTGACAGCTATCTAACTTAAACAATAGCTTTAACTAGCGAATCTTCGGCAGTTACGGTTAACAGCTGATGCAACTCATGTTTTGCTTAACCGGTATTTTAACATGTTTATCATTGCTAAAGTAAGTTGAGTTTTTGAGTGGTAGAGCCACGCTGTTGACAGTTTTGTCTACAGCATGAATGGGCTGGCTCGACCGGGTCGTTACCACTGTCTCACAGAAAACCGACGTAAAGTAGCGGCTTGCTGCTGCGTTTCGTATGGAGAGTGAGATATCCGGAAGCCCAAATCCCTCCCCTTCCCTATCCCTAATTATCCGTTTCCTTTAAGGTAGGCAACGCGCCCATGATTCTTCTGGTGGTGTGCGTACATGGGCGGTGGAGATCACTTACCATCAGGTGACCCACTTGCTCGTTTGCCGGTCTATGCTATAAAAAAAAAATGCAACCCAGCATAAGTCACAAAGTCTCCAGTGCACTCCTCTTTGCCACAACAGTTTAAAAACGAAAACAAACAACTCTAAAAGATGTAACTCACCGTGTCCTAAAGCGCAGAACAGGACTGGTATCCAAAATCGCCATGACGGTAACATCCAGTGATTCACCATCGCCCAAATATGTTTACACCATCACTTAAACATTCGTCTATAACTCACTATAATTAGCACATTATTATCACAATATATTTTTAATCATTTTTATTTGCACCAACTTGGTTATAGTCTTTACTTTATTCTATATTGTCATCACTGTAAGCATTTTAGGGTTAATGAAAAATAAACCTTCATAATTAAAAGAGTAACTTTATGCCACCTTTATTAAAAATTCACTTTGGCATTTATTATTTGCTAACGTTCTACCGACGAGAAAATGAAGAAATATGACTTGGAAACATTATATAAATTACTAAAGCTTGATTTACAGAAGAATCGAAAAGAGTTTTTGACGTGGTATAGACAAGAATGTCTCATTTGCGAGGCCGCACCACAGGATTCTCGCAATATTTTTTTTTTATGCGAGAAGGGGGCAAACGGGCAGGAGGCTCACCTGATGGAAAGTAATCACCGCCGCCCATGAACATCTGCAACACCGGAGGGCTTGTAAATGGGTTGCCGGCCTTTAAGGAAAGAATACGCTCTCTTCTTGAAGGTTCCCAAGTCGTAAAGGTGCGGAAAGACCGCCGGCGAAAGAGTTCAGGGTTCAGGGTTCAAAGACAGGGTTCCACAGAGTGTAAGAAGTGCCTTCCAAATCGCGCTGTTGTGGAACACTGGACATCGCGGTGATAATGACAATAATATCAATAATTGATCCCAATCAATGGATGAAATAAAATTCTTTATTCTTTATTCAACACACACACAGTCATTACAGGATATACCCAATTCGAACTGGCGGGACTATCACAATCGCATAATTCGACTTTGGAAACCAGAATTTTCAGCTATATTCTCGTTTCTGTCGCGTGAGAAATCCTTTTTACGGAAATCAAGGCTTTGTTCAATCACTTGTAGTTGTTCTTGATCTTTTACCAATACTAATGATGTGGAAATGATTGAAAATCCTAACGTGAATTTGGTGAGCCGAAATTGGTATTTGGGATGTACGTACTAATGTCTGATTATAATGGATGGCATAAGTCTTTGTAGTATCAGTGTAAGTAATCAATTTGAGTCTAAAATTTTTAAATTATGAAATTTGGAAACAAATTATACATAACTATAACAAAAATAAAATATTAGGCCGCGTTTCCACTGTTCAAAGCTTCCATGGAATTGTGACGTAACATTGCGTGCAAGTTTCTTGTAGTAGGATATTCATATCCACCCAGATAGCGATCACCGTATACATGGTGTTAAAACCTGCCATAGTGCTACACGTTGTGTAGATATAATTCCAGGATCAGCCAGTATATATCCGGTTCCCCCAAGGGGCCTACGACACGACTTGATGGTTCGTTGGAGTGGGTATAGGGGTACATCCTTGTATCCCTGTGGTTACATCGGTCACCCGCCTGTCCTGTAGCAGGCCCCTCGATTCGCTTCTTCCCTATTCGGAGTATGAAGAAGCATTCATACAGGTCGGCATAATTCTGGTGACCACCGATAAACTCACAGTTTGTCGGTGGTCACTAGTATTTTTAGACTGCACTGCGCTTCCCATCGGATGTAGCAAATTGACTTTACCGTACTCGTATAAAAAACACAATAACAATAACAAAATATTAGGCCGCGTTTCCACTGTTCAAGTCTTACATGAAATTGTGACGTAACATTTGCGTGCAAGTTACTGATATTGGCAACATGTTTACCTGAACTTGCACCTCGCTTGTAAAGTTTTATTAGCATAAAAGTGAAATCTTGAAATAGCGCAATCGCAAAGCCGCGCGTGTATATTGTATGTAACTTTCACGCAAGTGCCAGTTCCAAGTTCAAAATATTCCATTTTCAATTATCAATCTACTTTTGAATTGCATTATACAGGCAGGCTACTTGCAAAATGAAAAAATAGCTTTACTGTCCCTAAAAAAATAAAGACAAAGAAGATATGCCCAAAGATCAATCACGTATTGGCAACAATCATACAAACCCTTCCGAAACAGAAAATCTACTTTCGCAAATGTCCGGCCCGGTTTTTATCTTTACCAAATAAATATACGAAAAATCCTGACTTTGCTGACGGTCCAAAGCTCACAGGTGAGTGAAATTGTCAGCTCTCAAAAATGCTTACTCGACAGGGAAACGTGTTTGCATCGAATGTCCGAAGTATTTGTCTAATGCGGCCGGGTCCGATCCTATATCAGTCCCGACATGATAATAAAGGGTCTGGACCCATCCTGCCTACAGGACGTTTTATTCAATGAACCTTCGATATATCTTTAAGAAAGTATTACAATCTAAACCCTTTTCCTGTGTACAAAATAAATTATTATCGGAGTTGATAAGTTGGGCTGTTTGGATAATATAATGCGTTGGTAAGATTTGCGAAATCTGCGTTTCGGACGTTGATTAAATTGATTGTCAATGTATTAGAAAGGATTCTTATTACATTTTTGCTGATTTCATAAAACTGGTATTGTGATATTTCAGTAATATTCTGAAGTATTGCATCACATATACATACATATTCACTTATGCCTCTAATCCCCGAAGGGGTAGGCAGAGGTGTAACCAATACATCTACAATTCCGCCTAGCTTATTTCCGTCCCATAATCTAATAGGGTCTAACGCCATACCCCACACAAACCCAAGCTCTGGGCTGATACTGAGCATTTCGTGGTATAAATATCCCAATATCTCTTTTACCCAACCCTTTGGGAATTGAAGCCCAGACCTCAGCAGAGCAGTCTCCGCGTATGCAATACAACTGCGGTCTGCACCACTGAGGCAGTTTGTTTTACAATATACTGATCATAAGCATAAATAAAGCAAAAATGAGTAAATTGAAGGAATAGCATAAAAATGTACGATTTCATTTTCTATGAAGACCCGGTTCATGTCTGTTTTTCTAAACCAATAGGAATATTTGAATTATGATTAAGTTATTAGCGCAGTTTATTATTAGTACCTACTTTTATGTTTCGATGCACCTAGTTATTCATTATTTCAATTAAATGGCCTCTCCTTTTAAAATGTTAATGTGAGTGCCACATAGGCCTGCATTTACATAATTCAAAGATACAATAAACTTTAAGTTTGATTCGGCATTTCCTCTCAAGGTCAGTCAGATTCGCGAACCATTGAATATCAGGTAGATAATACTGATGCTTTTAAAAATAATAATTGACAGGTAATTTAATTATCAAATTTACATAATAATTTATTTGAATGTTAATGCTATTTTTCATCTGCACTCTTTCACTTATCAGATTAAATATAAATTGAAAAATATCAAAATTGTATATACGGAGAAACTTGAATGCTTTTATGCAATATCGGGCAGGTAACATTTATTTGAACAAAGAAACAATGGCTCTGAATTGTTCATTTAACTATTAATTTCACATTTGAAGCAAACCGCACCACTCTATATAAGCATGAACGCAAGCGTCACTCTGAGATGAATAGCTTTTTATTTTTCCGCTTTAAAATTCTTGGCGTCGTTCCGTCCATTGCAGCTAGCTAAAGTGTTTGTACTATTATGATGGCATTTCATCGTTCTTCCTACTTAATATTATAAATGTATAAGTTTGGACTTTTTATAAGATAGCGATAAGCACCTTGCTCGACTGATGGTAAGCGTCACTTCCGCCCATAAACAGAATCAGCACCGATCAGAGGTTAGGAATATGAAGTGGTCTTTGTGGAATCTAGTTTCAGCTGCGGTATTTCCATACAGATACGTGTTAGGTACCTTCAAGAAAAGATCCTTCTTTTTCCTCAAAGGCAGGCAACGCACCGATGATTCCACTGGTGTTGTAGGTGTCTATGGGCGGTGGTGATTTATTTACACTCAGGTGACCCTACTTGCTCAGTTGCCCTTTATTCCATAAATAAAAAAATTGCATAGCGCGGGACTGCGCCCGTCAACTAGAAATATTATGTTAAATCGGTCGGTAAATGAGCATTCGAGCACCTGATAGTAACTTATTACCATAGGCCATGAACATCTACGTCTTATTATAGACATCATAATTGTGTCGCAGATTTTTCTATTATCGGAATGGAAATAGAGCGGAATTTAGGGCTTCTACCAATGTCATATACCGCACAAAAAGCAACAGAAATTCTATTGTAATATCATCATTCTATGGTATCCGGTGGATCTGGCCCATTCAAGATTTGGACAAAACTAGTTAAAGCGGAGCATTAATCTTAAAAAAATATACCACATTAGTAAAAGTCTAATTGGTAAGGAAGCTGTGCCTAGTAGTAGGATGTATAATACAATATGTCTAGTGTTATTGATATAGTAAAGCCTGTCATGCATCGTAATATATCTATTTGTCATGTCAGAAAACAGTTCAAGTGCCAACAGCAAATGTACAAAGTTTCAACTATTTATCTAGAATGGTTAGTGGTCAAACCTAGCGTCAAAGTTTTCAAGTTGTCCGAAGGCTTCCGACTTAGCTTAACGACTGCTGTCAGTTGATAACATTCGGGGGCGACTTTTACGTACCCTCAGTAGCACGGAGACGCTCAGTTGCAATACCACTAAGTGGTCACCCATCCCTAGACCGACCGCGTCAAAAGTTGCTTAACTAGCTTATTTTTCGCCACGCCTGCTCATAAACAGAAGCAACACCACACAGAACGTTGAATTACAAAGCACTGAACGGCACTGAACTGCGCTCGTCACCCCGAGACAAGATGTTAAGTCTCATAATGCCCAGTAATTTAATTGGCATTGAAGCCATCAAACCGAAACACAACAGTGCTCACACTGTTGCTTGGCGGCAGAAATAATTGGTTACCGATCATCAAGTGCAACTAACCGGCTATGAGTGCCTCAAGATACAACTTAATCGGATAAATACTACATTGCTTTTTCCGAGGCTACACTTACGTGATTATATTTATAGGTGTCTCTGTCATACATTTTTGTCCCAAACCTTTACGAAAGTGCAAACAATAACTGTTCAAACTCAATTAAATGAGCGATGAATGAACGCATACATCAGTAACACACAAAATGAAAAATCTTTATTTGAATACAAGAGTGATACAAAAACATTTACCAGGGGTTCTCAAATAAGGCGGAGCCTTGAGAAACCAAATAAAATACTGAAGTACCTAAAAACATATTTGTCTTAAGTTATAAGATTATTGATTTATCTACAGTGTATATATGAATCGTCATTTCCCTTTATTAGAAAGGCTAAACTTAGCTCTCTCGTCTAGAGGTAGACCTCTCTGGCTTGACATCAGGCAGGCGGCCGATCGTAAAAATAACGAACCAAATCTGTCTATAACATCTACTAAAAAGGATGTAGCGCCACTGAGATGGGATAAGGGCAGTTGGTAGAAGTTTATGTCACGAGTTTATCAATTAAACTGTGGTGTTACTCGCGGCACAAACAATGATAAATGTGGTGGAACTTGACCTGATCTCTAGCGAACCATATCGCACACGTGCGGCGGAAGCGTGAAAATTTTAGCCCCACTGCTTTGTTCGAATATTATTTGATGCAGCATTTTTATGGATGGCTGGTTTTATTGTTTGATATCGAATATATGAAAACATCTTACGATACATACACTCTGCCTGTTTTGCGAATTTAGTAATTCCATATGGGAATCTATATATTTACTTCACGCCTGTGAAGCTGCGAGTACAAGTAATATATTAGCGTGAAGTACTATTCAGTAATGCCTACGATCACGAAATTTCATTAACTTGGTAACAACTATAACTTCTGAAGACGGAAGTTTATTTTTTGGGTGTAACCGACACGAATAAAGCATTTTACGGAAAATATGAAAATCCCATGTTTTTTTTTTAATTACAATTTAAACTGATATTTCCATACAGATGATTCATTTTATAACCGACGCAAAATAGTTGCAGATTTTTAATTCGTCACTTATATTTTTGGTGTTTTTTAAATGAACGAATGACCTCGCATTTCCTATTAATAATCCGATTTGGTGTTATTCTTTATTCGATCAAACTTACTAATTTTGGTACTAATCAAAATTAATGAGACATATCCAGGAAGGGCTGAAATGAAACGGTTTCGATTTCGATTTTGGTGATGCTATTGTTGTGTTCTGTTAACTGAAATTGTCAATTAAAAACTAAAAAATACACATTTATAGAAAAATTAAAAAGTAACCCTAGACCTAATCTAAAAAGTTTGAGTCAGTACTCAATCATTCATTTTCAAATTTCATTACCACAAGTAAAGCTTTGTATGTCCACATTTCACTAATCGCAAGACTTCAGGAAATCTTAAACGACAAGAATTCCTTCCAACATTTGACAGACAACGTTATATTTTTATACTTGTAAATAACATAAATAATGCCTAGTTCTATAACACCTATATTAAAATTCTTCACATTTTCTCAACACAAAATAAATTACCCTGGTGAGACGCGGAAGAAAGCTCATTTTTCAACACCTTTATACCTACATTTTATTCTATGCAAATACGTCTTCTGTTGAAGGCATCACTGTGTAAAACATTCCGCCTAATGTATGCGGTACTTATATTGTAAAGAGTAAAGGTATTTACAGAAGCGACGCTGTTGCGCTTTTATGGTATGAATAAATTTACACATTTTATGAGTCCCTAATTAAAGTAAAGAAATATATTTATGAGATTGTATACGTTAATGAGTGTGTTAGCACTTTATTTAATTTATGACAAAAATAAATGCAAACTAAAAGTGAAGCCACCGACTGAAGTGAAGAACACCGAGTGAAAAAAGTGGAATGGTTTCTATAACTGGCTAAAAAGGAAAGTTAGCCGACAATATTGTATAAATACCAGTCGTTATGCTGTTTCATTATATTAAAGAGCTGCTATAGGTATGATTTTCAATATTATACGTAAAATAGACTTCCAATCATCGCATCGTCCGTCACATGAGCTCTGTGTCATCCAGTGCCTTCATATTAGACGACGTGACACTAGCTAGCTATTAGTGAAACCGCTTATTCTTTTGTCGAATAGTCCCTAGTAATTTTACGTAGTGCACAATACAAACGCGTAGATAATGCAACATTGATACGCGCAATTGAAGTTCCAAAATATAGATGTAATCAATACAATGATGCAAACAACTCCATAATTCTTATAAACAAATTCAACTCAAGTAAGAGTACATTTTCCGAGAGTATCGCGTCTGCGTCTTATTTATTCTTAGCCTTATAGACTCAGAGAATTTATAGTAGGGTAGATACCTTAAGCGCTCCGTCCCAGCTGTTACTCAACTAATTAACTTCTGCTAAGCTAAATACTTGAGACTGAGAGTAATTATTTCTTCAGATAGGATCCTGTTCTCTTTATATGTGCTACAATGAGGTATCGTTAGGACGCATTATTGATTTATAAAGATACTACTGGTAAAGTTAAAAATACAACAAAGCTAATGCCTATTGTAGTAAGTGATTAATTATACCGAAGATGGTAAATAAGAAGTATTATCAACTTTTTTTATCCTAGCACTGCAAGGACTGTACTATACCTGATGGTAAGCGTAGTACAGTAAAAAAACTAGCGACCACCGACAAACAATGAGGACATCGGTAGTCACCAGAATCATGCCGGGCTATATAAATGCTTCTTCCCTCTTCGGAGAGGGAAGAAGAAAATCGAAGGGCCTACGACAGGCGGATAACCGATGGAGGCACAAGGATACAGGGATGTATCATTATACCCGCAACAACCAACCATCAAGTCATGTCGCAAGCCCCTCGGAATAACCGAATATACACTGGCTGATCTTGGAACGCGATCCACACAATATGTGTGGGTCTTTATGGCAGGTTTTAACACCATGTGTACGGTGGTCACTATCCGGGCGTATATGAATATCCTACCACCAGCAACCTGCTTTTGCTTGCGGCTTTGCCCGCGTGAATATCCTCGTCATATTATTTCACGGATAAAAAATAACCCAGTGATTAATTAAACCCCAAGATACAGGCATGACCTAGTTTGGGGACCCCTGATAATTTCGTAATGCTCTTTTCAGATATGCCAATGTTTGTTAACATAAGTCTAGTTTGTATAATTCGTTTTGTTTTTCTCGTGCAATAAATAAACGTAGATTATTAATTAAATTATTAATAATGACAGTGTATGCTTTTTTACACATGTTATAGATAGATTTGACTTGTAGTTTTTACTGTCGGCCGCCTGCCTGACGTAAAGCCCCTTGAGCAAAACACTAAGACCCGAAACAAAAATCGTGCATGTATATAACCTCCAACCTTTGTATTAGCAGTCAGTTCAACTAACTAACAATGGACTATTAATGCTAAATCAATATTATGAATAAATATTCATTTATAGTCCAACGTTGGAAATCGTGAACAATTACCCAACAGGTGCGCTTAGCTTCAACTTCGATTCAACTTTCTCACAACAATGGTAGTTTTCTTCATAGTTTATGATATTTACGATTCAATTCACACTTTAGATTTTCAAGATTAGTTTACAAAGGAGTAAGTAGAAACCAGAAAAAGAAGAGTAAAGAAGTTTACTAGGTGGTAGGTCCCTCTTATGCGAGAGGCCGTCTGGGTTGGTACCACCGCTTCGTCTATTTCTGCCGCCAAGTAACAATATGTACTGTTGTGTTTCGGCTTGAAGGACATTGAAGCCAGTGAAATTACTGGACATTATGAGACTTAACATCGTATGTCTCGGGGTGTGTACGTGGATGGGTATAGTAACATGCACGGTGTAATTTAGCTATGACTTAAAATAACAAGTCAGTAAACCATAAATTATATACCAAGGCGAAATATTAGGTCGTAATATTTAGCAATCGTTCATTCTTGAAAGTTTATTACACACGTGACACAGTCACACCTCTATGACATGTCACAAGTGAAGATGCAATTTAAGATGTTATGTACATACAAAGTTGAGGATCATATTTTTAATGGAATCTTTATACCAACTTTAAAAAAAAAACTAAGTCAAACCTAAAATGAGCTGAATATAGTCTCAAAACTATGACGACCAACGCTATACCTTTTTTGTCACATCAACATATTCGCCTACAATGTAACCGGACATAAGCGGGCTGGTCCTGAACAGGCAACGTAATACACCTAAACAAGTAGAAGAAGTGATTTGTTGTGACAAATGTGCTTACTTAAGTCTAGTAGTAAACAAATGGAGGAACTTGCTAATCTAACATCAGAGTTCCAAACAAAATATTGGGCCTTGACAATAAAGTTCTAAGCAATACATTGTTATATGTAGATAATACAAAAAAACGGCTCATCATTACAAATTCCCTTTCTCTCTTTGTAATTTACGAAGTCATTAAAAGACGAACAAAGCAAAGAATTTGTTCTTTTCAAAGAGAAATATTAGAAAGTGAAACCAACAAAGATCACAATGCGAAATAACAATAAAATATCAAAAGAATGAAAAACAGGGACATGTGAAATTTATGTTTTTTCATTCTTTACAATAAATATAACGCTTATTATTATTGGCTTTTGTGATTTCTTTCGCTGCTTATTAGTCTTGAAAAATAAACAATATATTTTTACAGTAATCTGTAAAGCAATGTGTATAATACACCCTTGAAAATGTTACGATGCCATGCTAAATAACAGTAAGTCCATATTTCAGGTTTCAGAGTTAGTTTATTTTATAAATAAATAAATTAACATTGCACTGTGAGATTACAGTGCAATGATACTCACCACTTGGTGAAGAACAGAATTATTTATTCAATAGAACCGAGTGTGAACGGCATTTATGGTGTTAATGCAGTTATATTGTTTTTTTTTATTAATAAAATAAACACTTTACATAAGTTTTCTTAATATGTTTACTCTTTTATCAGTGTTCACATTATAGATTGTAATTTTGACAAATACTCATCCGAAAAGAGCAAAACTTGTAAAATAAATAAGAAGATTGTCACATAATATTTATTGGTCATATAATATATTTTATGAGTGGTAGAGCCACGCTGTAGACAGTTTTGTCTACAGCATGAATGGGCCGGCTCGACCGGGTCGTTACCACTGTCACACATAAAACCGACGTAAAGTAGCGGCTTGCTGCTGCGTTTCGTACGGTGAGTGAGATATCCGGAGGCCCAAATTTCCCTCCCTTTCCCAATCCCTAATTATCCCTTTCCTTTAAGGTCGGCAACGCACCCATGATTCTTTTGGTATTGTGGGCGTACATGGGCGGTGGAGATCACTTACCATCAGGTGACCCACTTGCTCGTTTGCCGGCCTATGCTATAAAAAAATATATATAACTAAATAAACAATGCTGAATGATATCAATATAGATTTCAATTGGTTAAAAAGAGTTATGTACTCCTGGATCCTTTTGATTAAATCTGTTTGAAATAATTGTTCCGCTTTAATACAAATGGCCTGTAAAATAAAAGCGTACTTTAAAAAGACTCGGAAGTGTTTTTGCAAAAATCCTTTGAGAAATCATTCTTCATTTAAGCTGTGATTACAGTCCAATGCAAAATAAAATGGACTTCGGCATTATTTTTTTCTTGTTGCACCCTTGTTTATTCTGAAAACTGTTTCTATGGATTCAGTTACCTAACTTTGTATTTTCAAGGAATTACTTAGGAAATATAAATATAATTGCAAAATATTGTAAGAAAAGATCGGCCTTGAAATAAAAACTTTTCTCTTCAGTAAAATTGGGTTTTCTATGATTTCTCGTCCAAATAAAAACGTGACTGTATGCGAAGGTATTGTTTCATATAAAAATACTGGCAGGACAAAGAGCGATGGAAAATTCAATGTAGTGAAACTGTTTTTTGTTGATTTCAAGACTATGGAGTCTAAGTGCAAATACTCAAATACCGACCTAAGGAAATGGCCAATCGGAACCCTTTTGTTACCTTTTGTGGGATAAGGTTTTTACTAGAGTACGCCCGGGTAACGCGAGCGCCCGAAGCAGCAGTATTGAATTTTGGGTGGATTCCGATAATTGTAACCAATGAAATTACTGGTCATTATGAGACTTTTATGCCTCGGGATGTTGAGAGCAGTGCAGTACCTAGCAGTACATTGTATTTCGAAGTGCAGATGTACGAAGCGTTGCTACTGTACATGCATGGTAAGTGAGCAGGATACTTGACTCATAGCATCTAATCTGCATGTCTTACAATTTAATTGTATAAAAAAAATATTAGTTTATATTTCACAGAACAGGTATAGCGCATATACCTTAAAGTGCGTCAACGTTTGTGACAATTTGCCATAATGAGACCCCATGACCGTGTCAGAAACGCGACGTGTGGACGGTGTTCAAATGTTACGATGTGATGTCACGAAGCGATCCGTTCCGAGGCTTCATTGAAACAAGGTGGTAGGTCCCTCGTATGCGAGAGGCCGTCTAGGTTGGTACCACCGATTTATCTATTTCTGCCGCCAAGCATTGTTGTGTTTTGGTTTGAAGGACATTCAAAACAAGTGAAATCACTGACCATGCAGTGCTTTGTAATTAAAAGTTCTGTGTGGTGTTGCTTCTGTTTATGTGGCGCTTACCAACAGGCGAGCGCTTTGCCCGTCTCGTCATTCAATATTGGTGGCAAACTTAAACTTCAAAATGCAAATATATGGGATAGCCTGAAACTCTCGGTGTGTCGAAACATCACTAATGGAGACGCAACTTTACGTAACCCTTTCACCCCCAAGTTTTCAAATCTCAACTTAAAGAATTTATGATGATAAAGACGTAGCTCGTTATACCCCGTTGAATTATTTAATAACCAATTATTAATTCATTATTCCGGAGCGATAGAAGGTATGACGATAGATAATTAAAATCCATATGTTTTATTATGTAAGGATCTTCTCTTCTTCCATCTGTATCCCACTCGCAGTGGGGTCGACATGATTTTTAATACATGTTACAGACAAAATTGGCTTGTAGTTTTTATGACTGGCCGCCTGCCTGACATCAAACCCTCTGGGGAGAAAATACTCAGACCCGAAACAAATATTTATGGATGACACAAACATTTATCGCGGTGTGGGAATCGAAATCGCGGCTTCTCGCTTCACAGCCGGCTGCTCGCCCACTGCGCTACAAAGGCTATGTGTGTTTCATTATGTAAGAATACAAGTTTAAATAATAATTGTCATCAATTCAATTATGGAATAAAAAGAGCATAATATGATTCTTTCTATCATCCTAGCATAAACTGATTTTCTTTTTATCTTTCTCTCTACCTGGCGTTGTCCCGGATTCGTACCAGCGTCCGCATTCCTAATTTAATGTATCTACTTCGTACGATCTTAAGTATCCTCCGTAGTAAGACTATTGGCTCTCATTTCTCCCTCTTCTCCCTCTCATACGTTAAGCCATCGCTTTTTGTACCTCCCGCGGAATTGTAACCATGGTACAATCTGACTCAACCGAATTACTTCTGCATATTAGTATAAACTGATATAAAAAATTAAAATTTAATATAACGTTCAGAACATATGAGACATTACATGCAAGTTAGTTGCAAATGGTTTTAAAATAACCAGACCGCTAGCAGCCGCGTCACGGACCTTTTATTGCCTGTCTGGCGGGCTAATTTGAAATGTACGGCACATAAAATATTTGTAAAGATGTGCTGACTTTTCAACAATAATTTAAAATCCTCAACAAACGTACCGAACTTTTGTATTTCTTTTATGACTCTATAATACCTGAGGTACCTTTATTTACATCATTATATTCTCTCTAATATATTAATATTTAGAACATATTTACATATTATAAAATGAAGTCGCTTCCGCTGTCTGTTCGCTTAGATCTTTTAAATTATTCAACATATTTTGATGCAGTTTTCAGCAATAGATAAAGTGATTTACGAGGAAGGTTTATATGTATAATACATACATATTGTTTTTTTTTTATCCTGGCTCGGCAAAGTGACTACGCTACACCTGATGGTAAGTGTAGCGTAATCCAAGAATAGTGTCGACCAACGATAAACAATGTGTCCATCGTAGGTCGGCAAGATCATGACGGCCTGCCAAAGGGCCAAGGGGAGGGGAAGGAAAAAGGGATGGGAAAAGGGTTAGGATCAGGGGGCAGGCCCTTTGGGGAGAACCGGATATACACTGGCTGACCCTGGAACGCGACCCACACAAGGTGGGCCACTATGGCAGGTTTTAGCACCAGTGTACGGTGGTCGCTATCCGGTCGGGTACAAGTATCCTCCCACCAGCAAATTGTAGTACAGAAAAGCCGAAAACATCAAAGGTTCGTAATGTGAAGTCGTAACAAACATATTTTTACCGGTGCGAAGCCGGCGCGAATCGCTAGTACGCTATATCCTGATAAGGTCCTCTATTAAAAAATGTATTCGTTGAGAAATAAATGAATTTTATAAATTTTTCATAAATCCACAATGCATGGAACAAAAGATCTTTCAACTCCGTAAAAAGGCATTTTGCACGTCTCGCAAATTGCAACATCAAATTAAAAAAATAGGTCAAAGGCAGTTCTGGCATAATCGTATAAGTCAAGTTTTCGGCATTGTTATTGCGTCTTATTGTATTTCATACTTAGTAAGACTTTTAAAATTCATATAATTTATTTATTTATTTAAACTATATTGTACACAAGGAGTACAGGACAGAACACTAAAATATAACTAGATAAGAAGTAAATTGGCGACCTTATCGCTCAGGGCAATATCTTATGGCAACCATGAGATGGAGATGAAAGAAGGAGAAAGAAAGAGTAGTCAAGAGTATAATAGACTAATTTCAAAGTAATACAATAGACTAGTTTCAAATTCAAGTAATATAATTAATTGAATTGGTATACTAATTAAATAAACAAAGTACATATTATACATAAACAAATAAACTAACTATAAAATACATATGTATATAAATAATTTATTGCCAATACATATAATTTAATACTTTTTAAGATACCCTCAAAGCATTACTGAATTTCTCCAATTTATACACTGATAACTTTAATTGCGCGGGGAAGGTCCATTTTACGGATACCTTACAAACATAACGGGTCGTTACCACTGTCTCACAGAAAACCGATGTAAAGTAGCGGCTTGCTGCTGCGTTTTGTACGGTGAGTGAGATATCCGGAGGCCCAAATCCCCTCCCCTTCCCAATCCCTAATTATCCCTTTTCTTTAAGCTTGGCAACGCGCCCATGATTATTCTGGTTCTATGGGCGTACATGAGTGGTGGAGATCACTTACCATCATTCACTAGCTCGTTTGCCGGCCTATGATATAAAAAACATACATTAAGTACACTGAAAACTAATAAAACCACCCACAACAATTTGTAAATTACGTGAGCCATTGTATATCTCGAACGGTTTTACGATTCCACCCACGCTTACCAAGCCATTTGGCCCTCGACATTTAATTAAGCCGTGTCTATATTTTGTATCACAAACATATTTACAACAGAACCAAAGCAGTAGATAAAAATAAATGCGACTAAAAATGTAAAAAGAAAAAAAAACAATCTAACCAATTGTGAGGCGGTACATTCTATTCTAGTTCGATGATTGAACTAATCTGTTGAACTGAGCAATACTTCCCACTAGTTACTAGTGGGGTACCAGTTACTAGTGGTAGTACCTCTTCCTATTGTTAGTGTACAGCTGTTGGGTGTACGAACAACACTATCACTGTCACGTATAGTAGAGGTAGATAATAATAAGTATGACATCTATGACAAAAAACACCTTAAAAATACACTGACTACTACGACATCTATGAAAAATAACACTTTAAAAATACACTCACTACTAAGGAGAGCTCAGTTCTCTACCGACCGACGAGACTTGTTTCCAAAATCAAAAATCAAAACGTTTATTTTGCTAGTAGGCTACAAAGGGCTCTTTTACACGTCAATAATAGATAAATGACATTGAAATGTCTCTACGGTGTATGTATCTTCTAATAATCGATTGTTATTATTGTGCGTATATAAAGAGTGTTCATAAGCATAGCCTGGATCTAGCCATAAGGGACAGTTGGTGATAGATGATTTATTTATTTATTTATTTATTAGGGATAGCAACAGCCTTAAACAGTAATGTACATAATACTTAAATTAAAATTATGGAAGGCCAAAAACTGCTTTCCACATACTAAAAATTAAATTATACATTTATTTTTGCACCCGACACTTATTCAGTGCGTATAATATTATATATATCTTCATTAATGCATGGAATATATGTGTGTGTGTGTGTGCGTGTGTGTGTGTGTGTGTGTGTGTGTGTGTGTATGTGTGTGTATGTGAAAATAAATGCATCACTTCAGTGGAACACTAGTGTACAGCGACCACCTAGAAAACTAGGAAATCGCTATACACCAATGCTCCACTTGCTATAAGTTGCTAAACTACAAATAATACCGAATAATACAAAGATTAATTTGTATCTCCGCGTTTAATAAGTGTAGTTTTCACCGCCCTCATGAAGGAAAATTTGCTAAAATGAAAGATATCAATATCACTACATAGAGAGTTGTAAGTCTTGACTAGTCTAGTAAAGACAGAGTTTTGACCGTAGTTAGTCGAATGGAAGGGAATATTGAAAAGAGGTGCATTCCTAGTGCGGCGTTTAGGTACATTAAAATTAATATGCTCCAATATTTCGGGACAGTCCAACCGACCAGATATTATGTCGTGAAGAAAACCCATGTCCAGCATTATTCTACGATCTTCTAAGCTAAGCAGATTGTGCGTACGGCAGTTCTTATGGTAAACCGATGCAGATGAAGTACGAGTTTTAAAATTTAAATACTTAAGGAATTTCTTTTGAACTTGCTCGATACGTTTCTTGTACTTATCATAGTTGGGAGACCATATAGGACTCGCATATTCCAAGACACTGCGTACATAAGCGAAATAAACTACTTTAAGACTAAGTGGATTACTAAACGGCTGACATGTCCGCATCACGAAACCGAGATTACGAATAGCTTTATCAGAAATGATGTCAATGTGGTTGGAAAAAAGCAATTTACTATCCATATAAACACCCAAATCGCGCACGATATTTACTCTTTTAATACAGATGTTATTAAAGTTATAATTATAACTAACCGGTCTGTTTTTTCTAGTAAAACTTATACATTGACACTTATCTATGCTAACTGAGATTCTGTTATGCTCATAGTAAGAACAAAGATTATTGAGGTTTTGTTGAAGTAATGATACATCACAAATACGGAACACCTCACTACGACTATATAAAATGGGAAACTTGGATCTGTTAATCAATCACACGGCTACATAGATTTTAAAGGCATTTGGCAAACAGGTAGACCATGACTTAGATTAGAACATAGATTACTTTTTAACCCCGAAAAATATATACAGGTGGATGGAGCCGCGAGCAAAGCCAGTAGTAAAATATTTGTCATTTGTTTTTAGCATGAAGCTTTCCCACATTAAAGGTGCTGATGCATTACTTTCATGTTATGTAAATTCTGTGTAAAACGTAAAATGCGTCCAAAGGCGACCGTAATTTAGTAAATTTTGTACGATGTTGTAATGTTTCAAATCCTAACGCCGCCGGTAGAGGTTAAGACAGTGTTTCCCAACCTTTTTTAAGGGTTTTTTGTTAATTTTTTTTTTTTTTTTTATCCTGGCTCGGCAGAATGACTACGCCACACCTGATGGTAAGTGTAGCGCAATCCAGGAATAGTGTCGACCAAAGACAAACAGTGTGTCTATCGTTGGTCGGCACGATCATGCCGGCCTGCCTATTTGTCACCGATATCTAGCATTGCATTTAAATAACCCAAAGCGAAAGGGTTAAAGTCGTGTCGAGTCCATTTTTTTATTGACCCCGTAACTATCAAATTGCCCCCCTGTGGGGCGGGGGCCCCACGTTGAGAAACACTGGGTTAAGGCCTTGTCTGAAAAATGTGTTATTGTGGATTTTTAGATTCCATGTATAGCCTCCTTGGTTTAGTAGTATCGTACTTAGCTAAAACATAGTGTGTTCAAATCCTAGACAGGACAATCAAAATTTGTGTTTAAAATGAAATAGTTTATTATCATGTAGGCAATTAAAATAGTGCTTACGACAAATCAGTACAAAAATAAACTTAAATACAAAAATAGCATCATCAAAATACCCAAAGCAATTACCCTAAATCTATAATATTTAATTGACTATTAATTTTACAATATTTTTACTGTCGAAAAGTCCAGAATTGTTAAATATTTGGGGGGAGGGTCGATATGGATCATGGCCATTTTAAAGCCATTTTAAAACGACCCATCTTGAGAAGACCCGGCGAAGTTTAAGTTTTGTAATTGAAAAATAACATGAGGATGATGATGAAATGTAAATGGGGGGGCTGAAATGTAATAGAGAATAAATCAGTACGATAACAGGAACGCCCACTATTCCATCATGGAATTCAAATATCTTGGCGACCAATAGGCGCCTATGTTGCAACTCTGTCTAGCCCTTAAGCATTACAGGACAGCATAAGCTATAATGTTATGTAGATTTCATTGAAGTGGGTCATATAACAGAAAGTTAGGTACAGTCTTATTATGCAAATAACCATTTATTATATCAGTTGAAGTAACATTTTGTTTTGGGCATATTTTATAGATGTTACCAAAAAGGTTTATGGGCTTTCACTGTTACTTTAAGATTTAGGTTTACAACTTTGCCAACCAAGGCAGCAGGACTTTCCAGACTTTGGGACTTATTACAACCTTGTACGTTTTTAACCGACAAATATAAATAGAAGAGATTCTCTATTTGTTTGCAAGGAATTTTATTTTGATTTATATGTTCACGTTTTACATCGCCAAATGTGATTTTAATTATTATATTTGTGTTCGATAGGCTTTACTACAATGTGCACGTTGGAATGGATGAGAACACGACAAACTTAGATCTTACCAACATATGAAGCTAAAAAAACTGTTAGTCATCGGGGAATTCCCTACCTTTCCTGCCCACTAATCCGTTGTAAGATATCATTTAGAAAAACACTTGAGGTAAAGCCCATATATAAATAAAGTATCATCGAAATCTCTCCACATTTCGCAAATCGTAAATAAAAGTAGTCGATGATTAGAGAAACTCATTTTTTGAAGCAACATTGAAACCCCGCTAAAACATAAACGTGAAAATGAAGCTAGTTTCGTGGGTAAAAGAGTCGAGATACTAACTGGAACCAAGTTATAGCAATCCCTTAAATCAAGGCCGAATATAAAACAATCTAACTCTCTTTGATATCGAATTCTGAATTGGCACTTGTTACCACTGTGTCCGAAAAAGTACCGACGTGAAGTAGACCAAAATAACCCAACCCCGTTCCAATTCCTTAATTATCCCTTTCTTTGAAGTTCGGTGATGCATCCATTATATTTTTGGCATCGTGAGTATTAATGGGCATTGGAGATCACTTACGTTCAGGCAACCCACTGCTTGTTTGCCGGCCTCTGCTGTTAAAAATAAAAAATAAACTCAAGAATTTACATCGAAATAGTAGAAAATGTCCATTATACCGGGCAATGTTTGATGAAAAATTCTGAAATCCCGGGTTGAGCACTGGATACATTTGTCTAAAGTTAGTTAAAATGTACAGCGCACATTTGTCCACCACCGAAATTGTTAGACAAGCTTGTGACTAAAATAATACAAACAACTTTTATATATTAACTATTGTCACATGAATTTGATTCTTTTATTTTGCTTTTGTTTTACAGATACTTTTACTTATTTTTAGAAATAATTAACATGACGTTTTTTACTTATATGAGTCTTAGAGATTTACGTTTACGAGTCTACTTATTTTTAATCGACGAAAAATCAGTGGACATTCACATTTTTGTTTTGTATTTACGCATAACTTTTCCCAGAGTGTTCCGATTTTTATGACTTATTCGAAAGGATGGCTCAAAGTATCATTTAGATAAAAACTTACCTCTAAGGGGCTGCAATAATAAATGAGGAAATAAACAAAAAAAAATATTGGGCACCTTTTTGAGATACACTACATACAAAAAATATGAAATAAAACAGCACAAAGAACAGCAATACTAAATATGTAAAAGAGATATCGTGTATCTCGTGAGCATTCTGTATACATGAGCCTGATGCTGGTTTTCAACTAGAATCTAAATTGTCACTCACAGACAGAAATTAAAATATGAATGAATGAAAGACTAATGCTCGTATACTGAAACGCAATTCAAGCAAATGAGTAAAAGGTCGCTGTAAACATGTTAAGACCAATTCGGGAAAATATATAATATAATAAATGAAAAAATATAATAGAATAAATGGATTTTTATTTAGTTTTGACTCCCACGTTTCGAAAGCTTTTCAGCCTTCGTGGTCACGGGGTGGACAGTCCACCCCTGGACGTGGTACTCAGAAATTTTGAAGAAATTCCTCATTAGATAATAGCAAACGCACTGCAAATCGGGACTTATAGTCAGTTTTTGAAGGTTATTAAATGCATGATATTTGTTTAAAGTCGTGCCTTATCGTAAAATATAAGTCATTACTTGTCTACATCATATTTCATTCAAAAGGATATTAATTTTTCTAAAGGGAGTAGCAAAACGATTATGATATTCAACAATACGGGCAAAACCACGGATCGCATCATGCACCGATTTCAGACGGTCGTTAGCCTTACAGACTCTCGACAGCAAAAAAATATAAACAATTTAAAATCGCAAAACCATCTTCATGCCTCATTAGCATATAATTAGAATTCCGTGTTGCAAAATGAATAAACGGAACCATTATTCGACCTCGGGCTCGCCCGTCTATCGATCTCCAGCAAATCAGTTTGGCTTGATTTAATAAAGATGTTTTTATGAATGGCTTGATTTAATAAAGATGGTTTAATGAATCCTTTTTTTTAATAGCCTAAATGATGAAACGCGCAGGTCGCTCGTTTGATGGCAAGCGCTATGCTTGCCCATAAACAGGAGCATCACATAAAACTTTAAATTACAAAGCATTGCATGGCATTGTACTGCGTTCGCCACCCCGAGACTTAAGGGTTTTAGTTACCATCAAGTGACCCAACTGTTAGAGTTCCTCTGCTATTAAAAAATATTAGAAAACACTATAAACAAGACTGTTAAAAATTAAGCTTTATATATGTAATATGAAACTTATCTCACAATAAGTTAACACAGCGTACTATTTGTAATTTGTCCTAAGGGTTTGCTTGTTAAACGACGCAATAACAGGGGGCGTGGGCGCGCACCATTCACTAGATTAAACAATACAAACATCCATATTGCTACCATATCACAGTATGTGCCAATGTATTTATAAATTTGTAGCTAGACAGTATCTACTTTTGTGTAAATCGCTCTCAATGTTCATAGTATTATCATTACTTGAAGATGCGATTGGATATTTTTCATTATGAAAATGCAATGTCAGTCTTAAGGGGGTACCACATAGCTGAATAGATCCCTGCGGTAGTGAAGCGGTGCGGGAGGGGTGACATGACGTAACTGTCCTTATAAACGTTACTTAAGCTCTGATTAGTAAACACTAATTCGTGACTTACTTACACTAATATTTTCCATAAATAATTCTCAAGATTAAAAAGAAATTCTTCTTCTCGCTAATTTTGTTAATATGAATTGGATGAAAAATATTTAATACGACGAAGTTTTATTTTTAATTAGATAACATTTATCATTTTTATTTTTAAACGTCTGTCAAAATTTGTACCCCTTTGTCTGTTTGTCTGACAATATGTACAAGTCTGTGGTGTTGTGGTTTCTAAAAGAGTTTACCAATTTCAATGTTTCTTTTTTTCAAATTAGTTATATCTCTAACTTTGGAAAAATCTTATCTTACATACATAGATAGACTCACGCCCGTTTCCCATAGGGGTGGGCAGAGACAACAGACTTCTACCAGCTATGATCCTTACATACCTCTTTGACCTCCTTAACTCTTATTACATTTTCTCATTACATTCTACCAGTATAACATTGACAATTAAATTATGTTGTATCGTAATTATTGCGTGTCATGTTTAATTGATCATACTCTGTACTTCCGACATCAATATCCCGTAATAGTTTGATATAACGGTTTCTAATCAGCCCACTGTCATTCACAGACCCCATTGTCAAAATTAATTATGTAAAGTTAATAGATCCACGTGGAAATTCCCATCAAAATAGCAATATATTCAACAGATATTAAGTTTTCCCCGTAATATAAATGATTGTTCATTAAAGGTGCAGCTTCCCAAGAAACATAATTTAAACGCTGCGCGGCTTTTCAGTAAATGATTTATGCTGTATATTTAGTGAGTTGTTTTGAGTAGAAAGTGAAAAGAGAAACCTTGATATTGTATCCATTATTCTAGCATAACAATGACTTTACTTGAATTTGTTATTAAAAACAGCAGCAATCATGTGCTATAACCTCTTTAGCATACATCCGCGGCAGACTTGGTGTCTGCGATATGGCTGTAATGTCTCTTGAGATGGTATATTAATATTTAAGGAAATTGCACTTAGTAAGTCAGTCACAAGTGCCAGAGGTATTTCAGAGCAAGATGTGAGAATCAATGGTCTCTCTGGGAGTATGCTCAAGCCCAGGCCACAAGGAAGTATAATAGGAACGAGGAGGCCTAAGTAAAAAGGCGGACCTTGGCACTAAGTCGGAATAATATCAGTCTGAAGAAAAACCGCGGTAAAATCCGTTTAAATTAGCTTTATTTAAATGTGTAACATTTGCGTAAACGCAAGAAATGATTAATATAAATCTGCCTAAGAAATATGTAACTAAGGATCTACGTGGTTATATTTAATAAGGCTGCAAGGAAATTATTATTTCGTACTTATTAAAGATATCATGTAATGAAACCCCAGGGAATCGACGCTGCTTGACATTAAGAATAAAAAAACAATTATTTAAATCAAAAGCTGAAACCTAATTATATTTATTTACTAGGTGTTAATTATACGAGGGGGTTTGCAAAGGGCCGTCTAGGTTGGTACCACCGCTTTGTCAATTATTTTTCTGCCGCCTGTTGTGTACCGGTTTGAAGGATATTGATGCCAGTAAAATTACTAAGTATTATGAGACATAACATCTTATGTCTCGGGGTTATAAACGCAGTCCAGTGCCGTGTAGTGCTTTCTATTATAAAGTTATGTATGGTGTTGTGAGTGTTTAATATTAAGACTCACATCGAATGTTCTGGAACTCTCTAGAACGTTCGGTGTGACGTCACGTAGACTGTAAGACCGGTCGGTGCTCGCCGATTTACAGGCTGGGCGACGTAGCAGCCAGTGCACCGCCCCCTTCGGACCCTCCGTCCCGCCCGAGATCGAGACCACTTTAGTCAAGCCCGAGAGGTGGTCAAGTGGAGGCGGTCCATCAATCAACGGAAGATTCGAGAGTAATCGAGAATCTTCCGAGTGACGCCACGCGGGCCGATTGACCAGCCAACGCTAGCCTAAAGCTAAAGCTCCCTGGAGCTTCCAGAATTATCGAAGTACCAGGTGACGTCATACAGTGACCAGTTGGCCCCTGAACCGATCAGCCAGTGTCCCGCGACCGGTAATTTTTGAGGCCAGAGGGTCGTGCGACGTCTTGTCGCGATCGGCTTATCGAACCCGACACTTTCGCCCCAATAAAAACAAATTTTCACCCCCCAGTAAGAAAGATCTGTAAAAATCTAAAAATTCAAATATCTCAGAAACTACATAGATAGACAAATAAAATTTTATTACAATTCCTTCACTAATTAATCGAAAGGAACTTCGTTCCATCCGGGTGTGCCTTGACACCTCTCAAGTTTTTTTTAATCATTTTTTCAAATTAAGTTCTCATAGCAAATACAATACAATACAAATATTTCCTACTATTTAATATGATTTCTTAATATTTAAGAAATGATCAACAGATTTATTTACTTAATATTAAAAAATCGTCTTTAATCCTTCTATCAGTGTACAACGTAATTTAACAAATTAAACACTTCACATTTTTCATTTACAATCTCTTTTTAACATGTGACTTGATTTGTTAATAACAACAAAACAAAGTTACTGACGCAATATTTGACTATATAAATCATTCAAGTACAGAAACGAAACAAAAACTTACATGTAATCAGTTCCATCAAAACATAACCTCTAAAGAATGCTTACGTCGGGCGATAACGCACTGACTAAGTTGTGTTGCTACAGAGCTATCCGAACGGCGCACGACAATTTCCAAACAGCCGAAGCGTTGCCACGAGAAACGAAATCCGACAAGCGTGTACGACAACTTCCAAAATCAGTTTCGGTTTCGGCAAAAGTTTCGGCCAATTTTGGCCGAAACCGAAACTGCCGCCGAAACTTGATTTTTGGCCGAAACTCGGCCGAAACCGAAACCGAAACCGAAACTTCGGTCGGACACTAGTTGTGTCTATTTATGGTCAGGCGTGACCCTTACCATCAGACGAGCGACTTGCTCGTTTCGTCATTCAAGGAAATAGAAAAATGTGCAATCTTTTTTTAACACTGATTGGTCGGATGTAACAAATTCTGTCCAACGAAAACCGAAGCGTAAACATCGTATGGTATTCCGTTGATGGAATACACTTTTGTAAAACTGTTTGCCAAGCCCAGCCCAATGCACATTGATTAGCGCATCGTTCGCCAGTGACCAGTATCGATAATAAAATGTCTAGGTTTTTAATCTGTGGCATGTTCGGCTTTTAGTTTTACTTTTTTTATACAATAAACTTTCGTATAAAATTAACTTTTCAAATTCGTAATATACGACTGCCCTGGTGGCGTAGTTGTAATGTGTACGCATTACGACTGCTGTGCTGAGGTCTCGGGTTCGATCCCCGGGTTGGGTAAAAGTGATATTGGGTTTTATCACGAAATACTTTTGGAATAAATATATACACATACTTTTTATTTAGAAACTCTTATCATCAATCTTTGTGAAACTAATTAATTTTATCATCTATTTAATTTAATTAATACAGAAAAGTGTAAGTAACTAAACATATCATGTATTAACAACGAAAAAGAAAGGCGTGTAATTCCAGCATTCATCAAATTTTTTTCCAAATATACTACAAAAATAATTTATAAACCGCGCCAAACGTGCGAAAATATGAAACCAGCAAAAATTGAAGTGCGAAGTCCTCCAACTAAGAGCCGGCATCAAACTAACACGAGTAGAAATGAACAAAACGTGAGGCGCTCGCAGATCTTTATAAGCTTGGAGTTAACGCGCGAGGCTCATATAAAGGTCTACGGATGAAGCCAGATTTCAAAACGCCCACGCCTCGCCCACGGAATACATTTTTAACGCTGCCATCCGTAAAATTACAGGACAAACAACTTCAAAAGGACTTGGGTAGACACAGTCTGTAATGAACAATACTAAAATTGACTCAAAAAAACATAAATAATACTAGCAATGTTTAACTTACAATGGTGCTTTTGAAATATGCGTCAATGAATAATGACTGAACAGAAATGGTTTTTGATATTTTGCCTTTGAATGATTTTTGTTAAAATATAATAATTTTTAACATTATTGGAAGTATAATTAAAATCCGTGCTAAATACCGAAGGTTTGATCTTTATTCCGAAGTTTACGGGTAGATTTTACCAAATGTAAACAGACAAAAAAAAATTTATAACACCCGTTTTTTGTTGCAGGTTAAAAAGTGATAATGATATCTACGCATAGAATTGTGAACTGTCGTTTGCATTTGTTAATTTTTTTGAATGACATAAATCTTTGCTTCTACAGTTTGATGATTATACAGGGTTATTTTTAAAACACTGACAACCTCGCAGGGCCATATAGCTGACCCCATAAGGAACAACTTTTGTTCTACGAGTTTGGACATAACTCAATACATAAGAAAAAAAATGATTTTACAAGTTTTTGTTGTGTAGTGTTTGTGTTCGTACGTCAGCTGACGGCTGGATGTAGGTATTATCGATCGATACGGCGCGGCCGGTCATTGAACTGACGCGGACGCGCGCGCTGCGTGTATTACGTGTAGGTAACTTTCAAGACGGAAATTAAATTTATAATTATTTTTGTATGAGAATAAAATCTAACAAATTATGAAAAGTCGTAGAACAAAAGTAGTAGCAAATTAATCTACTCCTGCGAGGTTGTCAGTGTTTTAAAAATAACCCTGTATATTAGGCCTTTCGTTTATCTTTTTGGTGGCTGAACAGACGGATGCGAGAGCGGCATAATGTACCGCAGGCTTAAAAAGACAAATTGGCGGTGATTAGTGCCAAACCACCTGATGTCGTTTCGTTCTCCAGCAAGTACTGCGGACCAGCCTTCATTGCAAAATTTGCAACCCTCTGCCCACACGTTTTTCCTATTTTAAACGTTTCTCCGCCAGCTTCTTCCAGTCTCGGTGGCCAATTTTAAAGGTCCTTATAATGAAGGATAGTAGATATATAAGCATAAAAGGTCCCTATAATGAAGCTATGGCCTCCCAACGTCTCCTTTTGCATTCGCTACTGCACCAAGCTAAACAGGTCGTGGTAATCAAAAGGATCCTATCCTGTGCGCATGAGTACAGAATTGAATGAATATATTGGTATATATGATAGCATAAAAAAACAAACATCAAGCGTCTGTCTTCAGCTCTTCAGCTCGGAGTAAATTCTAGTTACCATACTTAAAAATACAAACATAACAAGTCGAAATATTGTTTTCTTACGTTTACGCGAATGTTACACATTAAAATAAAACTAATTTAAACGGATTTTATCGGGGTGGACCCCCATGACCACGAAGGCTGGAAAGTCTTCGAAACGTAGGGATACAAAAATAAAAATCCGCGATAAAATTCGTTTAAATTAGTTTTATTTCAAGGTTGAAATATATCGAGCGGTTGTGGTCGAGAGTCGTGGTATGATGATACGAGAAGACTCATTAGGAGTCGATAGCTTTGTGACAGTAGGTTGTAATATTTGATAACCTTTCACACTTGTATCTTTATTACGCATATCTGACCACTAGCACGAAATTATTGTACATCGGAACGTCAAAAATATAAAGGCACATACACATCATCATTCCGTCGTTCCCTCAATGCTGAGGATCGTGACCGCAGCAGGCCGAGAATATAAGGGCCCTCCAATTGGTTCTATCACCGGCGATGTGAATTGCATCTTGCTTGAATTGCACCTTTAATATCGACTACATTATACTGACCGGTTTTGTACCGCTTGTTGAGTATGTATTTGTATGTAATGGGACGGTTGTATACGGAAGGGAAATTAATTTACCTTCGCTTTTGTTAAATTCATATCAGTACTTTGCGGGCGATTCGAGTGTTTAAATTTTAACGTTAAGCTCACAGAATAGCGTATATAATGAGGGCTTTGTTTACTTGGAGCACAATACATGACCCGAAAAACATATGTTTTCATTTACAGTATTTTTGTACTTGAAAGACGCTCGAAATGTTAATGATAAAAATATATTTTCGAATACACATACTGCTGGTGGTGGGATATTCATATCACATGGTGCTAAAATCTGCCATAGTAACCTACACACCTGGTGTGGATCGCATTTCAGGATCAGCCAGTTTATAATCCGTTTCTCGAATGGCTTGCGAGAGGACTTGATGGTTGGTTGGGGTGGGTCATCTTCCTGTCCTGAAACTTTCTTTCGCCTTTTAAACCGATGCTACATTCAGTAGCATCCTCTTTTCTTTCTATCGCCATAAATTTTTCTTAGTCGCAATAATTTTTGTTGCTTTCTCCTTAAATGATACATTGATGTTTACCGCTCTTTTGATTTACTATGTTCACTACCCTATAACTCATCCACTGATGGCGCAAATAATAACCCATCTATTGTTAGTCCGCATTTCTTTCAAACTTGCCAAACAACTGTCCATATAGAGATTTAAACCTATAGAGACGCAACACATCCCTATCTAATACCCTTCGAGATATTAAACCAGACTGAGTACGTTCCATTTACCCTGATATAGGCTTTGAAGTTCTCATACAGATACTTTAAACACTTTACTAGACATCCCTAAGCCCCGTATGCGGTAACACCTCTACCACAGTTCAGATGGAGTGAGTGGTAGAGCCACGCTATATACATTTTTATATACAGCATGAATGGGCCGGCTCGACCGGGTCGTTACCACTGTCTCACAGAAAACCGATGTAAAGTAGCGGCTTGCTGCTTTCGTACGGTGCATGAGATATCTGGAGGCCCAAATCCCCCTCCCCTTCCCAAACCCTAATTATTCCTTTCATTTATGAATTTGATGAACTTACAAGAACCATACCAACCACCATAAAATGTTTTCATATCAATATAAAACGGACAGCGTAATATTATTATGGTAGAAAGTTTCTATCCATCTTTTAATTAACGCCTACACGTAGAAAATAGCGGCACCTGCCGTCCTCGCATTTAAGCACAACAATAACTCGCCACCAGCCGTAAAAACTTATAGGTCAGCCATTTTATCATTTTATACTTAATAGGCTAAGTTCTTCGAGATAGAGTAGAAAATAGAAAATGTCATTGCAACATATATTCGTTTAAAGAGCATGTTACCGCATTACCTAGCTGGTTAGCATTTTAGAATTTGATCTATCTGTTATTGTGGCGGATATCCTGGTGAATAATAAAAAAATCAAATTTTACGGGAGCCTTCGGCTCGCGACACCGGCACGCACTAAGCCACTTTCTTAACTATCATCTTAAAATTATTACATATTGAGTGGATCCTGTCCATTTGTAAATGTATATTTTTGTGTTTCTATCCATTTGCATTAAAAAGCTAGAATCTCTGACATTTTGCGAATCTGTCTTCTTGCGTTTCTGACCCTTTGCAATAAAACGCTAGAATCTGAAAATTTTCAAATCTATAATTTTGTATTACTGACATTCCTCATCTACACCATTTGTATGCGGAACCTTAATCCGACTGTAACAAAACAGGTCATTAATAAAACACAAAACAAAATTATGACATGAGGGACATTAAATCATTTTTGGACAAATCTCCACGCACGTAGCAACTACCCTAAATCAATCATGTTGAATTAATAAACATTTGGGAACGAAACAAAATAACAACTGACCGGAATAAGCTAGTTGTTTTCGCAACGCCAAAACTTTCATGGGTCCTGAACAAATAACAGTAAAATCCTTTGTTATTTATCGCCAATAATAATCAAGGTCTTTTAGAAGCAAAAATATACAAAAGGAAACGTTCGTGTTTCAAATTTAAAATTAGTTAACTATTAAGTGCACAAAACATAAAAACCAACTTACATGATACTGAACATTGAAAAAAAATACAATTTTTAGAGGTGTTTTTGGAGTCAGTGCAATTTCAGTGGACCGGCAGGGGTATCGGGACCAACACCAAATACTTCAAGATATTGTTATTTTTACTTTTAGTATTATTTTATTGAGTAAATTTTACGTTTTGTTTAAATTCGTTTTATTTTTTAGTGGTAGGTTAAAAGTTTCAAGCTATGGCATATAAATTGTATAACAATAGCACAATCGTTACGATTAGACTGTTATCCGTCGAAGAGTTTTTTTTGTCCTTATTCCGTCATCAAATCTTAACCATATTCATATGGGACCAATATCGCAATTAATTTGTAGATATCGAATCATTTTTTTTCAACAACGTCTACGAATAACAAAGAAATCGTTGTACATGTACATAGATAAAAAAGACAAGGAAATGAAAAACCTCCTCCATTTTTAAATCGGTGGGAAACGACTTCAAAAATTAACACTAGAAAGTTAAAAATTACATTTAATTCTTACATGATGATATCTTATATATAAGACAGCATAAAACCTAAAACTAAATTGTACTGTAATTTCACTTAATTAATTTCTAATGTTTATAAATTTTACCGAATGGCATAAAGCTAGCTTAGTAGACAAAAGGCCTATCTCCTCTCATTACCCGAAGACTTCATGCCCAATCGTAAAACAGTAATAAAAAAATTGAGTCATGAGAGAGTATCAGTTCTGGTTTGGAGTTCACCAGTCACCATTCGGATTATTGGCAGTATTCCATCGGAATCCTCAAAACCTTATTGGTTTCGACAAAATAAATTTAAAGAAATGTATTTATAATAGCTATAGCCCCCTACCACATTATGTGATAAAAATAAGCTTGGCAGATCGTGAATGCACTAGTTACCTGCCTATCCTTACCGGCGTGAATTTATATTTACATATCAACAATTTCAACGTACGAAATGCTACAGTTGCTAGCTGCTTCTTCACGTAGGTTTTTCGTGAGACAGTAATACCCTGATTAAACCGTCCCATTTACGCTAAGAATAAGACTGCCTTCAGCGTGGCTCTACTATTTGTATGGTATAAACAGAATTGGTCAAGTTGAACGGACTTGCGCACCGAGTATTTAATATTTTTTTAATTTAATTGAATGACGAGACGGGCAAAGCAATCGCCTGTTGGTAAGCGCCACGCCTGCCCATAAACAAAATCAACACTACACAGAATTTTAAATCACAAAGCACTGTATGGCATTGAACTGCGCTCGTCACCTCGAGACATACGATTTTAAGTCTCATAATCCCCAGTAATTTCACTGGCTTCAGGGTCCTTCAAACCAAAACACAACAGTGCTTACATACTGTTGCTTGGCGGGAGAAAAAGACAAAGCGGTGGTACCAACCCAGACGGCCTCTCGCACACGAGGGAACTACCACCTTTTAAAATTTTACTATTTGTTTCTTTGATTGTAAAGTTATTTGTTATAATATCAATATAGTCATACATATAGTCCTGACCCCACACTAGGTTAACCTCGTATATATCAGGAACTACGAGGAAAACCATACTCTGAAAATTTTATGCAGCCACCTATCACAGTTCAAAAAATAGGTCAAACAGACAGCCCCAGTAATAGAGATCCGCTGGGGATCTTTGGATTCCGAACTCGAAATAATGAAATACGTTCACTAGTTTTATAAATCAATCTATTTTGTTCATACAGAATCTATGACAAAAGATTAGTTTTGTTGTCTCTGACAATGGCTTTATACTATGACGACAATTTTTGCTATGAAATAATAAAGCCATTGCAAATATCGGACAGCTATTGCCCTGACTTTATCGATTTTATGATTGTATTGTTGTACATTTGCAATCCATCGGCCATAATAGTATTTTAGCAAAAACGCGCAAATACATAAGAATGAACATTATATAACATAATATAAGCTTACATCTATTTCCTCGAAAGGGTAGGCAAAGGTACAAACGATACTGAAGCCACATACCACTGACCGTATTTCCGTCCCATGATGTGATAGCGGGCGAGCTTATCGCCATACCGTGCCACTCCAATTGTCTAACCTGGAATTTAAACCGAGAATCTCATGATTCTCAGCCTTAGTACGCTAGCTCTAGACCAATGAGGTCATATTCTTTATGTAAGTATCCCTAAATCTACGCGTAAGAACCAACCTCATGAGGTACACGAGAATCTGCAGCTAACATACCAATGCTTTTTTTTTTATTTGATTGAATGACGAGACGAGCAAGGCGCTCGCTTGATGGTAAGCGCCACGCCTGCCCATATACAAAAGAAACACCACACAGAACTTTGAGTTACAAAGCAGTGCATGGCACTGAACTGCGCTCGTCACCCCGAGACATAAGA
The DNA here is from genome assembly GCA_949126905.1 of Amorpha juglandis. Classification (NCBI taxonomy): domain Eukaryota; kingdom Metazoa; phylum Arthropoda; class Insecta; order Lepidoptera; family Sphingidae; genus Amorpha; species Amorpha juglandis. The sequence goes on along the minus strand of OX421374.1, from coordinate 12,543,863 downwards.
TGTTAAGTCTCATAATGCCCAGTAATTTCACTGGCTTCAATGTCGTTTAAACCGAGACACCACAGTGTTTACACACTGTTGCTTGGCGGCAGAAATAGACAAAGCGGTGGTACCAACCCAGACGGCTTCTCGCATATGAGTGACCTACCACCTTGCCGGTGCAGACACCTCATGTTTCTATGATTAGATAGAATAAACCACTGTGGCGATAAACTTAATGTATTTCACACAAGATGGTGGTATATCCCTAGGTGGTAGGTTCCTCGTATGCGAAAAGCCGTCTGGGTAGGTATCACCGCTTTGTCTATTTCCTATAGCATAGGCCGGCAAACGAGCAAGTGAGTCATCTTATGGTAAGTGATCTCCACCCCCCATGTACGCCTACAATACCAGAAGAATCATGGGCGCATAGCTGACCTTAAAGGAAAGGTATAATTAAGGGAATGGGCAAGGAAGAGGCATTTGCGCTGCCAGATATTTATTTCTGTCACCAAGATGTGTAAGGACTATTGAGTTGCAGGTAAAAGGACATTGAAGGAGATTTTGAAATTACTGGGCATGTCTCGGAGTGACAAGCGCAGTCCAGTGCCATGCAGGACTTCATAATTCGAATTTCAAATTGGTTTTACTTTTATTTATGGACAGACGTGACCATCAGGCCAGCAACCCGCTCGTCTTGTTACTAATGGTGCTGCCACACCGATGTTATAAAATGTTTACAAACATTTTCTAACATTAAATCTAACATTTTATAACATTTCTTAACATTTTATAACATTTCTTAACATTTTCTAACATTTCTGAACATTCTTCTTTGACGGCTTCTTTGACGGCGCCGCTCTCAAAAGTACCGCCGCCTGCGGTTATAAAATGTTAAGAAATGTTACAAAATGTTACAAATTGTTAAGAAATGTTTACTAAATGATGCTGCCACACCGGTGTTATAAAATGTTATATAACATTTTCTAACACCGGTGTGGCAGCACCATAACGCTAATAAGAAAAAAACTAATTTAACAGAAATTTATTTCACGATTTAATTATAAAGTTGTTCAATTATTTTTTCAGTGCTGAAAAGTAATAAAATTTAACCGATTTTGTCTACAGGATAAATGGAGCACCTCGACCGAGGTAACAAGAAACACCTAAAACATCTTTCTCATTGATATAAAACTAATTTTAACGGATTTTATCCGAAATAAAAAACCGCGATAAAATCCGTTTAAATTAGTTTTATCATGAACATTGGCGTAAACGTAAGAAATCATTATCTCCTTTCTCCTTAATATAACTTTCATCGTTCTAATTTAATATTGTGGTTAGCAAAATAAGTTTTTAATTTAATACGAAGAATGATAATATTCCTTAAGAAAAGTACTCTACTCAGAGGGGGTACACTACAATAATACGACAAACTTTATTCCGATAGTCACAAATACGAATTTCAAAATACCGATTTTTATAATTCCGAATGGTTCAAAATTCCGAATTTAACAACTCCGATGTATCATTTATCCTATTTTTATAATTTCGAAATTTCAATATTCCTAACGTATATAATTACGATTCTCAAAATACCGAGTTTCAATAGATCGAATAACAAAAAGTCCGAATTAATGATAATTCGAAACATCAAAAATACGAATTCCGATTATTAAAATACCTATTAATTAAAATTCCGAAATAAAAACGCCTTGTACAAACTGAATAGAAAGACAAATCAACACATAATTTCTTGTCAAAGAGAAATATAATAGTATGAGGAGGTAGAATTAAAAAACTAATGTGAAATTCGTTATAAAAATATTTTCTTTCCAATAAAAATATTTTTTTCGCTGGTCACAATTCTAACCTAACCCAAATGATTCACCAACAATAGAGAGAATCTGGCGCTCGGAGGCCGCTGCCGCGGCACGCTCGCTGCGCTCGCTCGCCTTCGCGCTTAATGGTCACAGTTCTAACATAACCTAACCCAAATGATGCACCAACAATTCAGAGGATCTGGCGCTCGGCGGCCGCTGCCGCGGCACGCTCGCTGCGCTCGCTCGCCTTCGCGCTTTAATGGTCACAGTTCTAACCTAACCTAACCCAAATGTATGTAATGATTGTAACTGAATCAAAATCCTGATTTTAGCAATTTATTCGGAATATTGAAAATCGGAATGTCTTTTTTCAGACCGAGAACCCATCGAGCATTTGACTCGTCGAACATATAAAATTCGGAAAACAAACAGATCGTATTTACAACTTTCGGTAAAATAATTTTCGTAAATTTGAATAATAGACATTATAATTTTTAGGTATTATGAAATTCGGACTTTTGAACATCGGAACATCGAAATTCGGAATAAAATATTTCGGAGTATTTGGGTGTTCCCACTCAGAGGATATAGTTATTTTTTAATCCGGGCACGGCAAAGTAACTACACTGAAAAAAAAGAAAGAAAGATGGACCAGATGTTGAGGATACTGCAGTCCAAATGTAATGTCGACCGTCAAGAGACATTGCGTATCTCAACGGTCGTCAAAATTATGCCGGCCTGATGTTACTGGATATTTTCTGGCTTACTCTGAAACGCGACTCGCCTGAACGAGCCATTATGGCAGATTTTTACCATTTGTAAGGTGGTCGTATCCAAAATGATTAGATCTCCCAGCAGCTGATATTTGAAAACCTTTAAATTGCGTACAAATATTCTAGCCTACTAGAATTCCTGTATAAAGTCCTCCAAAATTAAGAAGCTATAATTAATTTTTCAAATTTAATAATAGCCAATGATCAATAGTATAACTGCTATCACTCGTTAAGGAATGGTTTGAGATACACAACCAAAACAAGGAGATCGCGATAAATAACGCGAGTCCGATGGTAACGACACATCCTTTAAAATTGTATGAAAACGATTGCACCTCACCCTATCCTCTCTAAATCGGATGTCTCAAAACACACCTACCTATATAACTATATTTAAAGCGAACGTGTCTCTGACGTCACGTATCGTGGTATTATGTCTCTGTCGCGTACCTCAAAATGGCTTTTGTTCATCATTGTTCAAACTGCTCTAAAATTTTCAAGAGCCGTGTGTATAGAATAGACAATCAACGCATTTTCTTCCAAACATTACATTAGAAAAGTCCCCGAGTATGCGATTGACTAAAAGCAATAAACGTTTATTACACGAAAGTACATTTACAACGTGAAAACGTGAGTCGAATTACTGAAGGTAACGTAAAACATGGTATTCAAACGCCAATGAAATGACAATCTACGCCTCTCAAATTACAACTTAATTTCGATTTCTTTACATTCAAGTAAGAATAATTTGCGTGAAGGATGAATGAAGCTTACACAAATTACATTTTCATCTTATTTCGATGTAATATTATCATAATTATATGTAAAAAGAATATAGTGATTAGTTGCAATGGTAGTTAAAAGTGTGAAATGACGAAACAATTTCGATAGAACGCAATACATAAAAAGGACTAAATTTACTGAATGGATATAAAGAAACCTATTCTAACCCTAACTAAAGTCGTTTACGTAACGACTATAAATAAAACATCTGTACAGTACTACTGATGAAAATTGAAATTTCTTTTCAAACTCTGCGCCTAGATGTTCGATAAATACGTATAGAAAAACTTTCAAGGGTACTCCGCCAATAATTACAAAAGTTTCCACCAACTTGTTACTAAAGAGAATTCTTTTTCCAAATGGACCTTTGGAATAGTATATCATAAAGTGTAATTACTGTTACAGTTATCTGAAATTAAGAGACGTGACACCTACAACCAAACTTCAGTATATGATAAAAATTGATTCAATGTTTTTAGGGGTAATTAAGGCAAAGGATTTTTTCTTTAACCCTATTACGTATATTTAATGAGTATATAATATATAACAGGCATTCCGTTCCTCATGCGCAGATCATGCGCAGTGCAGAAACGCGCGATTTTCAATCTTATGATAAACTTTTCATAATGAATATGATACGACAAAATACATGAGAAAGTAAACCGTATGTAACAAAAACATAAACCAAACAACAAATCCTACGCTCGCATTTAACAAAACGCAAACGGCGAGAAGGAGAATAATAAAAACAGTTGCAAAAAGTTTGTTTACACGTATAGCCTACCACTTAAGCCTGGCCGAAAAACACTGCCATTTATCATGCCAGGCACCTGTGGCTGCGCGTTTTTTGACACGCGCGTGTTTTCGCGGCGTTCACGCGATCTGTCACGAGAGAGAGCGCGCGGGCTTCTCGGCTGCTTGGGGCACACTGAGCGGCGCAACCCGCGCCCCGCATCGACCGCGTCGACCCCACGGCTCGCAGGCCTTGTTACTCGCGAGACAATTAATGCGATTGAGCCTTTTCGAGAATGGCCTCGCGACGGACAACTTTTTCAAAGCAAGTTTACGGTTCTTTCATGCACTCGGATTGAAATGTTTAATTGAAGACAATTTTTGTCATTGTGATTCTTTTTTATAGTACGAAATAAATGAATTAGCCCATTTCTATATTAAATTATCGTAATCAAAATCAATTTTAATCCAAAATGGTTGGAATATTATTACAGTTATTATTTACCAAAGGAGAATATAACTAAAGTTTTATCTTAAACCAAGGCTGTATATGAAAATAGCTGCTGATATTTGGAAAATAAGAAAGTAATATTAATATCAACGCTAGAAACATGGCGGGTTTTTCATAAAATGTGAAATTATTTTCCACTCGATCGCGCGTGGACTTGTTGCCGATTAGTATAACATTTTGTAAGGAAATGAAGGCGCTTAGTACTGAAAATATATTTATATCAGACGTAATTTATGTTTATTAATTTTGGTATGGTACGCTCGTAACTCACAGCTTCCGCAGCGGGCGATTAGTCGGTTGTGAAAACTAGAAACCGCGGGTTTCATCTCCCCGAACCAATTTAATTGTTTGTGTGATCCACAAATACAATTTAATATAGGTACTTGCTTGGCTGTTGTGAGACAGATAGACCATTGTATTTTAAAATACCAATAATACAGGATATCTGATGATGTTAATAATAATACTTGCAATGTAATAGATCATACAACTACTTCATATTATGTGGAGGTTTACAATACGTTCAAATAACTTACTGGATGTACTTACTCGACTCGCCTGAATGAGCCACTAGCGGGTTTTCCACCATCTGTACGGATGGTCGCTATCCACTCAGGTCCAAAAATTATCAGATACCCTCCCACCAGCAATAATAGTAGCGACGCCGCTCCTGCCGAGTTTAGGTTGGCCACATAGCTTGTGCGTACTATGTGATAACTGGTACCACCTTATATGAGAAAGTTCGCTAGTATAGGTAGCGCTCTTTTCTCTATTTAACTCAAATCAAATTCAAAATCTTTATTCATCATGTAGGCTAAGAAAGTGCTTATGACAGGTCAAGTATAGATTACGTACATTTGTCATTAATAAGACTAACTTAAAAATTAACGGAACTTTGGAATAACTGCGAAACTTTACCAAGTTGTATTGTACTCCGTTTTAAAGGACATTGAAGCCAGCAACAGTACTAGGCATTATAAGTGTAGATTGCACCATTCATCAGTTAAAAGTCATTGTAACAAGCAATGGTTGCCTACATTTACTGATTTTGACGTTTTCATAGTATTTAAAGGAAATGATTTATGGTATACTACATATATTTTTTTACAATGACTATAACAATCGCGAATAATGACTGGTGCAATCCACATAAATACTTTAGTGATTACGCACTGTATCCTTTCTGAAATCGAGATTATAATCCCAACATTCAAATATCCGAGAGGTCCTCAATATCGAAAACTGGAATTCGTATCTATTGCGCAACCACTCATACAAATAGTAAACGGCTACTTCGGAAAGAGATGCCTCGGATCGTGATATCTAATTCTATAATAAAATACTCTAAATATTTGATCTCTCAAGATACGGAGTGACTCAATTGCTATGCAATATTTGTTAACCAAAATCAAGTACTTCAGATTGACGCACCAAGGCTTCTTTAACAACGGCCTTAAATTTTAACTATTTGTTATTTTCATTATTTATTAACAAATATGTTAGGATACCTAACATAACAACATTAGTTGTTTAACATCACAACAAACATGTGAACCAACTGTCTGCCGGTTTAAAATATAGTGGGTAATCGTGGGTATACTATCAGGGAACTACCAGAGACTTTCGGTCTCACAACACTCAGGCCCGAAACAAATATTTGTGGATTCCACAAACACTTGTCTCGATGCGGGGATCGAACCCGCGGCTTCTCGCTTCACACCAGCTACACGCCTGCTGCGCCACGGTAGCTGTCTAAAATTAATAATTATTAAAGTAAATTTGTTTATGACACATTTTCCGAAGGCTTCGTTGTACGCAGGCGCAAAGACACGTGATAGCATACTTGTAATCTATCTCATTCTCTCGCAGGCTAAATCCTATCTATGAATATGTTTGTCTCTTTGTCGTGACGAATTTTCGTTTCATCGAGTTTCAAATTACAACTATTCTAGAAGTTTCACTTCAAAAGGACATACGGACAGACAGACAGACGGCACACGTAGGTTCTGTAATACGGTTGCGTTGGTAGCTCTTGGGTACGGAAGCCTAATAACCGACTGTAAATGTATTTGCTGAGAAGATTCCGCTCCGATGTCTTGGCGAAACGTGGATCGATTTGATGATTTTATATTCGACTAGCTTTTCCTCGCGGCTCCGCCCGCGTGATCTGCTTTTCCGGGACAAAAAGTATCCTATCACCCAAGTCAGCTCATACCCTGTCTGTATACCAAATTTCATAAAAATCTGTTCAGTAGTTTCAGCGTGATTGACGGACAAACATCCAAACAAACAAACTTTCACATTTATAATATTAGTGTGATTAGTGTGATAGGCATTACTGCAAGGGTGGGTTACAATAACTATACACTACTTGATCTTTTTTGTATTGAATCTCAAACACAGCAAATGAATTTTTACGTTTACGCGAATGTTACTCATTGAAATAAAACTAATAATTTAAACGGATATTATCGCGGACTTTTATTTTAACTTTGGTCCCGACGTTTCGAAAGCTATTCAGCTTTCGTGGTCAAGGGGTGGACTGTACTGGACAAAATTAAAATGATAACCGCGATAAAATCCGTTTAATTTAGTTTTGTTTCAACAGAAAATGAATCTTATAACAAATTAAATAAACGTAATTTAATAACATACAGACAAATTCATAAGAATAAAGTAGGTGACATTAGTTTATCAATAGCAACATGCAAATTCAGACTTTTTAAAATAGATAAAAACACAACATTAGCTCACGACTTTATCACTAACGGCGTAGCCAGAGGAGACCTTATTTTCGTCCTATGACGTAATAAAAGGTGAGCATATCTATACCAGGCACAAATTCTAATCACTGTCAATTCCTGTGTGATATTTCCTGTCCAAAATACAAACACATTATGATTGCCCAAACGGGGAATTAAACCCAAACTTTACGGTTCTCAGCCTTATCGCCTATACGTTGTGTCTAGACCAATGAGAATAATGAGAATAACCTAATCTTTAAACACCCTCAAAACCCGAGCTGAGACATTACATTGTTATCTGCTATAAATTGTCATGGAGTTAGATGTTGTAGACGGCTCGATGGTAGCAATAATAGGTCAAGGTCACCTAAAACATTCTTGATGAAAGTAGCTTAAAAAACATCCAAAGCAGTCCTTTCGCTTAGGTACTAAGGTGCCACAGACAGACAAAGGGGTAAAATTACATGTCTCTTTTTTCCGGGTGATAAAAGACACGAATATATCATAAACTTTTCTAAATAGGTATGATTATGTCCAATTGAAACGATTGTTTAAATAAATAATGAAATAATATTATTAGATACTGTAGCCGTAGTGCGAGTTTTTCGAAAGATGTCACGTCAATCGTATGCAAGAGATATGTAAGAAGCTAATTAGTTTCCAATACTATCCGCTAGGGACGCTGCATGGATCTGCATTCACATTTTTGTAACGCAATAGCTATTCAATAACTCAGAAAGACTGAAACTACGGGCAAAGTTCAACTTATAATCGTTTTTAATACTTACGAGTTACGACACGTGCGTAGTAACGTAGCTTCGTAGCACATAGCGCGTAGCTGCTACGTAGCAGATTACGTAGCCAGAAAATGTAGAGCTATAAATCCTACTAATATTATAAGTGCGAAAGTGTGGATGTTTGTGACTTTTTCAATTTTAGATGTATTGAATTTAGATGTCTCATAATCAATGATGCCTTAAACAAAAATCTACTGTTTGGATGAAATTTAGCACACATGTAACTTGAATAAAAACACAAGCTGTGTTTTATCCCGGATTCATGCCGACAGAGCCGCGAGCAAAAACTAGTCAGTTATATACCATGTAATAAGTTTCGGAAACCACTTAAACTAATCTCGTTAATGTTGGATGGATACATTGAGTGTTATGAAGACGGTAATGGCTTACCGTGGTTCACATAAAATCTGATATTGGTTATTTGATTGAAATATTGATTTTAGTGGAATAAAATTAAATTGATTTCGATTTATTGGTCTAATGGCCACCTACTTATCCGACGATCCGATTTTAGATGGTCAACTGATATAAATCAACCAAATCTATAATCGCGGTTTATGTTCATTAGTTTGATTGAAATTCTGTTCAGACGGTTCAAATCGCATGAAACTCAGCAGTAGATCAATTAAAATCGAATCGTGTGAACTCACTATAAAGCATTGAAAATTTCTTTACTTATTCTCTACGTAAATAATTTTGGTATTTTCGTAGGAAAACAAAAACAGGAAATTGAGATTTATGTCGTAAATCCGATTTCCTTTAACGGAAAAGCAATGGTGAAACTTGGTTACCGTTGCGGGGTTCAGACGGCGGGTCGCTCCACATAATATCAAATCCACCGTCGAATCATGGTGGCGGAAAGCAGACACTGACATTAAGCTAAAAGACAACAAAGTCGGCACAAATTTAGTGGAGAAATAATACAGGCGGAAAAAATACCGACGAAGTAATTGAGAACCTTATTTTCTTTCAATCAGTTATAAATTTCAAGGCGACAACTGTAATACTAGAAATAAAGACAATATAATCTATTGAAATAAAACTAATTGAAACGGATTTTATCGCGGTTTTTTATTTTAGGTTTGGTCCCGACGCGACGTTTTGAAAGCTTTTCAGCCTTCGTGGTCGCGGGGTGGACTTTGGTGTAGGTTGTCCAAAAAAAATTCATGTTACAGTCTACCTTCAGTTTACAATTATTGATGAAATTATTTTTTTTTTTTTTTATTTCTTGAACGGCTCACTAACACAATTACAATAAAAAACCGTGATAAAATCAGTTTTTTTTAATAGCCCTGTATTATATACGTCCCACTGCTGGGCACGGGCCTCCTCTATTGAATGAGAGGGATTAGGCCTTAGTCCACCACGCTGGCCTAATGCGGGTTGGCAGACTTCACATACCTTCGAAAAATCTTATCGAGTTCTCAGGTATGCAGGTTTCCTCACGATGTTTCCTTCACCGTTAAAGCAAGCGACAATTAACAATTAATATACACGTAACTTAGAAAAGTCAGTGGTGTATGCTCTTGGGGCTGGTTTCCAACCTGCGACTTTTGTCTCGACAGTCCATACCACTCCCCGCTGAGCTATCGCTGCTTACCAGTAAAATCAGTTTAAATTAGCTTTATTTCAATGAGTAATATTCGCGTAAACGTAAGAAATCACAACATAATCTAGTAAAATACATTCAGCACGGTACGTCGCAGTTGCAGGAATGATATAACAGCGTGCAAAGAGAAGATAACTGTAGCTCGTTGAGCAACCGGATATTTTGCTAGTCGGTTATTATTTAAATTAGTTCTAGGAAGCATTGTGACAGTTTAATGAATTGGAAATGCAGATTTGGGTACAGTGTCTAGTGATAATATTAAATAGAAAAATAAATATGTTTTTTGAACTGATAGAAGGCAAGCCTCATTTGCTTATGCGAGGAGGTATGGTCTGTTATACGCCTGATTAAGATTAAGAGAGTTTCTCATACGACATAGGCGTTAATGTAACAAAATACTTTCATCTATAAGAACGCATCATACGGATACGGATACGCATCCTTTCCCAAATTTATGACGCGAATATAAAAGTTTTCTGTAGTTTAAAATTTGCGGGTTATTTATTATATAGCTGCCACGCCATTCTTATTAAAAAAACAAGCAAATAGTAATCTGAGCCAATATGGGTTGTTCAACGAGCATTTTTGCTAACATATCTGTTATCAGAATTATCAGGTGCTACTTTAAATTCGAAGGACCTTGTTTGGACAGTATGAGTAAGTATGATTCATGAATATTATTAATGGCGCTGTTACAGTAAGTACTTCCCGCGACGCCAGACTCTTCAGGATTTTATCCCAAGCCCGGAATGCTCTGATGGCGTCGAGGAGTTGCGGAGTGTAGCGGTAAAGTAACTCAAATTGAATCTAATATTGAACGACTGTAAATTTACTAGTTCACAGCGACTAACACTTGACAACTTGATAAGGACTTTGATGAATGCATGTTTTCTCTGCGCGTACTACGTAATACATGTATTTCGTGACGATATGTGACGTTAGTATTCCGAATCATCATTGCGATTTGCGATAAAAAAAAATAACTCGAATCATAGTGACATGTCCAAATTTGTCAAGAGTCGAGAGACATGGTACCCCTCAACGGTCACCAGAATTATGATGCCTTGACAGAACTGGGCTTACACTGGATTGTAGCGACTGGATTGTTACTGAAATTAGTATGTAATAAATTTAATTAAGATTATATTTTATATTATGAGGCCAAAGAGGTGTGTAAGGATCGTAGCAGGTGGAAGTCCGTTGTCTCTGCCTACCCCTATGACAAACAGGCGTGAGTCTATGTATGTATGTACATTTAATCTTATTATTTTTAATTCGTTTTCGGAACTTACAGAATTACTATATTTTTAACATAATGTTGCACAATAATTATTAAACTAAATAAAAATATAATGCCACTCAAATCACCCTACCTAAAAACGAGAAGGCTATAAAATCACAATAAGATGCCAAAAGACCTATGATCATTTAGATTGTACCAATGCAAATACCAATTTGAACAAAACCGTTTGGAGAGCAGGTGTAGCGAAGTTGATTGATCGAGGGTAGAACGGTGGAGTCGCGAACTAATCGCCTCGTAATATTTAATAGCATCGAAGACGACGGCACAAGTTATCATCCCCGTTTATACGTTGATTAATGTCACCTCTGTCGTTTAGATTTACAATTTGATTCATGAACTACTAACCTAATAGCTGGTTCACACGATTCGATTTTGGTTGATCAAATGCTATATCGCAGATGTTTGTACTATCAATCGAATTTATCACCAAAAGCCTAGTTTTTTTTTATTTGATTGAATGACGAGACGAGCAAGGTGCTCCTGATGGTAAGCGCCACGCCTACCCATAAATAGAAGCAATACCACATAGAACTTTGAATTACAAAGCGCAGCATGACACTGAACTACGCTCGTCATCCCGAGACATAAGATGTTGTATCATAATGCCCAGAAATTTCACTGGCTTCAATGTTCTTCAATCTGAAACACAATAGTGCTTACACACTGTGCTTGGCGGCAGAAATAGACAAAGTGGTTGTACCAACTCAGACGGCCTCTCGCATACGAGGGACCTACCACCTTGTAAAGTTTTTGTCGATTCAAACTCATCAATGAAAATAGAACCGTGTGAACCTGCTACGATTGAGTAATGATGTTATTTATGTCACGCAAATAAATTATACAACGTGTCACTAAAAGGTGTGGTCATATTAAAGGGTTGTTATATACACCTGAAAATTAGTGTTTATGTAATAAATCTTAGCCAAATCTAGACTACTAAAAATTTCAGGCTAATTTTAATCACTCGTTTATTACGATCGATAACATCGATTACAACACAATAGATTAAGTCCAGTGCGTGAGTGAATGAATGCTGGAGTGAGACAAAAGCTCAGCTGTTTATCATTTAGTGTTGCCCACAGGTGCAAGTTGAATATCTTCATGCTATTATTTTAAATTTATGGCTTCGCATTATTATGCATTTCGCCAATGACAAGTATAATTTTGCTGGTGGGAGGATATTCGTATACGACCGGATAGCGACCACCGTACACTGGTGTTAAAACCTGCCATTGTGACCCACCTTGTGTGAGTCACGTTCCAGAGTCAGCCAGTGTATATCCGGTTCTTCCGAGGGGCTTGCGGCATGACTTGATGGTTGGTTGGGACGGGTACAGGGGTACATCCTTGTATCTGCATCGGTCATCCGCCTGTCCTGTCGCAAGTCCCTTGATTTGCTTCTTCCCTCTCCGAAGAGGGAAGAAGCATTTATATAGGTCGGCATGATTCTGGGGACCACCGATAAACTATGAGTTTATCGGTGGTTGGACTGCACTACGCTTACCATCAGGTGTAGTGCAGTCACTTTGTCGTGCTCGGGTAAAACAAAAAAATATTCTCAAGTCTTCACAAGAACGATAAAATATCGGTATGGACGTTTTCAAGGTCAACACTAAATAGGTGCATACATTTACACATTATTATCACGTCACTAATTGGTAAAACTCTTTTTAAACAATGTCACAATAAAATATTGTTAAATGATACTAATTTTATTACTTTTCTTTCACATCTTAAATTAAATATAACAAATAAAACAAGTGACTACCGTGTTTTGTTATAACGTAAAGTTGTATGTGAAATGCGGGAACCAACCAACTTATTTAAAGTTACACACTCCCAAGTACAAATTAATATTAGCTCAGTGAACTCATTAACAATTGAAGTAGTGTAGCTGGTGCAGTATATGTTTACCTTTATGACTGTAACTAAGGCAATATCGTTAAAATGATTGGATTGGCTTCCAAGAAAATTGTTAGAAATCTACTGACTCATTGTTTGTAATTGAAGAAAAAATGACGTATTACTTTTACAACATTACAAAAAGTTAAACAACAAATAAAAACGTTTAACCGCTACCACTGCCACCATCGCGCCGCTCTGAATCTCGATCGCGCGTAACCTCCATTCCTGTAGATTTTTGTATGGGGCAAATTGTCATGACCTGACTCGGGGTATAATCGTAAAAAAACGTTCTTAGAAATTAACAAATGTCAATTAAACTGAAATTTAATGTCATTCTATAGATGCGACGCGACGTTAGTTGACGTTTGTGTTCTAAATAAGTGCAACAATAGTCTGCCTAGCTTATTTCCGTCCAGTACGTGGCCTGAATGGAGGCCACGTACTGGCAAGCGCAGCGTTGGACGTCCACCTACAAGGTGGACAGACGACCTGATAAAGATCGCAGGAAGTCGCTGGATGCAGGCCGCTTCCAACAGGTCGGTCTGGAAATCTTTGGGAGAGGCCTATGTTCAGCAGTGGACGTCTTGTGGCTGATGATGATGATTTCCGTCCCATGATGTGATTGTGAGAAAACCTATATATATCGAGCACAAATATCAATCACGGGCACATTTTTGCTAAAGAAACTCATTCGAATATTCATTGTCCTACCTGTGGATTCAAACCAAGATCTAACGTGTCATGTCCTAAGTACTTTGTCACTATACCATGAGTGGACCTATATTCTAGTAATTAAATGTATAACGGCAAAAATTGTTTCTTCTTTATTCATTTACTTATAATATTTACTCATTGTATTTACTACTTTTGTGATCGTTTAAAAAAATAACCTAGCTGGGCCATTACTTTATTTTATAACTTGCCAAATACCAAAAAGGTATACTAACGTACAAATATCAACCCAAATGTATCTCCAGATTAGTAAAATACCAAAGTTGCGTAATTAAATTTAGATGGCATCATTTGATACGACGCTTCGACTCAACTCTCTGAAGCCACAAGATTCTTAGATGATTTTGATTTGTTAATTTTAAACAGGATTGTAGTATATTAATGTTCATAAATTAATGTTTTATTAAAAAAACCTTTTGGTAATACCTATGTAGGAGGCAAAAATTACCCTATTATATTATATATCAGTTGACTCGCTTGCTTCTTTATCGAACTTCAGTACGTTATCGAAACTTATCGTTGAAGCTACGTTTTTATTGTCTTAATAGACAGACAAGCAAGCGGCCCGCCTGATGGTAAGCGGTCACCGCTGCTTATAGACATCAGGTAATAGCCGCGGGCACAGTCAATCCTAAAATAATTTCAACCTTTCTTTCTACGTGAATTACCCCAACTTAGTGTCAGGTTCCATAGTGTCAGACCCGGCTCCATGTGGGAGTCAAACCCGCGCAATGTCGTTTTAGAGTCTGATATTCGCCCACTGATATTCGCCCACTGATACTCGCCCACACAAAACCGTACAGTTTTATTCAGGATGACTACGGCTGATGGACCCGCGACCCAAACTGCCCGAAGCTGACACTTGTATGATGAATTATGAACCACTTGCGCATCAGTATATAACAAAACACGATTTTGAATACCGCGTCAGTGTAATATAAGCTTCGATTCCCTAGTCAATTAAGACCAGAAAAACCGACGGCGAAAAAAATATTAAATTTTCAAACAAAGATATTTAATCATTTGAATACATACGAACATGGCATATCTATTAAATAAATATTATTTTGAACTACAGTACAAATTAAATAATAAAATAACAATAATTTTATTTATTGTCACAGCTATATCAAGACCTTAAAGGGACCCGTGACCACGAAGACTGAAAATCTTTCGAAACGTCGAGACCAATATAAAATAAAAAAACGCGATAAAATCCGTTTAAATTCGTTTTATTTCAATGAGTAACATTCGCATAGACGTAAGAAATCAAGATCTTAAAACTAAACAGAACAGGCACGGAAAAATAAATTCAAATTATCTAAATAAATAAAAAAAATGGAATGACCTGGCTCAGCGAATGCTGCTTGGAGCAACACCGCCTGGCAGTGCTGATTTTTATTTATTAAATTCTAAATAAACAATAATTTATGATAAACGTATGTACCGTCGAAATGTACTTCAGTGTTTACTTTTAATTCATATGTTATTACTATCTGAATTTATTCATAATATGGATTCCTTATATACACACACAATTTAAGTCCCCGTATACTTAGTTACTATAATATTTATTAAAATGATAGCATCCAGAATATGGATTGTAGAATATGTACATGCCAGATTATAAGCTGGGTATTTGAATACCACAATTGTGTTTGGTTCCCGTGGGATAATGTTATGTTTCAACGTACTTTAAATGTAGGAACTACTACTCAATAAAATCCGATTCTGCGCTCTGAAATCGAATTTTCCTGAAACTTTTTGGGTGCCCTAGATTTGTTACCGCAGTATAATAATATTATTCTAACCAACGTATTCTTTGTTGTATAATTTAGGTTAATTTCATTATGTTTTTATACTTTCTCGAAATAGATATAATCTTAATATTAAAAACTAGCTTTTCCTCGCAGCTCCGCCCGCGTGATCTGTTTTTTCCCCGATAAAAAGTAGCTGTTCATCAGGGATAATGTAGGATTTTAATGGTGAAAGAATTTTTCAAATCGGTCCTATTCGTTACATACAAAAACACAAATCTTTCCTCCTTATCATATTAGTTTAGATGGGAAAGCGAGTTTGTTTGTTTGTCTTTTACGCTTCCACACGCGAAATTAAATCGCTGAATCGATTTTGATTAACTATGATACAGATTAGATAGGGTGCCTGGAGTCGCTTATGTGCTACTTTTTATCCCAGAAAAGCCTGTTCACGCGGGCGGAGCCCCGAACATAAACTAGTATAGGACAATTCTTATGTTTTAATTATGCTTAAAGAAGCCAATTGATTCAATACTCTAGCACTATAAATATGCTGCGGACTCTTGTCTACAGTATGAATAGAAAGGCTCAATAGGAATAGAACTACTGTCTCACAGAAAAAAGCGCGAGATGGTTCGTTGTTGCGTTGCGTATGATGATCAAGCAGCATCTGTGATTATGGATATTCATTTGCTACCGGGATCACTTACTTTTAAATGAACCGCTTGCGCATTTGCTGCCCACTGTTATTAAACTTGTACAGTGGCCACTCGACTTGAGTAACTATAGCTTGAGTTAAGTTTAATTAAAGGAACAACAATGTGAGGTTAGAACTAGAATCGCTTAAGCCTGCATTCACTGAGCAACAGTAAGGAACAATAATAAATAAACAAAGAGTAAAAAATAAGGCAGTCGTACGAGCCCCTCGGTCAGTCCGACTCACATTGGCTGATTTTATATAAATTATTATTCTGGATCGCTTATGATGCATACTTTAACGTATAGAATTTCTTTCTGTAACGTGACTGGGCAATATTTATGCAAAGTCACTGAAAACTATAGCAGTAAATCTCTTTAGAAATTCGATATAATGCCCGACACGCCGTCCTCTCGTCGCAGCGAAATATAATTTTTTAAAATGTATCTATTTTTTAGAAAATATATTTGCTTTCGGAATTATTAAAGCGTAGTTATAAAGAACATAGGTTGGTTATTTTGCTCAGGCTAGTTAATTTTAAATGACAATTCGTTTTTTATTACATGTTTAGTTTTAAATATTTTTTAGCTTACGCTAGCGCATTAGGAAAACCAAAAGAAAAGAAAAAAAATCTCGCCGAATTGAAGAGATCCTCTTTTTTGAAGTCGGTTAAAAAATCAATTTATAAAAAATCTATTTGTTTATAACAAAAAACAAACAAATATAATAAAAGCATGATATTATATAAACCACATTAAGATTTGTGTAGATACTAAAACACTTTTAAGCTAGACTATAATAGACTATAATAATTACAATCTAAGGTGATTACAAACATTTTAATAAACTCATATTTATTGATGCCCAATGTCGCAATAAACATCATAATATCAAGGCAAATACGAAATCATCACAATAATATTATGTCAAAACGCTATTTATTTATTTTTATAATAAGAAAAATATGTTTTTTAGATGGTTGACCCACGCTGTAGACAGTTTTGTCTATAACATGAATGGGCCGGCTCGAACGAGTATTAACACTGTCTCACAGAAACTGACATATATAGTGAGTGAGATATTCGGAGGCCCAAATCGCTATCCCTTTCCCAATCCCCTAACTATCCCTTTCCTTTGAGGTCGGCAACGCGTCTATTTTTCCACTGGTATTATGGTGGTTCATGGTGGAGATAGTGACCCTTGCTTGTTTGCCGGCCTATATTGTAGAAAAATAGCCAACAGTGACATCGTTACAATATGTAATGACTTTTAAAGAAATCTATCTTCTATACTTATAAAATAACATGTCCTTACTGACTGACTGATTCATCATCGCCAAGCGCAAACTATCAAGGCTACAAGCATGAAATTTGGACTGTATATTCATTTTGTTATATAGGCACCCACTAAGAAAGGATTTTAGAAAATTCTACCCCAAAGGGGTCAAAATAGGGGATGATAATTTGTATGAAAGTCCGTCATTTTGAAAGTTACATAAACAAAATTTTGTATTTCGGTTATTGACGTAAAACAAATAAAAACGTGTTTCAGAAATTTTGGAAATTTTAGTTAATAAGAGATGAAAAGGGGGGTGAAAGTTAGTGCGAAAGTGAGTTTGTTTGTTACGCTTTCACGCCTAAATCACTGTACCGATTTTAATGAATTTATCTACAGGGATAGATGGGACCCTGGAGACGGTTACAGGCTAATTTTATCCCGGAAAATGCTGTTCACGCGGGCGGAGCCGCGAGCAAAAGCTAGTGTTTGAATAAATGTTTTCTTTCTTTCTTTTTTACTGAATACCGTTTTAGGGGTCAATACAAAAGAAACATATAACTATACTATATCAATAGACAGTCTTATCTTCAGCGATCTTAAAGCGATATTTACCAGACACAGTAAATTTAATGTAATTGTGATTAAGTAGACCTATAAATGCAATTTTATACATTATAATAGTAAATTTGCCCAGCATGGCTTTCCAGACGTCTGGCTAGGTTTAAACCTACGTGCTTACAGCCAGATGTAATAAATTAATTCTCGTGAGACATTTTGGGAGCAGCCATCGTATAAGCAAGTAAGTATCAACGAGAGATGCCCCTTTATTGAATTTTTTTTAAAACATAAAAAGGAGTGTTATATGTTGGCCCAATAGGTTTGATGTATGAACTTGAACCTCAAATTTTTATACGATTTGACGTTTCATATGTGGGTTAAAAAGCTCGCTTTAGGATCGTCGTGCAAGTGGGCCTTAATTACTAACGCTTAGTTCTAACAGAAGTACCCAATATGATACACTCAAAATCGATCAGCAGATTATAGGATTATAGGGTTAATTTAAAATTAATAAAAACCCCATACATGGCTCAAAGGCTACAGGTATAACTTGCTTTGCGTATTAAGTTTTTTTTTAATTGTCGAAATATTTTTAAATGTTTATTTCACTATTTTAGTTATAAATTATACAAGAATGATAAACGTACAAATAAAGAAACCAATATAATGTAAATTGCGCTGATTGTTACCTATTTGAAATTACGTTCCAATTTACGTAACTTCTTCTTCGTCTTTACAAAGAGATTTAGTTTGTAATTTTTACGATCGACCATCTGCCTGACGTCAACCTCTCTAGGGTCAAAACACCCGAAACCAAAACGCAATATGAGGATCACACAAAAATTTGTCTCGGTGCAGGCATCGAACCCGCGTCCTCCCGCTTCACAGCCGTCTACACGACCACTGCGCCACGGAGGCTATCATTTTAACACAATTTCTCATTTATTCCCATTCTCATATAATAAATGTTATTGTAATTGGTTTATCGACAACGACCCGACCGATTTGGATGTAAATATGTATTGAGATACTTACTGTATATTATACTCTATATTATTTTTAAAACGTCTAACAACGCTCATTTGCCCAGTATCTGCACTTTGGTCAGCTTGTCGAGCTGTTGTTATGCCCATATGGGCTGCATTAATTCCACTACAAATGTTTGCTGCGCAGTTTCACTTACGAATTCCATTTTCCAACTTTGTCGAGTAAATGGGTTAAATATTTTCCATCGTTCCGAATTGGAAACAATGTTGCCAATATTAGAATACATGTTTGATAGTTTCGGGTATTAGTTTTGGAATGAATTTAGGTTTTAAAAAGAAAAACTAATTTAAACGGATTTTGTGGTCACAGTACACCCCGTGACCACGAAGGCTGAAAAACTTTCGAAACGTCGGAACCAATATTAAAGTAAACAAACCGGGATAAAATCCGTTTAAATTAGTTTTATAAGTAACATTCGCGTGAACGTAAGAAATCATTATTAAAAAGTAATTAGTAAGTAGTATTTTTACTAGATGATCCCAAATATGCGAGAGGCCACCTGACTTGGTAACATCGCTTTGTCTGATTGTTTTGCCAAGTAGCAGTGTGGCAAGCATTACTGTACTGTTACTGTTTCGGTTAGAAAGTCTGGTTGTAACCAGTATACGATATACCCACCAGTGTATCTCTGTCTATCTCTTCGGTGATTAGAGGCGTGAGTAAGTGCTTAAAATATCACACAAATATTTGTAAAAATAGAATTGCAATTATGGCGTACTAAAGTCCTACATTACAAATACTTTTCTTACTTTAAAAGTAAGATTAGCTTAGTATTAATAAAAATTAGGAAAACTGTCAATTATAGCTTTTTTCATTCGACGGTAGCTATTATTTGTTACATGTAACCAGTCGATCATAACACCGTCTTTATTACTTCCAAAACTCTCAAAACAGAAAACTTTAAACGCTTTTCAAACAAAATTCCAACTTCGAGAAAGACGTCCGAGTTGAAATTCCCTAGTTCTGCCTTCAAACATTTGGAACTTTCACATTAATAGGTAACGTAAAATATTGGAACAGCCGCACTTAAAATTGATTTATAGCAAAAGTTGTAACGGGTACAGACGCACTAGATGATAATTACTTCATTACAACCGGAGATGTGGAATTTATGGGCGTTTTAAAAGTACTCGTAACATTGTGTACACGTGTGCTATCTAATGAGTATTTGAATAAAATATTTGTATTCTGGCTGTATTCTATATTATAACGATGCTCAGTTGAAATACCAGTCACCCATCTATGAACTATCTGCGCAATGAGTTTTTTAACTGTGTAGTGGTTTACCGATCGGTAACTGAAACTGGCTATGAGCACCTCGAACTGCTTACTAAAATTAAAAATTTAATAGTGGTGTCGTGGGACACCAGGTAGGAACGAAGTTCCTTCGGCTAATGTAGAATCGACACAAATTGCAAAAAAAGTCGTGCTCAATTCTGTGTATGCGACTGTCGCGCCTGCGCACGTCTCATTTAACGGTTTTATTCCACGCATTTTTCTTACGGTTTTACTATCACATTTTTTTCAGTTCGGTCACGCAGCGAAATCCCTATCCCCTCCAAGCCTGCCGTAAGGAACTTCGTTCCAATAAACTTTTATTCAGTAATATTTCATCCCAAAACACTACCGAAGTGTAACAACTCTAATTAAAAACTTAGACTTAGACTGGCTACTAAACGGTGGACGGCCGTGTTCTATAATCAAAAATTCAAATTCAAATTTCAAACCGCGTCTACATTTCCAAATGTCATAAGTTTCACACCCATCTGTTTTATTAACGGAATTTCGACTTTAACTTTGTGTGCTAGATATCAAATTAAGTTAAAAAAAGTCTCATTTAACGGTTTTATTCCACGCATTTTTCTTACGGTTTTACTATCACATTTTTTTCAGTTCGGTCACGCAGCGAAATCCCTATCCCCTCCAAGCCTGCCGTAAGGAACTTCGTTCCAAAAATACCACGAAAGAACACTGAATGAGACAGTAATAATAATAATTATTCAGTGACCAGTGAAACTCACAACGGCTAAAAACAGTACCTATACCAGCAAATTGAGCATCCAGATGTATTGTGCAGTAGAAAACCCAACAAGTCACTTTGGTAGATTTTGATCTATGTGATTAGTAGTCACTATTCTAGAAGAACAAGATTACATAAATTACGAATAATAATAAATCTTTACAAGATAATTATTGTTCAGATTCCATACCTTTTATAACGTGCACCGGTTAGCAAACGTGCTGGTCGGTCACCTATCTCGACCACCCAGGAATATCCACAATACCAGAAGAATCATGGATGCGTTGCCGATCTTAAAGGGGTTGGAATTTTACCATTTTTCATATTGTTGCAATGGTCATAAAATGCTAAAAATAGAAAACAACGTTTTGTATACTATGTTTGCGTAGACTATTGACTGAGATATGTCTAAATTAATATTGTCTTAAAGACGGAAGGTGAACGTAGATACCGATGCCTGATTATTACTTTGAGCTGACAGCTCCTTGAGTCCTGTTTTACTACGCTTACCTGTATACCTTGTCAACAGAGCGACACCCTGGAAAATTGACTCCACGCGATCACGTTAGTTAGGGAATCTAACTTTCTTATTAATCTTTCTTATTATATCTAATATTTGTTTCGGGGTCTGGATGTTGTGAGACCGAAAGTCTCACGTAGTTCCTGATACCCACGACACAAGACTCGTATCTTACTGTGGGACTATGTCAGGACTATGTATGTGACTGTTGGGTGTATTTATTTATTTATCACACCATCTTGTTTCAAGACACAGGGCCCGAGAAATGAAGTAATGTAATAGCCGCTTTGGTTTTGAAAACTGCCAACTAATCAGAAGTTACACTTTAATGTAAACATCACTGACTACTAAAACCTTCTGTTTTCACGATACACTTGACAAACTCACTACATAATACAAACAAAGTAAATAGAGAACCCAATTTAGTTTACCGTTAATCTTAAAAGAAAGAATGCTATTACTTGAGACATAAATGCACGCTGAACTTACGGAGGATAAACAATCCACACAAGAAGTTTAATTGACTTTCACTGCGCTCGGTGGACCGATAAATACTCTAGATTAAGCTATTGATTTCCCTCTCTCAGCTGAATTAATTTCTGTAGTCGTATTGGTACCGTTACTGCAGTTTATGTGCCTGTTTACCTATTTGGGTTATAAGATTTTTAATATAATTCTATTTTTTTTTATCCGAGCACTGCAAATTGCCTGCTTTACTCCTGATGGTCAGCGTAGTGCAGTCAAAAAATGAGTTTATCGGTGGTCACCAGAATCGATATTGCTTTGTGACAGCCTCCGTGGCGTAGCGTGGGCAAGTATCCGGCTATGAAGCGAGAGCCCCGCGGGTTCGATCCCCGTACCGAGACCAATGTTTGTGTTATCCACAAATATTTGATTCGGGGTCTGGGTGTTGTGAGGCTGAAAGTCTATTGTAGTTCCTGATACCCACGACACAAGAATCGTATCTTACTATGGGGTCAGGACTATATTGGGACTGCTGGGTGTATTTATTTATTTAAAAAAAAGGAGTTACCACTAATAGTGAGTAAGATTATTAACACACTTTTATTAGCTTCATAGGTATGTTTAGTATGTTTGTATATTAGTATGTAACGGAATCTTTGAACATGATTTTGACACTCTTTTTTTTACAATAAAATACATTTTTGTCTTCAAATTTATTAAAATTTATTTTCTATTTTTTTTGTTAGATTTTGTATAAAAGCGTTTAGTTGTTTTAAAGTATTATTTATTTCACCTTTTCTACGAATGTCGATAATAAATAGATCTAGTGTCATTAAAACTCCTATCTCCGACGAGTAAAAGATGATAAAGAGCCAGAGCTCAACTTGCGTGACTAAAAAGCAATTAACATTCAAACGGACACTTGTCACTCTCAAGCCATTGAAGATGTGTCTCCTGCCTTCGTCCTACACAGCGCTCGAGATAAGCACCTTTTCACGCCTAATAATTCATAACAGGTTTTCCTTTTGCCACGACAAACTAGGGTATGTTATAATACTTCCAACGATGATGATAACTGACGACTATCAAATAAACGGTGAGTCTATACGACACCGTCAGTACACTAGATCGACTCGCACTTTAGCTTTTTTTTTAATTATTTTATGCAACCAAGGTTTGGTCTTAGTTGACAGCCTCTGTGACGCAATTGGCGAGGAGCCTGCTGTAAAGCGATGTTTTTGTAATCAACAAATACGTGTTTCGGGACTGGGTGTTGTGGGACCGCAAGACCTCGTAGTTTTTAATTGAGCTACAGGTTAACCTAGTGTGGTGTCAGGACTATGTATGTGACTATTGGAGTCATTTATTTATTTATTTAGTTGTTCTGTTCCCTCCTCATATTGATGTTTATAAAGCAAACTGTAATCATTGTTTGAAAAAGCTATAATCTTCATGCTTACTCTCCTTCCACCTGCCATAAACCCACTTACAGTGGGGTAGACGCAACATGCTTTTTAACACATGTTACAGAAAGATTTGGCTTGTTGTTTTACGACCGGCCGCCGGCCTGACGTCAATCCCTTCTTCATGCTTACTAACTTATTAAACAACTCAAACATCTTCTATAAGCTTAACTTCAATCAAAACCTTTAGAAAGGTTATTAAAAGCTTTGGTTGTCAAATTCGAATATTCTGTGTACATCTTAAGCTTTAATCGAGCTACCTTTATGAAACCTTCTTTAATAATGTTTTAAACTATAATAATTTCTTATATTTACGCGAATGTCACTCATGTAAATAAAACTAATTTAAACGGATTTTATCGCGGTTTTTATTAATTTTAAAACGTCGAGATCAAAACTAATAAAAAACCGCGACAAAATCCGTATAAATTAGTTTTAATTCAATGTTTTAAAACATTTTCAAAGTTCAAATAGTCAAAGATTTTCTCGAGACGATTGCGTGATTGGTCCAGTAGTTCATGTGCAAGGAAACCGTAAGGGGCCTGGGTTCAAATCGTAATATGTGTTTGAATTTTCGGTACGCAAAATCACATAGAGCATGAGTTGTTGTTGAGCAGCATGAGTTGTCTGATATTAGAGTTGGTGTCTGGTATAATAATACCTTATTAACCTTATTAAGCCTTGTTTTTAAAAAAACCAATACTACCAGGTTTGAGTATATAAACTATATTTCATAAAGGTATAAAAACATTTAGGGTTAAAAGCGCCAATCCATCGGAAAAATAATAGCAGTGTACGAATTTAGGCGACGCGACGCGACGTTACACGAGTTAACGATCGGCCAGCGAATAACGGATGGACATATTAAATCAATCGTCTGGCATTAATGGATACCTTAACATCGGGACAGTAAATAAGCGGTTTCTTTTATACCGAATCGATATCAGTATTGCAAATTGTTTCGGGGATATCGATAATTTTTTTTATTGATTGACGAAAGTAGGAAATAAATAATCACATCCGACAGTCACACACATAACTAACCTCACATTGAGTTAACCTGTACCGTGGGTATCAGGAACTACGAGGGACTTTCTGGGAATTGCTGATGGTAGGATATTCATATCCACCCGAATAGCGACCACCGTACACATGGTGTTAAAACCTGCCATAGTGACACACACGCCTTGAGTGGATCGTGTTTCAGGATCAGCCAGTGTATATCCGGTTCTCCAGAGGGGCTTGCGACATGATTTGATAGTTGGTTGGGGCGGGTATAGGGGTAAATCCTTGTATTACTGTACCTGGATCGGTCATCCGCCTGTCCTATCGCATGCCCCTCGATTTCTCTCTTATCTCTATAGCAAGCATAAGCATTTATACAGGCCGGCATGACTCTGGTGACCACCGATACTCATTGTTTGATGGTGGTTGCTGGTTTTTTGAAGAGCACTATGTGGCTACGGAACTCAAAAATGATGTCGGTGCATTCATCGCCTCGATAATATTTATTGCTCGGTGTGCTTGTGGTATAGGAAGGAATACATTTATGACAAGCATATAAAGAATCATTCATTTATATTTATATAGACAACGATACAGACAATAATGATGAAATATGATGAGATAATATAAAAGTAGTCGATTTTTGACTGGTTGAATCACTTATTTTTATTTTTTACTTTCTTTTTCTTACTTATTATTGTTAACCCCCGATAAAAAGAGGGGAGTACTTTGTTTGTCGTTAATATCGTAGCACCTAAACAAATTAATAAAATCGAATGCGGTTTTTTAGTTTAAAAGCTGCTTCGATCGAGATATGCTTAGCTATGTTTGAAAAAAATCAGCTGTTTATAAAATATGACCAGCTAGGCAATGACGATCTTTTATGCGTACATTCAAAATAACATTTTGTTACATTTATTTTTATATTAAACACAAACATTTATACTACATGATCATTATATAAATTGTGCATAATATTATTTACGTACTTTACATAATTCCATCTCATACAAAACGGCCCCAAACGCCATTACGAATTTCGTACCAACTTTTTCAAAGTCCCATAACATAAAGTAGGGAGACAGTTTTCCAAAGGATTTAGAGGGGTCCGAAGCCGGGCAATTGATTCCGAATAGTTTCACGATTAAGGTCTCGTAGATAATGTACTTTTAGACGTCGTTTTACTTTCATTTCTTTTAGGACATGCTTGTAGTTTTCTGAATTGTTTGCGTTTGAAATTCGGTGTATTTATGGTTATTTTAAATATATGTGTTTACACCGTTCTTGGGAGGATACTTGATATGGTATCCGGATGGATAGCGACCACCATATACATTGTGAAAACCCTACCCTAGTGGCTCGGTCAGGCAAGTTGCTTTCCGGAATCAGCCAGCCACCCAATAACTTCAGGCCGGCATAATTCTGCCGACCGTCGAGGGACCAAAAGTGACTTGACGGTTGAAATTATTATTTGAATTGGTTGTACTTGACATCGGGCTCAGTGTAGTCGTTTTACCGGAATAAATAAAAAAAAACCTACTCATATAATAATGTGATAGTTTATGAATTTTGATATTCATTAATCAGTGACCATAATATCTTAAACGAATTAAATGAAAGGCACACAGATAGACACGGGCTTGGATTAGGGCATAGATTAGTATTATCCCAATAAAAGCAATTAACGCGGGCGAAACCTTGAGCAAAAACTAGTAATTAATAAATTTAACTCACAGTGTCAATGCCAATTTTAACCGCGAAAGGGTTTACTTTTATTAATAGTATTATAAATTCCGATACTAAGCAGAGCTAACCAGTAGGTCGGAAACAACACATATAATACAAACGAAAATACAAAAAATATACCAGCCCTGTATTGCACACGTCCCACTGCTGCTGGTCACGGGCCTGCTCAACTGAATGCGAGGGGTAAGGTTTATGGCCGTTCCCTATATTCTGTTTAAGATCGATCTGTTTACTATGTTTTCATTGATATTCCTTATAAAATGTGTCAAAGATTTATTGCCAGTAACGAAATCTATAGTAAGCAGAATATTGGGATCAGGATCAGCCATTAGTCACCCCGCTGGCCTAATGCGGGTTGGCAGACTTCAAATAACTTAACTAAATTACTATAGAGATCTTCTCAGGTTTCCTTTACCGTTGAAGCAAGCGACAATTCACAGCACCGATGTTTTGTGTGCAATTAAATAGGTACGTTTTGAGGAATGCGACTGATGTAGAAAGCGCGACTTACGACCGTTTTCAAACAATTTCATTTATCGGACGTGTCGCTATCGCCTGACTCGCGTCACACATCTTCCTGATTTCTTTATCAAAACGCCGCAAAGTGACTACACTACACCTGATGGTTTTTTTTATAGCATAGGCCGGCAAACGAGCAAGTGGGTCACCTGATGGTAAGTGATCTCCACCGGCCCATGTACACCCACCACTAAAATAATCATGGACGCGTTGCCGACCTTAAAGGAAAGGGATAATTAGGGATAGGGAAGGGAAGGGGATTTGGGTATCCGGATATCTCACGCACCGTACGAAACGCAGCAGCAAGCCGCTACTATACATCGGTTTTCTGTGAGACAGTGGTAACGACCCGGTCGAGCCAGCCCATTCATGCTGTAGGCAAAACTGTCTACAGCGTGGCTCTACCACTCAAGCGCAGTGAAGTCCAAAAAACAGCGGCCACCGAAAAAACAATAAGTTCAATGGTCAATCGGTTGGTCAACAGAATCATACCGACTTGTATAAATGCTTTGTCACACTTCGAAATCGCAAATCGAGGGGCCTGCGACATGACAAGCGGATGACCGATGCAAATACAAGGATGTACCCTTATACCCACTCAAAACAACCATCAAGTGATATCACAAGACCCTTGGATGAACCATATATGACCATGAACCATATATAATACTGGCTGAGCCTAAAACGCAATGCACACAAGGGGTATGGGTCAATACGGCAGGTTTCAACACTAAGTGTAAGGTGGTCGCTATCCGAACGGATATAAATATCCTACCACCGGCAAACATATCGGTCGAATACCTCGAAACATGCCTTAACGCTTAAGCGTTTTCAACAAAGGCCTTTAGGAGACATTATTTCCCGTCAAACGTTCGGCGTGGATGCCTTTCAATGAAACGAGCCCCTAATCAATCACTATCAACTTCAGGTAAAGAAAACTTTTACAAGTTTACCCTTACCTTATCCTTATTTAATGCGAATGACTAATGGAACTCATTTTTGATGATTTATATTCAATTATCTAGGTGTTATAGCTGATAACTCAGCGGGGAGTGGTGGCTCTCGAAGCGATAGTCTTTTGTTTCATACCAGCCCAAGAGAATACACCACTAGCTACTATATGTTACGTGGTATTCAGTATTAATTATAACTTGGTTTAATAGAAAACTTCCTGAGAAAATCCGCTGAGAAGTTCTCCAACAAGAATTTTGAAGGAATGTGAAGTCTACCCGCATTAGGCCAGCGTAGTGAATATAGGGTTTACCGTACTCATTAGTGGAGGAGTTCCGTAGCAGGGGGACGTATATGTTTATAAAGCAGTTATTATTATTATCTAGCTATTGTATTTAAAAAAAGATAGCGACTTTGTTTTGTACTATGTACCTACCTATTGATGACTACAAAGTTTTCTTGACAAAAATTTTCCTCAAACATAGTTAAGAATGAAACCAGTTTTCATACAATAAACATGTTACAATATCAAAGATAAATCATACATACCAACAGACATATTATAAAGAGTTCAAACTTATAATCCCCCTTTTTTCGATGGCGGGTAAAAATAATATAGGTTTACGTAATAAATGTAGCCCACAAGACCCTATATTTGTTCTTCAGAGGAACAGTTCGTCAGTACGAAACTTATAATACCTCTCTAGACGACGTCGGTTAAAAATAAGATACGTGTATTGGTCAGGGATCCCTGAGCCATTTTTCCACTTGATTATTATCAAGCTAATTTTCCGTGAGTAGCTTCGTTTCGATGAGACGCCCAACAATTCCCTATGCGAAAATGATCTATTGTGGTAGCTAACAGAGGTAGCAAGGATAGAATATTTCGATTTGATGAGTCCCAAAAATTTATTACTAACTGGTTTTTTTTTGTTAAGCCTGTTAAAAACGAGGTCATCAAAAATGATTACTAACCAGCTGATTTTTTTGTTTTTACTTAATTAATATTTATAAATATAATTTAACAGTCATATTCTCCTACAAATAAAAAAATAATGTTTTTAGTATCATCAAATCGAAATATTTTAACCTTGCTACCGCTGTTAGCTACCACAATAGAGAATTTTCGCATAGGGAATTGTTGGTCGTCTCATCGAAACGAAGCTACTCACGGAAAATTAGCTTGATAGTAATCAAGTGGAAAAATGGCCCTGACTATATGTAATAAATGTAGTCCAGAGGACCCTATATTTTTTCCTCAGAGCAACAGTTCGTCAGTACCAAATTGAGGACATTCACGGCCATTCAATTTGCTTTGTTAGGGTCGTAAAGCAAGTACTACTCGACGGATACTCTCGCCTTTGTCTACTTTATGCTTACACCGTATGATGACATAATCTATATATTATCTTTAAAACAGTGGCGCTTTACGTATGTCTGTCTGTTTGTTAATTTGAACGCGAATCACGTAAAAACGGCTTAACGGATTTCGATGCGGGTTTCAACTTTCATTCGTGTTATTTGGAATTCTATGTAACATAGACTGTAAAAATAAATAAATGTGGTGGGTAAGGGGTAATATAATAGTAATATGTTGTGGGTAGTTAAAAAAATTCTCCACAATTGTACTAGATGGCGTTGATCAAACAAAGACATAAATACAAATAATAGCTTTTAATTGTGGTTCCATTCAGCTCATAGTCCTATTTGAAGGCAAAGTTTAAACTGTAATATTATATAAATTTATATCTACTTTTAACTGACTAAAAAACAGAGACGGTTCTCAGCTTGAAGTGTATCTTTGTATATTCATACATAATTTTTACATAGTGTTCCGGTTTTGGTGATTATTTCTTTATCGTAGCACCATTATTTTTTTCTTTCCAGGCTATTTGGCTTTAAAACCATCGATATATATGTGGATCTCCATTATTATAGATGATAATTTCAATGATGCCACCGGATTGGCCGTATTTTATTTTTTTCGAGCAGACTAACTTCAATTCTATCACTAGGAAGCTCCGTGCTTACAAATAATAAATCCAATGCTTGAATTAAAAATAGTTATCGTAATTTTGTTTTATAATCTTCAAAATGAATATCGGGGATATTTATCTGTCATCATATACATGTTTCTTTTAGATATGTGGACAAAAAAATCTTAAAATACTGGATGAATCGTTCAGCAAACATAACGCATTTTTGAGTGGTAGAGCCACGCTGTAGACAGTTTTGTCTAGAGCATGAATGGGCTGTCTCGACCGGGTCGTTACCACTGTCTCACAGAAAACCGACGTAAAGTAGCGGCTTGCTGCTGCGTTTCGTACGGTGAGTGAGATATCCGGAAGCCCAAATCCCCTCCCCTTCCCTATCCCTAATTATCCCTTACCTTTAAGGTCGGCAACGCGTCCATGATTCTTCTGGTGGTGGGCGTATATGGGCGGTGAAGATCACTTACCATCAGGTGACACACTTGCTCGTTTGCCGGCCTACGCTATAAAAAAAAAACAAAAAAAAACGCTTTTAGACTAGCCAAGAAAGCGGGCAGAGCCGTGGGTAAATATTAGTGCCTAAATAAAACATAAAACTTGGTGTTTGGGTCCATTGTGACGCTTGACTCTGCCCACGCTTTTATAACCGAAACCAATTTCTTGTTCACATCTTACGGTTTATATACACATTAAAATTGTATAATGATTTCTTATGTTTACGCGAATGTTACACATTGTAATAAAACTAAGTTAAACGGATTTTATCGCGGTTTTTTATTTAATTTTGGTCCCGACGTTTCGAAAGCTTTTCAGCCTTCGTGGTCACGGGGTGGTGGAAAATTGTAGTCAAAAGATGGTGATGGTATATTTTGTTATAATTAGCCAAAATGTCAAAAGAGGTCAGCAGGTAAGCACCGATCCTATCCATAAACAGAAGCAATACTAACAACTGGGTACATGCGTGAAAGTCTACCAAGACCGCCTTTTGTAATATATGTTTTTATTTTCCACCGTCATATGTTTTTTGTAAGTGCAAAGTTAATATAATAATAACAAAATTGAAAATATTAATTGACACTGATAAATACGAAAATATTTTCTCATAAATGTGGGTTGTGAACGAACCTTTGGGGTTACAAGTTCCGACATTTAGGTTTTTGCTCATAAACCGTTATTAATAACCGTACTAAGGCAACATATGTCATATAACGTGCTTACGAGTTGTTTTACGTTTATTTTAAGCTCCTATTATACCCGGATATTGCGAATAAAATGTTTAAAATTAGTAATTACAGTAACTTTTTGAATCGAATAATATTAGTTCTCTTCGTGGTAGAGCCACGCTGTAGATAATTTTGTCCATAGCATGAATAGCCCGGCTTATTACCACTGTCTAATAGACCAGTGAAGTAAAGTGCCAGCTTATTCTTGCGTACAGTGAGAGAGATATCTGAAAGCCCAAATCCACACCACCTCCTTAAGTTGAGTTGAATATAATAATATAATAATAATGACATAATGTATTGCGAGAGAGAGAAAACAATCGACGACAAATATCTCAGGTAAAAGTGTCAACTTTCAATAAAATTACGTCATGTTAGGGTTCGTAGACAAAATACCACAAAAACGTTGAAACTAGGTACTATTTTCTCTACTTCATGTCTGTATTGACATGATTCGAATCTTCTATGCCACCATGTTAGCTTCGAGAGAAATATGGATATAACTAGATAAATAAATACACCCAACAGTCACATACATAGTCCTGACCCCACAGTAAGATACGAGTCTTGTGTCGTGGGTATCAGGAACTACGAGAGACTTTCAGTCTCACAACACCCAGACCCCGAAACAAATATATGTGGATTACACAAACATTTGTCTCGGTGCGGGAATCGAACCCGCAGCCTCTCTTTTCACAGCCGGCTACTCGCTCGCCGTGCCACGGAGGCTGTCAAAACCGTGGTTTTTCACAACAAAACAAGATGATATAATTATTATTTGTTATAGCATAGGCCGGAGATCGAGCACATAATAAGTGATCTCCCATGTACGCCCGCAATATTAGACGAATTAATTATGGCCGCGTTGCTAACCTTAAAGGGAAGAGATAAGTAAGGGATTGAGAAGGAGAGGGTGATTTGGGCCTCCGGATATATTGTATGAAACGTAGCAGCAAGTCGCTACTTTACATCGGTTTCCTGTGAGACAATGCTAACGAGCACGAGAATATCGAGAATGTCGAGCCGGCCTATTCATGCTTTAAACAAAACTGTCTACAGCGTGGCTCTACCACTACCAATTTTGTGTTGTAAATTACGCACCCTGATCCAACATGTAGCGCAATCGTAGTCATATATTGTATTCTATAGTCATAGATTTTAGGTAAAAGAGGTGGGTCTATTACCTAATTGTGAGGATGGACAATTATACGCAAGTGTTGAGTACCATGGTTTAATCGCGACTCCGTATATAGAACTACTTTGGCGGACGCAGCCGCCGCTATAATATACACAGAAAAACTACAACTAAGCATATATTGCATTCGTCACTCACGCATGCTTCAAGCTATCACAACATGACTTTACATGTGTGTCCCTACATAGATCATATAGCTATTTCTCGCATGCATATTACTGCTCTGCTCCCGTGGGTCATAGCGTAATGTTATATAGCTATAAACTATCGTCGTAACAAATAAATGGGGTGATTAAAACCAAGCGGATAATTCGTTCAGAAGTTACATGGTAATACAGATATACAGCAACGTTTATTATTATGCTAAATAAACCGCATAAAAATTACCGCAAGAAAAACAAATCTGTTGTAAAAAGTTTTTTACCCTAAACCCGTTGTTATGGACGCACATCTGCTCGATTTAAGCTAATTGGATCGTGTACCCTTTCGGTAATGATCCTTATTTTGGTCTTGAAGAAACCAATAGAATTTAAAAGGAAACGCCAAACAACAAAATAAATATCAAAGAAATTAGTCATAAGATTCGCATAAAAACATAATATTATACGCACTCACGCCTATAATCCCCGAAGGGGTAGGCAGAGCGTATTTCCGTCCCATGATGTGATAGGCGGCAAGCCTATCGCCATTTCTGGTACAATTCTAGACTCCTGGCTGATACTGCGCATTTCGTGATAGAAAATCATATCACTTTACCCGACCCGCGGATCGAACCCGAGACCTCAGCACAGCAGTCTCACCGCGTACGCCATACAACTGCGCCACCGAGGCAGTCATCATATAATAATAAATAATACCAGACCTGTATTATATACATCCCATTGTAAAGCACGGGTCTCTTCTATGTATGAGAAGGGTTAGGCCTTACTCCACCACGTTGGCCCTATGCGTGTTGGCAGACTTCACATACCTTAAAAATTCTTTTGGAGAACTTCTTAGGTATGTAGATTTCCTCACGATGAGTCCTTAACCTTAATGCAAGCGATAATTAACAATTAATACGCACGTAATGACAAGAAATTATAGTTGTAGATACATGCACTTCGTGTTGGTATCGAATCTGCGGTTTTCGACTCAACAATTCATACCACTTCACGCTGAGTTGTCGCTGCTTGATGAATAAATACATATCATCTAATCTTTCGTAGTGTGACGATATAGTTATATCCGAGTTGTATCCGACCGGATAGCGACCACCATACCAGTGTATTTCACTCACCATACAAAATGCAACTACTTCACACCGGTTTTTTCCGGTAATGACCGGGTCGAGCCAGCCCATTTATGTTGTACACAAAACTGTCTACAGTGTAACTCTACTACTAATGAGTAGCTACTATTAAATGAACAGAAAACAAATTAAATTCATTAAGGAAACGTTATTTCTAGATTTTTTTAAAAAGGGACACCTGTAATGAATGAGCTGGAAGTGTCTAGTATGCAAATCTTCCATTGTTCCAGGTAATATACATTGTACTTTTAAAAGCTATTCTAGCAAAATTGTTGGTCTAGCGCTCACAATTGTTTGCGCCATTTGTATTTATGTTTATATTTATGAACAAACTTGCTCGCAGTTCCGTCCGCGTGAAAGTATTTTTAAATTCATTTTTGAAATCTAATGTGATATGTTCTTAACACAATACAAAATTGCATCCTATTGGATTTTGAGAAGCGGTATAATAATTCCAAAGATTATCTCCTAGTAACAAACTTTACCTTTTTACCTTTTTATGCTGTGTACAGTAGTAAATAGACGCCAGATTTATATCATGTCTTCTATAAGTGTAACTTTTTGTAAAATGTAGTCTGTTGTCTGTAACTGTACCAATAAATAAATTAATAAATAAACCTCCGATAAAAAAGGAGAATGTTATCGGCTTGACCCCTATCGTATACACAAACATGTGAGCGGCGATTATTTTTTTAATTGATATTATAGGTAAGGAAATTAATATGAATCAAAACTTACCAGATAATAATTACATGTTATTTGGTATTACTAAAAAGGCTTGTTTAGAGGTGCGCGACCGACATAGGAGAACACGACACACAACGATAGCGACACATCTGCTATGTACGCTACGTTTTGAGACAGGCGACCGAGACGGGACACCGCGAAATAAATCTGTTTTTATATAATTTCATACAAAGCGCACTTGTTGCCATCCATTTACTCGCGATACATGTCGCAGCCTCCCTATCTCGCGTCCTAATCCAGGTACACGTCAAACAACACGCAGCCAACCAAAACATTATTATAACAGTAATTTATAATCCACTCGTGAAATTCAGACGGTTCTTTTCGGATAAATGTGATTTTGTTCATCTGGAGCAAATTCGTTTATCTACGTTCCTTTCACGATATTACTCTGTTCGTTATATACCTTAGCAGCAAGACTTTTAAAACGTGACATCTAAATGAATGTTTTATGTATTATGTACATATCTATACTAATATAATAAAGCTGTAGAGTTTGATTGTTTGTTTGTTTGTTTGAACGCGCTAATCTCAGGAACTACGGGTTCGAATTGAAAAATTCTTTTTGTGTTGGATAGTCCATTTATCGAGGAAGGCTTTAGGCTATATAACATTACGCTGCGACCATTAGGAGCGAAGCATCAGTGAAAAATGTTGCAAAAACGGGGAAAATTATTCATATTTGAAGGCTTCCGTTGCTAAGCTACCGAAATAATATTATTTGAGGGCTTCCGATGCTAAGCTACCCTAATCTATACTAATATTATAAAGCTGTAGAGTTTGATTGTTTGTTTGTTTGTTTGATCACGTGGGCGGAGCCGCGAGCAAAAGCTAGTATTTAATAATCATTACAGTGAATTTATTTATTCTGCCCTTAATTACCGTACACATAGTGTTAAAACCTGCCATAGTGACCCACACACTGTGTGGATCGCGGTCCAGGATCAGCCAGTGTATATCCGGTTCTCCCGAAAGGTTTGCGACATGACTTGTTGGGTGGTTGGGGCGGGTATAGGGGTATGCTCTTGTATAGGGCGTACAAAGACATAGGAGTGACAGCAACGGTCATCCACCTGTCTTGTCTTAGGCCCCTCGATTTGGAGAAGCGGGCCCGGGAAGAATCCTTTATCGGAGTGTGAAAAAGCATTTATACAGACCGGCATGCTTCTGGTGAACACCGATAAGCTCATTGTTGGTGGTCGCTGGTTTTTTGGACTGCACTGCGCTTACAATCAGGTGTAGTGCAGTTACTTTGCCGTGCTACGATTTAAAAAATATCCATAGAGTGGCAATTAAAAAGTTATTTTATTATAAAGTTAAATGCAGATTTAGTAGTTGTTCCGCAGAATCTGAGTCCGTGTCGGTTATTATATTGATTATTTAAATCTGTAGACCTAGGTGATCTGCGTACAAGCCAACCGACCAATTAGTATTCATTGAGGAGAACAGAATAGATTATGTATTTCATTAAAACATTCGAATTTATTGTAACTATAACTATAGCCGAAGGCGCCTGGTTTCTATCTGCTGGTGGGAGGATACTTGTATCCGACCGGATAGCGACT
Source organism: Amorpha juglandis (assembly GCA_949126905.1). Taxonomy (NCBI): domain Eukaryota; kingdom Metazoa; phylum Arthropoda; class Insecta; order Lepidoptera; family Sphingidae; genus Amorpha; species Amorpha juglandis. Next base: position 12,508,134 of record OX421374.1, on the reverse strand, counting down.
ACCGTACACTGGTGCTAAAACCTGCCGTAGTGGCCCACCTTGTGTGGGTCGCGTTCCAGGATCAGCCCGTGTATATCCGGCTCTCCCCAGGGGGCTTCCCTATCCCATATATCCTAACCCTTTTCCCATTCCTTTTTCCTTCTCCTCCCCATTGGCCCTGGGATGACATACTGCAGGGTCGCCAGTATTCCGTTAGCAGGGACCCCGTAGTTTATCCCAGGAACTTTGGCAGGCCGGCATGATCTTGCCGACCTGCGATGGACACATTGTTTATCGTTGGTCGAGACTATTCTTGGATTGCGCTACACTTACCATCAGGTGTAACGTAGTCACTTTGCTGAGCCAGGATAAAAAAAAGCCACATGCTCGTCTGTCTTCCTGGGCATTCAATTCATATAATAGTTCTTACATATATGTACATCCATCTATATTGGAACCAAATGTTTCAATTTTTACTACGTAGCGCATTTTCAATATGAAGCCCCATACGATTTCCTTGAAAAGGGTGTAGCTACAAGATACGCACGATACTTTCATATCTAACTACATACATCAGCGGTTGCGTGAGCCAATCTACTGACTGGGTAATTTATGCTTTGCGGTGAAAACTCCGTGTTTAACCCGTTAAGGGCGAAACTGATAAGTGGAAGCAGTGGGGAGCTTTTGTTATTTATATCTCGTATGAAAATTAGATTTGTTATGCACAAATTTACGAGGTTTTTATTATGAAAGTATTGTAAAAGTTATGCACGATTTCAAATAATAAGTTGTCAATTAGGTCTTTGATTTTTTTATCCAAGCACGTCAAAATGTACGCACTACACCTGACTGTAAGCGCAGTAAAAAAATCGTTGACCACCGAAAAATAATGAGTTTATCAGTGGTCAGCAGTATCACTCCGGGCTATATAAATGCTTCTTCACACTGTCCGTCGTAGCGACTAATAGATATTCCCTATATTCTATCTAAGGATAGATTTGCTTACTAGTAAGAGTGTTTTGACAAATCTTTCACACAAATCACAATATCCGGTTCTCCCCAATGCTCCCCAATATCGGGCTTGCCCCCCTTTTCCTCCCCTCCCCTTTGGCCCTTTGGCAGGCCGGCATGATCTTGCCGACCTACGATGGACGTATTGTTTATCGTTGGTCGACACTATTCTTGGATTGCGCTACACTTTCCATCAGGAGTAGCGTAGTCACTTTGCCGAGCCAGGATTAAAATAAAAAAAAAAACAAAACAGGTCAAAAATTTAATGACAGTAAGTCTGTCGATAAACAAAATATAAGGAACGGCCATTAACCAACCGATTAGAATGCAGATTTTTATTTAAAAGCAGTTTTAGTCATGATGGTTTAAAGCTACGTTTGAAGATAACGGTTTGCGAATTAACTTTGGGGGCTCTTAAGCATACCTTAATGTTTTATGGCTATAAGTCAGCCTTTCCCAACCTTTTTAAAGAGTGGACCCCTCGTACCATCTTACTATGATCCGTAAAACCCTTATGAAAAACCCTCCAAAATAAAGTTTTTTTTTTCAGTAAATATCAACTGATAGATGGATATAATTACGTCTTCTTAAACCAGATTTAAAAACCGCATCCATATTGGCCCATTTATTTAGGCCCTACAAATATATGCACACAAAGTCAGACAAAGGGGTCAAATTTATATATGCACTACGAATAAATATTAGCCTCAGTCGTTAATCATAGTCACTAACTCTAACTAATATTATAAATCCGAAAACGAGTTTGTTTTTATGCATTTTAATGCAGATATATCTTTGACAGTCTGTGTGGGTGAATAGCCAGCTGAGAAGCTAGAGATAGCGGGTTCGATTCCCGCACCAAGACATATATTTGTTCCGGGCCTGGGTGCTGTGGGACCGCGAGTCCCTCGTAGTTCCTGATAACCACGATACAGGTTTAACTTATTGTGAAGTCAGGACTATGTATGTGACTGTTGGATGTAAAAAAAGATCTCTGTATCTGTAGAAGACGGTTATAGCCTATTTTTTGTCTCGCCAAAGGCTATTAACGCAGGCAGATCAGCGAGCAAAAGCTAGTGCAACTATACTTCGAGCTCATTGGAAAGATGATCACGTCTCACGGCTAAAAGATATTTTGTAACGCAAAAGGAAATTAATTCGGATGTTGTGGAATACAAATCAGTTGAATAGTTAAAGCAGATCTTGGTAATTATATATTTTTATATATTATCGCTGCAATTTGTACTTCTTAGCGTAGATTGGACTACCGAGACGCAAGCCGCAGGTTCGAAATCAGCCCCACGAGGATGCACCCCTGGCTTCTACGTGTATTTATTTTAATTATTGCTTGTTTTAACCGTCAAGGAAATATTACGAGGTAATTCATCAATCATCAGGTCAATAAAGACGCGCGTAACACAAATCCGGTGCGACCCTCCAATGTTTCATAAGAAATATACGAATCAATTCTGTGTCTTTGATGCGTTGCAGAACGGCGCACCTAAATGTGTTCACCTACTTGCTAATTTGTTAACCTCTGCTTTTTTATATAGAACTAGCTTTTGCTCGCGGCTCCGCCCACGTGATCAAACAAACAAACAAACAATCAAACTCTACAGCTTTATAATATTAGTATAGATTTGGGGAGCTTAGCAACGGAAGCCTTCAAATAATATTATTTGGGTAGCTTAGCAACGGAAGCCTTCAAATATGAATAATTTTCCCCGTTTTTGCAACATTTTTCACTGATGCTTCGCTCCTAATGGTCGCAGCGTAATGTTATATAGCCTAAAGCCTTCCTCGATAAATAGACTATCCAACACAAAAAGAATTTTTCAATTCGAACCAGTAGTTCCTGAGATTAGCGCGTTCAAACAAACAAACAAACAATCAAACTCTACAGCTTTATTATATTAGTATAGATAGGCCGGCAGGCCAGCAAGTGGATCACCTGATGGTAAGTGATCCCCACCGCCCATGTACGCCCAAAATATCAGAAGAATCATAGGCACAATGCCGACCTTGACGGAAAGAGGAAAAGGATTTGGGCCTCCGGATATCTCAATTACTGTACGAAACGCAGCAGCAAGTCGATACTTACATTCAGTTTATGTGGGACAGTAGTAATGACTCGGTCGAGCCATTCATGCTGTAGACAAAACTATCTACAGCGTGGCTCTCATTATGATTTAGAGAAATATATTAAACTAGCGCATACAGGGCATATAAAGTACTTTGATCATTTATGATTACAAACAGTTGTGTAGGTAAGGAGTTGCTAAACTTATAGCCACCTTAAGATTCCAGACACGGTCGCCGCGTATAAAAATGCCTCATCCATGCCGTATGATTCTAAATGTTCTTATTTCTTCAAGTTATAAAGATATAACGTGTGTGTCTTTATGGAATATTGTGTTTGCTTTGTTATTGAGACATTTGTGTATTTATTTTATCGCTTCAGTAAACAATTCGAATACAGCGTAGTGTGTTTTAAAGACAACATTGCAACACTGCTTTTTATGCAATTGTACATGTACGTTTTGGGGTATAAGACCAAAACAAAAGAACCCACGCGTGACCACTTCATGCAATTCTATACAAAGTGGATATGTCGCTATTGCCTGCTTTGAGTCACGTGTCGCGGTCTCTCTGTCTCGGTTGTGTAACTTTTTTATTTGCTTGAATCACAAGACGAGCAGGTCGCTCGTGTGATGGCAAGCGCCACGCCTGCCCATCAACAGAAACACCACCACACAGAACTTATTATTACAAAGCACTGCATGGCACTGGACTGCGCTCGTCACCCCGAAACATATGATGTTAAGTCTCATAATGTCCATTAATTTCTCTAGCTTCAATATTCTTTAAGCCGAAACACAACATGCTTACACACTGTTGTTTGGCGACATAAATAGACAAAGCGGTTACCAACCCAGACGGCCTCTCGCATACGAGAGACCTACCTCCCAGAAAATGTCAACAATACCTAGAAAGAGTTAATGTAATGCAAAAACGAGGTTTAAAGCGAATAAGTGGGCCTTATAAATCATACACTGGGCGGAGATTTTTTCCGCTTACATAGGTGATGTGTGGGCCGCGTGTGGATGGCACGTCCCCACAAAGTATTAACAACATTTTATTCATATCTCGTCATGCATGCATGTCGGTGCGAGCTCATTTCATTTCCATTCAAAACGAAAAAAGATCTCATCAAGGAATGATTATTTGAAAAAGAGCGTAGGGTGGGCCACTGCTGAGTACGACAAATGTGTTATTATATTCCTCCACGCCTTTACGTTGATAGTCAATATGCCAACAGTGCATATTGGTTACATTTGTAATAGTGGTCGATTATCTAATAACGGGTTCACATGGTTCAATTTTAATTGATCAATTGTTTATCGTTGGTTGACACTATTCTTTGATTGCACTACACTTACCATCAGGTGTAGCGTAGTCACTTTGCCGGGCCGGGATAAAAAAGTGATAGTTCGCCTGCGGACCGTCTGAACAGATTCAATTGATTAACAAACACCATATAGCTTATGTTAATTCAAGTCGGTTGATCAAACAAAATCGAATCGTGTGAACCCGCTTTAACGACAACTTATTTTGTAATGAACCACTAAGATTAAGCACCATTCAATTTTTGACAAATTGTTTGAATTGCATTATAATATGATATGATACCGGGTGTAAAGGAAACTGGAAGTGTAAAGGAACTTCCGAAAATGAAGACAGGTGGTAGTGCTGGTGGTTACAGACACGATACAATGTGGTAGGTCCCTCATATGCGAACAGTCGTCTGGGTTGCTACCACCGCTTTGTCTATTTCTGCCGCCAAGTAAGTGTGTAAGCACTGTTGTGTTTCGGTTTGAAGGACATTGAAACCAGTGAAATTACGGGGCATTATGAGACTTAACATCTTATGTCTTGGGGTGACGAACGCAGTTCAGTGCCATGTAGTACTTTGTAATTGAAAATTCTGTATGGTGTTGCTTCTGTTTATGGGCAGGCGTGGCGCTTACCATCAGGCGAGCGCCTTGCTCATCTCGTTATTGAATCAAATAAAAATTAAATATTATATATAATATACAATTATATTTTATTCAAATAGCAATTAAAATTGTATTTTTCATATGACGTAATGTAAACCAAAAAAAAACAGGTGACATTCGAAGTCAGCTGTGCTGTGCGGCGCGTTTCTACTTACTGAGGTATTGGCCCGCGGTTCATTGACTCCGTGTCTAGCATGAATACGCTTTACATTGCGGGCTTTCTGTTTCCAAAATGGCAAGTAAACAACAAACGAATAGCGTTTTCTGTTTATGTAAATGTAGTGTTTTATTACCGTTTCTACTTCGGAAGTGGTCTCCGTACACCCGGTATATCATTGTATTTGGATGTAAAACCAACGTTAATATTGTGGCTTCTCTATGAATAACACACTGCATGAGTCTTTAATTAGAAGATGGTGGAGTGAGTTTACAATTTTTTTTATCCGAGCACGGCAAAGTGACTGCACTACACCTGATGGTAAGCGAAGTGCAATGCAAAAAACCAGCGACCACCAACAAACAATGAGTTTATCGGTGGTCACCAGTCATACCAGTCTGTATAAATGATTCTTCCCTCTTCGCAGAGGAAAGAAGCAAATCGAGGGGCCTGCGACAAGACAGCCGGATGACCGATGCAGGCTCAGTAATACAAGGATGTACCCCTATACAATCAACCATCAAGTCAAGTCGCAAGCCCCTCGGGAGAGCCGGATATACATTAGCTGATCCTGGAACGCGAACCACACAAGGCGGGTGGATCACTATAGCAGGTTTTAACACCGTGTGTTATTTCATCTTATCAGAGTATTTGCCACAACTCACCTTTATAATATTTTTTCATTCTCCACTTTCTTGCAGCATTGTCCGTCTTATTAAACTTTTTTATTACGTGCAACAAATGACGTCGTTAAAGTACAGGAACCACGGACGAACTATACTAAGAACTGAATCTTGGAAAATAACAATTAAATATAAAATGTTGAGATTTAAAGTGTGTTCTAACTTCTGTGGTTTAGATATTATAAATAACCTTACATTGATATTTCGCAGGAAGTTAAGTTATTTGGCACGTATTAACAAAACATCCAACAATCATACATTTCAAATCACACGTGGAGTTTAATCCGCATCTACCGATAGATAATAAATCAATCAAACTATTTAATTTGTAGGTGTGGCATTCAAACTTTAATCTTATTGATCTTTAAATGGGAACGATTTTGAAGTTCAGATTGAGTTTATATAGATTGAAAAAAAAACACAAAACAAATATATATATAAATATATAATGTCTAAAAACCTTGTAAAATATGCATTGTGCTTGCTAAGCCTTATGTATTGTGTATTGTGCAGGTATAAAATTACTATTAAAATCAATGTGGCCAATCACTTTTTATGTTTACTATGCACTTACACGTGCTACTCCGAAAAAAAAACTCTAAAGACGAGACGAGACGTTCGCTCGTCTGCTGATAAACGACACAGCTGCTCTTAAACTGTCGCAACATCTCCCAAATCGTCGAAATACAAAGTACTGTACTCATACCTTCTGGGAATAGAATGATTGAAATACTAAAGCCGGCCCATATAAAGCCAATTAAATTAAAGTTTCATGGGTAGAAATAGCCTTAAACGCACAGGCAATAAACGTAGACTGGAATTTTCCTTTATAGCTGACCAAGACCCAAGGAAGGATGATTTCATCACACGAGCGAGCATTCTTGGAAAACTGTTCTCGCGACTAATTGAAACGTACAGATTTGTTGGTAATAGCATAACAGCATTAACATAGCATTAACATCGGTTGGCGCACTAGTAGACCAATGCCGATCCATTTGAAAATGGTAAAAATAGAAACAAATTTATAGTAGAATGAAACCCATTGTAAAAGGAAGAGAATACAACAAAATTAATAGGAAAAATAAATTACGGGCGATCTGAGGTCGGGAAGTGGGAAGGGGGGGGGGGGGGCTTTTAAGGGTAAAAAACGGTTTATCTCGATTTCCGGAAAAACTACAAGTCCTATGGAAAAAAGTTTAATCGCAAAGTTGTAGGTGATAAGATCTACACTTTTGTATACACACTTTCTTCACATAACCTCAAAATTTATGTGAAAAATTCAAATAACCAAGTTTTTTGTTTTTATTTTTATGTTTTACAAAAAACCATTTTTTCCACGAAATTTGGTGAAAACTTACCTTTTTGTATCCCAAACACACTGCAATTTTTTGGATTTAAAATATTTATTTTTGCACCTTATTTTGACTTAATATCGAAAAAGCAGCCTAATTTTCTAACGAAAATTATCAAGTCAAAATATGAGCTTTTTTAAAAAAGTCTGTTGGTTTCTTGTTTATTGAAATCTCTACTTTCTGATGGTGTAAAAAATATATACATTGCTATGGTAAATGTGCCTTCCCACTTCCCGACCTCAGATCGCCCGTAATTTATTGGAACGAAGTTCCTTACGGCAGGCTTGGAGGGGATAGGGATTTCGCTGCGTGACCGAACTGAAAAAAATGTGATAGTAAAACCGTAAGAAAAATGCGTGGAAAAAATGCGTGGAATAAAAGCGTTAAATGATAAGTGCGCAGGCGCGACAGTCGCATAACCAGCCAGCGTTAGTTCCTTTTTTAAAATGAAATTCATTCAGCCAGTTATAGTTGAAGTACATATATAAAAATACTCCTTCGATTTTTAAAAGATTACGCTAGCTCGTTATTATTTATAATTACATAAGTTGATAAAAAATGCTATACAATAGCTTTACCGCGGCAGTCTCCGAGTGCCACACGTCTTTTTTTTATTTCTATTTTTCTATTCTATTTCTATGTAATTTTATGTTGTCAAACAAAAATAAAGAGACATATTTTGTTATTTTAGTTGATAATTTGAATTTTTTGCAATTTGTGTCGATTCTACATTAGCCGAAGGAACTTCGTTCCTACCTGGTGTCCCACGACACACACCAATTTTTTTTTTCCTATCAATTTTGTTGTATTCTCTTCTTTTTACAATGGGTTTCATTCTACTATAATTTATTTTTGTATCAAAATGGATCGGTATTGGTCTATAGGTCATTTGATGGCTTCAGCTTGAATAAGTGTATGAATGATATTTCTTTTTTTGATTTAACATTATAATAACATCTGCCCACTCATCGCCTACAGGCTATGTATTATTTATACTTAATAAGAAACATTCAAGCGAAACAGACAACCTGCCCACACGTTTTATAATGTCAAGAGGACTGAGGCCTATTTCACAATACTAAAATTTAGTGCATGTCTTTAACCAAAGTCTGCTTTAGTTTTAGTGCTTATAAAGCTAAAAATCTCATGAGTTTTTATTATTGAAGTGAAACTTCTTTAGAATCGTTGTGATTTGAAACTCTATGAAAGGAAAATGCGTCACGACAAAGACAAACATATTCATAAATAGGATTTAGCCTGCGAGAGAATGAGATAGATTACAAGTATGCTATCACGTGTCTTTGCGCCTGTGTACAGCGAAACCTTCGAAAAATGTGGCATGAACAACGTGGTGTTTTATTCACGGGTTTTATTTTTTTTCATTTGCGTTTTAAAATTTGATGGTTAATTAATTTATTTCAATAATTCTGAAGTTACTCTTCTGCCGTGTGTGAATTGCACACACACATTTTTTTTTGTTATAGATTTTTATTACATGACATATAGGTAACATTTAGGTGGGTATATTTTGCAACTTTAAAACCTAATGCCATTGAAAATATCGGCCCGATCCTTCACATAGCATGATAGGTCGAGTTTACTGTAACCACCTATGCAAATGGGCCATTAGGTGTGCGCGACGATACGTTACGTATTGAATATTTCACTTTATTCACAGTATTTTCACATTTAGATAACTTTATAAAGCGTAATATAACATAATATTAGCTCTCGCCTTTATCCCCGAAAGCAAGTTTTCACTAGTACTGCATCCACATTGCCTAGCTTATTGCAGTCCCATGACGAGATAAGGGCGAACCTATCGCCAAACCAGAAAATAAATTCCAATCACGGGCAGATCATGTGTATTGTTTTAATTTTTTTTTATAATTTATATATAAATTTAATCGAAAACAAACGAGTATACAGACGTGTAGGTATTTTTTTAGTTAGTTGAATGACGAGAAAAGCAACTCGCTCGCGTGATGGTAAGCGTCACGCCTGCCCATAAACAGAAACAACACCAAACAAAACTTTGAATTACAAAGCACTGTATAACACTGAACTGCGATCGTCACCGTGAGACATAGGATGTTAAGTCTCATAATGCCCAGTAATTTCACTGGCTTCAATGTCCTTCAAACCGAAACACAACAGTGCTACACACTGTTGCTTGGCCGGCAGAAATAGACAAAGCGGTGGTACCAACACAAACGGCCTCTCACATGCAAGGGACCTACTACCTCGTAAATTATGAAAGTACACAAAACTTATTCAGTAAAAGGATAATAAGCCACTCTAATTAAAGTATACTAACGAGTTCAACCGACTCCCAGTTCGTTTGTTGTTATCAGTTGAGATTTTTTTTAAATTTTTCCCCGTACCCCGTATCGATCTTGAGCTTATAGGACCCATCTCCGATTAAATCCTGTACACAAAATAAATCTTTCCACATTTGGCGAAACCGTCGCGTACTTAGAAGAATAGAGACCCTCCTCCACCTCCTTTTTTAAGTCGGTTAAAAAAGTTCATTTAATACCCGTATAAAGACACCGTTTATCTCTCCGGGCATCGCAATATAAGGCCGCAACGACTTTCCAAAGTTGACCTTTGTATAGAAATCCGAGCTCCTCACGAGGGTTGGCGCTTTCTATTGAATTGTTATGCAATAGCCTCTATCTCTATCGTTATATGGTAATGATACGGTTCCATAAAAGTTTTTGTTGCCTTGTTATAAAGGCCGTGGACTGGCCCTAAACATATAGATATGTGTCATTAGATGGTTGGAAAGTTGCCCAACATATTTTAGGTTTTTCTTAAAGAATTTCTTTACTTAATAATATTTTAAATTTGAGGTAATGATATTGTACCTAAACATAATTCTAAGCTAAGACCTAACCCTTCTCATTCAGTAGAGTCCCGTGCCAAGCAATGGGAATTCTATACCTACCTAAAATATAGGAAACTCATAATGATTTCTTACGTTTACGCGAATGTTACTCATTGAAATAAAACTAATTTAAACGGATTTTATCGCGGTTTTTTATTAATTTTGATCCCGACGTTTCGAAGACTACTATAAGTATAGGAAACTCCTCGGTGGCGCAGTTGTATTGCGTATGCGGTACGACTGTTGTACTGAGGTTTCCGGTTCAATCCCCGGGTCGGGTAAAAGTGATATTGGGTTTTTCTAAAATGAAATACTCAGAGTCTGGAATTGTGCCCAGTAAGATGATGGGCTCGCCCCCATCACATATGGGTCGGAGTTACGCTCGGCGAAATGTGAGTGGTTCGACGTCTGCCTACTCCTTCGGGGACTACAGGCGTGAGTGCGTACGTAGGTTAACTTACATTATATTACATGTAGTTCTATTACGTCAAGCATACGAAGCGATGTGACGTGACGTCGGTGTTAATAGCGTAAGCCTGGAGCGAGATTAGAATAGGATTGGTTTAACGCCTACATTCTGAAATGTATAATTACTCTGCCCAAGCCTGAAATAACTACGTATCTATCAGACGCAGTAATTGTTTCGAGTCTGGGTGTTGTGGCACAGTAAATGCCCTATACATAGTTCTTGATACTTACGACGAATGACTTTAATCTTAGTCGTGGGTGAGGAATTTCCGTGTGACAAAAGTAATTTATTTTTACATATTTTTGACATGCTTTTATTAGCTTCACACGTATGTTGTTTGTTTGTATGTTAGTATGTTTGTATGTAACGGAATCTTTGAACGTGATTTTGACCTCCTTCAACACGTCGGATTAAATCGAAATTTGGCATACTTAATAAGGACCGATGATAATACAATATTAAAAAAAGTATTGTAAATTGTGATTAATTGTGATGTGTGTAAAGTTACCTTATAAGTCAATAAATAAATAATAATAGATGGCGCTCTACGCTGGCTAGAGTTAGATCGCGGTATGGTTTACTCTTTTGTTTACCCGCTTTTTTTGTAATTTGTGAAGCACCTTAACCGACTACAATATATTATATTTTTTCAAAAAAATGACAAATAAATAGTAGTTTAAATAAACGCTTTTATCTAACTAAAAAATTTAAAATATTTTTTTTATTCACGAAAAAAATGTAAGTATTTTATTGTAAAAAAAAGCGTGGGGGGTTTTTAAGATAGTATCCTTCTACTCATATCTGTCAATAAAATATTTATAACTATTGATACTAAACACCCTACGCTTTTTGCGGTGGCATCGGTGCGGGAATCGAAGTTGCGGCCTTTCGTTTCACAGCCGGCTACTCGCTCACTACGCCACGACGGCTGTCAATTTTTTCAAATACACTGAAATAAAAATGGAGAATATTGAATTAGAGATTTCACGGAGTTCACGTAAAACGTGCGCGTTACGGTGCGGTCATCTAAAATAAGGCCCCAGGTAGGTAGCATTATTCAAAGAATCATCTTAAAGTCGTTAAGAAGATAGACGATCGTGGATATATAAACACGAAAATGGTTTCCACATTCACCTGAATTAACATACTTTCTTTAGATACCTATACTTTTATTTAAGCCGGGTTACATGCCACGATCCTGAAACGAAAAACTTCTACCTTATCAATTAATAATGAAACGAAAAACAATTTATAAAGTTAATAAAATGCCAGGCTCGGTAGGGATATTTTTCACAGGCTTTGTGCCGAGTTGTTTATTTTAAGGCACTACATAAATGTGGCAAAATCTAGTGTGACGTGATCACGAGCGTGGCGGGTCCGTCGAAATGTCGGGAAGCACTAATTCATTATGCTAACGAGACAGCCTGCCGTCGACGGTGATGGATTAACGTTTTTTCCCCATCGTATAAACGCTAGGACCCAACAAAATGCGTAAAAAATGGACCAATAACAGTGTATGCAAAAGTTGGGAGCTCCGTCGACATAAAATATTAGATTATTGAAATTTTCCAGTCTTATAGAGCGGGAGAGACGGGACCGAACACAGGCTCCTTGCGTAGTGAAAATTGCATTTCCTTGTAGCTCGGGTTGGTTGGAATGGTTAATCGAAGTGTTATCTATAATTTATTTGTCTCTACCTACCCCTCTGGGAAACAGGCGTGAGTCTATGTATGTATCTATAATTTCGTAATCAAAACAATATTGATACCCGACAAAATAGAGGAGGGTTATAAGTTTGATCCTTTTATGTACCTATCGATCAGTATAATTATCTGTAGCATCGTAGAACCAACGACTGGACCGATTTGAATACGGCATTTTTCGGACGCCGCACTGCTTCTAACCATATTGCTCTTAGTTTGTAATGTTATAAAATAATGTCCATTCATTTAGAAATTACATATATATTTGTAATTAATGGGATATATATTTTTTTTATCTGTAGACCGTGGCTGTCAGGTAGAGCGGGAGACCGACCAACCAAAAATAGAACTCACTTTATTATTACACCAACAAATTCAATTGTTAATAAAATCAATACTTGCAAAGAAATGTATTATTGAAATGTATTATGTATGTAATGTTTTATTGAAAAGGATAGATTTTTAACATTTTCTTTATTTCTATACATTTAATTCCTACACATAGTACCAAAGTTAGTTACCTATTTTTTTTTGTCGTAATGAGTGGAAATTACCCGCCTTATTTAAATTAGCAGCAATAACACAACAAAGGAATGTACAACCGCAAAATCAGCATTATTGGTTTCAAGAAAAACCCTAAGACTACCCCAAATACAATATAGGCAACATAATACTTTTGTAAAAAAAATACTGGCACAAGCATGATGAATTTTAAATTAGGTTTTTGAATAAATTGAGGGCTTGCCTGTAGCCAGAATACGAAGTCTGTATTTCCAACAAGCCGGTGACCCGCTCGTAACAGCCTTGTGATTTGGGAATAACTGAATTGGAACTCATGGTCCAGTGAGCTAGCCGCCAAGATCACCTAATCTTACATAAGATCTTTACAAATCCTACGCCTTAATTGAAAGTTTTCAAGGTTCAATAAACTATATTTTGGTATGGCAGTAAAATCTAAGAAAACGCTTTCATTTATTTATTGAAGACAATGGTTGCCACACTACACTTACACTAACACACACTACACTGATGGTAAGCACCAGGTCTGCCCATAAACAGAAGCAACACCACACAGAAATTTGAATTACAAAGCATTGCATAGCACTGAACTGCGTCACCCCGAGGCATAAGATGTTGTCTCATAATGCCCAGTAACTTCACTGTCTTCAATATCCTTCAAACCGAAACACAACAGTGCCTACACACTGTTGCTTGGAGGCAAAAATAGACAAAGCCGTGATACCAACCCAGACGGCCTTTAGTGTGGTGCATTGACTTTGCCATGCTCGGATGAAAAAAATTATACAGGTTATCATAATTTTGAAAAATCTACCGGCTGGATTTCCCGCTTAAGTACATAATAAATTTAAGAAATATGTATCTATCATTTTTATTTTTTCATAAACCAAGCTCATGACTCCTTAAACCACTTTTCGCTATATTTCATAATTACGGATTCGACTATACAATCCCTTTTCAAAAATCCAGCCCATCCTTTAGTGTAGGTACATCAATAATGATTTACATATTGTTATTGTATGCGTAAATGTTTGCTATTTTAGGACGTTTCGTATCTTGGAACAGACAATACATGAATATTAATTATACTTGTTGTTTGGGCGTAATTAAAAAAACACGTCTCTGAAGCTTCCTAGTTTCATTTTATACATTATGTATTTTATATGCAAGAGAAAGTAATACGAAAAGAGAAACCCTTGTGAGACCCAAAATTAGCTAAAATATAAGACCGCAGTTGTAATTTTTAATACTGTTATGAGTACCCATGGTCGAGTCTTACCATTTGACAATAATCCCTTCCACCAAATTTAAATTTTCTTCTAACATAAGCGTTAGTGTATATATTTGTCTTTTCTGCCACCCATTACCTACAGCGTGGCTTTACTAGTCATATTCAAAAACGTCAAAAACAAACAACGAAATCATAAGAAAATCATTTATTCGCACTTTAATTTTTTACCATCTTTATTTCATCATTCACTTCACTATCTTTATGACGCGAAGCGCAGTGGTTCAACATTTGCTTCTTAGAATAGAATGTCCTGTCACAGTGCAAACATTTGTGAGGTCTTACACCAGTGTGCACACTGGCATGCCTTTTCAGCTGCCGTCCAGTAGCAAAACATTTGACACACTGACTACACTCAAATGGTTTCGATCCAGTGTGTGTTAGCATATGCACTTTCAATTGTCCTTTCGCTTTATACCTAGACCCGCATATTTCGCAGCAATGAGGTCTTTCGTCAGTGTGCCAAAATCTATGACTGCGAAGTAAGTGTGGTGATGCAAAACACTTGCCGCAAAATTCACATTTCAACGAGTTCTTCATGCCCAACTTTACTTTTCTGTGTTTATTCAAAGTGTACAGATTTTTGAACATTTTATTACAGTGTGTGCATTTCAGTGGTCCGTCTTTCACGTGCACCGTTCTCATATGATGCTGTAAGGTGGAATTTCATTAAAAATACGCTCCAAATTGTAATTGTAATATCATGCTACGTGAATTAATTTTTAATAAAATACACAATGCCTTTGCATTTTACGTTATATTTTTTAAAAATAACTACGACGAACATAGATAAAGTCATGCCTGTATCCCCGAAGAGTAAGGCAGAGATGCGACTAATTCACCCACAGTTCGCCGCGGTTATTTCCGTTCCATGATGTGATTACAGGCGTGCCTATCGCCATATCGGCCCATACAAATTCCAATCCCGAGCAACTCATGTGCTTAATCGAATCTAATAAAATTGGTATTTTAAAGCAGATTGTTAGATGTATTTTAATTATATGTATTTCTTTAACTTTATGTACAATCAAGGATTGGAATACGACGGAATAAAATATGGCGGGCTATATCCGTAAAATGTCATATTATCGATACCTAAAAACTGTTGATGGTTAGATTACTCGTAATATTTTATTGTAAATAAGTATTTATGCACAGAATAAATAAAATTCAAGTTGAAAAGGTATAATAAACAGTATTTCTTCTTCTTTTTATTTATGGCTTTCGCAGTATTATGCATGTAGCCAGTGTCAAGTATAATTTATTCTCAAGTTATTTTTGCAAGAACGATGAAACACGGGTGCGGTCGATTTCAAGGTCTTGTCGGAGTTTTGGTGTTAACTCCTTTCAGTACGATTCTTAATTCACTTATTTAATGTTTCCCATACACTGTTCATCACCGTCAATGTTTATTGAACAAATCCACACCACTTTTATCCACTTGTACGTCCGACCTAAAAAACTATTCTTCGAGGGTGCTTACACTACCATCTCGTGAGTGTTGTTGTAAACTAATTCGTCAGCTATCTAATAAACAAATGAAAGACGCATTAACTACCTGCAATTTGTTAATAACGACGGTTATATAAAATATGTCGCTATGGCTACAAAAGTATCCTTGGACGTACAACCCACCTTTTTTTTTGGCTAGAAAAGTATCCTTGGACGTGCAAGTGGTTATACAACAAACACAACTCTAAACTAGTTTATGAAATAAATTAAAATAAGCGATGAACTGCACTGTCAGAATTCCCGCCAAAACTCCAATAAACAGTATTTAATAACATAACGTCCGCGCAGTTTTGGCGCGAAAGATCCATCAACAGTCTTCTTCTTCTTTTTATTTATGGCTTTCGCGGTATTATGCATTTAGCCAGTGTCAAGTATAATATATTCTCAAGTGATTTTTACAAGAACGATGAAACACGGGTACGGTCGATTTCAAGGTCTTGTCGGAGTTTTGGTGTTAACTCCTTTCAGTACGATTCTTAATTCACTTATTTCAATGTTTCCATACACTGTTCATCACCGTCAATGTTTATTGAACAAATCCACACCACTTTTATACAACAAACAACTCTAAACTAGTTTATGAAATAAATTAAAATAAGCGATGAACTGCACTGTCAGAATTCCTGCCACAACTCCAATAAACAGTATTTAATAACATAACGTCCGCGCAGTTTTGTCGCGAAAGATCCATCAACAGTCATGGATGTCACTAAGCAGTTAAAATAAATGTTGCCATTCTTAAAATTCTACTTTATGAACATTTTTAATTCGTTATCGAATAAATTCAACTGCATTTTTCCTGATACCGCCTTAATTTCATTTTTTTTTTGGTACATGAATTGCCCCAAAATGAAACATCTCCTTTTCGATAATTTAAAACTCTAAATAAAACCCACGATGTAAGATAATCACTGTGAGTAAATCGTAGAATACGACGTAGACCCCTAACCGAACGTTTAAGTGTCCAACTTACATTTTTTTTTTATCCTGGCTCGGCAAATTGACTACGCTACACCTGATGGTAAGTGTAGCGCAATACAAGAATAGTGTCGACCAACGATAAACAATGTGTCCATCGTAGGTCGGCAAGATCATGTCGGCCTGCCAAAGGGCCAAGGGGGAGGGGAAGGAAAAAGGGATGGGAAAAGGGTTAGGATCAGGGGCAAGCCCCCTGGTGAGAACCGGATTACAATACAATATATTGTAATCCGGTAATAATATATTGTAATCCGGTAATAATATATTGTAATATTACATACCAATAAACTGTTGTGCCGTCTGAATCTTTTGCCGCATTCGTGGCAAATGTAATTCTTCGTGTCCGTGTGAATGTTCATGTGTTCTATGATTTGATTTCGTACCAAGAATCTGAAATGGAGTCATTTTGTAAATGGACAATATCAGGCGAAGCGAAAAAAATGTGATGTGAAATTCGTGAATATTCGGCCTAATTATACTGCTAGATGAATGTGAATAGACAATATATTTTTATGACGTATAATTGTCTAGTTATGGGTTTTTAAAAACACGTATTATTTTTTCAAACGAGCAAGTGGGTCACTTGTTGGTAAGTGATCTTCACCACCCATGTACGCCCACCACCAAAAGACTCATGGGCGCGTTGCCAACCTTAAAGGAAAGGGATAATTAGGGATTGGGAAGGGGAGGGGATTTGGGCTTCCGGATATCTCACTCACCGTACGAAACGCAGCAGCAAGTCACTACTTTACGTCGGTTTCCTGTGAGAAAGTGGTTACGACCCGGTCGAGCCAGCCCATTCATGCTGTAGACAAAATTGTCTACAGCGTGGCTCTACCACTCAGGTATAATAGAAGGTATAATAAGGTCTTAATAGAAGAAGACATTGTTTTGGAAACAGATTTTTGCAAATTTAACATTTAAATCATATTTATTTATAATTTACACATAATTTATATAAATATATTTATATATAATCAACTGCCGCGAGGACAGGGCTCAACACACTCTGGAAGAGTGTCCAGCCTGGATCAACGAACGCAGCGCTCGTCGGAGCAGACCTCTCGCTGCCGACCGTGGTCGCTGCCATGGTCGACAGCCTCGATGCGATGGCCTCCTTCTGCGAGTGCGTCATCTCGCAGAAGCAGAGCGCAGAGCGGGATCGTGAGCGGAACGATCCCGCTCGCCGCCAAGGGAGACGTAGGAGGCGCCGGGTGGACGACTGACCGGCGTCTCCCGCCCTGTGGAATGGGGGCGTTTGGAGAATTCCACCACGGTATCCCCTGCCTGTCGTAAGAGGCGACTAATAGGGGCCATCGGTGGTCGCGGGCGCGAAGCGGGGGATGTCGTAGCGCCCAAGTGTACTCTTGTACATGCGACCCCGGGATGGACGGCAGCATGGGTGAAATTTGGCATGCAGGTAGATGTTATGACATAGGCATCCGCTAAGAAAGGATATCCCGGAAAAAGCAGATCACGCGGGCGGAGCCGCGAGCAAAAGCTAGTAAACAATAATAATGGTAGGCCTCATGGGTACTAAATAGTGTTATGGCCGGCGCTCATTGACGGCATGGCACGGCATGGCACGGCAGGTCATGCTGCGGCATCCCGCGGCGTCCCGTGGCATGCCGTGGCATCCTGCTGAATGCCCAGCCACTCTCTCTCTCTCGCGCACCGCGGCAATCCGTGGAATGAAACGGCATGACACGTCTGGCCGGAGCATCCCGCGGCGCGTCGCGGCATGCCACAGCATCCCGCGGCACGTCGCGGCACTGTGGTATTGAAATAAAGTAACGTGAATTCTAAACTCGTGGCAATAAGATTCAAAATAACTTGATTAGTAATAAAATCCTTTGCCATGCCATGCCGTGCCATGCCGTCTATGAGCGCCGGCCCTAAGGGACACGGCCCAGTGGTCGCCCGGTTTTTTTCCATCTCTTCCGGGCGGCTCAACGCTGGGTCGTAAGGCCGGCAGAGCCCAACATAACCGTCCCGTCTCCCCCGGGGCGGGGCGGTAGTGATAAAACGCTTTTCCCCGCGACAAAAATAAAATAAAAGGCGTAGCCAGCAATATCAGCTAGTTCTTAATACATTGAGACTTGTGGCCGCTGCCCCAGAGCCCTAAATCTTCCCTGTTACTCTATTCTAAATTCTAAATCAACATGATATTTCATGAACATTCATAACCAAAACTTACCCTTGGCCACAGAAATCGCACACAAATTTCTTCCCGTTGTGTGCGCGTACATGCATGTTGAATGTTTTGTAAACAGTAAATTCAATATCACATTTAGAACAATAACCTCCCTTTTTATTTAAATGTGCTGATCTGTAGTGAAATTGCATGGACAGTCTTGACGCGCATTTTTTTTTACAAGCTGGACAGGTTTGTTTCACTTTAAATGCCTTTGAGTCGTGAGATAACCTAGTAGAAGATATGAAATAGGTTAACATTTGCAAAAAAAATATTTACAAAAATTTGTATAGTTCGCCATTGCTCTTTAGTTAATTCTAAATTTCCATTAATAACAAATTAGTATTTGTTATTTATAGATATTAATAAAAAATATAAAACTACAACAATTATCAGTTTAATCTTTTTTTTTTTACCTGTGTGAAACCATATCTGCAAAATCTGTGCCCACAAATTCACAAAGTTGACATTTCAAATCATTTCTAGCACAATGCTCCTTAAAATGTTGGCTTACTATTTCTTCTGAAGCCGACGTAAAACTACAAAGACCTAAAATAAATAATAAATAAAATTTATTTTTCATACAGTATTCACAAGGAAACAACTAATAATTTACTTTCTAAATATAGAAACAATACCCTCATCTAACTGTTTTTAACTTATCATAAAAAAACTCCTGCTTAACCACTCACACGCTCACGCACACGCGAATACAATACACAAACACACACACAAACGCACACACACACGCACAGATACACGCACACACGAACTTACCTATATGTATATGAATGTATACTTAGTACTTACCACTGTAGTTACCTAGGTTTATGAAATAAAGTTCATTAGCAACTTACCACAGATATGACCTTGCATATTTTTTTTATTTCTGTGAAATACTTTTCTTTCATCACTCGTTTTGCCACAAAGTTTCATGTGCATTTTTAACCATCCTTGCCTGCCTAAAAAATACCATGCTACATTTAGAATTTACTTTCATAATTCACTTACAAAATAATATCACCAAAATGTCCTACCATATACTTTTTTACATTTTTTGCATTTCAATACACTTTTTACTACACAATTCCTTTTTTTATTCTCTTTGTGTATTAGAACTTTATCTTCAGTTATGTGTAGTTTTTCATGACACTTATCATTAGTTTTATGGAGTTTTTCATCTTTATTATAATCATTGTCTTTTACATTTCTATTTCCTATTGCATGGAGTTTGTCATCATTCATATCATAATCGTTGTGTATTGGATCTTTGTCTTCAGTTGCATGGAATTTGTCATCATTACCATAAACATTATGTTTAACATATTTATCTTCAGTAGTATAGAGTTTGACATCACAATTATTATTATCATTGTATGTTAGAACTTCAAGATATACATGATCATCATCTAATAAGTCTGTTTGATCAGTGTATAATATATCTTGTGATTCCTCTTTGATTTTGCTTTCTTGAGTACTCTTTTGACTGTGTCTTTTATGAGGAGTATCAATTATATCGTAAAAATTCTGAAGTTGATTTTTCATTTCCTTTTCAATATCTGTTGTATAATTATTAATTAAACAGTCCTAAAAGGAATTTTATTTTTTAAATTATATATTGCAATAGATTTATATATTCCAAACTGGTGTTATTAACAGAAACTTTAAAAGGAGTTGTTGGGCATAGAAGCAATACAATGGGTGGTAAATAGTTGGTAAGTAAGAAGGAAAAGGTTTTGACATGTAAATGCACATTCCACTGAGGTGCCAAGTTGATTTCTGCGTGTTGTACTTATAAACTCCCCAAACTATTCCTTAATGTCTCTACATCATTCTGTGACATACTGAGTGATGGTTATATAACAAAAACAATAAAAAAAACATCAAATCAGTCCACATTTGGCAGAGATATCTTGTGACAAACATAAAAAAGCATAGAGTTTACAAAGAATCACCTCATACTTTTGATATCAGTTAAAATAAGAGGAACTGAACAAATTATATTGCATCAACTAAGACAATATTGTGCAGAAATAATTCCAACTATCACTGGTGTCAGTTCATTATCACTTATCGTCAGTGTTGCTAATTAATCATTTTATATAATAAATTTGATATTTCTTCTCCTTCTTTGTCTCTCATTGGTCTACTACTGCACAAACCGACTCAGTAACCATCAGTACTACAGACTACATACTACACTATGCAGGGTTTGAAATTATTAACATAAATAAAGTCTTCTAATTATCATATGATAATTATGAAACAAATAATATATCAATCAACCCATTTATTTGAAGCAGGTAACTTAATGACAAATAGGTATACATATTATTAGTAAAGATTTACTAGTAGGATATTCATATCTGCCCTGATAGCAACCACCATACATATGATGTTAAAACATGCCATAGTGATCCACATGCCTTGTGTGGATAGCGTCCTGTCGGAGACTCCTCGAGTCACTTCTTCCCTCTTCAGAGTGTGAAGAAGCATTTATTCAGGCCGGCATGATTCTGGTGACCACTGATTAACTCATTGTCTGTCAGTGGTTGCTGGTTTTTTAGACTGCACTGCACTTACCATCAGGTGTAGTGCAGTCACTACGCTGTGCCCGTATAAGAAAAAATATAAATAAACAGGGATTTATAAATAAATTAATGAATGGAAAGTCAATTTCTCAGCTTAGTAACTGCTTGGAAAATATGAATCTGTCGATTATGAATTCAATATTAATAACTAATTTTATCTATGATAATTATCTCTACAAGACCAGGCTACCTTTGTAGTTCAAGAGATTCCTTTAAAAATAAACTTTACCTCTTTTTATTATTTATTACTTACCATATTATCTGAAGTAATAGATTTCCACAGTGAATCAGTTGCCAGACATTTCACCTTAAAATCAACAAAATCACTAACAATGTCTGCACATTTTCTGCAAATTTTGTGTGGTTCATCTTGAACTTTTACCTGATAAATAAAAAAAGGATAACCTTTTGTCTTTATACTTCAGAAATAACATGTTTTTTTTAATATCATATTATATCAGCAAATTTATTTATTTATTTATTTAAATGACCTAGAATGTCACCAATACATATAATACCAGAATTATCATAGATGTTTCGATCTCTAAGGCAAGGGATGGGTAATGGGACAAGAGAGGGTAGTGGCAGGGGTAGAGGGTAGTGGTCTCTGGAAATCAAAGTCACCATAATCTCAGCAACCATTTCATATTGATATGTAATAGTTAAAATTGTTTTGAGTAGATTTGGGATGTATTTTATATTATGGCTTGATTGGTGTTCAATAATGGGTTATTATTTTGTTATCGGAGCTTACTGACCCTTAGGCATAAGCTTAAAATTTTGAATTAGATTGTTATAAGTAAAAGGTAACTGATCCAGTTTGTAAGCCCTATAAACTGATTCACCGAACCGAACCGATCACCGATTTTAAGTGTCTTTTAAGTATTAAATGGAAAGCAGGCATAAAATTATTATGATTACAGACTCCGTGGCGGATACAAGTTCGATGCCCACACCCAGACTAATGATAGTGTGTTCCACAAATATTTGTTTCGGGTCTGGGTGTTGTGGAACTGTAAGTGGCTCATAGTTCCTGATACCTATGGTACACCTAGTGTGGCATCAAGACTATATTATATGTGACTTTTGGGTGTGTTAATATTAATATTAATAATGTAAGGCTAGCTCCCTTATTCCTTTTTTAGTAGTTTGCTTAAATACCCACATCTATCTTGTCAGGTGTAGTTTATTTAAGTGATTTTATTTGCATATAGGTTATAAAATCTGGATCAAAGTTATAAATGTCTAATTCAAGTCAGTAAAACTTTAAATTAACACTTACATTTAACCCAACACAATATTCCAAGAGATCAAACCAATCTTCACCATTCAACAGCACATTATGTTCAGTTTCCGAAACAAGACATGTACGGCAAGCGTGTAATTTATTATACTTATTACTTTCATCACTTTCCGCCATTGGAATTATAATAAAATTTATTCAAAAGAGGTAAAATTATCTTTGTTGTACACAATTTTATGGCTAGTAAGCCTAGTAAACACCGATTACCGAAATGTTCAAAAACGAGATTGTCAACATAATGTCAACTTATCACTTATGTCAAATTATTTCAAAATTTTGTCAACAGCAAGGTGTTCCATGAGCGCTAGAGATCATGTCATTTGTATTTTAAGCATAAAAGTGAGACACAGTAACAATCGTTGCTTCGTCGTCGCCGCAACGCGTTTTTTTAATAAATCACAATAAAAGCGCTTGCGAACGTTGTAAAACTTTTACAATAGTATCTATACCTTTTTCCAAAAGTGCACTGTAGATAGGTATAAATTTTTTTTTTTTATAATAACAAAGCATTACCTTTACTTACATAATTCCATACAAACATGATAAAATAGAGTAGTTGACTTGATTATGTATCTTTATTAATTAAATCAATTAGTTACAGTCAACCTGGGTAACTTAAGCTTTCAATGTAACATTGACTCACTAACTTGTATTTGAACGTTTAATTTTTTCTCTTCTTACTGATACACGGTATAATAATAAGTTGTTTAATTTATGAAAGTAAAAAGTGTTTTTAAACGAAACCTGCAGTGACAATTGATATTTATCAAATATATATTTTTTTCTCACCATTCAAAATCAGGCGGTAAACAGAGTTAGAAATATACTTGCTAAAAAGTTGTGTATAGCAATTACTACAGAAGAACTACAGAAGGCGAGTTCAGTTTTATGTTGAAGAATCATATGTTTTTTATGTAATAACACTGAAATATCCCGCGATATAGATAGAATTTTTAAAAAATCTTTAATTAATCTTCGAGCCGTTTCATTTTCAGACCATTTGGGGTAACATTAGCTCGGGGCGAGGACAGACAATGCGTGAAAATTTCAATTATGCGAAAAACTTTTGAAGGGTGGAAGTGGCCATCAAAGCTTGACATATTTAATTGTCACCCCCAAAATATAGTTAGTCGATTTGGAGGATCTAAAATCACAAAACGAGGCGATTCTTATGCGATTGATGATCAATTTCTATACATGGTATGGGGGAATTGAGAGCCGATATTATGTTTCTTTTTTATATGTGATTGAGTTTGTTTTATTATTTTTTATTATTTTAGGCATTGCTCAATAATTATAAGTACATCAAAACCTGATTAATACAATAATAACTTGATTTAAGAGGTCCATAAAATAGAAGTTGATTTCGATAAACCAGGCAGTTTAATATTGTATTAATATGGCAACCCTACGTTGCCACTAAAAAGGAGATAGTGATATAAACGAAATGTATATTTTTTTATCAATATGACAAGCTAATCTTACCGAGGAGTAAAAAAAACTACATAAATTAGAGATTTTCTTCATCAACTCCTCATACTTATTAATGTTACCCAAATGTCAGTGTAACTTTGGCTCACCAAATTTTTGGTAATTTAAGGGTCTTTTATTTATCGTTTTGATAAATAACACAGGAATTTAGATTATAAAGGTCAATATCCCACTAGAAACACTCATTTATGACAAATAACAATAAAAGTAAATCTGTACTACTATAAATTACCTCTAAAGTGAGCCAAAATTACCCAGGTTGACTGTAAGTACATACGTTATACAAATTCTATTGAAGAAAAAATAAAAAAATCCGTCAAACAATAAATAAGTATGAAGCCATTCAAATCTGATGGAAGGGGTACTTGGCAAATAACAAGCCACGCAATATTTTAACGTCACCGTTTAAAATTGTCATTACGGTGCGAATAAGATAATGATTGTCCCCACTACAAATTATGTTTGTGTTTTTACAAAAGGGTGTCTTTTTAACCGACTTTAAAAGAGGAGGAGGTTCTCAATGCAGCGTGTATTGTTTTACATTTTTATGTATGTACATCACTTGCTCCGCCAATTATAATTATTATTTTCATAAATATGAACTGATTTAGTTGGAAAAAAAATTATTCGATATAGTTTAGCTGCGATGTGGTCCCATATAAATTTGGTTAAGATCTGATGATGGAAGACGGAGTAAAAAATTAAACTCCTTAACGGACAACAGCTTAGTCTCCGCGATTGTGTTATTGGGTTGGAATTACATTACATAACTCTACCTTAACACCAAATATTTAAATCTATACTAATATAATAAAGCTGTAGAGTTTGATTGTTTGTTTGTTTGTTTGAACGCGCTAAAAAAAGTTAAAACCCTACTTTAAAAAATCACACTGAAAAGTCAAAAATAAAAAAAAATATAGGTCTCTTTAGGCGGTGCCTGTGTCTCTGCCGCTCAATTGAAATTTCAACGTGTCCAAACAATATAACAGTATAGATCCCGGGAACAAAAAATATGGTACCTATAGAAAATGTTATTTTTAAATTTTCTGTGTATTATTTTCTATTCCATATTTATGCATGTATAAAATTCTGTATAGGAAACTACCCAATTAGGTTTATAAAAAAAAACTCCTTATGAGTCCTGCCTTGCCTTCCACACAACAACGTCTCTATAGTGTGATTTCGGTCCTGCGACTTTCTTTTCGACGTTCCGTACTATTCTCCGCTTAGCTATCGCAGCTTACATATAGCAATAGGCTACATAATATTATGGTTTAATAGATATAAAGGTCATAAGATAAACTATGTAAGTAAACCCATGTCATCCACTATTAAAATAAATGTAACTATTGATCTTAACAAGGTGATAGGTCCTTCGTATGCGAGAAGCCGTCTTTGTCTATTTCTACCGCCAGGCAACAGTGTATAAGCACTGCTGTTTTTCGGTTTGAAGGACATTAAAGTCAGTAAAATTACTGGGAATTATGAGACGTTAATTCTCAGCTTACGTACGTCTCGGGGTGACGAGTTCTGTGTGGTGACGCTTCTGATTATGGGCAGACGTAACGCTTACTATCAGGCGAGCGCCTTGCTCGTCTCAAATAAAAAAAAACTTGTTCATCTCCACTAAACTATGTAAGTAAACCCATTTCATCCATTATTAAAATAAATGTAACTATCGATCTTAGTCATATTCGTTGCGAGATGGATTCAAAATGAATACAACAAACAATAATTTATTTCAGGGCCGTAATTACAGCTGTCTGTCAAGCAACAAAAGATGGATTTATATTCATCTGAAATGGCCTTTGTACCGGCACACTACATAATGATAATCCACGAATTCAAAGAGGAAGATACGATATTCAGTACACGTAGCGCCCTGTACGTCTGTCTCTGTACGTGCCTCTGGTCCCTCCCGACGTAACTAATAACATTTCTATCATAAAATACTTTAATAACAAAATAATAACGATATATACATGATTTTACTTAAATGTACCTAATATGCAGAATTAAAGTAAAGATAAGTTCAATTAAAAAACGAAAATTGAACATCATATTATTAAGTTATTTTTAAATCAATTTATTTATTACTGAGACGAAAGTCGCAGGTTCGAAACCAGCCCCAAGAGCATACACCTCTGACTTTTCCAAGTTAAGTGTATATATTTTTTTATAATAATTGTTAATTAATTATTTATTGTATATTAATTGTTAATTATCGTTTGCTTTAACCGTGAAGGAAACATCGTGAGAAAACCTGCATACCTGAAAACTCTTGAAAACCTTTAGATTGATTTGATTTTGATTTTGACCTGCCACTAAAAATCTAAAAATAAAATTTATTTTAATTAAAACTTAAAAACTCATAAAAATAACAATTCTAGAGGTATTTTTTGAATCGGTACATCCGTGCAATTTTAGCACCGGCACTTACTCTAAAAAGACATCAAGAAATTATAATTTTTGTCTATTCAATACCGTTTCTGAGCCTACGTAGGCTGTCACTAAACTAATGTTTTTTATTAACACCCAACATACTCCAGTCATTTTAGTAGGTTCACCTCGGAATTCGAGATACCCGGCTGTAACTCTGTAAATACTTGTGTATTGACACCCTAAAAGTTGTCTCAAAACCTACATATGGTAGGGTGTGCGCAACTATTAAATTTCAAGGTCAAAGGTCACAAAAATCGCTTTTTTTGTAAATATCTCATTTCCTATGGGTTTTTTGCTATTTATATCCATTATCAATATTGTAGAATACAAAATTCTCTACAAATTTTGTTTAAAACTTTTTTTCATACGGTGAACCGTTTTCGAGATAGAGGGCGGAGAGCGCGCGGTCATATTTACATATGTAGCCGCGCGGAATCTGTTTTTAATCCTAGCGCGGCAAACTGACTAGACTAAACCTGATATTAAGTACAAAATGAGCACTCACGCCTGAATGCCCGAAGGGGTAGCCAGAGATGTAAGCAGTACACCCACATGTCGCCGAACGTATTTCTGATTCATGATATAAGGGGTGCCATACCGGGCATAATTCCAGACTCCGGGCTAATATTGAGCATTTCGTGATAGGAAAAACCCAAAATTACTTTACGCGAGGATCGAACCCGAGACCTCAGCTGAGACAGTCGTACCTACCGCGTGCACAATACAGCTGCGCCACCGAGGCAGTTATTAAGTACAGTGCAGTTCAAATATAATGTCGATCGTAAAAAGATATTGCGTTCCTCGATGGTCATCAGAACTATGCCACCCTGCAGTAATTGGATATACACTGGTTGACCTGAACTGAAAACGTAGGTACAAATAGTAGTGCGATTTAATATAGCTTCGGCAATCTTTGTATTCATAATGTACTTAAATAATAATAAATAAGCCCCAATAGCATGCACCTCTGATTTTTCTAAGTTACGTATATATTAATTGTTAATTATCACTCGCTTTAACGGTGTAGGAAACATCGTGAGGAAACCTGCATACCTGAGAACTAGATAAGATTTTTCGAAGGTATGTGAAGTCTGCCAACCCGCATTAGGCCAGCGTGATGGACTAAGGCCTAATCCCTCTCATGAAGGAGGACCGTGCCCAACAGTGGGACGTATATAATACAGGGCTTGTATTATTATTGTAATTAAGTAGTTTTTTAAATGTGTAACTAGTTTCTCGGAAACTGCTCGACCGATTGGAATGAAATCTTTTTAGGTAAATGTTTTTTATTGAATATGTATTTTCTCGGAAACGGTACGGTCGATTTGGAAGAAACTTTGTACTTACACACGTTTTTACTCTCCAAGTTTATAGACAGGTGTTTTTATTAAAGATGCTGAGGAAAATTTGGTCGCCCAGATACTTATATTTAACAGCAACGCTTTGTTAATAGAAAATGCTGGCTTTTTTTATAGCATAGGCCGGCAATCGAGCAATTGGGTCACCTGATGGTAAGTGATCTCCACCGCCCATGTACGCCCACCACCAGAAAAATAATGGGCGCGTTGCCGACCTTAAAGGAAAGGGATAATTAGGGATTGGGAAGGGGAGAGGATTTGGGCTTCCGGATATCTCACTCACCGTACGATACGCAGCAACAAGCCGCTACTTTACGTCGGTTTTCTGTGAGACAGTGGTAACGAACCGGTCGAGCCAGCCCAGTCATGCTGTAGACAAACTGTCTACAGCGTGGCTCTACCACTTAAAAATAATGTCAAAAATCTTTTATATATGTATTATAACTAATATACCTAATAAATACTTTTTGTTTTGTTCGTTATGGTTTTGAAAAACCGAGGAACAGCTAGTAAAGTGAAACAAAGGAAGACAGAGATTTTATGCCACCCATAGGAATTTTGAGATCTTTTTGTGGGAATATCCAATTAAAAATCTCTCTGAGCCGGGAGCGGAAATGATAATTGCAACCCTTTAAAAATTAAACTGAACGAAAAGGATAATAAAATTCAGAAAAGGTTTTCATGGTGCATGTACATGGGCAAAGGAAATGATCATTTCAAATTGTATTATTATATGAAAGAGCACTCATACACAAATATAGGATAATACAAATATATTGAATTTCCTAATATTTCAACGAAAAGAACAATAAAGCAACCTGAATAATAGCAACCAGTTTCAATTCAGAAATTACAAAACTACAACACCTATAAAGTTGGAACGAGCTATGAAACAAGTCACTTTTGCAAACCGCACGACATTGTTACTTCAAATTGTGCAACTTCTCTCCTTGGAATAGGCACCCATTAATGAAGAATTTCAGAGGTTGAACCTCGGCCGGTACGGCCAGCGCGGCAGTAAATATAACCCTACAACGGGCCCGGGTAGGGGTTGTCGCAAAGCAATTTACTTTAGCAAAAAAGTACTTATTTTAAATGAATGTAGAATTATCATATCATGGCGCTGTAAGATCAAATATAAATGTTGTTAATACGCGCATAATAAGTGATATAATGAAGTAATGTAGGAAGCTTGAAGCCTGAATTGAAAGTAAATATGCTAAATTTTAATTAAGTAATTAAGAAGATTGTTTTACAAATTTATTTATATTATATTTCTATATTGAGTGGTAGAGCCATGCTGTAGACAGTTTTGTCTACAGCATGAATGGGCCGCCTCGACCGGATCGTTACCACTGTCTCACAGAAAACCAACGTGAAGTAGTTTGCTGCTGCGTTTCGAACGGTAAGTGAGATATCTGGAGGCTCAAATCCCCTTCCCAATCCCTTAATTATCCCTTCCCTTTAAGGTCGGCAACGCGCATATGATCCTTCTAGTATTGTGGGCGGTGAAGATCACTCACCATCAGGTGACCCACTACGCGACGGAACTTGTTCAAATTCATAGTATTCTACACGTTGTATTAATTGCAACACATGTTTGAAGAAAAAAGTTTATTGATACTTCTTTTAGTTTTTTAGGAGCGTATCATGTCTAAACATTTCATATTTTATTATGTCTACACATTTCATATTTTATTATGTTTACACATTTCATATTATATTGGTACATATTTTATTAAAACTGACAAAGGTCATAACGGAGGAATTTCTGAATTTGTCTATATCCTTCATTCCACCTGCCCATATCCCACTCGCAGTGGGGTCGGCGCAATATGCTTTTTTATCACAATATGTTACAGAATGATTTGGCTTGTAGTTTTACGACCGGCAGCCGTCGCCGCCGGCCGACGCGACGTCAAATCCTCTGGGTAACCCCCTTCTCAATTCGTCTCTATACAAAACGTCACTATATATAAAATTTAGTTTTTAGGAAATCGTACTTTATTTTTATGTAAAAATTGCATTCAAAATTGTGTAATGAAATGTCACCAGTGTTTTTTAAATATATCTCGAGACAATTTTGACTGCAATTTTTACACAAAAATAAAGTAAAAGGCGATTTCCCAAAAACTAAATTTTTTGTGTTGTGACATTCTCGTTGCCGATATATGATATAGATATTTTATTCGTCGAAAAAAACGGAGGAGGTTCTCAATTTGACTCACGTGCTCGTTTTTATGTATGTTTATCCACGTTTAACTTTTCACAAATTGATTCAATTTTGGTGATTCTTCTTTCAAAAAGTCTGTCTCTTTAAATTTTCAAGAATAAATTCCAACCCTGAAGCACTTTTAGTGAGGATGAATAATTAAAATTTCTACATTGATGCACCGATTTTAATGATTCTCTCAATAATAACAGCAAAATATTTTTTTAACAAAAATAAAACAGACTCAAAAAGATTAAATACCTGGAAAAATGGAATGCATTAAAATAGTTTTAAATTCGTAGTATCAAATATTAAACTGCAATAAATAGTACAGACATAAAATTGTTTTATTTTATTTTTAGCATACTTACTCGTTTTCTTGTCGCTTAAAGTTTGGTCATGTTTTGAGGAAACTAATGGAGAGCGGCGTTCGCAAATGTGCCGTAGAATGTGTAGAAGTACTATGCTGTGGATGGCCTAAAAGCAGTACAGAGGATTCTCAAGATCGGGCGAAGGCGTAGGCAGGCAGACCCTTATTTTTGTCTTGGCGCGGCAAAGTAATCACATTGGACCTGATGTTAACGATGTAGTCCAAACATAATGTCGACCTCCAGGAGACATTGGATCCCTCGATGGTCAGCAAAATTATGCCATTTTTCGTTAAGAGACTATCCCGCCCACACACGCGTCACTGTTACTCCTGTGCATCAAGATCAACAGTGGCACGCATTATTGTTGACACCGAGCAGTGAAGCTCGGCGAGTCTCTGGGAATGCCTAAATGTCTTTATCCCGCAACGAAATTAATCAGAATGTTATGGTGGAGTTGGAAATTAATGGTAAAATTATGCCAGCCTGCAGTTTCTGGATATACACTGGTTGACTTCGAAATGCAACGCACGTGAACGAGCCACTATGGCGGATTTTCCACCATGTGTACGGTGGTCGCTATCCAGTCAGAAATAAGCCTGTTTTACTTTTTGTTAAAATATTTCCAAGAGTCGGCGACCTTAAGTTACGGTTAATTATGGCAATTTATAATACCAATTTATGTTCTGTAATATCTTTTCACATTCTAAGAAAATGGAGAGCTGAAATTATATTCATTATAATCATTCTTTGAATTTTTAGCTCTAAGCAATCTTTGTTCTCTAAACTATTTAGACGGATAAATGGATTACTTTAAATTTGTTACGATTTTATTTTCTCCAAGGGAGACTGCGAGGCGCGACAAATTTTTCAGCTTTCACAGAACTTCTGTGATAAATGATTCTAAACTTTTTCGAATATTGCAAATGGCCGTCTGTTTTGACTCCAGAATTAATTAATGAAACCAAATTAAATTATAACTAACAGACATTCCC
Source organism: Amorpha juglandis (assembly GCA_949126905.1). Lineage (NCBI taxonomy): Eukaryota > Metazoa > Arthropoda > Insecta > Lepidoptera > Sphingidae > Amorpha > Amorpha juglandis. The sequence goes on along the minus strand of OX421374.1, from coordinate 12,476,581 downwards.
AAATATGTGTACAATATGTATCAACGTTAATTTGATACGGTTATATTTTGTCTTTTCCTTCCACCTGTCCTTATCCCACTCGCAGTGGGATGCCATTCAGCGCAACATGCTTTTAAATATTTACAAGGTAGGTCCCTCGTTAGCAAGAGGCCGTCTGGGTTGGTACCACCGCTATGTCTGTTTCTGCCGCCAAGCAACAGTGTGTAAGCACTATTGTGTTTCGGTTTGAAGGATATTGAAGCCAGTGAAATTACTGGGCATTATGAGACTTTACATCTTATGCCTCGGGGTGACGAGCGCAGTTCAGTGCTGTGCAGTGCTTTGTAATTCAAATTTCTGTGTGGTGTTGCTTCTGTTTATGGACAGGCGTGACGCTTACCATCAGGTGAGCGCCTTGCTCGTCTTGTCATTGCTTACACACTGTTACTTGGCGGCAGAAATAGACAAAGCGGTGTTACCAACCCAGACGGCCTCTCGCATACGAGGGGCCTACCACCTTGTAAATTTGGTGCATTTATAATTAATTGGGTGTATTTATAATTATTGTAATTAGAATGTGAAATATCGAGAGGCTATTGATCTAAAGCAGTAAACATATTATCATGAGTATCAACCAGTAACTTCAACAGTGGGATCGAACGTAGGAATGTAGGTATCGAAATAAAGGTGTGCCAGACGTGACACGAGCACGCCGCGCCGCGCCGTATCGTCATCGCTTGAGCAAGTTGTCAAAGAAAGCAAATGTTTATGTTCGTGAATGTTCGATTCATAGGGCCCTGATAACAGTCGCGTGCGTCACAGGACAGGTGTCCGCAGGTATTTACCGCCCTACTTATTCAAATGCCGCACGCCATGGGGGCGTAACTACACGCTTATAGATCGTGGGGCGAGCGATCAGTGAGTACCGAAGAGTCGACTCGCGCGGACGCTTCCCGCGTCGTTTTCCGCCCCTAGTGCAAAAAAGAGGCACGTACGCGGCCGATAGTGCGAGAAAAGGACGCAACGCACGACCGTTTCAACAGGTCGTTATTGTAACTTCCATTAAATGGTGATACCGTGCAATAATTCCTACTACAGTTGTACTTTTTATTATAAGAACTTTTACGAGTAACGCGCGCTACAATATTTGGAAAATTTGTGTAATTTTTTGAGATATCATTTACTTTGTTTATTTTTGCGGTTTAATGACTTACTTGGATGAGAAAAAATGGGATTGTTTTATTTATATGTGAAAACATCATAGTGTGACTGAGTAAGTTTTTACGACATTTAACTAAATTTTTAATGAATCCTTTAACAAAATTTAATGGTTTATTTTAATGTGTATATGGTGTTGTAATTTATTTAAGAGATGCCATTATATGGCAAAATTTTGGCACATACATAAAATATAAAAGCCGTGTGGGAGTTGGTGGGAATATGAAAGAAATAAAACAGCGTTATAGCCGGCTGTAATCCCAGGCGGACAATCCCACCTGATGATATGCGGTCACAATTGCCCATAAATATCTATAATACGAAAGTTTTTACACCCACCGTGATAATATAAGGGCGTTATGAAACCTCGCGTTTTATTACGAACAATTTTTCTTCGGAATTTTCTCGACGTCTTTTCGAGGATTTTTGCACGATTCAAGGAGTACACTCGTTGCGGATTCAGACCGTGTCTTACCCATCGCTCGTCCGAGCATCGGCTGCACACTTCACGACCTATTTGACCCATTTCTGATCTGGCCCATTTAAAAAAAGGAGCTTCGCAATCTATGCGTCACGTTCACTCGATGACATCATTTTTTAACTTTATTCTTCCCATCAATCTATATTTTATACAATGGTTTATTAGTGTCACTTAATGTCGGTTTTGTTACCGTGAAAAATGCTTTTAATGAGTGAGGGTAAGTAAGAATTTTTCGTGACTACGTTTGATTATTATCATTTACTTTCGAAATGGGTTACTATTGTTTTATTTTAGTTATTAAACCATTTGTTATGTATTTAAAAAAAAGGATTACTACGCTCTACTCCTTGGCTATTGAATTTCTTAACTACTTTGCTTTTGTAAATAAAGCGATATTTTTATGCCATGCCCACGGAGTCGGGGCTACGTCATTACAGTACGCCTACGAAATTATGCTACGGCGTAGAAAACACCTACGAGTTTATTTTGTAACCGCCAAGCGGATATCACAGGATTGTTAATAGACTCGTTAAAAATGTTTGGATAGTGTTGAATTACTTTGCTTTTAGTAGAAATACTAAGACAGTTATGCAAATATAAGGTGTTTCTTAGAGCTTTTGTTTGAAAATACACTGTTGCAAATAGTAAAGCAGCGATAGCTCAGGGGGAGTGGTATGGACTGTCGAGACGAAAGTCGCAGGTTCGAAACCAGCCCCAAGAGCATACACCACTGACTTTTCTAAGTTACGTGTATATTAATTATCGCTTGCTTTAACGGTGAAGGAAACATCGTGAGGAAACCTGCATATCTGAGAACTCGATAAGATTTTCGAAGGTATGTGAAGTCTGCCAACCCGCATTAGGCTAGCGTGGTGGACTAAGGCCTAATCCCTCTCATTCAGTAGAGGAGGACCGTGCCCAGCAGTGGGACGTATATAATACAGGGCTAGTAAAAAAAAAAAATAGTAGACAAGTTTTGCTTTATTGTCCGTGTAGAGCAATCTATCGCTTAATGGTGAGATTGTTGTCCGTACTAGCAAACCGGCGACTATAGAAGTTAGAAACAAGGGCATAGTGCAATAATTTGACAGCGTTCGTCGCGCAGTGCCTGAGTACTCTGAAACGTGAGTTCGCGGGTTCAACCCGAGACAAATATAGGTATATGTTTGATCTATAAATATTTGTTTTTTGTTTGGATGTTGTGAGACCGGAAGTGTCTCGCAGTTTGACTCAAAATAATCGTATCTTACTGTGGAGTTAGGGCTATGTTTTTTACTATGGGATATTATTTATCTACAACATTGTTGCATAATTATCCTTTTACTTTGAGGTCCACAACGCGTGTATAATTCTTCTGGCGTTGTGAATTTTCATGCGGCGAGGATCATTTACCGTCGGGTGACCCACTTGCTCGTTTATTAGCCTCGGTAGGAGATAACGGCTACGTAAACGGCCGTAGCTCGTTTATAAATAAGAAAACGGGACATTTTTATTTACAATATGCGAATACTGTCTCACTCCTATACTAATACTTGTTGAATAGCTTATGTAAACAAAGATTGGATATGCTAAGTATATTCATGCGTTCATGTTCTGAGGGGAATTGAAAACTGGCTGTGCATGCAGATTAAAAATAAAATCCCGTCTTATGTAGTATGGAGATTTCCTTTTAAATTAGTTGCTGCGTCGTACCCTTTCGCTTTATATAACAGTACGGAACGAGTTTGTTCCGTACTCGTACTATGGTTTATATGCCTAAAATGGCTGGTCCCAGTTTTTTTTTTACTGACATATTGGCTTACTGATAGTAAATTTTTGACACATTTTGTATGAGTCTGTCAAAATGTACAATAAGAAAATATAAGAAAATAACCAACCCCCTCCCCCCGTATTTACAAACGTTATTATAAGACCTAACAGTGAGCGCGAACGCATAGTAACGATTTATTTATACATCATTCGTTTGTTTTAGACTTAACAAAAAGCTTACTTAAATATTGTTTGTGAATACGAGCGTTTATATAGTGAAAAGCTATAAGTAAGTAAGTCATCTCAAGGTAAGTGATCTCGACAGCACGTGAATATACACAACACCAGAAGAATCATGATTTTTTTTTATTGCCTTGATAGGCAGACGAGCAAGCGGCCCGCCTGATGATAAGCGGTCATCGCCGCTCTCGGATATCGGCAATGCCAGGGGCACAGCTTACAGCTGCTGCCTACCACTTATTTTAAAGAACCATTTTTACCACCATTTTTAAAGAAAAGGATAATTAATTAAACGATATAATATTTTTCTTGAGTTTCCCTGACGTTTTACTGTGGTAGTGTCCATAGCACATTTAACTAGGATATGCTTGGTCATCAGATTTTCCAAAGTTTCATTTCAATTTTGGCACTCGAAGTGGGTACACTTATGACATCTACAATGGCGAACCCTCTCGCCCCACCCCAATCATACTGCTGGAAGAGACTTAAAAAAAAAGACGGTTTTTTTATTTAACCTTTTTGGTGTATCAATACTCGAGTTTGTTAAGAAATATTCAATTGCTAATTAATTTCTGCGACTCCCAAACTCGCACAAAGAAAACAAATAAGATCCTTTTTAATAGGCCCCTATAAAGATATATTTTTCATTGATAACTTTTTGTTAAGTAGTATGTAATTATTTCATATATTTTGATCGGAAATCTGGGATTTATTATTTTAAAATCTCTACGGATTATGAAATAAATTATATGCTTAAAATATTTGTAAAAAATAATTTTACTTACAAAAACTACAGTGAATGACATTTTCTATTCTGTCTTTATATTTTGCATTATCCCGGAATGTTAGGGTACGTCTTCCCACCATGATTTGACGGTGAATTTGGTATTATGTGGGGCGACCCGCGTCTGACCCCTACAATCCGTAATGGAAATTTCCCTACTGGCCTCATCCTTTAATCAGCAAAGTGTACCAAATGCAGGTGTCATGTGGTGTGGTTTTGGACCTAAGATGTTCGGTCACTTTTTCTTCGTCCACTTGCCCTTAATCCACTCGCAAAAGGGTCGGCGCAACATGCTTCTTTTAACACATTCAAAAGGTAGGTCCCTCATATGCAAAAGGCCGTCTGGGTTGGTACCACCGTTTTGTCTATTTTTGCCGTCAAGCAACAGTGTGTAAGCACTGTTGCGTTTCGGTTTGAAGGACATTGAAACCAGTGAAATTACGGGGTGACGAGGGCAGTTCAGTGCCATGCAGTGCTTTGTAAATCAAAGTTCAGTGTGGTGTTGCTTCTTTTTATTGGCAAGCGTGGCGCTTACCATCAGGCGAGTGACTTGCTCGTCTCGTCATTCAATTAAATAAAAAAAAAATCTGATGTCCACTTTAGTCGTAATATTATTTGATACGAAACCTTACGGTAAGAACTCTTTAGAGAAATAACAAAGACGCTTGATTTATGCAAGCGTTACCGCTGCCCGCCGCCATTCAACACAATGCGCGCACACTACCGACATCTGTACTTACATTGAGGAAATGCGCATAATTTGCTCTACAAGCATCAAGCATGCTCTGTTCGTAATTTAAATCCGGCTGCTGTGCAAAGAAGATAATAATATTATTATAATGAGTTTTGCTAACATCCATAATGAGGGGGATATTCGAAAACTTCAGAATTTGTTAGCGGGAGGGCTAATTTGAAATTACTTAACGCTAGGAGCCGCGGTAGCTCGTTGCTCAACTGTCGTATGAGATTTATATCGATTAGTAATGGATGACATAGGTTTTTAAGATAAGTATTTGTCGAGAACGAATCTTCGTGAATTCTTTCATTCAGACCGGTATAATTCTCGCGACTGTCAAGCGACTGTATCTTAACGGTATTTATTACTGGTGCAAAGTGGTAGACTGAGGTATAACCAGTATACATAGCTTATTTCCGTAGTAGGGTAAAATTGCCGAATACGAGCTGATACTGAGAATATATCATGATCGAAAAACCCAATATCACTTTTACCCGACGCGAGGATCGAACCCGAAACCTCGGCATAGCAGTCGTACCGCATACGCTGAACAATTACGCCAACGATGCAATTAAATAATTTTATGTAAAATATGTAATTATGTAAAAACATGAAGTAAGTAAGTTTTCATTCGAAAAATCACACATGAATTGCACGTAATCAGAATTTGTGATGGTGATATGTTCGTTATTATTATTCATTACTATGAAACAACAACAAGCTCGGCGAAATGTGGATACGTTGGGTAGTGCTGTCACTAGTTGAACCTCTACCTGCCTCTTTGGAGATAAAGGTGAGCTTATTTTATTTCAAGTGTACAGTTAGAACGCTTCAACTTTTATATCAAAGACAATGTTCGCCTGTTTCCATCTTATTTGAATAATAACAATACTATTAAGATTCATTCGAAATATGAAAATACACTAAACTTTTGTAGTGCGATATCTTTTAACGTAATAACATCTTACGGACTGAATACAACACTGCTAATGGAATCAAAATGTGTATGAGAAACTTCTCATTTTAAATCGATTATTAATGTCCTGCGGAATAATGTGGGCAAAGGGTCCACATCAATCAAATTTCATTGTGTCCTCTATTCGATGAACACTTTCGTGTTGACGTACAAGTTTATAGAATTATTAAAATCAGGTAGAATTGTGGAAATATATGCGTGGTTATTCATTGAAACCATATTATACCTAAAATACATAAATACAATAAACTAAAAATAAAATAGTTATCAAATTAAAATAACATATCACTAAAAAAGATGTTGATAAGATACTATGCTATCAATGCCTCATCTAGTAAAATTAATTCATCCACCCATGTTCTCCTTGGCTAGGATCGAGATTCTTAATGTTTATATTATTTGTTAATTTGTCTTTGAGAAATACCAACTTATTTTGAACCTATTTAAAATTTTGAAAATTCATTTTTACTACGAAATCCGTTACTATGCCTGATCTGACAAGCACTCGCGCGGATTTTAAAATTTCAACTTACATTCGCGAATAGCGTATAAAACGTTTCTTTATAGATAAACCAATGTTTTACATTATTCCTGAGTACCAACAGGAAGGTCGTTATTGTTAAAGATTAATTAAGAACTTAAATTTTTAACGTTTCCTTCATCGTATTTTAACATTACGCATAAAAAAATTATCCTTCAATATCACGCGACATTTATATAATGTGTAACCTTATTGTAAACCCAGTGAAATCACAAAACAGGCTATTCTTTCTCAGTTATTTAGCTCGGTCGTTCGAACAAAGCAACAAGTATACTAGCTTCAACCTATTTAATGTCAAAGCACCCTCCCAATGTAAATAATAATTAAGCTGGCAATTTATTAGCTTGCTCATTGCTCAGCGGGTAGTGGTACGGACTGTCGAGACGAGAGAAGTCGCAGGTTCGAAACCAGCCCCAAGAGCAATACACACCACTGACTTTTCTAAGTTATGTGTGTATTAATTGTTAATTATCGCATGCTTTAACAGTGAAGAAAACATTGTGAGGATATCCTACCACCAGCCAATTCATAGCAGATAAAGCCTTTGTTAGTGGTAGAACCACGCTGTAGACAGATTTGTCTACAGCATGAATGAGTGGGCTCGATCGGGTTGTTACCCCCTGTCTTACAGATAACCGACGTAAAGTAGGCTGCGTTTCGTATAGTGAGATATGCGGGGACCCAAATCCCCCTCTTATTTCCAATCTCTTAATCCCCGAGATCCGCCTTTCTACATAAACTCTTCCACTTAGCCCGATCTTGAGTATCCTCCGTAGTGAGACCATTAGCTTTTATGTCTCTAATACATCAGGTCAGCGCTTTTTGGATCTATGATATTTTATTAATATTTTTGTATTCAAAATTCTACAAAACTATTGCACTATTTGAATATCACGAGGGCACATAAAATACTTTTTTCAAACATATTTGATATTGTAGCAATAAATTGAATAAAAATAAAATATGTTATTGTGCTTCACAATAAAATTCCCCAACGCTCCACCTCGAGAGTTATTTCACTCCCTTGTTTAGTATTGGGGCAACGCGTAAATTGCAAACACAATTTATCGTATTTTATTGTTTAAACCAATTTCATGAGCAGACACCTTTGCGAAAGGAAACAATTTTGCAAATGCGGCATTACATTTATACAAAGAGTTTGAAACTGCAAATTCATTAAAGTGGTACAGCAAATACCCATTCTATTGCTTCTATCAATATTATTTTAGCAAATTCACTCTGACAGTTTTCGGTTCTGTGATTGATTGCTGTGGGTCACTTTACAAAACCGAAAAACACTTTTAAAATCGTACCTGATTGTTGATTTTCATAAAACAGAAACTAGCTAAGTGGGTATCGGACCACACACAACAAAAGATTCCGTAGTCAGTTTGTATTTCTCAAAGACACTGTGAAAAAAAAAATGCCGACCGTGGATACTGGATGGACACAACGTCTCTTGAGGGCAAATTTTGATTTGGACTGCAGTGTATGTATTTAACATCAAGTCCAGTAGGTAAATAGCAGCAAGTGAAATTACTGGGCATTGTGAGACTTAAATCGTATGTCTCGAGGTGACAAGCGCAGTTAAATGCAATGCAATGCTTTGTAATTCAAATTTATGTGTGGTGTTGCTTCTGTTTATGGTCAGGCGTGGTGCTTACCATGAAGCGAGCGACTTGCTCGTTTCCTCATCCTGGCAAATAAAAAAAAGTATACAAAATGGAGGTCCTTCTTTTTTGAAGTCGGTAAGAATAAATGTTTATTGAAAGTAATAAATCTACCTCTTAAGGCTCCTATCTACATCCCCTGGCACATGTGTTTTGATGGAACGATAAAGTCTCATGAAGCTACATACAAGTTAATTAGCAAAGTTGTATCAAGTTGAGTTCATTTGAGTTCGCTTGTGCGTATAACGGATAGTGCTTGGTAAATATAAACAACACAATTTTGCACTTTACATTATAATATGAGCGCTAATATCGATGTACATAATAGCAAAAGAAATATGCGCCGAATTGAGAACCTTCTTTTTGTGAGGGCGGTTAAATATCATTGCTCTTTCAAAGTGCATTCAAAAATACTATTAAAAACTTTAAACCCTGAATCGTGACATATTTGCAGTTTCCCATCGATGATTATTGTATTTTCCCTTTTGCTATCATTAGATATTGAGTTGTGTGAGTTGGTATTGAGAAAATTGTGCTGTGCGTGTGAGTGTCCTTTTAATTGCCTTAACACGTTCACTGCGTTACGGGAAGTATTTGGTTGTAAAATCAACCATTTTCAAAAAATATTGTACTTATTACACCCCATCCCAAGCAATATGACTGTTGTATGCGCCACGACAAGTATTTTCCCGTAAAATCAACCATTTCTAAAAATACCTGTAACTTTTAAGATATTACTTAGAACCCCGTGCGACTGCAGCTGTATACAGGGTTATTTTGACACCCTGTTACTAAATGAAACCACATATTCGTCATCGCCTCTGCTTACCTTGTACCAAACATGAGGCTTGAGCTTGTAGTAGTTTTGCCAAAAAACGTGATTTAAGTTTTGAGCCTTTTAAATCACGCTGTACGGTTTTTGCACTAAAATCTATTGAATAAAATGTCACAGCTGACGATGTAATTATAAAACACAAACGCTTAAGAAGGGCAACTCCATACATATGAAAATACGTCTCAGGCTCACAAAGACGCTCTTGACACATTCCCGGAAAAAGTTGCGACAGTATTACTTTGTTCAGTGACAAAACGTAAAAAAATTGTGTTTGCGAGGAGTAGGTAACGTTATTCAACAATAAATAGGTATCACAAATTTGACTAAAAACAAATAATCATTGCAAAAGTTACAAGATTCGATTTTACTTAGGATTTTATTACATTTCATAGGGTAATCTAATATTTATTTCTATTCCTAAATTACAATTTTGAGCCGTCATTTCCAAAATGTTTAACTTATCTAATGCGCCGTTTGCCTTCTGTGCGCTTGGCGTTTTTATAAAGCAGGTACATTGAACTTGCCGGTATAATAAATGCACACAAATAAACTATTATCGGGACTCTTTTCGCATTCCAGTAATTGCAATAGCTGTCACTGTCTCGCAATAACACGGGTAACGCTAGTGCTGGATTCATTGCTATACATGCGTTGCAATCTTCTGTTAATCGATCCTTCAAATCGAAAATCTTAATCTTACGAATATTTAATGTCGCTGTAAAGGTTTCAATTAATTATACATTATAGGTTTAATAAGTTTCTTGAAATGTTTTTAGTAAAGAATATTTATGACGATTATTATAGCGTAAAGGCAAAATATTTCGTGTGATGGCCTATCATTTACGTGTGCTCATGTCGCGATATTAATTAAGCTTGAAAATTCATGATTTTTTTTATAGCATAGGCCAGCAAACGAGCAAGTGGGTCACCTGATGGTAAGTGATCTCCACCGCCCATGTACGCCCACCACCAGAAGAGTCATGAGCGCGTTGCCGACCTTAAAGGAAAGGGATAATTAGGGATTGGGAAGGGGAGGGGATTTGGGCTTCCGGTTATCTCACTCACCGTACGAAACGCAGCAGCAAGCCACTACTTTACGTCGGTTTTCTGTGAGACAGTGATAACGATCCGGTCGAGTCAGCCCATTCATGCTGTAGATAAAACTGTCTACAGCGTGGCTCTACCACTCTAAATGTTATAACCACCCGTACAAGTTACCTAAGCAGCACCATAATTATACACATAATTCGCGTATCGTTATGTAAAATACAAATTCATAATAAAATACATGTTTTGGAACCGTAGAACTTACATACATTTTTGAACCAATAGCTCATCGGTCTCAGCCTGCAATGTACTGACATTGCTGCTACATCAATGAGAATATCGATATGTTTATCGCAATTCCAAGAATCGGTATTTTTTATTCGATCATAGATTCGCGGATCGAATCATACACACATTAGGACAACACTAAAATTTATGATTTACTGCATTCCTAATTCCTTGGTGTGCGTGCATTCAAAGTCGTAATTGGTCAACTTGTAACGCGTAATAATTCGTAATGTTTTTGTATTCGCCAACCCCGGCTTAGTATTTCTATGTTATTAATCCATTAGCCAACCTGATCACGGTATTTAATTGTTCCCGCCAAATCAGTTGATCTTTTGATGAATCAGTACCTAAAATTTAATTTTCGTAAATACGGCACTATACCTTACACTCACAAGTTTAAAACAAACTAGGTATTCTAGTTTAGTTCACTTCGGTTCGTTTCGTTTGATGTGCATGTTTTTTTTTCATATTCCGCCATTTTGCTCAGTATTTAGTTTTTATTAGTATTTCGTAATTTTTATTAGTGCGGCGATCTTGGTGAAATTGATACTGTTTTCACAAACGTTTGTGTAATGTTTTAAGTGTGTAATAATTATTCGTATTGAAGTGAAATTGACACTAACCGGTTTATCAAGTTTAGAATAATGCCTAAGTGTTTGTGTAGTGTTTGTGTTAAGTACATACTACATGTTTACTGCCGGGAAGTATTTGGTATACTTCGCGGTATTATGGTATTATGTATAATTGTTTAGAAATCTCAGGGAGACAATAACATTTTATAGGGTTTTATTAAAATTTAAGTTTACTTCCGGCTCAGCGATACTGCACTACTACACAGTCGTTTATTTGCTGCTTTTGATAAATTATAAGCTATTACTTTACATCCGGGGCGCAATCTTATGGGCAGGGTCCGATTAATATTATTCGCCGTAGTTGCTTATAAGATACGGTAATGTATGTGTGTGTGTCTCATTCATTCGATGACGGGTGTGTAGTGTGTACTGTGTACGATGTGTTGAGTTGTATATGTGTGTGCGCGCGTATACAGACTGTTTAAAATTAATCTAATGTTAATGGCATTTAATTTGTTAGGAAATATTATTTTTTTATTTTGCCTTTAATAAGAAAGTGTCTTAGCTCAAAGTACTTATATTAACGAACACTACACATGGTTTCATTTAAGTATAGGGTGTCAAAATGACACTGTATACACAAGGATGTAACCTATTGATTGGTACAACAAAAAAAATCTTCTGTGGACTTTCCATGTCTCTGTGGAGGTTTGAAGTCAGGACTTCGTACGGGAAAATAGACGTCGTAACGCATATCAGTCATTCTTGATACGGGAAGTATGTGACTTGTACAGCACTGGAAGTAAGTTTTAATTTAGCGCAGCCGCAGTGAACGTGTTAAACTTAAACTGGTGGGAGGATACTTGTATCCGACCGGATAGCGACCACCGTACACTGGTGCTAAAACCTGCCATAGTGGCCCACCTTGTGTGGGTCGCGTTCCAGGGTCAGCCAGTGTATATCCGGTTCTCCCCAGGGGACTTGCCCCCTGATCCTAATCCTTTTTCCATCCCTTTTCCTTCCCCTCCCCCTTGGCCCTTTGGCAGGCCGGCATGATCTTGCCGACCTACGATGGACACATTGTTTATCGTTGGTCGACACTATTCTTGGATTGCGCTACACTTACCATCAGGTGTATTGTAGTCACTTTGCCGAGCCAGGATAAAAAAAAAGAAAAAAACTCTTTCTTTGTTTCTACCTGGCGTTATCCCGGCTTAATGCTAGTCTGCCTTAACACCATGATTTGATGATGGATTTGTTATTATGTGGGATGGCCCGCCGACTGACCCCACGCTCCGCAACGGGCACCATGTGTGCAGGTGAGGTTGACTATAGGCTTAAGATGTTGCCCCACTATCTTGTCACCTTATTAGCTTAATTTATTAATAACGTAATAATTTCCAACATTGAGGTGACATTAATTCATATAATTAAGTCACTTTAACGTAGTTAAGTAATTTTGATATAGCGTGAATACCTCGAGGATTATTTGGTTCTACATAATAACGTCTTATCAAGACAAAGTTGCGACAACTGTTTCTGGAATGTTCTTCGTTGTCAAATTAATATGTTATGAAAAAACTGTACAGAAAATATGTTACTATTATACTTCATTAAGGGGTTACCATAGGCCAGCGAGATCACCCATGATATGTCAGGATTAATAGGTCTTATAATTTATTTATTTATTTTATTAGATACAGTTACAGACTACAGACAGCATTAGATCTATGTTTATAAACAAAAACTATTTACGTCCGAAGTCCACTTACAACTATAGACTATGCCAGTAGAGGCGTATATGCAATATACGTAGAACATTATAAATTAGAAAATCGCATAAAACTTTGACCTTCAAGACGCAATTCAATGCTATTTACCTATAGAGTTTAAATGTAATGAACTGGTGAATTATATAGCACTACATGCATTGGACTGCGCTCGTCACCCCGAATGTTACGTCTCATAATGCCAAGTATCAACAGGTTAGTTACACCAACTCACACACTGCTACTTGGCATTAGAAATAGACAAAGCGGTGGTTCATACCCGATGGATCATATTAGATGGTTCAAAATTCAATGGCAAAAATTGTTAGGTAGGTTTTTCATAAATTATTAGATACGGGAGATCTTCTTGACGTCCCTGATACCGGTTAAGCTTCGTATATACATTTACAAAAGTTTGAAGGTTTTACAGTCTACGTACAGAATGTATTTACCGCTCTTGCGAAATGTTAGCTAAAATTTGGTAATTTAATTTGTTACGTGTTTGTCAGTTGGTACCTAACTTTTGATTGTATATATACAAAAGGCATCGTATTTACAATGTCGACGTGTTTAGAAATCATTATTCCGGCCTGTGTTTGTTTTCCTTGTTTCCAAAATTCAGTTATGACGTTTCTTCTTTCATCTGTTTTTATCCCACTCTCAGTGGGGTCGGCGTAACATGTTTTTTATGACATATTACAGAAATATTTGGCTTTTAATTACGGCCGGCCGCGTGCCTGATGTTGTGCCCTCTACGGATAAAACACCCAGACCCGAAACAAATATTTGTGGATCACACAAACATTTGTCACGGTGAGGAACCGAACCTGCAGTCTCTCGCTTCATAGCCAAGTACTTGCGTACAACGCTACGGAAACTGTCAGTTTTGATGTTTCTATTATACGTTATAGATTTTGATACTTTAGGTTTTTTTTACCTCATTGGACTAGTTGCAGTGTATTAACGTCGAGAACCTTGAGATATCTGGGTTCAATTCCCGGGTCGGGCAATCACAATGTGTTTTCGATTCGGAAAATGACATATGAACCCCCTGGATTAGAATATGTACCCGGTATGTCAATAGTCGTACCCCTTATCAAATCATCAAGATCCGTGAATAAAAGAAGTACAGTTGTAAAGTACCGTAATGTATAGTTGTTGCAACGTAATTTGCTAAGAACTGGCGGGTTATTATATCATAAACATAAATACAGATCTAGCAATCTTCGTAGAAAATGTTATTCCACAAACCCGAAACAACATTACCGTACAGGGTTATCTGTGATAGAAAAATCTCTTCGTGTTTTTATCAGATACGTAAATTATCCGCTTTCACCGCAGGAATCATTGGATATCTGGATCCTCTGCAGGTTGAGATCAAAGGAGGGACTATTTACTCCATGTAACAAGGCCTGCGCATTCGGCCGGCGCTTTTCGACCCAATCTCGGATGGATTCAAGAGTATTCCGGCGTATTAGGTTCTTATACTTTATTGTTGGTGTTGTGGGTTTTTGTGAACCTATCTTAGAGTGGATTGCACCTTTCGTCAGTTAGACTTATTGTAATATTCAATGATTCACATTACATAAACGTTGTATCATTTGTTTTCAGTTCTATTACATTGTCAAAATCTGTAATGGTCATCAATTATTATTACTATTTTATGTTTAACTTGTGGAACGTGGTGGAACTTTTCTTCTTTTGAATCATTTAGTTGCCCTCCGGCGTATTAGGTTCTTATACTTTATTGTTGGTGTAGTGGGTTTTTGGGAACCTATCTAAGAGTGGATTGCACCTTCCGTCAGTTAAACTTTCAATGATACACATTACATAAACGTTGTATTTGCTTTCAATTCTATTACATTGTCAAAATCTGTAATCATCATCAATTATAACTATTTTATCTTTAACTTGTGGAGCGTGGTGGAACTTGTCCTCTTTTGAATCATTTAGTTGCCCTCCGGCGTATTAGGTTCTTATACTTTATTGTTGGTGTTGTGGGTTTTTGGGAACCTATCTAAGAGTGGATTGCACCTTCCGTCAGTTAAACTTTCAATGATACACATTACATAAACGTTGTATTTGCTTTCAATTCTATTACATTGTCAAAATCTGTAATCATCATCAATTATAACTATTTTATCTTTAACTTGTGGAGCGTGGTGGAACTTGTCCTCTTTTGAATCATTTAGTTGCCCTCCGGCGTATTAGGTTCTTATACTTTATTGTTGGTGTTGTGGGTTTTTGGGAACCTATCTAAGAGTGGATTGCACCTTCCGTCAGTTAAACTTTCAATGATACACATTACATAAACGTTGTATTTGCTTTCAATTCTATTACATTGTCAAAATCTGTAATCATCATCAATTATAACTATTTTATCTTTAACTTGTGGAACGTGGTGGAACTTGTCCTATTTTGAATCATTTAGTTGCCCTTACTAAGTCTTTAACAAGGTGACATTGTAATTTCATTAAATCAATCAATCAATTAATTAACTAAGTATTAAATTCTTAATATTAACTAATAATACATTAAATAAATGATATTTTAAAATTTAACTAACAAAATGGATCATAGTTGTCTGACAATAAATATTTTTATTTATTTATTTAATTTTAACCGACGGTTAGTACGATGCACACTAAAAAGGCTTATCGATGATACAGACTGGTGAAGATTGACTTCCTTTATTAGATTTGCTGGGGATTATTTAGGCTATTAAGAAGCAGTCTGCCAAGACTAAGTTCGCAGGTATGAAACCAGCCCCAGGACTCAGGAGCATACATCTCTGTATTTTCTTTGTAACGTGTGTATTCATTGTTAGCTATTGCTTACTTTTACGGTGAACGAAACAGCGTAAGAAGTTTGACTAAGAAGTTCTCCATAATAATTTCAAAGGAATTTTAATTTAATTTAATAATTTCGATTTCAATTTATATGAAGTCTGCCAACCCATATGTTAAGCTAGCATGGCTTAGTAGCCTTACCCCCCTCGTTCATTAAGGAGGTTCCCACCAGTGGGAAATAATAATACAGGGGTGATATTATTACTAGTTAGGTGCATTGTTTCAACATTCTATAATACGATCAACTCTGAAAAGAAGCAGTGATTAGGGAAATCTACTGATTTTGACCTATTTTGACCTACCACTGTGCACCCCGCGTGATCACGTGCGTGCGTGCGAGACTGCGTACTTGCGAGCGAGTGTGAGGCCGCGGACTCGAAGTCAGCGGCAAGCGGCGCGGCGCAGGTGTGGCGCGTTCAAATGCATAGATTTAAATGGACCCGGTCTCGAAAGCTGCGACGCGGCGCGGGCGCGAGGTGCGACGTACGAGCGGCGCGCGCCAAATGAGCGGCAACTGCGCCTCTGCATTGACGTAGTGCTGTGTATTTTCAAAAATGCCCGCCGACGTGGTGGAGCAAATTATTTAAATGATTTTTTATATGGAACATCATATTCACATCAATTTAATTCGCGAACAGACACTAATTTCTCATAGTACAACACTACGCCGCTCTAGCGCCGCGCGATCTGCCTGTTGACTCCGAGACCGGGTCTCCGCCGCACCCGCGCCGCCGCCGCCGCCGCCCCGCACCCGCTGACTTCTAGTCCGCGGCCTGAATGCGTGCGTACGTGCGTATCTGTCTATAACATCATACAGCCGAAATGAATGGATTTGAATGGTTTGAAATTTGAAATGCGTTTTTTATTTTGTTTGAAAACTGGTTTATTCAAGATGGACCTTAGCTGTGTTTGTTGTATGTTTATATGCAAACAGTTACACATGTTTTTCTAATTGACATCTTTTTTTAATTGAGAAAGGATCCAGTGTTAAAAACGCTGGAGATATGACAAATAATCTTTATGGGGCATTTCACGTCAAGCGAACAACGAAAAAAAGTGAGATTGGGATTTTTTTTATACTCTGGTCAGTTATACTTCAGTTATAGTAAAGTGTTGAAGTTAGTTAAACATCAATATGTTTAACTAATACAACATTAATACGTTAAAAAAATTGAATTCGATAAAGAAATTAAAAACTTCAACTTTTTAACTATAAGAGACAATACTTTTTAGTTACAAGTACAAATTAATTGATACAGATAATAAGCATAAAAAAATTCATGACTTTATTCTAAGTAAATTTTTAAAAGCACATAACTCAGCAATAAAGCATCATACGAAAAAAAAATTGTGTGTACACATCCACGTCTACTAGAAGTATAACTCACCAGAGTATAAACAAAATTCACGACCTCACTTTTTTTCCTTGTCCACTTGACGTGAAATGCCCCTTATATAACGTGACCATTGGTTTTTCGGAACTGTTACAATTCCAGACGATTGAAACTACCCACGCTATCATTGCAAGCTATTGCACGGTCGTTGTCACAAAGTCATATTTAGGGCGATGATCGCATCAAGACAATAAAACGCTTACGTCATCATCGTTGGGTATTTTAGGATTAAGAAAAACTAGATCTCCTCCTATTCTTTATAGAATTTTAAACAGCAAAAAATCCGTTAATATTCTCAGCATGTACGTGAATTCCCTAACTATGTATATTATTTAATTTGATTTAAAAATGCGATGATGTTTCCAGAGATTGTCTTTAAAATCAACTTGATTGCAAATCTATTTATTTTTATTTGATTAAATAACGAGACGAGCAAGGCGCTCACCTGATCGTAAACGCCACCACGCCTGCCCATAAACAGAAACACCCACACAGAACTTTGAATTACAAAGCACTGCATGGCACTGAACTGCGCACTTCACACCGAGACATAAGATGTTAAGTCTCAAAACGCCCATTCATTTCACTAGCTTCAATGTCCTTCAAACCGAAACACAACAGTGCTTACACACTTGGACAAATAGGCAAAGCGGTGGTACCAATCCAGACGGCCTCTCGCATACGAGGGACCTAATAATAGCTACCTAATAATAACCTTGTAATTAGTAAAAACTCAAAAAAAAACTTCGAAGTGGGTCAGACGGTCTGTGGCGTGTATAAACAAAATAAATATACACTCAACAGTCACATACATAGTCCTGACCCCACAGTAAGTTACGGGTCTTGTGTCGTGGGTACCAGGAACTACGAGGGACTTTCGGTCTCGCAACACCCAGACCCCGAAACAAATATTTGTGGATCACACTAACACTTGTCTCGGTGCGGGGATCGAACCCGCGGCCTCTCGCTTCACAGCCGGCTACTCGCCCGCTGTGCCACGGAGGCTGTGTATGCGTTATTGTCTAGTTTTACCCGATCGGCACCTGAAGCCATTAAAACAATTAACCAACTCCAATAAGCTTAAGTTAATCTGGCGAAGTTTACCGTCGGATAGAAGGTACATTACACTATCTATGAGCGGTCGATGTTGTGGAAACACGTAATGGTGCTGTCACACCGCTGTTATAAAATGTTTACAAAACATTATTAAACATTTGTTAACAAAAATTTGATACATTTTATCAATGTTAGATAATATTAGTAAATGTTTAATGTTAGAAAATGTTTGTAAACATTTTATAACACCGGTGTGGCAGTACCATAAGGCAAGTACTTCAAGTTCCATTTATATGGAGAACTGCTTGCTAAATATACGCGGGAAAAATAAACCGACTCAAATATGGTTCATTTTGGTTTCGGGTTTAATTTTTTTTCAAATGGCTTTATTTTTTTCAAAACGTTTTTTTACAATTTTTTATTCAATCGTCAAAAACGGCGCTCATTTTTAAGGCATAGGCTGGAAAACGAGAAAATAAGTCACGTGAAATATACATACTCGAGCGCGCGTGCACCAACGGACGGATAACTGACACATTTTAAACAGACGGACAAACTTATAATGTTTAATATAATAGTTTTAATGTTCACGATGTCTGAGTAATATTTAATAACCAATTAACGTTTAAGAAGCTACTTTTGAAAGTTTCTCGTAGACATTTTTCTGTCAGTATATTATCAAAGTGTGTGTGACTTTCGTATTAGAGCGTATGACACTTTTTTTATTCGGTCAGTAGCATTTATTCTGAAGCGTTGAAACAGACGCTTGAATATTATGCTTCTTAATCCCGTGTGAAAATTGGAAATATGCACTATACAAAAGCCCCTATCTAAAGCCGTGTATTTCGATGTTCCTTATTATTGTCGCAGCGCAAACTGTTTATAAGATTATTTTCTCGTTTGCAGAGTGACGTGCCGCGAGCAGCCATGTGTTACTTCAGTATTATAGTGATAATATTTGACTACCGGCAAGCGTGAAGTATACTTAGTCAACATGCAGTTACAAGACGTCAAGTTATTTGTGCTCATTATCAACATATCCGGAATAATATTGGGTGAGTGATTTGATTTTTACACGCTTTTTATTAACAGTGTCATGTTTTTCTTATTCATTATAAGAAACCAATAAACAACTACAAATTAAATGTTATAAACTCATCCCTCTCATTCAGTAGAGGAGGCCCGTGACCAGCAGTGGGACGAATATAATATAAAGGGCTAATAAAAAAAAAATAAGACAAATTAGCACCTCTTTCACGACTTAGTCCTTAGATGAATTTGCGAATGAAATTATATTTATTTAGTAGGTACATAATATTTTAAACCACAAATACTGATTGTAAATTATTACAAATCAGAAGCTTCAAAGGTATTGCAATATTGCCTAGACATAGAATTAGGTCATAGAGTCGTGTTGTGATGCATTAAAAAGTCCATCAAAGCTGTATAATTTCTATGAATTTATGCATTGTATTTCCTGTTGTTACTAGACCTGTGTACTCGCCTTAATGCTAAAATACGAATCTATACCGTTTCGATATGGTTTTGTTAACGTTCTGATGTATCATGAATACGACGATAATGTAGTTAGTATGAACCAACCTTAAGCCGTTGTAAATCGACAGACTATAGCATAGTGCGAGTTAGTTCAATAGCCGTCACATAATTCGTATACGAGAAATATGTATGAAGTTATTAAGCCAAAACGATCCGCTAGGGGCGCTGTACGGACTTGTATACATATTTTCATAAATAGATATAGATGACGTGACTGACAGCTATCGAATATTTCGCAAAATTTACTAAGGGCTCTGTGACAAGCCACTTGTTAGAACCCGCATCAAATGTTGTAGTTCATTATTATATTTGAGTCGGGTCTGGATGTTATGAGATCGAAAGTCTCTCGTAGTTCCTTATACCCACGAAACAAGACTCGTATCATGTTGTAACATGAGGGCTATTTGTGTGATTGTGAGTGTATTTATTATACAGGGCTAGTATTTTAGGGCTTGGAATCGGTTTATGAACCGTTATATGGGCATTCAGGTTTTATCTATTAATTTGTTTGGAATACAAGCGTAAAGAGAACGTTATTAAAAACGGTTAAATCTGTGTGCAGAGAGGTTTCGGGCTGCTTCGACTTTCGCTCTCGGTCACATTATCATCATTAAAAAATCATCACTAAAAAAATGAAAAATATGGTAAATAATCGGTAAACAGAATAAAAAACTTTTCACAATTACATAAATAATTTACTAAAATCGGTTAAATTAAATTATAGTTAAACCAAAAATAAATTCTTAGGTATTAACGATAGGTACTAACGATCAAAAACCATAGATAGCAGATTTATTTCTTTTTAAATTATTAAAATTAATTATATATGAGTTATAAGATCAAACAACAATGAAATAATAAGTAAGATCCACAGAGAAATTTACCGAGCAAACCAAGTGCTTAGTGATGAGCTTTATGACCTTGCGCAAATCTATTAAGGTCAACGACCGCAAAGGGAGAGATGATCTCAGCGACTACTAGGTAATACATATCTATATATTTAGAGGAATTTAAATATTTTCATGGTAAAATAGAGTAAAGGCAAACTAAATAATAATATTAAATAAAATTAATTTTATCGGACGCTCCGCCCACCTCGTAACCACGGAGACTGATAAAATTATCGAAACGTCGGGACCAAAATTTCCGCAATAATATCCATTCAAATAAGTTTTATTTCAAAATTAAGGTCCACTTCCACAACTCTTAAATCCTATTTAGACACTAAACATGTATAAAAAACTTCAAATCGTATAAAAAGTTGATATTACTAAACATAATTAGCGGTTAAATACGAATACTTCTCAAATGTCGCCATTATATCCAAAATAGAACTGAAAAATGATCGCGTAAGTTGGCCTAAAAAATAAAATCGTTCATATTAGAAAGCAAGAAGAAAATAATATTCTCTTACAAGAATTATTATAATTATTTCTATTTATGATATAAAAGATATTTTAGTACCTATAACTTGAAATGTTTTAGTACCTTCAATAACCTTATTAATATTAATTACCTAAAACTTATGTAAGCTTAATTTTTCCGCCCTTAATAATTAGGCCTCATTTTTAATTCTGATTGATTTACTTATGGATATTACAAAGCTGGAACCCGTCTTCTTAATAATTACTTTATATTAGTTAATTAATTATTGGTTTCAAGTAAAATATTTTTTTATGCCTAATTAGTTTAGCAGGAGCTAGGCCGAGAAATTAATTAAATTTAAGTTTTACATTATAGATCATAGACAGCCTCTGTGTCGCAGTGGACGGCTAGCCGACTGCGAAGCTAGAGGTCATAGGTTCGATTCCACATCGAGATAAATATTTGTGCAGTCCACAATTATTTTTTTAATTTTTAACCTTTTAGCCATTTAACTGTGTAAAGTTATTCAATTATGTTATAGCCAAAAAATGTTATAACTACAAAAACAAAAAACTATACTTCCTGTAAAAATAATGCTATTTCTGACTCTTTGACGATTGTGATAATCCTTTATAATTTACCTCGAGTGTGGTCCCATTTAAATTTACATATGATGTTTACTTTCGACAGAATAATTTGTCCGGTAAAATACTCACTACTTTGACAATATTGTATGAATTGATAACTGGTAAAACGGGCCTATTCATTTGTCGAGGATATAGTGACAGGGTACTAGGGCAAGTTGAAAAAAATCTTCAACGAATATCACAAACCGCGAGTAATTTATAGAATATATATTTTTTTAATGATAGAATTTAAGTGAAGAGTAGAACCAATCACAACTACACGTGGTACACTCTGTTGCTAAACGGACAAGAGAATATCGAAACTTGGTACCTGATGCGGGTTGTGGAGGTCATCGAGGGTTGCCTCATATAATACCAATTCCACAGTCACATCATGATGGGGGAAGAAGAAAAGAAGCAGGCGTAGGTCTTAAATATGATTTATTTATTGTAAAAAAAATCCGTAAATCCGTTTAAATTAGTTTTATTTCAATGTGTAACATTCACGTAAACGTAAGAAATCATTATTTATTGTTTTCTCGAAATACAATCGTTATGGCAACAAGTCGTAAGTTTTGACTAAAATATAACATAATCATTATTTGTCCAATATTGATATAGTACAAACACAAACTGTAAAAGCGGATCCACACGTTTCTATTTCAGTTGATCATTTGAATTGAATCAACCAAAGTTTTATGGGTTTTATTGATCAATTCAATTGAATGTCTACTATGACCATTCAAATTACATTTTGATCAACAAATATCGAACCGTGTGAACCTTATTAAATGAAATCTATTATTCAAACTGTGCTCGTCATTATATTTTAACGTCGATCAAACTAAACTATAGCCATAAATAAATTATGGACATATTGATTGTTTTAACGTTAATGAACATCGCATTTTAACCCCCGACCAAAAAGGGGGGGTGTTGTAAGTTTAACCTTTAACCCTTTTGTCAGAGTGTGTGCATGTACGTGTGTGAGTGCGTTTGCGCGTCCGTGTGGGTCAGCATGTACACCTGTGTATAACAGCGTGCGTATATATGCGTGCGTGTGCACCGCAAGATACACCGTTTTTTAAATATAGAAATTGAAATAGGGATTTCAATTATTTATATTGTTTGGAATAATCCCTGGTGACGATATTGCATTTCAGTGAGGCAACACTGTCGAACTCCAGCATAAATCTATCCATAAAGCCCCATTTAGACTGAGAGAGTTTATCCTACGACATAGGCATATGCGACATAGTCAGTGTCAAAGAAACTATTTCTCTCTTGTCTTAATAATAGGATTCTTGCTGTCAAATTGCATGACGCGGTTACGCGTGTAACAGAAAACTCTTATTTACGAGGTCGTGTCGTACAGTTTGGAAAAGGATTTGTTTGACGTAGTCTTGTAAATGAAGGTATCCTGTTAGGTATATTCTTACCTCTCTTCTACGAAAAGTCATTTCCACACCAATTATGCCATTGAAAGGACAAAAATACAATGTATAGAACGCAAATCGGTTTTAAATGTAATGATTTCTGGTGTTTACGCGAATATTTCAATTTTATTTCATTTTTTTTAATAGCATAGGCCGGCAAACGAGCAAGTGGGTCACTTGATGGTAAGTGATCTCCGCTGCCCATGTACGCCCTCCACCAGAAGAATCATGGGCGCGTTGCCAACCTTAAAGGAAAGGGATAATTAGGGATTGGGAAGAGGAGGGGATTTGGGCTTCCGGATATCTCACTCACCGTACGAAACGCAGTAGCAAGCCGCTATTTTGCATCGGTTTTCCATGAGACAGTGGTAATGACCCGGTCGAGCCAGCCCTTTCATGCTGTAGACAAAACTGTCCACAGCGTGACTACCACTCTGAAAATGTGCAAACTTTATTCATACAATACTATATTTGAATGGAAACTGGTACGGGGTGACAGTTAGATGGTGTATTGTTTGTGAGGTCGTATACGAATCAATTGAGTTTTAAAATTGTGGCAGAATTGAAGCGTTTTTGAATGTCACGCAAAAACCCGATACGTTCAATGAATTCATAGCTTTTTTATTTGTTTGATTCGAAAAACTTGCATAACTTAATCAGAATCGAATTGATTGTGAAGCGAGAGGTCGTGGGTTGGGCGAATAGTTGGCTATGAAGCCAGAGGCCGCGGATTCGATTCCCGCACAGACACAAACGTTTTTGTGTGAGCCACACATGTTTGTTTCGGGTCTGGGTGTGTTTTCTCCTCAGATGGGTTTATGTTAGGCAGGCGACAGGTCATAAAACTACAAGCCAAATTTTTCAGTAACATGTGTTATAAAGCATGTTGCACCAACCCCACTACTTGTGGGATAAGGAGTGATTGTGATCGCCTGACTATAATCTAGTGAATACTTACTTGTGCTGACAAAATGTTTATTTTGGTTTCAAAGCCTATGTCCATTACCATTGGTGTTCGAATTTTCGATTCGAACAACCACATAATTATGAACTATCCAAGATTGGTGTGCCCGGTGTGATTATAGGGTCACCGCCTATCATATCATAGGACAGAAATAACATGACCGAACCGTTGGTGCACTAGCTGCACTTCTGGTTACCCCTTCCGGAATATAGGCGTGAACTTATGCTATAAAGTTGTGAAAGCCACAGTGCGGTCTAAAATGTAATAATTTATTCACGAATTAAGACCATTAGCGCCTTTCTAACTTAACAGATACTTAATCCCCATAATTCGTGGCGAGTCGTAAAATGAATTTAATCCGAGATTATGTCTGTCGGGTTGTGAGACAGAGATTATATTTGAAATAGAAATGAAAGAAAGAAATTAAATTTATTTGAAACAAACACAAAAACATGTATAAAATGAAACGGATAAAAAACACTTAAAACTATGTTGGTATTTGTATTTTGTCGTAATATTGGGATGATTAAAATCTTTTTAATTACATTGGTTATTCTGTAAAATATGACGTATTCTCATTAAATTGACCTATTTTCCCAAGACTGAAGTTTTGACTTTTAACTTCATTTTAATGTAGATATTTGCCTGTATTTGGCCAAAATACAGTTTAAAAAAATACTACTAACTACACTAGTTTAAATAAATACGTAAATGTGTGCCGCCAGAAGTATATAGTAGAGTGTTACATACATTATTACGCAGCGATAAAGCCCTTTAAATAATAATAATAAAAAAAGGTTGTCACTGAATTATGCCTTACGATTAATTGGATTTAGACGTTATTTGGCATACGGGATATATGCTACTTTAATTCCGGAAAAATATATTCACGGTGATGGACAAGCGAGCAATCTAGTATTTTTATAAAAGGCTATTAACATTGCTAATAAGACCAAGAGTGTGCAAATGACTTAACGGGAAAATGTTTATAAACTAACTAGCTGTCCCGCGCGGCTCCGCCCGCGTGATCTGTATTTTCCGGGATAAAAGTAGCCTAACAGTGGCGCCATCTGTCAGCAATGTGTCACGCACCGACGCCATCTACTTACAATATTGGTTTGTAGTACATGCTATGTATCAGAGATGGCGCTGTATTTAAAAAATGATTTTCCCTATTTTCCCGCTTTTCTATTGAAATTTTTCCTAGATTTTCGTTGCTATAAACCTCACGGAGCCCGAGACCTTTCCAACGAATGCAAAACCGTGGAAATCGGTTCGTGCGTTCTGGAGTTATATCGTCAGGAAGGAAAACCCGACTTATTTTTATCGGGATAAAAGTAGCCTAACAGTGGCTCCATCTGTCAGCAATGTGTCACGCACCGACGCCATCTACTTAAAATATTGGTTTGTAGTACATGCTATGTATCAGAGATGGCGCTGTATTTAAAAAATGATTTTCCCTATTTTCCCGCTTTTCTATTGAAATTTTTCCTAGATTTTCGTTGCTATAAACCTCACGGAGCCCGAGACCTTTCCAACGAATGCAAAACCGTGGAAATCGGTTCGTGCGTTCTGGAGTTATATCGTCAGGAAGGAAAACCCGACTTATTTTATATATAATAGATAATCACACTAACTAAGTTTTAGCTTCCTGAGAGATAAGTTTTAGGTAGCAATAGCAATACGTGTTTGTCAGAATAAAATTAAGAACACTCTCATACAATCACCTCGAGAGGAATAAAGTGTTTGTTGAGCGCCAGATCTAATTTATAAAAATACTTCTAAGGTAAGAACCAATCAACAACAAAAGTTCTAAGAATTTTATTACTTCCTCTCACAGCGTTCTTTATAAATATTATAACATTTAAATGATTTTACTTGAACTGAAGAAGCTGGCTTAGAGACAATAGATGGAGCAACAAAAAAGCGCAAAAAAAAAATGGACATGAGATAGGATAATAGAATAGTTTCCTTTGTTTGTTTTTGTATATTATTTTATATACAACAGAAACACCAAAGAGTAATTAAGCTTTTTGAAAACAGAATCAAATTAAAAAATAGGAGCCGAATTTATAATTCAAAATATTGATAAAAGCAAAGCGTGGGGAGCGTTCAAACTGAGTCGGTAAGCGATCGACAGCGTAATGTAATAACTACATGCCCACTAGTGAACAGGGCGCCCGAGAGATTAGGCCCAAGAAATCGTTTAGTTAGTTATTTGCCGTTTAAAAACTCCGCCATACTACGATGGAATGGAGTGAAACAGTCGACTTCCATTTTCAAATTATTGTATTTATATGAAAAAAAATGGCCATATATCTCATGTGCAATTGGTTAAATCGAACATTAAGAAAGAAAAAGGTTGTCTGGCAGAATTCGCTCGTAGCGATAAGACCGTCCATTGTAAAACCATTAAGTAGTCCTATGCCAAATTATTTGAAGTGATTATTGGTTATACAATAAAGGGTTTTGTATTGTATTGTATTTGCTTGAAATTCGATTCGAGAATCACATAATCGGTGGAAATATATTAGACGAAACGTCTACCTTTTCGTTGATAATGACGTGAACTTATCTAAGTCTACTCCCTGTTCTAGGACAGACAGTAATTTCACCTCATTCAACCATTTTCTTAGCTAAACAAAATCACGAGGGTTGCAAATAAATTACCGGTATATATCGTCGGTCGGCCAGTGCGGTAGCCCTCGCACTACAACTTCTGCGAAGTAACAGAAGGGTGATAAAATAACGCCCAATTTATTCGCCTGGACCGGGTCATTTGCAACACCCGGCCACAGTTCGCCGAGACTTGGATGAAATCTACCCTCTGAGTGCGCTTCTAAGTATACTAATAAAGTAAAGACGAATCCGTGAGTAATTTTATTTTCAGTGTCTGCTTCAAATGTACCATTACCTTTGTGAAAAGTTTGATGAGTTTAAATAATTTTAAACAAGATATTGTTGTTGTGAGGTTATTTGTAGTTTGATTTAAATCTACTTTTTTATTGTTGATATTGAAGGATTTTTGTCAGGCACGTACCTGATACTGGTTGGAGAAATAACATATCAGGGATGAATTAGTATTAGTTATATAGTAGTATAGTAGTTATATAGTATTAGTTATTAGTTTTGTAACAGTTTAGACGCGGAAACTCTTGTCCTTACAGTATTAGCGCAGTTTCATTATTTAATATAATCGTATAATGTTAGTTATTGAAACTGTGCTGATATAAAAAATCTAAACGCGACGGCATCGAGGTTTATCACTGCTTAACCTTATCGAATTTGTATTTCAATTCAATACTTTTATTATGTCCTTAGTTTTAGGTAGTTTATTTTATATGTATAAAAGGCCTAATTTAAAATTACTATAAAACATTTTAATACGGTATTTAAGCAAACTAAACTCACTACAAATGTACTGCACTTCTTTATTTTTTGTTTTAAATTTAATGTATTAACAGTTTTCTTGACATGTTAATCTTTCGTTTTTTTCCCAGAGGCTTCCAGAAAATATGCTCTTCATCTCGTTTGAGCATCTCGGTATTACTTAAGGTTCTTACTGTTTTATGTTTTTACGTACATATAATATTAGTTCTAAAAATTTTCTCCAAGAATCTCGTATTATGGCTTTATGTAATGTGGAAATGGATGCTCAAACGAGCGAATTGCTCTGCATGTAGGATAACATAAAATAAATTAACTCATGAAAAATAAAATATGTCGGGTATAGTGATTACACTTGCTTGGTGGCTGACATAGACAAAACGGTGATACCAACCTAGACGACCCTTCGCATACAGGGTACCACATATTTATGTTTAATTCAGCCGCAATCCTATATTATACACTGCATCAGTAGATTCAGGCCTGCTGGAATGGAGGCGATAGGCCTTAGTCAACCACGCTGGGTTAATAGGTAGACTTCACAAACCTCCAAATTCTTTTTTTAAGAAATCTGAGGCATACGAGTTCCCCACAATCTTTTCCTTTGTCTTCAAAGAGAGCGTAAGTAAATAATCGACATAACTTCGAGAAGTCAGAAGCATACCCTGGGGCGTACGAACCCGCGGCATCGGTTTTTGCAATCTGTTCCACTCTCCCGCAAGTCATTTTTTATAAGAAAAATGTATATTTCTAACTCTTCCCTGTATTTCTATTTGATTAAGTTCATTGCGGGATAAAATCAGATTTGCATTCCCAGAGACTTCTAGAGCTTCATTGGTCGGTGCCATAACATGCGTGCCATCGATCCTAGCTTACTGGAGTTTCAGTGGCGAGTGTGTGGGCGGGATGGTCTCTAAAGACTATTTTGTGTTTATGTGCTACTATGGCCCTTTTTTTTAATTTGATTGAATGACGAGACGAGCAAGGCGCTCGTCTGATGGAAAGCGCCACGCCTGCCCATAAACAGAAGCAACAACACACATAACTTTGAATTACAAAGCACTGCATGGCACTGAACTACGCTCGTCACCCCGAGACATAAGATGTTAAGTTTCATAATGCCCAGTAATTTCGCTGGCTTCAGTATCCTTCAAACCTAAACACAACAGCGCTCACATACTGTTGCTTGGCGGGACAAAAAGACTAATCGGTGGTACCAACCCAGACGGCCTCTCACATATGAAGGACCTACCACCCTGTTTCAATGAAGTCGAGAGTTCAGAGATTTTATCTCATCTAAAAATATGCGTACCGCGCTAAAAGAAGTTTACACTTCAATACATTACAAATAAAAACAAACTTATAGAAAACCCTTACTTTTTGAAATCGGTTAAAAATCAATCAATATGCCTCCATTACACCGCAAGGCCTGGATTCAATCAAGAGGAGTAACATGAACATTATCTTGGACCATAAAAATGATATATTATTATTGAACACTTACTTTACGAAACGCACACTTTTAGGATTTCATCCGGCGTGCCTCGTAATTTTTTTCTAGTTTGTTTTATGTTGGCAAAATTTATGTTGAATAGAATTTTGTATGCGCTGAGTTTTATATAGGCTTATTTAAGACTAGTCATCACTTATTGCCTTCTTCCTTTCTGTACTATGTAAAAATTATATTCATTGTAATGAGAATGCCTGTAAAATTATTATTTTTGAATTAAATATTAATCATCATTAATATTAGGTCCTTACATATGAAATTGGCGTTTTTCGTACTGGCCACTTTAACCACAAATTTCTCCTCTTTGGTAAGGAATTCCAAATTCAAATTTGTACAGCTATAGACTCATGTATTTGTGCTTCGATGATCGTCATTCATTTGTTTTTTTTCTTCTGTTTTTTTCTGTTTGCGTCACTCATTTTACAAAATGGAAAACTTAAAATATCGCATTATTTACGAGTACGAGTTCCGCCGTGGCACTAGTGCTGCGGAAACAACTCGAAGGGTGAATGATGTGTATGGCGGTCGTGTTGCAAAAGAAAACACAGTTCGTTTTTGGTTCCAACGTTTTCGTTCTGGAAATTTCGACCTGCAGAACAAGCCCCGTGGACGGCCTGAGACTCAAGTTGATAATGAAGAGTTGAAGGCTATTGTGGAAGCGGATCCATCGCAAACCACGTCAGAGTTAGCTGCAGGCTGCGATGTTAGTGATAAAACTGTTTTAATTCACTTGAAGCAAATTGGGAAGCTTAAAAAGCATGAAAGGTGGGTACCTCACGAATTGACTGAAGCAAACCGGCAAACGCGCGTCGACTGCTGCGTTACATTACTAAACCGGCACAATAATGAAGGTATTTTAAACCGAATCATTACCTGTGATGAAAAATGGGTTCTTTACGATAATCGGAAGCGCTCAGCGCGATGGTTGAATCCTGGCCAGCCAGACAAATCATGCCCCAAGCGAAAATTAACCCCAAAAAAGTTACTTGTAAGCGTTTGGTGGACTAGTGCCTGTATTGTTCATTACAGTTTTCTCAAATCTGGCCAGACTATTACGGCTGATGTCTATTGTCAGCAATTGCAAACCATGATGGAAAAGCTAGCGGCTAAACAACCTAGGCTGGTCAATCGCTCCACGCCACTGCTGCATCACGACAACGCTAGACCACACACTGCGCAACAGACGGCTACTAAATTAGAAGAGCTTCAATTGGAAAGTCTAAGACATCCTCCGTACTCCCCGGACCTTGCTCCAACAGATTACCATTTTTTTCGAAATTTGGATAACTTCTTGCAAGGGAAAAAATTCAACTCCGATGGGGCAGTCCAAATCGCCATCAAAGATTTTATTGATTCCCGTCCGACTGGTTTTTTTAGTAAAGGGATCAATGAACTACCTATGAGATGGCAAAAGTGCATAGAAAATAATGGTTCATACTTTGATTAATTAAATATATTATATTAAAAAATATTCGACTTTTTGTTCCTCCCATACAAAACGCCAATTTCATATGTAAGGACCTAATATTTATATACATATTCACATCCGCCCAAAATATCGACCATCGTACACGTGGTGTTAAAATCTGCCATAGTATCCCAAACATCTTGCATGGATCGCGTTCCAGGATCAGCCATTGAATATCCAGTTCTCCCGAGAGGCTTGCCACATGACTTGATGATTTGTTGGGGCGGGTACATACACAAGGGTATCCTCATATCCATGTGCCTGCATCGGTCATCTGCCTGTCCTGTCGCAGGCCTCTTGATTTGCTTCTTCCCTCTTCGGAGTGTGAAGTAGCATTTAAACAGCTCTGCATGATTCTGGTGACCCCCCATAAACTCATTGTTTTTTTTTTTGACTGCACTGAGCTTACCATCACGTGTAGTCTCACCTTGCCGTGCTCGGATAAAGAAAAAATATCTCGGAATAACGAGCGCAGTGCAGTGACATTCAGTACTTTGTAATCAAAAATGCTGAATGGATTTGCTATACCATCAGGCGAGCAACTTCATACAAACATATAAAGACAGTTTAAGTTTTATTCAATGAGTGCATATTTGGCACAATAAACATACCTAAATACGAAGGAATTCTTTTTCCACAAAATATTATATTTCTTCAAAAGAAAAAGCTAGTCGTTTGGTTGACTACAAAATACATTATCATGTTTTGCTTTTATCGTACAATATTTCTGACAGTTTCCTCTCTTCACTTATGAAAGTGGATTTGCTCATGACTTCGCTGTAAAAGCAGATACTACTTCTATTTTGACATCCATTTTATGAAATGTTATAATAATTTCAAACCTTAAAACAATTAATGGTTGTAGTTTTACTGAATTTAAGGATTATCGGTATAAACTCATCGTCTTCCACCTGTCCCTATACTGCTAACACAAGTTGTGGAATGATTTTGTTAGTTTTTTTGTTTTGGAATTTGTAGACCACAGCAGTTATATTGTTTTAAACAATCCAATTATTATAATAAAAACTAAACAACTACATCATATATAAATGATTATTAATTACGCAACAATATGTACAGAGAAACATTTCTTAGATGCCGACTGAAGTAATACATACCTACACGATTCGCTCAGTCCTTCCGGTCAGACCGACGTGATTGAATTGCTTCAGACGTTCCGGTTACCGTATGCGTCTATAAATAAATAAATAAATACACCCAACAGTCACATACATAGTCCTGACTCCACAGTAAGATACAAGTCTTGTGTCGTAGGTATCAGGAACTACGAGAGACTTTCGGTCTCACAACACCCAGACCCCGAGACAAATATTTGTGGATCACACAAATGTTTGTCTCGGTGCGGGGATCGAACCCGCGGCCTCTCACTTCACAGCCGGCTACTCGCCCGCTGTGCCACGGAGGCTGTCCAGATCTTTAGGCCGTCATATCCACACACGATAAGGATTGATATCAAATCAGGGAACTGAAGGTAAAACTCCTAGTCTGTGGTAGCCTTAGTAGTTGATTATTGCACAAAATGCGACCCATTTCATGATATGACCAATAATTATTGTGCGATCTGGTCACGACATGTTCATAAAAATGTAATAATGGTATGGAATTGGTTTCTCAGAATCAGCTTGACCGATTGTTTAAAGTTTTGTATAATTAATATTTTACTTTCCAAATTAATTTTGATAGGTGTTTTTATAAACAGATACAAAGTAACATAATAATAGGCACGGACTATATAATTTTAATATGTAATTAGTTCCTCGGAAAGCGGTCGACCGATTTCTATGTAATTTTGTATGTAAATAATGTTTGACTTTTCTATTACTATTTAGAAAAGTATTCTTATTTAATATGTTGCTCGAAAGATGCGCAATTTGTATAAATGTTGTATGCAAAATGTGCTAGTGCTTAGAAAATATCTAAGTTTGGCTTGGTCATCTTATACTGCAATTAACGCTATGATTATATTATCTTTAAGATATAAAGCCTGCACTACACTACTCGCGAAGTTACCTCGACGAAGTACTCTTCGAAATTGACCGAAGTCCGAACTATGTGACCACACACTCGTGCAACCTCGCGAGGACGCTTCGTGTTCGAACTTCGGGACACTTCGAGTCCTTTGACTCGGGCGCAAAAACTGACGACTGGAAGTCGCCCGAGGCGAGCCGAGGTTGCACGCGGCGAACCGAAGTGCCCTTCTACACTATCGTATTCACTCAACTTCGATCAATTTCGCGAGTAGTGTAGTGCAGGCTTAAGACTATAAGATAAAAGGTATATAGTTATCTAAAAAGCTATCCGCTACCTCAGTACCAATTGTGTTCTTATTCGAGGTGGTCGACAAAGTTTGCTTTATTAAGATCGACAACGCATCCATGATTCCTCTGGTATTGTGGATGTTCATCGGCAGTGGAGATCACTTACCATCAGGTGACTCACTTGCTTGTTGACTTCTGCTTTAAAAAAATGTTAATTGTCCTTTCCTCAAAATTATCAGAGCATTATTGGTAAACAAGCGACCCGCGCCGGGTAAAAATATGTTTGTTACGACATCACATTACAAATATTTGAATTTTTCGGCTTTTCTGTACTATAATATGTAGCTATTATACATATAAACCTTCCTCATGAATTCCTATTTATTTCTGAAAACTGCATTAAAATCCTTTGAATAGTTTAAAAGATCTAAGCGAACAAACAGTGGAAGCAACTTCATTTTATACTATGTAAAGATACTACGTTAAAGCAGACTTCCAATGATCGCGTCACCAGCGTCGATTCGACGGTGCGTCACTAACGCACGACGTCACCAGATATTATGCTGTCAGACGAGAGTATTACTGACGTCATCATTTGATCCTTGACGAGCCTACTAGAAGTTGATCATAAATCTTTAAAATATTAAGAAGCATATCAAAAAGCTTTTCGTAGTTTATGAAGTTATTTTTGATGCCGAAATTAATGCATGAAAAAGCTTAAAAACATAATATTAATCTAAACAAACTTTCAACCAAACCATTAAAAACCCCGTCGTAAATTTTTAGAAACATGCTAACATCACAACTTTTAAAAGGATGAAATTTCTTCAAACATAGCTAAGAACTGCTAAGAACCATCTCGATTAAACTAGATAAGATATAAATCTTTAATAGTTAGACATTAGAGCTGACAATAGCAATTTCATTGGCCTTGGCGTTCGATTGACAAGACGGGGTCTCAGTATAACCTCATAAAGCAGGAATTAATCTGCCATAAAGTAGGAAATGATTGTTGGCAGTTCAAAGATTAATTGGACCTAGTTACCCAATAAGGAACCAACCGACAGCAAGTTCAAATGGAGATATTGATTTTGTTTTACTAAATTCAATAATTTAAACTAATTTTATCTCGTTGTTTTTTAAAAAATGGGTCATTAAATATATTCCATGTACGATTTTGCAAAAAAATACAGTATCAAAGTTAATTTAAATTAATAAATTTACCAAAACAATATCAGTATCTCCATTTGAACTTGCTGTGGGTTTGTTCCTTTTTGCGTAGCTACGTCCAATTATGATGATGCAGATTCAAATGCGGATAGATAGTAATTGACGTTACATAAGCTCACTCATGTATCCTCGAAAAGAGAGGTAGAGGTGCAACTAGTGCTGTACTTACGGCCCGCAGAACTTATTTATATTCCAAGATGTCCTAGAGGCAAGCCCATTGCCATATCCACCAATTCGGGCACCAATTTCTGTTACAGAATGTCTATTTCCGAGATAAAAATGTCCTAATCCAGTTCAAGGTCCTGTGTATCAAATTTCATCCATCCAAATGTTTTAATATAAACTCCTTTGCAAAAAAAACGGGCACCTTACACACACACTTTACCTTAGCTTTTCTATGGGTAAATATTATTATATTTTTAGTATGTCATTAGCTTGGATGACTAGAAATTTCTTATTATCAATGAGAATCTAGTTTTTTAACACTTTTATCCTGGTATCGGTGTTTTAGTCAATGTAAACAGAGAGCCGTGTTAAAATGGACATTTTTATGGGTATAATGAAATTAAGACTACGAGTATTTTTATGGTATTTTAATAAAAGAGACATTAAAAAATAAAAATTAATAACGAGTATGACCTCCTCTTGCAGCGATTACGGCATGTAATCGTCTTGGCATGCTTCCCACCAGGCTTTTGATGGTGTCCTGTGGAATGTGTTCCCACTCAGTCGAGATTACACGTTTAAGCTCTCTGATGTTTTGTGGAGGTGGTTGGACAGATCGTACTCGCCTTTTTAGGAGGTCCCAAACGTGCTCAATGGGGTTAAGGTCGGGGCTCCGCGCTGGCCAATCCAACCGACGAATACCGACCTCTTGCATATAAGCATCTACGTCGCCAGAACGGTGGGCCCGAGCATTATCGTCCATGTAAATGGCATCTTCACCAATTACAGTCAGTGCGGGTTGTGCATTTTGAGAAAGGATTTCTGTTATGTACCTATGCGCATTTAGTGAGCAATTTTCTATGAATACTATCTCGGTACGATAGTTGGAAGTTACGCCCGCCCAAAACATAACGGACCCTCCACCATAAGGGGTGATTTCTTCAAAACACACATCGGCATAGCGTTCCCCTGGTCTTCGTAACACTCGCCGACGTCGGTCCTCACCATGCAGACAAATTCGAGCCTCATCGGAGAAGAGTACGCTACTCCAGTTACCTGGTGTCCAAGATAGGCAATTTCTAGCGAACCTCAACCGCGCAATCCGGTGCTCACGGAGTAACTTGGGGGCCCGCGCTGGTCGTCGACTACGTATATCAGCAGCTAAAAGTCTTCTCCTCACAGTCCATAGGCTAACTTGTGCTCCTCGTACCTCTTCAAGGTTTCTTTTGAGGTCTATGTAACTGCATTTGCGGTTCCTCAGCGCCTGAGTCACTAAAAAGCGATCGTCTCGCGGCTGTGTGCAACGTTTTCTCCCAGAACCTTGCCTTCTCTGAACGGAACCTGTCTCTTGGTATCGAGTCCAGGTTCTTTGTACGGTTGAACGACTCACGTTTAACCGCTGTGAGACGTAACATTGGCTACACCCCTCTTCCAGCAGCGCTATAATTTTACTAACTCTCATTGCTTTTTCTGCCATTACGATAGACACAAAGATATCTGTTTTAAGTCACAATAAGGCAGAATTATGCGATAAACATAAATTGTTGTACTAAAAATAACGAAAAGTTACTTTTAGTTGCTTGATAACCTTTTAACCGCAAACCCGCGAAAAGTGTCACAAAATGAAAAAGGGATTAATAATTTAAAAAACAAAAGTTTTGAATTTGGAATGAACTTTTTTTCATACCCAGACTCTTTATTAAGTGCCAGTAACATAGTTTGGCTATTAAAACCTCTGAAGAACTAAATTATTACCAATAATGTTAAAAAATCAAACCCGCCCGTTTTTTTTGCAAAGGAGTGTATTAAGGCGTAATTAATTAGAAAATATCCCAAATCACAAACACACAAACATCCAAATTCATAAAGTCGCAAACATCCAAATGTCACCTTTATTTGAAGTAGAATATCATGAAAACAAATCGGTCTACATATGTCAAAGATAGCAATGTTGCAGACAGTTTAGTCTACAGCACGAATGAACCAACTAGACCGTGGTACTTCCAGAGTCTCACAGAAAACCGTATGATGTGGCAGGTTCTTGTAAGCATTTACGGTAACTGAGATTTCCGAAGAATTCTTCCTAATTCCCATTCGGTGCAGCACGTTTTGTGGGACTTGCTAAATTCCGTTTTGGATTTTACGACCTCAGGAAAACCTATCGGGGATAAAACGCAATCTCAAGCAAAGCATGTAGAAATGAAAAGCTAGATAGTTCGTCCGGTATGGGAATTGAACGTCGCATCGAGTCGAATCTCACGATCAGACGACGAACGCTGCCACCATAATAATGAGGTTACCTAATGGGAAACGGTACGTTTTGAAATGCTCGACCGAGACAAGAGACTATGAGATGTCGCTGTCACAAAATTCGCGTCACTCGTGGTGGTCTCCTTATCTCAGTCTCGTACCTCAAGATGTACCTTAAGTACTTAACTACATACGTAATAAGCTTGTATACCCGAAGAGGCCGGCAGCGATGCAACTGGTTCTGTATCCACGTGAACCTATCACCATATCGGGCACAAGATCTAGATATCTACATAATTAATGGGCCCACTCTCTTGTGGTGGTACCATTTTATTACAGAAAACCGATGGTAAGTGATAGCTTGATGCGATACGTACGGCGAGATTTCTGAAAGCCGAAATAAGCCCCATCCTTTACCCACGTCACCTTTTCCCCTTCATTCCTTTCCTTTCAGCAGGATTAGAGGAGAGTAATACGAACTACTAAGTAAAAACTAAAAGTCGCCAGTTCAAAATCAGCCCTAAGGGCAAGCGCTGACTTTTCTTAGTTACCTGTGCATTATTTGTTGCTTCTGCATATTTGTGAATTCTCCATAAGAAGTGTGTGAAGTCTGCCAATCCACATTAGACCAACTTAGTGGACTAAGGTCTAACTCTCTCATTCGTAGAGAAAGCCCGTGCCCAACAGTGGGATGGTACGGGGATGATATATTAATATAAGGTCGACAATGATTCTTCTAGTATTATAAGCGTTGTTGGACGGTCGAAGACTACTAATCATTAGATGAGCCTAATTACATTAACAGTATAATTTCCATAAAACATCCGGTTAACTCTTTTTTATGTTTATTCACATCGCGTTATATTTAAGTATCAATACATCGATCAAGTCTGTTGAACTCGGTAGCTGGCCGCGTCTCACGGAACTTTTCTCTTTGCGAAGACGACGCTGTTAAGTGTAATTAGATTCTCTTGAATTACTTTGACGTGAGCCTTTGATGTTTTTCTTGAATCCGCCGCAGGTGAGGTTGGCCCTCACAAATGAGTTCTTCGTTTAGAAATGGACAGGACGCGTTTGCGGGTTTAAAATGTAATTTGTCGCCGGAACGCCGGTGTGTAATAGAGTTTCGAGTTTAGGCCTAAGGGCTTGTTTACAATTTGTTGCTATGACCAGCGTGTGGCCTATTGTGTAAATGTATCTTTTTGAATTATACATTGTTCGTTAATGAAGTAAAATTCACCAGTGTAACAATATCTAAATTTGCTATCCTTAAGAATTTAGAAGGTATATAAAGCCTGTAAACCCGCATACGGTGGCGTGGTGGACTAAGGACCAAGCCCTTTAATTCATTGACGAGGCCTGTGCACAGAAGTAGGACAGTATAATATAGGGCTCATTTATTATTGCTATTATTTATGGATTAAATCAGGTGAGGGGCGATGAAAAACCTTAAATGACAAGTCACGGCGAAATGCAACGGGGTCTTACAGCAGATCACTTAGTCAAATTGATATAATATTTAACAACGGTCCGCACTTCAGAGTTTGTTACGCATGTTAGTCACAGTCACGCCTCTCGGTACTGCTAATTATCACAAGAGGAAACACATCAATACAATTCGCTTTAAATATACTACAGATATTGAAGTTTTTGATTAGATTCTTGTCTATAATCGACATAACTTTTAAATTGAACCGGACAGTTTCATAAATATAAATGTACGTTTCCCTTAAAGTTCTAAAGTAAGTTTAACACGTAGTTAAAAGTTAAAATAACTTCCCGCAGCCGAGCCTGGCGTGTTGTGTTTATGTAAATAAAATACCGATATAGGCTAATAGTTGAGTTACACGCAATATTATAATAGAAATATTTCTTGGTCGCTGCACACCAAATTTATGCGCAGTTTAATGTTTAATCAGGGGTGAAATGACATCCGGGAGGGAGTTTCTTGTATGCTCAACATATTTCATTTTAGACATGGTAAAGTTATCAGTATGTAGGGGTTGCGAAATATTTAGTGTGAGTAGCACCGTCCTTCCAATTGACGATTTAAAAGACGACAATAAAACACATTTTTTAAATGACCATCAAATCACGGAGGAGGTTCTCAATTCGTCTGTATACTTATACAGCCATTAACAGCATCCGCTACACGGTGGGCTAGTAGCCGGCACTGAAGCGAGAAGGTTGTGGGTTCGATTCCCGCATCGAGACAAATGTGTGTGTGATACACCAATATTTGTTTCGGATCTGGGTGTTGGGAGACCGCAAGTCCCTCGTAGTTCCTGATACGCGCGACACAAGGTAACCCAGTATGGTCAGGACTATGTGTGTGACTACTGGGTGTATTTATTTATTACGCCCTCGCGGCTCCGCCCGCGTGATCTGCTTTTCCGGGATAAAAGTGACCTAACAGTGGCGCCATCTGTCGAAAATTGGTCGTACCAACTCAGAAACCTTCGTAGGCTCATGCACAACAACTTGTTAAGTACATCACATGATCAAATGCATAGTGTACGATTCTATAAAGATCATACAGACAAACATTCATTTTCATATATATATATAGAGCTAAATTATTTATTAACTGTCTACAACGTTGTTCTGGAAGATAATTGACATGAAATGAAAGATAATTAAACAAATGTGAAGGAAATTTCACGATGCATACGACCTTCGGGGATGAAAAGTGCGGTCAAGAATAAGTTAGCGTAAAAATACGTGAAAAATAAATTGCTTATAAACGAAAATTAAAAAAAAATGAGCAGGGCGTGCGATTCAAAAGCAGCTTAAGAACATATTATGTAGAGATGTTATTTTCTAAAGTTTTAAATCATTTTATTTCTGCGGATATAATTAAAAGGTCAAAGACTTGGTAGGAAGCTTAAAAACAAACATAAAAAAATAACAATTTCCAGACGTCTTTTTAAAGTCGATGCAATATTTTTCTTTTATAAATAGCCTGATTGACGATAAAAGCAGGTTGCTCGCCTGATAAAATCAAATTAATTATTAAAGTCACGGATACGGTAAATATATACCAACATAGTGAACAAGAAAGTAAAAGTTTTGTGTTGTCCAAAACGGTGCCTCGAATGTGTAATTTGGTCCGGGTCACGCAAAATAATCCCCTACGTTACTTTAGCTTATTAAAGTACAAGTTTAGCCGAATTATCAGGCAATAATAAGGAGAGTAAATTCTGATAACAAAATATTAACAATTAACACAGTTATTTTTATATTAAACTAGCTTTTGCTCGCGGCTTTTACGTGAAAGAGTAACAAACATACATCCATACTTACAAACTTTCGCGTTTATAATATTAGTAGGATATCTATTTTTATTAATATTTTGTTGCCAATTTGACAGACCCGTAGAGTAGTGGGCGAGTACCCGGTTGTAAAGCCAAAGACCGCGAGTTAAAACAGCATCGAGACATAAAAATGTGTGATCCACAATATTTTTTCTGGGTTTTTTCTCGCCAGATGAGTTGATGTCAGGCACCCGGTCCTAAAAATTACAAGCCAAACCTTTCTGTATCGTATGTTAAAAGACATGTTGCGCCGACACCACTGCGAGTGGGATAAGGGCAGGTGGAAGGAAGAAGGAATATTGTGTTATAAATTTCCTATAATAGCAGCATAGGCTACCTATAGAAGTTCTGATGGTCTGAGTGGTATACCCAGGTTGGTCAATCATATGTTTTGCTACTACACTCCTTTGCAAAAAAAACGGGCGGGTTTGATTTTTTAACATTATTGGTAATAATTTAGTTCTTCAGAGGTTTTAATAGCCAAACTATGTTA
The DNA here is from genome assembly GCA_949126905.1 of Amorpha juglandis. Lineage (NCBI taxonomy): Eukaryota > Metazoa > Arthropoda > Insecta > Lepidoptera > Sphingidae > Amorpha > Amorpha juglandis. Next base: position 12,436,353 of record OX421374.1, on the reverse strand, counting down.
CTGGCACTTAATAAAGAGTCTGGGTATGAAAAAAAGTTCATTCCAAATTCAAAACTTTTGTTTTTTAAATTATTAATCCCTTTTTCATTTTGTGACACTTTTCGCGGGTTTGCGGTTAAAAGGTTATCAAGCAACTAAAAGTAACTTTTCGTTATTTTTAGTACAACAATTTATGTTTATCGCATAATTCTGCCTTATTGTGACTTAAAACAGATATCTTTGTGTCTATCGTAATGGCAGAAAAAGCAATGAGAGTTAGTAAAATTATAGCGCTGCTGGAAGAGGGGTGTAGCCAATGTTACGTCTCACAGCGGTTAAACGTGAGTCGTTCAACCGTACAAAGAACCTGGACTCGATACCAAGAGACAGGTTCCGTTCAGAGAAGGCAAGGTTCTGGGAGAAAACGTTGCACACAGCCGCGAGACGATCGCTTTTTAGTGACTCAGGCGCTGAGGAACCGCAAATGCAGTTACATAGACCTCAAAAGAAACCTTGAAGAGGTACGAGGAGCACAAGTTAGCCTATGGACTGTGAGGAGAAGACTTTTAGCTGCTGATATACGTAGTCGACGACCAGCGCGGGCCCCCAAGTTACTCCGTGAGCACCGGATTGCGCGGTTGAGGTTCGCTAGAAATTGCCTATCTTGGACACCAGGTAACTGGAGTAGCGTACTCTTCTCCGATGAGGCTCGAATTTGTCTGCATGGTGAGGACCGACGTCGGCGAGTGTTACGAAGACCAGGGGAACGCTATGCCGATGTGTGTTTTGAAGAAATCACCCCTTATGGTGGAGGGTCCGTTATGTTTTGGGCGGGCGTAACTTCCAACTATCGTACCGAGATAGTATTCATAGAAAATTGCTCACTAAATGCGCATAGGTACATAACAGAAATCCTTTCTCAAAATGCACAACCCGCACTGACTGTAATTGGTGAAGATGCCATTTACATGGACGATAATGCTCGGGCCCACCGTTCTGGCGACGTAGATGCTTATATGCAAGAGGTCGGTATTCGTCGGTTGGATTGGCCAGCGCGGAGCCCCGACCTTAACCCCATTGAGCACGTTTGGGACCTCCTAAAAAGGCGAGTACGATCTGTCCAACCACCTCCACAAAACATCAGAGAGCTTAAACGTGTAATCTCGACTGAGTGGGAACACATTCCACAGGACACCATCAAAAGCCTGGTGGGAAGCATGCCAAGACGATTACATGCCGTAATCGCTGCAAGAGGAGGTCATACTCGTTATTAATTTTTATTTTTTAATGTCTCTTTTATTAAAATACCATAAAAATACTCGTAGTCTTAATTTCATTATACCCATAAAAATGTCCATTTTAACACGGCTCTCTGTTTACATTGACTAAAACACCGATACCAGGATAAAAGTGTTAAAAAACTAGATTCTCATTGATAATAAGAAATTTCTAGTCATCCAAGCTAATGACATACTAAAAATATAATAATATTTACCCATAGAAAAGCTAAGGTAAAGTGTGTGTGTAAGGTGCCCGTTTTTTTTGCAAAGGAGTTTATTAAGTAAATATACCCACGAAGGTTAGATGGAGGATAGGTTCGCCGCCTATTATATCCTGGGTCGAAAAAAGCACGGTTAATCGTAAATGCACTCTTTTAACCTCTGCTTAACCGGCCGTGGACACAGACGTGAGGTTATGTATCTATATATAATTTAATTTAAGAGTTACTCAAGTATCAAAATTTTAGACAAACAAGGGCCGCTAGACGGATTTTCTATTTGATAAATTCAATTCAATTATTATTAAATTCCTTCATGAATACAGTATGAAATTCTTCAAATGCCTAATGATATTACTGTGTCTGAGTGTTGGGTCTACACCCAACAACTACTTATATAGAGAGTATATTATTTTGTCAAATAGAAATCAGCGAACGAGCAAGTAGGGCACGCGATGGTAAACAATATCCATCGTCCATGAGCACCCACAATACCCAAAGATTTATTGCTGACCTTAAAGGAAAGAATGGGGGATTGAGAATCTATCCATATCAATTGGTTTGTGGCCAACATTTTGCTGGTAGTAGGATATTTATATCGACTCGTATAGCGACCACCGTATACATGGTGTTATAACCTGCCATAGTGACCCACACACCTTGTGAGAGTGGCGTTCCAGGATCAACTAGTAAATATCTTGATGGTTGGTTGGGGCGGGTATAGGTGTACATCCTTGTATGCCTGTGCCTGCATCGGTGGTCCGCCTATCCTATGGCAGGCCCTTTGATTAGCTTCTTCCCTCTTCGGAGTGTGAAGAAGCATTTATACAGGCCGGTATGATTCTGGACCACCGATAAACTCATTGTTTGTCGGTGGTCGCTGCTTTAGAGAGTTAAAGTTTTCAAGCCGTTCCAAGGCGTCCGACATGGCTTAGCGACTGCTGTCAACAGAAACGCTCAGTTGAAATACTACTAGGCAGACACCTATCCATAAACTGACCGCGCCAATGGTTCCTTAACTTCCTAATCATTTATCAGTAAAAGCAACTGGCTATAAGCTATAAATAAGTAATAATAAAAAGGGGATTTGAGTCTCCAGATATTATCTCCATCACCGTACGAAACCATAACAAGTTGGTTATTATTTGTTATCTGTAAAATACTGGTAATTACGGGGTCGATCTAACCCATTCATGCTATAGACAAAAGTGTGAACAACGTAGCTCTACCACTTTAAGCTTCACTTATTTTATATTCTCAGTGGAGTTGCAAAATTATTTCAGAGTAATTTAATAAAATCCGGAGTGATGAATTTCACAATTTACTGTTTAACAACGTACAACAGGTTGCTATTGTGGCAAATGGTGGCAAAAGGGTTATGTTTATATAACTCAAAATAATGTGATAGGGTTGTCGATTCAAAATAAATTTTACAGTGAATATTTTTTAAATGTTCTCATAATTTCATTTTATTTGTAATAATATAGCTATAGCATAGCGGCCTCGATGGCGTAGTTGTATTGCGCACGCGGTGCGACTGCTGAGCTGAGGTCTCTGTTTCGATCCTTGGGTCGGGTAAGGTGATATTGGGTGTTTGTATCCCGAAATGCTCAGTATCAGCCCGGAGTCTGGAATCGTGCCCGGGTATGGCGATAGGCTCGCCGCCTATCTCACCATGTGACGGAAAGACACTCGGCGAAATGTGGGTGTACTGGTTACACCTCTGCCTACCCCTTCGAGGATTACAGGCGTGAGTACGTATGTAAGATAGAATCAGAATTGGTAATAAAAATAGCTTTTTTATTCATCTGACGAGACGAGCAGGCCTCTCGAGGCTTATGTAATAATCAGCACCAAAACCACTGAGAACAATTGATCACAAAGTACTGCTTGGCATTGCAATGTGCTCGTCACCTGAGGCTTATCCCCGTATTCACAAATGTTACTATGAAGCCTCATAGCAAGCGCGTACGCATAGTGACGATTTCTCCAAACGTCATTGCTCAGGTCCGCAGTACCCTAAACTAACGTGCACGAATTAAGAATTTATTGAGAGAGAGAAGGTGGCCAAAGAGCTGTGCAAGGATCATAGCAAGTTAAAATCTATTGTCTCTACCTACTCCTATGGGAAACAGGCTAGAGTCTATTTATGTTTGTACTTAGTTAGAAGATTCAAGACACTTTTATTTAGACCCAATTAGATCTCAGGACTATGCTCAGGACCAACTTTACGGTGGCTATATTTACAGCGATTAAATAACAAAGGACCGATGTAAAAATACATGTGAATACATTAAAATGTCTACCGATACAATACTGAAACATAAATATCTAGTAACTTAATGATTTCTTACGTTTACGCGAAAGTTACTCATTGAAATAAAACTAATTTTATCGCGGGTTTTTTTTTAAACCACGATAAAATCCGTTTTAATTAGTTTTATTTCAATCTAGTAACTTATTAATTAAGCCTCCGTGGTGCAGCGGACCAGTACCCGGCTGTGAATCGAGAGGCCGCGGGTTCGATCGCCGCACTGAGACAAATGTTTATGTGATCCACAAATATAGTTTAGGGGTTTAGGTATTGTGAGACCGAAAGTCTTTCGTTGTTCCTGATACCCATGACACAAGACTCGTATCTTACTGTGGGGTCAGGACTATGTGCGTAACTGTAAAAAAAAAGTTAGTGATCGATAGAACCGACTCAAAATCGTTTTCTTTATAGCAAAGGCTAGCAAACGAGAATGTGGCTCAGCTTGTTACGTGATCTCCACTGCCCCTAAACAGCCACAATGTTATAAGAATCGTAGGTGCGTTGCCAACCTGCTGGAAATGGAATAGGGATTGCGAAGGGGAGGGAATTTGGGTGGCCGATAATCTCAGTCACCAAACGAAATGCAGCAGGTGGTATCGACCCGGTCGAGCTGGCCCATTCATGCTGTAGACAAAAGTTAAAACATTCATCCCGATTCCACCCTCGACCGGAGGAATTTGGTGTTGACATTAAAAGGGGACTATATTTGCGAAATACCATTTCAATGTATTGTCAAAAAAACGTTCTTTTTTTTTATAGCATAGGCCGGCAAACGAGCAAGTGGGTCACCTGATGGTAAGTGATCTCCACCGCCCATGTACGCCCACCACCAGAAGAATCATGGGCGCGTTGCCGACCTTAAAGGAAAGGGATAATTAGGGATTGGGAAGGGGAGGGGATTTGGGCTTTCGGTTATCTCACTCACCGTACCTACGAAACGCAGCAGCAAGCCGCTACTTTACGTCGGTTTTCTGTGAGACAGTGGTAACGATCCGGTCGAGCCAGCCCATTCATGCTGTAGACAAAACTGACTACAGCGTGGCTCTACCACTCAAAAATTCTTCTATTTTTTTTTCGTCATATAAACAATGCTTGGTGACTTTTAATAATCTAATATAACTTACCTACAATAAAACAAAATAGACCTTCCATAATTTTAACCGATATTGTGTGTTGAACACGCGATTCGACGTAACCAGGGTTACAATTGCGAAAAAAGCTTAGAAAAAGGCCACTTAGTTGATTAATAAATGTATATTATAATATAATAAAACATAGTCTCTACTGTCATTTCGTTATCCTACTTTTTTTTGTCATGTTCGTTAATTTGAACGAGGATCGCCGAAAAAAATGAACGGCATTGATATATTTTTAAGAATTTTTTGCTAAGCGAAACTCCAATCGCAACCAAAACTTACATTGTATAAAAAAAGTATTCATGCCGGAAATATAACTGTCTACAGCATGGCTTTACTAATTAATTCACGGCGTCATCATTCTACGATAACGTCAACGCACAGCGTCACAGGTCGTCTCCATACCATCGGGTGACCTTCTTATGCATTTTCTATTTTATAGCATAGGCCAAAAAACGAGCATGCGGCTAATATGTGATCTCCACCACCCAGGCAAGCCCACAGTACCAAAAGAATCAAGGGCGCGTTGCCGACCTTAAAGGAGAGGGATTGGGAAGGCGAGGCGGATTTAGGCCTCCGGATATAGGTATCACTCACCGTACAAAACGCAGCAACAAGCCGCTATTTTACGTCGGTTTTCTGTTTTCCCGCCTTTGCCATAAAAATGAAATTTCCATATATTTCCATAATTATGATATCGTACTAAAACTTGTGTTGAAATCCGGTCTAACCTGATACGCGAACAATTCAACGGACAGACAACAACAGTAATACCTAACAAATAGTGTTTCAATGGTTCTACCAATGTTTTTACCGAAAACAACGTCTTTTTCTTGTAATCTACATGAAATAAACTCTAATTAGCCGCCTCAAAGCCAGCAATTTCAGCTACCAAAATAACACGACTATAATTTTCAAACCAAATGTTATTAAAATAATAAGTTGTGTATATTCATGTTGTAGGTAACGTAGTTACGTATTTAGTACGTTATTTATTTTTACTCAAAACGAGACACCGTCATATTTATTTGGGCCTACAGCTATAGTGTTACAATAAAAATGTTATATTATAGGTATTAAACTTCTGAAGATTTATTGGTCCAAACAGAATTACAATATCAACATAATTATAAAAAATGGGTTAACTATGTGGTCTCTCGTATCCGAGAGGGCGTGTGAGTTCGTACCACCGCTTTATCTATTTTTACCACCATGTATCAGTTTGTTTCGGTTTGAAGATCATTGAAGCCAGAGGAAATTAGTGGGCATTATGATATTTACAATCTTATGTCTCAGGGTGACGAGTGCAAGTCATTGTCATACACTGTTTTTTTTTATCCTGGCTCGGCAAAGTGACTACGCCACTGCACCTGATGGTAATTAATCAATTTAATTCAAAGTTCTGTTTGGTGTTGCTTCAGTTTACGAACTTGAGAGAGAGAGAGAGAGAGACTTGCTCGTCTCGTTGTCAAGGAAAATAAAATATCGCAAATTGCAGGTAGCAACTTTTGCCTGATGTTCGTTGAACGTGCATTCGTCATTTCACATATTTAAAGATAAAAACCTTGGAATAAATAAGAAAGCGTTACGAAAGAAAAAGTTAGATCCCGCAACCGTTCCGACATACCACGCGTTGAGTTGCCTGTAGGGCTGTTGCCAGGCAAACTGAATGGTGATATATATAGCTTCTATAACATACTTTTTTATTCACCCACGATTCAAGGAAAACTAACCACTAATCTAAAACCATTTAGACGGAGTGAGTACTGCACGAGCCAACAAGAATTTAACAGAAAACTGCTTTTACGTGACCACGTCATTCAATTTGAAAGTAAGAATCTTATGACGAGTCCTCGTAAACTATTCTCTATTATTCTCGCATGTGTAGTACGAGAAAATCTCAATCTAATGGGCCATTTAGATGGAGAGAGTTTCTCGTCTCGAAGATACGATTATCGAAGGAATATAAAACATTTTTTTCGTCTAAACGTTCGCTCTTCTCGCTCGTTGCCTTGGGCGACAATTGCCTCGCAATGGAATATTATTGTGTCCGTGTAAACAGAATTTCAAAGCAATAATCGTATTTCGAGATTTTATGTCAGTTGCTACCATGAGTGCAATGCGCGAGGGTGTTTTAATTATATCTGCTCTAAGGTGTTGGGTTAAAAAATGGATTTCGTTGTTGCAAATATTGCCTTCGCATATTTTTAATTTTTGCAGTAATTTCCTTAGGGCCAAATTCCTCAATACCCAATTCTTTAGCAAAATCATTCAGGGCTGCATTTCTTGCATCACGGTTTTTATAATTTTCATTCTCCGTATTCCAAAAACACTCGTAACTTCTATGCAGTTCAATGATAAATTAAAATTGAAATGTAATTTTTTTTAAATTTTAATTTAATGTTTTTACTATATTTAATATAGTCGGCAGTTCCGAATTTAAAAAAAAAATTGTAATTTTTACGATCAATATACTAGTAATCACTAAACTCGAATGACAAATCTCGCACTGAAAACGATTCAAACTGATTTGTACGATACTCGTATGAACTTGAAAATATGTCACACGAGATCGTGTTTATACAAGGTGAGATTCTCATAAGCAAGAATCTGCTTACTATACTTTCATTGTGTAAACAAACATAGGCAATTATCTCCTAGCGATAAGTCATATGCGAATCTCGTATGACATAATCGTAGGCGAGATTTTAGTTCTTGCCTGTGTGTATACATTTTTATACGATTGTGTTATGGCGATTATTGCTTGCGATAGTAGCGTATGGTTTCTCGTACCGGAACGTACGAGAAACTCTATCCGTCTAAATGGGCCTTTAATGTGGCTTAATAAGGTGATTTAAATAATTACATAGAACAAAACAATATAACGTTACAAAACAACTAACGTCAACTTATACACGCAAGAAAGGTATTTAAACTTTGTATTACATCTCATTATGATGTGATATTATCACGGATTTATGAGGAAAACGATTTATTTTCAGCACGTTAGAAGTATTAATAAACCATTTTAGTTTACAGTTATTACAGCACCCTAAAATTCTTTATATATTTTTCGAGAATGTAACGTAATTTCATGCCCCCATAAATGGGCTCGTTTATCTTTCTATGTTTTATGAATTTGCATGATTAGTAGTTAATTTAATGGTAAGTATTTATGTGGTTATAAAAGCAGTGATAGCTCAGCGGGGAGTGGTATGGACTGTCGGTACGAAAGTCGCAGGTTCGAAACCAGCCTCAAGAGCATACACCACTGACTTTTCTAAGTTACGTGTATATTAATTGTTAATTATCGCTTGATTTAACGGTGAAGGAAACATCGTGAGGAAACCTGCATACCTGAGAACTCGATAAGATTTTTCGAAGGTATGTGAAGTCTGCCAACCCGTATTAGGCCAGCGTGGTGGACTATGGCCTAATCCCTCTCATTCAGTAGAAGAGGCTCATGTCCAGCAGTGGAACGTATATAATACAGGGCTAGTAAAAAAAAACGCGGTTCTGTTTTCCAAAAATGTTTAATCATATTGTAAAAAGTAATCCTCTTATACGCATGTACATCTTATACCAAAATCCGTTGAATACTCTGCATAACGTTCATAATAAAAACATAATAAAACATTCATAATAATAATTTATTCATCTCTAAATGGCGAGAAAAAATGACTCTCTAATTTTACTTCTTTTCATTTTATCGCAGTGTGGATTAGAGCCTCTGAATTTGTAATAACAATTTATACAGTCCCATTATCACCATACACATGGTGTTAAAACCTGCCATAGTAATCCACACGCCTTGTGTGAATCGCGTTCTAGGATCTAATGTATATCCGGTTCTCCCGAGGGGCTTGCGACATGACTTGATGATCGGTTGAGGCGGATATAGGGGTACATCCTCGTATTACAGTACCTGCATCGGTCATCCGCCTGTCTTGTCGCTGGCTCTCGATTTGCTTCTTCCCTCTCCGAAGAGGGAAAAAGCATTTATACAGGCCGGCATGACTCTGGTGTTCACCGATAAACTCATTGTTTGTCGATGGTTGCTGGTTTGTTTGGACTGCAGTACGCTTACCATCAGGTGTAGTGCAGCCGCTTTGCCGTGCTCGGTTAAAAAAAACATACTTATGCTTATACGATACATAGGTATTCCTGAAGTTCACCCACTGTACTGAGCTTATTTTTGACCCATATTGATGTATATCACCCATATGTGATAGAACCCTAGTGATGTATCGGACAAAAATTCCAAGCATGTGTAACTTAAGCGTGAATCCTTAAATCGAAGACTCACACGCCATTTATGATTGAGAACCACCATGGAACCAAAGACCATGGAATCCAGGACTTCACCGGTTTCTCAGCCTAGATCCTCTGGCAACAGAGATGTCAATCGCTTAATATAAACAAATAATCTCTAAAACAATAAACTATAACATATAAACTCATTAAAAATTATAATGATTTCTTATGTTTACGCGAATGTTACACATTGAAATAAAACAAATTTAAACGGATTTATCGAAACGTCGGGATCAAAATTAATAAAAAAAACTTCGATAAAATCCGTTTGAATTAGTTTTACAGTTAATGTTTTGCTCCGTGTATATTATTTTAACCTTTTCTTTTAAGAGCCATTGCAAGTATAATAACGACATTGTCCCAAAGAGTGTATAACAAAGACATAAAATGAATTAAGTTTACAGAACCCACCCGTTCATGTTAATTAAATGTGTAGTGAGCTTCGTATTTCTAATTACTCGGCTAAATTGGTTACGGTCCAAGTTCATGACAATGTGAATTAAAATTTAATTGCGGCTAATACAGCATGTTATACTATGATTTCATTTACTTGGACACTTGTGAAGTTTACACCGATTAGGCCTATTTTAGAACAATTTAACTGGCATTTTTAATGATTGAAATAAAACTAATTTAAACGGATTTTATCACGGGTTTTTATTCATTTTGATCCCGACGTTTCGAAGATATTTCAGCCTTCGTGGTCACGGGGGGGACTGAGGTATAGGTTGTTCCGAAATGTCAATGTTGTTCAAATGTTGTCAGTACAGTGCCATGCAGTGCATTCAAATTCAAAGTTCTGTGTGGTGTTGTTTCTGTTTATGGGCAGGCGTGGAGCTTACCATAAGGCGAGTGCTTTGCTCGTCACGTCATTCAATCAAATTAAATAATAAAAAAAAGTGACATAAGAATATAACATATTCTTATATCATCAGAATCCGAACAAACCTATATAAAGCAAAGAGTTCACTGGATTACACCAGACACTAAAATTTTTATTTCAAATACATCTAAGCGAAATTTTGAACAAATAATAAAAACAAATGCATCTACAATGGTAAATAAAAATCAAAGAGTCTCAGCTGTGGCACCGAGACAAAGACTCGAAGATTTAGAGTCTTGATATGCAAAGTTCGATACCGTATATCTTCCATTCCGACCTGCCCAGCCACAGAAGTTGTTCCGAATCCCACACAAGTCTAGTTTAGCTTCACTTCACGGCCAGCAGAATAGTGAGGAAATTTAATTCATATTTCATCTCAAATATGAGAATTTATTCTCTTGTTTCTAATAGCGATAAATACTAATGATTGAAGCTGGATCAAAATTATTGCTATCCTTAGCTTTTTGGTTCTTTTTATTTGATCAGCATTATTTTTTGATAAATATAAATCCTACTAATATTATAAACGTGAAAGTTTGTAAGTATGGATGGATGTATGTTTTTTGCCAGTTCTTCTCTACCAAAACAGCCTTTCGAAATGGCGGTAGAGTTTAAATTTTGCTGAATCTAAATTATGTAAATTATATATAACATTTTATTCAATGGATTCAATAAATATTCTATTTTTTTATGGAAACGACGGATCATAACTGTATATCATCACTCTACGACCCACGGGAGCATAGGAGTAAATAGGCGCAAGTGTATATGCAATTTGTATATACAGACGAATGTGAAGCCTCTTTTATTTATTTATTTATTAAAGCTTTGTACACATGGTATACAGGCGGACTATAATGCCTTAGGCTCTTTTCTGCATTGGTTTATCGAGTTCCTCGTTTTACTTAACTGACTCTGTCACAATATCTTTTCAGACAACGATTTCAGATTCACAGACGAAGCTGTTTAAATATTCTTCAAGGTGGATCGTAAAACCTGTAATAAAACTGAGACTGTGCCCGCATCCGATATCGAGTCCGAATTTCGAGTATCGTCTATCAGTATAAATAAAAGGCATCGAGAATACAATTGTCCGCGGAAGCAATTTCCGTTTCCGTAAGACTCGATCTACATTGCGGAAGCATAAATTCAAATCGATACGGTGTCCGTAGTGCAACGTTTTGCGAGTTAGTCACGTCATCCGTATATACAAAATTGATTATACAGAACAGGACAGCGCCCCAAACGGATCTGCCAATTATTACTATGATTTTAATGGTTATGATTATTGATGATACAATTTCATCATCATCATCATTATCAGCCACAGGACGTCCACTGCTGAACATAGGCCCCCCCCCAAAGATTTCCAGACCGACCTGTTGGAAGTTTAAAATAAGATAATAAGATGATACAATTTACTTAAAATTAGTGAATTAAATTAATGACAGCCTACGTGGCGCAATAGGCGAGTAGCCAGCTGTAAAACTAAAGGCTGCGGGTCCGATCACCTCACCGAGACAAATGTTTGTGTGTTCTACAGATATTTGTTTCGGGTCCGAGTGTTATGAGACCGAAAGTCTATCATAGTTCCTGATACCCACGACACAAGACTCGTATCGTACTGTGGGGTTAGGACTATTTGTATATGTGTGACTGTTGGGTGTGACATCGACTTAATACTGATTATTCTTGTTTTTAGGTTTTTTTAAGCCTTTTTATTAATATTTTTATTATTTATTAGGATATACAAAATAATAAGACATATTTCGATAATTTAAGCCAGCTACTACTACTACCAGCGATCTACTGATAATGGTTCAGGGGATAGAGCATTAGGTAGGATAGTTAAACTGTCGGATAGACAGACGACATGGCGTAGGATCTATAATAGGATTCTGTAAGTATCCTTCGGAGAAGGAATACTAAAAATAAGTATTCATGTATGCAACATAATACTGAAGAGCATTCTAAAACAAAGACGACATAACATTATCAAATTTATTACTCCTATTATATTCAATTTAGTGGAAAATCTATGTTATATAAATAACACATTGGGCTACGTGCCAGGACCACTGTGTGTCGAGCGGACCTTCTTATTTGTCACGTAAAGCATCTCAAGAAAGCATAGCGCAACCAAATTTATGTACATTCGGCTTGTGGAGCCGTCCACTCAGACTTGCGAGCTAACAGGTTTTTGTAAAGTCAACATTTTTGTTAGTAGTGGCTCTACTTCTGTTTTAGTTTTGTGGCTTAATGGAATTTTTATACTGAATTGGTCCCTGCTTAATGGAATTTTGATATGATTTATTTAAGAGTATTTTTTTAATTAATTTAATGATAAGACGAGCAAGGCGCTCGCCTGATGGTAAGCGCTACATCTGCCCATAAATAGAAGAAAAACCACACAAGCAACAGTTTGTAAGCACTGTCGTGTTTCAGTTTAAAGGACATTGAACTCAGTAAAATTACTGGGTATTATGAGACTTAACATCTTATATCTCGGGGTGACGAGCGTAGTTCAGTGGCATGCAGAGCTATGTAATTCAAAGTTCTATTAATGGACAGACGTGGCGCTTACCATCAGGCGAGCGCCTTGCTCGTTTCGTCATTCAATCTAATAAAAAAAAAGTAATGAAAATAAATGATCAGGAACTTTCCAGCCAGCAGCTTAAATAAATAAATCTGATGGTGATTTCATACCAGTTTCATGATTCAATTCGTTCCGTGTTCCATTACACAAAAAGTACCTAGCGTTTGTACCAACAACCTCAACTAGGTGACAGGGGAAGTAATGAAATATGAACTTGATCCTAAATAAACCGGGCGTCTCTAATGAAGCGTTTCCCACTACTGGTAAATAATTATCTGAAATAGTCAAACAACTCCGTCGTGATGGAAACAGAAATCTTGTTGCTTATCCAACATTCTCAGCGTAATTGGTTTCTCGGAAATGGCTCAACCGATACGGGTGAACATTTTTATTCAGAATTTTTCCAAATATATTTATATGCGTTTTTTGGAAGCAACAAGCAAATCTGTTTCATCTACACTAATATAATAATGAGGAAAGATTGGTATTTTTGTATGTAACGAATAAACTTAAAAACTACTGTGCTGATTTCAAAAATTCTAGCCATTAGAAAGCTATATTATCACTGAGCAACATAGGCTACTTTTTATCCCGGAAAAAGCAACTCACGCGGGCGGAGACGTGATGAAAAGCTAGTAAATTATATTGCAGAACAAATCTTATTAAAACATAGCTAAGAACCATGTCGATAAACCAGCTGACAAACAAAAAATGCATTCAAATTAGTCCAATCGTTTAACCGTTACTAAACGTTAGACAGACCTTACACATACATACAGACACGCATACATCCCCAGACATACAATGGGGCGGACCTTATTATACCCCAATTTTTTTTAGGCGGAAAATATCAACATTATTTCGAAAACCATTGTCATTTACAACCAGATTTAAGTTCATACTGTTCTATTTTAATTGATCAACTCAATCGCACGCGATTTGAATCGTCTGAATAGATTTTTAGCTTTTGCTGATTCATTTCACTGTGGATTGCAGAATGTAAAAATAAAGTTCAATTTATTCAAGCTAGTTGATCAACTAAAGTCAAACAAATGTATTAAAATAAGGTTTGAATAACTAAGGTTGTCAATACACAATGATTGCGATTCACATATCAATCGTACAAATTTGACCTTTTCCGTAAATTATTCTATGTAATCGAAAACGTTACAAGGGTTGTGTACAGACTACCGATTGAATTTAATTGCTTAATATTTCAATATGACATTCAGGGTTGAACTATGCATTGTAAACCAAACCCAAGTGTTAATACGTTTGTACATGGACCGTGTCAACCCTCTTAATATAAGCATTAGGGAATGATGGAACAGAACAATGTCAAAGGTAGCGTATAGTGCTACGAGGATCCTTTGGCACGTGGCCAAAATTGGAACTAGCGCCGCGCTGCTATCTTATGAATAAGGCGGCGTCATTTATAAGGTCGTGGTGGCGTTTTGGAACTAATTAAAAATATGTAATACACATTTTTTATATTTTTTATTCTTCAGTATAATGTTATCGTATTTGCTGATGGTAGGATATTCATATCCGCCCGGATAGTGACTACCGTACACATGGTGTTAAAACCTGCCATAGTGATCAACACGCCTTGTGTGGATCGCGTTCCAGGATCAGCCAGTGTATATCCGGTTCTCCCGAGGGGCTTGCGACATGACTTGATGGTTGGCTGGTACGGGTATAGGGGGTACATCCTTGTATTACTGTACCTGCATCGGTCATCCGCCTGTCTTGTAGCAGGCCCCTCGATTTGCTTCTTCCCTCTTCGAAGAGGTATACTGGCCGGCATGACTCTGGTGACAACCGATAAACTCAACGCTTGTCGGTGGTCGCTGGTTTTTGGGACTGCACTACGCTTACCATCAGGTGTAGTGCAGTCACATTGCCGTGCTAGGATGAAAAAAAATATCGTAAAAAGCAACTTTAAATGCTCTATCTAAAGATTCACGTATTGGCGCTTTAGTATTTTTGCCTTTTCATTGACAATAATATCCAAGTGCCAAAAACCTCTTGTCACATATAAATACCTAAAATGACAAACTTTGTCATTAGATTTGAAGAGCGTATCCCTCCGGCACTGTGTCAAGGCAGTAACAGTTAAGTTGAGGAACATGTTTAAAAATTTACTTCACGGAACTTGATTCGGGATGATTTTGTTATTTAGGAAACTTTAAATACTTTTATTTTATAAGGACCTAGTGAAGGCACGCTGTAAGTTATATTACCTATGCATTACTGGGCCGGTTCGACCGAGCGGTTACCACACTGACTCGCAGAATAATCGACGTGAAGTAACACCTTGCTGGTAACAATCTCGCCGAAATGTAGATGTACTAATTACACCTCTGCCTATCCTTTCTGAGATTACAGCTTCATGCGTATATGAATGTATGATATGTAACATTTATGTCTCAGGATAACAAACATAGCAAGCAGTTCTAAGTAATAAAACATTTTGATTCTCTTACTCCTGCTCATGGCAGGCAGGCGTTTAGCATCATGCAAGCAACCCATTCGCCTCGCCATTTTGTATTTTTTTTTATCCGAGCACGGCAAAGCGACCGCACCACACCCCATAGAGGTATGTCCCCATAGGGGGATTTGCCATAGCAAACACAGTGCAGTCCAAAAAAGCCAGCGACCAGCGACACACAATGAGTTTATCGGTGGTCACCAAAATCATGCCGGTCTGTATAAATGCTTCTTAACACTCCGAAAAGGGAAGACTCAAATCTAGGGGCCTGCGGTAGGACCGATGAATGACCGATGCAGGAACAGGGATATAAGGATACCCACCCCTACCAACCATCAAGTTATGTCGCAAGCCCCTCGGGAGAACCGGATATACACTGACTGATCCTGGAATGTGATTCACACAAAGCGTGTGGGTAACTATGGCTGGTTTTAACGACATGTGTATGGTGGTCCCTATCCGGGCAGATATGAATATCCTACCACCGGCGATAATAATTATGTAATAATAAAATAACATGCGTTTCAAAATTCTTATGGATCGTGCCTGGTTGAGAAAATAACATTTCTGTTTTCTACGAAAACATCCAAACAATTACTGTTATCTTTATAAAGTAAGCTTTGGTTATGAGAATGAATATTTGGGGCGCTCTTTTACTAAGAAATCTTTCTAGTTAGACTAAACGAGATTTAGTTTTTAAGAAAATGGACTTTGTTACATTATTCCCTTTCTAGGTCTATCTAGGAATAAAAATTTTCCTTTCTAGATCTATCTATGCCCACAATACCAGAACAATCATGGGCGCGTTGCCGACCTTAAAGGAAAGGGATAATTAGGGATTGGGAAGGGGAGGGCATTTGGGTTTCCGGATATCTCACTGAACGTACAAAACGCAGCAGCAAGCCGCTACTTTACGTCGGTTTTCGGTGAGACAGTGATAACGTCCCGGTCAAGCCAGCCTATTCATACTGTAGACAAAACTGTATACAGCGTGGCTCTACCACTCTAATATATAAAAGTCAAATAGTGTAGTGTATAGTTTCAAATAGTGAATAGAATCAACCACATACCTCTAAAATCCAACAAGAATACAAGTTTGAATTAAAATATTAGTTAATTTACACGGAAATTGTGCTTTTGACTCACCTCGGGTTTCTGGGCCCGTGTCTGTCATTTATGAACTTGACTTGCTTATTTGACCCTTTTACAACACGGGTCGGGTTTGGGACAAAATGTTACGTAATTACAAAATAATAGTCCTTTATAGTTACAAGAGAGAGGGATGGTAAAATCGGATTAAAATAGAAAACGTACATTTTGAACCCACTTCGAAAAAGGAGGAGTTTTTAAATTCGGCGCGGTTTTAATTAAACCTTTTATTAACTAGTGACGTCACACTAATATCCAAAAGGATAAGCAAAGATGCAACTAGTGTATTCACTTCGGCAACTTTTTTCCTATCACATAACGGGCAAGGCTATCCTCATATCCGGGAAAAGTTCCTGTCTCGAATAATAGCCGTGGAATTTAATATATCTTCTAACTGATTCTAACTTAAAAATTAATAGTTAAAAAAAACTAAAAAAAACACGCTTTTATTGAAAGTCTAACTAAAAAATTGAAAATAAATTTGAAGAAAACAATTTATTTTATTGTAATAAAATCTGACAACACCCAGACACGAAACAAATATTTGTGTGTTCCACAAATATTTTTCTCGGTGCGGGGATCTAGCCCGTGGCCTCATATTTTACCGTCGGCAACTTGCCCACTTCATAGGCATAAACATAAATATATAAGAATCTTGGATAATGTTTTATTAATTTAATTATTAAAATGTTATATATAAAATACGTATAAAAGACTTAATGCCAGAGGCATTCTCTAACAGTTAACCTACAGGTGATGCAGAGATGAGACAATGTGGGTGTACAAAAGGAATTAATATTATATCAGATATTAATAAATAATAATACCTACTTAAAATGTATAAACAACAGATATAAAGAAATACTTATTTTATTCGGAAAACTTACATCTAGCATAAATACAATGTTACAGAAATGTGAGTAGGTATGTGAAGACCATTTAAAAGTTTTCACAGATAGAATGCATCAGAATAATTAACTAATGAACTTATACATAATATATAAACACGTATTATATAAATAAATATACATATGTGATATATATTAAGAGATGAATCTGCTAGAATTCTAATCTTGCTACATCAATAGCCATTAGCATCCGACCATTTATTTTAAATGTAAACCGATTATTTTAGTAGAGGCGATGGCTTAAAATATGACCAATTTACTCAATAAAGGCAAAAGCAAGCAATGAGAGTCTATTTCATAACTGACGCGAATATCTTGTTGTTTAAATTATAAACCTTAATTGTCTGAATTCAGAACGTAATACCTCATAATCACCTTTTTCGTCGTAGCAATTCAATTTAACAAAGTTTATTACACGACTCCCATTTTATTTACATATGATGTGTCGGGAATATGAATTTATTAAGCTTATACAATTAGCCACAATCCCCTACTGTGTAAGCCCCATTTACATGGACAGATATTATTGTATAGATGCGAGAATTTAAGGGATGACTGTCGTTTATGAAGCTGCATTGACTCACGCCTGTAACAGGCATGTAGACAGTGGTGTAAACAATACACTCACATTTTGTCGATCTTATTTCCGTCCTATAATGTGAAAGGGGTTGAACTTATCGCCATAGCGGGTACAACAACAAGGTGATAGGTCCCTCGTTTGCGAGTGGCCGTCTGCGTTGGTACCACCGCTTTGTCTATTTCGGTGTTTTGGTTTGAAGGATAATGAAGCCAGTGAAATTACCGGGTATTGTGAGACTTAACATCTTATGACTGGGGGTAACGAGCGCAGTTCAATGCCATGCAGTACTTTGTAATTCAAAGTTCTGTGTGGTGTTGCTTCTGTTTATGGGCAGGCATAGCGCTTACCATCAGGGAAGTAACTTGCAAGTCGCATCATTCAATAAAAAAAACCATTCCATTTCGAGCATTTCGAGCTGGAAAAAACCTAATGTCACTTTTACCTGACCCGGAGATCAATAAAACTACACCACCGATGCAGTCATACAATTTAAAAACGAGAATCGTAGTGGAGACTCGTACAGATTTTGTTATGTTCTCTTCTGTTTCGTGCGAGAAACCCTTTCCGAATAAAGGAGGATTAATATTATAAATTGGCATTATTGTCTAAATACGGCCTTGTTATACATATATTTTGATATACTCGTGCCGAACCTTTTTCTTGAATAAACATTTACACCCAAAAAGGGATATATTTCAATAATATTCTTTAGGGAGAAACTCTACGTAAATAGACATAAATTATGTCGAGTTGATTTCTTTTCTTTGAAATTCTGTTTGCGAGAAATTCAAATATTTGTATTGATAGCTGATTGGTAGTGAATATTGATAAACGAGTATCCTTGACTTTTACTGTTATTATAATACTGAAATTGAATATAATCATTATACGCCTACATCATTATGAAAGCACATTAAGCCTACATCATTATTGAGTGGTAGAGCCACGCTGTAGACAGTTTTGTCTACAGCATGAATGGGCTGGCTCGACCGGGTCGTTACCACAGTCACACAGAAAGCCGACGTAAAGTAGCGGCTTGCTGCTGCGTTTCGTACGGTGAGTGAGATATCCGGAAGCCCAAATCCCCTCCCCTTCCCAATCCCTAATTATCCCTTTTCTTTAAGGTTGGCAACGCGCCCATGATGCTTCTCGTATTGTGGGCGTACATGGGCGGTGGATATCACTTACCATCAGGTGACCCACTTGCTCGTTTGCCGACCTATGCTATAAAAAAAAACTTTATAAAGGCAGACTTTTTATGGTTACGTCATTAGCCACGATTCACCCCAGCATTAGTGACCCAGTCGTTTGAAATATTTGCACCTTGTGCAGGTGCACCCACTTAGGTAGTCAAATAAATTATTTCCGTTGAAAATTTTATTCCTCTTTATTCTCTTAGAATTTGTGCACCCAGGTGATGAAACAAGTTGGATTATAAACGTCCCACTGAAAGTGCCATTGGCGCTATCGGACACCCGTAGTGCCATCCAAATCGGGGTCGCATGATATAAAAAATTATGTACAAAATATCAGAGGGCGCAACAGCACCCAATTGCGCACTCGAGACTCCTGATGACCTCCTACGACAAGCGTAGGATACCTTGGTATTATTCTTTAAACACAAACCAGAGAGTGAGTGATACCACAGCTTCTCCAGACGACACTTTGACCAGAACCTAAACTTACTTTTGTTAATTTATTACACAAGATAACAATCGCTATTCTTTCTTCCTATATGCCTGGCATTATCCCAGCTTATTACCTGGGTCAACGTTTCCATGGTGATTGGTCTGTAGATTTGGTATTATATGGGGTGATCCGCCATGTGACCACCACAACCTACAACGGAAACCAAATTTCGCCATTGCCTCGTCAATCAGCAAAGTACCACGTGCAGGTGAGGTTGGCCTAATATATTGGTGGCCAACTTATACTCCAAAACAATTGCGGGACAAGAATAAACAATCACTGTTTCTAGAAAATCTGCAAGATTACTGGACGTAAAATTCAGCAGCGGATTAATTTCCAAGCGGGGTTTACGACATGAGAGTTCATGTGTTCCTTGAAATATGGTATAATTTAGCGCAGGTAGGCTGACAAGGAATGTGATCATCGTAAACCTGCCACGGTAGCTACCCGGCGTTAATGCTCACGAATACGTGTCTTATTAAAACAAGTATAAGTACTTACCAGCTAAAAACAGGTTTAGTGCAATTCCGTGTTACAGTTATAAAATAAACCTAACTAGTAACTTTTTACTACTTAGGTTCCTTGTATGCGAGAGGTCTTCTAGGTTGGTAACATTGCGTTGTCTATTTCTACCGCATAGCAGCAATGTTGTGTTTCAAATCAATTATATCTATTTCATAGGCCCAACGAGGCACTTATAATCGTCAATAATAATACAACTCAAATAAAATAATTTTGCAAATGTCTAAACTTAATATAGATAATTACATTTTCAGTTGAAGGACATTAAAGCCGTGAAGCTATTGGGTATTATGAGACTAAATACGTAGGATACGTCTCGGGGTAACGAACGCAGCCCAGTGTCTTTTAGTGCTTTGTAATTCAAAGTTATGGGTGGTGTTGAGTCTATTTGTCTGTTTATAGACACGCTAGATGGTTACTATCAGGTGAGTGACCGTCACGCCAAGACAAAAGATGTTAAGTATCATAATGCCCGGTAATTTCACTAGCTTCAATCACCTGTACCTGTCTGTCCTGTCAACTTCTCACAAAATATGTGTTAGAATGGTAGATTTCAGAAGAAATAATAGTAATTTTTTGGGATCTGGGTTCGGAACTCTCGGTGTCGTAATTGGTGTAATATTTTTTTAATTTGTAGTCTCTCTATCCCAAACTCGAAGGATACCAACCGAATCTTAATACAGAGCCGACGCCATCTATCTACCTACCGTAGTACCTATCGTACCTTTAAAGTGCTCTTTATTTGACAGCCTTCGAGCGTAGCGGTCGATTAGCCGGCTGTAAAACGAGTGGCCGCGGGTTCGATTCCCGCACCGAGACAAATTACCTTAAACCGCCATCTGTTAGAATCTTATGGAGCTCACAGACAGAATTATAACAAATAATTTGCAATAAAAAAATATTGCGCCTATAAATTGAGATATAAACTACCCTATCTCTCAAGTTGGATGAAACTGCACACAGTGTACAAAATTTGATTAAAGTCGGTTCAGTAGATTAGAAGTTCATCGCTGACAAACAACGTGACATGAAATTTTTATACATAAAGATAGAAAATACATCATTAACTCATCTATTACATAGTTACAAAAGTAATGGACCATTTCCTTGAAACAACAAAGTCAGAGTGGTTGTTTCGATTGTATTATTGAACAATGTCCGACAGAGCGGATGTCCGCTCCGTCAACTCAATTAAACTTGAAACTTTAAAAACAACTAGAATAAAGCTAGTTGAGAAACTGCGCGGCAGTGTTGAAACTATAACTGTTGTTTGATTGTTCAAAACACGGTTTTTTTACGTGCCCGGAATACTGCCGGATCATGGCAAACGATTTACGATTCAATCGGAAAAAGCATTTTAATCGGAAATTCGAAGTTGCGATACTGTTAATTCTGTGAAGTGAATTTAAGTGGTATAGCGACGCTGTAGATAGTTTCCTAAGCCAGTAAACGAGCCAATGGGTCACGTGATGGTAAGTGATCTCCACCGCCCATTTACACCCACAATCATGGAAAGGGATTGGAAAGTGCAGGGGATTTAGACCTCCGGATATCTTACTCGCCGTACGAAACGCAGCACCAAGCCGCTTCGTTAACTCGATTTACTGTGAGATAGTGGTAACGATCCGATCGAGCTGCCCCATTCGTACTGTAGACAAAACTATCTATCGGGTGGCTCTACCACTATGGTATGGTGATAAGCTCGTCCTCTATCACATTATGGGACAGATATAAGTTCAGCGAGCAGTAGCAGCACTAATTAGACTTCTTTAGTGCACCTACATCTTGGGATATACAGGCGTAATCAAAACATTAACTCTCAAGCTTAGGTAGCCTATTGATGTAAATAATAAAAAACAAGTCAAATCGGTGATCACTAACCATCAAGTGACATTGCTCGGTTGCAGCTTTTAATAAAAAAAATACCCTGAAATTTTCATGAAATATTTACAAAAACAAAAAATCTATAAGATTGTATTCCATTTCTCGTAATTGCGTCACAGATTAAGCTATTGGTTCTAATGGTGGATTATGAGGTCGCTTATCTTTGCCTCTAGGTCATTACTGCGGCCTATCGGATTGATGATACATGCTATCATCGTAAACGATTGTATTTACAACCTTTGTGGCACAGCAAGTGATTAGATCGGTAAGATAGATGTTTGATCTCATTCAAGATACCAAATATTTGAGTGGGCAGCAAATATTTATTCTGGGTATGTGAGTATCAAATATATCGCTGTAAAGGCAGGTTTTGAGATACGCGACCGAGACAGGAAAACGCGACGTATGATGATAGCGATACATACTTTTGTATCCAATAGGGTATTTTTGTTATAATTTTAATCATTAAATTACGTCATCCAAAAGAGAATTTTATAAATCGGGTCAAAATTATTTCATTTACAAGTCATTTCAAGCCGATGGAGAGGGTAATAATCAAATGAGGAAAAATGTTGCACGACGTATGCTGTGACGTCACAAAACGCCTACACCTTTAAAATGCACGCGTGCGAGGGAGAGAGTGAAATTTTCCCAGTACGCGCCCACCTTTGCTCGTAACAATATTTAAAATGCTAACTTTCAGTTATATAATAATGTACTCTGTGATACTAACTGCTCTATCTCTGTCACCATGGGCGCCGGCAGCAGGGTGCAATGGAGTGCACTTGCAACCCCTGTCACCGGGCAGCGGGGATTCCCCGAGCAATAACGCCAACCATCGACTATAGAGAATAACTATGCTTTCGATTAGCGAAACATATTCAACCAAATACCCGCGTGATTTGAATTTAACATTACACAATATACATGTATACTTCTTTATTTTATATTATTTAATAGTATAATGGGTAGATGCAGATGCACCTCCCTGGAAGTAATCTTGGCTCATGCCTATTCCTCTCTCATTTTCTGCCCAAATTAAAGTCTGTGTTAACAAAACAGTTACTATTTCGTATAATTTTTTGGTGGATATAAAATAACGTATAATAAAATGTAAAAACTTGGATGTTTGTGAGTTTGTGAATTTGAATTTTTTGTAAATCAATCACGGCTTGCCGGCTGAACAATTTTGGATGAAATTTGGGACACAGGTTGACAATGACCTGGATACAGATCCCGCTCGAAAAGCCGCTCACGGTGGCGGAAACACGGGCGTAAGCGATTTTATAATATTAGTAAAAATATGATGGATTAAGATATGTACTTTAACAGATAAAATGACTCCATGTGCATTTAGCAAAATAACCTTGAATTACCTGCAAATATTTGTGAACTTTAAACTGAACCGTAAATAGTTTACGACGTGACGTACCTACACTAATACTTTCAGAGTAAAAAGGTAAGTCGCGACCGTCAACGAACTGTTTAAATTGTTTGTTTTGAGATAGATGTCCTTGCGTTGAACCCCTACGTGAGTTCAAACTGAAACTCATAAACATGCACTAAGCGAAAACATTATAAAATTACGATGCCTTGAACGTGGTACTAAATATTTGGAATTCTTATTTGATTATATTATTTATTTACTGATCAGAAGATAAGGTAATACTAAAACTTTTTTTCCATGCGCATCCACGCTCAGACAGAGTTTGAGAGAGAGAGAGAAAGAAAAATGTATCAAACTTATCTATGTACAGCAGTCATTTTCTCTTTATTTTGTCAGGAGTTTAAAAATAAACAAAAACATTTCCCAAATGCATTCCATTCCAACATCAAATTAAAGTACTTGCCCATACAAACACACGCCCGCCAGCTTATTGCAAACATAATTTACAACGGGTCCAATATGTTTGACAGTTGCGGGTATGGCAGAGGTGTGGGTGGAGTTGCGCGCTCCGCGGTTCGTTGTACACCGGCATAACGCAGTGCTTCGGTGCGAGCACAACGTCGATGCAGACACATTGTACAAGGTATGTTATTTATTACAAACATCCAATTAACATACACAAACATTTCATTCATAGCTCCTATTAACCAAAATTCTACCGCTTGGGAGAATTAATGTGAAACAATAGTAAACCCTGCACTAACGCTCGCTAAATGCTGATCATATTTTGAGAATGTAATTCCGACAATGTAATGTATAGTGCACATTACGTGACAAAATGTGATAGAGATGGCCAATTGAAGGCTATAAAAATAAGCATAACCAACACAAAAAAGAGAGCTTCTCCATTCGACGCGTATATGTTTTCATTATTTTTAATATAGTTTTACAGAGCGGTTATGATATATTTTTATCCGTGGGACATACCTTAAAGTTGCCATTAACATTTAAAAAATAACAAAACCTTATGAACTAATACAGTCTTAAAACTACACACTAGCATTAACTGTATCATATAAGGGAGATCCATGTCGCGCAAATAAAAATATAGATCTTAAATACATCTAGTATAATATCTGGGTAGCCTTGGTGTCCGCGACCCGTATTTCAGAAACGTTGCTAAGAATGGTTGGGTGACGTAATCAGGAAACCTCAGGAGTACGTCAGTTCTCTTCTTCCTATAATTTGGGGTCCTTTAAACGGAGTGTGAAGAAGCAGTTGTGTGGTCGACACTATTCCTGGATTGCGCTACACTTACCATCAGGACTAGCCTCTAGGCACTAGCCTCTGAGTGGTAGAGTCACGCTGTAGACAGTTTTGTCTACAGCATGAATGGGCTGGCTCGACCGGGTCGTTACCACTGTCTCACAGAAAACCAACGTAAAGTAGCGGCTTGCTGCTGCGTTACGTACGGTGAGTGAGATATCCGGAAGCCCAAATCCCGTCCCCTGACCAATCCCTTATTATCCCTTTCCTTTAAGGTCGGCAACGTGCCCATGATTCTTCTGGTGACCCAGACAGTCAGGTGACCCACTTGCTCGTTTGCTGGCCTATGCTATAAAAAAAAACTCAGCCGGTATAAGCCCAGGCAGAAAGATAGATCATCTCATCCACCCCAATCATTCTCCTAAACTCTAACTTAAGTTACCCATTACTTATCTTTGTTGGAACAATTCAACTTTTGCCGCGTACACTGCGTGTCTGTTTGTAAGAATTAACTCCGTTCGGTTCAACTTTGACCTTTCACGAAAATGTGGCTCTATCTTATCTGCAAGTCCTTCAGAGTTTATTTCTAAGTATTTTTAGTAACTTTCAATGTTTAAAGTTGCCAGACGGTGGATTTCCTAGAATATTTCTTTTTTTTTAATTTTAGAGACAAACGTTTGGTCAATTAATATTTGTTTCGGATCTGGGTGTTGTGAGACCGAAAAAATCTAGTAGTTCCTGATACCCACGACAAAATACCGGTATTTTATTTTAAGGCCAAGACCATGTGTGACTTTTATTCTAGTAAATTTGTTTTTAATGAAACATAACATGAGGGCACGTAATCCGTTAAATTTGTGGATAGTATTTTTTTTATTTAAAGTGACTGCACTACACCTGATGGTAAACGTAGTACAGTCCAAAGAACTAGCGACCACCGAGAAACAATGAGTTTATCGATGATTACCAGGATCATACCGGATTGTATAAATGGTTCTTCCCTCTTCGGAGAGGGAAAAAGCAAATCGAGGGGCCTGTAACAGGCGGATGACCGATGCAGGCACAGGGATACAGGAATATACACCTGTACCCGCGCCAACCAACTATCAAGTCATGTCGCAAGCCCCTCGGGAGAACCGGATATACACTGGCTGATGGCTGAACACGATCCTCACAAGGTGTGTGGGTCACTATAGCAGGTTTTAACACCATATGTACGATGGTCGCTATCCGGATATGAATATCCAACCACCAGCAAATTCATATTTAAAACTATATTTCCTTTATAGGTGGTATTTTTCAAGAATGGTCAACGTTTGATGAAGTTTGTCCGTGGTAGAGACCCGCCATACGAACTCTACAATACAACCGGCGCCGATATAAATGTGAGTAAAACCATATAATTAAATTTAATGCCAAAATTTGTTTGTGCGGATTCGAATACCGCTCGCAACCGCAGACACCGCAAAGTATACAAAACTCAGGCGTATAATGAAATGAACGGAATGAAAAGATTACAAAAAGAGTGTCTTTTGTACAAATTCGACAAGGTACCAACCCAGATGGCCCTCGCATACGATAGATCACTTAGTGTGACCTGTCTTTCATATGAAAGACATTTTACTAAAAAATATATTTCAGTACAACCCACTGTGCGTAAAACTTGTGCATTTGAACATAAATTTCATAAACTTGTATATAGTTTGCGACACTTTGATAAGTTTGCAAACTATTATACTCGGCAAGTAAAGAGTATGGCGAAGTTACCAACGTATTCATATTTAATAGTAATCCCTCTTTAGAACATTTGTGAAGCGAAGCGAATTGATAACCAGCTAAAACCGCTTAGGCGGGTATGTCAAAAAAAAATGACAGATGCTTGCATCTTATAAATGGCAAATGGTTAGAATTTTGAAACCTAAAAATACAGATACGCAGAAAGACAGATCCCTAATATAATGAAAAATGACGTGTAGGCAGATAATGCACTTAAAACCATTATAAAGTTTATTTTTATTTCGGTTGTATGCAATTTAATAAAAGTCATAGTCAAAATTAGTTGAAACTTACGACTCAAAATTTTAATTTATATATTTATCTCGGGTAAAAATAATTGACGCTATTCCGATATCTTTTGTTGAAAAAATTAAGAAAATATTCTGCATTATTAAAACCAAATATCAAATATACAGGGTGTCCAGTAATTAATGGATAACCTTGAAATGTCTTATAGCAGAACGAATGGCCGTTCAGAGAAAAATACGAAAAAAAAAATAACGTAAGTAGTACCTGAGGTACGTATTTTTTTTTAAAAAGTCGTAATTTTTTTGGTTTATTTTACTTTCTTGGACACTACGACCAGAAATGAAGGAAATCCATCGGTTTTTTATTGTTTTATTATTAAACGCTAACTATACTAATAGATAGATAGTCAATAGTATGACAAGCTATTGCACTTTTAAAAAAAAATAAACATTCAAAACCATTTCTTTAGAAAAATTAGCAAAATTTTATTTTTAAACAATGTTTAAACCTCTTGGGTATAAAAAAAATGTATAAATACATGAGTGACCAAAATTTTTTAAATAATGTCGGTTTTAAGTAGATTTTATAATGGTATAATTCATTATTGTATCTACTGTAAATAGCGATTTATTGCTATTAATGTAAGAAAGGAGCTAATTTGAACAAATAACAAAAACAATATAATATGAGATACTTTTTAAAATAAAATTGTACTTGTCTAATGAGGTTTATTAAAACTAAGATTTGATGTTGATAAAAGATAAAAATGGCTTATTTAAACAAATTGAAACCAAATTATCAGAAATAAATTAACTTAAATTTAATACTCATAATGTTTAAAATGGTTATTTCATAAGCGTAAAATGTGTCATATGATCTCCATATTTGCTTCCTGCGCGCACGCCATTCCCCCCGTGTTTTGTGTTATGTTAGACAAGAAGGGTCTGAGTTGGTTATGTGCGAGTGAAAGGAACTTAAAGTAAAAAAATCCAACCCTGTCAACCAACCAACCCAACCAATCCAACCCTGTATTTAAATATTCCCGAACAGACACAGCATAATGCGCAGGGCAGCCGTAATTTTGCAACCAATGCGATTCCCTCAGCTCCTCGGATACTCCTTCTCTAATAAAGTCGGCAGATCATTTTGAAGAAATTCCAAATAACTTTGCCCAGTTAGAGTCCCGGTAATTAAAATGGGCCAATTATTTGTCCATTGAATTGTCCATTGGGTTGGATGGACAGGGTTGGATTTTTTTACTTTAAGTTCCTTTCACTCGCACATAGCCAACTCAGACCCTACTTGTCTAACATAACACAAAAACCGGGGGGAATGGCGTGCGCGCAGGAAGCAGATATGGAGATCATAATATGACACATTTTACGCTTATGGAGTAACCATTTTAAACATTATGAGTATTAAATTTAAGTTAATTTATTTCTGATAATTTGGTTTCAATTTGTTTAAATAAGCCATTTTTATCTTTTATCAACATCAAATCTTAGTTTTAATAAACCTCATTAGACAAGTACAATTTTATTTTAAAAAGTATCTCATATTATATTGTTTTTGTTATTTGTTCAAATTAGCTCCTTTCTTACATTAATAGCAATAAATCGCTATTTACAGTAGATACAATAATGAATTATACCATTATAAAATCTACTTAAAACCGACATTATTTAAAAAATTTTGGTCACTCATGTATTTATACATTTTTTTTATACCCAAGAGGTTTAAACTTTGTTTAAAAATAAAATTTTGCTAATTTTTCTAGAGAAATGGTTTTGAATGTTTATTTTTTTTAAAAAGTGCAATAGCTTGTCATACTATTGACTATCTATCTATTAGTATAGTTAGTGTATAATAATAAAACAACAAAAAACCGATGGATTTCCTTCATTTCTGGTCGTAGTGTCCAAGAAAGTAAAATAAACCAAAAAAATTACGACATTTAAAAAAAAAATACGTACCTCAGGTACTACTTACGTTATATTTTTTTTCGTATTTTTCTCTGAACGGCCATTCGTTCTGCTATAAGACATTTCAAGGTTATCCATTAATTACTGGACACCCTGTATATAACTAAATCATCAAATATAACAAACCTGTGTTCGTCCTTCTGATTTTTAATTTATCAACGTAACGAGAGTGTACCACGACTGTAGAAGCCCACATGTCTAATGAGCTTAGCGCATGACAAATAATAAAATAACAAATACCTCTTGCTTACGAGCCCGCATCATACATTTTTGAAAAATAATCGTACGGTGCGGCCGATAAATGATGGTTTTCTATTATAAACTTCCCTATATCGAACGACTAAATCACTTCATTCCAATGTGGCTTTAAACCTAGCCAAACAAATATAATACATAAGTACTTTAAAGTTATAGAAACAGCGAAATTGGAGAATATAAGTCAAAAGTCGAAAACGCGACCCATCCTTTGACCTCGCAGTGCCTTCGTGAGTTTCGTGAGGAAAGTTCCTGCCCAAATCAGATTATTTAAAGACCGCAAGAAATTAACTTTATGACAAGTTAATTACTTTTTTGTTGCGACCCTACCAATAAGAGGGTCGAACGCTGATAAAAGACGAAGTTTTCAGAAGTATAATTTGTTTAAGTAATATTTAAGTTGGAATAGAGACGTGACAGGTGGTTAGAATCGATTTGCTCAAACCGACGTAGTAAAAATCGTTATATTTATATGACAACTTTAGCTATCAATTACATATTGAATAAAGCATTTTTATGCACTGTACTAAACTCTGGTCAATAATTATTATGTTAGCAAATTCTTGAGTAAACGAATGTATTTGAAAACACTCAACCAATTTAAATTATGAAGAATTAATTAAGTAATGTCATTGTAAACTTTACGCTATTATTAAAATTCTAATATAAATGTATATTGAATCGCTATATTATTTCATATTTCATGCACTATCACACATCATATTATATATATTGGCCCATTTAAATTATTTATTATGATAAAGAATAAAATAAAAATCACGTTCCGGTACGAACGGTAAGTTCCGTGCAACGTGATTAAGTTACAGTATATATTATGTCTACGTATGGTTGGCGAATAAACTCCAAGAGTCGCTTAAGTCGATTTAATCGTGTGGAAACTGCAGAAGTACGTCAATGGCAAAAACATTGTGCCAGTTGGGACCAGGAGTACGATACCGCGGACGACCAAAAAAGCGCTTTTTTGACATCTTAAAAGTGAACAGATATAAGAATGAATGCTTTTACTACGCAGGATGCCCGAAATGGGAGCGTTAAATTAGGCAGGTGATCCTTAGCAATAATCCTTGAAAAATGGTTTTAATTGACAACTTCCATGGCACAGCGGGCGAGTAGCCTGTGAAGCGAGATGCCGCGGGTTGGATCCCCACACCGAGACAAATGTTTGTGTGATCCACAAATATTTGTTTCGGGGTGTGGGTGTTGTGAGACCGAAGTGTCTCGTATTTCCTGATAGCCACGACACAAGACTCGTATCTTACTGTGGGGTCTGGACTATGTGTGTGACTGTTGGGTGTTATTTATTTATTTATTTTTAATTTTAATTTTGAGGGTCAAGGTCTGTGTCAAGGTCAAGGTCGGAGTCAAGGTAATAATCGAAAGGAACTTCGTTCCATCCGGGTGTCCCTTGACACCTCTCAAGTTTTTTATTTTATTTAAGTTGGTTACCGTTTATGTATCTAATAGAATTATTGGTAACGCTTATTATCGTGCTCGATATAAACTGCGCCAAAATTTTGGCACATCACTAAAGATTCAGTCAAACAGATTTTAGAAACTCTCATTTCCTTACCAGCACCCTTTGGCAGAGTTAAATAATAAAATATGCCTGGAATCTTACGAAACAAGCTCTGCCAATGATGTTTATGTAATTAACTTATAATTAAAATTGGTTTTTATATAAACAAGAATCATTGCTAAGTAGCCAATTACTATAAAAGTGAATAGCGGATGAATGGGGTTGCCCAAGACCGGGATGGTTGGCGCTCACTTGGGGAGGCTTACGTACAGCAGTGGACGGCAATAAGCTGAGATGATGATGATGATAAAACTGAATGTATATCTTAACTTTTTAAATAGTCTGGTGGGAGATAACCTGAGAGATAGTTTGTACCCGAATGGATTCTTTTTATAGTATACGCCGGCAAACGAACAAGTGGATCACCTGTTGGTAAGTTATCTCCACTGTCTATGTAAGTCCATAATACTAGTAGAATCATGGGCGCATTGCCGACCTTAAAGGAAGAGGATAATTAAGGGATTGGCAAAGAGAGGGGATTTGGGGCTCCGAATATGTCAGCTACCGTACGAAACGCAGCAGCAAGACGCTACTTTACTTTGGTTTTCTGTGAGAGCGTGGTAATGACGGATGACAGCCACAGCTGACGGTGAAAAACCTGACATAGTGTTTCGTTCTTACGAGTCACGTTCGAGGTTCAGACGGTGTATCCAGTTACTTCCAGTCTACATGATATTGTGACTGCACTATATAGGCCACCGTCACATTAAATTTGGTAAAAGTGGTAGAGCCACGATGTAGAAAGGTAAATGTTGTGAAAGGCACCTACTATTGCTAGACCTACGCTGTAGACACTTGTGGAAGGTACCAGGTACTTGTACTTGGTTGAGCCACGCTGTAGACAGTATTGTCTACCCCATGAATGGGCTTGCTCGACCGGGCGATCACTGCTATCTCACAGAAAAACAACGTAAGATGGCTTTTTTTGCTTTATACTACTTTTGACTACCGGAGATACCGTGAGATTACCGAAGGCCTCAATCCCCCAATACCTTCACAGTTCTTTAATTACCCCTTACATTTATGACATCTATGATTCCTCAGGTATTGTGGACTTTTGTTAGTGGTGGAGATCAGATACCACCAGGTAACACACTTGCTCATTCGTCGGCATCTACTATAATTATTCTTTTTTATAATGAACAAGAATTGTTTGATATATTATGCTCTGTTTCATGCATTAACGCTATCCATAAATATGCCACAACGAGGGCTAATGTCAGTCGGTCGTTAAATATCTATTACAATAATAATGAGTTTGTTTTATGCAAAACGCACATTACAAGATAGAAATCCCGATGGAATATGGGGAGTTCAGCCAATTATTCTGAGTTCGTCGGATTATTCGTAGAATTCTTGATCCCTAGGGCGTTCAGTGTTGATTGACTGCGCCAGACCCCCATATATTATTCCCATATGTTTTCCAAACTTAATTTATGAAACTGATGGCATTTTCAACGATGTAACGATTTAAGTCTATTGTTTTTTATAGGATAGTAAAGCTACATTGTATAATGGTACAGTAAAACATTTATATTGTGTCTCTTACTGACCTTTCTATTGAACAATTTGCTAGAATTTTTGTTGTACGAAAATGGTTAAATTATACGAAGACATGAATTGACCCTGCAGTTACTCCTTAAATGGTGTTGGGAAATGTTTGAAGGAAAATTGACGTCGAAAATTATATATAGGTATTTCATTAGTATTGGAAATTTATTTCAATTTAATATAATTCTAAAACCCACATTCGTAATTACAAAGCCGCACGAAATACAAACAAGACATATCTTTAATGAATATAAAAAATAAGCGGCTGTAATGCGGACTTGCACGACGATCCGTAATTTAACAAAATATTTTTATGATCCACAAATATTAGTTTCGGGGTCTGGGTGTTGTGAGGCCGAGAGTCTCTCGAAGTTCCTGATACCCACGACACAACACTCGTATCTTACTGCGGGGTCAGGACTATGTATGTGACTGTAGGATATATTTATAAAAAAATGAGAATCATAATTGTATTTAACTACTAAATACGTTTACCATAATAACATTTTCAGGCGATATGATTTTTCTCAAATTTATAAGGTCTAAATGCAATTAAGAATCGGTGATCAAGTCGGCCTAAATTTAATAAAACTAATAAACTTTCAGTTAATACAACTTACGCCGACGTCTGTAGCACTTGAGAGGCTGGATTTCACAGCATCCGGCACCTACGCCTGCGAGATTGCGTTGGAAACGCCCCTTTACTCTAAAGTCTCCAAACTACACGAGTTAACTGTCATCGGTAAGATCACTATACATATATTATTAACACAAACCAGTTTAATGCATGCTAATTATTCATGAAACTCTAGAGTTCAGTAAAGTTTAGACAAGATTTAGTAAATCCCGGCTGTATATTAATCAAATGGATGGATACAAAAATGTAGATGCTATAACCACGGATTTTTTATACGTAATTTTATTTATTTACACTTTATATACAATGTATAAAGGCAGACTTAATGCCAAAGGCATTATCTCCCAGTCAACCTTAGGGTAATGCAGAGATGAACAAAGTAGGTGCAAAAAATTAAAGAAGATTAATTTTCATAGTGGTTGGGCCACACCGTAGACAGTTTTCTCTGCAACATGAATGAGCTGGCTCTATCAGGTTGTTAAAACTGTCTTACAGATAACCAACGTAAAGTAACGGCTTGTTTCTGCGCTTCCTGACGTGAGTGAATTATACGAAGACCTAAATCCCCTCCCTTTCTTAATATCTCAATTATACCGTTATTTTAAAATCGGCAACACGTCCATGATTCTTCTAGTATTATGAGCGTACATGGCGGAGTTTACTTACCTTCAAGTGACTCACTTACTAGCTTGCCGGCTATAGAAAAGGAGATCTGCTGGTGGTAGGATGTTCACATCCGCCCGGATAGCGACCACTATACACGTGGTGTAATCCTGCCATAATGATCCACACACCTTGTGTGGATCGCGTTCCAGGATCAGCTAGTGTATATCCGGCAATCTCTTTTGTACAACCTCCTTCATAGGTATATACGCTCTGACGCCTATAATACTCGAAGGGGTAGCCAAAGGTGTAACCAGTTCATTTCGCCTAGCTTATTTCCATCCCACGATGTGTTAGAGAACGATTCCTTTCCTACAGCCTTAAACCTAAATCTTAATTTACCTTCTCCATTTCGTCTTATCCTATTAGAAATGTTTGACATAATCCCGATTATATTAAAACATAAAAGCCATAAAATAATAACACTGAAAATAAACGAAATAAGAAAAACATATTCTCAGCTAACATTAGTCATAACGTGGCACTCAAAACACTGTTTTTTCAAAGATTTTAATATTCCACTCACCATTGTCGAGAGGCACGTTAGGGTCGCCTTAAAAATAATCCACTTTGCACAGTCTTCCGCATGCTTTATGGCGAATCGAGATTGTATGCCCCCCTACGTTCGCTTTACTTTGCTAATCTAATTTGTTCTAAAGCGAACTGGAAACCACTTTAAAAATGAAAAAGGATGGCTTGTTTACCAAAAGATCCTTTGCGATCCTGATAAATGTATGTGCATCTAGGTTGCAAGGGAAATATATGGACTCAATAAGTTCGTATCACTATGTATGGCTGAACAACCCAGCCGAGCCAATGAAATTACAATTCTTTCTTCTTTCATTCTTTTTTCTTTCTTTATTCTTTCATTCTTCTTACTGTCTTCTGTCTTTATTCTTTCTTTCTTGTTTTTCTTTTATCTTTCTAAATAATGCAGCACACATCGCTGGAACAAGCTCCCATTTCACGACGGTATTCTGTGAGATAGTGATAATAACCCAGTCAAGCCGGTCCATACATGCTGTAAATAAAATAGCCTTATATTTCCAATTTTCATGTGCATCTAAGAGTAGTTAGTACTCGTATCATAGAATACATAATAGTGCGTACTTGAAGAACTAAACACCAGCGTTTCTTATTTAATTTTCGCCAAATGGCTTGTCAATTGACTTCATATTCAACGACCTGGTGGCTTAGCTTATGCAACACGATATATCTTGCGCTAACATATGTTAAATGTCGACATTAAGGCCATACCCCCAAAACGCCGCGCGAGAGATGTTTTTAGAGGCTATCTAGTTACTACTTAAAATAAATATTGACTAAAAAAATATACAATATATTTCTACAATCTATCAGCTTTACTTTGTTCGATTCAAATTCATGTTAATGCTGATATATATTTTTAAATTGTCGTTATAAATGAACCATAAAAATGAGAAAATGCAAAGATTCCGTGCGTCTCCTTTTAAAGTACAGAATGTTTTCAAATTAGATTAACATCACTAGATAGGCTAATTAATAACGAATATTTTGCCCGTTTTAAATTTTCGAAAAGACCAAAACCGGATTTTTTAAATCAATTATTCGCTAAATACGTGCATAATCTGCACGAAAACTCACACGCCAAGTACACGATTCAGTATGGCGCGAGTCAGTCATGGTCATTTGCTCACTGAAGGCCCTTAAATATGATATCTCGCGTATAAGTGTCAACATTCCATAAAATTACATCGTCGAGTTCAGAAAGGTTGAAACTACTATTTTCTCTACTCCATCTCTACATTTGACATTAAAAATCCTGTATTATATTATGCAACCATGTTAGCTTCTATAGACGTATAAAGATAACCAGATACAACTAGTTTTTAAAGACAAAACGAGTCGACAAATTTATCTCGCATTGCATATGATAAGCCCGCAGGAAGTGATTATAACTCAATTATTATAACAAGACAAACCTCCTTGCAACATTGCATACCATTTGCAAACTAACGAGCATGTCGTGTGTAGAGGGAGTGAAATCAGAACTGCCAACTTTAGACCAACGTATTGATGTCTATCTACTCAAAGCAGTTATAGACGAGAAGCAAACGGTGGTGTTTTGTTATTAGCTACATTACGAAAATACGAAATCTGTAATAATAATAATAATAAATAATCGGTCAATCACATGTTTCATATAAAGAACTCATCCAGATCCATACCTGAACGAAACTATTTACGAAAACATCTATCTGATTTCGAACAAAAATTCCGTTCAAATCAATCTTCTATGAAAAAGAAATTGTTAGCATCTATCCGTAGTAAGGCGAAGTCTTAAGAGTGTTAACGTTAGAATTTATTGTTGCAGTTCGTCAGAAATTCCGTCCAAAGATTAAAATAAAACATAAAAAATTGTCATCGAACGATGACTTAGAAGCTACCTGCCAGAGCGCGCCAGCACATCCTGCACCCCACCTCACCTGGTTTATAAACAACGTAAAGGTTTGTATTATATTTATTCTCGACGGGATTTCAATGTTTTTTTAATACAGCATACTTAATACTTTTTGTATTGAGTGTGATTTTCATTGCACAAAGTGAAATATTGGACACTTTCGGCGTTTACAAACAACAAAATGGCAAAAGACTTCCTGCCTTTTTCATGCCTTTTTTGCAGTGCTCCGGTTGAATGTATAGCGTGTCAATTTTAGCTTGAGCTCTACTTGCACTGGAATGCTCCACAAATAAGAGGTCTGATGAAATTTGAAAGTGTTCTTTACTTTCTGAGTGTGTATTCAAGCCGAGTATGGAATAACAGAAAATCCATTGGTTAAATTGAGGTACCCTTTTAACATCACGTTACCCGCTTGTCGTTGCACAAGGGGAAATTGTTTTGTTTTTGTTCCACGACTTCTGGCTTGGGTCAAAATCCTTTTACACTATGGGTTTTGTAGGAAAAATATTGTCATCAATTAAATTAAAATTAAAAACTAATGACAGAGAAGCGATATCTTGAAAGAAGTCGTGCGGATTGTCGAGATGAAGATGATGATGATGATAATGATGATGAGAGCATGCACTCAATTTATTAAGTTACGTGTGTATAAATTGTTAATTATCGCTTGCTTTAACGGTGAACGAAACATCGTAAAGAAACTTGCACACCTGAGTATTCTTCATAAGAATTGAGATGTGTGAAGCGATATACCATAAACATTAAACATTCGAGGTGCTTGTCAAGGTATTAATTATTATTGTATTATTTTATGTTTAATTTCATTTCGTTTATTCCTCTTATCACCAAAAACAGTGTTTAAGATATCGTTAACTTTATTTTACCTTTATAAATCATGACAACTGAAAAGTCCCTAGATAGTGTTCAAAAACTCAATGACACCCAGCACGCTAAACTAATATTAAATTATTTCATATCAATAGATAGGGTCGTACGCCTTCAAAATATTTAAATTTCATTTCCATTGATTAGTTGAAAGCCTGCGGGTAACATCTTTTATGAGCTTGTCAACAGGCGGTGAATGCTTGTCAATGTTGTCAGACACGTTATTTCAGTAACCGGAGTACAGTTTGTTTAACAAAACAAACATCGACTGTGTCTTTAAAAATTTGGGGGAAATGATCTCATACTATTTCTGTTGGTATAAATATAACGCTTTATTTAATCATTTAATGACATTACTTTTGATTGCATTTTGTGGAAGTGAAAGACTTTGTTGAGGAGTTTATTAAACTTACATTCTGTTATTACGTTTTAAGGTCTATTTTGTAATTAATTCTCATCCCATATTCCCGGGAGGATGACCAATGTAATTTTTGTACACAGGTGGATGAAAGCCTCACGGTGCCCCATGGGACGGTGAACACGCACCGCCACCACCATGGCATGCAACTCGCCATGACCAACTCCTCGTTACATTTTCCTCTCACCAGTCTTCAGCTGTTCCCCAACCAGACGGTTGATATCACCTGCCTGAGCACCATACCGAGTTACGCCAGCGTTGGTGAAGGTTTTGCTGATGTCCAAAACCATACAGTCACTGGTAAGTAAACGGCATCAGTTTATATATTTATAGTTGAAGCATTTGAACAGTAAGGAAATGTTAGTAAAAAAAATATTACCTTATTGGAACGAAGTTCCTTACGGCAGGCTTGGAGGGGATAGGGATTTCGCTGCGTGACCGAACTGAAAAAAATGTGATAGTAAAACCGTAAGAAAAATGCGTGGAATAAAACCGTTAAATGAGACTTTTTTTAACTTAATTTGATATCTAGCACACAAAGTTAAAGTCGAAATTCCGTTAATAAAAGAGATGGGTGTGAAACTTATGACATTTGGAAATGTAGACGCGGTTTGAAATTTGAATTTGAATTTTTGATTATAGAACACGGCCGTCCACCGTTTAGTAGCCAGTCTAAGTCTAAGTTTTTAATTAGAGTTGTTACACTTCGGTAGTGTTTTGGGATGAAATATTACTGAATAAAAGTTTATTGGAACGAAGTTCCTTACGGCAGGCTTGGAGGGGATAGGGATTTCGCTGCGTGACCGAACTGAAAAAAATGTGATAGTAAAACCGTAAGAAAAATGCGTGGAATAAAACCGTTAAATGAGACGTGCGCAGGCGCGACAGTCGCATACACAGAATTGAGCACGACTTTTTTTGCAATTTGTGTCGATTCTACATTAGCCGAAGGAACTTCGTTCCTACCTGGTGTCCCACGACACCACTAATTTTTTTTATCTTCTTATCGTCTTTGCAAACTTCTTCATTAATGACAGTAATAATTTAAACACACAAGTTATTGAAAATATCTGAGATTTTAACGCTATAGTTGCATACAATTATACCAATGAGTTAATACATCTAGCTCGTGACTTACCTGCTATAGTTATTTTTATCCTCGGCAAAGTGGAACACTCTATCTGATGTCAAGTACAGTGCGGCCAAATATAATATCGACTGTCAAGATACATTCAGGCTCTTTACTGTCGGCAGCATTATGCCATTCTGAAGTTATATAGTACTAGCTTTTGCTCGCGGCTCCGCCCACGTGATCAAATAAACAAACAAACAATCAAACTCTACAGCTTTATAATATTAGTATAGATTTGATTTTGATTTGACAACGAAAGCCTTCAAATAATATTATTTTGGTAGCTTAGCAACGGAAGCCTTCAAATATGAATAATTTTCCCCGTTTTTGCAACATTTTTCACTGATGCTTCGCTTCTAATGGTCGCAGCGTAATGTTATATAGCCTTAGCCTTCCTCGATAAATGGACTATCCCACACAAAAAGAATTTTTCAATTCGAACCAGTAGTTCCTGAGATTAGCGCGTTCAAACAAACAATCAAACTCTACAGCTTTATTATATTAGTATAGATATTAATAATGCAGTATTTTAATAGAACCTCGTTTCCAGTAAATGTGGTACGGATGGAGCCTGCGCCCACTCAGCTGCCAGTCAAGATCGTCAGCCCCAAATTAAATTCGTCGCATCGTTGTGAATCTAACCATATACTAATTGTATTGGTTGTATTGTGTGTGCCATTTTAGACCTTAAGCCATGCAATGCCATGGATTGTGGAAGATTTTTTAATGATTATGAATATTGTCACCAATATTTTGATCCCTTTGATTTTGTAAATTGCTTTCTATCCATTGATATTTTTTAAAGGAACGCCATTAAATATTTAATTAAAATGTTCGAGCATTCTGATCGCGTACCTCACAGTAATGAAAAACAACAAATAAAAACAGTCGTTACTTAATAGGTCTGTGTCTTTAAAATTGTTTTCAAATGAAATATGTAAATAATTATCAGAAATTTTAGTATCTGGTTTGTATACACAAACACAATTTACATAATTGTAAATGTAATTAAAATCGGAACATAATAGACGTTTGAGTAATAATAGGTCTGAAACCGGAACATTAATAATTTTAATCTCGAACACGAAAATTATTTAATATAATGAAACGATGAGAGGAAGTTGCACAGTAAAAGTTTATTATTCCGTAACGTAACTTGATCTTTTATTTACACTTTGGACCGAAAGGTGTAGGTTAATTTGCTGATACCTTAATAATGTTGATGAACATTCTAATGTAATGTTTAGTTAAAGCCGCGTTGACACGACCATAGTATGCGTGGACCGAGCGCATATATTCTCCGATGCTATTCGCATTATGGCCACCGCTAACCAAACCGCACATGGACCACGGCATCCGATCTGTATTGAATCACGTCTCATTGTTACGAGCTAACACGGTTACAAGTCTTCTCATAGTCGATTTATTAACGATCTTGGTTTGATTCTCCAGATCGAATCCGAAAACCGACCAATCACACGAAGTAATTTGTACATGTGGCTTTCAAACTGTGTTCTTATTGGCTGACTTGTGGGATCGATCGGGAGATTCAGTCTAAATTCGTTTATTAAAATCGGCTGTTACGAGTACTCGTGACAAATAATCGTGATTGTTAATATGGTGGTACATGGCGGGTTGTCGACATCGACAGTCTTCTTGAATGAGATTTATCAATGGTCCTCCATTTTTGCCGCTTGATGACGTTGCAAGTGCATTCTGATAAGTACATGTAATAAAACAACATTATGGCAAATAACAAATCCGTGTGCTATAAATGTGGTTGCCACGAAATTTTACATAACAGAGATAATATGTAAGATTGTATACGTGTTAACCCGTATCCATGTTGATTCGTACAACCTTGTACGAAGCTACTCAAACCAAAACATAATATAGCAACGCGGTTTTATTAAGATTTCTGTTCACACACATATTTTGGTGATTGCAGTGTTACATTAAAGCCTCATTAACACAGAGAGTTTATTGCAAGACAGAGTTGATATTATGTGAAAATTCTAGATTACGAGGCCCCATCAGTCAATTTTAAAGCGAGAAACATTTGATGTGACTTCATTTACCGAGTTATCTGATCTATTATATTCACACATAAGCCGCACGAGAAATTCTCGCGCACTAATTAAATAAGGCCTATTTGTATATCAGTAACTATCAATAACATTTGCATAGTAATTTTATTATGTTTGGAACGTAGGGCGTTTGTGAAAAAACTTAATTAATATTTGCGATTTTTTTCTTTACAACTATGTATATTCCGGGCATATAATCACCAAATTAATTTGCGTTCCTTTTGTATGCTTTTTTCAAACTTTGTGACAGTTCTGTCTATTTTCCCATACCAACGAGCTACATACGGCTTTTTACATGTTAATGTTTTTGTAAAACTAACCTTTTACTTATGTGTGCGCAATTATGAGACTGAATTAGGAAGTTAGGGATTTATACGACCTGTTTAAACCCACACCCACAGTGCTAGAGACCCAAAATTGTCCATTACCCTAGTATATACTAAAAAGTAACTATTAACTTACGGTCTTTTCGGGTTAATTTGTAACCTTGATATTTTAAATTATTGTGAATACGAACATAGAACAGCACAAAGCTGCTAGTGAATAAAGGAAGCTGGGAAGAAAACACCTACTATAAGATCTATTTTCTCGGTTGTTGTCGGCCTTTGCTATGAAAAAATCTCTTGTTTTCAACATTTTGGCAGAAACATATTTAGAATTCTAAATTCATTTTGTTTTAACGGCATAACCCGAACGAAATAACCCGAAATGACATAATAATATTGAAATAAAACTAATTTAAAGGGATTTTATCGCGGTTTTTAATTAATTTTGATACCGACGTTTCGAACACTTTTCAGCCTTCGTGGTCACGGGGTGGTCGGGATCAAAATTAATAAAAAACCGCGACAAAATCCCTTCAAATTAGTTTATTTCAATGAGTAATATTCGCGTAAACATAAGAAATCATTACATAATAATATGTTAATGAGATGGTAAGGTTCACGCATGTGATATGATAGGCTAAATCGAAGTACATGAAAACATATAATTATGTCACCAAATAGTAAGACATAGGTTTGTCGAAGCAAACTAAGGGAATTAAGTACATGCTTCTCTTTCTATGTAACTAAATTAGGTTCGCCTCGGATGAGTATTATTAACGACTTTGGTTTTTGATTTTGGTATATTTTTTTAGAATCAATATTTAAATAGGACGCAAGCGTCATACCAAAATAATAACGCCTCACCATTCGCCACACCCTTGGTTTTCTATCTACATGACAAATACCTTAGGGTTGAAAAACATTATCGGCTTCTCGATATGACTCGGTATATAAATACATAATACTAACCAATGTTTTAAAACGAAATTATCTATAAATCTCATAAAAAAAGACAAATCGATATCTAATCTCGGATGTTGTCTTTCGATAATTGTATAAACTATTTAGGACAAATCTTTAAGTACTTGATATCTCTGAATAAGGAATTTATGAAGAATGGCTATTCATGGCACCATTACTTACCATCATGTGAGATTAATCAATACAAGCTATTACCAACAATAATAAAAAGAATATCACGTCCTATAAAATTTTTAAACCAACGCATAAATATAAAAAAATGTATGTGCTATACTGGGTGATGTAGAAAAGTAGTATCAACATGGTATCAATAATAAATCCACATATAGTGAAAACGATTAAAAATTCATAGGTTAAAAATACAAAATTGGAACTTAGAAATTTTCGTCAACATTATAACATTGGAATCATATAATCGAGATGCAATCTGAAATTCATCTAATTAAGTGTCACTCAAGTCTGTATTGGTAGTTAGTTAACATATAGAAGCTGTTCTAAAAAAATATACATATTGATTTTAATTTCTACCGACAAAGTGATTGTTATCCTCAATATATGTGCAGTTTTTATTGATACAGTATTTCTGCAACACCCTGTATATCTTTTGCTTATAATACGGCTATGGCCACATATAACGCAACCGTCATTCGTATTCCAATGACAAATGTTTGAAATAATTCATAATTTCAACGCATTTTTTATCGGTTTATTTTTACTTTTGATCCCAACGTTTTGCTTGCTTTCCGGCCTTCGTGTTCACGGAGAGGACCATGAAATCCGTTGAAATGAGTTTTATTTAAAAATGTAATATTCACGTAAACATAACAAATCATTAGACATAATATGTTTCACCACATTTATTTTGATAAATCAAGCCTTCGCCGGAGCCCGATATTGTGGCCGTAGAATTATTGAAAGATTAGAAACTGACAGTTGATTCAATGACATCCAAATACAAATGCAAATTTAAAATATTTTTTTAAAACAATACATTAGTCGCCGACAACAAAGTATATTTTAATCAATCTACTCATCGTTAAAAGTTCCAGAAATCGATCAAATAATTTAGTAAACGACAATTGTTACCGTAACCGCACGACTGCCGCATTCAGAGACGCCATTTAACTAATTGTCGATTAGTAAATCCTAAGAATCTAATTATTTCTATAGTCACACTCAGTTAACACTTCAAGCTTCATTACGGAGTACAGAAATAATCTTGTATCTCTAAGATATAACAAAATTTTAGAAAATTAGGTATTTTCAACAAAGCTAATTGACGTCTCTGAGTACGGCAGTAAGTTAGTATCATTCATTTGTTTAACAATTGGCAAGCTTGTATTGGCAATGTATATAGCTTGATACTATCATAATATGTACAAATAGTGCGTTAAAGAAAAATGATCACAATATCATTCGTAGGAAATGTTATATTTCAATAAACCGTGACCGTTGTTTTTTGTAAATAAATGAAAATGCGATTTACACTTTTGTTAACGTATTTTAATTATGGAAAGTAATAAATTCGGTAGGTAATAGGTTTTAATGGAACCCAAGGAAGGTTATTGTGTTCCTCAACGGAATACAAATGCATTTATTTAGATTTTACCTTTGACCTTTGATAAAAAATACATAGGAATTTCAAAGGAGCCAGTTACTACGGTTATAACGGTGTGGAAATCAAGAGTTCTAAATAACAGACTCCATGGCCCGGTGGACCAGTAGCCAGCTGCGAGGCGAGAGGCCATGGGTTTGATTCCCGCACTGAGACAAATTGTGGTTCACAAATATTTTTTGAGTTTGGGTATTGTGAGACCGTGAGTCCCACGTAGTCAAAAAAGGCTGTTTAGAAACGCATGTCCGCTTTTTATGAAATTGTATGAAAAAGGAGGCGTGTCGTGGTACCTTGTCTTAGTCGCACACCTGAAAACATATCTTTAAATCACCAAAACAAGCCTTTAACCACCACCACCTATTAACAGGCATACAGTCATTATGTATAGCAAACAAATCACGCGCACATATACAAACTTGAAGGATTGAGTCAATTTATCTATACGTGAAAAGAAACAGTTTTATTTTTAACGATTAACGATAC
The DNA here is from genome assembly GCA_949126905.1 of Amorpha juglandis. Lineage (NCBI taxonomy): Eukaryota > Metazoa > Arthropoda > Insecta > Lepidoptera > Sphingidae > Amorpha > Amorpha juglandis. Next base: position 12,392,680 of record OX421374.1, on the reverse strand, counting down.
TCAATTTAATACATTAATATTTGCATTTATATTGCATTATTGTCTTGAACTTGACTGTGATAATTTTGAAGTGTTTCTTACAGTTAACAGTAAAAACGAGTTCGCGAAATCACTGACATTTCGGTGGAGCCATTCGAACTTTTAAAAAAAGAAGAATAAAAACGAAACGTAAATTAAATTATATTTTAATGCCAACATTTCAATTAAACTATCACTTATAGCACAAATTTATTGCCTAAATTAAGTTATAGTGTACGAAAATTCTATATGAAAATTGTCGATCAAACAAATAAACTTTGTTATTACGTTAATTAAGTTCATCGAATTCTCAAGAAATAATTGTTTTATAGTACTCAAAATTCACACCAATGTTTTTTTAGGCATAACTTGGATTCTTAAGGAATAATAAACTAATTTGAAAATTTCCATTTAGACTTCTTACTTCCATTCTTCTATTGACAATATTTTTTATGTTACTAAAAGTTTATTCAATGGTCCCACTCGAAGTTAAGAATAGTATTTTTCTTAGATTAAATGTGTGTGGTGTTTAATAATTTAAACATAATATGAGAAAGCACCAACAAAATATTTGAAATGAAGTAGCAGGGGGAAAATCAAAGTAAAATCTCACGAAAACCGTAATTGGAATAGCATTTCACTTTGAATTGCCACGTACAGGGTCCGCAGGGTAGGTGACAGCCGGTGCCGCTGCGGTTCCGAGCATGCTAGATTGGATTCTAGTTGGAACATCATGAAATGTGACAACTTTATTACAGTCAGATATCCTATATAAATATAAAAGAAAAGTTATAATATGCCGGATATTTTACATATACATTTTTACCGCCAGATAACACATATGACAGCCAATTTAACTCCTTTTCCATTTATGTACGGCGTGATATTTGGTGTTTTGCCATCTCATATTTTACCTGATGTATAACGTTAATTTGGAAATTGAAAAAATCGACCATAACTATATACTATACTAATCTTAACTATAGTTATCTCTTCTAGTAACCGACTTAAAAAATACTCGCCGAATAGAGAATCTCCGTTTTTGAAGTCGGTTAAAAAAGAGAATGTTCTCAAATCGGCGAGTTTTCTTTTTGATAAAGGCCATGAATTTCACAATATTTCAAACGACACATACTTTATTAGTAAGCCAATTGAAGAACGCTAATCATTTACACTTGCTACGCGAATTTTAAAAATTAAGCTTTTGTGAAATAATAGTATCCGAAGGCGTGGTGAGGCGTTTTTTATTTTGAATAAAATGGAGTTGCTTGAGCCTAACCACGTAGAAGTATGAAAAAACTAAAGCTGAAGCTGTTAAAACATGTATGTGTTTCGTTAGTTATCGCCTCGCCTTCGCTTTGCTATCTGTTTAATGATGCCTCAGCTAAATTATTACATATAAAACTAAACAAGGCCTAAAAAAACTACATAGTCTGGCAATATATTAATTACATAATATTACATTATTTTAAAAATGTATTCTTCAAAATGGATATTTTATTTACCATAATAAGATTTTGTGCAGCGCTAACCTTACTCTATGCATCCATATCAACATTTTAACATGAAAGGAAACATTTCTTTTATAATTTGATTTTTTTTTATCCAAACAAAGATAAAGTTCAACCATTTCAAGAAATACTATCGTATAAAAAATAAATCTTGCTGTGAAAATAAAAAAAGATTGTAAAGCAAAATTAAGAGCCGAAAAGCTGTTGATATGTCTTTATAGTGTATGTTTACGATGTATAAACAATATTCTGTTATCCTTGGAGTTTTATGAGTGGGTGATGTATCGGTGTACTGTGCGAAGGCTATGTTGCGAACAAATGTTTAGGAGCAATTGTGTAACAAAACATATCATGATTAGGAGTGAGTATATGTAAAAATCAATTTATAAGTGTTGTTGGAGGTGAGGGATTTTATGTTTAAGGCAGATTTCCGATGGTCGCGTCACGGCCGACGATGTTGTGTCTGCGAGTTAAGTAACATTACGAAACAAGTGTCATAATGAAATGAATTTACTAAAACTTGTTGCAGTTCTTGTGAAACTTGTCACGTTAATGTAATAGTGTCATGAAATTAACAGTATCGCTAAAATTATGGCGAATAATTATCGAAGCAATACGCGCTACTTCGCTTAGTTCCGTTTATAAGTACAGTGAAATAAGTTGAATGACATTATTTTGTAAAAAAATTCGCACCACGACTCTATCTCAGAGTCATGAATTAATGCATTGTAAAACTTAACGTTTACATGTGAAACTATTGGTGAAATTAATGTCACTAATTTCGTAATGTAATTTAAGATTTATTCTAAAAATTAGGTAAATCTATGGGAGACCATTCGACTATAGTGTCACTAACGCATGGCATGTATAGTTGTTAAGCTGAGATATAAATAAAACAAAAGACATCACTGATGCCAGCTTATGACAACACGGGACGTCGGAAGTCGGTCTGGACTAAACATTTTATTTATTTCCATTTTCATGCTGTTTTGAGGCTAAATTAATGTTGTAGTAACTTGATGTGCTTATTGAGAATAAGATCTTGATTTATAATGCGTGTTTATATATTAGAGGCAGTGCTTAAAGCATACTATAAGTAGATATTCTAACAAAATCTTATGTATTGAAGATATTAGATAAATGAAAGTAACATACAAAGTATACCTATATTATTTATTTATAATAAAAATAGATACCAAAATATATTGTCAGTGTAGAACAATCTTATTTTAGAGTTTATTGTAAATAGTTGTAAAACAAGGGAGATTAATGTTTTATGCCCGTTTTATTTTAAGCTTTCAACCATTCCTCCAAAATTCTATCGCTATTTATTTAATATAAAAATATTGTTTCTTGGTTTTTCTTTTTTCATATACCGTTTACCCAATTGTGTTGAAACTTTGGTAAGTTATTATAGCGGGTTCATACGATTTGATTTTAATTAAACTGACTTGAATCGACAAAACCAGTACGATTTTTGATGATAATTCGATTAAAAGTCTGTTCACACGGTTCAAATCGCTTACGATTTAGCAGGTGGTCCATTTAAGTCTAATGTGATGTCACTATAAAATTATTTTGCTTTGCATTTGTGTACCTACTAAGAAAGTAGAAGAGGTATTGAAATGTATGCCGGGTATGTACAGCTAGTTATAAACTGTTTTCCACTCGTGGCTCCACCCGCGTTATGTACTCCAACGTAACGTAACTTTTCTACCGTATTTCTCCAGTTAGGGGTTAAATTTTCAATAACGTTGAACTACGTGTTTAATTATTTATTTTTCTCACATAAACTTTGCCACCCCCATTCTCCCCTTAGCGAATGAATGTATAAAAATATTGTCTCAATATTTTAATTTTTTTCGTTGTTAGGCTGGACGATGATAAGTCAGTCACTGAGTTTTATATTATAATAATTTTATATTTGTATTTTAGATAAATACAAATCAACCTGTGACCACGGTCGATGTAATTCGGACGAAATGTGTAGAAATTAATAAATTGTTATATACCTTCAAAAACCTTTTTAAATGTTGTGTATGAGCCTTACTTATAACTATTTCTTTAACATTGCTTTCTTAAACACTTTTTTGTCTTTCTCTGTAAACACGATTTATGAAATAGGTAGAAAGAGACGAAAATAATGTTTAAACCACTAAGCAGTACTCAGAACGTTTAAAGTATATCTTCTCTCTATCTAATAAAATCCGTATATCTACATAATCTGTAAGCCATACTAAGTCAAGCCGTGACTGGTCTTAGTTGTCTTAATTAAGCACTCCTATCGAATTGCTACAATCACTAAAAGATAAACAAAAATAAATTCCTATAGTATCTTATCTCTTTTTATTTTTGTAACTTATCGATATAGTTTAAGTGACCCTGACAATGCCAGAAAGAAATTTCGAGTCCCATCCCTATTTTATATTCTTTGCGAGTATATGAGTACTGAACAGGGCACAATTGGGATGTGTTTTTTCCCCGAATGTGTCAGATGGAGGGTTATTTAGCAGTATTCGTCCCGCGTCATATCTCCCTCGTTTTATGGTTTATGTGTAAGATAGATCGGTGTATTGTGTAGAGCGATATTTTAGACAAGGAGTAAACTATCGACCATATATTTTTGTTGGGCACCTCTATTCATAGATTCTAATGTATGAGTATTTACGCATTACATCCAATCCGAAACCGTTATTATGATCTGAATTGGAGAAATTCTCTGACGTGGAATTCAGATCTAGTGCGCAATTTCTCATACAAATAGTACAGATTTCTCGGATTTTAATCGGATACGTAAATACTCCAAAGAATTATAATTATTATTTGGGTAGTAATTAGCCCTGTTTTCCATTTACTATAATATAACTATTATGTGAAAACTAAGTAGCTATTGTCTTTTGAAATATTAGAAATTGCTTATTTTATCCATCATTAGTCGCGAGTGAATCGGTTTTTGCTAGGCAAGTGTGCTTCATCTCAGGCCACATCATCGCTCTCCATCGGGCGAGATAGTGGCCAAACGCAAGCCTATTAAAAACTACAATAAAATATATTTTATTTTGTATTGTGGAACTGATTATTTTAAAATACTTTTCGTGTGATTAATTGTGTGCCAGTAGAAATATACTTAATTTTATCTCTCATGCCTCGTTGGTCTAATGACAACGCACTTACGCCCGAATACGGAAGGCTTTTTAGGAGAACAAGCATACGAAATTTTCAACAGTCATAATGTGAAATTGCCTATTGAATGGCCACTTTTGTTTTCAATGTGTTAATGGGTACATGCAAGCTTACCGCTTCGTGGACACAGGCGAGAGGTTTTGTTATTTTACGAGAGCCACGATGTCGCTCGACTCCACTAATCTTAATAATAATTTTGTCACTAGAACCCACCAAGACAGTCATCTCATCGGCGACGAGTAGCGATTAGCGAGTCCACACACAAGTGACTTTGATTTTTCTCTGACACATCTTGTCGCTGCGGATTGCTCGCCGAACGAAAGTTCTCGTAAATGCGGTGCGACGATCTAAACAGACAGCCATCAATCCTCCTAATATTATAAATGTGAAAGTTTGTTTGTTTGGATGTTTGTCCGTCAATCACGCTGAAACTACTGAACGGATTTTGAAGAAATTGGTATACAGACAGGGTATGAGCTGACTGGGTGATAGGCTACTTTTTATCCCGGAAAAAGCAGATCACGCGGGCGGAGCCGCGAGTAAAAGCTAGTCATAAATATATGTATTTCTTTTATTTACGTGAAATCGTATATCTATTGTACGTTTCTTGAATGAAAGAATTGTTAATCGCCACTCGTTAAGTCGACGGTGGGACGTCTGCCTAAACCTGGTCGATACGTTTCACTCCTAACAATAACAGCACTGTCATATATTATTTACTATATTTTCTATATTAACGATGTAATTCATGCAGGCTATCGATGTCTTCCTTATTGCTATACACTCTTTATATAAATCTTAAGTGAATACAGTAAGTTAGATTTTATATTGATAGTCAAATATGTAAAATCTACGTGGAAATGCTAAACGTGGAAATGATAATTTTTAAGTATCCGTATTGCTTTGATGTAAGCTGTAAGTGTCAAGTGTCGATTATTTAGATAATTAGGTAGATTTTTAATTCACCCTTTCATGTGTCATTTAGCTTGGTCAAATTATATGATTACAATCCGTGTTATAGATTTTTATATACTTTCGATTCTGTTTGATCATACATATAAAGCCGATTGTAGATAATTGATAAATTATATAAATGTGTCATTGTAAACCATCTATCGTCGTGCTGAATTTATATGGAAATGTCTAATATTTACAAGATGTGGAATTTTATCTCTTTATAATATAAATGTATTACACGTTCAATTTACAAATACCATTTTTTTATTTCAACCCTTTCCTACATTCACGTGACTGTGAAGATTTTTTATGTTTTTATTGCCTTTATAAACAGACGACCAAAGGTTTCAGGTTGTCGGTGAGATCAAGATCGTCGATAATTCGAACAGCTCGTCTTTTCAAGGAGTCAAGTGGATCAAGCAAGTATTTGGGGGCCCCGGCCCAAAGGTAAGCGCAGTACTCCACGTGGGGCCGTACTCTAGCTTTATAGAGCATTAATCTGGCCCGGCGTGAAATACCGCCTAGTTCTGTTTAGGATACTCAGCTTTTTACTGTCCAATCTGGCTTAGTCCTCCAAAGGACTCCTGTACTTGACTTTGTTAGAAATTTCCACGCCGAGAATCCCAATACTCTCGAAAAACTGGAGAGATAGTCTTTAGAACTAAAGCACTATGACAAATGGGTCCTTCTTAGCAGTGACCGCGCAAACTTGTATCTTCGTGGGATTGAACTGCAACAAAGCAACGAAGTTCCGAACATACATGGAATAAAGTAGGTATAGAATAGCCATGATAACAACAAAAAAAAATATATAAAATAGTACAACAAAGATGAATTAGTAAGTAAAGGCTTTCACATAACAATAGTTTTTTTTTTTAGCTGAGACCGACAAATGAGGTAGTGAGGTAGTAGATGATAATGGTAAGTAAACTCCGCCGCTCATGAACATCCACAATACCTGAAGAATCACAGACACGTTGCCGACCTAAAAGGAAAGGGATGATTAAGGGATTTGGAAAGGGAAGGGTCTACCGATGTCTCATTCGCCCTACGAAACGCAACACCAAGCTGCTACTTCACGCCGGTTTTCTATAGGACACTGGTAACGGTGAGCCAGCCAATTCCTACTAAATTCATGCTGAAAAAGTTAAAGTGCAACATGGCTCTACCACTTATTAAGTTACATTGTGACATCACAAAACTACTAGCACTTCCAAAATGTATAAAGTAATCGCGCTACTACAGCGTGGAGACTATTTACAAAGTTGTGAAATGTCGCTCTCACCGTCACTTTTATATCCTGTAGACGCCCATAACTCCTCTTATCTCGCGCCATTGTACACCCAGAATACACTAAACCTATTCAAAAGACCTGCTATCAGAATATTCGAGAACATTACACGTAGTTTTCCAAATAGGATCATTTAAACATTCTAAACGGCTTACGGTTCAAATAAATCCAAAACAATCCAAACTCGAACACTTAAGTACTTCGCATCGTTAAGTTGGCCGACCTTCATCGGAGATAGTCCCGGCAGATTTCAACTGATATAAACACTCGTATTTTGTACCATAGTCTGTAGGATTACCCGCCGGATCACTCAAGTGTTCGAAGGGCGAATTGCGTCCTTTGTTTTCATTCGGCTTGTCTGAGAAAATCTTGTTAGGCCCACTGTTACAGATTTATATTTGATACACTGATATTGAAGGATGTTGCTGTACACGTAGTAACTAAAATGATCAAATGAGTGAGCAAACTTTTTCGGTATAGATCATGTAAAAGGTTGAACACATTGGAAAGACGTTTTTGACTGATTTCAATTAAGTAGAAGATTCATTCTAGAAGGTGATCTACTGAACAACAGTTCCTACTTAAGATAGCATCATAATGAATTTTCTCGTGCCTACACTTTTACGGATGCGTGTAATCCATAAAAAACGTTGGCGGATCACTTGTCTAATAAAGAAGTTATATAACTTTAAAACATAACACATACTCTGATACACATATAGATAGACAAAAGGGTCAAACATAACATTCTGTTTTTTGTCGGCGTCTAAAATAATTACCTACTCAACTCTCACAAAGTAAATTGAGAAAGAAATTAAAAACTTCGTGATATTTAATAAAGTTAACAATTGTTAAGTCTTGATAATTTTATGAGCAAATTTATTAACACAAAGTTGTTCATTGAAGAGACTTAATTAAACGTAGTAGCACTTAACGCCATTTAAAATTATTAATTTGTTCAACGCTAAAACGTAAGCTAGTAGTTTTCTTTTTTATTTTACTTTAAATATTTTCTCACTATCGCGACCGATTGTGGAATTAAATTAGCGCCTCGTCAATTTTCGTATCTCTATTGGGATATGGAATTAACTGGCCGTGTATATGTAAGTACCTAGAGTCTGTACTGCACGAGTCCGGTGACATCGATTTAGATGTCAAGGCCCGTATTGGCTCTCCTGTGGTGGGCAATGACAACTGAAGGATATTGCGTACGACTGAATGACGATGCAATCTGAATCCAAGGAACCACATCGAGGGCGTAATATTAGCCACATCGCGCAGGGTCGGAATCCTGAGCAAGGTGCGTGGGTTGCCACAGCTTCGTGGTCTCCTCTATCTCGGCTCGAAATAAAAAGTTCGCGACATCGTACTTCTGCCAGACCTTCCTTCCTAAAATATGAGATCCTTTAAACGGAGTGTGAAGAAACAGTTAGGCAGGCCGGCATGATCTTGCCGACCAACGATAGACATACTGCTTGACGGTGTTCGACACGATTCCTGGATTGCGCTACCATCAGGTACCATCAGGTGTAGCGTAGTTACTTTGCCTAGCCAGGATAAAAAGAAATGTGACAAAGGTCGTAATTCTGTGTCAATCGTTCATTTTCCAAAACGCGCACAAAACTGATTGCCGAGATGTAGCATAAGTTGCCGGAGTCTTTGTTCCCCGATAAATATAATCTGGATGTCTTCAATTCGCGAGTGAATATGTTTTTGCTAGGCAAGCGTGCTTCATCGTAGGCCACATAATCGGTCACCATCAGGCGAGATAGTGGCCAAACGCAAGCCTATTAGGAAAAAAAATCAATGACCCGATCGTTCAAGTGTTACTTTGTGCCACGATCCGGATTATTACAATTAATCAATAAAGAACTTGATTGGGCATTCATGTGTATTGTGTGGCTCAGGCGATCGTTGACACGATCTATCGATCGGCGAACGATATGACAACCAATCATATGGTACCGGATCATTCAAAAGGAATGACTGCAAACATCAACACTTTTATACGATTCGGGATAAATTATCAAATGAATAATGATTGACAGGATTAAAAAGTCGCTTATATACAAGATCATCATTCGGGCTGTAAAACTGTATGCGTATGAGACGTGGTTTCCCCTTAAACACCAAACTAAAGAGATTCAATTCACGGAGTAAAAGATGCTTTGACTGCCATATTAAAGCCTGTTTTGAGGTAATTGATCAAAACAGAGACCGCGACGCGTCACTCATGTCGGGCGATAGCGACACGACCGTTTTTTATGAAATTATATGGAAACGGTCGCATACGTCCAGCCTATACATTTGCATACAATACTGTGTCACTGTCGACACGCGTAAACACATTGCCAAAGCAGAAATAAACAATGGTGAGATACCTACCCAGACGACTACATACACTGTGCAGACTGCACACAAGAGACACACCATTCTTTTTAGCGCAAGGAAAATTCATCTTACTAGACATAACTTTTATCTTAGTCAAAAATATTAGTCTTATGATAGGACTACAAAAATCGTATTTGCTAAAATTCGTATTTGGGAATTTTCACCATCATACGTTTAATTGAAATTTATGCGTCGAAACTCCGAATCCATCAGTGCCGGTTCGAAGCAAATATTACACGGACATGCTCAACGGAACGTATGGGTTGTGACATTCCATCGCACGTGGCCTCGCCTACGTTCCTATTTCCTCCCGCCGCGATGTATTCACATTCGAGTCAGAGGTTCTCAATTCAAAGAGTAGGTAAAGCTAAAAAATTAAATAAATGGCAATACTTTTTTAAGAGATTGTAGCGTACGTTTATGAGGTTACTTTGTATCATATTTGGTAGTTTAGCGGTGAACAAATGTAGATATAAAATAAATGTTAAGAACCACTGATACCTAAATACTTGTCTTACACCTATGCGAAGGAAGCGTCAAGATGGTTTCCTCTGAGGAATTTTAAAAAGCGACTAAGAGCAACTTTTTATTCACCTTTTCAACACGTACTGGAAACGTGAGATTTTCTTTTTATTCAAATGTAATTTTAGGTGATTTAGACCACGTATGCTCGTGAAGTGAAATTTTTACTTTATTTCTTCTTTCGTCTTTGATGTTGATAAAAATAACGACTTGTAAGTTAAAAACTTGAATAATCTAACCATTTCGATTAAACAGCTTTCAACCAAAAATACTAATCAGTTTTCGGTGCGGCAAATGTCACAAGTGGACACGCATTTTAAGAGAAAAATGTGTATATACATACACATAATACAAAGATACACACGTCTACATAATACAAAGTTTAAACTCATTGTTCTATATTGGATCATCATTGGTGTTTTCCAAGAAGTTTTCGAAAATTATCAAAGTGAGTAACGAAAATCGTACTACCGTACTATAATTAGCAAGCGAGCCGAATAGAGTAACAAACATCCTGTCAACTGTCACTTAAATTATTGGTTTTTAGGGTTCCGTGCCCTAAAAGCAACGAAAAGAATTTGGAAAGAAATTCAAAAAGTCTTTTATTACTAATCCTACGCTAACTAAGCCAATCCAATGAGTTATCCGGTAACACAAATGCTCCCTCTTCATTCCCAATTCCATAATGATTATTTTCTTTTAATGTCAGCAAAGCATCCATGATTCTTCAGTTATTGTAGAAGATTATGTACGGTGAGATCACTTATCACTTTTTCGTTAGCTCGTTCCTGCTTTGATATAAAATTTTAAAATTTCAGATCAGCAATTCTATGGACTTAGTCATCGAATTATAATATTCTATATCAATCGATAATCTAGCAAAAATACATGAAGAAACAAAATATTTTTATAAACAAACTTTAGCACAACGCTTTGTCATTTTCTTTAAGTCGTAAATTCTTAATAAACATAATAAAAACTATTCTGTCTTATAACCGACACGCCTCACGCGTCCGAGCACCCTTTTCCCCTTCGCTGAACTTTAGCACAGGTGACATGTTTTATTTTATAACACAGCTCTCTGATGCCAAAAGGCATCTCAGATTTCAAGGTGGAATATTAGAAAATGTTTGTTTCGAGTTATCCATTCAAAAATTAACACATTAGTTGCCTGGTATTGGAGCTTGTCTCTAATGTGTCAATAGAATATAGAAGCGTCACTTACTACTTTAAGGCCTTACTTATAAACGTGACTGCTTCGGTGGCGTGGTTGTTTCTCTTTGTTTTTATTGTTTACGCGGTATGACTGCTTTGCTGAGGTCTCGGCTTTGATCCCCACTAGGATAAAAGTGATATTGGGTTTTTCTATCACGAAATGCTCAGTATCAGCCTGGATTCTGGAATTGTGCCGGATATTTTGGTGTACTGTTTACACCTACCCCTTCGAAAATTACAGACGTGAATGGGTGCGCACTTATAAACGTTAATTAAGCATTTATTACTTAACACACTCGACTTTCTCTGTCAACGCGATTTATAAAAAGCTAGAAAGAGACGAAAATAGTGTTTAAGTAATCAGTCAATCATATAAGAGTATCATATAGCTCAGCGAACCATGAGTGTACTTTTCGCACAGCGGTCTACCAGCTTTCAAATAAAAAACTGCATTCAAATATGGGCAGTCGTTTAGGCGCTACGATACCACAGATAAATAAACACATGTAATTACAGAGAGGTGGTTATAAAGTGACCAAACTTCCAACTCCATTTTTTTTTGTCGGAGCCGTATTTTTTTCCTACGAAAAAAAGCGAAGGTTCTCAATTTTATCTGTATACACATATAGTCATATATGTTCTTTTTTAAAAAATCTGTACGACTGTTCATATTAATAAATCAACGTTTCAAATATGTGTGAACAACATAACTCGGAAATGCCCCAGGGTCAAACCGAACCTTGCCGTTTGTGACGTAACCAAACGCAACAAGCCTTGTTAACTTGTTACGTGGAGTTATGAACTTGTTTACATTACACGAGGGTAGGGCGGATGATTCGGCACTGGGCCAAATTGAGACCAACAGGTTGTGTGCCTTATGTACATAATAGTGCTTTAATGTGTCTATTTAACAATGTTAATGTACGGATGTGGAACAAAGTGGATGAAGAAAATTGTGTTAATTCATAATAGTTGTTGCATTAAGGATGCTTTATATATATTTTTTTATTTGACGAGACGAGCAAGGTGCTCGCCTGATGGTAAGCGTCACGCCTGCCCATATACAGAAGCGAAACCACACAGTACTTTGAATTACAAAGCACTGCATGGCACTGAACTGCACTCGTACTCCGAGACATAAGATGTTAAGTCTCATAATGCCCAGTAATTTCACTGGCTTCAATGTCCTTCAAACACAACAGTGCTTACACACTTTTGCTTGGCTAACAGAAATAGACAAAGCGGTGGTACCAACCCAGACGGCCTCTCGCATAATAATAATCTCCTTTTTGTTTTCTTTTTTACCACCTTGTTATGTTCTTGTTGAGTTCTCATTCACCGTACGAAATGCAACAGCAAGCCGCTACTTTACGTTGGTTTTCTATAAGACAGTGGTAACGACCCGGTTGAGCCGGCCCATTCATGCTGTAGAGAAAACGGTCTACAGCGTGGCTCTACCACTCATAAAAGTGCAAGTGTGTAAGTTGTAATATCCGGAGGTCCAATTCCCCTCCTCTTCCCTATCCCTAACTAACTCTTTCTTTTACGGTCGGCAACGCGCCCATGATTCTTCTAGTATTGTGGGCGTACATAGACGGTGGAGATCACTTACCATCAGGGGCCCCACTTGCTCGTTTGCAGGCCTATGTTAACAATCTTACATATTTGTACCGTCATATAGTACACACCGCAGCTCCCGTGCGTATACTTTATACGCTGGAAAAGTTGAAAGCTGTGTCACGCATGTGGGTCAGACACGCACGAGCTCGCAAATCCACGTGATAGGACTATTTATTTCAACGCAGTTTGCTTAAATTTCACAGACAGCCTCCGTGGCGCAGCGGGCAAGCCGGCTGTGAAGCAAGAGGCCGCGGCTTCGATCCCCTCACCGAGACAAATGTTTGTGTGATCCACATATATTTGTTTCGGGATCTGGCTGTTGTGAGACCAAAAGTCTCTCGTAGTTCCTGATACTCATGACACAACATTCGTATCTTACTGTGGGGTCCGGACTATGTATGTGACTGTTGGGTGTATTTATTTATTTTATTTAAACACGCGACGCTAATTTACACTATTTTATTCGCATTTTCCAACTGCAAAATATACCAAGACATTTGACTTTCATGTAGAAAGTGTTAAAGATTATGTTTACAACATCACCTCAATGACCTTGACCCATTATCTACCAACGTTGTCATAATAAAGAGGAATTTAATTAGTGTTAGTCACTGGAAAAGTGACACGATAAAATACGGTATCGATTTTATAAAGTGGTTGATTTTATTAAGTGATTGGGCGAGCGACCTCCGCAAACTTGTTCAGGCTTTACTTATGTATCTCTAACCTTTTGGCTGCGGCTGCATGCATAATATTATTTGATGTTTTCTTTTTATCTGAGCGCGGCAAAGTTACTGCCCTACACCTGATGGTAAGCATAGTGCAATCCAAAAAACCAGCGACCACCAACAAACAATGAGTTAACCGGTGGTCACCAGATGCCGGCAGGTTTTAACACCACGTGTACGGTGGTCGCTGTCCGGTCGGATATAAATATCCTACCACCAGCCAACGTATATACACTGCAACCTCCTATATTAAAAATGTAAAGGTTTGGATATTTATGAGGTTGTGAATTTGGATGTTTCTTAATCAATTAATAATTCAATATCTTGATGAAAAGCTAGTTTAAAATATCAGTAAGATAATAGAAAAGATTGTACATTATAAAGTGTAGAATAGTTAGCAACTACAAAGGGCTTTGCAAGTCAACCCATCAATAATTCACGAAAATAAATGACTATTTAATGAAGGTAGGCTCAAGCTTTCCTTTTAATGTTTATTTACCAGATCGTTAACTAATGTTTTCATGGACACTACTGAGGGTCAGCAGTCTGGCTGGTAAATCAGCAAGTTCTATAGACACATACATACATACACACACGCCTGTAATCCCCAAAGGAGTAAGCAGAGATGTAACATTTTGTCGTGCTTATTTTATCAGAGGGGACGAGCATATGGTCATATCGGGCCCTATTCCAGACTCTGTGCTAATACTGAGTATTTCGTGATAGAGAAACTTAATATCACTTTTACCCGGCTTGAGGATCGAATACGAGACTTCAGCACAGCAACCGAACCTCGTACGAATTACAACTGCCCCACCAAGGCAGTTCTAATATAATTAAACTAAAATAATATATTGATAATAAATAAATGAAATATGATTCAAGTTGAATATATTGATAAGACCGCCCATTGTAAAACCATTAAGTAGTCCTATGTTAAATAATTTTATGTGATTATTGGTTATACAATAAAGAGTTTTTGTATTGTATTGTATTGAATTATGATATTTGTAAATGAGTCTTGTTACTTGAATAAATAAATGATGATTATTATTATTATAGACTTATTTACTAAAATCAAGATACAAATGAGCAATTCAATAAAACTTTACACCTATGAACAGCAACAATACCAGAGGAGGTGGTGCCTGTGAAGGCGTACCTAAAACATTATTTATACCCGACTTAAGAGCGATCGTCATACATACGGTGAAAAACTCGCCGTAGGGGGTAGTATCTTGGAGTCGCGTTCTCAGGGTAAGCCAGTCCATATCTAGTTCTAGTTCTTACAAACTCCATGCTGTTATTATTCTGCCCACACTAGAGTAATGTAATTAATGTATATCGACTTTCGACATTATAAATATTGACACGGAGATCCTAAGCCATCGATTTTTAAGTCTAATTCTAGAAACTAGAAAGCGCCCACTTATTTTAAATCTACAGCCTTAATTACACGAAGAGTTTCTTGTACGATATAGAATAGAATACCTATAATAGAGAAGTGTAATTTATAAGACCCCGTCATTCGGCTCTTGTTGTCAAAGCCTCATAAACAACATTCTCTATGATATTCTCGCATATGTGGTACGGGAAACTCTCGTCATTTAATAATAGTAATATTACAGCCTCCGTGGCGCAGTAAGCGAGTAACCGGCAGCGAAGTGAAAGGCCGCAGGTTTAATTTCCGCATACATATGTTTGTGTGATGCACAAATATTTGTTTCGGATCTGGGTGTGTTTTCTCTCTAGAGAAAACAAGTGGCTAACGGTAAACTACTTGACAAATCTTTCTAAAAAATAGAGTGTGTTGTGAAAAAAGCATGTTGGGCTGATCCCACTGCGAGTTGGATAAGGTGGGTAGGTGGAACAAAATAGTTTACAATCTACAATATCAGATAAGCTTGCCAAATACCTCGGTATAGAAGTCAAATCTCAGGGGAGAGCATACACAGTCTACATAATCCTAATGGTCTTGTCCTTTACCAGTATAGCGCCCCAAGAGCCTCATTAGATTAGAGCCTGCATTGAATTTAATATGTCTGCCCATACATTACATGTTTCAGAAAGCCACAATCCTTAACACTCGCCGTTCGTATTATCCACATTTCCCATAGACATTCTATAGTGCTAAGCCGAGGCCGGTTTATTCGCCTCTTTCAGATAAAACAATTCAAATAATAATATATATTATGTTTTTAAATAAAGAGAATATAATAAATATTAATCAACCCAACAGTCACACATAGTCTTGACCCAACACTAGATTAATCTGTATCGTGGGTGTCGGGAACTACAAGGGTCTTGCGGTCAGAACTCCCAGTAAATGGAACTTAATATTGGATCAATTTGAAATGTCGCTTAGCAATGTGCCAATAAATCGTGTACTGTATCGGAATTAACCTAAATGGCTGGCATAATGTGATGATGTCTTGAGAGAACGCGCGTGTATATGGCAACCCACTTGGACGGTACATGCGATCTTGAGAGCTGATAGAATGATATTGCTATTCCGCCATGAGAGCTGTGTTAAAGGGTTACTCTGTGGAAATACCTACTCGCATTGGACCAGCGTAAAGATTATTAGTCGGAATCCATTCCATCAGAGCGCAAGAAGACCTTTGTCCTGAAGTAATGATAGACACAGTATCCTAAAAAGACTTTCTACATCTTCACTTATAACAAAATAATTACGTACTATTTTTTTTTTAGAGCAGAGTCACAGTTAATGAATAAGAGAGTCACTTGATGGTAAGTGATCCTCACCGCCCAGGAACACCCATAAGAGTCAAGGATGCTTTTTCGACCTTAAAGGTAAGGAATGGGACGTGGATTGGGACCTCCGACAATCTCACTCTCCCTAAAAAAATAACAGCAATCCGATACTTTCCGTCGGTTTACTGTGAGACAATCGTAATAAACTAGTCGAACCGGTTCACTCATGCTGTAGAGCAAATTGTCCACAGCGTGGCTCTTTAAAATAACAATCAAAATCAAAATGGAATAATTATAACTTTATTTGTAAACAAGCAACTAACTATAAAATAAAAGCGTGTTAAAAATAAGCAAAATACCATTCCAGATATCTTTTTTTTTTATTATTCGAGCACGGCAAAGTGACTGCACTATACCTGATGGTAAGCGTAGTGCAATCCAAAAAAGCAGCCACCACCAACAAACAATGAGTTTATCGGTGGTCACCAGTCATGCGGGCCTGCATAAATGCTTCGTCCTTCTTTAGAGGATACAGGCACAGTAATACAAGGATGTACCCCTATACCCACCCCAATCAACCATCAAGTCATGTCGCAGGCCCCTCGGGAGAACCGCATATACACTAGCTGATCCTGGAACGCGAACCACACAAGGCATATGGATCACTATGGCAGGTTTTAGCACCATGTGTACGGTGGTCGCTATCCGGCCGGATATGAATATCCTACCACCAGAAAATAATTATTTTTACTAATTTTTCATAATCTATTTAAATCTACCTAATGTAAGTGAGTGATCTTCAAGCAAATCTTAATTACTAATAATATGTGTAAACTGAATTGCCGCAATGGCATAAGTGGTGCACAGCGAGAATAACGTAAGAAGCAGAGTGTTGTTCAATTTGACGACACGGAACAGCGACACCTCGAAAGAACACAAATCCACATATGTCAGCGCTTCCTGGATCTTTCCGCGATATTCGTCATCTGTACAAAATAAAATACATTAATTCAATAACTTCTTTCTAATTAATAAATAAATACACTCAACAGTCACCTACATACAGACCCTACAGTAAGATACGAGTCTTGTATCGTGGGTGTTAAGAATTACGAGAGACTTTCGGTCTCATAACACCCAGACCCCAGGTGCGGAAATGGAACCCGCGGCCTCTCGCTTCACAGCTGGCTACTCGCCCGCTGCGCTATGGAGGCTGTCATGTGTTATCACCATCAGGTATGTCTACTATACTATCCTGGATTCCTCTCATCCATAAACTATCAGCTGGGATGTTAGCACTCTACTTGCTGGAGAGATGTGTGTTTGCTTTGCTAAAAAGATCATAATAATGATAAATTATATGTCGTATTTAGTTGCGGTTAAAAGCTTTTTTTTAGCATAGGCCGGCAAACAAGCAAGTGGGTCACCTGATGGTAAGTGATCGCCACCGGCCATGTACGCACAGGAGGCTCGTAGTGGAGGTCCGTGCCGTGGAAACAACATCTAAAAATTCGTTGCGTAATTACTAAAATAAAAGGACAAACATCCACAGACAGAGGCAGATAGCGACTTTGTTCCATACTACCTATGTATTGAATTCATAGATTTATTATACTGTAGACAAATAAGCTTTTCTTTCAATGTATGGATTTTTGTCTGAAGTAAAGGTAATTATTGTTATTATTTTAACCCACCTTCACATAACATAAGCTGTTTCGTCAACAGTAGTTTTATCCTGTTCACTTCAGTAGCCATGCCACTGACCAGGGACATCGGCAGCAGTATAGTGACGGATATCAGCGATATCCTTATTACTGGTAACGCCATTGCCTAGAAATAGGTATTCCCTAGATATAGGTGTTTACTGGTGGTAGGATATACGTATCTGCGTATAGCGACCACCGAACACACGGTGTTAAAACCTGCCATAGTGACCCACACACCTTTTCCAGGATTAGCCAGTGTATATCCGGTTCTCTCGAGGAGCGTGTGACATGACTTGATGGTTGGTTGGGACGGGTATAGGGGTACATCCGTGTATCCCTGTGCCTGTATTGGTCATCCGCCTGTCCTCTCGCAGGCCTCGAGGCCTCTCGATTCCCTCCCCGAAGAGGGAAGAAGTATTTTTATACAGGCCAGCATGATTCTGGTGACCACCGATGATCTCATTGTTTATCGGTGGTCGCTAGTTTTTTGGTCTGCACTACACTTACCACCAGATGCAGTGCAGTCACTTTGCCGTGCTCAGATAAAAAAAAAACAATTTTTTGTGTTACACGAATATTTTTTTCGGGTCTGGGTGGCGTAGAACGACAAGTCCCTCGTAGTTCTCGATAGAACACAGATGATGGATGTATTTTTAAAAATAAAAAAAATGATGAATGGAATACGCCGACCGCTGCAAGTTACTGCATCCACTGCAGTTAGGTTAATATTTGAAATACTAGTGTGGATATTAGCTTCTTCTCATGGTTCAATTATAATTGAACAACTGCTAAAACGTATGTTATTTGAACGGTCTAAACAGACTTTTCAATCGAATTGACCAATGAATACTATACAGCTTCTTTCTGCCTAAGGTTATTAGGTATTATTAATAGGTCGGCTATTCCGACATTAGTCGGAGTCCACCTTCCCATCATGATTTGACGGTGGATTTAGTATTATGGTCGTAGTAGTAGTAATATGTAGTCGTAGTAGTAGTATTATGGACTGACCCGCCGTCTGACCCCCACAATCCGTAACAGGAACTAAGTTTATATCTCGTCCGTTAACAAGCAGAGTCAACATCTACATCAACATCTACAAGTTGCCTTTGGGCCTACGATATTGGTGGCCCACTTAAATTTCGAATACTTTTTTTTATAGCATAGGCCGGTAAACGAGTGGGTAAGTGATGATCATCACCTGATGGTAAGTGATCTCCACCGCCCATGTGCGCCCCCCACCAGAAGAATCATGGGCGCGTTGCCGACCTTAAAAGAAAGGGATAATTAGGGATTGGGAGGGGGAGGGGATTTGGGCTTCCGGTTATCTCACTCACCGTAAAACTGTCTACAGCGTGGCTCTACCAACTCAAACATAAAATATACTAAACAGCTTAAATGTTGATATAAGTCATAAGTTAATCAAGTAAAATCGAACCTTCACGTTCTCCTGCCATTAGTGAAGATTAGTGTCTAAGGGTACTCACTTCCAAACCTTCTGATAGGTGAGCCGTCACAATGAATTCGAAAATTATTATCACTAATCGGAGCATCATTGTAAGATAATTCAACAACATCTGAAATAAATGTACATAGTCAGTTATTTAAGATTTGTAGATTCTTATCTGAATAAAAAATGAACAAGTAATTCCAAGATTGTTTAGTATGTGTAATTGTAATCCAACCGCACCAATACATACCTAAATAGCAATATAATAAACTTGACACATGGTTAGAACCTAATTGATAGAAGCAACGATTGCTCAGCGGGGAGTGATACGGACTGTCGGGACGAAATTTGCAGATTCGAGAGAAATTACGCGTTATTAAAGGAATTATTATTTCCTAATGCCATGAAGCAGAAAACTAAGCCCCATTTAGTAAGTATTTTCTGCGAATCTAAACACTCAACCGATGGATTGCTCGAACCGGGGATTGCAACTTATATAAATACAATACAATATAAGTACGAAGACTGATCAATATGTAGCTCATTTTATTTAAATACCATTTCTTAAAACTATCGTGTGTATATGATTAACATAATAAAAAATAATAGTTTAAAAAAAACTAAAAAACACGCTTTTATAGAAAGTCTAACTAAAAAATGGAAAATAAATTTGAAGAAAACAATGTATTTTATTGTAAAATAAACGTGGGGTGCTTTTTAAGATACTATCTAAATGATAATCCTTCTACTCATATCTGTCAATACAATATTTATAACTATAGGCACCATGCACCCCACGCTTTTTTTACAATAAAATACATTGTTTTCTTCAAATTTATTTTCCATTTTTTAGTTAGACTTTCTATAAAAGCGTGTTTTTTAGTTTTTTTTAAACTATTATTTATTTTTCATTTTTTAGTTAAAATATAAATATATTGTAGCAGAGAGTATAATTTTAATTTTAAACCCGAACATCAAAAAAGCGCCTTCTATTGAGACTATTAGATACTAAGATATTCCCTATAATTAACGAAGATCCAGAGAGTACAATTTTAATTCCTAACCCGAATATCAATAATTAATTAAATTAAATTATTATTTTATTATTTTTATTATTAAATTATTAATATTTTTTTTATCAAATTATTGTATTGTCATCGGTCTTCGATAAATCTACAAAGTTTGAACGAAATCGGGCCGTTTAAAGTGGGTCAAAATCGCACCCAAAGGAGTCGGTTACAAACATACAAACATACAGGTGAAGTTAATAAAAAGCGTGTAAAAAAGACGTGTGGCACTCGGAGACTGCCGCGGTAAAGCTATTGCCTAGCATTTTTTATCAACTTATGTATGTAATTATAATTATTTATTTATTTTTATTTTATTTATGCAGTATTTTTTTTGGGACTGGGACTTCGAAATTATCCATGTTCCAGGGAGGTCAGCTAACGCTGGCTGGTCGGAGTGGGGGGTGTTAGGTTTTTTCACCTTACTATCTACTATCTCACTTCTTTTTCCCCGGACCTCCTAACTAGATTTTAGCGTATTTTTAAAGGTATGTTTTTAATGGGACGGTCCAATAATATGAACATAACACAAATTCAAACGATGCCTTAATTTTATTTCGTCAGGTATAAAATTATGTGCAAATAAATTAATTTTACAACTTACCATCATTTTAACCCGTTTCAAAATACAACGAAACAGCACAATGTGTTTGGAATACAACATCATATAGATATGTAATATTTCATTCTTACTAATACCGTTTTCTTCATTTGTAAGACATGATTGCTTTAGTTCTATCTTCAAGATTTTGCGAAAAGATTTTAACTGATTGTACATCAATTCTAGTATTATAATACGACTAAAATTTGAGACATTAACAAAATCTGCTATGAACTGTACTCCGAAAAATAATGCAAGTTCTGTAGTTGAAATCTCTATTACACTGTTAGACAATGTAGTTTTCAAAATGCATACAAACATAAGCACGAGGAATGCAATCATTGAGACAGGATTTTTCAACTGTGTATCTCTTAGTTCACCGCTTAATAGTTTAATATCGTTGATATAATCAAAAACATATTTCTGTCCAGTGATGATGCAGTCGACGATATTAGCTAAATAGTCGACAGAAATGCATATTATCCGTACGTAAATTGTAAATGGCTTCATTATACAGAACACGACAGTCATAACAACCACAGCTATAGCCCAACATGATGCATAAATCTTCCCCGATATAGAAATAAGTTTATTATGTGGGAAATCATAACAAAAACCGCAAATCCACCGCGTGTTAAGGATAATTTTTATCGGAGACAACAGTGTCAATTGCTTCAGCATTTTCACACACATTTTGATCATCACGGATCTCAATAAAATATAATATTTCAATCGGAACTTTAAAGGACTACCAGTTTTTCGAGCTACAGCTAACAATTGAATCAGCTTTGCCGTACATTTTAGTAGATCTATATTTAAAATACAATTACGAAAGTATTGATATAGATCGAATACTTGGTAGCGCTACATTAAAATGAGTCATTTCTTTTCCACTAACAATAATTAATAGTTTTTCTATAGTCCAATTTTCTTTTATTTCTTTTATATCATAATCTGGCTAACGACCAAGTGGGTCATCTGATGGTGACTCTACTGATCTTATATCCTGACTAACCGTCCATGTACGGCCCAATACCAGAAGAATCATAGGGATTGGGAAGGGGATGGGAAATTTGAGCCCCCGGATATCTCGCTCACCGTACGGAACGCAGCAGCAAGCTGCTACTTTGCGTTGCTTTTCTGCGAGACAGTAGTAACGACCCGGTCGAGCTGGCGCGTTCATGCTATAGACAAAAATGTCTGCAGCGTGGCTCTGTTCTTATTATGTTTATACTCTTTTATGATAGTTAATTAAACTGTTCATCTTATCGTCGTGCATGTGGATGTCATTCACACAACTGTAAATCAATTTTATGATTATTCTTTAATAATAATCAAACTGCTCTAAATCTCATTCAATATTGTAACCTTTATGCTCTCAATATTTTCATTTTTAAAACAAACTTGTTTTCAAAAGTGAAACTTCAGAGTTTCTTTAACATTCTTCTCTAGTGAAACATCTTTCTGAACTAGCGGTAGAACTATTGACGGAACGTAACAATATAAAATTT
Source organism: Amorpha juglandis (assembly GCA_949126905.1). Lineage (NCBI taxonomy): Eukaryota > Metazoa > Arthropoda > Insecta > Lepidoptera > Sphingidae > Amorpha > Amorpha juglandis. Next base: position 12,370,194 of record OX421374.1, on the reverse strand, counting down.
TTTTTGGCTTTAATAAAATATATTTTGAATTCGGACAATTTGCTCGATCCTTTGAATGGACATTGAACACTTATCAATCTAAAATAGATTTTCTTTCAATTCATTAATTACTAATTCTTTTAATTATGTATACTTAATTACACTTTATTGTGATATATTTTTTTAAACATGACAAGCTAGCTTTAATTCATAAAACCAATCTTATTAAAACCACAAGTTTATTGGAATAGATAACAAAACTTAATGTAATACAAGAACTGAATTTAGATGCCATATCGCTACATCTTGGTAACCTCGGGTTCGAAATTTCAACACGGTATAATAAATTATCGTAGCATCACACGCAATATGTCCCTAAGCATATATCAGTCGTAATTGATGTCATATCTGAAGCAATTACCGCCATTCAGGGTACCCTTACATTCTGAAAGTCATTAGATTCTTGTTCTGCTGGTTATCTAATTTTATAGACCTTATTATTATACACACTCACGCCTGTAATCCTCAAAGGGGTAGGCAGAGATGTAACCAGTACACCCACATTTCGACGAGCGTATTTCCATCCCATGATGTGATAGGGGGCGAGCCTATCGCCATACCATAATTCCAGACTCCGGGCTGATACTGAGCATTTCGTGATAGAAAAACCCAATATCACTTTACCCGACCCGGGATCGAACCCGAGACCTCAACACAGCAGTCAATATAACGTACGCATTACAACTGCGCCACCGAAGCAGTTTATTATTATTGTTAGAATTTTGTTCCTCGTCTATTTACTTGGGTCCTCTTGTTTGATCATAATATTATCTTTATGTTAGCTATAGAATCCTATATCGATTCTTGTTTTAAGAAATCGTAAACAAAAGTTTTCTGCTATTTGCTTTCATGCATTAGTTGGTTTCATGCGATAAATGCCAACTAAATGGGGCTTTACACTGCCTGACTAATAAGTGATAAAGCACAGTCTAATGGGCGATTTAAAAATACGATCTCTATCCGAATCCTCTACACCATTCTCAAAGATCAGCGAATCAGATTAAGACATTTGTACGCGTGTCTTTCAAGCTATGTTCTTAATAGATAATCTGTGGGGTCGAACGGGGTCTTCGTTGGTAAGCGCTAAGAAACGAAAATTCATCTCCTAAGTTAAAGACGAAAGCACTGTACTGTATTGTAACTCAGCTGAATTTTAGAAATAAATGCCTACAGCCGCGCGGTACGTAAACATACGATAGGGCTGCCCGCCTCCAGCATTTTAATTACATTTGCCTACTTTGTGATTCCATTTAGTTTTGTGATTATAAAATACTTTTTTATGGATTCAGTTAGAGCATTACACCCATTCTAAATAACGACAACAACTAAGTAATAAAAAGTACCTTTTAAGTTGCCATAACACAAGCGTACCTACCGTACCGCATCAACAGCCTATACAACACGCAGAAGTTAACTAGGCACCTCGGTGTAATGACGTCATAGGAATGTACTACTGCATAAAAAATTCAAGTACCCTTATGAGACCTATCAATACAAGTGATTGTGACTGCGAATGTGGATGGGCACGTTTTCAAGCGAAGTTCATGGGCGTGGGTTCGCGAGTGTACCTACTAAATTGGTTACTAAAATATGTTTTGTCTCATTCTCACTCTCACAGATGACAAATAATGTGTGATTGACGCTAAACATATAATAATTAATCAATAGATACCTATTCAGCGTTTATCAATAAGGGGGTTAAATGTAGATATATTTTTTGGTAACAGTTCTATATCCATAAAAATAACAATAACAACGAAAAAAACACGAAGGAGGCGCGTGCGTAACGGTAGTATTTAATTTACTGACCGTAATGACGCGTCGAGGGCGAGAGCGGTAGGCGGTGGGGTGTGGTGGGAGGGGACGCGCATTCCACTGAGGTGCCAAGTTGATTTCTGCGTGTTATAACTACCTATTTCACTCGTGCCCATCACTTTCATTTAATCTATTTACTTTATTTATTAATTCAGACATTTATTTTCGGGAGTTAAAAAGAAATACTTATCCATTAAAAAAACATACATTATGTACCTACCTACTAGTAAGTAAAATTATTTTATAGTCTTACCTTTCACAGTTTCCAGGTAATGTAAAAAAAGTTATCCCTGGATGCGTTATTGACGAATTCATACAACCAAAAACAGCACAATACATACAATACTCGTCATTATAAATATGTACTTGATCTTAGTTTTAGTGAAAAAATTGCGTGGTTATTGTTAAAAAAAACACACCGTCCGTTCGACACTGCGGCACAGTCGGGACTGTCTGCACACTGAACGCACACGTATATCGAGTCACGTGGGCATAGCTCGCGATTCATCCTTTTCTATGAAGATGGAATACTGTAGATAATTATACTGTGACGAAAGCCTGTATGGGAACTAAGTATGTTATTTTAGCAGGAAAAAAAAACGGACGAGATTATCAGTTTTTTTTATAGTATAAGCCGGTAAACGAGCAAATGAGTCACCTGATCGAAAGTGATCTCCACCACCCATGCCCACAATACCAAAAGAACCATGGGCGCGTTGTCGACCTTAAAGAAAAGAGATCACTAAAGGATTGGGGAGGGGAGGGGATTTGGTTCTACGGACATGTCACTCACCGTACGAAACGCAGCAGCACGCCGCTACTTAACCTACATATGTTAATTGTAAGACAGTAGTAGCAATCGAATCGAGCCGACCTATTCGTACTATAGTTTAAAGTATAGAATTTCATTAACATGCGTTTTTGACCTTTAAAAAAATGGAAGTAAAAACTATGCATACGAAAAATAGTATAAAGACCATTTGAGAAGTTATTTATTTATTTATTGCGCACTTTATTAAAATAGAAATTAGATTAATCATTTCTTATGTTTACGCGAACATTAAACATTGAAATAAAATTAATCTAAATAGATTTTATCGCAGTTTATTTTCACTTTTAGTCCCGAAGATTCGGTAGTATTTGCGAAAGCTGTCGGGATAATAATGAAAAATAAATCGCGATAAAATCTGTATAAAATAGTTTTAACCTAATAGAAATGAGATTGCCTACAAATAAAAGTCATTAAAATAACTTATGCTAATCTCTGCATCTTTAAAGATGAAGGTAGTTTTAAAATACGTTTTAAGGTTTTGCGACTACGACACCATGCGACCATGAACTAATATGGAAACGGTCATGCGTCGAGCTCCCGTATACATAAATAAATACACCCAACAGTCACACATATAGTCCAGACACTAGGTTAAACCTGTATCGTAGATATCAGGAACTACGCGGGACAACGCCCAGAGCCGAAGCAATTATTTGTGTCTCACACGAACATTTGTTTCAGTGCGAGAATCGAACTCACGGACTCTCGCTTCGCATACGACTACTCGCCCACTCAGTCACGAAGGCTGTCTATATCGATCGCAACCAAACCGTACCTATACTATTACATCCTACTAATATTATAAACGCGAAAGTTTGTAAGTATGGATGGATGGATGTATGTTTGTTATTCTTTCACGTAAAAACTACTGAATGGATTTTAATGAAACTTTACAATAATATAGCTTACACATTAGAATAAGACATAGGCTACTTTTTATCCCGGGAAAAGCAGATCACGCGGGCGGAGCCGCGAGCAAAAGCTAGTATTACAATACAAAGCGGAGTTGTCGCAGTCTCTTGTCTCGCTCGCGCACATTTAGATTCTTAATTAACAAAGTATGAAAACTGAATTAACACAACAGCATACGTGGTGGCTAAAGAGATTAAAGTGAGGAGCAGAGACGTGTTTATTTTGGTGATCCGAAATAGTGACACCTCGAAACAATGCCGCTCCAAATATTCTAGCGCGTCCCGGATCGTCTTGTGATATTCATCATCTGCACAAAACAAAAATATTTAAGTAAATATATTAGATATATCGGAGAAACATCGTTCCCGCGGACATAGTCATTAGTGGTTGCGGGCTTAGTGGGCGTCATCAGGGTAATATGCGAGCACAGAACACAATTATCACGATTTTACACTACTTTAATTCGGATTAAACAATACTTTGTCACTTTACAATAATTTAGAAGGTAGAATTAACAAATTATACTGAGCAGCGAGTTCAGGGCACCGATCTTACTTTAACCACCGAATACACTCTCCGCAATGATCCAACTCGATCAGTAGCTAGCACTCAAATGTGTTTCAAAAACTGTCTGCCCCTCTTAAGTAAAGATGGCGCCTCGACCCCACTCCGCACATGCTCTGCTCTGATTGGTTGTTACGTAAATTACAATATTCATAACTTTTATTACAATTGTAAGGTATTTAAGCTGTAGAAAAATGTAACAAATCAAATAAAACTAAATTAAGATTTATAAAACCAATTAAAACGTAAACAAATAATATTGTGCGTTCTGCATACAGTCAACAATCAACTCGATTCATAACTTCCTCCGACAGATATATAAAAAGCCAGCCCATAGTAAGTCGCGCCACTTTACACTGAAACATACAATTCTGACTTTATTTATTAGCCTGAAAGGCGAGACGAGCAGTTCGCTCGCCTGATGGCCTGAAGGTCTGTTCCGGGTAAAGAAATTCACGAGGGCGGAACTGCTAGTTACATATATAAACTAATTTTGTGGCGTAATAAGCTGGAATATGAAGTAAAAGTGACACAAAAGTGTAATAACGGACAACGGCTTGTTTTGTCCCGAAAATGTTTATTTAATTAATTATTTATTAGGTACTTAATGTAAGTTTACATGAATCATAAAATTTTGACATTATGTCAAAACACTTTTAAACAATAATAAAATAAAATCATCGCAGTATACTACTCATAATAAAGTTTTAAAACAATAATAACATTAATAAGTATACCGAACTTAGACAAAATAAAATATTTTTACTTACTAAGAAACAATTATAAAGATTCAACAAACCATTTTGCTTTACTGTACACCTGGTATGGTTTACCATGGAAGATATCTAGATCGGGGTATAGTGCGTACACCGCGTTGAAGGGCATGCGTACATCGTCGCGGAGAGATGGTAGGATAGTTCATTCAACAATAATAGTCTTAATAACATTTTTATGAGCGTGTTATGCCCTACTACAGGATAAAGTCCTTCGATATCCAGATAGCCTCATTTGTATGTCAGTATAGTATCTCGGGCAGGTGAATTTGGTTTTATCCGTAATGTGTGGTGTAAGTAAATGTGTGGTGTGTGTGGTTTTCATTAACAATATTTGTTATTTTTAACATACCTTCACTGACCAAAAGCTGTTTCACCAGAAGTAATTTTATACTTTCGACTTTATTTCTCATGCCACCTACTAGGAACATTGGTACTGAAGATACTACGGTTGCTCTAACCAGCAACATTAATTGTGGGATAGTATTCTGCAACATAGAATTAAATCCTGTACAAGTAATTGTGTGCCATAAAAAACTTGCAAAATATTACTAAATATAAACTACATAATTTTGTAGTGCACATTTAAGTACATGATATAAACATAAAAAGTAAGTTTAAAATGGTTGCCTCGCGCTGATCTCTGAGCCGGGAAAACCTACATTTCGTAGATTTTGGGACATGATTGCACATTGCGCAATTCGTTAAGATCATTGGCGTGGGTCAAATGGCGTCAAATCTTTAACTACTCACCATTGAACCACTTTCCAAAGTTGTAACTGATTCCTGCACAAATATCAATACCCTCGCAAAAATCATCACTACGTCTATAAGCATCTGGAAATAGAATATATTTAATATGATAAAATTAATTTATTATATAAAATTATTCTTACGAGCGCTGACGGCTGTGAACTTGCTGTTAACCGTACTTGGGTGTACTTGTTTTTATTTTCGAGCACGGCAAAGTGACTGCACGACACTGGATGTTAAGCTCAGTGCAATCCAAAAAAACCCAGCGACCACCGACATACAATGAGTTTATCGGTGGTTACCAGAACTATGCCGGTCTGTGATTCTTCACTCTCCGAAGAAGGAATAAGCAAATCGAGGAGCCGGCGACAGGCTAGGCCCTGTGCCTGATACAAGGATGTACCCCCATACTCGGCCCAACAAACCATCAAGTCCTATTATAAGCCCCTGGAGAGAACCGGATATACTCTGGCTAAACCTAGATTCTAGAACGTGATTCACATAAAGAGTATGGATCATTATGGCAGGTTTGACGCAATGTGTACGTTGGTCTCTATCCGTGCGGATATGAATCCTACCACCAGCAACTACACACTACAGCAACATTATCACTTACCATCATTTTATTAGTCTTCCTAATTTGATGGTGTAATATAAAATGCTTCTTATAAAGCAGCATGTACTTATTTATTATGTCCTTCTTACTTCTGCCTTCTTCTTCGTTTTTATGACATGCTTGCTTCAGTTCTGTGTTCAAGATCTTGCGAAAAGATTTTAAGTGATTGTACGACAATTCCAATTGAATGATACGAGAAGTATTGCATAGATTTAGACAAATATTTTTTATCTGTATAATCAAAAATAGTAAAACAAATACTTTGAAGTGTTCATCTGCGTCATCTGTGATACCAAAAAATGTCAATTTTGCAATAATATTTAGAATGGTAAAACAAAAAATTCCAGCAAACAAAATCGTTGTGACAGAAATTTTCAATGGTCCTTCGCTTAATTCATTATTTAGACAGTTGATTTCGTTGCAATATTCAAAAAAATAATTCTGTCCAGTGAAGATGCACTCAACAATATTAACTATATATTCGCCAGTATTAATCATTTGCCGCATGCTAGCTGTCCATCTGTATAAATACATATAACAGTCAAAACTTATGACAAAAAGAATCCAACAGGAAGCAACCATTTTCCCTGTCATGGTAATGAATTTATTATTTGTTATATCATAACAAAAACCAAAACCCCACCGCGTCTTCAAGACAATATTGTGCGTCGGAGAAAAAGATGCGAAATTCTTCAGTATTTTCATGAATTGTTTTATCATTTTAGTGTTTTCGATACAATTATTGCTCGTTTTTAACCTCTACTCGAGCTTCTGTTACACACTGACTCGGCTTCACTAATATTTTGAGTTTAATTTGTTGGATGCAACTTACATCGCTTTCATTGTCTAGATATTTATTGATTCACTAATGTCATGTATTGCCTTCCCTTTCATCGGTGTTCAGTATTACTGGTCAACCAACAATTTTAGCTATAGTAATTAATATGACATACTTACTATTTGTGAACATTTGTTCGTATGACATTCCAATTTTTTTAAATATTTATTGGAATAAAATTACTTACATTAAAATTGAGTAACTAAAGCACTTCGATTGAAATTATGCGCCTCAGCAAACTATTATATTCCAAAAATACGAGCATGTGTGAAGACCTAAACCTTAAACAAAACTGTCATATTATACTATGTACATATTTTTCAGAAAGTTTTCGACATTTTTCGGAGTGGAATAGGATGGTCGGGCATTCGTTAATATCCGTACTAATTTGTAAGAACCGGACATTAAGAAATCGGTTATATATGTCAACGTACTGTTAGTAGGTTGTTACCTATCAACTGAATGAGGGTAAACCAAATCCATGATAAAGTTTGTTTTAACTGGACCAGTGTGGGGAACAGGAAAACTGTCTGAGGACTCTCAATGACTTTATTAATCAATTCGATGTTATCAAACTTTGATGCATGAATTGTTTTGAAAATAAACATAATGGAATCATACTGATCTATTCAGCTTCATATAGCAATCATTTTATTGACTCTTCTTCTTCTTTCACCTGTCCTTATCTCACTCATAGAGGGATCCGCGCAACAATATTATAGCTTCATAAAATGATAATTTATGTTTCTGACATCCTAATATATCCTTAAGCCTTTCTCACACAGTTTTCTTATATGTTCTATGATTTTCCGAGTAGAAACTAGAAATTGTATTTTTTTTTATTAGATTGGATACTGATATTCTAATACAGTTTCTTCCAGTTACTGTATAAACTAATATACATAAACATCAGCAACTGTAAGCTTACAAAGAGAATTTTTAAGTGGTTTCTAGAGATATCTTGAAATAGAGAACTTATCGTCCAATTAAATCTAAAGGGTTTTATCAACTTTTCACATCAAGATAATATTGGACGCGGTTAATCGATTTATACTCGTATGTATGATATTAGTTTGTAACATTTGTTATATGAGTTTATTTGTAAGCGCCATTTACAATTTCTGGCGCGACATTATCCACAAGTGGTATTTAAATATCCATATACACATTTTTTAAACACGTTAAACACCGGGTAATGGATTCCAATACAATAAAGTTATTATATTTTATAACACGGAATACGATACTTTATTTATTAAAGTTTTTTAAAATATTAATTACATTTAAATTACAAATATATTTGCGATCAATAATATTTTATATGATAGACTAAAGCTTGCTCACTTGGTTAAATATGATTAAGAATCACCGTGCAAGGCGGCCCAAGTGGCTTATTTATTTCCATACTCCATACTTTATATAGAAATACATTATATATCATTAGAAAATGAGGGCGGTTAGACCTAATTCCATATTCAGAAGAGTGTAAGAGTGCTATAAGCTATTTTTATGGTGATTAATGTGAGTTTTCATTAAAAATAAAGCTATTGTATAACGTTATGCAGGAGTTCGATAAAAATATAATAACTATGACGTCAGTATCTATGAAGGTCAATACAATATTTAGACAAGGTTATTACAGTATGAGAATAGTTATTTAATAGTTGATATAAATACTTAGTTAATAAGTAATGTAATGTAATAAATTAGTGCACATCATGTTTATTAATTACTATCACCAACTCAAATTTGTTAAATGGTATTTATTAGCTTTTTAGTTCTAGATTCAATATTTTTAAAGGATTCTCTTACTATTTTTGGTGAAAGAATCACCAAAATCGATAGATAGGGTAGGGCGGGTCTAGTTGAGCATAGGGGCAAGTTGGGCAATCGAAATATCTCGAAAACTATTCACCGCAGGCGTAGGCATCAAATAGCGGAAAGAAGGGGTCACGGGAGGAGAACGCATCGCGCAACCGCCAGTGGCGGCTCGACGAGTGAGTGAAGCATACGAGTGCATTGTTTATTTTGTGACCAAAAAGTAAAAAAATTGTTTACCGCAAGTTTTCGTCTGTATTAGTCAAATGTTATCTGTTTTCAATCAGGTAAGTGTTAATCTTCTATAAATTTACTGTACTTTTGATATGTATAAAGGTTCTGGATATAATTCTTACCGTTTTTTCATAACCTCACTTTTGTTTTAAAATTTCGGGTTGGGGTTAGTTGAGCAACTTTAGCTCAACTAGCCTCACGGTTTAGAACAAAAGAAATGTAACATACATTTTACATGTTTTTATTTTTTTAAGGATGCGAACTTATAAAAGAAAGACTACAGATGTTCTTACATTACTCAAGACTTCAATAATGCTGCAAAGGCTATCAATAATGAGGAAAAAAGTGTAATTGCCGACGTTACGGTATTAACTGCTATAATAATTACTGTAAGTGTTGTTGTGTTGTCACTAAAATACTTTAAATAAAGAGTTGACTGTCAAACAAAATTTTTATTTCATCTCTAGTTAACATTAAACCCATGGTTTGGCTAGAAATTCTAAGTGCTCAACTTACCCCATACCCTTGCTCAACTTACCTCACCTATGGGGACGTTGAGCATGCTTGACTTTCTGCATTTAAACCGCTGTAGCTCTTAAATCCAACTTATAAGAAATAAGTTACTATGACACTTTTGCAAAAGGATAAAATTACTAATCTATCAGGTTGCGTAACAACCCATTGAGACTAATCGTTGAGGAGCTATATCCGCTCAAGTGAAAAATTGCTCAACTAGCCCCGCCCTACCCTAAATGTTGAAGTTTTCAGCCACAATATCATCGCCTTCAGAGTGTATGTAAAAAAATATGACTTAGACCACTATCGGAGAAAACCCTATCGCATGAAAAGATTACTATTCAGCATAGGCTGGCAAACGAGCAAGTGGGTTACCTGATGATAAATGATCTTCACCACCCACGTACGCCCACAATACTAGAAGAATCATGGGCGTATTGCCGATCTCAGAGGGAAGGGATAATTAAAGGATTGGGAAGGGGAAGAGGATTTGCACTCCATATATCTCACTCACCGTACGCAACGCAAGCAAGCCACAACTTTACGTCGGTTTTCTGTGAGACATAAAGGGATAAAACGTATAACACCCCTTTTTTCCGCCAGAGGTTAACAAGACCAACTTTATTTACTTCGCAATTGAATTACTACACTCTCACGATATTGAGTTTCGCAGTTAGTAATAAACAGCGGGAGCAAGGGCAGGTGATTTACTCCACCCAAGGAAGGCTGTGGCCCTGTAAGTAATCTCCCGCGCAACGATCTAATATCCGACGTACAATCTGTATCAGCCAAGTTATACGTGTTTTGATTATTATTTGTTTGTTGATTCGTATTTGGTTGGGTTTTCGATCCGACATAACAGATGTTGAATGATTGGGGTTTGTGCTTGGTAAAAATAGGCTCGCGCCATCATGGGACAGAAATTAGTTTGGCGAACAATGGGTGCACTAGTTGCCCCTCTGCGCAAACTTTTTGAGATACAGGCGTGAGCGCATATAAAAAACACGTGACGTACAATCGTATATTCTTGACCCCACACTGCCTTAACCCTGTATCAGGAACTACGAAATCCAACAACACCCAGATCCGAAACAAATATTTAGTGATCACAACAAACAATTTTCTCCGTGCGAGACTCGAACCTGCGCCCTCTCCCTTGACAGCCGACTACTCGCCCACTGCGCCACGGAAGCTGTAAAGAAACACGGGCCGATAGTCCATTGAAATGTTACATTTTTTAGGCCTCACCTTGCGTTTCTTAGAGGAGTCAATTTTATTTTTTTGATGTGTAGTGTAAAGCTAAAATCAAGTTTGTGGGGTCGCCACCCTTGTCCCACGGCCGCCATCTTGAAAATAGGGGTTGAAACGGTTTTTACGATATATCTCTTAAACTATTTATCTGATAAAAAAAAATTGTTAACGTTTTTTGTTGCTAATTAAATTCTCTATAACTTTGGTCCAGTAACTTTTTGTCGTAAAACTATAAATAAAAAAGTTATAAGTGAAAATGTAATAAAGAAAAAAATAAAGATGATAATTCTCTTGACAGCCTAAGATACAAACAATTCGCCAAGGCAGTGACAAAAAGTACTTCCTCCAACACAAGACACAGAACACAGTTCTCCAGAACAATGGAAGCACACTGCGGAACATTTTAGCCCTGCTTTTCGACATCCACACATCGCTCCACAGTTTCCTTTGCATTTACAAAAGATCAATTTAAGAAGCTCAGGGGGTGCTGGAGGTTTAGAGCTCTGCACTGGCATCAATAATTTTCCACATTTTTTCCAGCCCCAGTCTTCAGGATCATTATTATTACCAAGCCACGACTGGACCTGATGGTAGACTCGGAAAGTATGAAAGCGAGCTGTGTCTTGTGTTGGAGGAAGTGAAGATAAATTAAATGTACTTTTTGTCACTGCCTTGGCGAATTGTTTGTATCTTAGGCTGTCAAGAGAATTATCATCTTTATTTTTTTCTTTATTACATTTTCACTTATAACTTTTTTATTTATAGTTTTACGACAAAAAGTTACTGGACCAAAGTTATAGAGAATTTAATTAGCAACAAAAAAAGGTTAACAATTTTTTTTTATCAGATAAATAGTTTAAGAGATATATCGTAAAAACCGTTTCAACCCCTATTTTCAAGATGGCGGCCGTGGGACAAGGGTGGCGACCCCACAAACTTGATTTTAGCTTTACACTTACCCCCCCCTACACATCAAAAAAATAAAATTGACTCCTCTAAGAAACGCAACCCCAAATGTAACTTTTCAATGGACTACGAAATATTTAAAAAATCCGTCTTCGTCAAACAAAATTCGATCAGCATTACTGTTCTATAGAAGATCCATTATTTTCATATTTCGAACTATGTTTCTTGGAGTAAGTTGTTGAATTTAATGGAAAGGACACCCCTTTAGCTCACGTCCTTCGCCTTACAAATCTAGAATATATAAAAACGAAATAGCACTCACTCACTGATTAATCACGAAATCTCATAATCTAATGCTCATGAAATTTGGTCAGATAGTTTTAGTAACGTAGAGGCTCGCGAAGAAAGTATATTTGAAAAGGACATTGTTCGTCGTCCATACATAGTTGGCCTAAGAACCAACAGGGAGGTGAATTTACTTTTTGGGTTTAGAATAATGTATATATTCGATTGAAACTAAATTAAAACTACGGACACTTGAGAATTCCGAAAAATAAATAAAATACTTTCGGATTTTGAGGTTATAATTAGGCCAATAAATAAGTATCAAATGTCAAATGTTGTCATCTGTTAATTCATTTTGACGGAATTTGGCGGGAATTCTGACAGTGCGGTTCATCGCTGATATTAATTTATTTCAAAAACTAGTTTAATGTTGTGTTTGTTGTATAAAAGTGGTGTGGATTTGTGCAATAAACATTTACGGCGATGAACAGTGTATGGAAATATTGAAATGAGTGAATTAAGTATCTTACTGGAAAGAATGCACACCAAAACTCCAACAAGTCCTTGAAAACTTCCACACCGATAATTCATCGTTCTTGTGAAGACTTGAGAATAAATTACACTTGTCATTGGCGAAATGCATAACAATGCGAAGCCATAAATAAATTAAAAAAAATCATTTTGACAAGCCGTATTATGATTCCGCGACATTATACCGGACTGTTTGTGACTAAAAATCATAATCATGGTTAATAAAATAATGGTTTTTAATTACACAGATAAGCGTCAAGATTCTCAACACTTGAGTTTTGAGAATACTGACGTTTGTCTGTGTCAAACTCTTATTGAGAGTGCTGTTACAAAGACTTGGCTGTATGAGCTACAATACCTTTGCCTATTAAACACCCGAATTTGAACCAAAAATTATAATACCGAGGACTATGACGGAAGTGAATACTTTTTAAATTGTTTTCGAAATTACAAAGTGTCCGTTCTATTGAAATAATTATAATGTACATTATAAATAATAATAATAATTATAGTAAATGTTTCATGCGTGTTGATTCTTAGGCCATTTTTGACAATGTCCTTTACATTATAAGGAGAAAAAGCAGAGTCGCGGGCAACAGCTAGTTAACTATACCTACATAGACGAATTGAAAACTTCTTTGGTTTTTTTGCGTTGGTTAATAATAACGACTCTTTACCCTTCTATGACCTAAACGGACGTTTTATTATTGAAGTGAAAGGAAAATTTTCGACCTAGACCCTACACTTCAATTATTGAAACAACGAATGGGACAATGAATGATTCTCCAAACTCCCAGCAATCTATTTAATCATCCCTAATGAAATTACTAGGGAGAATTAGAGGGAAGGCTATTTACTTAAAAGATACCTGTAAAAACATTTAAAATGAAACACCAATTTTGTAGGAGTACAATTATTGTATTGTATGTAAAAAATATAATCCCGCAATTTGAGGAAGTCGTTGAATTAAAAGATTCACATTTATTTTATTTCATTGAATGACGAGACGAGTCAAGCGCTCGCCTGATGGTAAGCGCCGCGCCTGCCCCTAAATAAAAGCAACACCACACAGAACCTTGAGTTACAAATTACTACATGGCACTGGACTGCGTTGGTCACCCCGAGATATAAGTTGTTAAGACTTAATGCTCAATCATTTCACTGTCTTCAACGTCGTATTAACCGAAATACAACAGTGCTTACACACTGCTACTTAGCAGCGGAAATAGTCACAGTACCAACTCATACGGCTTCTCGCTAACGATGGACCTACCTTGTGATTATCAAAATCAGGAACAAAAATGTATCCGGTAGAACCACCAACATTCTATTCCAAATAAATTGTATTGTCAATACAGCCGCGGGAACAATTTAATAGAATAAAATTTGCATTTTGTTACCCGCTGCCGACTGAAGTGGCATTTTTCGCCTCATTCCCTGCCAAAATAAATAAAGAATGAAAATTGTACAGATTGACAGCGCATTTATGTGATCCTTAGGAATTTTAACACTGTTTATTTAATTAGGAGTTACAGCCTTTTATGTGATAGAGCTACGCTGTAACACTTTTGCCTGCAAGACTTACTTGACTAGGGCATTACTTTCTCACAAAAACTGACTATCATGTGGCAAATGTTCTCACAGTGGCAACTGACTATCATGCGGTGAGTGAGATTCGGAAGGCACATATAAACATACGTTTTTCATACCCCAATCTTTCTTTTAAGGTCAACAATGCATTCATGATTCTTCTGGTATGGTAAATGTTCATGGGCGATTGAGAACACCCACTGCCTGGTGATCCATAAAAATAATGCTGGTTTTACTTAAAAACCGTAAGTAATCTTCATCGCCCATAAACACCCACAGTACCTGATGGATCATGGATGCGTTGCCGACCTGAACGGAAATCTCACAAATCTCACTCACCAAACGAAACGCGGCAGCAAGCCGCTACTTCACGTCCGTTTTCTGTGAGACAGTGATATCGACACGGTCGAGTCGGCTCATTCCTACTGTAGACATGACTGCCTTCAGCGTGGCTCTACCACAAAAGTTTGCACATTTGCTATTGCCAACTTGTACAAACCGAAGTCGGTAACCCTTATCAACATTACGGTGACAGGTTTCAGTATCCTCAGCCGTCCTGGAAAGTAATTTAGACTGATAGTAATATAATAATAATACTAGCCCTGTATTACACATTTCCCACTGCTGGGCTAGGGCCTCCTGTACTCAATGAGAGGAATTAGGCCTTAGTCCACCACGCTGACCTAATGCGGGTTGGCAGACTTCACATACCCTCGAAAAATCTTATCCAGTTCTCAGGTATGCAGTATTCCTCACGATGTTTCGTTAACCGATAAAGCAAGCAATAATTAACAATTAATATACACGTGACTTAGAAAAGTCAGAGGTGTATGATCTTGGGACTGGATCCGAACCTGCTACTTTCGTCTCGACAGTCCGTACCACTCCCCGCTGATCTATCGCTGTTTGACTTAACTTGAGACTAGTAATAATCAATTTTTAAACACGCCCAAGGACGATCAATTTAAGTATGTTAATAAGAGCTGATAAGTAAGGCAGAAAGACGTTGGTGTACGTATAAATGTAATGTTTTATTCAAGAGGTTTCACCAAAGTTATACAAGTAGCAAGTGTCTGATTTAAGATACACACGTCGCAACAAACTCTGCCAACGTTAATAAAATATAAACATAAATGGCAGCCATTTATATGCGTCTCTAAACGTCGAAAACATTCGCATTGAATACATGAGTGTAATGAAATAGAAGAGGTTACATTATTGACAATTAGATACAGTTTACTCCTATGAAATGTAACTCAAATGACAGTACTTATATAATTTTTAAACGACTTCAAAAGTAGGAGCTTTCTAAGATTTCAGTATATGGTGTTATAAAATTTACTCTAAGAAAGGACACTGGCGAAGAACCCAATATCACTACATCCGACCCGGAGATCGAACCCGAGACCTTAGCACAGCAGTCGTACCGCTTACCCAATACAACTTTGCGCTACCGAGGAAGTCAGAGATGTAAATTAACTTTAATTGCCCTTAGGTATTTGAATTCGATCATGTCTACATCCATACCCAGTTAATGTTTGATACTACGGTACTGAATAACGAAAATTCTAAATGCTCCATTGGTACAGAAATAATCTTAATTGGCGTCTCAGGTATATTATAGAGTTCTAAGAAATGCCATACTTATTATCAAAGTTTATTTACATCTCTAAGTGAGATAGTTAAATGGATTTTCTTTCATTATAATAGTAAAGAATATTTTGGACTCTGAGTTATGCTGTCCTTTTTTCAAATTCAATGTTAGCAGCGATAACTCAGGAGGGAGTGGTACGGACTTTATAGACGAAAGTCGTAGGTTCGAAACCAGCCCCAGGAGCCTGTACCACTGACTTTCCTAATTCACGGGTGTTTTCATGATTAATTATCGCTCGCTATGAAACGATTAAAGAAACATGGTGAGGAAACCAGTGAAATGCAATAAAAGTATTTCGAAAGTGTTTCGTGCCCTTCTGTGGAACGTGTATAATCATCAGCCACAGGACGTTCACTGCTGAACATAGGCATCCCACAAAGATTTCCAGACCGACCTGTTGGAAGCGGCCTGCATCCTGCGACCTTTATCAGGTCCTTTGTCCACCTTATAGGCGGACAATTATACAACATTTACGTGTATAACGCAGGGTAATTATTATTCAGATCTACGAGGGCAATATTATAGTATTATTATTATCATATTGTGGCACTAGCCCCACGATATTTTGTAAGACAGTGATTACAAACTGATCGAGCCGGCCCATTCAAAACTGTCTACAGTGTGGCACTACCATTTGTAAAACGCCTCAAACCACTCAATATGCCTCGAAGCCGGCTTAACGACAAATGCCATTAGACAAAACTAGGATTGACGGATTAGTGCTTCGTTCAAGATTCGCAGATTTAAGCGGATGGTAGGGTTCGTCCGAGACTAACGCAAGTGCAAATATAAGCGTAACCACAAATATTAAACATTATTTTTTTATTTGATTGAATGACGAAACGAGCAAGGCCCTCGCCTGCTGGTAAATGGACGAAGTGGTGGTACAAATCCATACGGCCTCTCATACTAGGGGCCATGGTATCCTAGTAGAGTTGCAGCAGGTCTTTTATAATCTATACCTACTATTATGTGTCTGAGTGTGTGTTTTTTTGTATCTACAATAAAGAGTTAGTATCTATCTACCTTAAAGTAAAATTCGTAATGTACAAATTCAAGTAGAGGCAACTCTATTATGAAAAAAGATTAAACGAATACGTGATAATATATTTTAAGGTAACCTTGGGTGCATGATAGGACTATATTTAAAATAACGATTCCTTTTATTAATCATCGTCATCATTATCATCCATAGGACGTCCTCTGCTGAACATAGGCCTCCCCAAAAAATTTCCAGACCGACCTAGTTATTTACTACGACGCAAATATCTAGCTGTATATTGAATTATTCGTCACCAATTTTAATCAAAGTTATCGTAATATCCCGTCTAGATAAAATTTTATATTGTAAAAAAATTCACGTCAAATATCAATTCAGAATTAACATTTTGCAATTATTTATAGCATGAATGGGTTGGTTCGACCGGCTTGTTACCACTATCTTACAAAAAACCGGCGTTAAGTAGCAGCTTACTGTTGCGTTTCGTGTGGTAAGTATGATATCCGGAGGCCCTAACCTCCTTCCCTTTCCTATCCCTGAATTATCCTTTTTCTTTAAGATCGGCAACGTATTAATGATTCTACTGATATTCATGATCATGAGCAGTGATCCATCCATGATGTGATAGGGGGCGAGCCATACTGGGCACAAATTCCAGACTCCGGGCTGATACTGAGCATTTCGTGATAGAAAAACCTAATATCACTTTTGCCGACGCGGGGATCGAACCAAGACCTCAGCACAGGAGTCGTATGCAATACGACTGTGCCACCGAGATATTGCAAATTTAATCTGACATTATTTATTAATGTATAATAGAAACCTAAAAAACAGAACTTATTTAAAAGACTGAACTATCCATTAAACAATGTATACCAAAAACAAATGATACCTACACCGAAACAAAACAATAAACTGGAATTCCATTAAGGGTTAAACAATATAATTAACTCGAAGGTTGGACAAATTGCACGGGTTGGTTGAAAGATAAGTTTGACAGGTAGGGACCAGTGATCTGTAATTGTGGGAAATTGTGGGATACAGTTCGAAAGCGGTCAACCCTCAACTAGCCCATTATTAGTACTATACGGTCATTTACATTATGTACAAGTATATAAATTACAGACAATACCTTAGAATAGGTATAAAGTGTATATGGAATCATTTTTATAGAAAAGACGGTCAAACGAGTAAGTGGTTCTCCCGATAGTATGTGATCTCCACCGCCCAAGTATGGCGCATTGTCGACCTTAAATAAAAGTAAGGGATAAGGAAGGTGAGGGGAATATGGGCTTCCGGATATCTACTTACTACTTTACGTCGGTTTTCTGTGAGACAGTGGCAACGACCCGGTTGAGCCGGGCCATTCATGCAGTACACCCGATGGTAAGCACAGTGCAGTTAAAAAACCCAACGACAACCTACAAACAATTAGTTAATCGGTGGTCACCAGAATCATGCCTGCCTATATAAATGCTTCTTCACACTCCGAAGAAGGAAGTAGCAAATCGAGGGGCCTGTGATAGGACAGGCGAATGACCGATGCAGGCACAGGGATACAAAGATGTATCCCGGCAATACCCGGCCCAACCAACCATCAAGTCATGTCGCAAGTCTCTTAGGAGAATCAGATATACACTACTGATCCTGGAACGCGATCCAAACAAGGTGTGTTGGTCACTATGGCAGGTTTTAACACCATGTGTACGGTGGTCGCTATCCGAGCGGTTATGAATATCCTACCACGAACAAACTAGCAGCAGTTCCACAGTAACTTTCATCCTCTTACTTCGTACTAATATTATAAACGCGAAATTTGTAATTATGGATGGATGGATGTATGTTTGTTACTCTTTCACGTAAAAACTACTGAATGGATTTTAATGAAACTTTACAATAATATAGCTTATACATCAGAATAGGACATAGGCTACTTTTTATCCCGGAAAAAGCAGATCACGCGGGCGGAGCCGCGAGCAAAAGCTAGTAATTTATATTTTTACAAATCTTGTCAAACACGCTTGCCCGACAAGAAATGCTTGTCAAGCAAATAATATCAGTGCGCTGCAAAACGTCAGCAAGAGGCGGGCTCACTCTGTCGCCATTAAAATGCAAATGTGTATGAATGCCTGAACGTTACTTTAAGCCCCATCAAACATGTTTACCAGGCACGTAAATACTTGCCAAGCAATTTTGACTGTCTAGGGACCCCTTTACGACAAGGATGGCGACGACCGAGGCACCGGGCGCGGATCGCTTGGCTCAAATAGCGTACAATACAGAAACTACCCAATGCTTTGACTTTTTTTTATTTAATTGAATTACAAGACGAACAAGTCGCTCGCCTGATGGTAAGCGCCACGCCTGCCCATAAACAGAAGCAACAAGACAGAACTTTTAATTACAATGCATGGCACTGAACTGCACTCGTCACCCCGAGACATAAGATATTAAGTGTCATAATGCCCAGTAATTTCACTGGCTTCAATGTCCTTCAAACTGAAACACAACAGTGCTTACACACTGTTGCTTGGCGGCAGAAATAGACAAAGCGATGGACCAACCCAGACGACGTCTCGCATACAAGAGACCTTGTAATATTATATGTTCTGTATATTATATGTTAATTAGAAATAACTAAGTTCTCATTAATTAATAACAATCTATCCTATAGGAATAATAAGCAGTTTTAATCTAACTTAATTTTCTACGTAATAATTTTAAGTAAAGAAAGAATAATGTGCTTAGCATTTTCTTAGAGTATGATAACATGAAAAATACTTTTTATGTGTTAGAAAATAAGTGTAAAATGTAAACAATATCCACAAATGATTTAAAAAATGTACTGTTTAAAGCAATATTAGGTATTGACGTCGATTATGTAGTACATTTATAGCATTGAATAGATTTTCAATGTATAAAATTTGTCTAAAATACATCAAATGAATCTGAAAATGTGAAAGAATGGATCTTTGAAATTTGTATGTGTTGTAGCTCTTAAAACTAACTATAACAAAATAATTGTTACTTGATGATGTTTTTGAACATATCTGAATGACAAGACGACCCAGAACTCTGAACTATGAAGAACTAAGTGGATTAATTGCTTTAAATTCTTATAAAGTCTTCTTAAGCTAAAAATACCGCGTGGCGTTACAATTATCACCGAGACGTATGATGATGATATAATGATATGACGTATAATGATAATGCTGATAAGGATCATAATGCACAATAGGTTGAAGGGCTTCAATTTCCTTCATTTTACACAACAGTAATGCATGTTTATGGTCAATTTATCTTATGATTTTGAAGTGATAACTTCTAATGGGAGGGTAAACCGCTTCGTAACGTAACGCGTTATGGCGCCACTCTGTCTGGTTTCCCTTTCTCTCACGCATACGGCAGCAGTAAGCAGGCTCCTCCTCTCTTACTTTAACCCACATTAGTTTAAGTTATGTGTTTAAGTTAGTAATCATAATTACAATACATAATTATGGACAAAGCCATTGTCAGTGAATGAATACGTACATTAGAGGATAAAGCTTCCCTTCTTTAGCAAATGAAAAACGAGCTTGTAAAGTGAAAGGAACTCTTTCAATAAAACTCTAAGGGCAATGCCATTTTAATGGCGATTTGAACTTAAATACTTAAAAATAAATTCATCTGGTTATTCCAAATTCTTGACCCATTTTGTCGTGAAAATACAGTTTTATCTGGTTAACTCTATGAGCCTTATTACAAAACGTATTTTAACTTTAAACTAGATTTATATTGGCCAGTTTGTATGGATTACCATAGTTTTGTAATAACACATCGGTATAGGGGTACATTCTTGTATTACTGTGCCTGCCTCGGTCATCCGCCTGTCCCATCGCAGGCCCCTCGATTTGCTTCTTTCCTCTCCGAAGAGGGAAGAAGCATTTATACAGGTCGGCATGACTCTGGTGACCACCGATAAACTCAATGTTTGTTGGTGGTCGCTGGTTTTTTGGATTGCACTACGCTTACCATCAGGTGTAGTGCAGTCACTTTGCCGTGCTCGGATAAAAATAAACACATACATGTCTATCAAAGCCAAGTAATAATGCTAGAGTAATAATGTACAGGGAGTGTACATAATACACACTTCATACATAAATATAAAGGCGGACTTAATGGCGGAGGCATTATCTGCCACTCAACCTAAGGTGGTGCAGAGATAGAAGAAACTAGGTGTGAAAATAAAGATCGTGTTAGAAGATTAATTATTATACATAATAATAATATAAGGATACTTACATACGTTATAATGAATTAAATAGGCCTTGGTCCACCACGCTGGCCTAATGCGGGTTGGCAGACTTCACATACTTTCGAAATTCTTTTGAGAAATTTCTTAGCCATGCAGGTTCCCTTACGATGTTTCCTTCACCGCTATAGCAAGCGATTATTAACAATATATTCACACATAACTTAGAAAAGTCAAAGGTGCATGCTCTTGGGGCTACTTTCGAACCTACGGCTTTAGCCTCGATTGTCCGTACCATTCCCCTAATCCATATTCAAATATCCTTATAATATTCCAATGAGCTATCGCTGCTGTGAAAATATGGTATTCTGTATTGAAACAATAAGATATTTTTAATAATTAGCTAAGACCAAATCCAAATCCAAAGACAGCCTCCGTGACGCAGTGAGCAAATAATCAGCTGTGAACCAATAGGGGTTGACATCAGGCAGGCGGCCGGTCGTAAAAACTTCAAGCCCAATCTTTCTGCAACATGTACTCAAAAAGAGACGTTGCGCCGACCCCACTGCGAGGGGAATAAGGGCAGGTGGATGGAGAGCTAGGAAAAAATCCGCTATTTTTGAGACCGCGTCCCGTACCGTGCCTATGTCAGCCCGCTTTGAAAAATGACAATAAGAGTACTTACAATAAGCAATGCACTCGTACACATGATACCTACAAACGGCTTTCGTTTATGCATTGTAATGTTCAGTAAGTGCCGGCGAAATATTTAACTACATATGACTTCAGGTAATATTAAGTAGGATGCTAGAAATGCGTTCACTTGCATTTACGCGATGAGAAAATGTTGTCAACTCGATTTCTCGTGCTATCTCTATCCTTCTCTCTATATTGTGGGATGCACGTTACCGTACAAACGAGCAACTAGGTAATAAAAATCTAATATTTATTGAATGTATAAAATGTTAAAACATCATTTAGATTGAGTCAAGTTTAACTCTACTGCCAGTATGGAATGCTGTTTCGTTAAAGATGAACATCAAGAAACTCAAACGTTACTGTTTTCTAAACTGATTTACTATGTTTTCACTACATAGATTTTTATTTTTATTAGAGCAGCTCAATTTATGCCAACGAGAAACGTTTAGTAAAATAATGAAATTATAATAATTTTTGTGCATGATCCTCAAGAGTAATATGAATAATTTAATTATAACAAGCAATAACAGTGTGAGCAGACCGTCTACTCAAGCAGCACCCGTTCACGAGAAAATATTTTTCTACTTGTGGGCTCATACTAAATTGGCAGTGATTACAGTGCAGACTCTAAAAATAAACATCAACAAATTATAACAAAGCTTTCTGATTGTGTCCATATAATAAAATCTGTGGTGGTGCGAGATCCTTTGTTTTTTTTTTTTTTTTTTTATGGCATAGGCCGGCAAACGAGCAAGTGGGTCACCTGATGGTAAGTGATCTCCACTGCCCATGTACGTCCATCACCAGAAGAATCATGGGCGCGTTGCCGACCATAAAGGAAAGGGATAATTAGGGATAGGGAAGGGGAGGGGATTTGGGCTTCCGGATATCTCACTCACCGTACGAAACGCAGCAGCAAGCCGCTACTTTACGTCGGTTTTCTGTGAGACAGTGGTAATGACCCGGGCGAGCCAGCCCATTCATGCTGTAGACAAAACTGTCTACAGCGTGGCTCTACCACTCAAAAAATGTATGCAAATTCGACACAAATTGGGGCGGTTTTTTTAAATAATGTTATATTAAACCTTCGGTCTAAACTGGACTATTACGTAGACGAAGTCGCAACAAAAGTTTGTAACAATATATTACACTGTTCAATAGAATATTGACTAACACATAATGGTATTACTTTTATTTGTGAAACTAACGTATCCAATACAATCAATAGTTAGGAAATGGATACTTAATTCCTAAACATAGATCGATAATCAAAAATCTATTTACAAAGCTGACTCAGTGTGTTACTTACTGCACCTCGGATAACTTGTGATCTTTTAAGGTTACTTGTATATAATATTCAATTGAGAAACGAAGATGAGTAAAATATGTGTGGAAACGCTGATAAGCTTCATCATGAATACGCGTTGGTTTTTCGGTTTCTGTTACGATATCCCAAATAAAAAGTTTGTTTCCTTAACCGGGAAGGTTTACGCTTCATTTTGTATTGTACTTGATATTTCTTTTACTTACATGGCCTGTAATCTATATACGTTTACATTTTACGGGCGGGTGCTATGCCTTTGTATCGAGCATATACTTAATCTCGTTGACTGCATCATCAATGGACAGAAATATTGTTTTGAATATTTCAACGATATTAAATTTTTAAGCGATGAACTTAGAGACACACTTTTGAAAATACCTATTGCAATGATTGTCTTTGTTTTAATGTTATGTAGTGCCATTGCCAGGCATATAATAAGTATGTATTTAATTCACGAAAATTCAACTCTATCTGCTGCCATGTATTGGGGACTTCAAACCCTAGTAGTTGCTATAAATTTCTCCAATATTACACGTGTTATAGTATTAGAATTGATGTACAATCAATTGAAATCTTTTCGTAAAACCTTCATTGTGGAACTGAAGCAATCACATCTTACAAACGAAGAGAACGGCATTAATAAGAAGGAAGTATTAGATAAATACATGATGCTGTATCACAAACACATTATGGTGTTCCGTCGAATTATGCAACGCATCAAATTAATGGTAATATTGAAAACGTACATATATAATTTAATAGGTACTTGACATCAAATCATACCTAGAAAACATATAAACCAGCACCTGAAATCATTAACCTGCTTAAGTTATCTGTTAATTATCAAATTAATATTGATTTGTCTTTAATGATTTAGATTATTGGCGTTTATTTTCTGGGATATCAGTATTCTTCAAAAACAGAACAGTTATTGCAGTTATAAACTCTATGTTTGTTGCCGGTTTTTTGAATTGCACTACGCTTACTATCAGGTGTAGTACAGTGACTTCGCCGTGCTCGGATAAAAAAAAAGTTATTATGTGCTTGGATGGACCACAACTACACATTGTTTTTAGTAAGCCTGGTATAACTTTTGATGGTTTTCGAAAACGATGACAGTTTTCGTTTACTCTCTTTTCATGAAGCAGAATTAGTCACTGGTGGGAACTATCCTGAAAAAAAATGTATAGTCAAATTCATTTTATATCATATTAGCCGAATACGATTTTAGTTCTCCAGCGATTCTTTCCTTTTCTACGGTATAAATTACAAGTTTAACACTTCACACGTCGATAGTATATATGAATTTGAAAACTATGAACATATTTGTAACTCGAACTAAGCCTACAGGTTTGTTAGTGGTAGATCCAAGCTGGAAACACTTTTGTCTACAGCACGAATGGGCTGGTTTAATCGGCTTATTACCACTGTATCGACGATGGAGATCACACCCTATCACGTGATCGACTTACTTCTTTCCCAACATCTGCTTTATTTATTTTTTTACTAGCCCTGAATTATATACGTCCCACGGCTGGGCACGGGCCTCCTCTACTGAATGAGAGGGCCTCCTCACCTCTGCTATAAAAAGGTAAAATTCTCCAAAATTACCCCTAACTGACTGCACTCATTTCAGATGTTGGTGAGTTACCCATCAAGTTTTTGCCGACTAGTGGTATTAATTTTCGAATTTATTGTGATAATTAACCAATTAGACGAATTATATGTGAGTAATTAAACTAAAAGTATTTTTATACGATCACTAACCATCAGGTGACGCGCTTGCTCGGTTGCCTCTTCTTTCATAAAACTATAACTTTGAGTCTAGATGAAAAATTGTATTTACTTCGGTTTTAAATCTCATTTTTGATTTAGATGAAAAACTTATTCTTAATACGAATTCTAACAAAAACTTTTGAAGTGGTGTCACTAAACTGCAACGGAAATAATCTTGTTATATTATGATGACAATACCCTTACTTTAAGGTCGTCACAATGCGAAAAGTCAAAGTAAGATTACTTATAATAATCTGCTCTAAGATTTCGTGGTAGGGCCCCAGCAGGTTACTCGCCTGGTGATAAGCGTCACGTCTGTCCATAATTATTATCAACAGGATCCAAAACTTTGAATTACATATCACTACAGTGAACAGTGTACCATGCTTGTCACCCCAATGTTAAATCTAGTAAGCCTACTACTCGTCTAGTTTTACTAGTTTCAATGTTATTCAAACCGGAATACGATAGTGCTTGCACAGGCTGATTGGCGGAGAAGAGCAATTGGCAAGAATACATACAGGAGTACCCAGATAGCCTTCCGCATACGAGTCCCTTCCTTCTAGTACGTTTGTATTTCCAATAGTAACCGAAGTACGCAGTTATTGTGCAGTCACAACAGCATGAATATAACCTTATGATTTTAGTTCCCGACTAGATAGCTACCACCACATGTGGTGAGAGATCCGACATAGTGGGTCGTTCGGCGAGTCGCTTTCCGGGGACAACTAATGCGTATATGCAGTAACTTCAGGCCGGTGCAGCGTAACTGCTGGCAATCCAGTGACGCAATGTCCCTTGATGATCGACATTTTAATATTTGGACTGCACTTTACTTAACATCCAGGTCTAGTGTAGTTACTTTGCCAGAATAAAAAAAATAAGCTCGTTCAATACCAGACACTATCGAATGCCTTTGCGGTATCTTAGTTTGGTTAGGTTACAATAATTTTCAGAATCCTAAAACTATTTTTTAGAAAGTGGTGGGACAAACAGCGAGGATACTCCTAATAATCATAGAGTTATTGCTGCCGATGTTCCTGGTCAGTGGCATGGCGAATGAAGTGAACGAAATAAAACTACTGTTGACGAAACAGTTTCTGTTAACTGAAGGTGTGTTAATAACAATAACGTACTGTTCAATAAAGTGTAATCGCACAAAACTTTTTCTTATAACCACAGCAAAATATATACTATATAACATAACATAATATTCACTACTAATATGTTATTTTTAAATGAAAGAAACGGACATCTCTTTAGCAAGCAGAGTGTTAACAGTAAACAAAATCGAAACGAGGATCAAACACGTTTGCTTGATGGTGATTTAAAACGAGTTGCTTGTGACTGCAAAGGATAATGTAAAAATAATATATTTTATTTTGTACAGATGACGAATACCACGGCTTAGTCAAAAATATGCTGGCATATGTGGAGCTACATACCTTCGAGGTGTCATTGTTCCGTATCGCCAAATTCAACACGACTCTGCTTCTTACCTTATTCTCCCTGGGCACCACTTACGCTGTTGTGTTCATTCAGTTTTCACATATTATTAATAATTAATGTAACATTATTTTTTATATTTAAGTATTAATAATTGTAACGATTGTTTTCTGTTGTATACTTTTTATGGAATAAAAATAAAATAAAATGTATGTTCGAAGATTGTGTCATTAGCATTAAGTAACTTCAAATAGATTTTGGAATAATAATAAATGTTTTCTTCTCAAATCTCTTGAGTGAAAACTTGTTCATATAGTTTTATAGTAGTTACTGGCACGGTTCACGCGCCAAATAAATATATGTGGGCATTAAAGTTAGACATTTGTTAGCAATTGGATGTAGTTTCACAAATATTATCCACACAGCAACAATAAATTTCAGATTTTGTGTCTGGGTTGTTTTACTTTATAAGTTAACAGATAAGACAATATGATGTATACAAAGAAATAAATTTAAATCAAGATTTTGTCTCAACTAATCAAGATCAGTAAATTTCATTAGATCTTTTTTAAATAACTTTAAACCTCGTGCAAAAATTTTCTATATTGGGTCGACTGCGTTTCATAAATTGTTTTTTTTTTATTTATCAACTTCAGACATTTCTGAGACATCATACTCGGCTGTACTCATTTATATAGGTTGAACGGTAGAATCTTACAGAATCTTATCTTTACATTTCGTGCAGTGAATGAGATATCCGGTGGCCCAAATCTCCGTCCCAATCCCTTCTGTCTTTCTTTCTGCCTGGCTTGGCTCTATGCGGGAATCGAACGCTCGGCCTCTACACAAAGTGCCACAGAAATACGTTCAAATTTATAATTAGTTTTGAAGTAGTTTACAAGAAATAGTTTACAAAGCCAAAGAAGCCAGTGAAATTACTAGGCATTATGAGACTTAACATCTTATGTCCGGGGTGACGAGCGCAGTTCAATGCCATGCTTTGTAATTCAAAGTTATGTGTGGTGTTGCTTCTGTTTATGGGCAGGCGTGGCGCTTACCATCAGGCGAGCGGCTTGTTCGTCTCGTCATTCAATCAAATAAAAAAAAGTTAAAATGATCCTTCTTCACTAAATGGAAATCCGATTAATATTTTGTTTATTTTAAAACCGTTCAGCTGCAATAATACGTCCGTTTTAAGAGATTTTGCGTTCCAGTAGGCTGGGCTTTGGTTACGAAACATTTGTGAATTTTATATCAGTTCATATTCTATGCTTACCGAGATAAATTTTGTGTTTTAACCAACTCAAAAAAGGAGGTTCTCTATACGACCCGTATGTATGTTATATTCGCGATTTTCTCAGAAACAAAATAATGAATTGGTTCACAAGTTTCGATTTTATTTGATTAACTGGCTTGAATCAAAAAAACCTGCGTAGTTTTTGTTGATTGAAAATCTGTTCAGATGGTTCAAATCGCACGCGAAATCAAAAGAAATATTTTTGAGGTTTAGCAGTTGATTGACCAAAATGGAAACGTGTGAACCCGCTATAACGTAATCTACATACTGTAAGGAAAGTTCTAGTATAAAAGACATTCAAAGTTGAATACCAGAATAACCTCACATACGACTGAACTTGATATCATGAATTGATTTTCAAGAGATCATTTTAGTTATCAATAATTAGGACCTTAAATAAAATCAATATTTTCTGTCTTTCATACTGTAGACAAAATTTTCTAAATAAATATTAATAAATAACACCCAACCTTAGACTATTATTCCTTAATCATCACCCAACAGTCACAAACATAGCCCTAACCTCTCAGTAAGATACGATTTTCTTGTGTCATGGGTATCAGAAACTATAAGAGATTTTTGGTTTCTCAACACCCAGACCCGAAACAAATATTTATAAGTGTATCTAATTGTGAGCCTAACCAACACTATTATGCGGGCGTAGCCACGAGTAAAAACGCAGCCTCCGTGGCGCAGCGGGCGAGTAACCGGCTGTGAAGTGAAGTAACCGAGAGGCCGCGGGTTCGATCCCCGCACCGAGACAAATGTTTGTGTGATCCACAAATATATGTCTTGGGGTCTGGGTGTTGTGAGACCGAAAGTCTCTCGTAGTTCCTGATACCCACGACATAAGACTTGTATCTTACTGTGGGGTTAGGACTATGTATGTGACTGTTGGGTATATTTATTTATAAAAAAAACGAGTGAATCAATAATTAAGATAGGACTAATAAAGCGTACCAAACATTTAAATACCATGAATAAATCTAATATTAAGAGCAACTTATTTCAACACAAAGTTAAAAAACAAATTATAATCCTTACTTTCTTACCTTCTAATTCGTATTAATCTAAGTAATCTTGGAAATTAGGCTAATGGAGGGCCCGTATCGACTTCCATTTTCATTAATTACCAATTACCTGCAAACTGGATTTGAACGTATCTCCTGAGATAGGCAGGCAATATAAAATGATCACACTGAAACAGTGGATGCTAATGAACTAGGTATTTATACTTTACATTTTGGCCTCAATATCTAAACAATGTTTTATAAATCTTTTATTTTTTTAAGTAATACTTAACACTTCAGTCTGACAAAAGACATGAAAAAAATTGGGTAAATCAACCCACGATTTTTTAAAGTTTTTTTTATAGTGACTTGATAAAAGCAATCCTACGAGTCCAAACTAGGTATGCGTGTGCCTAATAAAGCCGATTTTATGAACCCCGCTTCTTACTCCATCATCAGACCCTGACCACCACCAGAAAGTCTGGTCTTCGAAACCTGTTCAATGAGCCCAAACGTAATGGACCTTACGAAAACTACTTAAAGGTTCGCAAATTCTTACTCTTGTCAGACTGTCTATAGAATAGTTTGCCGACACACTTGTTCAACCCTTCCAATAGTATGAAGTCCTTAAGCGGAGAGTAAAGAAGCAGAAGAAGGTGTAGCGTAGTCAATTTGCGAGTTAAGATAAAAAGTTATTGCGCCTGAGGTACAACTGAGGTCTCGGATTCGATCCCTGGTCGAGTAAAAATGACATTGGGTTTTTCAATCACGAAATGCTCAGTATAAGCCAAGTCTTAATTTTATGCCTGGCAATAGGCTCCTCCTATCACATCATGGGATGGAGATAAGCTCGGCCAAAAGTGGGTGTATGGGTTACACCTCTGTCTACCACTTCGGGGATTACATATGTATATATGAATGTTCTTAACTATATCTGAGGAAAATATGTTCAGCTATTCAAAAGTTACATAATATAATAATATATTTCCTACTGACGTCGGAGGATTTTTATGACGCATGAATCCATGACGACGCGACGTCACAACCCACGCATCTATTGAATTTCGAAGCCTATGAATGAGCCACACGAGCTTCATTAAAATTCTATTTTCAGTCTACAGCGATGGGGTGAGGAAAATACAAAAAATTCCAACTCTTTTTAACTCCCGACGAAAATAGGGGGTTTTATGAATTTGACCCCTTTGCTGGTAAATATGCGGTTTATTTTGTTTGAAAGCTGATTTATTCATTAATTTAAATTAATTAATATAATAAAATAGTAGTAGTAGTATAATATATAATAAAATAGTAAATTTATCTATTTATATTAATTAAAATTAATTGATTGATTTAACCGAAATGGTTCTTAGCTATGCTGGGTGTAAGAAAAATGCTTACGAAAACGACGACAGGTGGTAGTACTGGTGATTACGAACACAATACTACTAACAAAATCTCGAAATATGTCGACATATATTTTTTTCTCTCGCCATCTTCTTTGGACGAATGAATAAATACAATCACGTTTCATTCAACTAATAATTAAAAACATGTTTTTCTTAACAACGTAGTGTAAAGCCTTTAAAAAAACATCAACATTTCAACGGATTAGCGTTTGTTTTTATCAATGTGTTTTATTAGTATTTTTTTACTATAAAACAGATATGTACTATTATTGTTTATTATCGGTTAGTCCATTAAATATATCAAGATTACTGTCACACTGCGAAGTAAACTTGTCTATAAATATTAGGTCAATGAAAAATAATTACTTAGATCAATACGTAAAAGTCACTAGGTACGTGTGTTACAACAATACGCCCGCTCCCTTATATAGTAAGAGATACGTTTTAATTTATATTAATTTTTGTTTTGAATATTTTTTGTTCGATCATAGCTTCACACGCTTCTATTTTTGTTGATCAACTAACTTGAATCAATAAAATGTTTATGTTTTTTGATGAATTCGATTGAAAGTCTTCAGAACGTTATGCGTTTTCGCAAGTGATCAATTAAAATGAAACCGTGTGACTCCGCGTTAGTGAATAATCAAAAAACTCTGGTAATATATATATTAATATGATAATTTAGACATATTCCGAGTCTTTATCTATTTTCAGGCATACCTTGTAATTACAAATGAACTTCAACTCTTACGAACTAGGTCTTAAGATAAACAAAATACTTAAAGCAAAGTCTAGAGAATCAGATCGACGTGTTATTATACTTACGCATATGTATTATGTTTAAACATGCTTATATCATCACATGTTACTAAAACGTATAACATACCATACCAATAAGGCCATAATTATCTAAGGGTTCTCAGTAACTAAGTACAGTACTAAGGGTACATACACCGGAAAGAGAATGTTTATGTACCGGACTAAAGTTGTATGTAAAGGACATTCTAAAATTTATGCTAATTTTAATTGCTCACTTGCTGTGACTTAAAACAAAAAAATTACGAAACCATATATGACATGTCCCAGCAAAATATTACATCTCAGAACAGATCACTCCGTGACTTTAGACTGCAATATTTGACAACCGTTCTTACTTAAGTCTGTGACGCATGTTAGTCATAGTGTCGCGGGAAAATGTTACAAGTGGGGACGCACTATAAGGCTGCCCGCTGCATGTAAGGAATTAGCCTAAGCAATCGACAACTAAACGACATCTACAAAGCAACTACTAAAACATTTAAACGTCCAGCCCGTAGGTATAAACCATAGAATCTGCAGTATTTCTCTGCATACAAGCGTCATCTATAGACATCCTTTATAACTGCCTGTTAGAATAAGTTCAAATTATTAAACAAGTTTGTATGTCTTGCCATAGATGGCGCTATTCAAAATTTTATAAAAGAGGAACTATTTATTGTTAAACAAATTATTACAATATCCTCTACGGTTTTATTTTATACTGAATTACTAGTTTTTGTTCCTGGATGTTTCTCCTGTCATATTTCTAGGTTAAAAGAAGCCCTATATTACTCCGGCCTATAAACCCGTTTAAATACTTAATAGTTTTTTTTCCTGGCATGGCAAAGTGACTAAAACACTGCATCTAGTGGTAAGTCGTGTATTCTAAATAACATTACAATATCAACAATCAAGAGACATTGCGCCCCTTATCCGTCGCAGATTTATCACGGTCTTAAGTTACTGGATATATAGGTACTAGCTAACCCTGGAATGCAACTTGCTTGAACGAGGCACTAAACTAATTTAAACGGATTTTGTCGCGGTTTTTTATTTTAATTTTGGACCTGACGTTTCGAAAGCTTTTCAGCCTTCGTGGTCACGGGGTGGAAATTATTTTACGTATTCTTATGGTTTCCTCAAAACGTGACGAATCCAGCACGTGGAAAGCCTGTCGCTCACGTTTCACTCAAGCGTGAAATTCTAAATCGAAAAATTAAATATAAAATTATATTGTAATTGTCCGAATTGGAAGTTGAACCCAGTAACTCATTAGTTTCTCAACTTCAGAACGCTGCCACTAGACGAACGAGGCGATACCTTTTAAGTTGTATTTTTTTTTTATTAATAGTCGTCTTTCTCCCTGTATACCTATGTCAGTGTGTGACTTTTAACGAGTTTGAACCAGTGATATTTTATATGGTAAGTAGCATTTAGTCAGAGGTGGTGAAACAGGTGCTAAATAGTGTCGCAACTCGCTAGTGCTAAAAATGCCATGTTTAGATTTTTATTTTCCCGTTTGTTATTATTATATTTTATTTGGTTATTTAATTCCAAAAGTAATATTTTTTTTTTATCCTGGCTCGGCAAAGTGACCACGCTACACCTGATGGTAAGTGTAGCGCAATCCAAGCATAGTGTCGACCAACGATAAACAATGTGTCCATCGTAGGAAGGCAAGATCATGCCGGCCTGCCATAGGGCCAAGGGGGAGGGCAAGGAAAAGGGATGGGAAAAGGGTTAGGATCAGGGGGCAAGCCCCCTAGGGAGAACCGGATATACACTGGCTGACCCTGGAACGCGACCCACACAAGGTGGGCCACTATGGCAGGTTTTAGCACCAGTGTACGGTGGTCGCTATCCGGTCGGATACAAGTATCCTCCCACCAGCAAATATTTTATATGGGTTAAAGAAATGCGATATATCGATAAACATACACCCATCTCACGCCAGTTTCCTATAGGGATAGGCAGAGACAACGGCGATGTAAAGTTATTTGTAATAAACGAATAACTACAAGACAAATACATTTCTTGCCACATCAGATATCAACTGCGTAGTTTGTTTGAGCGCATGCGTGCTTCTATCGATCTTGCTGAACCGCCAGCCAGGGCTCATTCGCACCCCGATATCTCATTGGTGAGTACATAACAAAATTTAGAGTCATCAAAGTTTTTTTTCTAAAAAAAATCATATCGATTATTAAATTTTTGCAAAACATTGGATAAAAAGTGCATGCATGTACCTGGCGGTGGCGTTGATTATAATAATAGCGAGTTTGATCAGGCTCCATGTAAGTCTCATTATTATATTACATGTTCTTTTTTTTTAGACCTTTTTTTAATTTACCATATGGCCAGTGATAGCACATAAAAAGGTTCGTGGTAAAGACGGACCAAATC
Organism: Amorpha juglandis; assembly: GCA_949126905.1. Classification (NCBI taxonomy): domain Eukaryota; kingdom Metazoa; phylum Arthropoda; class Insecta; order Lepidoptera; family Sphingidae; genus Amorpha; species Amorpha juglandis. The sequence goes on along the minus strand of OX421374.1, from coordinate 12,336,877 downwards.
CTAGCAACACAATATAATTTAAAAAGGGAAGGTCCTAATAGGTCTGGTCAAGTTTTGTCAAAAAAAAATTCTGCAACAATTATTCATTGTATTTTTCTCTTTTAAATCATTTGCTTATAATTTAATTTTGCCTCATTTTCATCCTTGCATTTGACTATGTGGTAGTTGTTAATTTATGATGTAGTTGGTATTTTTGAATATGTAAGTTTGAGCGTTTATGTAACATATGGCGTCATAAAACTCGATTCCATGGAAGGTTCTAAAAATATGGAAGTATTTCTCAATTCAAGGATTCTACATAAACATTTTTCAAAATGATAACGCCTATTTATAGGTATACCTATATACATAATTATATTTACCACGTCATGACATTCAACACGTGTACCTATTTAAATATTAATTAATTAAAGAAAGCAACAGGCCGGACTGTGCAGTGCAGTTTGGTAAAAAAGAAATGCCCATTTCGTATTTTATTTTCTACTTTAAAGAAACTTTATATATCGAATAATTTGAATATGTATGCATTGTCACACAAATTGTTTTTGTAAGTTGTAAATCTCAAACATATGAAAAAAAAACTTGTGGAAAAAACCATATTCAATATGGACGATTCCTTTGTTTCACCTCCCGGGAATGTAGGCGTAGGTACAGCATCCAAGCTGAAGTCTAGACCTGCGCATATCCAGCGTCCTAATTATCGATGTGCGCAGTTTACAATAAAGCTCACAGGAAAGCTCTAGGGAAAACCTGCGCAAAACTCCGCAACCTGCTCAGAGCAGTCCCGCCCCGACACGTTGCCTATCCGATACATTTAGACATTTACGTCACATCTAAATTATCGACCACACTTAAGAGGGCCTATATTCTTAATCATGCAACAAGATTAATGACTTGGTGACGTACAAGTAAGTTCGAATCAGTAACATGGCGACTGTGAAAATGACATGATGAGAATAGTGTGCCCGTGATTAGTGGTTTATTAAATATGTATAAAACGCGTTGTACTGTTCATATGTGGATTCGTCTGCGAATACGTGCTCGCGTGCATGTTCGCGTTCGGGTTCGCGTTCGGGCGGGCGTGCGTATAGGTGCACATATATATGTGACGGACAATGTATACGTGCGTTTGTTTGCGCGGCTATGTCTGCGAATACGACTGCGTTTCCCTATGTTGGAACGTGTGCGTGCGCAAGTGCGAATGCTATTACACATATACCTTACAACATACGAAATTAAATGTATAACTCAACCGTATTGTTGTTTGTTGTGATATGAGAACTTAATAAATAAACTTTATACGTCGAAAATATTACAGGGTGTATAAAAGTGAATAGTTTTATGTAAGTATTAGTACCGTTTATTACGTATTATGTCTGACATTTGTTAAATATTATTAACCGAAATATACAGGGTTATTTTTAAAACACCAGCAACCTCGCAGAGGTAGATTCCTAAGGTTATAAGCTACTACTTTTGTTCTACGACTTTTGATAATTTGTTAGATTTTATTTTCATACAAAAATAAGTATTCATTTAATTTCCGTCTTGATTGTTACAACGCGCATCGCAGATTACGTAAACAAATACGCGAAGCGTGGGGAACCGGGCTAGCTCCTTTGAAGGTCAACGCGCCGCTCAGCTGAGCGGCGCCTTTGAGTCGCGCGCGCACGCCGCGCCGCGCCGCGCCGCATACTACGAAGAAAAACACGACACAACAAAAACTTGTAAAATCATTTTTTTTTAAATATATTGAGTTATATCCAAACTCGTAGAACAAAAGTTGTTCCGTATGGGGACAGCTATCTACCCCTGCGAGGTTGCTGGTGTTTTAAAAATAACCCTGTATTTACAACCACGTATACCCGACATAAAATATAGCTAAAAGTAAATAGAGGCCAAGTTCGGTACGCACGATATTCGGGATAGTCGGGTGCGGCTGCGAATAAAAGATTTGAGATTGGAACGTGTACAAAGATCCGTAAATTGTAGTGAAATCAATATACAACACCTTTTTAAGTAATTAAAAAAAAATAACATCTTTAACATTGAATTACAGTTTTATTAATTTCATTGAATGTTTCAATAAATAAATACACCCAATAATCACACACATAATCCTGACACCACATAAGGTTAAACCTGTATCGGGAGTATCAAAAACTAAGATAAACTTTTGGACCCACAACACCCAAACCCGAAACAAATATTTGTGGACCCCACAAACATTTGTCTATTTTAATCGAACCTATAGTATCTCGCTTCACAGCTGGTTTCCCAAACGCTTTCAAAAAAAGACTTGTGCCAACAAAAGGTCTTGGTTTTTGTTGATCAACTCGTTTAAAAGTCTGTTCACACAGTTCAATTGGCATCTGATTTAGCAGTCGACCAACATAAATAGAACCGTGTGACTACGCTATTACGCGATGTAGCGCGCAACAAGTTGGGACCTGCGCAGAACTTAGTTGAACCGCCATTTTGGCGACAACCTTACTGTTTTCGAAATAATACGTGGTTCTCGTTTATTATACATACCTACATTTAAAAATTAGCTTACGCCTGTATTCCCGAGGGGGTAAGCAGAGGTGAAACTAGTATAACCACTTTTTAAGCTTTCGCGTTTTTATACATTCATATTATAATCTAAATATAATCTTTATTTATTTAATTTAATTTTAATCGGGAGGATGGCTGGGCTTTAGCAAGGAGTAAGTAGAAGAAAATAAAGATCTTTTGAGGGTAATGCCCACTACCACCACCTAAAAAATCCCCACTTAAACTGCTATTTAGCAAAGACGCCGCTGAACTCTTAGTTTAAGGGTTGAGAGCGCCTAAAGCGCTCACACGAATTTCCGCTAAAGCTGAAAACAGCCGACTTGCGTTGGGCTATCAGCTTCGCGTCACTCTTATAAAAAAACAGCTCTTATTTAGTCAACCCGCGACCACGGCCAATGCGACTTAGTCGAAACGTTGGGAAATAAATAAATAATTTACGCAAAATGATTTCTTACGTTTACGCGAATGTTACTCATTGAAATAAAACTAATTTAATAATAAATAAATAAATTTAAACGGATTTTATCGCGTTTTATTATTTAAATTTTGTCCCGACGCGACGTTTCGAAAGCTTTTCAGCCTTCGAAGTCCGCCCCGTGACGGTCGCAGAGTGGACCGGCGATAAAATACGTTTAAATTAGTTTTATTTCAATAATGCTGGTGTTAGTAGTTTCGGAGACACATCAATGTGCAAGTAAGTCGTTTTGAATTTACATGTACATTTTCAACAACTTGAACCATATAATTTGTGATATTTTTTATTCAATGATAAGCCAGTCTTAAAAACTTTAAGGCTTCATGAGAATGAAGCATATTTTGTCACCATGTCGGTACCTCGACACTTTCTGCTGCGCAACAAGTCGATAAGTGAGCGAGTGTAACCTAGACATCTATTATAATCTTGATCCTTCCACCTTAAGTCTACTTTTACAAACCCCTACGTTTACTTCAATCAGTCGTTCTTGAACCTATTTTGGAAATTACCTTGAATGAATAATTTTAGTATTAAAAATCAATAATATGAATTGAATTAATGTTTTGACTCTTAATAAATATTTAGGCACAAATATTTAGTATAACTTGGAAACCTATGGCATTTACTGGCCCGAGCATTTAGCTATGGTCTATAAATATTATCCAATCAAATAAGTGCTTGGTTGAATAATCTTGATCATTATACTTCTACCTTAAAGCTAACTTAAGTCTATATTTACAAACCCCTACGTTTACTTCAATCAGTCGTCCTTGAACCTATTTTGGAAATTACCTTGAATTAATAATTTTAGTATTAAAATCAATGAATATGAATTGAAATTAACATGTTTTTACTCTTAATAAATATTTAGGCACAAATATTTAGTATAACTTGGAAACCTATGACATTTACTCGCCCGAGCATTTAGCTATGGTCTATAAATATTATCCAATCAAATAAGCGCTTGGAAGTCTAGACCTGCGCTGTTCTGAGGTTCTAGTTATTGATGTGCGCAATATTCGAAGCAGCCTGCATAAACCCTAGGAAATAGATGTACTTTATCCACCCTCCACCACCCCACCCTCTGCCTCTGAATATTGCGTTTCGATGCAACAGGTTGCCTCGCGACCCCATAGGGGTGGAGAGAATTTATCGCATGATACTGACTAGAATATAATAGAAAAATCTTGTTTACGCAGCTGCGTAATACAGTTTGAAATAAGAGTCGTATGATGCAGCCTCATAAACAACGATATTCTGTTATATTATCAGTTATGTCGCACCAGAAGCTATCTTAATTTGTACAGAGTTTTAAGCCCTTTATTTCAGCGTCCACTTTTACGGTCCCTTCTTTTACATCAGTCAGTCACATTCTAAGTTATTTTAGATCGTTTCGGCGCAAGAATAATTTTTTATTTAAAATCTTTATGAATACGAATAAATTGGGTTGAAATTTTTAAGTATTAAATTTTATGTAATTAATTTACATCAATCTACATGTAAAACTGATTTAATTGCTCTGCATATTGATGTCTTAACAATTTACGATGCGTAACAAACTGGTCGATAAGCGAGCGAAAAAGTGTCCTTTGCACCAAAATATCTTGAGCTTTTTTCCACCTTAAATCTGTTTATACCTCAGTCCACTTTTATAATCCCTTTGCTTATATAAATAAGTTGTATTTTGAGATGCTACTGTATAACATTACCTACATAAATAATCTTGGCACCTAGTCTTTAAATAGGAAAATTTTGGGCTTCAAACCATGTTTTGTTCTTAATACATCATCCATCCATCCATCAGCCTAAATTCGTCCACTGCTGGACATAGGTCTTTCCAAGTTCGCGCCACCCTTGACGGTCCTCCGCCTTCCTCATCCAGCCGCTTCCCGCTAATTCTTAATACATAATTAGCTACAAATATTTAATACTAGCTTTTGCTCGCGGCTCCGCCCACGTGATCAAGCAAACAAACAAACAATCAAACTCTACAGCTTTATAATATTAGTATAGATTTGGGTAGCTTAGCAACGGAAGCCTTCAAATAATATTATTTAGGTAGCTTAGCAACGGAAGCCTTCAAATATGAATAATTTTCCCCGTTTTTGCAACATTTTTCACTGATGCTTCGCTTCTAATGGTCGCAGCGTAATGTTATATATCCTAAAGCCTTCCTCGATAAATGGACTATCCAACACAAAAAGAATTTTTCAATTCGAACCAGTAGTTCCTGAGATTAGCGCGTTCAAACAAACAAACAAACAAACAATCAAACAATCAAACTCTATAGCTTTATTATTAGTATAGATATAGATATAGATAACTTGGATGACAATTGCTTTCTCTCGCCCGGGCATTTAGCTAGGGTCTACAAATATCACCCAATCAAACGAGCTCCCGGTTGAAGTCTACCGGTTGAAGTCTGATCTGCGTAGTTCCGTCGTCCTGGTTATTGATGTGCGCAGTATTCGATACAGCCTGCATAAAGTCCCTAGAAAATAGATGCGCATTCAAGCCACCCACCGCACCCACACCCTCTGCCTCTGAATATCGCTTCTCGATGCACCTTCATCACTACCTGTTCTAATTTCAATGCGATAGTTTGACTTTATCAATGTCAGTTTTATTAAATATTTTGATTTTGTATCAGTAATAATGACATCTATACTAATAATAAAGCTGTAGAGTTTGATTGTTTGATTGTTTGTTTGTTTGTTTGTTTGTTTGTTTGTTTGAACGCGCTAATCTCAGGAATTACTGGTTCGAATTAAAAAATTCTTTTTGTGTTGGATAGTCCATTTATCGAGGAAGGCTTTAGGATTATATAACATTACGCTGCGACCATTAGAAGCGAAGCATCAGTGAAAAATGTTGCAAAAACGGGGAAAATTATTCATATTTGAAGGCTTCCGTTGCTAAGCTACCAAAATAATATTATTTGAAGGCTTCCGTTGTCAAGTCAAAATCAAATCTATACTAATATTATAAAGCTGTAGAGTTTGATTGTTTGTTTGTTTATTTGATCACGTGGGCGGAGCCGCGAGCAAAAGCTAGTTATTAATAATAGTCAAGTGACTCGGAGACGCTACAAATTTCAAGTAAGTCTTTTTGAATCTGCATTTATATTTGTCAACAACTTGATCAATATAATTTTTTGATATTTTATGTTCATTAATAAGCCAGTCTTGGAATGTAAGTGGGCCTTCAACTCGTAAGGCCCAAAGTCAAACTCACATAAACGTGCATCACTCTGATGGCAATGGCGAAACTTGGGTCTCGTTGCGATTGTGCGGGCAAACGGTGGATGTCCCCATATAATACCAATTACCGTCAAATTATGATAGAAGAGCGGACTCTGAAATTGGGATGGAATAACGCCAGAGAGAAAGAAAGAAAGATAAGCCAGTATTAAAGCCTTTGTAGATAAGAAAGTAGCATAATTGGACACCGTGTTCTCGGCACTTTACGACGCGCATCAAGTAGACACGCGAGCGAGCACAACCTATTCATCTGTTTTGTCTAGAGTCTTTTTCTTTCCCCTTAAAGCTGTTATTACTTAAGTCTACTTTTACGACCCCTTTGTTGATGTCAATCAGTTGTATTTGGTATTTTTAGGAAATTACCTTGCATGAAACATTTTGGTATTAACATCTATAGAAATGAATTATGGGCTTTAAACCAACTGGTCCGGGTTCCCTGGGCCAGCTGATCCACTTGATTACTATCAAGCTAATTTTCCGTGAGTAGCTTCGTTTCGATGAGACGCCCAACAATTCCCTATGCGAAAATTCTCTATTGTGGTAGCTAACAGAGGTACCAAGGATAGAATATTTCGATTTGATGATACTCAAAAATTTATTATTTTATTTGTAGGACAATATGACTGTTAAATTAAATAAATATTAACTAAGTAAAAACAAAAAAATCAGCTGGTTAGTAATCATACCTATTGGAACGAGGGGCTTCCAATAGGTATCGATAACGAGGTCATAAAAAATGATTTGAATGAGCTGATTTTTTCAGGGAACCCGGACAAAACGTGTTTTACTCTAAATTCTTAATTAGTAAAAAGCAGATAATATATAATAATTTATTTATTTGAGGCTAATTCGGCCCATTTTGTTAGTAACAATTTTTCTTATCCTAGTGTTAGTAAAACGTAATATAACTTGGTAAACCTTTAGCTTTTCCTCGCCCGGATATTTAGCTAGGGTCTATAAATATCATCCAATCAAACTGCTGCCGGCTGAAGTCTAGACCTGCGCAGTTCCGCCATCCAGATTATTGATGTGTGCAATATATGAAACAGCCTTCATAAAACACTAGGATATAGACCCATCCTCCGACACCCACGCCCTCTGCTTCTGAACATCGCATCTCGATATCTCACCTCCGTCACTACCTATTCAGACTTCAATGCGATAATTTGAATTTATCAGTATCGGCTTTATTGAATACGTCGTCCTATATAATTAATAACAATAATAAATTGATTTGGAGATTCTGCAAAGTACAAGAAAGTCTCTTTGGATTTGTAATAAAATGTGACTTTGGAAATAGAAAAATCATTATAATATCTGATCTCGAATACATTATTAAGCCTTCTTAAGATAGTAGCACACTTCTTTACACTTCTTTATTAAGTTTTATTGAATATTGTATCTTGTTTATCAACTACATTGCCATTAGCGTCAAAGTCATACGAAAACTATACTTATTTGAGAATAAGTTTTTTAATTTTTTTCGAAAAAGTAATAAATGTATCAAACAGCCTTCATAAAAGCCCTTGGAAATAGAAGCTCAGATCTACTCACCCTCCGCCACCCATGCTCTCTGCCGTTGAATATTGCATCTGGATGCACTTCAATCCCTATCTGTCTGATTTCAATGCGATAATTAGTCTGTAGTCGCCGATCAGTTAGGCGACACCACCAGTTTCTCATTTTAATATTTCATCTATTAGATTTTTATGGCAGATGTATTTAATCCTACTCTGTAACTCTTAATCAACGACTAATATTTAGCCAGTCTCTGAACCTTCACAAAAATTTAACACACATCTTCTTTACTAAATTTACATCTCGCTACTACTTTACTATCACACGCAACTGGCCGACACACTAACGATCTTAACGAGATTAGATCTTTGCATTTATTGAATCTTGAGCTTTTTTCTTTCCGTCTGAAATCCGAACCGCCTTAAATAATTAAGACCATTTTTACGACCCCTTCGCCAACGTTAATTAGTTGTATTATAACATGTTACTTTAAAACATTACCCACCTTAATATTGGCCCTAAAGTCCATGAATATAAATAGCGGACTTTAAATGAATATGTTTTATCCTAAATACTTAATTAGCACCAAATATTGGCATTTCCTCGCCCAGGCATACAGCTAGGGTCTATAAATATCGTCCAATCAAACAAGCTCCCGAAGTCCAGACCTGCGCAGTACAGGAGTCCTGGTTATTGATGTGCGCAATATTCGAAGCAGTCTGCATAAAATCCATATAGTTGCATGGATTACTCAACCTCCGCCACCCGGGCCCTCTACCTCAGAATATTGCATCTCCATGCACTTCCGTCACTACACGTTCTGATTTCAATGCGATAATTTGACTTTATCAGTTCCAGCTTTATTGAATATTTTAACGTTGTATCAGTAATAATGATAGTATTGTTAGTAGTCAAGTGATTCGGAGACGCTACACAGTGCGAGTAAGTTCTTTTGAATTTACATTATATTTTTCAACATCTTAAACAACATATCTTTGATATTTTATGTCCAATGATAAGCCAGAGCCAATCATGGAGAGCCCCAACATCTTAGATCCAAATCCAACCTCACCTGCTCGTGAGACATTGCTAACAAACGGGCGAGGTAATGGCAAAATTTGGTTTCCATTGCGGATTATGAGGGTCGACCGTGGGTCGCCCCATAAAATACGAATAACCGTAAACTTATGCTGGAAAGGCGGACCATGGCATTAGACCGGAATGACGCTAGGCAGAAAGAAAGAAAGACACGCTAGTCTTAAAGACTTCGAGGATCCATATGAAAGTAGCATAATTGGTGACCGTGTTGTTATCTCGGCACTTTCCGACACGCAACAGGTGGACACGACAGCGAGCGCAACCTTTGCATCTATTATATCTTGCGCGTTTTAATTTTATATTAAAGCTTTTTATATTTACGTTTACTTTACAACCCCCTCATTTATATCAATCAGTCTTTCTTGATGTTACTTTAGAAAACTACCTAGCATAAATAATTTTGGTATTAAAATATCATAAACTTACAGGTTTTTATTCTAACTACAAATATTTAGTATAATTTGGATAGCCTGTGGTATTTTCTTACCCGAGCATTTAGCTAGGGTCTGCAAACAAAATCCAATCAAACAAGCGACCGGCCGAAGTCTAGACCTGCGCAGTTCCACCGTCCTGGATATTGATGTGCGCAACAGTAGAAAAAGCCTGCATAAAAGCCCTAGGAAATAAATGCGCAGATTTTCCAGCGCTCCGCCACCCGGGCCCTCTACCTCTGAATATTGCATCTCAATACCTTTATCACTACTTGTTCTAATTTCAATGCGATAATTTGTCTTTATCAGTGTCAGTTTTGTTGAACACATTAACTTGTATTAGTAATGATGTTCGTTTTAGTATAAGTCGATTGATTTGGTGATACTGCAAAGAGCAAGTAAGTCTCATTGAATTTACACGTACTTTAATGTCTCAAAATGTAATACAACCAAAACACAACCTGGTCGTAAAGATTTTGAGCCGTCACAGAAAGGGAGCATACTTGCTCATAGTGTTGATAACTCAGCAATACACATACGAGGTACCTACAACAGATCGACACATGAGGGAGTGCGACCTTTGCATCTCTTGCATTTAAGCTATTTCTCTTTCGTTACATCTAAAAGCTGTGAATACTAAATCCACTTCTATTACATCTTCGTTTACGTCAATCGATACATCATAATATATATCGATACGATATATATGATGTTAATTTAGATTACTAACTAATTTTACTATTAAATAAAATCTAAAAACCAAGGCTTAAAAATGTAATGATAAGGTTTTATTCCAAATATTTATTTAGCTATAACAATTTTTTTTTTTTTTTTATAGCATAGGCCGGCAAACGAGCAAGTGGGTCACCTGATGGTAAGTGATCTCCACCGCCCATATACGCCCACCACCAGAAGAATCATGGGCGCGCTGCCGACCTTAAAGGAAAGGGATAATTAGGGATTGGGAAGGGGAGGGGATTTGGGCTTCCGGATATCTCACTCACCGTACGAAACGCAGCAGCAAGCCGCTACTTTACGTCGGTTTTCTGTGAGACAGTGGTAACGACCCGGTTGAGCCAGCCCATTCATGCTGTACACAAAACTGTCTACAGCGTGGCTTTACCACTCGAATACAACTTTTCTGACTTTTGACATTTTCAAGCCCGGGCTTGTAGCTAGGTTCTATAAATATCCAGTTAATCGAGCTCCTGACTGAAGTCCTACGCAGTTCCGGCGTCCTCTGGTTATTGATGTGCGCAATTTTCAAAACAGCTTGCGTAAAAGCCCTAGGAAATAGATGCGCAGATTTACCCACCCTCCGCCAACCACGCTCTCTGTCTCTGAATATTGCATCTTGATGTACTTTCATAACTACCTGTTCTCGTTTCCATTCAAAAATGTTGACTCTATTATTGTCACTTTTACTAAATACTTTGACTTTATATCAGTAATAATGAGAGACTTATTAGTAGTCATTTGATTCGGAGAAGCTACAAAGTGCAAATTTATTTAAAATTTGTGATATTTTATATTCAATACCTATCAAGCTAGTCTTTAATGAACATAAGTATATATCTCGCTCTTTTACGATTTCGAGCAACAGGTCGACACTCAACCAAGATCGACACCCAACGAAGATGCTGTAAAAGCGGACTTAGTTATAATGTGACTTAAAGACACGGAACCTTTATAATAAAAGGACATCATTGCTCAGCATATTGAATTTTTAATACTGTACAACGCGTAACAGGTCGTCCGGCGAGCGAGACTGTCATCTTTGGATTATTTGTATTATTCATTATAGATAATTGATTAAATGATTAATTCCCATCCTCAATACTGTTAATAATTAAGTATGCTTAATTTTATTCTAAATACTTAATTAGGAACGAGTATATTTATATAACTTATACAACTTATGACATTTCCTCGCCCGGGCATTTAGCTAGGGTCTATAAATATCACCCAATCAAACGAGCTCCCAGCTGGAGTCTAGACCTGCGCAATTCCGCCATCCTGGTTATTGATGTGCGCAATATTCGATACAGGCTACATAAAAGCCCTAGGGAATAGATGCGCGGCACTACCCACCCTCCGCTACCTACGCCCTCTACCTCTGAATACTGCATCTCGATGCACTTCCATCACTACCTGTTCTGATTTCATTGCGATAATTTGTCTTTATCAGTGTTAATTTTGTTGCATATTCTAACTTTGTGTTAATGTTAATGATAGAATTATCAGTAGTCAAGTGATTCGGAGACGCTACGAAGAGCGAGTAAGTCTTTTGAATTTGCATTTAGTTACATTTTTCGAAACTTAATTAATACAACGTGATAAGGTTTACTCTAAATACTTACTTAGCTGCAAATATTGAATATTAATCTTGTTAACCTTTAGCATTTACTCTCCCGGGCATTTCGCTAGGGTCTATAAATATCATCCAACTAACCAGCTTCCACCTAAAGTCTAGACCTGCGCAGTTCCAACATCTTGGTTATTGATGTGCGCAATTTTCGAAACAGCCTGCATAAAAGCCTTAGGAAATAGATGCGCAGTTCTAGCCACCCTCCGCCACCCACACCCTCAGCTTCTGAATATTGCGTTTCGATGCACTTCCATCACTACCTGTTCTGATTTCAATGCGATAATTTGCCTTTATCAATGTTAGCTTTTTTTAATATTCTGACTACGTTAGTAATAACAATAGTATTATCGGTAGTCAAGTGATTCAGAGACGCTACAAAGTGCAAGTAAGTCTTTTTGAATCTGCATTTACATTTTTCAACGACTTTAACAATATCATCATCATATCATCAATGAACATAGGCCTCCCCCAAAGATTTCAAGACCAACCTGTTGGAAGCGGCCTGCATACAACGACATTGACTTTATCAGGTCAACAATATCAATATAACAATATCAAGTTAGTGATTTTATATATCAAATAAAAAGCCAATTTTAAAATAAAGTGGCATTATTTGGTCACCGTGATGTTATCTCGGCATTTTACGCGCAACAGGTCGACACTCGAGCGAGTGCGACCTTTGTATCTTGAGCCTTTTACGTCCGCCTTATAGCTGTTAATACTTAAAGTCTGCTTTCAGTGGTACCAGATGTTACTTCAGAAAATTACCTTGTATAAATACTTTTACGATTAAAAATTATAAATATGAATATAAGCGACCCGCGCCGGCTTCGCACGAGTTTATATGTTTGTTACATCACATTACAAATCTTAGAATTTTTCGGCTTTTCTATGCTATAATTGTTTTTATTATATAAACCTTTCTTGTGAATCATTTTATCTATTGCTGAAAACTGCATTAAAATCCATTGAATAATTTAAAAGATCTAAGCAATCAGACAACGGAAGCGACTTCATTTTATACTATGTAAAGATTGGTTTACTCTTTATTTATTCCTTATTTAGCTATAAATAATTAATATAACTTGGATAACCTTTGGCATTTATTCGCCCAGGCTAGCTAGGGTCTATAAATATCATGCGCAAATGCGCGTAATTGATACGCAGATCTACTCCACCACCGACATCTGCACCCTCTGCCTCTGAATATTGCACCTTGATGCACCTCCATCTCTACGTGCTTGGATTTCAAGACGATCATTTGAGTTTATCAGTATCAGTTTTATTGAATAAATGCAATATTACTAATGAAGATAGCGGAGGTAGTTATTAATTTATTCAAAGGTACTGCAAAATGCGAGTAAGTTTTTTTTGAATTTACATGTACAATATGACTTTAAAAACAAATGATCTTAAGTAAATTTTTAAGACTCTCGTAATATTTCTTCACTAAGATAATATCATAGATAAATTACTTATATATAGGGTTAATATCTTGCCACCATATAATGCGCAACAGGTCGACATAGGAGGGACTGTGTAAATGCATCTAAAGCCAAGTCTCCTGTTCTTTTCTCCGACAAATCACGACAAAAATCAGTAATTTGGGACACACCCCCTTTTAGTCAGGAAAGTACATAAAAAAGTCTTACGTATGCTCTATACTAGCTTATTATATTTTAGATGTAAAATCATACTTAAATAAAAGGCAAAATTTAAAAAAATAAAAAAAGCCCACGACGGTTAAAATGTTATAGAAAAAGGATAAAATAATTTAAAAAAACCCGACTTAAATAATTAATGTGACGAGAGATAATTTACGTAACTTATGTATTTTAAATTTACGTAATTTAGTAACAAATTTATTATACCTTAGAATGACCTTTGTCATCTCGTCGGCTAGTAGGTACCAAATCAATTAAGGTCTCCCGGGCGAAGTCTAGACATGCGCTGTACTAGTGTCTGGAATATTGATTTGCGCAACCTGTAGTAGGGTTTATATCAAAGCCTTAGGAAATAGCTGCGCGGAACTACCCACCCCTGCTCACTTCGCCCTGTTTCCTAAATGTGATCGTTGCATTTCACTGCAGTCTGCTCATTACCTGTCTAGATTTCAATGGAAAAACTATTTTATATTGCGACTAAATTTTATTGAATACTTTATCTTGCTCAGGAATCATTAGTGTTAGTAATGTAAAAGTGACACAAAAACTCCAATTTAGAGTAAGTTTTTTGAATTTTATATTATGTTTCTGAATTCGTTCTATCGAAATATTTCATTACCTGTTTTTGTTTAAGGGAATAATATGTATTTTTTATTATAATACTAGCTGACTCGGCAAACGTTGTTTTTCCATATAAATTATTTCTAGTGAATATTTTGGTAGTCAAATAAAAAATATCTAACTCATTGTTAGTGTGTGTAACCACCATCCCTCCGCCCGCGCCACCTCCCTGCCCGGGGCCTGGACTACCTCGCTATCTTACTTACATGCATTATTTTATTTTGATAATAGCAAACTTTAAGGCTGTGATCTAAGAAACAAACTTCGAATTAAGTCGTTTTGTACGAAAATGACTTCGCGAAGTTTGAATTATCTTACTTGCATGACTTATTTTATTTTGATAACGAACATTAAGTCTGCGATCGAACGATAAGGAACAAACTTCGACTTAAGTCAAGTCGTTTTGTACGAACATGATTTCGATAACTTTGAACTAACAATACGGTGACTCGATCGCTTAATGAGTTCGACTCAAGATGATATCAGATACAGTACCGTAGCGTAGTGATGGCGGAAAATTTTCGCGAATTTTTTTTTTTTAAATAATTTGACAGCATCCATGGCGCAGCTTTTGAGTAGCCGACTGTGAAACGAGAGGACGTGGCTTCGATCCCCGCATCGCGAAAAAATTTTATGTGACCCATAAATATTTGTTTCGGGTCTAGTTGATGTGGGATCGCAAGTCCCTCGTAGTTTATGATATGAAATGATCCAGGTTAACCTAGTGTAGGGTCAGGACTATGTGTGTGACTGTTGGATGTAATTATTTATTATTATGTACAGTACTCTTTATTTCAAAAGGCTTTTGTTACATTTTTAAATATAACATTTGATAATAATAAAACATTTCGAAATATAAAAATACACCCAAAAATATAAATATAATGGTGAGGCCTAGGACGCAAGCCACCGGTGGGTAGGGCCCCAGAGTGAGGAACCTCCTCACAATGCGTTCTGTGTCTTATAACACCGCTTTCTGCATCTGGATCTTGATCTAACAGCCAATTGAGAGCCTCTGAAGGTATTCGTCGAGGCTCTTCCTTCATATCCAATCCTCGAGCAGAAAGCTCTAGCGACTCCACTCTGACCGGCCGATTAAGGCATGCCAGAGGTGGGGGATCTGTTACTCATCAGTGTTCACTCCGGCCGGCCGGTGAAGGCCAGCCAGAGATGAAGAACAGGAGCATTCCCCGCGAGCACTCGTGTACGTAGGGTCGCTACTCCCCAACAGCTGGTCACAAGCTGTCCTGACGTTTTATTACAAATACATTGTTATTAAACCATCACACAAATGTTCATTTAAAAAAAAAACAATTTCAGGGTTATATATGACACAAAGGTAGCCTATGTTCTTTTTTAGGCTGACCGCGATAAAATCCGCTTTTATTACAGTGTGTAATATTCGCGTAAACATAAGAAAACATAGTTTATTTTCTTATCAAACTTTATTTAAATCCGTTCAACCGTTCATTTATGAAAAGGCTACATACAAAAAGAATTAGTTTCGAATTTATATTGATTATCTTTTTATATTTTTTTTGTTATTCAAATCCAATTCGTACTTAGCCAATTATAAGTATCAATTTTATATTGTTTTGTTTAAGCATCAAAAATGAAAAGAGTAAAAGAAAGTGGAGCAGCTTACCGTAATAAAAGAAAAGCTAAGTTAGAAAATATTAGAAGAAATGAAGCGACTTTACTTAAAGGTCATGTTCCTGAGACGTCAGATTCCACATTAAGCTTAAATTCATCAATGGTAACTTGCGCTTCAAATCCGGGACAAGCTAAAGAAATACAAGACTCTGTTACTGCTGAAATAATACATGTTAAGAACGTTGACGACGTTCCTGCAGATAAGATTACAACAACATCTACTCAATCAGAGTCTGCATCGGTATGTATAGAAATGGATCTCGATAGCTTAGAGACAAAGACTGATACAACATCGGCATTGTTTCCTGCTGAAATTCGAAACTTAGATGATATCGGAAAATGGCCTAAGCATATAAATGAAAATATGCGATTATATCTCATTCAGCAAGGCCCGGAAGTTGTTCAGCATATGAATATTAACTTTGCCGAAGCATCAACAGTAACACGTTCAGATTCATGCACTTTAAAATCAAAAGGAGATACAAGGCGGCTTACCCAGGATTGGTTTTACCGCACATTGGCTAACGGCGAAAAAATTTTACGTTCTTGGATGGCTTATTCTCCTTCCAAAGCATCATTATTTTGTTTTTGCTGTCGTTTGTTTGAGAACGGAAACACACGAAATGGATCAAAGTTTTCCTCGTCTGATGGATTTAATACTTGGTGGAAATTAAATCCTAAGGTTTCATATCACGAATCAAGTGCACTACATAGCCAATACTATTGCAAATGGAAGGAGTTGGAGACCAAACTTCAAAAGGGACAGACTATTGATAAGAAAGAGCAAAACCTTTTGGCAAAGGAAACAAAAGAACGGCAAGAAATTCTTATCAGAATGTTTCATATTATAACATTCCTTACTAAACAAAATTTGGCCTTACGTGGATACAGCGAAAACGATACCAGTACTAACAGAGGCAACTTTTTAGAATTGGTGCACCTAATCGCAAAGTACGATCCTGTACTTCGTGAACATCTTGTAAGATCTGAAATGTATGGCAAAAGTTCAATCACTTATATGTCACCAGAAATTCAAAATGAATTTATTAAAATTATGGGAGATAATGTTCGCCAACATATCATCACACAAGTAAAGAAGGCCAAATATTATTCGATTATATTTGACAGTAATCCGGACTTTTCTCATAAAGACCTAACAAGCCAGGTATTGAGATACGTAGTGATTGAAAATCAACAAGTACAGGTAGTGGAATCGTTTATAGACTTCATAGAAACAAAAAATAAAACTGCGGAAGGAATTACAAATATGATTTTAAGCAAGCTTGAAGCTGATGGTCTCGATGTCCAAAACTGTAGAGGCCAAGCATATGATAATGCTGCAGGAAAACATTCAGGAGTTCAAGAAAGAATTAAAGAAGTAAATCCCAGGGTTGAATTCGTACCTAGCTCAAACCATTCATTAAAGCTGGTTTGTTTACATGCTGCGTCAATTGAGGCGATTTCAGTAACTTTTTTCGCAACTTTAGAACGTTACTTTTTATTTTTTTCTACGTGCACATGTCGCTGGAATATTTTAACAGCAGCTACATGTAAGACTTTAAAAAGGATTCGGGATACCCCGTGGAGTACAAGTAGCAACGCCGTAAATATGACACGACATCATTACAAAAACGTTTTGATCATTCTGGAAAAAATAACAGAGTCACATGAAAGCTTAAACACAAGAACAGACGCAGGAACTTTACTAGTTACGATGCAGTCATTTTCTTTTCTCTGTTTCTTGGGCCTCTGGCAACCTGTTCTTCTTGAAGTGAACTATGCACAGAAATATTTACAAACAAAAGGACTTGACATAAAACTGTACACTCAGAAAGTCAATGCTTTACAAACAGTATTGATAGAGAAACGAGATGAATTGGTAGATGGGGCTATGAGTTATGCAAAAATAATGTGTGAAGAACTTGGCATTTCCATGGAACCTCATAGGTACATTGTAAGAAAGCACACTTTTAAGGGCGATTCTAAGAATACTAAATTGTTTCATGAAAATGAGTTGAGGCAGAAGCTGTTTTCTTCGTTAGACAAAATAATAGTAGAAATTCGGGAAAGGTTTCAGCAGCTAGGGAATTTGGCGCATAAGTTTGGTTATCTAACGCCGGCTATACTACTAGATTCAAACGACATTGAATGTAATTTAGACTATACAACTGCTGAAATTAACGAACAAGACTTCAAGGCTGAACGACATCTACTGAGGGCTTTTGTAACTGCTACAGGCGAAGAAAATAATTTAATTAAGGGGGACTCACTTGAATTACTAAGATTTATTGTGAAATCTAAGCTGGAAGATAGTCTGCCAAATATCGTTATAATGCTCCGAATATTCCTTACAATTGCCATAAGCAATGCCAGCTGTGAAAGAAATTTCTCAAAATTGAAATTGATAAAAAATTATTTAAGATCTACAATAAGCACTATAAGGCTAACCAATTTGGCTATCTTGTCTATTGAGCAAGAGGTATGTGATATTATAGACATTGATAGTGCAATAAAAGATTTTGCTCTTAGAAAAAGTGGATAAATAAAGTTTTAATTAAAGACATAAAACATTTTTATTGTAAAAATATATGTTGAAACAAGAAGATCATTCTAGTTGTAATTGTAAGTTGATTTGTGTTTTATATTCTATTCGTTAAAAATACGCATAATCATAAATGTTCTGCACCTTTTATGTCAATATAATATTATATAAGTGGCATAATTTTGAACTTAACTAACCTGCATCATACACAACAACTTTTTATTCTTGAGTTCTTTAAAATTTTTGAGCCCTTTGATATGTAAATACCTAAATATGAACATTCTTACGTTGTCTTTAAAAGTTAATTTTGGTGAATTCATAGCAAAGTTTACTACGCTAAACCACTTTCTGGACGACTTAAACCAGGTCTATAGAGCTCGGCCTAAATTTATAATGCAATTTTTTTACTTAGATATTTTATTAAAAGAAATGTTGTAAGAACAGTTGACTGTATAAAAGACATTTGTGTTCAATTTGTTTGACTGCCTCGGTGGTGGTGGTGTTGCGTGCGCGGTACCGTTGTGCTTAGATCTCGGCTTCGATCCTCGGGTCGGGTGGAAGTTATGTTAGGTTTTTTTTTCACGAAATCCTCAGTTTAGGTCCGAAGTCTGTATAAGGGAATATATGTTAGCTTAATTTGAAGTGTTTCGGCACTACACATACGTTCAACCTATGCCTTCAAATCTTCACCCCGAATCTGCGCATGTCTGTATTTGTCTTTGTTGTTGATTATCATTACAACAGTTTTTTTTTGTATACAATTGAACTAACATAGAACTGATTAAAAAAATATTTAAACTTATAATACCGACTTTCAAAGATATTTAAAAGGTTTAGGTACTAATAATTATTATTGAAAATGAGAAATTTTAATAAAGACACATAAAATTTAGTCGAATATAGTAGATCTTTCCAGGCTTATGTGTGGTGTTGCTTCTGTTTATGGGCAGGCGTGGCGCTTACCATCAGGCGAGCGTCTTGCTCGTCTCGTCATGCAATCAAATAAAGAATATGTATTAACCACTTCAACACTGACGTAATCCAAATGCTAATAAGTAAAATTGTCCTTAAACAAATTCAATACACATCCAACGATAAGAACAGGACTTTTTATTTCAATCTCCTCGTCAAAGACAAACACATCCGTGACAGTACATGTATTACAAATTAAAATTACGTGCGTAATCGATCGCTATTATTCACAAAGATTTCGATTGTCATACATGGACATTATAAATAGTACTGAGCAATATCGCCGGTCCCGGATCCCGGAGCTTGTCGGTCTGTGCCTAAATGTGTGCGCGGGTGAAATACTAATGAAGCTATCGTGCACAGTCTACGTGAGTTGGTACGGGGGAAGGTTAAACGGATCTGATAAAGCTGAAAAAAATCGATTAAACTAATTCAGAGCAATTTTCATAGACAAATAAAAATAAATAATAGATTTTTACGGAGAAGCGATAGTTACGTAAACAGAGTTAATAACATACATAGACTCACGTCTGTTCCCCATAGGGGTAGGCAGAGAACGGATTTCCACTTACACACCTTAGCCTCCTTCACTCTCGTTGTATTCTTCATCCATGCACGTCGGATTAGAAATTATAAGAAGTATAAATAATATTGTAAGTATCTTGATATATTTTACTTGATATATTTAATCCGTCGCATACAATTATATAACAACTAGCAGACCCGGCCACGCGTTGCTATGACTAAGGTAATCTGTTAAACTATATTGTAGTAAACTATTCAATTTCGTAGAGCTTGTTCCAACCCATGATGTGATAGGAGGCGTGCCCAACGCTTTACCGGGCACTAATTCCAGACTCCGGGCTGATAATGAGCATTTCCTGATAGAAAAACCTAACATCACTTTTCCCCGATCCGGGGATCGAACCCGACACCTCAGTAATTGTACCGTATATGCAATACAAGTGCACCACCGCGGTATTACTTACTTTTTATTCATCTATATATGTAAAAATGAATGTTTGTCTGTCCTTTATAGAATCTGTAAACTATGCATTTGGTCATGTGATGATCTTTAGCAAAATTGTTGTGCATGAGGCCACCAAGGTTTCTGAGTTGGTACGACCAATTTTTGACAGATGGCGCCACTGTCATTCCAATGAATTTCATATATTTGTGTAATGTCCTTCCTTCAAATTTATTTTAATTGGTGGCGTAGCAACCCGCGCAGTGTACAGCTAGTTTTGATATAAAATTTGTGAGAAAAAATAAGAAATATTCAAATAACATCCATTACTTTTCATAATTATATCTATTTACTAGATGACCCGGTGAACTTCGTATCACCTACATAATATATTTGTGTAAAATGTGGTCAAAACTTAATACAAATGTTTTATTTACATTAAATGCAATTAAGTGAGGTACTGCGCCATTGCACGTGAGGTAGCCCGTCGCACATTTAATTGACTTCGACGACCTAAGTCAGGTCGTCTCCCACCTCCCTCCGGTTGGACAGTCCTGTCCCCGTCCCGTCCCCGTCCTGTCCCCGTCCTGTCCGCGTCCTGTCCGCGTCCCGTCCCCGTCCTTTCCCCGTCCCGTCCCGTCCCCGTCCCGTCCCCGTCCTGTCCCCGTCTTGTCCTGTCCCTGTCCTGTCCTGTCTCACTGTCCTGTCTCACTGTCCTGTCTTACTGTCCTGTCTCTCTGTCATGTCTCTCTGTCCTGTCTCTCTGTCCTGTCTCACTGTCCTGTCTCACTGTCCTGTCTCACTGTCCTGTCTCACTGTCCTGTCTCACTATCCTGTCTCACTGGCCTGTCTCACTGTCCTGTCTCACTGTCCTGTCTCAATGTCCTGTCTCACTGTCCTGTCTCACTGTCCTGTCTCACTGTCCGGTCTCACTGTCCTGTCTCACTGTCCTCTCACTGTCCTGTCTCACTGTCCTGTCTCACTGTCCTGTCTCACTGTCCTGTCTCACTGTCCTGTCTCACTGTCCTGTCTCACTGTCCTGTCTCACTGTCCTGTCTCACTGTCCTGTCTCACTTTCCTGTCTCACTGTCTTGTCTCACTGTCCTGTCTCACTGTCCTGTCTCACTGTCCTGTCTCACTGTCCTGTCTCTCTGTCATGTCTCTCTGTCCTGTTTCACTGTCCTGTCTCACTGTCCTGTCTCACTGTCCTGTCTCACTGTCCTGTCTCACTGTCCTGTCTCACTGTCCTGTCTCACTGTCCTGTCTCACTGTCCTGTCTCACTGTCCTGTCTCACTGTCCTGTCTCACTGTCCTGTCTTACTGTCCTGTCTCTCTGTCATGTCTCTCTGTCCTGTTTCACTGTCCTGTCTCACTGTCCTCTCTCACTGTCCTGTCTCACTTTCTTGTCTCACTGTCCTGTCCCTGTCCAGTCTAGACGCTATACGACCCGTCATCACGGCAAGCTTCGCAACGACAACTCAACAACTACTAATAAATTAAAAATTAATTAAAAAAACATTGTCCAGCGGACAAAATTGTGAATCTAAACCATTCTCAGATCCCCTTGAACACACACAAAAAATTTCATCAAAATCGGTCCAGTCGTTTAAGAGAAGTTCAGGAACATACACACTCACAGAAGAATTATATATATAAAGATTTGCGGAATCACCTTATCAGTGATTATCACTGATCACTATTAAAAAAATATTATTTAAAGTAAGTAAATTTTACAATGCATTATAATTGTATTGACTATTCTATACTTAATCTACAATGGTCGGACTGAATTTCATTTCTTCACCCACCCTCTAAGCCTATTTTGAGGAACGCGACCAAGGCAAGAGACCGCGACGTATGTCGACAGCGACACGTTGACTTTGTATAAATTTATGTAGGTACTTTTTGACGTCCGAGACAACAGGCACTGCGATGCCGCGACTGTTTCAACACAATTACATACAAAATGGACTTGTTGCTGTCTCTGAAAACAATATATTGATGTGGCAGGGCTTGAGATTAACTCTAGACCAGACAATAATTTCTAGCGTATTTTAATACCTTCTGTACGTTTCTCCTTGTCATTTTAATATTGTATAAAGACCCTGATCCTCGTCATTATTGTTGTCAGATTTATTATAGACCATGGCGGAATTAATTATATTTTAGAAAGTAGAAAAGTATTAAATAAATAATCTATATAAATTATGAGAACTTATTTTAATACACATTTATTTTCATTTTACAAAATATTTTATTAATACCGATAAAATTCATTTGCCAAAATGAAAAAGGATGTTCAAAATAGTGATCACTACATGCACTACATAATTAAGGCACGCGCCAAACTAAGATGTATGAGACGATGACAACGTTCTTTTAAGTTTTTGATTCCCCATTCAAACATTTGAAATTGGAACACCGTCGGCGTCTAATTTATACTTCGTAGTCTAGCATGAAACTTAATCCTTGCATCATTGAACAAATGAAACATTCAAATAAATTCCTAATTTTACCCCGCTAACAAAACTCAGTGCTTACCTGTCGATTGGTATAAAATTAGAATTACTTTATAGTACAGTTACGCCCCCGCACACGGCCCAACCGCCAGTATACTTACAACCACGTACAAAATGCTTTGGATGCCGCTCGCGCCGATTTATCGATATATTTTATCGACAACAACGTATCAGCGTCGAATTTGTTGCATCCTTAAATTTGTAAATGTTTTATTAGGTTTAAACAAAACTTGGATATTCCGTTTACTTAATTGTATCGTTTCGTATTACGAGTTATGTCTCTGGGTGACGAGCACAGGCCAGTGGTATTTAGGTCGTTGAATTAATTTTATTTTTTATTATTTGAATCGATAAGTTACGTTACCCAAATAAATTTTCATAAGGAATTTTAAAAATCCGTGCAAAAATAAATAAGTTTGAAGCTTTTCAAATCTGATGGTACTTGTCAAGTAACAGACGACGCAAACTTTGAGGTCACCGTGTAAAATAGCCATTACGGAGCACGCGTACAAGCGAAATAGTGAGATGTTCACACTACGCGCCCACCTTAGCTCATACCAATATTTAAAATCATAATTGCGGGATCATTTCTAAACCAATTTTTACCAAAAAGGTCCCTTTTTCGTATTATTTTCTGTTGTGTAAAAAAATTTAACATAGGAAACTACGCTATTCAAAGTTTCGGTTGGTGTTGCTTCTGATTATACTCGTAGGCAGGCGAGTCACTTACCATAAAGCAAGCAAACTGCTCGTCTCGTCATTAACGCTACTGACTAATAAAACTTTCACTTAATATAGTTATTTGACTTTACTATGGCTGTTTTGGAATTTGAAATGAGCAACAAATTATTATCAGTTACTAGATGATTTCTTAATTGTAGTGCTAATTACTGGTTGGCTAAATAATTTATTATTGCAATTACAGTTATAATAAACCTATTCACGAATGAATATAGACATGTTTAAAACTTATTATACATACGTCATTACATAATAAGTTTTAAACATGTCATTCATTCATGTATAGATTTCATGAATGAATATAGACATAGGTCTAGGTCTCAGTCGTATTAAATTCTTGATTATTAAGAATTCCCTTATCAAATATTTAACATTTTTACATTGTCATCTTTCGAAGTTCAACTGGTATTTAAATATATTTATTTCTTTGTCATTGACAGTGTAAAACTAAAAGATTATAATATTTCGCTGTATTATTAATTAATTAATTTTTATTAATGCAAGCGTGGATTGCGCGAGGTAGGCTCGCGAGTCGCGGTCGTGGCACGAGCCGACGCGTGGGCCGTGGACGCGCCGAGCGCCGACAGACCGTCCGCCCACGGAGAGCGGCGCCCGCGCAGGTGCCGACTCCCCGCACATAGATTACAAACATAGTATTCATCTCATCAATTAATTATTTAATTAAACGAACTTTGTGGTTTTTAAATAATTGATTTATATTATGTACTAGTTCCGATATAGTTAAAATTATTGTTCATTTTTATTATATAGTTATTAATTTTTATTATATAGTTATTATTATATATTTAAAAATAGACCAACGCTACAAACTTTCCGCATAACACCGTAGGAACTTAGGAAAGGCTGAAAACCAGAGCTGCTCGGAACTACTGTCCCGGTCAGCACGAGCTGAGCCGCCTCCTCTTGTCTGTAGAATAGTTTAAGTATAAGAATATGTTATTATGGCAATGTAATAAGACAATAAACTGATTCATGTACTTAGTAAGTATGCCAGTTGTATTTAGACTTTCATCCACCTCAACCAAATTTATTAATATGGCAAACCCCTATTGCTCTTTAATATATATGTTAATCATATCTGCGTAGATCGGACCACTAACAAAATTCAAAATTATTTTTTTAACAATAATTGTAAACTGAAGGTAGGCACTGTAACATTGACTTTTCTGGACAACCTACACCTCAGTCCACCCCGTGACCACGAAGGCTGGAGAACTTTCGAAACGTCGGGACCAAAATTAAATAAAAAACCGCGATAAAATCCTTTTAAATTAGTTTTATTTCAATGTGTAACATTCCCGTAAACATAAGAAATCATTATGTTAATCATTTAGATCGCTTACTTGCGCCTTAGTTTCCAGCATAATTGCAATCAACTTTATTATCTCACTATTTCCTTTTCTATATAGCTGAAGTATTCTAAAAAGTTATTTAAAACGTACAGCATAGTTTAAACAGGAATCTCGTTATAGCTATTAAAACGATCCACAACCGAAGTATATACTCTGTCGTGTTTCTTAATCTGTGGCAATAGAAAGCTTGAATGAACGTTAGTGAATGGACAGCATGTATTCTTGGGTGCCTAGACTATGTCTGGTTCATGTTTATCGAGCAGCAGGGCTTCGGGAACCGGTACATTATCTCTAGTTCAGACATCGCCTAGCACTTGAGTACAAAACCATTTTGTTACTCTTAACCTATTGAATACGCGGAAGGTATGCTTCATGCGGTTTTATTAGAGGCTAAAAAACATAGTTTACTCGCGTTCGGAGTTTATATATGCATCGTATTTGTACAATAAAATGTTCAATGAGTTTGTTGTTCACTGTAGATTTTCTATGGGGACAGACAGTAAAACAGGCGCTATGAATTATAATATTGTAGATAGTATTTCAAACAAGTATTATACATACTACGAAGAATTACAGAAAGCATAATTGTTAACTCATTTTAATATATCTTCTATTTTTAAACTAAACATGTTTTACGAACAACAGCAGGTTTCTCATATGATGTTAAGGCTCATAATGCCTCGTAATTTCACCATATTCAATTTTATTCGTGCCGGAACACAACAGTGTTCACACAGTGCCGCTTGGCGGGAAAAAAACTATGTTATGGTTAAACTTAACTTCCAATAAAATTACTGCCTAATGCTGCATATGAGCTATCACGAGCCGAGCCATGTACGGGTGCGGTCTACTATTCTACACGAGTCGACGTGTCTTCAAAATTACCATCGTTTTGTAAATCACCTCAATAAACGGTGTGCAAAGTGACATGACATGTGACAATGACAGCCTCCGTGGCACAGCGGGCGAGTAGCCGGCTGTGAAGCGAGAGGCCGTGGGTTCGATCCCCGCACCGAGACAAATGTTTGTGTGATCCACAAATATTTGTTTCGGGGTCTGGGTGTTGTGATACCGAAAGTCTCTCGTAGTTCCTGATACCCACGACACAAGACTCGTATCTTACTGTGGGGTCAGGACTATGTATGTGACTGTTGGGTGTATATTTATTAAAAGTGTAAAACGAATAGATTGCGCTTCGCCCGTGGCCCGAGACTAGCACGTGACTCGTCGCACGTGGCGTGTCATTTTGTAGGCACCATGACATTTAACAAAACAAGTGCCTGCGTCAACTTGTCACACAATAGATATTCATATGTCAGACATATATTAATTAACAATTTAATCATTATTTGATACGTCCGATCAAAAGATCGCCGACCGCTAAATCAATCGTACACAATCTACCCACGCCCACACTCGCACACAATGGGACGAGCTAAAAACATTTTTTCATACTAAAACCTTATACAATAATGTTATGTCATGTTCGATTTGATTGATTTGCCGTATCATGATCGCGAATTATTAATATAAATATTAATTTAGACGTCCTTTTTGAAACAATGAGTAATTGGTGGGTACACTCCTCTGAGCGAGAATAAACCTCGATTAGCCTCCCAGCGCAGTGCCGTCGTGGAGGAATGGCTAGCCAGACTAGGGAGCCCAAGTTCAGGCTTTAGAACTGGTGATGTTAATAGAGCCGCGCTGTAGACAGTTTGGTCTACCGCATAAATGGGCCGGCTGGGATTGTTAATGCTGTCTCACAAAAGTCTCACAGAAAATCGATGTGACGTAGCAGCTCTCTATTACATTTCGCATGTAAGTGAGATATCCGGTGGCTCTAATCCCTCCTCCTTAAACCCCTTCCTCCCAAACCCTTGATTATCTATGGATAGGACTTATGAGTCCTCAGGTGTTGTGGATGTTTATAGGCGGTAGAAATCACTTACCACCAGGTGACTCACTTACCCGTTTGTTGACCTGTTCTATTAAAAAAAAGCGAGCACAAATTCCGATCCCGTGCAACTCGCGTGATTGTTCGAATTGAAAACTGAAACAATTTAAATTGCCCAGATGGGTATGGGCGGTTGAGATCACTTACCATCAGATCCACTTGCTCATTTAGCCGCCTATGCTATAAAAAAATATCCAATTATGATGTATGTTTTCCTCTTTCCAGATCCGCAATGGGCCGACGAGAAGTACTCATTTTGGCGATAAATATCGTCACCATCGGAGCGTATATCCCCCATGGTTCTTTTGGGGGAGAGGTATTTATACACTTTCTAGAATTACATTTAGTCTGTCGAAATCTCTATCTCGTATTAGCATTATTGTTTGTGAAGCAAGAGGTGCTGAGATAAAAAACCAAGGCTTATACTAACTTATGTCGCTCGCCTGATGGTAAACGTCATTCATAAACAGAAGCAACACCAATCAGAACTTCGAATTGTGAAGTACTGCAAGCCATAGCACTGCGCTCGTCTTTCGGAGACAATATGTTAAGTCTCGTTAAGCACAGTTACTACACTGCTTCAATGTCCTTCGAATCGGAACACAACAGTGCTTACATACTGCTGCCAGGGGGTGGGAAGACACAGAGCGATGGTACCTACCCAGGCCGCCTCTCGCATACAGGGGGTCTACCATCTAGTAGTACCTACCACCTAACTTAAATAAGAACCGTGTCGGTATAACCAACTTTCAAATAATAATAATAAATAAGTAAATCCAACAGTTACACAAGTAGTCCTGGCCCGAAGGCCTTGTGGTCCCACAACACCCAGGCTCCTCCAAATTGAAAAAGAAACGATGACGTCAGAGCGTTTTGATGTTTTTTTTTTTTAAATGATAATGCGCCCATATGCGTTAATAATAATTGTTTTATAATACATATATACAATAAAACTCCTCCAACTAATCATTCAAGGGAAAATAAAGGGCAGGAGGAGGCCCGGTCGTAGGAGGATATCATTGCTTAAAAATCTTCGCTAATGGTTTAACATGAGCACAAAATCATTGTTCCGAGCAGCAGCTTCCAAAATTAAAATAGCCTGTATGATCGCCGACCTCCGATAAGAGATGGCACTCAAAGAAAAAGAAGTTTTATAATATATTTTATATTATGCTTTCTGAATGCAGTATGCATCCAGCCTTTCAATATAAAATCTGCCTACATTTGGCGCTAGTACTTAATTTTTTACGGACGCTTCCGTTCCACTCCAATAAAGTATTCACGCAGAATCAAGAACAAATCCGAGCGTAAGATATCTCGAGATTTATGGCAATATTTAATCCTAATGGAACAGAAAGTGGGTCAACCGGCTGAAACAGTGAAAAATCCCCGCCGGGCGGCTATAGTAAATAATTTCTCAGATCTTTCACCAAATATTTTAACATAACATGAAAAATACGATTCCGTCTTCAATACTAAAACAAATAACATGTGTAAACAATGAAATAAGAAATAAAGTGTACCACACACGGGCCAGATAATTTAAGATATCTCTCTGGCAGCATATCGATATCATCTATTAAATAATAATAACTTTTTAACAAAAAAAATTACCGACTAAAAATCTGAAAAGCAATAAATAAAAATCCGCATAGCAACCGCAATCGCAGGAGTCTTTGGTGTCGGTGCCTGTGTCGCTGCCGATCAACTGAAATTGGTTTTTTGTGTGAATACGCAATTATTCCCTATTTTTCTACCCTTAGGGTTAGAATTTTTGTTCAAAATTGTTATGAGACCGACTTAATAATAAAAAAAATATCAAAATTGGTCTACTCCGTAAAAAGTTATGCTCGATAAACAACATAAAAAATATATACGTGTCGAATTGAAAACCTCCTCCGTTTTTTCGTCGGTTAATAATCATTGTGCTATAGCTACATATACTATAACTAATTATACCCAGAGAACATATTTAATATTATAATATCTGCATCGTGTGTGAAGCGCTTGAATCTTTAGTGCTGATCCATTGTAAATGGCGCGCAAATGTAAAATATATATGAAATAAATTCCGTCTGGACGAAAACATTCAATACGCGTCACGGGATGACCTTTACAATTCACGCAACAATATTACACGAAATCAAAAACCACTCAGCTCAGAATCATTGATTGATCGGGATGTATTTATATATGTTAGACTCAGGTTTTCTCTCACTTACACCGAACGAGCAACCTCACGTTACGCCCAAACGCGGAGTTTATTTTTTGTTAAAATATGTACAATAGGGGAGAAGATTAGATTTCTTTTATTATTTAAATCAATAGGTTACATTATTCAAAACCAATTGTAGAAGAATTTCATTAATTCGTCCAAAAAAAAAATGTCATTCAAATCTAATGGAGGAGACACTTATCAAATAACAGACGCCGCAAACTTTGACGTCACTGTATAATTTGGCTATGTATTGCGACACGCGTATTAGCTGTCCCCACAATGCGCCCACCTTTGCTCATACCAGTATTTAAAATTATCATCGGGGACTAATTTTTGAATCAATTTTGTTTTCGTACTAGTTTCAGTTACGTATAAAATAATATATACAACATAGGGTGTTATATATATATATATTCCCTCCATATGATCTATGGGTAGGTAAAATAATAGCTTTGGCATATTTTAATAATTATACTTACCAACTGTAAGCTTCGACGGGAACCTTTAACAAGGACAAAATTAATATTGAAATGGATTATGATTTCACTGGGCTTAACATCCCGATTAATAAGATATTAAGTTTCATAGCACCTAGAAATTTCACAAATTCACTGCATTCAAAGTCCTTCAAACTAGAACAGAACAGTCCTCTCAAAGCGTTGATATCTGCCGAGATCCTTGCATGAGAGACATATCACCTACCATTTGCAAGTTGACGTTCTATTCCAGGAGCATATGCTCACGGAGGCTTTGCTTCGTGAAGTTGTCGAGCGTATGGGCAAGGAGTTCAGCGAGGCGGAGTCATCGTACCTAGAGTTCCCGTCCAGCGACCGCCACCTGGCGCTGATGGCACGCGCGAACAAGGAGTTGGAGAACGAGCAGATCGATTACGACTCCCTGATCGACGGCAACCCCAACCCCAGCCTGCGCGACCAAGAGTACCTGCAGCACAGGTACTTATAGATGATCGTAATTATGTTTGGCGCAGGTCCCGGGTATTTTTTTATTCGAGCACGGCAAAGTGTCTGCACTACACCTGATGGTAAGCGTAGTGTAATCCAAAAAACCAGCGACCACCAAGAAACAATGAGTTTATCGGTGGTCACCAGAGTCATGCCGGCCTGTATAATGCTTCTTCCCTCTTCGGAGAGGAAAAAAGCAAATCGAGGGGCCTGCGACAGGACAGACGGATGACCGATGCTGGCACAATAATACAAGGATGTACACCTGTACACCTATACCCGGCCCAATCAACCATCAAGTCATGTCGCAAGCCCCTCGGGGGAACCGGATATACACTAGCTGATCCTGGAACGCGATCTACACAAGGCGTGTGGATCACTATGGCAGGATTTAACACCATGTGGTCGCTATCCGGGCGGATATGAATCCTACCACCTGCAAAAGCAAGTATTTCGAGCTATGTCTTTTCAACCGATTTGAAAAAGAGGAAGTGCACAACTTGACCGTATTACGCAATTCATTATATGTATTACACAATTTCGCCACTAAATATGGAACGATTTGTTCTATGTGGTTTATTCCAAAGGATAGTTTAAATCTGATGACTGAGTAAGAAAATAAATTAGGAAGTACTCAACGGAAAACAGCAAATTCATCGTGATTCGGGTTTTGTATTTGGTTATAATTATCAAATTAAATGTAATTTTTAAGTACTAAATGTATATGATAAAGTTCTTCTAAACATGTGACGATCATTTCACCAGCACTTGTTCCATCATTGCCCAGGCTTCTTTGGATTACCCGAGCGTATTTAATTTATTGTCTTGAAGGACTACCGGTATCCAATCTTTTTTGCCACCAGTTCATTATGGGGCCATCAGTACGTCACCGGTGGAGCTGGAGAGGGTGAACAGCGTCTTCAGCCTTCAGGCGTGGTGCCTAACAGGCAGATGGTGAAGACGGATGCTGTTTTGCCAGCCTATTGCAACCCGCCAAATCCATGCCCGGTTGGATACACAGGTAATTACTCTTTGTTTAGTTTGCTTGTATGAAGAGAAAAGCAGATCGCTAGACTATAGGTAAGGCAATGCCTGCCTATAAACAGAACAGCACGACACATAAATGAATTACAAAGTACTACATGGAACTGAACTGAGCTCGTCACCCCGAGGCATGAGATGTTATGTCTCATAATCCCAGTAATTTTACTGGCATCAATGTCGTTCAAACCGAAATACGTGCTTACACACTTCTGCTCGGTGGTAGAAATGGACAAAGCGGTGGTACAACCCAGACAGCTTCTCGCATACGAGGGAGCTATCACCACCTACTAACATCTAGTATAATTTATCAATTCTTTAATACGTAGTAATAGAATATTATGTATAATCCATAATTATAAAACGATAAACTAAATGTATACACGCTTAGTAAACCTCAAAATCTTCCGACTTTAGCTCCCCTGATGGTAATCTCCAAGCCTGTTCGTGAACAGTATCAATACCCGGAACTTTGAATGACACTTTATAGCACTACACCATCTCAGTGTCCAATCCCAATCCAAACCCCAAAGTTCAGTGCGCTACTATAAATTACGAATGCACATCTTATCAGTCTTCAAATCCGCTAAAACTTAAATCGCTGGATACTACATGAACTAAAGTTTCTTTTCAATCTGTCAGAGGATCAAGGCTGCATCAGTGAGTTCGAGAACACTGCCGCCTTCAGTCGCGAGTATCAGCTGTCGCAGCGCTGCATGTGTGACGAAGAACACATGTTCAGCTGCCCACCTGACTCCTCCTCCGACATCGATCTGCCCTTCAACGAACACCACAAGAACCTCGTCGCGAAGAAATATAAGCCCGACGTATGTACCAACAGTTTTACGGCAGTAAATGGCGCAATGGCTTTGCTAAATGCACTAATATAGATAGCTATTAATTGCAATAGTCTATTAATAATAACATATGAATGAATATGAAAAACCATATTCACATTGCATAAATAACATTCTGAATTTGAAAAGAGAATAAAAAACAGCCTTCGTCGTGCAGTGGGCGAATAGCCGGCTGTGCGCCAAGGACCGAGAGTGGGTCCGACTTCCGCACGAGATGAATGTTTTTGTGATCCACAAATATTTGTTTCGGGTCTGGGTATTTTCTCCCCAGAGGGGATGACGCTAGACAGGCGGCCGGTCGTAAAAACTATAATACAAATCTTTTTGAAACAAGTGTTAAAAACAATGTGCTTAAAATTTTGAAATCAGTTAAAACCACTCATTTATTTGCTGCTCTCTCCATAGCAACATTGACCAAAGCACTAGCTAATAATACTCTTATCAATTTATTTATGCTTAGGTAGTGAAATCAAATACGAAAACATTCTCTTAGATAAACTCAGAAGCGATGTTACCGACGCGACGCGGCACGGCGCGGGCGTCGCGTCGAGGTTCTATTATGGAAGCAATAACAATGTGGGTTGCTTATTTAAAACGATAGCTCAGCGGCGAGTGGTACAAACTGCCGAGACGAAAGTCGCAGATTCAAAACCAGCGCCAAAGGTTACACACCTCTGACTTAAGTTACGTGTGTATTTATTGTTAACTAACTGTCAAGAGCGGTTCACCCGCGACATGTAATTAAAAGTTAGAGTTAAAATATTCTTAATAATGTTTATAATAATTACAATTACATAATAAAATAAATCAGAAATTATCATATCTATTAACCGACGATACGAATGATAAACTTATACAATCTTATCATGACGTCATAAAGGTGTCGTGTCTAGTAATGTTGGTAATTTACATTCACGCCATTGTCAAAAAAGGCCAATTGCATAATAAAATAAATCATACAACATAAAACAACAACCTTAAACAAAATAACGCTGGAAGGAGTTAAGGGAGACCTTTGCCTAGCAGTGGCACAATATAGGTTAATAAAAAAAAGCATAATTTATCATAACATGTTAACCGACGATTTAAAAGTGTTCAATCGAATTGTGACGTCATAACCACAGTGCGACCACTTAGTACTGTTGGCAAATGTAACAATACCGTAATAGAAAGTAATTTATAACCTCTTTTCTGTTATCGGAGCCTATTTCCTAATTTCATTTTTCTTTCCAGATAGACAACCCGTACTTGATGGGCGAACGTCTGCCGATTGCAGCCAAAAAAGGTTTCGATGTTAATTCGTATTAAATAATTATTTACTAAGTGTTAGTCTTTATGATCAATGGCAGTTTTCGTCTATAAGACGTAGCTCTCACTTCGATAAGTGTACTATATTTGTGAAAATTCTGTTACAACCTTATATTACGGTGTGAAGGTAGCATAAGGTACGGTCATCTGCTGTTGGCTTGAAATACCTACGGAGGTGAGACAAAAAACAACGGGAGGCGGGGAGGTGAGTACGTAAATATAAACATATACATATACAACAGATACTCCCGAATCCTGCTACAACCGCAGGGGCAACACATATTCTTTAACTGTTTTGAAACACTCGAAAACATGCATTTGAACACTCTTGGTAAATTATTATTGATATCAAGTCTTTCGTTCTGCCTGTAGTCATCGCTTAATTAATTGTTAATTTATCTTTAATTGTTAGACCCGGCTTAATGCCAGGGTTCGCATGCCCATCATGATTTAACGGCGGATTTTGTATTATGTGGGGCATAATCCGCCTCCTGACCCCAATAACCCGCAACGGAACTAAATTTCGCCACTTCCTCATCCGGTTTTCCCGAGAGGCTTGCGACATGACTTGATGATTAATTGGGACGGATATAGGTATGCAATGGACGCCGATCAATCACATCATAATGCCTGATACGAACATCCGATGGATGCAAAATACTCTCGCATACCATCCCAATCTGTCGACGAGTAGTGCCAGATTCTGCGCCTGACCTTTACAGAAGATGGAGGCGCAGCACTAGGCACTGTGGATCCAACCAGGCAATGGTCGGAGGTACCCAATCGGGCGCCCACCGTCACATTGTACCCGGCTGGATGACTCGTCAGCAGAAGGTCCAGCAATGAAGGCGTATGACTTGCAACATTTGGGATTCTGGTGAGCTGATTTACCAGTTGTGACAAGTCGTGAGTCGGAAATGCGTGGGCAGTACGTCCAGCATGGTCAGTCTTGTGGGAGTCCAACCACAGCTCGTGGTGCGCGTTGAAGTCCCCCAAGACCACCAGTTCCGCTGTCGGATACTGCTTCTGCGCATCGTCTGTCGCCTGGCCGATATAGTTAAACAGCCGAGTTGTCTCGTCATCCCCGTCATGGGATCTGTAAAGGCACACATAGATCCGGCTCTGGGAGCCAAGATCCACGTGTACCCACAGTGTGGAAAAGGAAAGGTCCTCTATGCAGCGCAGACGGCGACAGCTGGCGTCCGACCTAACATACAAACATACCCCCGCCCTTGGCTTGAACCTTTCTTCAAGTAAGTAGCCGGGATAGTGCAAATATGCCGTGTCGGCTGGACGACAGATCTGCGTCTCCGTCAATAAGAGCATTGCAGGCCGGGCCGTCTCAAGATGGTGGTGGACGGCACTAAGGTTCGAATAGAGTCCACGGATATTAGTGAACCCCATTGTGGACGCGGTGGTGGGGCTGTGCACCGCTGTAGGACCTGCTCTCTTGTTTGGCACTGTCATGGTTGATGAGGAAGGAAGGAGGAAGAAGCAACTTGCGGGACCTGCGACAGAACAGATGGATAACCGTGACTTGCACATGGTCATAAGACGGCCGAACGGTGGCAGACTGATCTCCCATAGCCTCCCGGGATAGGGTGCTGGGCACACCCACATCCGGTCACCAACCGGCACGACGGACCTACCCAAGATTATGCGTGGCATGGTGAGGCAGCTTCTCGAGCTGGTTGGTCTCGATTGGGCCCTTGTACTGTACCACGGGCGGCCAGCCGAAGAACGGTTTCAAGGGGTTCCCTGGCCGGCGAATCAATATACCTCCATTCGAGAGTGGACCGACATACACGATCCTGCCAGCCATCATGTCACGTCGCAGGCTCCGCAAGAAGTTTCGTCTATCATATATCACAATCGATTTTTTCAGTAATTTCAATTATTCGGATAATTTAAACTCTGCTATTATTAGTTTGTCTTGGACCTCAATTAGACAGTATGGCATAAAGGGCACCATGAACTAAATAGTACGGCAAAAAGCATAATAGAAACATCAAAAAGCATGCGTGATCTATCATACACATTATTAACTCGTCCCGTGCTTAACATACTGAAATCGTATGCGTTTGAATAGTAGTAGATATCAAGTTATCATAGTCAACCTGATACATCGTCATTAAAATTTTGTAGGGTGTAAATATTCAAGAATTTCTATGTGCATTCTCAATACGCTATAATAAGTACCTAAGTAATTACATACATATTATGATTGATAATTATTATATTTGGATTTAACGTTCGTGCCATTTTATTGAGTAGAAATTAAATATTTATTATATTATAAGATA
Organism: Amorpha juglandis; assembly: GCA_949126905.1. Classification (NCBI taxonomy): domain Eukaryota; kingdom Metazoa; phylum Arthropoda; class Insecta; order Lepidoptera; family Sphingidae; genus Amorpha; species Amorpha juglandis. The sequence continues at coordinate 12,301,476 of OX421374.1, read as the reverse complement.
ATCACAGAAAAATAATTCTTAAATTTTTACAATAATATTTATTCGCTTGTCCGCATCGATTCCATTAGCTTCTTACGAAACCTTCATTTCAGAAATATTTATTTTAATATTAATGTCGTTGTTTATTTATTTGCTTATAGTTTATTTTCTTGTCGACGGTTTTTTAATCACCATTTTATTAAAGTCACGAAATAAATCAAATACATGATATCATAGAATCAGGTGCGAGGTGAACATAGTAGATGTATCAATGTACATATAGATATAACATATAGGTGAGTTTAGAACAAAAATTGTAAATATACCATGAAATGCGGGCAAGATGATTGTAAAAAAAACTAGATTGAAAGTAATACAGTGGACTCTAGTATATTAAAATCTTATTTCAAGATGAACACTTTAATTGTATTGGCTCAGTGCTTCAAATAGTCATAGTTAAGCGACGACTATACTTAACATAGTATTGATTTACGAGTATGTGTTAAACTTTACTACTCCTAAACTGTACTTTAAAAACCTTATGAACATAACAATATTTTAAACAGTAATACAAGCGGTCTCATTTTCACTCTCACTCTCTGCTTATCTTCTTGCCATTTGTAAGCGTGACTAAAATCTAGCTTTTCAGGTGTGAATTTAAAAAATCTAAGACGTGTATAATATGAATGTATGTGTGTGTTCGGATGACTATAAAAATATATTTATGGACTTCAATAGCACGGACTTAAAATTGATTAGATTAGGAGCTAACTCTACTTTTTCCTTTCAGTATGTCCGAGTTGTCTGCTTTTCGTACGGTGAGATATCTTGAGGCCCAAATCGCCCTTCCCTTCCCAATCTCTTAATTATCCTTCCCTCTAAGGTCGGCAATGCGCCTATGATTCTTCTAGTATTGTGGGCGTACATGGGCGGTGGAATTCACTAACCATCGGGTGACCCACTTGCTCGTTTCTAATAATGTACGTGGTGACCCTCAAAATATCAGATCCTTGTATAAATTAGAAGAAGTAAAGTTAGCATATAATGTAATGGTATCCTGAGCCAATACAATTAAATTTAGGTTATAAGTTATTTTAAAAATTCATATAAGGCGCCAATGCTGTGAACTAAGTTAACTGTATATAATATGAATAGTCGAAGAAGTGCATGTGCTATGGAGAAAAACATAGAGTAGATTAGCAATTTAAATTAATAAATTCTTTTCTATCTATAATATAAATAATTACGAGTCACATGTGTAAAAATATCGTATTATTAATATAATTTCAGCCCGCTCGACAAATAATATTTAGGAAGATCGTAAGGTCACAACAATGTGTCGGTTATAGATATGGGAAGTTTGTTAATAATCTCATATTATGTTGCAATGGTTTATATTCATAGGTTTTGTTCATAACAGTAACATAAGTACATACGCGTTACAACTGAACGCATCATTTTCTGCTACATAACACTTTTATTTACTCAGAACATGCGTTCGTACAAACATTTATTGGAATGGAACAATGGAGAAAAAAATAAGAAAACTACCGACAAGTTGTCGACAACAACAAGACACATTCTTCACTGAATAACAACTATACCTTGACTTCGAGAATTTAATTAATCTCAAATTTATTATGTAATAACAGAATGATAACGCATAATTTGTCTCGTAATTGTGAATGTGACTGTCGGAAATGATAGTAAAGGAACGCAGAATTCTAATTCAACAGGAATAAAAGTCGAATAATATTTTATTAATTATTCTTATTAATTAATTTAACCAATCAAAATTAAATAATATCTAATTATAGAAGATTAAAGCCGATGCATTAGGATAATTTTAAAAGAGAAGGATAATAACATAGTATAAGTAAAAACGCGACATAAATAAAGTAGGTCTGTCGCAATATAATAAGGTATATCATCTCATTCTCGCTCTCTATTCTTATCTCTATCCTTCTCTTTCTCACTTTAGAAGTATAGAGCTACTTTCATGTTTCTTCTCTTTGCGATCTTTAATAATATAATCATAGACGCCTATGATTAAATATGCCCATAATATACACTCGACATCAAGGTCGCGAATTATAATACCGCTTCAATAGCAGTGTTGTGTTCTGGTTTGAAGGAAATTGAAACTATTGTAATTACTGGGCATTCTTAACATCGTATGTCTTGGGATGACGAGCGCAGTCCACTGGCTCTGATATTGGTGTTGCTTCTGTTTACGAGCAGGTGACTTCTCTTACCATCAGAAGTGGGATCTACTCGTCTCATCATAAAAAATACAAAAAAAACATACTTTATAACACCTGTATTCGTTCCAGCGTTTATACCTACATAATTGCTGCTTGTATATGTAGTAAATTCAGGCCAGCATTATTCTTCCGACCGTCAGAAGACGCAATGTCTCTTCAAGGTAGACATTATATTTGGACTGCATTGTACTTAACATCTTGTCCAGTGTAGTCACTGTGCCATTCCATAATAAAAAAAACAACAATACGGATTTAATGTGGCACCTATTTTTGTTTAAATAATTAATCACGCTAAAAATATCAATTTAAAAATAAAAGTGTAATTAATTTTGAAATACAACAAAGGGTTACGACAATATTTCTCAAATAGAGACGTTGACGATTCTTATGATAAATATCGAGTTGTGATATATTTTTCAATCACACTGCTTGTATTGACGGGTATATTTAACCATTAACGTTTGTGATGAACAAGGAAAAAACTTTATTAGCTAATAAAGTATTCTAGTAGATAATGAATAGGTGCAAACTATTATCCATTTTACTGTTTACTCTTCATATTTTTAAGCGCCACAGGTTATCTGCATTTATCGTAGTTTTTTTATAAAACATAAAAATACAAAAAAAAATGATTAGATTATTATTCAGCATATTATTTAGTAGATTAAGTACAGTCTTGATAGATTTATGTAAACAACAAATAAGCTACAAAGTGCGTCTATATTTGTGACATTTTGACACACTAAGAGTCCGAGAGTCCATGACCGTGGCTGTCAAATTTTACGACGTAATGTCACCTAGCGATTCATTCTGACACCTAGTTTAAATGAACAAACGCTTGTTCCGTATCATGACACAACTCATTCACAAGTACCCAGAGATCGCCACAGACTCTCGATGCATCGAAATGTCATAAATGTAAACGCACCTTTAGGCCGCAGAAGTAAAGAAATATTACTAATGTAAACTTATCAGCTAATGATAAGTTTCAGTGTCAAATATAATGGTAGAAAAACATCCACTTCAATTAATATCACCCTAAAATACACAACATATATAACTAATCATGAATGCATTTACTGCAAACGGAAACAAAATTGGGACTTTGACTATTAATTTCTCGACGTATGTAATGATGTATATAAAAGCCTTTACTTCTGGTTAGACGGTTGAGCCCCATTTCGGTGGTAAAACACTACGTTTCAACAACTATAGGAACGTACGAGCAACAAATGGTCACTCTAATGGCCCCGCCATACTACAACAGAACGGAACGGGACTGCCATCATCCATTCTCATTTTCAAATTTTAAAATAAGAAAATACTAAATAATTTGAAAATGGAACATCGGCGATGTCTGTTCCGTTCTATTCTGTCGTAGTGTGCGAGCCTTAACACCGTAATGCCCCAATAATAATCACGTTTACAAATAAAGTGCCAGCCTCCACTTAGCTTGGTGGGAGGGTACTAGAAATGTTTGTACCCGACTGGATAGCGACCACCGTGCACATGGTGAAAAACCCGCCATAGTGGCTCGTTCAGGCGAGTCGCGTTCCGGGGTCAGCCGGTGTACATCCAGTTACATTGGAGGCCGGCATAGCGACTGCGACTGATGAGCATTCTTTTCTCTCGTTAGTCGTCGTTGCTATAGGAATATGTTGAATTTACCACCTTGTTCGGGCAGCGAAGCTATGCTATGCTGCAGACATACGACATAGAAGGCATTTAGTTATAAGTAGTATAAGAGATAACTGTACATTAATGGTAGAACACGTTTACGATGCTAGGAATTTACTAGGAATATCCCATTTATTTATAGCACATACAGTCATAATTTAGGATAATTTTAAGACACTCTTAACAACTTCCTTACGAATACTGAAATAATTTTACTGTAACATCGAGTTGTATAGAGCTATTTTTTAATTCATCGGGTCATATGAATTTAAAAGAAAATTTGGGGCTGAGACGAACTGGTGTAAAAAGTAACGATATATTTTTAATAGAATAACAAATATCGTAATAGGCAACACAATTTTCAAAATTAAAAAATATCTCAAAGTGCATTATCATAATCATATCATAATAAACAAAAAGAGAGTTCAAGATCCGTATACAAGTAAATGAATAGGTACAATAAGATAGGAAATATGACAATAAAAAATCAAGAGAGTCATATTAATCAACAATTCTCAAACTTTCTTTTAAACATATACCCGGTATACCATTAAAGTGGATTATATATATAATAGAGCGATTTATCCCGTGATATATTGTAAACAACTTAGTTATCGCTCTTCGCATAAAGGTCTTCCTTAGTATTTATAAATAATAGTGTTACAAAACTGGATCGAAAACAAAAATATAAAATAACATAAACAGTCGTAAGTACATATAATTGTAACTTCTGACTTCATCCATTCGAGAACAAGCGGCCTTGCTTTAACAGTTTATTTTAACCGATAAGATCTAACCAATCAACGTCATATTACATGAATATTACGACTTAAAAACAACCTTATTAAGGCTTTAAATATTGTTTCGTGTCCACATCGGTAGAACATGATGATCAATGTCAGTTTGTTCTATGACGTAAATAATATTTAAAATAAAAATGAACTAGAAGACAAAGGACATGAAAATAACCAACACACCGACCTGAAAGAAAAGCTAAAAGCTGTGTTGCTCGATAATGCAATCAAGCCTACACTTATTAACAAGTGTTGAAGTATACCACCACACTTCTATGAACCCAAGCAAACAACATGTGCAACTACTAGAATGGAGATTACAGTTCAATATCACCTAATGAACAAATTACCATTGTTAAAAGTTTCGTTTGGGAGTGGGCGCACAAGAGTCACTTCATTAGAAATAAGATAATAAACCACCGAAAATAAGGCGCTACGAGAGCCGAATTCAAATTTTATTATCATCTCAAGATTTGTTATTATCAATCGAGATACAGGCACCAAGTAACAGCATTTAAATAGCACCTTTATACGTTTCGTACTTGTATGGCCCGAGTTCTAAATGATTGACGTTCAAACAAATAACACCTATACTATTCGCGTTGGAGACATAAAAAGTGAAGCTAATGGTATCTACTCGCAGGTCCAGCTCATATGCGATATACTTGTTCAGCAAGGCCTGTCTATCTTAGAGAAGGAAGAGGTTATGTTCCGACCTACAATTCCATTGATGTTTCCATTGCAACTCTATTCCTTATAATCATATAAATAGCATCACATCGCGGTCTAAATACGTTTTACTTAAGACAGTTTAGACACTTTGCACTTAAGACGGTTTAGCCCAAACTCCACCTTGGTGTGATGTTGTTGATGGTCTATGATATAATGGTCACGTATCCAAATTAATTCACGGCTATTAAAATCAAAATATAAAACCATTTTGTGAACTGTGTCAGCCTTTGTTGCTTAGATCAAAGCTTAGATGCACAGGTGTATCGCATTCCTATTAACTGACTACAAATCTCTATAAATCATATCTGGTATAATATTCTTAAGTAGCATCCTAATTATGCCAGATTATAGTCTTAACACCTTTGGTAAAATTTTCATAACATCTAGACTAGCAACATTAGTTTCTTTGTCATGTCTCAAACCCTTGTAATTTTGCATTGAAGAAGCCGTTTAATATAGATCTTACTGATACCGTGCCATTGAAGGATGAAACATTAAAAGTTTTTGAGATGTGTCCTGGATTCTAATAAATCTTGTATAAGAGACAACTGCCAATAGAACTATCACATTTATATGTGCTTGCCTCGTAGGACAAGAAACCAACATTTTATAAATATGTCAATAAGTGCGCCCTGATTTCTGACCATCTAAGCAGTTATGTGGCGAACTACTCCTGAATCTACTACGATCAGGTCGCACCTGATTAAATCATCTTCATTAGATCTAGTCAGATCAGTAGTAGCGATAAATAACACGAGTCTCATGATAATACAGACACCAAAGTAATTCTCCAAGACATGACGTCTCAGTACAAGCAAACGAAAGCTTCTCGAGAAACAGAGCTCATTTCAAAGAGCCAAGCAAACAATTAGACAAAAACAACGAGGGATAATATCATATAATATATTGGAATTAAAAATAAAAACCGGATCTCGGAAATAATTCAAGCAAATTCTAGTCCTTTTGTCTTCTATATGATGATGTATGATGCAGTGGCGTGCACAGAGTTTTGTGACAGGGTAGGCAGCAGTCAACATACTTTTTCAAATGTTTGCAAGACGTCATAGAATGGGTCTAGATTTTTCCTAGGCTTCTATTAGTCGGGTAAAAAATCTCTCTCCCGTAAAAAAAATAAAAACGTTTAAATAAGCCATATTAGCACAAAAAAATATTATATGAAATTAAGAACACACCATCATCATTTAAGTTTCAAGGTCGAAAACACGATATTCTGACGATGACGCCAAATGAAGAAAGAATTGGCCACCTCAAATATCATGCCCGTGACTAGTATGATGTATCTGATAGGAGAAATTTGAATAACATAAAAATACATTTCACAATTCGGCAGCAATATGCAGAGCGAAAAAAAAACAACTTTACTAAAATCAAACAATTTTCATGACACCTATCGGGTTTGATTTTGTTTGGCTCCTCTTTGCTGCCTCATACTATAAGCTAATTCGAATTAAAATATGTGTAAAGTTATCGGAGTCAAAACGTTCCTGAATTATTATTATTTAGATATAAAAAATTCGTATTACATTGAACAAATCATCATAGTTTAAGCGGGTATCGCATCAAATCATGTATTTTGTAGACATAATAAAACCTCCTGGGCGAACAACATCCTATGATCTAGTCGCAATAATCGTAATGATAAGTTAGGTTAAAACAATGTATAAACGGTCTTCAAAGAGTCATTCTAGTCAAACGAGTAGCTTGTAAATACCGTAGTAATAAAAGCAGAGTTACGTATTACTTTCCTTGGAACTTAACAACGTTTCTTTTCCAATATACAACACCCAATGAAAACTACAAAAACGAATGGTTCCAAGAAGAGACGTATGTATAAAATATATTTTTAAAAAGTATATTTTTGTAATAAAAATAAAAATTTAGGATAGGAAATAACAAAAAAAGTAGCATAGTGTAGTGTTTTAAGATTATCTAGGATAACACGACCTTTTACCTATGGAGTAATTACATTTCGTTTTAATTTAATATATTCTTTAACTTTTATTCGATTTATATTCGTATGTTCGTTATATTATTTGTGATTTCGGGATACCTAAGAGGACAAATAATTAATATTAACTCACATTTCATAAAAAAAAATGACTAAGCTTCACTTTCAGGACGATGATAAATTCAGTTTTACCACTACACTTATTTGCTTTCGTCAAATTTTCATAAGATTTGACGTTTCCTAAAGAAGTTTAGTGATTAAACACGAATTAGGATTGTTCAAGTGAGCCTTAATATAACATACTAAGGCCGACTTTCACGACTACCTTTAATCGTATTAAACCGCTAATAATGTTTTGTAACGTCAACTTTTCTTGCGATTTGACGTATCGTAAACATGTTGTGACTAAATATGCTTAAGCGTTGTTGTAGATGCGGGCCTTAATTCTGTTAACATAACAACTTCGTACATAAGATCCAGCACATAAACTAAGCTAGTGTAAGGGTACCCGATACTACCCCATATTATTCGTGCATAAAGACCAATGTGCACATGGTGAAAAATCCGCTACAGTTGACGAGTCACGAGTCGCGTTCCGGGATCAGCCAGTGTATATCCAGTTAAAGTTGGCCATAATTTCCGCACTGAAAGATAACATCTCTCCACGGTCAGCATTATATTTGAGCTGCACTGTACATACCATCAGATGCAGTGTGGTTTGCCGTGCCGTGATAAAAACATTCTACATAATTAGACTGGCCAAAGGGACTACCGCAGTTCAGTGCCACGCAGTGCTCTGTAATTCAAATGTATGTGTGGTCTTGTCTCTGTTTATGGGCATGCGTGGCACTTACCATCAGGCGAGCGCCTTGCTCGTTTCGTCATTCAAACAAATTAAAAAAAACTCATTGATCGCTATGTTTTTGCACACCGTACTTAACACAGGCGCGATGTAACCAAGTTTATCATACTCCACTTCAACGGCTGAAATATTCCTGGTGTTACAACTAACGGAAATTATGTGCTGTGCCCATTTCGAGAACTTCGTGCGGACACTGCGAGTATTTCGCGGTGCGGCGAATTAGCACTGCTGTACAGCGCTGTAGTATTGTAAAATAAAATTTTTAATAGTGTTGCGGATACTTAACAGCCAAGTCACAGTTAAAAGCGATTAAGTGCTCGCAATATAAATCCTATGCTACAATATTGCGGTACGACATTATGCTGTACATTATTATGCTATTCCGCCGCGCGGCGAAAATCTCAAAGTGCGCGCCTACCCTTAAAACACAGTGGACTTAAATGGCAGTACCAAAATTGCAACAATAACAGAAATACATCATGACATAGCCTAAGAATGCTGTGACGCCACATATACAGATACCATTGGCACCGGACTTAGTTCCGGGTGTGGTCAAAAGATTACTATCAGACAAATAAGAGAAAAGACGCCACATAAATTTACATATAGACACCTACATCGGCGGCGGGATGCGGAGGTGGGTGTTTTAATTTATCAACGCAGAAAACACGCGGTGTATGTAGTCAAAGTAAATCAGCGAATGGGGGCTCACGACGCCCCGGTCTTATACGATGTTAGCCTTGCATAAGGCCGGGAAGCCCAAATTCACTGCAATGTGACGTCTAGTAGGTTTATTTATCTGTGTAAATAACACATATTACGTGTAATAGCCAAGCTGCCAGTATTGTCTATAGTACAAATGGGCCAGTTCAATCGTTAGTTGTACCACCGAAAGCCGTCATGAAGTAACATGCTCTCGCGTTTTATATGGTGAGTGGGATAAATCACATCGAATCCTACATTTCCTTTAAGGTCGGCAATGCACCCAGTATCCCTCTGATGATGGGTGTTCATGGGCAGTGTTGAACACTTATCATCACACGGTGACGCATTGGTTGATGCCGGCCTTCTGCGAAAGGTATACAGCAACTACATAGTGAATACCTACCACATAACGACCACCGTACACATGGCGAAAACCTATTAGCTCGTTCAGTCGTGGCTTGATCCGGGATCAGTCAGTGTATATCGAGTAACTTGAGGTTGGCATTCTACCGACCGTCGAGGGATGAAATGTTTCTTGACAGTCGAAATTATATTTGGACTACACTGTACTTAACATCAGGCTAGTCTATTCACATGGCAGTCCCAAGATAAAAAATAACTGTACCACCTGCACGTTGCGGAACGGATAGGTGAAAATTACTTAAATTACTGGGTATTGTGAGACTTAACATGTTATGTCTCGGGGTGCGCAATTCAATACCATACAGTGCTTTGTAATTCAAAGTTATGTGTGGTGTTGCTTCTGTTTATGGGCAGGCGTGGCGCTTACCATAAGGCGAGCGCCTAGCTCGTCTCGTCATTTAAAGAAATAAAAAAGATAACACCGATACTATGAGGGTACCTAACGTTGGTCACAAATTAAATAGTTATTTTAGTTCTCATTTCGTAATTTGGTTAAGTTCATTTTTGTTAACCTATTTCTTGTGATTATATTCGTCAAATAATTAGCACGTAATTTGCATTTATAATAAGAACATACTGTCCTAGGAACATTTAAGGGTATTTGATTAAAAAACTCATGAAGGTGAAATAATAGTTGTAACGAAAACAATGACATACAACAATCCACATTGTTTACGTATAATAGAGAACCGCAATACCTCTTGCATAATACGTTTGACATTATTTATACTGATGTGCCGGTGCATTTAGTGTGAGTTTAAATTTTCTCGACTTAGACATTATGTATGAAATCTTTCAGTATCGTCAGGCTGAGATTTATAGAATAAACTTGGACTACTTTACTAGGTGGTAGGTCCCTCGTATGCGAGAGGCCGTCTGGGTTGGTACCACCGCTTTGTCTATTTCTGCCACCAAGCAAAGTGTGTAAGCACGGTTGTGTTTGGGTTTGAAGGACATTGAAGCCAGTGAAACTACTGGGCATTATGAGACTTAACATCTTATGTCTCAGGGTGACGAGCGCAGTTCAGTGCCATGCAGTACTTTGTAATTTAAAGTTCTGTGTGGTGTTGCTTCTGTTTACGGGCAGGCGTTGCGCTTACCATCAGGCGAGCGCCTTGCTCGTCTCGTCATTCAATCAATTAAAAAAAAACTTAGTGAAGTATATTTTTACACAAAATGACAGACTAAGTCTAAATTAACAATATGGTGACTCGATCGCCCCGTGAGTTTGACTCACAATATCGGTTTAAATTTTTTCTCTCGTTTCTTCCCATACAAGTAATATATAAAAGGTTAATGTGTGTGTGTGTGTGTGTGTATGACTGTTGGGTGTATTTATTTATTAAAAATGGTCGCTTTTTAAGAAACTAACTGATTAAACGTTCAAACTAAACGCACTGGTAACAACTAAATCTCTACTACCTCTTACCAATTTGAGTCACAGTCAATAACGTATACTTTGGTCTTCATTTCAACCAAGATTTTATTGCAAAGTTAATTATTGTAAACCACGCTGTAGACACTTTTGTCTACAGTATCAATGGACTGGGGCGATACCATTAAAAGTTTTGCTGTTTAAGCCTATAAGATAACCTAAGAACAAAATTGGACATTTGGTATTCAAAAGAAACTATGACTATGGTTCTATTCTGCATCTCACCCTCCTTCCCCTTCTTCTCTTTCCTTTCTTCAGAGACCTGCAAAACACTTACTAGAATCTTCTCATATGGTTACCCTCAGTTCTTCTTTCATCTCTTGCTAGACAGCCCAGTAAGCTGAAATTAATAATTGGTTAAACGTCAAACAACATCTCGACATTGCCTGTCTACAAATGCTTTCGTGCTCACTATTTTTGGACAATAATATATCAAATATTTGCCTCAATTTCTCTACCTTCCATTTCCGTCTTCATCAATTAACCAACCAATTCGATATACCGTTTATCAATTAATTTAAATACATTTTCCTTCTTGGTTGAAGTGAATGCTACTAAAAGAACAAAATCTTCTGTACAATATCGTGTTAAAAACTATAAATACATTCATTGGTGCTTAAAAACTTGATAATCCAATAGATCGACATAAGTACAAATATGACTATTGTAAATATGAAACCTGGGCATAAGCAAATAAACTTTATATTCTTATTGCGATTAATACTCATATTTAGTAGCTATCAATATAACAATCGTAAAAACTTATTTATGATTAGGTGCAAAGATAACGATATAGAAAAATGGTATAAGACGTAAAAACACTGTAATATTATTTGCTAAGTAAGAAAATAAAGGTATAAGATTATAATAATTCGCTCTTGTATAATCATAGCGCAGTACGTAAGGAAGATCCACTGTAATACTGTGTGGCATTAAGTAAACAAATTTTAACGTTGTAGGTACCTAATGTATTTTAATCTAGTCATTAAACAAAGCTCTATTCATGCGATGCAATTATTTATTACGGTTAAGAGAGATTGGAGTATCTCCGTGTAGAATAAACAATGGTCAAAATAAAGGGCCTAAAATATAAATTATTATAGTGTGCCTACATGAGTGACATTTCGACGCACCGAGACTCCGTGACCGTGTCAGATGCGCATAATAAAGACACAAGGATGGACGGTTGTGAAGTGGTACGACATAAGGTCATGATAACGAAGCGTTCTGTTCTAACATCTCAATAAAACTAACAAACATTTTGGAGTATCACATCACAACTGTCGTTCACAATAAGCGTAGCAAGAACATGAGGCAGCCACAAACTCTTGACGCGTCGAAATGTTGCAAATGTGGACGAACCTTTAAATAATAGAATAAGTAACTATTCTCAACATTTCTCTAAATGAATATAATCTGCTTGCCATTTTTCAACTTCTCATAAATAAATCATATTCTTTGTTATTTTGATTAAGATACATTTATTCTTAAATCAAGTATCGATTATTAGCATTATTATCATGTCAAAATAATAGTAATTTAATTTACGTGTTTCATTGAATTTAATGTTATTCAATTATTCTTTTCTTTTATGCGTTTTTAGGATCTTAATATCCATTAATCTTTAACTAAATATACTTTTGCTATGACTACGCTAATTTTAGAACTTAAGATTAAGTCGACGGGGCTGGAACATGATCTTAAATTTAAGAAAATCTAGCACATATTACATTCTAGGTTATAAAGCATTTCATAGTGTGTATAACAAAAATGTAGCTATAATTCGAGATACGCACGATATGCTTAGTATGTAGAATATTTATGTGGTGAAGCCACGCTGTAGACTTTGTCTACAGCATGATTGGGCCGGTGCGACCGGGTTGGTACCACTACTACTACCATCTCTCAGAAAACTAACTTGATCTAGCTTTGCTGTTGCGATTCTTACGGCCAGTGAGATTGCCGGAGGCCTAAAAACATAAATTTGCTTAAAAGTCGACAACGCATCCACAATTTCTCTGATATTGCGGGTTTTTATGGTGGTCATCATTTAACATCAGATGACCCACTTCCTCGTTTGCCGGACTTTTGCAATAAATTAAATATAACCTTAGTCATATGATATAAGCTAGAATAATAATGTATAAGTTGTGTTTCACTGATGTTGTAAATATCCCAGTTTCGAACACGTTTGCATTGCATGATGCGAAGTTATATGTTCATTTTATACGTAATATACGATTATAAATGTTTGTATACAACATAATTACAGAAATATATTCTATCCGTGGTGGGACGGAGAAAGAATACAATTCCCGCCCGTCGCCGGGCAAGCGAATCGTAGAAGGCGATGAACCCGGCCTTAGGTGGTAGGGTCGCTTCCTCGGCCCGCCTGGCTAACTACCACCCTTCTGTTAAAGTGTGTCGCTAAATGTCGGTGTTTGCCGGCGTGTTCCGACACTAGTACAGAAGTGCCAGTGCATATTTTTATTTTTCACGGGCAACACGCTTCCAATACCTGTGCGTGTGGGCGACGGTATCTGCTTGCGATCAAACCGTTTGCCCGCCTATCTTTAACCCCAGTTTTTTTTACTTGTGTTTGTCGCTATTTCGGATATTTGCAGCATCATTTGTTATTTCTGACCCTTAATTTGATTTGTTGGAAACTTGATAATTTTGTTTCGATCTTTCACTCCGTTTTTTATTGACGATAGAATCATAGAGTTCGTTGAGAGATGCCTACAGATCTCGATGGTCGATTATTAACTGATAACATAGTTTGCAGTCCAGTACAGTGTACTCAGTAATTACTTTTCAGTGCAGAATTCAGAAAAGTAATTAATGATGTAATTATTATATAATATATTAGGAAATAGTTGATGCTTACGTCTCTATGTGGTAGAGCCACGCTAGACAGTCTTTTCTACGGCATAAATGAACTAGCTCGACCGGCGCGGAGCCACTGTTTCACACAAAGCCACGTGAAGTAGCAGCTGTGGTGTTGCGTTTCGTTTAATTTGTGAGATAGACCTCCCCCACCCCTCCCCTTCTTTCACTAAGCCTGCCACCGACCACCTTTCCTAAAATCCCCCCTCCGATGCCCATTCCTGTCGTAAGAGTAGGCAACGCACATTTCCCATCTTTCTGCGCGGGATAACTTATGACTAGGTGACCTGCTTGCTCATTTACTTATCTTACCCCATAGGAACTATAGTTTTTGAAAGAAACCTAGTTTAATTGGACTATTATTTTATTCAGAAGTTCTTATTTTGAATCCATTTTTAAATGTTTACATCAGCATACTCCGGAGGTGTGTGTTGTAAAAGGCAGGGCTCAGCTCTTGCAACACAACCTGTCATCATTTTTATGTCAGGAAACGAGCAAGTAGGCCACTTATAATAATTGATATTCGCTGCCCGTGAACACCTACAATCACGCCGACCTTATAGAAAAGGAATGGGGATTGGAAAGGGGAGGGATTTGGGTCTCCGATAATCTTGTAAACCATACGAAACACAACAGCGACCTACATATTCACGCCGATTTTCTGTGATATAACCCGTAGAACCAGTCCACTCGTGCTGTAGACATAAAGTGTCAACAGCGTGTCTCTACCACTTAAACATCATAGTATCATACCATCATATACCCAAACCTTTCTTTTAAATATACCTCTTTATGGATTGTGGAAGGGTACTTGAAACATATTTGTACCCGACTGGATACCGACTTCCTTACACATTATGGTCAGTATATATCCAGTTACTTCAGGCCGGCATAATTCTGACGACCGTCGAGGGACGCAACGTCTCGCGAAAGTCGACATAATATTTGCACCACACTGTACTTACCATCGAATGCAGTGCGGTTACTTTACCTGGGCAACAAAACAAAAACTTGCCAATTTTTTTTCTAATCAAAGGCCTATCAAGCTACTAACACTCGGAAAAAATATGAAATAGTTAAACAAAACGTGATCTTCAATATTTAATGACAATCAATTTCGGTGCTAAAACTAAAATATAAATAAAATTTGGTGATCCCAATGCCATTGTACTGTTCAGAAATCTATGTATCAGTGAAAAAATATTCTTTTTAACAAAAAATATCCACATTAATAAATCTATAAATATATGTTTGATGAAAAATACTATATAGTGATGGATCTAAGAACAAAACTCAGGTTTCCAATATTGTTTTAAAAAATGTTCTAGTTTTTAGCTTTTAAATTATAGTACTAATAGGTGCGTTAGTAATAAGGTGTCTTAAAGACAGGTACTCAGGTAATTTAGTTTTTAAGGAATAAACAATGACTTGCAGAGAACCAAAGAGAAACTAGGCACGAGGGTTGAATGAGAGAAAGTATATCTCTTATAATATCATTTAAAAAAGCTAATATCTTAATTGATTGTATCCGTCATTTAAAATTAAAAACAAAACCCTGAAATAATCGACATTTTATTTTATTTACCAAGAACGAAGCAAGCAAAACATCTAGAGGAAAGGGAATTGCAAATTTATGTGTGTTTTGTGTACGTACATTTGAATATAATTGTATTTTATTAAGTTCATATATAATATGTATATCTAATGGATTAGCGTGGAGCCCTGCCCATGTGGTTCTGTTTGTGGCGAACATCTTTCGCAGTGGCAAAGTGGAACTGAGGGGAAGATTTGTGCCACTGTGACAGTACGCGCCGCGACGGAACAAGAAATCCACTCCGTAATGTGGGCGGGTCCTTATGCTTATCCTGTATATTTTCTTTCTGTGCCAAATTTATTATATACCTATTTATAATCCCTAATGATAATTTGGTAGAGGTTTCGCACGTAAACGAAAGCAATTAATAAATTATGTTATTGTAGTTTGTTATAACCTTGTTTACGTTCTATTGCAATTTAATGTATGATTAGATGTATGTTTGAATTTGCGTATTTTTCCAAAATACAATACGTCTTAATTTAAGCCTCAACTACCGGTCATGTTGCAGCGATGCACCAGTGACACGATAGTAGTACAAGGATCTGAATGTTTCAAGAATAAATAAGAGCTGTACTTTTGTAAAAATAATATCTTCATCCCTCGTTTTAGGTGTTTGTGTGTACTTCGGTATAATACTATAACTTTATTAATGTAGTTTGTATATAAGATAACAATAAGTTCGCTTGTAATTAAATATCTAAGTTGGTGCACTCCTAAAGGTATTTTCTTTAAAAGCGTAGCATTTTGGCATTATTTCATTTGAAATGAAAGTGGTAACTGCTTCAATGCATTTAGTTGATATTTCAACGATTAATGCCGAGTCGAAGTATTCGTTAAATATATGTAAAAACGTTTAACTTATCTGATCACCAGGGGCATTAAACGGTTTTTATACATATTTATCTTTACTTCGAGACGACGCTAAGCGGTGAAAATTCAGGCTCAAGCTAAATGCACGCAGTGGTGTTGCTAGCGTAATAAATTTAGTTTTTTGTATTATAGTTACTTGTTTGTTTGCCGTAAGTATATATACAGGATTAAATTTATTTTCTTACATAAATAGCATAGGGGTTTTGGCGGGAATTCTGACAGTACGGTCGGCTAGTCAACTATTTCATAAACTAGTTTAAATTTGTGTTTATTGTATAAACAAACGATGTGGCTTAGTGCAATAAACATTAATTATGACGAACAGTGTATGAAATGATCATTAAAATGAGAAAATTTTGTTGAGTTTCGTCGGAGCAGGTTGCTAGAAGTTAAGTCACTACGAGATAATCGTCTAAAGAACATCTTACAAGGACGAATTAACACCAAAACTCCAGCAAGACCTTGAAATCATCCACACTCATGTTTCATGGCTTGAAATATCTTAGAAACTTGTTATTGGCTACAACTGTGCTAAGCCATAAATAGCATACCTTTTGTGAGCGCATTAATCTAGAACTTTAACCATATAGCATATACGAATCGAAGAATGGGTGATACCAGTAGAACATCTTTATATAAACTGTACTTAATTTCTCGTCTCTAATCACTATCTCTTCGTGTATAGCTGCGTCTGGATTAGTCTTCTGGCTCACATGTGTTTGTACTATAAGTTTAAGTGTTTATCATTCTATTATATTCAATCCGGTATTATCATTCACTTCATTAAGCCTTTCAATTCCACGTCATGCTTCGTATTATTTCACATATGCCCGATATGTATCCAACTGCGACCACTGCACACATGGTGAAAAACCCGGCGAGTCGCATTTCGGGGTCAGCCAGTGAATATACAGTGACTTCGGACCGGCATAACTCTGGCGACCATCGAGGGATATAACGTCTCTCGTTGGATTATTCCGGATTGGGTATCTTACTAGCAGCTGCGTTACTTTGCCGTGCCAGAACAAACATCATCCATAACATACATTTCATTATCTAAAACAACCAGCTAATAATAAGAACACCGCCAACCGTAAAGTAAACTACTATTAATTAGGGTAAAAAGTCATCAAATATCATATTCATTATTATTTGTCAATGGTAGCGTCACGTTGGCGTAAATCACTTACCACCAGTTGAGCCGATTGCTTGTTACCCACCCTCTTCTAAAAATTCATGATGATGTTTCTGTTATTGATATTTTTAATTGTTTGCTGTTACTATTTATTTCATGAGTCTAGTAGTAAGTACTTACCTAACAGAGGCAATGTTACCTGTAAAGTCCGAACTAAGTCCTATTAGAAAATACTGAAATAACAAAGTTAATAATAATAGAAAAGGAATTTTAGGCCCAGATTAGTTCGGTCGTAATACAAAAATATACCACACTACAAGTCTCATATGTTGTTTAACACTATGTCCTCTCATATTTCATCAAAATTGATAAAAATATTTTAACCGTGAGCACTATTTACATTCTTCTCTTCTATATTCTTGGTGTACTAATTCTCTTCCACAGTAGTATAGTATAAAATGTCTAAGTCTTTCTAGCTTGTATCTAGTCAATTAGAAGTAAGTTATAATTATGGGCTGATAGTATTTAATATGATAACGATAATATTAGTTTCAATATTCAAGTTATGATAATTATGCAATTTAATGCAGAACGTTAACAAAGTCACGTTTAATGAATAATTTGTATATATTCTTATTATTATTATTGATTTAATTATTATAGTAGTTTAATGATTCATATACTCTTACTTTATATTTTAGTTACTTTGTAAGTGGTAGAGCCACGCTGTAGGCAGTTTTGTCTACAGTATGAATGGGCCGGCTCGCCCGGTTTATTACCACTGTCTCACAGAAAACCGACGTGAAGTGGCAGCTTGCTGTTGCGTTTCGTATGGTGAGTGAGATAGCCGGTGGCCCATCCCCCACCCCATCCCACTTCCTCTACCCTATCCTCTGCCGTTCCCCATTTCCTTCTTCCTAAACCCCATTCCTTTCCACAAGGCCGGGAACTCCACCGATGATTCTACTGATACACATTAAGAGTTCATGGGCCGATTATTTACTATTGAGCGTTACCATATAAATAACTATTACATTTGACAATAGTGTTAATCTAGAAATAATATTAAGTGAATGTTTAATTGCCTAACCTCTAAGCGGCTCCAAAATATTTGTAGACAAACTTATTACAAATATTTTTAGTGAAAGTGCAAAATCCATCACTTTGTACGTTTGCATGCTATTCGAAACGAGACCTACAGAAATTTATATGAAAATATAAACGTTTCATCTAATTTGAAAATAATATAAATAATAAACTAAATAATATACTCGATTAATATAAACAAAATTTTTATGTAACGGACGAAATGAGATTCTAATCAAAATGTAGCTTAAAATTGACAGCCATTTTGAAAACTATCAATAGTAATTGGTAAAAGAGTGTTCAAACACGGAAATTCATGAGTTACAGAAATATGTAAAAAACAAAATCGCGCCCAAAGGAGTCGGTTACAAACATACAGGTGAAGTTCATAAAAAGCGTGTAAAATATCAGACTACAAAATCATAAAATGACCCCCAGAAGGGTTTAATTTTTTTTTAAGATATACTAGCAACAAATATTTCTGAATAGCTACATGAATTTATACTATACCTTTAGCCATGACACAATTTATAAATGTGATTTTGCTATCCAATGTGTTGTTAAAAAGAGTGTTCAAACAGGAAATTCGTAAAACAAACTATGTGACATCTAATTCTACATGTTGTATTCATGATATTTGTAGCCAAAGTAGCTACAAATATTTTAGATATACTAATTCACAATAAACTTATAGACACAACCCAAAATTGTTATAAAATCACAATTTTGTCATCCATTCTATTAAGTATTATGTAAAAATGTATTGAAACTGATAAAAGTCGGATAATATTAAAAACATAGTACGTATTCTAACTTATATAGGTACTTGTTTTAAACTCTGACTTTTACTGTTTCAATTGGGATTTGTAAATTCAGAGAGGCATTGAATTTCTACAATAATATGGCCTAATTAAAGAGGCAACTGATGAAACTGAATTATAATTACACCATGAAGTACTTGTAGAAAATAATTCCACAAAAGAGAATCATATTTCTCAGTTTTTCGTTCTGTATATTTCTCATGTCATGTATATTTCCACACAAAACAGAGATTTTTCGAATGCTGGAAGGAGGGTACCCGATACTATTGTACCCGACTAAATAGCGACCACTGTGCACAAGGAGAAAAACCCGCGACAGTAGCTCGTTTCCACGAGTCGACAAAATAAGGGTTGAGAGCGCCTAAAGCGTTCGCCCGAAAGTCCGATGAAGCTGTAGAAAGCCGACTCGCGTCAGGCTAACAGCACAACGCCAAACAGAAAAAAAAGAGTCGACAAAAACTCTGACATTCATCGGAAAACATTTCCTCATACACACTGTCGGAATTTCGCCGTTAATGGCCGTGTGCGGATAGAGCGTCTATCGGCGAGCGTAAGGATTTTTCTAAAAGACGTTTTCGGATCATGTGCAGACGGATTAGGGCAGGCTGACATAATTCTGGTAACATTCGGGGGATGTAACCTTACAATTATTTATACACTGCACTATACCTACCACCAAGTGTAATCATTTTGCCGTTATATAGTTTGAGGGACTTCGCCCAGCGGTCGTCCGGTTCTTTTCCATCTCTCCCCCGGGCGATTTTACACTGGATCGTAAAACCGGTGAATCCACCATTACCGTTTCACCATCTCCTCGAGCTGTAGTGATGAATTTGTTTTTACCCGCACAAACAAAAGACACTTTGCCGTGCCAAGGTTTAAAAAGAACTAAATCGACGTGAAAATGTAATATTGTCATTTGGTAGTGTTGATGAAATGTTGTTGAAGCGAGAAAAGAAAAGTGTATAATAAACAAAAATATTTATGTAGAAGTTGTGCACATAGAAAAATGTATCAGAATAGATTTGGCGATGATATATTAAGGGCGTGTTTGCAGCGTGTATGACTGTTTAAACGCGTTTATATTCACACGTTTCTCTTTAATCACAATTTGTTACTACATGGCACCATGGTACGCTGCAAATACGGCAAAACTCTTAAAAAAAACAAAATGTAACGGCATAATCTTTCAACATGGATTTAAAGTATAATATTGTGGTAGTTGTAAAAGTATGTTTCATGTATTATTCGCACAATTCCGTATTTTAAATGTTTAGTATAAGGTTGTAACAGAGTATCGGTGTCCATTTAACTACGGTGGACGATAATGAATGATATTTTTTCATAAATCGGTGCACATATCACATGATTAAAGTACTTGGTACTTGCCTCATCGATGTGTATCAATGTCATTAATGTGGATCCGGGTGTACCTGAGGATCCTGGCATGACAAAAAACACCTGACATCAAAATTGAATAAACTCTTTTGAGAATTTCTTTTTTACTATATAGTATCCTACTTATAGAAATTTTATACATACACGAGCGTAAATTTCAATAAAATATGTTGAAATCTATTTAGGGAAAAAATTAGAACTGACGAATATTTATATTTCTATCGAATATTTTAATGAGCTTGGAGATCTTTGTGATTTTTTTAATAAAATTGTCATTCATAATCGCACATCAGACATAGTGAGTAATTCAGATAAATGTTTCACTTAAATGAATACAGACAATGTCAGTGTACTATGTGTTTCATTTATCACCAATTTACCTGTTTCCTTTAAAGTACATGTACTTTTGTGACATTTCGATGCACCGAGACTACATGACCCAGTCAAATACGCAGAGCAAACACATAATTGTGGATGGATGTCTAATATGTGGATCGATGCCACGAAGCGACCCGTTTCTAGGCCTCATTGAAACTAACGAACCTTTTATGTGTATCATTTCATAACTCTCGTTCACGATAGGTGAAGCAAATACGTAAGACAGTCACTGAATCTCTGTACGTCTAAATAGGAATACACCTATGGGCTTACAAAGGAGTCAAATTTATAACACCCCTCTTATCATCTGGGGTTATAATTATGTATATTAGCTAAAGGAGGTGTACTAGAGCAAATTTCACTTTATCATAACCTACATATAGAGTTACACCAGTTTCCCATGAGAGAGCAGGCAGAGACAATGAATGCCATCCATTCCATTCTATCATAATTTGAGACCAATTATAAACATGCGCTTTGAAATATTTCACTGTAATCCAACATTTCTGCAAACGTTAATACAGCTTTTTGCTTCTTCTGTAATGTTGCCATTTTGTACATACGCCCCTATGGTATGATGCCCTTGATATATTGCACTAAAGGTAGCGTTGAATTTTCTACATTAATTCATTGAAACATTCATAAGAATATTTGGGTGTCCATGTTTTACTCTAGAATGCCAGCCTATGCATAAAAAAGAGTACTGTGTGATCCCCTGAAAATAACGAATACACAAGTAACATATAGAAGAGCAGAGCAAAAGTTGTAACATATCACAAATAATAGAGCTACGTATACTACGATACGTTGACAGCCCCCGTGGCGCAGCGGGCGTGTAGCGAGAGGCCGCGGATTCGATCCCCGCACCGAGACAAATGTTTGTTATCCACAAATATTTGTTTCGAGATCTGGGTGTTGGGAGACCGAAAGTCTCTCGTAGTTCCTGATGCCCACGACCCGTATCTTACTGTCGGGTCAGGACTATGTGTGTGACTGTTGGGTGTATTAAAAAAATAAAAAACTACAGGCGCATAGGAAAGAAATACATTTCACAGTACTATGCTACGCTCAGCGTACGCTAACGTCGGTAATTACTAATGGTCCACAGGCGATAAGCCACCAAACATTAAGGTAATTCTGCTAATGCTAATAAGAGGGTACCTGATATACCTCACCAGTTCTCCACACCTGTATTTTAGTATGTCTCTCCTATGCGAGAGGCCGTCTGGATTGTTACCGTCTATATTTCTCCCGCAAAGACGCAGTGTGCCAAGACTTTTGTGTTTCGTTTGAAGGACATTGAAGCCAGTGAATTTACTTGGGCATTATGAGACTTAACATCTTGGGTTGAGAGCGCAGTACCATGTAATGCTTTGTAATACAAAATTCGGTGTAGTGTTGCTTGCGTTTATGGACAGGCGTTACCGAGCGACCTGCTCGTTTCCTCATTTAGGCAGATAAAAAATCTATGCGAAGAGTGTTTCTAAATTAACAACACAAAATCTATCAGGAAAAATTACGATTGCAATATTAAAATACAATAAAATAGATAAGATTTATAACAGCAGAAACTTTTATCATTTAATCCAAAAAAAACAACAGTGTTAACGGAATAATTTTTATTTTATTTGATCGTGACAGTAAAGGAAATTTTCTATTATGTTCTAAAATTTACAAAATCTGTGAAATATTAAACACCAATTACTACATAAAATAGTATAAGTAGGACCTAGGCTTTCAAAAACGCTGAGCTAACAAGTACTAATATGTATTAATTTATGTGTACAACCTTTTTGTTTTATAAAACCAAACTGTAAAGATATTCTTACTTATGGCAAGAATTTCCACTACTGCTATCGCTACGTTACTACCTCAATGACAAATTTTAATACATTTGTAATTATAATTGACATTTTTTTTAAACGAATACAATTATTATTGTTACATATCAACATGATTTTATTTTTGTAGACTGAGTAGATGTCTGTAAAAAGTGTCTTCTTTTATAACGGTAGAAGGTGCCCAACTCACATCACAATATCACCGCCATATTACATTTTTCGACTTTAATATTGACTATCGACCAATATTTTAAATACATTACATTAGCTCGATATATCTATATGTATAAATAATAATTAAGTATATTGTTATGCGTACCTATAATGTGACGACAACCTTGCATTATATGTTAATAAATGCACGTGTCATGAGAGCCACAGGAGATCAGAATATCTTACTTGTATTAAAGTACATCATCACACCGAATCCACAATATTAAATCACATACAACACTAAAGCCTTATAATACATGTAATATACAACAATGTACTAAGATTAATATAAAATCAACTTATAAGCGTATTCTGTTATATCTAACATAAAACATGAGATTTGAATAAATACAAACTGCCACATACACCTAAACTCACAACACGAATGTGCATGAACATTGTAACATAAAACACTTGATAATTATAACTAATATCACACTTTATTCCGCACTCACATCAGAGAAATGTACGCACTGAATAAAAAAATACAATTCGACAAATTTATATACATATACATTTGTACCAAACAAATTCTTATTCGAATGGAAGGCCGATGTTATATCTAACACACTAGCTAATTAGTTTCGCTATGAACAATTAAAGCTCTCGCTCGACGACTTGCAATCGAAGCCGCGCTGTAAAGGTCCAGTCAAACGTAGCGTGTTACCGCGAGCTGTGCCACGGACGAACGCCACCTACCAATGAAGAAGACGCGGCACGTCTATAAAACTACAAACTACCGAAGTTTTAATAAATCGCTCCGAATAAACGTTCTGTCGCGTCGTGAACACGAGTACGTTGTGATTCGTCCGTCGCTCGGCTCGCACTATCACGCGTCGTTTAACTGAACCATAACAATGTAACTCTACATAGCTATAACAACCTGTGCATCAAATTACGTCATCTCCGCTGACATATAAGAGCACGCTATCTGATTTCGTTCAACTAGCTTGCACCGAAGACGCGATCGAAAGCAAAACAAAACGGTTACGAATCGTTAGCTTGTCGAAGCTCCTCAACGCTGCAGCTGGCCTGTATTCCATCGGCGGTGCTCATGCACCTCATCCACAAGCGTCTACGGTCGAACCGTAGCTAGTATGGAGTGCCCATCACCACATATCTATCAATTCACACCCACTGATATGCACTTACACTGTTTAATTTTCTGCAAACGCTTCCGCCTGAACGGTGGGTTTTGTCCGGGACAACGCAGAGTCACAGTTATCCAGGTGAAATTCTTCGGTCTGCAGAAAGAGCACGATTTGAACGCCGGTTGTGGACGGTCCGTGTTGTCGCGACGTCGGGGACCCTTCGGTATGTAAAATGAGTTGCACTGTCCGTAGCAGAATTTGTTGATCACGGTCGCCGGTAAACATCCCGGCTCGCGAATTTTTTGCACTAAAGGTTCAGTTTTACACCAATCTTCCTTCAAATATTCTTTCTTCGTGACGAGTAGGGCGTTTTTAGAGGACTTTAAAATTTTTCGAAATTCCACTCCCGGAGGCAATTCGGTGCTTTCGTCTTGGTCCGGCACTGACACTACCAAACCTGCCTCCGAGCTTCCGTCTCCTAATTCATTTCGCTGAACGTAAGTAGTCGAAGAGGCGGTAGCCTGCTCGGCGCGCCTTCTTTGCTCGAGGAACCTCTCCACTTGTTTGGTGTCGATAATGTCCAGGATCGAGTCAGACGGCGTGAAGGGCTTCCTGCCGCCGACACCTGCGCTGGCGCAGAACCCGCATGTGGCCAAAAGCGCCGCTGCGGCCAACCAAATATGGGATTTCGTGAAGTTCTCCATCTGTAATAAAGATAAATTAAAATCAATAAAACAATTAACAAATCATAACAAGCCATGCCGGTTCAAATAAGGCTTGGCGTAATTGATGTCGTAGGCTTGGGAGCGGACGTCGTAGGCTAACTCACGTCGTGTCGCGAGATGGGAGCTGTCGATGGTGGGCAGTGGTTCGGAGCGACTGAGCGATGGTGCGACGGTGCGACGGTGCGTCGGCGTGCGATCGGGACAGAGCGCGGCGTGCGTGCGCGGACCGGCCGGCGGAGCGGTAATGAGCGCGAGCGCCGCTCAATGGACCAATGCTCAATGAACGAGAGATGACTCACGCACCGCGCCTCCCTCATAGAACCGTTACTTAGCCGTGCTCACAGACCCGACAACCGACATGTGTTTCGTATTACCACTGCAATATTGTTTCAAATCCTTTTTGGACTTGAAGCCTTTTGTTTGCAAGCAGTGTCATAAATGCGGTAATGTTATCAGTGAGGATCTAATAAAACAATAATCACAAACGTCCAAACCCCAGCTTAGTATCAAAGATTAAAAGAATGTACGGATTTTATTCAATAATCCCTGAATTAGTAAAAAAGTTAAAAACAATAGAAATAATAATACTATGCCTACTTCTATTGAATGTATTAAAACATCTAATTGGTTTTATAAAAAAGTGAAATACACGAATTTTTTAAAATGGCACAATTTCCTTGTGCTACACAAGCGTACCGAGAAGAAGACAGAAGGTATTATTTTTATAAAATGTAAAACTTTGGGCCCCCGGATTTCCCACTCATATTGTATACATGAGTGTAGGACGTGGTCTGCCTGTAACTGACATATTAAGTAGGTCCACTCCGTGGAGATAAAGTTCGTGTGATGGATAAATAATTTTACCTATATTTTTATATTTTAATGGATCGAGTATATTCGCAGCACCCTTGGTCTCCGCGACGTGGGAAATAAACTTCAGGAATGTCGCATTAGGTGGCTTTATCACGTGTTGAGGACATCACAAGTATACGCCGGTCGAAAATGCTTGTGCCAGATCGTATCAAGAATACGATTCGTAGACCACCCCAAAAACTTTATTTCAATTATATTTCGTGTTACTCATATTTCATTAGCCTGTTTTATTATAGACGTTAAAATAATGTTCAATAAGCGTATTTGAAGTATCTGATTGTCTCTGAGAGACAATGTGCCTTTAGGCATACTGCTATGCATTCAAACTATTTTATCTTTATTGTAAAGCGAAGGCGGAGAGATTTTCTCACCTATAGCGTGGCGCCAAGCCTAACCGACCAAGGCGCCGGCGCATGTGCAGCTAGTAACATCACGAAACAACGTGTTTCCGCCCATTTGTGCCCCCACAATGCCGTGAAAACGTTGTATAGAATCCACAGCCTTCTGCGAAATGTAGGCGAAGTGTGGGTGCGGCCCGTTTCAATTGCTTTTTTAACAATATATTTATTTTAAAGCACTCGTGGGATAAACGATGCCCGATCACGTCCTATGACGAAATTGCTTACGCGTGACGTGTCCCCATGGTGTTAGAGTATGAATTAAATATTACTTTGAAGCAGTTGAGTTAAATCAATTCATATTATTTATTGAATCCTTGAAATGTCATACATTAATTAGATTCACTCAAATTTTAACACTACCGTATTCTTAAAGAAGAATAGAACTAACGTTGCTCTACCCTAAAGCTAGTACCTAATAAAAACAAAAAGGACGAAAGAAAAACTATTTATTTGCAAATAATACTATAATCAAAATAATTCTACTAACATTATGGAAGTTTCAATGTTTGTGAGTTGGTGAATTTGGATATTTGTTATGACTTATGCCTTAACGGCTTAATAAATTTAGATAAGATGTAACACATAACAAGATGTAACACATAGACCATAAAACTAGATTAAGACATAGGCAACTATTGTTCTAGAAAAAAACATTCACGCGGGCAGGGTCGCGGTCAAAACAAAATATACCAGTATTTCTTTAAACAACTCCGATCGGATCTAATCGATATAAACCCACGTGATAAAGTAAATCCTATGTGTGTACACAGCATAAGAATAAAGCAGATTTTAATTAACAGCTGGTGGTTTTTATTTATAACCTTCGGCTTGTATCCCGTACATGACTAAGGAGACCAACATATATCTAGTGCGGTAGGTTCAGCGAATTTTGTTCCATCATATGTTATAAGACGACGAAATTATTGGTTCATCGGGCACAAACCCATCCTTAGGCTCATTATGATTTGGTGAAAACTTACAGAAATATTAATTTGCCCGATGTAAATCGAACCCAAGACCGTGTCGGTTTGACCACAAAAGAACGCTGTCACTTAACCGATAGAACAATTTATCACCAAGTAACCTAAACTAAAAAATTTAATGATGTTAAAGCATAATTGTTTCACATCATTGTTTTTTTATAGCATAGGCCGGCAAACGAGCAAGTAGGTCACCTGATAGTAAATGATCTCCACCGCCCATGTACGCGCCTAATACTAGAAGAGTCATGGGCGCGTTGCCGATCTTAAAGGAACGGGATAATTAAGGATTGCGAAGGGGAGGGGGATTTTGGCCACAGGATATGTATTGACTCTCGGGCTATAAAAAAAACATCATTGTATCAGTTTGAATGACATAGAAGCCAGTGAAATTATTGGGCATTATGAGACTCATTGTCTATTCATCTACGTCATTGTAGTCCAGTGCTATGCAGTGCGTTGTAATTCAAATTTATTTGTGGTGTTGGTTCTGTATAAGGGCAGGCGTGGCGCTTACCATCAGGCGAGCGATCATGAAAAAATATCATTTGGCTGGTGGAAGAGTATTTGATACATGTTTGATGCGACTGACTAGCGACCACCATACTCATTGAGAAAAATACAGTGTATATCGGTGTATACCCTGTCAATTTAGCCTAATAATTCTGACAACGAGTCAAAAGTCGCATCATCTCACGGAGTTCAATATTATATATGGTGATTTTGTCTACACTTTTACGTAAAAATAGCCAATTCAGTTGTATATTTGAAGTGCATTGTACATACTACCAGAATCACTGCTGACACTAGATAAAAAACCCATGAGGAAAATTATTTACGATCATAATAAAACCATAGGGAAATTTATAGGAACAAATGAACATCGTTGCATTTTAATTAATACGTAATGACGTAATAATAATAATAAACGGATAATGATTCTCCTTACTGATCGTCAAATATTTGTTTCGTTGCTTGAGGGACCATGAGTCCCTCATAGATCCTGATACCCACTACATAGTTAATCAAGCCATGACTATGCGTGTAACTGTTGTTTGTGTTTATTTATTTAGTTCAGGTTTTTTTATCTTATTAGGTTATCCTATCTCATTCAAGAGTATCCTAGAATTTGACCATTGAAGATTTCTAGTTAACAGGTAGTAAGGACCTTAGGATTACGATATTACATACTATCAAACTTATTCAGGGTCACCAGATTAAACCACTAACAACAGTATTCCCAAAAACTTTAAGTAGGTCACTTGTCATGTAACCTGTATTTTTTTAATGTACAAATGTAATTGCCAACCCTGCGTAGTATGAGGAAAGAACAATGACGATTTAAACGTAATAAATATAAATAGAATCATATAATTATATCACCGTTTTTGTCATATATTGCGGCTGCTAACCGTACGAGGGTTTTCCAACATAAAATATCTGAATGATCATGAATCAGCCATAAATTCCACAATTCAATAATAATGACATAACTACCTGGCAATATCCAGGGAGCATTATTTTGTTTGTAACACATTCTTTAACGCAAGACGGGAATTTACGAGAAGCGGAAGTCCTTTTAAATCGATAGTTTTTTTTAACCACAAGGGCGCTTAGGACTCCGCGAAGGAATTTCATTCAGTTAAACGTTCATTCAAAAATCGTTTTGTTCGCGTAGGGCTGTCAAAAAAATTAAACCGTAATATAAGCGATAAAAGAGAACCCAAGCGACAGGCCGTCTCGCGCCCACGCTGAATACAGCGTGTTTCATACTGCACTATATTAATTGTAATTACTTATTTCTACACCAACATATTTAATTAACATTTCAATACTAGTATATTAATTCAAAATGTAATCATATGTATTTTAATAATATACACAAATAATAAATTCTTATTAAATATTAGTGTTCACATAATATATTTCAAATATATTTTAAACTAATATATTTACCTATAACTCTCTGTTTCCTTTTTAGTTATGGATTTATTAATTATATTGTATTATGGTTATTTTCGTATTTCCCAACATGACGCGACAGCTTACTAATTTTGTTTGACGTAATTCCAAAGATAATGCCTAATATACCTAATATATACATAACTCATCAATTAAGCTTATATTTATTATTATTACGACAGTCTGCGTGGTGCAGCGGACGAATTGCTGGTTGGAAGGTAGAGGCCGCGGGTTCAATCCCGACACCAAAACAAATGTTTATGTGATACACAAAAAAATTGTTTCTGGTCTGAGTATTATGAGATCAAAAGTATCTCGTAGTTCCTGATACCCAAGACAGTAGACTCGTATCTTAGTGTGGGGTCAGGGCTATGTCTGCTGGGTGTATTTATTTATTAATCCTTTTCAGTGATAAAATAATAAGTTAAAGGACCAATATATTTGGCGTAGAAATTATTAGCTATAGTTTCACCACGCAGTGCTTAACAGGAAATATTATATTTAACGGATTCATAATTATGGAAATACCGTGTTTTTTTTTATAAATTGTGGTACTATCGTCGGTTAAGTTGAAAGTGGATTACAATACTTATCAACTTGGTTTCACTCTCCGTGTAAGTTAAACCCAATATAAGAAGCGTCTTTTAATTTCAACAAGTATACATACACACTCACGTCTGTAAAATTCGCAGGGATAGGCAGAGGTGTATCAAGCACACCCAAATTCCGCCACATTTCGAGCTTATTTGCATCCTAGAATATGATAGAGGGTGAGCTTATCGCCATATCAGCACAAATTCCAAACTCCAGGCAGATACTGAGCATTTTGTGACAGAAAACCCAGTATCACTTTTACCCGAACCGGGGATTGAACTCGAGACCTCAGCACAGCTGTCATAAAATAACGGATTATACACAAATAAATAAAAATGCTCAGCGATCGCCGTAAAAATAGATTTACTTTTGGTTTAAATACGTAATAATAAAATTAGAACATTCTGTATAATGCTGTCGTCGTGAAGTATGGGGCCAGCTTCCAAAGGCGTTCAGTAAAGAATGCCGACGAGCTTCTTAGAAGAATCTTAGGAATACGCCGTCTTAATGGTGTACCTCTGAGGTAATTTAGTTTGACAAAAACACGTTAGGTACTATGAATTGGAAGTTAGACAGAGAAAGTGATTGTTCAGTGTTGTGGTAATGTATGAGATTATATTATTATATTACTAGCGTTTACTCTCTTTTCCACTGTCCTAACCAAGGTCATGTTTCTACCTGTATGCCTAATTCCCTCCAAACCCGTTCAGCACTTAATTCATGATTGATTAACAAACATACCAACATACAATGCTTGCTGGCGGGGGAATATTCGTATCCGACCGGATAGCGACCACCGTATGGTGTTAAAACCTGCCATAGTGACCCAGCTTGTGCGGGTCGCGTTCCAGGTTCAGCCAGTGTTTATCCGGTTCTCTTCCTATCCCTTTCCCATCCCTTATTCTTTCGCCTCTCCTTTGGCCCTGGGATGAGATACTATAGGGGTCGCCAGCATTCCGTTAGCAGGGACCCCTGTAGATAAGAAAAATATCCATAGCTCTAGCATATATAATTGTATTATTATTTACAAGGTGGTAGGTCACGCGTATCTGAGAAGCCGTCTGGATTGGTGCTTTGTCTATTTCCGTCGCCAAGCAGCAGTGTTGTGGTTCGGTTTGGAGGTTTTACGCTAGTAAAATTACTGAGCAATGAGACTTAACATTTTGTAATGCAAAGTTCTGCGTGGTGTTGCTTCTGTTATGTGCAGGCGTGGCGCGTACCATCAGGCGAGTGCCCTGCTCGTCTCGGCGTTCAAGCAAATAAAAAAATATATGTATTTTTGTTGCGTTCTTGTGATATAGCACTAGTTCCTTTACAATTTATTTACGACTACCCAAAAATAGAGTCAAAGTTTTTAATTTAAAACCAAATAATACATAGGAATTTGTTATTGTACATGGATTAATTAAGGGCGAAAATTTTATATAAAGTCACTAAGAAAACCCTACGTTGTAGACTATTTGGACCACAGCACGAATGAGACATCCCGACCATACTGAGGCTCAAACTTCCTTACCCTTCCCCTTCCCAATTCCTAAATTATTCTTAAATTATTACTTTCTTTTATAAGGTCGGCAACGCGATATTGTCTTGTGTTACTTGTAGAAATAATCGAATTTTAAGATATGATTTAATTATAATTTTACATTTCTGAGTGCAACAGTTAATTATTGTTCCCTACGTTGACATTAGCGTAAACGTCAAAACATTTTAGGCTTTGGAATTCATGGAGCCGCGACAAAAGATAATCTTAAAACATCTGATTAGACGTCGTCCATTCACATCCAACATCAAATACATTATTTATGTGCCACCTTTTTTGTTAGACGAAAAATATTCCGAAAACGCCATGACCAGGATTTAAAGTACGAAAAATGTTATCAAACAATTCCGTGAACCGATCGGAGCATTGCATTAAATTCTGTAAGTGCAGCGACGTTTGCATAACAAGGCACAATTTAACAAGCGCCGGGCCTTCGTTTGATATGTGTACCGCGACAGGGAGGCGCCGCGGTGTATTGTTGCCCGTCTCTACATCAACTAACTTTAATCGCGTCCAATCGCTTTGATCGGTCGCAGCACGGCGCGGCGCCGGCGCACCGCGTTGCCACCAAAAAAAATCACGCGCCCGCCACGCAGCTGCGACTTTTTGTTGTACGATTTTAAGTTGTATGCGACAAATGGTCGGTGAACATTTGTATATGAAGTTGATCTATATAACTATTTAAAATTAAATATTGTAAGATTAATCAATGCGCGCATACATAATGATAATATGCCCGAAAATTAATAACTTATTTTGAGATTATTATAATCAACCGATTTTTACATAATGGAATCATGCTCGGCCATGGCTGAAATCTATACTAATATAATAAAGCTGTAGAGTTTGATTGTTTGTTTGTTTGAACGCGCTAATCTCAGGAACTACTGGTTCGAATTGAAAAATTCTTTTTGTGTTGGATGTCCATTTATCGAGGAAGGTTTTAAGCTATATAACATTACGCTGCGACCATTAGAAGCGAAGCATCAGTAAAAAATGTTGCAAAAACGGGGAAAATTATTCATATTTGAAGGCTTCCGTTGCTAAGCTACCCAAATCTATACTAATATTATAAAGCTGTAGAGTTTACTTGTTTGTTTGTTTGTTTGATCACGCCGGCGGAGCCGCAAGCAAAAGCTATATTCTATAAAGTTTCTTATTCCTAATATACCGGTTACGATACGACAAATTGCCAAAATTGTTGACATACCTAGTTCAAAGCATCGTCAACTCAAAGTGGTAGTAGGCTGGCCATATTACCAAAAACCACATGCATAACGGGTTCTTAAGTGAAGACTAGGTTAACGCAAACGCAGAGGACATGCCAAGTGGAGCAGCATTCGGGCAATGATTGGATGCTAAGGATTTTAAAAACAGAGCTCATCGGTTAGCAACGTGGACCAATGATAAAGCTAATAATGTTACTGATGGTCTAGCTTTCAAACTTAGGCAAGTAACTACTCAGTTGTTAGTTTGTGGCCCGCCTATAACAAAACGTCAAACCAGGTACCTACGTTAATGCGAGCAGACGCATAAATCAAACCGAAGGCTCTAACAACTTATGACATAAAATCCTTTATTATTCACACAATAAAAAATCTATACAGAATAGCCGTCTGCCAGAGCGCGCCACGCATCGAATAACATTATAGGATTAAATATACTTTTGGTTTCTTTTTGTATGGAACAATTAAGAACGTGATAGTAGTGACAAAAAATAACTAAGTTTTTTCGGTTTTATTAATCCGAATGACAGAGGTCGTTCGGGATATTTCTCCGAACTTGGATTAGCTAATGTGCGAAAATGATTTATATTATGAATGTTGAGCAGGGTCTGCGGTAACAATAAGGCTTGATTGGGAAGAAAAACTGTGGTATGTTAGGCCAGCTTCTGACTAACGAACTCTTTTAGGATTGTCGCGTAACAAAGTTCAATTGAATATGGGTCGTTAATATTCTTTAGCTTTTAAAATTCGATGATATTTTTTGACATACATAAAATTAAATTAAGATTCGTATCCATGATTTAACTTGTTTGAAATTTAATTATAATTTCTATTTATTTACAAAAACACAGACTCTCGATGAGGATAATATTTTAATGTCAACTTGTTAATGAAAAAGTACTAAACGCCATTAAATTGTATCATATCTAATTTATGTTTAAAAATAAATTGCCTGTCATCAATTGCGAATCGCTATTATTTATTCAGTTTAAAATATATTAAACAATATTAACAACTGACAGAAACACATGAATGACGCACGAAAAGCCATAGTTGAAATCAATAACAATTTATTGTTCCTCAACATTTTATCTGGAATAAGTAACTGCATTTTAATTTTTCGCCTGAATTATCCATGGTCAATAACAACGCCTCGTACGTATCATAAAATCTGTTAACCTTTTTATACTGTAGGAATACATATCTACATATATTGCACATATTCGATAATGGTCCATGAGACCAAGTTATACGAAAATTAAAAATACTTTTCTTTATAAAGTTCCTTCTTATAATGCGATAGGGGGTGAACCTATCAGTATATAATAATGGGCACAAATTCCAATCCCGGGAATTTATATTTTTTTTATAGCATAGTCCGGCAAACGAGCAAGTGGGACACATGATGGTAATCCCGGATGGATCTCCACCGCCCATGTACGCCTAAAATACTAGAAGAATCAAAGGTGCGTTGCCGACTTTAAATGGATGGAATAATTAAGGGGTTGGGAAAGGGAGAGCCATTTAGGCCTTCGGATGTCTCAGTCACCGTACGAAACGCAGCTGAAAGCCGCTACTTTACGTCGGTTTTCTTTGAGACTTTGACAACGACCCGGTCGAACCGGCCCGTTCATGCTGTACACTAAACTGTCTACAGTGAACTCTATATGATTTTTCGAATAAAAAATTCAAACAAATTGTAATTACCTCACTTGAGGTACGAACCCAGAACATCACAGTTTCCTAGCATAAGCAAGCTGCCACTAGACTAATGATCCGATAGAAACTTTGACATTCCTTACAACCGACCCCTCACATAACTTATAATGACACCCGCATAAGATCAATCTAAATATTATTTGTGAGAACAGATGCGTTGATTTATAACCTAACAGATAAATAATAACCATGAGGATAATTATTAAAACGTAATTATAAATACGATTCGTATAGATGATATGATAGACGAGTGGTAGAGTTACGCTTGTTTTTGTCTGTCAAGTAGCGGCTTGCTGCTGCATTTCGTACGGTGAGTATGATACCCGGAGGCCCAAATCTGAGGGGGATTTGGGCCTTCCCTTCCTTCCTCCCCTTCCCAATCCCTAATTATCCCTTTCCTTTATGGTCGCCAACGTGCCCATGATTCTTCTGGTATTGTGGGCGTACATGGGCGGTGGAGATCACTTACTATCAGGTGATCCATTTGCTCGTTTGCTGATAGGATCAAACCCCTCTTTTTTGTCGGGTATTAAAATTATATGTCAGTCTACAAAATAACAGATACTCTGTAGTTAGATAATGGAAATGCAATCGCGTCGGTCCAAAAGAGCAACACGTGAATATACGAGGGTTAAGCAGGTTTTTTTCTTTGACAATTCGATACGGTGATGCCGCTCTAGATTCTTGTCTAGCCTAGGCGTCATTTGAGCAATAAAACTACGATATTCCTAGTGGCTCTTTACTTTTGTTATTTTTATAACGTGTGAACTTGGCATAATTACCATAGTACGTGATAATATCAAGTGTTTTTTATCCTGTCACGACAATCACTACACTGCAACTGATGGTGAATGCAGTGCAGTACAAAAACAATGTCGACAGTCGAACAACACTACGCTCTCGGCAGTCGGAAAAATCATAATTATTGTTAAACGTGTTTTCATTTCATAATATCACTTCGTGAGTTTAGAGACACACTTAGACTTAGAAACTAATGAGGTTTGGGTCCTAAGTCGGGCAATGACAATTTGTGTAAATGTTTATCGGTACGAAAATCACCCATTTCAGTTGCACTCATGAACGAAGGTCATCAACTTGCAAGCTTCCCCACTCCCCACACTTCCCCACATTGACCCACTTGCTCAGTTGCCCCTATTCCATAAAAAACATGCTAGTTAGCTATGGGATAGCTAACTGACCTCTAGTTTAAAAACCCATCCCAATTAGCTTGACTTTATAGTCAATCGAGACAAAGTCGAACAAGATTACTTATATTATTTAACATCTGACTGGATTATAAACTACACATTTAGCACCTCCATACATTGAAAGCCATATTTATTGATTTGAGTGCTGGCCTTTACATTTTATACAAACAATTTATAGTGCCAATATGCCTATCGTTTGTCAAATCGTAAACGCTATTAGAATTTCACGTTACGAGAAAAGGGATGTATTGAGGTATTGGTAGGGATTAACTTAATAAAACCGGTAGGTGCGCCATCTAATGCGCTATTAGATGTTATCAAATTTATATGAGACTACATCGCAAATAAACTCTATCGCAATATTTTTTTTCTAACAAAATCGGTACATATAATTGGCGGAGAAATCCATCTATAATAAAAAACGCACCGAATTAAACCTCCTCCATTTTGAAATCAGTTAATAAGGCGACCGCAAAAATAGATTTATATCTCTCAGACACTGTGATAAATAAATGATTTTAGGCTTTCGCGATTTGTGTTTATTTGTATTTTGTTTGTATTGTATTTATTTAAGTGGATCATAATCGCATAGTATTTACGTTGATATTAACTCTGTTTTATGAAATGGCGGATCGGTTGTGATCCCCGAAGATAACCTTCGGGATATCGTTATCGCCACCAATTCCCTTTACTACATTCAAAGGTGAACTTGACTCTCAAATCGAAATGACGTGTTCCCTCCAAACATGTAGCAGTGACGTGTATACTATTGTTAATTGTTATCCTGTT
Source organism: Amorpha juglandis (assembly GCA_949126905.1). Lineage (NCBI taxonomy): Eukaryota > Metazoa > Arthropoda > Insecta > Lepidoptera > Sphingidae > Amorpha > Amorpha juglandis. Next base: position 12,265,300 of record OX421374.1, on the reverse strand, counting down.
GCGTCATGACCGCTAATAAGATCTCGGACTATTAACCAACTCCCAAATATATCTAAGTACGTCTAGAAATGGCCAGACATGATGATTCAGATCAGTTATGTCTGCGGTAGAAAAATGGAACACTAAGATGACCTAATTATCTGAGAATACTAAAGTACAGAGTCATTTAGGATATTAACCATACGGATTGGTTAATAATCGAGGCCAGATAGTTAGGTAACTGAAAATAGTAGTTCTGGTGTAGCCAGACTGACTCTTTATGCTGACTGCTTATGGTGCGTGTTTTTTTTTGCAGTAGACGGCCAACGAGCAATTGTGTCAACTGTTGGTGAATGATCTCCACCGAGTATCTTATACTGAATGAAACTCTTCAACGGGTAACAGCATAAACTTCGCGATTGTGTTTATTTTATTGGAATTTACATGCCATTGCTGTATCACCACTAAACAATTTTAGACATACAAATAAGTTGAAACAAAACTTAAAAACTGACAGTAATAAATTACACCGAAAAGTCAAACACAATAATGTATAATAGGTCTTTTTGGAGTCGGTTCCGGTGCTACTGGCGGAACTGAAATTGCACCGACTCCAAGAAGTCTGCTAGAAATTACTATTTTAGATATTTTTTATCGTAGCCTTTTCTCAGTCGGATATTTTTGATTCGATTATCGCAGTTCGATTGATTCGAATCGATTCAAATATTGATTCTATTATCGCAGTTAAAATTACCAACAGGGTTTTTGTTACACATTGTATACCATACGTTCCGTAATTAATTAATATACAGTCAAGTACCCCATTTCGATTATTCTGTTGATTATATTCTTAAGGAGTGTAAAATCGCGTGATTGTGCCCACATAGACACCCACGGCATAAAACTGCTAAAGACATATGCACTGTGCAGTCGATTTTAAATCAGGCCAACAAGCCTCTATAAACATCAACAGACCATTGAAGTTATTAATATTCATATTTTAATAATTATTTAATTGAAGTAATATAATGTATTAGTATTTTTAAATAAGTACATTTTGCAGACAATATAAAACAATATGTCATCTAGATTTCATAGTACAACAACAATGGTTTAGCTTTAGGGCCCCGCCATACCACCATTCCCGAATAAAACGCAACAGACGTCATCGGACTTCCATTTTGAAATGTTATTATATAATTTTTTATTAAAAATTAAAACTGAAACAGCGGCTATGCCTGCTCCGCTCTTTCATCGTAAGTAGTTAATGGGGCCCTAAATCCAAGCGGACATCGATTTCCTTTATCTTGACCTTGAAAAATAGAGTACGTAAAGATTGGTAGGCGAATGTTAAAGGCTCGCCAAGGAGTCGACAATATTATCCACGGCTTGTATATTACCTATAGGTGCTATACAAGCACTTGTATACAAGTGGCACTAGTTTTAAAAATAGACAAACATGATATTGGGCTTCGTGATAAACACCCATATAATATGCTATTAAAACTATATCATGGACCTTTTTAACACGGTTTTATTATTTTAAACTACTTCACTACAGTCGCTGCTTGAGGGCCAGATATCCAGAGATATCAAACTATGACGTACATTACGTAAATGGTCCAATATGCTGATTGTAAGCCTGTCCATAAACGGAAGCAAAACCACACAGAACGTTGAATTACAAAGCATTGCATGGCATTGGACTGTTTTCGTCACCCCCAGATATAGGACGTTAAGTGTCATAATGACCAGTAATTTCACTGCCTTCAATGTTCTACAAACCGTCAGTTACACATTGTTTAGTGATGGCAGAAATTGAGGTAGTGGCAATACATATTAACGCAAACGGCCTCTTGCATATGTGAGGCCTACAATCTAGTAAAGTACATACTTCGTAGTCTGCTGTTGATATCCGAGCTTTACTTCTTCTCATGTCATTACCGGAAATGTGAAGACAATGTATAATATACTTCATATAAATGTTTATTATAAATGAGTATTTTATTGTAACATAGAGAGATTTAACTTTGTTTTTTCTATTGAATTTATTTCACGTTTATTTGTACTATGTGGTTATAACTCATTGTAAGTGGTAGATCCATGCACTATATCTGGTTCTACTGAGTTTTACCTCTGTCTCACAAAAAAACAGCGTGAAGTAGCTGCTTGCCAGTTTAGTTTCAGCCATTTTTCCCGTAACTTGTGTATTTTATTGCCTAATATAACCAAAGAAAATTTATGAATTTCAAGTCGAATTTTGTTGTAATTACAATTACAGACACTGGCAAACAACTTTTTACTATGATTTATTATACTTGTACATTAGGGTATCGTTTACGCCGTAAACATAATTGCAGATAATTTTATCCGTACTCCGGTATACCTTTTATAAAATAAATATCATGAAAGGTACAACTATAGATATTAATGTGGTAACACATTTAAAAATCGCTAATAAAAGCGCATCATAAACAATAATTTTAGACGACTTGCTACAATAATGGTTATGCTAAACTTAATGCTATGAGAGATATATAAGACTATTGCTGTCTGACTCCTCATAAGATCTGCATAATTAGCGCTTGCCGCCGTTTCCACATAATTAATTCATTATTAACAGTCCGCTGTTGGTTTACACCTGTAATTTGTGTTGCTCGCTCAGGAATTATGGTGGCATTATGTCACGACTTTTAAGTGGCACCACACCACACTCTGTGCATCCCACGCCACACAACAATGTTGTAACTGTGGAGTACATAAAACGATACTATTTCAACACTATCATAGCAAGTACTGATTTTTGACAGCCTCAGTAGTTAGTGGGCGAGTATTCGGCTGTGATGCGAGAGTCCGCGGGCGCAATCTATCTGTCGAAAAAGGCTGTGCGATCAACAAATAGTTGTTCCTAGTCTTGGTGTTTTGAGACTGTACGTCCTAGGTAGTTCCAGATACTTTATTTTTTTTGTCGCGTGGTATAGCGATTTATCGCTACCGCCCCGCCTCGCGAGGAAAAGGAACGGTAATGTTGGGCTTACCGGTCTTACGGTCTAGCGTTGAGCAGCCCGGGAGAAATTGTAAACATCCGGTCGACTAGACTTCTGAGCTGTGTCTCTAACACTATATATACCCTACATCGGCCATACCAACTAAAAACCCACGCGGTGGCCACCTTCGGCATTTGCGAAGCGGCCCCGGGATATCCTTAAATAAGATAAGGATTACTGCATGAACTGCCTTGCCCTTCTTCTCCTTCTTCAGAAGCACTTTCCAATGCTGCTACAAATGATGCTATCCTATGCTACAAGTTACCCTAGTGTATTTATTTAATTTTGTTTTTATATCTATTATACCACTATGAATTTCCATGATCGTAGTAAGTTCGTTTATATTAATACCAATCACAAACTTATTGAGCAATTGTCTAAGTTCAGTATTACTGTACCACAAGGATTGAAATACAGTGGATTTCATTTATAACGACCTCGGTTGTAACGACTATTCGGTTATAGCGACGTTAAACTTACGTCCCTTGAATTTAAAGCATACTTTCGTAGGAAATTCATTCGGCTATAGCGACTTCGGATATAGCGTCAATTTCGGGTATAGCGACTTGTTTTTATGAACCATTTGTGACAGATTCCTGTGTCCGCAGGCAAAGGCCCAAAGACTCATTCATAAAAAAAAAACTATTAAGCTTTCTTATCCTTTGTTTACATTCACAGATGGTCAAATGCTTTGTTTGTTATGTAGGACTACTTAGCACGTGTATGAAGTTAAACTTATGAATCAGCTACGTAGCAATTTCCAGTGAGTGAACAGTGTTTTTTAAACTTGTGAATATGTGTCCTAGGAGCCATATTCAGTAACAAGTCGAGTCTAGACGTACATTTACTGTTAAAGAAAAAGTGCACATCATTTAGAGACTGAAAAATGGTGAAGACAATGTTGATCTGTGTAAACAATTTGGAGTTTCACGTTCTACAGTATCAACGATGTGGAAATGTGTATGTGTTTTTATTTTGGATATAGCGACCTCTGGATATAGCGACGAATTAACGTGGTCCCTCAGCCGTCGTTATAACCGAAATCCACTGTAATCTGATAATTATCCAACAATTTTACGCCGCTATAGATTCATGATGATCCGTCATATTCACTCAGTACACTTAAGTCAAATTATTTATATTATTATATTTAACAACTAATTCATCTAATAATATTAAAATAAAAAAAATATGAGGGACCAAAATTTAAATAATAAAACGCGATAAAATCCGTTTAAATTACTTTAATTTCAATAATTCATCTAAATCATTCTGACGACAACTAGCAAATTAAAAAAAAATAAGGTGAAGTAAATTATATGAAGGATACTTGTAAAGTTAGGGAGTTTCATTAGCTAGTTAGGAATTTTATTATTAGATTAAGCTATAGATCCTCCAGTGTCAGCGGTAGACACCATTGCGTCTCTACGTGGTGTGTAATAAGTGTGTTTTGCCATTAATATTTCTCCACTTTAGTTTAGCACAACAAATAACAGGCGTACGACATTCTTCACTAAACTATTATTATGAATGTCTCCGGATGGTAAACAAATTGATGGATGTCCCTGATTGCTCTGTGTTGTTTGAAATGATGTAATTAATGTTGTTAATTATTTCTTTCCTTTTTGTTTATGAATGAAGAGACGAGCAAGGCGCTCGTCTGATGGTGAGCAGCACGCCTGCTCATAAACAGAAACAACGGCACACAAAACTTTGCATTACAAATCACTGCATGGCACTGAACTGCGCTCGTCACCCCGAGACATAAGATGTTAAGTCTAATAATGCCAAGTAATCACTAGCTTCAATATCCTTCAAACCGAAACACAGCAGTACTTATTGCACACTTGGCGGCAAAAATAGACAAAGCGGTAGTACCAATCTGCTTTCTTATACGTGTATCATCATGTCACGAATAATAAAATGTTATGCGTATATCTGTTTCGTTTAGTTTCCAATGTTCATGGCATTTTCAATTATCTTGCTCGAGAACTTTACAGTGGCTATCTTTAGCTGAAGATGAAAATACTTGGTCAGTCTCTCGCCTCGAGATCCCGAGGCCGTCACGATTGCAGAAGGGGCCCATTGTGGGGTTATGGGTGGTATTACGGTGTAACCAGTAGTAGTAAGGACTCGGCTCAACGGCCATAGGGATGTTTTTCGTCTCTCTCTGGCGGCTTAACGCTGGGAAATACGATAAATGGTATGCCTGTGAAAACAAAAAATAACAAATCATACGTGGTTGAACCACATGAAATATTATATCACAAAATATGCCTACAAATCAGATTAAAGTATCATATATTTTTATTAGCTCGAATGACGAGACGATCAGTTTGCTCGGCTGATTGTAAGCGCTACGCCTGCCCATAAACAAAAGGAATACACCACAGAAATTTGAATTACAACGTTGATATGTCTCACAATGCCCAGTAATTTCACCGGTTTCAATGTCCTTCAAACCGAAACGCAGCTATGCTTACCCACTGCTGCTTGGCGTTAGATAAGATAAAGCGACTAATTTCAGACTCCGGGCCGATACTGACCATTTCATGATAGAAAAACCCAATATCATTTGACCCGACCGGGTGATCGAGCCCGAGACCTCAGCATAGCAGTAGGCAGTCTCAAAACAAATGAACAATATCAGATTTAATCACAAAATGATCAAATTGGCATAACCGATGTCCATAAGCGGCGCTGAATGCTTACTATCAGGTCGCTTGCTCGTCTGCCTATCAAGGCAATAAAAAAAAATACCCAGATTATTTCATAAGCGAATCATTCTTGTAAAGCCGAACACCACGAGTCTGCCTTGACTCCTTGATGCTTCTTAGTATAAAACGCCTTTTAACAGCTTTGAAGAAAAACAATGGCAACGATAGAGGAGGTTACTCTACTAACAATCTTTATCTTCTTTACATAGTATTTTTTTTTATAATATAGGCCGGCAAACTAGATGGACTAGATGGTAAGTGATCTCCACTGCCCATGTACGCCTACAATACCAGAGGAATCGTAGGCGCGTTGCCGACCTTAAAGGATAGGGATAATTGGGGATTGAGAAGGAGAGGGGGATTTGGGCCTCCGGATATCTCACTCGCCGTACGAAACGCAACAGCAAGCCACTACTTTACGTCGGTTTATAAAATTAAGTCGCTTAGATTTTTTAAAACTATTCAACGGATTTTAATCCAGTTTTCAGCAATAGATAGAGTGATTCACGAGGATGGTTTATATGTATAATAAATACATATTATAGCACAGAAAAGCCGAAAAATTCTAAGATTTGTAATGTGATGCCGTAACAAACATATTTTTACCCCTGCGAAGCCGGCGCGGGTTGCTAGTATATTATAAATGATTAAATAGATTTACCATTGAGATTAACACTGAATTGTAGAAATGTCACTTTGAGTGTATATTTTAATTGCATATCGTGTATAGATTGAGATATAGAATTGCATTCACTGCAATATGACCGCTTTTAGAGGTTACATCATTTAGATAATATTCAATCCGTTTTATTACGGAGCAAAAACTTTGATTTATTACACAGGTTTACCGTACAGGTTATTATTTTTGTACAATATAAATAGGTTTTAATCTAGATTTTGTTCCCGCCAATATTACTCACAATAAAGTACGTTCTCATTGAAATAAAACTCATTTAAACGGATTTTATCGCGGTTTTTTAATTTAATTTTGGTCCCGACGCGACGCGACGTTTCGAAAGCTTTTCAGCCTTCGTGCTCCCGGGTGGACGAAAAAAATACGTGATAAATCCGTTTAAATTATTTTTATTTCAATGAGAAACATTCGCGTAAACGTAAGAATACATTATGTAAAGTACGTTCTGTATAAATGAGCACTTACATTTTATCAATGCAGTTCTTCGAAATTTTTGTAGAGATCTTCCGTAGACGGTCGGCTTCGGCTCGACTTTGGCTGACGCTGTAGACAGTGTCTACAGTATAAATGGCCCCATTCAACGTATATGGTAACAGTCTCAAAAAACAAGTTACGTTTCTTATGGTGCGTAAGATATCTGGAGGCAAATCAAATCTCCCCACGACTGCAACGCATTCATAATTTGTCTGGTACAGGTAGAGATCACTTACCATCAGGTGACTCACTTCATCGTTTGCTAGCCTCTGCCAAAACTACAATAAGATTTTAAATTAATATATTGAAATAATTCTGCAACCAGATTAGATTTAAGTCAGTCTATCGCTATTAATATTAATTCAAGATTCGTTTATTTTCACCCTTTGAGTTCTATTCATCCCCTATAAAAAGGAAGGGTGTTATAATACACCCAAAAGTCAAACACATACCTCAGAACCTACACTAGGTTAACTTGAATCTTGGTTAACTATCAAGAAATACGAGGGACTTGCAGCTCGTCAACACTCAGACCCGAAACTAATATTTAAAGATCACACAAATGTTTGTCTGGGGACAGGAATCGAACCCACGCCTCACTTTTCACAACAGGCTAGGCGCCCAAGGTGCCACAGAGGCTGTATAAGTTTTTAACTCATACATAATTACAGTAATACATAATTCGAGTGGTAGAACCATGCTGTAGACAGTTTTGTCTACAGCATGAATGGGCCGGTTCGACCGGGTCGTTACCACTGTCTCATAGAAAACTGACGTAAAGTAGTGAGACGTAGTAGTAGGCTTGCTGCTGCGTTTCAAACGGTGAGTGAGATATCCCGAGGCCCAAATCACCCAAATTTTATTAATTGACGTCGGGGGTTTTAACGGTTGGTATATGTTACTTTAAAAATCTTTTTCAACTTCGTTCTTCTAATACTCACATCAATTTTAACTACGTACAGAAATATTCATAGTTATTGATGCCGAAAAGAATTGCAAATTATTCATACGGCGAAGATAGGTGCATGTGCAAATTATTTAATTGCCGTGTTAATATGTTTGAGAGAAAGTGACCTACACAGACTTGCGAAATTTAATTATTTTATTGCACCAATAATATCTTAAAAGTACTTTCTAGCTATCAACATGTATCTTCTTAACCTTCAACAAAAAAGAAGGATGTTATAAATTTGGCACTATTGTGTGTGCGTGGACAGACGACCTGATGAGGGTCGCAGGAATCGCTGGACGCAGGCCGCTTCCGAAAGGTCGGTCTGGATATCTTTGGGGGAGGCCTATGTTCAGCATTGAACGTCTTGTGGCTGATGATGATGATAAGTGTGCGTGTAGATGTGTGGGTGTGTATATATCGCAAAAATTATCCAATTAAAATACATCCTGTATGTAACGCGTACAAATTACTAGTTTCATTGGTCAATTTATCCGGATAATAAAACTAAGATCGATTATTGAAAATATCCGTAAGTAACAAAAGAGAAGTAACCGAAAAGTAACCGCGTTCACTAATAATATGTTGATATTAGTAGAATTATTCACATTGTCAGCAAGGCATAATGATAAGTAAATGGTGGCGGTAGTTGGCTTGTCGCTAAGTAATAACTAGCTGAGTTGTAGGTTCTAGATAGGTCTAAGTGTTCTATTGCATTTGCTTTGGCACAATGATAATCTGCCTTGGTCATTACAATTCGAGGATAGCTAGCGAGTAAAAGGGATCTATGCGATTATATATTGTTTTGATTATTATCCTGTACAGTAGAAGCGACTTCTATTCACTTGCGCTGCCTATTTCATAAGGTATTTGTTTAAAGTCACAAGTACTGGAATAAAACGAATTTAAACGGATTTTATCGCGGTTTTTTATTTTAATTTTGGTCTCAACGGTTCGAAAGCTATTCAGCCTTCGTAATCACGGGATGGACTGATAAAATCCGTTTAAATTAGTTTTATTTCAATGTGTAACATTCGCGCAAACGTAAGAAATCATTACTAAGCAATTATTATTAACATGTCATTTAAAAGCTCGTGTGTACATTACAGATTCACTTATAATCAAATCCTTTTACAAATATCTATGTCTATAATAATGTCTTATGTCAAGTGATAATATATTTTTAATCCATACCATACCACCATACCTAGTGTGGGTCGCGTTCCAGGGTCAGCCAGTGTATATCCGGTTCTTCCCCTGATCCTAACCCTCTTCTTTTTTTCTTCCCCTCCCACTTGGCCCTTTGGCAGGCCGACATGATCTTGCCGACCTACGATGGACACACTGTTTATCGTTGATCGACATTATTCCTGGAATGCGCTACACTTACCCTCAGGTGTAGCGTAGTCACTTTGCCGAACCTGGATAAAAAAAGCAATATTAAGTGACAAGTACTAATCATAGTTACTTGCCACTTGCAGGTTTGTGTAAATTGTACAGCAGTGAAATTCTCTATTGTCTTCAACGACGGTACACAATGTTCCTAAAGTTAATTTAATACAAGAACGTATCGTAATCCACAAACTGAATACGGTTGGCTATTGAGCTATACAATTTACTATCCATCAGAGAGATGTATGGAACACTAAACCACGATAGCTGATAATCGAATAAACATTGTGACTCATCCGTCTAAATCGACGTATTGATGTCGATGTGCTACCAATATTAAATTCACTGTTTCCATTGTCCAATAGGAACTAACATGGCACTCACGCTTGTAATCCCTGAAGCCATAGGCAGAGGTGTTAGCAGTACACGCACATTTCCCATGATCTAAGAGCCTATCGCCATACCGGACATAATTCCAGACTCCGGGCTGATACTAAGCAATTCGTGATAGAAAAACCTAATATCACTTTATTCGACACGGAGATCGAACCCGAGACCTAAGCACAGCAGGCGTACCGCGAACCCAAAACAGCTGCGCCAACAATCTGCGAACTAACTTTCTCATAAACAATAAGTTTTTTACTAATAATAATAAATCCTTATCCTAATCCTATAAACTTATTATTTATCTCTTTGTTTAACAATCACACAAAAATAATTTGATGAAGCTTTAAATGATTACATTCAAAGTATTCCACGACTAGATTCGAGGAACTCCCATTGCATCCATTAATGAGTGATGGCAGCAGGTGCATGGGTCGTGAACACTTTTTTTTTATCTGGGTTTAAATACGTGCAATATATGTGTATATATTTGAACTAGCTTTTGCTCGCGGCTCCGCCCGCGTGATTTTCATACAAACTTTCATCCCCTATTTTATCCCCTTGGGAGTAGAATTTATCAAAATCCTTTCTTAGCGGATGCCTACGTCATAACATCTACCTGCATGCCAAATTTCAGCCCGATCCCTCTAGTGATTTGGGCTGTGCGTTGATAGATCACTATGTCAGTCAGTCAGTAAGTCACCTTTGAGTTTTATATATTTAAATAGTCTACATGACACAAATAGTAATGTCACTGTAAAACGAGTGGCCGTGGATTAGATCCCCGCTCCGAGTTAAATGTTTGTGTAATCCACAAATATATTTTTCTGGCCTGGGTGTTGTGGGACCGCAAGTCCTCATAGTTTCTGATATCCACGATACAGGTTAATCTAGTGTGGGATCAGGACTAATATGTGTGTCTGTTGGGTGTATTTATTGTTATTATTTATTATCTGCAAATTTGTTTTTTTATGTCTGGCTGTTGCTAAGACTTTGTGAATGACTATTGTGTGTAAACACATCCAGACTTTAGACAGACTCGGGAGATAGAAAGACAACGACTGCATTAATGCGTACATTAACGACTAGATTCAAGGTCAGTCCATTAAGCGATACAGTGACGTAGGCGATAATGGAAACGGATTCCGTATGAACGTCATAATGCGCGCACTGAAATTTGGCAGGAGAGCTGCTGTTATCAAGAGCGACTGCGCGATTTATGGCCCACGGACTCGGTTTTCGAACACACCCCGTTAGCGGTAAAAGAATGATTATTTACAGAAGAAACAACATAGAACGGTGCCGATAAGGATACATATTAGCAAAAAAACTATTAAAATAGAACAAAATAGAAAATATTAGCAATAAACTATTATACGTTTGAAACAAGGAGGTTTTTCAGTGAAATTACTGCGCATTATGAGACTTAACATCCTATGTCTCGAGGTGACGGGCGCACTTCAGTGTCATGCAGTGCTTTGTAATTCAAAGTTCTGTGTGGTGTTGATTCTGTTTATGGGTTGACGTGCGCCTTGCTCGTCTTGTCATTCAATCAAATAAAAAAAACTTAAAATTCTGCAGTGCGGTACATCTGCTGTTTTCCCTTATGGAATAACCGATTTTCTCTCATACTCCGTTATCAGGTCTTATTCAAATTTATACAGACCACCTTCGGAGTAAACCTTTTCGTATACAAAATAATCATCAAAATTGGTCCACATTTGGACGAGATATCTCTAACATAACCTAAATAACCTCCTCCTTTTTTAATTCGACTGAAAATGTATTTTGACTGAGACGGCTTATCCTGTCTTTAATCTACAGGTATGAATGTGAGCTACTAAAATGGAGTCTCTGGTGGAGCAATTTATTGCCTGTGTTTTATGAATTGTAAAAAATAGGATAATAATATATTTTATTTAACATTTATGCTATTATCGTATAATTTACAGAGACGTTATATTTAACAAAGAAAAACGCCCTACAAGTAAGTAATCTGAAAAACCCGCCAAGATCGAGTCGAACCCGGGCACCAAGGGTTCCGTACTCCACACTTTTAAGATTATTCTTTTCCTTTTTTATTACATCAAAATCCGCTATCTTTACCCATATTCTTATAAAACTTCAGCCGATTACCTATTACGTTTTAAAAGATAGAGGTAGTTAAAAGTAAAAGATATATTGGCACCCTTTTTGTATTGAACTCTAAAATAAATAATTTACTCTACCAGTGAGCTTGGATACATACATATGATCAAAGCTATAAATCACGGTATCACTTTAATTGTTCCGCTAGGAAATCCCCTGCTCCTTAGTCACCAGAAAATTGAACATCTATTCGCTTTTCGTAGAATAAAGACAATACGTTCTTAAACCATATGTGAGACTGGCTATTTTTTATCTGAGCACGGCAAAATGACTGCACTACACCTGATGGTAAGCGCAGTGCAGTCCAAAAACACCAGCAACCACCGACAAACAATGAGTTTATCCGTGGTCACCAGAATCATGCCGACCTGTATAAATGCTTCTTCACACTCCAAAGTGTACATATTGTCGGTTGCACACTTCAAAACGTGCCTTAACAACGATTAACAAAAAAAATACTTTTTGATCCACAAATAATTGTTAGTAGTTCTTGATTGGCACATATTAACCATATCTTACTGTGAAGTCAAATAAATAGAAATCAAATATGCATGACGATATTTAGAAGCAAAGCGTGCACAAATAGTGTCAACAGGTACAACAGGCGTCTTGATGGTAAGTGATGTTCACCGCCTAGGTACATCCACAGTAACAGAGGAATAATGAATGCGTTGCAGACTTTAAAGGAATTAGATATTTAAGTGATTGGGAAGGGGAGGGAGTTCTGGCCTCCAGATATCTCACCATGTCACTCACCATACGAAACACAAAAGCAATCTGCTACTTCACGTTGCTTTTCTGTGAGACAGTGGTAACAAGCCAGTCGAGCCGGCCCATTTATGTTGTAGAAAAACCATAAACAGCGTAACTCTACCACATATAAAAATGGTTTTATTGTAAAATTAATTGTGATTTTTTCTTTCTTGTTACTAAGTGGCGGGTAGGAAATCCAGACGAACTCCTGCATACGAGAGACCTACTCCAATCATTCTGCATGTTATATAATATACTACAAGTTAATTAGACATTAGACAGTTTTGTCTACAGCATGAATGGGCTGGCTCGACCGGGTTGTTACCACTGTCTCACAGAAAACCGACGTAAAGTAGCGGGTTTCTGTTGCGTTTCGTACGGTGAGTGAGATATCCGGAAGCCCAAATCCCCTCCCCTTCCCAATCCCTAAATATCCCTTTCCTTTAAGATCGGCAACGCGCCCATGACTCTTCTGGTGGTGGGCGTACATGGGTGGTGGAGATCACTTACCATCAGGTGACCCACTTGCTCGTTTGCCGGCCTATGCTATAAAAAAAAAAAAAAAATTGTCTGACGTCAAAGCATAACGTGGTGAGAAACATTTTTATCAATTAATAGGCATCTTTTCGCAGCCTTGACTGAGTTAATATCAAGTCACTATTCCATGATAAAGTATGTGACGCACATGTTACGCGCCTTGTAAACAAAATAGTTTTTAAGTAACAGCCATCTTATGGTGGAAAAGTATGAGACTAAATATATACAGAACTCTTTTTTACCTTATAGGTTACTAGCTTTTGCTCGCGGCTCCGCCCGTGTGTACAGCATTTTCCGGGATAAAAGTAGCCTGTAACCGTCTCCACGGTCCCATCTATCCCTGTAGATAAATTCATCAAAATCGGTTCAGTGATTTAGGCGTGAAAGCGTAACAAACAAACTCACTTTCGCATTAACTTTCACCCCCCTTTTCATCTCTTATTAACTAAAATTTCCAAAATTCCTGAAACACGTATTTATTTGTTTTACGTCAATAACCGAAATACAAAATTTTGTTTATGTAACTTTCAAAATGACGGACTTTCATACATATTATCATCCCCTATTTTGACCCCTTTGGGGTGGAATTTTCTAAAATCCTTTCTTAGTGTTTGCCTACATAACAAAATGAATATAGGCCAAAGAAAGAAAGGCCATACCCTAACTGTAAAATACCCCCGTCAATTAGAAAAAAAAATATTATGTAATAAATAAATAACACCCAACAGTCACACACATAGTCTTGACCCCACAGTAAGATACGAGTCTTGTGTCGTGGGTATCAGGAACTACGAGAGACTTTCGGTCTCGCAACACCCAGACCCCGGAACAAATATTTGTGGATCACACAAACATTTGTCTCGGTGCGGGGATCGAACCCGCGGCCTCTGGCTTCACAGCCGGCTGCTCGCCCGCTGCGCCCCGGAGGCTGTCAAATATTTAAATACTTGTTGAAATAAAACTAATTTAAACGGATTTTATCGCGACCTTTTGAAAGCTTTTCAGCCTTTGTCACAGGGTGTAGATTGTCCTGAAATTTGTTAGTTTTATTTCAATGTGTAATATCACGTAAAGTAAATTTTAAATTCACGGTGAAGTACACTAAGATAAGGTGACCCACATGCTTGTTTGCTGGCCTCACGTATAAAAATAATAATCGTTTCTTTCACTTTTAATTGTCTCTCTTATTTCTAAAAAGCTCTCATATTTCTAAAAACACGTAGTAAGGGTAATTACTGTAAAGGGACATAAAATACCAAGTTCGTAAATTGATTCCAATTGCAGTGGCAGAGTTCTAAGTAGGCTTCTGCTTTATGTAAACACGCCTACTTATATTAAACTCAACAAATTAATCTTAATGAAGTCACACAAATACAAAACAAACCGGCTCTGTTCGAAAAAAAAATGATAATTGAAACATCTAAATCGGTGCTATGCGTAATCATAACCGGTGGCTATAACATAGTGTGTTTCAATACTCGATTATCCTATCGATCAAATAAATCGATTAGGACAAATCTGTCATAGTTGACGGGATATGGCCGGCGCGCCGTTTGAGCGGGCACGTTTTTGTTCGGTGAAGTCATGAGGTATAATATAGTCCTTATTGGCGTACGAGCCACGCTTTTAACTATACACTATATAGTATAATTTGTTATTTGCCAATTGTACTTATTAAATTAGTTACATTTTAGTGTTCTGTACTATACTCCTTGTGTACAATAAAGTTTAAATAAATAAAAATAAATATAATATAGTACAACCGCAGACAACGTTCCTAATTCATGTTGGTACTGATCATATTCGCCCGGATAGATCACCGTAGTAGCAAATCGAGGGGCTTGCGACAGAACAAGCGGATAACCGATGCAGGCACAGTAATACAAGGATGTACCCGCCCCAATCAACCATCAAGTCATGTCGCAAGCCCCTCGGGAAAATCGGATATACACTGACTGATCCTGGAACACGATCCACACAAGGCGTATGGATCACTATGGCAGGTTTTAACACCATGTGTACGGTGGTCGCTATGCGGACGGATATGAATCCTACCGCCAGCACATATTTTATAACTGCATAACCTATAATTTTTAACAGCACATTAGCTTGATTAATTGATCAGTATTTCGTTCCTAAACAACTATTAGTGTAACACAGCGTATCTGACGGACTTCAGACGTGACAATGTCAACACACCTTAAATAGTTCACCCGTGTCCGCCAGTCAATAACGATTGAACCAGACCCCGATCCGAGATAATGGACGCGTGAGTGCTTGTCAAACTTACCCACTCATGGCGTACCAATAAATACCTGAACGAAATGTTTTGTATAAATTTGTAAGCTTAAGGGACCATTCTAATTTCTTAAGAGCCCATTAATCAGTGGCAGTTTACTTAGAGTTAAGGAGCTAGTAACTCCTGAAATAGACTCTGTGCTGTTGTTCTTGCACAAGTCTTTCCCTCGTATAGTTATTGTTTGATACAACCTAACCATTAATAGCACCCCGTCATTAATTAGAAAAAGATTTGGAATATCTAAATGACTGAACACATTATCTTAAAACATAGCTAAAAAACTAAGAACCATCTCGATTAAACCAGCTTTCAAATAAAAAAATTGGTGTGTGTCGTGGGACACCAGGTAGGAACGAAGTTCCTTCGGCTAATGTAGAATCGACACAAATTGTAAAAAATACAAATTATCAACTAAAATAACAAAATATGTCTCATTATTTTTGTTTGACAACATAAAATTACATAGAAATAGAATAGAAAAATAGAAATAAAAAAAAGACGTGTAGCACTCGGAGACTGCCGCGGTAAAGCTATTGTATAGCATTTTTTATCAACTTATGTATTTATAAATAAAAACTTATTAATTTAGACTTAGACTGGCTACTAAACGGTGGACGGCCGTGTTCTATAATCAAAAATTCAAATTCAAATTTCAAACCGCGTTTACATTTCCAAATGTCATAAGTTATCTATCTGTTTTATTAACGGAATTTCGACTTTAACTTTGTGTGCTAGATATCAAATTAAGTTTAAAAAAAGTCTCATTTAACGGTTTTATTCCACGCATTTTTTCCACGCATTTTTTCCACACATTTTTTCCACGCATATTTCTTACGGTTTTACTATCACATTTTTTTCAGTTCGGTCACGCAGCGAAATCCCTATCCCCTCCAAGCCTGCCGTAAGGAACTTCGTTCCAAAAATACACGTTCAAATTGGTCCACTCGATTAAGCGCTACAATTTAATAGATATGGGTGATTCTACAAAAATTGGGTAACTCAATGTCACCAGCCAATATACAGGGTTATTTTTAAAACACCAGCAACCTCGCAGGGGTAGATAGCTGTCCCCATACGGAACAACTTTTGTTCTACGAGTTTGGATATAACTCAATATATTAAAAAAAAAATGATTTTACAAGTTTTTGTTGTGTCGTATTTTTCTTCGTAGTATGCGGCGTGCGCGCGCGACTCAAAGGCGCCGCTCAGCCACAGCTCAGCTGAGCGGCGCGTTGACCTTCAAAGGAGCTAGTCGGGTTCTCCACGCTTCGCGTATTTGTTTACGTAAAGTGCGATGCGCGTTGTAACAATCAAGACGGAAATTAAATGAATACTTATTTTTGTATGAAAATAAAATCTAACAAATTATCAAAAGTCGTAGAACAAAAGTAGTAGCTTATAACCTTAGGAATCTACCCCTGCGAGGTTGCTGGTGTTTTAAAAATAACCCTGTATACAAAGTCTTATTATATTGTATTGAAATAACAATTTATTTTAAAACAATGAAAAGTCCTTTATTTGGTCACCCAATTTCACTTCTTCATTTTAAATACAAGTTAATAAAAAAACAAAATTAATACTCAAAACGTCAGTCCGTTGGCATGTCACAATCCCGAAAACCAACAATCAAGTGACTATCCATTAAACATTATCATTGATTTAGGAAAACTTACTAATTTACTACAATCTGTGATGTACATAGTATTATATACTACAACTTTCATAATGCAATGTTCTCTATTTTATTTAATAAAAAATAAGAAACTTTGTGTTTAGTTTCTTTCGTCAGTCCGTTGTGTGTTCTTTAAATTTAAAATTCGCGGAGAATATCACCGAGTCAAGGTCAAATCCCTGTTTAAGTTTTAATGTTGGTAATGAAGTTAGTTGCGGACCGCACAATTTGACGGCCGCCATAATAGTACCAGTGTTTGGGTTGTGTTTGTCGTCTATACACGTGCGAAGCCAGTCAAAATGTCAGTCCCATGGTGAGTCGTTATTTTCTTGTTAATCTGAGGTTTATTTTCATTTATACATAGTTAACTATGATTTGTTAAAATATAGTTTGTTGATATTCGAAATTACCAAAAAAAAACATTAGTTTTGATTATAACCTCAAATTATGTCTATTTCGTCAGTCCGTTGGCGTCAGTCCGTTGTCAGGTACTGATGTTTTTTTTTTTTTTGTTTTAGAGCACTTTTATCGTAATTGCTACCGTGTGTAAGCATTTCTATTTTATATTTCAGTTAAAAACATCATGCGGCACGCTAAAAACAATTTGAATAGGGAAGAAATATTAAAAAAAAAAAAAAAGAGAGAAGCCGAAAAGTGACTGGCCCGATTTGGAACAATATAATCATTAGATTAGCCATCATATAGACCCGAATTTGTAATAATTTGATTTGATAACTATAGTAAACAAAATATCCTCAAAAGTTACCCAACTTTTGTATAATCACCCATATATAAAAAGACACACAGACAGACAAAGTGTTAAACTTATAATTTATGTTTTTCGGCCCGGGTTTAAAATGCTTATGATCGGGAATCCTATATACTGAATTATTATCCCAATTTTCTATTAAAATAAAACGACATTGTACCTATACCGTCTTTTTCGTTATTCCCTCTAAAATTCTCGAAAATTTGACATGTGAAAAGCATTTGCATTGCTATGCATAAGAAGGATCATCAATCAAGGGAATTGTTTGCCAATTACATGAAATATATCATAAAAGACTAAAAGGTAAAAAAGAAGGTAGCAACGTGTTGGTGGTTGGTTGTGTTGGTTGGAAGGTAGCAAACAGTGGTTTCCCTCAGATGTCTTCCACACTGTAGTACGACAGATCAGCAATTATTGAACCATACTGTAGACAAATCTGTCTACAGAATGAATGGGCCGACTCGCACAGAAAACCGACGTGAATTAACAGCTCACTCATGGCGCGTTTGTTACGGTGAGTGAGATTACTGGAGGCCCGAATTGCCTCTCCCTTTCCCAATCCCTTAATGATCGATAGTTCTTCTGGTATTTTTATTTACATTTAAGAAAAAGATTACGTAATTGAAAAGTAATCGGATGTTCCGATTACTTTCCAAGTCGGAAATCTATTCGCCAAACAAACAATGTGTACCATTTCACGTCGGTTTTATGTGAAACATTGTTACTACCCCGGTCGAGCCAACCTATTCATGATGATATTGCCAAAATTGTGTGTAACAAAACAGTGTAGCTAACAAGTACATAATATTATGCAACACAATATACCAGAAAGTGACAAACACACCGGATAATCTCAACGGATTAAAAAGACGTAAACGCAAAGGAGATCGAGTGGCCTTGTCCACACTTTTCAAATCTTTGACCACACCGCTCGCTATACACGGGTGTATTTTATTAGGTGACATCATATAGTTTTTACCAAAAGTGACGGCATATTAACACGTGTACTCGTTTTAAAAGAGAGCTAAGTTTTTGCCTTTGTTTTTTTATCGGTTAAAAAAACTCGATCGCTGGCCCATGTTGCGTTGACTCGGTTGCGACTCGCGTGAAATGATAATGTCAACAAAAAATTCTGACGTAAATACTTCTTTTAGATCGGAAGTTTGAAAGTGGAGCATGACTAACATGGTTAAATTATAAAAAAACTATATTGGAGCCTTTAAGTGAAGCGTGAAGATGGAATGATGAACTTACTAAAGGGAGTGTGCGTAACACGTATTCTACACTAATAATATAAAAAGGAAAGATTTGTATTTTTGTATGTAACGAATAAACTTAAATACTACTGGACTAATTTAAAAAATTCTTTTGCCGTTAGAAAGCTACATTGTCACGGAGCAACATGGGCTACTTTTATCCCGGAAAAGGCAGATCACGCGGGCGGAGCCGCTAGGAAAAGCTAGTTAAATATACGTATATTTACAAGGAGGCCAAAAGATGTCCAAGGGTTGTAGCAAGTGGAAAACCTGTATCTCTGCCTACCGCTATGGGATAGACGTGAATCTATGTATCCACTGTAACTCCTGTAAGCTAGTCTCGACAATGGCAGTTGCGTTTTTCGACACTGAATAGTGGTGGCAGTGTACTGAGAAAAACGCAATAGTGGCTCGTTCTGGCAGTTTGCAATTGGAGATCAACCGGTGGACATCTGTTTGGGCAAACTGGCAATTTATGTCCAATGATATGATATAGTCGCTGGGTGCAGACCGCTTCCGACAGGTCGGTCTGGAAATCTTTGGGGGAGGCCTATGTTCAGCAGTGGACGTCTTGTGGCTGATGATGATGATGATGATGATATGATACAAGGCTAACTTTTATTATATTATTATTATTATTATAACTTATATTAGACACAGATTAATACATGAGCCAATTAATATAAGATAAAATAGGAGTGTAAGCTGGACCCTTTAATTTTCATTTTTGTTTTATTATTTGTTAAGCTTCAAGATATCTTGTTTAAAAACAAATTAATATAAAGTTTCCCTTCAAAGGAAACTCCATTGTGATTTACATTTTAATTGCTCAATAAATATTTAATAATCGTATAAACGTGGAAATCTGTAATTAACAATTACTTTAATAGTAAACTATAGCGACTATTAATAACCATAATCAAACATTAGGGTTAGAGCACATGCAATATTTTTTGTATTTTCGCGATATTCAATGATTTTGTGGATACTTGATAAAGCCCCATTTAATTGGAGAGTACTTATCACACTAAAGAGGCGCGAATGTAACATAAATTACTTACTTATTTTCGTGGCCGCGTCATAAAATTTGATGAGAATTGCGGCTCCCTAAATGACAGGTTTTTGTGATATTTTTGCCTATTTCGTACGAGAAACTGCCTCCGTATAAATGGGGCTTTATACATATGGCGACAAGCGAGAAACGAGTGTGCCTATAAGTAACGCGCGTGCTTCAATCCCAAACAAAAAAGAATGATGGTGTTAGTGTAATTTGAACAACACACGTGAGAATTATAGAATCGAAAAGTCAAACACAAATTTTGATTCTCCGACTCGGGAATTAAACCCAGGACCTCACGGTTCTCAACCTTAGTACGCTGCCACTAGACCAATATGGTGATTTAAAAAATATTAACCTACAAATTTGTTTATTAAAAATGGGGCAGACCAACGCTATAAAAGTTTCTAGTGACAGCGTCGTAGATTACGGTAGGTCTGGGATTAAAATAAGTAAGGAGTGGGCGTTCTGTGACGTATGTTATAATACAGCGAGACGAGTCCTGGAAGTTACGACCTTACTAACAAATTAAATGCTATATAACTAACTAGCTTTTGCTCGCGGCTCAGCCCGCGTGATCTGCTTTTTCCGGGATAAAAAGTAGCCTATGTCTTATTCTGACGTATAAGCTATATTATTGTAAAGTTTCATTAAAATCTATTCAGTAGTTTTTACGTGAAAGAGTAACAAACATACATCCATCCATCCATCCATCCATACTAACAAACTTTCGCGTTTATTATTAATATATTTGAATATAAATATATTTAAAAATAAACTTAAAAAATATCTATGTACCCTGTAACTATAATATACTAAACTCCACTATCCAACTGTTTAGATGTACTTACTGACTGACTAAAATTAGTAAATCTATACTAATATTATAAAGCTGTAGAGTTTGATTGTTTGATTGTTTGTTTGTTTGTTTGTTTGTTTGTTTGTTTGTTTGTTTGTTTGTTTGAACGCGCTAATCTCAGGAACTACTGGTTCGAATTGAAAAAATATTTTTGTGTTGGATAGTCCATTTATCGAGGAAGGCTTTAGGTTATATAACATTACGCTGCGACCATTAGAAGCGAAGCATCAGTGAAAAATGTTGCAAAAACGGGGAAAATTATTCAGATTTGAAGGCTTCCGTTGCTAAGCTACCCAAATCTATACTAATATTATAAAGCTGTAGAGTTTGATTGTTTGTTTGTTTGTTTAATCACGCGGGCGGAGCCGCGAGCAAAAGCTAGTAAGATAATATTTTGTGTATATCTCATTGTACGTGAACTGTAAGATTTTTATGAGAATAAATTATTTAAACCTATATCTTAATTTGTGTTTTTTCCCACACTTTATGTCAGTTTACTAGCCAAGTACTATGTGTATTTGCTGGCAAAGCGTCATACGTGGCGCGTAGCGTTTCCGGTTCAGGCAAATATTCAGTCATATTCGGGATTCAGGCAAATAAACCAATCACCAATTTTCGAATTGTGACTGCAGAAATTCTTACTTAGTAATCAGAATATTTGACGACGTTTGGTTATTTTGACGGTCCTTGAAACACTGGCTTACAAAAATAATTAAAGGCTGGTAATTATAAAGATATACTATCTGATCACTCAACTGAGACCTTTGTGGTACCATAATGGCGCAGAAAATAAACGGGAAATGATAACTTGGTACATTTTAAACGGTGAGCGAGATATCTGGAGGCCCAAATTTTCTTTTTACTATTATTATTCCTTAATTATCTCTCACATTTAAAGTGGGTAAAGCACCCATGGTTCTAGAATCGTGTATATAATGGAGATCACTTACCATCACGTTAGACTTACTTACTTACCTTTGCCTTACTCTATTTTTTCTGCATCATGGCACCAAGTAATTTCACGGTTTGATGATCTGATGAGTATGACGTCACCATTCGCCGGAAGGTATTGAGTACGGGACAGGATGACTGATTGTGATTGGCTTTTAATGATTATCTGGCTGCGTCTAGCGAGTCACCTAGTCATTGTCGTGAATAGATAACCGAGCCAGATAACACCATGAGATCATACCCACATTTATCCATACCTCTGGCTAAAATATACAACTTAATTCGTATTTTGTTGATTGTTCATATTCAAACCAGACACGAAAGAAAGAAATCCTGACTCCGTGGCGCAGTGGGCGAGCTGCTGAGAACCGAGAGGCCGCGGGTTCGATTCACATGTGTGTGTTTCACATCCGTTTTCTGTAAAACAGCAATAACAATCTAATGGATGCGGCCCATTAACAGAGATAAAAGACAAAGACAAAATTTAACTGTCTACAGCGTGGCTGTAACTGTAACGTCCTGAAACTACAATCATTTAAAAACTTTGGTACATTTGGAACAACGCCAGAGGAATCGTGGATGTTTCCCCAATCCATTAATTATACCTTTCCTTTAACGGCGGCAAAGTCTCTGTAAATCCTTTAGTATTTTGGGTGGAGGTCACTTACCATCAGGTATGCCACTTTCTCATTAGCTAGCCTATGCTATAAAACATCTCAGTCCAAAATAACCGTAGTACTACCTATTTGTATAAGAGGTTGTGCACTACAAGCTAATTTTGACATGGAGAATATTTTCAGTTCGAATGATAATGTAAAAAATATTAAATATTATATTAAATAGTAAACGTTTCTAAAATTTCAGACGTAAAAATGCTACAAAAATACAAATAAATTTAGAGGATAGAGAGGAGAGGATATCACTCGAGCGACTCTGCGCGCAATTTAAAATATCAAATCTATCCTAGATCAAAATAAAAGCACAAAACAATCTCGCAAAAAGATTTACAGATAGCCGCATACTGTCAGTACAACTTAAATTAAAATACAATGTAGGCAATGTCTTTTACGCCTGTTACTTTAGCACTATTGAACTCCACGACAATAATAAATAACATTAACAAGCGTTGACGGCGAAGGAAACAATTACTACAATATCACCATTCACCATGTCATGATAATATTATAATTATGATTTGCTAGCTTGTTAGTTATGCGGACACGGATAATAAATAGTTCTCGAAAATATTAACGCAACTTCGGAGTTAGATTAAAGTAATACATTTTTTAGGTTATCTTTCTGGAACACGGCTTATTCCTAGAAGAAGATTTGTGTGACCCTACAATGACTTTAATGTATACTACTAGACCGATTGAACGGTTCTCAGAAACTGTGATAATAAGTTACGGCCTATTAACCGTAATTCAATATTCTTATATTCTATCGTCTTTTAGCTGTCTAAGTACAAAACGCGGGGTTTTGGGATTTAATTTTACTTCTAAACAGACCGTCTAGTAATATTATACAATCTAGTAATATTGACTTTATTGTCATTGTTACCCTATAATAAATTTATTAAATACTAGATGTTGCCCTCGGCTCCGCCCCCGTGAATGTTTTTTTTCTGGGACAAAAAGTAGCCTTTATCAGGGATAATGTAGAATTTTAATGGTGAAAGAATTTTTCATATCGGTCAAGTAGTTTCAGAGCCTATTCAATGCAAACAATAAAATCTCTCCTCTTTATAATATTATAATATAGTTTAAATTTAAATATAATAAATAGATACTAGAAACATTATTTCGTCTCAGCCTCCAAAGCATTAAATACTTATAAAATGAATGTAGTCAGATAACGAGACTTTAAAATGGTATTTATATTAATTATAACCCATAATGCAATCATCCGCAAAACAGCAACACATATATAATTTTAATAACATATTCTTTGTTAAAACTGCAGAACAATCATTTGTAACCATATTGACTTTCTTAATGGTCTCTCTCTTATAATAAAAAATGAGTTAGTTTATCTCATAACCATTTGCATAAGTTTTCACTTTTTATTATTTTTATTAATCAACACCAAATGAATAAATACACCCAACAGTCACACATAGTCCTGACTGGGGTAGCACACTAGGTTAACCTGTATCTTGGGGACTTGCGGTCCTACAACCAGACTCGAAACATTTGTCATTACAAACATTTGTCTCAGTGCGGCAATCGAACCCTCAGCCCGCAGCCAGCTACTCGCCCACTGGTCCACGCAGGCTGTCAAGATGACAGTCGTTAACAAAGAAAAAGTCAAAACGCCGACACGTCTTTAATTTCACGTAACTATTCGTTTATTTCAATGTGTAATATTCGCATAAACATTATTATTCACTAGTTTGAGCAAAACAATAAGTTTGTTTGCGCTTATTTTCAGACAATCTGTATGCATTGCGGCCGACCGCACCTCAGCACGAGCGAGCCGGCCGACGCACGCGCCCTGTCAAAATAACGCCTCACAACAAATTGCATGACATCAAAATATGTGGCACCAGTCGTATTTTACTATACGCCGACTTTGACAATGCCAACATTATTCGCCGTTTAGTTGGTATCGCAGAACGCGGCCGGAATACTGAGTTGGCTTTAATAAAAAAACCATTATTCGTAATTTAGGCCTTTCTAGGATCTATGGTAATGTAATGTGCTTTGCATAACAAATTGATATTTTGTGTAATATTAAAAATCGTAAACATTGATTGTCTTGTTTAGGTTGTTACTACGCTTTAATATATCAAAAGTATAGAAATCCAGTCGCTCGTATGTAGATATACTAATATTTACACATTAGCCTCCGTAGTGGTCGTGTGTTTTCAACCGACTTTAAAAACCAGGAAGTTTTTATTTGATATAATGACGAGACGAGCAAGGCGCACACCTAATGGTAGGCGCCCGCCTGCTCATACACAGAAGCAATACCAATAAAGAACTTTGAATTACAAAGCACTGCATGAGTACTGAGATATAAGATCTTAATTCTCATAATGCCCAGTAATTTCACTGGCTTCAATGTCCTTCAAACCGAAACACAACAGTGCTTACACACTGTTACGCGATATCTCCGCCAAATGTGAACTGAGTTTGGTTATTACTTATTGCTATTTATGGGATTGTTCAGATACAAAACTGGTGAAGATGTGATACAAAATTGTGCTCCTTTTGTTGCTAGAAAATACATATGAGTTAATCGGGATTGGTATTGCGCCTCCCTATAATATCACCTGCAATAATCGCCTGCATGGAACAGAAATTAGCTCTGAGAAGCGTGGAAACCGTAGGTACCTAGATGTACCTCGCCTACACCTTTTGAGATATTCATAGCTAATCGTACTCACAAATCGGTAAACGATTAATGAGTTCAGCAACTCTTGGCGTAGTCATTCAGTGTGACCGCTTAATGGTATTTCAGCGGAGGGCACGTAAAATGTCGGTCCCGGCTGTTATCAACTGACAGCAATCGTTAAACCAAATCGGAGGACTTCGGGTGGCTTGAAAACTTTTCTGGTGGGAGGATACCTACTTGTATCCGACCGGATAGCGACCACCTTACACTGGTGCTAAAACCTGCCATAGTGGCCCACCTTGTGTGGGTCGCATTCCAGGGTCAGCCAGTGTATATCCGATTCTCCCCAGGGGAGAAACCTGATCCTAACCCTTTCCCTTCCCCTCCCCCTTGGCCCTTTGGCCTAGCCGGCATGATCTTGCCGACCTACGATGGACACATTGTTTATCGTTGGTCGATACTATTTTTGGATTGCGCTACATTTACGTGTAGCGTAGTCACTTTGCCGAACCAGGATATAAAAAACACTAATTTGGAAACTTACCAATTAGCATGTATTATAAGCATAGTTTAAGTTTTTTATCATCCGTAGTACCTAATTCAATTCCATTGCTAGTACATAAATAAAAAAAAAAAAAAAAAAAAAAAAAAAATAAAGCATTTTCCTTTTTATCAAATTGAGTAACTTGTCGATATACGACTTGTAACTTTGACAACACTGAATGATAAATAGCTGAACTTTTGTCTCAATCCAGCATTGTTATTCTCGCTCACGCACTTCACTTTATGTATAGGGATGTGCTCGACTTTATCGATCGTTATAAACTGATTAAAATTATAATGAAATTTCGGGATATCTAGATTTTGATAACATCCGATGCATAAACTCTCACTGTCAGATGATGTAACAGTTCTTAAATATGACCAAAGCCTTCTGTAATACAATGTAGATAAATATACCTTCTGGGGTATAGAACGCATCTAGGTGACGTACAGCGTAAAACAAAAACATAGTTTAAAGAGATATCGCAAGTGGTCCACAATTACATCAGAGTCGTGATCGCTGACGGCAAATCGCCGTAAAACACCCAGTAGTTAATTATTTAATGATTATTTAACAAACAGGAAAATACCGTGGCCGAGTGCATTAATTGAATTTACTTCATCACAAACTATAATATATCCACTCGTGGGTCTAGTGACAGTCTACTTAGACTAAGAAACTATGAGTTCCTGGGTTCTAATCCCAGGTAAATTACAATGTGTTCACGTTTTAGATTCGAAACATCAGAAATAATTTGCCTGTTGTGCTCGAAAAAAGTTGGAATTTGTGCCTAATATGGCGATAGGCTTTTCCCATATCACATCATGGGACGGATATAACTGGGTAAACTGTGGGTGAACTAGTTGCATCTCTGCCTAACCCTTCAAGGATATAGACGTAGCCCATATTTTGATAGACAACCGGCAAAACCATATTCCTCTATTGAGAATTATCCATAAAAATTGCATTTCAATTAAAAAACAAATTGAGTTAGTACTAGTACTACTACTAGTGACTGTACTACCACCACGGCTATACCACATTTATTAATACCCATACTTTATTTAATCGTAACATTCTACCTTTATTACATACATTACGAGTTATGACTATCTTTTAGGAAACTGGTTCACGCTCAATTTGCAGACATCATCGTGACCACACGAAGCAATGACTCAAACCATTTTGCTATAAAAGCTCTCACCAAGTCTATAACCATTACTATATTTGTTTTTGATCGCCATCCATAAAATCCGTTGAAAATGTAATCCCCGACTTTATCGCCATTAAAATTAGCTGACCCACCTCGCTTTTATAGCAACTTACATTGCAAGTAAGTAACCTGCCTACGTCACTGCACTCACTTCCTGCTAAATATTAGGTATCTGTATGCACTATGGGGTAGGCAGGAGCACATGGACGCACTCTCTCACAGTACGCACACACAGGGACGAATTCATCTCCATATCTGTCCCAATCCCAACCTCAGGAAACGCTAGTTATTATCTGAATATCGAAATTTTGATTATCCAACCTAATTCAAAGCGTAACCTTATAGAGCGAAATTACGCTGCCAAACAGGTGATTTTGGAATAGTCCAAGCCTGGTCGATCATAGAATCATAGCAGCAGGCTTGACGAAAATGGAATGAGGGGATTCTTGATGTATCTGAGGGTATTATACAAATCAACAATAATCTTTGTGCTGTGCCTTTTAAAGCAGAGGCTGGCAAATAAGCAAGTAAATCACCTGGTGGTTAATGATCTCCATTGCTCCTAAACAAACATCCATAGCAACAACAGAAACATTAAAAGAAACTAACCTTTTTTCATCCTGGCACGGAAATAGAATACACTGGAGCTGCTGTTAAATAAAGTGCAGTCCAAATTGAATGTGACCGTCAAGAGATATTAAGCCTTTCGACTGTCGGCAGAATAATGCCGTTTTGAAATTACTGAATATATTGGCTGACGCCGAAACGCGACTGTCCTAAAGGAAACACTATGACTGGATTATTATCAAGTGTACGGTAGCCGCTATCTAGTCGGGTATAAAAATAACCTGCTACCCTCCCAACAGCTTCCAGAAATCTTACCCAACAACTAAACTCTTCACGCCTGTTTTTCAGTTGATCTTGTGATTTATGCTGTAGAGTGTAGATAAAATGTTAACATAATAAATATGCTCTACCATTTGAGTTTTGTGTTTAATCACGCTTTGGGTGTTTAACTAATTGAGTATCTAAAATTTGGTCAATCAAATGTTATGAAGTCATCCATGGTTTCAACGAGTAGATGTTGGATGAATTTTACCAATTGTCTGCAGTCTTTTTCAACATCTGACCTTCAAGTCCTTTAACCGACCTAACAAGTCATCGGCTGAAACGTCACCGTGCCGCAACGCTATTTCATCTTCTATAACAGATGTTAAAGGGTCAATGATGACTATGATCGGGTAAACTCTGCAATGATGCCGACTGTTTATCATCGTGACACGCAAGATACCGCTCGAATACATTAGTGACATAATATATCATTGGTTACAGCTACTCGATGTATGGAATGAAAACGTAAACTGTAATCGTTTTAAAACATTATCAGAACTTGTACTGGGCCTACTGAATATTCAAAAAGGTATCTCAGCGTTCGTAATTCAGTACAGCTGATGCCGAAGCGAATTTCGACTTGCCGTAGTACAACGCTTCTATGTTTAGAGTTACGATTGTGGCGGGATTGAGCCAGATTTCGCGAGAATTTCCGATTAATGTATTTTGCTTATCTTTTGAGCGTCTTTGTTCACGATATAGACATGATAATAGTTTTAATTTTTCCTCATTTATATAGTGGCGATCGGCAAACGAGCAAGTGGGGCACCTGATGATAAGTACTTTATTAAAGACACACAATACCATAGGAGTAATGGATGCGTTAGCGGTATTAATGGAAGGAATGGGGATTGGGAAGAAGATGGGAATTTTAGACCTCGGGAATTTGATAAATAATACGAGATTTTGATAATCTCACGCATCGTATGAAACGCATCAGCAAGCTGTTTCTTCATGTCGGTTTTCTGTGGGACAGTGACAATAACATACTGTAGACATGATTAGTTTATTGTTTCAAGATTAAGCTACTGCCTATATTATTACGTATGCGTTACGACTGCTATCCTAGGTCTCGATTCCGAGCCCCGGATCGGATAAAACTGATATTGCATTTTTCTATCACGAAATGCTCGGTATCAGCCCGGAGTATGGAATTGTACCCGGTATGGCGATGGGCTCGCCCCGTATAACATTGTGAGAAGGAAAATCAACTCGGTGAAATGTGGGTGTAGGTATTGCTTACCCCTCTATCTACCCCTTTGAGGATTACAAATGTGAGTGAGTGTGTGTGTATTTAGTTATCTAGATATATGATCAATACAATATACATAGCCCTAATCTTATTTCAATAATTTTACATTGTATAATTTACATCAAAATGCAAACTGACAGGAGTTGGTCGGTCTCAAATGCCTGTGCCAGACCGTATCAGGAGTAAGATCCCGCGGAGAAAAAAACCCTGGCTTAACGTATTAGAGGGAGACATGAGAGCCAATCGCCTTACTAAAGAGGAAGCTTAAGATCAGGTGATATGGAGGCATCTTAGTAGGAAGGCAGACCCTGGCACTATCCGTGAGAACGCCACGTAGAAAGAAAAAAAAGGAAACTGACAGGCACTCACACAAAAAGTAGATAATTGCTAATTATCACATCCTCCATTTGTGTACTAAGGCAAGAGCGGGGGGCAGGGGGGTGGACACTTCGCCATAGTTTCATATTGATATGATATAATAGCTATAAATGGAATCAATCGTATTGAACATTATTTTATGTTCGTGTGCAATTTTTTATTCGATCGCGTTAGTCATAATAATTATGTCACGCGACAGTAAGCGGCCGCCTTTGATCGCTCCTACGGAGGGTTGCCAACTTTTATGTTTTGTTTTGTTTTGTTCAGAATCTCATTACAGTCAGAAAACTGCACTCGTTATATTTTAATATCTCCGTTGTTTTACACGATTAAGCGTGTAACGAATAATCTTAAACATTTCTGGAACAAATTAAAAAAATATTTTGCCATTATAAAGTTACACAGTTTTAAGTTATCACTGAGTGACAAAGGCTTTTACTTTTTATGCCGCAAAAAGCAGACCACGCGGGCAGAGCCGTGAGGAAAAGCTACTTTAATCTATAGAAATAACATTTACTTGATAATAGGACGCACATATGTGAGTGTCCGCCTGAGTAAGTACCACCGCATTGTCTTTTTATGTGTGCTTTTGTTTAAAGGACATTGTAGCCACTGAAATTACTGGACATTACAAGAACTTCAAAATTTTGCCCTTTTAGAATGCAAAAGTTCTAAATACGTGATACGTGAACAATTTAATAAACACTCAGACTCTACCGTTTTATTAAATGTAATAGAATTGTGCAAAGCGGCATCCCTAGCTGTCCACATCTGATAAAGCGGCATTACATCATGGCACAGCGCGGTGAGATCTTGTTACTATTGTCTCGACCTCTCGACTTTTGGGCAGAAAAAACAACCAAAAAAGTTGTTGCTAATCAATGTATGATTCACTGTTATGTAACAGAATAATTTCAACATTTTGTTTTGTTTGCAGCTCGGCCACTTGAGGTAAAACTGTCTAAAATACATCAACGTACAGAAGCAACTTACTGTTGCGTTGAGTGAGTGACATGCGTTTAAGGCTGGTTTCGAACCTGCGACTTTCATCTCGGCTGGTAGTACCATTCCCCACTAAGCTACCGCTGTTTTTTAGTAATACTTATTCTCGTCGCAATGGGCATAGCGCATACATAATGATATATTACAAAATTACAGAATAAATTCAAGCAATATCATCAAGGAGTAAGTAGAGTTGAAACGAATACATCCACAACACAGTTATTTCCCTGCTATGATTCGATAAGGGGGAAATCTCATATCTGGCGCCTGGTCTATTTCCAACCAAATCATGTGTCCAAAAATCGATGAGTTCACAAGAATTGACCGAATTAGAACCGAATCAGTGCTTTGTAGTTTACAGTTCTGTGTGGTGCTGTCTGTTTATGGGCAGGCGTGGCGCTTATTATCAGGCGAGCAACCATTCGTTTCGTCATTCAGGCAAATAAAGAACAAAAACTGTACTGCATTATCTCAGAAATGTTGCAGCCTAAACATGCTACCACTAGACTAACAATATACCATGGAAAAATATTATAAGGAAATATCTGTGCGGGCAGTAAATAATACCAGCGTCGTGCGAAACTTTATCTCAAATCTCTCCATTACCTCCAAGATTTAGGAACTAAAAACTACAGCTTGTTTTTTTTACAGCTTGTTTAATCTGTCTTGGTTACCAATAAATGTTTTTCTTTCTTTCTTTCTATCTATTTATAAAAATCAATTACCGCGCATTAGTCTCGCAAAAACTCGAAAATGGCTCGACCTATTTGATTTTTGTTGTTCGCCTCAATACTGGGGTGGTCTAGGAAAAAAGAAAATTAGGAAAAACCAACAAGAAATGCCGAAATATCGATAAAACTGAAATTGGTAATTTTGAGAGATGCGCTATGTATAACTAGTATTCATTCCGGGCGGCTGTGTGGAATCTATTACATTTAAAATTGCGTAAAAAAAAATTATTTTTAGAATACATTTTATTGTACGTAGTTTACTAGGACATCTAGTAACGAATATAAATGATTTAAAGGAGAAAAAAAAGAAATTACCATATATTATTACAACATTTTCATACAATAGATACGACAATTGACGACGTAATTGTGATGAGGTTATGCATTATTATCTTAGCGCAGACAAACAGACCAGAAATTGGGTCAACCACCTATGACTAGCACAGCAATACGTACGCATAGCAACCCAGCAAAGCTGCAAAGTTTACAAACACAATTCTAAATTTAGCACATCTTAACGTTAGAACAATTACATAAATCCATTTGTGAGCGCCGATTGCGATGCAAACGATTATGCGAACAATAAAGAACACATAAATAAAGTGTTTCTCTTAATTACCAAGGCGAAATCATTTACACTGATTTTACATGAATAATGGCTTGTGCACATAATTACGCTTATTGAAATGAGACAATAGTTGAAAATTGATTGAAAGTGGCGCCAGTATTAGAGTCTGTTTTATGTAGAGCTGCAACTATGTACATTGCAATTAAGCGCCAGGAAAGTTGATGAAGTTGATCCAATATACAGTAGTTATAATATTATGAGTTATCTACGTTTGTTTACGTGTGATGCTTTTTAATCTATAATCTAATCGGGGAGTTCCGTAAATAATTCAATCTGTTGTACTACTCCGTAATAAATGTAATTGAGCCGTAGATCTTTATGAGGAAAAAATATTATACGTTACTTTTTTGAACCCACGATAAAAAAGAAGGGTGAAATGAGTTTGGCTCGTTTGCCTGTTTGTGGTTATGTGTGTCTGCGGCATCATAGCGCCTAAACGATTGGACTGATTTATATTCTTGTTTTTTTGTTAATGAGCTTGTTTAATTGAGATGTTCTTATTCGTCTAATGATCCGGGAGGCCGGAAATTATTTGTATTATTTGTTGACTGATCTCTGGTAGCTAAACATGACTGAGACAGCTTCGTTCATCTGGAGGAGTCACAGTTACCATTGCGTTTAGATACCTACCGAGTGCAACACTTTTAAAAAAATATACAGTCATTTTTCCCTTTCTTCTTAAGGTCATAAATCAGGAACGTCTAACGGATTTTCAGGAGTATAGATTTCCTTCTGCGTTATACTAGTTCGATGCAGATATGAATGGATTTGAAAACTGCAATATCTTTGATACGGAGAGATTAGCAATTTTACTCACTAAAATTAATAGGCTTCTCTAAATTTTAGGTTTTAAGGTAATCTAACAACTCATTACTGTATGTATGATTGCGTCTAAGTTAATAAGACACAATCATATGTACAGTCTAAGCTAAAACTTTGCACAATATGCAACCCTTAACGTCTTATAAAGATTTCACAACATTATTATCGACACAACGGCATTAGTCAGCTATTTAATATGCAACTAAAACTTGTTCCTTTTAACTGCGTTATCAGAATCGATAATCGCTGACAAAGAAAGTATCTCAATTATGAAAACTCCGACGCTTCAGCAAAAGTAATAGTCGTTGGCGTGAGTGGAGGACATTTTGACTAAGAGTCGATTTGCGTCGCAACTTTGCTAATACGACTGTAAATTAGTTAAAACTCTAGATATATATTTTTTAAATAACACTTTTGTTGAGCTACTGGGCGTCCGCTAATCGTTATTTTTAGAAAGAAGAAAGAAAGAAACCTTTATTGCCAACACGAAAACATGCAATTTAAATATGATGTACAATAAGGGTTTTAGGGTATAGTTTTCATAATTGAGATATTTTCTTACGTTGAATATCCATTCTGATTACACCGATACAAGAAATAATGTGGTTTTTATTACACATTGTTTATTTCCACGTAACTCTGATACAGAAACTGAAAATTCTCCATTCGAAGGTATGTGATATTTGCTAGCCCGCGTAAAGAGAGCGTGGTGGGCTAAGACCTCTAATAGATAGGGAGCCGTAGAGTAACCGATCCACTTGACTACTATCAAGCTCATTTTCCGTGAGTAGCTTCGTTTCGATGAGACGCCCAACAATTCCCTATGCGAAAATTCTCTACTGTGGTAGCTAACAGAGGTAGCAAGGATTAAATACGTCGATTTGATAAGTCCCAAAAATTTATTACTAACAGGTTATTTTTTTGTTAAATCTGATGATAACTATCTAAATTATTCGAAAAGATATTTGTCCTACAAAATGTATGGTTTGATCAAAGAGTCCCCCCCTTCCAACATGTATCGATAACGAGGTCATCAAAAATGATTACTAACCAGCTGCTTTTTTTTTTGTTACTTACTTAATATGTATATAATTCAACAGTCATATTGTCCTACAAATTGCGTGGTACGTTATCCCGGTCCTACGCTCAGAAATTGTTAATACCACAAGACCATTTTTCTCATTACTAACTGTAGGACAAAAGTATTACATAATAGGTTAGTGTGTTCTCTACCCAAATGAAACAATGTCCTACAAGAAAACAGGTATGTATCACTAGTCCGACAAGAATTGTAATTTTTTCGTTTTCCTATTGGGGTATTTGACTATGTTTAATTTTATACATTATTTTGTATTTATTGGATAATAATACCAATTATAAACTATTTTGCGAAAACAGAATTGAAATTGGTTAAAAAATGAGGTTGTTGTTCATGTTTTAAATGTTGGTATGAGCAAAAGTGGGCGTGTAGTGGGAAAATCTCACTATCTCCCTCGCACGCGTGCATCGTAATGGCGAGACCTTGCTTGTGACGTAACATGCCATGTCGTGTATCCTTTTTCCGTCATGCGATAACTAACCCCTTCCAGCAAATTGAAATGGATTGTAACTTATTTATTTTTTACTTAATTTATATAATTCTTTCATTAATAGATTTCGGGAAACGTAACTTATTGGTTAAAATAATAAAAAAAATCTAGTCAAATACCCTTTTGTAACATACGAGACAGTGAAAACACCTTTTTTTAAATAACTTATTTTTTTTTGTAAACTAGTACAACAATTAAGTAAATAAATACAGTAGCTACAAAAATGTATTATTTATTTAAAATTTATTATGTATTTACATATAAAAAAAACAATGGGTTGCACTCCGGGAGTGCCGGCAGAAGTGAAAACTTAAACATTAACGTTGTGCATTTTTGAATATTTTGGAATGAAGAGGGAATAATTTCACACGAATTGCTTTATTTATCAGCATAAAAGTACTATCATTTACATATGTGATTAAACACAATATTCATTTATTGCGCTATCGTACACAAAAATATCAATTTATATTACATAACAAAGTCTGGTCAAAGTCATGTCAAAGTCCGGTTAAAGTCCGGTCATAGTCCGGTCAAAGTCCAATCAAAGTCCGGTCAAAGTACACACTATCGTAGATAAAAATGACAATTTAAATTACAGTACCTGGGCGACCGAGCTCTGCTCGGGTGAAAAAAAAAGTAGTATTATTATTCGCCAATAGATGTCAGGAATTAAGTCTAACCTCAAAGCAAACACTCATTGACTTCGTGTTACTTAACAACGCCATCTGCTGTTGTGCTCACAAAAAAGTAGTATTATTATTTGCCAATAGATGTCAGGAAGAGTCATTTTTTTCTTCCAAGTTTATGTTTAAGTTGATAAAACACGAATAAAATGACATTTCCTAAAAATGATTCCTAGCTAGATCGATTTATCGCCCCCGAAACCCCCTACATACTAAATTTCATGAATTTCGTTAGAGCCAATTCCGAGATTCCAATTATATATATATATATATATATATATATATATATATATATATATATATATATATACATATACAGGACTATATGACTGTTAAATTATATGGATATTAACTAAGTAAAAACAAAAAAATCTGCTGGTTAGTAATCATACCTATTGGAAGGAGTGGCTTCCAATAGGTATCGATAACGAGGTCATAAAAAATGATTTGAATATTGTCCTACAAATAAAATAATAAATTTTTGAGTATCATCAAATCGAAAAATTCTATCCTTGCTACCTCTGTTAGCTACCACAATAGAGAATTTTCGCATAGGGAATTGTTCGGCGTCTCATCGAAACGAAGCTACTCACGGAAAATTAGCTTGATAGTAATCAAGTGGATCAGCTGGCCCAGGGACTCCGGACCAGTACCTTGTATGCCAGAAGATAATTCTTCAAAAGATGGACTTTGGGGACCATCAAACCAGTAATATTCATATTTATCATCAATTATTGCCCATCCGAAATAATTACATACATGTTGGAAGGGGGGGACTCTATGATCAAACCATAAATTTTGTAGGACAAATATTTTTTCCAATAATTTAGATAATTATCTTAAGATTTAACAAAAAAATAACCTGTTAGTAATAAATTTTTCGGACTCATCAAATCGACATATTTAATCCTTGCTACCTCTGTTAGCTACCACAGTAGAGAATTTTCGCATAGGAAATTGTTGGGCGTCTCATCGAAACGAAGCTATTTACGAAGATTCAGCTTGATAGTAATTATTTTTACATCAAGGATCTGTACTACTACTTTTGAGCGTAGGACCGGGATAACGTACCACGCAATTTGTAGGACAATATGACTGTTGAATTATATACATATTAAGTAAGTAACAAAAAAAAAAGCAGCTGGTTAGTAATCATTTTTGATGACCTCGTTATCGATACATGTTGGAAGGGGGGGACTCTTTGATCAAACCATACATTTTGTAGGACAAATATCTTTTCGAATAATTTAGATAGTTATCATCAGATTTAACAAAAAAATAACCTGTTAGTAATAAATTTTTGGGACTCATCAAATCGACGTATTTAATCCTTGCTACCTCTGTTAGCTACCACAGTAGAGAATTTTCGCATAAGGAATTGTTGGGCGTCTCATCGAAACGAAGCTACTCACGGAAAATGAGCTTGATAGTAGTCAAGTGGATCGGTTACTCTACGGCTCCCTATCTATAACCCTTTTTAATAGTAGAGAAGGGCCATGTCCAGTAATGGGATGTATATAAAACAGTGTTGGTATTATTACTTAGGTATTTTTAGGTAAAGCGCCACTATATACAAAAAGGCGTTAAACTTTATTACCTACACAATTAAGTAGACCACTCTTTGTTATCTATTGGTGAATTGCAGTTTATTCGTAATTTATGTTATTTTACTCCTCTTAGGCCGGCTTGTATAACAATCTTTAATTGTGTTTAGTTTACTAATGTAAAATTTTCATACGATTAAAGGTTTCATAAACATATTTAGTGGTTAGATACTATTTAAGGATCGTTGTGCAAGTTGGCCTTGGTGAACGAATGATTGAAGTCCTTGCATAATAATGTCGAAACTTATAGTCTTTCAACCCATTAGATATAAAAATCGAATGATAAAAATACATATACAAAGAATATATACTTGTCGAATTATGAACCTCCTCCGCTCTTATCGCCGCGTCGGTTAATAAACAGAAGACACTTTGTTAATAATAAATACTCACCATTGTTAAACATCACACATTTCACACGCGATATATGAGTTTCCACAGGGCGGCGCGGTACCACGGGACGCGCGTTCGCTACCGATCCTACCGCTCCTTTGACACGGGTCTTACTACCAAAATCTACTGCCGGGAAACTTTCTACCTATATCTGATGTACAGGACTGTAGCGCAGGCTTTACATGAAGGCTATGGGCCCCATGTCACTTTCAGGAGTCCGTAGTGTGTAGATAATTCAAATCATTCGTGCATGTCTAGCTGTGTATTTCATAAAATGAGTCACGGTACATATCAATAGGTATAAGACGTTGGTTGACTCGTCACTGTCATATAAATCAGAACGATATAAC
The DNA here is from genome assembly GCA_949126905.1 of Amorpha juglandis. Lineage (NCBI taxonomy): Eukaryota > Metazoa > Arthropoda > Insecta > Lepidoptera > Sphingidae > Amorpha > Amorpha juglandis. The sequence continues at coordinate 12,227,944 of OX421374.1, read as the reverse complement.
TACAAGCTCACACGCATGATTCGCATGACGTACATGAATGAGTTAATCTATCTACCGGCCCAAGTCCTGGGCCTTATTCTCTGTGACCATGTGGATTAATAAAGTGTCCGTGCTACGTTGAGGCGACCGTTACGTTGATTTTATGTGGCATTAAGTGATATCCTCGTGTTTTTCGATGGTCGGCAGAATTATACCGGCTTAAAGTTACTGGATAGACACTGCCTGAGCCCGGAACGCGACTCGCCTTATCGACTTGCTATGGCAAATGTGTACGGTAGTCGCTATCCAGTCTTACTCCACCTGCACTTATCCGACTCACATGGGGTCGATTTCAGAAAGATTTGTCTTGTAGTTTTTATGACTAGCCGCCTGCATAACGTCAACCCGTCTATCCAGTCAGGTACAAAAATGTTCCAGACGAGCGGTTCCTTACATTATTTATTAAAAAATGTATAATATATTCACGCTAATTAGGAGTAACCTCGCTGTATTTCCCTAAGGTAATACAGTTGATTTAAAGACATTGGTAAATGTTATTTACATAAAATTCATAATTTTTTCATTCCGAATAAGATTATCGATCTATAATCCTAAATACAGCTCTGCGGTTATATTGCGGTTCTTTATTACATTGTCTAGTCAACATTTTGTGTTTTTCTCGTTATTGTATTATTCCGCGTTTACACGCACAAAATAACTTGGCCGACCTGAAGTTAGTGGTAGAGGCGCCGCCGCGGCTATTGATTTCAGGAACCAAAGGGTGAAGGGAGACATAGACGGCAGGTCATGTAAGCTAGGTACTCTAGCCCAGTCAATTTTTTTGTGCATATTGTTGACAGTCTCCGTGGCGCTATGGGTGAGTAGCTGACTGTGAAGCGAGAGGCCACGGATTCGATTCTCGCACCGAGACAAATGTTTGTGCGATCCAGAAATATTTGATTCGAGTCTGAGTGTGTTTTCTCCCCATAGTGGTTGACATCAGACAAACAGCCGGACATAAAAACTATAAGCCAAATCTTTCTTTAATATGAGTAAAAGACTTGTTACGCCGACTTCACTGCGAGTGGAATAGAGATATATGGAAGAAGAAGACTGTAAAAAATACAATGAAGTTACAGTCAACAATTTCCAATACAAGTTTACATAACATGTCCTACGCTTTTATTGGGTAAACATGTGTACAGTAATACGAAATATCTCGGCAATCCGTATATGTCGACAATACAGATATACGCTGATGATCACTTAAATAAGCACCAAATGGGATCAGTTTACCCCATTTGGTGCAATATAACTCCTTTAGTCTATTCTTTTATTTTTGTTTCGTTATTGTAGCGCTAATAAATACTTTTCTTTCTTTCTTATTGTTTCTTGAGTGACTGACCGGCGCCGGGTAGCCGGGCATTCATTCAACATTATTAATAATTCGTAAAATCTAAACGCGCCTAATTTATGTTGTCACATAGTAATTGTGTTCGTCTCAATATATTTGTAGTTCAAAATTACCCCTTAGGAACAAACAAATAAAATAAAGAAAAGTTTTTAAAAGTGTATAATCAATATCCCTAAAGTGTCGCCGTATCTCAACTACATATTCAACATAAATAAGAAATTTTAGCGACACTGCTTTATATTCCACAAATATATCGATTCATGAGAAAAACAATAAAATGACCCGACTACTGGTTAAAAACCATAAAAACCATAAACAACATACATATAAAGAACGGTCAAGGGCGAGTCGAATTCCCACACCGAGAGTTTCGTATCCATATGCTAAATTTTTAATTTATGTTCTTTTCATTATTTGGTAAGATATCCGCTACAATAACACATATTGATCATATATATTAAGTAACTTGTAAGTAGATTAAAAATGTAATAGGATAAGAAATAAATAAAGTCAACAACTTCCCTTGTACTTGTAAGAGAGTGGGGCATAGAACCCCACAATAAAAAAAACATATTCGGTGAAAACTACAGCCAGCTACCTATTAGGATCAAAAAGATAGAGCCCTTTCTAGATAGGAAAGACGGACAGACAGATGACGTAGGCTCTGTAATTGGGTTCCGTTAGTTGATACCATTTGGGTACGGACCCCTAATCAATTTGTAAACATTGGAGGAATGTTCATGACTTTATGTTGTGCACTTTGCATGAAATCAACACTGTTTATAGGTCCAAGAAAAAAAAAATAGGATGTCTAAGTAGAGAGGTAATATAGTATTTTATATGCCTGAATGAGGAGACGAGCAAGTCGCTCGGTTGATAAGTGCCAAGACTACTATATATACAGAAGCAAGCACCTCTACTTTGAATTATAAAGTACTAACTTTTACTCGTGGCTCCGCTCGTGAGTATTAGTTTTTCCCATATAAAAGTTAATCCATGGCAAATTTTTTCAGGCATTTATATCCGTGTGTTTTAAAATATACGACCGAGACCGACACCGCGATTATATGAAAGCTTGTGGGCGTTTGGGAGTTTTAATGTTTGTGAATTGTAGATTACGAATTTTGATGTAGTTATTAATGACGGCCTAACAGCTGAACAGATTTATATGAAATATAGACCATAACCGGGATTAAGACATAGGCTAATAATCAACTTTTTTAAATTTGATTGAATGACGAGACGTGCAAGGAGCTCGCCTGATGGTAAGCGCCTGCCCATAAACAGAAGCAACACCACACAGATCTTTTAATTACAAACCACTGCATGGCACTGAACTGCTCTCGTCACCCCGAAACATAAGATATTAAGTCTCATAATGCCCAGTAATTTCACACACACAGAAATACAACAGTGCTTACACACTGTTGCTTGGCGCCAGAAATAGACGAAATCGGAAAAAGACAATCATGTGGACGGAGCCGCGAGCAAAAGCTAGTTCTGAATAATTCCCTCTTAATCCTACTTGTATTTAACATTATTTGCACTATAAATGATAATTTTCAATTGCCGCGCACGTTATTATTTTCAACAGCGTAGCGGATGGATAATAATGCTTTGTCAAATTACCTGTTATTAAGTTTTCGTCACGTCCTTTTAATACTAGACTAGGAGTAGTAGAGACCTTTTTTTTAATCCGAGCACGGTAAAGTGACTGCACTAGACCTGATGGTAAGTGCAATGCAGTTCAAAAAATTCAGCGACAAACAACGAGGTTATTGGCGGTCACCAGAATCATGCCGGCCTGTATAAATGCTTCTTCACATTCCAATGACGGAAGAAGCAAATCGAGGGGCCTGTGACAAGACAGGCGGATGACCGAAAAAATAGAGGGTGGGTACCTGGTGATTTTGTATCGAGCGAATAGAGACGACAGACATATCGTGAAAAACCTGCCAAGTGTATGTCCAGTGACTTCAGGCCGGCATAATTCTGGCAACCGTTGAAAATCGCAAGATCTCTTGACAGTCGGCATTACATATATGACTGCACTATACTTATCACCAGATACAGTGTAGTCACTTCGCCGTGCCAGCATAAAAAAGCAAAACAAAAGTCAGTTGCCCATACAAATATTTGCACAATCCGCAAATATTTCTTTCGGTGTTTTTTCTTCAAAGTCCATAAGTCTATCGTAGTTCCTGTACAAGCTGGCACTAGTAGATATACTTTGCGGTGTCAGTACTTTACGCCAGCATTAGCATTCTAAGTTAAGGCAACTTAGTTCAGAAATCGACTCGACGGAGCGCGTTACGTTGCATCGTGCTTGCTCATTACCATATTATGTTAGTAACATAATGTATCACTTAAATAATATTTAACCAACGAGGAATCGAGGTGGTTCTCACATAAAACTAATTTAAACGGATTTTATCGCGGATTTTTATTTTAATTTTGGTCCCGACTTTTCGAAAGTTTTTCGGCCTTCGTGGGCACGGGGTCAACCATTATTTAATTATTAGTTTTATTTCAATAAGTAACATTCTCGTAAACGTAAAAAATCATCATAAGGTGGTTCTCAATTTGACGCATATATATTTGATTGTTTTTGGTATATTAAATGTAAAAACATAGCTCCGGCAAACGTGGTACGATTTGGATGAATCTTACAGAGAATAAATAGTTCAAAGTCAGTTAATTTAAAATTTAAGAAGCAACTACCCCTAAGGGAATGATCGGGGATGGAAGAGTAAACTAATTTATGCACCGATTTTCATAATTCTTTCATTAAAAAACTCTTTTAACCTAAAAAAACACCGTCTCCAAAATAACTTCTTTCTACCTGGCGTTATCCCGGCTTAAATTTTTATTCTTTTTTATAGCAGAGGCCGACAAACGAGCAAGTGCGTTACCTGATGGTAAGTGACCTGCACCGCCCATGAACATCCACATTACCCGGGGAGTCATGGATGCGTTGCCGACCTTCAAAGAAATGGATAATTAAGGAATTGGGAAGGAGAAGAGAGTTTGAACTACCAGAAATTCTACTCACCAAACGAAACACAGCAGCAAGCTGCTACTTCACGTCGGTTTTCTGTGAGTCAGTGGTATCGAACCGGTCGAGCCGACCCATTTCTTGGCTTTACTACTCATAAAATGAATTAACTAACTAGCTTAATACCTTAATAATTAAAATAACCAGTGTTGAGTCGGTGCTTTCTGCCTATCGCTGGCCATTTAATTGCAATAGAACCGACAAAAAATTGATAATTATTATTTATACATATTTTTGTGACGATTTTATTTTATTATTTATAATATACCAATAATCACGATCTCGGACTATCATTTGTATCAACCTTTTTTTATCAAAGATTGTATGGGTATACTAGTAGTCGATACAGTTCCGGATAGATTACAAGATTCGTACCTTATGAAGTTATGACGTAAGGTTGGTTATGAAGATATGACCGTAGGTAGGACTTTCAGGTGATGGTGGGAGGTACTAATTATTTTTGTACCCGACTGAATAACAGCCACCGTAGAAACGGTAAAAAACCTGCCTTAGTGGCTCATACAGGCGAGTTGCGTTCAGGGTTCAGCCAGTTTATATCCAGTAACTACAAGTCGGCATAATTCCGCCAGCCGTCGAGGGATGTAATGTCTCATATCGTTCGACATTATATTGGGATTTTACATTTAATGTCCAATGTAACCACGATACGGCGACTGAATAACAAAAAAATATTTTTAAAAAATGTTAAAAGATTAGAACGCATAACCAAATGAAAATTCTATTGCATTGCACAAGATGATCCAACGTTGGAACGTATTCTTATCGAATGTATTTCGTAAACGTTTAACATTTAGGTACACTCCTACAACATTTATTAGTTTCATCAGAAACGAAGTGTGATATTTTCAATTGCCAATCTAGGCTCCAATTGAAATATATTGTGGATTGCCTGTGCAGTAATATTGAACTAAATTCCAGTAATAGTTGTTAACTCCATTTTGATCGTGCTGAGTTTACTTTGGTGCAGTCCATACGTGTTTTGTAATAATGTGGGTCATGTTTCTGCTTATAGAGGTAAAGACACTTTTAGGATTTTCTGAATACGGCTTAATAATAGCTCTATGTAACAGTTCCGAATATAGGTTTGGTAATTGGTTTGTTGCTCTACGACCGGACGATGCATGTTGCAAATGTGTTTGGGTTTTATTACTCGCAGATCATGTGTATTTGTCGTAGTAATATATTACTGCCTCGCAGTTGTATTGCTACGCTTACTGTGCTGAGGTCTCTGGTTCGATCCCCCGGTCGGGTAAAAGTGCTATTGGGGTTTCTGCTCAGTATCATCCCGGAGTCTGTAATTATGCCCAGTATGGCGATAGGCTCGCCCCCTATCAGATAATGGGACGGAAATAAGTTCGGCGGAATGTGAGTGTACTGGGTACATCTGTGTCTTACCCCTTCGAGAATTACAGGCTTTATTCCGTCATAAATTTCGTCTATAAATAGGTTTGAAACTTTATAAAGATGTTATTAATGCTAAATCGTGAAAATTACGTTGTATTATAAAAAAAATATGAGAAACCTGCGGTCAATCGCTGTACACAAAATAGATGCCAAATCCACCCTCCTTCCCTATTCCTTAACTATCCCTTCCATTCGGTTGAGTTTCGATGAAAGATCGGTAAATTTCGGAAAATTTAGATTTTGGCTATTTTCTTAAATTGTTTGTATAAACTAGATAAACCACAGGCTTATAAATACTTCACTTGTTCTTTGATGCAAACAAAGATGTCCGATTTAGAGTTCCTTTCATGGATTTTAGAACCAGCCTGCACCTTTATGGCAGAAACACCTACAGTATAATTTCCTGACAAATAGAAAGTGGCTGTTTATTCGTGTATGTGTAGCCATTTATATTATGTTCTTCATATTATGTTAATTCAACTTTTATGTATTATATATCTAACAGGAAAATGTCATCTACGCGGCTTATCTCATCACATTCGATGTTGCCATTTGGTGTCAATGTTGTAAATATATTTAAAATCGATAAACCAGAAAAATATGATTGGTAGAAGCTATGTTTTTCGATTTGAGGTTACATTGAATCCTTTTAACAAATTAATTTAAATGAAATATAGGGATATTTAATCAATAACAGAAATGTAATGCAATAAATTATCATCTACATGGGCACGATGGTAACGAAATATTGGGGTTTATTATAAGAATACACTATGTACACAGTACACGGACAACAAAGCGTTTCTAGTGAAATTGTTAAAAGATTGATTGAAAGATTTTATTATAAGAGCAACATTTGCATTTTAAACACATTTACGATGCAATACTCAAATATTTATTTACAATATCCGGCTGTTGAATAATGCGTTATTTTAGGTAATCGATCTTGTATATTACTTTTAGCAAACAATTTACATGTCTATATATCCGATGAATATCCCTGTAGAGTTGTACAGGATGTACCTACATTTGCGACAGCCACTGTATTTAACCGAACTTACATTTTGAAGTCCCCAGCGCGGTGCGGCGCCGCCCAAGTTTCGCCGAATAAACACCGTAAAAAGAGGGTAATAGGAATGGAGAGGTGAATCGAGAGGAAACTTAGATTGATTGTTATGTAAATAGATCGACCAAATTATATAATATCGATGTAATTATGAGGGTGCGCGGAAATAATCATGGAGGGTTGACTAAACAATCCGGTGGGAGCTACAGGCCGACTTTAAAAAGGGCCTCTTCATTAGGAGCGGATCAGTTCACATTGATTTCTAAATGATCAGTCTATAATCGATAGTCAAAGAGTCCATTACAAAACAATTTCGAGTCGGTGGTATCAATTATATTAACTATTAAACTGCAATAGTCGGTTTTATTTATTTATTATTTATTTACACACTTTATACATAAATGTATAGGCGGACTTAATGCCGGAGGCATTCTGTGCCAGTCAACCTAATATTGTGCAGAGATAGAAGAAAGTAGGTGCCAAAATAAACATAGTGTTAGAAGATTAAATTATTAAAAATCAATTAAATTATTATTATCTTAATTATTATTAAGATTTAATTATTGATTTTTATTTATTGCTAAAAAGTTTTTACCAATATCAATGACCGGTACAAATACTCTAGGATGTCCCAGTTAATCCCAATATATGCATGTATGAAATCGATAACGCCATAAATGTATTTTTGTCCGCCATCCATCAAAGAGATAAATAAACGTCAACAAGTCGTTAAAATGTTCAAAGCTTTTCACCAAATTACTTTAAATACCAATCCATCATTCGAACGCGACTTAAAACAGTATGTTAACATGTTTCAATAATAACACGATGAGTAGTGCGCGACCACCAACATTTACAGTTCAAAAACAATTATGTAACACCCTGTGCAGTCGACAACAGTGTGTACTATCAAACGTTTGTTCTAAAGTGATCACGTGGTCGTAGCTCAAGCTTACGACGTAGTAAAGTGTAGTTTATCGCGCAAACGTTTATATTTTACCGTGGAGTAGGTATTCGGACGGTCAGGCGCCGGCGGCCCGTGGGACGGCGCCTCGCGTCTTATGTAACAACTAACAACACTAGGTTTAGTGCTCGACTGACGGTACGCGCGGAGCTATATATTCTATACCTCTAGGGACCCGCGATAGACAATAAATGTTCGCAGTTTCAGAGGCATCACTTGCGCATTAACACTATAAAAACTTTTTACGCCTATTCTGAAAAAGCACAAACAAAGTGAAAATTAGTGGAGATTGCACTAACCGTCAGTTTAAATTTAAATTAATTTAAGAAGCAATGGTACATGTCATTAAAAGGAAGTATCAGTTGTTTTCTAAGTTATCAAAATGACAAATATTATACGTATGTCGCCAACCATTGCTTGTTACAATAACTTGATCTGTAACTGACGGATAGTGCAATTCACAGTTAGGTGACTACATTACTTGTACCACTAGTTGTCCATAAAAAATATTTTCTTTTCAATCAACATCAGCGCGTACCATCGGTCGAGCACTAAACCTAGCTTAAAACTATTAAATCATTCGGCGCAGACACCTTTTTTCCTTTTTTTAAATTTATCGTCTTATTGTTTCGTAGCAAAACTAGGCAAAGGCAAAATGGTGTGGCGCCTAAACGATACACAAGGATTTGACTACACGTAATATAGAAAAAAATATAATCTGAACGTCATAGAAATAAGTAATAAAACATATCTATATTTTTTTACACGTGCTCAAATACGCCCAGGCCTTTTTGTTGTAATTTCTAGTTATGCACATTCCTCGTAAAATGAGCTCAGTTACGATCTTGACGGCTATTGGTTCATCACTACAACAGAAATTAGTATAATATGTGACAATTACATTTTGTATAAACTACATAATCACCTAGTAAAATACGTTCAAAATATATTAGCCGCATTGTACAAAAAAGATAAATCTGACGGTCATCGTCTTTAAAGGCATGTTGAAAGTGTGAAATTCTGAAGGCTGTAAAATCTAATTATCATCGTCACTCAACAAATCAAAATATTTATTGGATCCATAAGTCTTTTGCATTATTTAGATTCCATCAAAAACTCTGCCACCAATCCGCGAGACTGTTTCCCTAAAGTTCTGCCAAAATGTCTAAAATTGCATTCCCACATGTTGCCACGTACTTATTTATGCCGTCGCGTTCGCCGTACGCGGAGGCTGGTGACTGTGACAAAAATGCGTGACAAGCTCTCAAATTTTGACAGTTACCCAGTGTCCTAATGTCCTGACCTAATGTCACCGAGCGATCGGCTCTAAGGCCCCGTAACATTTCGACGTGATATGTCATTTAACGTTTGACATTTTTTGTTTAAAGTCACGGTAAAATGACACAGTGCATGTTACTATACCCATTAGCGTAACAACTAAGTGTGACGACCACTCCTCTCAGTGTGGTGAAATGTTACGGTGGTGTGGATGAACTTTAACATTGCCCTTATTAAAACTGATTTACAATATTTTCACATTTTGAATTAAAGCATCTCAACTTATACCTGTGAGAAATGTTATACCTAACTAATAATACAAAATTGGACCAACTTTGAGCAATACTCTTTCGAATGAAAAAAGAATCATTCAAATCGGTATGTATACTTTTGGCGATTTTTTTTCATAGGCGAATAACAAAATAATCATAAGTACTGTGCATTCAGCATGATGCTTAAGTATTGTCATAATATTAGCTGCCAATCCCACCAGATATTCACGTTGATTGTGTCGATCCTTATAGTTGAACGTTGTTCGTTCGCACGCTTCCTCTATTTTTACCCTGACCGCAAAATACCATCTCCGCATAGCGTCTCATTGCGACCGCGTCCACCCAATACGGGACCAGTGGCAATATAATATTCAAAATTATTATAATAATATTTTTTGAAGTGAGTTGGAAGTCAATGAAAATGGACACTATGTTACTGTATCCAGCGTCAGTGAAAAGCTAATTTTTCTTTTTCGCTTTTTTTATTGAATAGGCTGTCAAATAACGAATTAGTCACCTGGTATGTTCTCTCCACCGCAACGAACATACACAACAGGAATCATAGATTCGTTGCGGACCTTAGAGGTAAGGCATGATTGGAGGTGTTTTTTATCGGAGAACGGCAAAGTCACTGCACTACACCTCCGATGGTGATGGTAAGTGTAGATCCAAAAAAACTAGCCATTTGGGCCTCCTGATATCTCACTCACTGAGTGAAGAAACGAACAAAACGCTCGCCTGATTGTAAGCGCCACGACTACCCATAAACAGAAAAACACCACCCCAGACTTTGAACTTTTGACACAAGATGTCAAGTCTCATAGTGCCCAGTAATTTTACTGGCCTCAATATTCTTCAAACTGAAACCCAACACTTCTGCTTGGCGACGGATTATATTATTAAAAATCAATGGTACCAATGGACAGGGCCTTTCGGATACGGCATATTTTTAATCCTGGCGCGGCAAAGTGACTGCGCTAGACCTGGTGTTAAGTACAGTGCAGACCAGTGTCAACCGTCAAGAGATATTGAGCCCCCCGACGGTCGACAAATTATGCCGACTTGAAGTTACTGGATATACATTGTCTGATCCCGGAACGTGACTCGCCTAAACGAGTCACTATGACAGGTTTTTCACCGTGTGTGGGTACTGTACTGTCACCATCCAGTCGGGTACAAAAGTATCAGGTGCCCTCCCACCTGGAGCGACCGTCCTGGGTCGAGGTTCGTACCCCACAGGGGGTGCCCTCAGCGAGGTCGCTTAAATTTAAGGGTTGAGAGCGCCTAAAGCGCTCACACGAAAGCCCGGTGCAGCTGAAAACAGGCTACTCGTGTCAGGCTATCAGCATTATGTCACACACAAAACAAAAACCACCAGCTACCTTATAAACCTTTACTAATGCCATTTTACTCCTTTCTTTCCTTTCTGTTTTCTCCGTGCTGGCTTCATGATGCATAACGTGGTATTGAGGGCCGATCACGGCGTGAATGACGCACGCTCACAATACGCAATACGCACTCGATGAGGCTGCCATTCACACGTTACATTCACTGCCTATAAACATAAACACAATACTACACGGCTGTTTTTCGACAGGACTTGTAATTTAGCGGTTTGCACGTCATATACTTGATAGTTTGTGTCCTTTACTAGAATAAGGCATTGTGTTAAAACGACATCCAAAGAACGCTCTGGTTTTCTGAACGCATGAATCCCATAACAAAACATCTATGTACTAGTAATGCAATGTTACAATCTCCCAGTACTGTTGTTTTGAGTCGCTCGTTCATTCAAAACTTTGAATAATCGTTTTACAACTAGCCTGTAAACAATTGTTTATGACCCGCTAGGGTCTTTAGGATACACGGGAAGCTATTGACTTATATTATTGACCTATACAATAGACAATACCATACTATAGCTGGTGGGAGGATATTTTCGGAGGATTTCTAAATAAGTACAGATTTTTGAAGTGTGTAACTTTCATCATAGTACTGCGTGTACTTACATAATATATAATTATATGTACCGACAAAACGAAAAAATTATAAATGGTAGAGTCACGCTGTAGACGGATTTGTCTACGGCTTGTCTAGGTTGGCTCGACTGGGTTGTTACAATAGACGCGAGGAAGTAGCTTGCTGTTGTGTTTCATACTGTGAGTGAGGTAATCGGAGACCCTAACACCCCTCTGTTCGCAGTCCCTTAACTATACCTTTCATTTAAGGTCGGCAACGTACTTGATTCGTACGTGATTCTTAAAGTAGTATAGATGTTCATGGGTGCTGGAGATCTCTTCCATCAGGTCACCTTTTCCTCAGATTAAAATAATGAGCGCAGGAGTTGTTATCTAGACTATTCTTAACATGTTACTATCATCTCTTCACTGTCATAAATCTCTTCACATATCGTCGTCAGGGGACAGAGATCAGAGGTAGAGTGAAATAATATTAATTACTAGCTTTTCCTCGCAGTTTCACCTGCATGTTACTGCCCTGCTCTAATGGGTCATAGCGTGATATACCGTCCTCATGAATCACTCTATATTGCTGAAACTGCATTAAAATCAAATAGTTAGTTAAATAAAATAGTTTAAAAGATCTAAGCGAACAGACAGCGGAAGCAACTTCATTTTATAGTCGGCGGATAAGCGGTGGATAATTTTGGGACTAATTGGAAATTGTGTATACATAGACTAAAAAAATTCAAAATTGGAAATAATACAATGAGCGTTTGACGATAGCGCCACACATCTCACTAGCTTGTAGTACCTAATAATTGTCGCATTGTACGTTTTAAAATCATAAGTTAATATTGATATCACCATTGGGATTCCCACTAGTTACTTTTTCATTTCACACATGTTTTTGCTAAACCTAATCTCTGTACAAACTACAAATTATGCACTTACTATTATTACATCACCCAATTTCAAAAAACGCATAAGTAACATTTTAAAGTTTTCATTCTAGTAACCTCATCAAAAATTCACCCCGCATTAAAAACCCAAATAATAGAAAATGTGTCAGCCAAGTGTTCCATGGCTTAGATGTGCAGTAGAACTATCTTGTCAACATCTTGGTTCTTGATCATTCACAATGTCAAGCTTTTATTTACTGACCCTGTGATAGACAATGCTGACAACGAGTTAATCAAGTTTGCTACTCATCAAATACCTCTATCCAAGATTTGTCGTATATTTGATCCAAATTTGACAGATGCCTGTGTATTTTCTGTCAAAATATTCAATATCAAAAACAAATATGATGTAACCATCCAAATATTTTGATCAAATAATATTAGTCAAAGATTTCAGTCGAGTAGCATACACACCTGACTCATTGACATATTGCTAGTTGGCTGGAAACATTGCTGACTCGTCCAGAAACAAGCAAATTGCAACTTATACTATACTAACTGGTGCGGAAAAGATTTACAAATAATGTAAATCGCATTTTGCATCAGTGTATCAACAATGAGCTCATATCTTCGAGACAGACAGACACCCACTGCTGGCCACAAACACTCGCCTTTAAGGTACGGTGTTAAATCATCGCGATGTTAATTTTTTCGTTCACAAAAACCGCCGACACATGAATATGGATCGGTTTTGCAGTTTATGAAATGTTTAGTGTCTTTGTAATCGTCAGATTCTTTGAAGCGGTTGACCGTGATTTATCCTGATGCCACAATTTACTAAGTATGTATGTATTAATGTAAACTTCTCATCTGATATTGTAAAAATGACCGTTTCTTTGTTTGTACCGTATGCGTTTCTACATTCATCAGATTGCGATGAAATCCTATGATTTGATCCTATGTCTCGGGGTGATGAGCGCAGTTCAGTGTCATGCAGCGCTTTGTAATTCAACATTCTGTGCGGTGTTGCTTCTGTTTATAGGCAGGCGTGGCGCTTACCATCAGGCGAGCGCCTTGCTCGTCTCATCATTCAATCAAATAAAAAAAAACTGGTTGGTAAGGATCGACTCAAAATTGGTTCGGTTATGAGCTCATTTTATTTTCGGATCTTTAATTTTTTTGTCGCGTTTTTATCATCATATTTACTACCACCAGTGGTATAGGTTAGTGATATGATTTTTAAAACTCCCACGTCTTGCTAGCCTTCATTCATAACCTAACCGCAGAATCGTATACGAGGGGCGACCGCAAATTTGATGCGAAGCCCTTACAACCGCGCTCTCTTTCGAACTTCACTTCCGCCATGGATCATTCTTATCATGGAATATTAATATTGAAACAGATTAGTCTGGGATCTGTATTTTAAAGTCTATGGCAAAAAAATTCGTCGATTTACTTATACTTTAGTTGCTATACATTAACCGTTAAAATATACATAAAACATCAATTATAATAAAGCTTCGTTTCTTAATGGCCACCTATAGCCAGTTGTATTCATTATTAATTAAATGGTTGGCGAGTTAAGCAACCCTTGGCGGGGTAGGTATATGAATGGGTGACCTCTTAGTGGTTTTTCAACTGAAGGCGTATAAAAGGTCGATCCCGGATGTTATCAAATGACAGTCGTTAAACTAAGTCGAATACCTTCGAGTGGCTTCAAAATGTTGACGCTTGATCCACCGTCTGTATGCCCTTTAATTAAGTACTCATCGAAACATAGTCGACGAGCCCAAATACTAATTTGCTATTAATAATTATCGAACAGTTGGAAATGTATGGAGTGTATGTAAGTGACCACCAACTCCTTAAGCCCAAAGCCAACCGCATCAGCACACTCTGCTATTTAACGGACAAGCCAGTGACAAAACTTGCTTTCCTTTGCGGGTTGTAGTCAGTCGCCCCATATAACACCAAAACCACAGCAAAATCATAACAGGAGGGCGGACTCTAGCATTAAGTCGAGATAACACCAGGCATAAAAGCTGGAAACTGTAGTGTAGACGGCTTGATGACGGTATTAGGACAAGTAGGCCTAGTACAAGTTTTGATAATTTTCTAAAACGATGACAGTTTTCGTTTACTCTACGCACATCAATTAATAGTAGTCACTAGGAGAAACTATAATCATTTAAAATTGCTAGTATGATAAATTTTATAACATTTTAGTCGAATGCGAAATTAGTTTTCCAGCGATTCTTTCCGTTTTTACCGTATGAATGGGCGCATTGCTGACTTTAGAAGAAAGGGATAATTAAGGGATTGGAAAGGGGATTATTAGGTGATTCATCCACAAATATTACTCCCTAGTAGTTTCGGCTACCATCCACAATTTGCCGTTGACAACAGATCTCGTATATTACTGTGTGCGAGACTGTTGAGTGTATTTATACAATTTATAATAATAATCAAGTTCTATTCTGGCACATTTGCAACAGTACGTAGGTTGAAACTATGAAATTTATATTTAAACTTCCATAAACTGTTTAAATGTTAATCTACTAATGTATGTACTAGCCGGTACGTAGTTCTCTCCTATGCGAGAGGCCGTCTGAGTAGATACAACCACTTTGTAAAATTCTGCCGCCAAGCAGTAATGTGTAAGCACTACTGTGTTTCGGCTTGGACAATGAAGTCAGTGCAATTACTAGGCATTGTGAAACTTAACATTCATAATTAACATTCACATATCTCGAAATTATGAACGCAGTCCAGTGCAATGCAGTGCTTTGTAATTCGGAGTTCTGTGGTGCTATTATTTATGGACTGACGTGGCGCTTTCCATTAGGCAAGCGACCTACTCGTCTCATCATTGAATTTTATATAAAATTTTAAATATAACTATGGGCTCCATACCGGATTTGAAATAGACCTAATTTAAAGGTATTTTATCGCGGTTTATTCAATTTGGTGCAAATGTTTCGAAATCTTTTCAGCCTCCTCCCAGAACCCAACTCGATAGAACGATATATCGATGTTATCGATCGAGTTAAAATATACCACTACAATTATCGATCTGTGACTGACAAAATAACGATGTACCTATCGACATTTATTCAACATCCCTTAAGACTGCAACTTAAAGGTTTTGTAATTTATGACGACCTAGTAGATAGGTATTTATTTATTGAAATAAGATACACCTTTGGCTTATCACTATGCACTTAAACTTCAGTTAACATTTATAACCTTAGTCTATGTGAGTCGCCTATTAGAGTATACAACAGTTTAGGTAAACTATAAACTAGAAGTGATCAAAGAGTACCCAAAAGTGTACAATTATTTGATAAACATAAAGCCAACAATAAAATTGGCTTATATTGTAGCGGAACTTTTAACAAATTTAGCGAAATCTGAAACATGATTAATATACACATCGCAGGTCGAAGATATCTCTTTAGGTATAATGTAATGCGCCGCGTCGCGTCGCCGCGCCTGAGCGCCAACGATTCAGCCTGAACGTTGCTTTATTTTACAACATAACATTGAAAAGTATAAAGGTCAACCAAATGAGCTATTTGTTTTTACAACATTTTTATTTGTGTATAAAAATTACGCGCAGACAGGAAATAAGAAAGGTATTTTAGAATTTATTTAATATAAACACTGGTGTAAGAAAAAAACAAGCAGATTTGTGTAAAGTTTATGTAACTTTTATATTTAATATGTTACTTTTAATAATGTGCGTGGTAGAAGACGTAATTATGTGGCGGAGCCACGCTATATGAGCTGGCTACATTTATAATAAAACATTCTGCCTATTAATTTATTCGCGCATCACTTAAAAAATTGCGTACAAATGTATGTACAAATGTAATACGAGCAAAACCATAAAAAAACGGTTTAAAATTCAATATTTATGCACCGATGTGTCGATTATCTCACAAAAACATTGAAGAATAAAACCGATAAAATATCTAAACATAAAAACATTAAAAACCAATAATTGAATAATTATCCGCAATAGCACTGCAGTAGATGTGATAAGGCCAGATCGCCACACCTGGCACAAATTCCAATATGGCTAATTCTTGCGTGATTTTTCGAATGGCTGACTTGTGAATTAAACCTGGGACTACACGGTTCTCAGCTTAGTACTCTGCAACTAAACCAATTAGGCGAATAGATACATTTTATTTTAAACTTAATAGGCCATAATACGAAACGCGTTCTAACTTTAAATTAAACAATTAGTAACAGTGGTAACTGATACAAACTGGCCAGTGTAAACCTAGTTTAAATTTAGAATACATTTTGTAATACCGCCCATTATTTTTTAAGTCGGTTTCATGTTTTGTTAAAAAGTTTTTATCCAAGAGCTAGGTATATCCGGGAACCGTTTATTTATATATTTGGCGCCAGGTTTAATGCAGACTCGGTCCGAAATATCTTTATATGACTCTTATATATCAAGTCTGAAAGAACCCCAGGAAGGGAAAGCACAAAAATATTAAAAGTAAGTAAGTAGTAAGTAAGTAAGTAAGTAAAATATTACTAATATCAGCGAGTCGTAGATGGGCACGGTTCCAAAACCTTTCGACACATATCGTATCTTTGATAGTAAATGGGGATTATTTACCTATAAAGAAGCCGGCTATATAATACACCAATTGTTTTATTTTTTTACCCACAGTAGAGAGCGTAGGTAGCATTAAAGAAATGGACCGGTTTGGATGCGTTTTTATTTACGAAAGCTCTTTAATCGACAGATAGTTAGTTACCTTGACCTCATGCTGCAACTAAGCCGCCTATTAATAAATAATAATTACTTGATAGTTGTTCGGACGGGTATAGGGGTAAATCCTTGTGCCTCCATCGGTCATCCGCCTGTCTTGTCGCAGGCCCCTCGATTTTCTTCTTCCCTTCCTCGGAGTGAGAAGCATTTATATAGGCCGGCATGATTGAGGATGAGACCAATAAACAATAAAAAGACCAATAAACTCATTGTTTATCGGTGGTTGCTGGTTATTTGGACTGCACTACGCTTACCATCAGATGTAGTGCAGTCACTTTGCCGAGGTCGGATAAAAAAAAATGTAAAAAAATATTAAATTTACACATTAAACGAAAACACAAAATGTTAAAAATCAGTGACGTAAGGATAACAAGAAATCAGATACATTATAATAAAATCCGTAGAGGTCGCGTACGTGTTTGTTTTATAAAATATCGAGGCGCCGAATATTGAATTCCGGCTGGGAATCGCACGTGTTTGGGGACGCCGCTACTGGTCTCTGATACACCGTGCGCCACCCGTCGGACGTCTAGGCGAGCGCCGCGACGTCGCCGACGTCGACGCCACACGACGCCATGTTATTGTCGTCCTTACAATAAACATGCACGGCATAATTATTAGCTCATATTCCGTATACATCCTTTTCCCACGAGCCGAATCCCGGAACGATGTTCATCGTTCTTAATCGATGACATAAACTACGGAATAGACAAATAAAGGATCATAAACCTTTAAAGGAAATAGATACATGATTATATTTTACAATGTTCAGTAGGTACCGTCTCCTCAAATATTCCGCCGTATTCCTTCGCATATTCAAAACCACTTTTGCGCGAAGACCTCTATGTAATTGTTATTCAATTGAGTTGTTTATCTAATTTTTTATATATTGCTGCGAGACCATCAACATTATTCAATAGCACTGGTGTTCCACCTTAATGGCGTTTTTGGAGTCGCCAAAACCTTTCATCATGATTGAATCACGCACGGGTGATGCGCAATATTTGTGTTTCGTTTATTTATTTATTTATTTATTAAGGTTCACCAACGGTTGTTTACACTAATTCAACACATAATAATATACAAAGAAAACTTATCTTAAGATCTAAGTACAACAGCCATTTACTGGCAAACACCACATGCACAAAATAAATTGAACGGCTAACAGATATAATTACAATAAAAAAACTAAGGAAGCAGCTAAGGACATGTTCATCCGAACAGTACAATTTAAACGACTCTTTCTCCATTAATTCGAGAATATTGGGATCATATTGGATCATATATTCGTAATTTCTATTTTTATTACTTTGCTAGCTGTTCTCCACGATTACACCCGATTGTATGCGACTTCTCTGCTCTCGTGGGTCATAGCATGCTACATCATGATGTACAACTATAAACTAACGTTTCGACAAAACAAACATTTGATGTGAATATAAATCAATCTCTCAATCGTTCTAGGCTATATAAAGTTCCCAATTGGTTACATAGTGACAAAAAAATGATTCAGTTTCCAGTACCATATCGATCAAATACGCATATTCATCGTTCGAATCGTGAATAATGGTCTTAAGTTCATACAAAAATCCCATAGAAAAAGTACTCTACGAAAATGGGTAGAATAGATATAACTTTACATTTGTATAATCGTGGGTCTATTTTTAATTGTGTAAATTAACAGCAAGAGGTCATATCCACGCCATATAGTTGTTTTGTGGACACGATGGTCCATAGCTATATAACATAACGGCTGGTGGTAGGATCATTCATATCGGCCCGGATAGCAACCAACGTACATATGGAGTTAAAACCTGCCATAATGACCGACACACCTTATGTGAATCGCGTTCCAGGATCAGCCAGTGTATATCCATCCGGTTCTCCCGAGGGGCTTACGACATGACTTGGTGGTTGTTTGGGCCGGGTATAGGGGTACATCCTTGTATCCCTGTGCCTGCATCGGTCATTCGCCTGCCCTATCGCAGGCCCCACGATTTGCTTCTGCTGATTCTGGTGACCACCGATGAACTCATTGTTTGTCGGTGGTCGCTGAGTTTTTGGACTGTACTGCGCTTACCATCAGGTGTAGTACAGACTCTTTGCCGTGCTTGGATAAAAAACCAACCCACGGGAGCGGAGCTATAACATACACATATAGGTGAAGCCGCGAGGGACAGGTAGATATTATTATACAATGTTCTATAATCTGCTCGAACCACAGTAGGCTAGTTTAAGGTAAATAACTCTCATACAACCGGCGATACAACCGTGGAGATATAAAATTTCTTAATATAACATAAGCCTACCTGTATGGGTGCGAGACGTGGCCGGCCCTTAAGCGCCATGTCGGAGAAATCCATGTCGCGGAGATGAATATGCTGCGGTGGATGTGCAATGTTACACGATTAGATCGTATTCGTAACGAGTACATCCGCGGCAGCCTTGGTGTCTGCGACGTGGCTGATAAACTCCAAGAATGTCGCTTAAGGTGGTTTGGCCATGTTTTGAGGAAACCACAGGAGTACGTCGGTCGCAGGTGCCTGAGCCTGATCGTACCAGGGGTACGATCCCGTGGACGGCCCAAGAAGCGTTGGCGTGACGTATTGGAGGGAGACATGAGAGCCAATGGTCTCACTATAGAGGATGCTCAAGATCGGGCGAAGTGGAGGCGTTTAAGTAGGAAGGCGGACCCTGGCACTAAGCCGGGATAACGCAAGGCAGAAAGAAAGATAACATAAGCCTACCCTTGTACCCCTGAAGAGGAAGGTAAATGCTGCACCAATGATCCGCAGACCTTTTTCCGTTCCAAGATTAGGGAACGAGCCTATTGCCATACCGAACACAAATAACCGAAAAATCAAATACAAATTGTGTTTGGCCGACCTGAGACCCAGGGCATTTCGGTTTCTCAACCTTATTACGCTGCCTATAGACCAATGAGGCGATTACATTTCTTGTTTTTACACGCTTTATATCAGCTTCACTTGTATGGTTGTAACCGACTCCTTTGGGCGCGATTTTGACCCACTTTAAACGGCCAGATTTCGTGCAAACTTTGTAGATTTATCGAGGGCCGATGACATTACACTAATTTGAAAAAAAAAAAAAAAAAATAATTTAATTTAATTAATTATTGATATTCGGGTTAGGAATTACAATTATATTCTCTGGATCTTCGTTAATTATAGGGAATATCGTAGTATCTAAGAGCGACAATAGATGGCGCTTTTTTGATATTCGGGTTTAAAATTAAAATTATACTCTCTGCTACAATATATTTTTATTTTAACTAAAAAATGAAAAATAAATAATAGTTTAAAAAAACTAAAAACACGCTTTTATATTGCATGGTGTCCATAGTTATAATTTTATTATTGTATGCACCCCACGCTTTTTTTTTACAATAAAATACATTGTTTTATTCAAATTTATTTTCTATTTTTTAGTTAGACTTTCTATAAAAGCGTGTTTTTAGTTTTTTTAAACTATTATTTTTAACTATTCCACATGGTCCTATGAATCATTTAAGTTGTATCAGCAACTATCATCGATGTGTCATAAATATATTTATCATTAGGTTCGCTTTCTAAGTAATGTTTCAGTCAAAAGGAATTCGGGTCAGTTTCCTGATACACTTTTGACGGCCCCAGTAACGCAGCGGCCGACTATGCGGAAACGAGAGTCCGCGAGGTTGGATTCTCGTACCGAGATATATTTTCGAGTAATCCACAACAGTACAGCACTACCTTAACATAATGAAACTATAAACTTGTCATTTAGAAAATTTTATATTTCATAAACCTGGAATGCAAAACGTACTAAACTCAGGATCAATGAGCGCATCCCATACTCTGTAGAGTAGATACAAAACGTCCGCACTGCTCGCACACCGCTTGCGCGCTACCGTTGAATCTTAGCGGCAGTCGATTTTTAATTGGTTTAATATTATCTACGTTATTAATAAAAATACAATTTTAAATATTAATTGAATAAAAGTATTTAAATATTTATCGGTCCAAACAAAACAGTGCGTAAAAAGAAATTATTTCTAAATTTAATTAATTCGCGATGTTTACTTATTTCTGCAAAGGCCGATAGTCAAGCCAACAAGCGAGTGGGTTACCTGATGTGATCTCCACCACCCATGATCGCCAAGTAGAATCATGGACGCGTCGCCGACCTTAAGGGAAGGGATAATTAAGAGATTGAAAAAAAGAGGGATTTAGACCGGACCTCCGGGTATCTCACTCACCATAGAAAACGCCGCAACATGCCGCTACTTTACGTTGGTTTCTTTTCTGACAAACTGAAGTTTATGGGTATTTTTGCAGACTATTCTGTAATGATGTATGTTGAGTAATTCTAATTCATAGACTGAGTACTGAGTATATTATGTTTCGGGAAAATAGCTATCCTGACATCAGAATGACTGGTCACATATAACCAAGTCCAAAATATGGTTTGACCAAATAATTATAACCCTGTTACTACTGTCATATATATCTATCAAAGTTCTTTAACTTTAAAGGATAAATCATCGAAATTCGATGAAGCTATAATCTAAAATCGGAATAGAAATAGAAAGGATAAAAAAATATTGAGACAACTGGTGTATTAAGCATTGATGACGCCTGCAAAAAACTAAAATAGGTCTACCACATACGTTGTAGTGCAATTTGTAGTGTACATATTTTATATAGCAGGCGCTTTTTAATTTTAATATGACAATGTGTATATAGTCAACTTTTAAAAATAATTATAGATTTGTTTTCGTTTATAATTATATATTTTAACATGATGACCACCTATTCTGACGAACACTTAATTTTGCTTGCTAATCACATCTTCGTCTCAAACTTTGTGATCGCATTTAAATAAAGAATTTTTAAAATAAACACACACAATTAAAAATAATAAATTATATTCACAGTAACAAAGCTCCAAATATTGGAAATGCGGCAGTTTTGTCCAATCTACACTTAAACCTATTGAGCAACCCGCTTGCGACCACGACTCCTCCATTTGTTCGTAAGGAGGCGTACTCAGGCTGTCTGTCCCGTATCCTGTGCCGGGGCACTTGAGTCCTGCAATTTCTTATTTTAATTTGAATACACTTATCACTTTTAAATTTCGAAGGTTCGAACACTAAGTCCCTGTGAATAGAGCTGCGCGTCGTAGTGGGTGGGACTAGCCGTAACTTCGGCCGCCTGATTATTGGCCTCAGCGGCATAATTGAGAATTCTTCGTCGGGAGATCTCTCTGTATTTGTGTTTTCCTGTTTTGGTGTATCTGTAAAAGATAAATTGTTGAATTAAGCTTGCAATAGTATTAGAGTTTACTTTTTGTTTCAAATAAAAATAATATAGGTCGCTTTTTAATATAATTCCTCTAAACGCCATTGAGTCCATCGGATCAATAATTGTAACTAAAACTTAAAACCGAATTCAAATACACTTATTGTTTTCTGCTATGGAGTAATAACTTCCTTTCGTACTCCGTCGTAACCATAATATGGGATTATCCTCATGGTTAATCCTATATTATGGTTACCTCATGGTAACGCCTATAGAATACAAAAAGAATCATGAACATCGGTCCCATTTAAAAAAGAACTCTTTTTTGAGATCAATTGCAAATCCCGCGCCCCGCCACTCACTCCACAATACATGACGAAAGTGCATAAAAATATCGATTTATATCGTATTGGTATATTAAGTGTCAATGTCGACATGTAAAAAATATCAACACATCAGGTTCAGTGGTTCATATTCCATGGCAGCCTATTTTAAAAAAGCCTATTTTAGATATGATTTCGATACTTAATAAAAAATATTGATACGAAATTTTTATAAGATGTCCTAAGTATTGCACATAAAACTAGTTATGAAGCCCGTCATTGTAGAATGTAGCTAAGATGAACTTATAACACTTGTGTTTAACGGAGCGTGGAACGGACTACAGACGTCGCGGACACGATTTCAGCTAATAGGGCACGTACGTCTCGATTTTTTTGTGTTACATATCTATTATTTTTTGACTATCGCTCTCTTTAATGGTGAATAATAACATCGTGAGGAATCCTCCACAACTGAGACCTCCTGTAAAAATTTCAAAAGGAAGAGTGAAGTGCACGAACTCGCGTTTGTACAGGGTGGTGGGACTAAGGCGTCTCCCTTGCTAGGGAGGCTGGGATGGTATTTAATACAAAGATCATATTATTATACCTGTATATGGGAACAGCAACCGCCGCGGCATTATTGAATCGCCTAGCATTTCATACAACGTGTAGTCGGTGGTGACGAAATCCTCCAGGTACGTGGTCGGTTCAGATCTTAGCAGACACGTTGACGCGTCCTAGAATTTATTATCAATGTAAAGGCATATCCATATCGTTTGTGATTAATTGAATGACGAGACGAGCAAGGTAGGTCGCCTGATGGTAAAAGCCACGATTGCTCATAAATAGAAGCAACACCACTCAGAACTTTGAATTATAAAGCACTGCATGACACTGAACTGCGCTTGCCAAGCCGAGACATAAGATGTTAAGTCTCATAATGCCCAGTAATTTCATTTGCTTCAATGCCCTTCAAACCTAAACACAACAGTGCTTACACACTGTTGCTTGGCTACAGAAATAGACGGCGGTAGCAACCCAGACGGCCTCTCGCTTACAAGAGACCTACCACCTTGTAAACTTTGCATATGTATGTGCAAGTGATGTATACCGTGTACTGACCAGTATGGCGTCCCGCAGCGGCGCGTGCGGTGTGGTGTGAGTCGTGTGAGTCGCGTGAGTCGCGTGAGTGGGGTGCGTGGGATGCAGGCCGCGGTCGAGGTGGTCGAGATGCTCGCCGAGACACTCCACCACCATGCGCCTGCCCAGCGCCGCCACGCACTTGATCATCGGAGCCGTCAGACGCTCCTTCGTGCCTTGCGACAGGTAGTCGAACAGGATGCTTTTGCCTGCGCGACAGAACATGCCAATGTCACGCAAATTGCCGACTCTGGACCGAAGCCTTTAAAGCAGTGTTTTCCAACGTGGGGCCCACAGGGGAATATTTCAGATTGTTGGGTAGCTACCAATAAGGGTATTTATGTAGAGGTCTTGTCAATATGGCCTATCTGAGTCAGAAGTGACGTGAAGTGGCTGAAGAGCCGCCTTCTACGTCTCCTCAATATTCCGCCGTATTCCTCCGTATATTCAAAACAACTTTTGCGCCAAGACCTCTATATATGTAACTGTTATTCAATTGAGTTGTTTATCTAATTTTTGATACCTCTTGCTGCAAGACCGTCAACATTATTCATTAACACAGGTGTTCCTGGGCGCGGCCGAGATTACTTTGAGGGAGGTGCATCTGCATGTACACATTATACTATTAACTAATATAAAATTATACATGTATATTATGTAAATAAATGTAATGTCAAATTCAAATTGAATATTTTCGCTAATCGAAAGCACCATTAATCTCTGTAGTCGATGGTTGGCGTTATTGCTCGGGGAATCCCTGCTACCCGCTGACAGGAGATGCAAATGGACCCCCTTGCACCCTGCTGCCGGCGCCCATGCTGGTGTTCCACCTTGCTGGCGCTTTGTCGTCGCCAAAACCTTTAATCATGATAGAATCACGCGATATATCTGTTTCGTTAACTGCAGCTAAGGAGATGTTCATCCCGGCGCTACAATTTAAACGACTTTTTCTCCAGTAATTCGAAACTATTGGCATCACGTAGGAATAGTCGCAATTTCTATTTTTACTACTTTGCTAGCTGTTCTCCGGGATTACACCCGATTGTATGCGACATCTCTGCTCCCGTGGGTCATAGATAAATAGATAGATAGATAACTCTTTATTGCACACCAATAATTAAAATTATACATTAAGAACCTTACAACTAAATCAAGTTACAAAAGGCGGTCTTATCGCTAAAAGCGATCTCTACCAGACAACCTTGAATTGTTTGGATTTCATATTAAAGTACAACAGAAATGCATGGGTGTAGAGCCACAACAGAAACTAATATATTGTAATGAAATAAAACATACTACATCATGATGGACTACTATAAACCAACGTCTCGACAAAACAAACGTTTGATGTCAATATCAATCTCTCAATCGTTCTAGGCTATCTAAAGTTCCCAATTGGTTACATAGTGACAAAATATTGATTCAGTTGTGAAATTCAGTTAATTTCATTTGAATTGTGATCGACCCGAATTTATTTTACCAGGTAGCTTTTCCAGTACCATATCGATCAAATACTCATATTCATCGTTCGAATCGTGAGTAATGGTCATAAGTTCATACAAAAAACCCATAGAATAAGCACTTCGAAAATGGGTAGAATAGATATAACTTTACATTTGTATAATCGTGGGTCTATTTGTAATTGTGTAAATTTTTAACAACAAGAAGTCATATCCACGCCATATATGTAGTTGTTTTCTTGACACGATGGTCCATATCTATATAACATAACGGTTGGTGGTAGGATTTTCATATCCGCCCGGATAGCAACCAACGTACATATGGTGTTAAAACCTGCCATTGTGACCGACACGCCGTTGTGTGGATCACGTTCCAGGATCAGCCAATCTATATCCGGTTCTCCCAAGGGGTTTGCGATATGACTTGATGGTTGATTGGAGCCGGTATAGGGGTACATCCTTGTATCCTTTGCCTGCATCGGTCATCCGCCTGTCCTATCACAGGCCCCTCGATTTGGATCTTCCCTCTTCAAAGAGTGAAGAAGCATTTGGCCGGCATGATTCTGGTGACCACCGATAAACTCATTGTTTGTCGGTGGTCGCTAAGTTTTTAGACTCTGCTACGCTTACTATTTAGGTGTAGTGCAGTCACTTTGCCGTGCTCGGATAAAAAAATACAACCCACGGGAGCGGAGCAGTATACAACTAGGTGAAACCGTGAGGGACAGGTAGATATTATTATACAATGATCTATAAACTGCTCGAACCACAGTAGGCTAGGTTAACGTAAATAAACTCTCATACATATCTTCCAACTCCTTCGGCGGTACAACCGTGACGATATTAAATTTCTTAATATAACAGACCTACCCCTGTATTTCCGAAGACGAAGAACTGCACCAATGATTCGCAGAGCTTTTTCCGTCCCATAGTGAGGGGACGAGCCTATTGCAATACCGAGTACAAATAACCGATAACTCAATTAAAATTTGTGTTTGCCCAATCTGAGATTTAAAGGACGGTTCCGGTTTCTCAGCCTTAATACCCTGCCTATACCATATTATATTTCGTATACCTGAAATGTAAAACGTACTAAACTCGGGATCAATGAGGTCATCCCATACTCTGTAGAGTAGATACAAAGCGTGCGCGCAGCCGTTGAATCTGAGCATCAGTCGATTTTTAATTGGCTTAATATTACGTTATTAATAAAAATACAATTTGAAATATGTATTGGAATAAAAAGTAATTATATTTATCGGTCCAAACAAGACAGTGCGTAAAAAGAAATGTAGAATTAATTCGCGATTTTTATATTTTTCTGCATGGGCCGATAGGCCGGCCAACGAGCAAGTGGGTTACCTGATGTGATCTCCACCACCCATGATCGCCAAATAGAATCATGGACGCGTCGCCAAGCGATAAGGGGAGGGATAATTAAGAGATTGAAAAATAGAGGGATTTGGACCTCCGGGTATCTCACTCACCATAGAAAACGCCGCTACTTTACGTTGGTTCTGACAAACTGAAGTTTGTGGGTTTTTTTGCAGACTATTCTGCAATGATGTATGTTGAGTAATTCTAATTCATAGACTGAGTACTGAGTAGGTATATTATGTTTCGGGAAAATATCTATCCTGACCTGGTCACATATAACCAAGTCCAAAATGTTGTATGACCAAATAATTATAACCCTGTTACTACTGTCATATATATCTATCAAAGTTCTTTAACTTTAAAGGATAAATCATCGAAAATCGATGAAGCTATAATCTATAATCGGAATAGAAATAGAAAGGATAAAAAATATTAAGACAACTGGTGTATTAAGCATTGATGACGCCTGCTAAACTAAAATAGGTCTGTCACATACGTTATAGTGCAATTTGTAGTGTACATACTTTATATAGCAGGCGCTTTTTAATTTTAATATGATAATGTGTATATAACGTAAGTTTAAAAACAATTATAGATTTGTTTTCGTTTAAAATGATATATTTTTTGTTATTGAAGCTCTGACATGATGACCACTTATTCTGACGAACACTTAACTTTGCTTGCCAATCAAAATCGCACCATCGTCTCAAACTTTACCATCGTATTTAAATAGTTTTAAAAATAAACACACACAATTAAAAATAATAAATTATATTCACAGTAACAAAGCTCCAAATATTGGAAATGCGGTAGTTTTGTCCAATCTACACTTAAACCTATTGAGCAACCCGCTTGCGACCACGACTCCTCCATTTGTTCGTAAGGAGGCGTACTCAGGCTGTCTGTCCCGTATCCTGTGCCGGGGCACTTGAGTCCTGCAATTTCTTACTTTAATTTGAATACACTTATCACTTTTAAATTTGGAAGGTTCGAACACTAAGTCCCTGTGAATAGAGCTCCGCGTCGTAGTTGGTGGGACTAGCCGTAACTTCGGCCGCCTGATTATTGGCCTCAGCGGCATAATTGAGAATTCTTCGTCGGGAGATCTCTCTGTATTTGTGTTCTCCTGTTTTGGTGTATCTGCAATATAAATTGTTGAATTAAGGTTGCAATATTTAGTTAGTATTAGAGTTGACTTTTTGTTTCAAATAAAAATAATATAGGTAGCTTTTTAATATAAGTCCTCTAAACGCCATAGAGTCCATCGGATCAATAACTGTAACTAAAACTTAAAACCGAATTCAAATACACTTATTGTTTTCTGCTATGGAGTAATAACTTCCTTTCGTACTCCGTCGTAACCATAATATGGGATTATCCTCATGGATAATCCCATATTATGGTTACCTCATGGTAACGCCTATAGAATACAAAAAGAATCATGAATATCGGTCGCATTTGACGATGTCGCAGAACTGGGAACCGAAAAATTTTTTTTTTGAGATCGTTACCAAATGTTTCCCATCACTCACTCCACACTACATGTCGAAAGTGCATAAAGGTTATCGATTTATATCGTATTGATATATTTAAAAAGTGTCAATGTATAAAAAATATCAACATATCAGCTTCAGTGGTTCATATTCCACGGCAGCTTATTTAAAAAAATATCGATCTAGATATGATTTCGATACTTAATAAAAAATATCGATACATCGCAGAACAAATTTTTTTGAGTGGTAGAGCCACGCTGTAGACAGTTTTGTCTACAGCATGAATGGGCTGGCTCGACCGGATCGTTACCACTGTCTCACAGAAAACCGACGTAAAGTAGCGGCTTGCTGCTGCGTTTCGTACGGTGAGTGAGATAACCGGAAGCCCAAATCCCCTCCCCTTCCCAATCCCTAATTATCCCTTTCCTTTAAGGTCGGCGACGCGCCCATGACTCTTCTGGTGGTGGGCGTACATGGGCGGTGGAGATCACTTACCATCAGGTGACCCACTTGCTCGTTTGCCGGCCTAGGCTATAAAAAAAAAAATATATATCGATACGATATTTTTATAACATGTCCAAGTATTGCACATAAAACTAGTTATGAAGCCCGCATTGTAGAATTTAGTACGACGAACCTGTGTTTAACGGGGAGTGGAACGGGCTACAGAAGTCGCGGGTTCGATTTCAGCCAATAGGGCAGGTACGTCTCGATTTTTTTGTGTTACATATCTATAATTTTTTGACTATCGCTCTCTTTAATAGTGAATAATATCGTGAAGAATCCTCCACAACTGAGACCTCCGATAAAAATTTCAAAAGGAAGAGTGAAGCGGACTAACTCATGTTTGTCCAGGGTGGTGGTACTAAAGCGTCCCCTTTGATGGGGAGGCCCATGCCCAGCGGTGGGACGCTATTTAATACAAGGCTCGTATCATTATACCTGTATATGGGAACAGCAACCGCCGCGGCATTATTGAATCGCCTAGCATTTCATACAACGTGTAGTCGGTGGTGACGAAATCCTCTAGGTAGGTGGTCGGTTCAGATCTTAGCAGACACGTTGACGCGTCCTGGAATTTATTATAAGTGTAAAGGCACACGCAAATCGTTTGTGAACTTTTAATAAAACGAAGGTAAGGAAAATCCAGCTTTGTGGCAGTTGTCTGTCTTGTAACAGCATTTGCAGGCGTATTGGTTGGCATTGGTGTTGCTTCTGTTTTATGTGTAGGCGTGATGCTTACCGTGAGCGATCTGCGCGTTTCGTTATGGTTTTGAAAACAAGTATTTTTTAAAATTGTCATTAGTATAAGCGTGATATTTTAGGAAGGGATTTGGGCCTCCGGATATCTCACTGAGCGTATGAAACGCAGCAACATACATCGGTTTTCTGTGAAACAGTGTTAACGAGCCGGTCGAGCCGGCCCATTCATGCTGTAGACAAACTCTATGCACGGTGGCTCCACCAAAATGCATGTGTATGTGTCTGTGCATGGGCGTATGCATGTGTATGTGTATGTGTCTATGCATGGACGTGTGCGTATGTGTCTGTGCATGGGCGTATGCATGTGTATGTGTATGTGTCTATGCATGGACGTGTGCGTATGTGTCTGTGCATGGGCGTATGCATGTGTATGTGTATGTGTCTATGCATGGACGTGTGCGTATTTGTCTGTGCATGGGCGTATGCATGTGTATGTGTATGTGTCTATGCATGGACGTGTGCATATGCGTGTGCATGTGCATGTGTGTGTGCAAGTGATGTATACCGTGTACTGACCAGTATGGCGTCCCGCAGCGGCGCGTGCGGTGTGGTGTGAGTCGTGTGAGTCGCGTGAGTCGCGTGAGTGGGGTGCGTGGGATGCAGGCCGCGGTCGAGGTGGTCGAGATGCTCGCCGAGACACTCCACCACCATGCGCCTGCCCAGCGCCGCCACGCACTTGATCATCGGAGCCGTCAGACGCTCCTTCGTGCCTTGCGACAGGTAGTCGAACAGGATGCTTTTGCCTGCGCGACAGAACATGCCGATGTCACGCAAATAGCCGACTCTAGCCCGGAGTCTTTAAAGCAGTGTTTTCCAACATGGGGCCCACGTCCCACAGGGGAACAATTTGATAGTTAAGGGGGGCAATTTAAAAAATGGACTCGACACGATTTTAACCCTTTCGCTTTGGATTATTTAAATGCAATGCTAGATATCAGAGACAAATTAACAAAAAAATGTTAAGGTGGGGCATGGCCTAAAAAATATTGGGAAACACTGCTTTAAAGCATATCTTCTCAGACTCATTCCGTCTACTGCCCACATTGAGAATTAATTACTTTTAATTTGAATTTACTAGCGAAAATTACTTTATTTTAAACATAACTAGTGTGTCGAATGATTCATCGTTTTTCCGAGTTATAACTTACATTTTTAAATCCTTCATCGCTCCCCTGAAAGCCTCCAGCGCCCACTATGGTGCGTTCTTGTCCACTTTGAGAAAGACTTATGTGATCAAGCAAATAATTTATTATTGACCTTAGGACGAATAAAAACTTACCTATTGCAATAAACGAGGGCCACGTGCGTATGATCTTAGTCAATATTGCGACCATCTTTTCTGCGAGCGATCCATTTCCGAGTATATTTGACACCATCACCGGAAATAGCCTTTGAAACTATTAAAAAAAAAACGATTAAATAGTTATCATCATCATCACCATCATCATCAGCCACACGACTTCCACTGCTGAACATAGGCCTCCCCCAAAAATTTCCAGGCCGACCTGTTGGAAGCGGCCTGCATCCAGCGACTTCCTGCAACCTTTATCAGGTCGTCTGTCCACCTTGTAGGCGGACGTCCAACGCTGCGCTTGCCAGTACGTGGCCTCCATTCCAGAACCTTCCTACCCCATCGGTTATCGATTCTGCGAGCTATGTGGCCTGCCCACTGCCACTTGAGCTTGCTAGTCCGTTGGGCTATGTCGGTGACTTTCGTTCATCTACGGATCTCCTCATTTCTGATTTGATCACATAGAGAAACACCAAGCATAGCTCTCTCCATAACTCGCTGAGTGGCGCTGAGATTTGTCGTACTCATAGGTAGTACTTGCGTCGTCTATTAAAATCTATGTCTGTGATTGTTACACACATACCTGTTGCTGTATATTAGTGTCCAAACTGCAAGGGTTGGAACAAAGAGCGTCGACCATATCCAAGACGTTTGCCTGCAACGGTTTCTTGGCCGGCACATTCAGTGCATTCAGATTGTCATCGTTCAACACAAGTACGGCCAGGTTGAATAAGTTGGGAAATATTGGACCTATGCGGGTGTTTGTCATCAGATCCTGTACGGCCAACTCTTTTGGTTTTCTGCGTAGGTTTAATATGGCTGAGGAAAACATAAACAAATTGAACCTATAACATGTTAATTATTATTTGGTTTGGCCATTTCACTAGACAACAGGGAAGAAGCATTGAAATACAACTAATTTAAACGGATTTTGACCACACCCACGTTCACCCTGTGACCGACTACGAGGGGTGAAAAGCTTTCGAAACCTCGGGACCAAAATTAAAAAGCCGTGATAAAATCCGTTTAAATTAGTTTTATTTTAGTGTGTTACATTCGCGTAAACGTATAAGAAATCATAAGGGAAGAATCAGTTTCACCAAACAGGGAAGACACTCTATAATTTATCTTTTAAAATTAAAAAATTAAAAAAGTTGTTTACAATATTTGCAAATTACAGACTGTTGTATTTCCGATGTATACAAGACCGGTACTAACAAAGTTATATCCATACAACAACCAATCATAAGGATCCTATTCATTCATAACAAGTGATTGCAATCATCAATATGGGATCAAATGATCAAATCAATCATGATTGACATGTCAAATTCTAATTGGTTAGAACTGTGTAATTACTGTACAAAACGCAACAGCAAGCTCCCACTTTAGGTCGGTTTTATGTGAAACTGTGGTAGGTACTAAGCTGGAAAACTAGATCATTAGAAATAATTAAAAAATATAATTGTTACCTCTAGCAACTTTTGTGTAGTAATTCTGCAGGGCAACACTTATGTTGCCAGCGTTGTTGAGACTTCTGTCATCTGTAATCCACTCTACAGACACGGTGGGCAATGTGGAATACACATAGCTTTGTGTTGTCAACGCATATTCCGTGACGTTCAGTAAGTTTTCCTGAAATTGACAAAGCAATGTAGTTCATGAGCCATAAGAATAATCAAGTTAGGCTATAGATCCTCAACGGGAGTAATACTACCCCCCAGTGGGCCCTAAACTTTTTATGGTAATGTATCCAGCGGCAAATGGAGGGTGGGTGCATACCTTATTAAAGCAACAAAATATTTATTTGTTATTTTAATTTTTCTATATAAAATACAGTTTAAAAATAGTTAATATTATGGAATACTGGGACTATTTCCTTCTAAAGGGCGTATTGGACCTGAAAAGGTCTGCAACAGACGAATCCGATAAAACCAGCAAAACACAAAAAATAAGACCACTTTTGAGGTAAATGATTCACAAAAAGAATACACAAAAGTGGATCACTCTGGGAAAACTAAAATGATATGGTAAAAAACTAAAATATTGGGCATTGAATTGAGAATATTCTCCATTATTTTGTCAGTTAACTACTTGTTCAAATCTGTGAACATTATAAATGTAAAGCAATGGTAAGTACTCACAACAGGACAACACAACTTGTCTTCACCGAATATTGAATAAAATGTTCCACATGCACCAACTACAGGACTTGTATCAGACAGCATAAGTACCGAGTTAACATCCCAAGCGTCAACTCGTGATTTCTTCAGCATTTCACTGTGAAGAGCTAGGGTCTGGAACCAATACAATAACTCATATACAAAGTGGTAAGTCTCTTGTATGCAAGAGAAACTGGGATATTCATGAACTATCACTCCATGTTCACATGCGGCAACTACAAACAAAGTACGAAAGTTTATGTACATTTCCATATGCACTAATATCTACTTCCATATTGGTGATGTAAATGTAGTACAGCTTAGTATACAGTTCTTTAAATGTACTATACCATGACTTACACTTATAGTCTGCCGTAATTTATAACTAACATCTTCAGCTAAATTGGTAGCTGCCTCTGCATTTAGCTCAGCACCAACTTGCTCAGCCATGCATATGATTGAGTCTGGGCCGATACCAGCAAACCGACCTTGTGAGGGACCTCCATCCTAGAAATGTTAAAAATTTCAATTAGTATTGGGTATGATGATAATAGAGATCAGTCTGCTGATGCAGGTGTTACAGGTTCAACCTAGCACACACTTATGTGAATAAACCTGATTTTGAATAATGTTAAAGAACGGAAAATAATGTCTATAAATTTTATATCTATAAAGTTAAATTAAGAAGATGGCGTATTATAATAGAATTAAATGTAATTTGGCTACCTAATTGGTGTTAAAATTAGTCTAAAAACACCTAACAATAATAAGATACAGATCTGTCATTTTTAAAAGGATGAAGAGATTTTATTTAAATGCATTTGTGAACCATCTCGTTTAAATCAGCTTTAAAAAATACGTGTTAAAATTAGTCCATTAGTTTAGATTTAGACACTATGATAGATACAGATAAAGGAGTCAAACTTATACCCCCCTTTTTGCTGAATTAAAAACAATAACTATCACTATTAGTCAGGTCAATTTATTTTATTACTAGTATATTTACTAGGGGTATTCCCCCGGTTTATGAGCAAGGAAATTTAGGAAGGAATTTCAGGACACTTTAGTTTTACCTTATCTATCAACGGCGGTGTTTCACACTGACTTGAACCGCCAGACTCCGACGCAACTGATTTGTTTTTATCCCGGTCTCGACTGTTATTTGTCTTTTTCGTGTGATTTTTATTACTCGACGGTATATTCGACATTTTTTATACTTAGCACGATAAAATCACGTCTAATACATGATACGGACAAATGAAAAAAATACTTTTAAACACTGCTAATCCTAAATTATGTAAAAGAATTCTAGAGGAATAAAAAACAAAAATAATTAGACGTCAAAAGATAATAGTTTTTGCAACAAAACAATTCGTGCAATTCGCTGGGAATGCAAGTTTGTTTTAGTTTGACAATTAGGGATTGACAAATGACAAATGACTAGACATGTGTAAGTACTGTGAGTAATGCATGACATGCTATATAACACGACCGAGTACTGAAACAGTACACAGTACCCGGCGAAATGTTGCATGGCACATGGCAATCATGGCATGGCATGACGTGCGCACTGCCATAGTACATACACGGGCCGGGCGGCTCGGTGAAGCGGGCGCGCAATCGGAAATGTTCGGGCGGTCGGGATTCCGTCTCTGTCACGCCCCTTAGTAGAATTTTGATTTAGAGCAGTATATAAAATACTGTTCATAGGGTTTACATTTCTATGGCACCGCCCAGTAAGTAATAATAACTCGACTGGCGCGCTTTCTTTCGTCTTTTACTATTGTTTTGAATTATTTCACAATTCACATTTGTTTACGAGGACAAGGTTATTGTATGCGGTATGGTAAAAAAATTGTTGTTTTGGAAAGTGTTTGTTTTGTGTGTTTGTGAAGAAAGTACTTAATTTGTTACCTACTTAATTCTAACTGTAAGTAACTAGATTTTTTTTTGCTATGTGTGTAAATATATTTTTTGGGTATTAATGTATTTGTTTATTATGGCGAATTTGAAGTGTTTTTAATTCAAAGTTCTGTGTGGTGTTGCATCAATTTATGGGCAGGCGTGGCGCTACCATCAGGTGAGCGCCTTGCTCATCTCGTCATACAATCAAATAAAAAAAAGTGTGCGTCTCGGGACGCTCGACAGAAGTGATAACTTAAACTAATGTGGGTTAAAGTGAGAGCAGAGGAGCCTGCCTACTGCTACCGTATGCGTGAGAGAAAGGGACGCCAGACAGAGTGGCGCCTTAACGCGTTACGTTACGAAGTCCGGTCAGTCATGTCCAAGTCCGGTCAAAGTCGTGTCGAAGTCGTGTCGAAGTCGTGTCAAAGTCGTGTCGAAGTCGTGTCAAAGTCGTGTCAAAGTCGTGTCAAAGTCGTGTCGAAGTCGTGTCGAAGTCGTGTCGAAGTCGTGTCGAAGTCGTGTCAAAGTCGTGTCGAAGTCGTGTCGAAGTCGTGTCGAAGTCGTGTCGAAGTCGAGTCGTAGTCGTGTCGGAGTCGTGTCGAAGTCGTGTCGAAGTCGTGTCAAAGTCGTGTCAAAGTCGTGTCAAAGTCGTGTCGAAGTCGTGTCGAAGTCGTGTCAAAGTCGTGTCGAAGTAGTGTCGAAGTAGTGTCGAAGTAGTGTCGAAGTCGTGTCGAAGACGTGTCGAAGTCGTGTCGATGTCGTGTCGAAGTCGTGTCGAAGTCGTGTCGAAGTCGTGTCAAAGTCGTGTCGAAGTCGTGTCGAAATCGTGTCGAAGTCGTGTCAAAGTCGTGTCGAAGTCGTGTTGAAGTCGTGTCGAAGTCGTGTCAAAATCGTGTCAAAGACGTGTCAAAGTCGTGTCAGTCTTGTGAAAGTCCGGTCCAAGCCGACTGGTCACTGTGTGACGCCACCTGGTACTTCGAAATTATCAATGTTCCACGGAGGTCGGCTAACGCTGGCTGGTCAATGGACCGCTCGCGTTACGGAACGTTTCGGTTCACCCTCCCATAAGAAGTTATCACTTCAAAAAATATATAAAAGGTCTATCTCTCTAATATTGCTATTACATTACACCTGAGTCCTGATTGAACATACAGTACACAACAGTACAAGTAATGGTGGGCCGTACACATTACTTCACATAGCGTGTCATGTCAGGTCATGCCTAGAGTAATGCTATAGTGCCATATTAGTAATAGTATGCCGTACACATTACTTCACATAGCGTGTCATGTCAGGTCATGCCTAGAGTAATGCCATGCCATGCCATGCCATGCTATAATGCCATATTACGCCGTACGAAATGACATGCCATATGGCATTACTTCATAGTGTACTGTTTTGCGCATGTCTACAAATGACAATTGACGTCAATTCAGTGGACGGTAGAGAGTACTAGTGACATTTCTGTCACAGAAAATATCGATATTCTTAGCGATATTCGGCGATATTATTAATATTTGCGGTCTAATAGCACCAAAATGTAATGAACTGCTATTTAAAACGCAACATAGTGATTATATTCTCTTTGCCTAAAACGTAAACGTTTTAAACAATAACAGCTACGATTCCTTATTTATTTCTTTGATATGGTTTTTATGCTGCTTATCTGCCACGAATTAATTACATATTTTAGCAGATTTCAGTTCACAGTCATCTACAAGGAACAATCTCAAGCAAAATAAATAACTTGTCGCCATTGATGAAATTCCACTTGTTTTCCTTTTCCTCTTAGATATAGTATTCTCTGTCTACGGTTTTCCTAGTCCACAGTTATTGATTCAAGCCGAGGGCATAGATGTATGGCTGTTGCTATTCTGTCGTACGTTTACGTACGTTACGTTTTCTGTGAATCAGTGACAACGATCCGGTCGAGCCGCCCCAATGACCGAAAGAATACGTAATTGCGACCCATTGATCATGCTATATACAAAATTGACAATAAGTCGTAATAACGATATAGAAAGAGTTAATATAGTTAGTGTTGTCAGACGAAAAGATATCCGTTATTTAATCTCTTTGTTCCGTATGCTTCTTTGTCATTCATGTGGCATAAGCAAGATGGAGCTACAAACCGTGATGCCGTCCATACACGCACGCTTACCTGTGTAAATTGGCTGGTGTCAGGCAAAATGGAGCGTGTAGACGGAGCTTATGTCTCAGCAAACGCCAAGCGCCCACAAAGGGTGCATAACTTGTATGCACCCTCCCGTACCCGGTGCATAGCCTTCTAACGAAATGGTACGCCGCGTCTTCGGGAAATAACGTGTAACCACGAACAAACTACAATTATTATTTGAAACGTATTTAGAGTTAAACTCGACTACGTTCTGTTATACATAATTAGTGAGATTTTTGGTAAATAAATGAAAGAAGCTGTTTAAATCTTATGGTTGTAAGGTTCAAAATAAAACATTAAATCCATTTGCTTTTGTTTATATTTTCAAAGTAAAAAGAGCTTGATTAGGTATGTCTGCTATAGTAGACACGTAATAAAATTAAATTAGCGGTAGGTGATTTGAAGGCACACAATTTCAGGTTTCGCTCGTCAACCCCAATAAAAATTTCACTATTACGTGTATCGTATATGTACATACAAACATGACAATTTTATACAAGCTTTATAAAACTAAACATTCCGACGAACGTTACACAATCCATCAAAATAAACGTAACAAACCAAATTCATTTACTGTACAAAAAGGAAAAACTCTTTTATTATTGCAGCATTTGTAACTAAAATTAATTTACATCTAACGTCTCTCCACAGAACAATCATTACGTACTTACGTCTACATTTTACAATATTGGCATAAAATAAAAAATATCTGTTCTCATGAGGCACGTTATTATTACATTTATTTTATTACAACGTAACAATAATTACATTTATTTTTCGAAATTATATTTAAAATAAATTGTGACATAAAAAAATATTACACTTTAATGTAAACATCTCTTACATGGTAAATATATTTTCAACATGGCAAACCACCGTGAGTCGATTGAGAGCGAAGCCACGCGTCCGTGTGATTCCGCTCTAAAGGGCAGTAGACTAGCAAGCGGCCGACAATGTCCCTTGCAGGCCACAAACGATCAGTTCGAATTGACAGTTTTACCTCAAAAAAAACTGGTAAGACAAGCTTTATACTTAATTTCATGTATTTATAGACAGGAGGATAAATTCCCAGAAATTTTTTTTTGATAGTTTGACAAACAGACCAGCATAAAATTTAAAGAAAAGTATAGTAACAAAATGTTATAGATATAGTAAGAAGCGAGTGTAGCTGGAACATTAATCAAGTTCAGTTAAATTCACTATTTTCTTTTATTCACCTTAAACCCTAAATTCTCTTTAACGTATTTTATATTGATCCGATTATTATTAAAAATTACATCTATTTGAAAACTGTACTTCGCATATCAGTTAATAACAGGTAAAACGCATCAGTCTTAACTGATCGTGCGCAGCCACACTAAATCACAGTGGCGTGTATATAGAATCTGCACCCCACATTATATATAAGAACAGTATAAAACTAAGGCTGCATGGTTAACGTATCACAGCGTAGGTTTCTGTACGCGTTTGATTGCTTTATATGTCGTACATTGCTTCAAGCAAGTTTTTCGGAGTTATTTGACGAGTATATTGATCGAGACTCGGCGTCATGTCAGTCGTTCTGTCGCGAGCTCGCCGTGTGGGCTGTGTAGATACTGTTTATAGACAAATATACCCAAACCCGAGTGAAGGTTAACGTGAGGTCAGTCGGAGTCGCTGCCCGACTCAGACAGGCGCAGGTCGTGGTTGAGCACGTCGCTAGGTAAACCTGGATTGCTGACGGTACCTGTCAAAAACAACAACATAAATTGAGGCTACCAGAACCAGAGTGGCCTAACTGCATTTTGATGACTCTTGACCTATTTGTATTTTCGTCAATTTAAAACACGGCCGAAATGGACTTGTACTGCCATCTATGTCAAGATGATGTTACCAATTTTAGGCCGGTCTGGTCTTGCAGATTAACATTTTTAAATTACGAAAATACAAATAGGTCAAAAGTGATCAAAATTCAGTTAGGCCACTCTGGTTCTAGCAGCGTCAATTATTTATTTTCCTGGTGGGCGGTTTCAAATCTACAGTGTGCATCAGCCTACTGTGGTTGGACGATGATGTGATGGTGCTGAGACTGCTAGAGGTATGTACAGTGTGTGAGTGTTGTTACCGTTGGTGTGCGAGTGATGCGAGTGGTGCGCGCTCGAGTCGTTGTCGTCGGAGTCGCTGCCGCTGTCCGAGTCGCTGCCGCTGTCGCTCGACGACGATGACGAGCTGTCATGCTGCTGCGACTGCTAGAGGTATGTACGGTGTGTAAGTGTTGTTACCGTTGGTGTGCGAGTGATGCGACTGGTGCGAGTGGTGCGCGCTCGAGTCGTTGTCGTCGGAGTCGCTGCCGCTGTCCGAGTCGCTGCCGCTGTCGCTCGACGACGATGACGAGCTGTCATGCTGCTGCGACTGCTAGAGGTATGTACGGTGTGTAAGTGTTGTTACCGTTGGTGTGCGAGTGATGCGACTGGTGCGAGTGGTGCGCGCTCGAGTCGTTGTCGTCGGAGTCGCTGCCGCTGTCCGAGTCGCTGCCGCTGTCGCTCGACGACGATGACGAGCTGTCATGCTGCTGCGACTGCTAGAGGTATGTACGGTGTGTAAGTGTTGTTACCGTTGGTGTGCGAGTGATGCGACTGGTGCGAGTGGTGCGCGCTCGAGTCGTTGTCGTCGGAGTCGCTGCCGCTGTCCGAGTCGCTGCCGCTGTCGCTCGACGACGATGACGAGCTGTCATGCTGCTGCGACTGCTAGAGGTATGTACGGTGTGTAAGTGTTGTTACCGTTGGTGTGCGAGTGATGCGACTGGTGCGAGTGGTGCGCGCTCGAGTCGTTGTCGTCGGAGTCGCTGCCGCTGTCCGAGTCGCTGCCGCTGTCGCTCGACGACGATGACGAGCTGTCATCTTGTTGCGACTGTTATAACAATCACATAATAAATAAATACACCCAACAGTCATATACATAGTCCTGACCCGACAGCAAGATACGAGTCTTGTGTCGTGGGTATCAGGTACTACTAGAGACTTTCGGTCTCACAACACCCAGACCCCGAAACAAATATTTGTTGATCACACAAACATTTGTCCCAGTGCGGGGATCGAGCCCGCGGAAATAATAATAAGAACGGGGGGATGTCAGATTAAATTTGTTTAACGGGCCTGGGCGGTGTTGGCTTCGGACTTTCCGGAAGTTCCAGGACTCTATTGTCCCGACACTTACATAATAATAATAATAAATTCAACACACACATAGACTTGACCCAAACTAGGTTAACCTATATTGTGGATATCAGAAATTACAAAGGACTTATAGTCCCACAAAATCTAGATCTGAAACCAATATTTTCTGTGGATCATACAAACACGAACCGGAGAAACTATAGGCGGGCGGAGCCGCGAGCAAAAGCTAGTATTTTATAAAGAAATGCGGTTCACTCCAAAATTTATGCGTGGTTATACCAAAAATATAGGCGTCGGATTTGAAGACATTGTGTCCTAGACCTTGGGGTACGTATATTGTATGTAGTTGCGTATGCGTAGTATGCGTATGTAGTTGTAGTTGCGTATGCGAAGTATGCGTATGTAGTTGCGTCCACAAGTGTCGTTACATACCGGTGGCGGCGGCGCGTGCGTCCTGTCTGGTGGCGGTGCGTGATGGCGCGCGCCTCCGTATCCGTTGTGCGACGCGTGCGCGTGTAGCGGGAGCGCGGGCGCGGGGGCGGGCGGGGCCGCGGGGGCGGGGGCCGGGGGCGGGGGCGCCGGGGCGGGGGCGGGGGCAGGCACCGGGGGCGGGGCGGAGGGGGCGGGGGCGGGGGCGGGGGCCGGCCCCAAACCACCCAACGCGTCGTCCAGACCAATCATGGGTAAGGACGCGAGCGTGCTGTTACCGCCTGCCGACCATCTGTATCAACACACAATGTTTTATTGAATAAGTTTTGCTGTACAATTGTATTGCAATCCTGTTGGTTCCAGGGTAGTTGTCAACCGTTGTATATCCATAAGTGTATATAGTTTGAGCTGACTTAAGTCTGGCAACTACCCAGAGGTGCAATGTCTCTCGATGGTCCAAATTATGTTAGACTGCACTGTACTCATCAAATAGTCACTGGATAGCACTAAAATCAACAAACAGTATGATATAAAGGATTAGACCATAAATAAAACAAAATACTGACGGCGCCTGGGGTGGCGAGGTCTTGACCCGTGGAGGGGAGCGCACCATGGTGGGCGGCGGCTTCGGACCGCCCGCGCCGTTGAACCGCGCCGCGGGGTTCGGCTGGGGACCTGCTGAACAATATTACATACATATACATTATTGTTTACACATTGGGCGTATATATTAAGCGCATTAGCGTATTATACAGATAATGCATACCAGATACACCCCAAGAATGGTAACCAACCTAGTGTCCACCAATGGCCAACCTAGTGTCTAAGTTTTCAAGCCGCCCGTGAGCTTCCGCTTTGGCTTAACGACTGCTCTACCCTCTGCGAAGAGGGAAGAAGCATTTATACAGGCCGGCATGACTCTGGTGACCACCGATAACCTCATTGTTTGTTGGTGGTCGCTAGTTTATTTGGATTGCACTACGCTTACCATAAGGTGTAGTGCAGTCACTTTGCGGTGCTGGGATAAAAAAAAGAAAAAAAAAATTTCACATCACTAGGACACGACATTTTTATCATCATTTACTATTGATACGTAGTCAATGGTGACTATAGGGCCGTTGGAGAGCCACATAAAATACAGTACACGAGCCCAAAAAAAAAAGTACTATTAAGGTATCCCTGTAAAGTTTCGTGCATTACCTGCATTAGGGTTGGTGCGTCGGTTGGTCGCGACACGTGTCCGTGACGTGGACCGTTGAGTTGTGTTCGTGAAGTCCGCCGTCACCGGGGTCAATGGCCGCGGTTTCTGCGTTGTTTCTTGTCTAAAACGAAACTTAATTAGTGAATAATAATTTTTTTTAGATTTTTAATTGAAAAAATCAATTCATCATAAAATAATGTCATTTTTATTACGGAGTGATCCAATTTTATCGATTCTTTTTTGATCGATAACATATAATACACTAGAGTGTACAAGAGTATGGCCCATAATAATAAAGTAGGATTTTTCATGTATATTTATTATTTAATGTATATAAATGACATATTTAATATCACAAAATATAAGCCCTAGTTTAATATTCAGGTTATCTTGGGCCAAGATGAGCTAGTTTTCAAGGATTATTTACTTAATTTATTACTTTGATAATAACCTTTATCACTGCATAACAATATTAGTGTAATTACAATTTTGCCTCGATGTATGTTTGATGTAATATTGTTTTAAACGCATTTCAGGTTGCGCTACAACATCTAGAATGCGACAATGATTTGATAATGTATACAATAATCTGTCATAACTGGAAATCGACGAATGAACGTTTAACAACAACGCCACTCATATCTATATATAGTTTATAGCTATCGTATGTTGTCGCACAGTATCTTTTTTAATTGATGACGAGACGAGCAAGGCGCTCGCCTGATGGTAAGCACCACGGCCTTACATGGCCTGTCCATAAACAGAAGCTTCACCGCACAGAACTTTGAATTACAATGCACTGCAAGGCACTGAACTGCGCTCGTCACCCTGAGACATAAGATGTTAAGTCTCATAATGCCCAGTATTTTTACTGGCTTCAATGTCCTTCAAACCGAAACACCACAGCGCTTACAGACTGTTGTTTGGCGGCAGAAATAGACAAAGCGGTTGTACCAACCCAGACGGCCTCTCACATACGAGGGACCTACCACCTTGTAAAGCACCTTGTTGTATGAATTTTAGACCAGAATCAAATCTTTCCTGCTATTATCAAACAGTCAGCAAAGCGACGCGAGGACGTGGCGAAGCGAACCAAGCCAATTACATGGTTCAACACGCTTCGCTTTCCCATTTCCATGTGACGAGATTCAAGCGATATTTACATAATGAAATGAAAATAGCCTTGCACGCCTTTGTATCGACTCGCTGTCTGTTTGACATAAGACTTATTTCGTGGTATTTAAAAGAAAAATATGCAGGAGATTATCTTTATCGCTTATCTTTTTTATCGTAACTTTTGATTTGTGATTTCTTTTATGTGACTCTTACTTTATTCATAAAAAAGGGGAGTTGTTTAAATTTGAAGAATAAATTCCACTCCTTAGCGGTTGACAACGGGTGTGAAAGAATAATACTTCGTCATAATTTTATGAACAGATATTGACGATTTTATCGGTCCTTAAAAATTATATATAGGTTACTTTTGGTATAAATGTCAGTAGATTCTGAAATATACGTTTCCAAATTCTTGAAAAATTTAATTTCCTAGCGCCCCCGCTCTAACTATCAACTACGGGGTAGAAAATTCTGAAAAAATCGTGATGGGTACCACTTAAAAGGTACTTCCAACGAAAATTAGTTTCATTAAACTCGGTTGTAAAGATTTCGGGTTATGGAATATTTTCTGTTACACAATATGTTAGTTGACGACCGCAAAAATATATTACTTTGTAACCCACTTCATTGACACTCTTTAGGAGATAGAAACTTATTTCGCAGTCACTTTTTTTTTTTTTTTAATTTCATGAATGACGAGACGAGGAAGGCGCTCGCCTGATAGTAAGCGACACGCCTGCCCATACACAAAAGCAACACCACACAGAACTTTGAATTACAAAGCACTGCATGGCACTGAATAGTGCTCGTCACCCCGAGACATAAGATATTAAGTGTCATAATGCCGAGTAATTTCATTGGCTTCAATGTCATTCATATTCACCGATAAAATCATTGTTTTTTCGGTGGTCGCTGGTTTTGTTGGACTGCACTGCGATTACCATCTGGTTTAGTGCAGTCACTTTGCCGAGCTCAGATTAAAAAAGAAATCCTTGAAAGACATAAACGCGTGTGGAGCCGCAAGCACAGGATAGTATGACATAAAGCATATTGTCCTATCTGATTCGTGGCTATGGCAGACCTGTTAATGACTGACCTGGTCTTTTTCACTTGTATATTGCTGGACAGTTTTTCGAGTGTTATCTCGCCAGTGACCTTGTCTATGATCAGTACACACTCTTTAGTGTAAGGCTTTTGGTTGCCTTTGAACACTGTTTGTGGAACGCCGGCTCCAACTGCAAACAAACAATAATTGCTTTTATAAAACATTAGAAA
This sequence comes from Amorpha juglandis, assembly GCA_949126905.1. NCBI lineage: Eukaryota > Metazoa > Arthropoda > Insecta > Lepidoptera > Sphingidae > Amorpha > Amorpha juglandis. The sequence goes on along the minus strand of OX421374.1, from coordinate 12,183,776 downwards.
TAAGTTTATTCTAGTCCTAGTCCCACTATCCTACTAATATTATAAACGCGAAAGTTTGTAAGTATGGATGGATGGATGGATGTATGTTTGTTACTCTTTCACATAAAAACTACTGAATGTATTTCAATGAAACTTTACAATAATCTAGCTTATAAATCAGAATAAGACATAGGCTACTATGTTTTTCAAAAATTAACCCCTGAAGGGTTTAAAAAGGGGGTGAAAGGTTGTATGAAAAATCTAAACCGCTGAACCGATTTCAATGAATTTTCGCACAAATATAGTTGATGACCCAGGGTCAAACATATTGTATTTTTTTATTTAAATTTCAACACCTCTCTCTCTCTCTCTCTCTCTCTCTCTCTCTTAATAAGATGAATTTATTACCGGAATGCATTGAGGCGCTCGTAGCCAGTTGATCGTATAACTGATCGGAAATCGGTAAACAATTAATAAGTTAAGCAAACCTTGGCACGGTCAATCTATGGATGGGTGACCACTTAACGGTATTTCAAATGAGCGACTACCTACTTCCACGTACAGGCACGTAAAAAGTTAGTTACCAACTGATAGCAGTCGTATCTTCCAAGTCTGAGCGTACCTTCTGGTGGCTTGATAAACTTTTGACACTAGGCTGGCCACTAACCATTTGATATCGAATAGAATTACCGATGTAAAATGTTTGACTTGACAATGGTCGATGTGAAACAAAATAAATAAAGTGAGAAATATATTTAAAAGTTTTTAATTCCTTTGTAGCTATTTACGGCCAATATTTTAAGGTTCCATAAGATGTTTACGGAATCAGATTACTATACTTACGCCGTATGTCTGCCTGACCTACCTTGAAAAGGCTATCTTTTAAATCGTAATAGGCAATAGGCCGAAATTTCCACACAAATAATAAAAAAAAACATTAAACGTTGACGGGGTGTGATACGCAACCTTTGATGTGCTAGTACTAATCTCACTTGACACGTGTTCTTGTACAAATTAATTCGTTCGAAAGGTTTTCGTGGTGACTAGTGCACGTAACATGTATGGGGGGGCTATATTGGGGTAAACCGACATTTTTATTAGCTTTGTACTTATTACATGACCCACTGCTGGGCACGGGCCTCCTAACAGTATGAGATGGTTTAGGCCTTGGTCCAGTACGCTGGCTTAATGCGCGTTGGCAGACTTCACATACCTTAGAAATTATCAGGTATGCAGATTTCTTGATGATGTTTCCTTCGCCGTTAAAGCAAACGATAAATAACATGCGCTCTTGGGGCTGGTTTCTATAACCTGCAACTTTCGTGTTCACAATCCGTACCATTCCCCACTGAGCTATCGTTGCTATACAGGGTTAATTTTAAAACACCAGCAACCTCGCAGGACCAGATAGCTGACCCCATACGGAACAACCTTTGTTCTACGAGTTTGGATATAACTCAATATATTTAAAAAAAAATGATTTTACAAGTTTTTGTTGTGTCGTGTTTTTCTTCGTAGAGTGCGGCGCGGCGCGGCGTGCGCGCGCGACATCAAACGCGCCGCTCAGCTGCTCGGGCGTTGACCTTCAAAGGAGCTAGCCCGGTTCCCCACGCTTCGCGTATTTGTTTACGTAATCTGCGATGCGCGTTGTAACGTTCAAGACGGAAATTAAATGAATACTTATTTTTGTATGGAAATAAAATCTAACAAATTATCAAAAGTCGTAGAACAAAAGTAGTACCTTATAACCTTAGGAATCTACCCCTGCGAGGTTGCTGGTGTTTTAAAAATAACCCTGTATAGCAGTATTGCTACAACTTGGCAGTATTTTTAGTGTTGTCAAAATTAGGGGAATCCAAATCGAAAAGGTGGTTTTCGTCGGTCACAATCACCATGAGGGCTTATAAATTAAAAGCACTGTCTGGCGGTACCGTGGGATGTGAATTTCACCGACCTAAATAAGTGAGCTAATTGAAGTGTTATTCTAGAATAAGCGTTAGTTTCGGAGGATAATTTCTCGCGAGTATATATCTATGTTTCTGTTAAACTTACCTAAATGAGGCACTGTGACAGTCACTTCATTTTTTGTACCAACGCTGACTGTCGCCATTTTGTTCACATCCACAGAGGCCGGTTTGAAGTCATCTGAAATAATATAATTAAAGTATATTAGACATATTCACTATTTTTACCATTCCTTTTTGTAGCTTAAGTGAAGTTAATGACGTCCAAAGGGAATAGATCCCAGATCGGGCCATTAAAATATGTTTCGAAAAACAGGAGTTGCTGGGATTGATATTTCTGACCGATATGGCGATATCCTTGCCCTTATCTCTTAATCGATTGGATATAATCTTGGGAAACCTTGGCTACACTAGTTGAATCTCTGCCGAACCCTACGTGGCTATAGATATAAGCATAGGTAAGTAAAAGATAAAACGTACACTAGGTACGTTGAATAATATCGTTACTTTTTTAAAGCTATGAATCGATATTTTTGGAATTTTATTTTAATTCGATATGTCGATGTAACAATATTTTTTAAGTATCGAAATCCTATCGAAGCAGATATTTTTTAAAATAGGATGCCATTAAAGATGGCATAAAATATGGACCAAACCTGCAGTCAATCACGATATTAAGGGGTTATATACAGTTAGAAATTTCAAAAAACCGATTTTTATTTTATTTTATTTTCTTAGTGTACATATGTTTAAGAATACACACAGAAACTTTCATATCGTTCCGGTGAATATTTTCGAAGTTACACGCAAGTTTGAAAAGGCGTTTCAAAGTGCTTGAAAACTTACCAAAGCTTCAAAGCGCTTACCTGTCCCTTTACACTGTCCCATTTATGCACCTGCCTATTGTAAATGTTCTCTTCTAATGTATTTAGATGCGTAAAGCAACAGTTTTTTATTGTTTTTTTTTATACCTGAAAGGTAATTTTTTTTTTTCTCTCCCCAAACTGGAAAACATTTAGTGCTATTCAAACTTTAAACGCGTTTTTCTCAAAATGGTGTTTTCAAAGTCGGTGACCAACATTACTCGAAAACGTCTAAACCGATTAGTCTCAAATTTTAACACGAGCTTCTTAAATATATTCTTTAGTAATTAATCGAAGATTTTTTCTCACAGATAAATATATATTTTTTGATAAGCAATTTAAGGTCGAAATTTTGGTCAAAAATCGATATTTTTTTTTTGAGAAGCCGCCATTTTGCCAAAAAAAATATTTTGCTTATTCCTTCGATTAATTACTAGATTTAATATTACTTTAACGAAATCTGTTTGGTTTTTTAATTTCAAACGATCCAGTTCAGAGATATAGTGGTCACCGCAAAACGTCTTTTTTGAAAGGAGCTCCCGGAGATGAGCTGTAACTCCTTTCCAAATAAATATTTTTATTAATACTAAGTCTTAAAATACAATTAAAAGATACCATAATATGTGTACAAATTTTTAGATCAATAAGTTTAAAAGTTTTCTCAGGAAAAAATCTGGAAAATTCACTTTTTTTCGGCCTTCTAACTGTATATAACCCCTTAATTATCATGCCAAGAAAAGGTCATCCAATTGCCAAATCGATTTTGTTTCAATAAATGACAAGTGATATAGATAAAAGTTTCGATACTTTTTGCAATTTCCACGTGCCTAATTTACACTAAAGTGAAATTGGACCGTGTTGGGAGGTGGTGCTGATGGAAAGATACCAAACCATTTTCTACCCATCTGCATAGCGATAACTTTACACATGGTGAAAACCCCACCATAGTGCACCAGTGCTCAGGCGAGTCGCTTTCCGGGGTCAGCCAGTATATATCCAGTAACTTCAGGGCATAATTCTGCCGAACGTTGAGGGACGTAATGTCATCGATCTTCTATTTATTTTTTTTGTTCTTGACTTTGTGAGATCATAAGTTTCTCCCAGTTACCCATATATACAGTCACACACATAGTCTTGACCTTATAACTTAATATAGGGTCAGGACTATGTGTGTGACAATTGACTGCACTTATAGATTAATGTCCGAATACTGAACTCAGCTGTCTGAAGGCTAACGGCTACTTATTTTCATACAATTTTGACAGCTAAGAGGGATTCAACTTGTTTAAAACGATCTTAAATACTTGAGTAACGTTTCAGTATACGGGCGTTATACTCTTACATTTTATAGTGTGATATTGGGAAGCCTTATTGTTAGTGAAACTCGCACCCAGCTTCAACTCTCGCACATCATAGTTGAGGGTATGTTTATCTGCCATTACGACAATACTTTATGCCATATATAATGATATCTGGAACACAAAATGATTTCATATTATTATATTATCAACATTTCACAAAAAGCTTTACAGATATAGGTACTTTACGCTTCCAACTTGACTACACATAGGTAGCATGCCCACAGTAAGGCATAAGACACTCATATTATTTCTGCCACCAAGCAAGTGTGTAAGCACTATTATGTTTCGGGTTGAAGGACACTGAAGCCAATAAAATTACTGGGCATTATGAGACTTATCATCTTATGTCTCGGGGTGACGAGCGCAGTTCAGTGCCATACAGTGCTTTGTAATTCAAAGCTGTGTGTGGTGTTGCTTCTGTTTATGGGCAGGCGTGGCGCTTACCATCAGGCGTACGCCTTGCTCATCTCGTCATTCAATCAAATAAAAAATATATAATTCTTTGGCCAAATAAATTTTCATGTCAGAAGCATATGGGCATAAGTCATTTAACTGGTATGATACGGCTTACGCCCTTATGTTTCTGGGGTGAAGAAACAATATTTAAAAATTATTTGAGCAACATTGAAATGAATATCACTTTTCACTTAAAATATCACTTATATTTCAAGTGAAAATATGCAAATCAAATAGAAAGATACACAATAACATAAAATGGTGTGCCTTGTCACTTTAATTTGGAAGATCCAAGACTATATTCAGTGTTGTGAGAATTAATAGAGCATGACATTTTACAATAGACAAATTATAAGAGTTTAGAGTGTTAAATTAGATTTAATTATTTTATTCAGATCCTATTACCAAAACAATTTTATAAATCAGGTCTAAAAGAAAGAAATTAGAAGCCATACAAATCTGATGAGAGGGGTAGTTGTCAAATGTCATTAAAAGATTGCACGACACATCATGTGACGTAACCAACATTATGATGCTGATATCTATATGAAGGGAGATAGTGAGATGTTACCACTATAATATTATTAATAATGTAATAATAATATATAGTCCAGGGTTCGAGGATATATATCAATGGATATATATCAAGATATATATCGGATATATATCCGATATATATCAGACTGAGTTTCATGATATATATCAATGAATATATATATCAGATGTTTTTTAATATATTGCTATACAAAAATGGTTAAATAAATTGATATTAAGTAATTTTTAGCATTTGTTACTGTATATCTACTTCCCAAATGTTGATGGCGTGGGAGTAGAGTTAAAACATACTCCCTAATGGTAAGTGCTAATCCATTAATGGCAAAACTTCTGTCCTAAAAGAAGATTTTATGTTTTTTAGTTGATTATGTCTTATCTAAAAGTAGATTTTGCAATATGCAAACAGTATTCATAAATAATACAATAAAATAATAATATGGCTTTCATACAAAATGGATATATATCCAACTTGATATATATCGGATATATATCATAAATATCCGATATTTTGATATTTATAATAAATATCGGATATTTTCGAACCCTGATATAGTCTGAGCTTAGCAAAAGGTCATGTTTAGGTATACTATGTTAACTTTAACTGCAAAAAGTCGTTAAGGGAAAATTTTATACAATTTGTAATACAATGTCATTATCTAGTAATTAAAACAATATGCTGGGTGAATTTCAAAAGAACTTATCTCAACTATAAGTCACATTTCAGAAATAAACAGTTCTGTGATTTAAAAGTGATTCTGCAATCTTAGTATATTTCGGAAATATAATCATGTGATAATGATGGCCTAATACAACAATGGTGCAATATTAGATTACATACTCATTTTCCTCTTGAGTAACTGAGCAAATCGAGATGGTGGGTCATGCATTGCATATTTGTGTTAATTTGTAAACACAAAACATTACCAAAGTGCATGATTTAACTCATAGTAGTGTTCATCTTATTCTATTCAGATTATTTTTGTTACAACCTCCACTGGGTTTTGCGGTGAAACAATCCAACCCAAAACTGTCAGTTTATGAGTTTGAACATTTTCATTTTTACACAACTTAGTCCTAATATACATAATTGAAATGATTACCTTGAAATAATCAAATAACTATGACTCATATTATTTTTTATTAACTATGACTTAGAAATATGTTTATAACCAGACTGTATTCACAGAATAAAAAATGGGAATAAATCCTTTTGAAAAGTCACTATTAAATATTTAATGATTTCAGAATTTTAAAGCAATTGCTTGCCATTTTGTCACATATCTGACTATCATACCAAGGGTAAGCTAACTTAAGTCCATGACATGGTTTATTTTTGTTCCCAGAATAGTAATAACAATTAGTCATGTATTATAATGTCCCACTACTGGGCATGGCCTTCGTCTTCTAGTGAAAGAATCTAAATGCCTAATATGGTTTAACTGACTTTACACACATCTAAAATTCTTATGGAGAATTATTCTACCTGGATTTCTTTGGTCATGGGAATATGTATGTGATGTGAACTTCATCTACATTATATCAATATAGAAATAGATATAAATGAATAATATAGAAAATAATGAGATGTGTAACTCATATCTAATGTAATATTATAAGGCACATAATTGATTGTTTTCTAATATATAATTAAATATTAAGTAATCCTCTTAAATTAAATATATTATACATCTAATTCCTAAAGTTTCAATTTAATAAATATATAACATTTTTAATATGACACTTAGAATTTTAGCTCAAACAATATATTTTTCTAACCTTAGGCAGCCTTCAATTAAGGAATCTAATTTCATTAATTAATTTGCTAACAAATTATCCTAAAACTGACTCAGTCACTTTGACCTAAATGAAGATGTAAAAATAAAACAGACAATAACATTAACATAGTACTCAAAAAATCAGTACAAAGCAAACCATTCATATTGGAATGATTGTTACATTTTTATGTAACAATCATTTCTTTTCATGCACTTGGGGCTTTTTTTCTATTAAGATAAAAGTAATAGCAACTCTCTCTATTGTGTAAGATGTTTCAGCAGTAGTAGAATGTTTTTTATGTCTTCTATGGGAATATGTCAATTAGATATAGATAATTGATTGTTTAATTGTGGGTATTTATGGGCAGTGGAGATCATTTACTATCAGGTGAGCCAGGGGTTGGCCTATGCTAAAAAAAAGATCAGTAAGGCTTTGGGTGACAGGCACTCTACTGTTGAAACTTATTTGAATGTGCTCTAAGTCTTCACACTTTCCTGTTTATATTCAAGATTATTAATATTAATAATTTTACAGCATATTGTGTGGGGATAAAGTGACAATAGTTGCAATACTCATGTCATTGAGTATTGTATCCTTATTTCTATATCACATCTACTCACTGTGGTGTTTGCTTTTACAAGCACTAAGGTAGTGTGTGCAATATTGAGTATTTGTTTATCAATGACTATATTAAGAGCTAATGAGTAATGATATTATTTCGGAATTAATGTATTTCCTACATCCATCCACATAATCTACATTTGAAGGTAAAGTACATTATTTAATTAGGGCCATTAGTGAATTATACTAACTCCAATGAAATAAATTTATAATATTATTTTATGAAAACTGAATTGATAATTTAATAAATACTAAATTACGAAATATATCTAGATGCACTTAATAACTTCAGTAATGACATTCTAGAAAGATTTTTAATAAACAAAATGCTAAACGTAGCCCTTAAATAATTTAATGATATTGTGAACATTATGATCATAAACGCCCACATATTATGCATACGTATCTTTACATTCACTACGGCTACAGCTGACAAAACTAGGCCTAAAATTTTCAACACAACACAATCAGCATCTCCGTCAAAATCGGACACACCTTATAGTTTTACACGACAGTATGCCACATAAAGATTAAAAAAATAAAGTTATTTGTGACAAATACTCATAAAAGAAAGTTCAAATAGACAAAATATGGCAAACAAATCGTAAAGACGGATTGATATTCCTTACCTTCAATTCACTTTTCACCGAGGTTACTGAGGCTCACCTAATACTTAATTACAATAGTCATCGTCAGTACATTATTAGCATGTACTAATTAAATAAGGTTCCCTTGCTGAAGTGATCAATATTAAAATAAAATAATCCAAAAGTTAGACATGGGCCATTCCTTCGACCTAGTTCTCATGACGTCTGAGCTAGGGTTGTACACAAGTTACTAAAAAGTATTGAATAGAATCATTATCGATTGTTCGTTCTATCCCGTAAGTATCAACTATATTGTACTAGAATATAATATTTTATAAAAAGTTAATATACTTAGGCGAAATCGCCCATTTTTTCTTCAAAAAGTAATATTGTATCAGCTGTTCTCAATTTGTCCGTAAAGCCTTCGCACAGCCGCGATCTCGCGATCTGCAATTCTCCACAACATAACTAATTTGAGACTTAAGTCTTACGATGCCAACATTGCTAACGCATCTCTATACACAGCCGCGATCTATTCGTGCGATAATCTGTATAACGTCCACCAATCAGGAACCGTCACCCCCCCCCCCCCTCTGCGCGCCCAAGTCGTCTAGTTAGGGTTGCTAATTTTTCAATGTTACAGTATTTTTCTGAATTAGATACAACAATACGGACAAAATTATAGTATTTAATGAAATAAATTATAAAGAGAAAACATACATATTATTATTATATCTTCCTTCTTGTCAAAATAGCTCAAAATCAAATATATTCATCATATCTCCTATCAATAAAACAGTTGAAAGTTCCAAATAGGACAATTATTAGGTTGCCTGCAATCTTGACCATTCTTCATAGCACGTCAATATATAGACAAAATTTATTTTTCATTCAAAGGAATTTAATAAAATAGTTATGTAACATATTCTCAGATCTGGACCTTTTCCATTCTAAACATATTACTTTAAAGAAAATATGTCAAAACCTTGGTTCAATGGTTCTTTAACTGTTTTACAGTTGTGTATAATGTAAATTTTGTAAATCTATTCGATCCTTCTACCACAAGCAAGCTGCATTATGTTAGGCTTAATTATGTGTTTGTGAAGACATGTAAATGTGTAGCTTTAGTTAATTATTTAGTTACTTTTTATGTATTACCACTTTGTTTTCCAAAGAAAATAAAATACTGTTGGATTAAATGTAGGTAATACATGATGTTAACCTACACAGCTGTATGTAACTGCACTGCACTATTGTGCTCAGGTTTGAAGGACAAATTCGAAGAAATTCGAGGTTCTGATTGGTGTTGCTTTTGTTTATGAGTAGGTGTGACTTACCATCGACCTATTCATCTCGTTATCTTAATCAAATAAAAAAACAACACACAAGGCGGGAAGCGCCTGTCAGTCCTCAAGCTCGCTTCTACTTCACGGTTGGCGGTGGGTGAGATTCTTTCGGAATTGGCTTACACATTGTGATTAGAGAATGGAGTAGGGATTTCGGGGCGATTTTTTAGTTAGACTAGGTTTAAAAAAGATATAACGTAGGCCATGCTGAACGTTTCTACTAATCTAAAATATTACCTTTAACTTGCATATACGTATATTGATATTTCAATATTGGTAATAATCCTGCCTTCCTCTAATTTAGATGTAAATTTAGGCCGATATAATTATGCCGACCGTAGAGGGACGATCTTGACGGTTAACATTATGGACTGCACCAGACTGCACTGTACTTAACAACAAGCCCAGTGGGGCTATCACGTATCTCAGTTGACAACGCAAAATGATAGGCACTATTCAAAGTGTTCATCAATTAACTGTCAAACTAATGATTTCGTATTGGCTAACTTCGGTTATCAACTACAATGACGTCACCGGTGTCTATGAACATTGATAGCCACCGCAGACGTCACGGTGGATATCAATGCATGGAGTTTCTATCGATGTTTAGTAAATTGGTATTGGCTACGCAAAGTGGACATCAAATTAATAGTCACTCTGTCTGTCAAACGTTTTATGAAAGACACGACCTAAGAGCAGTGTTTTTCAGTTGTAAAGTGATGATCACTATTATCCGGCCGTATAATATTGCCATGTATTTATAAAGAAACATTAACCGATTTTAGATTTTGAATTTGTTTGGGGTATACACACAGGCTTTACACTTTCTACATTCTTGTACGTATGGACCCGTGTTAGATTGTTTGAAAGTTGTTATAAAAATAAATATATTAGGATTACGTATTAAAAAGGGCTTACGTTTCCAAAATTATGTCCCGATCGATTTTATTGGGATTTGCTGAAGAAGAGAGGAGGAAAAAAGTTTTGCGCATAGCAAGACGCCGTTTGCGCGACGCTAGTGATCCATTGCAGTTGCCATAGAAAGAATTTGTTGGACATTTTCGTTTAAATAAGATTGGATTCCGACAGATTGTAACAGAACTCTGTCCTCACCTGCTACTAAATCGGCGAAGAACGGCTGTGTCCAACGAATTAAAAGTGAGTGTAGTACACTTAGGTAACTGTTACCTAGTAATGAAGGCATATTTAATAACTTATATGGTTATTAGACATTTAATTTTTTTACAATAAGTACAAATTAATTTATATTTATTCCAGATTTTGGCGTCTTTAATAAACTTTTACGCAAGTGGATCGTATCAGCGTAATGTGGGTGCCTCTTTTTATTTAATATGTCCCAGTCTACATTAGGAAGTGCCTACATGAAGTAACTAAAGCATTCAATGCACGGGAGGCAAAATACCTAACAATAAATTAAAGAATCTTGTATATTATGTTGAATAACATTTATTAATAAAATACTATACAATAACTATATCTTAAATATTATTTCACATCAGTTTTCCATCCTATGATGTCATGGGAGGCAAGTTTATTGCCATACTGGGCACAACTTCCAATCAAACTCATGTGTGATATTTCATATAGAAACCTCAAACAAATTGGGATTGCCACAGGATTTCATTGTTGCTCTGCTTAAGTAGGAGCTTCACTTGTTGATGGTATCTGTAAAATGATTTTGTTATGTTATTTCTGTATCTTATTAATGAAAAAAAACTCCTATGTTTTAGGATAAAAGTTACCTATCATTAAACACAGGTTATTAAAATAACTTGCATGCATTTAACATTCTTGAAAGAGAATCCCAACCCCTTAGGGCTTTATTTATATAAGTTAATGAAAGCATTTATTAATGAGGGCTCTTATTCAAGTGGAATATTTCACTTGGTGTAAGGTGACAAAAATTGGCTATAGTCTCACACTTTTTTTTACCAATGCTCAATAGTATGGAGGGGCGGCGACCGTCGAACACACAATTTTTTTTATAGATCATTAAAGTTTGGGTTGTATGCAAAGAATATAAACCATTAAATTGAAGTTGTATGATGTAAGAAATATAAGATTTCACTAGTATTGAAATATTATGTTACTTATTCATTGCATAAACTAACAACTAAATCAAAAATATGTTTTAATTCGTTAAACAAAAATATTGTTAGCCATAAGTACATAATGAAAACATTTTCTACTAAAAATACTCCATTAACACTTTCACAGAGTAAATTAAGTTATCCAGCTATACTTACTTTAATTATTTGTTTTTCACAATATATTTAACTCTAAACATACGAAGAAATACTTATAATTTATAACAATGCTAAACTGTTTATGAATCTCGTACCACAATGTTTATTCTCGAGTGTCAAATGCGTAGTTAAACTGCTAAATAAAAACGACTTACCATCTTGCTTGGTTAATGGTCCAATGGGTATATATAAGTTAGTCGCATTATTGTCGATAAAAAACTAGAGATGTCAAATGTATTGTTGAAATAAACTGATAGGCACCCATGGTACTTATTATAACAATGTCATACGCGATACCAATTTACACAAAATCTCAGTTGACAACCAACTTCGGTTGACAACGAAATTTTGATGAGCACTCGAAGTGTTAAAATTAGACAATAGCCCCGCAGTATAGTTACTGAATAGCATTAAACCAACACTCTGGCAAGATCTTGACATCGACTGCTCCTATCTTTCATCATTGTTGTAAATTAAAGGAATATCAAAAATATCTTAGAGGGGCTCAAAAGACAAGTATCCAAAAGCCGTAAAGTATTTTAATAAAAAAAAAAACAAAGCAATAGATTGAGAGTTTTGGCGGGAATTCTGACAATGCAGTTGATTTCTTATTTCAATTAATTCCTAAACAAGTTTAAAGTGATGTTTGTTGTATAAAAGTGGTGTGGATTTGTACAATAAACATTGACGGTGATGGACGGTTTATGGGAGCATTGAAATGAGTGAATGTAGGCGACTATTGACAAAGTGTGTTGATCGTCGTCGTGGCTTCGATTCGCTTGGAGAAAGTCATCTAAGAAGTACAGTCAACCTGGGTAACTTAAGCTTTCAATGTAACATTGGCTCACTAACTTGTATTTGAACGTTTATTTTTTTCTCTTCTTACTGAATCACTGTATAATAATAAGTTGTTTAATTTATGAAAGTAAATAGTGTTTTTAAACGAAACCTGCAGGGACAATTGATATTTATCAAATATATATTTTTTTCTCACCATTCAAAATATGGGCGGTAAACAGAGTTAGAAATATACTTGCTAAAAAGTTGTGTATAGCAGTTACTACAGAAGAACTACAGAAGGCGAGTTCAGTTTTATGTTGAAGAATCATATGTTTTTTATGTAATAACACTGAAATATCCCGCGATATTGATAGATTTTTTAAAAAATCTTTAATTAATCATCGATCCGTTTAATTTTCAGCCCATTTGGGGTAACATTAGCTCGGGGCCAGGACAGACAATGCGTGAAAATTTCAATTATGCAAAAACGTTTTGAAGGGTGGAAGTGGCCATCAAAGCTTGACATATTTAATTGTCACCCCCGAAATAAAGTTAGTCAATTTGGAGGATCTAAAATCACAAAACGAGGCGATTCTTATGCGATTGATGATCAATTTCTATACATGGTATGGGGGAATTGAGAGCCGATATTATGTTTCTTTTTTATATGTGATTGAGTTTGTTTTATTATTTTTTATTATTTTAGGCATTGCTGAATGATTATAAGTACATCAAAACCTGATTAATACAATAATAACTTGATTTAAGAGGTCCATAAAATAGAAGTTGATTTCGATAAACCAGGCAGTTTAATATTGTATTAATATGGCAATCCTACGTTGCCACTAAAAAGGAGATAGTGATATAAACGAAATGTATTTTTTTTATCAATATGACAAGCTAATCTTACCGAAGAGTAAAAAACAACTACATAAATTATAGATTTTCTTCATCAACTCCTCATACTTATTAATGTTACCCAAATGTCAGTGTAACTTTGGCTCACCAAATTTTTGGTAATTTAAGGGTCTTTTATTTATCGTTTTGATAAATAACACAGGAATTTAGATTATAAAGGTCAATATCCCACTAGAAACACTCATTTATGACAAATAACAATAAAAGTAAATCCGTACTACTATAAATTACCTCTAAAGTGAGCCAAAATTACCCAGGTTGACTGTATCGTCCTGAAATGAATTGACACTACAACTCCAGCAGACCCTGAAATCGATCATACCCATGTTTCATCGTTCTTGAAATACTAATCATATGACGAGACTGTATGAGCTAGATCCCTTTGCCTTCCCAATAAAAGGGTAAATTAGAAAAAAAAGCGATAGATTGAAATCATTGAAATTTTTACAAAAATCTTAAAATAAACATTTACATTTTCGAATATTACAATTAATTAAGTTTTACAATTATGTTGGAACCATGGAATGATGCTTCTTTATTACCACCTCCAATACACACAGCACCAAGTAGAATTCCTGTAGGTAAGTCAAATCAGTGAATATACGATAAATAAATTGATTTTTGGAAGATACATTACTATACTCCTTGAGATACATAAAAGCGTACTCACGCCTGTAATTCTTGAAGGGGTACGCAGAGGTGTAACCCGTACACCCATATTTCGCCGAGCTTATTTCTGTGCCATGATGTGATAGGGTGCGAGCCATACCGGGGACAAATTCAAAACTGATACTGAGCATTCCGTGATAGAAAAAAATCCCAATATCACTTATACCCGACCCGAGGATCGAACCCGAGACCTCAACACAGCAGTCGTACCACGTACGCAATATAACTGCACCACTGAGGTCACTAACCAATCGTCTACTATTATTATAATTTGAAATGTTCATGTAATAGGTAAATGACCATGTGATTTACAAACTCTACTAATATTTTATCAAAAGAAGGTATAAATATATATAGTATCATTGACAGATAGCCATGCAAATTTATTTTAGTCCCATCTCAAGTATGCTGCTGTAGTTTTTGGGATTAATTGGAATCATACATATAGATGAATCTGTCAAAACTGAAACTACCAATAACCATTTTAACAACAGTGGCACCTGTAGATGTCACAGTGTACCAATTAATTTATAATAATGGTAAATTTGATTTTTTTTTAGATGCCAAGACACTGGAACACATATGCAATAATATTATTATGATATTATCAAAACAGTCACCATTACACAAGGAAGGTGCAATATTCTCTAGATTTCTATACAAGTTTGATAAGAAATTCCGAAATGATATTGGTTACAGATATTTCAGAAAAGTGAACACTGCTCTTCGTAGGTATTTAGTTATTAACCTTTTAAAAGATGTAGAAAGTTTTAAGTCAGCTTTGCCAAGTACAGAGGATGATTATTTGCCAACAAGGCAGATGTTGGAGTACATTCTAGTAAGACTTCTGACTTTTTCCAAAATACTTGTACGAATTTTAGTTTGTTCAAAACAAGCAGCTGTCTTTTATTTGGACAGATTGAAGAGAGGTGACAGTTACTGGATGTCTTTAATGCCATATGCATTATTAAGCAGAGTATGGTCAATAACCAAGGTCCTCTTCAGTCATTCAACTAGATGGTACACAAGTTTGTATCCTTACCTTGACATGTTGACACTGCAAGGACTGCAGTTCTTACCATCCGAGTATAAGCTAACCGATGACATCAGTGCATGGTTGGATTTCAACAACATTGATAATTTAGGGTGCCTAGAATGGTCCCAGAAAAAAATACATAATATAGATATTTCTATGGAAGATGATAATGATATGTTTGATAATATACTAAAATTTGTAAATCAAACAAGTGAAGAAGACTTAGATGCTAAAGATGATGAGATACCTGTTTCCAATGAAAAAGGAGGTAATGAGGATCAACTAAAAATATCAAATAAAATGGAAATTGACTGTGGTGAAGCAATATCTAGAGAAAGTTTCAATATTTTGTGTAATGTGCAAAAGACGAAAGTTGAAGATGACAACCACTTCTTTCCAAAAGTACCTAATAAATATTCTTTACTTCAATTTATTGACAAAGAAACATTATTGAGAAACGAGAACAGTAAAATTTCATTAACAGGCCATTTGAGCTTCATGCAGTGGGAATTTCTGAAAAACTCCATATTAAGTGTCTGTAAATCTTCACTTGATACAAAGAAATTGGAAAAGCGAATTCAGAGGATTTGGAAAACTAAATGCTTAGATTATCTTGAATAAAACTACTTAATATATGACTTCGTGTTATTTATACTTTAATATTTACACATAACAGTAAATACAGCACCATCTTCATAGATATAGATTAACACTGGCAATTACATATTAAAGTATCCAAAAAGCACAGCTCAGGTACAAAATTAAGGGTGATAATGTTACATTTCACATTACAATATTATATATTCAATGTATTTTATACATTTTATTTAATGAGATGTTACATTTTACTCAATAATATACAAAACGAACAGTGTTAGTATGTAGCATGCTGGATGAAACAATATTTTATACTACAAGGAATGGACAAGTATATCTTCATACTGGTAGTAGTCAAAGCTTATTGTTTGCTTTTTATGAATTTGTTATGATGGGATATTTATGTGATTGATAATTAATTCTATTTAAATCTTAATACAGGTTTTATAATTTACAACATTTTTGTGTGTAATTATGTTACATGCATTTACATCAATTTCCTGCTGTTATAAAAAATAACCACTTTTTTCTGTTGATCATTTGATTGAGTAGTAATGTAATTATAACTCATTTTATACATGTTACAGAAGGTGTGGTTAAATTTAAGTAATATTTAATTTTTGATACAAGTATTCCACTTCCGTTAACATCAAATTTTATTGAATTGTTATAACATAAATAAAGCATTTTCTTTTTTATTGAATGTGTAATATTTTGATATTTGATTGGTAACTTTGGATAACACTATATTGTGATTAAACAGCTGATATTTTGTCTTACTCCAACATTGTTATTCTAGCTCACACACTTCACTTAGTTTATTATGGGGTTTATTATGTTTATTATTAGGGACGTGATCAATCTTAATGATTGTAATAAATGATTAATTGAAATTTTAGGCTGTCCTATCCAGTAACATAGTATATTCCTAATCCAGTACATAAACACTCACTGTCAAGTGTATGTAATGACCATTAAATATAACCACAACTTTCTGCATCACATTATATAAATGACATGTTAACAGCATATTGTATGCTATTAATAATGAACAGCATTGTTTGTGTAAAACAATAATTTACATCACAATAGGCATACATTTCAGAGTATAATGTTCTCACACTCATTTTCTGGAACATGAAAGTTTTTGAAGTCTGGCTTTGAGTCCACCTTCTTTTATTGGCTGTGTTAAAGATTTTCTTTCCTCCTGAAGTTTCTTAGTTTCTTTTAACCTAAAAATATATATTAATGATAAGTTTACTGTTTTTCAATTTCGTTATTCAATAACTATAATATTATAGACTGTGATATTTTATTTTAATGTAGAAAACTATAGAGAGAATTGTCAAATTATTTGGGTCAGTAATTGTACTTATATAAGATGGAAATTTATTGCAGTTGAAAAGCTACGTCTAGGTGGTTTTTATAGGGTTTTATACCCAAAAACTATAAACAGAACCCTAATAACAAGCTTACGCTGCGCCATGTTTGTCGGTCCATCTTTAGAAGGAATCTATTTTTTGGAACGTAATAGGCAGCTTGCTGAATGTTTCGCCGAATATAATAATAACATTAACAGAAAAAAGACCAAAACAAAAAAATTACAGTTGGAAGGAATGCGAAAGGGTGGATTGAAAGCAAGCTTGACACAAACTTACTTTTCTTTTATCGCTATTTGTTCTTCCTTTTTATAAATATCTTTAAAATCACTACAAAACGAGGTCCACAATGAAAAGAACTCTTTAGGTTCACATTCTTCAAGTTTACCACACTTAGGAGTGTATTGGTAAAATTTAACAGTGGCAATAAATTTGTTTCGACATTCATCTAAATTTTCATTTTCAGTCTTTAATTTCTCTTCAGCTGCATTTATAAAGGTGGTCATTTTGTCTTTGAACACGTCTACATCTTTTCTGCTTTCACCAGCGTGATGTTCTTCAGTAAGGTTTCGCGATTGAGTGTCGGATTCTATAACCTTCTTTGTCTTGTCCTTACATGCTGAAAAGAGTAACGTTTTAAATATTAATATGTACTACCTAATTCATCGGGTCTAATGATAATAATTTTTTATCAGCGTTAATGACGAGACGAGCAAGTCGCTCGTCTGATGGGAAGTGACACGTTTTACCATAAACACCAATCAGAACTTTGGATTATGAATTACTGCATGACACTGGACTGCGCTCGTCCCTTCTAGACATAACATGTAAAGTCTCATAATGCCCGGTATGTTCACTGGCTTCAATGATGCCTTCAAACCGGAATACAGCAGTGCTTGCACATTGCTGCTTGGCGGCAGAAATATACAAGGCAGTGTTACCTAACGACATGGACGCGTGTGCGTGTGCGTGCACGTGTGTGTGTGAGAGAGAAAGATATTATAAATTATTTTGATTACTGTTGCAGTAATGCGTCTTTCGTCGTCCTGTACACGAAACGATTGTGTCTATACAGATACACCACGCACACATGGCAAGATATGCACTAACTAGCTTTTGCTCGCGGCTCCGCCCACGTGAAGAGCATTTAAATATTATTATCCCCTATTTTGACCCGTTTGAATTTATCAAAATCTTTTCTTAGCGGATGCCTACGTCATAACATCTACTTGCATGCCAAATTTCAGCCTGATCCCTCCAGTGGTTTGGGCTGTGAGTTGATAGATCACTATGTCAGTCAGTCAGTCAGTCACCTTTGAGTTTTATATATTTAGATGAGTTGTATTAAGTATAACATTTCGTCGATGAAGTACCAATACCTCCTAAGTGTTGAGAATCTAATTTTACACCAGGCTGTTTAAAATAAGGTTTTATTTTACAAAAACTGTTTAAAATAAGGTTTTATTTATTTTGATCAACTATTGATAGTAAATAGTTTCCAATACATTACCTTTTTATTAGTTACTAAGGGATGTGGTTTATGTTTACGTCTATTCTAAAAAAAAGTAATTTTGGACTAAATTGTCAGTTAGGAGGTATTGGTACTTCATCGACGATTTGTATGTTGCGTCGATATGTTACCTATAAGCTGTTTGTTGAGGTCGGTGAGATGCGCGCAGACGTCGTTGAAGTCGATGGCGGCGGCGCGCGCCACGTCCCCGGGCTCGGGCACGGGCAGTGCGCATGCGCCGGACAACGCGCCGCCGCACCCGCGCATGTACGTGCGCACTATGAAGTGCAGCAACGTTACGTTCGACTGCTTTGACTGCACATAAGTCGTGTAACGCGTTACATATCTATCAAACATATTCTTGTACCACGGAAGGTGACAATGGTTGAAACTCGACATTGTATGTTCGGCTTATGGTTAAAATTTGTATGGCTTAAAAACTGTTCGTAAGTTCGATTCGACAACAGTTGAAACTTGACATTATTTGCTTTCGCATAAGGTAAAAAAAAATGATTTTTTTCAAAGACAGCCCTAGGACACGCACAGCCGAGCTACACCCCCTTGAATGATAAATACTTTCGATCTGCTCTTACTATGATTAGTCGGTTTTGTAATAAAGTTCAATAAGTGTAGTTCGAGAGTAAGCGCTGGTCACTTCCTATGGTATGCACAACTGAAATGACACGGATGTCCAATACGCGTAAAATAACTGATTAAAACGTGATAATAGGCTAACGGGTAACGTAATAATAGGCTGAAGTCAGTCACTTTACTCGCCCTTTGTAAAGGGCGAGTAAAGTGACTGACTTCAGCCTCCTGTAGGAGGTGTAGTGCTTTTATAGTCTAAACACAATAGTTGCAAGGCCGTTCTTGGCTAACTTCAGTTCAGTCAAGTAACTTTGCGTATATTGTACAAAGGCTGTTTGCGTATTGGCCGTATGTCGCTTCTTCTCTACCGTTCACATAAAGCAGGTCACAAGCGCGCGGATTGAATATGATCTTTTCCATAAAAACCTCTCCTTTCAGATGTCTCGATCAATTACACAATCACTATCTGCCTATCAAATATATTAACGTTAATAAAACATTACCATGTTTTTATGATGTTAAAATATCATACCTTTACATCTTTCAATTTAGCAAGTATTTCAAGTCCAAATCCATCTGCCTGGCCTCTCTGCCCGTTACCACCGTTCATATAGTTACCCAAGGTGAGAATAATGGCGAACAGCTTTTTAAGAGATTCACTAGTTGTCAGAAACTGGAAATAAAATTAAAAAATTGACACACTAAACTTTAAAAACTGTATTCATGTTTCATTAGATAACTAGTGTATCAACATTGCAAGTTTTTGCCCGCTAGGCGTGTCGCTCGTTTTTCTCTGACGTGCTCTAAATATTAAGGTAGATAGATTAACCTCAAGGCTATCTAAATTGAAAAATGTAAGCAGACCCGGCCACGTGTTGCTGTGGCTAAGGTATATGTTAAATTATATTGTAGTAAACTATTAAATCCAGCCGATAAATTATCTTACATCGTCATCTGTTAGAATCTTATGGAATTCACAGATAATAATAATTATAACTCTGTCCTATAATAAACAAATTTTAACTTTAATTAGACAGACAAGATATCCAATATTTGTGGTATGGATATATGCGACAAACCAGTGAATTTATTAAATGACATTGTGATGTGCGGGACATAATTTAAAACTATTACCGAACAGTGGCTGAGAATGGACAAAAGCTAAAAAATGGGCACACTAGCATAACATTGGTCAGAGGCCAGCATGACCAAAACATTGATATAATTAACAAAATAATTTAAGCACCACTTCGTCTATGAAATATAAAGGAATGCACAAACTTGACAAACAAATAAAAATTATTTACCTCACAAGTATGTTTCAAATTATCCAATTTGTGCATTGTTGTGCTTATAGAGTCTTCA
Source organism: Amorpha juglandis (assembly GCA_949126905.1). Lineage (NCBI taxonomy): Eukaryota > Metazoa > Arthropoda > Insecta > Lepidoptera > Sphingidae > Amorpha > Amorpha juglandis. Next base: position 12,163,159 of record OX421374.1, on the reverse strand, counting down.
AAATCCGCTTGAAACATAAAACACGATATTCTTTCTGCAAAATTTGGTATGCCAGAGAGATCATGCAGAAAAGATTCAGGCCTGTCTAATGGAATTTCAGGTTTACTTTTGAGATGTTCCTTAATCATAGACAGTTCCTCCTCATTTGCCCGCTGTAAACATATATCAAATAAATTTAAGTTATTTGTCACAATTTTAAATAACATGATATTTTATAATGACCGTCATGAGTCATGAACATAGATGAATGATAGTATTGGCAGTTGAAAGTTTAATAGACAACAAGCTTTGATTGACGAACCAATCGCATGAAGTGTCCACGCCCTGCATGTCCTCAAACAACCAATCAGACCTCTAACTGCACTATTAGGTAAATTTTGTGCTCATGACTCATGCAGGTAATGGTATTAAACACATTACATTACCAGCTCGTATATTTGTTGCAAAGCTTCTAAACTCACAACAGATGTGTCAAAATTGTATATTGCATTCTCAATTTCTGAGAATTCTACATGTAAACTCTGTGCAAGTATACCAACATTTTGGGATCTTTTACTGTCTAATATTTTCACTGGTTGGATTTTTGTTTTAACTTCAATCTTTTTCTTGGCGGGAGCTTTCACAACTTGCCTTGAGAAAAGGTCTGTGAACTCGTCAATATTATCTAACGGTGTCTCATCAATTTCCAACCACAAAGGTTTTGTACCAGATTCAGACTCTCCTTGACAATTTGGTGTTGTTATAGTTGGAACTGCTAATATTCGTGTCCAATAAAGAGGTTTCATTGGTGCAGCTGGCTTTACAGGTGTTTTTCTAAGGGCTGGAATTATAAAATGACAGCTTATGAAGGTGAAGCTCAATATAGTATGTACTATTATATCTACTCTCCTGTTACTCAAATATTGTAATAAGATATTAATTTTATATTTCTAAACTCATTAATTTTATCATTGACAATATTGAAGAAGAAATTTCAACTTACCTGACCTCTGCATGTTCCATCCACCCACAGGAGGAGCAGGGAATGGCACTGGTCCTAAATTTAGTGGCGGTGGAGTGGGCCCAGGGCCTAGGCCAGGCATCCCTGGTGGGGGTGGTGGTCCTGCACCGGGCATTGGGGGTGGGGGTGGATGCATCCCTGATGGCAGGGTACCCATACCGGGCATGGGAGGGGGAGGTGGACCCAGTCCTGGCATTGGTGGTGGAGGTGGGCCTAGTCCTGGCATTGGAGGTGGGGGTGGCCCCAGCCCTGGCATTGGTGGTGGTGGTGGACCCATCCCTGGCATTGGAGGTGGGGGTGGCCCCATTCCTGGCATTGGTGGTGGCGGTGGACCCATCCCTGGCATTGGTGGTGGTGGTGGACCCATCCCTGGCATTGGTGGTGGTGGTGGTGGACCCATCCCTGGCATTGGTGGTGGTGGTGGTGGACCCATCCCTGGCATTGGTGGTGGACCCATCTGTGACATAGGAGGAGCAGGTGGTGGAGGGTTCATCCCTGGCATTGGCGGAGGTGGTGGTGGTAGGGATGGCGAAGGTCCCATTTTCTTACTCTGTGGGGATGCTTCTGAGATTGAATTTGGTGGAGCAGGTCTATGTTTTGGAGATAATGCAAGGGTTTCCTCTGTTCCTGGAGTTGGAGGTGGGTGTGGTGGCATTCCTGGTAGAGGCGGTGGCAGTGAAGGTTCATATTTCAATTCCTTAGGCTTTTCATCTGATCTTAAAAATACTTCATCTGTTGACTCTCTTCTTTGAGACAAAGACGCATCAACTTTTGGGAACTCTAATGAAATAGAGTTTTTAGAGCAATCCATATGTTGATTGATAAATGAAGTTCTGTTAATTGAACCATCGTTTTTAATGTTGTATGATTCCAAATTTGATGACTGAATATTTTGATTCAATTCATGTTGTTTCTTGTCAACAACAGTATATAAAACTTGCATAGTTGGTATGTTTGTTGAAGATAAGTCTTTTAATTCTGTATTCAAATTTGTTGTTCTACTTAAGGCTAAAGAACTTTGTTCTTTGCTACTAATTAAATCTGTTGATGCAAACAAACTGAGGAATGAAGCTTCTGATGAACTCTCACAGGGGGAATCACTGCCATGTTCTATGTTGTTTGTCTGGTCTAATGAGCTTAAAGATTCTTTTGTAGTTTCACTATTTGAAGTTGGCCCTTTGCCATCAACACTCTTATATTCCAATAAAGTTTCTTTTCGTACTATCTTATTACAATCTCTACTTTTGTTTAACTTACAATAGTTTTCTATTTTTTCAGATCTTATCTCAGGTTTACTTGTAATATCTTGAGTGATCTCATTTTTGCTGCCTTGGTTATTTAACACTATGTTATCAATATTTACATTATTTCTCACAGGGTCACATTCTGGTTTGTTTATCACAGTTTTGCTAGACAAATTATACAGTCCACTACATGTGTTGAATGTTTGCAACTCTTTACTAATCGAGTCAGCTTTATTTCTTAATAAACTATATTCAGTGATAGATTCAAAGCCCTTCTCCAAGTTTTTGTTAAGTATATCAATATCAGTATTTATTTTATATCTCTCTAACTGATATTCAAGGTCTTTCAGCTTACGTTTTAACTGGGAAATAATTACTTTAGCCTCACTAATATCACTTATTTCTTCATTGTTATTTTGATTTATGAAATTGTTTCTTTCTAATAAGTTATCTTGGGTTATGCTATTTACATCTTTGTCAGGGGGCCAAGTAGACATATGCAGCTTACCGGGTGTTACTGGTTGGGATGCTGGCACTTCCATATGGGCCCAGTAATACATCAAATTGGGCTGAAACATGTGGAGTGTTAATACTATTTATACGGGTCAGGTGACTCCGCTTATTTGTAATACATACCTTAAATATATACTCCGTGGGTGCATCCTTGTCTGATATTTGTCTGAGCACCCCGGCTGCCAGGAGATGTGTGCAATATTGGATGCCAAGGCTTTTTAAATCTTGCACGCTTAACAAACTTTTTAAATGATGATTCTCGGCGACTGATGATATGAACCAATTTAGAAGCATCTGCCCTGTAAAGTTCCAGGCCAGAAATTATTCCACCATAAATTTTGTAACATTAAAAACAAATAAAAAACATTAACCGCAAATGTCAAATCATATTTTTTCTGTTTATGACATCTGTTAGACATTATGCCAGTGTCAAATTAGGATCATGAATGTCATTAAAATATGACAAATAGTGGTGCGAGAGTGTGAAACATACTAATGGAATTATTCGATTATGAAGATGACTTGAGATATTGATTTATCCATCAATATGGTAGTTGATACGATTTATATTCTTATTCAATAAGATATGTGGCCATTATCTGAAACCTATTATTTTTTTTATAAATCCGAACAAAAATAATTACCTACTAAGGGTTATTTGTGAAATAAAAGAAAAGTGTTGCACAGCTATAAATTATAGTATCGTCAATATTCGTAATGGCTATTACAATGGCAAACGATAGATGTAGTGAGATGTTTTCAGATTTTCATTACGCGCCCGCCTTTGCTTATATAAATAATTAATTTTAATTGCTGCTCATTTGAATCATTGAATATTCATTATGGTTTCTATTTCAATTCATGTGATTTTCAGATCGAAAACTTAATCGCAATTAGATTATAACCTAACCTAACCCAACCTGGGAATCGAACCCAGTATCCTACGGCTCTCAGCCTAAGTACGCTGACACTAGCCCAATGATGCGTCGAATAGATACTTGGTATGTTATTATTAAAGAATAGTATTATATTAGAAGAAATTAAAACCAGTAATTATTATTAATAACATCAGTATAATCTGAATCATATGTTATCCATATATTATCTCAAAACTGGACAGGCGGCGTTTTATTATTACAAACGCTGGGAAAAATATAACTACAATCTCATTCACGCACAATACACGGAAGTAAAACGATTAACATTTGACAAACTCGTTGACAGATAAGTAGTTATTATTTCCAGTTAAAAATATATCGATGTAATAAGTCGCGATATTAATAAATTCCCATGTGAAAATATTATTTAATTAAAAAAATAAAATGTTTTATTTATAATTTAGTTAAACTTAAATGTTTATTAGTGTTTTATTAACATATGTACTGGTCAAGATCACTACGATCTACGACCAATACAATATTTCTTTTATTTTAAATCGATACTTTTATCGATATTGTTATAATATCCTGAACTAAAAATAATGGGCAAAAATACTTATTATTTCGGTTTTCGTTTTCATTTAAATTGGTATAAAAAGAGCTGCATAAATATTTACTTTGGTATGAATAAAGCTTTTTAATAAAAATGCTTTTTGCTAAAAAACATGACCACGAGAGCAACGAGAGCGTTAATTCGTCCCTTTATGTTATTTATTATGCAAATTGTTCGTTTCGATAAAACTTAAAGTAATTAGCATATGAACCTAATGTAAATTTAGACAATTTTAATTAATTTTAGACAATATATTAATTCTTTTAATCACTGGACAAACCGTTCCAGCAGTTCCCGCATGATGTATAAAATATGCATGGTATTTGTTACTTTATATGGAATCAAACTTACATCTATATAACATTAGTTGTTTGGTTTATGTTAGTATGTCGGCTGCTTGGTGGGCGGGGAAAATATGTGTTAGCAAGCATCTTTGAAGTACTTAGACAGCGCTGGAAACATCACACGATTAAAATGCGACTGTCTGTAGAGGACGCGGGATGCATTATCATAGAAACGTGGTCGATAAAAACGATCGGTTAAATCGACAGTGAAGGGGTATGCTCTAATGCGCGATTATGGATATATCGTTGTGAAAGTTAGCCTAAAACTTTTGGTAGGGACATAAATTACTCTAACTAAAAATATGACCAAATTATAGTTTAATAAAATATTAAATTAATGCCTAGGTAGTATTCATAATTATCCTAGTTGCCTATGTCATATTGTATTATAACTTACGTTTTAGAGTATTTCCTCTGGTATTTCCAATAAACAGCTGCCATGTATCTCTGTTGCCTTTTTTTGTTAAATTAATATGATACAAAATATTTAATTGATTTTCGCGAACAAAGACGCTTATTTTTATAACGCCCATCCTTAAATCGCACTCTATGTAAATTTTATGATTATTATTGTTGATAATCAACGAACCACTTAAAAGCCACTGTAATGTTCGATCGAATTGAAATTCCAGTCTTTTCGATTGCGTATAATATGGCACTATAGCACGTTTATTCTTAATACACTTAGAAATGGAACGTCGCCATAACGATTTTGGTGTCTTTTTAGTACCAGACGAGAACCCATCATCTGTATGGACGCCTAATATTGTCACTATGTCTTGTATACCTTTTTTTGTAGACCGAAATTTGTTTATAAACTCTACGTAATTTATTTGTGCCACAGATGAGCTGGTGAAATTAACTCGATTTGTCGATAACTGCATGGTTTAACTTATAGCTATACAACTAATTTAGTCACGTATGCACACATGTAACCAATGGGATATCTTCGCAAAGACTGATGATTACAGAGATAAGAATTGGGTAATTTATTAAAAAAAGATAACAATGTTATCATGATGTTCATTCAACTTGTGAGGTGATATCACGACAAGCATCAGAACATATTTAACATACGTAGGATCAATATGTCTCCGTAGAAATCCCTTTCTGGCTCCTACTATATCTCCATCCCATGATTGCCTGGAAGAGATTGCCTTGAGCGATAAGACTGCCAATTATACTTTTGTGTCGTTAACTGTATTTTTAGCATGTATATATTTCAATGTACAATAAAGAATTATAAATAAATAAGCAGATGTGCACCTAGTCCGAACACTGGTCGCCGATTTTTTTAAAATTATTTGATTGAATGACGAGACGAGCAAGGCACTCGCCTGATGGTAAGCGCCACGCCTGCCCATAAACAGAAGCACCACCACACAGAACTACAAAGCACTGCATGGTACTGAACTGCGCTCGTCACCCCGAGACATAAGATGTTAAGTCTCATAATGCCCAGTAAGTTCACTGGCTTCAATTTCCTTCAAACCGAAACAACAGTACTTAGTAACTTACGCACTGTTGCTTGGCTACAGAAATAGACAAAACGGTGGTATCAAACCCAGACGGCCTCTAGCATACGAGGGACCTACCACCTTGTAAATTTTCCTATATAAAACATGCTACATTCGCTGTGATAAACGAATTGCCATTGACGCGCACTATTTTATTTCATTTATAGCTATGTGCTACGTATCGATTTTTACGATTTACACAACTTAAAGGAAAGTACGAGCAAAGGTGGGCGCATAGTGTGAAATCTCATGACCTCTCCCGCACACGTGCATCGTAATGGCGTGATCTGTCTTGTTTTTGCTGAATGAAATGCTGTTAGCCTGTCGCGAGTCGACTTTTTACAGCTTTACCGGTCTTTCGGGCTAGCGCTTTAGGTGCTCTCAACCCTTATATTTAAGCGACCTCGCTGAGGGCACCCCCTGTGGGGTACGAACCTCGACTCAGGACGGTCGCCGGCAGAGTGTGGCTGGTGGTAGGATTCGTATCCTCCCGGATAGCGACCACCATACAGGGTGTTAAGACCCGCCATAGTGACCCACCTTGTGTGGGTCGCGTTCCGGAGTCAGCCAGTGTACATCCGGTTCACCCCAGGGGGCTTGCCCCATGATCCTATATCTATTGCCATCCCTTTATCCTTCCCCTACCCTTTGGCCCTGGGATGAGATACTGCAGGGATCACCAGTATCCCATTAGCAGGGGCCCCTATAGATCCTCCCAAGGGTAAAAAAAAAATAAAAACCCTTCTGGAGAGAAAAACACATAGACCCGAAATAAATATTTGTAGATCACACCAACATTTGTCTCGGTGCGCGATCGAATCGAACCCGCGGCCACTCGCTTCACAGCCGGCAACTCGCCTCTTGCGCCACGGAGGCTGTATTACTTATTATGTTATTACTAGCTTTTGCTCGCGGCTCCACCCGCGTGATCTGCTTTTTCCGGGATAAAAAGTAGCCTATCACCCAAGTCAGCTCATACCCTGTCTGTATACCAAATTTCATCAAAATCCGTTCAGTAGTTTCAGCGTGATTGACGGACAAACATCCAAACATCTAAACAAACAAACTTTCACATTTATAATATTAGTAGGAAAATAATATTACGGTTACCTTCGAACTTCTCATAAAGTCTAAAATCTAGTTTGTCAGGAACGTACTTAGGCCGAATAATCTTAGACTCAGTGTGTTTGTCGAGTGTCAATGATGCCACTTTCCGCAGAACATTTGATTCGGGTGCAGGCGGCAGTTCGCTTACACTGACTGGTCGACGCTCTTTCTCTTTAACAGCTGTAAAACACAATACAGGTTTTAATATAGCAGACGGCACTCATTCGCCTAGTGAGCAATTAGTTCATCTGTCTATAAGTGATCACTACCGCGGACCGCCCATAAACCCGAACACGAGTTATGAGTATATGCGCGGTAGAGCCACGCCGTAGACAGTTTTGTCTACAGTAAGAATGAGCCGGTTTCACCAGGTTGTTTCTATTGTCTCACAGAAAACTGACCTAAAGTAGCGGCTTGTCGCTGCGTTTCAACCGGTGAGTGAGTCTTTTCCCAAGGGCGGTAGTGTTTTCATGATTATTTGGATATAGTGGGCGCTCATGGGCGGTGGAGATCATTTACCATCAGGTGACCCACTTGCTCGTTCTCGATTTTGCACGGCCGAAACGTCCAACAGAACCGTTGAAATTTCTGGTGTATATTTTATTTTGTAATTTATAATATAACGAGCCCATGCAAATATCCCCGAACGGGTAGGTAGCTGTCTTAGTCCCATAATATTATAGGGGGCAAGCCCCGTTGGGCTTGCACACACATGGTACCATACCGGCCATACCGGGCGTAATTGCCAATACCGGGCAATTCTTGTGTGATTCTTCGGAAATAAAACTAGGTAACAAAATTTTTTATCGCCCAACTTGGGAATTGAACCCAGAACCCCTGGCTTGTCGGTTTTAGTGTGCAGCCACTAAACCATAATCGTTTATAAATAAATATATCTTTTTTGAAATCCTAAAAGTAGTTTATGAATTTTCTGTTTCCAACAATTTACTGGAAGCACACTTCTACATCTGTACCAAGTTATTTATGATCGATTGATTAGCGGTCTTGTAATTACAGTTTATTGTGTTTCGACGCCACATGATGGCTTACCAACTAGGTAGTCACTAACCAATATAAAACAGTACGAAGTATTTTTACTCTTACTACTTAAATTTTAAAGCTGACAATAGATTGTATCAAGTATTCACAAACACTGACGAAACAAGGAATCGACAAACGAGTTTTCTTGCAAACTAAATTATTATTATTGGTAGATAATGTAGGTACATATTTAGTTTGCAGTACTTTAAATTGTCCGAAAAGCATACAATCCAATATGTTATAAATTAAATATCTATAGATATGCAATTAGATTCACAAAGAACGGTTGTAATATCATGTATACCTATATGATACACTTTCATTTATGTACCTGTTACATACATATGCATACAGTACTGGATACAAACATCAGACCACTTCAGTTTGTCATTGATTTCCCGACTCTATAATAGATAAAATATTTTACTATAAATTGTAATGTGCGAGAATACATTACATTAGCATTTTTTCATATATTGCGGGGTCTATATATAAGCTGTCGTACTCACCGTGGTCGAGTAATGTAAGAGGCGGTTCGTAAGCTACAGGTGGCAGTTCCACTTTTCGATGTTTTGACAATGTAAATGAGGTTTGGCCAGAAGAAGCCTTCAACCGGTTGTCGCGAAAATCATGGTTACACTCATGTGTGCTCCGGTCTACCGTATCAGTTCGCAATCCCGATAGTATACCGCCCATAACCTTTTCATTATCAATTGTGTCACAAGTGTCATCAATTACGTCAAGTTTTTCTTCTTTTCCAGTGTCATCGGCGGAGAGCGTAGAGGCCGCGTCGTCGTGCGGCATGTCTACGTTCACCGGAGTGGGACAACATTCGTGAGTCGGCAGCGAGGCGGGCTGCGAGGGCGTTAGGGTCCGCGGCAGGTCGTCGTGCGCGCTGTCGCTCTCCGCGGAGTAGTAGCACTGGTTGAGCTCGACGGCGAGCGGCGTGAGCGGGTCCGTGAACACTGACTCCGAGGTGGAGTCGGCACTGGGTGGCTGGTCGCGGGTCGGTGACCGCGGCTCCGCATGCGGCTCGCACTCGCACCTGGTCACCGTTACCTCTGACTGCGCGCTCACCGTCTCGCCGCGCTCCCCGTCCCGCGACAATGTTTTGAACACGCACTCGACCGTATCGTTATCTGATGTTTCGACTGGTTCGTTGTTATCTGAATCTGGCGTTTTATCAAACTCTCTGCCGAACGGATCTCGTTTTATATCGCTTTTTTTCCTTCCATGTTTTTTGCTTTCACGCCCTGGTGATTTTCTGTTTAGGTTTCTTATGAAATGTTTACCTTTCGCTGGTGATTTACCCGTTTTTAGTTGTTTCTCGTTCGTTTGAATGTTCCCCATGTTTACAATAACTCAAAATTATAGCAATCGATTATAAAACTTTACAGAGACATTTGCAAATGTTGAAGGAAAGAAAATAGGAAATACTTAAACCAAGGAAATTCACAGCCATAATATAAATGTGATCTTGGTCCACGCCTATACATGCGCAGTAGAACTTAATCTAAATCAATATTACAAAGTCGCGTACAGTTTGAATCATCAAAATTTTGAATCAAAATCTAAACGAAAATTTATATTAGGACGTAATTTTTGTTCATAAATAATAATTTCCACGTAATTTTATTTGAAGAATAGCTGCTGCGGTACATAATAGTTTTTGTCCTCAACCATTTACCATGACGTATAACCAACAGATGGCGCCAGCAACAGTATTGGCACGATAACGCCTATCCGCTATTAGGGTAAACAAACACTATGAAGCTACAAAATTTCTTTTTCCACAACCTCCTGGTGGATGTTATGTCGCGTTGATAACGAGAACGCATTATGAGAACCCCTTTCTCTGTAGCCTCGACATACGTACATGTCTTATTTGGTCCTTATGCAAAACATTTAGTTCGTAACTGAGTCATTCGTTTTCGCGTGGTAACGCCATGCTGTTGACAGTTTTGTCTACAGCATGAAACGGTCGGCACTACTGGTCTCGCCTGATGGTAAGCCACGCCTACCCATAAACAAAAACAACATCACACAGAACTTTGAATTACAAAGCACTGCATATTAAGTCTCATTATGCCCTGTAATTTCACTGGCTTCAATATACTGTTGCTTGGCGGCAGAAATAGACATAGCGGTGGTACCAACCCAGACGGCCTCTCGCATACGAGGGGCCTACCACCTTGTTGCTGCTACGTTTCGTACGGTAAGTGAGATATCTGAAGGCCCAACAACCCTCCCCATCCTAATCCCTTATTTGGATGCAAATATGCAATAACTTAAATCAATAATTTAAAGTTCTATTTTGCACAACATTAATGGGAAATATTTAATTTATGTATTTTTTATAAAATACTGATGTAACCTACTTAAATCTATGATGAATTATGCAATATAAAATCAATATATCAATTGTAACTTGATGTGGGTTAAAATGCTATTTCATATTTGCAACTAGTTATTCCTTCCCTTGTTGCCCAAGACCGGGATGGTTGGCGCTTACTTGGGGAGGCTTACGTCCAACAGTGGACGGCAATAAGCTAAGATGATGATGATGATTCCTTCCCTTTAAGGCATTGTTTCCCAAAGTAGTGCCCGCGCGCCACAGGAGGGCAATTTGATAATTAAGGGGGGCAATTTAAAAATGGACTCGACACGACTTTAACCCTTTCGCTTTGGGTTATTTCGGTCCCGTGTCCGTGTGTTAAAATCAGCTGACCGACTTGCTCGTTTGCCAGTTTGCTTCGTTTGTGGTATAAAAAAATCTCCGCCTTAATCACTCATGTTCGCAGCGTAATGATTCTTTCACCTCTTTCACTTTTTAAATGTGGCTGAACAAATAGTCTGTACTGCAACTGCAAGAGCTCATTAACCTAAAAATACAAAACTATGAATTAAGCCGCTTTTATATCTATTTATATTGTTTTCCCTATATTATCTAAAGATAAAAGTGGCTTAATTTTGACAGCCTCTTTGGCGCAGCGGGCGAGTTGCCGGCTGTGAAACGAGAGGCCGCGGGTTCGAGACAATTTTTTGTGTGATCCACAAATATTTGTTTCGGGGTCTGGGTGTTATGAGACCAAAAGTCTAGTAGTAGTTCCTGATACCCACGACACAAGACTCGTATCTTACTGTGGGGTCAGGACTATGTATGTGACTGTTGGGTGTATTTATTATTAATTCATTGGTTTGTATTTGTCAGTTAATGAGCTCTTGCAGTAAACCGACGAAATATAGTACATACTAGCATTACCAGTTCATACTAATTACTTAGTACCGAATATTTTAAATTCAATTAGCAATTTAGATTAATTTAAACTGCCTCGGTTGCGCAGTTGTGATGCTTACGCAGTATGATTGCTGTGCTAAGGTCTCAGGTGCAATCTCCGGGTCGAGTGAGGGTGATATTGGGTTTTTCTATCACGAAATGCTCTGTCAGCAGTAGTGACTAATATGGCGATAGGCTCGCCCCTATCACATTATGGGACGGAGGTGAGCTCGGCGAAAACTGGGTGTACTGGTTACCCGTCTGTCTACCCCTTAGGGAATTACAGGCGTGAGTGTGTATGTATAAATTAGCAAGTATTACATATACAATTTAGTGTCGTATAGCGTGAAGAGAAGCCGAAACTTTCTCAAAGTCACAATAAGTAGGTACATAATATAAAACATATTACCTAACACCAGAGACAAGTTATTTCACTAATTACTAGCAAGTTTGAAACTTATTAAAGGAATGTCTCATACCTAATACTTACCACAATAACAATTCCAAACACCGCTCGCAGCGAAGCTTTTCTTCGCTGGATTCTTTTTCGGTGATTTCTCCGCGGGGATACTGTTGTATTTAGCTAAAAATTATACGCATGGAATTGAGAACCTCCTCCTTTTTTAAGTCGGTGAAAAATAATTAAGTATGAGTATTCTTTCGTGCACATAAAAGTGTAAGTACAAAGCAGAGACTTATGACTAAATTGTTACAGCGTTATTAAATCCTTTGTACTTCACAAGCAGATTTTTCCTCCGGGAGCTATAAAAGAAAACAATTCGGAACAATTTTCTCCCGACAAGCCGTTTCGTTCCAAAGACTTTAAACATTTGTACTGTTCGAAACGTTACAATTTGTACGTAGTGTGATTAAAATGTAGGTAACTATTTTACCTAAGTAATTCAATCATTGATTTGATCATCAATCAAATGAATCATCAATCGTTCAATCGTTCATTTTATTTATAAAGTCGGTTTGATTTTTGGTAAAGAAGTTTTTTTCAACTTGGGACCAAAAGATAGGTATTATAATTTTTACCTGTCTGTTAGTCGGTGTGTGTACAACTGTTTGTGGCATCGTAGCCGTTAAATAAATGATCGATTTGAATGCAGTTGTTTTTGTTTCAAAACTAAAGGCCTTTTTTTATACAAACGAGCAAGTGGGTCACTTGGTGGTATGAGATCTCCACAGCCCATGTACGCCTACAATACCTGAAGAATCATGGGCGCGTTGCCGACCTGAAAGGAAAGGGACTGATTTGGACATCCGGATATCTCACTCATCGTAAAAAATGCAGCAGCGAGCCGTTACTGTGCATCGGTTTTCTGTGATACAATGAAATAATAGTATCAGAGCTGGCTCCCCATTCAACTCTACCACTCACCGATTCTCGTATTTCTGTGACTGAATTAAAACCGAACTGAGATTGGATTGAAATTTCATTAAAAATAGTAATCCCATCCGTTAAAATTTTAGTCCGGTTTCGCTAACCACTATACTGCCACCGGTATGATGTCAATCCATTCGTTTACGTTGGGGTTTGTTATACCTACTACTTTTAGTGGAGGAGTCAACCACCGATTTAGATGATTTTTTCCATAAATTTTGCTATTTGTTTGTTTTTGTTGCGTCAAATCAAAGGCCCTGGATTAGATTTCAATGTCTCTCCAGACATTGTCTCCACATATTTATTTTATTAATATTTTTCAGAATTCACCCGATTCTATTTACCTGGCAGATCGAGTGAATGAGGCATTCACTACTACTACCTATTATGTTCAAAAGATTACCTTTTAAGGTAGGACAGAAAACCAGAGGACGACGACGGCGCGGCCTAAGGTATAATATGTATCATAGGGTGCTGTTGGTACCCATTGGGTACGGAAACTTAAAAACTATAAATACTTATATAGGCACCTTCTAAAGCAAAATAAATGTTTTTTAAACATAAATAATTTGTTTTAGCCGGTAGGTACCTAAAAAACTTTCACTCAATCTTATTTAATACGATACAAAGAAAAAAAGTTTACACTTATCTACCTTAAAAATATCGTAACGGAAATAACAAGAACCGTAAAGATATTAGACAGACAGATCAAGAAAACCTACAGATTCATTTATCATTTGTAGGGTTCCATAACTCACAATGGAAGGATATAATGGGATCATTTTGTTGTCCATCTGTGTATCAATTGTCAAGACCCTTTATTTCAAAAACAACTTGTCATCACGGTAAAATAGATGTACCTAGAATGTTATGGTCTCATACTACTGCAAAATAGTAAAAATATAGTTATAATATACTTAGTTATAGTAGGTATATGCGGAAGGGAAAAGGTATTTGGGCCTCCGGATATCTCACCGTATGAAACGCAACAGCAACCTGCTACTCTACATTGGTTTTCTGTGAGACAGTGGGAACGACCCGGTCGAGTGGGCCCAATCATACTGCAGACAAAACTAAACTGTCTATAGTGTTGTATCACTTAAAGCCTTTGTTATAGGTTTGTTATAGGCTATATAAGTTGGTTAACTAGAGAGATGGTGTATGCACAGAGTACATTATTATATAACTGAAAGGTGTATGGTAGTGGGGTGTGTAGAGGACGGACGTGGTTCTTTGATCGCGACGATCAATTACATGATCTTACCTATTACTACAAACATATTTTATGTGCAAAATTAGAAGTACTCGGTTTTATTGCTGATTCTGAACAACTTCCGTGTTTTTATATAAAAAAGCATACAGTTAAACTTGATAATTTTTAGGCACCTGTTTGCAGAATCCAGGTAAAAGTAGGTATATAGGGTAAGCAGGGGGAATGGCGTTCACTTAAGGAAAACAAACTATATTTTTTTAATTATATGTTTTATTTTAAAATTTAAAACATTAACATAAACTTTAACTATTAATTAATCATCTTTTTAAAAGGAATCGTATTTAACTTAAAATCATTAGCAGTAGCAAACATTTAAAAAAAAAGAAGGTTTGAGCGTCATTACCCCTGTCATTGGGTAATGCCGCTCAGGCGAAGTTGTAATGACGCCCAAGCCTGTTCTTTGCAATATAACAAGTAAGATCCATTATCATTATCATTCATCATAAAATATAATGATTAAAAACCTAGGAAAGCTACGTTAACTATTTAATAAATATCAAAATTCTGAACTTACCGAAAAAAAGATCCCGACGAAAATTAGTTCAGCGCAGCCGCATACAAACAAACGCACTTCACAGTCACTTGCTATCAGCCGACTGCCCCTACGCGTTGCTACGTGTTAGAGGCACTTCACCTCCTCCGTTCTACATATGGTGGCATGTTGTTATGCACCATCTTCATAGACTTATAGAGGTGCGCGGCATTACCCAATGAGCGCCATTCCCCCTGCTTACCCTACTCCGACTCTCCTTTGTTCCGCGGCGCGGAATACAATTAATTAGGCACGACTTCGGTAAACGCACGGTACATAGGAAATCATCATAAATATGAAATATATTCTCCACTTAACTGCATCCGAAGTCACACAAACATTCGTCTTGGTGCGGGGATCGAACCCGCGGCCTCTCGCTTCACAGCCGGCTACTCGCCCGCTGCGCCGCGGAGGCTGTCAGGTTTTATTACCTCCCCACCGATAATTTCTGAAAAAAATAACCGCGACGCAACTCTGGACTAACTTCAGGCCGACCGTATTATGAAAACAAAACAAAAAATGTAAATTCCATTTATTAATAAGTGTAAACCTAATATTTACAAATTTAAAGTTCAGTTTTCGTACATTGATGCCCTTACAAGCTAATTAAGTAAGTATTTAGATCATCGGGTCCACCTTAATGCTAGTCAACGGTAAGTTAAATTTGATTTAGATTCTAGTTTTCATAATGTACACAATTTATATTATGTTAACAAGATCTGTGAACTCGTGTCCTTTTAATATAGCTTATACTAAAACCTTTCGTTGACAAGTGCACAGACCAGTGGTTCTTCTCAACTTTAGGACGAGAGCGCATAGACTAAAATAAGTACTAAGTATTGTAACATTAAAAGTATATAGACCGGTTATGTAGGTACCCTATCTCCTATTGTATTTTGTAGGCCAGCAGTATTGTAACTCATTCTTAAAGCTTCCTTCTAACACTAAAAGCAACTTAACATGTGACACAAAAATAATAACATTATTTGTAAGTAGACTACATCACTCTGCAATACTGTGCATTTTATTTACTGCAGTCAATATAAGACCAATAAAATACATTGATTTAAAAACGAAACGATATTTAAAAATGGCTTCCCAACAGAAAATAAGAAAACTTCAATTATAAAAAATTTCGTTACACAATAGTGAGAATATTGTCTTAATATAATTTTCAATCACATTGAAAGGTGGGATTATTTCGTTCCAACAGCAGTCAGTCATCGCGTGACGAATGATTCGGTACTTACAACAACGAATACCTAAACCATAAATGATGATTTACACAGTTTGGCACTTTATATTAAATTGAATGCAGACACTTTACAAAATAATTAGGTATGCCCATGGGTATGCCACGGCCTCTTTTTAATGTAAATAAAGCCTGTATCTCCATCAATATATGTTTAAAATAAAGAATACTACAGTTTTGCGACGTTTAGTATAAGTATAAAAATGCGTGGATTACAAAAACATTTATTACCATATCCTTTTGATCACACAGTAATGCAATGGAAAAATTGAGATCGTCTAGGTATCCTTATACTAAATAATTTTCTTCGTAGTATAGCGTAAGCAGCGTAGATAGCATATATAATTGAGCCATCGACAATTGTGTATTATAGGCGTAAGGAATGGCACTTAAAGTTGAAGTACTATATAATATGTATACAGGTGTATGACACCTTCATAATAAATGAAACCACCCACCATACTCCCTCATACAAATGTACAAAAAATTTCAAGCTGTAAGAACTGATGTAGATAATTCTGAACGGAATATTTTTAGCATGTGTATAAAGACAGACTTCGGATGGCCGCGTCAATCTAATACGTGAGCGTTAGTAGCGGCTTCACTTTTGTACTGAACATAAGGTGAATCCATAAGAGACCATTGGAAATAGTGTTAGCAATCGTGCACCGTCACTGGCGCCTCCAGGGTCTCAACACTGAACACGTCGTTACTGTCCTGTACTGTGTACTCTATACTGCATCTGACGTTTGACGCGACCAACGGAAATGGTTTTAAATCGGTTAGATTTTAATTACGTTAGTATCCCGCTAGTTTTAAGCGCACGGCCTCATTGAAGGCCTCGGCAGCCGACGGATTTTTGTCCACGCCGATGACCATTTCTGAACGTGGTGACGTCACCAGTGCTGCCATCTTGCAGAAAAAAAATCACTAGATTTGGTCTCAAAAGATTCCGGGATATTTGGAACTAAAAAAATCACTAGAAATCACTAAATAGTTTAAAAGGAAATTACACAATAAGTATTACATAATAGTGTAATTGCGAAAATAATTAACAAAAATAAAAATGAATAGCTAAAAAAATAAAAAAAAACATCATCCAATATGTACGTTTTGTTCTGGTATTTGATGTTGTTTTTTTTTTGCTACATCTGTGTATAGAAGGCTGAGATGGATCAGTTTTATTAGATTTATTTGATTTTTAAAGAATATTTCGGTTAACTTCTCAATTTTTCTAAAATCTAGTGATAAAATCGCTAAAATGGCAACGCTGACGTCACTACTGTCAGGGTCCAGGAATCACACCACTCCGTTTCGCATTCACAAAGAACGTTCGTCCTTAGTTTCGACTTAAGATACCCGCTAAGGCCAAAGTAATCCGAAGTGACGGTGTAATTAATTTAAGTAAATATTACCATCGAAGTATGTTAGCTAAGGCTATGTGTGTGATTTCATTTAATTTTTACAAATAGCAAATTGCAGTCAATATAACAACTAATTGAGAGTAAATAACAATATACATAAGACTTAAAACATAAATATTCTAATTTATTAGTGATATTTACTTAATACATAATATGTTAATATTCTTAAAGCAGCTGACAGTTTAATAATAACAGCAGTTTTAAAAGTCTGTCGAACTTAGTATTCATAAATGAGTATCGTGTAACGTTATATTTACATATTGAGCAGTAAAAGAGTCCTGAGGTAAGTGTGATGCAATGCAAGTGTATAACCATAGGTTTGCACTAGTAACATATTCACTTAAAAACAATATTTAATGTTTGTATCATCAATCAATATGTTGTGACAGGTTTCATAACAAAAATGTTAATATTCCATACAACATTGAACCTTTTTCTGGGGGTGTAAATGCTTTCACCAACAAAACATATCGTAGGTACAACAAATTTCACACGATATGTGAAATCACATAAAGTTTCGGTGCTCACTAGGGTTCATCACATGCGTACCTATTATATGTTTTTAAAATCACAAGAAATACAAGAGGCTGGCAAAATCACGCCCCCGCGACCGACATTAAAAAAAATTAAGGATCTCAAAATTAATAGGCGAATTTATAAAAACTGCTCTCAAAAATCTTATATTTTTATAAGTTCCAAAAAAAATATGTTATAAGTCAGGATGATTGTCAATTGATAAAAAAAGATCACACGGTATTTTGTGTGACGTCATCGTCGTTAGAGACATGTAGCGATATGTTAGTTCTCATCTGCACTAGATGCCTCATTCCACAATCAATATGATGTTTTTCTCACTGAAAATATTCCTTTACAATAGTATTAGTTATTTCGTATAAGATCATGTACAAAATCAAACGTATTACACCTATCATACTATTCCATTAGACTTACTTACGTTATAATTACATGGGTATAAGAAATGGGGAAATACCGCCATAAAGATATAAATAAAACCCTTAAGCAACTAATTCAAATTAAGTTTTATCAATCATACAAAAGTATGGTTTGAAATGTAAAAAATTAAAACTACGTAATATGTATATAATATGTAAATTAAAAAAAATCCATGTGTGTTTCTATGAGTGTATTCATTCATATATCATGTGAGGTATGTAATGTAAATTATACAGGTTAAAATCTGTGCGTGCCGTAACGGATTCCATGGTCATTATCTATATCTGTTTTTTCGAACCATGGCCCACTAGTTGCTATAAGATTCGTCCGTAATCAAGAACAACACTTACCTGAGCCTATTGCTTGATTTCTGTGTAGGCGATGGATCCGTTTTTATTTAGCGCCAAAAATAGATGGAACCCAGTGTAGTATCGAATAATGCTTTGTAATTCAGGTTTCTGCGTGGTGTTTTGCCATCATGTTCATCTCGTCATTCAGTTGATAAAAAGACGTGTTGGTTATCGTCTAAGATTCCACCGATTTTACACAAGGTGCCTAACAAGCATTGCTTGTTTAAAGGACAAGTCCTTTATGGTATGTAGAATAAAAATATTTTTGACTGCATGTAGGCAAATTAACTGCATATTTGTAATGATTTCTGAATTGAGTCGATATACTACGAGATATGAAATTATATTACCGACTGATGATGAGAGGCGGCTGATCCGTCATAATGTGCGCGGCCCTTATAGGCGACATTATTCGCAATCGTCAACCTTTTAGCAGAAATGTAAACAAATATCCAAACACTTTTCAATTATTTCTAGTAAAATTTATTTAATTGACCTGCCAAAGAATATATTTGAAAAGTGGGTATAAATTATTTGTTAATATGTCTGCTATAAGGTTGGCCCGGCCATAGACAACATAAGACGGTATTTTACGAACATTAATAAAACTTACGGTAATATCATCAGTCTGATTGACATAGTATTAAAAACATAATTTAGTTATTTATTAAGTAATTTAAAAGTAATATGAAATTTGACTCTCTACTTGTTCCTGTGATCCATCATCCCCTTGGTTTCGATTCTTAACGAAGTTTTTCGTATTCATAATGTGGCTGAGTTTCAATATGGATTCGATATATCCAAAGAGTATTTTATGGAAATGTCGACTCTTATATTACATTATGGCCTTAGTCCATCTTCAACGAAAATTGCAATTGCAATTCATATTACTAACACAAATGTTGTCTACTTGTGCATCTCCACTGTTGTCAATTTCTGTGTTTGCAATTTATGTAGCAACATAAATGTTTACAATGTTTGGTTTAGTGGACAGTCAATTTATAACATCAGATGCTTTTGATTTAGTTTCGATTGTTGTTTTAAAACAGTACAAGAAATCATGTAAGAAGCATTCACATATAATGAAATGACCGCTTTGTGCTTTAGTTGCGGTTTCTTGAATCACAACCTACTTCTAATGTGTATACTCAATTAGCTGTATAATTGACATACTTTGTATTTGCGAAAAGCGTACCCAGTAATTTTCACTTCTTGATACGCCTATGACATGTGAAGGTTGTAAGAAGCGCTATAGTTTTCGCATTAAAATAAAAACGCATGTAAACTCAAGTTTGCAATATGCGTTCGTGCAAAACAATTGACGCCCGAGCCGTAACTCCACCAAGCTGAAGTTGGCAACATGTGTGTTGCTAACATAACTTGCAAACACAGAAATTGATAACTTCACAGCGGAGTGGGTCTCTACCTAGCAAAAGTTGACAATATATTATGTTGTTTGTTGAATTGCAGATACACAGACATTGTGAACTTTTTCAACGGAGACACGGCTTAATGTAAAACGCCTGCATATAATTATTCAAGCGCTCACACAACCAACAAAGTCACAACATTTCTACTATCACAATTGACTTAGCAATCACAATATAAAATTTTGATGATTAGTATTAAATACGCACAATTACGATCCTAGCATACTAAGGCTTTACTGTCCTTGAAATATAAATCGAGCAAAAATCGAATGATATTAAAAAAGATTTTAATTTATATTCAACATGCTATCATTATTTACCCTGTGCAAGTGCATTTGTACAAGCGAAATTAGTATTTTATCATATCCGTGTACAAAGTATTCTGGTCGCTATCAAGTGCCAACGAGTAGCCGGGTAAAAGCTATCTGCATATATTTAGACCAGACCAGCCACGAATAGGAAACGTGTCAATTACCTGGAGCGGAAAACATTGTAGCATCCATTTTGGGGAAATATTAAGTGCTTACAAATGTTATATACCCTGGTTCATACTGTTTATACTTTTCTGAAATTGACAGCCCTCCTATTCTTTGTGTACAGCCTCGAACACAAGTTTGCATCTAACAATGTCCGTAATGCAAGATTTTGCGTGCAAGTTATTCGATAGCTGTCATGTCATTGGTATAATATATACTTCTTACCTGTCTCGTATATGAATGACGTGACAGCTGTCGAAAAGACTCGCACTAGGGTTGTAGTTCAACATGTCATAAATAAAGTGTTACAGTACGTTGTGAGTGTCCAAGACTTGATATGTAACAGTTTCGCAACATTACAATGTATTTCGTCGAACTTCTTTTATAAAATAAAATTAAATTGGTGTTATTTGTTTGTATCGATGTATGTACCCACGATGAAAGATCGACGACGTGAGACTTGCACGAGTTGTGATCACAAACTCCATCAACGCAGTAATTTACCTAGAGCTCTGATTGGCGGAATGTAGCAGCGGGGCGGCGACGCTTCACGCGATTGGTTCGTCAATCGTCGCTCGTCGTTAATTGGAGTTTCAAGTGCGTACAAACATACTTGTGTGTTCACGAGTCGTGCCGTTATACATTGTAAGGTGGCGAGGTGTTAACAAGTCGATGGTATGTGTGGTGTGGTGTGGTGGTATCAGACGATGATCTCGCGTATGACCCGCCGTCCGCGCGAGTTGGGCGTGGAGTACCCGGACTCGAGCGACTCGTCGTAGCTGAGCGAGAGATGCGGCGGCTTGTCGTCTTGGCCGCCCTCCTCCCCGCCCCCCACGCCCCCCGCCCCTCCCTCCCCCGCGCCGTACTCGGGCAGACCGCTCACCTCGTGGTACGGCGACTCTGCACAAACCACAACACATATAACATCACATTATTTTTGAACTGATAACTTCTTATAGGAGGGTGAACCGATTCGTTCCGTAACGCGAGCGGTCCATCGATCTACGGAAGGTTCGAGAATATTCGAGAACCTTCCATAACACGTCACGCGGGCCAGTTGACCAGCCAGCGTTAGCCGTCCTCCCTGGAACATAGTGACCAGTCGGCTTTGACCGGACTTTGACAGGACTTTGACCGGACTGTGACCGGACTTTGAGCGTTCCGAGACGCATATTTTTTTTATTTTTATTACTTTATAGGTCGACAAACAAGCAAGTGGGCCAGCTTTTTTTTTAAATTATTTTTCCTCTATAAAATGTTTCAATGTATCTTTTACATTTACTCAGAGGTGGTGAAAGAGGCGGCAAATTTTCTTAAGTATTATAGTAGGTATGTAGACTATATTAGTGAAATAATCATCAAAATTGATTCTAAGATTCAAACAGTAGTTTTCTAACATCTCAAATTTAAACGGCTTTGATATAGAAGGCTTTTCTTCGGTAGTCGGGTGAAGATATGTTTGTGAGATATTTAGATAAGTATGTGTTGTGACTCACCGATATGCTGATCGATGCGCGGTTTCTTGGGCTTGTGCACGGAGGCGTACGGGTCGGAGCAGTACTCCTGCCGCGACGGGTTCTGGCTGGTGCGTCCGTAGTCGGCGGGGGTGTGAGTCGCGGCGGGCTGTGACGCGGGCGAGTGTGCGTGCGGGTGTGCGTGCGCGTGCGCGTGCGCGTGCGCGGGCGCGGGCAGGTGCGAGTAGTGCGCGTAGTCCTCGAGCGCGCGGTAGCCGCCGTGCGCGAGGTACTCGTAGCTGGGCCGCTCCATCATGGGCAGCGCCGCCAGCGTGCCGCTGTTGTGCGCCGCCATCTTCATCTGCCATATAGAGTCCTGGGAGTTCACGCTGCCGCCGTTGTTGCTGTTCGTGTAACTGTTTTCCACTACCGTCATTGGCCCTGAAAGTTGGTGAAATATGAGGATTCGTCCGCATTGCGACACAAGAACCACGCAGCGTGCGTTAATGTCGCCTAAATGAACATTTTTACCTTCAATGACGACCGCAGTTAGTCCTTGTCGATAGCACGGAAGAAAATGTTTTAAATGAATAAACGGAAGTAAAATCATAAACACGGTGCATAAGCAATAAAAACTAAATTTGAACTAATTTTACCAATTAAGTAATTGTGTGATACTTATAATTTGATGATTGCTGGTGAGTCTTAAACTCAAACTTTAATAAGCTATGACATGATTAACTACCTATATTACCAACAAAACAGTCGCTCATAACGAATTGCACTCAGAAATTGGTTATTTAAGGATAGGCAAGTTAAACAACCTTTAACGTGGTCAGTCAATAGATATACCACATAATCATATTTCAACTGAAAGTCTCCGTGCTTCGGCGGGCACGTAGTCGGCCCCAACTCACGACTGTTATCAACTGACAGCGGTCGTTAAGTCGGAGCCCTTTAGACAGCTTGAAAACTGACAGTTATAGGATAATCATTCGCTATAGGATAATATAGTGTAGTGTTATAACTAGGCGACGATATATGTACTACCAAGAACATTAAGATTTTCCTTAGAATCTGGTTAAATATTCACTGACACACATGGATTAATTGTCTAGAGCATATTTTTGCAGTCAACATGAAACTAAAGGAAAACAACATGCGTTGTACATTAATATGCTTAACTAGTTTTTGGTTGCGGGTTCGTCCGCGTAATATAATAAGTCAGCACTAGGAGATAGACGCATGTCTAAGGGTCTAAGGACTCCATAGAAAGTCCGTGATGGCACCATAACGGACTTTCTATGAACCTTTCCATGACCTACAATTCTCATTATTATTTTGATTTAACTGATACTGTTTAGACAGCATAGGCCTCGTCACCGCTCGAGACATTTTATTTATGACTACTTGCTTACAAACCATCGACTTTAATATTACAAATTTAACTACAATATTCACTATGGGGCTGACGTAGTCGTTGTACGACTAAAAGTCCCTAAAAAATTTTGATAAAAAAAAAACTACGATATTTGATTTAAAAAAATGTTGCCGATTAATATAGATTTGGTTGCCGATTTTATAAAATACTGCTATCAATCAATTAAATTATCTTAATCCCTTCCAAATATGATTTCCATTATTTAGTAAGTAATGCCTAGGTCTCAAATAGAGAGGGTTAAGTCCATTCTACCATAGGATATATGAACTAAAATATACTCACAATCACAATTGTTAGGCATGGATTGTCCGTGGTGCAGTGATGGTGGTTTAAGTATACAGTGTGACGGGACCACCTCGTATTGATAACCTTTCGTCCCGTACATAGCATTCTTGGAGTCATCCAATGGGGAGTCCATGCAGTGTTCTAAAGCCTTATTCTCCATTCCAGTGCTGGGATAGTATGGGGGCGGTGCCTGATTCTGTACAATGGGAGTGGCTCGTATAGAGTCCATCTCGTAATCTTTGGAGCGATTCTTCTTGTTCTCTTTCCGTTTACACTGGCAGAACACGAACAGAAGTCCCAGGCAGACGACGAATACGATGCACGAGAAAAGTATCGCTAGCACAGTAACTGTTGTTAGCGTTGATGCTTGCTTCACGTACGACTGTCCAACTGGAAATAACATTTATGTATTAATATTACAAGATATTATTTATTGATAATGGTCGCAGGAAATCGCTGGATGCAGGCCGCTTGCAACAGGTCGGTCTGGAAATCTTAGGGGGAGGCCTATGTTCAGCAGTGGACGTCCTGTGGCTGATGATGATGATGATTATAAGATAAAAACCACTTTAGTAACCATATTATGGGATAGAATCAGGGAGACTAGCTTATGCTTTTAATCAAGTAAACCGGGCTGAAGTTAATCATTTCGTCTGCCCTCTACGACTTTCGTTACCCTGTACGCCAAACACTCCAACCTGTACTCATTAGGTCAAATTATAGTGGCCGTTTGAAACTAAGCATTCGTTTGGGACTTTATTGAACTAGACTAGTGCAAAAGTTAGAAGTTTGAAATTATAAACTTGTAATTTTATTTGTGATTCCATAATAGTTTCTTACCGCAGCGATTATAGCGGGTTCATTATAGTTAATCAATTGAAACTTGAATCATCAAAAGCTGTATATTTTTTGTTGATTAATTCGATTAAGTCTGTTCTGACGGTTCAAATCGCAATCGATTTAGCAGTTGATCGACTAAAATCGAACCGTGATAAACCTGCTATTAGCAACTGTAATGGTTTTTAAGTAATTTCATCTTTTTGTTTTACAGTTATTCTTCAATCAAATGATTATGTAATTAATAAGTCAATACACTAGTTCTATGACAAAGACGTAACAGTAATTAAAGGTAAAGGTACTTTTGTTGAACCACCATAATTATAAATAAATACTGCTTTGACAGAAAGTTCCGTAATGAAGATATTAATATACCCATATTTTTTATACAGCGATAAGTCAGCCGATTTCTCTGAACTTTCTCGGAACCCAGCCTATATTTAACACGCTTTTATTAGTTTCATACGTATGTTAGTATGTAACGGAATCTTTGAACATGATTTTGACCTCCTTCAAAACGTCGGATTAAATCGAAATTTAGCATACTTTGGCAAAAAAGCGTGGGGTGCATGGTGTCAATAGTTATAAATATTTTATTGACAGATATGAGTAGAAGGATTATAAATTTGATAATATCTTAAAAAGTACTCCACGCTTTTTTACAATAAAATAATTTTTTTTCTTCAAAATTAATTTAAGACTAGCTTTTGCTCGCGGCTCCGCCCGCGTGATCTGCTTTTCCCGGGATAAAAAGTAGCCTATGTCTTATTCTGATGATGTATAAGCTATATTATTGTAAAGTTTCATTAAAATCCATTCAGTAGTTTTTACGTGAAAGAGTAACAAACATACATCCATCCATCCATACTTACAAACTTTCGCGTTTATAATATTAGTAGGATTAAACCTTGGTTACAGCCTTACATGCTTGTTTTTACTTAAACATTGCGAGATTCTACTGGTAATAAAATCCAATACTGTGACATGTAATCGGATAGTACCGACGCGACGGCCGCAAATACATATTTGTTTCGGTTATTATAGTATACTAGCAAACCCGGCCACGCGTTGCTGTGGCTAAGGTATATGTTTAGTTATAGTATTATAGTTATTTATAGTAGTAGTAAGTTATAGTAGTAGTAAGTTATTCAATACAGTATACGCCATCTATTGGATACTTAAACAATCCAGCCGACAATTATAACAAATAATTTGCGATAAAAAAATATTGCGACTATAAATTGAGATATAAACTATCCTATCTCTCAAGTTGGATCGAACTGCACATGGTGTGCGAATTTTATTATAATCGGTTAAGTGGTTTAGGAGTCCATTGAGGACAAACATTGTGACACGAGATTTATATATATTAAGATTAGTATATTTGGCGCATCTAGTGGTGCCTCGACAATGTTTATTTAAATGTTATGTCCCAATGAAATACCGTGTTCACTACTGAATGAATTTTAATACTAATCTTAGGGTTATTAACGAATTCTTCGACGATAAAAGCGGTGATTAAAACATCACGCGATGTAATTTAAGACATACCAAAAATAGCCTACAAATACTGAATATTTTTTATTTAATGAGCAAGTGGGTCACCTGATAGTAAGTAATCTTTACCGCGCAAAAACAACAGTATTACCAGAAGAACCATGGATGCTTTGCTGATCTTAAAGGAAAGGGATGAATAAGGAATTTACGAGGGACTTGCGGACCCACAAGACCCAAACCCGTAACAAATATTTGTGTTTTTTTTATTTGATTGAATGACGAGACGAGAAGGCGCTCGCCTGATGGTAAGCGCCACGTCTGCCCATAAACAGAAGCAACACCACATAGAACTTTGAATTACAAAGCACTGCATGTCACTGTTCTGCGCTCGCCACCCCGAGACATAAGATGTTAAGTCTCATGATGCCCAGTAATTTCACTGGCTTCAATCTCCTTCACACCGAAACACAGTAGTGCTTACACACTGTTGCTTGGCGGCCTCTAGCACCGAGAGACTTACCACCTTATGTTTTTTTTATAGCATAGGCCGGCAAACGAGCAAATGGGTCACCTGATGGTAAGTGACCTCCACCGCCCATGTACGCCTACAACCAAAAGAATCATGGGCGCGTTGCCGACCTTAAAGGAAAGGGATAATTAGGGATTGGGAAGGGGAGGGGATTTGGGCTTCCGGATATCTCACTCACTGTACGAAACACAGCAGCAAGCCGCTACTTTACGTCGGTTTTCTCTGAGACAGTGGTAACGAACCGGTCGAGCCAGCCCATTCATGCTGTAGACAAAACAGTCTACAGCGTGGCTCTACCACTCAAATGTGTCATGTCTCGGTAGTACTGTAAGTTATTAATGGCATTACATGAAACTACTTACTTTCTGCTTCAGTGTAGTCGCTGCAGACCTCCTGATTGATTTGCAAGCACAGTTTGAGCCTGACGCGAGGGTTCAGCTCGTCGAGCGGCGGGACAGTCATGTGCCGTCCTGATGACCTGCTGGCCTTACTGGGCAGCTCAAGTACGGCCTCTTGTTCGGTAGTTGACGAGCCTGATAGCCGTAGCGGAACTGTGTCCACCACCTACGATGTTTCATTGTATTATAATGGAGACTACATCCAAATAAGTCTAAGGCTGGGTTTGGGTTAGGGCAGTTATTTGTGATGACCTGCTGGCCTTACTGGGCAGCTCAAGTACGGCCTCTTGTTCAGTAGTCGACGAGCCTGACAGCCGTAGCGGAACTGTGTCCACCACCTACGATGTTTCATTGTATTATAATGGAGACTACATCCAAATAAGTCTAAGGCTGGGTTTGGGTTAGGGCAGTTATTTGTGATGACCTGCTGGCCTTACTGGGCAGCTCAAGTACGGCCTCTTGTTCAGTAGTCGACGAGCCTGACAGCCGTAGCGGAACTGTGTCCACCACCTACGATGTTTCATTTTATTATAATGGAAATTCTTATTGTAATTTATATGACCGGCCGTCTGTCTAACGTCTACCAATTTGGAGAGAAAATACATCCAGACCCGAAACAAGTGGATCTCACAAACATTTGTCTTGGTGCGGGAATCGAACCCACGGCCTCTCGCTTTACAGCGACATCTACAATAATCTGGGTATATCACGTTACCCTGAAACTGTGTTACTTCGAAACGGGCATTTTAGTAGGTACCACCAGCTTTTGCTTGCAGCTCCGCTTGCGTTAACGGCCTATTCCAGGATAAAAAATAAACATATCCAAGTCCCGGACTGGTCTTCTTGTGTGCCAAATTTAATCCAAAACCGTCTTGCTGTGACAAACATACGGACCTTCACATTTATAATCGTAGTAGGATACAGTAGGTATAGGCGTAGAAAAGTTTAGGATTAAGACAGTGGCTCCGATGTAAACTGGGTCGAAAGGCTGGAGAGTCCTGCTCGTGGTAGGAAGGTATCCGTGAAATTAATAGATTAAGTGTTATTGCCGAGTGTATCTTGATGATGCTATGTATATATCATAGTCGGATTGTATAAATCGCCGTATTACATTACGGCTAGCCGTTTCCAAACACAAGGCCGTTTTGTATTGCGGCGGTTCAACAATAGGGTATTTGACTAGATTTTTTTTATTATTTTAACCAATAAGTTACGTTTCCCGAAATCTATTAATGAAAGAATTATATAAATTAAGTAAAAAATAAATAAGTTACAATCCATTTCAATTTGCTGGAAGGGTTAGTTATCGCTTGACGGAAAAAGGATACACGACATTGCATGTGACGTCACAAGCAAGGTCTCGCCATTACGATGCACGCGTGCGAGGGAGATAGTGAGATTTTCCCACTACACGCCCACTTTTGCTCATACCAATATTTAAAACATGAACAACAACCTCATTTTTTAACCAATTTCAATTCTGTTTTCGCAAAATAGTTTATAATTGGTATTATTATCCAATAAATACAAAATAACGTATAAAATTAAACATAGTCAAATACCCTATTAGCCGGATTTTCATTGCGAGACGTTCTCCGGTCGGAGGGAGGTTTTGGGTTGTTCTAAACTGACCGGTCCGAGACACTTATCGCTGAACACTTTCTGGCGGACTTTGACTCAGCCGTATTCAATCCGGCTAATCGTTGACCCGCCGCAATACAAAACGGTCCTGTTTTTGGAAACGGCTAGCCGTAATGTAATACGGCGATTTATACAATCCGACTGCGATATTTACATTAGGTTGATATTGATTTCTATATATAAGTATCTTTTATTTTGTATTGACTTGTTTTAAGCGCTATTTTAATTGCCTACATGATTAATAAACTATTTTATTTTTACATGAAAAAAGCCTTAGACCAGTCATGGACCATTTAAAAAGTATGAAACTCGTACCTGCCATCCGGTGGGTCCGGCGAGGCTGGCCAGTCCCTCCACCACGCCCACGATGGAGAGACAGGTGGCGGCCACGTTGAACACGAGCACGCGGCTCGTCGGGTCGTACGTCACCTGTTCAGGCGCCGCGATCTTGTCCACTTTGGTCGTCACCGTGATCTCATTCGAATAGTTGCTCTGCCCTTTAGTGTTCACCGCTTTCACCTAAAGTCGGGAAAAATAATATGTACATACATACATACACACTCACGCCTGTAATCCTCGAAAGGGTAGGCAGAGATGTAACCAGTACATTCACGAGCTTATTTACGTCTCATATGATAGGAGACGATATCGCCATTCCGGACACAATTCCAGATTCCGGACTGATACTGGGCATTTCGTGATAGAAAAACCCAATATAAATTTTACCTGACCCAGGGATTGAACCCAAGACCATAGCACAGCATTCGTTACGCGTACGCATTGCAAATACGCCAACGAGGCAGTCAAAAAGAAAAAGAATACATGTAAATAAATTAACTGATTATGACATTCCAAATTCAAAATTAATAATTTGAGCATTAACATTTAAAAGTACGGACGGCACAAAATAGAAGCGAATAAATAGAATCACGCTTTCATTTACCTTAAATACAAACGTCAGATGCTGGAGGTAGCGATAAAAATGGAAATAAATCTTAAGTTAATTAATGTCGACCGATATTATTCTTAGTTATTATACTGAGCGTATACTGATGCGCATAGACGAAGGTTCGAAATACAAAATATAGGCAATGTTTTATGTTTACGCGAATGTTACTCATTAAAATAAAACTAATTTAAACAGATTTTATCGCGGTTTTAACTTTAAAAAGGTTAAATCAATCAAAAATTAAATGTGTATTATAATTTTTCACACGACCATACATTGCAGCGCATGCGGTTTGTCATTTGCTGCGCATGCACATTGAGTACAAGTACATCTAAGTTTCAAAGACTTGAAGCAACCATTTCCTCAATAGATGCAAGTTGGCTCGAAGTACAAGCTCCCTACACTACCCATCCACAAACCTGTATTCGTCTTTTCCGGAGATTTTCCCAGATCACGCCTATCAAAACTGCAGGGCTCCAATAAATCCGGGAAGTAGCGAAAGCTACTGCCGAGCCTGAAGTCGAGCAAGCCCAATGACTCGCGTCGAGTAAATATTTTCGATTTATAATTATAGTCCATACCATACTACTTATTAATCGAAGTCATCGTATTGGTTTGAAGGACATTGAAGCTAGTAAAATTACTGGGTATCATGCGACTTAACTAATGTCTAGAGGTGACAAACACTATCATGTCATTTGTAAATCAAAATTCTGTACGATGTTCCTTCCGTTTGTAGGGAAGCAAGCTTACCATCAGCTGAGCGACCTGTTCGTTTAGTCATTTAAATTAATAATTTCCGGTTCTCCCCAAGGGGCTTGCCCCCTGATCCTAACCCTTTTCCCATCCCTTTTCCTTCCCCTCCCCCTTGGCCCTTTGGCAGGCCGGCATGATCGTGCCGACCTACGATGGACACATTGTTTATCGTTGGTCGACACTATCCTTGGATTGCGCTACACTTACCATCAGGTGTAGCGTAGTCACTTTGCCGAAAGGTTTTATCAAGTACGACTCAATGTGCGTCCTTCAATACAAAAATTGCATAGATTTTTGTCGCGTCAGTATACGTCCAGCATAAGTTGTGATGTGTGTATCACCTTGAACGAGTACTGGTTGTGTTGGTCGAGCCTGGTGACGTTGCAGGGGTTGGCGCGTCCGCAGTCGTACTCGCTCCAGTCGTGGTGGGCGCTGTGCTCGGCGCCGCACTGCTCGGGGACTCCGCCCTCGTGACTCCCCCCCGTACCACCACCCGCCCCCGC
Organism: Amorpha juglandis; assembly: GCA_949126905.1. Classification (NCBI taxonomy): domain Eukaryota; kingdom Metazoa; phylum Arthropoda; class Insecta; order Lepidoptera; family Sphingidae; genus Amorpha; species Amorpha juglandis. Next base: position 12,132,257 of record OX421374.1, on the reverse strand, counting down.
AGACACCCGGCGGTACAGCACGAAGTACTTGGTGCTGGCGAGTCCACCATCGAACCCCGGCTCCCACGCGAGCGTCACGTACGTAGGACCGACGCGCTGAGTCTCGAGCGCACGAGGACTCTCCGGCGCGCCCTTCGGCTGCAGTCGGATCTGCGGCCGAATGTTGCCGAGCGAGTTCTTCACTTTGCACGAGTAGTCGCCGTAGTCCTGCGGCTTGACGCTCTTGATGCGGAGTAGGCTGCGGTACGAGTCGTTGTTGTCGGTGGTTGTGTTGATCTCGTAGTGTCCGTCGGACGACATCTGCAGCGGCGCCGTGTTCGACCCGTAGAACCATTGGAATTCGGGCTTCGGGTACGCTTGTACCCTACACAGTATTTCGGCAGTTTCCATCACGTCGAATGCTACTTTCTTTTGCTGTCGTATCGCTATAGGTTCGTCTGTAAAAAGGAGTATAAATATACTACCGAAGTACACATTCGTCAAACATTTTAACTGGTGCGAAAACCAAAACTCAAATACTAAAATCACAACAAAATTGAAGACAGTTTGAGAGAAACTTTAGTACGATTTAGTAATCCTTCTGTTAATATTAATTTAAACCCCTCATTACAAATTGGCGTCAGATAATAACCGTGGAAGTTTCGTAATTTCCTTCCTACTAACTCGAAGCCATGTAAACATTTGTTGCGTAATATATGGAGACTAACTCGTAAAACTTTGATGCCTCTTTTATCTCCGACAAATATGAAGTTGTGCAAATAGAAAGTTTATAATGTTTCCGTTCTACTAGACTTTATGCTCGTCTACTTAGACAACATAAAATGACAAGCAGGAAACCTTCATCCGCACATACATTCACCACAATCTTTTACGACGAATGACAATGTTGAGCTCGTCGTACATTTCCCTATAAGTTTCAATGAATGGTAATATAAAGATATACGTACGTTCGATTCGAAGATGCATTGTGGACTCTACTTTTTTGACTTCATTTTCAAAGTTGCAAGAGTAGATGCCTCTGTCGTCCGGTAACAGTTCGTTGCCGTTGGGTCTCGCCTTTCCGTTGAATTTCAGCGTGCTCTGAACGTTGTACACCACATTCCGACCTTCCGTGATATCGCTTTTGACTTCGTAAAGGTTCGCATCTGGTTTGATTTCAGCGTTGTCTTTATACCATTTAACGTTGGGTCGCGGTTTGCCGAGCGCGCTGCACGTCACGGAGAAGTCTTGTTCCCCGGCGCGCTTCGTCATGTGCGGCTGCAGCTTGGTCTGGAACCGCGGCGGCTGATGAACTTCGAGCACCACGGACGCGAGCTCGCCGTGTCCCAGCTCGTTGGTCGCTTGGCAGTGGTACACGCCCTCGCTGCCGAGGTGTGCGCTCGGGATGGTGTATTTGTTACCGGTGGCGAGTACTGTCGGCTTGGAGTCGGAGGTGTCTATGTCGCGGAACCAGCGGTACTGCGGGGCGGGCCAGCCCGGCGGCTTGGCGCTGCACGTGAGCGTGACGCCGGTGCCCTCGTGCGCGATGGGTCGGTCGGGGCTGATGTGCGCGCGGCCCGGCTTGTGCCTCACGAGCACGGCCACTGACGCACTGTTGGCGCGCTCCACTCTCTTGCCGTTGGTCGAGGATATGACGTTGACGGCGCGGCACACGTACGTGCCGGCCGTCTCCGCGTTCACCCTGCTCAACGAGAGAGTGTCCCCTTTCTGGTGGAAGTCGGGCTTCTCCTCCATTGTCCATTCGATAGATATTGGTTCCGGATTTGCGGAAACCTCGCAACGGATTTCGACGTTGCCGCCTTCTTCGGCTTCGTATGTTTTGGATTCCACAGTTACACTGGGCGGGAACAGTACGTCAAGATAGATTTCTTTTTCGCCGGGACGACCGAGCCCGTTATCGGCAGTGCACGAGTACTTGCCCGCGTCCTGTACCGTCACTCCTTGTATGGTGTGAGTGAAGGAGTTCGCGATATATTTTCCGTTCCGGGTCCACCTCACGCTGCTTACTTTAGGCTTAGCGTCTACTTTGCAGTCCATCGTAGCGGTGCCGTCTATTTCTACTCGTAATGGGTTTTCGGGACCGACTTCAATTCGAGGAAAATCTAAAACAAAAAAATACATCTAAGTTCTACATAAGTTACAATCATTGATAACATATAAAAGCCATGAACTTATTCGTGACACTATATTTCAGATTTTACTTTTATACATAGATCTAGTTTTTTGGGTCTGCGTGTCATACTGTAATCTATATATACGCCTTTTAAAATGGATTTTATTTATACCTTTTAAATAAACGGAATTACATAAAGCAACACATGTGCAACACAAGCTATGTTTATCAAATTCGTAATCGAACTTAGAATGTTATTTGTTTTCAAAGAAGCTTTGGTTTAAAAATAATTAATATATCCGGGTGGCGCATGCACCGTTCCAATAAACAGCACAAGCCGTTCATTCAATCATCAGCGCATGGTTCTGTTTGTTTGATTCAGTGTGCAATCCTGACGATACGGAGCGGATGTGTCTGCGTGCCCACGACCCAATAATAAACATGTTTACAATAACTCTGAGAATTAAAACACGTTGCACCATTGGCTTCTGTTTTTCATCCTATCAGACGCAGTATTTAGTTCAACTCGTAACACGTTCCGTGCAGGCGAAGAAAATTTATTTATCCGTTTTCCCATACAACTTGCAACGTAAAGCTAGACTGTACACGTTCCTGAATGTTTATGGGTCAGTCATTTAGGTTTCCATAATGAATGTCAGGTTATTTATTATATATTTTATATATTTACATATTTTTCATCATTTTGATTATCTACAAGGTGGTAGGTATGCGAGATCACCGCTTTGTCTATTTCTGTCGCCAAGCAACAGTGTGTAAGCACTGTTGTGTTTCGGTTTGGATAACATTGAAGCCAGTGAAATTACTGGGCATTATGAGACTTAACATCTTATGTCTCGGGGTGACGAGCGCAGTTCAGTGCCATGCAGTGCTTTGTAATTCAAAGTTCTGTGTGGTGTTGCTAGTGTTTATGGGCAGGCGTGGCGCTTACCATCAGGCGAGCGTCTTGCTCGTCTCGTCATTCAATCAAATAAAAAAAATGTTGTGTCTCTCTGCTTGGTAAAAGAGAAACTATTTCCTTCATTTGACGTAAGCAATTTCTTGCCACATGTTTTAACAAGCGTCTAGGTCATTACACCACCTCTTCCTAGACTTCTTTATGTTCAGCGTACACATCAGTAATATTTCTGTAATGGTGTACGTAGCTAATGAAATCTATTTAATAAAACTATTACTTTCACAATAATCAAGCATATTATGTGCGCAGATGTTTCAAACACATGTTAAGTTCCATCTATTTATTATTTAAAATTATAATCTGGAAATCATGGAAACATGCTACATGTTGATGTAACTGTATGATTTTCACATAGAATCCAGTCCTACTATTCATGTGGTATATTATTATTTTATGGATAATAGCGTATTTTCAAAATTACATAATTACTTTCTAGTTAAGTACCGTAATAAATTGTTTCACTGTCTGCTATTGATTATTATGAGAGCATTAAATGCCGAACAATGAATAAAACATCGTTGGGCGAGATTGTTGAAGACAAGTATTTTATAGCTTTTACGGCACAATTAAAACATTCAAGTATATATTTTATACTAGCTGTTACCCGCGACTTCATCCGCGTGGCATTTAACTAACTTTTTTTTCTAAAATAAAAGTTGCCTAAGTTACTCCTTGTTACATCAGCTATCTGCCAGTGAAAGTCCCGTCAAAGTCGGTCCAGCTATTTCATACATTAGCCGAAACAAACAGACAGACAGATAAACAAAAATTGAAAAAAAAAAAAATCGGTTGTCTGTAAAGTCGGTTTACTGACGATAGTTGAACGTGATAACGTCTTGAGAAAATACTGATGGAATGGTAGCATTTTTCAAAAGAAAATTTTAATTTCATTTGTTTAATATTTGATAGTATTTATTGGCCTAATTATAACCTCAAAATCCGAAAGTATTTTATTTATTTTTCGGAATTCTCAAGTGTCCGTAGTTTTAATATAGTTTCAATCAAATATATACATTATCTAAAACCCAAAAAGTAAATTCACCTACCTTTTGGTTCTTAGGCCAACTATGTATGGACGACGAACAATGTCCTTTTCGTAAATCTAGTTTTAAAAAGCCCGCCTCAATGTGTTTGATATAGGAGAAAATGTTCCCTTTGACGGATGGCTGGTCTAACCTGTCATTTCAGAGACGTTGTTGTGATATGTGGAAGATTTAATATTTATGTTTTAATTTTTTTAAATCTCGAACGCTGCCGAACGCAAAGGCCGATTGTGCTTCTTTGTCGCTCGTTCCGCGCTCTCGCTTGCACTTCAAGCCTTAAATGGAACGTGACATCTAGCGAGGTAACGACGCATGAGTCATGTTTTTTCGTGCGTGCAGCCGGCTCTATCGAATTATAAGACGTTATCACGTCAAAATGTTTTAGTATATTATGTACCGTGTATACATCTAAATGCACTTAGTGAAAAGCTGTTATTTTAATTATTTATTTGTATAAATAAGACAAATGTGAACCAGTTAGATAATAATAAATAAACACACCAAACATCGCACACATAGTCCTGAGTTCTGACTCCACACTAGTTTTCATCTGCATCGTGGGTATCAGAAACTACGAGGGGCTTACAAATTTTGGAACATATAATTTGAAAATTGTAGATATTTAAAACAATTCGACTTTAGACTTCTCTAACCGCAGTACCTAATTTCAAACATTATTCTTAGTAGTAACGTTATATTTTACTTAACAGTTTATACAGATATATCTCTCAAGTATTATTGTAATTTTGTTATCTTTATTTGCATTACTATAGGTACTTTTGTACTGTGAATTTATTTGAATATAATCTGTCCACATACGAACACCAAACAAGAACGATGTAACCATAATAGTTATCAGTTATCATAACTTCACAGAATACATATATAGAAACAGTGCTTTAATGTGGTAACCTATTTATTATTTGGTATTTGGCTTTGCACCGATAGCTCAGCGGGGAGTGGTATGGACTGTCGAGACGAAAGTCGCAGGTTCGAAACCAGCCCCAAGAGCATACACCACTGACTTTTCTAAGTTACGTGTATATTAATTGTTAATTATCGCTTGCTTTAACGGTGAAGGAAACATCGTGAGGAAACCTACATACCTGAGAATTCGATAAGATTTTTCGAAGGTATGTGAAGTCTACCAACCCGCATTAGGCCAGCGTGGTGGACTAAGGCCTGATCCCTCTCATTCAGTAGAGGAGGCCCGTGCCCAGCAGTGGGACGAATATAATATATAGGGATAATTTAAAAAAAATTGGCTTTGGCATAATTTGGCTTTTGAATAATAGTTTTTTTATTGAATACAATCTATTTACGAAATAGTAATATTAAGCCCATTTATATGTGAAGTCCCCTAAACCGCATCAGCGACTGCGGTGGACTACGGCGTTACAGTAACCATTCGCATAATAGAGCTCATCAGTAGATCAGTATAGTATAAGGCTGATAAAAAATGGATATTTTTTTTCTTTAATTGAATGACGAGACGAGCAAGTCGCTCGCCTGATGGTAAGCGCCACGCCTGCCCATAAACAGAAGCAACACCACACAGAACTTTGAATTACAAAGCACTGCATGGCACTGTACTGCGCTCGTCACCCCGAGACATAAGATGTTAAGTCTCATAATGGCCAGTAATTTCACTGGTTTCAATGTCCTTCAAACCGAAACAGTGCTTACACACTGTTGCTTGGCCTACCACCTTCAAATTTATGTTAAAGCATGAAATCTATAATATGATAATATTGAATAGACGTAAACAAAGTGTGAAGTAAAGATGATGATTGCACTGTGAGATAAATACAACCCCATGTTACACTATTGAGTAAATAACTAGCGGGTAGTTAAGCGTCTGACCTTACTCGTTAAAAGTTTGTAAACAAGCCGTGCAAGACCATACGGCAAGGAGCAAAGTTGAGCTTCTAAAGTTCATTGAGGTTATTTGCCCAGAGCTTTGCGTTTCCTTGAAGGCTCGAAGCTGCGCTCAGGGAACTCTGTATCTAAGGCGGCATTTACACGCGGAATGGAATCCCGCACAAACAGCACCCTCATTTCCTCTTACATTGCGGCATTTGTTACTGTCTGACGGTTTTGTACCCATTCCACACTCGACTCGGGTGTTGATGTATATGCGTTATGATTTATATTTGGTGCCATAGCACAAGTTTCAATTATTATTATATTATATATTATAAAATTGGTTGGACCGTGGGTGGATAAACAAGGAATGTAAACCACTAGAGAAGGAAGAGGGAAGAGTATTGAACATATTATTTAATAATAAAATAATATTAAAGGTTAATTGCTATCATGAAATACATGCAACATAAGTATGTTGATAAGTATCAATACACAAATTAATTATAATAAAATAGCCAACATTATCCTACTAATATTATAAACGCGAAAGTTTGTAAGTATGGATGGATGGATGTATGTTTGTTACTCTTTCACGTAAAAACTACTGAATGGATTTTAATGAAACTTTACAATAATGTAGCTTATACATCAGAATAAGACATAGGCTAATTTTTATCCCGGAAAAGCAGATCACGCGAGCGAAGGTGCGAGCAAAAGCTAGTTATATATAAATATATTTTACATAACCGTGTTATATAAATCTACCTATGAATGGAAATATGCAGTAACATTTCAACCCACATTAAGAAAAAATTTAGATGTTGACTTTATTTTGCTAACTTTATTAGATTTAAGTAATTCCTTATTTTATAAAAAAAACTGTAAATTGAAAATTTTCCACATACAATAATGCAAAATAGAAATTTAAATTATTGATTTAAGTTAATGAATTTAGCAAAATAAAATTGACATCTTAATTTTTACTTGATGGGGTTGAAATGTTATGCATATTTGCATCCATATTATACTAGTGTGATGTATCTGCCACTTCATCAAACATTGTAATATCACATTCAAATTTAATATAAACGAGTTCTCTTTATAAGAACTTTCTAAAAATGCAACAAGATACAATAAGGAACGTAGCAGCCACATACATAAATATTATTAGACATCGCAAGTATTTCGAGTCTGTATGAACTCAAACGTATCACATTTTTAAGCCCCCACAAAACGGGTGTCATAAGACCCCTTTGTCTATCTGTGTGTAACAAAATGTCTGTGGCAACGGGCCTAAAGAAATGGACCGATTTTAATGCGGTTTTTTTTTATCTCATACTTCGTCTGACACTTGCGATGACTATTTAGATCTATGTCTGTGGTAGCAGCAATAAGCCTTTCCTCAAAGGTCTTTTATGTGTTTTATTATAATGTAAAATAACGTCAGTCAAAAAAGTAAATTGAATTTGTATTACGCTTCACTGCCTTTTTTTATTAGCCTGAAAGACGAAGCGATCAGGTGGCTCGCCTGATGGTAAGCGTAACACATGTATAATTATGTATCATTTTTAAACCTCTGTATTGGTACCACCTTTATTTTAGACACGACTAGCTTTTTCAGTTTCGCATAACTCTAAAAGTACTTGATTGTTTCAAAACAATTAACGCTAGTTGACAAATGATACAACTCTTCGATGGTCGCGCCAGCATCGGTTCTACGTCATTGACGCGCGCGTCTGACGCTTGACGTGATGTCTGTCTGCCTTTAAGTGTACAATGTATTTGGCATTTATTCGATCGTCTCATAATATCAGTTATCATATTATAGGTATCCCATTGACATATGACATATATTTGACAGCCTCCGTGGCGCAGTGGGGTAGTAGCTGGCTGTGAAGCGAGAGGCCGCGGGTTCGATTCCCGCACCGAGTGCTCCACAAATATTTGTTTCGGGCTCTGGGTGTTGTGAGACCAAAAGTCTCTCGTAGTTCTTGAAACACACGACACAAGACCCGTATCTTACTGTGGGGTCAGGACTATGTATGTGACTGTTGGGTGTATTTATTATTGGTGTATTTATATGATATATCCGACAGTTTCCAGACCAAATCTTCATGGACCACAAGATTTTCCTTATGCAATAAGCACGTGCTATGAAGTCACATTTTTTACAATAATATCAATAAATCAATAAAAATGACCTCTATACAAATAAATCTACTTTAGATGGTTTTATAAATCCATCTTTGTCGCACAATGTATGTTTGTTTGAGTGGTTTAATAATGAAATGAAACTTTATACACTGCCACATGTAAGTAAATAAGTAGGTAAGCTTATAAGTATTGTGACCGGACTACGATCGTTACTAGGCACCAGTACGTAATAATAAACATTCTATTTTCTGGTTCATTCGTCTTTATGCGCTGGTTTAGTCCAGTCTAGATACAAAGACGTAACAGGCACATGTATTAAAGTGTGAAAATGTTATCCTAAATTATGCCATATTCTCTCAACATGGTCAAAACTAAGTATTAAGACCGTATCCGTACCATTATTTTGTGTGTTTCTACCGACATTCAGCATTGTATAAGCACTGTTATGTCCCCGTTTGAAGGACATTGAAGCCTGTGAAATTACTGCGTATTATGTAATTAAAATCGCTTGACCGAGGTAAAATGAGCACAGTGATATGTCATGCATTACTTCATAACTCAAATTAATGGGTGTAAGAAATATATACTTACAATTAACACTGAGTTCGACAGTGGCGTCGAGCTGCTGTCCCTCAGGCATGGCTCGGTTCCACACGACGCAGCGGAATGTGGCTCCGTCGTCTTCCTTAGTCGGGTTGAGTTTAAGGGTCGCTATCGTTGGCTCGGCTCGTGTCTTCGCTTGCGTCATCGTCGTCTCCAAGGGATACACTGAACCATCGCGATACCACCTGTTATAATATAAATACTTTTATTAGATGATGTCGTGTTTTACTAAATCTATTATATAAAAATAAGTCGGGTTTTCCTTCCTGACGATATAACTCCAGAACGCACGAACCGATTTCCACGGTTTTGCATTCGTTGGAAAGGTCTCGGGCTCCGTGAGGTTTATAGCAACGAAAATCTAGGAAAAATTTCAATAGAAAAGCGGGAAAATAGGGAAAATCATTTTTTAAATACAGCGCCATCTCTGATACATAGCATGTACTACAAACCAATATTTTAAGTAGATGGCGTCGGTGCGTGACACATTGCTGACAGATGGCGCCACTGTTAGGCTACTTTTATCCCGGAAAATACAGATCACGCGGGCGGAGCCGCGCGGGACAGCTAGTGCTCTATATAATAAACTAGCTGTCCCTTGCGGTTTCACCTACATATTACTGCTCTGCTCCCATGGGCCATAGCGTGATATACATATAAGCCTTCCTCATATAGCTGAAAACTGCATTAAAATCCGTTGAATTGTTTAAAATATCTAAGCGAACAGACAGAGGAAGCGACTTCATTTTATACTATGTAAAGATTGTATATAAATATATTGTTACGTCAGGTAATTAAGTAGAATAATATTTCATTGACCGATAAACTGCATGTTGTAACAGAACCGACTTAAGTGTTTACGATTTGGTACATTTTTATTTATAGCATATTTTTAATCAGTTTTATTTTCGTTAAAGTTTGTAATTTTAATTTTACATACGTTATTTATAAAACTAGCTTTTGCTGGTGGTAGGTATTCATATGCGCCTGAATAGCGACCACCATACACATGGCGTTAAAACCTGCCATAGAGACCCAAACACCTTGTGTGAATCACGTTCCAGGATCAGCCAGTGTATACCCGGTTCTCCCGAGGGTTTTGCGACATGGTCGATGGTTGGTTGGGGCGGGTATAGGCTTACATCCTAGTATTTCTGTGGCTGCATCGGTTATCCGCCTATCCTGTCGCTGGCCCCTCGATTTGCTTCTTCCCTCTTCGGAGTATGAAGAAGCATTTATACCGGCCGTGAGCATCGATAAACTCATATATTTTATCAATGGTCGCTGATTTTTTGGACTGCACTGCTCTTACCACCAGGTGTAGTGTAGTCTCTTTGACGTGATCGGATAATAAACTACAAAAAGCAGGATAGCAGAATAATCTCGTTATATTTATCCCATTATCTGATTATGTCTTCATATTTAGTTTTCGCGTGCGATTCACCTCTATTGTCACAGTTAAGGATCCATTATATGGGTATCGTTTTCCCCGGCACGTAGTCAGAGCTAAGACAATCTTTTTTTATTACTAATATTATATTTATCAGGAATATGATCCGCGGAGGGCCCTAAAAACGCTGGATTGACGTATTAGAGGGACACATGAGAGCCAATCGTCGATGAAGTACCGATACCTCCTAACAGACAATTTAGTCCAAAATTACTTTTGTATTTCAATAGACGTAAACATAAACCACATCCCTTAGTAACTAATAAAAAGGTAATGTATTGGAAACAATATCAATAGTTGATCAAAATAAATAAAACCTTATTTTAAACAGTTTTTGTAAAATAAAACCTTATTTTAAACAGTCTGGTGTAAAATTAGATTCTCAACACTTAGGAGGTATTGGTACTTCATCGACGCAATGGTCTTACTATCAGAGGATAGTCAAGATCGGGCGAAGTGGCGTCTTAGTAGGTAGGCAGACTTTGGTACTAGCCGGCATAGCGCCAGGTAGAAAGAAAGTATATAAGATTATATTCCAAGTGAGGAAGAGCCTGCGAGACACTTTTACATTTCCAGTTAAATATTAGAAATAAACAACAGAGAGCTATTTCTCCTCAATTACTAAAAGGGGTATAATGTTAATAAAATAGTATGTCGGTGTAATATGTTTAAAAAAAAAAACGTTAATTTTATTAAATTACAGCTATCTAACAAACAACGACATAGGTTGTTTTATAACGAATGACTAGTTTATTTTTTTATTTTAGCTGCTTGTGGGAATGCGAAAATGTAAGAGTACGAAATAGATGAAGATTACGTATTGTGGCCGTCGCATGCACGCAGCGATTATGATTAGATAATAATAACTTTACCGTAACAGGAACTTGAGTAATGATAGTAATTATGTGAGCTATGAAACATTATACATTACTTGTCAAATAAACTCAATTATACAAACAAATCACTTGGTTGCAAAATTCGCGCCCATGCGATGCACTGAGCGATGCCAAGACATTTGATCAAATCGCACCGACAGTGGTCATAACACATATTAGTTAACAACTATTCCAACCTTATTTATCAATTCCATATCGGTAAGGCATCGACTGAAATACCTCATAGAATCTCATTAAAACCTTAATATGATTTCATCTTTAAAGGGTATCGGGTCTTTCCATACAAGTCGCACACAAGAGACAAGATAATATAAAAGGACACTGTAGGAAGACATAAACAAATATTTTCGTAATTTACTTCTCATCTACAACTGCACATAAAGATAGGCTTAACAAAGCCACGCGTATTTATGTTAGATCTCCCTCATAATGGAATTTAAAATTTAAAGAGGAAGGTACCTCTACTAAGTTACGCGGTGCGCAAACTTTGCCTTGCTACGTTTGGCTGCTAACATTTTGAGGTAGGCGAAGCTCGCTTGATTTTCTTATTTATTAACAACCTTTCCGTGTTGTTATAAGCGCATCAATTATTCTCCGGCAAGCTGCCGTCTAACTTCTGACAAATGTTTTAAAAATATTAACTCCTAAATACATATATTTATACCTACAAACAATCAAATATGTAAAATATAAGCTACAAAGTATTTATTATTTTTGAATACAAAGGATGACAAACGAGCCAAACATTTCGTATTTTCACGTTGTAACAGTTTCTTTATTTTCATCACAGAGTTTTCCTCTCTACACCCTAACACATGTACAAACTACAAACAGCAAAAAAGTTATCGATACCACAATATTGGAGGTCAGAGCAAAATCAGTCCGGAAAGATATATCAGATATTCCGTAATGCAAGAAAATAACATGCTGAGTACAAAAAACAACTACGTGACTAAAATGAAGACATGCCCTTCAGATATACAGCAATAGTTTATTTAGATTCTGTCGAGACGCATGATCGAGTACACAAATATCAGTCAGCTCTTCAATATAAACTTTCAGGTATTTAATATTTGGGATAAGTGATGGATATTACATATTACGATTAATTTCTACAGTTTCATGATAGTTATATTTAAGGATATCGAAGCAATGCAATAGCAGCGATAGCTCAGCGGGGAGTTGTACGGACTGGCGTGATGAAAGTCGCTGATCGAAAGTAGCCCCAACAGCATGCACCTCTGACTTTTCTAAGTTGCATGTGTATTAATTGGTAATTATCGCTTGCTTTGAAACCTGTATACCTGAGAAGTTCTCCGTAAGAAATTCAAAGGTTTGTGAAGTCTGTCAACCCGCATTAGGCTAGCGTGGTGGACTTACATCTAACCCCTCTGATTTAGTAGATGAGGCTTGTGCCTAGCAGTGGGACGTGTGTCACTGGACTAGCATCATATTATTATTTGTCGAAGCCGTCAATGATCGTGGCCTCAAAGGTCTAGTGGCCTGAGAAACCATTATTATCAAGTCTTCAAATTAACTTCTATACATCGCCAGAACGATATCGAATGTAGGAATGGATTAGATTCAGAGCGATATATTGTTACTGGGTTACGATCACAGTTCGAAAGAACGTCAAAATTGACGCATTTCAAGTATGATTTGGGCATATGTATACCCAATTGTTTAATGGAAATAACTATAAGGGCCGTCCGTGAGCAAAACACCGCGCGATCGAGGTTTTTAGAGGCTATCTAGTCATTATTTAAAATAAATATTGATTAAAAAATATACAATATATTTTTACAATCTGTCAGCTTTACTTTGTTCGATTCAAATTCATGTTAATGCTGATATATATTTTTAAATTGTCGTTATAAATGAACCATAAAAATGAGAAAAATGCAAAGATTCCGTGCGTCTCCTTTTAAAGTACAGAATGTTTTCAAATGAGATTAACATCACTAGATAGACTATTTAATAACGAATATTTTGCCCGTTTTAAATTTTCGAAAAGACCAAAACCTGATTTTTTAAATCAATTATTCGCTAAATACGTGCATATTCTGCACGAAAACTCACACACCAAGTACACGATTTAGTATGGCGCGAGTCAGTCAAGGTCGTTTGCTCACGGAAGGCCCTTAACTATAACACACAGAAATCAACTTGGCACCTCAGTGGAATGCGCGACCCCTCCCACCACACCCCACCGCCTACCGCTCTCGCCCTCGACGCGTCATTACGGTTAGTAAATTAAATACTACCGTTACGCACGCGCCTCCTTCGTGTTTTTTTCGTTGTTATTATTGTTATTTTTATGGATATAGAACTGTTACCAAAAAATATACCTACATTTAACCCCCTTATTGATTAACGCTGAATAGGTATCTATTGATTAATTATTATATGTTTAGCGTCAGTCACACATTTGTCATCTGGCAGAGTGAGAATGAGACAAAACATATTTTAGTAACCAATTTAGTAGGTACGCACGCGAACCCGCGCCCGTGAACTTCGCTTGAAAACGTGCCCATCCACATTCGCATTCACAATCACTTGTATCGATGGGTCTTATAAGGGTTCCTGAATTTTTTATGCAGTTAGTACATTCCTATGACGTCATTACACCGAGGTGCCTAGTTAACTTCTGCGTGTTATACTTGCCCATCGTTTCTTATATTGTAGTGTACAGATTATAACCGTCTACCGGAACAGATAACGAGTTCACAACAAAAGTGGTGTGATATATGAAAGGGAAAGACAGAATAGCTTTACTAATATAAATAGCCCGCAATACTGTACCGTATAACATAGTAGCTTAAATATAATAATATAATATAATAATATAATATTCGCAAGCCTTACGATATTTGACAAGGTATACGTGGACCTGTAACTTCACAAAAGGATCGTGCCGCGCGCTGTAATTGTGGTCCTGGGCCGGTACGTACCCATTAATACAAGGGTTTGCAGTTCGTAACAAAGCCGCAACTTTTTGGCGGGACAGAACGATCTGGCTACGTACCACTCGATGTTATGAACGTTAAGCGGCACTATCAATATTTAATAGAATTTAGAGCATTGTTCTCTCTTGTATTTAACATTCGCTATACACACTACGGACCTTTGGGCTCCTTGACGTTCAACGAGCGAAATTTACGTGTTTTCATAGAGCCTAAGTCTACATTTTCAGGCAATATTACCTGTCTGTAGGTTGGCGGGGTTTATCCAAGTTATTTCCTTTAAGAAAAGGCGTAATTAAAGCAAAGATGGATAATTGTGGTCGTAAATATACGCAGTGTCCAGTATACACGTATTTAATGATTTTTTTTATTTAATATCATTGCACGTATCGACAAAATTAACACCGTGTATTCAAATTCAATGAGTTTTTTGTCCATAATTTTATTTTAATACAGGTAAAACCACAATAGTAATTGCTATTGGAAACAAACATTGAAATACAATAAATTTTTTTATCTCGTTTTTTTATTAATTTTGATCCCGACGTTTCGAAAGCTTTTCAGCCTTCGTGGTCACGGGGTGGAACCGCGATAAAATCCGTTTAAATTAGTTCTATTTCAATGTGTAATATTCAACTTGAGAAATCATTATAGACTTAGGGCTTTACTAATAAATGTTGTATACGAGTGTCATACTTATACAGTGTTTTGTCTCGCTTCTTCTTATAATAAATGTCACTCAACATAGCAAGACAAAGTATTGTATAACTATTACCAACATATACATACAATGTTTATTAGTAAAGCCCTTAACATAATAAAAGAACCTACGTGATGGTAGCTTGATATCTATGATAAATTATGATAGTTTACGTATCCGGGTCGGCTTTCAGTTCGGATGTATTCCGGTCAACATTTTTGCAGTGTGTGAGCACCTCATTTTCATTTTCACCAGGAATGATGTCGACTTTTTATGCAAACTATGGCACGGAAGCCGTTGACGGCGGCACCATCGACCCAGTTGCCGTATTTTTAACCCCGACAGCAGGCAGCAGGTATTAGAGCGAGACACTACCTATTTCTTTGCGATTCATGTTGCGTTTCAGCTTCTTAATTAAAATTGGGTTTATCGAGATCGACCTTTGTTTCGTATCTGATTATATTTAAATATTCGCGTAAACGTAAGAAATCATTATTTAAATATTCTTGTAGCACACTGTAGGAGTGAAAATTGTGCCAGCTACAAGTTACAATCCCGGCGGCTAGTTGCTATCATATTTCTTATATTTCTTTAGTTGTGGAGTATTAGTAGTAGTACAACAATTAAAGCCGTTAGTGTTCATCGTGATGACATGGTTTTCATCGCCTGCCTTTTATATTTTGTGCCGTATATAACGTGCGGTCATTCTGTCAACCGCTTTCGGCTTTCCCTTAGGGTGCTATATCCTTTCGTTGCCGCCCTGCTCTAATTGAATTCGAGTTACAACCTACGTGCAATTTATCACCGCATTTATCAGTATTTTATCTTTCCTCCACGCTGTTTTTAATGTGGTAGTTAAGCCCAGTAATTATGATTTAAAATTTCAGACTCCAACAAAAGAAAAAAATGTCGGCAAAATTACATTCATGCCGAAATGAACCTAATACCCTGAATTGTAGCAATAACTATCAGAAGTGGGACCGTTTCTTCTATGGTCGAATAAATGTTAGCTAGATAACACATTACACAGTCAATTTAGGAAGTACCAATACGACATAATATGCTTCTCCATATAATATTACCAGCGTGATTTTTTTTGTTTTACTTAAAGATTGAAATATTGACCCAACTATTTCCAAATAATAACAGAGGCAGTAATGCAGAGGTTAGAAAATAGAAAAGAAAAAGAAGTCATTAATAATTACGATTGTACAAATCAGATATTATGCATTATGTAATAAATGACGGGTTCCTCATTGCCATTAGAGGGCTGTACAAGGCTAAATGGAGAAAACAAGGAAAGCGTTTCGAAATAATAAGACATATCGATATCACACTCTACCTAAATTTTTGATTAGAATGAAGATGCTATTGTATTTTAGCCTCAGATTCTCAAGTAATTCTCCTAGAGAAACACTTCGTAAGTTAGATCCCATAGTCGACTATAGTAAAACGGGGTGAATAAGGACGATGGGGTGGATGGGGAAGGAACTTGTATTAAGAATATTACGTATATAGATCCTTTAAAATGTTAACTCCAGCTTAATTACTGTCCAAAATGTATAGTAGCTTTTATTCTTTTATAGTATAGTACAGTTTATCCCAGTTTATATCTGTAAACAAACTAACCAGTTTTGTCCCTATTCACCCCGTTTTACGGTATACTATAATATGATAAAAAAATGCGTGGCTGGACAAACACACAATGACTCTAATTGTCACATTGCAAACCATATATATGTAGGTAGTTTGTACTGACTTGATAGTTGGCTCGGGGGAGCCTCCAGAGCTAGAGCAGGAGAGATTGAGCTCGCGGTCCTCCTGGGACTGCGCGTGGGAGCCCGGCGTGAGGATGGGCGCCCGAGGCTGTGTCAGCACCGTCAGTGTGTGTCCCTGAGAGTGCAGCGTGCGACCCGACCCGCCCGCCTTCACCCGGCACTCGAACCGACCATTGTCTCTCTCGTAAGACACATTCGCGACAAGCAAATCAAACCGGCCTTCGGACGGGGCATATGTTATTCTGAAACAAAACATTTTACCGTCAATATTTTAAATTGATTTAATACTGACATATTTTACTTGTAACATGTGTTTAACGCACTATTCGGGGCTTAATTCTCAGATTAAGTATATGTATTATGATAAGAATAAATAAAGAAGCTTATATTATATACAATATAATTGAATACATCGGCTTTACGTAGACTTTACGCGAAGCTTTATGGGATTATAGCAATATCACGTACTTATATCTGAACACGAAAATTAAGCCGTTTTGATTCTTGTAAAGTTAACAATATCAAGTAACAGTGTAATTAACGTCCATTAACTACATTTAATTTAACTATGTTTAAGGCATGTACTAATAAACGATATTTTTTATTCGACTTGTGATTCATTTTCTTTTATTTATTTCATTGAAATACGGGACGAGCAAGGCGCTCGCCTGATGGTAAGCGCCACGTCTGTTCATAAACAGAAGCAACACCAAACAGAACTTTAAATTACTTACTCGTCACCCCGAGACATAAGATGCTAAGTCTCATAATACCCAGTAATTTCATTGGCTTTAATGTCCTTCAAACCGAAACACAAAAGTGCTTACACACTGTTATTTTGCGCCAAAAATAGACAAAGCGGTGGTACCAACCCTCTCGCATACGAGGGACCTACTACCTTGTAGTCATACCCACCATAGCCATCCATTAATGCAACATATAGTAGCAATATACGTTTACACGAAAATAAGCAGTTTCCACGATGGAAGACTAGCTAAATGTTCAGCGTGAAACCATCTAAATATTGTATGAGCAGAATGAATCACAAACTTACCTAAAATATTTCTTTGAATTTAAAATTCCATAGTAGGCACTTTGCTAATAGTTAAATATTGAAAAGCTTACAAAGCAGTATTGCCGGTATTACGTTCGGAAAATGATATCGGAGCTTGATTTTGTTACAAGTTTTACGAAGTTTGCGCATTAAACTCTTGTTATTGAAGATTAATAATTTCCCATTTCCGTCACGAATGCCACTTTTTGCTTCAACCGGCTCGATATCTGATCAACGACACGACAAAAACAAAAAGCAATAAAGCAACAACATGGCTGGTAGGAGGATACTTGTATCCGACCGGATAGCGACCACCGTATACTGGTGCTAAAAGCTGCCATAGTGGCCCATCTTGTGTGGGTCGCGTTTCAGGGTCAGCCAGTGTATATCCGGTTCTCCCCAAGGGGCTTGCCCCCTGATCCTAACCCTTTTCTCATCCCTTTTTCCTTCATTCCCCCTTGGCCCTTTGGCAGGCCGGCATGATCTTGCCGACCTACGATGGACACATTGTTTGTCGTTGGTCGACACTATTCTTGGATTGCGCTACACTTACCATCAGGTGTAGCGTAGTCACTTTGCCGAGCCAGGATAAAAAAAACAACTTACTGATAGTTTGTTTCTAATGGAATGTTGCCTATCGCAACGTTTTCGTGTCCGCTGGCTGTGCTTCGGACCCAGTAGTAGGTGAGGGGTTCTCCTGCGAGCGGCTCAAGGGCGAACCGACACTGCATCGTGACGTCATCGCCTTCGCGCGCATCGTGTTGCTCGTCATCCGCGCATTTAATCCACCCCACTGCAACAACAAACATATTTATAGCGCACCATTAACACAACGTTATTACATTAATTGTATTTATTTTTACTGAAAACGTCACCAAGGCGATACAGAAATTTAACGGTACTAACAAATAAACATAAACCATTTAAAGTTGACGTTCACTATTCACTTTGTTCGTACATGATTGGATATCGTTACTATGTTTCGAGATATTGAATGTTCGCTCAATATGTACATAGATAGTATTATATTATATAATACATTTTATGGAAGTTATGCTTTACGTCAACTATACAAATTTATGTTATCTTCATCAACCTCTTTATTATATTATACCAGAAGCTATCTTGTCCATAATGTGTCGTCATTCAAAAGCCGGCCTTAGGGTTACCGAATCGATACTCTTATCATATGGGGGTCTCTTGAATTAACAGTGACGCGGACGTAACGGCCATAATGTGATATACATATTTAGTATACAGCCGAACATATCCTTTCATATCATTAGAGCCCAAAACAACTAAACTGTGTGTCTGTATATTTTATGTGTTACGCTGTTCCAGATGTAGTGTTTTTCATCTAGCATTCAGTTTGAAACGTCCGAAAGTCCGTTACAAAGTGAGCTTGCTTGCGTGGCAACCATGGCTCAGTACTCCGCAGTCAGCAGTCAAGGATCCTTAGAGCGCAAAACAACGGAACTGTGTGTCTGTATATTTTATGTGTTACGCTGTTCCAGAGGTTTTGTTTTTCATCTAGCATTCAGTTTAAAACGTCCGAAAGTCCGTTACAAAGTGAGCTTGCTTGCGTGGCAACCATGGCTCAGTACTCCGCAGTCAGCAGTCAGTATACAGGCGGCGCGGGTGAAGCAACGGCATCGGTGCGGGCGCAGGCGCACGGGCAAGGCGCGGAGCTGCGCGGGCGGCGCGGCGGACGGGTGCTCGGGCGCGGTCAATGACACGAGGTCGCGTGCGCCGCAGCCTGCCAGCGATGACGCCGAGGCCTCCCGGGCCCTCTGCTACTCCCACAATTTCACCTTCATTTTCAAACATAACATTGCTGCCTATAGTAAAGTAAAAATAACCGTTCTATGTAAAAAAGACAAAGTCAATATTAAGAATTTCAACCACTTTAAGTAATTTAAAACGTGTTCTGGGTTACGATTTCGACAATCTTAAAATAGGTATAATCCACATTTTTATACACAATCAATATTTATTAAACGTTTATTTATATTACTTAACCAAGGGTTGGCTTGAAATATCAATGTTATGTGTGACTTGATAGTATATGCCGGCACACATATATATCGGACTAATGACACAGCAGTATAAAAAAGTCTATGATTGGTTTAAAAACAGTACAATTGAGAATTGATAGTGTAGATAATTGTAATTTCTCGGTAAAATGAGTTAAATGGTCTTATCTAACAAACTGAATTGCGTTATTTTTCAAAGTTGTCGAGACAGCTTTACCATGACTATTTCTATTCTCTTAAGCCATAGTTAAAGTAAAAAGTATTTTTTCCATACTATATCAAATCGAAAGTGAAAGAAAACTCAATCTTATGAAACCATAAAATGACACAGTTTCGACATAACATGCAATTCGGAAAGACCAACACTGTGGTAGTTTTTACTTTAATGCACAGAGCCTAAGCATAACCTCATGAATACTGTTATGTTACAAAGACACAATTGAGGTAAACGTTATCCAAATAGTTCGCGTCTCAATCAAAATTCCGCCGTAGATTAAAGCATGAACTTGATTCAATTATACATGGTTAAGTAGGAATTTGTAAATATCCATCCACTGATTAAAATAATTCTGAATGATTCATTATAACATTATAGTCCGGGGTTGTTTCAACTAGCTCGTTAGTTCATTGTGTGTACTTTAATACATTCTATAAGGGTGGATTGCACCATAATAGCAGTTATAGTTAAGGTTTATGTCAAATTTGACGATTACAGAAACGCTGACTTTAACATGGACTGCGGAATATTTTGCACCATCGTATTTCAACTAAAAGACTCCTCGATTAATTCTAGAAGCAGGGGCATGATATTATTTTGGAGAACAGACGCTTTAAGAGATATGTCGGTTTGGAAGTTATGGTTGAACCAGATGGTTAGGTGACAGCTATTTAACTTAAAACTAGCGGGGCTTTATTAGCGATTATTGGGCAGTTACGGTTAACAGCTAAAGTGATGACGTCATCTAACATTTGTCAAATGGTGCAACTCATATTTTGCTTAAGCGGTACATTAACATGTTTGTCATTAAGTTAGTTGGTGCAACCCAGCATAAATATAGATACTCGACACGTATCTATTACAAGTATTTTATTGCGGTTTGTTTAAGACTAAAGTATTGGTAAAACTCATCAATTCCTGTAAAAAGGGTAAAGTTTAGTTTGACGTGTTTGGGGAGCCTAAGATAAGATAAGATAAGAAGTGAGATAAAAGATACGAAAGTTCTCGATATATAATAAAGCACCTTATATGCGCACGGTTTAATATCCCAGGCACTGGCAATCTAGTCCTGATTTAATGCCTAATAGGCTCCCAAATCTTAAAACCCCAGTAATTGTAAATTATTTTTTTAAATTTAAATGACACAAACGTTCGCTCACTATTTGATAGTAATTTCGGTGATGACAAAGTTAAAATAAAAGTATTTTTTTACTTCCTAAAAGATCCCCAAAATCCCACATCGATTAAGAAAGCTCTGATTACGTTCTCGTGTCTTTGAAATAACGAAGATTTCTGACTGCTTTTATTAGCTTTAGATGTCGAAACGAGCAGGCTCGCCTGATGGTAAGCGTCATGTCTGTCCATAAACAGAATTACGAATTATGAACCACTGCATTGCACTGGACTGCGCACGAGTCCCCCGAGCCATAAGTTAATAATGTCCAATAACTTCACTGGCTTTAATGTTATTCAAACCGGAACACAACTGTTCTTACACATTGCTGTTTGACGGCAGAAATAGACAAAGCGATAGCACCAACCGAGGCGGCTATTTATACCAGCTACCACACAACTTTAATCCTAGTTTGTACAATACGCGAAAAAGGCAGGCTGTAGTTAGTCATTTCAGCGGTGGAGCTCTACTGTTCTGTACGGTGACTAGATGCGTCATTACTTAGTATCTGATAACAATATTTTACTGCAATCTACACTAATAATTTTATAAAGAGGAAAGATTTGTAATTAACCAATAAACTTAAAAACTACTGGACCGATAAGAAAAATTCTTTCATCATTAGAATCCTACATTATCCCTGATGAACATAGGCTACTTTTATCCCGGAAAAAGCAGATCACGCGGGCGGATTCGCGAGGAAAAGCTAGTGTATAATATGATCGATGAAAACAAATAGCAAATTCTCGACACCGCGCACCGGTATCATACGAGGGAGGTGTGTCCAAACTACAAACGGTCACACAGAAACGTTGACAAAGGACAACAATCATAAGGCCGTAAGAATTCCATTCCATAAAACAAATTGAATACCCGGCCCTAACTTTGTTTCGTAATATTTTTCCCAATTTGCCTATCACTGTTTTATACATTCACATTTTTATCCGTGAGTTAAAATATTCATGTATTTATTACATTCAGCACTTCCTGTATTATCATAATGTATTATTGGCTAACAAAGTAAACATTATGTATATGTGTGGTATATAACGCTCATTATTAATCGTGAAAAATGGCTACATGTGTTTAGGGTTGCCAGGTGTCCGATTTTAGATGATGGCTTTCTTTAGATGTTTGGCTTTTTATGGTGGTCTCCGGCTTTTGAATATGCTGATGACGGCGCCGCGCGGTGCACATGGCGGCAACTTAAAAAAAGGAGGACGTTTTCAATTATAAGCGTTTTTTTGTATGTTAACGCTTAACTCCGCCAAATGTCCACAGATTTTGATGATAATTTTTTACCCGAACAACTATAGCTAAAAATTGGTCTCATTTAGATTTCGAGAAGTAATTCAACCCCTGGTGAAATCGCGGATTAAAGAATTAAACTTCGCCATTTATGCACCGATTTTGGAATTCTTTTACAATTTGTGTGTGTGTGCCTCAGTGCCTGTGTATGTGTGTGTTTACGCGCTATGACATCGTAGCGTAGCGCCCAGAAGAATGAACCGATTTTAATGAGTTTTTAACCGACGAAAAAAACGGAGGAGGATTACAATTCGACGCGTTTTTTTGGAAACGTTTTCTTAAAGCTGGTATAATCGAGATGGTTTTAAACTATGTTTTAATAAAGTCCTTTCAGCCATTTAAAAGTTACACATGTTTTTAATTGCCATCGGGGTTTTTAACAGTTAGGTTATTATAAAGTAACTAGTGTGTGTGTCTCATTTTACAGTCCACTTTATCACACGTGTTTCCCATTGTTATTGGTGAGTTTGTATGCACAAGCGGGAAGTGAAGGGGGAGGGGTATATGACGAGCGACGACTCGGGCTGTAAGACGAGACCGTGTGACCATGCGGGCAGCCGATGTGCTTTCGTGCTCTCTACACATGTGGACGAAATCCTGCCATTGTTTATATACGCCTTTTTTTTTATTTGATTGAATGACGAGACGAGCAAGGCGCTCGCCTGATGGTAAACGCCACGCCTGCCCATAAACAAAAGCCACACCACACAGAACTTTGAATTACAAAGCACTGCATGGCACTGAACTGCGCTCGTCACCCTGAGACATAAGATGGTAAGTCTCATAATGTCCAGTAATTTCACTGGCTTCAATATCCTTCAAACCGAAATACAACAGTGCTTACACATTGTTGCTTGTCGGCAGAAATAGATAAAGCGGTGGTACCAACCCAGACGGCCTATACTACATACCTTTCTTTCTAAAATATACTGTCTTTATCCAAGACAACCCACACCCCTCTAAAGCATTACAGCCTCGATAGGGTATGATTTTCGAAACAGCGCGAAATACGTATTTGCTTATTTGTTTTGGGAGTATTCTTACGAAGTTTCGAGTCGAATTTCTTTTTAATATCGTTTATTTCATAAAACTCAGAACCCTCCTTTACAATTATCCTACTAATATTATAAACGCGAAAGTTTGTAAGTATGGATGGATGGATGTATCCATGTATGTTTGTTACTCTTTCACGTAAAAACAACTGAATGGGTTTTAATGAATTTTGGCACAAATATAGTTGATGACCCAGGGTTAAACATAGGGTATTTTTTTCTTTAAATTTCAACCCCTAAAGGGCCCAAATAGGGGATGAAAGTTTGAATGAAAGCTTTTTGATGGCGAAATACTTTTATCGCTTCTGGTTTATCATAATTTACCGGCTGAATGAACTGGGATGAAATTTGGCACATAAGTATACGATCTAGCATAAAACTTACAATATATTGTATTCAGATAGTCCGTTCCCTACAAAATTACATTCACGCGGACAGGGTCGCGAGCAAATGCTAGTAATGTTATTAATTATATGTTATGTCTACTATCTTGGACTTCAAAGCTAATGCCATTTTTTCATTCGTAATCAACGTCCCAAAAAACTTCGCAAGAAACTTTTTATGTAACGAAATACTATGGAATTGAGTATGAATATTGATATATTAAAAATAAATAACTCCACGAATTGTTAAAAATATTTAGACACGTGTTTTACAATTATTAAGGAAAAAGACTTTCACGCGGGCGGAAAGTGAAATTACTGAATATTATGACTATAAGACAACATCTTATGGCTCGGGGTGCCAAGCGGAGTTCAGTACTTTATAATTGGAAGTTTTTATTGGTGTTGCTCTGTTTATGGACAGTGACGTTTACTATCAGGTGAGCGATCTGCTCGCCATGAACGCTAATAAAAAAAGCGCCGAACCGCTTAAAGTAGTGTGCGGTGTACACAGTAAACGCTACTTAATATGTCACCTAAATCATTCCACATCTACAGTGCTTCAAGTACCTGTAGATTTCCTTAAAATTCAACTTCTATTAACTTTATTATTAGTTGTGTATCGATTTCGAGCAATAATAAGATAGTAATTTTATTAATTATTATTGTTACAACAGCTGAGCTTAATATTTTGTTTTCGTCGATACAATGGGACAATTACTCCTAAGAGCGAACATATAACCCACAACAGACCTAGCAATATATAATAGTGGTTGTAGGTATGACGCTTAGCGCGCTAAGGCGGGTCTCGGGGACAAACGGTTCCGCGTACATAACGGTCGTCACAGTTCACAGATGTGGCCACCTACTTGCCACTTGCGTGCGACCCACCGACCTATGGACTGACGTTAATACATTGAATAAAATTATGTTATTACAATTTTTTACTTAGCAAACGGCTTAGGCTGCGTAAAATTTATTTCCAAAAGGTCTTGCCTCGGAGTTTAAATAAAATCAAATTTTATAAATATGGTTTTAACGGTTTATAAATACCCATACAAACTTAATAATAAAGGTTGATTTAAAAAAAGAAATACCAGTTGCCAGTAATCTTAAATTGTACCGACTCCAAACACTTCTAGAAATAATTTCAATTTATATGACATACAAGTTTATCACAATGAATAAAACTATCAAAGTCCCCGTATTCAGCAATAAAAATAAATAAAATTTCAAATAAAATTATGTAATTTGTAAACGTTCACTTAAATGCAATATTTTTCGCAGCGGTAAAAAAGTAGAAAGCCTCAGCGAGCTATCATTATTTTCACGTTTTCATTTAATATAAAACAAATTTAAACGGATTTTGTCGCAGTTTTTTATAAATTTGGACTTTTTCATTTTTCACGAATTACCACAGAATAAATAAAAATTAGTTACCACTCTATTATAGAAGAAAATAGTCGAACGTTCGGCAACTCTCGTTCGACAACTGTGTTGTGAATAGCACTAAACTTTAATACGAGGTAATCGTACGAGTATGTCGTCATTTCGCTATCAAATACGGCAACTTGATCTGGTTTAGTGAATTTATAATATTAAAAATCGTACGATATTCAACCGAATCGCTCATCAACTGAGTTATCGCAAGATTCTGAATTGATACACCGTTGACCGAAACCGCCGTTGGATTTGACGTGACAAAAAATTTCAGTAAATAAGTGCAGTACTACGATTCAAATAATGCTCTTTGATAATGTTCTTTTTTATGAATTATTACGTGTATGTAACGAATACACAGCTATCGGGCCCGGCCAGTGATTAATATAAAAATAAGCACACTTTATAATGTTAAAACAGTTTTGCATTAGGTCATCGTCTTCAAAATATGTCAGTATTTGCGAAATATTCGAAGATTGCCTAAGCACATAGTTCTATTAAATAGTACTGTAATATTTTCGCCGCTGTTAATAATATCATCTTAATACATGAAGTATAATTATCCGTTTAGGTTAATTACCCAAAAACAGACGACTAATGGACGGACAGTGGACGCGTTATCGCATAAATTTATAATAAACATGTCTAGCAGTGCATCGTCACGCCGCTCTCAACTATCCTATTACTCAGTAGTGAAATAGAATTTGTAACTTCCCAATTATCAACGAACTGGTAAATGAATGATAATGTCGAAGGGATAATTCGACTAAGCGTCGGCGGGACCTATTGGCAATGGCATAATCACCTTACAAAAACTTGGCTAGAAGTTGATAACTGAGTTTCACAAGTTCCCACGGGTCATGACAACTTTAAGTATATAATGTTCTCGTTTAAGTCGATTGATTCAACTACGTGCCTTTCCTCTTCACCTGAAAATGAGTACAATAATCTGCATGATATACTTTGAAAGTCTCTGTCATGAGCGTAACTGGCAACATAGTCAGTATGCAAATAAAATCTGGAGTTGTATACTATACTTATGGATCTTATGGAGATTAATAATTCCGGGATTTTTACCATACCTGCTACTGGAATCAAGTTTAACAGCTCGTATCATGGAACCCATTAAATAACGTCCGTAGTGTTTTACGTCTGACTTCTCCGGTCGTAAATGTCCTACCCTAGAGGTAAATACTTCCTTAGTTAATTATTTTGTCTCTCGTTTCATATGGAAGAAAGTGGAAAAATGTATATTTCCACACCTTCATATAATTTTGTTTGAAAAATGTCGGATAAAGACAGCTTCGCATTCCCAGAGACTCTGTGTCAATATATGTGTGCCACTGTCGATCCTGGCTTACAGGAGTTATAGTGGCGGGTGTACGGGCGAGATAGTCTCTAGCTCCAAAGCAGCATTCGCTGGGTGTTTTTCAGACAGGTAAAACGAAAAATGCCCTTGTTTTTTGTTATAAGTAAACAATGCTTATTAACAGGAACACGTATTTTCTATAAATATTTCAAAAGTAAGGTATATAAGATATTTGGCAACCTCCGTGGCACAGTGGGCGAGTAGCCGGCTACGAATCGAGAGGACGTAGATTCGATTCCCGCACCGAGACAAATGTTTGTGTGATTGTTTCAAATCTGGGTGTTGTGCGGCCGCAAGTCCCTCGTAGTTCCTGATACCTATGGTACAGGTTAACCTAGTGCGGGGTCAGGACTATGTGTGTGACTATTGGGTGTATAAGTATGTATGTATATGAATATTTACATTACATGTCATGGAATCGGTTGGTTGCGTAAATTGGTCAATGATGCGGTGCGTCATAACTTACAAATCACAAAGAAATACGTGTGATTAAGGTTTTAATGTATATGTTATTTTTTATTCAATGAATGAACAGTTGTATACTATATAAACAGTTGTATACTTTTTGTTGCCACCTAATTAAACGTCACCCCGACACATATCATAAATATCTCATATTGCCCAGTAATTTTACTGGTTTTGGTTGTCCATAATACCGGAACTCTGTTGTTAGCCGCCAAGCAAGGCTTAAGTACTGGCTTACTCACCGCTGATTTGCGACAGAAATAGACAAAACCAGAGACTTGGGATCTCCTTACTTAGGTATTTATTTTGTGCTTTAATCGATATTTAGATTTTTTGGAATAATATTGGCCATATTCATGTGGCAATAGTGAGACAGCAATTTCGTGTAGATTCAACTAGATTTTCAAAATATAAGCCAAATATACTTATAATAATACATTTAACTGCTAGATAATTACAACGCATGGATCAGTATAATTAAATAATACATATATGGTCCATGATTCTATAAACATTTATAAAGGACCCAAATGAAAATAATAAATAACCACCATTGTGTTTTGCGTGACAACTTCTGAATTCTTTTCGAACATGCAATATTTTTTACAGTTCTGTTTGTATTAAAAGCACTTGGTTGTTCTTTCTTTCGTAAACATTTTCCATTGTACTATTTAGTTATAGCATAGCAAGTTTTCATTTACTTGCCAAGTGCCCAACTTAGAATATTAATGACCCGATAATATACGATACGATGATTTATCCAACGTATCGGACAAATCCAACGTATAACGTATTGAATAAATCCAACGTATTTTTGAAATAAAATAATTACACGTGTTCTATTTCGTATTTGTTTCGGGGTCTGGGTGTTATGAGACCGAAAGTCTCTCGTAGTTCCTGATACCCATAAGACAAGACTCGTATCTTACTGTGGGGTTAGGACTATGTGTGTGACTGTCGGGTATATTTATTTATTTGTTAATTACACGCAAACAGTCATAAACTATACTGGCTCACTTGCTTCGTTTTGTTTAATGTTCATATCAAACGCAACAAATGTTCAAGTTACTAGCCTACTCACGTATTATGGAAACCGTCGTTTTGAAACAAACTTACAAGTTACAACAGCTTTAATCGCCCGATAGCGATAACAAATGACTTCCTTAAAACAAAGTGTATATAGTGACGTCATAGACGTCGTTATCCTCAGACCGTAGTTTGGTAATCGTAAAATTCTTTACCAACTTTCAGCGCTCACAAAAAAAGTGGGGCAATTCAATTTAGCGTTGTTAATGCAAAGTTTGAAAATGTTATAATGTTTATTGACATGCATATAAAAACTTAGCTTGGTGGCATATAGAGGCTCTTAGGAAACACAGCGCGAGCTGATTTTGATAGCAAAAACTTGGTGAAAACATTGTTTGAGGTAACAAAGTACCACATATCCAAACCCTCGTTAATTTCTACTAGTAGGTCAAGGTATATTATTTTTGATAAACATTTACAATTTTTGTTCGTAGCAATATCAAACCCTACATATATATTGCAACAAGTTGAGAGCACGTAATAACGCACAAAGAAAGTTTGCCAGGTAGAGAACCTTTTATTTACCTGACGAATAATGTACCCATTTTTTGTCTAAAATACGGGCCTTTGTCAATTAGAATCTCTACCTGCATTGTGAATAGGCTAATAATAAAAAAATATCACAGATCAGAAAGGAGACACATTCAATTCTCGAATTTTTGCCGAGCTTATACATCAGCAGCTTTGGATATAGATGGGAGGGGGTATACCAGGGTACCTGCCCCTAGCGACAATTTAATGTGTTTGGATAAAAAACCAAGGCCCCTAGCATCCAGAGGGTCTTGTACTATTTATACATTTATTTAAGTATGCAGTTGATAAATTTAATATCGATCGGTTTCATACCCTACATAACTAATCAATGAAAAAGCAAAGAATTAATAATACAAACTATGTATATCTTCATGTGATCTAAATTATATTTTGAACAATATTTGACCATAACTGAAATCTGAAGTTGATATTTTGCCACGTTTAAAACTAAATTAAATCTCTTCTCACCGAAAAGGCAAGAATTAAAATTTCAGCGTGAAATTATATCAATAAATATTCAGCAGATATTTTCATAAGAATATTATTTACCTTTCTATATTATAATATATTTATGACCACTCTCTGTTGACAAATCTTATTTTAGTGATCATAATGGATTTTGTAAGATAAATGTTTCATGAATTTGAGTACAAGTCAGGGAGAAACGAAGATGTAAATCAAACTGAAATATTTATGTCAAAAGATAACTCAATATGTTTTTAAAAGCTGTTAGAAAGATGTACGTTAATGGCATTCAACAATAATTTTATTCAAACATCACCCTCCTGTTAAGAATAAATGACATGCGTTCATACTTCATACACGCTTTAATTTGATTGGTTGTTCTGTAGAACAACTGAGAGAACCCTTTATAAAACAAGTGTAATATTATTTTGTACCCATATTTACGTAGAGCCACCTTATGATTAGTTTTAATACATATTTTCATTGTTTAAAGCGCATTTATGAATATTTTACAACCAGGCATAGAAGCCGCACTGAAGAATACAGGTTAAAACATATTATCTGTTTAAATTATTGAGTTTTATGTTAATTTCAAACTTTTGGAGCGGGTGAGATGCCGGGAGTGGAGTGCGGTGGTGCTCGGTATGGGCTATAATGAAGTTTTGCTCCGGATGTGTAGGACGGTGTGAGGAGAGCGCCACATGTTTGCTTTTTACAGGCCAAGCACCCTTCGTTCCGCACACATGTCGAGAATTGAACGCAAAAAAATGATCTCGATTCTCGAATATCGCACCCGCTGCGCCATCACGCGACACTACCAATCTACTTGCCTTTCACAAATTGATTCATTTGTCTCAGTTACTTATTAAAAAGGTTTTAATTATTAAATTAGCACATTTGGGCCTGCGTTAATGACGCAGCGGGCTAGTATTGCTGTGAAATGAGAGACCGGAGTTCGATCCCCACACACGAAAAAAGGTTCGAATAATCCAAAAAAGGGTTAGTATAAGGAGCCTGTAACTCCTTCGTAGTTCCTGAGACCCGATACAAGTAAAAAACGTGTAGGGTCAGGACTATGTATGTGACTGTTAGGAGTATTTATTTATTTTGTAAGTGGTAGAGTTGTGTATAGCTAGCTAGTAACTCGTCAACATTTAATAACAGGGTATATACTACAGCCCACTTTGTATACAACATAAAAAGGCCGGTTCCGCCGCGCCGCTATCACTATCTCCAGCCACATTTGCAGTCACTTACGTTTCATTTACTCAGTAAGATTGTAGGGAGTGTAAAGTTTCCCCCACCAACTTTCTTCCCAAAGGTAGACAACGGCACGTGTGTATTTACTGACATGTAGTGATTACTTAACACCGGGAACACAGATAAGGGGATGCTTACCTGTATGACAACTTCTCTCTACTCTTTCCAAAAAATAAATGACAAGAAACCCTACATCGCATAGAGTATCATCCGGGGAAATACAAAAGTTAATAACGGTTGATTATTAATCGTCTCCTCGCCTGCGACAACCTTTTTGGGCGGACGGGTTCCATTTTTGAATAATGAAATTATTTTTTCAGCGTTTTGTGGCTACTTTATACTCCTTGCTAGCAAGCGTGTGCCATATTGTGTTACATCACACACTCGGTGTCACTCTCGCAACTGGAATCATTCCATAAAATTCACAAATTTTAAGTTAATGTCCACAAAGTTTAGTCTATTTCAACGTGCTGTAAAAACTTTTTTTATTATATATTTTACTTAAAAATCCTCTAAAATACATTGTATTATACAAACATTATCAGAAACATAATTTGGTGCCAATCGAATAATTTTAGATTTTGTCATCTCAAACTTGATTGAGGGCATGGCCCACGAAAGGTCCAGATCCTCATCTAATCTGATTAATGACTAAAGGTTCAATCAGTAAATTGGTTTTGTACGCCCTTTATTTAACAACTACCATGCTAGCACCCGAGTTAACGACATTCAACGGTTTTATGATGTGTTACATCAATATTGCCAGTTAAAAAGCAATAATTATAAATTAAATCTTCAAAATCCAAATCGTGAGCAACGAGTGACGAGCGCAGTTCAGTTGAATGCAGTGCTTTGTAATTCAAAGTGTTGTGTAGTCTTGTTTCTATTTATGGGCAGGCGTGCGCTTACCATCAGGCGAGCGCCTTGCTCGTCTCGTCATTCAATCAAATAATTTTTTTTTAACCACAAACGAATTGTAAAATTAATGTGGTTGTAGATTATATTGAGGTCAACAAGATGAGAAATAAACATGAAAGCGGATTCTGCACATTAGCTACGAACGGTATTTACTAACTTATGAATTTAATACACCACATCATTTTATAATCGACAATATATGCTTGAGTATTATAAAATTCACAATCACGACAATTGCACACATCTCGACGAACAGTTGCACTATGTACGTAAGCATTAAGCATAACATATCCTTAGAGGTAGGTACCAGTAATTTTATATTTCAAAGAATACTAGCCATCTCTATTGTATTTTCACAAAGAACCACACGGTATGATTATTGTTGCGGGAAAGTGCTTGTTGACAAGTAATATTATTGACTTGAAATCTATTTTTTTTTCTTTTACCCCAGTGGCCAGCAAAGGAGCAGGTGGATCACCAAATGGTAAATGCTCTCCACTGTCCATGAGCACTCACTATACCCGGTGAATCAAGGACGCGTTGCAGTCCTTTTAAATGAAAAGGGGTAATTAAGGGTTTTGGAAGGGAAAAGAGGGGTGTTTGGGCCTCGAGTGTTAGTACTATTCTGTGCTTGGATTTATCACTTGTCTTAGGAAATGCAACAGCAAGCTGCTGGTTTACGTAATTTTTCTGTCAGATAACTGATAACAATCCGCCCGAGCCGAAACATCTACGGCTATATGCGGTACATAAAACTATTAATATCTAAACGATTTTCAAAACAGGTCCGTGAGGTATTTATTATCTTTGTTCAATAAATAAGTACTAAACTAGACGGAAACAAGTTATAATAAGAGATTCCATTCATATCCATTATTATAACTATTAATGAGTTCAACTTACATTGGTGGGATCATTGATATTCGATCCGCGAACTGATGAATTATATAAAAATTCTAAAGAAATCCTATACTTGGAAAGCATAGACTGGTCGGTACATAGACGCCATGTTGCATTTCAATGTTACAAGAGAGAGACAGTTGTATAGGGAAAGAGGGAGATGGAAAAGACCGGCTGAGCAGGTAAGCGCGGGCGGCGACAGTACGTGCACCGAAATCACGAAGCCAGATGCAACGGCTGTCGTTCGATGGCCGTCAAGGTACTACCTTACTATAGAATCTATACATAGATGTTGGCTGTTTGTAAACGTTCACAAAAGTTGTCTCAATGTGAAACCTTTTCCGTACCGTGCCAGCGTATCAGATCGGTGAAAGAAAGGCTAGCAAAAGCGGTTTTTTGTTGATCTGTCAGCGTCTGCTTTTATTCAGTCAGGGCAGTCAGGGCTCAAAGTGGGCACCCATTATGACGTTTTACGAGATAGAGATACTTACTCTCCACAACGAAAAATATATGATTTCGTCTTTAAACTTTAATGTACTAGTTTTAACAGTACACTAATGTGAACGGAACTTTAATTTCGCAGTTTTTTTTAATAATCATTCAATATGGTTTTGAAATTAATGATTTATCGCCTTTTTTCTTCATTTTGCCATAAAACCTTATGTGACAGATTAAAAAGATTGTAGTTTAATGGGAAGTACCCTAAAGGTTTTAATTATACGTCTATCAAAATATGACTTTCCTAAAAGGCGCGGCTGTATCTTTAATTGCGTAGACTTAGAAGCTTCTTTTTTTAACACATTCTGTCTCCAAGAGACCGTAGACCGCAGTATCAGATATTAATTTCAAACTGTTACCTCAACCCGTTTCTGAGAAAAGGGGTATCGATAGACAGACAAGACAGGTGAACGGATAACAAAATAATCCTATAAAGGTTACGTTTTTCCTTCTCAAGCACGAAACCCTAATCAATAATCCTAATATTGTACACATGGATTAGCAGATAGTACAGTTTAACCACATCCGAAACTATTAGAAAGCATTGTATATCAATTTTAGAAATAAAGATTGGATTTATTTCTCATAAATGTGATACGACGACACAAAAACCCGATAATTCCATTTATTTAAATCTGTTACTTGGCCGTGAAATCGACACGGTTGATTTTTCAGAAATATGACATCATTTCATTTTCATAATACATTCCTTTGAAATTATTGATTTTTATTAACAAAATCCATTGTTGTAAGTATACAGGGTGTGGATTGTTACATAAACTAATAAAATATTTCATAACGAGACAAGGTTTCGTACATAGCGAGGCTTAATCACCACGCCGGCAAACGAATTGGGAATTTGAGTGTACGTGTGTAAGAGAAGTGGCACTGTACGGTAGGCAGTAGCCTACTAAAGTATACCTACTTTACTGCGTACTTGTGGAGTGGCGCGAAGTACGTGATGTTATGTCAGTGTGTGTGTTGCGGCTAAACTCTTAACAAGCTTTGTTTTAATATTGGATGGATATTGTTCTACGACTAGTTCTCGGGAAGGCATGTTAGTTGGGACCCTTTAAGCGATTGTCACAGCGTTGCCATTAAATCTGAACATAATCGATGAAGTCTTTTTATGCCTAGCCGTTACTTAGTAGCATGGGTGACGGATCAATTTGAATCGTGTTCCGAAAAAATAATTATTTTTCTTATAACCACTGTATCTACAGGTAACACATTCTAATGAATTATGCTACAACGGTTCCTAATAGCGAAACCACGAGGAACACATACATACGCACTAACGCCTGTAACCCCCGAAGTGGCAGACAGTGGTATAACCGGTACACCCAGCTCGCCGAGCTTATTTCCGTCCCATGATGTGATAAGAGGCGAGTCTATCACCATACCGGACACATACTAAACCCATAATCGAGTGTTATCCGTGTATGTATAAAGAGTGTTCACAAGCTACGTGCAGTGTGGGTCTTGAGTTTTAAGAGCTAGCTTGGAGGCTAAATAAATACACCACACACACGGAAAACCACAAATTCCATTAGGTTTATTTTTGTTTGAAAGCTGATTTAATCGAGATGGTTCTTGGCTACGTTTGGAGTAAATGTGTTCAGTAATTTAAAAGTCACAGATGTTTTTCTAATTGACGTCACGTCGAGGGATTTTAGTAGTGCTAGTATAGTCTATAATTGGCATAGAAAAACTTCGCAATATAGGTAGGCAAATATTAAAAATCACGAGCTCATTAAAACATTTAAATTATTTTACATCGATAAACACGAGGGAGCGCGGCCCAACGCAGCCAGCCGTTAACTGTTTACGTCACACATGAAAACTGTGTTGGCTTTGGTAATTAAACGCTGCAGTTCTGTGAACAAAACACTTAACACGAATTTATTAAAGTTTTAATCAAAAACCTGGTTGAAGCAAGAAAAGCGGAGCAATTGAATCCGTCGGCTCCGCGGCGCCCACCCACCTACCTACATGGCTATAGATGTATAGGGGTGGATAACCACCGTTCTATGGAATTATATCTTTCAAACCGACACTTCTATGTTGTTCTCTAATTATTTTAGAAAATGCTAGCACGGTTGTTTCAGTCGGAAATCTAATTATACCCACTTGATCAACAAATTTACGAATGTTATTATTTTTGAGGTCGAGAACATTGACTCTGCTGTATATTTTTTGTATTATTGTACTACTAACTATTATTGTACTATTGTATTACTAACTTTGTACATTTTAATACGCAATGTAGTCCGTATAACATTTAGTTACCTATTCGACAAACCTCGTTGGTGAATTCACTCCACTTTCACGTAATAAATTAATTACAGCGGCGACGTTAATTTTATATTTGGTGATTGAATGAATGGTTACCATTATACCCTGTTGTGACAAAGTAAAAAAAATATATTGTTGAAATACTCACGTTCCAGATTTATTACGAACTTTCTTCTTGATTCAACAATCAATTTTATTACTACAAACTACAAAGTAAGAGTCATTTAAATAATATAGGTTAATTATCTCATTCAGCAGAAGAGGCCCATGCCCAGCAGTGGGATGTGTATAATACAATGATACTAGTTATTAGTGTAGAATATAGGGCATGCGTGACCCCTAATTTGAAGAAAAGCAAAGAAACCTTCCCAAATTTCTTACCAGTGTGATACCATAAAATGACACAATATAAGGGTCAAGTGCGAGTTGCACTCGCGCAACGAGGGTTCCGTACTCAGCGTTTTTATTTCTTTGTTAGAATATCCACCTTTTATTTTATGATAATTTCAACCGGCTACCTATTACGGTTCAAAAGATAAAGTTGCTGGTAGGAGGCTACTTGAGCCGACCGGATAGCGACCACCGTACACTGGTGCTAAAACCTGCTATAGTGGGTCGCGTTCCAGGGTCAGCCAGTGTATATCCGGTTCTCCCCAGGGGGCTTGCCCCCTGATCCTAACCCTTTTCCCATCCTTTTTTCCTTCCCCTCCCCCTTGGCCCTTTGGCAGGCTGGCATGATCTTGCCGACCTACGATGGACACATTGTTTATCGTTGGTCGACACTATTCTTGGATTGCGCTACACTTACCATCAGGTGTAGTGTAGTCACTTTGCCGAGCCAGGAAAAAAAAAAGCCGTTTAAATGCAGGACATACACAGGCAGGCCAGGCTGTACGTAGTAGTAATAAAGTTCCACGCTGGTACCTTTTGGGTACGGAATCAAAAAAAGCTATAGGTACGTTTTCGTATCACAAAGCTACAAACAGCTATAAACTTGAGTCTTTAATTTATCTCGTATTTTAAGACGTTTCTTTTTTCGCAGTTTTTGTTATTGTTGCTTTCTACAAGTTCCTTTTGTGTAAGTACAAATTGCTTGGACCATAAAGTTGTAACAAGTAGGCGCAGAACTTTCGATTATAAAGTCAAAGCAAGACCAGACAGTTTCTTATTCAAAACGGTCGTAATTGGGTTTATCAAGATAGACTGTTATAGCAGACGATATGCACTCGATCACTTCGGTCATCGAATGTGAAGGATTACGTTGTGAACTTTCTTATTCCAGAGAATTATGGGAGGTTTGTGAAGGAATTATGGTTTAGTCGCTAAACTTTAGTAAGTGCGTGCGTGTGTAGTATTTTTCATAACCAATGTTATTGTTATCCATATCTCTAAAAAACAGCGCTTTTATAAAATAGTAATCTCTGTTGTCTGCCTGTCTGCTAACTTAATTCCGCCTAACGTAACAACTGCTGCACCGATTTCGATGCAGATTACACATTTATGTTCAATGGAACTTCCCTAAATAAGTTGAGACTATTAAACACTACTTTTTATTCCAGAAGACTCACAAAAAAGAACAAAGCTTGTATTTGGACAAAATTACTGTGACGAAAGAATGGATATTGGTCTATATTGGTCTTGTTTTGCTAGGCAACCCTAAAAAAGTAGTTAACACAGTCAATGTGGAAGGTACAAAAATGTACTTACGTTACGACTTACAGTTTACGTCGTCTAAGACATATAAAGGAAGTTGTGTTACTGACATCTTTAACCAAGATCGTAATTTTACTGCCAGCGTTTCTATTTGGCGTCAAGAATCAAACCCAACGATAATGTACAGCAGAGCAGCCCTCTCGTTGAATTGTACGTTGAATACGTAATATGGACGCGCACACACACGGTATACAAATACATTGTGTAAAGCAGTTCAGTTATCTGACACCAATAGTATACCACGTAACAATCTGAATAACAAACATTTATCGCGAATTTTGCTTACAATCACACTTTGTTTTTTAATTTTACTCGAATTATATACAACTGGAAGCATTGTACAAAATCGTTGCTATTTTCTGCTGAGATTCCTTGATTGTATTTTTTGTTATGCAATCAAGGGGTCTACGTCGTCGGAATCAGTTTAATACGCATATAATCGTTAGACGACGGGCACGAATGTATGATGCTTTGCGTTATAGCCACCAGTATTACGCCAGCCAATGTAATATACGTTTTAAAAGACTTCTAAATTGCTTAAAAAAATACGTATTCAAGTCTCAAATGACCTGGATTTACTCTTTAGAAAGCATCGTTGTTATAGAGTATAGAAAAAGACCTTGTTATAATAATTTCTACTCAAAATAATTACTTATAAGTTTTGCTTCTAAACAATTCCCAGAAGGGACATTGACAATCCCCAAGTTTGTTAAAGTGCTAACCTTCAGCTCGCTTTATAACCGCTTAAAGGATTCCCCGAATAACTTTTGCAGCCCGTTTTTAACTTATACCACTGTACTGTATTGTAACTCAGCTGAATTTTAGAAATAAATGCCTACAGCCGCGCGGTACGTAAACATGCGATAGGGCTGCCCGCCTCCAGCATTTTAATTACATTTGCCTACTTTGTGATTCCATTTAGTTTTGTGATTATAAAATACTTTTTTATGGATTCAGTTAGATCATTACACCCATTCTAAATAACGACAACAACTAAGTAATAAAAAGTACCTTTTAAGTTGCCATAACACAAGCGTACCTACCGTACCGCATCAACAGCCTATACAACACGCAGAAGTTAACTAGGCACCTCGGTGTAATGACGTCATAGGAATGTACTACTGCATAAAAAATTCAAGTACCCTTATGAGACCTATCAATACAAGTGATTGTGACTGCGAATGTGGAGGGGCACGTTTTCAAGCGAAGTTCATGGGCGTGGGTTCGCATGTGTACCTACTAAATTGGTTACTAAAATATGTTTTGTCTCATTCTCACTCTCACAGATGACAATTCATGTGTGATTGACGCTAAACATATAATAATTAATCAATAGATACCTATTCAGCGTTTATCAATAAGGGGGTTAAATGTAGATATATTTTTTGGTAACAGTTCTATATCCATAAAAATAACAATAACAACGAAAAAAACACGAAGGAGGCGCGTGCGTAACGGTAGTATTTAATTTACTGACCGTAATGACGCGTCGAGGGCGAGAGCGGTAGGCGGTGGGGTGTGGTGGGAGGGGACGCGCATTCCACTGAGGTGCCAAGTTGATTTCTGCGTGTTATAACTACCTATTTCACTCGTGCCCATCACTTTCATTTAATCTATTTACTATATTTATTAATTCAGACATTTATTTTCGGGAGTTAAAAAGAAATACTTAACCATTAAAAAAACACACATTTTTTACCTACTAGTAAGTAAAATTATTTTATAGTCTTACCTTTCACAGTTTCCAGGTAATGTAAAAAAAGTTATCCCTGGATGCGTTATTGACGAATTCATACAACCAAAAACAGCACAATACATCCTACTCGTCATTATAAATATGTACTTGATCTTATTTTTAGTGCAAAAATTGCGTGGTTATTGTTAAAAAAAACACACCGTCCATTCGTCACTGCGGCACAGTCGGGACTGTCTGCACACTGAACGCACACGTATATCGAGTCACGTGGGCATAGCTCGCGATTCATCCTTTTCTATGAAGATGGAATACTGTAGATAATTATACTGTGCTTATACTACAATATAGCATTCCAGCTTCAGCAGTGTTTATGACCTTGACGTAGTCATACTTGAATAGGACGTACATTACACGTAAAAGAGTAGTAAGAGTAGTGTAAATCGGCACCTTCTGGGTAAGCTCGCTTCATCGTCGACCTCATCTTTGTCCATGCGGCTAGATTGAGGTCAAGAGTAAACCCATTTATAATTTAAAAAAAAATAGTTGTCTGGACTGAAGTCAGCCGCTTCAAGACACTCTATTACCTAAACGCTACGCTACCTTTAGACCGGCCAACTTATTTTACGCGTATTGTAAGTTACGTTACTTCTAGGAAGTAAACAATGAACGAGTTATACCAACACTACAGACACGCTAATACCTCTTTCCCCGAGACCGATATTTACTTGATTGAATCTACGACCAAAGGTTTATATTCAGAACACGCAAAACCTATCGTAAACATTGTTGATCTGATGATAACGTACATCAGCTGTCTTTCTATTCGAAATATTCATAGATTTTTTTTGACACTTCCAATCCCTTTCAAGCCTTTAATAAGTCTAGTAATCACCCCCAAATAGTAGTAAACGATGTCACAAACAACAAAATTAACGTAAAAAACGCAAGTTTTAATAAGGAAAAATATCGTAACTAATGGTCATAAAAATGTACCTCACTTTTGTTTTAATACTTTCTCTATAGTTCATATTTTAAAAAGAAGTAGGTAGGTTTAGTATACAGGGTTAATTTTAAAACACCAGCAACCTCGCAGGACCAGATAGCTGACCCCATACGGAACAACTTTTGTTCTAAAAAAAAAATGATTTTACAAGTTTTTGTTGTGTCGTGTTTTTCTTCGTAGATTGCGGCGCGGCGCGGCGTGCGCGCGCGACATCAAAGGGCGGTCAGCTGCTCAGCGGTCAAGGTCGTAGGCGCTAGCCCGGTTCCCCACGCTTCGCGTGTTTGTTTACGTAATCTGCGATGCGCGTTGTATTTAACATTCAAGACGGAAATTAAATGAATACTTATTTTTGTATGAAAATAAAATCTAACAAATTATCAAAAGTCGTAGAACAAAAGTAGTAGCTTATAACCTTAGGAATCTACCCCTGCGAGGTTACTGGTGTTTTAAAAATAACCCTGTATATAGTTTGAACGTGATTACTTATTAATTATGAGACATAAACAAAACCTACAGGAATACACTGTGCGTTATTAATATTTCATTGTTTAAACTAGCCATGAATTGAACAATTTGTTTTGTATCTGTAATAAAAAGTAGATACTTAATTACTTATAAGAAACCAATTTTATTGCTTTATGATGCTGTAGGTACAAATGAGCGTAGGGTTCATTATCGCTGTTAGAAAATTGAAAACGTTCAACAACGGAAGCGAAACAATGACTATACGTAAGATCCTTCACTCAAAATGCCAAGCGGCTGTGATGTGGCAAAGAGAATAAATTATCATCCGGCTACTGGCCGTCACAGGGGCTACTTCAATTCCGGCAGCACCTTTCTTAACAGATCTGTATAATATAATGAGACGTTATCGTTAGATGGTATTTTGTTATCCAACATATTATAGTTATACTTCGTATCTCTCCCGAAGATGATTACAGATTACATGCAGCACGCGAGATGATGCCGTCCTAATCACACTTTTAGAGCTATAAGAGTAAATAAATAAATATTTTTTGACTATTTTAAAAAAGAAAAACAGTTGTTGTTTTGACTCGTGATCCCACTATATCCAGCCCGCCGCCATACTGTTGCGCGCTCTCGGATCTCATTACGTGATTTTGTGTCGTCCGAGTCACACGTAAATACTTTTCTATCTGGTGTTATTGTTAATTCTATTCTATAATGGGAAAAAGGAAACGATCGAGTAAGGATAGTGACAACGTCGATAAATTACTAAAAAAGGTGAAAAGATTGGTTAAACGAAGGAGAATTATATCATCATCGTCGAACGATACACCGTCGGAGTCACTCCCTGTGCACTCACCACAAGCCAATATAGCTAGTGATCTAGAAATTCAAGGTAAGTACTTTCAGTGCTACCCACCTGCGGAATTTAATATTTATATTTTTATTACAAAATATATCCCGACGTATATCGTGTGTGGATGCGTCAACCTTGTCATAAAATGAATATTATATGCATTGTGATATCCCGACTTTATTGTGTGTGGATACTATGACAAAATATCTATATTATCCCGACGTAATGTGTGTGGATATTGATAAGCTTGAAATAAGTAACTAAGATACTTATTTTTAAAGCATTTTCCATCATTACAGATGAGATCCCAACTATTGAGGCTCCATTCGAAGGTGAAGAAGATGAACTTGCCCCTGACATATTGGAATTACTGGGTTCAGACCCCGCACAAAATAAGGTATTTGGAGATAAATTACATAAAGATCTAGCTATACGATGGCAACATATTCTAATCAACGGCCTACCTAAGGATGAAAAAGTAGACCTTCTAAAACAATACCTCCCGGCCGAAAACTGTGCATATATGAAAGCACCCACTTTAAATCCCGAAATAAAATCTGCACTCTCTGAAGTTCATGCTAAGAGAGACTCGTACAGCGAGCAGAAACAAAATCAAATGGCCAGTTGTATTGCATCCATTGGTAAAGCATTGAATCTAGCCCTGTCACACACGGAAGACGTTCCTCAAGAAATTATAAAGACATTGAGTGACGCAGGCCGCTTGTTATGTGACACACATTACAGGGAGTCTATCTCAAGACGATATGCTATTGTAAATGTTCTAAGCAAACAAAAACGAGAAACCATAAAGAACACTAAAATAGATGATCACTTATTCGGTTCCAACCTATCTGAATATCTAAAATCCTCCAAGGCTATATCACAATCTGCCTCAGAGTTAAGGTTCAAAACCCAGCGACCACAGCAAAATACTTCGACATCTCGCAATAGTGGGACTTTAAACGCAAGGGGGGCACCGCGGGCACCGGCCGCCGAGCCGCGAGTGTACCCCGGTCAGCCTCGGCGCCACCCGCCGCCGCCGCCGGCGCCAGCGCAGAGGGAGTATCGCCGTGCGACTACTTTACGCCCGCGGAACTACCCACAACCTCGCCGCCGTTAAATAACGCGCCGCAGGTACGCATAGTAGCTGGTAGACTTCAGCATTACTTTAATGAATGGCTTAAAATCACCAATGATAAAACAATTTTATCGTGGATTAAAGGTTACCGCATACCATTCAAGTGTAAACCATATCAGTCCAATGTACAACGACGCAGATCCTATTCACCTATAGAAATTAATATAATCGACGAGTGCATTTCAGAACTACTTACTTCAGGTTTTATTTCACTATGTACTCCATGTAATAAACAATTTATCTCGCCCATTTTTACAGTTTCTAAACCGAACGGTAAACATCGATTTATCCTTAACTTGAAAGAATTAAATAAATTCATTATTGTAAATCACTTTAAAATGGAAGATTACCGAACTGCCCTAAAACTACTTGATAAAGGTTGTTTTATGGCTACCTTAGACCTAAAGGATGCCTACTTCTTATTACCAATTGCTAAATGTGATAGAATATACCTCAGATTTATATGGAATTCTAAAAAATTTAACAATCAATTATTCGAATTCAATGTCCTACCATTTGGGCTGTGTACTGCACCATACGTTTTCACGAAGTTAATGAAACCCGCATTACATTATTTACGCTCACTAGGCTACTTATCAGTGAATTATATAGATGATTTCTTATGTATTGGTGATTCATTCAATAACTGCTTAGAAAATGTAACAGTGACAAGAGAATTTTTGTTAACACTGGGCTTTGTAATCAATGATATTAAGAGTCAACCTGTACCAAAACAAACGTGCACATTCTTGGGCTTTGTATTTGATTCCACAAAAATGTGTCTGACATTACCGATTGAAAAGAAAAATCGTATTAAACTATTAACAAATAAATTTTTAAATTTAAGGAAATGCACAATAAGAGAATTTGCAAAATTCATAGGCTTATTGACATCGGCGTGCCCTGCCGTTAAATACGGATGGGTGTATACAAAGGCATTTGAAAGAGAAAAATTTCTAGCACTTAACTTCTCTAATAACTATAATAAAAACATGATCTTACCAAATCACTTAAAACCTGACTTGATGTGGTGGCGAGACCATATTGATTCTGCATTTTGTTCAATTCAAAACAATCATTACTCTATAGAAATTTTTAGCGATGCATCAACCACAGGTTGGGGTATAGCGTGTGGTAACCAAACCGCTCATGGACATTGGAATTCTTCTCAGTTGTCATTACACATAAATACCCTAGAATTGTTAGCTGCATTTTACGGACTAAAAATCTTTGCATCACATCTCATAAACTGTAATGTTTTATTGAGAATAGATAATACAACAGCCATCGCTTACATCAATAAAATGGGCGGTATACAATTTACGCACCTGAATGACATTGCACGAGACATATGGCAATGGTGTGAAAAATCTAATTTAAATATATTTGCGTCTTATATCCAATCCAGAAAAAACAAAATTGCAGATTTTGAATCTCGTCAGTCTTGGAATCTTGATACTGAGTGGGAATTAGCAGACTATGCATTTGCTCAAATAACATTTTCATTCGGTATTCCAGAATTTGACCTGTTTGCAAGTATTCAAAATCATAAATGCCCTCGATACGCATCATGGAAACTAGATCCCAATTCTGAAATTATTGATGCGTTTACGTTCAATTGGAAACACATAAGGTTTTACGCCTTTCCACCCTTTAGTCTAATTTCTAAAGTCTTGCACAAAATAAAATGTGATAAAGCAATAGGTATTGTGGTATTACCATATTGGCCCACTCAACCGTGGTACCCGGTATGGTCAAGTCTACTCGTTTCAAAAGTTCTGTATCTTGGACCTAATAAAGACTTGTTATTCTCACCTTTCAGGGAAGAGCACCCTCTTCACGCAGACCTAACCCTGATGGCAGGGAAATTATCAGGCAATCGCTGCTAAGACGAGGAGTCCCTAACGACGCTCTCGACATAATGATGGCCTCCTTCTCTTCGAATACGCTGACCCAATACAACAGCTCTTTAAAATCATGGTGGTCATATTGTCACAATAAGGGTATAAATTTTTGTGATTCTAACACTACACAATTAATAAAATTCTTAACAGAAAAATTTCATGCTGGTGCTAGTTACAGTACGCTTAACAGTCACCGCTCAGCGCTGTCCATATTATTAGGTCAGGACATTACTTGTAATGATAACATCAAACGATTCTTCAAGGG
Source organism: Amorpha juglandis (assembly GCA_949126905.1). Taxonomy (NCBI): domain Eukaryota; kingdom Metazoa; phylum Arthropoda; class Insecta; order Lepidoptera; family Sphingidae; genus Amorpha; species Amorpha juglandis. The sequence goes on along the minus strand of OX421374.1, from coordinate 12,088,221 downwards.
TATCTATAGGCTAAAACCACCAACACCCAAATACAACACGACCTGGGATCCTAATTTAGTTTTGAATTATTTAGCTGATTATTTCCCCAACGATTCAATTACACTGAAAGAGCTATCACTAAAAACCATAGCTCTGTTAGCTTTAGCATCTGCACAAAGAATTCAGACTCTAAGCCTTATCAAATTAAAAAATATCCATTATGAACCAGAAAAAATCCAAATTAGAATCGATGATTTAATAAAAACCTCTAAGCCAGGTGGTTTCCAACCCCTAATTGTTTTACCCTATATTAAAGAAAACCAAAAAATCTGTCCAGCCTTAACTTTGAAATGTTATATCAATAAGACTGCCGCCTTACGTAACCAAGAAGATTATCTATTTATTAGTTTTCAAAAACCACACAAAAAGGTGGGTTCTCAGACCTTATCTCACTGGGTAAAATCAATCCTAGCGAAAAGTGGCATTAACATAAACTTATACGGTGCACATAGTACGCGACACGCGTCGACCTCCGCCGCTCATAAAGCAGGCGTCAACCTAGAAATAATCCGGAAAACTGCCGGATGGGCCGACTCGTCTCATGTATTCCTAAAATATTATAATAAGAATATTTGCACCTCTACAGATACTGAGCTTGTGGATGTATTATTCAAATGATCATACCATAAATTAACCTGATTGTATTGTTCTGAACTGATTGTATTATTATTGAATCCATTTACTGTATTTTGTACCAAAAATCTAAATAAAACTCTTGTAACGATCGTTTCAGTTTTTAATTATTATTTTTTTTTTTTTTCGATGCTCTAAACATCTGCATGTAATCTGTAATCATCTTCGGGAGAGATACGAAGTATAATTAAGAATCAAACGAACTTACCTTGTGAAGTTTGATATCTAATTATACGAGTGTCTTGACCGAAGATGATTACACTCCCGCCCTGCCCTTGGAACTCCCAAAATCTATCGAAAAAAAAAAAAAAAAAAAAAAATTGGCTCTAAAAAATGAGATCCGAGAGCGCGCAACAGTATGGCGGCGGGCTGGATATAGTGGGATCACGAGTCAAAACAACAACTGTTTTTCTTTTTTAAAATAGTCAAAAAATATTTATTTATTTACTCTTATAGCTCTAAAAGTGTGATTAGGACGGCATCATCTCGCGTGCTGCATGTAATCTGTAATCATCTTCGGTCAAGACACTCGTATAATTAGATATCAAACTTCACAAGGTAAGTTCGTTTGATTCTTAATTATATCTACCTAAACGCCTATGAATAATGAATCAGTAGCAGTCTCTATGATACAAATACGTTCATTAGCAGGCTGTTTTTTATGATGAATACTAATGTTATTTCTACGCTGTATAGTCAAGTAGCGGTTATTTCGTATTCGAATCGAGGTTTTTCCAAAGAAGTATATTTTCATATTCAACACCCGAAGAAACTCTTAAGCGAATAACTTTGTTTTACTGATACATCTACGCACTAAAAATTCTTTAATCTTTATCCTAGTTTTATGTATAATGGACTAAACAACTAGAGACTCTAAGACCAGTTATGCAATATATTTGATAAAAATTCTGTAAAATAATTGTAAAATTATAAATATTTATCTGACCGTTTGCTACACAAATGAAGAGTGTAAGCTTTTACTACTGTGGTAATACCTACAACCACATTGACGTTATCACACAAACATAACGATTAAATCTAAATTTTATATAAGCTATATTTTAGGGCAAAGTAGTCCGACGTAAACGCGAAACGTCAGTTTAATAACTATGCATAATGACCTTAATCTGCTACAAAAAGCTGAGTACGGTGAGAAAATATTGTGTGAATGGGATAGTGGGAACTGAGAGATAAGACACAAACAACTATTGTGTTCACTCAACTCAGAATATACACGTACATTATACAATATGCCTTTCCAGTCTTGTAGTGCAGGCGCTTGTCGCGAAATAATCGACACTATTGTCTCATCGGAGACCCGGACCACAAGTTACAGTCATATTATTTATAAAAATACTAAAGTAAACTGTATATTAAAGTAAAATAACAGATCAAATATATTTTATTTTATCTTATGTAATATATTATCAATATTCACAGGGTTTGAAGCGATAATTATCACGATAACTATATTCATAGATATAATAACATATATTGTGATACCATTATCAAGCTCATGAGGGAATATTATGTGTTTAGAATTCCTACCTACCCCTAAAATCATAGTAACTATATAGTAAGGAGGCCGCAGGGATCTTTGACAAATAAAAACCAAATCGTCCACCACTAGTGTTGTAGACATCTTGGGCAACTACGAACTTAATAAAGTCGTGGGTGTATTACGGAAAAAATCCACAAGATAAAGGAGTTAGCTGAATACTATGTTCTGACATCGAAGCGACTACATGTTATATCACTAGGATAACGTAAATACAGATAACTAGTACATCAGGGAAAATGAAAAAGACATTTTCCACCACATGTACACGGGTTTCGTTATTATCCAGACGGTTTCAAATACCCTAGCACCAAGGTTTGAAACGATAATTATCTTGATTAAATCCTACTAATATTATAAACGCGAAAGTTTGTAAGCATGGATGTATGTTTGTTACTCTTTCACGTAAAAACTACTGAATGGATTTTAATGAAACTATACAATAATATAGTTTATACATCAGAATAAGACATAGGCTACTTAATGATTTCTTACGTTTACGCGAATGTTACTCATTGAAATAAAACTAATTTAAACGGATTTTATCGCGGTTTTTTATTTTAATTATGATCCCGACGTTTCGAAGACTTTTCAGCCTTCGTGGTCCTCCCCGTGACCACGAAGGCTGAAAAGTCTTCGAAACGTCGGGATCATAATTAAAATAAAAAACCGCGATAAAATCCGTTTAAATTAGTTTTATTTCAATGACATAGGCTACTTTTTATCCCGGGAAATGCAGATCACGCGGGCGGAGCCGCGAGCAAAAGGTAGTACTATAATAATTGACTATGCCTAATGTTATACATAATTTTATATGAAACTGACAAAAATACGAAAAAAAAACTGTATCAAAATTTAAAAAATATGAGCAAAGGTTTTGAATTTCGAATCATAAAATATAATATAATCCCCATTTAGAAAAAGTTTAAAAAGCAGATTAGGAGGATAATATTGTATTCGTAAAATTGCTTAATTGGCACTTCTTTCGTTGAATTTTCCTATTTATGTTTATAAGTTTTTAACGACTATTGGTTGTTAAACATCTATATATCTCATCAATCAACTTACTTTTAATAAAATTATGATTGTATGATAAACATTTGCTTAGTCGCTATCGGATGAAAATCATGAGATATATTTTAGTGAGCGGTAGAGCCACTCTGTAGACACCTTTGTCTACAATCTACAGCATGAATGGGCGGACTCGACTAGGTTAATACCAGTGCTTCATTGAAAAACCGATGTGGAGTTATTTGCTGTTGCGTTTCTTGCGGTGAGTGAGATTACCGGCGGCCCAAATCGCTATTAATTTCCTTTAAGTTCGGCAACGCATTTCTGATTCTTTTGGTGTATTGGGTGCCCATGGGTGATGGAAATCACTTACCATCGGCTGACCTACTTAATCGTTTGTTTGATAACCCCCAATCAGGAACTACGAGGGACTTGTGGTCCCTCGTAGTAACCTTGATTAGAACCAATTCTAAGATTGCAATTTATATCCCTTTACACAGGAGTGAAAACTTTATGTTATGAATATATAATATATTCATGAATCATGTTATCATATTACCAACAGGTAGATAAATAGTGGATCGACTCAATAAACTATAAATAGTAACATAATTATTCCGTGATTTGTTAGTATTACAAAACGTAGTTACTGCGTGCCATGCAAAAAGAACATGAATTTAGTTTAAACGCATTCACGACATGACATGAATAAAATCATTAAACATTTAAATTAACAAACATTGTTTACGTAAGTATTGTTTAGGAAATATAATAAGTACTAACTTGTACTAACTTGGTGTTTTAAGCAAGCGCTTTAGCAATCTTGGTTTATTTCGGAAATATGTATTGATGATGATGATGATATAATTCACGAACTGTTACGGCATTAAATGATGTACCTTGAGTATCTGACCGGACCCGATGTCCTGACATTCATTGCATATTCCTACAAATTCAAACGAACTTTGATCAAGCAACGAATTAAATGATGTAAATCGCAGTACTGTCCTCAAATCGATGTACAATTATATTTCTCTATAAATGGAAAACTGCAATAAACGTAATCAATATAATTTTTTAAATAAATCATAAATTATAATAAGGGGTAGAGCCACGCTGTAGACAGTTAATGTCTACAGCATGAACAGGCCGACTCGACCGGGTTGTTGACCGCTGTCTCTCAGAAAATCGACGTGAAGTAACGGTGAGTGAGATATCCGGAGACACAAATTCCCCTCCCTTTCCCAATCCCTCAAAGTTCCTGTAAAGTCGGCAAAGCATCCATGATTCCTCAGGTAGTGTGGATGTTCATGGACGATGGAGATTACTTACCACCACGTGACCCACTTTCTCGTTTGTCGGCTTTAAAATAAATTTTTATTTGCGGAAGTCTACCTTATACCTCGCTACCCAATTCTTCAATGAGCAAGATACACTGAAATTGTAATAAAGCATAAATAACACTGGATAGGTATTTTTTTTGCAAATGAAAATGTAATCCAGATATATTTCCCATATGTACAAACACCGGTAATACCATGCCTAGAAGATGTACCAAGAGTCTACTTATTTACGTTTTTGGCAGGTCATTTTGTTTTCCTTTGTCCCAAGACAGATGGTTAGGAATAAGTTATTTATAAGACCGACTTTGAATTTCCTTGCCTTTTGCAAATATGAGGGACCTCAAAATCTTCGACTTTATATACACTACACATACTGCTGTAGGTTTTTTAGTGATTTTTTGTTGTATAGGCTGCAAAACAGGCAACTGGGTCAATGATTTCCACGGCCATTATATGCCCTCAATGCCAGAAGAATCATGGGTAATTACGGATATATAATCTAACTAAAACAAAAAGTAAGTAAATACTAAAGTTAAATTAAAATACTATATTTTATCGAATATTATTTCATTAAAAACAAATTTCTGCCACATATGGGATACACGAAACTAATATATAAGTAAAAGCTTTAGGATATTAGGAACTATTCAATAAATAAAAATACTTGTCAAAATACTTTTGAGTACCCTCTTCAGCAGTTCTTGGCTATGATACATGAATGGCCCTACATGTAATCTCCGAGAAATGAGAACTTGTTTGACAGACTATAAGTATCTTGTATAGAAAGAGTTTAATAATAGAATAATATTTCTTCAACGTATCCTGCTTATTACAAGACACTACTAGGTAGCACAAATCGCATGCTGCGATCAATACATTAAACACGAATTAGATTGCGAACAAAGGGAAGCATTCAATGCAGCTCTGTGTTCATTGCAGATTAAAGACTAAACTTTACCATCGTTAAACGGACTTAGTTAATTCCCCGAAAGATGTTACAAACGTTCAACGTGGTCGTAGTTAGTAACTTGCTGAAGCAAAAGGAAACACCTAGTTGTTTCATAAAGGACATCCCTTATGTATGAAACATCCAAGGCCTTATTACAAAACGTTGTCTAACTTTGGTCTGGGTTTATATCTATAGGTTGTAATGCTAACCTATAGTATTTATTGATAGCTAGTTTAAAGTTAGATTACGTTTTGTAATGAGATCTCCAATGTTTAGCTAACGCTTGAATATAATGAGGATACTTTACGCCCTAGATTTCGGAACGACTATGTTTTTCGGCTATTCCAACTATATATACTTTGATTATGAAATATTTACGTTAGTAAGTAAATATATATTTATTATAGGAGTACGATTTACAGCGAATGAAAGGAAGGGTAACAAAATGAGTTTAATAAACTCTCTATTCTATATTATCTATTATATTCCTAGTAAATACTATCTACTAAACGGAGGTAATTACTGACGGAGATGATAATACGCAATATCCGGATTTGTTATCAGTATTGTCTGTGATGCGGGATTCATATGGGACTTTACACAACTTGAGTACGGTGTAACCCCAGATTCGCAGCTGCCGAAACGGGAGACTGCGGCGCGACGACAGCGACGTATATATAAATATGTAAAAATGTATCGAGGGATCAAAACGTAAAGGTTTTTTTTTATTTGATTAAATGACGAGACGAGCCAAGCGTTCGCCTAATGGTAAGCGCCAAGCCTGCCTATAAACAGAAGCAACACCACGTAGTACTTTGAATTACCCTGAGAAATAAGATGTTAAGTCTCGTAATGCCCAGTAATTTCACTGGCTTCAATGTCCTTCAAACCGAAACACAACAGTGCTTAGACACTAATGCTCGGCGCCAGAAATAGAGGACGCGGTGGTACCAGCCCAGACAGCCTCTCGCATACGAGGGCCTACCACCTTGTGGATTGCCGAGCAATTTGGTATAGTAATTTCTTCAGCATTCCTCATCAATTAATCATCGTCTGTTAAGAATGTTACGGTTTAAACAATAAAACAAACCCCAACAGATAATTACTTATACCGAAATATTAACGACTCATTTGTTTTCTATCGATTCTAGTAGACTAGACAGAATTACATTTCATAGCAGATATAATATACTTGCTACAAGCTTGTATTTACACCAAATGTTTATTTTAATTATTTGTTTTACTTGACCCTATATTTTTAATGGAACGGATAAAACAAACTGAAAATCATAATTAAAGTCTAACTAATTTTGAGTCGTAAACATACGGTTCACATACAGAACCTCTCTGTTAAAAACAATGAATATACAGTTACAAAATTGAATTTTTAATTAAATAGACATTTACGGTTACGGTATTACGTATCTACATAGCCCAATCATATGATTAGTCACCAGAGTGCGCGTGAGCCAATTACTGCGTTCGCGGATTTTTTTTTGTAATTATAAATAAATAGAATCTTGTTCTTCCACCTGCTCTTATCCCACTCGCAATGGGGTCGGTGCAACATGCTTTTTAAAACATGTTACAGAGAGATTTGACTTCTAGTTTTTAAGACCTGCCGCATGCGTGACGTCAACCCCTATGGGCGAAAAAGCCCAGACCCGAAACAAATATTTGTGAATCATACAAAAATTTGTCGCGATGCGAGAACCGAACCCGCGCCACAAAGGCTGTCGATTATCAATAAAAACAATATAAAAATAAATTGTATTCCAGCGAAGTAGTAAAATTTACATTAAATTGTAAGCAAGGCACAATTCATGAACTCAATTCTAAGATCTATTGCGGAGGACAATAATAGTGGATTTGTACAATAATAATAGCAGATTTATACAACATTAATGGCCAATTTCAATAAACGATCTCAGTCCGAAACTGTACATCGGTCCCAGAAATGTCTACAATTATGTCTGCAGTATGAATGAGTCGGTACGACCGGGTCGATACTACTGTCTCTCAGAAAACCGACGTAAAGTAGCAGCTTGCGGCTGCATTTCGTTTGGTGAGTGAGATTTCTAGGGCGGCTGAGATCACTTATCATCGATTAGGTGACCCATATGCTCGTTTGCCAGCCACTGCTATAAAATAAATTCATACGGTTTTCTTATTAGATCATATTTTGTGATAACGATCCGGAGATTCAGACCAAGAATATTTTAGAAATCACTTATTACCGTTAATTACAATTATTATAATTACCTCCATAGCGTCGCGTAGTGGGAATAGGCTGTTGGAAACCAAGAGAGATGTTTATGTGATCCACAAATATTGTCAAGTCTGCGTTTTGTGGAATTGAATGTCTCTTGTAGTTAGTTGTTTATACCCACAACACAAGATAATCGTATCCTGTGAATGTAAGGACATATTGTGTCAATGTGTGAGTGTTAGGCTAGGTTACACAACATCTAATAAGATGTGTATTACCATTCTACGAATATTAAAGTTGCCTCTATTTAGATGAATGCTGTTTGTTTATTTATTCCCCGTAACATGTTACAATCGCCAACATCCCCCACGAAACGTTTGACTAATCTAATGAGTCATCGCAAGTCGCAACCTTGATCAAGTCGGATATGGCCTTAGAATATAATTCGGTTATCTTTAAGTGTGTCTACATATGTGACATTACGACGTATCGAGACTCCGCAATCGTGTCAGATACGCGTCACAGACACAAGTTTGGATCGTTGTCAAATGTAACGACCTTTTTCATGAAGTGTTCCGTTCTAATACCTCGGTAGCTGTCAAAAATATGGTCGCATCTTAATTGAACAACTTTAAAAAAACCGACCAAGTATGAGACGGACTCGCACACCGCACCGTAGCATGGCGACGCGACGCGCGACGCAGCGGGATGCGGTTCGACAACCCGCGTAAATTGTTACTTTTGGTTTATTTTTATTGTTTGTTAGTATATTCTAACATAATAAACCGTTCTATGATCATTTCAAAAGACTATATATTAAATAATAGAAATAGAACCCTTTAAAGATATAGCCTAGATAGATAGACGTGTGGTCACGTAAGATTAGTAAAAGGGACCTACCATTGGGGCATTACGGTATCCTAAAAAACCAAAGACAAAATAGTGCTATGTATTTTAATGAGTGGTCGTACTCTCACCACTTAAGCGGCAAACACACATTTGAACCCACTTACTGGGTTATAATTAGAAACGTCGACAATTTTTTGTTAAGTGACAACTAACGAGTAAAGATAAAAAATCTCCTCAGTAATGTCAGCGACATGTGGTGCTGCATAGATGGAGTATTAGACCAATATCCGTTTCCTTATATTCAGTTAAAAATAAACTAGCGCGTTTCCTTTATGCATTTGTGCCGTTTGTGATTCAAACATGACGACAACGGTAATGTAGGAACATAATCTAGTCCGCTCTAAAATATGTTTGCTCTTTAGGTTATGTTAACATACCTCCACTTAGAAACTCTAAAATTATTAATAGCTAAGCGTGCGTTTCTTTTAAGTCATATCCTTTCCAATATTCCAATAGTTTTTCCAGTTCGCACATCGACGTACATTCTCTTTAGCTCAATCACCGCGATTCTCGTCTTTCTATCGTATAGACTATCGTATTTCTATCGTATATTAAATTCCAGGGCTCCTATTGTACTAAATTAAACGATATAAAGCGACGAAGTTTAAAAACGTAGACCTAATATAACATGAATATCCATTAATATTTGTAGTATAAAATACTGTGACTAAAAAGAGTCTTATTATTTTACTAACGTGTTATTTTGGGATTTGAATGTATTCTTAATTCTTTTTATCACTTAAACCAAAATGTTTTAGAAAACAACAATAAATAGCAAAAATCTTATAATAAAGTAATCTTCTTATATAATAAATAGCAAATTTTTTTTTATACGTTTTTACTTAGCCATTAATCTCTGTGTTTGTATTTTATAGTAAAAGTTATTATTGTAATGGTTTTTCTAGACCTACTTTACTCACAATACGTTCCGAACTTTGTTGCTTAGTTTAGGATTTATAGAATAGGAGGCTTAGCCTTAGATCTTCAGTACATAATTCAAAACTAAACATCTAAATATATAAAACTCAAAGGTGACTGACTGACATAGTGATCTATCAACGCACAGCCCAAACTACTGGAGGGATCGGGCTGAAATTTGGCATGCAGGTAGATGTTATGACGTAGGCATCCGCTAAGAAAGGATTTTGATAAATTGTACCCCCAAGGGGATAAAATAGGGGCTGAAAGTTTGTATGAAAATCACGCGGGCGGAACCGCGAGCAAAAGCTAGTCCAAAATAGAAATCGATTACTATCTAACAGACTTCCGAGAGAAATTAAATTTCAGTAAAAAATTGGTTAATGACAGAATACGACGGAAAATAGGAAACTCCTCAACGGAAGACATTAACCTAAGCGCGATTAGTTTCTAGGTTTTTATTAAGTGTACATTTATTTGAAGTTTGTTTTTAAATTTAAATTAATCATATTTTATTTTATCTAAAAAGTGGTAGGTCCCTCGTATGCGAAAGGCCATCTGGGTTGGTACCACCGCTTTGTCTATTTCTGCCGCCAAGCATCAGTGTGTAAGCACTGTTGTGTTTCGGTTTGAAGGACATTGAAGCCAGTGAAATTACTGGGCATTATGAGACTCAACATCTTATGTCTCGGGGTGACGAGCGCAGTTCAGTGCCATGCAGTGCTTTGTAAATCAAAGTTCTGTGTGGTGTTGCTTCTGATTACGAGCAGGCGTGGTGCTTACCATCAGGCGAGCGAATTGCTCGTCTCGTCATTCAATGAAATAAAAAAACTTATTTTAACTATTTTCAAATGAAATTATAAGAACACACTTAAACTTCTTTTATAATATAAGGCCTTATAGCCTTATAGACCTTTTGCCAATCTCAACCAATATTGAAATTATAACTAAGTAGTTCAGAAGTCCAGTTACACCTATAACGAGAAAATCTTGCCCGAATGCATCAGACTATTCCAATCGTTATTACTGTTTCAATGTTATACTAGCTTTTGCTTGCGGCTCCGCCTGCGTGAATGTCTTTTTCCCCAGACAAAAAGTAACGTATCCTTTTCCCCAGGATACAAACTATCTCTTTACCAAATTTCTTTAAAATCTGTTCAACCGTTTGGCCGTGAAAAGGTAGCAGACAAAATTACTTTCTAGTATTATAATCTTCTTTCTGCCTGGCGTTATCCTGGATTAATGCCAAGGTACGCCTTCTCATACCATAAATTTGATGGTATTATATGGTGCGATCCGCGGTCTGATTCCCACAACAGGAACCAAGATTCGGCGATGCCTCGTCCTTTAATCTGCAGACTGTACCACGTAAAGGTGAAGTTTAGAAGCCAGTATGTTAGTTAGTATTGTAATATTATATTATAAAACATTAAAAAACAAAAGGTGTGTAAATATTATATTTTTTATTAATACATTTTTTCCTAAAAATTTTAATATTATCTATTAACCAAAGTACACATAAAAGAGTCCTTTGAAGGTATTTTCTCAAAGACCTTATTGTTAGGAGCTTGTCAGGTATATGTTATACATCACATGTTGAGGGCAATATTGGCTGAGGGCAATACTTAATAATATCTGTACAAACACATTAAAGAGCAAAATAACCTCATTATCTGAAATATCAAGCAACGAAACATGTACCGCCTGGGGTTTTAATGAAATAATTGTATAGATAAATGCTATTGACTTCCAAAGACATCAATTGAAAATAAGCAATGATATAGAATAAAGGTAAAGTAGTCGAAGATCGTAATTATTTTCTGCAGATTTCTTTGAAAAAGTCCTAATCTAGCTTTTATATGGACATTGGAACATGGGACGCACGTATTTTTCTAATTATAATTAACTAGTTGTATCACGCAGTTTTGCTTCCTGCGCCCTCAGCTGCGGTAATGGTTCTGTTGGGTAATGAGTGTCATTTGACGTATAGCTAGCTACGCCTACCATGTTTAACTAGAGACGTACCTTAACACACATCGCTTAAAACCTAATTTGGTGGGAGCATGGCGAAGATGAGCCTGCAACAGACTCACAAACAAACACCAAAAAACCTGTTTAGAATTGCGCCACTGAGGCAGTCAAGTTAGGTAGGTATAACTATTCAATTGTTTCAACGGTCGTTGATCTGTAATGTAAACTTAAAATAGTTGTCTCTGCAGTCTGTCTGTCTGTCTATCTTATTTGAACACATTACGTAAAAACTAATGATTTCGATGCAGGTATCAATCAATATAATGTTACATAAATCACCAACGAACTGGCTATCCCAGAAAAAGAATTTCACGGCGGAGTCACGAGCAAAACCTTGTTATATACAAATAATACTTCTGGTATTAGCTAACATAACACATACAACAAAGCACCGATACCGTCGTGTTGATGAACAAAAAGTGATCTGGATTCCTGGTGTTTTATAGTTTTACAACACATTAAAGAACTTGTATCCAAATGTAAACTAGAAGAAAACAGAGCAAGTACACATACTATAGAATATTTGGTTTTAGATACCATCGTATTTGTTACATAACTTCATATACCAACTATGCGAATAAAATGTGTAATTAATTTAAATACTATATTATATAAGATTTTCATTAGGTATATCGTCATTATTTCTGTTAATGGCTGTGGTACGTCAGAGTTGTAACTTTAGGTTAGGTTAGGTTTAAAAAATACTCGTTTGCGACGTTAAAATTAACAATTATTAGTGATTGTTTAAACATATTTCCGCCTTTAGCGCCGTCTGGTTACTTTTTTATTTATATCATTCGCGTTGCGGCGGTTAACCTCTCTGTTATTGTTTTTTGCGGCATTATAAACCCAATGCTACTCAAAACTACAGTGCGACCACTAAAAGTTGCCGAGACGAGTAGCGCTAGTAGGATATTTTGAAATAATGTTGAGTTATAATAAATAAAAATGTTTTTTACCTCTGTAACTTAAATTTTTATTTATTTCCCCTCTCTAACTCAAAATTAATAAGAATAAATCTTTACCTCTAAAAGTCGAATCCTCTAAAAATCAGCCTAAGTCGAAATCCTCCATAAGTTGAAAACTCTATAACTCAAAGTTTTTGGCGTCTCCCTTGATATTTTACTTATAGAGGTTCTACTGTATTACACTTTAAGATTCATTTAACACAACACTTAATTCAATCAACCCGTTTAGATTTGGCTGCGCCAATGGAAAGTCTCATTGAAATTTCACACAATCGGGTAAAATTGGACAAACCGGTGTAGCACAAAACGGAAGCTGTGTCAAATTGCCACAGAGTTTATGAATGGACTCGATTGCAAGTATCGGGTACTCAAGATTTTATTTTATCGAAATATTTCAAATGTTTGTAGCCCATACTATCGGTTCTATGTCGTCCTCATTAGGCCAACGTGGTTGACTAAGGCCTAACTTCTAACCTAACCCCTTTCATTCGTAGAGGTTCGTGTCCAGCAGTTGGACATTGTAATATAAGTCTGATATTATTATTATTATTACTTATATATTTTTAATTAGAGTCCACATGAAACATCGACACAGCCCAAATATACGAGAATAATGCAAGAAAGTGTCACAGACTGAGACAGATATAAATGAATGTTAACGACCCCTTTGATAAACGATCCGAGAGATTTAGCAAGATAAAATGAATTCTATCACTTCACTAACTTGTGTTCACGGTAGCGTTTGTCTTGATTATGAGATCATTATTATCAGATTCGGTAAGGTTCGGCTTTAAAGCTTTTTTTTGCGGTGGCCTTCTTAGGCGCATGTGGGTCCCGGGGTATCCTTGGAAAAGCCAAGGATTGCTGCCAGAACCGCCCCTGCGCGGTGCCGCCTGGCGGCCCGTCTCCAATTGGGGGGGCTCAGAAGCCCCCGCACACCGAAGGACGCCCTCGACGTCAACGGCAGCAACGAGGCCGACCACCCGTGCTGCCGTCCATCTAGGAGTCGCACGTACCAAGGTACTTGGGCACTACGACAGCCCGGCTTTAAATCTTATTTACTTTAACATAAGAGTAGTTAGGCATTAAGATATTTGTGGTTACAACATCATACATTATAACCATGACTCCCCACACTGGTACGTTTCTGGGTTCAAATCCCAGGTCGCTCAATTAATTTGTGAGTGGCTTGTCGATTCTAAAACTCACACACGATTCGCCTGAGATTGAAATTTCGCATATATGGCAATAACGCCACTTATCACACCAAAATAATAATAATAAAAAAGTTAATTCCCAAAATTAAGATTATCACATAATTAAAAATAGAAAAAAATACTTAAAAATAAAAAAGGCAAAAGGTAGTGGCTCAGCTAACTACTGTCTGAGGTATAAAACTCAGCCAGCGCTGGTTTTCAGCCACTCATGACCCCTCTGGTATTAGGCGGGGTTGGTACTTACGAGTTAGGGATAACTACTCCTCCATTGATTTTGTGGCTGCTTAGGTCTAATAACATCAATTAAAATTTTCTATAACAAACGTATAAATAAAATCAATAATCTTATTCGTATTAACAAGAGATGAAAATAAGCTTAGAGGGTATACTAGTTGCATCTCTGCCTAACCAATTGTGGATACAGACTAGGCGTGAGCTATATCAGTATTCACAGCGGATACAATGATTAATACCAGTGGTTCATTACGTCAATAATACATTTCGACATTTGGTTTTACCACACCGCTTTATTCGAATGCGTCAGATAGATTTCTCAACAGCAAAAGGTCCTGTCTTTAGTTAGACCACCCAGGCTGGTAGACCTAGTTGGTTCACCTAGATACACAAATTTACAAGTTGGTAGGTCACTCGTATGCGAGAGGCCGTCTGGGTTGGTACCATCACTTTGTGTCTGTCTGCCGCCAAGCAACTGTGTGTAAGCACTGTTGTGTTTCGGTTAGAAGGACATTGAAGCCAGTTATATTACTGGGCATTATGAGACTTAACATCGTATGTCTCGGGGTGACGAGCGCAGTTCAGCGCCATGCAGTGCTTTGTAACTCAAAGTTCTGTGTGGTGTTGTTTCTGTTTATAGGCAGGCGTGGCGCTTACCATCAGACGAGCGCTTGGCTTGTCTTGTCATTTAATCAAAAAAAATAATAACATATTAGAAAGTTCCGATGTCAAAACAAAATTGAAGGATTTAAACGGGGACTGGTGTCATTTAGACGAGTTTCCAAAAGTATCGCAAGAGTTGATGAGAGCCGCGTGGCCAAATGGTATGAAATAAAAAATGGGAACAGACAGGGCTGTTTCATACACCAGAATAATTAAGAGCCTTCAAATGGGCGCATTTTAAAAACAAGGTTAAAAAACCGATCAACTGGAGCTCGGACCACGCACAGTGAAGGGTTCTGTAGTGAGGCCGAATGAATATTGTGTTTTTTTTTATTACATTGATAGGCAGACAAGCGGTCCCCATGATGGTAAGCGGTTACCGCCGCTCATGGGCATCGGCAATGCCAGGGGCACAGCCAAGCCACTGCCTACTGTTAAAGGAATACTCTTTTTAAGCCTCGTTTAAAGAAGGACATGTCTTAGCGTTCGGGGAACACCGAGGCAGGGAGTTCATTCCAGAGCTTACACGTGCATGTAACTGTTAATATCCCATATGTTAAAAACCATACTTAGTACTTACAACATAGGTTATTGAAACCGATTATAGATGGAAGCACCTTTTAAGTTATACTGCCTTGATTTTTTTTCGTATCTTTCCACCTTATATGTAGTTTAAAAGTTAGAGGCGGGTTATTTTTAAGACTTTGGACACGCATATTTCTAAACTAATGACTTATATAAAAATGTTATTTAGAAGCCTCTATACCATATTTAAGGACCTATCCATTGATACCATGCCTATGTGCAGTGTAAAAATCACTCTCAATTACATGGATGGAGAGCAACACTATTTTTTTTACTTTATTTCACTGTACCTTTGTGTAGCGGTTCAGAGAGTACAGCTACTATCTAAATTTCATCCATATCTTACTAATAGTCTCCGAGTAAAATGGCTGACATACTGACAGATGGACATAACGCAATTATAACGGCTACGGTACCCTAAAAAGCGGGTTTTTATTTTATATCCCTTTAGCTACATATAAGTTATAGGCGCATAAATCTTATTGTTCTTCATTTTACTCACATTTTAGTACATACTTCGAACGGAGATATTATCATAATTAAGGCATTGCTTTGTTTATTCCTTCCACTTATGCACAACAAGAGCCTTATTACAAAACGTCTTCCAACTTTGAACAGGTGTCTAACAGCTAGTAACTATGGTAACCCATGAAAAATATCGTTAACTATTTTCTTTTTTGGATTTTGGGTGCATGGATGGCATAATGGTACGACAAACCTTGCTTTATAGTGTCAACCTACTTACGGGTTCTATTAATAAATTTAAAGTATGTAAGTATTTTCCTTTTAGATTAACCGAATATGGTTTAAAACCAATATACCTTTACACCACACTCAACGTTTCCCACCTAAGTTATGATGCAAGTAAATGGCGTACGTTTTCGCAACTTGAACAAACACTTCTTTAAATTGATTTAGTCTCAATATGTGACACATGGGTATTCGCAAATATGAAGTTGTGAATTCAATAAACACTTTTCTGTACCATGAGCTCTATAAATGTTATAAAGACTTTCAATAGCAGAGGTAAATATATATAGCACAACAGCATAATATTACATCTCAAAATAGACACCCGATGTAGTTTGAAGGAATTATTCGATGCTTTTATTAAAAAAAAACTGTTTATGGTAAAAATAAACACAAGATATCAGATTTAATATAATACCTAGATTTTTTTGCAATAGATATGTGCTGCGTTCGATATTAGATCATGAACCACCGCCGCCTGCATTCAATCGCATGTTGTGATCTTGTGCCGTCTGCATCAGACAGCTAGTCTACCTGTGATCTTAATCTGCTCATACAATACGAGTGGTACAACTCTGGGCTTATATACTTTTTCACATAAAAGCATATACCCATCATTATCAACTTAATACAATTAATCGACAATCAATTAATCGCTTAACATTTCGCTCTTATTTCCTTACGAAAAACTGTAAGAACGATTTGACGCTACAAATCTCACGTGACGGAACATTCTTAATAAGTTAATGTGTGAGTAATAAGTAAATAGTTTTCTTACATAATGTTTAAGTACTTCGAACTTATAATTAATAAGTTCATCAACACTGTTCAAAATAGTAAAGTATTGATAATAAATTACCCTCCCCTTTGTCATTACTGTAATGAGTAATGCATGATCCTTCATTAACAACTTGACTTTAAAGAATTTCAAGTACGTGAATACCAACGGCTATGATGTCATAAGTGGTGCTCGAATGACGTAAGCACATTAAAAGTTAGATATACTACTTCTAATATACTTTTTTAGTGAATGTTGGTGTAATCGATAAGATTTCCTGCAAAGGTGGTTTCTATAATACAATTGGTTCTGATGAATATGGGAAGTTCTCAACGAAAAAAAAGCACATACACCGCTATTCGCACATATTGACATGTTTTTTTAAAGCATATGCCGGCAAACGAGCAAGTAGGTCACCTGATGGTAAGTGATCTCCACCGCCCATGTACAACCACCACCAGAAGATTCATGGGCGCGTTGCCGACCTTAAAGGAAAGGGATAATTAGGGATTGGGAAGGGGAGGGGATTTGGGCTTCCGGATATCTCACTCACCGTACGAAACGCAGCAGCAAGCCACTACTTTACGTCGGTTTTCTGTGAGACAGTGGTAACGACCCGGTCGAGCCAGCCCATTCATGCTGTAGACAAAACTGTCTACAGCGTGGCTCTACCACTCAATAACAACATATTGACATATTGGCACACTTTGCATCACTACCGCGAGCACTGCACTTATATAAATGAAATCCTCGCTTTTGACGTTAATCTAGACCTATTCTTGTGCTCCGAGCATCAGTTCATCAAAATAGCTGGGCGTTATCTTGAGACGTTAACTATTGCCAGCAGCATTACCAGTTGATGTTTTTAAGTATACATTTTGCGCTTGGATGTTAATCTGTTAGCAGTAATGTTCATAAATAAATAAATAAATTCGGGTTATGAAGTCGATTTTTGAAGTTTAACTTAATACTTAATACGGTTTTAGGTAATTAGAAGGCAGTAAAAATAATAATTTCCAAATCACAATGATTTACACTATACAGCTATAATATTTCACTATGTTGGCAACAACCGATAATATTGTTTGGTTTCTTAACTTGGATAAACCACACATTGCTAATCCATGAGTAATACACGTGGTGAGCAATTATAAAAACCATAGTCAACGGAACTCAAATGCGGCGCTTTCTATTTAATATCATAAAATGATTTTTATACAGCAAACTAACCAAACGCAAGTAAGGTTGTGTGTCAAAGTTTTTCGCTATACTAAAGTTCGTTATAAAGAATTAAGGGTATTTTTTTGTTTTAATTAACTATTTATGAATGAGCCTCTTAATGAATTTATTTCGTAATCCCTACTAAGTATATGTTGAGTGCTGAGTTTACGTAGGTAACGGTTAGATCATTGATATAACTTGCTGCTGGGCGGCAGAACTAGAAACCGCGTTGGTATCAACCCCAGATGACCTCTCGCATACTAGGGAACTACCACATAGTAGATGTGGATCACTCAAACGCTTGGTTCGGTGCGGGTATCAAACTTGCGCCCTCTTTTTTCACATCCGGTTACTCACCCGGTGTGCCATGGAAGTTATTATTCGTATATTTTTATAAATTATGTACACTCATTTGCAAAAAAAAACAAGCGGTTAATTGCTTTCTATGTCGGTTAAAATTACAACACGAACAAGGCTTAATGCATTTCAGTATGTTACTAGCACGTTAGTGAAATATCGTAGTGTATAAAAGTTTGTTCCATATTCAAATTCAATATTCGCGAATTCAAATTGGTGACTTTTGTTTTAGCTTTTTTTTGAGTCGATTTTATTTTAGTTTATTGCATTGCACTTCTAACGAGACGGCAACCAAATAAAATAAATGCATTGGCTTATTTGTAATATCTCTCATAGTAGTTCAAAAAGTTTTTTATGAAAATTAGTAGCAACTTTTAACGTTCCGAGTAAACATTTGCGTTTCATTTTATCGCAGCCCATCATAAAGTTTCCACATGAATAATCATAACGTAAATGCAAAATGCGGGCTTCGGGTGGACACTACTCGGCACTCGCTTAATCCTTTAGTTTAAAGCCATGAATCAAGGGCATGAATATCATAATTGCTTTAATTTATCTAGTTTATTACTAAGAACTTTAGATTAGCTTTAAACATAACCGTTTCCTCCATATTCATTTTTTTTATCAGTTCAAGCCTAAAAGTTACATGTACAATTACAAAGCAGATATCAGCAAGAAACAAAGAATTAATAAAGTTTAGATATCTACTAATTATCAAATAATTTTCGTACAAAATATACGTATTTATATTTTCTGTAATGATACACTTGGGGTCACGCATCGTAAGTGACATGATGGGGTCACTCAGTGGCAAAGGAGTTCTGAGACAATCGGTCCCATGCTAGCGGAAGCCGACATTTGTACTGGAACAAAGAAAATAACGTTGCACTGCTCCGTGTGAACTCAACCACGACAATGGACAACCGTTGTGAATGTACTTAGTATTGTATATATTTTTTTACCACTGAATGACGAGACGAGCAGGTCGCTCGCAGGTAATCGCCACGTAGTGCATACACACTGCTGCTCGGCGAAAGAAATATAAAAAGTATTCTTACGGTCGGTCTTTCATATTTACTAGGTGACTGGTCCCTCGTATGCGAGAGGCGGTATGCGTTTGGGGAGGTACCTCCGCTTTACCTATTCCTGCCGCCAAACTGCGTAAGTAGTGTAGTGTTCCGGTTTGACGGACATTGAAGCCAATTAAATTACTGGTATTGAGACTTAACAGTCTGTTAGTGATGAGGGTAGTTCAATATCATGTAGACACAAAACGTTGTACGTGGTGTTGCTTCTATTTATGGGCAGGCGTGGGTGGCGCTTACCATCAAGAGACCCGCCTGCTCGTCACATCATTCAGGCTTAAAAAAAATAATATTTTCAATAAAGAAATATACATAAATACTTTGTAGGCAACTGTGATAGCATCAATAGATGTTGCAATAACTTTATTGGTATGTTCATTCGATAAAATAAAGAGGTTATCACTTCGGATGTTTGTACTGTAATTTATTATAGTACTTATTTTAGTTATTTTAAAACTTTACTTTAATATAATAATACTGGCGCTGTATTATACGCGTCCTACTACTGAATGTCAGGGGTTAGGCCTTAGTCCACCACACTGGCCTAATGCGGGTTGGCAGACTTCGCATAATTTTCATGGAGAACTTCTTGGGTATACAGGTTTCCTTCACCGTTAAAGCAAGTAATAATTAACAATTCATAACATGGCTCAGCTTGCGCTAGCACGCAATTACACCAAATCCAAAGAGATAATTGAAAACAAAATTAAACTAATATACATTTTAACTACATATACGCAGTGTACACTAGGAGAGTCCAACAAAATACAAATTAAGGTCGGTACTTAAATTATAAAGTTATGGTAAGTTGTTTTATAGAATTTATTTAAGGAAAAGGTCCCTAGTATAGAAGGTATCATGAATATTCTGCCGAGTTTGTACCGGTCGCTATCTATTGAAATAATAAAATTAAAGTCCCTCCAGGGACAGAATCATTTAGTTCTAACAATACTGTAGAGTAACTGTGTAAGTCCTATATTGAATAGGAACAATTATTAAAGATTGTTTTTGGACTTTCAAGTATTTTCATATAACCATGGGACAAGGATAACTTTGGTTAGTTTTTAACCGACTGTGTAAAGTGATTTTATGGATTATTTTATAGTCGATATTTACCTCAAGGCAGATCCCGTATAAATTTTACTGACGGGACCCGGGCATTCCCTGAGTCGTGATGATGTTTCCCGAGTAAAAGAAATATGACAAAGCCCGTATAGTAAAATTATAAAACTCTAGGTCCAAGGTTACAAACCAAAGGGGGGGGGGGGGGGGGTGTCAATAAGAAAGTACACATTTTACGCGGGTGTTTTTAATTTAATTAGGAATTTGAAGAAAATCGTTTCTATTAAACTGTCAGACGTTGTTGAACTTGTTTAAAGCTAAATTACTATTACATTTAAAGCATTTTTCACAATGCCCGTTTAAAGTACTAATGTGATATAAGTTTTCATATTTTTATATTTTGCTTTCTTATATTTTATTTGATAAATTATAACATTACTTAGACACTGTGGAATAAGCGCTAATCTAGCCATTCTCTAAGGCGCAAGTTACGTAAATATGTATATTTATAGCGGCAGGCGTGCTTAGTACACTTTCAATTGAAAATTCTATTTAAAAATTAGCATTCCAATTCCAAGAATGGTTGATCATACGCAGAAACCGAGCGAAAATCTAGTACATATAGCTGTAAATCATGTGTACATACATAGATACACACACGCACAAACGCACGCACACATATTGACACCTCCGCAGGCTGTGCTAAGTAAAAAATCAAGTTGGACGGGCGCGGAGCTCGGCCACGCCACCGCGCCGCTCGACTCGCTCCAACAGGCAACAACTCCGTAAGATAACTCTAGTGGAGCCACTCTACCTCGAAGGCGCGCACACCTGCATCGAAACCGGTTTCTCAAACATGATTTCACTCTCTTAGCACCACTAGCGTTGCCTAATTTACGCACTCGGGCTTGAGGCTTTTACTATATTTTTTCTGCCTGATGCTAACTTTTATATTCCGGGCAATAAAGGTACTACAAAGACACATACCCATCGCAAAACTACATTGTACAAGTTAAATCAATATTAGAACGTAGAATTTAATTTCAATGAAATATACATAGGTATTTGATTTGTTTTGCATGCAACATACTGCATACAACACGTAACGTAACAGAGTTAATGCAGTTTTTTTAGTAATCTTAATTACGTTTTTTTTCTATTGGCATTCCTATTGATAATTTATTTCGTTGCATGGATCAAAGCCTTGTATTGTCTACGTTTTATGGACTAAAGCTATAACTATTAAAGATTTTATTACACAATATTTTTATAAACAATTCAAAGCCATGCCTCATACGTAAAGGTATTATATTTATTATTTATAATTTATGGGTAACATGGAGAAAGTTTCACAGTCTACAGCTAGATTGGCTAAAAAAATACAAAATGCTGGTTTTTTGTGACATCAATTCATGCATGATGAAGTGTTAATCATTTGTGGCGCGTTTAGGCCGTAAAGTCCATGGAGCCCTGGGTTCGATGCCGAGATCAGACAATCACATGTTTTCAATGCGAGAAACATCTGTTTCCACTCCAATATCGGGTAATACATCTGTATTACCCGATATTGGAGTTTGTGTCTTATATGGCGATAAGCTCGCTCCTATCACATCATGGGGTGAAAATAAGCTCTGCGAACCATGGGTTTATTAATTACACCGGTGCGGCTAGTTTCAAATGGCTTTCTTAGAATGACTATGTCAAAACATTCATGTTTAACTGTCTATATCTTGGAATCCGTTATTAGTAAACACAAAGTACTTTTCAAATATTGCTGGCCCTGTTGTTACTTTGGTGCCTTGCACTTAAAACTGTGTGAATTAAGTAGCTTACAGTCTAGACACCAATGTAGCATGAATCCTATCTTTATGAATGTGCAGAATTATATTTCTTTCCTTCTTTTTCTTTTTTCAACCGCACAAGAGAGAGTCGACGGCGCGACGCGGCGCGTTCACAATGTTGTAACTTTTTCATTGATTATAGACAAACTAATAAATGTTTACATTCCTATTTACCAAGTTCTCATAAAGTTATGGACTTTTATGAAATTAAGTCTATTGGAATACCAATAGACTTCATTTCAATAAACGGATTGTATCGCGGTTTCTTATTAATTTGTAACATTATCTTTTTTGGACAACTTACACCTCAGTCCACCCGTGACCACGAAGGCTGAAAAGCTTTCGAAACGTCGGGATCAACATCAATAAAAAACCGCGATAAAATCTGTTTAAATTAGTTTTATTTCAAAGTCTACTGGTTTTTTATCCGGCAAAGTGCATTACACCTGGTGGTAAGCTCAGTGCAGTCCAAATACATGTCAACCATCGAGAGAAATTGCGTCTTTAAACGGTCGGCAGAATTATGCCGGCCTGAATTACCACATTTCTATTGGTCCAAGCCTGTTTTTAATTATCAAACTGCTGTCCACCGCGCCACATTCAGGATATAGTCAATCTTAACGGCGGTCTGCCCGCGCTTTTGCGTTACAACCTCTATGTCGTAGTGGGCGAATAGCCGGCCGCGAAACGAAAGGCCACGGGTTCAATGCCTGCAGCTATAGAAATATTTGTGTGATGCACAAATATTAGTATCTGCTATAGGTGTTGTGATATCGAAAGACTAGTTACTAATACCCACAACACGCGATAGTATCTAACTATCGGATCAGGACTAAATGTGTGATTTTGTTGTTAATATTTATTATTTTGCGACCAGTTTTAGGCCTCAAATCCAGTACCACTTTGTTCCATCCGCTGTCACTCATGAGACATTTGTGACTCGTTTCTACTCCTGCGAACCACCACCGTGGTAACATCGGTGGGACCAGTAAGTTTCCATGTTTCAAATCGTTTCCCAGTCTGGCACACCTAACAACATCCACGCCATGGCTATCTCTATGAAACTCTATTTTTTTTTTTATCCTGGCTCGGCAAAGTGACTACGCTACACCTGATGGTAAATGTAGCGCAATCCAAGATAGTGTCGACCAACGATAAACAATGTGTCCATCGTAGGTCGGCAAGATCATGCCGGCCTGCTAAAGGGCCAAGGGGGAGGGGAAAGAAAAAGGGATGGGAAAAGGGTTAGGATCAAGGGGCAAGCCCCTTGGGGAGAACCGGATATACACTGGCTGACCCTGGAACGCGACCCACACAAGGTGGGCCACTATGGCAGGTTTAGCACCAGTGTACGGTGGTCGCTATCCGGTCGGATACAAGTATCCTCCCACCAGCCTTCTATTTGTAGAAGACTTGCTGCGTGAAGCATGCCAGCACGGAGAGTTCATATTCTTGACATGCTTTGCGCTTCAGGTAGGCTATGTCTGGTTTGAATACGCTAGACATCTTAATAAACGCACGCCTGAACGATTTTCCTTGGCTCCTAGCTCGACAAACTCTTTCTAAAGCATGACTATGTTTAATAAGTTGGCGTTGGTATTTTTGTACATGATCTTAATTTAACTCATATTCATCTTTAATCGAATCGAAGATGAGTCAGACGTTCCTCAATTGAAGTTATTGCCTTTTATTTGACTTGTAGAAAAATCTGAATATTAATGTTATATCCTGTATAACATTGGAAGTAGGTATTTTCAG
This sequence comes from Amorpha juglandis, assembly GCA_949126905.1. Taxonomy (NCBI): domain Eukaryota; kingdom Metazoa; phylum Arthropoda; class Insecta; order Lepidoptera; family Sphingidae; genus Amorpha; species Amorpha juglandis. The sequence continues at coordinate 12,064,101 of OX421374.1, read as the reverse complement.
TTAAATGTTGGGTAGTCGGTTCGGATTCGTAAGTGTAAGCATTTATGTATACATTATATATCAATATTTATTATATATCGCTAAATCGAAGTAGAAAATTGAACAACCCAAGGAGTATTAAAACTTCAATAATTAATGATGATAACTCGCTACCAGTGAACAATTAAACAGGGGGACTTTTAGATACAATTACGACAAAACGTACATGCATTTTTTTTTTACTAGCCCTGCATTATACATGTCCCACTGCTGGGCACGGGCCTCCTTTACAGAATGAGAGGGGTTAAGTCTTAGTGCATGCATTGTTTGAAGTCAATCGCTTGTTTAACATCTTTCTTAATAAAAATCTATCACGTCACTACTAATCATAATAATATTCATTAACGTATTGAGAGAAACGTTACTTATGCATTTCTAATGGCGTAGTTACACGACGCGCGATAATGCACGCAGAGCCCCGCGGCTCGCCGCGCCATTTATCTACGCCTTATCTGGACTATAAAAATATATACACTGCGGCAAATAAAAGTTGGTGAAATGAGTGGCGCTGTTGTTGAACGCTTAATTGGTGGTTTGTACATAAATATATTTTACTGTATACTTACATTTTTTATTAGTCCCAAAACTGGCTACCGCCATAGTATACTTGTCGCATTCTACATTCATACCTATCATCCGTATTTTTACTATTTTTAGTATTTGCTAAGTTTTGTTAAATTTAGCATTTTATAAAGATTGGTCCATTCTAGGTACAGTAAGTACGCTATGCTGGCGCCTAACAATTACATTCAATCCTCCCGTGAAAGTGCTATTTTTCCCCGGGTCCCGGAAATATTATGAAACCGAGAAAATAATTCAGGGGCTTGTTAATAAGATTCATAGTATTATCAAATTGCATGACGCGGCCTCGAGAATGAGTTTTCTGTGAAATTCTAGCCTCGATCGTGCGTTAAACTCTCTCCATCAAAACTTTTTAAGCAAGCAGTTTATAATCAAGTTAAAATTAAATCCAATTTCAGCACTCGAGCATCGCAAACAACGCAATGCTATGTAATGACTGTACAATTCTACTAATATTATAAACGCGAAAAATTGTAAGTATGGATGGATGGATGGATGTACATGTTTGTTACTCTTTCACGTAAAAACTACTGAATGGATTTTAATGAAATTTTACAATAATATAGCTTATACATCAGCATAAGACATAGGCTACTTTTTATCTCGGAAAAAGCAGATCACGCGGGCGGAGCCGCGAGCAAAAGCTAGTATTTTATATAATCGTGATTCTTCATAGTTCTGTAAATAGTGCATGTTAACCTCACGCCTGTATCCCCGAAGGTGTAGGTGTAGGTACATCTTTTACTACAAGACGGTTCACAGATTATTTCCCTTGTGATAGAGGGCGAACTTATCGCCACATTGGACACAACATCCAATCCCAGGCGACAGATTGTATGATTTTTCGACCAACTTCAAAAAAGAGGTTGGGGCATGGTTATTTTTGTACCCGGCTGCATAGCGACCTCCATACATATGGTGTAAAAACCGTCATAGTGGGTAGTTCAGGTGAATCGCCTTACGGGGCCTTAGCCAGTGTATAGCCAGTAAATTCGGGCCGGCATGATTCTGTGGGTTGGCTTTAGTATCCGGGTGCAGGATTTTGCTGATAATTTTTATAGTAAACGTTAGACACTAGTCCGTATTAACAAATGCTAGCAGTTTATTATGCGGAAATGCATAGTTTTTGTGAAATTAATTTTTAAAGTTTTGTAGGTTATTACAGTTGTAAACACACTAATATTGAATTAGAAAGAGACAAATGTCATTGAACGTGGAACACGACTAATTCTGTCTCTTTCTGACAAGTAGTTATATAAAAACGAAATGCTTAATATGTTGTGCTCGCGTTACTGGAACGTTTTTTTTCTTTACAATACTACTATAATTATTATTTTCCTATTCACAACTACCTACTTTCATTGTTGTTGAGTGTCGGCTGTGTTTTTATTGTGATCTTATTATCTCCCATTCGACCTGCTTACCTTATTGATATTGGTGGTGATTATTTTTTTCTTAACCATCCAGAAGTAGGAACCGCACAAACCGAGGCTTATGCACGCGTGAGCGAGCGAAGCGAGCTCGGGATTTGGAGCACCCCGACTCGGACAAATTAGGTTAGAAGGGGATGGCAGGGTCAGTGAGCGAGCGAAGCGAGCGAGCAGACCCTGCCATCCCCTTCGTGGTTATCTTTTTTTAAACCACCCAAAAAGTAGTAGCCCCGGCAACTACGCCTTGTTGTTATTACTTGCTTCATAAGCAATTTTTGTTACAGATTTTTTTTAACATTGAATATAAAGTAAACTGTGACTTTCCTCCTTCTCCCGATGCAAAATAGCCCGTGAACACATAGAAAATATCAATATGTGCTAAAATATTGTAAGCAGAAACCTGGAAATTAAAAAATATCATATCTCCTAAACTATTGGTTTCCGCACCTCCCCCCTTTCAGGGGGGGTTATACCTCCCCCCCCTCAACCCCCTCCCACCCCTCCCGCACTATTTCGCTTGCAACCGGATACTAAAGCAACCCCGATTCTGTTGACCGGCGAGGGACGCAGTGGTTGTCCTGTCGCGTATGTTAAAACAGGCCTTTACTTCGATATCTCCGTTAAATATGGACCAATTCTATTTGCATTCTAGGTAGGTATAAGGTTTATTTTGGGGACGGTCCTACAGGTATAAATTTGAATAAGATCTGATGGCAAGAGACTCTTCAATGAAAAAGTCAATGGGAGTTTTTAAGTTCTTATACTTAGGTATTATGGAATGGAATTATTTACGGGATTTAAACACGTAAAGTTAGATTTTTTTTAAATCAAATACCTAAGATTAAATTTAGTTGGTTAATTTATTACAAATTTTTCAATGAATTAATACATATTATTTTCATTATTTTTATTGTTACATTTTTATTTATTTTTTTACATTTATTTAATTTAATGTGGTATTTTTATTATTACATTTTATTATTCGGATTTTTTGGGTTTTACATCCTAAATAAGAGAGCCCTAGACCAATGAGGCGATTACCTAAATAAATGTATTACTAAAAATTTCATTTAAAAATATAGAATACCTAAATAGTTATCTAGATACTAGGTAGGTATAGTGTATTAACAACTGTATACAATAATAGACAAAAATCAAAAGTCGTAGGTAACTAGATTGTTATTCACCTTGAGCTTACAGAGTTTCTGAACATTAGCTAGGTATATATACATATCTAGGTGTAAATATCATAAGTCAGTCATTCATAAAACAACCTCATACAGTAGTCAGCGTTGATGCGTCACAAATAAATTCAAACGTGTTCTTAGTTGCAGAACCTTGAATCAATTCACAATACATAGCTGTATTAAATTAAGAGCATGATTGAAAAGTTTTAAGCGTAACGAAAATATTGCGCATAAACCGTTTTAAAATATAATTAAAACTAGGTACACAATATTCATAACGGCAACATTAATTCCGCGGCACCCGCCACCCGGCTGAATGCACGGTTAACAAGTAATCAACGAAGTCAGACAGGAATAAACGTTACCCTGTTGAAGCGCAGTGTTGAACAGAGCACCCCACACATAATGCAACAACTACCAACGGGGCACAGGCAGACAAGAGAGTCAACAAACATACACACACAGCACACCGGTGGAACACCTTTATACACAGGCAGGCGGCGCGACGGGCGGCAGCAGGCTCAACGCTTGCTTGTTGATACAACGAGCGAACGTTGCTATAAAGCGTGTACGGCGTGCTAACTGCTAAGGTGAATCGGAATGTAAGTAGGTAGGTGGCTGCGCTTACCAGTACAAATCAGCAGCAATGTAAGCGGTGAAAGCAGCGGATCGCGCTTCATCTTGCTGCTCCGGCAACTTTCTATAACTTGAATCTTCATAAAATCTTATGCTCCCATGTTGTGATGCACGATTTTTTAACAATTACTTAACTCCAACTTAACTGTCATACACCGTATATTCACAATGAAACATTCATTTATCATAGCAACTCCGTTATTATATTTGTTGAAACAACTATAAACTTTCACACATAGTATATTTGTACACTCCGCGAATTATTCTCATTTTTCAATTCTCAATGTAAACTTTGGCGCGAATACGTCACAGCACCAGCGAACACGTTATACACGGACGACGGTCGACCCGTAGCTGAACTGAACAGTGAACACATTTCATTTCAAATCACAAAGGGCCGCGTGTGAAAGAGACAACACAATTTTGCTTTGCTCGAAGTTTACGTTGTCTTGTCCGGGAATGAAGTGGCAACAACGCGCTACTGGTACTGCGGTCTCGCGAGTTTTTCACCAGAGGGCGACCCGAAATTAAAATTCTATGCCGGTAAAGCTGGTCTGGCCTGGAGTAGGTATGTAACACAAACAATATAAGCATTCAATACAACTTGTTCCTATAATATTGAATACATTTGAATAGAACAATCTTAATTTGTACAACTGCACGATTTTATATAAGTAGATGTTACCGTATAGTTTTGTAGCTCCATCTATGCGGTTTTCACTAACGGTAGGTGGGTACTTATCTACTTTGTTGACTATATATAGGTAACCTTTTGGTAAAATAAGTTGGGACAATCGGTCCGTCATCGGAAATGACACGAGTTTGGTCAGATTTGGACAAGGAAAATATAATAACGCTTTTTGTTTTTGTGTAATTATGTCTATAATTCGTACTCACACCTGTAATCCCCGAAGGGGTAAGCAGAGGTGTAACCAGTACACCCACATATCGCCGAGCGTATTTCCGTTCCAATATGTGACAGGGGGCGAGCCTATCGCCATACCGGGCACAATTTCCACTCCGGATTGTAACTGAGCAGTCGTAACAGAAAAATCCAATATCACTTTATCCGACCCTGGGCTCGAACCCAACACAGCACAGCAATCGTACCGCGTACACAATACAACTGCGCCACCGAAGCAGTCCATGTTCGCAATTCTGCTATAAATGTACAGATTTATCATTTCTGACATCAAACCATTTGATCGTCATTAGCGAAAACACTCGCTCAACATAAGCAAGAGCAATGATTTCTGATATTAGACCATTTGATTGCCTTTAGTGAAAATACTCGCTTAAAATAACCAGTATACTGTAAGTCAGTTTGTAAGTGAATTCAGAGATCGTCACGTGTTATCAAAAATCGGGACCATTTTGAAGCCAGTGAAATTACTGGGCCTTATGAGACTTAACATCTTATGTCTCGGAGTGACGATCGCAGTTCAGTGCCATGCAATGCTTTGTAATTCAAAGTTCTGTGTGGTGTTGCTTCTGTTTATGGGCAAGCGTGGCGCTTACCATCAGGCGAGCGACTTGCTTGTCTCGTCATTCAATCAGATAAAAAAGACCAAATTGATGGGTCGTCGGGAAGCGGGACAATATTATCGAATTCGGTATTGTTCCGGCAAAATTGGGACCTTTAGCAGATCTGACTCTACCTATGCTACCTAATTCCTAAAAGTAATATTTCGCTTCACTAACAGTTAAGAGCAGATTTCAATAAACGATCTTAGATTGAATCTCCCTATCGATCACACAATTTAGCCAACAAGAAAGTTTGAAAGTCTCACGTACGAGTAATTTGATTGGTCGTTCGAGATCGATCTGAAGAATCAAAACAAAATTGTATATTGAAATCGGCTAATATTCATGACTAGGGTTGTTACTTACGTCCTCGTTCTCAATTTATTTTCTTTAGAAACCGGCATACGCGAAAGTGGGTCATCTGATAGTAAGTGATCTCAAATCGCCTAGGACATTCACGTCGGTTTTCTGTGAGACAGTAGCAACAACCCATTCTTACTGTAGACATAGCTGTCTACAGCATGGCTCTACCACTTTATGATTCCCCTTATCGAAACTAATAGTTAACACACTCACAATTTAGTATTAGACTGGACCATCATAGAATATCTGACGAGTCGTAGGTAAGTATAGAAGCGTTCGAGATCGGATCTATAGGTGTTAAATGTCAATATCATGGGCTCAGAAAATTAGCAATGCGGAAGTCTTTCGAAGAATGGCCCAATACCGAAATCTTTTGAAAAGGTATCATAAAGAAGAACAAAAGTGGCATATTTAGGACATGTACAAACTGGTATGACAGGTACGAGCTCATTTAACTTAAAATGCTGGTAAAACAAAAATAGGTCGAAGGAAAAAGTCATATCTGCGGAACATCTGATAGTGGACAGGGATTGAGAGCGCTGCTAAACTATTTCGTCTGGCAAAAGATAAAGATTAGGAGAGGCACTACAAGAAGAGCAATTTATTGATTAATGACAAGTAAAGAAATTTTAAGTATTTTGTGTATTAGTTTACTTTGTGTTTTCTAAACAAGGATCAAGGCACTTAATGAAATTTAACTTGAAGAAGGTACGAGTGTTTCGTTTTCACTTTGTCATTCCCTAAATCCGAGCTTTCAGTATTTCTGTTTACAGCTTTGATGTTAGAATAACGAAGAAATGTTTATCATTTCTACAACGGATATTACGTAGATAACCTTCGCAAACAAATAAATAATTCATTCTACTTATAAATAATTAAAAATTAAAAATAAATACGTTGAAGATGAAAATGATCTACGTGTACAATGCCTTTATTTACGAAGATAATAAGAATATGAATTATTTATGAAGATTAGGTCGCTTCTAAATCCGTTAATTTTTAAGAGCTGTATAGCTTTTTTATTTTCTTGAAACATAAGCTATTATATGTTTAAGATCGGTCTTAGCTCTCGATAGAGCCAGTGATAGAGTTTAGAATCAAAGATCCATTACATGCATACTTACATAGGCTCACGTGTGTATCCTCCGAGAATAATGCAGTATATAGGTTATTTCCGTCCCATGATATAATGGGGGTGAGCCTATCGTCAATCCCTTCCATTCAAATCCCATCAACTCATGTGAGATTATGGAATCAAACAATCAAACACAAATTATAATTGCTCAACCTGGGATTTGAACCCATGACCTCGGATGTTCCGCTTAATTTGGCTGCCATTTGATCATTGAGGCGATTCCATTGACAGGAAATGGTCATTTATTGACTAGCATATTGTTCAAATTTATTTTAGGCCAGACTATATAATATTAGGAATTCAGGATTCAAGATCCGCTCATTCATGTCGCGCCGCGTGGTATTGAACTCACATCTAAATAATAACAAAACAAAAAAGTTACGTTACGTTTTTCTTTTTCTGTTTAGTTATTACTGATAATTAATTGCAAGGTTCGAGCAAGACATAAAAGATACCGTCGAGTATTTTTTTGTCATAATTTTTATATGAATAATATTTTTGCGCGGACAAATTTTAAAATATGAACTAGAGCCAATTTGGGTAATTTTTTTTAATTGAAATATTTATGGTAAACGTCACCAGATGGTTCTTTTTATTACGGACTTATTGAAATATTGAGCGTATCTACATTGTCAAAAATACATTTTCGGAAAACTGGATAATAATCAAATTCGACCACATAAAGCATTATGCACATACTGTGCAAAATGACCAGATAAATTTTGAATAATTGTGAGTTTATGAGTTGGATGTTTGGGAGTTTGGAAATGGACGTTTGTTGCACACCTACACCGCGATAATTAGGCAGCCAGCTCAGCATAACGCTGTATTGTGTGTGACGCGAGCCACCATAATGGTGCTGCCACACCGGTGTTATAAAATGTTTACAAACATTTTCTAACATTAAACATTTGCTAACATTATCTAACATTGTGATAAAATTTATCAAATTTTTGTTAACAAATGTTTAATAATGTTTTGTAAACATTTTATAACATCGGTGTGGCAGCACCATAACACAGCGCTGGTATTCAGTTGTTAAACTCTCAGTCTCTCAGACTAAAAACTTTCAAGACATGAATCAAACTCCTATGCAGGTTTAAAGTCAGCAATAATCGTCAATATGTAGGCATAGCCCAATTTCGCGATACCTACACCGTATAGGTATGGTGAAATTTACCCAATCGCAATAATTAACAACGAATACACGCGTAACGTATAAAAGTTAAAGGTGCGTGTCCTGGCCCTTGGGCAGGTTACGTAACCGGTAACGGTAGATTTCTAGCTTCACAAATAGAAACAGATTGCATTTTCTAAATTTCCAACATTGTCTTTTTTATCTAAGCACGGCATATTGACGGCGCAGTGCTGTCCAAAAAGCCGAGCGACAACCGACTAACAATGAGTTTATCGATGGTCACCAAAATCATGCTGGTCTGTATAAATGCTTCTTCACACCCCGAAGAGGGAAGAAGAAAATCAAGCGGCTTACGACAGGACAGGCGGATAACCGATGAAGGAGCGGATACAAGGATGTACCACTATACCCGCCCAACCAACCGTTAAGTCAAGTCGCAAGCCCCTCGGGGAAATCCGGATACACACTGGCTGATCCTGGAATGCGATCCACACAAGATGTGTAGGTCATTATGGCAGCTTTTAACACCATGTGTACGGTGGTCGTTATCCGAGCGGATATGAATATCTTACCACCAGCAGCAAATCGTCTTAGACAGTTCTACCAAAGGATCTGACTCGCATGATCTTTAATCCAAGGGCTAAGCGGCAAGATAAGAAAATCTACATAAAGCATTTACAAAAAAAACTGTTTATGGAAACGATTTTCAACAAAGTAAGAATCGTTGTCGCTAAAAATGTCCACCTGTGTAGTTAACACACGCAAAAAGAGGTCAAATACGTATAAATATATAATCTACAAAAACATGTAGTTACATTTTCTATGTAGGTATTTTTGGACTATTTACGAGACACACGAGACACTACATATTTTACATCTAACTGCTCCCGAATTGTGTTATTTTTTGTTATATTTTTATGATAACACGAGATAGTTAATAATGTTAAAAACTTAAAACACAAGTTTCACGCAAACGAGACAATATCGCTTTTTTTAATATGCCATAGTGTTTGTTTATAACTACAAATCGTTATCGATAAAAATATTTTATTTTATTGTAGTATTGATAATACATGAAAAAACGATTTCACACATACGTTTCAAACATTTTAACGATTCCATTAACGTAGGTTCTATATATTATTACAGTAGTACCCCGACTTACGCTACCCCGTTTTACGCGAATTCGGAGATACGCGGTTATTCTTTTTGATGGCCGCGCGCGTCAGCTCTCCTATTCCACCATGTTAGTGGTCCGTTTACGATAGGTTCGAACGTGTTCCGCGTTGAATTGTTTTACGTACGTTGTGTTTTATTGATAACCTCAAATTATGTCACTCAAAAGTGCATGCAAAGTTGTACCCCGACTTACGCGAATTCGACTTACACGGTTATAGCTCGGTCCCACCTTTCGCGTAAGTCCGGGATATTACTGTATTATACAATAACACATCGACACTCGACACTCCACTCCACTCCACTCCACGGTATATACGACTAATTTACTATAGAGTAGAGCTTAATAACTATAAAACGGCACTAAATCTCGTCATTAGATAATTAATTGATTTTATCTGTTCGTACATAATATTCGTGACTAACAAATTCAAAAGTTAGAAAGGGGAAAAAATTATGTTTTGCAATAACTGTACGCAGCTAAATGTCGAATTTTGCTGCGGGTATTACGGTATGTTTTCGTAATATGTAGCTAAATGTTGAAATCAATTAACAATGAGTAACATTTTTAAGAATATAAGTAAATGGTTTGTTTGTGCCACTTGTTAGTTTTGATAATAACGCACCTAGTTATTCTGTTAAATCAATTGAAATAAATAAATTTATTAGTCGATCCACAAAGTAGATAGTTTCCTACAGTCTCACAGAAAGCTTAATGTTGCGTTTCGTACGGTGAGTGAGATTTCCGGAGGCCTACACCCCCTCCCCTTGCCAATCCTCATTCTTATTAATGGTAACTCGGCAACACATTCATAATTCTTATCATTTCGTAGTTGCTCATGGGCGGTGAAGATTTTGAGGTCTTCACAAAGAAATAAACGTGTCGAATTGACAACCTCCTCCGTTTTTTTGTCGGTTAAAAATAATTGAGCTTTAAAGCCACTGTGTTCTGTGTTTCGTACGGTGATTGATACATCCGAAGGCCCATATCCCCTCCCCTTCCCAATCCCTTTATTATTCCTTTCCTTTATGGTCAGCAACGCGTCCACGATTTTCCTAGTAAGTGCGCGTTTATGGGCGTTAGAGATCTCTTACCATCAGGTGACCCATTTGATAGTTTGCCGGCCTATGCTATAAAAAAATATGACACCACAAATTTTATATTGTTTCTTAATAACTTCTACTATGGAAGTATATTATGTAAATATGGAACACTTAATGATATTTGGTTAGGCGCCTACGTATTATATCGATGTATATCTAAGTATTTCAAATGGAGAAACAGTTATTTATATAAATAGAAACTGATGTACGCTCGATCGGGCGACGCGTCGCGGCGGCCTGTAATTCTTGCAAGTACTCTTTACCAGGTAAATAAACAGTTGTGAGATTGTGTCACGTAACGTGGGAGTTTGATAGCTCACAAACAGCGAGCGATAAACGGGTTCTAGTTGAGTAAGTGAAATGGTAATATTGAGTTACAGCTAATTAGATAAAATAATAAATAAATAAACACACCCAACAGTCACATACATAGTCCTGACCCCTCAGGCCGCGGACTCGAAGTCGGCGGCAAGCGGCGGCGGCGCGGGTGCGGCGCGTTCAAATGCATGCATTTAAATGGACCCGGTCTTGAAAGCAGCGGCGCGGCGCGGGCGCAATGAGCGACGTACATACGAGCGGCGCGCGCCAAATGAGCGGCAACTGCGCGTCTGCATTGACGTAGTGCTGTGTATTTTCAAAAATGCCCGCCGACGTGGTGGAGCAAATTATTTCAATGATTTTATATATGGAACATCGTATTCACATCAATTTCGTTCGCAAACAGACACTAATTTCTCATAGTACAACACTACGCCGCTCTAGCGCCGTGCGATCTGCCCGCTGACTTCGAGACCGGGTGTACACCGCGCCCGCGCCGCCGCCGCACCCGCGCCGCACCCGCTGACTTCGAGTCCGCGGCCTCAGTAAGATACTAGTCTTGTGTCGTGGGTACAGGAACTACGAGAGACTATCGGTCGCACAACACCCAGACCTCGAAACAAATATTTGTGGATCACAAAAACATTTGAACCCGCGGCCTCTCGTTTCACAGCCGGCTACTCGCCTGCTGCGCCACGGAGGCTGTCAAATTGGCCGTAACTTAGTGTCACGTTTTCTATGTACAGTGCAGCCAATCTGGTAATATACATTGAAATTATTGGTTTTGACAATGTACTTATACTCGAAAAATAAGGACGCGTGATGACAATGATCTTTTTTTTTATTTGGACTACGAAGGCAGACAAGCTGACGGCTAACCTCATGGTAAGTGGTTACCGTCGCCCATAGACATTAGCGATACTAGGCGCAACTAAGCCGCTGCCTACCGTGGAAGTACCTTTAAAGGCTCGTTAGAAGAGGCACATGCCATAACGCAGAGGTAACACCGTGGAGTGAAGCTCATTCCAGATCTACTTAATATAGAAATGTTACATACAACATTTGATTATGAACATTTTTTTCTTTTGATCGATTAACCATTCCGCACATGCTGCAAATTTCTTGCGTATTCATACCACTTCGTAAAAACTGATGCCTAAGCCCATTATTTAAATCGTAGTCTTTCTTTCATTCTGCTGTTATTGCCGTTATCCCGGTTTTAATGCCATGTTTCGTCTTCACACTATGATTTGACGGTGGATTTTGTACTAAGTGGAGTACAAACCATCTAACCCTCCCCTCCCCCTCCAACCCGCATCGTGAACCAAATTTCGCCATTGCCTCGTCCGTTAAACAACAGACTCTACCTCGTACAGGTAGGTTGGCTTTGGGTCTAAGATGTTGGTAGCGCACTGGCACTCCATTATTCAAATTGTCGTACACTATTAAAATATGCAGGCGTAGACAACATCGCTTGTGACTGATTCTTTTTAATACGAGGAAAAAGGAAAAATCTGCCACTAGGGGGTGCAATAGAGGATAAAAGATTAAAACTTTGACATTAATATTGCACCGATTTGGATAACCCTTTCGCTAAAAGTTATAAATCGGTGCTATCATTCATTGTTTTGTAGCAAATTTTATTTTTGCTTTTCAGTTGTTTTTTTAACTGCCATTACAAATTGACTATATTGGACCGCATGTTAAGTACAGTTCAAATGTAATGATGACGGTCGAAAGACATTGCATCTCTCGACTGTCGCCAGAATTATGCCAGCCTCATGTTACTGAATATACTGGCTAACCTCGAAAGGCGACTCGTTGGAACCAGCAACTTTTGCAGATTTGTCACTGCCACCAGCAGTTTGTTTGAATAGTTTTTTCTCATTAGTTCTTTTTCTTGGCACATCACACAAATCAACTATCACTCCGTTAGTTCTAATCCGATTAGAAGGCATCATACTGATTGATAACAAAGATTTTCTTTATACAAGCATTCAACACTTATTTTAAGTGAAACAGGTAAAAATTACCACCATTGACATCAATGAGAGTATACATTTTCGCCACACACTTCTATGTGACAATACAAGTATCCTTCGAAACTATGAAAGTAGGCAATAAACCAAATTAATTAGCTTTCTAGGAAGTAGTTTTAGATAATTATTATAGAATTCTTTATTGCTGAAACTTATTGTCAACTAATTGTGAACTATATTATAAAAGTATTATTACCTATAATGGTTCCAAGAAGCAGTGATAGCTCAGCGAGGAGTGGTATGGGCTGTCGAGACGAAAGTCGCCAGTTCGACTAAGGGCATGCAACTCTGACTTTTCTGAGTGAAGTGCGTATTTATTGTTAAATTGTGTCCGGTATGGCGATAGGCTCACCTCTATCACACCATGGAATGTAAAAAAGCTTGGCGAAAAGCTACCCTTCGAGGATAAACGGCGTGAGATTATACATAAAAAAATGTTAATTTACGCTCGCATTAACGGTAAAGGAAATATCACGAGGAAATCTGTAAACCTGATAAGTTCTCTATAAGAATTTTGAAGGTATGGGAAGTCTGTAACCGATATTAGAAGCCCGTAACCAACAGTGAGACTGAGGGCTGGTGTTTGTGTGTTTGTTTGCTGAATATTGATTGTTACTACACTAACATATAATTTATAGGCCAGTATCAGATTCAGGTGATTACTGAGGGGGCTTTTAAAATCTTCGTTTGCATTTAGCTCGGGGATTTTACATATATGCCAACATAAAGGTATGTATTTTGATTTTACTTGACAAAGGGGAGGTCAAACAGCCTATAATCGCGAGACCCTCCCTCAGCTCACTCTAGATGCGCCCATTCTGTAAGCGGGCAAAGTTAACTGATGCAAAATTAATTTATTTTGACATAGGTACGGACTCCAAGTTGACAAGAGTTATAGTTGTTCACCGCATAGCAATAAGTATTAGTGAGCCTCGTCGATCATTTTCTAACGAAGTTACATACTTCTAGCGGGATAGATATTTTAATGAAATAGTCGCCAGTCCGTTGGCATCGGTGACTTCACAGAATAGTTTTTTTTTCTATTCCGTGGGTCACTTTATAATAGGTATATTTTCCTCTTTAATTTTGGTTAAAGTGGTCTAGTTGTTTTTCTAGTAGGTATATTTTCAAACGGGTTTTAAACGGGTTTTTTTTTTTGGTGTAGATTCGCAATAGAATTATTTTTTAAAATGTATCATTTATTTATTATCTATAATTAAGTACTAATATTTCAGATATGTAGACCGATATCGATGATTATTTTACGGTTTAACGGTTGTTAAGTTTATTAGCTTGGATGATGAAACGATCAGATCACTCGCCTGATGGTAAATGCAACGCCTGCCCATAAACAGAAACACCACGTGAGCTTAATTTTACTTTCTCATTTATTATACAACAAAATATGTAATGTCCCCTTCACCAGTGGCAGATTACGCCTTAGGCACGAGAGGCCTGGACTTAGGGCGGCAGCATTTGAGGGGCTCCAAAATTTAAAAAGTTACTATCATTTAAAAGTCGAAAATAATTAAGGTTTTCGTCAACTGTCTGATATATATTTGTAGATAATATATTTTTATCGTAATTGAAGTAAGTTTATCATTCATACGTACAAATATATATGTATTTCTATATATTTCGTTACAAAAAGGCGGAATATCACCATGACCCCAGGGCGCCATCACCATCGAATCCACCACTGCCCTTCACTCCTTGTAACCATTGATATATCTAGTACGGTGTTTGTGTAGTCTTAAATGAACAAGCCCAATTATTTTTCCTCGACAAACTTAATATTTTTTTCATTTAGGATCTTCTGTAAAAGTCTGCCCAATTATAAGTCGCAAGTCGTACTCTGTAGCAACTTTGAAGAAAAATATTTTTTATTTTTCTAGCTTTTGTTTCCAGCTCCGCTTGCGTGGTTAGGTTGCGGGAATCGAACCCGATACCAGGGGAAAAAGTAGCCTATGTTTTAAATTCAGATCATAGTCTATCTGTGTGCCTAATTTAATTAAAATCGATCGAGTAGTTTTTGTATCATGCTCGAACAAACAAAGAACAAGTCTCTCGCCAGAATTCTTCTGGCAAGTGCCAACAACTATTGGTCTGCTCGTTTCGTCATTAATAAAATAATATTCACACGGAAATTATTTGCTTATCTTCTAATAAGCTAAATATTCTGAATATTCTGTTCTCGCCCATGTAGTACATGAATATTACCCAACATTGGCTTAATTATCTCTGTTAATATTAATCACAGAATGACGAAGTAATTTCGTGAATTGCGTATCTATTATCTAATTAGGTATACGTTACAAAGGTACAGAAAACTCATTATGATTAATTAGCACCTGATACGGAAATACTTACACTTACGTTGAATTTGAGGCTCGGCACGTGCATAAATTGGTAATTAATACAAGTAAGAATAATAGCAACCCAGAAATATAATCGTCCCACTGCTGGGGACAGGCTTCTTATACGAATGAGAGGATTGATGTCTTAGCTGCCATAATGTGGAATGACAGACTTCACATGCCTCCTTTGGAAATTATTATGGAGAACACTCAGCTCACGTATACAGGTTTTGTTCCCTCAGTATTATATTATACTGTATTACTTCTGCTTTTGGACAGTCCGATATTATAGCTATCCCATAGGCGTATACAGTCGTTTTGTTCGGGTCGATGGCTTTAGTCTGCTAGTCTTTTTAATTAAGGTTTGTTACTACATAGATTCGTCCGATGAAGACAACATTTTATAACATGTTATTAGTCCATCTAACTGAGCAAATTAGTTATTAAAAAGCGTTTCTTTTTTGAGGCTGTAGATCACTATAGAAAAACAATTTACTTATAACTTGTTTCATTAGCCGGTCTCAGAAACATATATTCTTTAGCTAAATAAAAAAAATGGAATATGGCCTTCTTACGCTTATTCCCAACACATATATTTAACTACATTCTTTATTAATGTATGAAAGGTGGCGGTTCTCAATTCGACACATATATATTTTTGTTTAAGTGCATCTATGCACTGTGTGAAAAGGTAAGGTTTTAATATTTACGCCTTTTGTTAATAGAAAATAAGCCACAATAATTGAGAGTAGAGCCACGCTGTAACTAACCAGTTTACAGTTTTCTACAGCATGAATGGGCCGGCTTGACCGGTTCGTTACGACTCTATTAAATAAAAACTTTAACAAAAATAAAACCGAGTGAACTCAAAAGCGAAAACATAAAAAGCAAGTGTTTGAGTGGTAAAGCCACGCTGTAAACTGTTTTGTCTACAGCATGAATGGGCTGGGTCGTTACCACTGTCTCACAGAAAACCGACGTAAAGTAGCGGCTTGCTACTGCGTTTCGTACGGTGAGTGAGATATTCGGAAGCCCAAATCCCCTCCCTTTCCCAATCCCTAATTATCCCTTTCCTTTAAGGTCGGCAACGCACCCATGATTCTTCTGGTTGTGGGCGTACATGGGCGGTGGAGATAACTTACCATCAGGTGACCCACTTGCTCGTTTGCCGGCCTATGCTATAAAAAAAAGCAATAAAAATTCTCAAACGATTAAAAAAACACCCAACGTCACATACATAGTCCTGACCCTACACTAGGTTAACTTATATCGTGGGTATCAGGAACTACGAGGAACTTGTGGTCCCACAACACCCAGATCCAAAACAAATATTTATAGATCACCCAAACATTTGTCTCGATGCGGGAATCGAACCCACGGCATCTTGTTTCGCAGCCGGCTTCTCGCCCACTGCGCCACGGGGGCTGAGTTCTTAATTCGGCGCGTAGCTATCTTTTCTTTTTACTTTATTATGTATGTACTTCGATTTAACTGCAAAGTCCGCATTCAGCGATTTTGTTCGATAATATTTACCTGCAATTAGGTCCTATATAAATTTGGTTAAGATCTCACAACGTGTTCCTGGATACTGGGTATTATTGTATAGGAATTTACTTACAAAAGTTATAACTAACCATACTATAAACAAAATTACTTTCACAAAAACTTTAAAACCGACTTTTTTTTTATTTGATTGAATGACGAGACGAGCAAGGCGCTCGCCTGATGGTAAACGCTACGCCTGCCTATAAACAGAAGCAACACCACACAGATCTTTAGAATTACAAAGCACTGCATGGCACTGAACTGTGCTCGTCACCCTGAGAAATAAGATGATAAATCTTATAACACCCAGTATTTTCACTGGCTTCAATGTCCTTCAAACCGAAACACGACAGTGCTTGCACACTGTTGCTTGGCGGCAGAAATAGACAAAGCGGTGGTACCAACTCAGACGTCCTCTCACATACGAGGGACCTACCACCTTGTACTACTTCAAAAGAGTTATTTATGTGAAAGTAGTTTTTACGTCATGAACGATAATAGAGTAAGGGTACATTTGCAGTCAGCGCAAATTTAGTTAGGACCGGTATGCGGCACCGACATCGGCACCGATCTTCGTCGGGTCACACCTCTACTAAGCTAATATTGATCATGATATATCAATTTTAATTAACTATTCAATGTTAAATTCCGAAGACGGTTTTTAAGTTTTAGTTCAAACTTATATTGAATCGCTGCTATCTAGTACTTGATGCGTTTAGTTTGTTTGGTTTTATTTCTAGTTAAAATTATGATAGATGAATTTGAAAAAAAGGTTAATTTATTTAGCAGTAGATCAACTAAAATCGAACCGTGTAAACCTGATATTATTGATTCTGTAGGCCTAAAGAGATCGATGTGTATTGATAGTACACATTTCCTCTGCTTTTAGTTTTCTTGTCCAAACTCAAGTGGAGAACGTTCCAATCTAACCGAGCGGACAGTTGATTTGCTCATCCGTAAGAAGGAGGAAAAGTTACTTACAATTCCAAAGTGTAATAAGTGACTCACAAAACTTTTATATTATGACTAGCAGTTGCCCGGCACTCCGCCCGCATGAAAATGTTTCTGGGATAAAAGTAGTCTATGTTCTAAATCATATCACGGTCTACTTTTATGCTAAATTTTATCCAAATCCATTCAGCCGTAAAAGAGTGTTTGTCTCCAAACGTCCTGACTTACACATTCATAATATACACATTTCAACCCCGTCCTTCTTGTTTCAAATGGAAGTTCGCAAAAATGTCACAATACTTGAAAAATTGACTTAACCAGGATTTGCTAAAGGGACAACAGCGTCAGGGCTGGCAAATCATAGGATCAGTCACCTTAATAAGGTTTTTACACCAAAAAATTGCTAATGTAATAATGTGTATAACTTAACTAAAATATTTCTAGAGTTTGGAATTATAAAGTCTGGTTTTAGTTTACATTTCCGACAAGATACGGCTCCAATAATCCATTGTTGCGACGTAATTCACATAATAAAGTAGATCTTAAAAAATATCAAGGTCCAATTGAAATAAGTGATCGAGTTTCTATGCTATATCACATAAATCTTTCCGTAGACTCGTTTTTATCAATACGTAACGCTTTTCTCCAGAAATTATAATAATAATTCTTCCATCCTCCATTACACACGAAAACTTTGTGTAGCGTTCAGCCTGTTGGGAGCATACCTTATTTTATAAACGTAATATTTTCTCCAGTTTTGAAAAGGAACGTCAGGGAAATACAATAAAATATTGTACGTCGGGTATGTACAATACTGTTGTTATTCAAATATGTATTTAATCGTGTTCTAGTGTTTATGTTCCATTGTGTTTTTATTTATCACACCCTATCACGTGTTTTATTAAAATATATTGTATAGATACCTGTAGGTAAAAGAATCAAACTTAGTTGATTTCTGCCAGTTGTTGAAAGTCTTACCTAACCTAAGCATACTCTTTGCACACTTAACGTTTAATCTCCTCAGAGCTAACTAGTTCAAATTCTTATTAAACAATTTAAATTGATTTCGTTTATTTGGATTCATGTTTTTTTTTATCCGTTTTTTTTTTCACAGCAAAGTGACTGCACTACACCTTATGGTAAGCGTAGTGCAGTCTAAAACACTAGCGACCACTGAAAAACAATGTATTCATCGGTCACCAGAATCATTCCGGTCGGTATAAATGCTTCTTCCCTCTTCGGAGAGGGAAGAAGCAAATCGAGGGGCCTGCGACATGACAGATGGAAGACCGATGAAGGCAGAATTATACAAGGGTGTACCCCTATACCCGGCCTAGCCAACCATCAAGTCATGTCGCAAGCCCCTCGAGAGAACCGGATATACACTGGCTGATCCTGGAACAAGATCCACACAAGGTGTGGGTCACTATGGCAGGTTTTAACACCATGTGGACGGATCCGGATATAAATATCCTACCACCAGCGATTTATTTATGTATTCCCCCTTTCTTCGGAGACGGAAGAAACATTTACACAGGCCGGCATGACTCTGGTGACCACGATAAACTCATTGTTTGTTGGTGGTCGCTGGTTTTTTGGGTTGCACTATGCTTACCATCTGGTATGGTGCAGTCACTTTGCCGTGCTCGGATAAAAAAAAATGTGGATCACTTAATTTGTTTTGTTCCGTGTCCTTTATAATGCCCTTTAAACCGCATGATTTGCGGCAGAAATAGACAAAACGATGATACCTGCCCAGAAGGACTAGTACCTTTCTCCCTTTCTGCCTACCGTTATCTCGGCTTAATGCCATGGTCCGCCGTCCTATCATGACTCGCCACCTGAACCCCACATCCCGCAAGGGGAACCAAGTATGGCCATTGCCTCGTCCTTAATCAGCAGAGTTAATATGTGCAGGTTAGGTTAGGTTAACTTCTGGCCTAAGATGCTGGTGGCCCACATAAACACCATAGAATATACGTGAACATTCAATTTCACGTATATTCACATTTTTTTACAGTATAGGCCGGCAAACGAGAAAGGGGGTCACCTGATAGTAAGTGATCTCCACCGCCCATGTACGCCCACAATACCAGCAGAATCACGGGTGCGTTGCCGACCTTAAAGGAAAGGGATAATTAGGGATTGGGAAAGGGAGGGGGATTTAGGCCTCCGGATATCTCACTCACCGTACGAAACGCAGCAGCAAGCCGCTACTTTACGTCGGCTTTCTGTGAGACAGTGGTAACGACCCGGTCGAGCCGGCCCATTCATGCTGTAGACAAAACTATCTACAGCGTGGCTCTACCACTCGAAAAACCACTTATAAACAATACATATAAATAACAACAGTAAAAGTGTTTCTATCACATATTTTTATCGAGCGATTATTGCGCTTATAGGGCAGAATACTTTGCACACTTTCAATAAGGGATATAGTTCAGTTATGCTATCAAATGCACATTCGGTTGCTCCCTCGAGTTACATTCATCCCCTGTGTATTGTTGAATAAAGACATTACGCGGCAGTTTACTCGTAAAAGTATTATAGATGTGGGGTTGTGTCTTTATGTACCTATTCAGCATTATTTGTAGACAAAGATATTTCTCTCATCGAGTGTAATCTAAATAGAGTTAATCTGCCTGATGTTATATTTATTATGTAGCCAAGTGGTACAGTAACTTTTATGCTGTAGACAGTTTTGTTTACAGAACGAATGGGCTGGCTCGAACGGGTGCTACCATTGTCTCACAGAAAATTTATGCGTAGCAGCTTACTGTTGCGTTTCGTACGGTTGGAGATATTCGAAGGCCCAAATCCTCCTCCCCTTCGACGATTCTTCTGGTATTGTGGATGAACATCACATACCATCAAGCGATCCACTTGCTCGTATACTGACATCTGCTATAAAAATTGTGTCATGAATGGTGCACTTTCACTTTTAAAAAAGTTATTGCCAAAGGAGTTTCATTTCACACACTTAAGTCGTATTTGAGTTTAATGCACCGCATGCGTAAATCGTTTTGTTGTAAAACAAATTGTACTGAATAAAACGCACTCACATTCGCCTGCAATCTCCGAAGGTGTAACCAGTACACCCACATTTCGCCGAGCGTATTTCCGTCCCATGGAGTGATAGAGGGCGACCCTATCACCATACCAGGCACAACTCCAGATTCCGAGTTGACACTGAGCATTTCGTGATAGAAAAACCCAATATCGCTTTTACCCGACCCGGGGTTCGAACCGGAGACCTCAGCACAACCTTAATACTTTATACGTATAAACAGTGGCGGGCAGAAAAGCAGAATAATATAAATACCGCTAACTTTCCAGTATTATATTTTTACGCGTTATATTATCTCAGTGTTCCGTGTTTTCGATATATATTTTTGGAACAGACATAATTATTCTTTATTCGGTAACCTAATAGGGTTATATATAAAATTTTGGCGCACTCGTAAATAGCCAGCACGCGTGACGCTTGTGAGACGATGCAACATGTACACAAACCAGCCAAAGCGAACAAATTTTAATTAACGGAGTCACAAACGCTATATCTGAGCATGCATATTAAAATAAAACGCACGTACAACATAATTTTCGTGTATTGAAAACAACAAAGGGATCTAATAAAGTCTCATTTTACAAACAACGGCCGAAAATGTATTTCAGTACCTACATAAACTGGATTTAATTTTAATATTTCGAATAATATAATTGGATATCTATTCTGTGTTCGTTTGATAAAATAATATGTAATTACATAATACGTACCCACATTGCGACGGATTATAGGGACATGTACACTGAAATTAATGAAATAAATGAAAAGTAATTCCCTTCTTTTAAGAAAGTTGTACTTTTTAATTTATAAGACACACAAAGTAGCACACAGCTGCACCGACTACCTACTCTCGTCAGAGGCGCATTTAGCGAGCCCAAATTCGGTAGGACTACGTCGTCCCTCAGGATGATAGATCTTTTCTTCCTTCTGCATCATCAAACCAGTTCTAAGTATTGCACTGTAATTGAATTGTTCAACTTGGTGCGATAATTATAAGTTAAAATCGATTAAATTTGATTGTTCGTTAGCTAACAGGTACGTAGCTAAACAATAGTGAAGTCAACTTAAATAGTTTAAGTGTTTCCATTACCAATTAATAATTACTTACTTAAGTATACAAACAGATATACGTATTTCTCTATATTTCCTCTTTGTTATATGAGCCGTAAAATATAGGTACCTACTTCTAATATTATTATACATTATGCGTATATAAAATATTCGGGGAGCTTTTTTTTTTATGGCATAGGCCGGCAAACGAGCAAGTGGGTCACCTGATGGTAAGTGATCTCCACCGCCCATGTACGCCCACCACCAGAAGAATCATGGGCGCGTTGCCGACCATAAAGTAAAGGGATAATTAGGGATATGGAAGGGGAGGGGATTTGGGCTTCCGGATATCTCACTCACCGTACGAAACGCACGTTACTTTACGTCGGTTTTCTGTGAGACAGTGGTAATGACCCGGGCGAGCCAGCCCATTCATGCTGTAGACAAAACTGTCTACAGCGTGGCTCTACCACTCAGAAGCTTAAGATGAAATACAAATGGAGTTATAAAAGGTGGGAGGCAGGAAAAAATATGAATGTTATCACTAGAACGGAAAGAAAATCCGGTCAAGTGCGAGTATAGTAATCGCCGATCGTTATCCGTAACAATTGAATACAATAAATAACCGTTACTCAAAACGATCAAGGATTATTGACAGCCTTCATGGCGTAGCGGGCGAGTAGCCAGCTGTGTAACGGGATGCCGCGGGTTCGATCCCTGCACCGAGACATTTTTTTGTGTGATCCAAAAATATTTGTTTCCAGTCTGAGTGTTGTGAGACCAAAAGTCTCACATACTTCCTGATAACTAAGACACAAGACTCATAACTTACTGTGGGGTCAGTCAGGACAGACAGTATGTGAGATGTCCGGAGGCGCAAATCCATCTTCATCCATCTCTTCCCAATCCCTTAATTATTCCTTTTTCTTTAACACAACGGCAAAGCGCATGTAATTCTTTTGGTATTGTGGGTGTTCATGGGTGGTGTAGATCTTACTATCAGGTGACTCACGTGCTCGCTTGTCAGCCTGTGCTATATAAAAAATGGGCCTCCAAACCGCAACACAGACGGTAGAAATAGACAAAGCGGGTGTACCAACCCAGACAGCCTTTAGTATACGAGAGACGTAACACCTAGAGTTTGATTTTATTTATACTATTCACTAATATAAAAAAATATAGTTGCAATGTTTCGGCTGGTTAATGGAAAGAAAATTGCATATCTCATTTAGCTAATCGAAGATGTTCACGCGCCAGTCGCCAACTCGAAATAAGTTATTTTGGGTTTCGTAATTAAATTACGAGTATCCCTTTGGCGGGTCGGTGAGCTTAATAAAAGCGTAATAGTTATATTTCGGGGGCGCGGCGGCGCGGCCGGGGTGGGTTGGTGCTTGGTTGCGCAATTACAGCGATTATGGGGGATTCCGCTGCCAGAGAGCCGAATGAGATGGTTATGTGTTTGCTTGATTTATACTTTTTACACGATTGTTGAAGTTATACTTCTTTAGGCGCGTTATGAAAAAATGATGAGAGTGAAATTTTAAGATGCGCGCGCACCTGTGACACAAAAAATTAACAGTATGAAGTTAGGCGCGTTAAGAAAAAATGATGAGAGTGAAAGTAGCCGTAATTAATAAACAAATGACGATTTAGACAAAGAAAAACTCTTTAGGTTTTTTCTTATTCGGAACATGTTGCCGTAAAAAGTACCAGGCTCGCATAAACGCGAAGAGAGTAGAATGTACTTCTATCATGTCGAGTGGATATGTTGATATATATTAAAATACTTTTATTTAATATAATTAACACTAAATATTATTAAATTATTAATGTTACGATATTTCATCGTTGTTGTGAAGACTTGAGAATAAATTACACTTGTCTTTGGCGAAATGCATAACAATGCGAAGCTTAAGAGTGTTGTTACAAAGACTTGGCTGTATGAGCTACAATACCTTTGCCTATTAAAAACCCGAATTTGAACCAAAAATTATAATACCGAGGACTATGACGGAAGTGAATACTTTTTAAATTGTTTTCGAAATTAATAAGTGTCCGTTCTATTGAAACTATGAATCAACACGCATGAAACATTTACTATAATAATAATTATAATGTACATTATAAATAATAATTATTATTATAGTAAATGTTTCATGCGTGTTGATTCATAGGCCATTTTTGACAATGTCCTTTATAATTTATATATGTGCTAATAAATTATATTCAGTAGTGATTTAAATTGAATATTTTGATTGATATTACTTACTATTTGTGAATATTAGTGAAAAAAATTGTGCTTATATACTTTTTCAAGTGCTCCAATATAATTGAGGTTAACTATCCGTATGTATTATTTATTTATTTATATTTTGATTGATATTACTTACTATTTGTGAATATTAGTGAAAAAAATTGTGCTTATATACTTTTTCAAGTGCTCCAATATAATTGAGGTTAACTATCCGTATGTATTATTTATTGATATAAATTAAAATACTTTTATTTAATATAATTAACACTAAATATTATTAAATTATTAATGTTAAATACTTATTATTGGTTATTTAATATTCACAAAATAAAGAAATAAATTTAAAAAACATTTAATAAAAAGTTTGTGATAAAAATTAAAATTGAACATCAAATAATAATATTAATTTTTAATATTTGCTATTAAATTGAATAAATAACAAAGAAGTATAACTTCTCACGCGCGTACATAAGTACACGCACCCATTTTTTTTGTATTATGTGAATATATGTACAAGTTATTTGGTGTTCTTTTAAGAAAATTTATATTTTTTCTGATTCTAAATTAAATGAGTTAATTTATGTATTTATATTCTTCGTATTTATTAATCCTAAATTATAGAGTAAAATGGATAAAAAATAACTAATATAATAATACTTATACTGTACCTATTATACTTTTCCGCGGTTAGGCTATGGATCGGTTAGTGGTATTTCAACTGAGTGTCTCTGTGCTTCGGAGGCCAAGTAAAAAGTCGGTCCTGGCTGTTATCAACTAATAGCAGTCGGACTTGGCGGTTTAAAAACTATGACACTAGGTTGGCCACTAACTGCTGGGTATTGGCATCTCCTATTAAGAGGCTTAGTCCACCACGCTGACACAATGCAGGATGGCACACTTCACTCACCTTCTAAATTCTTATGGAGAGTTCTCAAGTATGCAGATTGTCACATGACTCTACCAAAACCACTAAATCAGAGGTGCATGTTCTTGGGGATGGTTTCAAACCAATTACTATCAGTTCAGCAGTCAGTACCACTCCCAAATGGAATATATTTTATGATTAGTAGCGCCACGCTGTAGACAGTTCTGTCTAAAGCATGAATGGACCGGCTCGACCGGGTCGTTACCACTGTCTTACGGAAAACCGACAAAAACGAGACTTGCTGCTGCGTTTCGTACAGTGAGTGAGATATTCGGAGACTCAAATCCCACCCCCTTTCCTAATCCCTTAATTATACCTTCCCTCTATTGTCAACAACGCGCCTATTCTAGTATTGTAGGCGTACATGGGCGGTGGAGATCACTTATCATCAGGTGACCCACTTGCTCATTTGCCGGTCTATGCTATAAAATAAACGCTGTTAATAATAGCAATTGCTTAATTATGCAATAGTAAACAACATACTATAGCATAGGGATAAAACGAGATGGAAAACTTTACTGTTAGACGAAGCACTAACTCAGCTATAACTTTGCCTGGATAGTTTTACTTTCCATATCCTCTTAGCTGTCCGGCTGCATGATTTCTTTTTAAAACCTTATTACGGTAATAACGTCTACGTATTAAGTTTAAGACGTTTTTTTCACGAGGGCCTTTAATTTTCCACATGCCTTCATAAGAATTTCAATTAACGATTGTATTGAAAAAGCTGATGGTCTCAACATATTTTGTAATAAATCACCCGACAACGAGTATCACCCTTGTTTGTATTGTCTCCCCAGCCCCCGTAGTATTCTACGTGCCAAATTGATAAAATTTATGCAACCGCCTTACTACACCCTATCTCGAGAACATCAAATGTCATAATTGGAGAGGGGTTTTTACATCTGAATAATAGATTACAAAGCGCAATATATTTTAATTTGAAACGACTTGATGTGTCGTATCGCCATTAAGGGATCTATCATCTTTTTTCTTATTTAATTATACTCTCAATTATAAACAAGCCATTGTATTTTTTATAGCAGCAAACTGGCAAGTGGGTCACCTGATAGAAAGTGATGTCCACCATACATGAACAGCTTCAGTACCTACTAGAAAAATTGTTGGCAATCATGGATGCATTGCCAACGAATGGTGACTGGGTAGGGGATAATCTCCCTATTCAAATTATAAACTAAACTGTCTACAGCGCGGGTTTGCCATTTGGGAACATCGGGTTTCTACGTCTCCCGTCGCGTCACCCTTTATGGTTTGGTCAAACAGCGAACGGGGCGGGACGGCAACGCGACTCTGACGGGACGGCGCATAGTTAGTCGAGCGTTGAGCGCGACGGTTCTGTGTGACATTTTCTATATTACCATGACTATACAGGGTTCTTTTTAAAACACCAGCAACCTCGCAGGGGTAGATTCCGAAGGTTATAAGCTACTACTTTTGTTCTACGACTTTTGATAATTTGTTAGATTTTATTTTCATACAAAAATAAGTATTCATTTAATTTCCGTCTTGAACGTTACAACGCGCATCGCAGATTACGTAAACAAATACGCGAAGCGTGGGGAACCGGGCTAGCTCCTTTGAAGGTCAACGCCCGAGCAGCTGAGCGGCGCGTTTGATGTCGCGCGCGCTCGCCGCGCCGCGCCGCACTCTACGAAGAAAAACACGACACAACAAAAACTTGTAATAACATTTTTTTTAAAATATATTGAGTTATATCCAAACTCGTAGAACAAAAGTTGTTCCGTATGGGGTCAGCTATCTGGTCCTGCGAGGTTGCTGGTGTTTTAAAATTAACCCTGTATACCCATATTCTATATTATCATATTCTATATATCCATGACTAACTTCAGGCCGGCCAAGTTATTTAGTATATTGTAAGACTTAAGTATACCTTTTACTAGCACTATGCGGTGTGACGTCGCGTCGCACATAACGAATACAGTATGTATTTTTATTACGAATCTGTTTCTGCGTATCTGCGTAACGTATCTACGCAAAATGAATCTGGCAAACTGTACCCAAGTCGTAAAATCGAAAACGTGTAACCTTTATTTTATTTACCAATATTTTTACAAGATTTATTTGTGCGGAGCCTTGATGTATTGTCAGTAGGTACTTAGTATCAGTTAGATGCTTAAAAATACTGTTAATTGTTTTTTAACCCAATTATTTTATAATTCATTATGTTACAATACATTTATCAATAAATAGGTACACAAAGCACCTACGACCGCTTTTATATCAGGAATGTTCATTTTTCAAACATTATTGTAAAATTTTCAAATTCAGCTGTGACCCGACTAAGCTAAAACCAAACTAAAATCAAATCAAGTATTTTAAGTGTGATCAGTTCAAGTTAAATTTTCATCAGTTTTCCTTTTTATACTTACAGTTTTACCCTTTTCCAGCTAGTAACATATTTTGTTTATCGACAGTTTTAGTCTGACGTTAAATATCTTAATCGAGATCTTAACTGTTATTTTGATGATATGTAAGGTGTGGATATCCGCTAAAATACATATTATGTTGTATGAATTCAGTACCAATTCTCTGACAGTGATTGAAGCTATGCTTTTAGGTTTACATGACGCAACGAATAAATCGCTCGTCTGATAGAAAGCTCCACGCCTGCTAATAAACAGATATAACACTAATCAGAACTTCTAATTATGAAGTAGGTACTGCATGACACTGGACTTCGCTCGTCACTCCGAGACATAAGATGTTTTAAGTCCATTGGCTTTAATGTAGGTACATACCTACATCAAACCGAAACACAATGCTAACTGCTGCTTCAGAGACGTCAAATAACTTTAATTGTACATTAAATCATTTCTTGGAATTCGTTTAATTCCGCACTCGCAGCTAGTTAATCCTCTATGTTCCGATACCAAATACATAAAATGATTTATACTCCGTTGCTTATTCCGTGATTGACGTGTCTGAGCAATAATCGAGTTCTAAGAAGTGACTTCTTTGAGTGCGGCTGTTAGTTCTTACAGTAGTATTTAGTAACACAATGTCCGAATCTGTGATTCGGGTTTCCTTATCTGTCTTAAAATGTGAACAAACATTGCACTCATTGTATTACCTCTTATCATATGAAAACTAAATAATTAAACGTGATTCGTGATCCGTTATTTTTTTTTAATTATTTCGTGCATTCATTAGTTCTTCTTAGCTGTTGCCCGCTAAGTTTGATTGGCTTAAGGGGCTTAAGGTTATTTTAAGTATGCTATAAAATGAAAATCCTACTAATATTATAAACGCGAAAGTTTGTAAGTATGGATGGATGTATGTTACTCTTTCACGTAAAAACTACTGAATGGATTTTAATGAAACTTTACAATAATATAGCTTATACATCAGAATAAGACATAGGCTACTTTTTATCCCGGGAAAAGCAAATCACGCGAGCGGAGCCGCGAGCAAAAGCTAGTAAATAAATAAGTTTAATCACGCGTAACGTTTCACACCGTGATCAGAATTTGATGATTCTATTTTCAATCAAGAGCTCAAATTATAATTACTATGTGTATCACTATAAACAGTGTGAACTCGCTACTATAATCACTTTCTTGCAGGAAATAGCCGAAAATATTATAGCGATAGGACAAGTACCTATGCAACTTTCAGTTTCAACAAGTGGACGCCAGTAATTATTATAATTTAGATAAAAGGTAGTACGTATAAGGAGTTTAATGAAATATTTACGGATCCAAACATATTTTTGTACCTACCTACTGGTAAACTTATTCTATACGGCGCAGTATAATCGGCCCCAACTGTTTGTAAAACAACAATTATTGTAAAACCTATTCTCAATAACATTACAATACAAAGCGGTTATCGTTTTAGCCAAGCACCTACGTGGTAACACGCCTATCGTGGAAATACCTTTGCCTATTATAGTTCCCAGGTTCCAAATAGATAATGGACGGTTCACGTGTCTTATGTTTACAATCATGTTCACTCAATTCATGTTTTGCAAATAATACCTTCTCGTTCCTTGTATTTTATAACTTAACGTGTAAGTAAAAGTTACTTATCAAATAAAATATAAAACAGAAAATATCAAATTATGTTGCTGTCAATATGTCAATTTAAACTACAAGCTGTCCCTCGCGACTCATCCGCTTGCATGATACTGTTCCGATCCCGTGGGTCTTAGCATTTACAAAAAAATATATTTGGTATCAATATGACCTCAATCGTTCTAGGCTAAATACTTATTTTTGTTGAATTGTAATTATCTCGATTTTATTTTAAGAAAAGAATGACATACATATATCCGTCGTTCGAATTGTGAGTTAGATATTATGCTCTTAACCACACCTAAAAAATCCCATACAAAAAAAAAACTTTCAGTTTTTTAGGAAATTTAAACATTTTCAGGGCTACTTTTTCTTTCCACATTAACATTATTCCGATTATTACGAACAACATAAAAAATATGCCAAGCCGTAGGTACCCAAGTGATCCGTTACCAACGAATAGCTTTTTTTATTTATAGATATTTAATGAATGAAAACGTGATGATTTTGTATTTTGCTGTATTATATTTATTTAATACATAACGTTTACTGGACATTGTATTGTATAGGGCTAAGAGCCTATTTCACAAATTCGAGTAAACACAAATTAACTCATAAGACGGCTTTTTTAACGTACTTATCTAAACGTGTGTATTTTATAAACATATTTCGATGCAGGTAAACTCTTAAAACATATATGCTATAAAAACTAGGTATATATTCCTGAAAAAGACATTCACGATAGCAGAGCTGTGAGCAAAAATTAAAATTTATTTCATGATTTTGTTATTTTTCTACACGTAGGTAGGTAACGAAAGAAAGTTTAATAACATTGAAATAGTCCATAATATACAACTTGATAAAGATTTGATGGCGGAAACTTTATCTAGCTACCTTACTAGAAAAACAGAGCCCGCATGGATAAATGTTTTGTTTAGCAAACTCAATAGGGATAAAAATAAAATTTAGGATGCTCATCTTTTTCGCAGACTCCCAAGCCTGTATTCCCCTCTTAGTTTTTTTACCCTAATGATTGCTGTGGGGTCTTTCAACCCATTGTTTATTTTTAAGCGAAGATTGCAATTGTTTGTCTGTGTAGTGAAGCTGAATTTATTTTTGTAATACTTCATTTTGATTAAAAATGTATCATAACAAGCGCGTAATTGTCGATGAGCAGTGTTGAAACTATACAAAATATAGTCAGATTCTTTACTTCACTGTCTAACTCATGTGTTTATTGTTAGACGTTAGGATAAGGTATTTTAATAGCTTAACTTTTATCATACAGGTATAAGTTTGGCTTGAATATACGGCAATATCCCCAATACTGATGAGAAGTCCTCACAAATCAATGAAACAAAATAATTCCCTCACTTCCCGCAGAGCGTGAGCAATAGAATCACCTCGGCCTACCGACCCCCAGAGCACAAGCTTTATCTACAAAACACCACATCGTCTAAATTACCTCAGGCGACGCGTAAAAAGCAATGAAAGCGTTTTCACATGGATAGTTTTCATTTCACCGACACCCCTCCGATCCCAAAGGAATTCCAAATAGTATATGCAGACCCTAATAATGCCGGAGGGAAGTCGATAGATCTCCCGATGCAGTCTCCATCGAAGCGGGTGCGTGTGTACTCATAGAAATATGATCAAAACCCTCAACTTTAATGTTTTATATGGGATATACGAAATTATACCAGGAAAGTGGAAAGGTCAACGTTGATCAAAATCCCTTTAAGAGATTGTGCGAAAAAAAGAATAAAACGCAATTATGATATTTTTATACGTTACCGTTTAGTGTATTTTTTGAGTTTTAATCAGGTCACATATATAATATGCAAAAGCAAAGCAAAGAGGATAAATGTTAATTTATAATATGCTAACACGAGTTTTCAAGTTACGACGCCTTACGAAGTGGCATAATTACTCTGATCACCCCTATTATCTAGAAAATATAAAAATGCCGGCTTGAATACCTACATATCTAACTACTAGACTAGATTACTTAGTAAAGGTATAATCTATTACATTTTTTTCTAGATGGTTTGTGTATTTCGAAGCCGCAGTATCTACTTACTACTTACCTACCGTGTACGTAAGTCTTTACATCAAGTCGCGTGAAAATATGAAAAATTAATGAGGTTGAAGTAGGACGTCTTGCGAGACTGTGAACAAAACAGATGCGAGGACGCTCATGTCACGTCACTCGTCTAGATGTGCTAATAACAAAATATAGAACCAACTTCTGAATCGACCTGCGAAAAATCTGAAAAGGAAAAAAAAAATTCTAACGGGTGAGTCTATAGCACTTTTTATTGTAAGTCAATGATAATACAATTCGACGCGTTTATTTTTTTGTATGTATGACATGTAAGTGCGCCTAACTATTCACCGAGAAAACGTTGAGGGCTGCGACCCAATGACTCTTCTATAAATTTTATTTCCGAGTCGAATGGACGGCTCTTTTAGCGTCCCGAGGGTAAAATCAGCTACACTGGAGGGTGGCTCTTCACATTAGGTACGTGGTATCGACGCTATACATAATAAATGCATTACCTTGCCGCACAAATAACTATAACCTAACCAAATGCGTTCCTTCACTAGTAGTACATCCGGAAAGAATAGTTACCTCCGCTGCAAACAACTCATTAAAATGCTTCGTTGACAAAATCTTTTAGTCATTGTACCTGCTGCCATAATGAGCTTGGATCCGTGGTCACACTACATGAGTCCCGATTTAGCAACATGGCTATGTGAACATAGTACGCTACTACGTTAGATACCAGTCTTTTATTTCATGAGCTACGGAAAAACAGCAAACAACAATTAAGTAGGTACCTATTCAGTATCCAGGGAGTGCAAATTTAAAACATGAATATTCAAACGATGGCAGCGAGTCGATTTGCACTACGTTTTATTTCCTCTGGTGACATAAAAGGCAGAATGATCTTTTATTAAAGAGAGCATTGTCTTTTAAATATTAAGTATATTTGAATGCCTGTTTCAGTTAGTTCTTTAATATGTAATGTATATAACAAGACCAAGTCTGGTAACTAGATAATAGTTTTGAAAGTAATTAATTATAGTTTACTAGCTTTTGCACGCAGATCCGCCCGCATGAATAGCTTTTTCCACGATAAAGAGTAACCTATATCCTAACCCAGGTCATGATTTATGTGTGTAACAAATTTCATCCAAATTAATTCAGCCGTTAAGGCGTGATTAGGGAACAAACATCCAAACTTTCACATTTAATAAAGTTCCGTAATCCTTGGACACTTATTTCATTATATTATTTGTTTACTAGCTTTTGCTCGCGGCTCCGCCCGCGTGATCTGCTTTTTCCGGGATAAAAAGTAGCCTATGTCTTATTCTGATGTATAAGCTATATTATTGTAAAGTTTCATTAAAAACCATTCAGTAGTTTTTACGTGAAAGAGTAACAAACATACATCCATCCATCCATCCATACTAACAAACATTCACGTTTATAATATTAGTAGGATTTAATAACAAAAATTTAAAGTTTCACGTAAAGAATTATTGAAACTATACCCACATGTTCAATATACATATATAAAACTGGTGCAAGAGTATCCTACTAATTGGGCTGTGGCAGCAATCGTTATTGACGATTTTGCAACCACAGCGTTATGGTCGTGCAATCGTATGTTGAGTAGATGAATCCATTACGTCTATTTCTGCAGGGCAGCAGTAGTTTTATTCTGTTTATAAGAACATTGTACATAAAAGTCCTGGACACTATGTGAAATGTTCCGTATTTGTAGTGTATATATCTAGCCTCTAACTTATTTTTAGCATAGACCAGCAAACGAGCAAGAAGGTCACCTGATAGTAGGTATGTGATCTTCACCACCCATAATACCAGAATCTTGAAGTAAAGGAATTGGGAAGGATATCGGATTTGCTGGTGGGAGGATATTCGTATCCGACCGGATAGCGACCACCGTACACTGGTGTTAAAACCTGCCATAGTGACCCACCTTGCGTGGGTCGCGTTCCAGGGTCAGCCCGTTTATCCAGTTCTCCGGAGGGGCTTGCGACGGGACTTGATGGTTGGTTGAGGCAGGTACAGGGGTACATTCTTGTATTATTGTGCCTGCATCGGTCATCCGCCTGTCCTGTCGCAGGCCCTGCGATTTGCTACTTACCTCTCCGAAGAGGGAAAAAGCATTTATAGGTACAGGCCGGCATGATTCTGGTGACCACCGATAAACTCATTGTTTATCGGTGGCTGCTGGTTTTTTGGCTGCACTACGCTTACCATCAGGTGTAGTGCAGCCACTTGCCGTGCACGGATAAAAAAAAATATCACTCAACGTATGAAACGCAGCAGCAAGCCGCTACTTTACGTCGGTTTTTTGTGGACAGTGGTTACAATCCGGTCGAGACGGTCCATGCTGTAGAGATGAGATGTGCTGTAGAGAAACCTGTCTACAGCGTGGCTCTACCACTCAATATATCCACAAAGTTATAAAACTAGACCCAAACCGCACTTAACTTATTCTCTCTTGTATGTTAGTATTTTAATAGTAATTATTATACGTTTATTTTTGTATAATACATACTATTTAAATATTTTCTCCTAGTAATGTTTGGTGACTCATCGTCCGCGTCATATAATTGCGCTCCCATTGAAAATCAGCGCTGTAGTACTACTACCTTGAAAATAAGTTCCCTTTTGTGTATTTCCACTGAACCCATGAAAGCAAAATGCTTAAAAATAGTAACAGTACTTCCATGTTCGCTTTAATTACAAACATAGGTAGTTACTTCTCTTCAATACATTAAAAATAACGTTTTTAAATGGGGGAAATCCTCTTGGATTATCGCCCAGCCAGGGAAAGAAGGGGTAGGTATGCCGTATTTTTACTGGCTAAACCCCTAATAGGTTTCTCTATCTGTACAATAGTTCCGGGGTTGCCTTATGATACACGCTGAAATCCCTAATACTTATGTACGGGCAAAAACTTGGCCTTGTTCACGTTATTCTATCAATCATAACGTACCATACAAAAGTAGAAAATACGTACGAGTATTAGTGCCTATTTACACATAAAATTTCCAACATAAATCCGGATTACTGTTATACACACTTGGCAGTTAGATAAGAAACATAACGTTTAAATATGCAAATCTTGGATTAACAGAAATATTCGTAACTAAGTAGGTAAAATGGCACCTACTAGAGCGGCCATACGCAAAAAAAACTTGAGAGGTGTCAAGGGACACCCGGATGGAACGAAGTACCTTTCGATTATTTAGTGAAGGAATTGTAATAAAATTTTATTTTTTATCAACTTATGTAATTATAATTATTTATTTATGCAGTATTTTTTTCATTTGTTTTTAATTTTAATTTTGAGGGTCAAGGTCTGTTTCAAGGTCAAGGTCGGGGTAAAGGTTAAGGTCGGGGTCAAGGTCAAGGTCGGGTTCAAGGTCAAGGTCGGAGTTAAGGTAAAAATCGGTGTCAAGGTCAAGGTCGGGGTCAAGGTCAAGGTAGGAGTCAAGGTAAAAATTGAGGTCAAGGTCAAGGTCGGGGTCAAGGTCATGGTCGGAGACTAGGTAAAAATCGGGGTCAAGGTCGGAGTCAATGTTAAATAGGGGTCAAGGTCGGGTTCAAGGTCAAGGTCACGGTTGGGGTTCAAGGTCAAAGTCTTGTGAAAGTCCGGTCCAAGCTGACTGGTCACTGTGTGACGCCACCTGGGACTTCGAAATTATCGATGTTCCAGGGAGGTCAGCTAACGCTGACTGGTCTGAGAATTATGTCGTGACAAATTTTTCGTGACAACTTTTCGTGAGATTTTTTTCCGTCTAGCCCCCTTTCACAACGCGCGATAAGGAACTTCGTTCCAAAAATGCGCAAAAATTACGTACCTAGTACTTACGACATCCTCCTTGTGTCGTATTCTTCAGTATTAAGGGTCCGACCTCCCTTCTGCATCACTTTCACTCGTATGATCTTTCTCCATCTGTTTCTGTCGGTGTGGAGGGCGTTGTGAAATGTAGAGTCAAGAGCGGTGCGGTTCTGACCAGACCAACGTATTGGGTTGCGTCCACGAGGTCTTTTCCCATAAAATACTTACGACATAGCAGGTAATAACTACAGTGTTTAACTACATTATTGAAATTCGAATTATTTTATCTCACGGCACGTCTTACGCCAAACATGCAAACTTTGGTGGTTTTCCAGGCCTCGTTTCGCTTACCTTATGCATAAATAATGATTTTAAATACACTTTAGACACAAATGCAAGGTACCTACCCCGTTCGTTTTACGACTCAGGCATAACCCATCTTTTCGTGCAACAGACTATACGTAGAGACACGATGTAGGCTGTTTTGGTTACAGCGTGACTGGGCCAGCTCGACCGGGTCGTGAGCACTCTCACAGAAGACCAACGTAATGTAACAGCAAGCTGCGGTTCCTACTGTGGGCGAGATATCTGGAGGCCCAAATCCTATTCATAAAATTATAGTCATAGAAAAATAAATACAATTAATACTGCAAGAATATATTTTATTCCATACTTAGTTATAATTACTTATGACGGCCTCCGTGGCGCATTTGACGAATACCCGACTGTGAAAGCGAGAAGCCGCGGGTTCTATTTCTGCACCGAGACAAATGTTTGTGTGTTCCACAATTTTTTTTCGGGTCTAGGTGTGTATTCTCCCCAGAGGTTGATGTCAGGCAGACGGCTGGTCGTAAAAACTACAAGCCAAATATTTCTCTGTAACATGTGTAAATAAAATAAGTTTTAACAAAACTTAAAAACGGACTACTCAAAAATTACACTGAAAAGTTTTTGAAGTCGGTGCCTGTGCCGGTCAACTGAAATTGCACTGCTCAACAGAGTCCTATAGCAATTGTTATATTTGACATTTCAGTGTTATCTTTATTGAAGTCGGTTGTTGAGTTTTGTTAAAAGTTATTTTATTTTTAAATTTCCAGTGTTAGGTACAGATATGGTACATAAATTGTAATACATTGTTATCCATTGATGAGTAAGACTTTTTAACTCCATACTCCGTCATCAGCTTCTAACCAAATTGATATGGGACCACATAACAGTTGAACTCTATTGAATGATTTTTTTCTACAAAATCGGTCCATAATTGGCGGAAAAATCGATGTCATTAAATAAAAAAACTGAAAAAAATTATACGCGCCAATTTGAGCCTTCTCCTGTTTTGAAGTCGGTTGCGAGTGGTATAAGGGTAGGTGAAAGAAGAAGATACTTGGTTATAATTCTATAACAATATCATTCTTTAAACACACATTATAAATTGTAATACAATGAAAGTGCAAAACCTTCTATCAATGTTATCTGTGTACAGTGCGACGAACGCCGTGCGGTCAGTCTCTCAAGAGAAAAATAAATATTTAATATATTGTAACGTTTATCACCACATGTCCCAATAAGTAGTGGCTTATACAATTTTTACATACACTAACACTTCCTAGTAGTCAACAAACCAGTGATAAATATATAATGAAAAGATAATAATTGTACATGATAATTTACATGATATTTATATCCAGTGATTACATCGATTATTAGTTGAAATCTTTGAACACATCGACTTTCGGGCCGGTGTGTAGGTGTCTCGTATCCGTAACTAATGAAAACTTAGGTTTTTCTTGTTTGAGGAACATATTATACGAGTGTCATGTTTAGTTTGGTATATGTATGATAATAAAATCATAAGATAAGATGTTTGTTAATGATAAACTATCCGCGTAGATATTACGATAATACGTATATCAAAGGCCATGGTAAATTACTTTCGCGACATTAGTCGTCTTGCACCTCGCGTCATTTGAATCATACTATTTATTGTAATAATAATTTGTTATCTGTGTATTGGCGCACATGATATTGTTAATGTATTATGAAGCGTATATCAAACTTGTGAAGTGCTTATTAGGTTATTTCCTCCGTAAGTAATATTTTGTAAAATTAGAATATTATAAACCACGTTGGCCTAGTGGGTGTAATAGGCACTGTCGAGACTGAAGTCTCAGGGTCAAAAACAAACCCCAGACACACATTTCTAAAATGAAGTGAGTATTTATTGTGAATTATCGCTTTCTTTAATTATAGAGAAAAACAGCGTGAGAAAACCAGCATATCTGAGAACTCTCAATACAAATTTCGAATTATGTGTAGTCTATCAATCCTTATTCGGCCAACATGTTGGGACAAAGTCCATTAGCAGAAGTTCTTTAGTAGAAGAAGGTCCATGCCCGCTGATACTATGCATATAATATTTTATATATTTAACAAATATTTTTGTTGTATTAGTCATATTGCAGAATTACGAGACAATGATTCAATTCTACATTATAGGTAAAAGTTGTTTTTTTTAAATATAACGATCATTCATACAAAATATAACTTATTTACTAGCGGCTGATTACAGATAAGTTATCTCCTCTATATTTTTAAAACAAAATACTACCGGTAGGTATAACATGGTGTTCTATGTTTGTTGAACAAACAT
This sequence comes from Amorpha juglandis, assembly GCA_949126905.1. NCBI lineage: Eukaryota > Metazoa > Arthropoda > Insecta > Lepidoptera > Sphingidae > Amorpha > Amorpha juglandis. The sequence continues at coordinate 12,026,694 of OX421374.1, read as the reverse complement.
TGTTCTAACTGGACAGTGACGAAAAAATACCTTGGGCTTAAAATAAATGACGTAATAAGAAGCCTAACAAACACAGGTAATATTTTTACGCTAACATATGTTTTGACAGGGAAAAAGTGTGTCAACATATTACTTCTTTGCAGCTCATGCCCAGCTGTACTCACTGGTCAGTAAACAATTGACGAGTTAAAGCAACCCTTGGCTTGGCGCAGTCTATGGATGGGTGTTCGCTTAGTGAGCCTTTCCGTTCTTCGGAGAGCATGTAAAAAGTTTTCAATAGACATCAGTCGTTAAAAGTCGGAGGTCTTCGGGTGGCTTGAAAACATTATGCTGGCCACTAAGTCCTCCTGATGGTAAGTGGTTACCGCTGCTGCTGAACATCAACAATGTCGGAGGCACAGACAAGCCGCTGTCCACCGTTTTGGGGAGACTTGAAAGCCTTGTTTAAAGATGGATAGGTCGTAGGGCTTGAAAAAGACCGACATAGGCAGTTCGGTCCACAGTTCTTGACTAGTTATTTTTTACCCGTGTTATATTATGTTACTCTTTGTTTTTTACCAACAATGACAAAAGTGTACTTCGGTCTCTGTGTTAAAATTAAACTCTATTATTTATGGAGTCTTTTTCAGGGTGCCATACCTCAAAATGAAGAACAGAAGGATAAGATAGGAGGATGAAGGATAGGATGTCTGTCGGTGTAGTGTTTTCGGCATCAGTAAAGAACAACGTAGAAATATCTAAGGTGAGCGCGCATCGGGTATCCCTAGAATAAGGCAGAGAGCATGAAATTTTATAACGAATAGTGACATGTGACGCGACTGCAGTCTGTCAGTGGAACCCTGAAAATAAACAAGAAACGTTGCAACGAAAGTTCAAAGGTTAAAGCGACCACAGAAATACAAGGTTCCAACTTCGGCAGACCTTTCGTATTTTCAGACGCGGAGTGCAATAAGGTTATCGATTCTTTGCCTAAAAATCCTATTTCCTACTAATATTACAAATGTCAAATCTTGGATGTTTGTGAGTTTGTGAATTTGGAAGTTTGTCAACTAATCACACCTTGACGGATTAATAATATAATACGCGTAACCTGCAATTAGATTTTGACGAACTACACTACTATAACATTATTCGTGATCTATTTTATACACCTTTAACAGCTATACATACACACTCTCATTGTTCGATTGACAGACTATTCTAAACAATTTTAATTAGTTCCAAAATTTGCCACAGCTAATATAGACTTGTCGCACTATTGATTTTAAAGTTTGACCCTAACCTTCAAATAATATTTGGCAGTTGACCAAATCATCATTAAAATTAATGTTATAGCAGTTCACTTGTGATAGATTCACTACTAATATATTGTTGCCTTCTTTTGTTTTAAATAGAAAAAAGCATGGCCGTTGTAACAGTGGAGCAGGGCGCGTTACAAGGTGTCGTGTGCGGTAACGGTTCAAAATACTTGGCGTTCAAAGGTGTACCTTATGCGAAGCCGCCGCTCGGGAAATTAAGATTCAAGGTGAGTACCAAATGAAGATATACAGATAGTGTGGGTTATTTAAACATTTTTATTCCACACGAACGCCTAACATTATTATTCAACTTGCATTTCTCAGTAGCTTGTATATATTTACTTTGCTTCTAAGTTTTACTGAGAGAAAGGAACCCATAGCTTAGATTACGTCAGAAAACGTGGTGCTCAAATAATTTAGTTTAATGATTTGTTTCAGGCGCCAGAGCCCCCCGAGGCGTGGGCAGGTGTGCGAGACGCCTCCACGCACGGACCCATCTGTCCCCAGTATAATGAACGTTTGAACCGCATCGAAACTGGAAGTGAAGATTGTCTTTATCTTAATGTGTACACGAAAGACATTAATCCCCAAAAGCCACTCCCGGTACTGGTTTGGATCCATGGTGGAGGATTCTACACTGGTTCTGGAAATTCGGATTTTTATGGACCTGAATATTTTATGGCACATGATGTTATTCTAGTAACATTCAACTACAGACTCGAAGTCTTGGGTTTCCTATGTTTAGACAACGAAGAAGTACCGGGTAATGCAGGATTAAAAGATCAGGTTGCGGCTCTAAAATGGATAAAGAGGAATATAACGGTATTCGGTGGTGATTCCACCAACATTACGATCTTTGGTTGCAGCGCGGGGTCTGCTTCTGTATCGGGTCACTTAGTATCAGAAATGAGCAGAGGTTTGTTCGATAAGGCAATATGTCAAAGTGGTGTATGTCTTAATGAATGGTTCTACAACATACACGCCCGGGAACGCGCGTTTCAACTTGGAAAATCACTCGGGAAAGAAACAGAAGACGCTGATGAACTCGTTGAATTTTTAAGAAGTGTGCCATCGTCAGCACTTATTAACATTCAATTACCTCCGCTTAATGTAAATAACTACGATTTAGCTGATAATATTATATTTGGGCCCGTGGTTGAGAAAACGTTTTTAAACGTAGAAAGATTCTTACCAAACCCACCACCAGATTTAATAAGGAAGGGATATATGGCAGATGTGCCAATAATTATAGGATTTACTTCAGGTGAAGGAATCGAAATTGCGAGAAATTTACCGAAAACGGCCCCGTATTATAAAAAGATTGGCAGTGTTGTACCCAGAGAGCTTAAATTAAAATGGACACCGCAACAAATAGTAAAAGCGGATGAACAAATCCGCGAGCGTTATTTCCAGGGAAAGGAAATAAATAAGGACGCGAGTCAGGTTGTCAGTAATTTAGAAACGGATAGGCTTTTCGCGTACAACATAATGAGATACGCGCGGTATCACGTTCACCATAATTCGAGCGCCGCATACTTGTATAAATTTACGATGGAGACAGAAAGAAATTATACTAAAACGCATTACAAGTTGGATTCCATGAAAGGCGTGTGCCACTCAGATGACTTAATGTACTTCTTTAATGTCACATGTCTTGATATTCCTATCTCAAACGAATCGAAACGTGTCATTGAGAGATGTGTACAATTATGGTCAAATTTTGCTGCAACGGGGTAAGTCAACAAGCATGTCGATACCCAATATTGATGCACACATTTAGAGGTTTTTTTTTTATAACAGGCCGGCAAACGAGCAAGTAGGTCACCTGATGGTAAGTGATCTCCACCGCCCATGTACGCCCACCACCAGAAGAATCATGGGCGCGTTGCCGACCTTAAAGGAAAGGGATAATTAGGGATTGGGAAGGGGAGGGGATTTGGGCTTCCGGATATCTCACTCACCGTACGTAACGCAGCAAGCCGCTACTTTACGTCGGTTTTCCGTGAGATAGTGGTAATGACCCGGTCGAGCCAGCCCATTCATGCTGTAGACAAAACTGTCTGCAGCGTGGCTCTACCACTCAAATTAAAAATAATATCCTATCATAGCCTTTAGAAGAAACAAGACACTCATGTGAATTATTATTTTGTAACATGAAAAGTATGTTATGCATGTGTTCTTTGTTCGTTCCCGATGCTAATTAGTAATTTGTTATTACAGCTCACCCACACTAATACATGAATCTGAACAATGGAAGCCATTCACAGAAAAGGAGCGAAATTGTTTTATAATAGGAAATGTGTTTAAGTGTGTGGAGAACTCGGAATTAGATAATTTACGATTCTGGGAACATATTTATGACGAAGTAAAGCTGCCTGGGGCTCAATAAATATTATAAAATCAATGATGTACAGAGCTAAGATTTAGAGTGCTTTCACCATTAAACGCATTGAAGAATCTGGATGTAAGAATCACAAAACAAGAATTATTCTGCATATTCTTATAATCATTAAAACGTACACATATTCTTACCATTAATTAATCTATCCGAGATAGATACTGCAATAACGCAATATCCAATTAAACATTATTTGTAAAATGTACTAACATGTAAAAAGAAAACTAACTATACGCTTTTTATTATTTATTTTATAGATACTAATGTTAGACTAGGGACAAATCTAAGCGGAATTGTCACACGAGGAATTTTACAAGTTGAATTCCGCTTCGGCTACCACTAAACAAATCTGAACGAATCCCGCGGAAGTTTTGCTTCAAGGCCCCTATGATATACCACGATACGATATACGATAGTAATGAAGTTCGGAGACGTAAATCTAGTGAAACATAGATTATCCATTACAATGATAATTTTTAGTATGAAATACTATGAGTAAGGTCGTAGAATAGATAAAGGTCGTCGGTAAGTGAGTATAAAAAGGCGAATATTTTTTTTAAATATTGCAACGTGTTGGAGTTTATAGGTACTTTGTTAATGTTTTTTTAACACTAACATAAATATTCTAGGAACCATAATAAATAGAAAAGATCGATCGTTTTTCATATATACTTTTACTAACAAATTCATCTAGTTGTATTAATTTATATCAAAAATATTATTATCTGAATGCAGAATTTAGCAACGTCGCGGACGGGTGCATTTTAGCCCAGTTTCCCCGCTTAAATTTGTATCTAGCCTTAAACTAAAATAATTTCATACAATTACAAAAACATATTGGATCTGCAGTTATTGCAGTAAATATAAACAACATCAACTCCCAACTTCATACTACATCAGAGTGTAATGTGTCCACAAAACCATGTAAAAATAATTTGCTTAATTTACTCTTTATTGTGTATAAACGACGACATTCATTAGTGTCTCTTGGGATATAAAAACATATCCCACAATATGTTTTACAGCATTAGCTAAGCACGTCTAATCTAAAATGACGTGAACTATAGCTCCGCACCACTCAATGTTGTATGCAGTAACATTCAAATACCTTGGCGAGGTCATTTTACATTAAACCAGCTCCACCACATTATCCATTCACACAAGATATTAAAATTATCAGTTCTTTTACACATCAAACAATGTAACAGTTACATAAGCTTACGACATATAAAACGTTTACTATTTCAAATAACATAATATGCTCACGTAATTAGCTTGCATTTTAGTCTATTTATTCTTCATCTTTTAAAATGACTTGCTTATACGTTCGCTGCTATGAACTGTTTCAAAAGTAATATACATTTAAAACAAAAACAATTTCATGCATATGTCCACGTAATGAGAATTTAAACTTGAAAATGAAGAAAACTACAAAATAAGTAAAATCTTTATGTAAAAAATGAAAAAATGTGTTTTTATAGCACCTCGCCGTAAGTTGTAGAATAAAGAAATAACTTTGAAGTAATACACACTAGAGCATTTTATGTACCTAATAATACAATCAAGTACTGAATATTTTTATGTAAAGTTCATTTTCCAGGTGTAAATTTCGATTCAAACTTGTGAATAATCACCGACTGCGTCTTTATTCATCTTTTAGAGAATTTATTCCGGAAGGTTTTCATGTATATCACTCTGACCCATGGGAGCAGGGCAGTAACATATCAGTGAAGCCGCGAGGAACAGCTAGTATAATAATATAATTTAATTATACGATATAACACGATGTTTTTGTTATTTCATCCACTACCGCTTTTTGGTCGGTTGACTATGAGACAATGGACATATCCCTTTAGAAGAGTAATAAAGTTTTCTTACGTTTACGCGAATGTTACTAATTGAAATAAAAATAATTTAAACGGATCGCGGTTTCCTTCATGGTCACGGGGTGGATTGACTGACCACGTGACCACGAAGGCTGAAAAGCTTTCGAAACGTCGGGACCAAAATCAAAATAAAACACCGCAATAAAATCCGTTTAAATTAGTTTTATTCCAAAGAGTGATAAAGAAAACAGAATGTAGCGGTAACGTTAGAGTTTTTAATTGAAGCAAATGTTCGTGACGTAAAATGTTAGTGAAGTTATATAGCGCTTTTCTAACCACTACATTCTCACTTTGTTAAATCTCAAATACACTTACTATAAAGTAATCTTAAAATCGAGTCATTATTGTTAATATAATAGTTGTTTAATTAAATCGCACGCAATAGATGCTATGTTCTTGCTCATTTGTATTGCTTCGTATAGTAGCATCATGCAGTATCCGGTAGTTTATTCTTGAGAGATATTCGATATTCACAAAAATATATGTACAGATCCGTACAGCGCCCTCAACGGATTGTATCGAAAACGTATTCATACATATTCGAAATCCGAAAACTTCATACATATTCTAAATTAGAAAGTTCCATACACACTTTTTGTATGCAACGTGACAACTATCGATAAAACTCGCATTACGAATTACATTTCAAAATGCTTTATTCGGCGGATACTGAAATACTGCATTAATTAAAGACCATTTACACGAGGCAAATCCATTGAGACAATCCATTATTTGCATAGTGTAAATCGATGTGAGTGCAGATTTAGTGCAGATAGAGATCAATGTCCTGGCTTAATGGATTGTCAATAAAAAAAGCCTCATGTAAATGGACCATAAGGGTGATATGCCACTCGTCAAAGATCATCCATTTTCATCATCCATTTTTTTTATCAAATAGTTATTGGATAAAGATCCAATAACTATTTGATAAAAAAAATGGATGATGTTATAATATTTGTTTTTTTTTACACAAAATGCACAAAAAAACGGAGAAATGAAAAAAACAGTGAACGCTTTGTATGGAATCTGCACCTTTTATGAAACATTTAAACTTAATATCCATAATCACATTTTTCGTTTAGTGTCAGTTTTGTTTTCAAGGTACGAAGTGTCCAACAGTGATGAAAATTATACCATACGAAATCTTTTGACGTATGTACTTTATTTAATATTTTGGCAGCTAGATTAAAATCAAATGCCAACAAGGTCTTTTGCGGTATCAAGAAATAGTCTCGTACAGTAAAGGCAGGCTAATGTTTATTTAAACTCTACCAACCCTTCAAGTCATGAAACCTATTCCATACGAAAGTTTTTGATATGTACTTTATTTAATTCTATTGCAACTTTAATATCAAGCGTAAATTTGTTATGCTTGTACAATACTGCTTAGTCTATATAAAAGCTAGTTGGTAATAAATATATTTATCTAACGCAGTAAAACACAATTTTCGCGCTTGATTTGAAGCTAAGCGCGTTAGTATGTAATAAACGCAAATATATGACACAGGTTTCATTGCTCTTGAATAATTTGTTTATACAAAATGATAATATTTTTTTTCACTTACCACACCATTTTCGAATTGTACCTAGTTAGGTTAGGTTAGGTTACAATTCGAAAATGGTGTTGGTACGATTCGAAATGAAAATTCGAAAATTCGGAAAAGGCAGTTAGTTGCCTTAAGATGAATTAAGTCACACACCAAAAGCTTTTACATGGCATATATTTCATCACTATTGGAAGACATTGTGCAAACCACCCGCGTTCATTTGATCAATATACATAAAATATATGAGATAGAAATTGGGGTGTGATATTTGATGAGCGGCATGATTCTCATATTTACATCAGTAGGTATATATGGATGCAAATATGCAATAACATTCCAACCCACATATAGTAAAAATTGAGATATTAATTTTATTTTGCTGAGTTCATTAACTGAAATTAATAATTTAAAGTTCTATTCTGTATAATCGTATATGGGAAATGTTTTATTTATGTTTTTTTATGAAATACGGCATTTAACGTACCTAAATCTAATGAATTTGGCAAAATAAAATCAATATTTCATTTTTACTTGATGTGGGTTGAAATGTTATTGTATATTTGCATCCATATATAGGTATAGGTATGAGTGTGGAGTGTAGATGCGTCGCGAGTGATTACACAGTGATGTAGTAGTGTATGGGAGCGGGGAGTGTTCAGTATCAGTATCAGTATCGGCCGGAGTGATAACACAGTGATGTAGTTAGTGTATGGGGGAGCGGGGAGCGTGGAGTGTTCAGTATCAGTATCAGTATCGTCCGGAGCGCGAGTTCCTGGGCGGGTCGCGCGGGCGGCGCTCTCGCGAGCGGGAGCGGCGGCGTCGCTCGCGGGACTTGCTGCGGGAGCGGCGCCCGCCCTTGCGCCGCGAGTACAGGTACCTGCGCACACCACATCACAAGCTCACTTAACGCCGTCCATATATCGCACCCCCGCGCCGGTGCGACACTGTCACTTATGCAAAAATGTAGTTTTTCAGGAGAAGCATTTAAATCTTTGACACCTCACAAAACAATGAATTAAGAATATTATGGATGAGTTGAACAACTTATACTACAACGTCAACTTTTAACTATACTTTTGGATAAATATTAATCACTTTATATTGTAAATAAAAAATGGGTGCGTGTACTTATGTACGCGCGTGAGAAGTTATACTTCTTTGGCATCATTAAAAAATAGTTTTTAATTGCATGCAAATAATTGATTACAATAATAATAAGTATTTAACATTAATAATTTAATAATATTTAGTGTTAATTATATTAAATAAAAGTATTTTAATTTATATCAATAAATAATACATACGGATAGTTAACCTCAATTATATTGGAGCACTTGAAAAAGTATATAAGCACAATTTTTTTCACTAATATTCACAAATAGTAAGTAATATCAATCAAAATATTCAATTTAAATCACTACTGAATATAATTTATTAGCACATATATAATTCGCACTTGTATGAAACTCAAACACGTGTTGTGAATGTATAAACTAGAGACATGTTGATAAATATTATAAATATGAAAACAGTGATCAGAGGTGACGAGCGTACCAACATGCGCGACTAATATCGAGGTTCAATTCCTATTTTGTTGTTAGCTTTTTTTTCGAGACTTAATGAGCGGTTAAGCAGACGGCTTCATACTGTTAATTTTGTGTCACAGGTGCGCGCGCATCTTAAAATTTCACTCTCATAATTTTTTCATAACGCGCCTAACTTCATACTGTTAATTTTGTGTCACAGGTGCGCGCGCATCTTAAAATTTCACTCTCATCATTTTTTCATAACGCGCCTAAAGAAGTATAACTTCAAAAATATACTTTATCATTATTTAACTCATTTTATTTTTTTTATTTAACTCATTTTATTATAATATGTGTTACAAGCATGTGGCGCCGACCCCACTTTTAGTGAGATATGATGCATATTTTAATATAATTATAATGTGTCACCCATATTCTAAGAAACATGGATATATTATTTACATTTAGTCTTCGTCAACTATTCCTTGGCACCATGTCAATGCTAGGTTCATGTGTCATATAAAAGCATTGTACGCCTTTATATGGCTGCACGCCTCCGACAAGCCATAAAATGCATCCATTTAGGCAACATTACCCAAACCACATTTAAATGGCTTACCAATAGCAATATAGCATGTACATATGTAAAATAGCTGACCAAATCATTTACATACTATGTGATCCAAATAAAAATAGGAAAATCAAATTGTCACTTGAAAATATTTGTCCATCCATCATTATGACAAATCAAGTCATTTTATAATTGAAATAACAAAATTTTGCTAATATTGTAATAATATTATATCTCAAGCAGCGATAGCTCAGCGGGGAGTGGTAAGGACTGTCGAGACGAAAGTCGCAGGTTCTAAACCAGCCCCAAGAGCATACACCTCTGACTTTTCTAAGTTACGTGTATATTAATTCTTAATCGCTTGCTTTAACTGTGAAAGAAACATCGTGAGGAAACCAGCATACCTGAGAACTCGATAAGACTTTTCAAAGGTATGAGAAGCCTGCCAACCCGCATCAGGCCAGCATGGTGCACTAAAGCCTAACCTCACTCATACGGTAGAGGAGGCCCGTGCCCAGCAGTGGGACATGTATAATACATGGCTAGTATTATTATATGTATATCTCACCTCCTCAGCTCTCTAGAGATAGGTTTGAGGTGCATGAAGTTGCAGAAACCACTGCGGGTGCACTCGCCCATCTCGTACTGTCTGCAACAAGCCTCGCGGAAATCCGTCACCGGCGAGAGCTCAGCGTAGACTGGTCGACCACCGAACCACCGATTGTTCAGGTCATTTACTGCTTTCTCAGCGTCCTCCTCACGTCGAAACTAAAATATGATATAAAATATGAATGTATATAAAATATGATAAAATACATTACATACTTACTGCATGGCGGGCGGTTGTTGTGTATTGACAAAACGTTGACATAAAAACATGTTAATTTTTACAATGTATTGAACCATATTTCGTCGGGGATAGTGCAAATCCGCGTATCTAGCATTGGATAATTCCGCGTATCTGACAAATGTAGCCAATTTTGAATTTTGCGGGCAATTCACATAAAATCCCGATTGGCACCCACCTCTTTGACAATATTACTCATTCGACCAATAAAGAGCAAGAAATTGCCTAAAAACAATACTGCGTATCTACACTGTAGATACGCAGTATTGTTTTTAGGCAATTCTACAGTCGGAGATTTTAATACCGCGAATGTCATCACCTGTCATCGGGAGCGTATTTATTGTTAATTTTGTTATTAAAGTCAGATTATTAAAGTTAAATGTCGTAATGATTGTTTTTAAGATAAAGTTTTTATGTTAAAAAGAATCATTACGACATCAGGTAAGTATTAATTCAATGTTAATGAAGTATTTTTTCTGTTAAATTGCTATATAGCTGAAGAACTATGCTACTATTTTTTTAAAATAAATAATTGAAATGTATAAGAGTACTCAATTTGTTGAAATAAAACTAATTTAAACGGATTTTATCGCGGTTTTTTATTTTAATTATGGTCCCGACGTTTCGAAAGCTTTGCAGCCTTTGTGGTCACGGGGTGGACTGAGGTGTAGGTTGTCCAGAAAAGTTAATGTTACAGTGTCTACCTTCAGTTTACAATTATTAATATGGTTTAATGTTTGGTCCGATCTACGCAGAAAGAGCTCACAGTGTCTTGAGGTCTGGCGTTCCGATTTAATTAAATGTATAATCGGATCCCAGGCTTGTGCTAGCTTCCAACCATCTTCTCTATTGAAATTTGGATGTTTTTTAATTTCAATAGCCTCACGAATCATCCTAGGTAGGAATCGGTGTTCTTTAGCAAGGATTTGCGTTTGTCAAATCTAAGATAATGTTTGGAGCCTTCCTCAGAATGTTCAGCAACTGCAGACTTCGTAGAGCGTCGGTGTTGTAACATCAGCTATGTGTTCTTTTATGCGGGTCCCTATGTTTCTTTTGGTTTGACCGATATAGGAGAGGCCACAGTCACAGTCGGTTTTGTATACTCCCTGTTCCTGTAGAGGTATATGGCACTTGACAGGTGGTAAAAATTGACTAATCTTCTTGGGCGGCTTGAAGTAAGTTTTAATTGAAGCACGCTTCAGTATGTAGCCAATCTTGTCTGTGACTCCTCTTACAAAAGGTAACACAACAGATACACGTTCAACTGTGGCTGGTTTCACTCGGTTTCTGTGACGACGGCGTGGAATTTGGAGCTTGTTGTCTCGCAGTACTTGCTTGACATGTTGCAGCTCGGCAGCCAGATGTTCCTCGTCACAGATTCCTTGTGCTCTCTGAAACAAAGATTTACCCACGGTAGCTAACTGTTTTGGATGGTGGTGAGATTCACCATTCAGGTATTTATCTGTATGGGTCATTTTCCTGTATACAGTATGGCCTAAAGACTGATCAGGATTACGAATAACTGAAACATCTAAGAAAGGAAGAGATTTATTTTGTTCTAACTCCACAGTGAATCGTATTTTATTGTTGATGGAGTTAAGATGATCTAAAAATGCAGATACTTTGTCAGATGGTAAAATTGTGAATGTATCATCTACGTACCGTTTGTAAAACCTGGGACTGACGGGGGCTGTGCTTAGGGCTGTCTCCTCGAAGTCCTCCATGAAAATATCGGCGACTACTGGAGACACAGGTGAACCCATAGCTACTCCATCCACTTGTACATAACATTGATTCATAAAATTCATTCCACGAAGGCTGAAAAGCTTTCGAAACGTCGGGACCATAATTAAAATAAAAAACCGCGATAAAATCCGTTTAAATTAGTTTTATTTCAATGAGTAACATTCGCGTAAACGTAAGAAATCATTACTTAATTTGTTTTAAATGACTAAGTCATACAGTTTATTTTTGTTAGATAGCTGAAGAACCTGTTGTTTTGTTTATTAACTTAATAAGTTTTAAACTTGTCATACATACTGCCTATGCATAATAAATAAATAAATGAAAAGGCTGATATAGAGCGTAAGATTGATTAAAAAAACTGCTGTTGATATTACAGTATTTTCAATGTTTATCAAAGAGATTTTTAACTTTGATCTAAAAAGTTTTCTTGTAGGAATAGTGCTTGTCAAGATTAACCTTTTGATTTTGTATGTCATGCGTTGATTAGTAAATAATATTTTGTAATATTATTACTTGTTTGATTTCAAAACCGCGCAACTTACTATTATGTTCCATTTTGACAAGATAGTGGTTAAATCAAATCCGCGTAAGTGTCGTAGCGATTAAATTAATTAATTTAACGGATAATCTACATTAAGAATACATAGAACCCATCAATTATTACTCTCTATGTAAAAATGAGTCCAATTGCCCTTAAAATAAGAAAATTATAAAGTTTTAACCTTCCCCTGTAAAATTTGATCTAATGCAGATACGCGGAATTATCCAATGCTAGATACGCGGATTTGCACTATCCCCGACGATTTGCATTCTTAAATAACTAACATGTTAAAATGAAACATGTATAACGTTCGATTCCCGAATCGAGACAAATGTTTGTGTGATGCACAAGTATTTGTTTCGGGTCTGAGTGTTGTGGGACAATAAGTCCATCGTAGTTCCCGATACTGGTTACCCTAGTGTGGGGACAGGACTATGTGCGTGACTGTTAGTTGTATTTAATTTAATAAATGTATAATATAAATATTCTAACATAGTGTCGAAGCGAGCATGCCGCGGCAGCAGTCTCTGGGCGCCAAAGTTAAAATATTGGAATGAAATTCTCAACAATGATGATTCACCAAATCGTCGTGGTTGATATACATATATGTTAGCAATTAGTGTAGGACCGAAATCGTTATGTAAAGAATAAATCCTGGACATTCATCAGGTAGCTTGGTGAATGTTAAGTATTATTAAAATCAATTGGTTGGACTTTAACACCCAATTTCGGACATTATATTCGTGTATTTTTTTAATGATTTACTTACTTTAATATAAACATTCCCAACTAGATGATCTCCGAGGTTATCACATACATTCATCTCCTCAATCTCACCATATTTGTCTTCACATTCAACAAATACATCTTCAAAGAAATTGTCGTAATGTTCTTGCATTTCCTCATCGGAAACATTGGCGACGACCACTGGAATGAATACACTTCAATATAATATTGATATGGATAATCTCTAATAATCTCTATAGTGAAATGTTTAGAACTACACTAAGGGCCAAAAGCCCCATTAACGCAGAGTTACGACATAAGCGAAACAATAACAGACAAGTCTGGTTTACGAGATCGCATCATACCATAATTGCTTCCAAATTGCATAACACTGCCTCGCAAACGAGATTGTTCTGTTGAATTCTCTGTCGTGCGTTAATTTTTCTCCATGTAAGCGAGTCTTTGCTATTAAACGCTGTATGCCTCTTGTGTAATCAAAAAATGTTTAATACTATTGTTTCTGACATAAGAGTTGTCTTATAAGTTAATTAGTGGTTAAATCTTACTCAATGTTGTGAAGTATTATATGTCAGAAACAACAGAACAAAAAATGTCTATTAGGTACTTTCAAAAACGTTGTTTATAAAAAGGACCTAGTCTTCTCTAACTTTCTTGCAGTGTATTGGGTGTCAGAAAATGCTTCCAAGGGTGAAAGAGTAATAAGCGTAATAAACTCGAGGTCAATGAGCGCGCGCATCCCCGGCAATACTCAGTATTTAGTTTATATGAAACGCGCGCGCGCCGCTTGCGAACAACTTGCGCCCGTTGTCCCTGTTGACCCTGAACTTCAGATGATTTTTCATTAGCTTTACATTATTCTTAATTATCGTTTGAACCAAATGTCATTGTATTTTTCTGTCCAAACAAGATTTTGCGAGAATAATAAACACAATCAGGTCTGTAATCCCCAGCACTACCATCTGTCCTTGTTTTTGGAAGCATTTCCCTTACATTCAATACACATAATCAGGGTTCGAGGATATATATCAATGGATATATATCAAGATATATATCCGATATATATCAAACTGGTTTTGACGATATATATCAATGGATATACTTATCAAATGTTTGTTACTGTATTTCTACTTCCCAAATGTAGATGGCTTGAGAGTAGAGTTAAAACATACTCCCTAATGGTAAGTTCTAACCCATTAATGGCAACACTTCTGCCGTAAAAGAAGATTTTATGTTTTTTAGTTGATTATGCCTTATGTAAAAGTAGATTTTGCAATATGCAAACAGTATTCATAAATAAAACAATAAAATAATAATAGGACTTTCATACAAAATGGATATATATCAAACTTGATATATATCGGATATATATCATAAATATCCGATATTTTGATATTTATAATAAATATCGGATATTTTCGAACCCTGCACATAATATATCAATATGCAACTTTTCTATTTTAACATGTCAAACAGGCAGTTAATAATCTATAGATGTAAATAAAAATTAAATGCTGTTTGTTAGTAAGAACATTAATTGAATCAATGGATTATTAAACCAATTTGGTTATTTATAAAATTTTCGTAATACACAAAATAGTGTCTTTAAGGACAGAATTGGAAATGTTTCCATGGGAAGAGAAATGATGAATTCAATGGCCTTTTTGTATGAATACCAGACCATAATTCACGATTCAAATGCAACAGGTGGGTTTTATTTATCATTAAACTAGTTGCACACCTGCCTAGCCTTATGGAGATAAAGACATGAGCTTATGTTGTATTATAATACATTATCAAATTATTATCACAAAAAATTATTACTGCTACCTCCGATACTTACAATGGCTCCCATCAGCAGACTTAGCTGAGTTCTGTGGGTTTACATACAAGTTCTGCAGAAGCACAGTCTGTGAGAAAGTCGGCTTGTTGTGGATACGTGAACAGCGATCACCATGTCGACACGCACCAATTTTGAAATAGAATGAACAGTTTACCCTGGAAAACACAAAAAAGTTGCAAATGTTGCATATTAACAAGTTTAAAAGAAATAAAGACTACATCTTTAATACATTAATACTCCAACAGTCATACATATAGTTCTGACCCCACACGGGGTAACCTAAATTGAGGTTATCAATCAGTGATACCCAAATTGTGGGTATCAGCTGAGCGCAAGTGTTTTGTTCTCCTACAAAACCCTGTCTGGAAATAAATATTTGTTCATTACACAAACATTTGCCTTGGTGTCAGAATCCAACTCACAGCAACTCACTTTTCAGCTGGATTGCTTACTGCATCAGAGAAAATGTGCACAGTGTAAGCAAACCATCTTTGAGTTTATTCATAGTTATTAAAACTTTTAACATTATGTGTACTAAATGTCAAAGTCTACCTTTAAGTGATGCAAAGACGAGATGAAGTGGTTGTAAATAAATCATAAGAGAAATAATATTAAGAAATAAGTCGACAAGGCATTAATAAATACATTGTTGGTTTTAATGACTTGCCTAGGTTTTCTATACAAATTTCTTTCGGACTGGTTTTATCTCAGCTTTATGCCAGGGTCTGTCATCCCATCATGATTGGTATGTGTATTTGGTATTATGTGGGGCAACCTGCTGTCTGACCCACCACAACATAGGGAACCATGTTTCGTCATTACCTTGTTATTAATCAACATGTGTACCACATGGAGGTGAGATTGGCTTTGAGCCTAATATGTTAATGGCACACCTACACTCCCAAATGTGGACTTCAACATAAAGCAAAATGGAGACATTCATATATATAACTCTTGATATTGTAACTAGTACACAAGAGTTCAGTGGAGTATACCTAAAATGTTTATTTACACATTCTTCACATTCTATTGAAAAAAGCCTATATACGGTATATTTTTATTTTATATGATTTTGTGCATTTGTGGTGTCTGAAATTACCGTAGTTACTTAATACATTATAAATTGTTGTAATTCCCAATGTGTTCTCAACAATTAAACAATAATTTATGGGAGGCACCGTCTACCGTACATTGCATTGATACAAATATTGTACACATAAAACTCTAACCTCAAATATTTGTATTAATCAAAGTACATACTTCGGCGTATATTTTCTTAAATCGTAATATTCTATGAAAAAGTACTCACTTGTCTTTTTCTGTACCAAATATAGCAGCTAAATATTCTGCCATTCTGAGATATAGTTACAAACTCAGTGAGCCGTGTTGTTGATAATTTTATTTTATACTTATTTTTACTTCTCTTTCCAGTTCCGATTAGTCCTCACCCTTAACTGTAAGAAACATAAAAATTGTTAGGCGCTGTGTGGAATTATTTGATTTTAGTGGACTGCACGGACATAAAAACTAAAAAATATCTATCATCAAATTTTTAACCAACATTATAGTACGAAAAAGCCAAGCCAACATTAGTGTCAATGTGACCATCTTAAAACTAGAGATCCTGCTCGGCTTTCCCTAGAAAACTGCCAATCTGATTAAAAAATTGCAAAATACTTATATAGCTCATTAATAGCCAAATAACCCCAAATAAACCCATAATCTGTTGGATTCTAGTGATTATACTGTATCTTTGTAATTATAATACAGCCCTATACGAATGGAAGGTCAGGCCTTAGACCAGCACGCTGGCCTAATACGGCTCTTAAATATTTATGTAACCAGGCTGATGTAAATATTACACGAGGAACTTAATGTGATCAAAAAGTACTAGTAGTCACTCGCATAGGTCACGGCTCTGATGAGCAGCAGGGCACTCTTACATTACAGAGGTATAATTAGTACCTTCAAACATAAAATTATTGGTGCACATAAAGAAGCTATTGTGTCTACCTGCCTCTATGGGAAACAGGCACGAGTCTATGTATGTATACGTTAGGAAGCTACCGAGCTCGCGGAGACGTTTCTACAAATCATATTTTATGATGCATTAAGGTATGATGACCCATGCGAAAAATTAAGGGTTAAACAAGTCAAAGGTGTATGCTCTTGAGGCTGGTTTTGTACCTGTGACTTTGGACTCGGCACTCTTCGCTAAGGTCTAACTGCTTATCTGCATAGGAGACGGAAATTATTCACCATCAGCTATCAGGTGACTCATTTACACGTTCTTGTACTCGTGGGTAGCTTCCTTTCGTAATCTGTGTCTTCGTGATAGTACCAAAAACAACCATAGATTAAAAAATAAAATAAGTGGCCGATCTGCCACAATGGCAGGAACTGCCACATATGGTCTCACTGGTTAGTGTTGCCAGAAATGCCAAGCCAGATCATCATTGCATTTAGTTTATTTGTCTCTGATTGCATGCGCACAGATGCATTACTGTAGCAACTAGCGAGGTTATTCGTTATCACAGTGGTTATCACCATTGTTGTCACCGCGTTCATATTTTATGTCACCAAAAATGCCGCAAATAAAAATATTTTTATATGTATTACAAACACATCACATTTACATTCTAACAAAAAAAAATAATTAATTAAATTTGAATAATTAATTATGATCAGATAAATTACATTTTCCTGGTTTTTTCTTAATCTTATTTTAACTAGTTAAAACTGCGGATAGTGACTAGTAAAGTATACATTTAATACTACATTCGGCTAGAAAACCTTTGTGAGGTCTTTTTGTCTTTTCATTACTTTATATAGATATAAATCTATCCAATATATAAAAAAAACGGGTTGCACTCCGGGAGTGCCGACAGAAGTGAAAACTTACCAAACAACATGCGAGAATACAAAATTACGGCAACATGTCCACTCGACATGATAAAAGTACATTCTACTCTCTTCGCGTTTATGCGATCCTGGTACTTTTTACTGCAACATGTTCCAAATAAGAAAAAACCTAAAAAGTTTTTCTTGGTCCAAATCGTCATTTGTTTATTAATTACGGCTACTCGCCATGAAAAATGGACATTCTACTCTCTTCGCGTTTATGCGAACCTGGTACTTTTTTTCCAAATTATAAAATAAACAAAATATCGTCATTTTATATCAAATATCAAAAACAAAATTACGGTAACATGTCTATTCGCCATAAAAAAAAACGAACACAGTCCGGTCAAAGTCCTGTCAGTCTTGTGAAAGTCCGGTCCAATCCGACTGGTCATTGTGTGACGCCACCTGGGACTTCGAAATTATCGAAGTTCCAGGGAAGTCGGCTAGCGCTGGCTGGTCAACTTGCCCGCGTGACGTCTCACGGAAGGTTCTCGAATATTCTGGAACCTTCCGCTCGCCGCCGCTCGCGTTACGGAACGTTTCGGTTCACCCTCCCATAAGAAGTTATCACTTCAAAAAGTGGTAAAGAACGTTATGTGATAGTGTGTGGTGCTACGGAAACCAAATTCGACTTGGCCGGTATTTGACTATTTAAGGAATTATTAGAACAATAACTACACAAAGTCCATTAAAAGGGGCAACTGGCCACGTGACAATCTAGGCAATAATGTAGTAAAGTTTCCCTGACAATGGGGAAAACTCATTTTGGTGGCAATCCCAATTTATAGTTGTTTTGCGTAGGTACCTATGTATTTATGCACACCACAGATTACTAAGGGAAGCTGTGCATCTAATAATCTTATTTAATACTAGCTTTTGCTCGCGGCTCCGCCCGCGTGATCAAACAAACAATCAAACTCTACAGCTTTATAATATTAGTATAGATTTGGGTAGCTTAGCAACGGAAGCCTTCAAATAATATTATTTAGGTAGCTTAGCAACGGAAGCCTTCAAATATGAATAAATTTCCCCGTTTTTGCAACATTTTTCACTGATGCTTCGCTTCTAATAGTCGCAGCGTAGTGTTATATAGCCTAAAGCCTTCCTCGATAAATGGACTATCCAACACAAAAAGATTTTTTCAATTCGAACCAGTAGTTCATGAGATTAGCGCGTTCAAACAAACAAACAAACAAACAATCAAACTCTACAGCTTTATTATATTAGTATAGATTATTTTTTTCATACCTCTTGAGCGATGTCGATAATCGATTATCAGTGATCATACCGATTATGTTTATACTAGGATATAACCTTTTTTAAAATCTATTTATATTTAATTACTAGCTTTTGCTCGCGGCTCCGCCCACGTGATCAAACAAACAAACAAACAATCGAACTCTACAGCTTTATAATATTAGTATAGATTTGGGTAGCTTAGCAACGGAAGCCTTCAAATAATATTATTTCGGTAGCTTAGCAACGAAAGCCTTCAAATATGAATAATTTTCCCCGTTTTTGCAACATTTTTCACTGATGCTTCGCTTCTAATGGTCGCAGCGTAATGTTATATATCCTAAAGCCTTCCTCGATAAATGGACTATCCAACACAAAAAGAATTTTTCAATTCGAACCAGTAGTTCCTGAGATTAGCGCGTTCAAACAAACAAACAAACAAACAAACAAACAATCAAACAATCAAACTCTACAGCTTTATTATTAGTATAGATTAGGAGGCTTTCAATCAATGAGATTCTGCCAGCCGACGACGGCAACATTTATAGATCATACACAATGACAAATGACAAATATTTTAAAAGACTAGCTTTTGCTTGCAGCTCCGCTTGCGGAAACGGCAGTTTCCAGGATGAAGCCTAATCTATGGCCATGGTCTACTGGTTTGCCAAATTCCATCCAAAACCGTTCACCCGTCAAGGCGTAATACACCCAAATAACAAAAATCAACATCCAAACTTGTATACAAAACAATCAATGCTTGCGGACATAATTGGTGCATTGGCAGGTATTGGCCAAACATTATTTTTTTGTAAATTTGGTGTGTAATTAGTTTAAATGTGCTTTTTAGGTACATTAAAACAGAAAGTGACTTGTACGTAAACGAAAGAAAAATTCTTCATTCGAACCTTACTGTTACGAAAGTTATTTTCGCAATTCTTTGGCCCTTTTTTAAGCTGCAGCATTTAATCTAGTATATTATATAATGTATCGATGATTGCCGTAGGAAAATCATTAATCACTTATTCATTTTTTTCAGGATGAGATACTCGTATACCCAAAGAGAATACAATCACTGCGTATACCTAGGTTAGATCGCCTGGATAATGAATTCTTAATAGTAAGATTTCCTGTCATTTCGTTTTTTTTCGCGAAATATTAATCTGGTCACATTGCTTTTCTGGTATAAAATTAGAATAGTAACTCTTTTTCTTGGATTTTTATATAATATTTGACATTGCTGAATGCTGATTGACCAGTTTCAATCAGAGTCTCAATTTTCATTCAATCGTAGTGGTTATGTTCTCTTTTTCGACTAGTTCCAAGATAACTTGAACGGATATTTTAAATATTTAAACTTATAAATTTGATACAATTTCCTCCAAGTCAATTCCGTTAATGAAAGCTGTGATCATAGATAAGTAGTGATCAAGATATTATTTAAATGCGAAGGAGGTTTGAAGTTTCCTCGTGCCCCGTGGTAGGCTCTTTTTAGTTGGTACTCGCGTTGCCTTTGGCTACGCGCGGCCTGTTTGCGCGAGTACATTTATTGTGTCGAATTATTTTTGTTCACAGTGATCAGTGTTAAACAGGTGCTATTAATTTAGATCTGAATAGTAAACTTTATATTGCAGTGAAAATTGTAAAATAATATGTCGAAATAGTGAAAATCTGGTTGACAACTTTATGGCAGTTACAACATAGTTATTATAACTACAATTTGTGACAATGTCTTATAATTCCACGCTTGACGGCTTCTGTGGAACACCGTTTTGGGTAAGTGGGTCTTTAGACATATTGCTTTAGTTTGAAGGTTTCAATGGCTATATTGTGTACATCAATACAATTATCTCCTACCAGTTACGATTTACGAATGTACTAACCGGTGGTAATACCTAGATTCGCTCAGACTAGACGTGATCTTGGAGTTGGTTCGAAGATCACATCTTAGTTTTGCTGACAAGTAGGTCATGATATAAATATTTTTTGCTATAATAAACTTTCACAAATATGATTATAGTTATTCTCAAACTTTTTTTTCAATCTTATAAAAGGCTGGACTTTAGTTTATTAGGGCACGAATTGAGCGGCGAAAGTGATCACAGGTGGTAGGGATTGAGTCCCTGAATACAACAATACCACTCTCATTAAAAGGTGATGCATAGTTTTCGAGAAATTAATGAAAATATTTTCTAACCTCAAATCACATATTAGGTAAAACGGAACGTTATTATGGGCGACTGACAAAGAAATCGTTATTAATATGTCAAATATATAGTCTGTGATTTTAAAAAATGATGAAACGGAACGTAAAAATTCCGATTATATGTCAGTGTCACTTTTTGGTTCATACTTTATTCCGTTTCCCCCCGAGTTGCGTGAATGTGTTCCTTGAGATTTGTTAACTTTATATCATGTTTGTTGTTTTATTTGTTTTTTAACAACTTAGAAATCATGTTCTGATGGTAGTTAGTGTACCCACTTTGTGGGTAAAATAGGTCGACTTTGTCCCAAAACCGACTTAGGGCACCCCGACTTCACATAGACTTTTGGTTACCACCCCTAGAGTGTTTTTAAAAAGCCGGAGGCGCGGAGGGAGAGCAGCCCCCGCCCGCTGTAACAAAGGATAGACAACCGTGCGAGCCGTAGCGGCTGAGGCTGGTCGCCGGAGGCGACCAGCAAGCCGAAGCTGCGAAGGTGAGCATGGGTGCCTATCCTTTGTTACGCAAGGGCGAAGGGGCTGCACTTCCCGCAGCGCCGGAGATGTTGCAGAAGTAAATTTGTTTTGACAACAAGTGTTTTGAGGTTAGGTTACATTAATTGGTTTTTCTCGGGAATGGTGCGTCACCTTTTCATGGGAGTGGTACCAGGGGACATGGGACACCTTCCCCCTCCCCCCACACCCCCTTCCAACTCCCATATCGTGCCCTAATATACTAAAGTTTTACCTTATAAAACCTTTCAGAACATGTGATAATTGTTTATCTGAGTTAATCTAGGATCAAAGTAAATCTATATTATTCAACGCTATAAATTACTTAGATTCATAAATTTTAATTAGCTTCATAAATTATACAATATAGATTTTTTATTGTATGTATTAAAGCAGCACTGAAGATTTATTGAGAATGAAGTTGTAATGAAAAAAAAGTACAAGTACCTAAAATTTTTGTACCATTTTATTTTGACACAAAATAGTGAAGTCATTGTGATTTGCCAATTCAGTTCTACTTTATATAATTAATGTTATAATTTTAATGTACATTTGTATTTATTTTTACACATAGTCTTTATACATACTTGCATACATTTACCACTATATCTCCGAGAGGGTAGGCAGTAGGGCAACTTATGTATTCACTGTTCACAAAGCTTATTTCTGTCCCCTGATGTGATGTGATATTGGTGTACTTATTGCCAGATTGGACCTAATTTCTATTTCTGCTAATGTGACAAGTATAAAATTATTGAATTGATTGAATTCTTATGCTAAGTATGCTGCAATACTGGTATATATTTTATGTTGCTAAGTTTATGGGATTTGGAGATATAATAATAAAATCAAACTTTTACATATCCAATAATAAAGGTGACCTCCCATTTCCAGTGTGTGCATTCGTTTTTTTTAATAATAAATAATAATTAATTTGAATTGATTCGCATTATTTTATATTTCCGATATTACAACATCCCTTAAATTGATATTCAGTTCAGGTAACTGTCAAAAGGTAGAGCTAAATTAAACATATTTTTATGTCAAATGTATTTATTGCTGACTTTATGATTAAGTTAAATTTCAGCTGTCCATCAGCTGACAAAAAAAATAACTAATTGGATTAGTATGTAATAACTGTGTAAAAGATTAGGAAATAAGTTTCTTTTTTTTGAAGCAATTAATAAAAACATGTAGTATATCAAATGAATTGTTGATGTTTCTAAAAATCACTGTGTAAATGAAAACATTTCAATTTGCCAATCAGGAAAAAATATTATCATTAAACAATATACAATAGTTATATTAACTGTTAAGTGTGAGGTGTAGTCCCAATTTCAATTATAATAATATAATTGTCATAATTAAATAACTGCATGCATATTAAAGCAAATGATACAGGAATTGGTTCTAAAATATTTGCCTAACAATGTATTTTACAATAAGATTCTGTCCACAGTTGGGAAATAAATGTAGGGAATATAAAACAGCACAACTTTTACATGTGATAAAAAAAAACCTTTCTGTGTGATACACAGTTTGGTTCAGTATAAAGTGACAATGATCATTCACATAGCAAGCTGGTTTCCATGTAACCACTTCATTGTTTAGTCTGAATGTCTAATAAACATTATCTAACACATAAATTAATAAGCCTGTCAACACATGTTAGGTATATAAAAAAATGTAAAACAGATTCACCCAAATAATTAATACATTACACACATTAGGAGTCCCAAAATGCATTTAAACCAAAAACTTAAAATGCACCCAATCAAAGTTGAGCAGTAGTTTGCATATTAGATGTTTTCTACACCACATAAAAATTACTAGCTGTGAAGAGATGTATCCAGTTGAATTTAAAGATGATGAGACTCTTGTATTTTATTCAAGAACAAGGAAACAGCTTTGTTTATTTGATGAATTTATACATAGACTGTAGTTTATTTAATGTTTCTGCTACAATTTCAGCAGTGGTCTCATATTACATATTAATAAATAGAAGCCTGCAGCATAAATATTTAGATTAATTTTGATTCAGATGACTCATGATGGCATAACAAATCCAAGCATGACTCCACAAAAATATGTACTGTTTCACAACTATTGATTACTAATTCTTGATTGTTACTCTTTAAGTACTACTTGCTTACTAATATGGCTGTTCAATTCATATTAAACAAAACAGATATTAATGATATAAAGTCAGCTACTCTCTGTGCAGGATATGACAATATGGGTGATATATACTTAGAACAATATACATTCTACATAATTATTTCGTGTATTTTCATATAATTGTATGAACTTCAACTTCCATGAATTCCACCTACCAAGTGTTAGTACAAAAACTGATGCATTCATCTCGATATGGTATGAAATTAATGAAACGTTATTGAATATTTTTTAAATCTATGCTATTAAAAATCGAATTTAAAACCTACTCCTTTTCTGCATTGGTTAAATAGGATTCCAAACTCTGGGTCCCCACAGGCTCCTACAAGGCTTTACACAGACCTTAATATACTGCAGTCTTAGAATATACCAGTATTTGTAGAATTTCAACATATAATCCTGTTTTTTACCAAACGGCCATGACTTTAGACATTTTTTATGTTATAACATCATCACCTTCAAAAACCTGTTTCATTTCTATTAAGCTAATGTCACTACGATAGATAACTAGTAGCACTTCTTAATTATTGTTATCAATTTATTTTCCAACTAGGGAGGCTCATATTCTGTTAATCAGTGTGTAAATATTTACATTAATTTTATTGTCTCATTTACTTTAACTTAACACAAATATGGCTTTTCCAACTACATTACATTATCATTATGAGTTAAAAACTTTTAAACCTTATCACTGTGAGTTTGCTGTTTTCCGTTACGGAGTTTACTATTTTGCCTCATACTGTGAAATCAGAACTTGACCAAATTTATATGGGACCACCACAAAAAAAAATCATTAAATCGAAAAAAAGGATAGAATTAATAACATCTATATTTACTTCTATTAAAATTTTCTGTCGACAAAGCGAGCCGCTTTTCATTGGTTGCTATTAATTTAAAGAAGCACGTATTAACGTGCCCCCACCCACAGATCAGAATAGTATTCCGTGTGAGGCTGAAACAGGTGCCTTTAAAACTACGGTAGTGGTAAGCTGGTGCCATATATCAAATACTGTCTCGCTATGTTGAGCACACCCAGCTTTCTGGAAGCCGAGTAAGCTTTACCTTCTTCATGTCCGTTGAACCGTACGTCTCGATATATTTACGCCAATAATTCCAATAATTTTTGTTGAACGTCTGAACAGACCTTTAACTTTTGTTGATTAAGTCTTGTTGAAAACGGTTTGACTCTTCGGAACATGTCATTATGTCGTCGAAGAAACCGAGTAGATCGATTTCATCGTCTGTAAACAACGTAAGTTTATGTACCGTTGTTGAGAATGAGAAGTTGGTGTTGATTACTAATTTTGTCATGGTATTATAGATATTTCGACTCATTCGTGCACGTCTCGCTATGCGTGCGTGAGCTACAAGCTCATTTTATATCATCATGTCATGTATGCACATAGTTTCAATTTGTGTGTCAGTCGTCACACGTTACATTTAATCAATAGTGACAGGCACTCACAATTATTGTCTATAATGCAAAATACAAAAACAACACGCAGAAATAGCAAATCGTGCCAGAATAGGCTGAATCATCTATGATAGTTCTCGACGCGGTCGCTCAGCGACATCTACTTATGGTACATGCAATTTAAATTGACCGACCTGGGCCTTATTCTCTTTGACCCTGTTAACTTCGTGAAATTGGTACTGAGTGATGTTCTATAAGCCAGTGTAAAATTTTATAAATGCTGTTAGGTGCGCTACGTCCTTGTTGTTGTATTTTATATTGGTTCAAAGAATGCCATTTGGTGCTCATTTCGCGAAGCTGGCGTTAAGCGACAAGTTTATACTGTCATGGGGAAAAAGGTCCTTGATTTCACGAATTTAACGCAACGCTGGCGCGTTACGAATTTGTGCGGTCATAGAGATAAGGCTCCTGAAATTAGCCACTTCACACGCCGTTTAAGGACAATAGCCTCGCCGTATGCGCCGCCCGAAACTCTTCACAGGAAGTCGCGACGGCCAAATGTCATTGCGCCTATGCTAAGAAGGATCAAAAAGTTCTTGGATATTAAAAAATGCAAAACATTAAATAAAAGTATTTTATTTAATGGTTTCTTACGTTTACTCATTGAAATAAAACGATTGATCGAACGAACGGTCTATCCCATGATCACGAAGGCTGAAAAGCTTTCGAAACGTCAGGACCAAAATAAAATAAAAAAGCGCGATAAAATCCGTTTAAATTCGTTTTATTTCAATAAGTATTTTATTTTTCTACATAATCTCCTTCCAATGCAATGCATTTAGAATAACGCGTTTCCAACTTCCTTAATCTTCCAAAACGAGATTCTCAACCATTTTGACATTTTCTTACGTAACGGCGGTTGAAGGCCGCCCAGAACGCGAGTCATCTTTACAGCTTGATCTACCTCATTTAAATTCAACCACCCTGTACGCAACCGGAGAATAGGGTACGGCATCATCCCCTAATATCTGCCGAATATCTTAAAAAACTCCTTTGTAGATTTTTTTTCAAGCGGAGATATTTTAAAATCGCACGTAACTCACTTTTATCAATAATTTTGCGTTATTAGCACCTCGTTGCACAAAATTTATTACGTGCGAACTGACAAAAATAAATGACAGTTTGCATAAATAATGTATAGTTGACACTTTAATTTGAATATCGAACTTCTCCCAAAAAGGTTTATATGTATGGACTTTTAAGAACTTTTTGATTCCTCGTACATTACAAGCTTTTTTATATTAGCAAATATAATGAGGAATGTAGATATCAGCTATATACCATAAGATTTAAGATTGAATTTTCAGGTTAGGGCTCAGGATTAGCTTTATGTGAGTTTTTTTATTCATCAGAGGCTGGCAAACGAACAAGTCCTCAAACGCCCATTAACATCTACAATGCCCGTGTAATCATGGATGCGTTTCCGACCATAAATGGAACGGATAATAATTAAGGGATTGGGAAGGTGACAGGGATTTGGCCTCGGGATATCAAATTCACCATACGAAACGTAATAAGACAGTGGTATAGATCCTATCGAGCCGGTCCATTGATACTGTAAATAGAACTGTCTACAGCGTGGCTCTACCACTTAGAAAACCTTACAATTCCTAGTTTGCAATCCTAATTTGGCCATGGTTGTATTTGCCAGGTTATTCTACTATTTACAAGTTACCCACAACAGTAACAGGTGTTAAAAAACCCATTGATCTACCTTTAAAACTTTTGTGGAAACAGATTGCGCCGATCCCACGTTGTTAGATAAGATAAAAAGAATATAGAATATAGGTAGGTATAGATCGCCGCATAAGTCGAGTGGCGACAATGAACATACTGAGGCCGCGATCTATAAACCATACTTTTACTTAAGTTGAAGTTATTTTGAACAAAAATGTCATAGCAAAGTTTGAATTAATAATACGGTGACTCAGCCGCCCCGCAAGTTCGACTCACAATGAAATTAGTTTCAAAATAAATTATGTTTATCTTTATATTTATTTTTCGTCACTTTCCTAAAAAGTACTTTATACGCGCTACATTTGCTGTAATCCGTTGAAGAGTTCCCCCTTTTTGCCCTTGTACTTCATCAATAGACCTCAGTCAAATTCAGGACCACGATCAACTTGAACCCTATCTAATTCAAAAAAGAAAATAGGTACATATTTGGTATGGAGATGAAAGATGGATGGTAAGATAAGATTTATTTAAATGTATTATTAATTTTAGTTGTTCTTTAATGTAAAACATACACACCGAGAATATGGCCCTTTTAGAAGGCATTACAGTAATTGATAAACCAATTAACTTTTGCCCGCGGCTCCGCCCGCATAAATGTCCATATACGGAATAAAGTCCATTTAAAGTGAAAATATACACGATATAAAATATATCACGTTACAAAAGGCGTGCCCAATGAAATGCGTATTTATAATATTGTTTTTCCACACATACGTTCATCACCTATTTTACTAATTTAGGGGAAGGATCTTCAAAAATCCCTTCTTAGTGCCCACTTATGTCATTAAATAAACATTTATGCAAAATTTATATTTTATCTATAAAACATTTACGACCCCGATTCAGCCCTATGAAATTTTAACCTTTGATCCCCTAATTTTATGGCATGTCTGATTTCAAAATTGATGTCATTTTCTTAATTAACGACCCTAGTAAATAATAAATAAACTCATTGCTAGTCGGTCGTCGCTGGACGTTTTTTGGACTGCACTGCGCTTACCATCAGGTGTAGTGTAGCCAATTTGCCGTACTCGGATAAAAAAAAAATAATATTGACACCTATTTCGATTTTTCACCCCCACACGTGGATATTCGTAAAATCACGACATACATATTTGATTATTTGTCTTTAGGAATACCGCAACAAAGTTCGGAGTCGAAAAGTCCATTTAATAGTGTTTCTCCATACAAAGTGGAGACCGAATCATTCCCTATTTGACCGAGTGAATGAATTATTATCAAAGAATTATCTTCCATTGATCTTTTTTCTTCCATTGATATGTTACATTATATGAAGCCCCTGTTTCACAATCTCCAATTAAACGTTACTTGCCAAATAAAATATAAGACAGAAAATTACAAAATATCAGTGATATAAAAGTCAAAATTGTACTTTGTAAATTATCTGCGTACAATAATGTGTCGTGCAATTTGTGGCATACGGGTGTAATGCTTTATCTGCAGGTAATATCCTAATTGCATATTGTGAAACATGCCCTTAATTTTATAAATTTATATTAAAATACGAGATACCCACTCACATTGTTTTCTTATTAGAAACTAGGTTTTGTTAGTGATAGAGCCACGCATTTTTTACTGATTTAAATAAAACTAGTTCATCTGAACATATCAGTGAAAACCACATCCAAATTGGTTCAGTCATTTCGAAGATATATGTGCACTAGAGTTATTATTTTCATGGCACTGGCATTACCGGGATCTCGGGATAAAATCACGTTCTCGGAAATATTAATAATCTTTTTACAATATAAATTCAAACAGGAGGAAAAATTAAAATGTGGGATACATTTGACTTTATTTATATAACTCGGTTTAAACGTCTAACAAAATGTAAGAAAAAAATATAATATACATAAATGTGACAAGGCCGACAAGCATGAATATTAAGCAAGTCTATATTCGTAATTTTTATGATTATTGACGATTGACGACGCGAAGCACGGCACGGTATCATCAGTCATAAACATTTAATTATATAACAATTAAACTATCGATCATATTAATATAAAAAATAAAAAATTCCTATGTTACTATTTTTTACATTAGTTTTTGTACTATTTATTATCATTATTTAATTAAATATCTCCATACTGTCTTCGTAATTACTAGGAGGCTTTATTTATTTTTTCTACTTCATAATCTATTTATTTATGAATCCTTCCCTGTCTTCCTGGGATTTCCGACACAAATTTCTCGGATGAGGCAATTTCAGTTCTCCGGGAACGGAAAATCGAGATAGAGCTAATGTGCAAATACTAGATCTGATTACGATTTTAATGTAAACGTATAAAGATTCATAAGATAACATAATATCAAGAAGCATTAGTATAATAATCTCATTAAGGTTATAATTTGTGATTATATCGCTCCATGAAAAGTTGTAAAAACAATCAATTGGTTTTCCATGCCTAACCTGGCTTGGAATTTATAAAACATTTTACTTATATTTTACATATACCATGAAAACTAAACCATGCCTCGGTGACGCAGTTTTATTGCGTACGTAATACTGCTGTGCTGTCTCGGATTCGATTACCGGGTCAGTTTAATTCTCAATAACAGCCCGGAGTGTGGAATCAGTGCCCGGTATGACGATGTCACATTTAGGGACGGAAATAAGCTCGGCAAAATGAGGATGTACGGATGTTACACCTCTGCCTACCCTTTCGGGGATTACAGGCGTATGTTTGTATGTATGAAGACTAAAACTCTATTGATTTAATTAAATTCGATTTGTATATCACTCTCTGTAATATATTTTTAACATTTGGTGCAATTTTAATGACATAAATTAACACCAGTTAAGAAGAAAAGAATTCTAAGAGTAGTTCATCTTAGTTGAAATAATCTTTTAGTAATTAAAATAATCGATTACGATTTCAGGACTCACATAGAATACTTGATTCATTAATTTTTATTATCACTAATTATAATCGTTACCTGGACGATTATTTGTGACCGACACTTATATTTTCAGAATACCAGTGCCACGTGGGAAACTGACAACCCAGACGTAACGCCATGCTTTCAAAAAACAGTGCTCGTGTGGGCGCCGTGCTTGTTCCTCTGGGTGTTCGCGTTACTTGACATTTACTACATATTGCACAGCAAAGAGAGGAATATACCATGGAACATTCTAAACATCACCAAGTTGGTCATAACTTGCCTTCTCATCGTGTTGAAGTTCGTCGATCTGGGCGTCACAGTGCACACGTCGTCAAATGGAGAGGAGAAAGTCTATAACGCCGACTATTATAGCCCCATAATCAAAATATTGACCTTTGTAAGTATTACACATTGTCACTGTGAATTATCGTACTAATTGGAAAAAGTCTGTTAACTTATATCAATCGGTTTAATATATGGGATTCCGTAATATCTAGTTTATATAAAACTAGATTTTCCTCGCGCCTCCGTCCGCGTGATCTGCTTTTTCCGTGATAAAAGTAGCCTATGTTCATCAGGGATAATGGGAATTCTAATGGTGAAGGAATTAAGTAGTTTTTAAGTTTATTCGTTACATACAAAAATACAAATCTTTCCTCTTTATAATCTTAGTGTAGAGTCTACACTAAAAAATAAATGGCCTTATAAAAAGTAGGCACGTAGACACTACCAAGATACGTTATTCTACAGTCTACAGTGTAGACTAACGTATCTTGGTAGTGTGTTTATTTTTTGTATTGTGGATAGCTTAGTTAGTGGTCCAATTAACTATTACTTTCAATGTGTGTATAAGTAGTGTAATGTATAATATACTGCTGTTTGTAATCCTGAATAAGCAAAAACCCTATTCCGTTTTTTATGTGATGATGATGGTATTTAAAATTCTGAGAAAATTTGCGTGAAGTTCTTATAATTAATGCAAGCCGTCATAATTAAATACCCCGCGTTAATTAAAATATATAACCTAGCTTGGTGATAAACACTATTCAATTATAGATAACTGGCTTTTCTCTGCGTGTTTTTTTTTCGGGATAATTGTGAAACACAAATAACACATAACTTTTATTATACCTACTTATGGGAAGGTCGTTGGGCATTATGTACGGAAACAAAATCCACGGCGGACTCGAACGAAATATAGCAGAATATATTAACTATGACTGATAAACGATGATATTAGTAGTATTAATGTGGGACACTGGATTTTTTTTAAATTAATATCCTATCTTATATAAAAGTCTACTGAGGATAGACATTAAATAATTTTTTTTTTTTTATATTACACCAATGTAAGAACGTTATATTGAAAAATATATCGATTTAAACTAAATCAATATGGATGTGATTGAAATATGTCTGAAAATTTATTAAAAACAGATTTTTAAATAGCTCTTAATTATTCAGTAAAGTTCCTAATAACACACTATTCACAAATAAGAAATAAGAGTACGACGTGTTTTTTCAAGTTCCCGCCTAAAATTCCAGGGACCCGAGTCTGCTAATTTACCTGAGGTGTCATGACAACCATACCACTACACTCCGTTACTGTCGGGACAAAAGTTCGTAAACTACTAAATTTGGTGGGTCAATGGTCTCTTGATAGAAACGTGTTGGAACTGTGATAGAAAGGCGATCAGTATTGCCAGTAGCACAAAAGACTTTTGCCGAAAAACTACCACTAAATTTAAAAGTTCCGTTTATCTAAGCAAAGTTTAGTTTTTCAATGGAGTGACAGTGGTACGCCGTCGGAAAACGATAATAATGCCACTGAATTATTGAATTACAAAACGTAACAATTACGAAACCAATGATCGACCATTTTAAGACTAGTGCAATAGCAGACTCTCACTTGTCTTAGATTGAATTTTTCATTTTGTTTGTCATTCTTAGCCATCATTGCCAACCCAGTTCTAGAGAAAAGTACGCTTGCCTAAAATCTTTAAAAAAATAATTTAAAGCCGATATTTGAAGACTATTAAATTTTATTTCATAAAAGTTTATGTGACGTAATTTTATGAAACAAATTACAAAATTTAATTTGATATAACCCATTCGATATGTCGAATGAAATACATGCTTCTGGGTAAGCTCGCTCCATCGTCGACCTCATCTTTGTCCAAGCGGCTAGATTGAGGTCAAGAGCAAATCCATTCTCAATAAAAAGAAACAAAAAAAAACGAGTATTATTAATATATCGATGTATAACGTCCATACCTATAGTCTAGTATGTACAAGTGTGTGTACCTACCTAAAATGGTAATATAGGAAAATACATGCAATACAAATTTATTCTATTATCTATTACTCAACTTGATCGCCTCATTTGTCTGGTGTTGGCCTACTTAGGTTGAGTAACTATGAGGGTCTTTGTTCAATTCCCAAGTCGGACACAATCACATTTTTTGTCCAAACATTTTAAAAGTACAGAAATTATGTAAACGCGCACGAGTATCTGATATATTTTTCTATCTTTCCATACCAGGACTGAGAAAAATTCCCTTTGAAATCCTTCTTAATTTGTTTTTAAAATTGGCTGTATATTTTTTGTCCACAGATTATACATCAATTAATTTTCTATTATATACAATGAAAGGTCACAATATTCTCTATAATTTAAAACTTCCGCTGTTCTTAGCAAAGCAGGTCAAATATGCCCAATGACCTTTAGACACGATGACGGTGCAAAATTGTTTTAATATTAACGGACGGCAACAAAAACGTGATTACATCATCGTTCACGGGTTCGAAGAATAGTAAATATCCGTTGCTTTTGCGGTTTGCCGCTTTGCCATGACTATATTCGTACAAAGACAGGCGCTATACCATGGTACATTCGGTCGACCTTCAGCATTACCACTGTTATAAAATACTACCAGTGGTACACATATTGTGATGAATGCTGTGCCATCGCTGAACGATGGGGCTGAACCGCGGAAATAAGTAGATTCAGATACACTCGTACATATATATGTACACGTGCGTGTATATTATGTTATGCCTGAAATTGAGGTGTAGTATTGATATTGTGGCAAATGAGCGGATTAGTCATATAAAAATATCACAATATATGGTACAAATTACGATGTTTTTGCTTTAACCAAACTCGCAAAATATTACTAATTACAATCAGTAAAAGGGAATGATTTGGGTACCTTATTCACTCGTTACATCGCCCAACTGTGCCACAATTAATTTTTAATACTAAATCTAAATAATTACAATAAATTTTACACACTGCTGCGCGAAAGGTCTCCTCTATCATTAATTATAACAATTAATACTATTCTGTATTTTTTACAATACTTGCATTTATAACAGCTACGATCGAGACTAAGATTTCCAAGCGCATGTACTTTATTGAAAAACATTCAAGAAAATCTATTTTAGCGGAATTTTTGAAGTAGGTTTATTGTTGGTAGGTTTATTTAACATTCAAAAGTTTCTCGGGTTTGATTTGTTTTTCTTTGTACATTCTTAAACCACACTCACTAATGAGGTCCCATTAGATGAATGATATGACAAGTATGTCAGTTTCGCTAAACATTAAGTTAGGCATCAGGTCCCAACAATCACTCTGAGGGCATTATGAGACTCGTGACCAATGATCCCGACCGCGGCTTAACACTCAACTTGGACAACTTTTAACAACTCAACACCGCTTGGTTTGGTTTCACTTTGTCTAGAAATAAATAAAGACGACTCAAAAATAAACTAATAACATGTTGATCCATCCATCTTGAGTCGGTGCCATCAGCAATTGATCATTAAATTGGCAATAACCAAGACTCGGAATTGGATAATTTTAGATTTTGGCAGTTTGATTTGTAGTTAAAAAATGTTTAGTAAGAGAGCTATCGAAACCAGTTCATAAATGTCGAATTTTTAGTCTTTCACCTCAACACCGGATTACACCATCTTATGGGTCGTTTTTTTTCTTCAAATTTGTATTGAACTAACTTTGAACTATATCTCAAGAAATAAAAAAGAATTATCAAAATTGTATGACTCTGTGATAAGATATGCGTGATTAAACATACAAAGAAAAAAACAAATTGACGCGTTGAATTGAGTACTCCTTCGTTTTTTGCGTCGGTTAATAATGAACGAACGCGGTCTATAGACGAGCAATTATTCAGTCTATATTTAATCAGGGCAGACTGTTTACTGGATTGCCGTTATCTGACCTGTATAACAAAAGCAACTAGGCATGTTACTAACCTCATATTCTGTTTATATTGACCAAACAACTGGGCCGTGCACTTCAGTAAAAAAAACTGTGTTCTGCAAAGAACGTCGATCCGTGCAGCCACTACATAATTAATATTTTTGCAGGTGTTATCAGCGACATTGCTATATTACAACAGAAAACATGGCATGAGAGCGTCAGGCGTTCTCTTCTTCTTTTGGCTTTTGTTAATCATAGCCGGCCTTCCTCAACTCCGGTCGGAGATTTTAATGCATTATAATTCGCCCGACGATGAAAACGTCAAGTATAATTTTGTCAGTTTCATGGTGTACTATCCGTCGATAGTGATCATGTTTATACTGAACTGCTTCGCCGACTTACCACCCAAACATACGCCTTATAAATACGAAAAGGTAAGCAAACACAAGTAAAATGTAATTTATAATACATATAAATTATATGAATGTTAACCACATATGTACTTAATATAAAATAAAAAACATTTCACAGAACCAATGTCCAGAAAGTGGAGCAGGGTTCCCTAGTCGCCTTACGTTCAGCTGGTTCGATCCGCTTGCGTTGACAGGGTTCCGTAGGAGTTTGACCGAAAACGATCTATGGGCGCTAAACCCGCCAGACTCTAGCACCGAAGTTGTACCCAAATTCGACAAACACTGGGAACGTTCGCTCAAGAAACGTGAACTGTAAGATACCGTCGATTTTGTTATTTTTGTGATGTATTCTTACTTTTGTATTCTTATTTATTTATTTAAATTAAATTGCTTGCCATGTTGCCTTAGGTCCAGCGGCGCTAAGGCCACATACCGCAAAACATCAGCCAGTGTGAACTTTAAACCCGAGAGTGAAAAGAAACCGGCGTCAATACTGCCGGCTCTGTGCCTCGCGTTCGGTGGACAGTTTTTGTTCGGTGCCTTTTTGAAATTAATTAACGACACTCTCACGTTTGTATCACCTCAACTGCTCAGGTAAGGTTGTTCTATTGAAATAAATGCACTACCGGTCCCTCGTGGTTTCACCCGCGTGCATGTTGGTGTTACATTACTGTCTTAGCATAACGTTATATTGTTATGATTTATGAACTATCTCAATCGGTCAATAGGTTTAAAAGTTACATAGATGCGCTAACGATTACAAAAACAATTTGTATTGGAATTTGTGTCTAGTCTATACAAATAGTCCTCGAAATTCTTTACGAGTTTTTAAACGACTTAATTACATAATAACGTGCTTATATAAAAAAACTTGTTTTATAAATAAATTCTGTGTAGATATTATGTCATTAAAATATCGACCTTCATTATTGTGTTGTGTTTTTGAAGTGGACTTAATGTGG
This sequence comes from Amorpha juglandis, assembly GCA_949126905.1. Lineage (NCBI taxonomy): Eukaryota > Metazoa > Arthropoda > Insecta > Lepidoptera > Sphingidae > Amorpha > Amorpha juglandis. The sequence goes on along the minus strand of OX421374.1, from coordinate 11,991,001 downwards.
GAAACGTAATTGTGGGCCTTTTGACTTTGACCCTTCAATGTAGCTAATTAAGACCCGTGTTTTTATTGACGACGCAGGCAGAGTCAACAGCTGAATATGTTGATTATTTTATAGGATGTCTTAAGGCCCGTTTCATAATGTCCAATTACACGTTGTATTTTAGCAGATAAAACAAAAATAATAGTTTAAAAAACAAAAAACAGGCAATTATATAAAATCCAACTAAAAATAGAAAATAAATTTGAAGAAAAAAATGTATTTTATTGTAAAAAAAGCGTGGGGGTGCTTTTTAAGATATTATGAAAATGATAATCCTTCTACTCAAATCTGTCAATAAAATATTTATAACTATTGACACTATTTTTACACCCCATTTCATTCTTAGTTTTTTTTTTAAATATTGAATTGTCATCGGCCCTTGATAAGTATGTCAAATTTTGATTTAATCCGACGTTTTGAAGGAGGTTAAAATCATGTTCAAAGTTTTCATTACATACTAACATACGTATGAAGCTAATAAAAGCGTGTTAAAAATTACAAAAATATCTCGCTACCAATTTAGCAGAGCAAGCAGCGCATGTCAAAGTGGTACTTCCTAATTATTTGATTACATAACGCGTTTTCCGGTGGTTAATATTTTATCAGATGTAAAACAGGTCGTACATATAATTTTAGCCGTAACATAAAATAAAGAGGGAGTGTTTATAGTCTTACTGTGACCACAGGCATACCTATAGGGCGAAGATGGATTGGATTTAGAAAAGACCATCGACTTTGTGCCCCGTTAGGTGATCTGGTGGGCGCTAAGCGTCAAGGGTGTACCAGAAAACTACGTTGACATCATCCGGGATGCCTCTCAATCCGAGCCTCTGGATCGGACTGATGTTGGCGATGCCAATCTCTTCCCGGTTACCGATGGTTTTCACCAGGGCTCGGCGCTGAGTCCTTTCCAATTTAGTGTCTTAATGTCAAAATAACAAATATACATGAGCAGCAGCCGTGAGTGCTCAATTGCCGATGACATAGCCACTAAAACACGAAGACAAACAGCGCTTAGAGCAAAGGGTAACTCTATAGAATGGGATGCTTTCGACGTCAGTGCCCATATTGATACCGTCTGGGCTAATTGGCAGAAGGTCAAAGGCGTTACTCGTAACCGATGAGACTAAGGTCTCATACACATTACACATGACCATCATTCCATTACCATGCCCATTATAGGGGTGCATCCTAATCTTAATAACATAAACCAAAAAAATTGGATGTGAGTTTCCGAGCTTTTGATTTCAATCACACCTTTACGGCCGAACGGATTAGTATAGGATACTTAGGCATGTAGTAGTTTATTAGTATTATTATAATACTAGTATTTGCTTGCGATTCCGCCCTCTTGAATGTATTTTTCTGGTATAAATGCCTATGTTCCTAATCCAGGTCATGGCCTAACTGTGTACCAAGTTTCATCCAAATCCGTTCAGCCGTTAAAGTGTAATTGTTTAACAAACATTCAAATTCACAAACATCACACGACATTCACGCTGGTGAGGCTGCGAGCAAAGCTCGTGACGAAAATTTTTATTATCAGGTATCTCTACTGTATCAATAATATCGTTCGAGTCCTTATTTTTTAAAACCCTATGAGATACGAAATAGTAATGCGGCTATTATGAATACGGCCTGAGTTGTATATTATATTGAACGCAAATTACGCACGTATGAACCAAAAAACATAGTATCTTCATCACATTTTTGAATAATATAGGTTTTATTATTTACCGTAACATTTCAGCCTTCTCATAGGTTTTGTGAACAGCGACCAGCCGAATTGGAAGGGTTACTTGTATGCAGTGGCATTATTCGCATGTGCCATGGTACAGACGCTACTACTGGCACATTATTTCACTAGGATGTACCTGGTGGGCATGAGGATACGTACTGCCCTCACTAGCGCCATTTATAGGAAGTCGCTACGGATGTCCAACTCGGCGAGAAAGGAGTCTACAGTTGGTGAAATCGTCAATTTGATGTCAGTCGACGCTCAAAGGTAAATTATGTTTTACTGCTTCAAATGTTTTTCTTTTAATTACTCCTAGTTTGCACAAAAAATATTATTACAAGGCATATTATGTCGTATATAGGAAGAATGTCGAATGAAGCATAGTAAGCAACATAATATAAGATTGGAAGTGGTAGAGCCACAATTTAGTTAGACCCTTTGCCTACTACATGAATGGGCTAGCTCGACCGGGTTATGGCCACTGTCTTATTAAAAAATCTACAAAGTAATGATTACATTATGACAACATATTTGATATTTGACAATGTAAGCACGTTTTATATTGTTCACAATAACATGGTTTTTGTGTGACTATTTTATGCCGTAATTGGTGAATTGTATAGTGTTATGTTGGTAAACATTCGTGTGTTTGACAAGGCGTTACCTAGAACACGCAGTACCTACCTATAATAAGCGACTATGTGATTACCGAGTACCGACATTATGCTTTATTATGCCGTATTGTTATGCCGTATTCTACATGAACACAGCATTTTTATAAATACGCCGATAATTCATTATATCGATTACTTTCACCGTGACATTGACCTCATAATTCTATGTGCTAGCCTACTAATAACAGTATGATAATCATGTGAACGTACACCATGGTTTCCTACTTTGTTTTAAAGATTGTTTTGTCTATATGAAAATGGTAAAATTCCTATTTTAATAAATTCCATATAATGTAGCAAAAGAAACAGTAAACAGCAAATCTACGACGTTGTGATATTTAAAATGTGGTCATCTTTAATTATAACACTTGATGGTACCTGCGACCCACTAATGATGTTTTTATCTGTTCCGAGGACGCGCAGCCATTATATTCCTACACTAGCATCCGCCCGCGTGAAGTTCTGGACCGTTATATTATCAATATCTTCAAATTGGCATAACTTTTACTTATGAAGCGATTGATATGAAACAAACCCAAAATGTTAAGTTAAGCTTGCCACAATATATTTGTGAAAACTACATCTAAATCTGATAAGCCGTTTTTTAGATTAGCGTGCACAAACGCACATACAAACAGACAAACATTTTGAATATCATTGTATGGGGTGCTATTGCGTTGATAAAGGTCCCAATAATATTTTTTCTCATATATCTTCTATGTACAGACAGCGATCCGTTACATTTTTATTATATGTATAGATATATTCCTACATATATACCTTAATACATTTACGAGATAATGTTTGTGTAACTCAAGTACGCATGCAGGCTTTATAATTTTATAAATGTATCTTGGATATTAGTTACGAAAGCTGCTAAAGAAGTGGCAACCTTAAAAAAATCCTGTGTAATTATAAACTACCGGAAAATTTACTATCTACATAATATGATAAGGAAATTAATGTGTACATAGTATTTCTAGTATGGCGCGTAATGTGTCGTCACATTGTGTAATATTGAATAATATTTATCTAAATGATTCATTTTGTATAGTGTAAAATAATCATTGAGCAATTGATTTGTAATGATGGCAAATTATGTATATTAATGATATTATTTTATGACCTATAAATAGTATCAATATTTCATGACCGATCCATCGCACATCGGTCTCCAAGGGAACGTTATTTATCAGATAAAGTATAATACGGCAAAATTTAGCATTATCACGCTGTCAATGTACGCGGAAAAGCATTATGTCAAATTGGTACTTTGAAATAAAACTAATTTCAGATTTTGTAGTCACGGGGTGTTTACAAACAGCTTTCGAAACGTCGCGTTGCGTCTAAAATTAAAAATAGACCGCGATATAATCCGTTTAAATTAGTTTTATTTCAATGTGTAATAGTCGCGTAAATATAAGAAATTGGTACTTCCCAAAGTGACTGTGTAAAGCGTTACCTGGCATATAAAATTTATTTGGATTTTGAAAAATCTTTCCTAAAAATGTATGCACTTAGGTATACAACAACTTCAGTCCAAGTCAAAATGTCGACATCAAAACATTTTTCATCATCAACTTTATACATAACTGGGCGACCTCAACTCCATGTTTACCACTTTCCTGTCTAAGGACGCTTAAATCAACTTTGTGCTACTGTCAAACATATTGACAATGATTGACTTGACATTGTTATTGTCAGGACTTAGGACTTCCCTAATTTCATGAGTATGATTCACTTGTGAAATATGCACCATAACCGAATTTTTATCTTTAGCACCACAGTATTCGCACTTGTAAATGGACATATATCTTATCTTAATCTATTGTGTATCATTATTACTTTGCCATAAAAACTAAGACTTAATCCCTAATACCTAAATCCGTTCTTTAATAATCTGTATATAAATTTAATCGCTCCAAAGCCATCTTATTATCGATTGTTCGTAGATTTGTAGAGCTTACTGCGTACTTGAACATGATATGGTCGGCGCCGCTGCAGATTGCCCTCGCGCTGTACTTCTTGTGGGGTATCCTGGGACCGTCTGTGCTGGCCGGTCTGGCCGTCATGATCATACTGATTCCTGTCAATGGACTCATCGCTAACAGAGTGAAGACCCTGCAGATCAAACAGATGAAGTACAAGGACGAAAGAGTTAAGCTTATGAACGAAGTACTTAATGGGATTAAGGTAAGCATTTGTTATGATACATTTTTTTTTTTATCCTGGCTCGGCAAAGTGACGACACCTGATGGTAAGTGTAGCGCAATCCAGGAATAGTGTCGACCAACGATAAACAATGTGTCCATCGTAGGTCGGCAAGATCATGCCGGCCTGCCAAAGGGCCAAGGGGGAGGGGAAGGAAAAAGGAATGGGAAAAAGGTTCGGATCAGGGGGCAAGCCCCCTGGGGAGAACCGGATATACACTCGCTGACCCTGGAACGCGACCCACACAAGGTGGGCCACTATGGCAGGTTTTAGCACCAGTGTACGGTGGTCGCTATCCGGTCGGATACAAGTATCCTCCCACCAGCTATAAATTTGAAATGAATATAAATTTGAAAAAAAAATCCTCCCCTAAGTTTTAACTGATTTATCATAAATTTATCGGGGAAAATAAAACGAAGAGATTAATTTCCATTTATTTTCAGTTTCATATTGATCATTATTCAAAATTAGGTTTATTTACCTAAGGGTCTTATAGTAAACAGACGGCAGTTCTATATTATCAATATGTATTCAAATGTATTTTTAACAAGTATCGAACACATTACACAAGTTCAATAAAATAGTTTTGTGAGATATATTTTATTGGAAACAATCATTTGTATCTTACAACAATATATTTTAGAAATACAACTCGAAATAATAATAAACCTAATATAAATTCAATTTAAACATAATTCCAATGTCTTTGCGTATAAAAGGTACGTTTACGTAACTGACTGTGATTTCATATTATTGAGTAACACTCAAGTTATAATGTATTCGAGGTCGACTCTATCAGTTCATACAACATTATCTTATTTGATTGTTTTATCTATAGGTATCACAGCAAAAAAAATGTGTGAAGAACCTATTTTGTAATATTGTGATGAATATTTATTACAGACACTTTAGAATGTCTGGAATTACCGATACATTGAGAGCGAGTGTTTTTCACAGACTGATCGCTTAATTCAAAACATACCTAGGTCCTGTAAAGTCAAAAAGAGCTGATCGCTCGCCCGATGGTAAGGGACACACTTGCCTTAAAAAATGAATTACGAAATATTGTGTGGCGCTGTACTGCTCTCGTCACCCTGAGACATGCCCTATAATTTCGCTGGTTTCAATTTCCGGCAAACCTTTATAGCACAACTGTTTCTCACACTGGTGCTTCGGAGCCAAAGGCCAAATCGCGTTAGCAACTTAGGCATTCTCACGCCTACGCCTTCCTAGCATTTACTATATAATTAGCGGCACACAGAAGCTATATCAGTACGACATGCGAATTTTGTTAGTTCGGTCGAAGGGGTTATTTATTGTTTTGGGCCGTACTCTGGACTTTTTTATAGCACAGGGCGGCATACTAACAAGTGGGTCGTCTGATGGAACGTGATCTCCACCGCCCATGAACATCTACTATATCAGAATCATGGCTGCTTAGCCGGCCTTAAAGGAAAGGGATAATTAATGAACTAAAATCTAATCTAACTAAATATCCCACCCATTCACCGTATGACACGCAGCACGAAGTTGCTATTTTACGTCGCGTCGGTTATTTCCTGTTTCATGTTTGGATTTAACTGATTATTATAAGTTTTATTAGTTCCATTTTTGTAATCATAAGGAAAACCACATGTCTATAAAATCTGATTTCAAATTCGTTATTGTATAACAATTATATGTTGACGCTACGTTTAAGGCGGAATGTGGTCGATACGTCCACGCCTGTCATACAAAAGTAGTAGTATATAGTTAGCAAACTACTACCCACATAGTACACAAACTGTTTCCTCACCTAATATCAAAATTTTACCAAAAAATATATAAAAATCTTAACAGATTGTGCTTTTGTTAAACTCTTTTAAATGTGAGTAATTGTTTAAAAAATTTATTATAATAGACGGGGTTTAAGGATATTTTATGCTAGTCAATTTCAACCGCTTTATGATAGATTCCAATAAACGATCTTAGTTTGAATATTCGCTTATATTCCGGAAATGAACCAAACAAACTAGTATTTTGTATGCGTCACCTTCAAACTATTTTTTTATTTTAGCACGACAAAATGACTACATTTTATTCGCTATATCTATTCCAGAAATTTCGACAAATATCCTGACTTTACAGTTATCTTTATTGTATTTGGTGTATTGACAGTTCCAAAGAAAGTATTTTTCCTAAAGTGGGTAGATATTTGTTTGCATTACTAGAATAGGTTCGGTGTATACGGGAATTCAAAAAATATCTCGTTGTAGGTTTTTGTTATTGATAATTAAGGTGAACTATTCTCATAATCTCGTGCTCGAAGTTTCTCGTAGGTTAGCTGATAGATTGATACTTCGGAATACCGTAGATAATCGACTTGAATTGCTGATTCGAGTCCGAGGTTATTTCGGCGGAAATGATTATGATGATATGAAATTATGAGTGGTAGAGCCACGCTTTAAACAGTTTTGTCTACAGTATGAATGGGCCGGATCGTTACCAATGTCTCAGAAAACCGAAGTAAAGTAGTGGCTTGACCCCTTCCCCTTCCCCTTCCCAATCCTTTAATTATCCCTTTCCTTTAAGGTCAGCAACGCGCCTATGATTCTTTTAGTATTGTGGGTGTACATGGGTGGTGGAGATCACTTACCATCAGCTGATCCATTTGCTCGTTTGCCGGTCTATGCTATAAAAAAAATGAGAATTGCCTCCCTAAAGTTAGTACGGTGCAGACCAAATAACATGTCGACCGTCAAGAAATATTGTGTCCTTTGACTATATTCTTTATTCTGATTGACTCATGCGTGCTATCTATCTGAAGAATCAAACATATCGTTTATTGAGAATGGTCGTCAGTGAACAAGTCACGTCGTTTTTGGTACCTATGTTATTGTCATAAGTGATAAGATGTCTGCATACTCCGTTATCAGACGTGATTGATGCTATAACGAACCACTTACGTTTATTTTTAACAAGCTTTTGCTCTTGACTTGGCCCACAAGAAATGAACAAAATTAATATTTCTCAAACAATATGTACTACATCGTTTCTCCACTTTAGGTCTTGAATTTTGAGATATCTCTTCATAAACGAAGCCTATAATATAAAAACACCATATCAGTATTTTGAATTTCTGTACTTAACTAATTGGGCTAGGCGATGACGAGACACTTTGTTTTTTATATTCTTAAATTACAGATATTGAATTGATAAGGAGTCAGGCACACGATTTATTATGATCGGCCTTCATAGTTTTAAGGTTAATTTACGATAATGTGCTTTTAAAATAATTCAACACTTAATATAATGTGGCTAATGTACACTGGATTTTGTCAGTAATCGAAAGACTAAATAAAATAATGTGAGTAAGTGTTGCACTTACCAATATTCCTTATCATTGGTGGAATCCAGTATGTTTGTGGGGTAATATCTGAAACTACTGATACGGTTCTGAACATTATTTTACAAATAGGCAGCTATTCAGTAATAGATTACTATTAAACCATAAAAACCTGTAAATAAGACATGCGGGCGGTGCCGCAAACTAAAACTAGACTTGTAATAAATACGAAGTACGAAAATTACTCCCTTTATATGAAAATGTGAAATATGTTATTATTTTTCGCAGGTTCTCAAAATGTATGCATGGGAGCCCAGTTTCGAGGATCAAATACTTAAAATTAGGAACAAAGAAATGAATGTGCTAAAACAGACTGCATATCTCAACTCGGCCACTTCGTTCATATGGTCTTGTGCTCCGTTCCTGGTAAGTGATATATATTTTATTAATGGACGAATCATATCTTTGAAATCAGTGTTGTACTTACCAGTATAAGATAGTGATTTTTATTTTAGTAATTGCAAGATAACAAATCCAATAACTCTTATCAATAAGATACTTCGTGTCATGTTTATGATATGGATTGTTGCTAATTGTTGATTTAAGTCAATCGCTTGACAAAATAAACAGTAAAAAATAAATTTATTAGGGTACCGTACTCATACGGTGCCAATGGTCTCTTATTACAGAGCCGACGCAGTCTGTCCGTCTGTTTTACCTATAAAAGGCTATCTTTTGAATCATAATAAGTAGATAGCTGAAATTTACACAAAATATGTGTTATTTGTGCGCATAGCACATACGATGACTCCTTCTTTTATCTCAATTCCATGGTTGCCTGGAATAGATTGCCTTGAGCGATAAGGCCGCCAATTGTACTTTGGTTTCGTTGACTGTTTTACATGTATGTATTTGTATTTTCAATGTACAATAAAGAATTATAAATAAATAAATACTTTTAGCAGTCGCGACAATTTAGTGAGGCTTTAGCATCTGTGGGACACGGCTCAGTGTTATAGCGAAAAAACTATGTGTAAGTGAATAGTCAGCGCGGGCGCGTGCTACTATTACTGCCGACCTCCCACTTCCCCTCTCACTTCACATCTCAGCAACCCGAGATCGATAGATTCGCAAAAATGCGACACTACGATCAAATGCAATAAGCTCACTATAGACTGTGTGAATAGACAGTTTTGTCTAAAGCAAGAATGGACCGGTTCGACCGGGTTGATACCACATTCTCACAGAAACCCGACGGAAAGTAACAGTTTGTTGTTGCGTTTCTTTCAGTGAGTGAGATATTCGGAGACCCAAAACCCTCCTTCCCCTTCCCTAACTCCTTAACAAACCTTTACTTTTAAGGTCGGCAAGATCATCATGGATGTCCCACTGGCTCGTTTGCCGGCAATTATACAAAAACATATTTTTGTTAAGTTTAGTTCATGGCAACAGGATTGCCTCGAATGAATAATAATATAATAGATTTTCAGAGAACTTTACAAAATAAATTGATAAATAAAAGATACAAAATGTCACCTGATTGCAAATAGCTAATGTTAATCATAATTATGTATTCCAACACAAATAACGATGCTGTTCGGAGAGCGACGCAAGGCATTAATGTTTAATTTTCTTGTGTTAAAGGTGACATTCCTAACATTCTTCACGTTTCTGATTTCCGACCCCGGCAATAATATTCTGACGGCGGAAAAGATATTTGTGTCGATGTCACTGTTTTTCACAATGCATTTGCCGTTAGGTTTACTGCCTATCATCGTGGTCTCCGTGATCGAGGTAGAGCCTCCAACTGTTTGCAACATTACATAATACATATGAGGCTATGGTTCTATTCACTTCACTCGGCTCACTAACAATGCATATATCCATACGATCCTACAAAAAAAACTGATAGCTCACGGAAGTGTTTACTTTGTATCTTCAACCGACGCGACGTCAAGTTGCCAGGGACCAGAGCCGATGGCATTTAGTTCAAAAGTAAAGCGGCTGGTTTGTAGATACAGGGTGGACGATACACTTCAGAGTTACGGTCCAGCAAGTAATGCATGGGCATATTGTCTATATGCTGCCGCTAATTTCCCGAATGGTGTCTTAGGTGTCGCTGATGTCGTTCGGGTGCTTTGTATTGGTAAACGATACCGAAGCGCTCAACTCTAAGACGGCTTTCGTAGCGTTGTCTCTTTTCAACATACTACGTTTCCCACTGTCAATGCTGCCTAACGTTATATCGAATGTTGTACAAGTAAGTTTTATACTTAGAACATTGTATGTATTGTATGTGTCGTAGCTTTATTATTTAATGGAAATATAAATTATTTGGCTGAAAATGTGCTTTGTGAAATATCTTTTGTGAATAAAATTTGTGTGTAAAATTAATATTTTCCCCAGATATAAGTACGTCCTTAGAGTAATATGTCTATATTATCTAGTCATTAATTACTTGTAATAGTGACGTAAATTGTGTCAAAATATCATGGTCTCCACACATAATTTGTGTGAAACAGCCGTAATTTTATATTGTTACTTATATTTATGTTATTTATATTATAATGACAGGAAATCAGCTCATAACTCAGAATAAAATGAAATCCGTTTTTAAGGTCGCTCTGGCCAAACGTGGACAAATTCTTAATAATATATGACTAGCGTTTTACATAAAGCATTATCTTAAAATATTACAAAAAGTTTCAAACAACTGGGGATTGCAGTCCAACAAAAAGGGATCCAGCATTATGTAAAAGTATGTGGGATCCCACCCCGCACCAGCTTGCCGCATCCGCAAGTCTTTATCTCGTCGTCTAATCCAGTAAAATTTATTTAAACCTGCCGTCCTGTTAAATTGACGTTGATTTTTTATCATTGTTATGGCAGTAATTAAATAAGATATACACTTATTTTCAAAATATTACATTTTGTAGCAGCACCTGCGTACGAAATACCGTCAATTAAAAAATATACTTAATGATTGTTTTGAAAATATCTTTACTATAGTGATATTAGTTATTTATGCAATAGTTGCATACTCGTTATAATATTAAACTACTGGATATAATGCAGCCACTAGCTATTGTTGAGCATTATGTCCACGATTGGCCGAGATCGATCAATTTCCTTTCATATTAAATTTCTTTATTGACATGACTAATTCTCAAATAACAAAATATGGTGTATGTACCTTTCGATCGCTTCTATAGTAGCTGTTGGGTGGCGGATTGTGGTTTTGACACTAAACGCTTCGCAAGCACCATTGTAATTAATTGAACACACCGTCTTACTAAACTGTTAACCTGGCCTTATTTAATTTTGTGATTGTTTATTGTATTAATTTACCAGACCGACAAATTACAACTGTGTATACCTATACGTTTTTAGACATCCGTCGGCATTAAAAGATTGAACAAGTTCATGAATTGCGATGAACTGGATGTGAGCTCGGTGGAACACGATCAAAAAGAGCGTAAGTACATAATCATCGTTACTATCAATTATTATATGTCATATTATAGGCAATGTACTCCATGCGACGACCGCATTTTATTAAAGTGACTAAGTGTTACCAGCAGAAAAAATGCTGTTAATGCCAATCAACTTAAAACAAAGATGTTTCATTTAAATTATGTCCTAATGTTTAATATTTTTTTAATTAAAGGTAGTGTTTATAGCATAAGTAAATATGTTTAATTCAAATAATATATTAATTTTAATAACAATTTTAATGTAAATGTTATACCACACTGTATAACAAGTACGTACATCGCTACATCTTGCGATAAGTTTATTTTTAACTTTCATTATATAAACTTAAGTAAATATGGTTATTTATTTAAGGAAATATTTGTTTTAGTATTATAACAAGTCTATTTCTAACATTATAGACGCCACGTTCCTTGGTTGGTACGTTTAGTCATAGAATATTCGTGGGCACCTACTCTGAATTTATCGACAAATAATTTATTAGACCATATAAAATATATTCTCACCATTATTCTATTTTAGTTTTTTTGTCACAAAACAGATAGGGTTGGGAACTACGTTCGTGGTGGGTCCTAGGCATACGCTTAGAATGGAATAAAGACAATCAATAAACAAATCAGTAAACATAGTATTTCATTATTTTTCTTTTATTTATAGTTGATATGGTGTTTTTGTATGTATTTTTGACACTTTTTCTTGGAAGGTTCGATGAACTATTAAGTAGCCGCACCCTTTTCATAACAAGTAGTTAATATACTTCGGACTGTGCTATGAACGTGAACTGGTTTCAAGGCCACGCTTCGTTAATAACATGAAAGACACAGGAAATAAGAAGCACGGAACGCACTAAGGAATGAAACCAGTATTGACATTAGTATAGATACCTATATCTGCCAGCTAGTATCTGCCAGCACTAGCCCGGTGGTGCTACTAGTGGAGAAATATAAAAGAAAGACACCACGAACGTAATCCTCAGTTGTTACAGCAATGGATAATGTGTATAATGGATAATGGACTCTTCAAGGTGGTAGGTCCCTCGAGAGGCCGTCTGGTTTGGTACCACCACTTTGTCTAATTCTGCCGCCAAGCAACAGTGTGTAAGCACTATTGTGTTGCGGTTTGAAGGACATTGAAGCCAGTCAAATTACTGGGCATTATGAGACTTAACATCATATGTCTCGGGGTGACGAGCGCAGTTCAGTGCCATGCAGTGCTTTATAATTCAAAGTTCTGTGTGGTGTTGCTTCTGTTTATGGGCAGGCGTGACGCTTACCATCAGGCGAGCGCCTCGCTTGTATCGTCATTAAATGAAACAAATATTGTGTCAAATCATAATAATTCAGGATAGCCATGTATTTAAATGATCGCAAGGCTTTGGCGCGCTTTCCACCGAAGGCATATAGATGGGACAGCCCCATCCTGATACTTAGTACAAAAGAAGCTCTCACGTAGTGATTTGCTTTTTAGTTTGCGCGTTCTTGTTGATGGTACTAGGTGCGTTACTAGACGAGTTAAATAACGATCTATTGCATCGAAGCGAATATCGATATTTGCTAAGTTTTTTCCGAGTGGATATTCTGCACTTTCTATCTACCTAGTAGCATTAAATTGTGGTGTCATAATCCCTACTCCAGGGCTAGGGGAGTAGGCAACTGGTTACAGAAGCATTGTATTCATATGGTAATATTGCAGCGAATCCGATAGTAATCGAGAACGGTCAGTTCACGTGGGGCGATCAGGACGCGGAGCCGGTGCTGAAGAACATCAACTTGCGCGTCCCGCGCGGCTCGCTCGTCGCCGTGGTGGGCGCCGTCGGTTCTGGCAAGAGCTCGCTGCTATCCGCTTTACTCGGGGAGATGTACAAGATATCCGGACGCATTAACACCAACGGTAAATATATCTAGAGATTGTCTAAATTGTCTAATGACTCGCAACGCTAACGAATTTTGATCTTTACTGCACAAAAAAATGACTAGTTTATTTGAGTAGTGTAAGTATTACTGTAGACAGTTTTGTCTACAGTAATACTATACTATCATGAAGTGCGGCTCGACCAGGTCGTTACCACTGTCTCACAGAAAACCGACGTAAAGTAGCGGTTTGCTGCTGCGTTTCGTACGGTGAGTAAGATATCCGAAGGCCCTAATCCCCCTTCCCTTTCCAATCCCTAATTACCCCTTTCCTTTAAAGTCGGCAACACGCCCATGATTCTTCTGGTACTGTGGGCGTACATGGGCGGTGGAGATCACTTACCATCAGGTGACCCACCTGCTCGTTTGCCGGCCTATGCTATAAAAAAAAAGTTAGATCATGGTGAAATATTCCCTTACACTGCAAGTTACGTAAGTATAATATGACTTTATATTGTAGGCTCCATAGCGTACGTACCACAACAGGCCTGGATTCAGAACGCAACACTGCAAGACAACATTTTGTTCGGCAAACCCATGGACAAACATAAATATAACAATGTGATCAATGTATGCGCGCTGAAACCGGACTTTGAAGTGTTGCTCGGAGGAGACCAAACTGAGATCGGAGAGAAAGGTAAGATGTTTATATTCAACTTAACTAATCTGGTAGGAGGATATCTTACACATATTTGTAGCCGAATACTGTAATACAGCGATTACTGTACACACGGTTGCAAACAGCTATCTATATACCTGATTCAAATTTGTACCCGAATTGCTCAAGTTGTGTAAATCATATACCTTGGTGAGTGTACATGTGTTGGCTGTATTTTCGGACATTCTCCGTAGCGCAGCGGGTCAGTAGCCGGAGAGTAAAACGAGAAGCGACGGGTTCAATCCCCGCACCGAGTCTGTCTGTGCCAGGACCGCAAATTTCTGTGTGTTCTACAAATATTTGTTGCGGGACCAAAAGTGCCTCGTAGTTCCTGATATCCACGATACAAGTACACCTAGTGTGAGGTCAGACCTATGTTTTAGACGTATATTAAATTATTTAAATGATTTGTTCGATGCAGGTATCAACCTTTCTGGCGGTCAGAAGCAGCGCGTGTCTCTGGCACGTGCGGTGTACTACGACGCCGACAACTTCTTACTGGACGACCCGCTCAGTGCCGTCGACTCGCACGTTGGCAAACATATATTCGATAAGGTACATATCACATACTAGCTTTTACTCGCGGCTCCGACCGCGTGAGTCATATTTCCTCGTGATAGGCACCATGGTATATATATGTTCTCCTATTCATAAATTTAAGTAAAAAATAGGTTTTTGAGAGTGGTAGAGCCACGCTGTAAACTGTTTTGTCTACAGTATGAATGGGCTGGGTCGTTACCACTGTCTCACAGAAAACCGACGTAAAGTAGCGGCTTGCTGCTGCGTTTCGTACGGTGAGTGAGATATCCAGAAGCCCAAATCCCCTCCCCTTTCCAATCCCTAATTATCCCTTTCCTTTAAGGCCGGCAACGCGCCCATGATTCTTCTGGTGGTGGGCGTACATGGGCGGTGGAGATCACTTTCCATCAGGTGACCCACTTGCTCGTTTGCCGGCCTATGCCTTAAAAAAAAACTCCCTTATTTACTTACTTGATTTGCGTTGTATCGCTTCTTTTTCTTTGTAATTATTACCTATTGACATTTATTTATTTATTTTTTTCCTTTTTTTTTCACACATACCTTCACTGGCGTGCGCATAACAACTCGACAAGTTTACATCACAATAGTTTTTCAATCACATTTTATAAAGTTACTTACCGTTGAATGCCTGCTGCCTGGGGTCAATGTCTCTTTCTATCATACACCTGTGGCTACATTCCGAATTAACATAATAATATAAAATATGTTTTTGGCAAACTTGGAAACGCCTAGTTTTTTATTTTTTTAACCTAATTTGTAATTGTGTATGTAGGGTCATTGTATGTAGTGGAGTGAGTATATGCATGTAATTATGCAATAACATTTCAATCCACATCAAGTAAAAATTTAGATGTTGATGTCATTATAGTAAATTAATTAGTTTTAAGTAGGTTAAATTCCGTATTTTACCAAAAAAAAACATAAAATAAACATTTCCCACACACAATTATGCAAAATAGAACTTAAAATTATTGATTTAAGTTATTGAATTTAGCAAAATAAAATAGACATCTAAATTTTTACTGGATGTGAGTTGAAATGTTATTGCATATTTATTTCATCATCATCATCAGCCACAGGACGTCCACTGAACATAGCCCCCCCCAAAGATTTCCAGACCGACCTGTTGGAAGCGGCCCGCATCCAGTGACTTCCTGCGACCTTTATCAGGTCGTCTGTCCACATTTATTTATTTGCATCCATCTAAATATAGAAAACTCAAAGGTGACTGACTGACATAGTGATCTATCAACGCACGGTCAAATCACTGGAGGGATCGGGCTGAAATTCGGCGTGCAGGTAGATGTTATGACGTAGGCATCCGCTAAGAAAGGATTTTGATATATTCTACCCCAAAAGGGTCAAAATAGGGGATGATAATATTTAAATTCTGTTCACGCGGGCGCAGCCGCGAGCAAAAGCTAGTGCAAAATAGAACTTTAAATTATTGATTTAAGTTATTGAATTTAGCAAAATAAAATTGACATCTCAATTTTTGCTTGATGCGGGTTGATATGTTATTGCATATTTATTTAATTATCATCATCAGCCACAGGAATTCCATTACTAAGCATAGGCTTCCCCCAAAGATCTCCAAACCGACCTGTTGGAAGCGGCCTGCATCCAGCGACTTCCTGCTACCTTTATCAGGTCGTCTGTCCACCTTGTATTTATTTTATTTTTATTTTTTTTACTAGCCCTGTATTATATATGTCCCACTGCTGGGTACGGGCCTCCTCTACTGAATGTGAGGGGCTAGGCTAAGGCCTAACTCATCCATCCATATAATATGTTGGAGATGTTGCGTGTGTCGTGCAGGTGATAGGTCCGAGCGGTTTGCTGAAGGGCAAGACGCGCGTGTGGGTGACGCACTCGGTGTCGTACCTGTCGCAGACGGACCTGGTGGTGGTGCTGCGCGACGGCGAGGTCTCCGAGGCGGGCTCCTACCAGCAGCTGCTCGAGAAGAAGGGCGCCTTCGCCGAGTTCCTGCTGCACCATCTCAGCGATGCCAAGCGGACATCGCCTGAAGGTAACCACACTGGCTGATGCACCACTGATGTGTCTCACTAGTTGGGATTTTTGAATTAATTACTTTTTTTTTTTTATCCTGGCTCGGCAAAGGTACTACGCTACACCTGATGGTAAGTGTAGCGCAATCCAAGAATAGTGTCGACCAACGATAAACAATGTGTCCATCGTAGGTCGGCCAGATCATGCCGGCCTGCCATAGTTCCTGGGATGAGCTACGAGCTACGACCCCGACAGTATCTCATCCTAGGGCCAAGGGGGAGGGGAAGGAAAAAGGGATGGGAAAAGGATCAAAGGGCAAGACCCCCTGGGGAGAACCGGATATACACTGGCTGACCCTGGAACGCGACCCACACTAGGTGGGCGACTATGGCAGGTTTTAGCACCAGTGTACGGTGGTCGCTATCCGGTCGGATACAAATATCCTCCCACCAGCTGACCACTACCACTTACGGGAGGGAAAACCGCTTCGTAACGTAACGCGTTACGACGCCACTCTGTCTGGCTTCCCTTTCTCTCACGCATACGGCAACAGTAGTTAATATTAAAAAAGGATAAAAGCGGGGCTTAATAACAATGAAAGTTACCGAAACTATTTTTGGCGTGTTAATTATTATTAGTTCAATAAATATCCAAGAACGTCATGACAATTAAAAAGGCATTAAAATCAAATTAGTTTGTTTTAATAACGTTATATTTATTATTTAATATGATGATGTTAATTATTTCAGAATTGGATGAGCTCAAACAGGATCTCGAAAACAAATTAGGTAGTGAATTCCAGAACAAACTTCAAAGAGCACGCTCGTTATCAGAGAGCGCTTCAGAATCTGATCAAATTGCAGCAGGTAAGTTAAAATATATACTCCACATAAAAGTGATACTCAAAGCCGAGCTGTAGACAATTTTGTCTACAGCATAATGGGCACGCTCAACCAGATACCATTGTCTCACAGAAATCCGACATGAAGTAGGTGTTTTGTATGGCAAGTAAGATATTTGTAGACTCAAGTCGCTCGTTTTCAAGCCTATGCTATTAAAAGCCTCATTTACACTGACACAATTCGTGGTACGATTGTGATAAGCAACTATCTAGTTTAATATAAAGTTTAATATTTACTTGTAGGCAAAAACTACTAAACTCTCACCTACGATTATACCAGAAACACAAGTAATTTTAGCCGACTACGACTATTTATACTGCAAAATAAAAAAGCAAAAGTATAGTGTACGATATAAATATTTTACCCACCGTAGTATTTTTCCAATCGCATTGCTAGGACATAAATAACTTTTTTTTATCGAATGAGTAAGTCGAAATTTGACTTTGGACAAGACTAAATGATAACTAGCTGAGTTTTGTCTGACCCCAGCATTGTTATTTTCGCTCACGCACTTCACATATTTATAGGGATGTGATCGATTTTATCGTTCGTAATTAACGAGTGATTTTTATTAGCGTGAAATTTTAAGATGTTTAGATGTTGATAAGATACATAAACACTCATTGTCAAGTTTATCTGACGCACCTTAAACATACCCACACCTTTTTGTAACACGTTCTATTATAGTACGAAAGTGTTTGTTTACCCATATCTCGTTATGTAAACATGATCAAGCCCATGTGACATTTTTTCAATTTCATGTGAGTATCGTACAAATCGGTTTAAAGCTAGCAAGTTTTACTATAAGAAGTCAGTGATTACACGGAGATGAACAACTTGCGAATGTTTACATCAAAATTTTATTAAATACGTATCTTAGACCTCCTAGACACATCCGTGTAAATTGCCCTTTATCCATACCTATACATGTTATGAATCCGTATTACTTACGTTAAATTAACTCTCTGTTGGTATTGTTTGGCTGAATATAAATATCAGTTTAGACATGAGCCACTAGTATTAGTGTAATCACAGCCCCGTCTTGCCGAAGGGGTATGCAGAGGTGCACCCACGTTTCGCCAAGCTTATTGTATTTATAAAGAAATATATGGCTATCATAGTATGTTCATAAAACTTAATGATTATATCGAATTAAAGGAGACCGCGGCAACAGCGTTAAGAAGAAGACACCGGATGGACTCACACCAAATGAATTAAAGGAAAAAAATAAACTCATTGAAGCAGAAAAAACTGAAACTGGCAGTGTAAGTTTGTTATTTTATGCATGGTATAGGTTCATTGTTAAAACTATGCGTATTTGCGTGTAGTTGAGTGCGTTCACATGTTTTTTTTTTTATTAGCTTGAATGACGAGGCAAGCAGATAACTCGCTTGATGGTAAGCACTATGCCTTTGCATATACAGAAGCAACACCACATAGAACATTATACAATAACGTACTCCTGCGGTCTTCTTAAAACGTGTCCAAACCACCTAAATCGACATTTACGAAGTTGATGTACTCTTTACGTATTCGCTGTACTCTGCAATGTGAATCTCCTTAAAATAATGCTTGCCACCAAAAGTGGCCTTTAAATCACTGACTTACGACACATTAACTCGTCAACTTGTGGCTCGATTAGTTGACTGACATAATTTTTTTCTCCATAATATGGTATACGGACAATAATCTAATACAAATACAAAATGTTTACTCAATTAAACATTTATTTAGCTTTACCTGTGTAAAGTTTTAATAAACCATGAAATATTTTGTGTTCAGGTAAAATGGAGTATATACAAACATTACTTGATGAGTGTGGGTGTGCTGGCGTCCGTGGTGACGATAGTTATGAATCTGATCTTGCAAGTGTTCCAAGTCGGCTCTAACTACTGGCTCGCCAAGTGGTCCAACGATGAAAACATGGTAAGTCTTATTTTTAACTGAGCACTTTGACATAGCGTATATATATTGAAAATTGACGTGCTTATTAGCGACATTAAATCGCTGGTAACATTTACGTTCACACGCTGGATTGCCAGCAACTTTGCCACTTGTTTGAATCGAGTCAAGGAATTAAAAAATCTTCATCGATGTTATCGACACCTTGATGTTAACATCCCTACCACAGCTTTGTTATTAGTTCAACCTATGTGATAGTTAAATTGTTTTCTAATTATTGTATAGCGTTAATGACGCTCGGGATCACAGTTATTGTATGAAAATGTTTCCAGTTGCCGCTCTATAACCTTTAGTTCCTTTGGACGTACTATTTACATTTTGCTTATTATAAATATATGTGATTTTGAACAGTTAGATTCTAGTATCAATAAAAAAATAATTAGAAGTAAATTTAAAGTAATAACAAATTGATAGCTCCAATTCTGTATATTGCAAACCTCGATCCCGAAAGTTACGAGTGTGCTTGTACAAATTGGGTGATGTCATCTCGTTGAATTGTGTCCTTAATTATAAAACGTAATAAATCTCATGCGAAAATATTTATCAACGTCAGTAAGATAAAACAAGATAAATAATAATAATAGTGAACATGTACCAGTATGTATGTCTACATAGTAGTATTTAAGTATGTTCAAACAACAAACTGTGTTAGCGATATTAAACATTAATGCATACACAGTCGGTTAACACTTTATCATAATATGTTTATGAGGACGCAATACAAATATGTATACGTATCAATAAATAAAATATAACAATATTCATTTTTGACTAAAAAGTTTATTGGTAAAGGAAAAACAGCATATTGGACCTTAACCTTTTAGAAGGAAGAAGGAATAAAATTCTAAGTATCCCAATAGTTTCTTATATTTTAGTAAACAAAATATCCAGGGATGTTTCAGTAAGTTTTAATAACAATAAGGTAGTCTGCTATGTTGAATATAAAGGAAACCCTTTTATTAAAGCACAATCAAAATCGATTCAAAAAAAATGAGCCTGCAATTATGACAGAAAATTAATTTATCGGTTGTCACTAGTGTCATGCCGGCCTGTATAAATGCTTCTTCCCTCTTTGGAGGGGGAAGTAGCAAATCTACAAGCCTGCGATAAGACAGGCGGATGACCGATGCAGGCACAGTGATACAAGGATGTACCCCTATACCCGCTCCATCCACCCTCTAATCATGTCGCAAACCCCTCGGAAGAACCGGATATCCACTAGCTGATCCTGAAAAGCGATCCACACAAGATTTGTGGATCATTATGGCAAGTTTTAGCACCATGTGTGCGGTGGTCGCTATCCGGGCGGATATGAATATCCTGCCACTAGCAAAACTTGCTGCAAAGCAAAGCACCTACTTCAGAAATTGCTGAACTAGAGTACAATAATTTATTGGGACTTTGTACTCCATCCACCAGTGTCTGATCCTTTAGTGTCAATAGTTTACACAATGTTATATAATACAATGCAGGTAGTGAACGGTACAGTGAACACTCAACTAAGGGACATGTACCTCGGCGTGTACGGCGGACTGGGCGTCGGACAAGGTAACCACTACACTCTACACTGTACCTTGTATACTGTACACTATACACACGGGACATGACATATCATGTACGGTATGATTGTCACCGTGTGGATTTGTAACGTGGTCGCGTCAACGTATCGCGTTAACTTCGTGTAATTGGCATTGAGTCGTGTTCTCTAACGGCCAATTTCAATAAACGATCTTTGATTCGAGTCTCACGACCGATCCCACAAATGAGCCAATAAGAAAAGAGTTTGAAAGTCACGGGCACAAATTACTTACTTTGATTGGTCGATTTTCGGAATCGATTTGGAGGATCAAACCAAAATCGTTTATTGAAATCGGTCATAAGGTTATGTAAAATTTTATAAACGCCGAAAAAGTGTGTTGGGTGCTTGATATAAACATTTGGATTTGATTTCGCGAGGTTGGCGTAACGCGCCCGCGTTACAAGCGTGTGTTACAAGAATAAGGCCTCTGTTGTTGGTACTATCACATTGATCCTAAATTTATATAAGAACAATACATTGAGTTTACACACGTTTGTCTTCACATAAGGCACTTCATCATGATTTATTTTGTTTATAAACGACAGCTACCAATTTGATGTTTGCGTAATTTGTTTTGTTTGTTTCCATTAATTTGACCTTTAGAATAATCAAAAATTAAATAATAACTTTAAACTTTTTTTAGTGCCCTAAAAAAATAAAATATGACTCGATTAAATACAAGACACAATCTGACATAAAGCCATGTTATATTTTGGTAAAATCGTATTCGGAAATTGTGGAATAGACTAAGGTCCACTTGCACAACGATCCTTAAATCGTATTTTGGGAAATAGGTGAAACAAAACGCATCACCGCTGTCAAACATCATTTTATGTAGAAAGGTCCAAAAGTGAAATCAACCGTGTAAACTGAAAATAGTGTGTATGAATAAAGAAATGTGATAATAAAGTAACAGGGTTGTTACCATCATACATTTATAGCATGCGTCACTGTTCTAATATGGACAAAATTGATCAGTCCTGATTTCACCAAGTTACGCTATCTTATAATATGCACAATACAACTCGGCCGGACTGAAGTTATTCACGAGTGGCGTCGCTGCTATTATTCTTAGAGATAAACGGGTGTCGGGCATCGTGTTGTGACTAACTTTACACCGGCCAAGTTATTTGTACGCGCAGTGCATACAAGTTTGAAACCAATTCCATTACAATAGTAATAATGCATTGAGCAATATTGGCTAATTGAAGTTTTTGTTATAAGAAATGGTTGGAATGCCAACCTCATAGAGTAAATCAGCAGTTACCCTATACTTGGTGAAGATTTAGTTATAAGTCATCAAGCCTGTTAAATTACAGGTAACATGAATACAATAACAATACTAGACAATCTACAATATTGTTTTTAAAATAATTGACTCAGATCTTGAGAAAGTCAACTTGTTGAAATCAGGGGAATACAAAGGTTGCAATAAAACACCTATTTTGTTTTATGCATTTCATGTATTGTAAATATTAAAATGTATCTTATTAATAACACTGTTAATTTTCCGTCATTCATCTTATAAATGGTATTTCAATAAGAAAGGCGATAATCAATAATAATGAATACATTTTTTACATTTATTAATTATGTATGAATTTAATTATATAATAATTATTCTCAATTAAGCTATACGTATATTATGTTATTTTTTTAATTTTATATCTTGCATGATAAAATAGTTGGATAGTCCAATAAAACATAATGCATGACGATTTGCGACTACAACCAATAGACTAGTTCTTATATCTTAGCCAAATTCACGGAGTGGTTTGAATAAAACATTATTTTCAATATAACACAGGCGGGACATACTTGTTTTAAAAAAATGCCATCTATAACGGAAATTATTAAGTAAAATAAATTCAATTAATCCTCAAGGTCTAGGCCCGGGCCGAACCACACTTTCTGGTGCATTGCTGAATCATGGCCTTACACCGATGATGGATGTTAGTGAAATACCTATACCTTCATTAATAATTGTGATAAAGCCGAAGCATATGATGATAAATTACGTTTAACATTTAAAAAAATACACTCAACAGTCACATACATAGTCCTGACCCCACGGCCCACACTAAGGTAATGTGTAACGTGGGTATCAGGAACTATGAGGGTTTTGCGATCCCACAACACCCAGACGTGAAACAAATAACAAAAATGACAATTTATATTACATGATTACTTAAACTAATGTGGGTTAAAGTGAGAGAGGACTGCTCGCGTTACGTTACGAAGCGGTTTACCCTTCCATAAGAAGTTTCCACTTCAAAAACTGTATTTACCAATACACTAAAGCTAAAAGTATTAAATTGAAACCTGTCCGTGATTTCTATATACCATATAAAGTATAGTAAATAGAGATGTTTATATTATAAAAATCTTGCATGCCATTTATTAAAGCATACATAACCTATATTATGTATATCTTTATCATATTTTATACGTTTATTACTAACACTCTAACGTCTTCCCATTACTATATTATTGAACACTCGTAATTACTGGGCCCTCTCGTCTAGGAGGAAATGCAAACATAATTGCAAATGTTTAGGACCATGCGGTAGCAGGTTGACTAACTGTGTATGTAGAAGTTTTGGCGGGAATTCTGACAGTGCAGTTTATCGCTTATTTTAATTTATTTCATAAACTAGTTTAGAGTTGTGTTTGTTGTATAAAAGTGGTGTGGATTTGTTCAATAAACATTGACGGTGGTGAACAGTGTATGGAAACATTGAAATAAGTGAATTAAGCATCGTACTGAAAGGAGTTAACACCAAAACTCCGGCAAGACCTTGAAATCGACCGCACCCGAGTTTCATCGTTCTTGTAAAAATAACTTGAGAATAAAATATTATACTTGACACTGGCTAAATGCTTAATAATTCGAAAGCCATGAATAAAAAAAAAAAAAGAAAAAAAACTGTATGTATGAAGTAGGAGTATATTGTCAGGTTGAGTAGTTTCGGTTGGTAGTGGTGGTGAGGTGAGGTGAGGTGGTGTGAGGAGCCTGTGACGCGTGCAGGGTAGTGGGTTGTGTCCATGTGTGGGGTGTGCCGCAGTGCTGTCGGTGTCGGTGTCGTCGCTGGCGCTGTACCTGGGCACGCTGGCGGCGGCGCGCGCTCTGCACGCGGCGCTGCTGTCCGGCGTGCTGCGCGCCCCCTCCATCGGGTTCTTCGACTGCACGCCCGTCGGCCGCGTGCTCAACCGCTTCAGCAAGGACGTCGACGTGCTCGACAATGTGCTGCCGATGACGCTCAGGGGCTGGACCAACTGCTTCTTTTCGGTACGCAAAGCTTCCGAACTCGACGCGACGCGACGGCTCCCGAGCACTCCCGACCACTCCCGAGTGCTCTTGATCCGCTTTTGCCCCTCCCTATGCGCGATGTCCCGTGTCCATGCTCGATAGCGACGGGTATGATCTCGTCCGTCGATTACATATTTTATTGATGTATTGCTTGGCATGTCAAGATAGTTTTTGTTTTCATCATTATTTATTGTAATTATGTGGCTCTCTATCAAGATTTTGTCATGACTGTACACTTTAGCCTTACTTAGTTATATTGTGTTCCCATCGATAGTTGTTTGTACAGTCCACGTAATATACTAAAATATCGAATATATTAATTATAAAATTGCTTAAAAAACATTTAAAACAAAATGTCTTCCTTATTAATCTTTTTTTTTCAAATGCCATTATATAATTAATTCAAGTTTTAAAAGGTCATAATACGATTTATACTTAACACCGCAACACGTGGATAATAATAATGTTTAAAAAATTAAATTACTCGTCTTTTTATTTGCATTTTTTTTTAATAAACGGGATCAGTTTATAAATATAATTTGGAACATGCTTTCTTATAGACCGACTATAATCTGCCGCTGTATACTCCTAATAGACATTATTCTTCTGCGCTCACGCTTATAAATCTTTAACTTGATGCTTTAACACAATGACTATAGCAGGAGTCACGTGTTGAATTACGTGCATGCGTTCCCTAGAGTAGCATATTTATTACTATCTATCACAATTAAGCTATATCATTGCACTATTAACACTTGAGTCGTTAACCACCCACGTAGTAACCGTTACCTACATCACCAGAACCCGCAGTATTTTAAATGTGAACGAAATCGTAGTCGGTAAACGATGTATTCATTATTAATAGGTACGTACCCTCTAGCGCCGGTCGGTACTTGGAACACGACACGTACTAAATGGACCCGATGAACGTTGTTACAGCGATTTCATCGTTTTTCGCGGATTTAATGCCATACTTGGCGTGCTGGCGTGCGGCGATGGTCATCCACTCCAACTTATTGGACAATGTGTTAAAGACACCATTGCAATTCTTCGAAGTGACGCCAATTGGCAGGATTCTATCTAGATTCTCTAAAGACATAGACGTGGTGGACACTTCGCTCCCCTCGCAGGCGGTCGACGTGATATTTTGCACCTTCGAGGTAAACCCGCCACTAGACATTTTGTTTGCGTCGTGGTTATGTTACGACATTATATCTCGCATTTATTTCAATTATTTACGATGGCGGTGTCATTTCATTATATTTGTGTTTGTGATTGTGATAAGGTTTGAACATCTTATGTTTTACGCAACGTGACATATTCATATATTATATTCATAGCTTTCAGACATCACCGGGTCCGTTGACTGCATACATTTACATATTCGATTCTTTAACACCACATTTTATGTTTTGTGTTTGCGTCTATTTTATTTTTCCAAATTACTCTTTTTTATTTAAACTGGGATTTACTAAACCTAGTTTAACGCAAACTTAACGTTAATAAGTTATCATTTGATATTTGTAAACTGATCCCAAGAAGTATGCGTATCCAGTAGAACGGTGTCGATTAAATGCTTACCTACTTATGTAATGGTGTCTGCAGGTATTGGGAACCCTGTTCGTTATAAGTCTGTCTACTCCGATATTCTTGGCCGTGATAGTGCCGATCGGAATCGTGTACTACGTGATCCAGAGGTTCTATGTGGCCACGTCGAGACAACTGAAACGTCTAGAATCTGTATCTCGCTCGCCTATATATTCACACTTCGGCGAGAGCATCACGGGCGCGTCGTCCATACGCGCTTATGGCGTCACGGAAAGGTATGAACACGTTTAATGTTTCTCATCCTGAAACCATTACAGTCAGGGATCCCTGAGCCATTTTTCCACTTGATTACTATCAAGCAAATTTTCCGTGAGTAGCTTCGTTTCGATGGGACGCCCAACAATTAAATATTTTAAAATCGAAATATTTTATCCTTGCTACCTCTGTTAGCTATCACAATAGAGAATTTTCGCATAGGGAATTAATTGTTGGGCGTCTCATCGAAACGAGGCTACTCACGGAAAATTAGCTTGATAGTAATCAAGTGGAAAAATTGCTCAGGGATCCCTGACTATTATTGTTGTATTGTTCGGTCCGTTCTACTATTGAATGTGCTTTGACATTTGACAGATTCGTGGAGGAATCGGAGTTGCGAGTGGACCACAATCAGTCCTGTTACTACCCGAGCTGTATCGCTAACCGGTGGCTGGCCGTGCGACTCGAAATGATGGGCAACTTTATCATTTTCTTCTCTGCGTTATTCGCAGTGCTCGGTAGGAACACGGTTAGCCCGGGCCTCGTCGGTCTGTCTGTCAGTTACGCGCTACAGGTAAGTAACTAAAACTGAAACACGATAAATATGTATCTACAATGGAATAAACATAAAATCCTTTGCGTGTATGAAGTTGAAAGGTTCATTTGTGTCATTGCAATATTAGTAGTTATTAAAAGGCGATATTTTTTAGATCACTCAAACATTAAACTGGCTCGTGAGGATGACTTCAGAAGTGGAGACTAATATTGTTGCCGTGGAAAGAATAAAAGAATACGCAGAGACACCACAGGTAAGTTGTATGAGTGGTAGAGCCACGCTGTAGACAGTTTTGTCTGGTGCATGGATGGGCCGGATCGACTGGGTCATATAACAGAAAACCGACGTAAAGTAGCAGTTTGCTGCTGCGTTCCGTACGGTGAGTGAGATATCCGGAGGACAACACTTGGTTCATATTCGGCTCGAAGAACCACATCATCTATATTTATCTACATATAATTAAAAGGAAATGCTGTTCGATGATAACGTTATCGCTTCACAACGGTTGCACCGAATTGCCTATTTTTTGAAGTGAAACCACTTTATCGGCGTTGGAAAAAATAAAAACCGACAAATTTTTCGGTTACGTCAGATTTTTCGGTTACGCGTCAGATTTTTCCGTTACGCGTCGAAATTAACTGGACTTGATTAATTTAATTTGATTTTAACTGGATTTTGACAGGACTTTGACGGACTTTGACGGACTTTAACCGGACTTTGACAGGACTTTGACCGGACTTTGACAGGACTTTGACTGGATTTTGACCGGACTTCGACCGGACTTGACAGGACTTTGACCGGACTGACAGGACTTTGACTGGATTTTGACCAGACTTTGACAGGACTTTGACCGGACTTTGATCGGGCTTTGACTGGACTTTACAGGACTTTGACTGGATTTTGACCAGACTTTGACCGGACTTGACAAGGACTTTGACCGGACTTTGACTGGATTTTGACCAGACTTCGACCGGACTTTGACTGGGCTTTGACCGGACTTTGAGCGGATTTTGACCGGACTTCTTCTGTCGAGCGTCCCGAGACGCACACTTTTTTTTGCATTCGTGTCTATGATAATAAAAGCCCTTTGTTTAAACTTTATCTAATTTAACTTTATTTAACCAATTTTTCCCTGTCATTCAGTAGAGGAGGCCCGTGCCCAGCAGTGGGGCGTATACAGGGTTAATTTTAAAACACCAGCAACCTCGCAGGACCAGATAGCTGACCTCATACGGAACAACTTTTGTTCTAAGAGTTTGGATATAACTCAATATATTTAAAAAAAAATGATTTTACAAGTTTTTGTTGTGTCGTGTTTTTCTTCGTAGACTGCGGCACGGCGCGGCGTGCGCGCACGACATCAAAGCAGGCCGTCAGCTGCTCGAGCGTTGACCTTCAAAGCCGCTAGCCCGGTTCCCCACGCTTCGCGTATTTGTTTACGTAATCTGCGATGCGCGTTGTTAATATTCAAGACGGAAATTAAATGAATACTTATTTTTGTATGAAAATAAAATCTAACAAATTATCAAAAGTCGTAGAAGAAAAGTAGTAGCTTATAACCTTAGGAATCTACCCCTGCGAGGTTGCTGGTGTTTTAAAAATAACCCTGTATAATACAGGGCCAGTAAAAAAAAAAATCTGTAAAGTTGGCATATAGATAATTTTGTGAAAAATAAGGTCATAAAGAAGTTTCACTTCTTACGTGTGTACACTAGTACCTACACCCACACTTTTTTTTTATTGTTGTATTAATCCGAATAAGGTTTTATGGAAAGAAAAATTGGAAAGTTTGCTCAAAAAAACTTAAAAACTATGTATTATGTCTTATTCTATGGAATTTTGATGTGATGTGAGTGCAAATATTAGAAGACGCAAAATGTATTCAAATGTTTTGTAAATGTATGCCTAAACTTTGCTCACGTGTCTGGCGCCTACATTAGAGCCTGGAGTCGAAACAGTATGCTTTAAAATAAGAAAAAAAAAGTGTGCGTCTCGGGATGCTCGACAGAAGTGATAACTGAAACTAATGTGGGTTAAAGTGAGAGGGGAGGAGCCTGCCTACTGCTGCCGTATGCGTGAGAGAAAGGGAAGCCAGACAGTCCGGTCAGTCATGTAAAAGTCCTGTCAAAGTCCGATCAAAGTCATGTCAAAGTCCTGTCAAAGTCCGGTCAAACTCCGGTCAAAGTCCAGTCAAAGTCCGGTCAAAGTCTTGTGAAAGTCCGGTCCAAACCGACTGGTCACTGTGTGACGCCACCTGGGACTTCGAAATTATCGATGTTCCAGGGAGATCGGCTAACGCTGGCTGGTCGGTGGACCGCTCGCGTTACGGAACGTTTCGGTTCACCCTCCCATAAGAAGTTATCACTTCAAAAAGATATTCAATTTATTTAATTGGGGTCGAGTTGGTCGAGGTTCGTGATGTGTGATGTTGCGTACGTACACAGGAGGCGGCGTGGAACACGGAGCAGGGCCCGGGCGCGTCGTGGCCCGAGACCGGCGCGCTGCAGCTGGAGCGGCTCACGCTCGGGTACCGCGGCGGCGAGCCCGCGCTGCGCGACCTCACCTGCGCCGTGGCGCCGCGCGACAAGCTCGCCATCGTCGGACGCACCGGCGCCGGCAAGTCCACGCTCACGCTCGGACTGTTCAGGTACCGCACACACTACACGTCACACGTTACACGTCACACGACACACGTCACACGACACATGTCACACACCACACGTCACACACCACACGTCACACACCACACGTCACACACCACACGTCACACACCACACCACACCACACACGCCACACCACACGTCACACACCACACACCAGACACCACACACCACACGCCACACGTCACACGTCACACATCACACGCCACACGTCACACGCCACACGTCATACACCACACACAACACTGACTAGAGATGCCACTGATGCTAATATTCGAAATTCGACCAAAGGTGCGCTGGTGGGAGAATACTTGTATCCGACCGGATAGCGACCACCGTACTCTGGTGCTAAAACCTGCCATAGTGGCTCACCTTGTGTGGGTCGCGTTCCAGGGTCAGCCAGTGTATATCCGGTTCTCCCCAGGGGGCTTGCCCCCTGATCCTAACCCTTTTCCCATCCCTTTTCCCTTCCCCTCCCCTTGACCCTTTGGCAGGCCGGCATGATCTTGCCGACCTACGATGGACATTGGACACATTGTTCATCGTTAAATACATGATAGTGGACATAATGTTACAGGATAGTGGAAGCCATGGGTGGCAAGATCCTGATTGACGGCGTGGATATATCGACGATCGGACTGCACCAGCTGCGGTCGCGCATCACCATCATCCCACAAGACCCCGTGCTGTTCTCGGGCACGCTTCGTATGAACCTAGATCCGTTTGAGGTCTACACCGACGAAGAAATCTGGCGATCGCTGGAGCATGCCCATCTCAAGGCATTTGTGCAAGGTAAATTTACGAGGATAAAGACCCCATAACCATGCTTGGCTTGCGACATGACTTGATGGTTGGTTGGGGCGGGTATAGGGGTACCCGGCTGACACAGGTCCTCACTGGCCACGGTTGTTTCGGCCAGTACCTGTGTCAGACCGTCTGCGCAGAGGAGTTGGCCGTGTGTCACCACTGTGACAACTGTCCGCAGGACACGGCCCAACACACTTTAGAGAAATGTCCAGCCTGGGACGAAGAACGCAGCGCTCTCGTAGCAGTCGTCGGAGGTGACCTTTCGCTACCGGCCGTGGTGTTCGCCATGGTCGACAGCCGGGGGTCCTGGTGTGCGGGGTGACGACTGACCGGCGTCTCCCGCCCTGTGGATTGGGGGCGTTTGGAGAATCACACCACGGTATCCCCTGCCTGTCGTAAGAGGCGACTAATAGGGGCCATCGGGGGGTCGCCAGCGCGCAGCGGGGGGCTGTCGTAGCGCCCACTCAGTACGCTTTTGTACACGTGTTGTATACGTGCGACCCTCGGGATGGACGGCAGCACGGGTGGTTGGCCTCGATGCTGCCGTTGACGCCGAGGGCGTCCTACGGTGTGCGGGGGCTTCTGAGCTCCCCTCCAATTGGAGACGGGCCTCCGCAAGGCGGCACCGCGCAAGGGCGGTTCCGGCTGAAGCCGGGGTGCTTTTTCGTCTCGGGAAACCCGGGGCCGTCCCTAATGCGCCGAAGATGGTCACTGCGGGGTTTTAGTTGGTAGTTACCGGCATAGGTTGTATAAAGTGTTAGGGACTCGGCCCAGCGGTCGGGTGGCTGGGTCGTAAGGCCGGTAGAACCCAACATAACCGTTCCACCTCCCCCCGGTGGGGCGGTAGCTATAAACAGCTCTCCCCGCGAAAACAAAAAAAAACAAAAAAAAGGGTATAGGGGTACACCCTTGTATCCCTGTGCCTGCATCGTTCATCCGCCTGTCCTGTCGCTTCTTCCCTATCCGAAGAGGGAAAGAGCACTTATACAGGCCTGCATGGCTCTGGTGACCACCGATAAACTCATTGTTTGTCGGTGGGCGCTGGTTTTTAGACTGCATAACGCTTACCATCAGTAGTGTAGTCACTTAGCTGTGCTCGGATAAAATATCTGTGTGCGGGTATCGAACCTGGCTACTGGCCCGCTGCCAGTAGCTGCCACGGAGGCTGTCGTGTAATGTGTGGCGTGTGGCCCTCGGTGTGCGCAGGTCTGCAGGCGGGGCTGCGGCACGAGATCGCGGAGGGCGGCGAGAACCTGTCGGTGGGGCAGCGGCAGCTGGTGTGCCTGGCGCGCGCGCTGCTGCGCAAGACGCCGCTGCTCGTGCTCGACGAGGCCACCGCCGCCGTCGACCTCGAGACCGACGAACTCATACAGGTACCACTACCACACTACCACACTACCACACTACCCATACTCATCTCATACGAGAACCTGTCGGTGGGGCAGCGGCAGCTGGTGTGCCTGGCGCGCGCGCTGCTGCGCAAGACGCCGCTGCTCGTGCTCGACGAGGCCACCGCCGCCGTCGACCTCGAGACCGACGAACTCATACAGGTACCACTACCACACTACCACACTACCACACTACCCATACTCATCTCATACGAGAACCTGTCGGTGGGGCAGCGGCAGCTGGTGTGCCTGGCGCGCGCGCTGCTGCGCAAGACGCCGCTGCTCGTGCTCGACGAGGCCACCGCCGCCGTCGACCTCGAGACCGACGAACTCATACAGGTACCACTACCACACTACCACACTACCACACTACCCATACTCATCTCATACGAGAACCTGTCGGTGGGGCAGCGGCAGCTGGTGTGCCTGGCGCGCGCGCTGCTGCGCAAGACGCCGCTGCTCGTGCTCGACGAGGCCACCGCCGCCGTCGACCTCGAGACCGACGAACTCATACAGGTACCACTACCACACTACCACACTACCACACTACCCATACTCATCTCATACGAGAACCTGTCGGTGGGGCAGCGGCAGCTGGTGTGCCTGGCGCGCGCGCTGCTGCGCAAGACGCCGCTGCTCGTGCTCGACGAGGCCACCGCCGCCGTCGACCTCGAGACCGACGAACTCATACAGGTACCACTACCACACTACCACACTACCACACTACCCATACTCATCTCATACGAGAACCTGTCGGTGGGGCAGCGGCAGCTGGTGTGCCTGGCGCGCGCGCTGCTGCGCAAGACGTCACGTGGCCGCCCATTTAGTTTCTAGTCAGTTGGTCTTAAAACAAAGAATACTTTGCCTAAGCCCTCCTCAACATCTGCACTGACACCTCAAATCCTTGTATGACGTTTACAGAAAACCATCCGATCAGAGTTCGCGTCGTGCACGGTGCTGACGATAGCTCACCGCCTCAATACCATCATGGACTCAACCAAGGTTATGGTACTCGACCGAGGGCAGCTGGTGGAGTATGCGCCCCCAGACCAGCTGCTACAGGACAAAAACTCCATCTTCTACAGCATGGCTAAAGATGCGGGACTTGTCAACTAACATACTCGTATGTCTCATTAGTGCACATCAGGGTTGTAGCATGATGCAAATAAAATACATTAAATAATTACCGCCACGAATCGTGATCACAGATGGACATTAGTGCGTGTAGTTCAGAGTCCAATAGATAAAGAGCCTGCGACTGACGGACCAATCGCGTGAAGCCTCGGCGCCCGCCGCTTCTTTATTCCGCCAATTAGAACCATTTGCAATGCTCACAACTCGTGCCTGTACTCCATATGAATAACAGTTTCTTGTTTATATACACATGTGGAATGTTATTTCGTTTTCGTCTTATATGTTAAATAATATGCAGATATTGGTGGCTGTTTTATTGGCACCCGATTAAACTGAAAATAAATTATTTAATTTTTAGTTTAGTCCATTTACAAAGTTTTGTTATATGACGAACTTTTTTACCCTGGCACGGCAAAGTGTCTACACTAGACCTGTTTTTAAGTACAGTTCAGTCCGATTATAATGTTGATCATCAATAGACATTGCATCCCTTGATGGTTGGCAAAATTATGCCGACCTGAAGTTACTGGCTTTACTCTGGCTGAACGCCGCAACTTGGTTTGCCTGAATGAGCTTACTACGTTTGATATTTCACCCTTTGTACAATGGTCGCTATCCGGTCGGGTACAAAAATTATTAGATACTTTCCAAGTACCAAAATATATAAATGTATTTTGGTTAATGCTTGATGATGAAGTACTTACGGAGTTAATAAATTAAACTTAACTAGAGCTAAGGCCCTATTTCACCACTTCAAATTAAACGCAAAAATGAAATAACACACATTCAAATTTTAAAGTCAAACTTGGATATGTATACCGGAAAAATATATCTACTGGGTAACTTTAAAAAACCTGTGTTTTTCACTCATTGGTGGTTAAATTTTACTCGAATATTGTGAAATAGGCCCTTAGTATATATTTTTAGTGTTGTCCAACTCAAATTAATTAAGTGTTTTCGTTACACATCCATTTGATAGTCGAGCAAAGTTTTTAAATTCATAGGTGACATGTGAATAGACACAAAATGTTTTATAGTAGAGAATATTTCACAACATTCAAATTCCACCGCTTTACTTATATACAATGCTAATTATTATACTGTACCAGCTGTCCCTTGCAGTTTCATTGCAGGCACGTTACTGCCCCGCTCCAATGGATCATAGCGTGATATATCTGTTATCCTTGCGGAATAAATTATATAAATCATAGTGCAAACGGCATCTAAATCCGTTAGTGATTGCAACTGGCTATTTAATAATAAAGGTACTATGAATATGACTAATATAACACAGATAATTCACATGTCATTATCTTTTCCCAGGTCAGTTGACCAACGTTTGTTAGTAATGGACGTAATATTTCTTTATATATATGTATTACACACCGCTGAATGTCGTCGTAACATTATGTTCTATTTAGTATCATTGAACCGATGGTACATATTTTTGGGCTACAAATCTTCTAAATCTTTAAAACATCGTATTTAGGCTATTCCGAGTACTGGTGACAACTGCTTGCGTATTAATGACGTAACTTAAAGTTCAAACGTAATGCAATTATACGTAAGTTAATTTATCAAATGTTTATAAGTAATGCGGTGTGAGCTGTCTGATTCCTTTTTTACTTAATTATGGAATATATACTTAACATCACTGTTACATCTACACTGTACTTAGTAATCATTAGGACAAAGTGACTAACATTATACATACATATTTTATTTAAACGAAATTGAATTTATTCTTAATTTGTAGCCATTATATTTATTATTTAAAATACCAATTAAACCAGTTATGTACTGTTAATGTCTTAAAAATTGTACTTAATTATATTTTCGCACTATCACACAACATTACAGGGATACCTCGAATGCCCATTTTAATAAATTCATGTGATAAGAGATTGTGGGCAGCTTTAAGTTTTTTAATTTTAAAATAGTACATACATATATATTATGTCGAAAACTGACGTTTTCTTTTATAATACACAGTGTCATTCCACTACTTAACAAAATATGTTAGTGACTTCATAATTTTGTGTTGTTTACAACAATTAAATATCACTAAGTTCAGTATTTGTAATGTTATTGACCGGCATTTATATTTAAGACACAATCTTTACTCTAGATAATAGTAATGTAACACATGCATTTAATGACCCGTTTTTATATATATTTATTGTATATTATTTGTTGGTTGTTAGTATAACTGATAAAGTTACCACAAGCAGACACTGCCGTTCGTGTGTTTAACATATTTTAATGTAGTTGATTAGTAATATATACATAATACTTTAGTGTAAGTATTGACGTAGGTTTGTGCTGAAATTGAGATTTTTAAATAATTATTAATTATATTTTTATAGTCACCATATCATGCATGTCTTTGGTTTGTTACTACAGTTCCTTAAATATATTTGATTTGAATCTGTATAATCAAATAATAAATGCATCATTCAACATTCTTATTGATAGCATATTAGTGAGGTGAACAAATTCCTTTGGTATTTACTTAATGTCTGTTTAATAGTGTTGTGTACATAACTACAGTGTAATATACATTTTGTAAAAAGTTGCCCCTTTCCATTTGTCAATGAATAGATCGTACCTAAGTATGTGTTTACATAATGTGCCTATTAAACTATTTAAGATATCTTTTTTAATCGGTATGAGTTAGAATTTAAGACGTTTTAATAAAGCTGTTTAGTGTGTAAGCCTGTGTTTGATGGTTAATCTTGTTATAAACAATACCTGTGTTAATTCATCAACATTAATACAAACATTTACTTACGTTTAAGTACTTATTTTTTGTTACTTGCCCTTTATTTTTTAAATAAATAAAATACAATTTTTAAAAATATGTTTTTTAATCATGAGTTTCAAAGACTTATTTTCGTATTTCCCCTTTTTCATCATGCGTGCCGATTCTGAGCATATTTCACTGTATGTATATACGTTTGATGTGTGTATATTATGCGAAGCCGTCTGGATGTCATCTCGCCAATACATGAGTTGTCGCATTTTAGATTGAATTTCCCACAATTTTGCGAAATGAGCTGTAAGGACATTGAAGCCATTGAAATTACTGGGCATTCTGAAACTTAACATCTGTCTCGGGGTGACGAGCACAGTTCAGTACCATCCAGTGCTTTGTAATTCAAAATTCTGTGTGGTGTTGCTTCTGTTTGTGGGCAGGCATGACGCTTACCATCAGGGGACCGCCTTGTCCGTTTCGTCATTTAATCAAATAATAATAATAAAAAAAAATCGTTTAATGGAAACGGACATCAGTCGATCGATACGATCTATCGATCGTTGATCCAAAGGCCCATCATGGTGCTGCCGGTCATTCAAAACGAATGATTGGAATCATTAATACTTTTACACGATTCGGGTCAAATAATCGAATCAATCATGATTGATTAGAATCGTAGAATCTCTCATTCTCCCTCTACAGGCGTGCAAAAGTGACAAAAGTATCGATTTATATCGTATCAATAATTTAAAAAAATATCCATATTAATTTTGATGCATATAGAAAAAAATATCGATATATCGGCTTCATCCCGAAAAAAGCCAAATGGATTACCTTTTTTCGGCATCTCAAGAATTTTTTGCTCAACATTTCCTGAGTGCAAAATATTAAAAAATATCGATTTAGATTTGATTTCGATTCTTTATAAAAATGTCCATGCATCGATATATCAGATCACTATAAACTGCCAAAAATATCGATAGATTTTTTACAACATCTCTACTTTTACGACCGGAGCAATAAATAAATGTACCTACTCTACCCTAACTTGACATTGGCATAATGTTTAAATACAATTGCCATTAAAAAAAATGTACTCTACATTATTGACAATTGAAATCTCTGGGACATATCAAGTAATCTCAAATTATTCTGTGCCATCGTTCTAATCAATGTACAAATAGTAACTTAGAATTTATCGCACGTATTTTTTGTACATCCTATGACGGACTGTGGCCTATTATATAGTTTGAGGCAACTTAGTGGTTGTAATCAAAGCGAATATAACTTTAGTTGTAATCTCCGTGTCTGCGTCCGTCCAGACTCCACAGTGGTCTCGAGTAAAATTGTTCTGTGCTGAAATCACTGTAGTCTCCAGAATAAAATTGTTCTAAGCTCCAATATTCATGCATAAGTTTTCTAATAAAAAGGTGTTCTGCATATTTATTTCTTGTATGTATGTATACAGATGAGGCTATTCAAAAACAAAGTACACACATCAGAAATTGCGTGCCATAAATAATAATTAGATTTATCTAATTATCGACAAAACTGAAGAAATTGTACATAAAATGGAAACTTTATTCAAAATTAATTCTTATTCTGAATTTGAACAAGTAAGTCGAGTTCAACTGTGTACCTTTAATATGTAGTATTTTTCGTTTATGTGTAGAACAAATACTCTATACCAGGGGCCAGTACGGCTTCACAAACAAGAGGATAAGTAAGAATTAAAAAAGCATGGAATATTTAAAATAAAACACAAAAAAAACTTAAACTAGTTTATTGAAGTTGATAAACTAGTTACATATAAGTATCTGTAACTTCTGGAAGTATAATTTGTACTAATTTTGAACTGATATTGCGCATTCTTTAAAAAAACCTAATTGTGATATATTTATTGTCATCTGTAGAGAACATTTCTTTTTTCACCTCTTTCGTTATCAGATAATCAAATAACCAGTATTGTTTTTAGGTTGCAGAGGAAATTATTAATAATCTATACTACACAAGCAAGCCTATTACTTTTGTTGAACAAAGTGTCTTAGATGAAGCCAAAAATGATTTGAGAAATATTATTTTCAGTTGCAATTTTGATATAAGCAAGGTAAAAGAAATTTTACAACAGAAGAATTTAGATCAAGATAAAACAAAATGTTTGACATCCATTTTGGAGAACAAACAAAACGCACTGCTTTTAGCAGCGTTGAACTATTACAACAGTTCTCATGGTGATATTGTCACTGACAATGAATGGAGTATAAAACTTATATTTGGAACAAGTGAACTGAAAACTTTAAGATATCCATTACTTCAACTAACTTTACAAACAGTGGATAGTAAGGGCGAAATAAAGAAAAACACTTTGGATCTCAAAAAAGAAATATTATTAAAATTTATTGAGGCATTAAAGACTGTTTGCGATATGAATACCTAGGTATAAATATCAATAAATTTCGAAATAACATACCTAGTATTTTTACTTTTGTATTAATTTACTTAATTCTGCCGACCTACAACAGACACATGATCTGTTGTTTATATCACCCTCTACACTGTGTAGCATAGTCGTGTTGCTAAGCCAAGATATTAGAAAATAATGATAGTTTGGTTACTTTATGCACCAACTAAAGTGCAACCATAGTTCTTCAAGCTTTTTTCCAAATTCCGCCCCATGATGTGACAGGAAGTATTCCTATCGCTAAATCAGATACAAATTCCAGTACTTGAAAACTGCTGTCTAATTTTTCGACTCACCGACCGACTCTGGGCACAAAGTGGCGGTAGCAATACAGATGACCTATCGCATAAGAGGGACCTTCAACCTAGCAGTCAATGTTGTGATGAAATTCTTGACACACTCCCAACCCACAGAGCAGAAAGAGAATATTCAGCGATTTTTTTTCGCGTATGTTAGTGACCCGATCCTCCCACTTATATAAGGTATATCCATTAATGTTCGAATTCAAGTTCACGCATCAAGCCCTATTGTGTGCCCTAATATACAACGCTGAATCGCGGAAACCAGGGGTAATAAAAAGAAACTCAAAAATATTTTTCGAATTTATTGATAAGAGACATTCACACATCAACATTAAGTTTTATAATAAATGGAATAACATAATTACCTATTATAATTATCAATTATTATCATACAAATTCCATATGGCCATTATGAGCAAAAATACATAAAAACAGTATCTGAATATTTTTACTTTCAAAACTAGATATGAATTAAAACAAGCACAGTCGGTAGGTAGATAGATATGTTTCTTTAACTTTGTACAATGACGAGCAAAGCTTGTTCTAGTGAAATAAACTCCTTTGCAAAAAAAACGGGCACCTTACACACACACACTTTACCTTAGCTTTTCTATGGGTAAATATTATTATATTTTTAGTATGTCATTAGCTTGGATGACTAGAAATTTCTTATTATCAATGAGAATCTAGTTTTTTAACACTTTTATCCTGGTATCGGTGTTTTAGTCAATGTAAACAGAGAGCCGTGTTAAAATGGACATTTTTATGGGTATAATGAAATTAAGACTACGAGTATTTTTATGGTATTTTAATAAAAGAGACATTAAAAAATAAAAATTAATAACGAGTATGACCTCCTCTTGCAGCGATTACGGCATGTAATCGTCTTGGCATGCTTCCCACCAGGCTTTTGATGGTGTCCTGTGGAATGTGTTCCCACTCAGTCGAGATTACACGTTTAAGCTCTCTGATGTTTTGTGGAGGTGGTTGGACAGATCGTACTCGCCTTTTTAGGAGGTCCCAAACGTGCTCAATGGGGTTAAGGTCGGGGCTCCGCGCTGGCCAATCCAAACGACGAATACCGACCTCTTGCATATAAGCATCTACGTCGCCAGAACGGTGGGCCCGAGCATTATCGTCCATGTAAATGGCATCTTCACCAATTACAGTCAGTGCGGGTTGTGCATTTTGAGAAAGGATTTCTGTTATGTACCTATGCGCATTTAGTGAGCCATTTTCTATGAATACTATCTCGGTACGATAGTTGGAAGTTACGCCCGCCCAAAACATAACGGACCCTCCACCATAAGGGGTGATTTCTTCAAAACACACATCGGCATAGCGTTCCCCTGGTCTTCGTAACACTCGCCGACGTCGGTCCTCACCATGCAGACAAATTCGAGCCTCATCGGAGAAGAGTACGCTACTCCAGTTACCTGGTGTCCAAGATAGGCAATTTCTAGCGAACCTCAACCGCGCAATCCGGTGCTCACGGAGTAACTTGGGGGCCCGCGCTGGTCGTCGACTACGTATATCAGCAGCTAAAAGTCTTCTCCTCACAGTCCATAGGCTAACTTGTGCTCCTCGTACCTCTTCAAGGTTTCTTTTGAGGTCTATGTAACTGCATTTGCGGTTCCTCAGCGCCTGAGTCACTAAAAAGCGATCGTCTCGCGGCTGTGTGCAACGTTTTCTCCCAGAACCTTGCCTTCTCTGAACGGAACCTGTCTCTTGGTATCGAGTCCAGGTTCTTTGTACGGTTGAACGACTCACGTTTAACCGCTGTGAGACGTAACATTGGCTACACCCCTCTTCCAGCAGCGCTATAATTTTACTAGCTCTCATTGCTTTTTCTGCCATTACGATAGACACAAAGATATCTGTTTTAAGTCACAATAAGGCAGAATTATGCGATAAACATAAATTGTTGTACTAAAAATAACGAAAAGTTACTTTTAGTTGCTTGATAACCTTTTAACCGCAAACCCGCGAAAAGTGTCACAAAATGAAAAAGGGATTAATAATTTAAAAAACAAAAGTTTTGAATTTGGAATGAACTTTTTTTCATACCCAGACTCTTTATTAAGTGCCAGTAACATAGTTTGGCTATTAAAACCTCTGAAGAACTAAATTATTACCAATAATGTTAAAAAATCAAACCCGCCCGTTTTTTTTGCAAAGGAGTGTATTTTCGAAACCTATTTACCGACTGCTCGACAAGGTAACTAGTAACTACACAATGAAACAAATCTAGAGAGTGCTAACAGCCGCAGTGCAATAAATATCTTGGCATCAATTTGCAATTTCGGATGAAAATTGACAAATTATTTTCTATACATCACATCAAAATGGAACATTTTATCATCTGATAGACCTCGGGTGGTCTATTACGGATATGTCATTCTATACTACTATGTTATTCAAACGAGAAGATAAACGCGTTCGCCATAACTTTATATTGCGTCAATGACGTAAATGTACTATTAGCAATAATGATAATTACACAATTTCAAGTTTTCACAAAAAAATATGAAAGTGAATACAGGGGTAGCACATCATTGAGTGTGTGGTGTCGTGTGGACGAGTGTAATGTACGTACTGTCTGTAGCGTCGAGCGCGACAGTCAAGACCACTTACTCGGTTATAAACTACCCATGTATTTAATTGGTTTTTATTATTATTGTATATTATTCTTCAATGATACGGAATTAACCTGACATTAAGTTGATAGCATTTGTATTAACATATTGCTATAAAATGTTACATAAACTCGAATTACGGTTACGAACTAAAACGGCGGCTTCTTATTTGAATCGCATAGTATGTTCCATCATTTAATATTCTTACAATGTTGATACCAAATGTACGAATTCGTAATGAATGTTGATTTAATACACAACGTGAAATTGTATTCATAATTTAATCTCTTTGCATGAACTTCACTAGGGGAATGGTCAAAAACGCGTGGTGAATTCTACTTTATTATTATCGAATGTTGCTTATATGTAGCTCATTCTAAAACTGTACCAACACACTCACAAAACAAGCCATGACCATTGTCCATGTCTTGAATCTATATAAACGCGTTTCTATATCAATGTTAGTAGAGATCAGACAAACTAGTTACAACTCGATATGGAATGTCTCACTCACATTAACTGCTTCATCATAGTTGGAGTTATTCTCCCAGTCATGCAGCTGTGTTACACTAAATTTTGTAAAAAATGTATAAAATTACAAAAAACGATTTTGAAACTTTATAATTAATGGACACAGACAAGAATAGAAAATGACAATATTGTATAGTAATATCAAACCTTATGAAACATCTACTTGTCACATGTATAAAGGGAATAAGGTTATACTAACTTATTACACATACTACTTCTCTAGGATTATAATTACGTCTGTATATGCATAAAAACGATAAATCCAGAACTTGGCCGCTGAATACCATGTTTACTGTAAGTAAATTGATAATGGATCATTCATAAAATTCAACGAACATACAATACTGTCTTGTGGCCAAATTAATTCTCATTATCAATCAATTGCCTACATATTGCCATAATAAAATTCCATGAGTTTCCATTACAGAGAGCTGAAATCTAAATTTATACAACATAAATTAAAAGTAAAGTAAATAATATTCTAATGAGACAAGGAATTTCATTATCTTAACAATTTACATATAATTTTATCGGTTGATTTGACACACAATTAACAGACGAAATATATAATATAAAATTAATGAAAAAATGAAATTCATATATACATAATAGTGTCTCTAAAAACACATTTCATTCATTTCTTTTATCCGATTTCTTTTTATATGAGACAGTGAAACATTAGTTAGCAACTTCTGTTTACATATTTCCAAACAAGAGTCGATAACTAACAACGTCGTACAAATGGCGTGGATCTTATACTAATTTTTCTCGTGGTGGATTCGATCAATTAAAGCCTAATGATGGGAGAATCTACTGTCGCAAACACAGTTCATACTCGAAGGACCTAAACAATTTAGCGATATACTCCGACGCAATCAATAAATTGTTTAACACAATAGTACAAAGCAGAGGCTTTAATGCTTCTTTGTAATTACTCGCATTAATATTTCGTCTAATCGACTTTCTTCTAATTATCATATATCATTATGGTGGTTTACGTTTCCTATCTTGGAAAATCCCCCAACATGCACGTACAGCAATTTATTTGTATTTTGCGGGAACACAAAATGAATAAAGTAGTTCATGGGATATAAATGCATTATCACTAGTCGATATTTTTTAAATAACATTCAAGTAAAACGTATAATTTACTTACGAAGTCATCACAAATGTACTATTACGAAATCTGTTACTCCTCTTTTCATAAATTTTATTGAACTTTTAAGGTTCATTAATTATACATGTTGGAAGAAAATCAAAAGGAAACTATCCAACGATGTCAAAACTAATACCCCTGTAATAATGGCACCAACTTATCGCACCGTATACTGCCTATATAACTTTGTTATTATGGTAATATAAAAACTCGATTCTAGGGAATAAAATATATGTATCTTAATGTTACACAAGCAAAGCACGCTAAACTTATAGTATAATAAATCTATTCGAAAGTCTACATTTTCCAACCTAAAATCCACATCATTGACAGTGAAACCATTGATCGAACTTAGTTCGATAATACGCCACAATAATAAACTGTAATAAATAAAAGGCTCATTTCTAGACACTCTGGTATGTGTCAGATGCTGGATCCTGCCTGTGTTTAGTTAGCCACTGCCACATCACTTGACGTTTCCTGCAAACAATTGCAATGTCAATAACATTATACCTACAGGCACATACCTAAACAGTACACAGATAAAACCTCATTTACACATAGACTCTACGGTATAAAGGAGGACATTTATGAGTTCGCGTCATATACATATGTATACCATACAGTTTGAAATAAATCCTAAGACGAGGCCTTGTAAATTACGGTTTTTTGTTATATTCTCGCCTTTCGTCTTCTTGGTCTTACTTCCGTCTAAATGGGGCTTAAAAGTCTATTGTAACGCACATTTACGACAATATGAAAAAAGGACAATAATTAAATTAACGCCCGACGAATATCGAGAAGTATTGTAGTAAATAATAAAATTACTCCAACTAAGAGGAAAAATTGATTTACTACAATTAAATTCCAAATACAAAATTCAATACAACTTCATTCATTTTCGTATGCATAAAACTGTCGCAAAAATATATTCTCATCCTCCTCATATTCCTTGTATGCGAGGTTGTCTGGGTTGGTACCACTGCTCTATCTATATCTGCCGAGAAGCAGCATTATGTAAGCACTATTGTGTTTCGGTTTGAATGCCACTGAAGCCAGTAACATTCATTAATAGTGTTACTGGGCATTAGCAAACTAACATGTCTCGGGGTGACGAGTGCAGTCCACTGCCATGTAGTGTTTTGTAATTCGAAATTTTGTGGTGTTGATTCGGTTTATGGGCAGGCGTGGCCCTTACCATCAGGCGAGCGACCTGCCCGTCTCGTTATTCAAGGAATTAAAAAAATATATTTGCAGTTAGAGCAATGCGAAGTCTTAGTATCTATTTGCTACTATATAGTACGTAACATAAGCCATCCAGATGGCAGCACACTGCGACATCTTTTTTATTTTTGTCATGCTGTAGTGAGGTCATTTTTTAATGTTAGATATTACATAGTAGCAAATTGAAAGAAAAAAAAAACATTAAATAATACTATACATTGGCAAACGTAAACGAGGATGACCACATACATGTTGAGAAGATGAGTACGGATACCGGGATCACGCTGGTTGGAAGGAGCGAGGAACAGAGAAAACTGGCACTCCCTAGAGGAGGCCTTCACCTTAGTGGTTCTCAAATAAATAAAATAATAATAATAAAAAAGAATGCAATAGTTTAAGAATAGAGAAATAAAAGGTTTTTTTATTTATTTTATTTAATACTTTGCATTACTCAAACGGTGAATATCCTTGGTCTAGCCCAGTGTTTCCCAACCTTTTTTAGGCCATGCCCCACCTTAACATTTTATT
Organism: Amorpha juglandis; assembly: GCA_949126905.1. Lineage (NCBI taxonomy): Eukaryota > Metazoa > Arthropoda > Insecta > Lepidoptera > Sphingidae > Amorpha > Amorpha juglandis. The sequence goes on along the minus strand of OX421374.1, from coordinate 11,946,710 downwards.
GTTACATTTGTCACAGATATCTATGTCATTGCATTTAAATAATCCAAAGCGAAAAGGTTAAAGTCATGTCGAGGCCATTTTTAAATTGCCCCCCTTAACTATCAAATTGCCCTGTGGGGCGTTGGCCCCACGTTGGGAAACACTGGTCTAGCCCCTTGATGCACTCTTGTCATTCTTATTGTTTCGGAAGAATTATGAACGCACATTGAACCGTAATATTAAAGTTTTGTTTCTCAGAACTCTGTACTCAACATAATTGAGTGTGTATTCTTTATTTGGAGTACTTTTAAAGTATTTTTTTTTAATAATATTTAATCGCCAATGAAAAGATATTGAGCTATCAAAATACACCCGTCATATAGCGTCAATATAGCCGGGTTTAGCGTAATTTTATTATAACTTCGTTATGATAGAGGTACTTTTTTAATCCTAGGTTTAGGAGAAATTAAATATTTATTTTTGGTACATATTATGATTGGATTGTTTATAGTACATTGGCCATTCTGACACTCATGTTTAAATACATTACTGTTATTTTAGTTTACTAGTGAAAATAAGACATTTATGAGATCTAAGTAAGTATAATTGCATTGATGGCTGTATATATGGAAATATGGTGAGTTGCATGCAATAAAGGAATGCATGTCAGAAGAAACGGCGGCTGGCGGCTTCAGGCATGCACGGTGTGCCCTTCACTATAACTACATTAATTGGAAACGGAAACTTAATTAGATTTTTACAAATATGCATAATTCAGTAATTGATACATTGAGCTATACATACCGTTTCAGTTATCAATTCTGGCACAGGTGAGACTTCAGTAATCAATTCAGCCATTTTGTCACTTACTATTTCAGGAAGAGGATCCTGAAATATATAAAGATTTGTTAAAAGATGCTATATATAATTATGTTGTCTCAAAAGGTATGTTAACAAGATATTGGATGTTTAAAAATATGACTCATAAATGAAAAGCTATGAATGAAATCTACAATGATTATTCCAAGCAACAAGATTTCGTTACACTACGATGATTGCTATGCATCATGTTTATTAAAATGAATGATTTTTTTTCAGTGTTTAACAAATATTGGTTTCCTTTTTCCCTGTGTCTAGCTTACTACTTTAGCATTATATATTTTCTGTCTGATTGACGTATTTTAAATTATTATGATAATATTTGGAATGCAGTTAGCTCTAAAGTATACCTCATGCTGATGATATATTAATCACAACTAAATCAAGCATTAAGGAAGGGGATAGGAAAGGAAAGCAACCGCTAGCTGCAATAACTTGGCTGCATCTATTCGAACACACGTTTCGTTCTTCAGGTTATTGACGATCCATACATGCTGATAGAATGCACATAGAACTAAAAACAGTAACGGTTATCGGGGTGTCAAACGTTGTTTAAATTACTGTACTAAGTCCACTACAAGAGCAAGTGTCCGACGGTATTCACCTGTGGAGTATTTGGAGTGTGTTGCGGCGCTGAGTCAGTAGTGGGCGTCACTGCCACTGCCACTGGGAACGATCCGGACTCCTTCACGCTGTCGCAGTTAACCGCCGGCATCGACTCGTTCGTTTCCGACAGGGAAGGTGGCAGTGAATCATCAGGGGTATCCGCCTCATTTTCAGCTTCTGTGTTTATCGTGACCGTATCCTCTACGGGAGCAGGTACGACTGTGGGCTCAGTAATGATTTGTTGTGCCGTATCGACATTGTCAATGTTTCCATTGCACTCGACGGCTCCTATGATATTTCCGAGAGGATCTTTGCATATATTAACATTATCCTCTTTAACTACTTTGCTTTCCTCTGTGTTTTCTATGTTAATAATATCAGTGTCCTTGTTATCAGTGACCATATTAGATTCAATAATGTTTGAATCTATTTGACTGATAGGATTAATAGCTTCCTGCGTATCAGTGTCGTTGCTTTCATCCATAGCATCATTTTGTGTGTCAACTTCATCAGGCACAATGGGGGGAGGTGGAGGAAGCTCTACATGATCGACAGTTTCGGCGACTACGATAGGTTCAACAGTCGTGTTAGTTTCAGAAGTATTGGGGATTTCTTCTTTTATTTCAGAATCTGCGCTATTTTCATTTAATTTGGTACTAGCTACTTCGGCTGTACTAACATCCTTCGTCTCGTCCAAAGGTAAATTTATATCTAGGGGGACCAAACTTGGCTCAATCTCTTTAGAATCATTTTCTATAAACTCAGGCAATAACTTAGTGAGACTTTGTCCTATTTCCTTGCTAACAGGATCGTCTTGACTTGTCTCTGCTTGAATTTCTAATGCCTCGTCTACATTTTTCTCGATGATTTCTTGTGCCTCAATTTGGTCAACATTTCTATCTACTTTACTTTCCATTGCTGTAATGGATTCCTCGTCAGTTTTTATAGGCTCTGTTTCATTTTGAGATTCCTCAGTGATTTCTATTTTAGCGACTTTGGTCTCATCTAATGTTTCTATAACTTCTTTAAGCCCGGTTTCAATCGTAGGCTCTTCTGTTTTGTTTTCAATATTATTTATTAATGCGTTAGTAGGTGTTTCCAGGACAATTTTAGGTTCAGTTTGGTTAAGGTCGTCAATATTTTTTTCTTCTACAGTTTCTTTAGATGGTAATGTTAGCACATCAGTAACATTAGTTAAATTAGTCTGAGGTTCAGAATGGTTATCACTCAATGAGGTTTTGCTTTCCATGGCAGTTGGCTGTGATGGGACGGCAGTTTCAGCAGTGTTAGATAGCGAAGCGTCTGTCAATTCCGGTGCCATAGTAGTCGCAGCAAAGGATGCGACCGAGGATGGGGGAGGGTTTGCAGGAAGCGGTGGAGGCGTGGGTTCTATCAAAGGTACTTGTTCAACACAAACCTCTTTTTTGACAGGAATTTCAGGAACTGGGACGACTTCTGTCGTTTCAACTGAAGTTTCCTCTGGTTTGCTTCCGACAATCTCTTCAATTTTGTTTTCAATTTCAGGAATTTGTTGTTTAGTTTCCTCTAAAGAAAGACCGTTTATGGGCAATTCTAATACGGGTTCGGGAGTAACTTCCGTCTTTTCCTCTTCTGGGAGAACAGCAGTTGTTTCCTCGGCTGCTGGGATTTCAAGCTTCGGAGATTCAGGCGTGCTGCTTCCGTTTGTGATCGGTTCAGTTACAGGTGTTTCTGGTGTTTTCTCATCTTTATTTTCAACGGAAGCTTTTACCTCTTCCGTCTCTTCGTTTACCACAGGCTCTGGGGAAGTTTCAGCCGTCTACAAAGAGACAATGACAATATGTATTAATAACACAAAAATGATACTTGTCCCGAATTTACCATAAAACATCTCAAAATGTATTTACGGATACTCCGTTACAAACCACTATTTAAATATCACTGTCACATATCACATAAAACTAGCTGGTGGTACCTTGCCGTCGGCCATCCTTGTTCTACAAGAGCAAAACTAAGAATGAAGCGAGACCGGTATGTGCGATATGATTTATAGTGCCATTTTTTGTCACGGAAGATTGACGTTCATTTTTACTTGACTGGCTTAGTAGTTACCCTTCAATGCTCATGTACCAAGACATATCATATTGCTCTGAGTTACAGGGCTGACGCGAGGGTACGGGCATGAACATTAAAATGTAAACTATTCTATAAACTAAGCCCAAACAGCGTCAAATGCTTCCTTGGTTTGGTTATTTCACCAATGCTATGTGTATTCATTAGAACATTACCCAGTATAAAAATCTCAGGCGTAACCCGCATCTGATGAAGACAGGGTAATAATGCCTGTAATTTTTCACCCCCATCTGCTTCTCGCTTAATGACATGGGATCAGCGTAACATACATTTTTAGAGTTCTGTAGCCAAAAGGTAAAAACGGGACCCCTATAATTTAGTCATATATGTCTGACCGTCTATCCTTCTGTATGTTACAACCATTTAACTCTATAAGCATTATATGGATGAAATTTGGATGGTAGGTGTGTATTCAATGAACCGCTCCACAAAGGTGTAGTGAAATTAAGGAAAAAAATTGAGGTGCCTTTAGAGGCACCTGCATGTACTTAGGTACATGTAACTGAGGAATATATTTTATACTGCACATTGGTTAGATCCTTAAAAATAGTATAAAGGTTTTCATTATTTTGCGAGATATGTGTTCATGGTCGTGAAAAATATACGTCTTCCCTCCCCTAACAAAAACTTGGAATATTTCAAGGTAGTATTAAACCGCTCGCACATAGGATGCGAATATGTATTGTACGTTAACGTATGCTACTATACGTGCGAATTGAATGCGCCCTCTGATACGTTTTTCTCCGTCAAATAGGCAATGTTCCGCTGATATGAATATATATATATATATTTTTGGAGCGCAATGAATAGTCTGATCTTAAAGACAATTCTTTCTCTTCTAAATCTAAGACTGCGGCGGTGTCATAGCCATCGTAAAACCAAATAGGATCGTGAAATGTATTTAAAAATAGATGAATTGGTGAATTCTATCATATTATATGGGAGATTTATATAATGAAAAATCCTACTTCCTACTAATATTATAAACGCGAAAGTTTGTAAGTATGGATGGATTGATGTATGTTTGTTACTCTTTCACGTAAAAACTACTGAATGGATTTTAATGAAACTTTACAATAATATAGCTTATACATCAGAATAAGACATAGGCTACTATGTTTTTCAAAAATCAACCCCTGAAGGATTTAAAAAGGGGATGAAAGTTTGTATGAAAAATCTAAACCGCTGAACCGATTTCAATGAATTTTAGCACAAATATGATCCAGGGTTAAACACAGGGTATTATTTTCTTTCAATTTCAACCCCTAAAGGGCCCAAATAGGGGATGAAAGTTTGTATGAAAGCTTTTTAATGGCGAAACGAAGTTCGCGGGCACAACTAGTATTTATATAATAACAATTGTTATTTTAATCGCACGATAACGTTTTAATAACCCTACTAGTTCCGATCGTTTCGGACGTTGGAGCTATAACGTGCGTATAAGTACGACTAACTTAACGCACTTTGCGCGCTACCATAGTACTAGGAAAATCGTTATGTTTCAAAGAATGACTTCTTTAAACATAGGACAGACAGACTGACTGACAATGTGACGTAGGTTTAGTAACAATTTTTTTTTTGCCACATTTATTTCATTGACATGCCTCCATCAGTAAAGAACATACGTATTACGCAATCAAATGAAATACCGTTTAAAATTGAAAGTGTTAGGTTAATCTGTCTCCCTGTCTTTATGTTCCGTACTTCTTACAACAAACTTATGGGATTACTTTTCTGTCTATTGATCTATTTTATCAGAAACGGCTTCAGATATCCAGAATAAATTCATTCGTTTTTGAGAAAACCTGGAATTAATATTTACCTACTTACGGGTTCAACAACAAAACCACAAAGTTTTAAGTCGGTAAATAAGTTTTTTTAAATGATTGGTTTAATCGATTAATTATTGTCGTTTTAATCGTTTCGTTATGTCAGTCTCTCCATCTGTATGTCACAGCCACGTTACTTAGAGATTATTAATTAGCACTAAAGGGTTGAATTACAAGGTGGTCAGTAAATAAAATTATTGGGCATTGTGAGACTTAATATCTTGTCTTGGGGTAACGAGCGCATTCCAGTACTATGCATTACTTTATAATTCAAAGTTCTGTGTGGTGTTGCTTATCTTCATGGGTAGGCGTGGCGCTTACCATCAGGCGAGCGACCTGCACGTCTCGTCATGCAAGCAAATAAAAAAATGTGTGCGTGTACTAGTGTACACACGTAGGAAGTGAAACTTCTTTATGACCTTATTTTTCGAAAAATTATCTACTATATTATGCAACTTTACAGAAATTGGTTAAATAAACTTAAATTAGATAAAGTTTAAACAAAAGGATTTTATTATCATAGACATAATACAAAAAAAAGTGTGCATCTCGGGGCGCTCGACAGAAGAAGTCCGGTCAAAATCCGCTCAAAGTCCGGTCAAAGTCCTGTCAAAGTCCTGTCAAGGTCCTGTCAAAATCCGGTTAAAGTCCGGTTAAAGACCTGTCAAAGTCCGGTCAAAGCCCTGTCAAAGTCCGGTCATCTGGTCAAAATTCAATCAAAGTCCTGTAAAGTCCGGTCAAAGTCCGGCTAAAGTCCGGTCAAAGCCCGGTCGAAGTCCGGTCAAAGCCCGGTCAGAGTCCGGTCAAAGCCTGGTCAAAGTCAAGTCATAGTCCGGTCGAAGTCTGGTCAAAATCCAGTCAAAGTCCTGTCAAAGTCCGGTCGAAGTCTGGTCAAAATCCAGTCAAAGTCCTGTCAAAGTCCGGTCAAAGTCCGGCCAAAGCCCGGTCAAAGTCCGGTCAATGTCTGGTCAAAGCCCGGTCAAAGTGCAGTCAGGTTCCAGCTAAAATCCGGTCAAAGCCCGGTCTAAGTCGGGTCAAAATCCGGTCAAAGTCGGGTCAAAGTCGGATCAAAGTGCGGTCAGGTTCCAGCTAAAATCCGGTCAAAGCCCGGTCTAAGTCGGGTCAAAATCCGGTCAAAGTCGGGTCAAAGTCGGATCAAAGTCGGGTCAAAGTCCGGTCAAAATCCGGTCAAAGCCCGGTTAAAGTCCGGTCAGAGTCCGGTCAAAGTCCGATGAAAGTCCTGTCAAGTCCAGTCAAAGTCGGGTCAAAATCCAGTCAAAGTCAAAAATGTGACGCGTACCGCGTAACGGAAAAATGTGAGGTTTATTTTTCTAACGCCGATAAAGAAGTTTCACTTCAAAAATATATATAATAGTTTAGGGACCGCAAAAATAACTTTGTTTTTCACAGAGTCTTTGAGAAATGCAAACTTATTTTTACGATCGCATTATTTTAGGTATTTTGTAGTAGTTTAAAACTATAAACGTTCATCCTGACTACGGAATCCACCACTGTGCGTGGTCCGACAAGCACTTGACCAGTTTTTTAATTTTTTTTAAGTTGTTTGTGTGTTTGTTTGTTGTTTTTGTGTTTAACTCAGATAACTCAAGTATCTTTTTCCCGGGAATGGAATTCGGAGTTGCGAATAAGTAGAGAAAAAAAACTCAAACCCATACTGACTATTATTAGGCGTAGACTAGGGGCATTATGTCACATTATCTACAGACTTGGATGATGATTAACGTGTATGTACCTATATGGTTTGTGGGTGATAATGAACCAGAATCAAGACGTTAATGTTAGATAACATATTTTATTTCAGCGAGATACTCAACCGCAGACGTGTGGTAAACAATAAAACGATACCAGCACACAAGGCCGTCTTTGTTTACCGATGTAGAAACGCACAAAGCGCTATCAATAACTGCACAATATATTTCGTACACGTTAACACGGACAATATTTAGCTGTCGCTGCACAGTACATTATTGAATTCAATATCAATGTCATTAGTACATTCATTATGTCCGCCAAGCCTGTGGATCCTCGTTGCTCAGACGGAAGTAGGTAGATAGAAGGAACGTTAAAATATCATTACCACAAACGTATCCCTCGCCATCCCTCATCAACGCATGCGACATTGGGTCATATGAAATTACAAAATTAACTTTACCATTTCACCGCTACATGCTACATTTACTCTTATATATAAGTATAAGTTGTTTATATTATATATAAGTTATACTCATGATTTAATTGCCAACCGATTGATTAAAGTGCAACGACCGTGTTCATTGCAACTTGTGGCACATACTTAATCATTTATATTATTGCTATTTTAAAACAATATTTTGTAATAATGATATGAGCATTGTTGGATATTTTTAATTGTATTTACAATGCTCGTATTAAAACATGTACACAATAACACAATAATGGTGAACACTGTACGGTAGTGTACACCATCCAACCGAGCTCGGGAACGTAACGGTTTGATGCAGGATTGAGCACACGATTTATCACTGTATATGCACGGGGCAACATTATCATTTAAGTATCAGTACCTGGGCGACCGAGCTTTGCTCGGGTGAAAAAAAAAAATGTGCGTTCGGGACGCTCGACAGAAGTGATAACTTAAACTAATGTGGGTTAAAGTGAGAGCGGAAGGAGCCTGCCTACTGCTACCGTATGCGTGAGAGAAAGGGAAGCCAGACAGAGTGGCCCCTTAACGCGTTACGTTACGAAGTCCGGTCAAAGTCGTGTCAAAGTCATGTCAAAGTCGTGTCTAAGTCGTGTCAAAGTCGTGTCAAAGTCGTGTCAAAGTCCGGTCAAAGACGTGACAAAGTCGTGTCAAAGTTGTGTCAAAGTCGTGTCGAAGTCGTGTCGAAGTCGTGTCAAAGTTGTGTCAAAGTCGTGTCAAAGTCGTGTCAGAGTCGTTTCAAAGTCGTGTCAGAGTCGTGTCAAAGTCGTGGCGAAGTCGTGTCAAAGTCGTGTTGAAGTCGTGCCGAAGTCGTCCGGTCGAAGTCGTGTCAAAGTCGTGCCGAAGTCGTGTCAAAGTCGTGTCGAAGTCGTGTCGAAGTCGTGTCGAAGTCGTGATGAAGTCGTGTCGAAGTCGTGTCGAAGTCGTGTTGAAGTTGTGCCGAAGTCGTCCGGTCGAAGTTCGGTCGAAGCCCGGTCGAAGTCCGGTCAATGTCCGGTCAAAGTCATGTCAAAGTCGTGTCAAAGTCGTGTCATAGTCGTCGAAGTCCGGTCGAAGTCCGGTCCATGTCCGGTCAATGTTATGACAAAGTCGTGACAAAGTCGTGTCAAAGTCGTGTCGAAGTCGTGTCGAAGTCGTGTCGAAGTCGTGCCGAAGTCGTGTCAAAGTCGGGTCAAAGTCCTGACAAAGTCGTGTCAAAGTTGTGTCAAAGTCGTGTCAGAGTCGTGCCGAAGTCGTCCGGTCGAAGTCGTGTCAAAGTCGTGCCGACGTCGTGTCAAAGTCGTGCCGAAGTCGTGTCGAAGTCGTGTCAAAGTCGTGTCGAAGTCGTGTCAAAGTCGTGTCGAAGTCGTGTCAAAGTCGTGTCAAAGTCGTGTCAAAGTCGTGTCAAAGTCGTGTCGAAGTCGTGTCAAAGTCGCGTCAAAGTCCGGTCAAAGACGTGACAAAGTCGTGTCAAAGTTGTGTCAAAGTCGTGTCGAAGTCGTGTCGAAGTCGTGTCGAATTCGTGTCAAAGTCGTGTCAAAGTCGTGTCGAAGTCGTGTCGAAGTCGTGCCGAAGTCGTCCGGTCGAAGTCCGGTCGAAGTCCGGTCGAAGCCCGGTCGAAGTCCGGTCGAAGCCCGGTCGAAGTCCGGTCAATGTCCGGTCAATGTTATGACAAAGTCGTGTCAACGTCGTGTCAAAGTCGTGTAACAGTCGTGTCAAAGTCACGTCAAAGTCGTGTCAAAGTTGTGCCGAGTCGTGTCAAAGTCGTGTCAAAGTCGCGTCAAAGTCGTGTCAAAGTCGTGCCGAAGTCGTGTCAAAGTCGTGCCGAAGTCGTGTCAAAGTCCGGTCAAAGTCCGGTCAAAGTCGTGACAAAGTCGTGTCAAAGTCGTGTCAAAGTCGTGTCAAAGTCGTGTCGAAGTCGTGTCGAAGTCGTGTCGAAGTCGTGCCGAAGTCGTGTCAAAGTCGTGTCTTAGAAATTACCAATGTTCCAGGGAGATCGGCTAACGCTGGCTGGTCAATGGACCGCTCCAATTACGGAACGTTTCGGTGCACCCTCCCATAAGAAGTTATCACTTAAAAAAAAATATAAAATGACATTTTCTAAAAATTATCCCTAGCTAGATCGATTTATCGCCCCCGAAACCCCCTATATACTAAATTTCATGAAAATCGTTGGAGCCGATTCCGAGATTCCAATTATATATATACAAGAATTGCTCATTTAAAGATATAAGATATGCTTAAGTTCATATAGAAACAAAATACGATAGAGATGAACAACAACAGTTTTGGATTTAAGGGAAAAGTGATGATTATCGACAGTCTCGGTGGTGACAGACAAATAAATATTCGTGTGTAACATGTTAAAGGGGGAATATGTTTTATTATTCCAACGTATTTGACGCCGGTATATGATAACGAAATTTATTTATTATATTGGTATATTATGTATATTTTTAATTCTTTTTTATAATTTAAACAAACATTCAAGGACAAAACAGGAAAAATCAATATTTTTATGAACCATTTTACTTACACATTAATCGTTGTGGTAGTCATTTATGAAAAATATTATTATTGTGATGGCTATTCTATACCTACTTTACTCTATGTGTATTCCGAAGTTCGTTGCATAATTTCGGATTTATAGAATGAAGTTAGTCACGAATGACGCGTGACGCATCGCAGCGATTGATTATAGAGGCCCTAAAGGGTGACACTGACAGGGGCATACGCCCCTGATGAAGTGACAACTTCAGACTGACCATGTTTAATTGGACACATTGTACTAATATATTATAATGTATATTTAGAAAGGCGGCGTGATCATATAAATTAATGTTGGAAGTGGGTACATAGAAAATATTGAACAACCCGCATGGGGATTGCGTGATGCATCACATCACACATGAGGGGGAGCATTTACCCTAAACGTAATTAATTAAGTGGGCTGATAATGGAAACACAATGCAATAATTTAAGTTACATAATCCAATAATTAGACTAGTATCCGGCTTGGACTAGTAGAAATAAAACCACATTTTAAACGATCTCAGAAAGTACAAGTAAGTCCTAATAAAACGGGCATATTTTGAGATTGTTGTTACTTGTTAGTATGTGTTTGCTAGTGTCGATGAGTGTAGTGTTGTTGTGTACACCATCGTTATTGTTCATTTATCTGGGCCGAGGGGGTAACGGTACACTGGACGTCATTAATAATGAGTCACCACTTTTAAACGCCACGCTATGACCATGGATGACAGTCTATGGAAATGATTTTCCGCTCTAAAATTGCGCGTGCCGGTGGTTCACACTAAACTGACTACTGTGAATGATTCACGGTAGGTTTCATCGACATCAATTCAGGATTAAATTGTACAGTCATTGTTGGATATTTGTCACGCTTTGAGCACATATTTCCTATAAATTCTATGACAATGTATTTATAACTCCATATACGTTGGTTTATTTTACATATAACACATTTTACTCAATAAATCTGTCTGTAAAATAATAGTCACCAATCAGCTATCCAACAGGTGAAGGACATAAGTATGTTTTCACCTGCCTTTTATAGTAGTAGGGAAACCGCGAAGTGGACCATCCGGACATAGTTTCCGCACGGCCGTATCCCTTATCATGTTCCGCCTGTTCCAATAATCGATTTCCAACATCACGTGTGCAGCGCAAGATGTTGGTTTGCGTGTACAATAAATAATGGGAGATAGCAGTGTGCGCTCCACTCCAAAGAACTGATACACTCGTGTCATATAAAACAAGTTACACTCATCACACTTAGCCGATATCAGCAGTTGAACGCCCTGCCGCGGCATTTAGGCTATACTATTGTTCTAAAAATCTATTTTGCATAACATGAATAATTATTATGTACTCTACGGTCTACTATTAAAAATATGCTCTTCGACAATCTTCGTTCTTTCGGAGAACATGTAGTATACTTAACATACTTGTTTTTCTCACGAGTGACTAACCAGACTAGAACGTCCGGAAATTGGTTGCTATTTATATTTAAAAATGAAAATAGTTGAAGCGCATAACTTTAATCGTAGTACTGTATACAAAGGTCAAAAAAATATATATCCTGTATAGCCATATGATGTGTATAACAATCCATCGCGGTATCAACAACTGTAGGTAGTAGTTATTCAGCAGCAGCCATAATATAAATGGGACGTACACAATGGAGCAGTCTAATCATTTAAAATTCTAAAACATGAACCAATTAAGAACGCGACATAAATAATTTCGTTTATACTCCTTCGAGCGTCTTCATTTTATTGCAGTAATTAATGTATGACCAGTAATAAAAGTATCATCAACATAATATGCGCTCATCCGTTCGCCACATTTTACGTCCACAGACATAATAGTGTTGGTAGATTTTTTTAAACATCACGAGAAACTTCTTGTTATGTCAATAGACTGTTCGATACCTACCCGTATTATGAAAATATAACGGATGGGTGGGCAGTTGACGTGGTCGCCAAGTAGCCCGTACACGACCGTCATTGAATTTTAGTAAACATGCAATCTGAGCTCTACATCCTTTGTGTCTCGTTCGCACTCAATTCTAACCTGTTTGGAGTTTGCACACAAAATATCAACTCGTAGATTATGAGGCATTGTGTTTAATGGATAAATAAAACTGTTACCATGTAACATATTTCAAAACAATATGCTGTATTTGCCAATTATTTAACACATACTATAATGTATCTACTACAAGTTAAAAAAAAATAGTTATAAGTCGTGTGCGAGTGAGTGAGTGTAAGTAGCGTGTAGTATGAAGTAGCCAGTGCGATAAGTAGAAAACCTCGTGTTGACCTAACAAGCTAGTAGTAGGATCTTTAGTTGAGATAGACAGGCGTCTTAATTTCTCGAAAGTGAAGTGCCAAGTGCTGCATTCCATCTCGCTTTCTGCAACATTTTGCACGTCTTCCGGTCTTTACTAACTCGACTCTTTTGACACCAAACTGGTTTAGTTAGAAATTATATTTATAATTATAAATTTATTCAATAGTGTGGATGTACTACCCACTTGTTCGTTTAGTTAAGTTCATCGGTAAATTTAACTCGCTACATGTTCAACATTTATGAAAATATAAATTTGTCGTATGTTGTCTGCGCACTCATTACATGATGTGATACGTTCATGTAAACTACCGTTGCATCAGTAATGAGATGACAATGAGAGCGGGATTAGTTAAATGTTTGAATCCCGATGAAGTACTTTCTCTTATTGCTAAGATATGCGCCGTTTTATTTGACGTCGAAGTTGATCTACCGTGGTCCATGTGGAAATCGCTCAATCGATTCCGAATTCAGATTGGGTGCTGCAAGTACGTGTTAAATGGGGATGCAGTTATGCAGATTGCGCGTGCTGACTGTACGGGGAAGCCTTACAAATGCAGCACTTGTCGTCACAGTGCCAAACTCTTGCACTGTTATAGACCTTGTTACGGCTTCCTATGTTCGAGTACCCATTGCCGAATATTGGGATTACATAATTTTAACCATCGACAGTCGACATAACGCTATGAGGAAGACCGTCAGTAATAAGTTTTTGTTTGGTTTGCTAAACTTTGGTAGATTTGTCTAAAACAGGGACACAAGGACTGAGCGAGCGGAGGAAATGGTGTGCCAACCACCTACGTGCATACTGCGACTGAGCTATAAACCGACCCGCCCACGGATAGCGCCGCGAAACCTACCAACGACTGCTAATTTTATTTTGCTCAAGACCCGTTCCCTTCTAGCGTCGTACGCAAATGTTTTTACATCAACATGTTTATTTATAAGAAAGTATTCATTACATGTTAATACATACATGTAAATGTGTACACTCAATTCCAATTACACATTTTTAAGATATCAGGTACTTAGTTTCACGATTTTAAGAAAACGCAATACACATACATATTATTTTGGTAAATATCTTGTTTTAGTAGGTTATTATTATCTTTACAGGAAAACGAAATGTTACGAATGAATTATGTCACATTGAGTAAATAATTTATATAGGTAATAACTTAAGGACATGATTTAACCAGGTCTGACTAAATTATATCAATTAAGTCAAGTCTAAACTAAACCATGGAACTAATACATTAACAAAAGAATTCACAAAAAATGTTTAAAATTAAGAATTAATTGGTAGTACTGTACTGCAATATAACACATGTTTTTAAACTCCATAAAAAATTGGGCGCCAATGTTGTGCTAATTGTGTAGTGTGTCTAATCATCTCGGTGGGAGAGGAGATGTTAATGACCGCGTATCTACGAGAAATAAATATTACTAGATAATAACAACACGAGCTGCGCGTCCCTATAATATAATAAAGCCCACATACAAAACAAACATATTAAAACCACTGTGGTATATCGGAATTATTTAATTGTAAATATATACTTTAATGACTATGACAGTCATTAGTCATTGTTGACTAACAAGAACTCAAGAGCTGGTGCAACGGACGATTTATTTGTCTGATCGAGCCTCGACTCTCGAATGCCGTACTCAACTGTACTTACTTTCCACGGCCAACAAAGTAAACAGAATGTAATTTCAAACAACTTACTTTCAAATATGTGGGTGCAATACTAATAATGTATTATGTCAATGGGTTGTTAGTGGTTCTAACCGAATACGCGTGTATGTGAACATAAGTGTAACGATTGCTTTTTAATATGTCTTTGTCACGTGCGAAGTGTGGACATCGTCAATGAACCGGGTGTCGTCGCAATGGAACGATATCGCGTTCTACAATGGCGGATCACGTTTAGTTAGCACGAATATAGCACCACTTTGAATTATAATGCACATTGTTCGTCGCGCGGCGCTGGTTCGGGTGCAATGCACTACGACGCAATCGCGTACTTGTCATAGAAATCGTTGGTTTCTAGTCGGTTCAACTGGCCGCAAGGTCGCCCCGAACACCATTTAATTTAATGCAATACCGTTTAAAAATCTATCAGTTGCACTAGCTAAATTGATATCCGATGAGATTAAGCTATCGATCAGCTGATTAATTGAATGTCTTCGTCATGAAATCATTGATTGCGCACAAAGCCGCAGCCATTAAAGACGTACAGCGAGCACGGACGCAGGCTGTGTCAGTACAGTTAGGTATGTAGTTATATACTACGAGCCGACATCTAGTTTGTTTTGGGCAACGCGCGCGGCGGCAGAGGTCGTGCAGACACAAGATCAGCATCGAACCAGGCACACATACACATACACACAGTATATAGCGCCGACCACACGTGCACATCTCGTATCGTTTCAAATTTTGCACGACAGAGGCCAATGACTTCCATTGTGTGCTCAAAATAATTTTTGTATACTTAGTTTTTACATCCCATGTGGTACGCGAGTACATTCAATGGGGACGTACAATAAATGACACGAAAGTAGGGCAAACGTTCCAACTTCCAATGATGGGGTCTCGCTTCATTTCTGTCAAGTTTTGATAATGTCGACAGCATATTAATAGGAATGCCATAATCTATGACCATCATAACAATTCATTTGAAAGTTTATAATAAATATACCTATTATACTAGAATAGAAATAAATATGAAATACATTTGCTACTCGTTGATAAGTTTCCATAACTTTTTTGTATTCAGTTATCAGGTGTTAACAAAACGCATGTGGCAACCCTCGAGGCAAACCATATAGAATACATAAATATCATTAAAACATGACATCGCGTCACTTACATAAATATACTCGAACTGAAAACTTCTTAGTTATTTGAAGTTGGTCAAACATTAGCTTGTCTATGTCTATGATTATGCAGGTCCTTACCTCTTCGGGCACCTTCTCAGGTTCACCGTTAGCCTTAGTTTCCTCTTCCTTCTGCTTCTTCTCTTGCTTTGGCTTGTCCTTTCTGCTAAAGCTAATAGACCGCAGTGACCATTTCTTCTTGACCTGTCACCAAACCATATAATTCAATATAAACAGTTTGCAGATCTGCATTCCGTCATAAAGGCGACGTCGTAAAATATCAACATCAATACGGGAGTTAAAACTGAATGATATAGAGCTTTTCAGACGCGGATCCAAGGAGTTTTAGCCTTGGTCGGTCGACAGTTGAAAGATCCTCCATGAAATGATCTGGTCTAGTAGCCTCAAGTAGTGCCGGCATACAAACATCGGTGACACATCCACCGTGCAAGCACTTGAGGCCTGGCTTGTGTTGTGCTAATCACTGTTTTGGGTAGGGGTTTAGATAATTACCCACGCTCGACCACTGCGAGATGGTGGATATGTAGTGGGCCACCAGACTGGGCCCGGGGCGCTGCCGCTGGTGTTTATGTTTACCGTTTCATAGCCTTCATCCCAAACCGACATCCTGCACTAATGCTGGCTATCTCGTACATGAGACCGATGGTAAAACGATTGTGTTCGTGATCTCCCAATGGGGGGGTAATGTATATTGATCGGTCGCCGAAGCCCCGTCATTGGATGCGCCTTGTGCAGGAGGGTTCAACTTTTGGACTGATACGATAGAAGTCCTACTCTCTTAATAGTAAATAATGATAATCATCAGAATAAAATTTAATAAATAAGAAAACCTTATTAATCCACTCATAAATAAATTAAACGCTTTCCAAATATTATGTAAGGGATATCGAAATTTTGAAATAATAGAAGATTCATGCGACGTAGGATTGAGCGTCCAAGATTCTGAAGAAGATATCTGATTTCATATCCAAATGTTGATGTTTTTTACAGAAATGATCATTCATAGTCATCATATAAACTACATATTATAAAACAAAGTCCTCCGCCGCGTCTTCGTGCCTTTCTGTTCGCGATAAACTCAAAAACGGAACGGAACGGAAACTAATGAACAAATTTTCATGCGGCTTTGTGTAAATTGGTTGAAATATAACGATAATTGATGGAAGTGTCGGAAAAAGTCAAGCCGCCTGGGAGGTTCATCGAAAACGCTGTTTTATCCCTTTGAGATGTAATTAAACGATGCATGGTGAGATATTCCTTTTTTAAAGATCTTGGAATTGGAAAGCTATTTAAATGGATACAGTATTAATCCTTATCAACTTAAATACGTCAGTAACCTTTAGCTTTTCATGCACATTATTATAATCTTTTACACCATGGGATTTAAATAAATATTTTAGGAGTTATCGCAAATAAATTCAACCGCGTGTCTTACACCGAGGACGGGACTCGCTTGATGCGATCACCCTCGCGCCGCGCTGCCGCCCAGACAAAACATATAGACATAATATGCTCTACTACCCGTGCGAAGCCGGGACGGGTCGCTAGTATAAACTAACTAAGCCAAACAAAGTTTTATGGAGCTCAGTTTAACATAACAATTACATTTTGATAAACAGGAAACAATACCATCGTAGTTTAAACGCTGGTGGTTCATGGCACGCTCCGACGCGTTTTGAATAATACATGTGAAGTGGGCACCTCACATAGCCTAACAAGGCGATTAACTAGATCCACTCTTACCCATGATATTTAAATAAACACCACAAACTTGCATAACACTTTCGTTCTCTATTATGTAAAGCTCGTTATGTTTACCTTCTCTTTCTTGGGTTTCTTGCCGTCATCTGGACTGGTGGCGGACTCTCCGTTCTCTGTCTTTTGCTCGCCGTCGCCGTTGCTCACAGCTGAAGCGTCTTTATCCTTCTCCTCATCCTGTTCTTTATTTTCCTTTTCTGTCGTAGCATCCTTTTCATTCTCAGGAGTTCCGCTGTCCAGTTCTTTTTCTTTCTCCTGTAACAAACAATTATGATAAATATAGTGTCAATAATTCACAAATAAGCCTATACTTTATTAGATGCTCGCACCCAATAGCTTAATGGCGGTAGAGGTGATGCTGACAATGTCGATGATGATGGTTGAAGCACCGTAATGAGCAGGTGAAACTATTGTTAGCGACGCGCACAGTTTGAGTGCTAGCAATTGTTGGCACCTTTTACATCTCTGGTTTAAGTATTTGAATAAGCTGGGCCGCCAGTCAGCTTTTTCTATCGTGAGCTCAACATCATTTATTCTACAATTTACAACTAAGTTGAGAAATATACAAAAATACATCGAATTAATTTTAATTATATAATTGATATATTTTTTTAATTTAATATTATAACATTTTGGTAATTTTATTAAAGCAGTTGAGGATTATGACTATAATCATTACGTTATTATAAAATTTTACAATTAGGGATGCCTTGGTTTATCAGGTAAAGGTTACTATGCTACAAACACTCTCAATTAAATAACCTTTAAAATAAAAAAAACTGCATCCACATTTGTCCACTCGTATACTCGTCGTACGTGCCACAGACAGACCGACAAAGTGGCCAACTTATATCACCTCTTTTTTTGTCGTGGGTAAATAAAACAATACACAAAATTACAACTAATTAATTTAATGGCTTGTTTATCCTACCAAAACTAATAGGTCTAAGTCTTGTATAATAAAAGATTAATATTTCATTACAAAATGAATCATTTGTAATTGTGTGTTTATGGTGTAGATCAGCTATACTCTAAGTGTGTTCCGCGGAACCCTAGGGTTCCGCGATACCTCTGTAGGGGTTCCGCAAGAATTTAGAAAAAAAATCAAATAACCTCTCTCTGGTCGAACGTTTTGACTCCGCGGCCGCGCGTAGGTATATTTATTTATTTATTTGTATTTGTATTGTAATGTGTTACAATAGCTGGTACAATATCTTATAAGTTTGGTATCAACTTATGTGTTCACCGCTGCTCACAAACACTACCGGGGAAGAAATTTTTAGTAAAATAAATATATTTTTTGAAGAAAATAATCTCAGTTGGAACAATAGCATTGACATTTGTACAGAGTTATATAATAATGTACTCTGTGGATGGGGCCAAGGCAATGACAGGTATAACAGCAGGAGCAGTGTCACGAATAAAAAATAAAGCGCCTAATTGTAGTTCCAGGCATTGTATTCTGCATAGACAAGCACTTGCGATGAAGCAAATGCCGTCAAATCTAAAATTAGTTATGGATGAAGCGGTAAAAATAATGAATTTTATCAAATCACGACCACTACAATCCCGATTGTTCTCATTATTGTGTGAAGATGATGACAGAAGTGAGATGACTGTCTCGGGGTAAAACTTTAACAAGGCTATTTGAACTTAGAGCCGAGTTACAAATGTTTCTTTCCGCAGATACTTCTTTTAATTTGAAAGACCGTTTGTATGATAAAACTTAGTTGTTCCGATTGTCTTTTATGGCGGATATCTTTCAAAAACTGAACGAATTGAATTTATCATTGCAAGGTAAACAGACAACAGTGTTTCAGGCCTATAACAAAATAACTGCCTTCAAGAGAAAATTAGATTTTTGGATTATTTGCGTTGGTAAAAAAGAAATAGAAAGCTTTACGTCACTCAGTGAGTTTGTTAGCGATAACGACTCAGAATTGTTTCAAGATGATGTGTTTGAAGAATTGGTCCAATATCTCAGTTCGATGCGCGCATCTTTTAAAAAGTATTTTCCCGAAGAACAGAATACAAAAATGAAACTGAATTCATGGCTTCATTACCCAATTTTTTACCCAACTTGGAAAAGCCCGAAAGTATGTCAAACAAGATTATGAATCTCTTTTAGAAATGTCATCAGACACAAGTATGGAGTCACTGTTCAAAACGACGACGCCTCTCAGCGATTTTTGGTGCAGAATCCGTGATGAATATCCAATGCTTGGCAAAATGGCTCTGAATATTCTTCTCCCGTTCCCAACAACATATTTGTGCGAAACAGGATTCTCAACCTATGCAGCCACGAAAACAAAATATCGCAATAGACTGGACGCCGAACCTGATATGAGACTTCAACTGCCTTCTATCAAACCTGATATCAACCAATTGATGAAAAATAAAAAACAATTTCATCCCTCCCATTAGTTAGATTTTTTCTTTTTTAATATCTTCTATTATTGTACTTGCCATGTGGTAAAGTAAGTAATAATTAGTAATTATTACGTTGTACTTTTATTATGTTTATTAATAAAGAATACACTTTTAAAAACTATTGTTTTCTTGTAGGGTTCCATCAAGTATTTAGCTTCCCAAAAGGGTTCCGTCACCAAAAAAGTTTGAGAACCACTGGTGTAGATAAACTAAACAAGATAATTAAGCTGTTAATTAACAATGGCAAACGTTCAAATAAAAATAAGGAAACATTTACAAAATTATTCTTTATCAAATTGAGTCTTTATGGCAAGTTTATCATTTTTTAATTAAGCAATTGGTAACATAATTCAATTCCAGGCTGCTTCCAACAGGTCGGTCTGGAATTCTTTGGGGGAGGCCTATGTTCAGCAGTGGACGTCTTGTGGCTGATGATGATGATGAATTGGTAACACAGTAACATAACATAAGATTTCACTCCATGATTTCTAAGATCTATTTTTACCCGATTACGGCCAATCAAGGAAGGGTAATGATTTTGACACCCTATGTTTTTTTGTATATCAATGACTCATAGGGTCATTGATGAAAGCGTATAACGGGTTCACACTATCCAACTTTAGTGGATCAACTGACTTGAATAAAAAAAAAACTTTTGGGTTATTGTAGATCAGTACTATTGAAAGTCTGATCAGACGGTTAAAATTACACGTGATTTAGTAAGTGATCAACAAAATCGAACCGCCTGGACCCGCTCTTACATAATACCATCTGAAACACCACCAACATTCATAGAAACACCCCATAAAATGATACCAAGGTATACCTTGGGTACCAATAACAGTTAATTTATTCTCGAATGCATAGACATATTATAACGACTATAAAAGGAAAGTCACTTAACCCTTTATAGGGCATAAGGATATAGGAAATGCACTTACAACACACAACATAAAGTGTAAATGGTTGTCTAATAACGTTTATGTAATTTCTAGAAAAAATATTAAATTAAAAAGTAGTGGGAAAATATGTCTGCCCCTGTGGGCAAAATTGCACTTTGCTTGCGACCTCGCTAATACTTTTCTGAGTTTAGATAGTTAGGAGTCGTCACTGCGATAAAACATGCTTACGAAATACTCTACACTAGTATGGATCGATAACTATTGAGTGGTAGAGCCACGCTGTAGACAGTTTTGTCTACAGCATGAATGGGCTGGCTCGACCGGATCGTTACCACTGTCTCACAGAAAACCGACGTAAAGTAGCGGCTTGCTGCAGCGTTTCGTACGGTGAGTGATATATCCGGAAGTCCAAATCCCCTCCCCTTCCCAATCCCTGATTGTCCCTTTCCTTTAAAGTCGGCAGCGCGCCCATGATTCTTCTATCGGGTGACCTACTTGCTCGTTTGCCGGCGACAGGGGAAGGAAGTGCACATACGCAATCTACTACTATGGCCATGAAAACCACCCTCGGGGTATATTTTACCGAAAACAAAAGTAATTAACAAAATCGATCCACATTTGTGGCGTTATAACCTTACATACATAAAATACAGTCGACTTGAGAACCATACATTTATGAAGTCGGTGGAAAATACTATTTCGTTGTTATTATTGTTGATAAATAATTTGGATGCTTGATAATGCAAGCAACTCGGTACAACCTAACACCACCCATTGATTACCGTTAAGCTATTTTTGCGAGGTTAATTTACCGTAGGTTCGTGTATATGAGCGTCGCCGTTGAGCTGGGGTTTGAGCGCATCAGCGTCGGCGAGCTGTTCGACGCGCCCCTCCCCGCCCGCCCCCGCCGCCGCCACCTCGCCCGCGCCCTCTGCCTCCTTGCCGCTTATGTCCACCGAGCGCTTGCTCTGCTTAGCACCCATGCTGCCTGATAACCTGCGCAAACAATCACAATATACTGAGACAACTTTGATTACTACCGCATATAACCCTGCCTCGTCGAGTCGTTTTAACCGTACTAAGTACGGTATGGCTGATGATCATAATTAGGTCCAGTGCATAGTCAGTTGTAAGTTTTTTTCTGATAACCTGCGCAAACAATCACAATATACTGAGACAACTTTGATTACTACCGCATATACGCCCTGCCTTGTCGAGTCGCTCATGTTTTAACCGTACTAAGTTATGGTTGATGATCTTAATTAGGTCAAGTGCATAGTCAGTTGTAAGTTTTTTTTTCGTTAAGCTGTATAAAAACTAAGTGATTATTGTAGAAGTTAATCTATGAGTGTAATTAAAAATAATATTTTTAAAGTTGATGAAAAAACCGGCCCCCAATGCTTTGGACTTTATTGTCAATATATTAAGATGAGGAAATGATTTTTTTGACAGTCAAACGGGTTGAATATGAATGCAGAGGAGAATCGGGACGAAACTTATGTTAAATTAAAAGATTATAACACAGATGGATCGACCAAATTGATATTTAAGGTTTTTGCAAAATGTAAAAGTTTGTTTATTTTTTAATTTAACATTTATTTATCTAAAATAGACGATACGTAGGGCCGCATTTACCTTTAAGTGCAAAAAGCATAATTGCACTCACTGAATTTTCTCGTATACCCTAAGAGTCTATAAAGCCTATATTTCAACTTGGAATACGGAAGATAGTTAGACGGGCTGCTGAAATCCGCTAAGGATTTTGCCGAAGACTAGAGAGGTGAAATTGGGATGGAAGGTTATATGAAGTCACAGAGACCTACACACGAGCGAAAAAATTCAAAAGTGTTATTAATTATATCAAGAATGTTATTAATTTATTATTATTTTTTATAATTGAAATCGACGGCATGCTGATAGTTTTGGTTAAAATGTGAAACGAATAGTTCTGATAATTTTTGTTCAGAAGAGTAGTAAAGTGTATTCAAACCGGTACAACTTCCGGGCCATATTATGTTAAAAAACACGTGTCATCACCAATTTGGTCCCAGTAATATTTGTCACAGTAGTTATCTACAATTTTAAAATATTACCACGTGAAACGATCCGTTTGAGTATACGAATATTTTAGTAGAATTTACAAAATAAAAATATAGCCCAGCAGCACCTTTCAAAGATCCCACGGTTCTTAAAATATTTAAACTACGGAGTGACGCCCGAATGCAAGTTAAAAATAAACAAAAGCAGGTACATGCAGGAACCGATTTGGAATACAAAGCACGCCAGTGGGTCACTGGGAACACGCTCGAAATAAATGTTAACTGGCGACCAAAAATAGTGTCTCTCAATGAAAGTGCATCGCGGCATGCATCGCACCGACCAACTTCTATTGCCGATAGTTGAATATACACACAACCACAAGGTACTACACCAATCACTACGCATTTAGGAGCGGCAAGCAGAAATAATCATACCTACAAACTCAGCAAACAACAAACTTCCCACAATATAAACAATTATTTTGTAAAACAAACGATCGCTGTCCGAACATAAAGAGAAGTCTAAACCAAGTTGTGTTTGTATGGATGAATCACGCAACTTGTAACAATAATTAACATTCGTACGTAATAACAAACCTGAGAATTAATATGAAAAGATCCGCCGCGTCGGTATTATTATATTATGAAACAATAAAATGCACTATTTTTTATTGTTACGGCGCGGATCTTAAAACATATTCAATTTTTACGGAGCGGTACTTTACTCACACGCGAATGAATTATTTGAGAAAACACGTAGTTATCGCAGCGTTGAAAGCGAAACTGAGAGTAAAACACTCCGTATATAGTTATTGTTCACGATGGCCATTAGCGGCGGACTGGATTCCGAGCGCATCATCGCATTTGTCGTTCATTATCCACTCGTTACACTCAATACAAATATAAATAGAAGAGACATTAGTCACGCAGGATTCAAGTCTTATCTCTGGGCAAACATTTACCGCCGCGCGAACAAAAATATCTCACGCACCAAGGACGTTGCGAGTACTGGCGACCCTTGAAACTCCTACACTCACTACACAATATCAATGTCATCTATATTGTTAGCGTTACAATGCAGATACCGTTAATACGCGCATTAACTAGGTAAGCTGCAGATAACCTGGTACGATCCGTTAAAGAGCGAAATTGTACTTAAAGTAGCGGGTATCTGCACATTCCTAGTTACTCTGTATATTATAACATACCTTATTATTACTGGCCAGACCTAGCTAAGTTTTGAAAACTATCAGAATAGCAGCATTGCTCACCAGCACTATTATACGTGTAATTATAAGATGCACTAGGCCTAGGCCACTAAACGAAATTTTCAAACGATATTATGTACTTCCTTTTAAATATGGTGGTGCGCCATTCAGATCGTTTACCAGCGAGTCCTACCCAGGTGATCCACAAATACATATTTATTTCGGATCTGGGTGTTGTGGGATCACAAGTCCCTCTTAGTTCCTGATACACACGATACGTGTTAACCCCGTGTGGGATTAGGCATGAGCGCCGCCAGGATTACTTTCAGGGAGGTACGTCTGCATCTACACATTATACTATTAACTAATATAGAATTATACATGTATATTATGTAAATAAATTTAATGTCAAATTCAATTTTCGAGTGGTAGAGCCACGCTGTAGATAATTTTGTCTACAGCATAAATGGGCCGCCTCGACCGGGTCGTTACCACTTTCTCACAGAAAACCGCGGTAAATTAGCGGCTTGCTGCTGCGTTTTGTACGGTGAGTGACATATTCGGAGGCCTAAATCCCCCTCCCTTTCCCAATCCCTAATTATCCCTTTCCTTTAAAGTCGGCAACGCGCCCGTGATTTTTCTGGTATTGTGGGCGTACATGGGCGGTGGAGATCACTTACCATCAGGTGAACTACTTGCTCGTTTGCCGGTCTATGCTATAAAAAACAAAATCGCGCGGGTATTTGATTTAATATGTTTCGCTAATCGAAAGCATACTTTATCCCTGTAGTTGATGGTTATTGCTCGGGTAATCCCACTACTAACAGGGGGATGCAAGTGCACCCCCTTGCACCATGCTGCCGGCGCCCATGTGATCAGGACTATGTGTGTGACTATTGGATGAATTTACTATTTACTTTGCAACACCCTGTCTTCCTTTAAGGGTTGGATTTCACTCAAGAGTCTCTTCATATACGATATCTACAATATAAAATCAATACAAAATCATTTAAAAATGTCAAAATTCTATCATCATCTATTAGGGCCCGGCGATCGATGATCGATGTAAATAATTATGTAAATACACAATGATATATTATGTTACTAAAGTAACACACGCAGAAGATATTATGTTAAAACAGTACTAGCCGCATTAGAATTTTACGCATTACAATGCATTAACAAATTACAAATGACTCGTGATATTTTTGCACAAAGCCCAGTGGTAGATGGTAGCATGCCGCCCCACCGCACCCCACTCCAATCAAATACAAAACTTTACTTTAGTACCTAGTTGATAATAATAAAGTATGTCTGGTCGGCTGGCAGCGCAGCGCCGCGCAGAGAGCGTCCGTCATCACGCCGAGTTATTTCAAATTGGTTTACACATTCGGGGTGATTGACCTGGTTTATGTCCCCCTACGTTAAGTTTAGGCTCAGCCAGTCAACCCGAACTTATTATTGTCGTCGGTGATACAATGGAAGGCACTTTTAAACTGAGCTGGTTCAATTTAAATGAGGATATAAGGTACATTGGCGACCTTGACTCAGGAAATTTCAAGGTTAACGAGATATCCAGTAGATATTTTGTGAACGGAACGCACGCTCGGGGACGGTTGCACTTGAATATTTTGAGACCACGTGTATCTACACTATAGGTTACGCATATATACGTGTATCGCGCATTATTATAATTATCATCTTTTAAATATCCACTTCGACCTATCGAGGTTTTAGCTCCGGAAGAAAAAAAATGGGTTTTTTAGTTTAAAACCTTTGGCACCATAGCGTCTAAACGATTGGACCGATTTGAATGCGGTTTTTTTTATTCGATATTGACGACTCTTAGCTACATTTGAAGAAAATCTATTCAGCCAGTTATTACAAATGTTTTTCTAATTAACGTCGGGGGTTGTAACGTCCAGGTTAGGTTCATTGATGTATATACATACATTTTTTCGTTGTAATAAAACATGTTGCAACAATACATTCACTGCAAACGCGTCGCTGTTCACGGTGAATCAGTTGTAACAGAGTAGCGGTCCAAGTTGCAGTTTTGCGGTTTCATTTAATATGTAAATGAGTAGAGGACACAAGAGTAATATATAAAATCAAGCTGTGTCGTTCTGGATTGTGCATTACTCAGAATACCAACGTTATATTTTTAACATACTTGTAAAAAGGAGGGGCTTCCCAATTAAACAAATATATACTATTTTTGCGATTACTTCTGTACTCGTCGACGAATGCATAATGGTTTGGATTTTAAGCGCCTGTTTCATAATAAAATATGACACGTTTAATATCATACATGTTACACTTTGAAATTTATATATTGTCAGAAGATATTTTATAGTATAGGTCGGCGGCTAGCCAGCAAGTGGTCACAGGATAAGTGATCTCCACCGCCCAATAACGCTCACAATACCAGAATTATGGACCCGATGCAGACATTTAAGGAAATATATAATTAAGGTATTGGAAAGGGGAGGTGAATTTGCGTCGCCGGTTATCGAACACACCGTGCGAAACGCAGCAGCAAGCGGCACCCACGTGGTAACTACTCTGTCAAGCCTGTAAATTCATACTAGCGTCTTGTCTATCATATTATATCTAGTACATGTCTACTATTTAAAAAAAATAGTGTCTTTCATAAAACTTCTTTATTATCTTTTTTTTGGGGCTTTAGTCACTGTGATTATGTCAGCCCAAATCATCATTATCATGTTCATAGTGAAAGAGATCCTTTTTTTTTATTCTCATTTATAAGGGCTTTATCGCTGTTACGATAATGTCGCCCTAAAGAGATCCTTAGTGTTGATTTTAAGTAGAGATTTAAATTAAGCTAGTTATCATATTATTGATTAATAATTATTACATTGAATGTATGTAGGTACAATGCAAAATAGCTTCCAGAATTGAAAGATTGCCATATCCGAAACAAACAGAAGTGATTTGGCGTGTACGAGTTATGAATGAATAATACATTAAGTACCGAAAGGAGATCCTTATTAAAAGAAACACAAAGCATTACAATTATATTTAAATACAAACTATTCATTTAATTACTCAAAAACATACAAGGTGTATGTTTGATGGAAATCGAAAACACAGCGGGATCTAAATTATGCACAAACCATTACGTACAGTAGGTGTCGTTTAAACTAAATTCTAATGAATCTGTCCAATAGACATCATCACTTCTCATTCGAACATAAGATATTATATTTTAATCATAACTTTTTTAAAGTTAATAACTACCGCACAGTGACGCCAAATAACTTTGTCAGTAAGTCATTTCTTAGAAATTCGATTATTTCCATACGCACAGCCAGTTCATGCACTATGTACTGTTACGGAATACAGAAAATGATTTATTTACTCACAATTAAAATTTTGTGACGACTCTGAGTGTCACAAAATTTTAATTGTGAGTAAATAATTATCTTTATGAAACCTTATTTTTATACATTTTCAATAAACACCAGTTTCACGACGTAAGTGGTATATCCGCCCGAGTTCCTGTTATATGCAACACACGTTCAAGGAACGCTCTACGTTGAATATCTTAGCCCCAGAATGATTACATAAATAACTTTTAATGCGTCATTAATTGAAAGTACAATCATAAGCCATAACCTAAAATGTGCAAGTTTTAAAATTCGTTTGAATTACCTGTAAGTTAAGCAATCCATTCATGCCGGACATGCATAATTTAGAGTCCCGTAGCTGTTAATACAAACGATAAAAAAATTAACCAATAAGCAAGCAATAACCATTGAGCACCTTATTAAGGAAAGCTTACCCACGACAGACACAAACGAATAATAGCAGAATATATTATTATAGCTCTAATAAACGATGATATTAGTCGCATTAATTTGGGCCACGGGAATCTTTTGAAATCAAATAACAAAAAAAGAGAGAAAAAGCTATCCTACATAAAATAATTCTAACATGTAGAGAAAATACATAACCATGACCTGGGTTAGGAAATAGGCTATTTTCATCATTGCAAAGTACATCCACGCACACACTATCACACAGAACTTTGAATTTCAAAGCACTACGTGACACTGAATTGAGCTCGTCACCTCGAGACATTGTGTTAAGTGTCAGAATGCGCAGTTTTACTGACTTCAATGTTCTTCAAACCGAAACAGAGCTTACACACTGCTGCTTAGCGGCAAAAATAGACAAAACGATGGTGGCATCTTAAACGGCCACACGCACAGGAGGGAGCTACCATCTAGTCACTAGATTCTAGTGGTATACATAAGAACATCATGATTCTTTGTTGCGAGTATATTTATCTGTATGTATACCAAATTCCAACGCTATGGCTTTTATTAGTTTCAGAATAAAGGCAATGAAATTGTAAGGAAAACGTATATTTCACTATACTACTAGCCAGACAATATAGTGAATCATACGGCCAGTACTGGCCGACCGCGTTGTCGTCGGCACAGTGGAAAATCGATAGCGTTGGATACTTGCGGATTTAATTAAACCGCAAGTAATTTTGCACCGCTTACATGAACAATAGGAAAAACAATCTTATCGACGTTCTATTTAACAACATGCTGTGTGTAATAGGACAGTTGACTCGTTTTTTATTAGTTATGGTATCCAAAATCTATAATGGAAAGAATTTTATAAAACCACTCCCGACATAAATTATTTAGAATCCAATACATTCTGCTGGAAGAGGCAGTTGTCAAATGGCAAAGAAGAATACAAGACGTGGTTCGTGATGTCGAATGACTACACTGAACGGTCTGGTAATAAATACAGTACAATCCAAATATAATTAATGTCATGAGATATTCCATTTCTCGATGGTCGGCAGAATTATGACGGTGTAAAGTTGATAAATTTACAGTATTGATTAAAATTAAAAAATCGAATCGAGTACACTATTACAACAAAATAATTAATTAACTATACAGTGTTAATTTTGTTAGCGAAACGTGTTAATTATTCTCATCAAGGTTAGCACATTATCGCTCAGATGGTAATTTCAATAACGACTTCAATAAAATATTGTTCGAACATTGGAATCATGCCTCCAACAGTACCGTAAAACGGGGTGAATATGGATGCAGGGGTGAATAGGGACAAAACTGGTTAGCTTGTTTACAGGTATAAACTGTGCTATACTATAAAATAATAAAACCTACTATACATTTTGGCCAATAAGCATGAGGTAACATTTTACTATATCTATACATGTAATATTCTAAATACAAGTTTCGTCTCCATCCACCCCCATCATCCCTCCTATTCACCCCATTTTACTGTATAATAGTTTAACCGTAACTGTAGCCGTTTAAATAAGGACGGATATATAAGTCGAGTCTAAAGTACCTATTACCTACCAACTTATAAGTTAAAACTACTAGCTACGACAGCCTCCGTAGCGTAGTGGGCGAGTAACCTACTCTGAAACTTGAGGCCGCGGGTACGATCCCGCCCCGCCCCTGGGTGTTGAGACCCAGAATCTCTCGTAGTTTCAGGTACCTACCCCACTTATTGTGGAGGTCAGGGCTAAGTATGTGTGACTGTAGTGTGTTATTTATTTATTACATAATAACTTGACTGGTGTGAATATATACGAGCGACGACGCAGCTATTGTTTTCAGAGACAAATTTGGACGTGAGTTTGGGCCGGCGCGTGAAGTGACTAACTTCAGCCCCGCCAAGGTTTTTGCGCGGATTGTCTATAACTATACATATAAATGCTAAGTTTTAATCTGGATTAAAATTAGCATAGATTGGAAGGGCTATGCCTTTTAATGAGCAACACCACACAGAAATTTCATTTATAAAGCATTGCATGACACTGGACTGCGCTGCGACACCAAGACATAAGGTGTTAAGTCTCAAAATGCTCAGTAATTTCAATGCCTTTAATGTCCTTCAATCTGAAACACAACAGTGCTTACACACTGCTGATTGTCGGCAGAAATAGACAGCTTATTCGGAATACGCGAGTTTATAATTGCGATTTACTAGGCAGTAGGCTTCCGAGGTTATTATGTCGCATCGTGTCTGTGGCGAAATGGCGAATGCAAATGTACGACTAGTTACTAGATACCACTTAATTACTTAGCACAGCAGACGAAATTTGTTGGGCGACTCACATGCGGATCGTGGACAATTCGCTGCACAATTCAACATAACACAAAAGTGGTGTACATACATTTAATAAAATTGAATACTATAACATTATGAGTTTTGGCGGGAATTCTGACAGTGCAGTTCATCGCTTATTTTAATTTATTTCATAAACTTGTTTAGAGTTGTGTTTGTTGTATAAAAGTGGTGTGGATTTGTTCAATAAACATTGATGGTGATGAACAGTGTATGGAATCATTGAAATAAGTGAATTAAGCATCGTACTGAAAGGAGTTAACACCAAAACTCCGACAAGACCTTGAAATCGACCGCACCCGTGTTTCATCGTTCTTAAATTAGATATAAGTTACTTATGAAATTAAATGACTGAAGACTTGGCAGCATGGTCTACGTCCTTAGCCGGTTCCGTAAGGAACAAAAAAATAAAAATAAAACTATAACATTATTATATTAGTGAAAAAAAAAATAGAAATAAAATTATTGTCTGATCAAATTATTTTAGTCTCGGTAGGTGTCGTCTACTTTGTTTCGCGGCTTATCATCTCAGCATCCGCATTGTTGACAATACCATTATACGTTTGGACGATAAGTAATCGTACAAAGTATGTTTGGGATAGTATTTGGTAAATACATTTTTTTTATAACGGCAAACGAGTATGTGGGCTACCTGATGAAAAGTGATTTCCACCGCCCACGTATACCTCCAATACCAAAAGAATCATGGACGCGTTGTCGATTTAAAAAGGGATGGGGATTGGGAAGGGGTGGGAGAATTAAGACATCTGGAAATTGTACTCTGATTTTTTTTTAAATACACCCAACAGTCACACACATAGTCCTGATCCCACAGTAAGATACGAGTCTTGTATCGTGGGTATCAGGAACTACGAGAGACTTTCGGTCTCACAACACCCACAGACCCCGAAACAAGTATTTGTGGATCACACAAACAACACACTCAGATCACCGTACAAAACGCAACAAAGCTGCCACTTCATGGCAATTCTTTGTTATAGTGGTAATAACACGGTTGAGCCATCCCGTTCATGCTGTTTATACAGTTGTCTACAGCGCGGATCTACCACTCGACATGAAAATCTCTAGCGGTTTATAATGGAAACGAAATAAATAAATACATATAAAAAAATAAATAACACCCAACAGTCACACACATAGCCCTGACCCCACAGTAAGATACGAGTCTTGTGTCGTGGGTATCAAGAACTAACTACGAGAGACTTTTGGCCTCACAACACCTAGACCCGAAACAAATATTTGTGAATCAGACAAATATTTGCTCGGTGCGGGAATCGAACCCACGGCCTCACGTTTCACAGTCGGCTACTCGCCCACAGCGCCACGGAGGCTGTCAAATGTTTTATTAAACACGTTGACCACGCTTCCCATGGCATGGCATTGTCGATGGCATGATTGTCGCGTGGCGTTGGCATATTATCGCGTGATGTTTCCCACAGAGTTAAAGCTAAGTATCTTGCCATGTACGTTTTAAAAGCAATATACGAGATCATAAACGTTTCGACTTCCCGCACGGGATGTGAACTTGTATCTATGTTGAATACAAATTACCCATATATTATCAATTTTAATATTACGATTGGTTGTATTCAACAGTTATGAAAAGAAGCAATAAGCATGTATTTCTATTTTAGGACTTTTTCTTGCATAGTGGTGGTAAATGTGGTGGGATCCAGCATAGGGGCTGAGACTCGCTATTTGATACGAAATCCCACCCTTCTGTCAACCGCGAAGACACGTTCCAATACCAATTCCAGCAATCATCATAAATTCAGTGAGGATTCGACTTGAAAAAATACCACGTGATTTGCCCGGGATAGTAATTTGTGCCCGGTATGGCGATAGATTCGCCCCTTACCACATCACGAGGCGATAATAAACACGGCGAAGCGTGGGTGCACTAGTTGCACCTCTGCGTACCACTTCACCGATATATTTAGAGGTGTGAGCTTACGTTCACGTCTTTATATTATAAAATTAAGGAAATCGGTTCGAAGAACTTCGACGATTTGAATGGAGGGCAAGTAATATTTTTATTGTTGATCATCCACACTTTTTATATAGGGGAGCTGGCTTGCAAAATGTAAATATATAACTTAATACGAGGTTTGATTGTATAAACTTACACTATGTATCAAATAGTCGAATTGCGGAGACGAACGAACATGTCATGGCCAACCTAGTAAAGTTTTGTAGTTTTGCTATGGGACCCTAAAAACGGACGTGTAAGGTTCGTTTTGTACTTAGGTACTTATATCAGTCGGTACCTATAATGAACGTGTTTCTGACATATAAAACAATCATTATAGCGATTAAATATGTACGAAATATCATTTTTAAATTCACAAAAAATTTATTATCCCTAAAGGTTTATGAAAAATAAAAAAATGTCGGAATAAAATATCGTCCGACACTGAATAACCCAGTATAAGGCCAGGCAGAAAGTAAATATCGTCAACGCTGTACGTATCACCGTAGATCTTGCTAGGACAAAGGATATTTCGAGCTTCAACATGTCGCGAACAGTAGCTTCATGTCTGATAAGTGATAGGGTAAGAATATAAGCTATCGATATGGATTGCCCTGGATTGGCCATAAATCCTGGGAAAAGCATGTTTAGTCCAATCAAAAACTCACATAACATGACAGCCCAATCAGGAGATAGAACTTAAGTCCTCACGTTTCACAGGCACAGTACGATACCACCAAACCGTTGTGACGATTAGTTACAATGTCGATATTTTCTTTAATAACGCTTCATTAATAACCTACTACAATGGTGCCCATTTTTACTTCAAAAAAGGCTTAGAATGTAATATATTACAGAAACTCACGGTACCTAATAACTTTCTCTAGAGATACCTTTAATTTAAATTAAAAATGGTAGGCACATAGTTGGTCAAACCAACAAACACATTACTTTAACTCGTGTTTTAATAAGAAAATGTATCCTTCAAACTGTGACATTAAATGCACCCTCGTATTACAACTTGTGTCTCCCTCAATTACTCAACGATGAATCATCGTTCCCTTGTTTTAATCACAAAGAACGGAATTACCAGAAACAGAATCGACACAAACAATTATAACAACCTAAAAGAAAAACTTAAAATAAAAAGCTTGTGGTATAAATAATGTACCTCGTTCCCTTTAAAAATCAACTTTCGATCAAGATGGGCAAGTCGGGTAGCACAAGGTGTAGCCAAGTAGGTAAGTGCAGCAATTTCTCACAGATTTATCGTACCATACGGCGATACCTACCCAATAGCCGCATAATTATTTTGCAGGTTTTGTTCATATAATTATTTACTCCTACATTTAACAAAAAACCATATAAAGATAACTTGAAACTATTTTACCGATCGCATGCTAACACTAACCGAACCGGCATTTTTATACAAAATGTAATTACAGTTACATTTTCCTAATCATGACAAAAACTTACATTGATTTAGACCTTACCTTTAATCTTTTTAATCCCAAACAAATTAATAGAGAATTTACACTGATTTAGGCTAAATTATTCACTACAAGCACTCACAGCTCAACACAATATGGCGGCAGGATGAAATCCCCACCTCGAAAAATTCAAAATTTAAAGGCTATACTACACACTATCCCACAAGAACTCTGTTTTCTGTTAAAAAGAGATGCAAGATAGTATTGTGCGTTGTGCGTCCTAGTCTGATCGGTGAATTGACCCCGTATTATCGCGTGTACACTGAGGCTTACAACTCTGTCATTGGTTGATTTAGTTGCGACGCTTCAAGTCAGCCAACCTAAAGAGAATAAGGCATAGACAATATTTGACATTCTACCAACATAGGCAAGTGCAAAATTATCGATCTAATATCGTATCATAAAAACTATCGATTTGGTATATCGTGAAAAAAATATCAATATCGACTTGATATTTTGATGATTTTTTAGACCCGCCAACAGCTATTGATGAAAGAGCGTTCACCAAATCGATAATTCATCCAAAGTTAAGCCGTCCACGATCTGCGAACACGATCTCTGGCCGTAATAAATGTTTCTAGTACATTTTGTATTGGATCGCGCGTGATCTTACACACTGCCGCGATTCACACAGCGATCTACCGAATTGTGTTGCGATTTTGGATTCAAACAAAAACTTTTTTGAAGTGAAACTTCTTTATTTATTGCCATGATAGGCAGATGAAAAAGCGGCCCGCCTGATAATAAGCGATCACCGCCGTTCATTGACAAGTTCTGCAATGCCAGGGGTACAGTCAAATACTTTTTTGAATACTCGTTTAAAGAAGGGCATGTCATAGCGCTTAATAAACACCGCAGGTAGTATGATTTAACTCTACTGCAGTGCCGGGTAGTGCGATGGTAGAATGGCGAAATTTGGAACCATCTTAAACAGTTCCTCAGAGCACTTCCCGTAGAACAGACGAAACTAATGTCAATCGAACTTATGTCTTTCCGCACTCCTAAAATTTCCATGATATCCGTAAGATCGAGGTCATCGAAGATTCGAACAGTCCGCCTTTGTCGAGTCAAATTAGTCAAGTGGGTCAACCAGATATTTGGGGATCCCTACCCGGAGATGAGAGCAGTACTCCACGTGGGGTTATACCTGAGCTTCGTAGAGTTGTATAATAGTTTGGTCTGTTTTTTTTTTATAATGCAATAATCTTATTTATAATTGGATAAATAAGCAAAAGCTAATCAATAATAAAATCTATAACAAGTATATCTTTGTTTTTATTATTTTTCCATAAAATACTATAATATTTTCTGTTTCTTTGTATCAAATTCTGGAAAAAAATGTAGCAGCCGAAAAAATATTAGGAACCCTACCTGACTAGGGGTGACGGCCTGCGATTGGTGGACGCTATATAGATCGCACAAATAGATCGCTGCTGTGTGTTGGCTTTTTTCCATTTTTTATATATGTACATCGATAAAAATATTGCAGCAGTCATCTTGTTGCGATTATTATAATGTATGGTAACATTTAAAAATTTATTATAAAATATCAAAACTGAAAACTGACTTCAAAAATATTACTGAAAAGTTAAAAATAACAATTCCCAGAGGCCCCAGATATCATTATTTTTGACTTTACAATAATATTTATTGAAGTTGGGTTGTATTGTCACAGTAGAGTAGTACGTAAAGAAAAATTATGGCTGTGGGCTAAGCAAGTGGATTTGGCTAGCTTAAAGTGGTATCGTAGGAATATGCGAACTTTAATCGAAAAGAAGAAGTTGCTATTGTCTATGGCATAATATGCATCGATGTCGCGTTGCCCTTGACTCCATCCGATTACTGTTTTTTTAAAGTTCTTTGCGTAAAATACATATTAAATACATGATAATTAAATTGCTCGTATAAAATAAATGTTCTGAAGTGTAAAATCGGTGTTACTTATTTAGTGTTGTCGTAAATTTGTGTAGCGTCACCTGACCGAGCTCATTGTCATTTCCCGCCATTGTGGCTCGTGTGTAAACTGTTGTTCTGTGTTTCTGCGAGTATAGTTTCTGTTTTAGATGAGGAATAAGTAAATATTACAAGCGAGTAATGTCATTACACGGTAATGATGTTTGTTTGCTAGAAGTAGAAGATTATAACTTGTACGAAGAAGAAGCATCGGATCACGCTTTTACCAGGTACGGCTAACCGGCGTGGTCGCTGTGATTGTGCTTTATTCTTTTGACTGTTCATTTATTTTACTATTTGAAGATTATTATTAGTGTAAAATTGAGTAATTTGTTATGTTTGGTGAGATACATCGATTCCGCAGACCATATGACGACGCTCACGCCCCGCGCCGGTACTTAGTCAGCTGTTGAGCCGCCATGTTTGGCCAAATCAAATAGGCGTAGTAGGCGCCTCTACTTACGTATCGCGAAAATATCGTACTATCAAACACATGTACGCTTTGGCGTAAATACGACCATTCATGATTTTTTGCGTTCTGTTGTAATAGTTAAACAATATGCAATTTGCGCGTTTCAATAATATATTTGCTTTTTCTGAACTCCTACCACTATTACATATACATACAGATGTCAGTTAGTAGTATCACATAATGTTGCCCTTCGAAGGATTAGATTATTATCCTTTTACAATATTCGTAGAAGTAAAAAGCAAGTATTTGATTTACTTATTTTACACACTATACATGATTGTACATAATGCCTCAGGCATTGTCCCAATCAATAATGAAACATGATTTTTGTACCTGTTTGGATAGTAACAACCACACACAAGGGGAACACCCCATCACAGTATCTCATTCAGTCGAGTTGCTTTCTAGGGTCAGCCAGTGTATATCCAGTAATTTTAGGTTGGCATAGTTTCACTTACTGTATATGATACACAGTCTTTTGACATTCAACATAATATTTGAATTGCACTGTATTTGACAGTGGGTCCCGTGTAGGCACGTTTCTGGGCCAGAATAATAAAAAAAAATTAACACTGAATTATTAAGCTTCATTAAAGTAAGCCTGCTGTATGAATACTCACATAATATTGATATGTACATTGTGGAATCTTATGGTATTCAAATATTTATTACAGTTCTGAAAAACACTCAACTTCTGGTAGCAAAACAATGGAGGCTGAAAAACGGATCAGAAGAGAGATTGCTAATAGCAATGAACGAAGAAGAATGCAAAGCATTAATGCTGGTTTTCAAGCTTTACGTACACTGCTGCCACGACATGAAGGCGAAAAACTTAGCAAAGTAAGTTCTTTCCCACAAAATAACTAACAAATGTTTCTTTTTTATTTAACAGTCATGTATCAGCCAGGTTTGAAGGATTATATATCATTCATCATTATCTTCATATATATTCTTCTTTTATCTGCTCTTATCCCACTCACAATGGTATTGGTGCAAATTGTTTTTTAACACATGTTATAGAATTATTTGGTTTGTAGGTTTTACAAACAGCAGTTTGGCTGTTAACCCCTCTGGTATCTTGATAAATAATAATATTATTGGATTTTAGAGGATGAGGATGACATTCTGGCCATTACTTACTTAATTGCAACTTTGTAGATTTTTAATTGGGAAATCATAGTCAAATAACTACAATAATTTATTATGTTGATTGGTAATTGTCTATATTTATCATTAATCAACTTGCTTCTATTGCAAAAATAAAACGGTATTTTTTTTGTAAAAAATAAAACAAAAAAATAAAATGCTAAAAATAAATTTAAACAATTTTTTGTTGTGCACCTGCTGCAGTTTTAGTCAATGATTGATACCATCCACTGCTTTATTTTAGCTTGTTTGTTTTTTGTTGGTTATGTTATATGTTTAAACAATTTTATTATTATTTATTTATTTTATTTTTATTATATATATATTTTTTTATTAATTAGTGAAAGTATCATCAATATCAGTGCATTAATGATAAAGATTTCATCCCTGATTACACCCTCTCATGGGTGGAATTTCTTCTTGAAATTCTTCTTTAAATGGGACCATCACCAAATTTTAAACTGCATCAAAACAAAAGGGATAATAATAATATTTACTGATAATATATTTATGTACCCGACGGCACATCTAGTCATTCATAAAAGCCAATTTATATACAAAAGACCTCTTTTATTTTTTTTACATATTGTTGGTTAAATATAGGAATGTATAGTATAGATTTGATAGATATTTACTAGATATTCATCAATGATGTATACATGTATTCATTTTGATAACTTCAAACCATAAAAATAATTATTTCTACCCAAATAATTTAAAATTAGTGTAAGTCTGAGACACTAATGTCATATATTAGAAATAACAGGTTTCAATATACTTGTAGTTAAATTCTTCATATCCAAATGTCCCTTATGACAAACGAAATTATGGGTGTCAGTATTTCATGAAGAATATATTGTTGCAGGCAGCTATTTTGCAGCAAACTGCGGAATACATCTATAATCTGGAGCAAGAAAAAACAAGACTTCTCTCACAGAACTGTCAGTTGAAAAGACTATTGAATCAACATGAAGGTGGTGAAATACCTCTCAAGAAACGAAAAAATGACATTCTTAACCAAATGCCTCCAGTAATTCCTCCTGACTCTACTGATGATACTGTTGCTAACTCACGGTCCCCTGAACCAGTAGCCGTTATTACAGTTTCTAGTGTGCCACCCAAAAAAGACCTCGAGAGTGGAGAACTCAGAGTCCAACTAGAACAAGAGCGACGGTTGCGCAGGCTACTTGAGGAGCGACTCCACAGTCTAGAATCACAAATGTATCCTGACACAGGGCGTGAACACACACGCCCCATTGTACACTTTGAGCAGACAGAAATCACAGATTGCAAACTGGAGAGTGAGGAAGTGGAAACTCAAGTGGTGGTGGAGACGCCTGTAGTGGCCACCCCACTGTTGGAAGCCGCCATAAAGGCGGAGCCACGTGTGGAGGTGGAAGTGCTACCGGACGCCAACAGTGAGACGTCATCGCGGCTGTACCTGGCCAGCACCAGTCGACAGAACCTCGAGACGATCGTGGAGGCCATCCGACACCTGGAGGGCGACCACCTGTTCGGCGAGGAGACAGGTGAGTCCCCGCTGGCGCTCACCACGAAGGAGCGCGCGCCTCCTCCGCGGCCGGGCGTCATCGTCGTCAAGCACTCGTGATCGCGTTGAGCGTGTATCACACTTTCAGCTCGTAAACACTACGTTCGCTTCCGCTTAGCGAGCACTCCTGACCCTCGAATATAGTTTTAAAATTTTAGTTCTTTAATTGTATTTTCCAAAGTGACGAATCGATAAGTCTGTGTCTTTGTTTATTTTTACGCATTGAAATCGAAAAGTTAGCGTTAGTCAGCTGGAAGCGCATTCGCGTATGTCGATAGACGCTTAGTCTCAAATGTAATTATTTTAATGTTAAAATGTTATGTTACTCTTGCTTGATGCATTGGTTATGTGGTGATGAGCCGACGAATGGCTGATTTGTGTATGATAAGGTGAGGAATGACATTCACGCGCCGCGTGCCGTTTGATTTGACGACGTTAATGAGCTATTAGTATGTAAATGATCATGTATATTATAATTTTAACTTTTGTGATATGTTTTGTGAAAAGTAAAAGACAGAAAATATATCCCAATAAAAAATTCTTAAGAGCAATAATAATGCAGATGATACAAAGGGGGTTTCTGTTTATTAAAGTATACCGTATAGAGATGGAATACATTAGTAGTCCAGATATACATTTTAGCCAAACAGGGCAAGATCATGTGTCATTAGCTTGGCAGTTTCTAGTATAAAATTACAAGCTTATCATGTTTAGGAGTAATTTGATAGCCACAAATATATTATAAACCTCATTGTTTTTAAAATGATGCTTGGCTTTGGTGAAGTGGAGGGTATGATGGCATGCGGCTATGAGACATTTTGTACTTTACTACTTCTGTTAGTCTATTAATTTACAACCAACCATAAACCCTGTATTTAACTTATTTCCTTTTAGAAGATAATTACAATGACATTCAAAATTAATATTCCATACCACACAGGTATTAAATTGTACCAATTTAATTGTGATCCATTAATATGTGGTGTAGAATATACATATTTATAGTCTACCAATATAAATATTCATAATCCAGATTTGCTACTTTATCTGTTTGTTATTAGAGTCCCAGTGAATTGCTTGTTTCTTATTAAAAATTAGTGAAATATTAAGACAGTCCACTGTCAATATTAGGAAATAATAGAGAGACAGAAATGTTAGAGCATTCCATGTTGGTGAATTCTCCTTAAAGAGCTATTCTACATAATATGAAATATAGCTAATTGTATGGTCTAATATTCTGTATTCAATTTAAAAAAAATATTAGTGTAATTTACTTCATGTAAGCATTCATTAATTTAAAACTACTCTTTAGCTAATCTTCTAGGATTTGTATAGGTAGATATTTTCGGGATTATTTGTTGGTATTCTATTAAGCAATTACTTAATATGTACTGATACAAAGAGGCCCCAGCCAGTGTCACACATGTTACAATTCTCGTAATTTAACTTGGCTAGTCTGAAGGTACTCACAGACAGTGTTGCAGTTATTTATTATCTTAAGCATGTAAAGGGTGAAGTGGCCAACTTCAGCAAGCCAAATTAAAATGCGTTTATTATAAATGTTACTTTTGATTATAGCACTGGAAATGGTGTTAATATTTGTAATTGACTTATAATTCAATTGTTACACAAATACTGTTATAGCTTTCGATTATGTGTATGTACTGGGTATTAAATGTGAAGTGTACATCATATATATAATCAAAGCTTAATATGACTGATATGTAGGAGGCATTGACAATATCTCAAACTTATCAATGTTTTTCATGAACTGATTTGATGGGCTCTGTCAATTCTTTGTACTGTTCTATTTCACAATGCAGTATGATAATATATTACAAATATTCACAAAAGTGTAATTCTATCTACGTGTCTAATACATAATTTGTTTAGAGATGTGTGATGATTGCAAAATGATGCAATACAATATATTTTATATTGTAATGACCCTGTATTGATCGTAAATGACATAACTCCTGTAGGTTTAGAACTATTTTAACTTTCAAGTATCACTGTTTCACAAGAGTCACAAGCATAAAATATTTGTTGCAACAAAAAAATATTGTCAATTGACATGTTCTCTGTTGTTTCACATAATATTCAAATTCCAATCCATATTTACATAATTATAAATCAAATACTTTTAGAAGTAGTAGGTGTCTCTTTAATAACGCAGTAGACGATTTAATCGTCTGCGATTCGAATCTATAGAATGGAGTAAACAATCATGTTCCACATTTTTACTCTATTAACTCTAGACGCACG
Source organism: Amorpha juglandis (assembly GCA_949126905.1). Classification (NCBI taxonomy): domain Eukaryota; kingdom Metazoa; phylum Arthropoda; class Insecta; order Lepidoptera; family Sphingidae; genus Amorpha; species Amorpha juglandis. Next base: position 11,905,998 of record OX421374.1, on the reverse strand, counting down.
AATATTTTACTATGATCCTTGTGTTACTTAGGTTAAATAGTTAGGTATACACAGTGATTTGATTAAGGTTCGCTTTAATGTGCTGACATTTTTGTTACAAATGTAATATGTGCTTTTTGTTAATAATGTGTCTCGTAAGTTTTGAGTGTGTTTATTGTATTTTAAGTTAGACTCAGTGACAGAGTGGGTCGTTAGTTGACATATACATCAGAAAGAGTCCTGCAATGGGACAAGAATTTTAAGACTGATCATTTATTCATTATTAAGTTATGCTAGTTCAAGTCACCATAATGATAGTATAAGTGTGCGTGTGTTACTTTATGTAGCTATTTAGATGTAGTGTATGTAAGAGGCGACATTAAGTTATTATCTTATTGTTTGCCTTCAGATTTACAGAGACTCGACGCTGCGCTGCCCATTGAAGCTTCGCGCAATGCCTGAGTGCGTATTCATAAATGCTCGGGCATGCACGCACATTTTTCTACTGTTATTATTATAATTTTGATTGCATGAAATATACCGGAGGTGGAAGTTAAATGTAAGAGATATTTTTTTTGTATCAGCGTATGGTTATCGTATAAAAAAGTTCAACTCGCACCCCCTTTTACCTATTAAAAAGTTATTTTCCAAAAATCCATTAGCGGGCCCTTACATTAACAAAATATCATTCTAACCAAATTTTATGATCTTAATACCGCGATTCAGAAAATGACGTCATTTGCACAACGCCATCTATCGATGAGATTGGTTACCGTTTATTCCGATTAGTCTACGTTTAATTGTACTCATTTATTCTGTAGAAAAACTCATGACTGATTTCAATGAAACAAAAAGTAAATATTACCCCAAGATACGCTCTGCGGTTTTACTGTCGATTCTATTGAATATATTCAGTACTTTAATAGAGAAAAAAATACAGTCTCAAGTTGGACCAAATTACATACAGTGTGCAAAATTTCATTAAGATCTGTTATGTACTTTCGGAGTTTAGAACGGACAAACATCGTGACACAGGCTTTTTATATATTTAAAAAAAAGAGATGTGCACGTAGTTCAAACAGTGCTACGCTGTAGGTAGGTACCCTAATGCAGACGTCTGAAGTCTCTGTAATTCTGTAGGTATGCCTATAAATATTCACTGAAGTGCTAGACATGCGCTTTTTTACGCAATTTGAGCCATTATTTATTTCTACAATGATGGGCTTTAATTTTGAAATCGATATTTCATTATTTCTATCTGTAGTTTTTTTCATGCTTTATACATGAAGGATGTTTAGTGTTAAGTTGAGCGTTCCCAATGATTCTCAGTAATTTTATTCTTCAGATTATTATATAAATTCTTCGTATTTATAGCATGAACATTGTAATGAAAAATCACAATATTGATTGCTACGACGACAGTCGACATTGTGCAAAAGAAATATCGCTCTCAGAATTAGCAGTCCTCCCCTATAGACTAAAACTGTTTAATTTCCGAAGTTTATTTCGCACTCTGTTTCTGAGTCCGTAATATTTAAAGTTGTCTGCCTACCGCCTTTACATTAATGTCATTATAGAATAATAATTTTAAACTATGTATAATAACGGTCTTGGTTATACTACTAGTGTAGTCGAAAATAGAATTAAGGGATATTAAGTCAAAGAAACAAGTTAAATTGTTTAAAATGTGTTATTATTTATGTCTTAAAGTATTAAAACGGTTATTTCTTATTAATTAGTTTGTAAATGAATAGATGTTCGTCTGTATATTTAATCTACTTTCCGTTATTGAATATCGCTAAAACCAATAAAACATTCTCTTAATTTAAGTCAATGATTAGATTTGTAGTAAAATATTTTCTTTTATCGTCCATTGGAGACGTTTGTAATAGGGATAAGTATTGCAAAACATAAGAAATTGGTGGGCAATTATTGTCTACTCAGTTCTGTCACTGTAACAAACAAATGTTTGATTACAATGACATGTAATAGTCGTTAATAGGTAAACAAAACAAAATATTTATAAAGCCACAGACTGAGAAATATGGTTTACGTAAAATTAGACATGCTGTATAGAATAACGACATTGAAAATCTAATGCGCCTCTACGAATGTGCCATGTCTTATTGGTTTTATGCACAATTCAGTAATATTTATATTATTACAATTTTCTACACTCTATCGCATTTACTGATGTCTTTCGTTTTCTATTAACATTTCAACCCGCCGCAGTATTTAGCAATTGCAACATGCGATTAAATTATATGTTGCATTTATAATAAGTCATAAATCACATTGTTAAATTTCAGTTAACGAATTAGCGATGGGGTGAAAGGAGTGCGCATTTAAAATATAAACCAATTTAAATAGGTATTTTAAAAAGAAATCAAATCATTGTTACAAAATAACCCTTTTTGAAGTCGGTTAAAAATATGCATTTATAATAGGACTAATCATAGCGTATAATGAATTAGTTTCCCCAGAATTGTAAAAATTATATAGTTACCCACAGTTAATTTTGATTGAATCATTTCACCCTGTCGCTAACTGAAGTAGTATGTTCTTAATGTACGTATAACATATAACTTACAGTTAAGATAAAGTGTAGAAAATAATGCATGGACGTTTCCATTTTGATATGAAATTGGTAAAAATAATATTTCCTCTGATTTTAATTATATGTACCACATTTGAACTATATTAATTACCAATATTTATAAAAGATTCATGTTGTTGTGTTTTATTTAAACCTTCTTTTGACCTAGATCAGCTGTACTTGTATGTAAATCAGGGTATTTTTCCGGAAATATGGAATTTTCGATACCCATGATTACGGGTTCCAGTAGTTTTGATACTGCTGATGATTGGTTCTGATACTTTTACTTACCAGTTCCGATACTACCGTTACTAATGATTACACTGATGAATACCGGTTCTGGTACTTTATATAAAATTAAGACATTAAAATTTTTAATTACAATTAAATTTTAACTGTTAATTAACTCGTTAATTACAATCCATAAGATCGATCACCCCTAAAAATTAATTCTGATAATACCACTGACCTATAAAATTACAACCGATTACCTGTTTGCCTACCGTCTACAAACATTTCACCTCCAATTTATGAGTAAAGTAGCAACTCGTATCAATAATAATATGTCTCTTGGTTAGACTGGGTGCAAGGTTGGGACATGTGATACGATGAAATTCCTTCTCATATAATGTCCATTTATCGGCAGGTCAGCCGTAATTGGAGAAACTAATCGGCTGCCTGGATTGACTACCAAAAGGCATATAATTCGGTGCCTCATACGTTGAAAACACGCTAAATACGTTGAATACATTAAAACCTGCCATAGTGACCCACACATCTGGATCGTGTTTCAGGATCACCCAGTGTATATCCGACTCTCCCGAGGGGTTTGCGATATGACTTGATGGTTGGTTGGGGCGGGTATAGCATTATAGGAGGCGCCGGGTGGACGACTGACCGGCGTCTCCCGCCCTGTGGATTGGGGGGCGTTTGGAGAATTCCACCACGGTATCCCCTGCCTGTCGTAAGAAGTGACTAATTGGGGCTATCGGGGGTCGCGGGCGTGCAGCGGGGGCTGTCGTAGCGCCCAAGTGTTCTCTCGTACATGCGACCCGGGGATATGTTTGCTTCTACTCTCTTCGGAGTGTGAAGAAGCATTTATACAAGCCGGCATTTTTCTGGTGTTCATTCTTTTCGATAAACTCATTGTTTGTCAATCGTCTCTGGTTTTTTGGACTGCACTGCGCTTAAGATCAGGTGCAATGAAGTCACTTTGCCGTGCTCGTATAAAAAAATACTCGCCGAATGAAAGCAGTTATTCACCACAGCCCATGCAGATCCATAGTAGGTAGCCTAAGTTAATATTCACTGACCCCCTGGTATGGGACTCAGTGGATCAAGATTCTATTTCGTGTAACATTCGCGTCAACGTAAGATTTGAGAACTTCTTTGGTTTATTTGATCGGTTAGAAAAAGATTGTGATCCCTTAGTTAGGGAAACATACCAAAAAGAATCGTAAGTATTGCCTATTATTTTATGTTATTACCTCTGAAATTATTGCCCATATGCTGTGAGTTGTGACCATTGTATTATTAAATGTGTTCTGGGATGTTATGTGCCTGGAATGCAAGAAAAATAGTGCGTCTGTGTGCGACATGCGCTTTTGTTCCGATTCGACCCACAGTCAACAGTGAATCATTCCGTTATGTGCCAACCAACTTCCAAGGCTAGTTATCATTGACTCGCCGGAACGTTTAGTCGTGTTTGTGAAAATAAGTAGCCTATTTTGTATAAAAACAAAATTGTTTTCGATGTGTTACAGATAGGTAAGTGGAAAAAATAAATAGCTATATTATGATACCTAATTTTCGATTATTGTTATATACAGAATTAATTGTTAGTATGATTCCAGTTCTCTCTTCTTTGTAACCACCGACACAAAATAGGGATGTTATAAGGTTGACCCCTTTGTCTGTATGGATGTGTGTAGACCGTAGTTGCTAATCGAACGGACTTATGTGAATGTGTCTTTTTTGTTTGAAAGGTTATCTAATCGAGTCTCGAGACGATTCTTAGCTACATTTGAAGAAAATCTGTTCAGCCGTTTATCCTGCAGATGCTTTTCTGATTGACGTTGGGAGTTCTTAACGTTTAGGTTACTATGTTAGTTTTAATTGAATTAGGTAGGTATCAAATACATAAATAAAAATCTCGTCACAGGTAAAAGAAGACTAGTTACCTACTTATTTCTTAAACAGATCATCAAAAATAATCATATATGTATTGATAAAACGTAGGCGTACAGTACTACTACGATTTAAATTTGGTGTACGCATCTCCAATCGTTGTTTTTTGAAAACGCAGTATGAATATGCAATGAAAGCCTGACCATATCAGTCATTCTAAATTGAATAAGATATTGTGAATCGTAAAATTTAACTCATAGTTTTGTAATTCATTTTATTAACCTACCTAGGTATGCCTTGCACTTGTAATCTAGATAGCTTTGCTATTACAATAGAACAAAACTTAAAGTGTCGCGATTTTTTGTCTGTGGAGTTTCAACCTTACCGATAACTACCGATAAACCATCGACATTGAATGTGACCTCACATTGTTCGTAAATAAAAATACGTGATTTTAAACAAATTAAGATTCTTTTTAAACAATACGCGCAAAATAACTTAGCCGAAACTGTTGTCGTTTTCGAAAACTATCAAAACTGGTACTAGGCCTACTGGCCTACGCCCTTTTGACTTCATTTGTCCCTAAACTGGTGGGCAGGATTCGGTTGCCAAGCCTCACTGGCCCTGAACAAAACCGATGTCCTATGCTTTGTAGGCTCCGGATTAGATCTATAGATAAGAGAGCGTGTGGATTGTCATCGTCTCAAGGATTTAGTCTCTTGGTTCGATTCTGGGCAGCCAATAGGACTTATTTGCTGGACGCACACAGTGCGAGACTATTGCCGAAGTTAGTGTGAGCAACGGTTGCGATTGGAAGCCTGTTGGCAAACCTTTGTACTACTCTACTACTACCTCTAACTTCCCATTTCAAAATTTGCACATGTATGTGGACGCTGCTAGGGTACTGTTCAACAACGCGGTCTTGAGTTCTAAGGTCTCAAATCTGCCGACACCCTGCGCCACAGTCTGCGTGGCAAGACGGGCAACGTCTACATAATTGTTCCCCAGGGCCGTGTAGATCATGTCGTGATGACGACATGATGTACAGAACAGATGTGTCGTCACCTTAGAAATAGGAATATGTATAACTCTTCTTACATTTTATAAAAAAATACAGGGTTATTTTTAAAACACCAGCAACCTCGCAGGGGTAGATACCTAAGGTTATAAGCTACTACTTTTGTTCTACGACTTTTGATAATTTGTTAGATTTTATTTTCATACAAAAATAAGTATTCATTTAATTTCCGTCTTGAATGTTACCTACACGCATCGCAGATTACGTAAGCAAACACGCGAAGCGTGGGGAACCGGGCTAGCGTTAAAGGTCATCGCCCGAGCCAGCTGAGCGGCGCCTTTGAGTCGCGCGCGCACGCCGAACGCTACGAAGAAAAATACGACACAACAAAAACTTGTAAAATCATTTTTTTTTTTAAATATATTGAGTTATATACAAACTCGTAGAACAAAAGTTGTTCCGTATGGGGTCAGCTATCTGGTCCTGCGAGGTTGCTGGTGTTTTAAAATTAACCCTGTATATGATTGATTAGACTGCTATTAATTTAGAAAAAATCACCATTATTTAATTATAAACCAATGAAAAAATATACTTAAGTACTTAATAAACCTATTTATTTTATTTTAGGTAATGGCGTCAAAAATGGTCATTTTCTTACCATTTTTTTTTATAATTCTGGTACATGCCGTACATACAACAGATACACACAACAGGTACGTAATTAAACACAATTAATAAAGTTATTCAACAACAAATATGATATATCGAAAGGGACTTTTCAAATCCTAAATTATTATCTAAATTAAATATTATCCTTTGGGGTGCGCGACCCAGACAAGCAAGGACGACGCAGGACCCAAGGGTTAATACGACTACCATGTCAAACCGGCAATAAGTTATTTTACACTTCGCGATCGAATGCGTTTGTCTCGCACTCAATGTAGTTTCCATTCTAATCATCTGACTTGCGTCGCGTGTCGCAATCTCCTGTCTCGTTCTCATATCTCAAACATGCATTGCATTTACCTTTTTTCATTCACCACATACTCGCAATTCTGCCGGTAGGTTTAATATTTTTAATGTTCGCTTAGAATTAGAATGCACGGTTAATGCATGTGGTCGAATCGAACAGTCATCTGAACGAATACTAAAGTCGTACATCGCAACTTTTAATTACAAAGCACTGCATGGCATTGAACTGGGCTCGTCACCCCGAGACATAAGACGTTAAGTCTCATAATGCTCAGTAATTTCACTGGCTTCAATGTCCTTCAAACCGAAACACAACAGTGCTTACACACTGTTGCTTGGCGGCAGAAATAGACAAAGCAGTGGAACTACCCACACGGCCTCTCACATACGAAGGACGTTGAATGAACGTGCTACGATATTCAGACATAACGGTCTGAAGCGTACTACTGGGGAGCGTAGAAATAAATTAATTACAAAATTAATCGGATAATCTAATCGGTTCATATGACCTGACAGGCGACCAGTCATAGGCCGAGATCTATAGACCCATTCGTCCAGTAAGTGAAAGTGAAACTCACCAAAGTCAACTTTCGAAAGTCAACGTAAGAATGTCCATTTCATGTAGTATTTTTATAAAGCGATCATAAAAATCATAAACCTTTTAAATGAGTCGTCAAGGAAGATATAAAAGTAAAAAAATAATGAATCTTAAAAAATTACAAATATTTTGTAATCTGATGTCATTGTGAGTCGTACTCACTGGGTGTTGTTAGTTCAGACTTAGCGCAGTCATTTTCGTACAAAACGACTTAAATCGAAGTTTGTTTTATAGATCTCAGCTTTAGTGTCGCCGCGCACTGCATATACAAAAAAGGTTATCTCTAAAAAGGTTAACTTTCCCGTGGACTACGTCTTGGGCGATCCTCCGTAGCAGATATAGTCAACTATTTATGTAGTTATAATAACAATAGTTAGGTAAAAGGGTAATACTTTAAAATGGTCGAGGCTCCCGCATCTCGCGGGCAGAGGGATCAGTAAAACCTAACTAGCTATCAACCGGTATTATGGATTCTGTTTCTTTAATCAGCATATCGTCGTATACGTCCGATGTCGAAGATAAGGAACACTTGCCTCACGCGGTGAACGAGTTTGGATACAAAATGATGCTGACCATGATGCAACGAAATATAGACGAAAATATAGTTATTTCTCCCACCAGTGTTGCAGGTATGTACTTACTTACCTAAAGTACTTACACCACTTGTCAATTTCAAGAATAACGTTTTATTTAGCGCCTAAAACGTAGCAATCACCATGGACTATGGTCCATTCAACCATGGGTGAGTAACGCTCGTATTACTACTTGTAATTAAAAATTCTGTCACTTTTTAAATTGGAGAGGTAAATAATTACCTACTACATTGAAAATGCTGCACAAAAATGTTTTGTGCCATTACGAACGTACACATAGATAAATCTTTAACACTTATTCATTTTACGCACACTTATCGATCAAATACATCCTTTCTTCCTTCCTTCTCCCTCCCCTTATCCCACTCGCAGTGGGGTTGGCGCAACATGCTTTTTTTACACATGTTACAAAAGGATTTGTCTTGTACATTTTAAAACCGGTCCCCTCCCTGACGTTAACCCCTCTAGGAGGTTAACTCTCGGGAGCAACACCGAGCACGAAACAAATATTTGTGGATCACACAAACATTTTACCTCGGTGCGGGAATCAAACTCGCAGCCTCTGGCTTCACAGCCGACCAATTTAAGACAGTCGGATTAACAGGAAATATTTCTTGTTATCTAAAAAAATTACGGGTTGATGATTATTTAAATAAATTAATCAATTCCGGAGTAGTAAGGTCTAAAATAGTAGAACGTTGTATCGTGAGAGAGTGCATACTGATGTGATGACACCATGATTACCATCGTATTCTATTGATATCGATATACTCTTATACGTACTAGATATTTGGATCTAGCACCTTGGCTGAGGGGAAAGTTGATTGGTCTAAGAATCACGTAGGTATACAGAAATAGCCACCACCTCCTTACCTACGATACTTACATCAGTAGTGTCTACAATAGCTATAAATCCAAATCGAGGTGTAACGAAAGGCTATCATTAAATCGTCTAATATTTTATTGTAAAAAGCTATTTCCAGCATAGATAATATTCAGTGCGTCCGCGATAAATCGCAATCGGTGCATCTGTGTAATCAATTAGTAGGTAATATGCGATTTCGGTATTTTTTAACGAGAGGTTTATTGAAGTGATAACTTCTTATGGGAGGGTGAACCGAAACGTTCCGTAACGCGAGCGGTCCATCGACCAGCCAGCGTTAGCCGACCTCCCTGGAACATCGATAATTTCGAAGTCCCAGGTGGCGCCACACAGTGACCAGTCGGCTTGGACCGGACTTTCACAAGACTTTGACACGACTTGGACACGACTTTGACACGACTTCGACACGACTTCGACACGACTTCGGCACGACTTTGACACGATTTCGACACGACTTTGACACGACTTCAACACGACTTCGACACGACTTTGACACGACTTTGACACGACATTGACACGACTTTGACCGGACTTTGACCGGACTTTGACACGACTTTGACCCGACTTTGACCGGACTTTGACACGAATTTGACACGACTTTGACACGAATTTGACACGACTTCGACACGAATTTAACACGACTTTGACACGACTTTGACCGGACTTTGACTGGACTTTGACCGGACTTCGACACGACTTTGACACGACTTCGATACGACTTTGACACGACTTTGTCAGGGCTTTGACCGGACTTCGTAACGTAACGCGTTAAGGGAAGCCAGACAGAGTGGCGCCGTAACGTAACGCTTTACGGCGCCACTCTGTCTGGCTTCCCTTTCTCTCACGCATACGGTAGCAGTAGGCAGGCTCCTCCGCTCTCACTTTAACCCACATTAGTTTAAGTTATCACTTCTGTCGAGCGTCCCGGGACGCACACTTTTTTTTTATAAAAAAAGTATACTACTAAAGCAGATAGCAGTAAATTATATGTGCGATATCTTACATCAAGAATAACATTTTTGTTTAGCGCTAAAAACGAACTAATCACGATTCACGTATGTACAGAAAATAGAAATAGCCACTATGCGTTCGCGTGCACTTTATAACTTACTAAGATTCACTTTGAGTACATAACCAAATACTCAAAGAAGATTTACGATTACGGCGATTAAATGGCACTTTTATGTTTTTTTACAAACAGGTTTACTCGCTATGGCACTTCTCGGTAGCGTTGGAAATACCTACCAGGAACTAGCCACTGCACTGGGATTTTCCCGAGGTGAGCATTAATATTAAGTATTCCGCATTAACAATTTTTCTTCAAAGGAATGACAAGGATATAATATGTGTAATTCTTTTATTAGTGTATCACCATAATTAAAGATATCACGGTTGTCATTATCAATGTCACGGTTCATAAACATGGTCATGGTCATTAAGCTCACATATTATGGCGACACGATTTTTATTACGTACGTACCTTCTTATGTATTAAGTACTAGCTTTTGCTCGCGGCTCCGCCCACGTGATCAAATAAACAAACAAACAATCAAACTCTACAGCTTTATAATATTAGTATAGATTTGATTTTGATTTGACAACGGAAGCCTTCAAATAATATTATTTTGGTAGCTTAGCAACGGAAGCCTTCAAATATGAATAATTTTCCCCGTTTTTGCAACATTTTTCACTGATGCTTCGCTTCTAATGGTCGCAGCGTAATGTTATATATCCTAAAGCCTTCCTCGATAAATGAACTATCAACACAAAAATATTTTTTCAATTCGAACCAGTAGTTCCTGAGATTAGCGCGTTCAAACAAACAATCAAACAATCAAACTCTACAGCTTTATTATATTAGTATAGATGATTTTATATTTATTTTTAATTAATCAAACATAATTAAAAATTTCTTAGCGATATAGTTAATTACCTACGTTTTATTAGAACCTGAATACCTACCAGAAAACAAGCCACCATCCGATCGAGAACTTGAGAATAGTTGACATACAATATAATAAAATTGTTAATATCATTGACATGACATGTCTTGACCGGCTGGTACCTATACGCTTTAAAGCAATGTGAATCTCATTCCAAGGCGATTCCAACCCCATTACGATTTCATTATCAATAAAATCATAATGTAAATCATATTATTTTCAACTTTAATTTTATTTACCAGACATTTTAACAAACCGACACAACCACGAACAGTTTGGTGAGCTACTTCAACGGTTGAATGATGATGAGAAAACATCAAAGACCCTCTACGCAGACGCCATGTTTATCGACACACGGACACTGCTACGGGACGTGTTTCGTGATTACTTAAATCGAGTTTATCGTGGCGCGGCCCTCGCTGTCGACTTCAGACAAAAAGAAGAGGTCAAACAAATAATTAATGAGTGAGTATGATGCCGGTGCCTGGATAATGTACGTTGGTAATTACTAAATTTAATGTGGATATGCGGGCTTAGATAATAAATGACAACCTCCGTGGGGCAGTGGGCGTGTAACCGGCTGTGAAGCGAGAGGCCGCGGGTTTGATTCCCGCGCCGAGAAATGTTTGTGTGATCCGCAAATATTTGTTTCTGGTGAGGGTGTTTCTTCCCAGAGAGGCAGACGTCAGGCAGGTGGTCGGTCATAGAAACTGCAATCCAAATGTTTCTGTAACATACGTTAAAAAGCACTGCGAGTGGGATAAAGGCTGGTGAAAAAAGATGATATATTAAAAATAAGATTAGCAAGTATCGTATTCTTCCCTATATGTAAATGGACCACATTCACATCCCAGAGTGGATTCTATTGAAAAACTCAAACGCATAATATAACAAATAGGGTGCAGAATAAATATATTATTGACACCATCTACAGCAGCACCATCACAGTAGAATTCTATTCAAATCGTTTATTCTGCAAACACGCCACTAGGGGTGCATAAACACGTTAATTGTATGATTTTCGAATGCATCATCCCTCTCCAAAGAGGGAAGAAGCAATTCGAAGAATATAATTAATAATCGTTATTTTCAGATGGATTAAAACTCACACAGAGGGGAAAATTGAGAATTTTTTAAAGCAATCTCTACCTGAATCAACCAAAGCTGTATTATTGAGTGCGTTATATTTCAGCGGACAATGGGAACATCCTTTCATTCCAGAATATACTATGAAGTAAGTCAAAAATTTATTTAGCATTACTTTCATGTGCACTAGGAGAGTATGTTGCAGCAGAGTAGAAATCATGCATCTTAGTCCGCCACTGTACCTTTAGATAAATCGAAGTATGTTCATAAGTGTATCGTTTTATGAAACATACTTTTTATTTTTCCTTGTACTTTTATGGCCTTTTGTTGCCTAGGAAGTGTCCTAGGTAACAGAAGGTCATGTTTTAGAAGGAAAAACCTAAACAAATCATAGCTACGTATAAGCGTTTTGTAATACTTTGCTGATAAAGGATAAAAATTCTTCCATTTTGTTTCCATTGTGGAATAACTGTGGAATGTTGAAAACTTTTTCCAAAAGATATCAGATGTCTTTTGGAAAAAGTGTCGTAAGTGCTTTTAGGTCCGATATAATATTTTAATTATCTCGTAAAAATATATAAATGCTAACAATGATATTTTAATAAAAAATAAGTACTAATAATTTCGTTATTGTAATATGTCGTTAATGTTTATAACAGGATGCCTTTTAAAAAATCAAATAATAGTATGATGGTCGATCTTATGTTAAATTGGGGAGAGTTTAAATACATTTCATCGGAAACCGAAGGTAAATATGTACAAGATTTTTACATGTAAGCTTTTAACTGTGATTACTAACTCCCTATACAATAATTTCACTAGCTCAAAACCCTATATTTAAAGTAATAGGGCAGGCAAAAGGTCAAAAAGCTATTTAGACTTGTAATTTAGTTCTAGTCACAATAGTATTAAAACATATTTTATTTTCTGCAAATATAGCTGTATGTCGAAATCATAATTATTATTATCGTTAATATTTCTAATAAAAATAACAAATACGAGTTGATTTTTCAGGTTTGCACATGATTGCTTTGCCTTACAACGACAGTGTAACTACATTATATGCATTAAAACCAAGAATGCCAAGGAAACAAAACCTTTTGGATCTTATGCAGCATCTAGACTACAACAAAATAAATGGTCTCATAAATCAAATGATGAGTAGAAAAGCAGTTATTCGTTTTCCTAAAATGGAACTACAAAGTAGTTCAAAATTAGAAAAAGCTTTAAAAGATATGGGAATCAATTCTATGTTTCACCCGATTGATGCCAATTTCGCTCTAATGGTAGACAGTAACATTAGTTTACACAAAACAGAAGAATTAATAAACAAAACTTATTCTCAACAAAACGAATGGAACAATTTAACAGAAATGTTAAATAACCTCCCAAATCCAGGCGTGTATGTGGATTCTATAATACACGACGTGAAGCTGACTATAAACGGTAAGTTATAAGTTAAAGGCACAGTGATTAAATTTTATAGGTGCTCTTAAATTTTGCCTCGTTAGTCTAGTGGCAGCATACATGAAGTATGGTCCTGAATTAGATTCCAATCAACCTAATAATATACTGTCCATTTAAAATGACAGCTAGTCGTGCGAACGCTTTTACTTAATACCTTGTTATGATGTGATAAGGACTCGTAGTCTACGAACCACTCCAAACCAACCCACGTGTGTTGTTCGGATCGGAAAACTCACATGAAGACCGAATCTTGGACCTTACTAGCTCCGCCCAGTTTAAGTACGCTGCCATTACGGCAATAAGACGATAATACTTTGAGGGAGCGTTTGTATTTCATGAAGTCGAAAGTATAATTGCAAACTCACTTTCGTTTGCGTGTTATTACTATTACCATATAACATACCTACGCTAAGTAGTACCACATAAAACATAACAGTGCTACGTAGTACTACTAGCTATGTGTATAAATGTAGACGAGCGACCTGCTCGTTTCGTCATTCAAGCTAATAAAGAATGAGGGTCATAGAAATAGGCAGGTTCGTTTTAATATATAGGTACTAGCCCAGAATCCCTGAAAATCAAATAATAGCATGGCCTAAAACCGTACTGGTTTATTTTTGTAGCATAGGCCGGCAAACGAGCAAGTGGTTCACCTGATGGTAAGTGATCTCCACCGCCCATGTACGCCCACCACCAGAAGAATCATGGGCGTGTTGCCGACCTTAAAGGAAAGGGATAATTAGGGATTGGGAAGGGGAGGGGATTCGGGCTTCCGAATATCTCACTCACCGTACGAAACGCAGCAGCAAGCCGCTATTTTACGTCGGTTTTCTGTGAGACAGTGGTAACGACCCGGTCGAGCCAGCCCATTCACACTGTAGACAAAACTGTCTACAGCGTGGCTCTACCACTCAAAAATGAAATGAGGAAATGAGGGAAGTCTCTGCATAGGGACTCGCAAATATACCCTGTAACAGTGGTTCGGAGTGCGGCGCCGCTTCTTCAAATGCAAGAACTGAAATTTAAATTATTTCCCGTTACAGAATATGGCACGGAAGCAGTAGCGGCCACGGGCGGTATTTTAGCGCGCTCTGCCGAACAATTCTATGCAGACTCTCCGTTCTACATGTTTATAAGAAACGAAAGAACTAAACTTATCACATTTTCTGCCGCCATTTTCGACCCTCTAAAAGAAGTTGGGTAATAAATAAGAAATCATAATTGTTTGGAAGCGATGAGGCTCTTAATTTTTTAACCCCGACAAAAAAGAGAGGTTAATAAGTTTGACCCTTTTGTCTGTCTGTATGCATGTCTGTGGCATCGTAGCGCCTAATGAATGAACTGATTAGAATAATTTCCGTTTTTTGGTTTTTTGGGTGGCAATTAGTAACACCAACATCAATATCAGAAAAAGATTCATATTCTCCAAATAGCTGTACAGATTTTCTTCCAACACAGCTATTATCCATCTTGACACACCTTTATATAAAAAGAAAACGCATTCAAATCAGTCCACTCCTTGGCGCTACGATGCAATGGTACGACATGCTCACAGACAAACAAAGGTGTTAAACTTTATCACATCCTTTTTGTCGATGTTATAACACTTCTGTTATAACATCAAAAGTGTCTATAGCCAAGCTGTAGACACTTTTGACTAAACTTTAGATTTTAAAGTATAATTGAGTGGGCTCTATCGGGCTATTACCACAGTCTCACAGATAAACGATGTGACGTGGAAGCTTGCTGTTGCATTTCATAATTGAGGTAGATTTCCGGAGGCCCAAATCAAAATAACTTTATTTTATAGGCCCCACACGGCATTTAAAAAGTCAAAATGTACAATTTAAAATTTGCCTCCGTGGCGCAGCGGGCGAGTAGCCGGCTGTGAAGCGAGGGGCCGCGGGTTCGATCCCCGCACCGAGAGAAATATTTGTGTTATCCACATTTATTTGTTTCGGGGTCTGGGTGTTGTGAGACCGAAAGTCTCTCGTAGTTCCTGATACCCACGACACAAGACTCGTATCTTACTGTGGGGTCAGGACTATGTATGTGATTATTGGGTGTTTTTTAAAAAAAAACCCATATACTCTCTCCTTCCAAATTCCATTCTTTTAAGGTCGGCTACGCATACATGATTCTTCTGGTATTGATGGGTATTGCCATCAAGTGACTCACTTGCATGTTTGCCGTCTTCGGCTTAAAAATACAATTTCCAGAAATTGTACACTATAAGTAAAATTATCCGTGTTCCAACGATTGTTACAACTTAACCTATTTTTACTTGCTTTTATCACTTTATCTCTGCATTAAGATTCAAATGATTATAGAAATTTAATATATAGAAACATAATAAATAAATACACCCAACAGTTACATACCCACATAGTTCTGACCCCACTGAAGATGCCAGTCTTGTGTTGTATCTGGAACTATAAGCGACTTTCGGTCTCAAACACCCAGATCCGGTACAAATATTTGTGGATCACACAAAAATTTGTCTCGGTGCGGGGATCGAACCCACGGCTTCTCTTTTCAGAATATAAACATTTACGCTTTTCTGTAGGTTTTTAAATGACATTCTTGCATAAAACAAAGGCTTTCTTGTACTGCGACACCTAGTACTATTAAGTATTGTGTCTGGAAGTGAAACTGTATTTACTTAAAGTGAACAAAGTCAATAAAATATTTAAGTTTTACTATTATATTGCGTTTTACTTGTGTAAGAATAAAATGTTGATAATTTATCGTTCTGATAAACGAGGTGGCAGATGAAATTGACATATTATCGCGCTCACTGAGCGAATCCATACTGAGGGTCATGTATTGTGAAATAAGTTAACTAGAAAAGGCAGCGATAGCTCAGCGGGAAATGGTACTGGACTGCGGAGACGAAAGTCGCAGGTTCGAAACCAGATCTCAGAGCATACATCTCTGACTCTTAAGTTGTTTTAAGTTACGTGTGTATTAATTGTAAATTATCGCCTGCTTTAACGGTGAGGGAACATCGTGAGGAAACCTGCATACCTGCGAAGTTCTCCATAAGAATTTCGAAGGTGTGTGAAGTCTATCAACCCGCATTAGGCCGGCGGGGTGGACTAAAAACTATTACCCTCCAATGGCGAAACCTAAGACCCAAGCCACTGGCGGTTAGGACCCCAGAGTGAGGAGTTCCCTCACAACACGTGGCGTATCCAATAACACCGCCATCTAAATCTAGCTTTTGACCCAACGACCAATTGAGGGCCTCTGGAGGTTACAACAGTACTGCTCACGGTCTGCTGCGCTTCAGCTGGGTAGGTCGCATGAACGTGCGTAGAGAACAATTGTACTACGACGAAAACTGTTAATGAAGTAAAACTACTGAAAGGAAGTGCAATCATTTTTTTATTTTTAGCAAAATATTAACTGATGCTATGACTGACTTAATTACAATAATATAATGTAACATTTAGATAAAACAATGCTTCATATTTTTTATAATATGCATCATTTGAGAAAATTGATACGTTCAGACCTAATGTATTAATACACAGAGTGAAAAATTGATAATCGTTTATAAAAAAAAATTGATGTTATTTCATGAAATTTCTGCAGTTAAAAAAGTTCAAGCCAAATCTTGTATCCGCTCAATATCGAGTATTGATCCAATATCTTGCCGTTTAGTAATCTGGGTCAAAGACTGGATATTCATTTCGTTATTAGACAACATTACAACATTACCTGTCTATGTTCAGTCCTCCGTTCAATATAAAGTATGGGCCGGCTCGACCGGGTCGTTACCACACTCCCACAGAAAACCGACGTAAAATAGGGGCTTGCTGCTGCGTTTCGTACAGCGAGTGAGATACCCGGGGCCCGAAATCCTTTCCCATTCCTTAATTACGCCTTATCTTAAAGTCGGCAACGCACCAAGAATCATTTCTATTATTATGGGCGTACATGGGTGGTGGAGAGCACTCACCATGAGGTGACCCACTTGCTCGTTTGCCGGTCAATATTATTAAAAAGTACATATGCCGTTAGGTAATCATTTAACCCACAATATAAAATATAATGAGGACATTGACAATTTAGAATCAACATAATATTATTTATGTACACTGATTTTTTTTTCTTGGACATGATTCATTCATATTATCTATTATTTTTAATTTTTTCTATCGTATTGGATAATGTCTGTTTCCACTGTTCTTCTGATATACTTTGGGCCCATTCTGGTATTGAAGCCTGTGGTAGAGAGAAGTTTGCCATCGCTGACATAACCTGCACATAGTGAATATCATATTAATAATGCAATCAATAACATCATCGTCATTATAAAGTTTACATTACATTTGCAAGTTTTACTTACGGGCTTACATAAGACTAACATACGTAGCTCACTTAAAACATTTATATTTTCACAGCTTTTGCACATTTGACTTATAATATTATAATCTAATTAATTTAATATTAGCTTATGTCAGTAAAAATTACAAATGTAAGCCTAAGAGCCTCTTTTACTTTTAACCACCTCTGAAAAAATGCTAAATACCAAATCAAATATAACACATTCAGTATAAAAGTGAGATTACATATATTGGACAATGTCTCTTAGGTAAAATTATTGCCTTATTCTGGGCGTAAGAAAATTACGTCTGAAACTGAGACAGGTAGTAGTAGTGCTGGTGATTACAGACACAATACCACTAAAAAAAATTCGCGAAACAGATTTACATATTCTTTTGAATTGCTGCTAACCTAGACATAAGACTGCCAATTGTATTTATAGTTTTAAATTTCATTTGCTTACTGTTGTTGTGTACAAAATATCTTCAATGTAAAATAAAGTGTAAATAAATAAACCTCTTCTTTTTTTAAATTGGTTAAAGTATATAAAAACACTATTTAAAAATTTTCAATCTTGGGGTGACATTGAAATCCGCCCCAGGTGCCACCCATGCTAGCACCTCTATCGACCATTGTTTTTATCTATCAAAACATGATGCTGAACAAATATTTGTTGTGATTATCGGATATCTGAAACCATTGTTACTCCAAATAACTTCAGGTTGTGTGTAAGATATTGCCATGGGTGATAAGGCTGACAATAAAATTGAACTTTCATTTTTAATGTACTTACTAAAGTTTTGTATACAATAAAGTTTTATAACCACTTGTACGTCCGACCTAAGAAACTATTCTTCGAGGCTTCTTACACTATCATCTTGTGATTGTTGTTGTAAACTAATTCGTCAGCTATCTAATAAACAAATGAAACACGCAAAAACTACCCGTAATTTGTTAATAACGACGATTATATAAAATATGTCGCTATGGCTACAAAAGTATCCTTGGACGTGCAACTCACCGTTTTTTTTGGCTAGTTAAGTATCCTTGGACGTGCAAGTGGATAATAAATAAATATTGTACAAGTAACAAACCTGTTGAGCTCTTTCATTATCCATTTCTATAGGGTCTGAATTTCTGGGCATATTCCATACATTTCTTGTTAATATATTGTCCATACTTTCTATAGATGGCACATTACTTGTAGGGGGCACATTGTTCTGTAAAATATTGTTTAACTCAACATATTACCAGTTATCATATAATCTAGGTGAAAAATGTGCATATTTTAAAGAATTAAGTGGGTATTTATTGGTTGGCAAGCTGAGATGTGATTTCCCGTACATGCTCCACCTGAGTCATGCGCAGGAGGATGTAGGAGTTACTCCTACCCCCCCTGGCAGAGGCCAAGGCACTGAATACACGGAAGCCAGTCATCCGACAGTTGAGGCATATGTCTGGCACACATATTTGCATTCCTATTTGGGCATGCATAATGCATTCAAATGTTTTCAAACCGTGTACCCTAACTTTGCTCGTGTCCGGCGCCGGAATTATAAACATCCCAATGCTGAGCATGAGTCTCCTCTACTGAATATGAGGGTTTAGGCTTCAGTCCTTTGAACTTGACGTTGATAATAATTACCGAACCCTCAGTATAATAAATAAATCTATGGTGGACAATAAGCAGATCAGAGATTGAAATATTATTTACCGGTGCTTCGTCGTCGCTGTCGCGGTCTGAATGCGCTAGTTCTGGTCCTTGTGCCAACGGTTCGTACCCAAAGTACTCGTTTTCTTCATCACTTTCTTCGGCTTGTTGACCATTCATTATCAACTCATGTCTAGGGGGAGGTGTCAGTTCGTGAGGATTGTTTTCTGGAGGATCTGGTCCCTCACACACCATTTTCTTTTGGAATTTCGTATACTTATCACAATACCTATGTACTTATTGTAAATTCAAAAAATCTACCAATTCTCACAAATAATGCTTGTATAAAGCTTTGTTTTAAAGATATTTTATTTAGTCTTTCGACAAATATGATTACTGGTCACTGGATTTGTCATTTGATAAGTAGTAGAGATGTTTTTGCTTTAACCACAGATTACTAAGAGAAGCTAGCGACTTTAACTCAGTTCAAATATGAACGCCTTTTACCATCGTTAATGCAATGCATTATTATTGCGCAATGTGAAAAGAGACCAGGTCATATTTCAATAAATAAATAAATAAAAACGGACTATACAGATTATCGTTATTATTCATTAGTGTACCATTGTTACAATTACAAACAAAACACAGCAGCAAATTACACAACAACGGAATAACTGACAACAGTTTACAAAGACGGTTGTCGAAGAATAGGCAACAGTGCTTGCTATCTTAATGCCCGCACCACACTCTCGCGAGGCGCCTCCTAGAGGCTCTCGCGCGAGTTTTGGCTATTGGAGGCGGCAGGAGTGCTAGCCATCCACACTCTCGATTTATTCAGTTGCCCGCTACGTCTACTACAACATGGACGTGATTCAAGTGCCTGCGTTAGCTACTTTATGTACCTACATTACATTACATTAGAATTAGATCTTAAAATAATAATATAATATATAAATAAATAAATATCCCACGCGTCATTCACTTTATTTTTATCCTTGTGATAGGGATTTTTTGTATTTTTTTTTTATCCTGGCTCGTCAAAATGACTACGCCACACCTGATGGTAAGTGTAGCGCAATCCAGGAATAGTGTCGACCAGCGACAAACAGTGAGTCTATCGTTGGTCGGCGCGATCATACCGGCCTGCCTAACTGCTTTTTCATACTCCGTTTAAAGGACCCCATATTATAGGACGGAGGGAACACGTGTGCCGGCAAACTATTATTATAACTATTGTTCCAAATTATTGATAAAAGCGGTGCACAAATCGTTACTCCACTCCACCCTAATAAAAAATTGCATGCGTCCTCTCTATGCAGCAGTCAACAACAAAGTGAGCGAGCGCGAGAGTGTGGTTGATTGCCTCCTCTCGCCCCCTCGCGTCCGAAAAACCGACACGAAGCGGAGGCGGAGCGAGGCGAGGCGAGGGACGACGAGGGGACACGAGCGCACCGTCCTCACTCTCGCACTCGCGTTCCCTCGTGTAGCCTCGTCGAGAGTGTGGTTCGGGCATCAGATTTGAATGGTCTATGGGATAGGGATGTGGAAAAAACATCGATATATTGCTTTTGCTGGGCTACAGTGATATTTTTGGCAATATATAATGGCCCGAAATATCGATATTTTATATTAACAATCGAACTGATATCTAAATTAATATCTTTTTAAATTAAATTCCTATGAAATATGAAAAAAAAAATATATGTATATATATTGGCTAAAAATATCGATTTAAAAATATAGACATATTAATGTATCGATACTTTTCAACAAGCCTATCTGTGAATGGCAAGTGGCAACACTATTTAATTTTCAATTATTTGTAGTATTTTTCTATGAGAAATTCCAATAGAGTTTCACGAAATTAACCACCAAAATTGAGGTTTCATGGCGTAATATTTCCTTGTCCATAGTAGTGGTCAGCTTATTTATAATGGCGTGGAGAAGTCACGGAATAAATAATGCCGATTTGGTCAGAAACCTACGGGGTCTGTATTTATTTATTTGCCTGGCCTATTATTTATCTGCCAAATTATGAATATAAGCACTAGCATAATTTGCTTGCAGCTCCGTTTGCAATATTTAATGTAACGGAACCTAAGGTTCTAGAGAAAAGATTTATTCCTATAAAGACGTTAATGAATGTTACTACAAGACGGGCTGT
This sequence comes from Amorpha juglandis, assembly GCA_949126905.1. NCBI lineage: Eukaryota > Metazoa > Arthropoda > Insecta > Lepidoptera > Sphingidae > Amorpha > Amorpha juglandis. Next base: position 11,884,586 of record OX421374.1, on the reverse strand, counting down.
TTACCAAGTAAAATTGTGTCGCTTATCCCAGGAGTTTGACAGGCGACAGACGGGGAGCGAGAAACGGGTTCTAGTTAGGTGTAAGCGAGATGGTAAATATTAAGTTCCGGTCAATTGACCGTAACTTAGTGGCTCAACTTCTATGCTGTCAATATTCGCGCAACCGATCTAATAGTAGGTAAACAATGAGGTCATTGACTACAAACAAAGGTCTTATCCTATAGATAATTGGCATTTATATATTTAGCTTCCCTCATGTAAATAAATAGTGGTAAAACACTGTCATTACCTATTGAGTATTGATATACCTCTTATTTTAAATGCAAAAGTTAAATGATATTGTTCAGTTTGTTACCAATGTTTCAAACAGAAATCGTTGAAATAGTTAAAATATAAATATATAATATGGTTTTTTATTTTTTATCCAGTTAATGGCATAATAAAGTCAGATGTTGTGGCCAATTCTATGGCAGCAGTGGATAGAAAAAATTATTGCCCTCATTCACCATATCAAGATTCTCCGCAGTCCATAGGATTCTCAGCAACTATCAGCGCACCACATATGGTTTGTTGTATATATTATGAATAGTAACAGTCTTGTCTCATATTCATAAACCTTACTATGAGATCTGTTATGGTGCTGCCACACCGGTGTTAGAAAATGTTATATAACATTTTATAACACCGGTGTGGCAGCATCATTTAGTAAACATTTCTTAACAATTTGTAACATTTTGTAACATTTTGTAACATTTCTTAACATTTTATAACCGCAGGCGGCGGTAATTTTGAGAGCGGCGCCGTCAAAGAAGCCGTCAAAGAAGAATGTTCAGAAATGTTAGAAAATGTTAAGAAATGTTATAAAATGTTAAGAAATGTTATAAAATGTTAGATTTAATGTTAGAAAATGTTTGTAAACATTTTATAACATCGGTGTGGCAGCACCATTAGTGTGAACAAACACTTATAGGTGATTTGTGTATAATTATGTGCTGGTCCCTTTTGGAGCTCACTTCTAGAATATGGATGTTGGCCCGTCGAGTTGGACCTTACTGAGTAGTCAGCGACAAAACCCTATGGTAGTACCATAAAACATGATATTGTCCTCACAATCTTACAGCTATTCTGTGGTATACATTCTAAATTCCAACACTGAATCTAGCCCTGGCTACCATTTTAGTAACTTGGATGTTTTAAATGGTAGTTAGATATTTTTATGTCATAAAAACAAATAACTTGTGGTTATGTATGCTATGTGGCTTAAACAACTAATAACAAGTATATAAAAAACGCATGTAAACTCTGAAAGGATAGGGAGAGCTGTAAACCCGTATACCCACAATTTGCCTAGCTTATTTCCGTCCCATATAAAATACACTTTAAAATCAAATTCTATTTTCAGCATGCTCACGCTCTTGAAAGGTTGAAAAACCAATTGGTTCCTGGTGAGAAGGCATTAGATGTTGGTTCTGGCTCTGGTTACTTAACGGCATGCATGGCCATCATGCTGGGTGAGAGTGGACGAGTAGTGGGCATTGAACACATATCTGAGCTGGTCACACTGGCTACTAATAACATAAAGAACGACAATCCAGAACTACTGTCTTCAGGGAGGATTAAACTAATCTGTCAGTATGTCACATATTTACAGTATGAAAAATTTATATTTTGTTGATTTCCAATTTTGACAAATTGTTGTAGATATTTTCAATTAATTCCAACATTTGCCACCACTGATTTATTTTGCAAAATGTTATTTTTTGTTAAATAAATTTTGAATGTGTCTTTAAACTTCGATTTTAAATACTGAATTAATATTTATTCCAGCTGGTGATGGACGATTGGGTTATCCTTCTGATGCACCATATAACGCCATCCATGTGGGTGCTGCAGCGCCGACTTTACCACAGGCTGTAGGTTATATTTTTGAAAAGTTTACATAGTTACATTTACATGAATCAAGAACTGCAGTAGAGATTGGTTAAGAGTTCTTATAGATTGGTGCTGCCACACCGGTGTTAGAAAATGTTATATAACATTTTATAACAGCGGTGTGGCAGCATCATTTAGTAAACATTTCTTAACAATTTGTAACATTTTGTAACATTTTTTAACCGCGGGCGGCGGTACTTTTGAGAGCGGCGCCGTCAAGGAAACCGTCAAAGAAGCCGTCAAAGAAGGGCCGATGTCATGTTTTCAAATGTTATAAAATGTTAAAAAATGTTAGAAAATGTTTTGTTAACATTTTATAACATCGGTGTGGCAGCACCAGATCTTAATGCACTGACTGAAAATTCTTTGAAAATGGTAATGCAAAAATTGTGTTAAATGTAATATAATTTTTAAGGAAAGAACAGGGCTACCGGGGAGATTCAATTTGTTGGTGCTTAACAGCAAAGCTGCCACTTCACATTAGTTTTTTATGAGACAGTGGTACAACCCAGTTAAATCAGCCTGTTCAGGTTGTATAGAGATTTGTATGCAATTTAAACATGAGATATAATTGTTTCATTTATTTTGTAGCTTATTGAACAGCTGAAGCCTGGGGGACGTCTCATCGTACCTGTAGGTCCTGAGGGAGGGGAACAACACCTTACTCAGGTATATCTACCAAAAATGTTGTTACCATTCATTTGTAATTGAATTGTTTCTATTTCCATAACTGGACTTCTAATAATCAGTAAGCCATAAAAAATGTTACTATAATAAAAAGGGTAATGATTATTGACAGCCTCCATAGCTCAATAGGGAATAGTCAACTGTGACACGAGATGTTGCGAGTATTCCCACAGCTACGCCTTAAGACTATCTTAGTGTGGGATGAGGGCTATGTGGCTGTTGGGCCTATTCATTTATTATGAAAGTTTTTTCTTTTTTTTTTTATATTTGCATCATGCAATCATTCAATGACTATGAGCAGATGTGTTGGGAGCTGTTTTTATTACAATAAAGTTTCTTTTTTAGGTTGATAAAGCATCTGATGGCACAACAACAGTTAAGACACTAATGAGTGTTATCTATGTGCCACTGACTGATAAGAATCATCAGTACCGTGAGTGACTACAGTCCTGTATTGTCCTGTAATATGCGGTACATTTGTGATCTAAATCATATGTCATCAAGGGTCAATTATGTTGCCACAAACATTTGTTTGGACAGATGATGATTGTAATTTTGGAGGTTTACTTCAACTAAATCATATTGTGTAATATGGTCATCATGATTTCATAATTTGTAAGTGGTATATTATACAATATGTAACAGAAAGGTGTGGTCAAATTTAAGTAAAGTTTAGTGTATATCGGCGATTGTTCACCTGGATAGTTGTCCTCCGTATCGGAATCCATGACGTCACGATAATTATCATATGTTTTGTTTAGACATGTTTACTCGTAAAAAAAGTAATGATGGATAGAAATGCTCCATTAGTTTAGAGGGTATTTGTAAATTTAATGTCAGACGAAAGTGAAATAAGTTTGCTATAAACTAAGAGTCAACAAAAAAATTGAATATAGTTATAGTTGTGTATAGTTTGAACAAAATCACGTTAAGCGCCCACATGTATTATACAGTTGTAACAAAAACCTTGGCCCTTGGATTGGCGCGGTGGACTGGTTTAATTGGCCCGCGCGATGACTTGACCCTACACCCTCTGGATACCCACTGTGTACCCTCTGGATTTTTATCTTTACTATTATGATTATGATTGTGAAAAACAAAAATCAAGTGACGAATAGCTGACTGATGTGACGTATTCACGAAGCCAGGCGCGCGCTTTTACTTTCTATCTCGTTCTGTCACCGCGTCATAGTTCGTGCAGAGGTAATCAATTGAAAAAAAAAAATACGATTATTTTTGTATAACAATATTCATATGCGAGTTTCCCTAGGTTTGAATTGCATTGCTAGGACATACAACAAAAGTCGATATTCGACTGGCAGCTTTGGACAACACTAAATGATAAACAGCTGATACGAATGCTTAAAAACTACCGTAAAATTTCAGGATGTGTTGATTTTGATAACAACCGGTAACTATATAACTATAACACTCACTCTCGTGTGAGTAACGACGCTTAAATGCGCGTTGTGACCACACCTTTCTGTAACACATATGGAGAACATCAAGGTTCACTTGTTACATAGAATAAAATTTACGATTGTATATTACGCTCGTTTCTAAAAAAGTTGCCAATTTATGCAATTATCTACTACTACTTTACTCTCACAGTAGTATCTTTTTAATGTATATGTCGGCTTACTTGGGTCCTTTAAATCAAATTTTCTAACATTTCGTAGATTACATTAAATAAAACATTTTTTTTTTGTATAGCAATAACGTAATTTTCGTTAAATATTTACTTTTACCAAATAGGACGAGATTAAGTTAAAACTCCGTATTTTGTTTGATGCCGTTTTGTCATGTAGAGTATTAATTAAAATTAATTTCAAAGGATTTTATCGCGATTTAACAGGTTCCCTGTCCCGTGAATCATATATGATTCATGTGATATATTTTGTACCAAGAACTGTACGTTCATGAATCATATATGATTCAAATTTAGAGTCAAATTCATGCCTTTATTTGAAATGGACGTAGCAGGTTAATTCGCATTTTTAGTATCGGGACGTGTGGGTTACATCCTTTAGAGTGAGAAAACAAACCGAAGTGATTTATAAAAAAAGAATGGGAAATAAACAAATTAAAAAAAAGAGTGGGACATATATGATGAAAAAAAGTGGTTTGTATGGGGACAGGGAACCTGTTAAATTTTCTTTTGGGGAGGATTGCCTTTGACCACGAAGGCTGAAAAGCTTTATTTTATTTATTAGGGACAGAAAACAGTTACATAATGAATAATTATAATAAACGCTTACATTCTAAATTTGTAAATGTGTACCCCACACCACTGAATTAACATAAAGAATTATAAAAGAAAAACAGACATCAATAAGCATCTAGAATACAAGAATTCCAGAATTTGGTTAGCTTTACTCAACAAAACCCTGTTCGAAGAGAGGATTTCAAGTATCCTGCTTTTAAATGTAGGCTTGGAAAGACTAAAGATATCAACAAGCTTTCGAAAATTCGGGATCAAAAGTAAATATAAACCGCGATTAAATCAGTATTAGGTAATTTTATTTCAATGTGTAATATTCGCGTAAACATAGGAAATCATTATCTAGTGGGAGGTGTAATACTTTGCTGCTCACTGGCCTTATGCGGATTGGTAGACTTCACATGGCTTCAGAAGTTTTATGGAGATTTCTCAGGTTTGCAGGTTTTCACACGATGTTTTCCATTGCCGTTAAAACGAGCGATAATGGTGCAGTTGACTAGTTTTGAGTTTGCCTGCTTGTTCCGTTTTCACTGCTAAGTCGCCGATTGATTTTCATGAAATTTAGTATAACTCGTAACGTTGATACTGTTTATAATGTTGGATGTAAATAATAAATGTAATTTTTGTTTTAGGTCCTTGGCGGTAATTTGATTTAGTTATTTTCCAAACGCGATTAATCGTTTTTCCTTTTTAATCCAGATATCGTATTATATGTCCAATTATAAATACATCTTATGTAATTGTATAAACCATTGAATTTATTATTGTTTAATCTCGCTGTAATAAATTATCATGCTTATAAAATAAATAGTGTTATTTCTTCCCCTTTGCAAACTTTCCTGGAAACTTTCTTTTGCTAAATGGTTTGTTTTTGCTAGCGTCGGTTGGTTCGGCTTTCACGTGCAGTATGGAATACAAGTTTTCTGCCTCATTTTTGTTTTCAACTATTTCGGTGAGTTGCTCCTGTGACATTTATAATAAACTAAAATTAACACAGTTGTTACAATGTCTAGTAAGCCGATGTATGTGATCGGATCCGCAGATTGGATCGAGGCGTAAAGATCAAAAACTAAACTAATTAATAAAAGCTTGGCGTAATTACCTACTTTTACAAAGTGCTAAATAGAAAAGTTACAAGTAATTAAAAAAACTAAAAAACACGCTTTTATAGAAAGTCTAACTAAAAAATTGAAAATAAATTTGAAGAAAACAATGTATTTTATTGTAAAAAAGCGTGCGGTGCATGGTGTCAATAGTAATCAATATTACATTGACTACATATGAGTAGAAGGATTATCATTTAGATAGTATCTTAAAAAGCACCCCACGCTTTTTTTACAATAAAATACATTGTTTTCTTCAAATTTATTTTCAATTTTTTAGTTAGACTTTCTATAAAAGCGTGTTTTTTAGTTTTTTTTAAACTATTATTTATTTTTCATTTTTTAGTTAAAATATAAATATATTGTAGCAGAGAGTATAATTTTAATTTTAAACCCGAACATCAAAAAAGCGCCATCTATTGACACTATTAGATACTACGATATTCCCTATAATTAACGAAGATCCAGAGAGTACAATTTTAATTCCTAACCCGAATATCAATAATTAATTAAATTAAATTATTATTTTATTATTAAATTATTATTATTTTTTTATCAAATTATTGTATTGTCATCGGTCCTCGATAAATCTACAAAGTTTGAACGAAATCGGGCCGTTTAAAGTGGGTCAAAATCGCGCCCAAAGGAGTCGGTTACAAACAAACAAACATACAGGTGAAGTTAATAAAAAGCGTGTAAAAAAGAACTGAGACGCTGCCGTCGCGTTGCATTTTTTCGGTAGCGTGCAAGCTCTATTCCGATATATTTTTGTTAACCGCAAATAGTCAAGGTCATTAGCGTGGGGTCCATATATCGTCCACACTATTCGCGTAACATTACACTACTTGAATAACGCGAGGTTCGATTTCATGCAAGAGCTAAATTATCTAGATAATTATAGATATGCATTATAAAATAAAGTTTTATCTCTGAAATATCCTACTCACCTTGGTTAGGGTCACAAGATGGTCTAACGAAAACCCTCTGTTCATGATCCGCGTGATATTTTTGAAAGTGACACCGGGCAGTTTTTGTACGAAGTCATGCACTTGAATGTTGTATCTCTCGTAATGCATGTCGTCAGCTGTATTCTCACCGCTCAGTGCAAGTGCTTCTGCTACATCCGGGTTTTTTCGGCCTTGCTATTATAAATAAACAAAGGAAGACCTCTATGTAGAATGTAAAAGTATGTAAAAGATGGATGGATGCCGCGTTGTAAGTACTACAACTTCTATGATAACCAAGCAAGCTAATTTTGACTAAGTAAACAAGTAACACAGGCGTTATTGAAATAAAACAACTTCGTGGTCACGGGGTGACACAGTCCACAAGGCTGAAATGCTTTCGAAAGGTCGGGACCAAAATTAAAATAAAAAACCGCGATAAAATCCGTTTAAATTACTTTTATTTCAATGTGTAACTATCGCGTAAACGTAAGAAATCATTAAAGATGTTATTATGCATATGTGCACCCTAAATTCGCCATACTTGTATAACAAATATTTAATTTTTAATTATTTGTATTGTCATCGACAACTCATAACAAAGACTTTATTTAAATTGTAGATATTATAGTGCACGCTGACGCGTTGCTTATTCTGTCGGCACGTCAAATAGTAGGACATGCCTACGAGGTCTATTTAGATTTCTGGTTCAACCATACTTGAATAGGAAAAATAAATAACTACTATACTAATAACTAAAAACCGAATAATCGAAAAGCTTTACCCAATTCTTGAACACGATGGGATCTAGTGGGTAACATTCGCCATATTTTAACTTATCTTCGAATACGCATTTAAGCGGTCGAAAGTCTTTCGATTTGAAATAGCAGAACACTAAATTTAATTAAACGTTATTTTAGTTTGGACAAAAGTATATTTTTCGGTTTATTTGTGCACGTATTGTTATAATATATATTTTGTGAGGTGACGCGGACGCGTCAACCGTAGTCCCGAGGCGTTATTCTCTATGACCGCATAAACTCATAATGCGGATGTATTATCTCAGCTGCGTGAGGCTCTCAGCTGCTCACCTAACACCCCTTAAGCGTATAAACTTGTAATGCGTTACCAATAATATATTGCCAAATCATCTCAGCATCTTGTTCCTCGATAAATATAATCTGGGTGTCATCAAGTCGCGAGTGAATCGATTTTTGCTAGGCAAGCGTGCTTCACATTAGACCACATCATCGCTCACCATCAGGCGGGATAGTGACACATTGGGTACACACAATAAGGTACATATTGATTGTCGACAGGTATGTATGTACGCTTTTCATGTCTGTACAAACATATTACGCACACATATCCAAATGAACCAAAGAGCCACAAAGATCCAAAACATCTATGAACACGACGGCATGGATAATGATTTATAAAAAAATACCTTCAATTCGTAGAAAAGCTCAGCTGTAGCGTAAGGGCTGGGCGACCAGACAAGTTTGAGCCTTGGAAAATGTATTGTGAGCAGTTGTAATTTCTGTTGTATATCAGCGCCGGATATATCGGATGAAACCACAAAGTGACCCTAGAAAGTGAGAGGTATACTTAGTATAAAGGAAACGCTCCTAAAACTAAAGACGGTAGAAGGGTGGTTCTAAGGATGGTACTGTTGCTAATTGTGAAAAATGATATCACAAAAAATTGTTAATTATCGACGTATTAAAAAAAGACGAGCTACACTGACTACGACTATTAAATTGGGAACGGGTTATTTGAGTCACTTATGTCCGAATACTGAAACGCTACTTAGCTGTCTAACGGCTAACGGCTACTTATTTTCATACAATTTTGACAGCTAAGAGGGATTTAACTTGTTTAAAACGATCTAAAATACTTAAGTAGCGTTTCAGTATACGGACATTAGGTATCTAAGTATTGCGGTGTATGCGCGCCCATTTGTTAAGCCATTAAACGAGTCAAGGACGTAACTAGGATTTCCATCAGGGTGAGGCGAGATTTGCTGAAAGGGGAAACACCGGTTGAAGGATCGATCAGTTGTGTAGTAGAAACAATATTGTAAGATCTCGTGCACCACACACCGGTTTTTCGATTAGTCGTTAAAATTTCCAAAAAATACTATGTTTACTTACTAACAATGATATACAAGGTGGGATGCTTGCCCCATCTAGGATACCTATATAAATAGTGCTACGTTTATTTTTTTGCCTTTATAATGTCGCATATTCGACAAATCATCGTGTGTCCAATGCGTCCATTGTTAATTATGACAACAATTTAAATTGATTTTCTTGCGGCTCCACTCAACATGAAGATAATTATCCGTGACAGAAAAAACCTATACCCTTCCTCAGATAAATCTATTTCCATACGAAGTTGTATCAAAATAACATTCGTATGTTTTTATTTACTAGTCTGAATGACAAAACGAGCATGACAATGTAGGAGTACCAACCCAGTCGGCCTCTCGCATATGAGGGAACTACCACTTTGACGGCGAAATGTGGTCATATTCATAAAAGTGGAAATATATTATGTACTAGCTGTCGCCCGCGGCTCCGCCCGTGTGAATGTCTTTCTGGGATGAAAAGTGGTCTATATTCTAATTCATGTCACGGTCTTATTGCATGACAGTGGCGCCATCTGTCCAAAATTGGTCGTACCAACTCAGAAACTTTCGTGGGCTCATGCACAACAACTTTGCTAAAGATCATCACATGATCAAATGCATAGTTTACGATTCTATAAAGGATATATAGAATCGTAAACTATACAGGGTTAATTTTAAAACACCAGCAACCTCGCAGGACCAGATAGCTGACCCCATACGGAACAACTTTTGTTCTACGAGTTTGGATATAACTCAATATATTTAAAAAAAAATGATTTTACAAGTTTTTGTTGTGTAGTGTTTTTCTTCGTAGACTGCGGCGTGCGCGCGCGACATCAAAGGCGTCGGTCAGCTGCTCGGGCGGTCAAGGTCAAAGGCGCTAGCCCGGTTCCCCACGCTTCGCGTGTTTGTTTACGTAATCTGCGATGCGCGTTGTAACATTCGAGAGGTAAATTAAATGAATACTTATTTTTGTATGCAAATAAAATCTAACAAATTATCAAAAGTCGTAGAACAAAAGTAGTAGCTTATAACCTTAGGAATCTAGTCCTGCGAGGTTGTTGGTGTTTTAAAAATAACCCTGTATATATAGATAAAATTTAATATAACTATATCGTACATACCTGTAAGTTAAAAGGTTTATTCTGATCAAACTCAATGAGCAGTATAGGTCGGCTGTAGTTCCTGCACATCTGTGTGCACTGCGTGTACAAGCGTCCTGAATTCAACGAACCAATCAAATCCGATATCGACTTTCTCTCTACGCATATATCGGGTGTTAGAATGTAATCACCTATCTGAAAGTTAATTATAACACATTTACTTCATGCAGGTAGATGTTATGACGTAGGCATCCGCTAAGAAAGGATTTTGATAAATTCTACCCCCACGGGGTTAAAATAGGGGATGAAAGTTTATATGAAACTTTGTCAATTTAAAACGTTCACGCGGGCGGAGCCGCGATCAAAAGCTAGTCAAATATAAAATAAAATATTCCAGGAGCCACCGCACGGCACGATTATCGGTCCCGATAACTCTGCCCACGACCTGTCGATCGTACGTTTTTTTACGAGTGCCTTTCCTTATTCCTTAATGATACAGCTGCGGCTTTTAGTTTTCGCATTAAGTCATGCCGTATGCGATGCGTCGCCGTCAAATTCATTCCTAAAGCAGCTCTATCGTCACCACAAAAAATGTTACATAGTGGCTGGCAGCCATGACCGACAAAAAGCCGTTTGGAAAACATGTGTTGTGCAGTTGTGTCCCGGCATGGGAAAACGGTTTTGCTGGTGGGAGGATACTAGTATCCGACCGGATAGCGACCACCGTACACTGGTGCTAAAACCTGCCATAGTGGCCCATCTTGTGTGGGTCGCGTTCCAGGGTCAGCCAGTGTATATCCGGTTCTCCCCAGGGGGCTTGCCCCCTGATCCTAACCCTTTTCCCATCCCTTTTACCTTCCCCTCCCCCCTTGGCCCTTTGGCAGACCGGCATGATCTCGCCGACCTGCGATGGACACATTGTTTATCGTTGGTCGGCACTATTCTTGGATTACGCTACACTTACCATCAGGTGTAGCGTAGTCACTTTGCCGAGCCAGGATAAAAAAAAAATATATACGGTGATCAGAGCTGTCACCGTATTTTATCGTGTCGTGCGGGGTCTTGTAGAAAATCTATCTTACAGTTATGGTAACAGGTTCGATATTGATTCCTTTTTTATGCAATAGCGATGGTAGATCGGATCGGAACTCTCTCATGTCGACAACAACCAAAGGTCGTTCTTTTGTTTGTTGACCACCTGAAACAACAATTTGAGATACACTTGGTACAGTGGTAGTTGGTATAGATACATTGATTCATTTTGCATTCAATTTGCACGTCTGGCTGTGTGCGTGACAGTGACAGTGACAGTGTGTGTGACGTTGTGAAGAAAACGTGCAAGGTCTTGAATATTATTATAGGTCGGAACCAAAAATCGCAACGTTGCTATCGTCAGCCTCTAACCATCATGTATAGTCAGGATGCATAGCGCATGTCAGTCTCTAAAGAAACAATAGAGTATCATCATTTTATTGTTTATTTTAACTCGTTACTTTCATTTCGTTTACAAATTAGTGATCTATAAAACATTCACTATCCAAACTGGTCAACAATAATTTCAGCATTACGAATCTTCTTATCTAATTTTAAACCAAGAGAGTATTCCCGACTCTTTCCACTCGAACAGAACTAGACTGTCTTTCAAATGGTAAGATACTCTCTTTTATTTTCATTGTGACCGACTTCAATAGTGAAAATACTCGATGACCAACACAAATCACTCAAATTAATAAAATGACGAATGACCAACAATGACCGAATGAGAGTGCTATTTAACAAGTTCAGTTCATTGTCGGTATTCATAACTCACTGACATAATAATTATACACACATATAGTATTGATTTACCTGCTTTTCTTGTGTTTACATTATCTATTTCATCTTCGACATTGAGATTAAAATATTCATCTGTTTTGCCATCTTGGTATGAAGGCACTACCATTACCTGAAAATAAAAATTAATAACGCTTTTTACGAATATATACCTAAGCACACGTGTACTGAACTATTAATATAATCTATTATTATTAGTCTTTCTCGTGGTTTGCAGTTTAATATCGGATCAACTTTCTACAACACTTAGGATACTTTGCAAAACCGAGTGCTACACATATAATATACTAAATGGAAACCCGCACATTTTGATGTCACTGGGTAAAAACCAGTAATGAATTTAAGACGTATACATTTTAGATACTCAAAGTATGTTTGTGCTTGCCAGAGCGCTCAGAAGCATCAAAGTTCTGTGTGGTATTGTTGTTATGTTTATGGGCAGGAGTGGCGCTTACCATCAGGCGAGCGCCTTGCCCGTCTCGTCAATGAATCAAATAAAAAAAAACAAGATGTTAACATAATGCCCAGTAATTTCACTGACTTCAATGTCCTTCAAATCGAAACACAACAGTGCTTACACACTTGCTTGGCGGCAGAAATAGATAAAGCGGTGGTACCGACCCAGACGACCTCTCGCATACGAAAGACCTACCATCTTGTGATACGTACCACATTTCTACAACAACCTATGTATATCTATATTTATAATGTAATCCTTACACTTTTGGTTTGTATCAACATTTCGAACGCCTGCTTTTCTCTTTTTAAAGACGTAAGATACGCTTGTTCTTCAACAGTTCTATCGTGGATTAAAAAATACACTTTAGTGCTTGGGTCCTCTTGCTTTTTTCTGCATTCATATAATTCTATTTGTCTCACAGCTGCCACATCACAATGGTATAATATTATGTATGCAGGACGAATTACTTCCAAAGTACGCTCCAACGAAAGATTATCACCATTTTCCTTGAACGTTTGTATAAAAATAACTGGTTTCTCAGTTCCAATTTGTGTAACATCTAAATTATCTAGCTGTAAAATTAGTGAATTGTTATAACAGAATCTATGAAAACATTGTTAACACAAAAAGCTTATATTGTATAGAAATAACAATTTTACTAATAATCACATCTAATGCAAAATGTTTGATCTAAATAGTAAAAAGTCTATGTAAACTAACCTGCGTTATGGGTTCAAATAAGCTGTCATCTGGTTCTTTTTTAACATTACTTTGTGTGGCTACTTGAGTGAGAGTTAACACATAATTTGACCTGTTCATTTCATCTATATTTAATTCTTCATCATTATTTTCCAAGTCGTTATTATCACTTTTTAGTGTATTTTGCACAATACTATCTGTTTTATCACTCTTCGGAACAGTGTTCTGTAAGTCTTTATATTTTGATGCCAAGTTTTTAATAGTTATATCTCTTCTTAAAGCAGTATAGAACATATATTTGCTCGCACCCATAGTGAGGTAATGATTCAATTGACTGCATGTTCGATTATCTTGACAAAGAATTAGGATATTGGTGTTGAAAAGGTTTCCATCTTTTTTCTTCTTTACTTCATCAGGAATTTCCTCCACTAGCAGATCACTGAGGCACTTCCACTTAGGTGATGGTTCCGGATCGAATTCTATAATGCGTACGTTAATACAGTAATTGAAATAAAACTAATTTAAACGGATTTTACCGCGATTTTGTTATTAATTTTGATCCCGACGTTTCGAAGACTTTTCAGCCTTCGTGGTCACGGGGTGGATTGAAATCCGTTCAAGTTAGTTTTATTTCAATGAGTAGTATTCGCGTAAACATAAGAAAGCATTATATAATGCAGTAATCTTTGCAAGTGATGTGTCTTAGGAAAAAAGAAATCTCCTTTGCCCTACAGATTGATCGTAATCGAATGGAAATGGGAAATATATATACATCTTCCAGTGCACGACTTAAACTGATTTACTGCATGACGCAACTCACTTTTAATTCCACTTTCCTACTGCAGTCACATTCTTGGAAATTCATGAATAGAAGATTGAAAGACCAAAAAAATACGTATAATTAAATCACAATTACCATTTTTTTGATTAAAAACTCTTCCTCTGGTATGTCGAAATAACTGTTCAGCCGACTCGAGCAAAATCCATCCGGAATTGACTTCGGCGTATTCTGGAGTTCTATATTTACTAACTAAAGCGTAAAATGATACAGCATCATCATGGATGAGATTTCTGAAACGGGAGATAATTATAATGCAATGGCAGCACAGTGTACCAGTGTCGTCGTCAGTCTGGAATTTTTATTTACCAAATAGATTTATTTGATACGATTTAGTTCAAAATACAATACACACGTTTTATTTTTAAATAAGTATTAAATTATTTTGATAAGTATATTAAAAATTTATAGAGTTGACGAATGTTTTCACAGTTTAAATTTTCCCAGTAAGTCGAAAATTCTCGGTGATAGGCATTAGCCAAAATGTCCTGGTACAACAAAGTGACCACTTCCACCGGGTGCTTAGTAAAATATGCAGCGTCCGTGGCGCAGTGGGCAAGTAAGCGCCACGCCTGCTCATAAACAGAAGCAACACCACACAGAACTTTTAATTACAAAGCACTGCATGGCACAGAACTGCCCTCGTCACCCCGACACATAAGATGTTAAGTATGAGACTTATTGAATGCCCAATAATTTCACTGGCTTCAATGTCCTTCAAACCGAAACACAACAGTGCTTACACACTGTTGCTCGGCGGCAGAAATAGACAAAGCGGTGGTACCAACTCAGACGGCCTCTCGCATACGAGGGACCTACCACCTTGTAAGCACCAAGCATCCCTGCACTAAGATAAATATTTGTTTGATCTACAAATATTTGTTTCGGGTCTAGGTGTTGTGAGACCAGAAGTCTCTCATAGTTCCTGATACCCACGACACAAGATAATCCTATCTTACTGTGGGGTCAGGACTATGTGTGGGACTGTTGGGTGTTATTTATTATTAAAATAAATACTATAATGTCGACTATCGCGGGACCTTAATTCTATAGTATCAGGGTTCGAAAATATCCGATATTTATTATAAATATCAAAATATCGGATATTTATGATATATATCCGATATATATCAAGTTTGATATATATCCATTTTGTATGAAAGCAATATTATTATTTTATTGTATTATTTATGAATACTGTTTGCATATGTGTTACATACACATACCAAAATTATAAAATAAAAAAATCGTGTTTGGATAAGGCATAATCAACTAAAAACCATAAACTCTTCTTTTAGGGCAGAAGTGTTGCTATTTATGGATTAGAACTTACCATCAGGGAGTATGTTTCAACACTACTCCCACACCATCTATATTTGGGAAGTAGAAATACAGTAACAAACTCTAAAAATTACTTAATAACATAAATTTTTTAAACCATTTTTGTATTGCAACATAATATAAAAAAAATATTGATATATATCGTGAAACCCAGCTTGATATATATCGGATATATATCGGATATATATCATGATATATATCCATTGATATATATCCTCGAACCCTGTAAAATAGACAGCAATATCTTACATTATCATACTTCTAAGTACTTTTAAATCTTGAATGTATTCCTTTGTTCGTGTACTCAACTGGTGCCACACACAGTCCAGCTGTGACTGTAGTATTTTGTGAAATTTCTTTGTTAAACAATTCTCTGTTGTTATTTCCTAAAAAGTATACTTTGATAATATTACTATGTGTGGAATTATTATAAGAATACTTCTACTACATAAACTCGATAGGTACATACAATTTATATATAAATTTATAATATACCAGGTGGACCGTTTCCGAAACAGTCATAACACTACATTTATAATATAAACGGAAAACGCATGGTGTTTCATATTTGAATGTAATTTTATGTATTTGCGTGAGACATACCTGCATATCCAGTGTCCGGTTGATGCTCTTCAATTGTTTCACAGTGTAGTTCATTATATCCAGTAGGCAAGTCTGTATGTGGCTCATGTTTGTAGACAATGGCACATGCAATTCTACCACTTGTGCTTGTCTACCTTTGAGATTTTTTATAATAGTACCATGAAATCTGTAACATTCCTTCATATTATAAAATGTCCGCTATATTTTGTAGATCAAACTCTTGAGTTAAAATTACCTTGGCCATAAAAATAATTCAGTCACAAACAATGCTCTCATGACTTTCTCCACTTGGTGATAACCAAAGGTAAATGATATAGGTGAATTTGAGAATGCTTTTATGAAACCAGTCTAAAACAAAAAATACTGATCAACGTAAAATATTGTCTTAGTTGCAATATGTTGATATAAAGTATTGTAAATGTAAGCGATAGAAGATTAAAGGGGAAGGCATAGGTGCAACTAGTGCTGCACCCAAGGTTCGCCGAGCTTATATTTTTGTCCCTGGTGTGACAGCATGTCCCAAAATCGAACACAAATTCCAATCATGGGCAACTATGTTTATTTTTCTACATGTGTTTGACCACTTTAGGATTTGAACCTAGAAATGCATGGTTCCTAAGACGAAATAAACTGTCACTAGATTAATGAGGCGATTAAGTGGACTACTGTGTATTGCTTGTTGCCCGCTGTAGCTTCTGCCTAGTTGTCACATACAATAAAATTGTAACTAAATTGCATATGTATCACTGATGTCAATAAACTATTTTTCTTTCATTCTTCTTAATAAAACAATTATAATACAAAATATAGTACCAAGCGGTTCAAGTCAGCATCATTTAAATTGTAAATATGTATAACAAAGAAAAACTGCAAGTTATTTGTATGTTACCTTATTGTTTTGCCTATACAATCTTAAAGCAAAGGCTTCTTGACATGATTCCAAGACAGTGTGTGCTCGGAGCACAATAATCCCTGTAATGTGGGATACGGGTACTCTGTTTTTTAACAGATCTACCACCAAAATACGAGTAGATACAATATGAACACCACCTTCCAAATACGCCTTTTCCCTGGAAGCATATTGTAAAAAAGTTTACTACTGTTTTTTGAACCAGCAGTGTGTAACATTACTGTTTTTATTTAAAATCGAATGTCACAGTGCAGTGACATACATTGTAATTCATGGTTCCAATTGGTGTTTGTTACTCTTTACAAACAGGCACAGTGCTTACTATCAGGCGAGGAACCTATTTGTCTCATCATTGCAGGGAATGAAATAAAAATTCCCCTTGGATATTTTATTCAAGTCAAATTAATGCTACAGTAAATATTCTTAAAGAAATAATTTATCAGAGTGTACCTAGTTACCTGTCTAATCCAATAGTAGGTAATGGTGATAAATTAAACTTATTCATAAAATATTTTTCTTCATGTTCACTGCTGTTCAATACAAGAACTAAGTTGGTAGGATTTTGGTACACCCATAGTAAGTTTGCAACTATGGTGTTGTAGTTAAGTCCCCTAGAATGAGTTAAATTATTGTGATAAGTAGGCCAGATAATAAGCTTTTAGTAACAAAATGTAATTGTAAAAAAATTAAAATGAAAAAAATATAAATGTTCTTTTAAAGCTGTGAAATATGAATGACTCCTGTAACATTATATAACAGAGTCACCTCAATGTCAAGACTCATAGCCAAGATTCAGCATGGCAGTGATGTGGTCAATCATTAATAAATTTTGGTGGAGAACACTGTGCAAGTAATATGTAGCATCACAAGAATTATTTTAGTTTTACTTGTACCAGTAAAATTAGTTGTGATAAAAGTACCTAGTTTTTTTTTTAAATAAATTGAGCATGCTTTTACAAATTCTGTTTCATCTGACAGTCATTTTATGAAGTATACATGTGTTACACATATTCTATTTTTTATTTATCAATTGGGTCAGCATATTTCTCAGAAGTTTCTTGAGAAGGAAACAATATATTTTTATTTGTAACAGCCATATCTGAACTTTTAATGTAATATAACCAATTTCAACTTGATACAATTGTAGTTTATTAAGTCTCCGACCAATAGCACTAACATGATACACAATTACTTTAGATTAATAATAAGTTGGTAATTAGCTTTGTTTATATGAAAAGGTAGTTTAATTAATTTTTGTAGTATAATTTATTTCCAATAGCATGTATTTCAGTGCTTTCTGTGAAAAACAATCACAAAAATTTGTGCATAAAATATGCCATTTAGTCATTTATATTATTTACTTCATCCTTTAAAGATGAAAGTGGGTTTTTTATTACACCTATTTGTATATAAATGAAACCTAGAAATAAGCCATTTAAGATAACTGAAAAATAGTAATTAAACAATATTACAATAATATTAAAATTAACAATAAATATAAGGTAAAACCTATGCCAATTTATTCTGATTTTACAGATACAATAAGTACTGTAAAACGTTTATAAATCTATGTTTCCACTTCCCAGTAGAAGTATCCAAAATCTTACTTAGCCATAATAACCAGTGCGTCTTTTTCAAACGAATCCATAAAAATTTGTTTTTCAAAAATCAACATAGGATATTTGTTTTCAATACTATGAGCATTCTCATCAGCATTGCTGTTTTGTTCAAGTTCAGCTTCCATTGTCTTCTGATTATTATTTTATTTCAAAAGTTTTTATGTACATAATGCAAACAATTAAAATTAGTAGAATTGTAGGATTTGTAAGTTAGTTAGGGATGGATAGAGGTGAAAAAATATATATTAGTATTCGTTAAGATATTAGTAACATTGATGTGAATACTGATACATATCAGTAATCCGACGAATCGTGATATCATAATATTTTATGATCACTATAATCATATATCGGCCGTTTAATATCATTCGCTTAATATTTGTAATATTGATGTATTCATGTATCGGCGACTGGCGAATAGTGATACGCTAATATTCCTTAGCCACTGTATTAATAAATATAGTCATATAATATTACTCAGCGGATACACGGTTATACAAGCGAGAGTATTATATTAGTTATATTCACATTTTCACTGAGATATACTTATATTAATAATAGTAATATTAATATTAGCAATAGTAATATTACTTGAAGAATATATTAATATTAACTAATACCGATAAATATCGATATTATCAACTTTTATGCGATATATCGATATTTCTATCTACATATAATATATTTTAAGACGTTATATCGATATCATTTATTAAACATTGAAATCATATCTAATCAATGTTTTCTATAATATTTATATTTAGTCTCGTCTTCGCATTGTACTATAGGTTATTTTAGAACATTTGCCATTCCATTTTATTTTTAGATTTTATTTCATTGCCCTATCGATATTCTATGATTTCGCCAATGTTAAGTATTCGGTTTTGCCATTGAATGTGATAGATTATATATTTCATGGGTTTATTTATTCCAGGCGTAAGTTTTTCGTATCTTGAAGATACGAAAAACCTTCTATTGAAACCTACTATTGAACCTACTATTGAAATGATCTTAACCATTATCCACTTTTAACTTAATATAGACTCTGTACCGGGTGTGTGACTGTTGAGTGTATTTATTAATATTAAGACTTATTGATAAATCGATTATCATTATCACTTAATCATTGTTCAAATTATCGAGAATACCGTCTCCTAAAAGGGACGGGCCCGGATATGGAAAGCCAAAGAGAATAGAAGATATGGAATTCGGAAACACCGACATTTTGAGTGCCATTTACTAACGCCAAGCTATCGGGCATCGATTGCTCATCGGCTTGTGTGGTGAATGTGTAAAAAGTATTTAAGTGCAATTATTTATCTTTCAATATCGTAAAATAGGTAAGTTTTATCATATATAAAGTGGAAAATACGTTTACCTTTTAATTAACGTGAGATTTTTTAAGCATTACCTTTCACTTCATTGTTCCAGAATGCAAATGCAAACTATGAATCAATTTGGTAATCAAAGAGGCTTTGGTGGTCCTCCTCAACCTCAAAGGCAAGGAGGACGTCGTGGGAATAATAGAGGATTCCGTAATTCGAGATTTGAGCACAACCAAAGGAACCAAAACCAGGGTCAAGGAGGTCAACGGCCCAATAATGAGGTGAAATAACAGTAATTTATACAACTGTATCTTATAAATATGTCTTTCGTGTCGTTAAATTGAATCATTTACTTAAGATAAATGTAGTTTAATGTGGTCTGTATGATATTACGGCTGTATCTCAAAATTTTATTTGGGTTGTCTACGGAATGTACATCACCCGCCATCTTGTGTACGCGTGGTTATTTCTACTCTTACGAGCTTACAGCAGTTCGTGAGGCTGAAATAATGCTCTAAGAATTTTGATAATGAACAACAGTTTTAGCAAGTTGTTAAAAAATAATTTATTTTTTAGATGTTGATGTATTGTGCCCTTTTAGATGTTTATGTGTAGTTGCTTAACGCATTGCCCTTCTTTTGGACCATTTATATTGTTGCACTGCATACGAACCTAATCTGGTCCGTATACCGAGAGATTTCAGTCCTAAGTAGCTGGTACTAAATATATAAGGAGTTTTGAAATAGGGCCCCTATGTTATAATAAATCTGGAACGAACTTCCGAAAATACATAGGTAAAGTAGGTATAAAATAAAGTTGCCCAACCTTATTAACAGTGGGGCCAAAGAAAAAATTAAAAACATTTTTGTTACTCTAGGTATTCCAACTAAAAGTTTCTGGTGAAGATTGTTAAATAAGCTTTTTTGTCTTCTGTAACAAAAAATAAATATCTATTTGTTAAATAAAATAAATAGCATCTATCAAATAAATAAATGAAAATCAAAATCCTAAGTAATTGGTAAAATAAATGTGATTACTGACATAATTCTATCATGTTAGGCATCAGCTCATAAAAAATATTACAAAAATACACAGTATAGCTCTTCCAACTTCAACACTGGCAATATCATCAATATTTTGGAATAAAATAAAATAAAATACCTACGTGAATATGGCAATTTTTTAATCGACAAGTCATTATTTTCGAGAATAGCTTAAGCGGATCAAAAACAAGCCCACTGAGTTTGTTTCGCCAGGTCTTCTCAGGCAGGGTCGCGTTGGATCTGGTGGTAGTTTTAAAACAACAATCTGGAGATACACATGATCCGTATTAATCTGCCTTATAACTAATTATATATTTAAAAGGCTTTGTATTTCCGCAATTAATTTGGATTGAAAGACTGGACCAAAAACAAGCCCACTGAGTTTGTCTAGCTGGAACTTCTCAGGGTTGGGTCGCGCCGCGTTAAATCCAGCGGTAAAGGAAGCCCACTTGAGTTTGTTTCGCCGGGTCTTCTCAAGGTGGGTCGTTTTGGATCTGGTGGTAGTTTTAAAACACGTGCCGTTTTCGATAATGCCTATGGTCCATATAGACGACCCCCCAAAATATATGATGATTCTGGACTATTCCATAGTAAAAATATGGAAAAATAATAATTATAAATAGTTTTAGTGTAATTGCCGAGTGTATTTTGATGATGCTATGTATGTATGTATACATTAGTTGATACTGATTTCTATGTAATATAAGTTTCTTTTACTTTTGTACTGACTTGTCATAAGCGCTATTTCAATTGCCTACATGATTAATAAATGATTTCATTTCATTTCATCATCAATTACCAATGGAGCCATACTACAAAAATGGTAATAACAATCAGAAATAGTTTGCTCAGTTTGTGGTAGGAACTTATTTATTTGATACATAATTAACCTATGGAAAAAACTTTCACAATCATAATTGAAGGGGTTGCTGGCTTACTCTTGACACTCATTTTAATGAAACTTAGGATTAGGTTTGAGAACTTGATATTTGGAACCCTTGAATGCTGTACTAGTTCATAGTTTGATATGATTTTAGTGGAATTCTATGTAACTAAATAAAATTGATTATTCTCAATGTATAGGATACATGTGGCATTCTCAACTAGGTTTTCTCCTAGGACTGTGTTTCTGATTGAAAATACTAAGTTTGAAAAAGGTCACTTTTTGGTGTTTGAGTTTATTGTTTAAAAAGATTATATTGGAAATAGTGGTATGACTGGCACTTATAAATATTTAATAACATGGAAAGTTCTAATAATTTAGATAAAATGCAGAGGAGGAATTTAATTTACATATTAGTATTTTTCTCATAAATATTTTTATTGTAGTGAACTCTTCATCAGAATAAAATGTGAGCTTGGGGTGGGGCAGCCATGGTACAGACACTCCATGACAATATTTTTGAAATAAATTAGTACAACTAAGATTCTTTTGTAGATAAAAGCATTTAAGGAAAATTATGGTTAATTATTATTTGGTGTTTTGCTATTCATCATTATTTCCTATTTATTATATTCATAATATTTATGTTACACTTTCAAGTTCATCCTTTTCCCAAAGAGAGAATAACTCCTTCAAATATATATAAATATAGCCCACAACAGAACTAACAACCAACTAACATCGACACACATTTTTCATTGCTAACAGTGTTAGAATATTTAGGTGTAGTGATTTAAGAGTGGCTACAAGATCTTTTTTTTGGCCTCCAGCAACAACTTATATCCTTTCTTCGTTTTTCTATCCTTTGTTCATAACTATATAAAATTTGTAAATTATTATGCTTGAAAAATATATTTAAAACAAGGTTTTTTTTAGCAACAGCAATCTCAGCCACAACAACAACCTAAGCCGTTAATGCAGCAGAAAACTGAGCCTGCTAACCAGCCAGCGGCGAAGCCACCCCAGCAACAACAGTCACAAAACCAACAACAATCCCAACAACAAAAACAACAATCAACACCACCACAGAAGCAACAAACACAACAACAACCTCAACAGCAGCAGCAACAACAACAACAAAAGCCTGTTCAGAATACTCCAGCTAAAGTCGAATCTCAAGATAAAGTTGACCTAGCTATGAATGTTGACCAAAAGAATCAAAGTAATCAAAATCAAAATAATTCTGCTCAGCAACAGAAAAAGGTATGGGACATTAAGAAATAACCAGTACGTAATTTAATGATTTTAGAAATCGTCATTGCCTTTTGTGTCAAAGATTGTGAAAACAGATTTATTATACCTTATATTGTTGTACTATATGTATGGACTGTATAATGCAATTCAATATGTTATAATGTCTTGTTATTTTTCAGAATGTAAATGGTAATTTTTGGGGAAATAATAAGTGGGCTCAAGGCCAAGGTGGTCAAGGTGGCCAAGGTGGCCAAGGTGGTCAAGGTGGCCAAGGTAGCCAAGGAGGCCAAGGTGGTCAAGGTGGTCCAGGGAATAAGCAGGGGAACATGCCATTTGGACCCAGAGCTGGTGGTGGGGCAGGGCCTGCTCGTAACCAACAACGTAACAGCAATATGAGGGGTCCGCAGGGACATGACAAACAACCCATGAGAGAGGTATTCTTATCATTGATATAACAAAATATTACTTCCACCTTTAAGGATTACATTTGTATAGTTCTCATCTTTATGGCCGCTCTGAATGTAATCGCGTTCCACTGCGTAAAACGCAAAATAGGCATGGGAGGTGGGCACATTATGCGACAGATGGTATACGCTATGTGCTGTATGCTCTTTAACCGATTTTGTAAACATTGTTTCAAAATTAGCATTTATGTCAGATCTAGAAGTTTGTTTAGGTATAGACAAATATGAGAGCCATTTAAGTGTCTTACACAAGCCTGTAAGCAAAACTTACAAATGTAAAAATTAAAGAGGCCTAATATAATTATTTTCTTTTTCATCATATACCTAAAACACATTAATTTTGCAGGAGATGATTTTGGCCAACAAGTTAAAAGACTTGACCGGGCCACTTGTTGATTTGCCACACATTGATCAACCTGAAGTAAAGTTCAATGGAAGAAGTCGTTTATACATTGGGAATCTCACAAATGATGTGACAGAAGAAGAGATTCAGGCGTTGTTTGCGCCATTTGGTGAACCAGCTGAACTATTCCTGAACAAAGAAAAGAACTTTGGTTTTATTAAGATGGTAACAAATCTTAATTGTGTTTAATTTAATCTGTTGTGATATGAATTCGTTATAATTAAATTATGTCTTACAGGATTATAGGGTAAACGCAGAAAGAGCGAAACGTGAGTTGGACGGTAAAATGAGAGGTAACAGAACCCTAAGAGTTAGGTTTGCGCCACACAACAGTGCTGTGAGAGTCAAGAATTTGCCACCGTTCGTATCCAATGAACTCCTGTATCGCGCGTTTGAAATATTTGGGAAAATTGAGAGGGCCTATGTTCGTGTTGACGAAAGGGGAAAAACTTTGGGTGAAGGCGTTGTCGAGTATGCACGCAAGCCTAGTGCTTTGGCTGCCATTCGTAATTGTACTGAAAAATGCTTCTTTTTAACGTCGTAAGTATCTTTATATATATATAATTCTTCTGTGAGTGTGTATGTTCCTGAACTTCTCTTAAACGACTGGACCGATTTTGATGAAATTTTTTGTGTGTGTTCAAGGGGATCTGAGAATGGTTTAGATTCACAATTTTGTCCGCTGGACAATGTTTTTTTTATTAATTTTTAATTTATTAGTAGTTGTTGAGTTGTCGTTGCGAAGCTTGCCGTGATGACGGGTCGTATAGCGTCTAGACTGGACAGGGACAGGACAGGGACAGGACAGTGAGACAGGACAGTGAGACAGGAAAGTGAGACAGGACAGTGAGACAGGACAGTGAGACAGGACAGTGAAACAGGACAGAGAGACATGACAGAGAGACAGGACAGTGAGACAGGACAGTGAGACAGGAAAGTGAGACAGGACAGTGAGACAGGACAGTGAGACAGGACAGTGAGACAGGACAGTGAGACAGGACAGTGAGACAGGACAGTGAAACAGGACAGAGAGACATGACAGAGAGACAGGACAGTGAGACAGGACAGTGAGACAGGACAGTGAGACAGGACAGTGAGACAGGACAGTGAGACAGGACAGTGAGACAGGAAAGTGAGACAGGACAGTGAGACAGGACAGTGAGACAGGACAGTGAGACCGGACAGTGAGACAGGACAGTGAGACAGGACAGTGAGACAGGACATTGAGACAGGACAGTGAGACAGGACAGTGAGACAGGACAGTGAGACAGGCCAGTGAGACAGGCCAGTGAGACAGGATAGTGAGACAGGACAGTGAGACAGGACAGTGAGACAGGACAGTGAGACAGGACAGTGAGACAGGACAGAGAGACAGGACAGTGAGACAGGACAGTGAGACAGGACAGGACAGGGACAGGACAAGACGGGGACAGGACGGGGACGGGACGGGACGGGGAAAGGACGGGGACGGGACGCGGACAGGACGTGGACAGGACGGGGACAGGACGGGGACAGGACGGGGACGGGACGGGGACAGGACTGTCCAACCGGAGGGAGGTGGGAGACGACCTGACTTAGGTCGTCGAAGTCAATTAAATGTGCGACGGGCTACCTCACGTGCAATGGCGCAGTACCTCACTTAATTGCATTTAATGTAAATAAAACATTTGTATTAAGTTTTGACCACATTTTACACAAATATATTATGTAGGTGATACGAAGTTCACCGGGTCATCTAGTAATTATATAAACTAAGATCAATATATTGGTATACTATTAACACTATGAGCTTTTAAGTATC
Source organism: Amorpha juglandis (assembly GCA_949126905.1). Lineage (NCBI taxonomy): Eukaryota > Metazoa > Arthropoda > Insecta > Lepidoptera > Sphingidae > Amorpha > Amorpha juglandis. Next base: position 11,858,989 of record OX421374.1, on the reverse strand, counting down.
AATTTCATACATTCAAACTTGTTTTGTTTTAGATCACTTCGGCCAGTGATTGTGGAAAGCTTTGAGGAGCCAGATGAATTTGATGGTTACCCAGAGAAGAATTTGCCTAAGAAACATCCGGAATTTTTAAGGGCTAGAGAAGTAAATATACTTATACTTATTTATTTAATTATGTCTGAAATATGTAGTTTTTACTTTGAAGTTATTTTATTGGTATTATTAAGTTTTAGTTTTAGTAGTTTATTCACTTGGATAAACTTAAAAATCTTATTTACCTTGCAGCTGGGACCCCGTTTTTCGGAGGCTGGCAGCTTTGAACACGAATACGGCACCAGATGGAAGCAGCTTCACGAACTGCATCGTCAGAAGGAGGACGCGCTCAAAAAGGAATTAGCCGCTGAAGAAGAGAAATTAGAGGCGCAAATGGAGTATGCCAAGTGAGTACTCGTAAATAGAGATGTTGGTCGTCGTTATGTAATGTGGCTTGACGTGTGACTTCTTATTTATTTATGGCTTTTGCATTGTTATGCATTTTGCCAGTGTCAAGTATAATTTATTCTCAAGTTATTTTTACAAGAGTGATGAAACATGGGTGCGGTCGATTTCAAGGTCTCGCCGGAGTCTTGGTGTTAACTCCTTTCCAGTATGATGCTTAATTCACTCATTTCAACGTTTCCATACACTGTTCATCACCGTCAATGTTTATTGAACAAATCCACACCACTTTTATATAACAAACACAATTCTAAACTAGTTTATGAAATAAATTAAAATGAGCGATGAATTGTGAAGTATTTATTAGTTTACATATCAGAATTTTTTAGTATTGTGTAATTACCTATTTGTTAGTCAAGTGAAAGAACTTTAAAAGTAAATCTGTGGGATTTGAGACAAGCTTGACAATGGACGTTTTATTTTATTAATATATTATTTTATTCTAATCTATACTAATATAATAAAGCTGTAGAGTTTGATTGTTTGTTTGTTTGTTGATCACGTGGGCGGAGTCGCGAGCAAAAGCTAGTATAAAATATAACAAACTCCACTGTCAGAATTCCCGCCAAAACTCGACGTGTGACTTGTGTGCGTTGTGTGGCAGGTACGAGCACGAGACGGAGATGTTGCGCGAGCAGCTGCGCCAGCGCGAGCAGGACCGCGAGCGGCAGAAGCGCAGCTGGGAGCTGGCGGAGCGCGCGGCGGACGAGCGGCGCGACGCCGAGCGCGCGCAGCTGCACCGCACCGAGACAGAGCTGGCGCAGCGCATGCGGCTGCAGGACGACGAGCTGCGCCGCAGACAGCAGGAGAACACGCTCTTCGTACAGGTACATACACACACACACACACACACACACACACACACACACATATACACATACACATACCTCACTCTAATGTTATCTATGTATGTATGTCATATGTGTATGTTACACATCAAAACATTTTCACAGCTTGGCAAAGAGGGAAATGAACGCTAGTTAATTGATATAATTTTAGTGTACAGGCAAAACTTACGTGCACAACACCTTGCCAAAAATATATGTCTGTCGTCTGTATGTATGTCGAAAAGCGCAATAATATGTTTAGTACACAACGGCGCGAAAATTATGTGTCACTCAAAGAAAGCAAAAAATATGTGTTACACATTTATTAGTTTTATAAGAATGCTTATATCCTGCAGATACGCATGGGTATATAACATTCGATCCATATACATATTTAATTATATCATCATAATTTTGAGTGTACTAAATGAGTAAGCAGGGACCATTTTTATACCATAAGTCCATTCCTGACTTACTTATATTGATCATTACTTTTTTGTTGGAAATGACATACTTCACTTTAACAATTTACACCAGGTAGCTTGGGGACTAAAACATCTAGATATCTCCGACTTCGACTGACAACAATTAGAATTCTGACACATTAGACCAACCAAAATGTAATGCAGTTCTGATTGATATTGTACAAGAAGTGTCGGGATCTCAAAAACTATAATATCATATAGAAACTTTCTATTTAGTCCTGAATGTTCAAATTCCTGGGATGGTAGTTCATTGTCTTTGCTAATAATAGCTAATCCGATGATGTTCATAAGAGTAACGGACAGACTTGTAACTCTAAAGCCAAGTTTGCCAAATTAATGGAATTATTGCAATATTATTATTAAATTTCATATAAATTTAAAAATAATGATTTCCCATGATTACAAAAACCATTAGCGTAAATCATTATTTAATCCATATTAATAATTTATATCGAATACGCCGAATAGAAATCGAATATTCGTGGTATATGTACTTTTCAATGTGCATGACTTGGGATTTCCCAGTAACAATTTTTTTCCCTATTTTAGGAATCACAAAAATACTGAAAGTAATATCAAAATACTAAAATTAATATTATTAGACAGTATGTTAGTTGTGGTTTTCTTTTTTCCGAACCCGTAATTTTTTTACAGGCACAACGTTTAAATTCAATGTTGGACCGTCAAGAACAGGGCATGTTCGATCAACAGCAGCCTATGGTAAGTTTTTTTCCATAGTCTCTTTGTTCTTACTATTGTGAACATCATCTTATACTCAATTACTTTTATGGGAAAACAGCTAACCCAAGAAACTTGATCTCTAAGCAACTTTTTATCATACTCTTGAATATTAAATTCAAGGTAAACATTTGTATAGTATAAAAATCATAGTTACATAGAAAAACGCATACTGATTACGTTTTCAGGAAATGCTAAGTTTTAATTAACCAATGGTGAAATTATCTGGCTATGAGCTTTATATAACCAATTACTATTTTGTTCTGCTACGTGGTTTTATAACAATATACAGGGTGACATTCAGAATGACTGTGATATTAAAGAAATTAATAGAAAAGTAAAAAAAATCAATGATAAACCCTATAGTTTATGAAAGATACGATACCGATCTGCAATATTGGTAGTCTATAGGGAAAAGAACAATTAACGAGAGACATGAAAGTAGCGCGTCAGTAATATTGGAGGGTCTAGTGAGGCGTTACGATGGGTAAACATACAAAATAAGTATGTAATTCAGTTTTTCAATCATAGAATTTTAATTCTTTATGATTATTAATGAAGTAAGCATAAATAACACCAATCAGTAATAAACAGCCATTTTTGGTGTATTTTAGAAAATCTAAGTTATTTACATATATTTAATACATTTCTAACACTTGCAATAAATTTAATTCTATTGAAACTACTTGAAATGGACACTGTTTCAATGATTATACGTTGGGCACGTTTAGATAAATTGCCCGATGCGGTTCGATACATAAAATAGTGATTTATCTTTAAAAAATAAACACAATTCTCGATTGTTTTTTATGGCTTTATCGAATAGGTGTAACCTTTAATTCACACCCACCATCAAATCGTACGATGGAATGTAGCGGTTTTGCTATGCAAATTATTTTGTAAAGCTACTTATAAATATTGTGTCATGGCGTGGTAGGGTTAATGAACGCTAATAACTGTTGTGTGTAATGAAAACAATCGAACAACAATCATTTATATACAAATACAATTATTTATTAGATAACCACCACCACAAAATAGTAATATGGTTGACGATGATCAAATAAAATTAATCATTTATTAAATACCCACATAATAGTAAAACGTTAGCTGGTAGCCGCAGGCATGTCAGCAATTATATGGCGCGATAATTAAAACTTAATAAATATCTTATTCACTCTTTATTCAATATCTTCTTTTAATATGTCTGTCTTATAACCAATCACCCTGCATATTGATAATACTTATTGATATAAAAATATTTTTGTGACGTTACACGAACACATTAACGGTAGCCGATATTGTAAACATAAGTTGACTTTTTTTAAACACCTAGTGTTGTTATTCAGCTCTCATTATGCTGAGTGGACCGTCATTGAATTATTTTATTTATGCATATGAATGCCTTAAACAATTATTAGTACAGCGAACGAAATTACTGCCTGTTTTCCTATGAGTCTATTATTTATCATAAATAAATTTCTTAAACCTGGATTCTGTTCGAATAGATAAGACAAATTTCGTCTTTACACCGTAATTCATAGAGAAAACACATCTTGGGTAATGTTGTTTTTCTTTCTTCATAAACCATTTGAGCACATTTAACAAAATATACCTGCAATATCACTGAATTGGTCTATGACGGACACTATGTATGACATATATTTTTCGTCATTATAATCTGTTATATGTTAATAAATCAGCGTGGATAGACGTTATTTTATTGAATAGGTTTTAATTTTGGTCTTATAATATTGCACACTGCAATTATACCGCATGATGCATTAACGAAAAATACCCATGAAAGTTACCGCAGCTCACGCCCCCCTGTCATGAGTGGAAATGCTTACACTGTACAAAATAGAGAGTGTAGATTAATCCTTAAGTATTAATAAGTACGCACATTTATTTTAAACCTTCTATTTTAAATAATCTCATTCATCATTGATAACAAGAAATAATTACACCTTAATAATATATCGATGTGATAGTAATCGTTCAGACGGTTTGAAGACATTTTAAAATAAATATTTTAAAAAAAATCCTCGACAGAGTAGCGTAGTTGTAATGCGTACGCGGTTGTGCTGAGGTCTCGGGTTCGAATCCCGGGTCGGGTAAAAGTGATATTGGATTTATATATCACGAAATACCCAGTATCAGCTCGGAGTCTCGAATCTTGTCTGGTATGGCGATAGGCTCGTCCTATCACATCATGGGACAGAAATAATCTCGGCGAAATGTGGGTGTACTGGTTACACCTTTGCCTTCCCCTTCAGGGATTACAGGCGTGAGTGCGTATGTATGTATAAGAAGTTCTGACTTTGTTCATTCACTCACTCACTGATTCATCAACCCCTAACTCAAACCTTTTGAAGTTGAAAAGCTGAAATTTTGCAGAGGTTCCCTTTTTAATGTATACAAGAAATAAGGAATATGTCGCAATTCAACCCGTAAAGGGGAAAATGAGGGTTCAAAATTTGTATAGAGAAACAATATTTAAATTGATATGGCTCGAAACTTCGTAGAAGTACTCCTAAAACAAATACCCATTTCCCTATTTTTAGAAAATTTACCCGTTAGGGCGTGAAATGCTTTAAAGGGACGGGAGTCGTTCCGGATAAATATATTCACGCGGGGGCAGCCGCGAGTAAAGCTAGTAACACATATATTGACATGCGTTTTCTGTACTTTAATGCGAGCGGTACTAATTGTCTCGAATTGGTATGCAGGTGTGAGAACTGAATAGGCTTAGATGTAAAGTAGTATTGTTCTTTGGTTGTAAAATGGGTATGTTCGATCGGAGCTCAATTTTCTACCGAAGGTGAAGCCGCAACAATTATAAATCAAACATGTAACATTCAGCTTCGACCGAAGCTTTGAAGACGCGGCAGTTATGAACCAAATATTATTCAATGTATAACATTAATGATACATATCAATTCCTTTTAAACATGTGGTACCGTATACAATAGAGCCTAAACAGCTAATATTATTATTGTTACTACTTCATAGCAGGATGACCTCAAGGTTGTTCGTGCGTCTTCTAAGTATGCCACAACTCATACCTAAAAGACGGGTCATCCACGCCACAGGACCAAAGGGGGAAATGGGGCTTTCCCTTGTAGTTCAATAATATGTTCACTAAACCTAAGTAATTAGTTAGACAAATTTTATGCTGATGTTAAGAATAGTTTGTAACTTTGTTTGCTAACTTAGTGTTATACTAATTGTCTTATTGACATTTTAATCTAACAGGAGTAAAATCAACCATAGGAAAAATAATAGGAATATTTTTTTTCTTGTCCAGAGTAGAAGCTAACTAACAAGTTAGCTTCTACTCCGGCCAAAACTAAGGCCATTTTTGTGGCCGAAGTCGAAGCTGCTATTTTTAAATGAAGTTGGCCGAAAATAAAATGCCGCCGGAGCTTCGGTCGGATACTAAAAATTACAAGCCCATCACTTAGTTTTCTGTGGAGTGGTATAAAAAAATAATGGGGGGAGTCAAAATAGACGAATAGATAAGTTGCGATTTTAATATAATGTTAAAATAATGTTCTAGTTTATTTTCTACTTGATTCCTGCAAAATTTTTGTTAGGTTATATACCTACTATATCTGGGCCCTGGATTAAATATCTTATTAACAAATATGGCATTTGTCATAAATGTCGTTTCGTACTGCATATCGGAATATATTGTGCGACGAATATAATATTTTAATTTAATATAATTATAACGTCACAAAATCCTGTCTACCCGAAGGGTTAAATAGAGACGTGTATACATACATAATATATATTTTAAGCGACAATAATAGAAAGACACGCTTTATGGCCAAGAATTCCTGCGAAAAACTCTTAATCACTTATAGCATGAACGCTTTCTGTAAGGGGACCGCTTCCGCCGAAGCCAAAACGGTAATTAAACACCACCTTTACATAGACGGAAAATTTGCTATTTAATTTCCATTTAGGAAACATAAGCCCGCAATGTAAAGCGAACTAATGTAAACACGAGGTCTTCGCTTCGCGCGCCAATACTCTGTAGGTAGTAGGGACTCCGCCGTGCTCCACGCCGGAAAGTTGATTTCGCGCGTCGAGCGATGTTTTTTATTGGCTTTACATTGCAGCAAGAAAAATACGGTTTTAGCTTTATATGTATTTCAATAAAACGTCATTGTATTTATTAGTCCAATAAGAAAATTAAGATTTATTAGACTGTGCGTGAAAAAGAAATTGAATTATTCGCAATTTTTTTTGTAATATCTGTAACCACATGCCACTACCACCGGTCTTCGTTTTTGGAAGCGTTTCCCTTACACCCAGTATATTATATTTACATCTTATAAATTCTTATTCCTTATTTTATAAGTGAATAGAATAATTGTTACTTTACCGCAGACTTTATGGGTTTAGGCGGAATATTAACATTACAATTTTATAAGGTTATATCGTTAACCATAACTAGGTAATATTGATTTGTCGCGTTTTTAAAGGCAATGCATAATAAATACATATATGGATCAAACATGCGTTGTACCAGTAAGACTTTATCCAGGCCTTCTATAGGTAATGTGATGGGGTAATACTATTTTTATCTATTTTTTGTTACGAAATAGAAGTGGAAACTATTGGAAAGTGTTGTGGTTACTTACTTAGGATGGAGGCTTCAGAGACCAGTACGACATGCCCCGCGGAAGTTATGAGGACATGCCGCCGAGCCGCGGTTGGGAGGGACCTCGCCAAGTGGATGATTTCCCGAATAAACGTCGTCGGTTCTAACTCTGTGCTCAGGGTACTGCGCGTGTTGCGCCCATTATATGCGTCGGCGGATGACTACGCGAAATATATACGTCATCGTATTTTGTCCAGTTATTGGTTAGTTCTAAATAAGGGATTCTTGAAGTCAAATCTTCGTCGAACAAATTTTCTTAATTAAAATAGTTTGCTTTTTATAAATTTGATGCGCGAATTTTCATCTAGTTAATAAACACGAGGGCGCTGCATGTTATTAAAAATGCCTTGTATCCTTTTGAATAATACATTTAGTGTGGAAGTTAACAAATATCTTATTACCAAAAGGAAGATGCTCGAAAAAGCTATTGATTCTGATTAGACGACTTGGAGGTGGTCAATAAACTACGTAAAGCTCCATTTTGGTTTTGAACCCTTGCCATCCAAGTATCTTCTGGAAGTTTTTGCTTTTAATCTTTCCTCTGTCCTCAGTTGTTAAATAGATTTTTGGATTTTACATAATACATTTTGTCTCTTAACAATACTATTTGAAAAAAAATAACTTATTTTGGTTCAGTAGAAGAAAATGTAAAGATCTTCTATTCATCCTATCTATATTAAAGAGGTGGATTTAATTTAATTGAGCTAAATATAATACATGAACTTTCGCGCATTTAATATCATGCCTCTTATTTGAGCTAACTAAGGGCTGGTCCATACACTTAAACATATTGTATTCATAATAATTATATTTGTAAGTAAATTGACACAGATTTAGAGAATTCACTGTAGTAAGTATTTAAGTAAATTTAAAATCTTAACGTTCTGACACTTAGTATAGAAAAAAAAAACTGAAGAGTTAAAAATAAGATTTTACGCAATGAATCATAATTGTATCTTTCACGACAGTCCTAAATGTGTAATATACACATTTGGGGCTTTACTGTTCACAAGAATCATTGCGTTTTATTTGTTTGCACCTACATATGTACATGTGAGTGACATTATGTCACCTATATGCCTTACGTTATTTGCTGTTATTGAGTAGTATGTGCCTATTTCAAGCAATATTCACAAAAGCTTAGTGTTAGATAATATTAATGATAAATTATAATTTAAATAATATGTATATTATATAACCCGTTTAAATGGTTAGCATCAGCTACCTGATAACGTCGAAAAACTTCCATCACACAATATGTGAGATTTGGTGGGTCGAGTGCGATGTATGTTCTTACACATTTCTTCTTTTACTTTATAGTTAAACAAAACCGACGATTAGACGTTTCCTATTTACAGGCGCGTCATTGTCCTTTAATAAATAGGCCGTATTATATGATTAGAATTTTGTAAGACGTTCTGTATGCAAGACGATTGGTACGTTTAAATTTTTATATGTCGACGTGTGCGGTGTGCATGGAGTATGTGTCAAGATTAAGTACTTTTATTTGAGTGCAACCATTAACTTTAAAATTATATTAATATTAAATAAATAAATTATGAAGGAAAATAACACTAATTATTACTTGAATACCCCTCTTATAGATTCATTGATTGTAGTTAGAAATTTGTCAGTCGGTAGATAATATGTAATGTACATATTAACTATCTTAAATGAAAAGTTTCTTTGATGGCCGATATTTGCGTGCTAAACATTTTCAAATCACATGCTATTATTATCGATTGAGGCTACTTGATTACACACCTCATGTACTCTCAATCTCAAACACACGATATAAAAACAACCAGGTATTTCCACAACAATCGACCTACATCAAAAAGGGGAGATTCTCAATTCGGATTGTTGTTTTAAGTGTGTTACATGATAAATTATCTCTGCCAAACGTTGATAGATTTTGAGGATTCGATACATTTTACTTGGGGAGTTGTCCTACATAAATTTGGTTAAGATCTGATGACAGAGTACGAGGGAGAGTGGAAAACGTACTGCGATTCGAGTTTTGAAGTCTTTTATAGAAGTTTTTAATTATTTATCCATAATATTGCATCTTAATGAATTTAAAGGATCGTAATGAATTTAAATATACTTGCGTGTATTTTGTAAACATGAAAGTACTAATTATATAGTAGGATATGAGAAGAAGTAGGGGGACACAATAAGAGAATATATTATTATGTAGAGGCTCGTCCTAGTGGGTCGCGTTCCGGGGCCTGGCGGTGCCCATAAAAATATAGATAATAAAAATTTGAAATGAATTTCTTAGTAATTTATTTATAGTCCTTAATTGGGTAGGTTAGGACTGTGTCAATTAAGTCAAAACGAGCGAGCGAAGCGAGCGCGCCGCGGCAGCGGCCGGCCAGCGACAAACTTTTATTTCATCCAAAGTTTTTACTTTAAACTATCGTGTTATAATTCCGAAAGCAAAGTGTATACCTTTCTTTTTGAATATTAAGAACTCTTCACCTGCAGTCTGTATTGTCATATTTTGAAAGCTAGTGATTGTCCCTCGGATTTCGTTGCCTCATCGTACTTTCCTGTATTACATCGCACGAACAAAGCTCTTATCGGCGCCTCCAGTGAATAAAAATGAAATCCAAAGTTATGAAATAGATATTTAATTATTTAATGATATGGTCAATTCTACGATCTGTTTAAGACATATTATATGATATGACATACAATAATGAAAATCGCATATGTTTTTTAATTTAGGACACGCGTCGTCAGTGGGATAACATAAAAAGAAGTATAATTTTGTCGGGCAGCATCGTTAGTAGGTGATAGCTATATCGTATACAAATCCGCCTGGGTAGATACTACCTTAACTTCTAGCTCTAAGCAGCAGTATGTAAGTAACTGTTGTGTTACTAGTATAAGATCCCCGGGAACATTGACCTTCACCCATCTGTTTACCGGATCAAAATAACATTTTAGGGTATAAAATGTGTTGCTGAACACATACCAATAGGGTTCCTAAAAAAATATGGTCAAGGATAGGTTTTGCGAAGGGTGAAGGTCAATGTTCCGCGGGATCTTAGATCATATGGTTCAAAGGACATCGAAGTCAGTTGGACTGGGAATTATGAGGTGTAACATGCTTATGTTCCGAGAAGATGTGTGTGTGTGTGTGTGTGTGTGATGAAGTGTAATGCAGTACCAAGTAGTGCCAAGTTATTTAAAGTTCGGAGTGGTGTTGCTACTGTTATCGGCAGGCGTGGCGCTTACCATCAAGCAAGCGACCTGCTTGTCTCTTTATTCAGTTGTTACAAAAATCGATATGCTGATATAAAATAAGTTGCTGATATGCGTTAGGAATATTTTTTTATCTATTAAGTGGAAGTACTGGAAAAATAGTCTGATTAATCGGTTGATGGTCATTGCATCGTTAGAATAACTATCTTTTTGTTCAAATAAACGCAATGAAAGATGCATTGAACTCTTAAAATGCTATACGTTATTCAGAGTCCGTTAATCTATTCCTTAAACAGTTCTGTTAAAGAAAAAAATGGGCAAGAAATTCTAGTGTTGCTCTTTTCCAAACTGAAATTGTTACATTGAAAATTTTTAAATTGTTGTTAACTATTATTATTATAAAAATTAATTCACAAGCCATAATAAGAGACTTGTCAAAAATAACTTGCGACCGAGATCATTTCCTCGATGATATTATTTATTGATACAATATTGTATAGTTAGAATTAGCCATTGAACGATAAGCATTTGCCCACTTTCTAGTTTTGTACTTCAACCTTATGGGATCACTTCTTTTATTTAGGTAGGTATGTATGTCGTGTCTCTCTTACTGTGATGTCAACGCCCTTTTCGAGACTGGTTGGCATATTTTTTTGTCGCTGGGAAAACTTATCTTATACCAGACTCACTAGCCTTACCATTCATACGATTCCATATAAAACGTCACGGTGGCGTTTCGCATGTGGGAGGGTTCCGCGGGATTCTGGAACTACCTGGATTGGGGTCGGGGCGGTTACCATCGGTAAATATTAATATGTTCTAATTTCGTTAATCAAAGGTAACGTTGCAACATTGATGTTCGCCTATTCTCCCAAAAGATAACTTATTTCGATTTCCTTTTGTATCTACGCAAAAATGTGAGTTGGGACTTGAATTATACCTATGGCTTTGATCGACATGCAATGTATGCCATAGTAATAGACCTTACGTGGTTACTCACAAGAAAGTTATGATGTGAGGCGATCTATTTTGTTATAATCCGATTTTTTCCTACATCACTGGGAATCCCTCATCGGAAAAAGAGTATTCCTTCTATGGTATACCATATTTTTTTAGGCAACCCTATTGGTATGTGTTCAGCAACACCTTTTATACCCTCAAATATTATTTTCATCCAGTAAACAGATGGGTGAAGGTCAATGTTCCCCGGGATCTTGTACTATTATTTTATAGTTTGTAGTAATGGAACCCTAAACACTGAATATAGACAGACACCCCCCATTTCTTTAGTATTCGCGATTAATCGCATTATCGCTAAGGCCTCGCTGCGTGGAAGGCGAGATGGTTATTTTGTGTTCACCGGCCTTCACGGCCTGGTTATGTTGCCGGAGAAGGATAACATCGTCCTATCGATTGCTTGGCCGACACAAAATTAAATTCGTTACGCCGACCTAGCAATCAAAACTACGGTAAGCCCTATTCGGTGTATTAGCGACAGCTCTGGAACCAGAAGCGCAAAACGTTCTACTTTATTGTTGAAAACCGCCTCTGAGCAGTGTCGACTTGCGTTCCGTCTTATTTGCTTATAAGCCGCAACGTACCTAAGGACATACTCTGCGTCTACGGCAGCTACATATTAAACTTCTGCATTGCTGCCCACCGCAAGGTCATATGATGAAACGTGGATGTGTAAGTAACTGTATCGGACGCAGCAGACCTGTAGCGCGCCCGCTACTCACGATAGTCCGTTTTTTCGCCACATTAATGCGTTAGTCGATGTTCAATATTAAGCTCCTTACAAAGTATGATATTTGAATCAGGCCCGTGCGGAATGGGATACTTTCAGTGCCATTCAACATGATTTTTGCCGAAATGGAGCGAGTGGTAGAGCCATACTGTCCAGTTTTGTCTACAGCATGAATGGGCCGGCTCGTCTGGGTCGTTACCACTATCTCACAGAAAATCGTCAAAGTAGCAGCTTGCTGCTGCGTTTGTACGGTGAGTGAGTATCCAGAGGCCCAAATCCCCCTCCTCTTCCCGATCCCTTAATTATCTCTTTCCTTTAAGATCTGCAACGCGCTCATGATATTGTGGTATTATGGGTGTACATAGTCGGTGGAGATTACTTACTATCAGGTGACTTGCTTGTTTGTGGCCTATGCTGTAAAAAATGTCTGTTCGCTATTATAAGGTCCTTTATTTATCCGGGGACGGCAAAGTGACTGCACTACACCTGATGGTAAGCGTAGTGCAACCTAAAACAACCAGCGATCACCAACAAACAATGAGATAATCTGTGGTCACCAGAGTCATACCGGCGTGTATAAATGCTTCTTCCCCTTTCGGAGAGGAAAGAAGCAAATCAAGGGGCCTGCGACAGGACAGGCGGATGACCGATGCAGGCACAGGGATACGAGGATGTACCCCTATACCCACCCCAACCAACCATCAAGTCATGTAGCAAGCCCCTCGGCAGAACCGGATATACACTGGCTGATCCTGGAATGCGATCCACACAAGGTGGACACTATGGCAGGTTTTAACACCATGTGTACAGTGGTCGCTATCCGGACGTATATGAATATCCTTTCAACAGCAACCAACCAACTTGTTCTATGTCATAAACAAGTTTATGATGACAAGGTTTGATGTTTTATAATGAATGTAACATAGAACCTTGCCATCGTGAGCCTGTTCATTACATAGAACATTAATAGCGAAGAGAAAACTTTGGTACCCTTTTTAACGACTGCTGTCAGTTTTCAACAGCCGGGACCGACTTCTTACGTGCACTTCGAAGCGGTCACCCATTCATAGTGATCGCGCCAAGGGTTGTTTAACTCGCTATGAGATAAATGATTATCGCGTGAAAGTAACGCTAATAAAAATCCACTTTCATATATTTTCGTTGAATTTGTTATAGATTGGATTATTTAAGTTTTTTTGAGATTACAAAGACCATACAAAAGAATTATAGTATCTGGGTAAAACAGTTTCTAAATTAGTGTAATTATATTGTTAAATAAAATATAAAAGATGTAGTAATACTGGATGGTGTATATGTATATTTATTCTGTATCCAGTAACAACTAAACTGCTCAAAAAATAATTTTGGCGTTTATAAATCATTCTGAGAATAACTATATTTTAAACTTTAAATCGGAAGATAAATCATTCCTATTTTTCTACGGGTCAACTATAAAAATTTTATGGATTTATTGGGTACCATAAATTGACCGCTCACTGGTGGAAAGGAGACGTATTACATTATTAATATAATAATTTAGTAGATCAGTATCAATGCCGTAACTATGGGACATCGAACAGAATTTGAGCCCGTATAACTATCAGCTTGTTTTCCCCGGCAAAAATGTAATGTACCTTTCCAACCTCTAGGAAGAGGAATGATTATACCGGACCCGACTTTCCGACCTAATATAGTTTGGGCGAAAGCTTGACCAAGGCCTAACGATCACACGCAAGCATTCTGACTAGAACTGCGTATATGTGGGTAAGAGCCAGAGGATACTAAGTAAACTCTGGATTGCTGCAGGTACCGTCTTTGTGGCACCAAACCCAGTGGCCCCCATTACTTCTTCCGTAACTAATCTTGAATTTGCGCCTGTAATTAATAATAACCGCTCTATTTAGTCAGCGATTAGCAAATCAAGGCGCGACTTTAACGAGCGAACTTACCTTAATGTACCCGATGACAAACCAAAGCCGTACAGATTCAATGGTACTCGGCAGTTTCACAGAAACGTTCGCGCTTTTGAAGAAGGTGGACATTTTTATTTTTTCTTATAATCTTTACTATCTGAGGAGTGAAGTGGGGCCACAAACATCTTGGGCCTAAAGCCAACTTCATCTGCACCACGTGCTGCTGATTAAAGGACGTTGCAATGGCAATACTTTGCTCGGGTTGTGGGATCGGACTTTGATCGGGTCGCCCCTACATTAATACCAAATCCACCGTCAAATCATGATAAAATCGGGCGGATTCTGCATTAAACCAGGATAACACTAAACAGAAAGAAAGAATCTTTAGTATTTGCATTCTACAATATTATAGATAAAATGAGGAACCGGTACAACCACAAACCATATTGTGGCATAATTACGCGTTCGCACTACGTATGCGATTACAAAATCCGAAAATAATCAAGAATGATACGCGAAGCCGGGAAGGTCAGCGAAGCAGCGAAGGATATGCGAAACAGGTCCACACTACACATTCGCACTGCTACGCGCGTGCGATTTGTTTAATATTATTGAACAGTTAAGAGGAATAAAAGTCCGTTTTTTTCCTGCAATTTGTAAGGGTTCTAAGGTTTTGCAGTAGGGACAAGGTATCTTTCATAGGTTTTTTCTATAGCGATATTTTATTCAAGAGTATTAACATTTTACATAAGTGGTCGCAGAAATAGTCAAGACGGATCGTCCTACAGTTCAATAGGCATGCAATTGACTGGTGTATTATTCTGTGCATAACGCTAATGAGTAATTTAATGAACTTTCATTAAAACAAAAGAATGTAATTTGAAAAACCTTACAAAGAAACAATAGGATTTTAGTCAAATTCAAAGATACCTTTTCCTTATTGAAAAACCGCAGTTACTACTAAAATACCAATAGGTACGGTTAGTAAACAAAGCCTTGGTGCACTTCTACCGCTCCACCTGCCATTTAAAAAGTATGTATTGTACATTATTGTACTCACAATATGTAGTCGGTGATTTGTAGAAAAGGCGAATAGGGATATTTTTTAACAGTTTTTGTATATATACTAATAAGACTGTTCTTCGTAACAAACGAGTGATATTCGCCGTTATATTTTGTTTCTTTGTTCCGAAAACATAAACCTTTGCCGTTACTACAAATCTGTTACAACATAATGAATGTATGATATAAGAAACTGCTATGTTTTTAAAAACGGCTTAGCCGAAAAATGGCTTATTCACCCTTTCTACAAATCAGTGACGATATAATATTCTTATTAAAGAACAATGGTCATTTTGGATTAAGAAAAATTGTTACCGAGATGAGACTTTCACCAAAATGGAGTATGCATATTGTTAGTGTAATTATTGCATATCAGTTTATTTTTAAGAGCAAGGGAAATATATAATATTATAGTCTTCAAATAAACAAACTTTTTCATAACAGAACGCTGAATAATATAAATTATTTTTGAACGCAAACTTTGGACAAGTGAAGTCCTTATCTTTTATATTTAATTTTATATCTGAATAAAATATTTATTAGTATTTAATTTTGCTACTGTCAACTCTATAAATGCATGTAAATTATTGTAACTAAGTCAAGCCATTATCCAAATTAATTTACCTGACGGTATATAATTTAAATAAAGTCTAGTTATGAATTAAAAACTAATATAAACTATAGATCTATTACGTATTGCTACATACTTATTTTATTTGTTTCTTAAAAGAGAAATATACTAAAGAATAATTATTACAGAAATATTATTGCTTTTTATTTTGTCATAATTTAAATTAATCTTGCAAATGGAGAGTAATAATTAGAACTGCATTCATATTATACAACATAACCTTAAAAAAACAATACATCTTTGATTCTCCATACTTTTAAAAATATAATTAATGCTGTATTTCACCAAGTTATGTTTTATTAGATTTTGCTAGTCGCAAGCATGTTTGGAGAGTGGCCATTGTTCTTTCCTTTTCAGTACACACTATAAAGCTTTTGGTTAATTTATTTTTTTCTATACACATCATATTAGTTTTTTTTTACAAGCTAGTGATATAACTAACTGCCTCTACATATATATGTTATAACATTTAATTTTAACAGGGTCTCAACAACGACGCTGCTAGCAAAATTCAATCATTTATAAAAGATGGTAACGTTGCGCAGCTTACATAATGTACCTATATCATGTTTTGCATGTACTTGATTGACTGAAATATTGTTTTGGTGGTGGGAGGATACTTGTATCCGACCGGATAGCGACCACCGTACACTGGTGCTAAAACCTGCCATAGTGGCCCACCTTGTGTGGGTCGCGTTCCAGGGTCAGCCAGTGTATATCCGGTTCTCCCCAGGGGGCTTGCCCTCTGATCCTAACCCTTTTCCCATCCCTTTTCCTTCCCCTCCCCCTTGGCCCTTTGGCAGGCCGGCATGATCTTGCCGACCTACGATGGACACATTGTTTATCGTTGGTCGACACTATTCTTGGATTGCGCTACACTTACCATCAGGTGTAGAGTAGTCACTTTGCCGAGCAAGGATAAAAAAAAAATAGAGCTTCGATGACATAGCTGTGGTTGAGTTGCTCGTAACTCCTATACGACTTATGTATGATCACTTGGCTAAATTTTAGTGAAACTATAGTATAGTACCAGCTTCTTCCATTTGACTCCTTACAGAGGCGGGCCGTTCGAATTGTGAAGAACCCCAGTCTCACGAATTAAAACCCTTGGACATGTGAAAGGACGTGAGCTCTCTGTGCTCTACCGTATAATCCAAGGGGAATATTATAAATAGATAGCTTCATCATCTTCATCGCACTTCTCGTCACCTGAGAAACGGTTATCTATACTACCTGGGACCATACCTCGAGAACACTACTTTTTAAGGGCTCATGTCTCCCTGCACTGGCATGTTTTGGAATGAACTTCCTTCCCACGGTGTTTCCTTAGCGCTGTGGTGACATGCCTTCTCCAAATGAGTCTTAAAAATATTCCACGATAGGCTGCGGTCGGGCTGTGCTCCTGCATTGCTGAAGTTTGTGGTCAACGGTAATCACTTATTACGGGGTTTTTATATTAAAAGATGTTGAGAATTATTTAGATGGGAAACATCTCTGAAAATAATATCAGAGGGACGAGAGTGGGGCATAGAGCCCAAAAAAAAAAAAAAAAACGGTAATCACTTATCATCAGACGAACCACCAGCTCGTCTGCATCCGAAGGCAAATATAAGGATATGCACTTCAATAATGTTCGTTTATTTCAGAAGCACGAACGCGTGATAATGTTGACTTAATAATACCAGACCTGTTACATTAGTATATGTAATTATTTTTTTTGAGTATATTACCAGGCTCGGGTTGTTAGATACTGATTGCGTATTCTTACTACAAATAATTAAAAAAAAAACGAACATTTGCGAAGCGCATAACTTTATCGTAGTTCGAGTACTTTAACGCCCATAAAAAAATAATAAACGTAGTAACAAAAGACGACAATTATTTATTTTCGATTAAATTGATCGAAAAATTGTATCTTGTAGCACTACCACTATAATGTGAGGATCTTTTTTCGATATTATGTAGCGATATAATAATATGTAGATGGTTTTATGACAAATTTAACATTTTAGGATTTCTCCCCAAATTGCCTTGTCTTTCTTTGTCTCCCGTGTTTTGTCGATTTAAAGGATCTTTGGTTTTTTCGCTGCTGAAATGATGTCGGCTTCAATTAAATTCTGATGGGAAGCGAGCTCATTTGTCAGTGAAGTGTTTTGTGTATTTTTTTTTGTGTTCCAGTTAGGATATTGATTATTTGTTAGTGGAAATAATGAATATTATAAGTTAACATCAATATATTAGTGTTTCCTAAGGGACAACGAGCACAGTGCATTGCCGTACAGCACTATTAATATCTATGGTCTGCCTAGCATTGGTACTGTTTTTGAACAATCGTGACGTCAGACAGGGTAGGTTACCCGATCTGCTCGTATACCGCCCATTAACACAAGGAAACGAATGGGGATTATGAAGGGGAAGAGGTTGTGGGCCTCGAGATCCAATTACAACTGGACGGAAATATGCAAAAACAATATGACACAGAAGTAAAAATTTAGATGTTAATTTTATTTTCCTAAATTCATTACCTTCAATAATTAATTTAAAGTTTTATTTTGCATAATCGTACACGGGGAATGTTTTCATTTTGAAATTGCGATTTTTAAAAAATACGGAATTGAACGTAGGTACTTACATTTCATGAATTTCGCAAAATGAAATCAATTTCTTAATTTTAACTCGATTATGTCATTGCGTATTTGTATCCAGTTTAGAAATTATATTCTATACTGGGAATTCTCAGAAACTGCAGTAATTCGAATAAAATACAGTAACTGTGTGTCATTCAGTTTTTTTGTTTTGATTTAATAAATGTAATGTATTTTACAGTATGCCAACAGGTAGGGGTTTGGTTAAGATTAAATACAAAATACCTATACCTATAGCTATAGCTTCATGTGAGCAATGTTCCGAAAATTCAGGTGCTTTATTAGAAAATCAGGTGAATATTAATAAATACTCGTATAGTAGTGGAGTCTTCAAACATATATTCTTATATGCATCATCGGTTTTAAGAGTGCTGTCTTCAGCTTTAGCCTTTGAAAGGGCGTCTTCCCTTGGTATTACTTACTATCCGTCTTCCCTTGTGGAAAAAGCCTTTATTAGTTGGGATTTGGGTATTGGAAATTCATTTTTCTTTTTAAAGTAACAGTTGTATACGATAAAACATGAAGGAATCTAGAAGAATACAAGAAGAAATCCATATCGCACTGGCTCCGGAAGATATGATCAACTACTTACCAGAAAGCTGCTATTTTTCTTCAGTGAAACAGTCGACCGTGTTTATTTGTCCGATATTCTACTGTTTTTTAAAACGTGGTAAGTTATCTACTTAGCAATGATTTCATGATTTTGTGATGATGCGCCCAAACATATATTAGCATTAACGATGGAACTAGCGAAGATAGTTGTTGTTCCGATCGTGCGAACGGGTGCAATGCCCGTATTTTATACTTTTATGCCTATGCCTTATTAAGAAAAATCGTTGATACATTTATCTATGTTTTACTTTAATTTAATAAAAATAAAGATTTACAGACAGATATCTTAACAAAACATCGAAACTGGCATGCGGCGTATAATATTTTCATATTTTCCAGGACTGCTTTCTACCTAGAGCATTTATGCTCGTTTGTAGGTATGTTTTCTATGAACCATGAAGCGAAAGTATATTTTTACACCGTTAAATTTCACATGTTGTATTTTTTTCAGAACCAATTTATTAACTTTTTCGAGGCCTTGATAGGGTTAGTAACAATTACCTATGTACGAAACAACACTTTTTATATTTTTGGATTATCGTCCGGTATTATTTATAAGTATGATGTATGTCTCCGTAATAAAAATAGTTGATATTATTTTTAAATAAAATGATATCATATGTTACTAATTCGATTAGTACCTATTATATGAGGGCTATCAAATTTCATGTGTATCCATTGAAAACAAAGGATTTCGTATATCTAAAGTGAAATGAGTCATTCCACTTTATCTGGGCCAAGCCTACGTGATATGGTGCTGCCACACCGCTGTTATAAAATGTTTACAAAACATTATTAATATTAAACATTTGTTAACAAAAATTTTATACATTTTATCACAATGTTAGATAATGTTAGTAAATGTTTAATGTTAGAAAATGTTTGTAAACATTTTATAACACCGGTGTGGCGGCACCAATAATGTATTGTTTCCCCTCCGATTCCCAAACCTTTAATGAACTCTTTCTTTTAACGTCGGCCGCAACCAACGCAGCCATGATTCCTCTATTGTGGATGTTTATGGGCGGTGAAGAACACTTCCTATTAGAGGATCCATTTGCACCTTTGCCGCCTTCTTCCATGAAAAAAAAACGAAGTGCTTAGTGTTGTCAAATTCAACACCCCTTGATCTCAGGGTCAGTCTGCAAGAGCGTGTTTATTCCTTAGTTAAGTTGATGTCCACTCAGTTGTAAAGAATACATTTCAGTAACTGGTGGTTCCAAAGAAATTTGCACGCACCCTCGACTTAGTAACTGATTTATGAATAGTTTTCAGTACATCCACAAATTTAAAATATTGAAACTTGACAATGGGTATAAGACCGAACCATAGAAAAAATAAATAAAGTGGAAGAAGGGGCCGAAATAAGAATTGGTTTTATTTTTCCATTACTCATACAAACATATTGTATGAGCAATATTGGGACCGAAATGGCAAATAAGTATAACTTTTATTTTAAAAACATAAGTAGGTTATAAAGGTGCCAAAGTCCTACAAAGCTGTAGTATAAGATTCATATATGAAGCAAGGCTTCCGATGAGCTCTTTGCCAGACTAAAAAAATTGTGGAGAGGTCGCGGTATGTTTCACCGTGTAATCTAATGGAGCAGAGCAAGCTTTATGATTTTATTTTATCTGTAGCTGTATGCCACTTGGCTGCGATATGAGTACGGAAATTATAAAAATAATTATGCGAAAGTATAGTAAATCGACGATTTATCACGTAAAAACACTCCCACTCTGGATACGTGCATACTCTACTAATGAGGGGTTAGGCCTTTTCGTATTGTATATAATTAAGATGAAGGTTTTAGTAACTTTAATATATTAACTTGTCCATCATAATTATTATAGCTATATCCTCTTTATTTCGATGGTAGAAAGCTATCGTTAGGAATATAAGTTGCCTGACTATTTTATGGGATATATGATATACATGCTGTGAATGTTAGCGGCCTCGAAAAGGTTAAAAATTAGACACTTCATGACAATTAGCTAAACCCAAATGTTCTTTGAAAGAAAATTTATGCATTTTATGTTTTTTGTGTATTAAAAAAGTAATATCCAAACAGATAATACTTTGTTCGCCACTAATTGGTGATGGATTTTATTCTGAGAACTGATTTTAACTGCTTTATTTCGCGAATATTTAATTGCGCACAAATTATCATGGATCAAAAGATGTAATGGATTATTGCGCGCCCGCGCAACCTCGAGGATTTCGTTGTTCTCTTTTATGATAACCCAATACGTTCCTATTCCTGTACGGATATAGGGAATAGGAAATAATTGTGTCCTAAGTATTTATGGTACGAACTTCTTAAGAAAAACTATTCACCGCCTTTTTTCACGAGGCACCCACACGAGGAGCCGAAATGATGCACCGCATGACGTGCTGAACGAAGTTCTCTTAAAAATGGATGTTATTCAGCGTAGTATGTTTCTTCTTATGACGTGGTTTTTTTAAGAAGACCCTTGAGAGTGGGAATTCCAACGCCATAGAATCGCGGCTTGTAGATAAATGTCAATGTGGTGGTCTCGTGTGCTTCGTCGTAATATTTGTTAGGTACAGTGACTAAATCGTCACAGGATAAAAAAAAAACGTAATGATTTAGCGACATAGACAAAAAGAGTCATATTAAAATTGTTACCATTTACGAACGTGAAAAATTCAATCGTGTGATTCGTGAATTAGTTCCTGAATGTCGGTATTTTCGTTCGTGAAATTTTAATCTATTTCTAAAATTTGTTTGCAGGCCTATAGTAGTCGTACTTAATATTTAACACATTTGCATCGCATTTTAGGTTTAATTTGGTCCTGGATAGTTTTGCGCATTTAAATAATCATGAAATATTTGCATACTAATGGTATTTATAAAATTACTATCAATATTCCTATTATAGGTATTTCGTCGATATTAATGTTATACAAATATATCAACAAATTAATTCATCATATTTGAGTAATGGAACTACTCTATTATGTTTTGTTCTCTTTAAATATTGTGTAATCATTATTGATCATGAATTCAAACTAGTTATTAAACAAACCAATATGTATATTTTTTCTATCCACCATATAACTCTCTCATTACAGAATTTCCTCTAAACTTGTTGCTATTTTTTAATATCTCGATAATGTGGGATAATTTATTTATATCTGCCCGTTTCTTATTTTTTTAAGCATTAACATGGTTTTTTATGTTTACAGGTGTCTGTATTTAGTTAGACGCTGCCCAGGTTCATAACCAGGTAAATATTTTTCGTTTATAATAAATTATTGAAAGTTCTGTGTGGTGTTGCTACTGTTTTTGCGCGCGCAGGCATTTCAGTCGAGCGACCTGCTTGCTCTTCTCGTCATTTAATTTTGTACAAATTTTAATGGATGTTTCTCTTGACCACGCTAATTTTTCATTAAAAAAATAACGAGCGACTAGCATTAAGACCATTATACCATGTACTTAGGACATGGTATATATTTTACTTGGTATGGTATTATATTTAGCAGTATTTGATGATGTAATTACCCCAGTCTACAAATCTGGCTATGAAGTGTCAGCGCGGGACGCCTATGGTCGGTTAATCGAATTGATAAACAATACTCATTGTTAAAAAAATCGTCAAATTATGTAAATTCATCCTATTTGATAATATAGAAATACATTTGTGATGATGATGAATACGCTGGCTCTGACGAACGTAGAGTTGTCAAACTTAAAGCAGTTATTGAGAAGGGTCTTGATACACAAAACGACTCTTTAGGACGACTACGACTAAGCCATCCTTTGAAGGGTTTCATTATTTTCATTATGAGGCATGGCCCCTTGAAAGTTGTTGGAGCGTGTATACAATTTAATTGAATGTAGATTTACTCAGTAATTGTGTATACTCAAACGTTGTTTTGTATTTCCAGATGTCCTTGGCATTGGCACTGATTGAAAACTTTAAGGCGCTGCTTAGATAACATGCAGGAGGTATGTGTTTCGGATATCTCATACTTTAGATTACGTATAGTTTGCCCCGCTTATGACGAAAGCAGTGACTATGATTATTTGTTTATTTAAAAATAATACTGCTTTTGCCATAAGTGCGGCAGCTGTGTAAGAGTACGCAACTTAGAATGCGCCTAGGCAGTGTTAAAATGTGAATTGTGTAGTTATGATTAGTATTACCTAACGTACAATGATCACAGAATTCATTTATTTATAGTGTAAAAACTTTGCGTGTTGTAACGCAGCTTTACGATTTTATTTGACATGTGAAATTTGCCGAGACGCATTTTATGTTTGTTTGATGGAGCGTGAGTATTGTATATTGGAAATAAAATATATTGATGAATTATTATAATTTTTACCACCAAGAATGAAGATTCGAAATTGTAAATTAAAAAGTGCAGTTTTCTTTCAATGTACTGTACTCGCGCTTGCTCCTAACATATAATAAAATAAAAGATGATGATTCTTATATTTTGTCTTCTTTTCCCGACTGATACATACTGAAGTATGCAACCTTTGAATCTGATGTGAGAAGGTATCTTACGAACTTAAAACAACATTTTATTATGTACTTGCCGTCCGTAGCGGTTTCACCGCAGGCATGTTACTGGCCCTGCCTCCATGAGTCATGATGAGATATAAATAAAAATCCGGAATATATTCTCTAAATGATGGTCAAAATTGTATGTTAAGTTTAGGAGAAATAAGCGGACAAACAGAAAGACGGACGAAGATTGCGACTTTTTATTTATACTATGTATTGATTACTTGATCAATGTTGTTTTGGGTTGTATGATACACTCTCTGTTGGTTATGTTATTTGAAACATTTAGTCAGTTAATGATTTTAAATTTACCATTTTTGTATTTATTTACAGCGCGCAGGGTGGCTGAGGCGTTTACATATTGCTTCGGATGGAAACTTGTCATTAATTTAATAAATAGTAAGTATTTTTAATTAGTAGTTAGGACGATCGTCCACCACGCAATATATTTCCTTTTTGCAGTGTACAGAGTTTACTCGAATATTACCAAATATTATTAGCTATGTAGTGCATAGCAGCAATAGGTAAATTATGCGTATAGTATAGAGGTAAACTGAAATATCATTTACTTACTTAACGTACACAATGACCGTTGCTGACTGCGTTGCAGACTTCAGCACCGCAGTAATGTAGAATGTCTTCATAAATTTAGTTAATTTGAACTTACAATAATCATAATGTCTTCATTTGATTATGCATTACTCTACATATTTGTATAGATAGATCATCATCATAATCATGTTCGCGTTGAGCATATGGGATAAGTACCTGGGTTACATAATAATTCAATAATATATGATTCATCATCATCATCATCAGCCACAAGACGTCCACTGCTGAACATAAGCCTCCCCCAAAGATTTCCAGACCGACCTGTTGGATTAATTATTAATGATAATAAAATAATTATAATTTATTATTTTATTAATAATTATTAATTAATAATTATTAATTATTAATTAATAATTATTAATTATTAATTATTAATTAATAATTATTAATTATTAATTATTTTTAATATATGATTATGCCCATGTAATTTCTTGCACTGTGCACTGCAAGAGCCGCGACTCACGACTCGGAGTGAGCGCGTCTTGTTTACAAACTATCATGATGATATATTCACTATTTTTGTCTTCTTTTCCCGACTGACAATAATGAAGTATAATATGTTTTCTGATGTGTCACTTTTATTTTGTTTTTTCTTATTTGGTTAAATATGCATTTCAATGGGGTTGTTTTCTTTGTTACAGAACACAAGGAAGAAGTTAAGTGATTGTCTGGTTACGGCGTAATCTATAAGTAATTTTTTTGCATTGTTGTATATTTTTTTCTGATATATAAAATCATCATCTTGTCTTTTAGTATGTAATTTGTGATAAGGTAAACTATTTTTTTAGTATAAAAAATATATAATTATACCTTGTAAAATTCCATTTCATCAGACTGGTCGTTTTTTTTATTAATTGTTTGGTAATATTTTTAACCTTAACACAAAGGTTTAATCAGTTGTATTTTTGAAGTATTAAGAACAGTGAATCGTATATGTGTAAATGTAAGATTTTAAACTTCATGTTTTTTACATAAACATTTATTATGTTGTGTTGTTGAAAATCTTAGTAAAATGTTATAATTGTTAATGTGTTTTTGTTTACTAGACATTTTAAAGTAGGTGTATATACAGGGTTATTTTTAAAACACTGACAACCTCGCAGGAGTAGATTCCTAAGGTCATTTGCTACTACTTTTGTTCTACGACTTTTCATAATTTGTTAGATTTTATTCTCATACAAAAATAATTATGAATTTAATTTCCGTCTTGAAAGTTACCTACGCTCTGCGCTTATCGCAAATTACGTAATACACGCAGCGCGCGCGTCAGTTCAATGACCGGCCGCGCCGTATCGATCGATAATACCTACATCCAGCCGTCAGCTGACGTACGAACACAAACACTACACAACAAAAACTTGTAAAATCATTTTTTTTCTTATGTATTGAGTTATGTCCAAACTCGTAGAACAAAAGTTGTTCCTTATGGGGTCAGCTATATGGCCCTACGAGGTTGTCAGTGTTTTAAAAATAGCCCTGTATAATAATAGTGGGCGGAATCAGCGCCGCGTAGTATTCATGACAAATACGATGAGACATGTCTGTACAAATGTTGAGTAAAATTACATTCATATTGTACGTGAATTTTTATTTTAACTTAGTTCACAAATCTGTTGTAAACACCTCTATGGAAAGTCGAGCTGATCTACTAAAGTAAAAGTTTTGTTTAGTGCGACCGCCGCTATCGACTGAGTACTGTCTATGGAATGAATGGGTCGACTCGATCGGGTTGGTACCACTGCCTCACAGAACATCATTGAAAAATGGCAGTTTGCTGTTGCGTTTCGTATGTTGAGTGAGATAATAAGCAGATGCCTTATGGGGGGCCCTTTCCCAATCCCTTCATTACACCCTTTCTTTTAAGTACATGGGCGGTGGAGATCACTTACCATCAAGTTACCCACTTGCTCGTTTACCGGCCGCTGCCAAAAAAATCGTACGTCCACGTGCGTAATAATAGTTAACTTCTACTTGGTCTAATGCTTGCCAACCGATCGGCGTGGTATTTTATAATATGCGCAAAATAACTGCTTTTGCTGAAGTTGGGTACATCCATAGCCCTCTGCACCTCCCGTTGGTAAGTATTTAGTCTGAAAATATCCGTAGCCCGGCCAAGGTAATTCGGGTGTATCCAATGTCATAGTTTCGACATTAGCATCGTACTAGTCATGTCGGAGAAGACTAAATTCAAAATGAAAGTGCATGACTTCGGATAATAATATACTTTTTAAAAGAGCGAGAAAATGAATTATAATTTGATTGTATCTATTAGGTATATATACAAATTCACAGACTCAATAATAGTTTGGTAGAATTATTTAAAAAAAACATATTACACATAAGATTTCAAAAGTTTATTTATTATTTCTGTTCCTAATGAAATTATAGTATTATTTATTTAACGTGTAATGTATGTTTCTTTCGGTTTTATTACGTCTAGCATCGCATGAATCTCGTCTATTATTTATGATAAAGGTTCTAAAGCATACGGAGGTTCATCATTTGTATATAAATAAAAATCACCAACTCTGCTTGCATCCGCACCATGTCCCATTATAGTAGAATTTTCATTGCATTCCCCTCTCTCAAACTTTGCCCAACTATCACATGGGAACGCAACAAATGGTATATCGGAAGTAATTGATTCAGCATAATATTTAGTAGATCTGCCATGACTGCAACCCTCTGTAAACGGATAACGATGGGAATTACAAGTATTTCAAATATCATATTTTTATCTATTCATATAGCGACGTGTAGGTATAAAATAAAATGCTGTTGAATATCTTATTACATGTGGACTCTGCTGTGAGCAAAAGCTATTGGTCAATATACTTCTAGGACCAGTTATTACCCTGAGCTCTCGTTTGAGGCGACACGGAGCTCAACATGCTACATGGTGCTATATCCGACGGCTAATGCCTCATGTGGCCACGAAAGGAAGATAATCCCGGGCAAATATGTTTTTCGAATCATAAAAAAATCTGTGTCGCATCACCTAGGATTCGCATCCATTTAATTCACAATTTTCATGGGATTGCTGTCTCACTCGATAAACAAGGCGATCTTTAAACAAAGATTGAAATTAATGGGTTTATAGGGTAAGTACTGCTATAAATAGCGCTAACTTCGTGCGGTGAGCGACGACACATCGAGACCAGGCAGCAGCCAAGGAAACTGAATATTTTTAATGTCCATAGTTTTTGGTATCGAGTTCTTTCGCTTCGATGACTTTATCAACTATTCGTTGAGATCAATCCGATGAGTCCAAACTAGGTAAACCTGCGCCTAATAAATCCGTGTTCTTGTCGCCACATACTACTTCATCAGCTTCTGATCACCGTTTGAAAGCCAACTACTCATCGAAACTTATTACCTAAATAACGAGGGTGCGTTTTTGTGGTCACCTTTCTACCGCATCACCAGACTGATTAATATCAGACCAGGACGTTAACTATCCATCGAAAGCTATCTAATGAGCCCAAACACAGTATATCTGATATTACTTATCGAGGAATTGGAAGGTACAGACGGATTACTTGTAGAATTAGGTCAATATTACCTAAGAACATACTACCTACTAAATTACCTTTCAAATAAAATAAAAAAGACGCATCCAAAAGTCAGTCCATTTAGTCCATTGAAAAGTTACATTTGGGGTTGCGTTTCTTAGAGGACGCAATTTTACTTTTTTGATGTGTAGGGGGGGTAAGTGTAAAGCTAAAATCAAGTTTGTGGGGTCGCCACCCTTGTCCCACGGTCGCCATCTTGAAAATAGGGGTTGAAACGGTTTTTACGATATATCTCTTAAACTATTTATCTGATAAAAAAAAATTGTTAACGTTTTTTGTTGCTAATTAAATTCTCTATAACTTTGGTCCAGTAACTTTTTGTCATAAAACTATAAATAAAAAAGTTATAAGTGAAAATGTAATAAAGAAAATCCACGGTGATTTTATAAATTTGAACTACTCCGTCCTCGGTCTTTTCGATGGACCAGGCTGCAGCTCAGCATCTGATCGGTTTTCTGAATCAAATATCAGTGGGAGAACTGGAGAAGGAAGGGTTGTCAATGTCGGCGGTTCATCATCGAAGTCATTTTCATTTGTTAATTCTGAGAGTTCCATTACGTTACTGCAAGTCTCTCCAGAACAATGGAAGCACACTGCGGAACATTTTAGCCCTGCTTTTCGACATCCACACATCGCTCCACAGTTTCCTTTGCATTTACAAAAGATCAATTTAGGAAGCTCAGGGGGTGCTGGAGGTTTAGAGCTCTGCACTGGCATCAATAATTTTCCACATTTTTTCCAGCCCCAGTCTTCAGGATCATTATTATTACCAAGCCACGACTGGACCTGATGGTAGACTCGGAAAGTATGAAAGCGAGCTGTGTCTTGTGTTGGAGGAAGTGAAGATAAATTAAATGTACTTTTTGTCACTGCCTTGGCGAATTGTTTGTATCTTAGGCTGTCAAGAGAATTATCATCTTTATTTTTTTCTTTATTACATTTTCACTTATAACTTTTTTATTTATAGTTTTACGACAAAAAGTTACTGGACCAAAGTTATAGAGAATTTAATTAGCAACAAAAAACGTTAACAAATTTTTTTTATCAGATAAATAGTTTAAGAGATATATCGTAAAAACCGTTTCAACCCCTATTTTCAAGATGGCGGCCGTGGGACAAGGGTGGCGACCCCACAAACTTGATTTTAGCTTTACACTTACCCCCCCTACACATCAAAAAAATAAAATTGCGTCCTCTAAGAAACGCAAGGTGAGGCCTAAAAAATGTAACATTTCAATGGACTAATTCGTTTAGGCGCTTCGACGCTCGAGATATTTTTTTTTTTTTTTTTTTTTTTATCCTGGCTCGGCAAAATGACTACGCTACACCTGATGGTAAGTGTAGCGCAATCCAAGAATATTGTCGACCAACGATAAACAATGTGTCCATCGTTGGTCGGCAAGATCATGCCGGCCTGCCTAAGGGCCAAGGGGGAGGGGAATGAAAAAGGGATGGGAAAAGGTTGAGGATCAGGGGGCAAGCCCCCTGGGAAGAACCGGATATACACTGGCTGACCCTGGAACGCGACCCACACAAGGTGAGCCACTATGGCAGGTTTTAGCACCAGTGTACGGTGGTCGCTATCCGGTCGGATACAAGTATCCTCCCACCAGCAAAACTGGTACATTTACACACCCACAGACTGACAGAGGTCAAACATACACATCCTCTTTGTTTGTCGGTGGCTAAAAAGTCGCGCTCTGACAAACATATATACCGGAGGAAAGATATTTTCAAAAATGGCTGTTGTAAACTTAATCTTACTAAGGTATTTTGGTACAGGCCCTTAAACTCAGTAATACATTAACTAATTAATTTTTGTATTAGTTAAAAAAATACTAACCGATTAAGAAGCACGGTCAAAAGCAAAAACTTAAAAAACGATACTAGTAGTAGTAAGTAGGGTATTTTACCGTTGAGTAAATAAAATACAGTATGTCCAGATGTCCTACCTATGACTTGTTGAACCCCTTCGCAACCTGGTTGTCTTGGTTTCCCGTCGTTGGGATAAAAATCAGCATGTCCGTGGCTCCTTTTGTAACCGTATATACCAGCGCATGTGTGAATTACGTCGACAAATTCTGCGTCACTTTTATCGAGACGGAAATTAGGTGCCATTTGAGGTATTTCAAACAATGGCCTGGCTGGGTCAAGTCCTACGAATAAGTCTCATAAGGTTATTCTTACAAGTACAATTTTATTAGGTAAATACATAATAATCTCATGCAAAGTGACACAACCTAATAAATTTAAGTACATTTTAATACAGAACTACGATTCAATTTATACGCTTCAGCCATCTCATCTTCATTTATTGAAACGTTACAACAATAGATTATGTACAAATTTTTGTCTTCAGTTGCATATTCGTACTAATTAGTAAAAACCGAAGATTGCCGAAGTGTATATTTTATATCATACTTTAACTGCGTTCGCGTTATCCTCGTCTTCCATTAATTACACACCAATTCTCTCTGCCTGGCGGTATCCCGGCTAATACCAAGGTCAGTTTTTCTATCATGATTTGACGGTAATTAGTATTATATGGGAGCGACTTGCCGTCTGACCTCTACAACCCGCAACGGCATCCAAGTTTCGCCACTGCATCATCCGTTTATCAGCCGTGTACCAGGTTAGGTTGGCTTTGCGCCTAAGTTGTTGGTGTACTTACTTACACTCACACATCTATTATTTTAGCTCACACGTCTAATTACTTATTAAGTGTTATTTATATTAAACAGCCTCACCTGTTATTCTATTCACCGTAACATTTGTAAACATTCCAGTGTAACCCATGACATGGGCTCCTAAACTATGTCCAATCAAATGTACGTCTTTGATTTGGTATGTTTTCATAAGCGCATTTAACAATAAAGCCGTTCGCTTTCCCACGTATCTAGTGCTGCAAGCGGCCCAAGGGTATATGGGATTGTCAGCCAATTCGCCCCAATCTACAGTTATAATATTTGCATCTTCTTTTTGTAAAATTGCATCTTTAAAATTTTGCACCCAATCTGAATATGTATCACCTAACCAACCGTGAGTGATAAATTTAAGGTCGTTAGAAGCATTGAAGTATTTGCTGTTGATAGGCGAACCATCTCCTGATATCTTTAGTTCTTCTGACTCATTGTTTTGTCTGAAAAATACTTGGTGAAAATCATTTGCTAAAAAAGGAACTTAAGTTAGTGGTACTCGTACCTACCTAGTGTATAAATAGAAGTAAGCGTCCCCATACTTCATGTCCCTGGTGTCAGTGGGCAAGGTAGAGAAATTTATAGTGTGATTATTACCATTATCGTCTAGGAAC
Source organism: Amorpha juglandis (assembly GCA_949126905.1). Taxonomy (NCBI): domain Eukaryota; kingdom Metazoa; phylum Arthropoda; class Insecta; order Lepidoptera; family Sphingidae; genus Amorpha; species Amorpha juglandis. The sequence continues at coordinate 11,827,917 of OX421374.1, read as the reverse complement.
ATTATCCACTCCTCACCATATCCTGGTCCATATTCATTCTCGTACGGCAGAGCGTTTGAACCTACACATACATAAGTAGTTGTAAGAAGATTTAGAGCAAATTTATTAGACACAGTTGACACAGTGTCACCCAAGAAGCTTACTAAACAAAATTAATAGAATTAAAACTACCCAATATACACTGAATTGTCAAAAATATGATTTCTAAAATACGCATTCTTCAGACTTGCACAGGTTCTTTTGCACGCAGTGCGAGCGTTATAAGTAATATTTCAGAAGTAGTTAGTGTCACATATATGAACTGGTGGTGTTTAACGCGGTTAAATTATTATCAAATAGTGATTAAAAACAGAAACCGTCGAGGGTTCCATTACAATTTCACTTATAGTATGTTTAATTTTAGTTTTTTTTACATGTAGAGCACTTAATCTGAGTTGCGATTTATACCTACCTTAACCAAGTTTGAGTCGGTGCATCTGGTGCTATCAATCATTGACTTCCGATTAATTTGGTTAGAATTGTTGTGTTTGCTTTGTTTATTGTCGTTTTGTTTATTATTAAGCGTTTTACTGTCGTTTCTTAACCGGCTTCAAAAAAGGAGGAGGACATCAATTTGGTGCGTTATTTTGCTTGTTTTTTTATAAATCTACATCGTTTTTTCTATGTGATTTCGACATTCGAAAATGTGGATTGCCTGTGCCTAATCGGTCGATAGCGCCGACACTGCATGACATCTACTATCATTCATGTAAGATTCAGATCATTTGTGAGTATTAATCAAACAATTTTTCAATTGGTTCATATTTTGTCATATTATCCATTCTTTTTGCGTATTCCATATAATTAGTAGAATTTAGTTTTAATGTAGTTATTATATAGGTATAGGTAGTTATTATATAGGTTATATAGGTTATTATATAGGTATACCGAAAATATTTTTGGAAAACCAAGCCCCTTTACGTATACTTCCAGACATTGTCATAGCGCAAAGACAATAGTGCGTGATATATCAAAATTTGAATGTTTGTAACTTTAGGAATTTTGATATTTGTTTATCAATCACAATTGTAGCCTGTGAGCTTACTGGGCTTTATGAGACTTAACAACTTATGTCTCGGGATGACGAGCACAGTCCAGTGCTATGCTGTGCTGTGATGCTTAGCCTCAGGCGTGTGACCTGCTCGTCTCGTCATTGAAGCAAATAAAAACATATAGCCGGATCTGAATGTAATTTGATACACAGCTAGGCACAACAACCTGATACTTTATCCCGCAAAAAGACATTCAGGCGAGCAAAAGCTATATTATAATAATCCGTTGTCTATGCTTATTACGGAACTCTAGAATTAGGTCGGCAATTATCCACACAACATGTAGCGATATGTAGGTGCATCATTAAGTACGCATTATGTATATGTTCAGTTCATAAGTATGCCAACGTTTGCATCCAGAATAAGCATGCTAGATAAAACCAATCATTCAGTAAAAAAACACGATAAATAAAAGTGGTTGAAATAACACAAGTTTGTAATCATAGCAACGTTATTGTATGTTTATTTCTTTTGAATTGAATCCTCGTGCTTACACAGTAAACACATCATTGATCTCAACACTTACAACTAAAAATATTCTATAAATGAAAATGAATACCTATAGCAAGTCGTAAAAATGTTAGTTGTGCAATTTTGGTTTTGAACTCAGGCTAACTTATTGTTGCTTTGTTGTAACAATTAAGGTGCTCAGTATGATATATTATTATGTTGAATATTCGAATACGTATAATACCACTCGTGCTGAGATTTGTGCATAATGTATTAAGATTGGGTGAATGCTTCACCGCTAAACACAGGTACTGCCAATGTGCAAGAAACTTCATTTACTCTTACTTCCCTTTATACAAACTGATATATACGAATTACATTACTCTAAAATATTGCTATCTTTTTCATATAAGTCTATAGAGATTTGGAACGATTTTGGGCTGTTATTGAAATGCTATACATTATGTATATTGTATACGTATTGAACGTACATATCACGTATGTAACGAAACCGAGGAGGACCGTGCTACAAGGCTGTCATGTAAGTGCTCCGATAGTGGTACAATGCTCAAACAAATATATACGTATATACTATGCTTACAGGTATATAGTTGACCTCATTTAAACGAAGTTGTTACCATATTAATTCATAACCATTTTTCAGTATGTCAAGCACCGAGTGAGTTCATTATGTGTGCCAGACAGATGTCAGTAGGTACTTTATGCTTTTTGTCGTGCTATAAAAAACAAGCTGTAATAATCATAGGTATGTATAACAACATCATATAAATGATACCTTTGGTGGAATCACGTACATTTGCAATTTTTGCCTAATATGTAAAGGAAGGATAATTTTATAGTGGAAAAAGACTAGATATCACATGGTTTGAGCTATATATTACTTTTTCTTATCCTTGTACGTACAATAATAATAAAATTGTCGAAATAATAACTAAGTATGCCGTAAACAGCATAAGTTAATTGAATTTTAAGTCTTGATTGTTATTACAATGATCTCATGGATAATGATTTAAAACAAGTGAACTTTAGTCATATAAAACTTACGCAAACTTCATAAATGTAGTTGTGCCACTAGAACAACAGCAATACAATCGATGTGCAATATTTTTTTTTGAGAAAACAAACAATGCATTTAATTTACAGTTTATCGCATAATATTACGCTAAACTGTTTTACACTTTATACCTGAAAGTAAGTATTGGTGATACTGTCTCGTGATATATGCCTATTGCCACAATCGATGGAAATGGAGAACATACTATTCCTTTACCCTTACCTGTCTTACATTGTAAATTAATATTTTACTTCCTTTACGTATGAAAAAATTAAACTTAATTTGTATTTTTTCAAATTGCTTTGTATAATGATATTTTCAATAATATATTTAATTATGTACCTTCAGTATTAAATAATACCTGGCCAGTGATCTGGGACAAGTAAGAAAAACGAATGAAAGGTCATTTCATAAGTTTTGTCGTATGGCAATATCAACTACAACTAAATTCAAGTTGCTGACCATTAGAAACCCATAAATAGCATCGATACTTCTATGTTTTTAGTATGGATATAATACCGGTATATAGAAATTTAGACGGGATCTAAATAAATATTTTTTTGATGACCAATTACCATGTTCCATGCATCGAGAATATGTTACGCGCTTATATTAATCACGCTCCTTTGATAAACTCTACTATTTTGAAATAATAAAACACGTACTTTGATTGACAAAACTTTTGAAGTGACCTACGTAGAGTGCAACAATTATAAGTTGGCGGTAGCAAGTTTAGAAAGTAATTGAAAATGTATTGAATAATCTGTCATAATTAAAACTCGCGCTATGATCGTTGAACAACAATGTCACTCATTTCGCCAATGTAGAGTTGTCACACTGTACATTCGTTACAATGTTTTGACTGATCGACAGTTCCTTCTTACATTATGATACTGAATATATACAGATTCATGTACATATATTCTACGCGAATCTCCAGGTTGAACGGCCGCGGAGTATCTTAGATGAAGCATGATCCGTGAAAACTGAAGTTTTAGTATCCTTCGAGGTATCTTATGAATATCGTAATGTAAGAAGTGCCTTTATTACAGGTCCGGAGCTATTACTTACAGTAGCCTTTGTATTTGCACTTTAGCTACAGTTATAGTCCACACGCGTTACCAGAAATCGTTATGTTTAGACGGTGTAGTTTAAATTGCACGGTTTCTATATTACTGTGATCGATGATAAAGTATGAAAAATTGCACAGAACTGTAGACACAAAAACATGATACGATGTGTCGGCTCGGCCGATTCGAACTGTACAGCTCAGATCGTAGTGTTTTTACGTAGCTTAATGTTAAAAAAACATTCTCAATATACCAGAGCATAGAATTTCGCCACACGTACCTATTTTTTTTGTAATTTATTTACCAATATTATTTTACAGTTGGTCAGTCAAAATATTTGAGCATATACATATATCCGTATATTGAATACTTTATTGCACAAATTACCGTCCCTAAAATTCTAAGTGTAACACTTTATCGGAAGTCAGCGGACATTTTTTTGTAAATAAATCCGAACATAAATTGTAATGTGTCGTTATTTGTAGCTTATTCCTAGGTGAACGATCGTCAGCCATAAACTTATATTAGGTGTTGTTGGCTGTAGGCAGGTACTGAAACGTATTTCATGTCGCGTTGTACAACTGACCGCAGCCAGACATAGGAGTGCGTACTGCGTGCGCGAGGCGTACGTGGTGCGTGCGTAATGCGTACGTAGTGCGTACGACCTGCGAGAGAGCGCGCCTGCGCAGTGCGCCGCCCGCGCCGCCCATCGCAGACGCTTCCGTCCATGCATGCGTATACATAACTACACCTTATCATACCTACCTATCTATTTGTTATGAGTAATTTATTCAATTTCTTTAAAGCGTACATTTTTATACTTATTTCTTAGAAGTTCCTTATCACGATTTTCGAATAAAAAACTTCTGCACCACAAATAATAGGTACAAAAAAGTGCAACGTGCATGCAAGGAAATATCTAAGAGCACATTTGACACAATAAGTAAACCTAATAACAAACGTAACACTAAACAGTCTTTGTTTTGACTGGTCAACTATACCGCATTTCAAATGAATATAATAGCGATTATAAAACCATTTGCGCTTCTAAGGCGCAGTAATAACACCGTGAGTGTGGCGCAGCCGCAAAAACAACTTTGTATACCAAGTTGATTTTGTTAGCGCGTTGCTTTCACTGACTGTCTGACTTGTTTTTGGACCGCAAATGCGGTTGGTAATCGCTATTAAATTTAATTGAAATGAAGTTTATATAGGTGGGATCTCTCCAGGAACCGACAGGTAAATAATATGAAATTAATAACATGCGGACACGTATTGTGTTTCAACCAAATTCTAACAAATGTTTGAACAAAACACGTAAGTACAACTTTGATAAAAATACTTATAAGATAAGTAGGCGAGTAAATACAAAACAATTGACTGAACCTTTGCGACTTACTTTGGGCATCGACACGCTACCTCGCTAAATATCCATACTCTGCATTAACATGTAAATGAATTACGGAAGCAAAATATATAACAAAGTTAAAGAGTACTTCCAGAGGTTGACTCCCTGTGGTTGGTCAGTGGAGTAATGGAGGAGTGGACAGAAGAATATTTTAGCAGCAGCTACAACCCATCGATGTGTCCGAGCATTCTTGTAGCTGCACGTGTGTTATACGTACAATGTAGAGCGCCGTTCACGGTTCAGATGACGAAACAATGCTGCCGCGGTTACTACCAATGACCATACGCGTGTCGTGCGAGCCCATGCGTTCACAAACAATAATATAAAAATACAAACTAACGATCGTAGATACATATTGTATATGATTATTCGGCAGTGTTCAATGGCGACAGTGTTCAGTGCCACACAAGTACTTGCAAATAGTTCTTCAGAATCATTCCGCATCATACCTAAATAAATAAGTGTATAATATAATATCTAATATTTTTACATATGTACAGTTTCAATTTAAATTATTGTTCTATATAAATAATAAAACATAATAAAATTTGTACTTTAAAATAATATCCATTAAAATTATAAACAAATAGAATTACACATGTTTCCATCCCGCTCTAAATTATTTCTAAAATCTACTTAATGATTATTTTGTTGTATATTATATTTATAAACGAACCCTCGCGGTGGACGTCGGTCTGAGCGTGTTATTGCCTTTAACTATCGACGGTAATCTCCCGTTATGATCGCATTCAAACGCTCATCGCTCAGCAGACGCGGTTCAGTGAGGTTCCTTTATCATATTATCATTATTCGTAATTAGTTACAATAATAACTACAATATAATGGTATGAGCGGTGTCGTGGATGCATCCCCGCTCATACCTAAAGCGTTTAGGTGAACGTCACCCGCACTGCCTGCTCGCCGCTCACAGGCTCCACGCGCCTGGCTTCTTAAAACATTTTTTTTGGAATCAATGTATTACAGACATATTTAGTCAATTTTAATTAAAAACCATAACTATAACTTAACGTACGTAAAGCCATTTATATCTTTCACTAGGCAAACATGTTGCAACATTAGTGTGACTTGTAAGGGTGGGGATTCATGTTGCGTGATAGCGCAGATGATGCTACCCATGATGGAGAATTATGGTCAACCGTATAAAGCAACAAGGTTCTTCCCACAGAGCATATCAGTCGCGTCGCGGTGTCCAGTTTCGGTCACCTATCTTAATACGTACCTATACAAAATATATATATGTTTATAAAAGCAGACGTGTGTCGCGGTTACCCGTCTCGGTCGGGCCGGGAGAATAGGCTGTTTTACTGTGAAATTAGCCTTAATGGATTTGCTCGCGATATCTTGCACCGTTACGAAACATATTAAGACAGGCTTCAATTGTTGCCTAGTGAATACGCCATATAATTTAAAATCGAAGGCATCTGACCGCCATTTTCAATCGATTAATTTAATTTGATTAATTGACATAATATTTTCCTATTAAGATTAACGGATAACAGACAGTGCGAACGCAAAACGCCACGGCATCCACTTTTAAATGTACCTTAGACGTATTAGGTCCATACGACTCGACCATGGAATCTAAATATTTATCTAATACAATAGTCACACGCCCTTACAGGTGGTGACTGTGGTGGGATGTTTTTAATGCTAAACCGTGAACATATTAAATAACTACTTCGTCATTGCCCGCCTTCCCGATGCGTTAAGACATTAAGGCGCCATCAGATGTTTCACTTTTATTTTACTTTGAACCTTCATTTTGCCTCTTCACTGAGTTTCACGAGTTAATCATCTGAACATAAAATGAAACAAAAGAGCTGAATGAAATGAACGTTCTCTCCAGCGAACAGACTGATCGCGCCTTTGGTGACATTTTAACAATAAATTCGATAAAATAAATAGGGCAGACTATAATCCGGTTATTGTAATACATAAATATAATTTGAGTCAATTGATACTACAGTATTTTTGCTCAAAATTATCAATTCACGGATAATATACTACGGAGATCCAGGAATATAATTAAACTCAAAGGGGACTCGGTGGGGAACTGGGTGGTTAGCCGGGAGTACCACACGGCACCTCTTAACGCTAAACGTCAGCAGACAGTCTCAGCAGGTGTGGGAGGCGCCAGCGTGGCTAGCGTGGCCAGCGTGGCGAGTGGCGACAGCGGCGGCGGCGGACCCAGCGGCTCCGGCGAGCGGCGGCGCAGCGCCTGACGCTTGCGGAACTCTAAGAACTCTTCCTTCATCGCCCTGACGCGCGCCTCCACGTCGTCCCGGGTGTGTCTCGCACGCGTCCGCTCCGGCGTCGACGGTGTCGGCGTGCGTGTCGCGCGGTCCCACTCGTAGTGCACGTCCACGGAGCCCGCATCGCCTTGCTCGCCGGAGCTGGGTCGTGGAGGCGGCGCCGGCGGCGGCGGCCGATAAGGCGGCGGACGCCATTCGGCGAGACTCCCCGTCCGGCTGCTTCGGTTTTGCTGGGATGATGATGCGTTTTTGCTGCCGAAACCGCTGGACGATGACCTGCTTTCGGGCGAAGCTTCGTGTGGCGGCGGTGGCAGGTCGGCGATGGGGCGCGGTCGCGCATGTCTAGACTGAGGCCGCGCACGTTGTCGCCCGAGCGCAGCCGCGACACCCCGGCCGGCGTCGGCCGCGCTTTGCCGCAACGATCGCAATCGAAACGGCGATGGCGGCGTCGGAAAAGAACCATCCGCGGAACTCGGAAACGGCACCGAACTAAGGTCGGAAACATGTAGCGGCGACCACGGCGTCCAGGCGGCGGCCCACGGAGGCCACGGCGGCCACGGCGGCCACTGAAGCGTGAGCGCCGGTGACGACGCGCGGAACAATGGCGGGGCGGCCGACGGACGCAGCGGAGCGCGCAGACGCGGCAGGAATCCGCCGTCGTCCGACGAGGAGGGTGCCAGCGAGGGCGCCGGCGAGATGGACGACGCGACCGACACTCGCGCCGCCACCCAGTATTGCGTCTCGCCGCCGCATCGCGACGCCGGCCACACCCAGTTAGCAGTGAATCGCAAACATTGCACTATACTCGATATTCCGCGTTCTCTAAATCTGTATGAAAAATTATAGTATCAATTTAATAATATCCCGGAGGAGTATTTATTGATATTTTAACACAAGTAGCGTACGAAAACTGACCTGATTTCCTGTAAATATTGCAGCATGAATGTGATCAAAACAATAATTAGAAGCACTCGAAATGAAGGTTTCAATTTGTAAGGAGTGAATACTCACTTTTTAAAAGGCACTTGAGTGCTGTCGGCTGCGCGGAGGTCGGTCAGTCGCGCGGCTACCATGTTGTATGCTGTAATCGAATAATTTCTGAACATTAACCGCGTGCAGCGTGCCGCTCTCGCTCGGCCCGCTGTGGCCGCCCGCCCCTCCCCCGTCACCCGCTACCCGCTACTCGATACCCGCTACCCCGCACCCGCCACCGCACCTCACACCGTAACCGCACGAATGTCCAACACCCACCATATTGTCAATATAAAAGCAATTTTCCACAGAAAAGGATGCACCCTTATTAAAGTTAATATTTGTAGAGTTCATTTATCAACAAATTATGCAATTTCCAAGGCACATATTGCACATGCCGAATGACACTAATAAATATTTCATAAATAAGCTTACTAACGCGTTTTAAGTAAGGTATACATTGCGTCACAATTGCAGAACAAAGTGGCATTTGCAATAACTTTACTTTTTAGTAGAGCGTTTGAAAGGTTATTGATATTTTTTCACTGAATGTCTATAAGCATTTAAGTTGCTTTAATATTTCCAAACTAATTCATTTTATATGCAGATACGGATGACTAAAGTATTAATACCAAAAATATAGATAATGAATAACTCAACCATTAAACCTCACGTTAATTAGAAAAACATCTATATCTTTTAAATATACTTAGCTGAAATCATCTCGATTGAAGCTTGATCGTTTAAAAGCCTGATGGTAAGTAATCTTCACCATCTACACCTATAATACCAGAAGAATCGTTGGCGAGGAAAGAGATAAGGCATTGGGAAAGGGCACCTGATTGCTCCCCTGATTATTATTGTACGATTGTAGGTACCAATGGCCTACGCACCGTGCATTCCTGACACATCTATAAGGTTATCAAATGCAACTTTGTTCAAAGATAGAGTCAATTCAAACATCCTTTTCAGTGTAGAAAGAAGGTAAAAATAAGCATCCACATCGTAAAAGCAATGGAACCAAAATGTGGCGATAAATAAACGGTAATAATAAATATAATGTTTTATGTAGATAGTGACTTTAGGTGATGTGCATAGTTATATTTTATATACTACTAGCGGACCCGGCCACGCGTTGCTGTGTCTAAGATATATGTTAAATTATATTGTAGTAAACCATTTAATACAGTATGCGCCATCTATTCGATACTTATGGAACTCACAGATAATTATAACTCTTTTTTCATATAACAAATAATATGCAATAAAAAAAAATTACAGTCATAGGGACTGCCGATAGAAGTGAAAACTTAAGTATATTTATTGAGTACTCACTCTCAACTCAACTCTACTACATTGCACTGCAGTCCAGTCCAGTTCAGTTCCCCGTCCAGTCGGGTCCCCAGTCCAGTCCGGTCCCCAGTGCAGTCCGGTCCCCAGTCAAGTTCGTTCCCCAGTCCAGTCTGGTCCCCAGTCCAGTCCGATCTCCAGTCCAGTCGGGTCCCCAGTCCAGTCCGGTCCCCAGTGCAGTCCGGTACCCAGTCAAGTTCGTTCCCCAGTCCAGTCTGGTCCCCAGTCCAGTCCGATCTCCAGTCCTGTCCGGTCTCCAGTACAGTTAGGTCCCGAGTTCAGTCAGGTCCTCAATCCAGTCAGGTCTCCAGTCCATTCAGGTCTCCAGTCCAGTCAGGTACCCAGTCCAGTCCGGTCTCCAGTCCAGTCTGGTCCCCAATCTCGTCCGTTCCTCAGTCCAGTCCTGTAGGGTCCCCAGTCCAGTCACCAGTCCATTCCCCAGTTCAGTTCGGTCCCCAGTTCAGTCCGGGTCCCCAGTCCTGTCCAGTCCCGAGTCCAGTCCGGTCCCCAGTCCAGTTCGGTTCCCAGTCCAGTTCGGTCCCCAGTCTTGTCTGGTCCCCAGTCCAGTGCGGTCCCCAGTCTAGTTCGGTCCCCAGTCCAGTCCCCAGTCCTGTCCGGTCCCCAGTCCAGTCCGATCCCCATTTCAGTCCGGGTCCCCAGTCCAAACCGGTCCCCAGTTCACTCCGGGTCCCCAGTCTAATCCGGTCCCCAGTCCTCTCCGGTCTTCAGTCCAGTCCTGTCCAGTCTCCAGTCGTGTCCGGCCCCAGTCCGACCCCCAGTCCGGTCCGGTCCCCAGTCCAGTCAGGTCCCCAGTCCGGTACCCAGTCATGTCCGGTCCCCAGTCCAGTACGGCCCCAGTCCGACCCCCAGTCCGGTCCGGTCCCCAGTCCTGTCAGGTCCCCAGTCCAGTCCGGTCCAGCCCAGTCTACTCAAGTCCAGTCCAGTCAGACGCGAAACCACAAGTTTAGCCTCTACCAAAAAGTGCTCAACGCGGCTAAAGAAGTTTTCACTTCAAAAATATTGAAATAAATTACCTTACACCGCCATTAAAATTTGTTAGAATAACTATAGAATAACTAATAATTTCCAAAATAAAAATATTAAGACTATAAATTGAGATATAAACTATCAATTTACCCAAGTTGGACCAAACTGCACACAGATTGCAAAATTTTATTAAAATCGGTTCAGTGGTTTAGGAGCCTTTCGCGGAAAAACAACGTGACACGTAACTTTTATATATAAAGATATAGTCAAACATTATGAAACAAAATTAAACAGAATAAAGCCCCGTTTAGATGGAGAGAGTTTCTTATTCCACATATGTGATACAACCTTAATTTACTATTCGCGTCATAATTATTTTTTCAAATTGTATGATGTGACCTCATAAATGACGGTTATCTCTTATATTGTCGCCTTTGTCATACATACTCTCTCGCCGTACAAATGAGACTTTAGTAATTTTACATCATACCTCACTTTCACCTCACAATGTACATGTACCTAAACTTCGTTTGAATTGAATTTAATAACGATTACTAATTTTATATGCGGTCCTATAGGTAGAGAAAGCATCGCGTCGGCAAACAAGGCATTGGTAATAATAAAGTGGCTTTTGCGGCCGCGCCATGCTCACAATATGTAGACATGACACGAGGCCCTATGTGTTATTATTGCGTGTTTGAAGTATAAATGCATTTTTAATCGCTATTGAACTTATTTGAAACGGGGCTCATAACTGTGAATTCATTGGAGTAAAGTAGTTAAAGGAATTTTCGAAACTATTTTCTTTGTATTCTATTGGAAGTATTGATTATAATGAAATGAAATTTCAAAGTTTCACGTGAAAAAACTTTTGCTTGTTAGGTATATACCAAATACATAGTGAAGAGCTTAATTTTTTTGTTATTGAACTTGTACAAAACCACGATAAATAGACTCTATCAACACAATACCAAATAAAAAGACTACGTCAATATAGCTGTACACAAAATAAATATCTTTTTACTAAATTACATTGCAAAATTACTATGATCATTAAATAGGTTTATATGTGTAGACCACAGATCAAAGATAAGGAATAGACATCGTAAGTGTATCCACGTATTTCGCGTGTCGGCACGAAATATAAGATCTTGTGGAATATCGTAATGTGAGTGCCGAGTGCGAGGTTTTCTTTACTTTATATCCCGAGACAGTTAAATGCGATTTGAATAGAATAAATACACTCGACTTAAATTGACATTAGACGTCATTGTATTTATTCTATAAAAATCAACTCTACATTCTTAGGATCGAATGTGAAGACAATCTTGCACTGCGCACTCTGATTACACTCTGATTAGTTTAGTTTAGTAGTAGTTAGTGTAGTTTAGTACACAAGACGTTATTGCAGAAAGACGGCAGCCAAACATACGAATGACGCCTTTTCTTGCCGTAATATAATTGTAAAACCTTCTCAAACGTGTTTTTCATCAAAAAGCTCTTGATTTGAAAATAAGTGCTAAATTTGTGAAACGCTTGGTTACTTACTTGCGATGTCTATTATATACAGTAATACCCCGGACTTACGCGATAGGTGGGACCGAGCTATAATCGTGTAAGTCGAATTCGCGTAAGTCTGGGTACAACTTTGCATGCACTTTTGAGTGACATAATTTGAGGTTATCAATAAAACACAACGTACGTACTATGCGTGCCAAATAAGAATAGGATCGCGTTTGCTGCCAACTTCACACGATAACTGTCAAAGTAGTAATGCTAGCAAAAAAAAGTGCAAAAAAGAAATTTCATATATTTTTTATTGTTAATAGATATAGATTTAATTATTGTATAATCATTATATTCATTTAATAAATACTATTCTTGAATTTTATTAATGGATAATTTTGGATAAATTAATTATGGAACTGTATGGAAACATTTTAAAAATTGAACAAATACACAGTTAATGCTACTATCACCCTAATATGACGCAATTTTGTGACGCTATTGAGAAGCTACCAGTGTGCCGTTAGCTACGCTTTCGTATATATGAGCGTGTGTCTTATATCTGTTGCCTACTGGACTTCCTTGTTATTGTTATTTTTATAAATATGCTTTTTCTTTGAAATCCTACTCATTTATAATTAATTTGGCGTGAAATGTATTAGAAATACAAAAAAAAGCGTACAGTAAACATTTAAACTGAATATAATTTTTTTGCACGCCATACACTTTGGTAATGAAGTTTGCGCGTATTGCTGAACAAAATGGCGTCTTGACAGTCCTATTCTTATTTGGCACGCATAGTAAAACAATTCAACGCGGAACACGTTCGAACCTGTCGTAAACGGACCACTAACATGGCGGAATAGGAGAGCTGACGCGCGCGGCCATCAAAAAGAATAACCGCGTATCTCCGAATTCGCGTAAAACGGGGTAGCGTAAGTCGGGGTATTACTGTATATATGATGCGTTGTGCAAACAATGGAATACCGATCATGGTGATTATGAGTGGTGAATACGCACTATAATGTCACCCGCCGAATGTAACCGGGGCTCAGTTTGAGCGCTTAGTATGAACGTAAAGTTATATAAGGTGTGGCGTATTGATTATCGGTAAGGTATGAAAAAAAAAACATAAACTTATAACTAGCACACATCCGGCGGCTGACGCTCAGTTTAAATTTGAATAAAAAAGTCCAATCGTGCATTTAAAATTAATAAAAGCGTATTTTTTTGAATTAAAAAAAGCTTGAATTTCATGAGTAGATGACACTTTCATTCGGCCAAGGGGTTTTGTTAGCATTAAAGAAATAGTGTGCTTGCTCAGTTATAACTTACTTTTTAGAATAATTATCTAAATGATTCTTAAAAATAAAATGAATAAAACTGAAGAACAGACTTATGTGCATTAAAAAATATATAACGAAGACAATTAATAAGCTGGTTCCTATCTTTTTTTACTTAAGCTAGTATGTGAACACTAGATATTATGAATTTTTAAATGGTGATAAAGTAATTGCTGTTTACCCAGAATACATGGTTTGATTCCGGATTTAAGAATTCTGCTTTATCACCGACAATATGGCAAGTAAGGAATTGCCTCACAGTTTTTGTAATCTATGAGACAGTTTACTATACTTATGAAAAGTTCTTTACAAACAGTTTGGCTTTGTTAGCTTTCGGCTAAGAGTTGGTAGGTAGTTTTGAATGCACGTGACTGGATAATTGCGGTTCCCGTCGGGTGGTTGTCTTGTCAATCTATATAACCGCTCTGAATTTAGTCACTTCATCCGCCTTCTATAACCAGCTGTCGCGTCTTTCGTACATTTTTCTACGAGGGACGATTTCGCACCGACACGATTGTCGTGAGTCGTGCGGTGCGTCGTCAGAAAGGGTCATAGTTATTTCATTAAGCTGTTGAATCGTCACCACAATAAAACATTAACAACTCCGACGACATAGCAAAAAGTAATTTGGAAAACATGTGGACGTCATGGGAAATCAGTTCATAGAAATATATGGCGTTGGTAGTCATTACTGAATTATATTATCATGTTGTACGTTGTCATGTGGAAGATCGCTCTTAGTTTCTTTAAAACAATACATGCTACTAGAGCCTATCGGTATAAATACAGTGCGGCTATAAAGATCGACAAGACCTGTATCAAACGTGTGTACGCTTGTAGTCGGGAGGGGACGAGCGGCCGCATCTCCCTCGTATGCTCACCTTTCTCCTGTTTACGACGTTTGCGCTTGTTGCAGATCTTCACCGCGCATACAGACAGTATGATGGCGACTATGAAGAACAATATGCCACCCACCACGCCCGCCGTGATCGCTTTATGTTTGACTCGGGCTGGCACAGGAAACTTCACCTCTTCCGAACTCTCGTAGCTAGTCGCCGAATTGGCCAGCACGCGGAAGTAATAAGTACGCCCTCCGACTAGATTTTTCACTGAAACGGAACCGATTGTAGTATTACAACACGAGTTATATAGACTATATATTGCTATATTCTAATATCACGTGGATTAATATGTATAACACTCTGATTTATGTTATACCTACGGTTCAGCAATCTTCTTTATCTTATAAAAGGCACGATGATTATAATCCTACTAATATTATAAACGCGAAAGTTTGTAAGTATGGATGTATGTTTGTTTCTCTTTCACATAAAAACTACTGAATGGATTTTAATGGAACTTTACAATAATATAGCTTATACATCAGAATAGGACATAGGCTACTTTTCATCCCGGAAAAAGCAGATCACGCGGGCGGAGCCGCGAGCAAAAGCAAGTCCAATATAGAGCAGTTACGACATTAAAATATGTACTTATTTTCTCTAGAGTACCTGACCAGGCGTGGAAGATAATATAAGTATTGTTTGCATATTTGTATTAAATCGTGAAGATTGCAGTGCATAAATTCAAATGTAGTTCTTACTTTAATAACTAAGTGAAATATCAGCTTCAAGGATACGATTTTTTTTATATTCTAAAAAGCACAGAAGCTAAAAACTGCATATACGGGTAATGAAATCACAATTTGTTATTGAAGTGTACGTATTATACGAACCAAAAAATCTAAATAAACACCGTAAGTATAACAATAATTGACGAAACCATCGAAAATCGATGGAGATATCATCCTAAAACCAGAATAAAAAAAGTATATTCATCTGTATAAACTTTTTTACTACATCGTACACTGACGTCGCGTCGCTGCGGTAACTTGAACTGTGCACGAAATTAAAATTATAGTGTAAAACTGGTCCAAGATGTTGGCACGTAAAGTAGGTACAGCACGGTGTCTATGAGATCTTAGCTCTGTGGTACATTATTAGTATCACTCGATACCTATATTTCTGGGATACAGGCATGAGCTTAAATGATTATATTATTTGATTATGACGGCCTCCGTGGCGCATTGGGCGAGTAGACTCCTCGAAGCTAGAAGTCAGGGTCCGATTTCCGCACCGAGACAAATGTTTGTGTCATCCACATATATTTTGTTTCGGGTTTAGATTTTGTGGTATCGCAAGTACCTTATATTTCCTCATACCAACGATACAGGTTAACCCAGTGTGTGTTCAGGACTATGTGTATGACTGGTGGGTGTATTTATCATTATTGACAACCTCTCTCTCTCTGCGGACGAGTAGCCGGCTGCGAAGCGAGAGGCGGCGGGTTCGATCCCCGCACCGAGACAAATGTTTGTGCGATCCACAAATATTTGTTTCGGAGTCTGGGTGTTTTGAGACCGAAAGTCTCTCATAGTTCCTGACACCCACGACACAAGACTGTGGGGTCAGGACTATGTGTGTGACTGTTGGGTGCATTTATTTTTTATCATTATTATTTATTATAAGTAAGTTGGTTCACCTAGGTAGCTGGTCTCCTCGGGTCGGATCTGGCCGCGGTTGAGGGTCTTCCACTGCGCATCAGTGCGGTATTTGATGGTGTAGTACTGCACAAGGTGTGCTCTCTCCAGCGGCGCCTGCCACGTGATCAGAAACCCGTTGTGCACCTCCGTCACTGTCAAGTTCCGAGGAGAACCAGGCTTCGGACCTACATCCATGGCAACAATACTCATATCATTATCATCCCTGTATACTATCAGAGGCGTTAGGCGGTTATATGCCAGTTGGTAGAATTCAAATCAAGAAAAAAAAACAAATATCTTCAAAATTCTTTTTGGAGAACTCTCAGTTATGCAGGTTTTCTTACGATATATTCCTTTACCGTTAAGGTGAACAATAATTAACAATTAATTACACACGTAACTTTGAAAAGTCAGAGGTGTGTTTCCTGAGAGCTGAGTTCGAAGCTGCGACATATGTCGCGGCAGCCGTTCCATTCTACGCTAGTATGTCGCCCTTTTTTAATTATTAAATTTTAATTACAGTCAATCTGGGTAACTTAAGCTTTCAATGTAACATTGGCTCACTAACTTGTATTTGAACGTTTAATTTTTTCTCTTCTTACTGATACACTGTATAATAATAAGTTGTTTAATTTATAAAAGTAAAAAGTGTTTTTAATCGAAACCTGCAGTGACAATTGATATTTATCAAATATATATTTTTTTCTCACCATTCAAAATTTGGGCGGTAAACAGAGTTAGAAATATACTTGCTAAAAAGTTGTGTATAGCAATTACTACAGAAGAACTACAGAAGGCGAGTTCAGTTTTATGTTGAAGAATCATATGTTTTTTATGTAATAACACTGAAATATCCCGCGATATTGATAGATTTTTTAAAAAATCTTTAATCAATCTTCGAGCCGTTTCATTTTCAGACCATTTGGGGTAACATTAGCTCGGGGCGAGGACAGACAATGCGTGAAAATTTCAATTATGCAAAAAAGTTTTGAAGGGTGGAAGTGGCCATCAAAGCTTGATATATTTAATTGTCACCCCCGAAATATAGTTAGTCGATTTGGAGGATCTAAAATCACAAAACGAGGCGATTTTTATGCGATTGATGATCAATTTCTATACATGGTATGGGGGAATTGAGAGCCGATATTATGTTTCTTTTTTATATGTGATTGAGTTTGTTTTATTATTTTTTATTATTTTAGGCATTGCTCAATGATTATAAGTACATCAAAACCTGATTAATACAATAATAACTTGATTTAAGAGGTCCATAAAATAGAAGTTGATTTCGATAAACCAGGCAGTTTAATGTTGTATTAATATGGCAACCCTACGTTGCCACTAAAAAGGAGATAGTGATATAAACGAAATGTATTTTTTTATCAATATGACAAGCTAATCTTACCGAGGAGTAAAAAAAAACTACATAAATTAGAGATTTTCTTCATCAACTCCTCATACTTATTAATGTTACCCAAATGTCAGTGTAACTTTGGCTCACCAAATTTTTGGTAATTTAAGGGTCTTTTATTTATCGTTTTGATAAATAACACAGGAATTTAGATTATAGAGGTCAATATCCCACTAGAAACACTCATTTATGACAAATAACAATAAAAGTAAATCCGTACTACTATAAATTACCTCTAAAGTGAGCCAAAATTACCCAGGTTGACTGTACTACATATGGGTTTGAATTAATGTAGTAAGTTGTATTAGAAAATGTTTGTTAAAAATATTAAGACAGTCGTACTATTACAATATACATGTAGAAGGATATTAAGTTTAGTGCTTGTTTCACAATATTCAAGTAAACGTTACTTATATCAGAATATAGTTTTTTAAATGTCTCTACTTATACGTAAGTTACTTTACGAAAGCGTATGTCAACTTGGTACTTCCTGAATTGTGAAATAAACAAATATTGTGAAACAGGCCCCAAAAGTAATAACTAAAGTTTACCTTTCATTACCTTTATGTTAGTTATGTTAGTCTATAATACAAATATTACACAGGTATTTGTTATAACAAATATAATTATAATATAATTAAAGTATTATTATTATTTTTAAAAATAAAATTCAATGGTAATAATTATTGAATTATAATAAACTGCAAGCAACATACTAAAATAAATATATACCAGAGCTTTCAGGTGCGTCCGGAAATAAAGTTACAGGCCCCGAGGGCGTGGGGGCCACCTTTGGTTTAGCTCCTACATCTAAAAAAAGCAACGTTTTGTTAATGCGATTCCCACCAACACCAAGTTAGGATGTTAATGACAATTTTTACTCAATTTCAACACATACCCAGAGTTCTTATTGTAATAGCCTTGCTCATCATCCCTTCTCCTATTGTGTTCTTGCTGTTCACTTGAAACTCGTATGTGGTTCCCGGTTGAAGACGATTAATCGTTACCTAATTAGGGAAATATAATTGAAATTGTGTGTTAAATGCAATGTTATCTTATATTTATGCTACAAAATGTTGAATAAGTTACATTTCCGATTATCATGTCATGCATCAGAAGAGTATGTAAATGACGTTAGAACTATACTCTACTTACGTAAGATTATAGGGGAACATACGACGGTAATTGAAACATCTAGTAAAGCTAGAGGCTAGAGTAGTAGTTTATGAGATAGGTTTAGCCATGCTGTAAACAGTTTTGACTACAATATGAATGAGCCGCAGTCTCACAGAAAACCAATGTAAAGTAGCAGCTTACTGTTGCCTTTAAATCCGGAGGCCCAAATCCTCTCTCCCCTAACTAGTCCACAATTTTTTTCTTTCTTTTAAGGCCAGTACCGCACCTTTGTTTCTTTATTGTGGACGTATATCGGTGGTGGAAATCTCCATAAGTAAGCTCTACTTTTTTATAGTAAGTAATCACTTCCTATTTAAGTAGAGCGTTGAAAACCACAGAAAGAAAACATCTGTTATCAACTGATAGCAGTCGTTAAGTCAAGTCAGAGGCCTTCGGGCAGCTTGAAGACTTTGACACTATTTTAGCCACTAACCATTCGATATAGAATAGAAAAGTACGTAAATGAGATTAGAATGTGGCTGGTTAATGGTATACTTACAGATGTAGCACCAGATGGCGTGACTGGAACTTTGGTCCACTCAGAAAACCCAGCCTCCCTATACCATATGGTGTAATCTTGCTTGTAGTCAGGCCCGCCCGCGTACCCCGGCTGCCAGCGCAGAGTCACTTGGAACTCGGTCGCCGTCCCCGATACGTTGTAAGGCGCATGTGGCTGCGTGCCTTCGATAACAAGTTGCGTGTCCGCCACTATTGTCGCAACCTACAACCGACAATTTAGCAAAATGTGACGTTTCGCTTTAGTATACTAGCCCAAAGGATCAAGTTGTTCCCACCCTTCCTTTAGGGTCGGCAATGTACCCATGATTCTTCTGGTAAAGTAAGGGTTAGTGGGTGATGAAGACAATGTTTCAGATGACCCAAAAGTTCGATCGCTGACTTATGCTATAAAAGGTTTTGCTCACTATTCTGTGAGCATAAAAATCAAGTTTAGATGAAGGGTTTAACATTCGACACTTAGTTTTAATCCAAAAACAGTAAGTACTGACCCAAACTATCTGGCCTCAGACCCGAAACCTCAGAACAGCAATCATACCGCGTACGAATTACAACTGCGCCACCGAGGCATTACAATAACAGATTAATTAGCCAAAGTAGAATTTGTGTGTATTATGTGTGGTCCCGGGATGGTCACCTCGTTGGAAGCGACGCACTGGTAGATGCCGAAGTCCTGTCGCCGCAGCGTGTCGATGGTGATGTTGCCGCCGAGCGCTCGCACGCGACTCTTCTGCAACGGCAGTCCATCCCGACGGCGCCACGTCACGCTCGGCCGCTGCGTGCCCTCCGCCTCTTGGGCCTCGCAATGCATTTCTACCGATTCACCCACCTACAATTTTTTTTGCCATGGATGTATTTGTTCACACGGTGTAAATAACAGGTGTAACACTCCACGTAATAGTAAGTATCTACACTTTCATACAGGGCGCATTACCCGCATATACACCGGTAATTAAGGTTTCATAAAAATTACTTGTATCTAACAGTTGCTTAGTAAAGTAAAGCGCGAATCTCAAGACCGATCGAGATGGCGACGTACTGTGGACGCCCTCTGCCCCATCGAGGGGACATAGGACAATAATGATGTACAGTTGCTTACCAAGTTGATGTATATTTTATTATGATTAAAAGCTTGCGGCTAATTTTTATAAAATATAGTTTTTGTATTGCATCTCGCTTACCTTTCTTTGATACAACGGTTCAGGTTCCACGGTGAATATTGGAGGCTTGCGTACTAAAACTTCCATTGGACCTGCATTACATCACACATGTTTGTAATTCATCCATATTGACTTATTAGTTACATTACAAATGACAACAACTTAAGTCCAGTAAATTCAGGCCGGCATAATTCTGGCGCCTGTCAAACGGTCTACATATATTTGGACTGCACTGTACTTAACTTCAAGCCCAGCGTAGTCACATTACCGTGGTAGGAAAAAAATATTCTGATTACCTGATGATCCTTGAGTTCCTTGTGCGTTGTAAGGCGTACAAGTGTACCGACCCTGATGATTCTGATTGACTCTAGTGAATAGCAGTGAACCATTGTTCATTATCACAATATCCTTCGTTTGGTAGGGCTCCAACAACCTCTTGTCTTTCGTCCAAGTCACGTATTGCAGTGGAGGGTTCGCCTTTATATAACACTGTACCACGCCCGCCAATCGAAAAGGCAAATATTGTACAGTCGGTGTAAACGTTACTTTCGCTGGATCTGCAGATGGAAATTAACATTTTATTTTATATTTATAATTTGTTTAGATCTACTAACGGAGGTATCCTAAAGCCGTATATTCACTGTACAAGTCATCCTCATAACTACTTCAAATTCAAGAGTGAAGTTCTATCAATATCGTCTGCCTTTAGAATTTCCTCATTCATTGATAGTAAAATAGAACGTACATTCAACATTTAAATAGGCCGATGCGCTTTGTGGATCCCCAATCCCGTTAGACACTTCGCACAGATATTGTCCCGAATCATCTGCAGCGACTGGATGGATGACGAGAGCTCCGTCTCTCCGGATAGTCACTCTGGTCTCTAGGGCTGCCACTTCAGCGACAGGCGCGCCTTCTCGAAACCACTTGACCGTCACATTGCCAGGCAGGGCTTTAGCTTCACACGAAAATTGCACTTTTTCACCTTCTAATTTTGTTTGATTTGTTGGTGGCATCTGAAATAGAGTCACGATTGTTTTGAAATAAACAACTAGCCGCTTGTCTAGGGATAACCGCCACGTCTGCTCATAAACAGCCCAAAACTATTCCAAACTTTGAATTACAAAGTACTGCATGTTATTACATTACACTTGCATTACATATTGTATCCCGAAATAAGACGTGCTTAGTCTCACAATGTTCAATAATTTCACTGTCTAAAACACAAAACATAACCGGTATACAACAGTGCCTACACTGCTTGCCGACGAAACCTACCCAGGCGGACTTTAGCATACGATTATTAATATCACATATTATTGTTAATATAAATGTTTAGTAGTTTATCTGCAAACTCACGGTGATGACCGCTCCTCCAGCTATGATGACCCGCGCGGTATGAGACACTTGCCCTTCGCCGTTACGAGCGATGCAAGTGTAGTCTCCAATGTCCTCGTGTCTGATGTTGCTTATACGTAATTCAGTGCCGTCGTTAAATATGCCCACTGTGCCTGATGGTTCTACGGGGTTCGCGTCTTTGTACCAAAGGATCTCAGGCGTGGGCGTGCCCTCCGCCTGGCAGTTGAGAATGATGGCATCTCCTATAAAATAATACGTAACCGTATATTTTAAATGTTTCAGAACACAACCACAGACAATGTTTGAATTGAATTACTATAGAGGAAATGAAAAGAGAGTACCTAAATTAACGTATATAATCTCTTCCGGTGTGATGGAGAAGCGCGGTGGCGCGTGCACGTCCAAGTGGAACCATGTGCCGTTCTTGTGTTGATTTGGCGAACGGTTAAGGAACACCACCTTACACTCGTACCAACCCTGACGATAGTAAATAATATATTGCATAGACAAAGGTAGAGACAAAGTCAGAGCCGCAAAAGGAGAGAGAGCCAAGTTATAAAGTGCTGGAGGATGGTAGGTACATACCTGATCGGATTCGCGTATATTGGTAAGGTTGAGACTCGCCGCACCGTACGGTGAGTCCGGGGCGACCCGCGACACCCTGCCTTCGTACCCCTCCCCGCTATGAGTCGGATAACTTTCGTACCAGATGTAGATCGGGATGTCCTGTCCCTACGCATCGACAAAACAACCATTAATCATACGTTTACCATCGGTGCGCACATTAACAACTAACTCTCACATACGATGTACTGATTGTCATTATACAGTTTTGTCATCTATACTACAACAATTCTCCGACTCTGCCTGCGACATTAGTAAGGCAATAAGCGGTTGTTTCAATGTAGAGACAGAATCAGACTATAAATATCTTGCAACAGTTGCAATAGTCGTGAAGATTGCTTGCTTTATGACATTCACAGCGTTATTAGCTTTAAAACATACATTACTGTCACAAGATACAAGCTCCTACAAACTACTAAAAAAACGTACTAATCCATGCAAATTTTAATTATTATACATATAAATTATCATAACTATGTATCGTTATAGCATGATACGGTTTAGTTATCAATAGTTCATGAACCAGCTGTTTAAATAACACAAAATAAAACAAATAAATTTAAAACAATTTTAAATATATATGTATTATTGTGTTAAATTATTTATTCAGGTTGTTAAATTACACAGACCTACTCCGATTTTCCACTTGATACATTTAAAAGATTATGAGAAAAAATATTTTACGTCTATGGGCCGAGAAGACTAAAATATAATTAAATTTTCAGCGCGTTATGCCTTTCTTAACTTTCTATGCCAGCAGATTTTTTTTAATGGTATTGTTTCAATATAAATATTTTTCATCCTATCCAAATGTTGTTATTACTATATTGAGAGCAAGTATGGCTTGGGCATAAAAATGTTAAAATTACTAGAGGCTCTTAAATCATATGAAACCACATATTATGAAGTAATTTGTGCAGTATCAAACACATGGTTATTGCTGGGTATTGCGGGACCGTAAGTCCCTCGTAGCTCCTGATACCCACGATACAGGCTAACTTAGTGGAGTCAGGATTATGTGTGTATTTATTTATTAGTACCTCAAAATCAAATGTTTGTGGTAAACCTAATCATTAGTCAACTATATTTTTTCTTACGTTACATCGTGGGATATAAAAATGGTGACTTTTAAAACCCTATGATTAAATTATTTGAAGAGATTGCTTGGAAATATTATAACTAAGGATATTGTACACCATGTTTTAAAAAGCAAAGTCAATATAACAATAATAAATACATTTAGGCGTTAAACAGCGCCGAAACAAAATATAGCAACACATATAATATGCTGATTGATAGCATTATATCATTTCTGTTCTAAAACCTGTATAACCTGTATAAAAAAATCAATGTTCTTTGAAAAAAATAACACTATATAACCCATTTGAATTGAAAAAAATAGTTAATTTTATAGGCCTGTGTGATTTTTAAGTCTCATGACATTTTCGTGCCAAGTGTGAAAATTAATAAATCAAAGCACTGTAAAATAACTACGACATGCAATAAAGTAAACAAATGCTCAATAATGTCTATATTATGTAGTTGTACAATATTGAACAAGACGATACAATACAAACATACTAAATACTGGTACACGAATCTACGTATTGGCGACAGAGCGTGGGAGAAGCCCACAGCCACAGGAAGAGAGAAACAGACAGAACCGCCGCCAGTGCGCGAGGTGTGCGCGTGCCCCGTGTCAGCCGAGTCAGCCGTGTAGCCGTGTAAGCACAGTGCTCCGATGTGCTTCAAATATATTAAAACGTGCGCCGTGCGCTCAGGACAGAAATACAAAGGAATCTTATCGTAAATGTAAAGTGGCAGTGTATGTGTATGTTCGTATCTAACGGGGTCTGCTGCTCTCTCGGACTCGCTTTGTAGGCCTTTATAACTGTGGTGTAGTGAGTCGGACCGGTCGCGCGGACGACGAGCGCAGAAGGTACACGAGGCAATACGCAGAAGAGGCAGAGAACACAAAAGGCGTGCGAGAGGCGCTCGCGGGGCGAGGGCGGCGGGGCCTCGCCCCCGGCCCGCGGCGCCCGCGCTTTACCACTAGCACGGGACAATACGAGGTGTCGTTGCCGACACACCACGAGATATACTTTACAGTCAGCGGGCGCGTCGCGGGGACGAGCCATCCTCTATTGAACAGAAATACACACACGGTAGATGAGCAGCGTTGTATTGTAAGAGTGGAGTGTGGGCCGTCGTACCGTTTCGCCTACCTTCTTCTCCCACTGCAACACGTACGGCACCGGGATGTCTTCGGGAAAGTCCACTTGGCAGTTGAAGACGACGCTCTCGCCGAGGATAGCCGTGATGTGCACAGCATCTTGGTGGTCTTGGTGACAGGT
The DNA here is from genome assembly GCA_949126905.1 of Amorpha juglandis. Classification (NCBI taxonomy): domain Eukaryota; kingdom Metazoa; phylum Arthropoda; class Insecta; order Lepidoptera; family Sphingidae; genus Amorpha; species Amorpha juglandis. The sequence continues at coordinate 11,803,250 of OX421374.1, read as the reverse complement.
TACTGCAACAATACACGACATGTCCAAGTCCGTATGATGTACACAGTGCAGATCTGCTTTCTTCCTCCTGCTTTTATTGCACTCGCAGTGGGGTCGGCGCAACATGCTTTTCAACACATGTTACCGAAAGATTTGGCTTGTAGTTTTTAGGACCGGCCGCCTGCCTGAACTCAACCCCTCTGGGGAGAATGTACACAGACAGTACGATGATTCGAATTATACGCTATCGCAATAATTGTTTTTACGAATTAGTACGAATAAACAAAAAATGACTGGGTATTCAAGCGTGAGTAGTCACTTGAGAGAGAAATAATTGTAATATTGACTGTATTAGATTATCATCAAACCGAAGTTTTCCAAAGCACATGTTTTAAATCGTAGTACTGTATGCTTTCACGTCTTATACTTTGGTTATTGTTCCATGACTCTAGATTATGTCGCCCCAAACATATTCTTTAGAGACTAGTATTTATAGCCCCATTTAAATCGAGACAGTTTATCACAAGACCCAGGCGAGAATATGACAGACAACTGTCGGTTTCAAGGCCGCATAATTTAGTTTAAAATAAAAATCGTATGACAGCGCCCCGTAAATTACGGTTATCTGTTAAATTTATAACTCCCTGTATCTAATATGTAGACTTTTGAGAAATCGAGTGAAGCTGTCGTAGCATAATTAAAATTACAACGGTTATTTCAGAATTCTGGCCAAAACTATATTTAATATCTAATTGTGAATTTAAAATGTAAAATTAAAATGGTTACATAAAATCTACCTAAGCTGGCACCGTAGGTACGTTTTTTATGGTATATTGATAACAAAATTGGTTTTGGACGTCCAACATTAGACGTTACACGATTAGATTATCCTAGTCAAGATTCACCACTGCAACACCTGTAAGCCTAGATCGAAAGTGACATATATCGAGTATAACGCAAAAAAATTCCTTTAGGAAGTATGAGGTGCTGAAAATGTGAATAGATATTTTATGGCATAGGCCAGCAAACAAGTAAGTGGACCACCTGATGGTAAATTATCATCGCTCATGAATGCCACAATATCAAAAGAGTCATTCACAGAGTAGAGGATTTCAGCCCCCGGATTTTTCACTTATTGTACAAAACGCAACAACAAGCTATCGGTTTTCTGTGAGATATTGGGAACAACCCGATCGATCCCGTTCATCTATACTGTATACCAAATTTTCTACAGTGTGGCTCTACCGATTACTTAAACTTTGTCTACTTGGTGAATGTGTTAGGAGCTTAAGAGTTGTCATGGTTACCTGGTAGATTGACTAGCAGCAGAAGGAGCAAACCGGCGGCGATGTGCGGCGGTTGCACGGCGCGCCAGCCCATGCCTGCGCTCCCATGTCACGGCCGCGCTCGGCGACTCATTCTTGATGCATCACCTACCAACAAATATCAACTGTTACCATTTTAAATATTCTCTTCTATTTTGTTATGTCAAATAACTGTTTTCTAATATTAACCTTCTTTTCTTTGTACAGTAATACCCCGACTTACGCTACCCCGTTTTACGCGAATTCGGAGATACGCGGTTATTCTTTTTGATGGCCGCGCGCGTCAGCTCTCCTATTCCGCCATGTTAGTGGTCCGTTTACGACAGGTTCGAACGTGTTCCGCGTTGAATTGTTTAACGTACGTTGTGTTTTATTGATAACCTCAAATTATGTCACTCAAAAGTGCATGCAAAGCTGTACCCCGACTTACGCGAATTCGACTTACACGGTTATAGCTTGGTCCCACCTATCGCGTAAATCCGGGGTATTACTGTACTTATGTTTAAGCACTAGGTAAAAGTTTGATTGTAATATTATAAAGCCGTATGTTACGTATCGTGCGGTCGAGTGGCCTTTGAAACATAGCTCGTCCTTGGACTATTTTCCGTCGATTCACGGAGTAATAATTGCACTGCATCACGACATAGGTTTAATCGACCGAGCCCCTTTTGTTTGAGCTACCTTTGTGGGGTAGCTGCGTCATCGCTAAAGGAGTTATTTCATATTTTAAAATAATTACTCCCTAAACTGTAAATTTAATTTAATTGCTTAGCAATAAAACGGTACATATAAAAAGGGATATACATCTATAAATAAGGTCACGCCTGCATCCCCGAAGTGTCCTGCATAGGTGCAAATAGTCCACCAAGGTTCGCCGAGACAATCCTCGACTGCTATTCGGACAATGACGATTAACAGGCGGTCACTCAATATTGACTATAAATCAAATGTGCACCTAGGACCTCATGAAATCTCAGCCAAAGCAAGCTGCCACTAGATCAATGAGACGACAAACTTAGTGTATTAAATTATACATGTTTCATTAGATGTTTATGTTCTAATGTTGTATAAAGCTAAAAATATTAGACTGGAATATTCGTAGCTTTGTATTTAGTCCGGTTTTTGTGGCTAAAAAGTTATAACGTTCAGTAAATTTTAAGTCTACGCTTTTATATTTAACGTCATTTTTTATTATGGCTTGATGAAATAACAGAAAAAAGATTACCATTTATATTTTCTTTTTAATAATTGCCTGAAGGCAGTTAACCAAGTACTACTTACTATACATGCAAAAGTAATGATATTGTAAAAATTACGAAAAGTAATTTCACCGTTAACACGATTAAATGTATACTATGGATATATTATAAGACGTAAAAATCTACAAAAATACAGAATTTTTTAAGTCTTGTACAATCATAAAATTTCCGTAACAATGTATTCCGTGTATGTGACATCTAATTTAGTGGATTTTGTCGTAACAGATAGAACCGCACAGTCGTGTCCGGGATACCCATGTCGGTGAATTTAATGTTTCCTAAAAAATAAATTTTATATTCAGTATATGATTTTTATGATTAGTATATCAAAAGAATTCATCGTAAAGTGGTGGAAGCTTTCCAAAGTCGGTCATGGTCAGCCTAGTCCTTACGCAGCACATGGTCGATATGCGACAATGTGCTGTTATATCGGATTGAGGTGTACCGGGGAAATGTTATGCACTCGACAAAGACGGCTCGTGGGTAATGCAATGGCCGTTGAACAGAGTGGTCAACGGATGCTGCGGCACGTCGAGGGGCGTGTTATCGATTACCATACCTTGTCGTGGCGCGACACAAATAGATCCGCGCGACAAGAGTGGACGTGCTGGCTGAGAGGCAAGCGTGTCGTTCTCGTTGGGTGAGGTCTGGTTCCGTCATCTGTGGAGGGCGGTCATGGGCACGGCGCGGCGGCGGCGGCGGCGGTGCGCGTTGGCCCAGCGGGTGCGCGGCGGTGGCGCGTCAGTCGGGGCGTGCGGTACGTCGCACGGTGAGCCGGCAACTACCACCCGCGCCCTGTCGTATTGATCGATGCGCGCGCAAGCCGCCGCCCTCCTACATGAATGGTCCCCGGTGAGGAGCTCACGTGCTCGCCCGCTCGACGCTCGCTGCTTGCCGTTCGACCGTCCCAGCTCGGCATGACCTAGCAGGGCCGACGACGATGACACACCACTCAACATGCTGTCTTATAAATACCGCTCACATAACTTACAGTATTAATACTGATTGCCATTTAGTATAATACCTATACCTAAGAAAATAGTATTTTCGCAAGGGGAGATATCTCATTTAGGTTTCATAATTAGAAATTATAACTAACAATTCAAGTGCGAATTATACGTAAAAAGTTACAAAACGTCGAAAATCTTTTTTGGCTACATATATGGGAAACTTTTCATAGTTTCATTAGGTAATTTGAGTCCCGAGTAAGGCGCATGCCAAAAACGCATACTCTCTAAATATATTTAGATATATACATAGAGTTGTTCTAGTATTCGGCGCTTTTTCACAGTAATGACACGTGTATCAGTACAACGGGTAGTAAGAAACTGTGAAAAAACGCGGTTTGAATTATCTATCTCAAGGGTGGTGTAGATACGAATAGCAAATGCATCGGAAAGTCCGCGCCCGACTTTTCGTAACCATGTATCTCAACAACGTATAGTTCTAAAACGTATTAATTGTGTAGAACCCTTTTTGTGCAGAATTAAGTCTCTTATTCTTCCATCTGCATTCCACACGCAATGCGATCGGCGCAACATGCTTTTTAAAATAATATGTTACAGAAAGATTTGGTTTATAGCTTTTACGAACGGCCGCCTGCCTGACGTCACTTAAGTAATCTATACATATACCTATATATCTATAGATATACGTGAAAATACCACTTTGTACCCCTTTTTAAACAGACGCGCATGCAGGATTGGAGATTTGGTATAGTTAAGTTTATATGGAGAAGGAGTGCAGAAAGCTAATTATATACATAGTATAAAATTTTTAATACATGCATGTTTTGAATGGTATAGCCACGTGTAGTGACATGAATGGGCCGGCTCGACCGGGTCGTTACTGACTCAAAGAAGACCAACGTAAAGTAGCGGCTTGCTGCTGCGTTTCGTACGGTGAGTGAGATATCCGGAGGCCCAAAACTCTCCCCTTCCCATTCCCTTAATTATCCCTTCCCTTTGAGTTCGGCAACGCGCCTATGATTCTTCTAGTGTTATGGGCGTCCATGGGCGGTGGATATCACTTACCATCAGGTGACCCACTAGCTCGTTTGCCGGTCTATGCTATAAAAAATAGATTAAATTAAACGTTGATGGACTACAAGTAGCATTCTAAGTTTAAACTAGGTTTATATTGGCCAGTTTGTGTGGGCTACCTACCATAGTTACTAGTTTTTAGACATCTTGTTTAAAGTTAGAATACGTTTTGTAATAACACCGTCATTGTTTACGCTCAACTGACAATGTCTGAATGTCAAATCTCGCAGCTGACATAATAGAACAAGCCTCAAAAAATACTTGAATTTCCACCACTACGCCACCACTAAGTCCAGTAAAATCAATACGTTTATTAATTGCATAGGTCTAAATTACTATTGCTAGTAACGTATTTATACTGTTCAGAATAGTAGATATGGTGAAAAAAAACCCTCCAATGGCTTGTCCCGGCGAGTCGGGTTCTGGGCTTAGCCGGTGTATATTTAGTTACTTCAGACAGGCGTTAAGGTGCAACGTAGGTCACATTGCTGAGCCAGTGTATGTTATAAGAATATAAAATGAGGAAATCAGTTTTTCGGCTTCGATTTTCTGCCTTACAACTATTTTGCAGCGAAATTTCGCAATGGATGTTTTATGGCCAAAATTAATGAACGTTTTTATTGCAATTATTTAACTTTTATATTTCTGAATAAACGATTCAAACTAAGGTGTGGCAATAAAATTTTATTTTCATTGTGGCGAAAGATGGAAATTACGATCCGAAATATTTTATTAATTTCGGCCGTTAGTTATGACTAACTAAGTAACTAAGTAGTGACTTCTGACGCCAAGATTATCCGCCTTTTGGGAAGATATTTTTTTTTTCGCATATTGACCTATTTATAAACTTTTGTTATGATATGATACAAGAATGGCCTGTACGAAACAAGAGCTGCGGCGGCGGCGTGGCAAAGCTCGCTAGTCGCTACGACCACGAATAAAATGTAAGCGCGCTACGTGACGACTGACGCTACGTGTGCTTTTCTACGGAATATATCACAATATTAAATACAGTCAAGAGTTAACAATGCATCGTAGTCGACGATCGTATTAATTTTAACTGTATCATTATTATTGTATTTTATAACTTAGTACGGAGTCAGGACTGTCTGTGACTGTTGGATATATTTATTGTATTTTATATGTTGTATTTATTTTATGTTTATCTTTTTAATTGCATTGATAAACTTGGGGCCTGATTTACAATGTTCGAGTAACATTCATTACCAATAGACGTGTAAGACAGCTATTTTAAAGTAGAATTAATAGTATAGACTATTTATTTGGGAATTCAGTACTTAGACATATTTTTTCCGGTATTTATATTTAATATCAAAGTATCGCTTTTGTATTGAAACGTGTCGTATTTTATTTAGTAAATAGCATTTACTCAGAGGTGGGTGAAACAATTTTTTTTTTACACATTTTTCCCCCTGGCGGTATTTGGCCAATGCTAACGACATCCTTAATAGTTCTACATTGCTTTTCTGTCCCATGTTTGGGAGTGCCATTCATAACATTCTAGGGTGCAATCAGCAAGCCTGTTCTTCGACATGTACCTACATATTATAATTATGTATTTATGTTGTAGTGCTGAGTTTTGGTGGTAGAGATATTTCACTAACAAAGCCACCACTGCAACTCTCGTAAGTCACGATCGACACGGTTTGCGTTAAGAATGACACGATGGACCAAGCTTTGGCGAGTCTCTGGGAAATTAATCTGTTATCCAGTAATTAAACGGTTATTTTTTACCCTTTGCTGGTCTGTTGCACATCTACCTGTGGCATCGTGAAACGAAGGGACCAATTTGAATGCGGGTGTTTGTACTTGAAACTTGGCTTAAACGAAATAGTTTTCATATAGTCTGTTTAGCTATTTAGAAATTTCGTATATTTTTCTGATTATCGAGAGTTTTTAACGGTTAGGTTTATACGCTTAATGACGATTCAAGGTATCACACCATGACTAAAACTCTAAGAAAAGTCTTTTAAAACATCTGGATACTAGCACATAGACTCATAAGTGAAATGTAAAATAAGGTCATTCGGTTTCATATACTTGTAAAGTTTTTTGATGTTTATTCTGATTAAAGGCGCTCCTGCCTTCCGTCGGCTCTTATCCCACTCGCAGTCACTTATTTAGAACCAAACGCTCACATGAAGAATTAAAATATAGGGCATTGTGAATATTGGTGTTAAAAAATCAACTTTACTCGTCGTACATCACAATTGATCCCATTACTGTTTTGTAGCAGTGTGCAAGTTTAAAGCAAAAAAACACAGAAGAGTTATCGATAAAGTTCTAGCTGTCGCGACCAAAGCGGATTACTCGCTTCGGACTTCCTCGCCTCTGTGAGGCCCTGAGGTTCTTGGGTATCTCGCATCGATAACTCGATTATTTCAGCTCGTTCGAGACGAGTTCCTGCGTCCGTAGTTTGCCGCTTTCGTGTAATTTTCTTTTAAAAGAGCTCCATTATTACACTATCTTAGTTGAATTTTATGTGATAAAAATCGCGCTCGTTTTGGTTAAGTCAATTGCACTAAATAATCCATAGGTATTTATTATTTGAGAAGTCGTTTAGTTATTAAAGCCTATGGTGCGTAAATTACTCATACTGGGAGAGTATTACCACATCAGCTTGATATTAGGAGTATACTGTACAACTATGAGTGTAAGTAACTGTACGGTATTCAGTTATTCCCTTTTATTTTCGCACAATTGCCCCTTGATGCCAATGTACGGCGAAATATAAACGTGCCAAATTGAGCAAATATTCACAAGACCCTTATCTGTGTGTAATGAAATGAGTGGCGTGTATAAATTGCCTTCTATCTGGAGCCGTAACGTCTACCCTACCACTAACAATAGGTAATTGGTTAGAGCCCGTCCATCTTGTAAATAGTAAATTGTTCAATAGATTACTACTAATTTTTGCACGCGACGCAAAAAGACCTTTTTGTATAGGTTTTCTAACGTAGATGTGTGAAAAAAGACCGATAGCTCAGCGGGAGGTGGTGTGGACTGTCGGTATCAAAGGATCAAGCACTTCTGACTTACGTGTGCATTCATTCATTGTTAATTATTATACCTATCAATTAAGTTTTCTGTACATTTTTTTGCATCGTATGCATCTGGTAACTATTTTTATTTTTTTATCTTGGCAATATCTCTCGACACGAATGGGTAAGTCCTTGTACTGTAACATGTAGCCGAATTAGAGGCCCATTATTGGCCCAAGAGTAGCGTAGTTTAAGTTTTTTTTATTAATATATTTTTATCATTTTTTAACTATACCTTATAATTATTGCTCCAATAGTAATCTTTCTTTCTTTTGAAACCACTAACAGAATACGGGCGTGAAGTGGCTAGCTGTTGCGTTTCATCGGTATCGTGACTGCCATTTGCGGAAGCCTAAATCCTATCTCCCCATCCCTTTCCCGTTCCTGACGCGTTGGTAAAGCATCTATGATTCCTCTTATATTATGAGTCTTTACGGTCAGTGGAGATCACTTACCATCAGATGATAAATGGTAAATAAGTGGCTCATTTGCCAGTCACAGCTAAAAAAAATATTTTTAAGAGATATTTCAAAAAATTTACAAGTTAGGAGCCGGTTCACTTAGAATTGTTAAAAACACATTGGTAATTTGCAATTACACTTCACCATTACGTATGAAATACCTATCGGTTCAATGATCACATAACCTTCGTATGGTAACATGAACACGAGGGGTCCAACTTCCGATAACGTTTTAACGTAAAGACGCTCCTATATAGGAATCACTTAGAATGATGCATGTTGTAGTGATACCTACTTATTTAGATCTTGTACAATCCGTGACTAGTTTGCACAAAAAATACCAAAACCGTACAAAAAAATATCAATAGGCGTTCAATCTCATTGTGTTATAGACTATTACTGAGAATCCGATCAATTATTTTTTTAACAAATCGATTGATTCTTTAGCGCTATGACAGGAGGCGCCGCGCCACGCGAGCAAATATATTTCCGCTCACAAATTTTAGGAAAAGAAAACTAAATAATACTAGTACGTGTAACACTTAGCACTTATCTAAACTAAGGTGATACATCACTGTAGGAAGCAGCACGTGCAGTACTCGCCGCGTCCCCTAATGGAAGCTGTACCACCTACTTATGTATTTATTTACTAGTAAGAACCTCTTTTTAGTGTTTTCCTTATGTCCTTGTAACAATAAGAGTGTGTTAAAGATAATAAAGGATTATTGTTATGTTTATTCCAAAGATCAATTGGCGGTAATTTTAGGGATCACGGAGCTACTGTTCACAGACCGCGGGGCGTTCCAGATGTGAGTGACGACGGGTGACGTCGCTCTGCGCTCATGATTGATTGTCATCGACCGCTCTCGCGCCTACCCACCACCCAGTTCACTAGTCACTACATACAACCCACCTTTCAGCATCTATGGCGTTTTTTATTTCCAGGATTGACTCATTTGTAACGCAATTCATTTCTTCTCTATCCTGCGTTCTAGTTTTATTAACCACAGTAGGCAATTTAGCATTTTTTATAACTACTATTAGGTTGCCTCTCGTCTACGAGTCTGTTTGGGTGATGAGTAGCCACCTTGTCTATTTCTGCTGAAAAGCAGTAGTTTGTTTAATAGCAGAAACGGATCAATCACGTTCGTCTTATGAGGCCTCATATATATACGAATATATGAATACGCGGAAATATACGTAGTTCGAAATGTTATAAACAATTATAAGGGTGTAAATCTAAATCATAAAAAAATTAACCCAACAACATTCTGAGTAACCTGCCGGTCAAATCGCTGTACAAAGAATAAGCCTAGATGTGTAATGCAGTTTCAATATGGAAAGTGACGAAGCAGAATTTCTCTAAGAACGTTCAACTAATGAAAAAAATGCTATTTTGTAATCTTTGGAGTAAAATTATTTATGAAATCGATTTAGCTATCAATACACAGGAATCCTAAGCTTATATACTCCCTGTCATCGAATAATAAAAAGCGACGTACTTATACTTTTATAATCTTCTAAACAAATAATTATATAAATTAAATATCATCAACAACGCTACCGCCACATCGTATCTCGACTGCGCGGAACCAGTACTTCGGTAGTTTTTTGTATGGTGTAACTTATCAAGGTCATTGTCGTGGGATACCCTAAATGGGGTATGCCATTTTTTTATACCTCAATCGGTCTGCAAATTCCACTTTAAATTATAGACGTTCCGTTTCGAAAGGGTGGCATCGTAGGAATGTAATCAAAAACATTTCAATGGTGATTCAATTTCAATGGTGAAGCGCCTGCGTTGTCTCGAGGAAGCGTCACACTATAATCGGGTGATCGAATGGCACGCATAGAAAAAGTGGCATGGAATGTATCATCAAATAGCGCTTTAAGGCTGTCACATAGTCTGAATTGTACAGCTCTATCAAGTGATTGCCGTATAAATAATATTATTATGTGAAATATGTATTCATTACGGAGCTAGTAAGTCTTGATAGAATTTGTAGGTATGGTGTAAGGTAGAAAATAGTTAATCAAAAAACACTAGTGGTCCTGGTGTTTGAAGGAAATTTTCTTCGATAATAAATTAAATATTAAAATAATTCATATATTTTAAAATACAATATATCAATGATTAATATATAAAATACATATCAATGCAACTATTTACATGTCATACACAAGTGCTGTGACAGCTTAATAAGGATCCAGCAGGACTCGAGTCAAAAACGAACTTGTTGAAAGTTTTAACGTTTTTGATAAAATCTAAAATACATGAAAAGATCATACATAGAAAGTATTAAAACCTCTGCCGCGAAGTTGTGTGGGACACTTTGAGATAGCTCAATTGTATGAGCTGTGTGCTCATTAAGTGTTAAGTGGTAGAATCGCACTGTCGATAGTTTTGCCTAAGGCATGAATGGGCTGGCGGGACCGGTTACCACAGTCTTACTTTAAACGGACATAATGCAGATTGCTTTTGAGTTTCGTACGGTGAGTGAGATATCCGGAGGCTCGAATATCCCCTTCTCCTTTTCCAACCCCTTAATTATCCCTTCCCTTTAAGGTCGGCAACGCGTCCATGTTTCTTCTGGAATTGGGAACCACTTGGTCGTTTTTCTGCCTAAGCTATAAAAAAAACTCAAACCGCCACGGTCAATGACGCGGGGAAACCTTTGTGGGATAAGCTCAATGTCTATTTTGTTAAGTAGTCGATGTTTGACCATCGATGTTTTGCGTGAGTTGTATATCCATGTTCAATTGTTTTCTCTTATCGCCAATCAACAGTGATGCTACGTTACAATAGTGATGTTACCAGTTTTAGTATCGTATAACGGAAATATCGATAGAGGGTTAGACTAAGTTGGATTCAGTTTTTAGCGGTCGTATAGTTTACACCTATATTCACTTTGACCTCAGAACTTGCTATCGATATTAGTAACACTTATCTAATAATCTCATATTACATACGATATACCGCAGACACTTAGTAAAAGGTGTATGGAAGAAGCCTAACTACCACTGCAATACGGTTAACTTTGTGCGTTTGATTTATGTTGGCTTCAGCGTGCCGAGTATCGCACGACTTAACGTAGGCAAGTTCAACTATCAAAGCTTTAATAAAATTCAACCCCACTCTATAAATTACTTTGTTACGACCATAATCTTTATAAAGCGGTCGTTTAAAAAAGATATTTAGGTGGAACAAACGTATCGGTCGGTATTGAGCCGCTGTGAAAGGGTACAAACATGCAACGTAATCAACTGGCTTGGTTTTAATCATCGAAGGGTGTAGTTGTCGGACACGCGGCGGGGGTGGCGCGGGGGTGGCGCGGGGGTGGCGCGGCGGCGAGGGGGGTATGCCTCCACACGCCACGCGGTACGCGCCACACGCCACGCTCGCCGCTTTGCCTAGCACCCTGGCTACTGTTAGCTGATGTATGGCAAACTATAGTGTGATTATTTTCAAAATATTCATTGTAGTAATGTATGTATAATTTGGCCTGAATCAAGTTACAAGCGACGTCGCAGATATTGTTTTTGGAGACTAATTGGTGTCAGTAGGCATAGTAGTAGGGTGTGTTTTTGAAGTGATAACTTCTTATGGGAGGGTGAACCGAAACGTTCCGTAACGCGAGCGGCGGTGAGCGGAAGGTTCCAGAATATTCGAGAACGTTCCGTGAGACATCACGCGGGCCAGTTGACCAGCCAGCGCTAGCCGACTTCCCTGGGACTTCGATAATTTTAAAGTCTCAGGTGGCGTCACACAGTGACCAGTCGGATTGGACCGAACTTTGACCGGACTTTCACAGGACTTTGACCGGACTGTGTTCGTTTTTTTTTTATGGCGAATAGACATGTTACTGTAATTTTGTTTTTGATATTGATAACAAAATGACGATCGATAAAGAAATACTTATAATTTGGAACATGGTGCCGTAAAAAAAGTTCCAGGTTCGCATAAACGCGAAGAGAGTAGAATGTCCTCTTTTCATGGCGAGTAGCCGTAATTAATAAACAAATGACGATTAGGACAAAGAAAACTTTTTAGGTTTTTTCTTATTTAGAACATGTTGCCGTAAAAAGTACAGGCTCGCATAAACGAGAAGAGAGTAGAATGTACTTTTATCATGTCGAGTGGACATGTTGCCGTAATTTTGTATTCTCGCATCTTGTTTGGTAAGTTTTCACTTCTGTCGGCACTCCCGGAGTGCAACCCGTAATTTTTTTTCGTAGTGTACGTAATATAAGTACATATATATTTCGACTTTTTGTCTTTTTTTTCTTTCTGCTTGACATTATACGGGTTTAGTGTCAGGTTCGGCCTTCCTACATAAACTCTTTCACTTCATCCGATATTGAGCACTCTCCACAGTCACACCATTGGCTTTCATGTCTCCCTTGAACGAATTTCGCGGACGGCCCTCTGGCTTGACGTATCAGGCCAGAGCTTTTTGGGCCTTCCGCTAAATCGTACCTCTGGTACGACATTACTCAGGCATATGCTACCGATATACTTCTGCGGATTCCGCAAAATGTGACCTCCTTATGTGACATTCCTGACGTGTGTCTGCCATGTCATGAGTCGGCTGACGTTGTGATTCGTGACATCAAGCACAACACTACATTGAAAAGGACTCATCGCTGAGCCCTGGTGGACACCTATGGTAATCGGGAAGTGTGAATATCGCCAACATTAGTTCGACCAGATCGCCTGCGTATGCACACAACCTAACCGAAGGCTTCTGCAAATCCAAAAAGGCAATAAGCGGGACTTTTTTCGTCCTCTCTGGCTCGACGTTCTATCAGATTGGGAACTCCAGGTCCATGGTGCCACTTCTAGGTGTAAAGCCATAGTGATACTCAGAGCCAGATATATATACCTACACTCTATTTTCAACAGTATTTGTTTTTAAATCGATATACTTTAACTTTGGTGTTGGTATTATGTTTCTGCATTTAGAACTATATCGACAGTGAAAACGGAAAATGCTAAAGCGCCCATACGTGAACTTTGAGGTAGAGCAATAGATATAAGATTTTTTTACGATTAAAAAATCATATTAATTTACTTTTTTATTGAATATGTGTTCCCAATATAATTATTATGCATTTCTAGTTCACTTTGCCGTGCCGGGATAAAATAAACGTATTTTTTATATAAGTAGGCACATAAGAATTTTCTTATATGCAATTTTATAGAGGCGGTATTTATCAAAAACTGGAGTGGCACAACGAACCACAGGATAATGGATAAATACACGTCTTGAACTTTTAATTTTATTTTAAAATTAAACATACAGTATCTAAGCCGACATAAATGATACGATTGGTAGTGTTCGGTTTTTACGAATTAGTACGCATATGCAACGAATGCCTGGCCATACTGTTCTGGTCAATCACTCAAGTAAAATATCAATACATAATTTAATGCTGTAACAGGTTTTTATTAGGTCATCATCATGACTTGTCCGTATTTTCGAAGATTGTTGATGAGCATAATTTAAATCGTAGCACTGTAACATTGTGCACACAATAATCAAGTTTGCGCGCAATGTAGGATTTAGAATAGAAACATATTTATTTAGATTACAAAGTATTCTCTTGTTCCGACCATAAAAGACGTATAAATCAAGGCAGATACCGCTCTAAATAAATGTAATTTACGTTTTTGTAATTAATGTTATGTGTTTTCTAAGCGATGCATTAATTTTTCTGACTATACTTGTATCATAGTAAACAAATGTTATATCTGCTGCTGATTATACAATTAGTTATGTATTATTATTAAAGACGCAAAGAACTGTAGATACATTTGCATCTTTAATGATAGAAAAAATAAAAAAAAACATATACATAAAAGATACTCATACTTAAATGACTTGTGAGAAAACAACCACAAAACCTCGAAAAGGAAACCATTAATGCATTGGAGCTCTATGGTATCCTATATTGTGTTGCTTGAGAAGACCGCAAGTATCCTGTGCGATGCAAACCGTAGGAAATGAGCAGGTTTCAAGTCGCAGCGGATGTCGTCACGGCTATGAAAAAAACAAGCCGTTAACTTCGTGGTAGCTTTATTTGCCTACCTTGCTGCCCTAATAAAAAGAATATCTTTCCGGTTTAAATAAAAATATCTAATCTTCTTAAAAAATACCTTCATTTCCTCATAAACGTCGTTGGTAAATGGTCTGTTAAATGTTTTATTATTAAAACTTTTACAGGATTGCCATTGGCAAAATTGTTTTACTTTACGCTCGTAGAGAAAGAACTACAGCTTAAAAACGATGCTTGTGATGCCAAATAAATTTGCACCAACCCCAAAAAGACCTCTTATACTATTCTTGATTTTATGTAAAATTGATTTTTCACTTTCTATTGGATTTTGCACGTGTAAATTCCAACACAATAACGGAATTGCGAGATGCGTGTATCGTTGAGGAGTTTAAATTTTTTACATCGTCTCTCGCTATCAAATCTTATCCATATTTATTAGAATACATTATTAACAATAATATATTTTACTATGAATTCAATTTAGTTATCAATTTAATGCCTCTCTTAAAATAAAACAAGATCTCGTTCATGATTACCATTCATTGCAATCGGTCCTAACATCTTAGTTTCTTTTTAACTCAATAGATGTCGACTCCGGAGTTTAAGATCGCGCTATAGAAATAGTTTCGGCTCTCAATGAGACGCTCCCTAGGCGGTTACTTTGTGCTTCAGGCCGGCTCGGTCTCTGTGTGTCCGCGGACCACATGGGCCGAGGTATCTAACCTAACCATCTTCTTGGACCTCTTTAGCGGGGTGGCGGGTCGACTTACGAGTCAGGAAAAATTGAAACCTCGCACAAATCTCAAGATACACGACTAGTATAGGTAGAATAAGTACTGCTGTAGGTAAATTGACTTTAGTGTGACTCATTAAAATTATTGGTGTGGTAAATTCAAAAATAAATAAAAATGAATTGCACTTTACTGGAACAGCTGGACCGATTTGACTATTTTTAATATTCGTAATTATTTGAATAAGGTTTTCATGGAAAGATACTTTAGAAAAGTTGTCAAAAAAAAATTATTTCGTGAATAACTGTATTTGTTTTTTTTAAGATATTTTTTGTATGAACTTATGACCATAACTCACGATTCGAACGATGACTATTAAAGTTTCTAGATAAATAAATTTGGGACAATCAAAATTCAACTGTATTATCGGTACATAAATAAAAGGGATTTAAATATCAATCGCTGTAGGTTCTGCATTGATTTATCCGCCAATGGTATGGACCAGTTTTGCTTAAAAAAAGAATAGAGTTTAGCAACGTGTGTTCACTCCCCGCTGCGTTATCGCTGCTTTTAGTGAACGTTTCACCAAAATATGTGCCTAAATGTGGATGGTTAAGTCTTTCACCCATATCACCCATTATTATGAGCGGTTTTTTTTTCAAATTAAATTGTAGTCCTCCCAACTCCTCGCCGGGCGTAAACCCTATTGAATACCTACTAAAATTATCCCCCAAATCACATAACGGAATTATGTTTATAAAATATAATATATACAGATGAATTGAGAAAGTCCCTTAATTTTTTGCGTTGGTAAAAAATGAAACGCCTCAACGGATAACAGCACACTCGTCACGGTTGTGTTATAATAATATTGAGATTTTAAGCAGCTTATATATCAGTCTAAAAGTGGTTAAACAGATGCCTACGTACTCCAAGAGATTATCTTATTTATAACACAACAAAATGTAGTGCGTACATAATTCAAAACTGTATTGGTATTAAATAAATAAGTAAATGTCTAGAGCAAAAGTTTTGTCAAACAACAGTTATTGATTTTAGCACATTCAGTTGTTTCAGACAGGGTCGTTTGAGGGCGCGAGCAGACCTGCCCCCCTCGCATGCCCGGCCACGGAGGACAGGGGGGAGGAGGGCGATGGTGCGGGGGAGGCAAGGCAGTAAAACGGCAACCATACCCCCCAACCTCCCCTTACACACGTGAATATTTGATGGCTGAATCTCGCTGCGGCTACTGATACAAGGGTACCCAGGTTATCAGCCGCTCCTAAGACTGAATCGACGTAGACATTCATTATCACAACTGACTAGGAGCTAAGCTTTGAAATGAGCTCCCAACGTAATCCGTGGCTGTTCACTTTCATTTCAATTACCAACCTTGGCGGAATGGACATAGCTTTCTATATTTCATTAAATTCGTTAACGACACAGTTTCACCTATATTTTTGTGAAAAGAGATATTAAAATTCTTTGAAGTAGAGACCCATGCAGTATTAGAAAGTGTATATTACAAAATACACATACTTCATTAGTA
Source organism: Amorpha juglandis (assembly GCA_949126905.1). Lineage (NCBI taxonomy): Eukaryota > Metazoa > Arthropoda > Insecta > Lepidoptera > Sphingidae > Amorpha > Amorpha juglandis. The sequence continues at coordinate 11,786,785 of OX421374.1, read as the reverse complement.
ATTACGGTAACGTAACTTGTAGTAGTTGTGTAGAACCTTTTAAAGAAAACATCACCTACTCGAATGCAGGATTGTTCAAGAGAAAAATATCGCACAGTGCCTGCCGGAGATAGTACCGATTACAAATAGAATGTATGTATTTTAATAGTAATTCTACTCTAGTGAAGCGGGACATTCGTGTTGTATAATATAATCCAATGCAATTTACGCCAAAATAATGGTACCCAATTCCATATCCATTCAAAATATTAATGGATTCTTCGATTCATATCGGAAGTACACGAAACTTACATTTTCGTAATTATAATTCATCATCAAGGTAGGAATGATTCTCCTAAATTAATTTTGCTTTTGCATGCACCTGTAATAATATCAAGCATATTGGGTACATATGCAAGTGTTCTTTCGACGTCTATAAGGGTTTTGATTACTGTTTGATCGTGTTTTTAGAACATAAAATTATTATTTGCATTTAAAATAGTTTCCACCTGCATTCGCAGCGTAATGACAATGTGCTATTTATTATCTCAGCATGTTTCCTGTGGCAACATTACAAAGTCCCCGTTTCCGTGGGAATGTGATAAGATTGCTTTGATATGCAATTTACATTTACCATGGCATATAATAATATGCATAAATATGGTTTGTTGTTGTGAACGTACTAATTAAACACATCGCATCGTATCCGTGATTTGATGCTTTAGAATTATTCCATATTAGCGATTTTTACTGAGCTGATTTTAGCGCTATTTTATATCATAGGCCGGCAATCGAGCAAGTGGGTCATCTGATATTGTGATCTCCACCGCCCATGTACGCCTACAATACCAGAAGAATCATGGACGCGTTGCCGACCTTATTTTTTTATGTGTCTTTGAGCGAGGCAAATATATGAAAGGGGAATAGTGAAGTAAAATTACATTAAAAATGTTCTTTAAAATATGTAGAGATACTTTTACCTTTTTTATATAAAGCAGGGAAAGTGGTATAGATAGAATATAAAGCTAGCTACATACACTGTTTAAAACGCAAATTCTGTTTTTTCATGTGGGAGAGATCGGTCCTTACGATACAGGTAATCCTAATTTCAACGATAAGTTAATTATATATTTGGACACCTGTTTTCTAGATAATTACATAGTACAGGTATTTTCCCTTATTTTTATACATACTGCTCAATTTATTTGGTACATTAGGTATGCTATAGCGTGAACAAATCGCTGGCAGGAGCGTACCTAGTTGGTTTCTAAATGGGCTATTTAAATACATTGCAGATTCTGATTGCAATTTTATACTAGCACGGCAAAGTAGCTATACTGCACCCGATGGTAAATTATACATAAATCCGAATATAATGTTGACCTTCGGGATATATGCAACGTTGCAACGGCCGCCATAATTACGGCATTTTTTTTACAGCGGGGATTTTTTTGCGGCGTGAAATGGCTCTCAGATCAGAGGAGGAAGGAGAATTATGCTGGACTCACTGGCCTTCCGACCTCGTTTACATCCGAGTGACCTTGAGCAGGGCTCTAACCAATTTTCCTACACCGATATTTGCAAGTGTGTAAGGGGATATCGGTATATTTCAATTGTTGCCGCTAACGCCCTTACGGTCTTCCTTTTGGGTTTGGATGTCTGATCACAATCGCAACGTCCGTTCTCGGCGTTTGTAGCAGCACGAGGTTTTCAGACTGCGTGGCGTCTGTCCCGGGGTCGCTTTTTACGAGAGGCCCTAGCCTCTGTGTGTATGTTGCGATGGAATAAAAATATGTCAACCTGATATAACTGCATACACACCGAATGATACCGAAAAGCGATTTGCCAAATGCGACTATGACTGATTTTTCACCATGTAGACGGTGGTTGCTAACCAATTTGGTACAAATCAGGTACCCTTACACTAGCCACCTCACTATCTAAATTACTTAAAAACCTAGTTCATACGAACTAACGACTCCATTTTTATCAAAGTATTGCACTAATCTGATCGGAAATACACCAATTAGTGGTAACTATCTAATTAGATGTCTGGGGATTCCACAATGGCGTTGGCATCCGGGCTTCCTTCGCGCGCTGTTGCAGATCGCAATCACAGTGATATCTCGATCGTGGATGAATGGATAATCAACGGTATACTTAGTTCTGGTTTCAATACGATTTCATTATTTCATAGAGTTATTTGTATAAATAACGAATAGATATAAAAATAATACAAAATATTGAATAATATTTTAGTACGGTGGTGCCTAGCTGTACAGAACTAGTGCTATTATTATCTTGTTTTTTTAATTTGTTTAGTGAGTACATAGTAGGTTTTGGTAAAACCGTTTACCTTGACCTCGATTGATTTTCTTTATTATGTTAATGTAGTCCACCCACGCTGTGTTATGTTTCATTTTATTTTAATATGAACCATAAAGTATGCCTTTTAAAGGAAGATACGATGAATAATTGTGGCGGTTGATTAATTTGCTATCAAAAACGTTACAAAACCAATGCTATGGACCTTTGAATCAAATGTAATGCAGACCAATGCGTAGGTTACTTTACTGCTTACGAGTGTTTTTGTTCTGTACAAATTGACGTTTACAAATCTTCTTATGAATACATAATACGTTAAGGTTTCTAACAGTAAGTTTGTAAACGTACAAAGGTACACACGGCAATAACATAACACCAGCTTTCTATTACAATTTGTTGCAATTTACTATTTTAGTATTCAATCATTTATATTATGTGCTATCACAATTTTTTACCATAATATAAAAGCGACCTAAAATATTAACACTGAAAAAACTAAAATAAAGTTAATTTTAAGTTGCATTCGGCGGAGGTTAGCCAATGTATATCCAGTAACTTCAGACCTGCATAATCCTACTTCGTCAAGAGCCATAAAAAGTAACCTATGTCCTAATCCAGGTTTTAATCATGGTCTGTTTGTTTTCATCCAAAATCATTCTGCCGTTCACAGCATGATTGACTAAAAATATCCAAATTCACAAACTTACAAATATTCAAACTTATTCCATTTAAGCCTCTTTCGTGTATTTTAATTGACCACTGTATTTACGGAATCCGATCATGACTTTAACTGTCTATAGTGAAGATCTTGGGATTTACTCGGCGCTGAGTACATTCATTGAAGAAGTGCAATGAATGTCAGTAGAGCGTCGGGTCGCCACGCCGCGCCCGTCGCGCCGCGCAGCTTCGCACGAGACTGTGCCGCCTACGCAATAATACGCAATCACATTCCCATAATGCACTGTACCATTCCTACTATACCACTATACCATTCACCATTCCCAACACCAAATAGCACGCCTTAATTTACTTTTACCCACTTTTACATTGAAACAAACTGTCAATGCTCTCCTAGTATAACATGTAACCCTAGTATAAATAATGTACCTATTACCTAGCGCAAAATTTACTTGGGGACATATTAGAAAATAAAGCAATTTATTTTTTCTACTTTTTTGTGAAATATTACGTAATAATAATACTTTTGCTATTATATTAATATTGCTTGCCTTGGAAAGCTTTTCTAAGTTCCAAATCGGAACTCTACTTACTGTAGGTATACTACGTATTTGATTAAGTAGAGAGATTTTTTGCTTCTAAAACTTTGGGTCTACAACAATGTAGATATATCGTAACCTAAAATGTTTTCGGGGTAATTCTTGTATAGGACATTATTCCAGTATGTGAATCCTTATAGTATTGTCCTTCTTAGTCTCTACATATTATGATGGTTCTCGTGATTAATTTTCTAATATACAAGTTAAAGTCAATACATTCCTATTTTATTATATTATAACATTAATTTAAATAAGATGTTTTACAATCAGATGAACGAAATATAAAAAACACTCATTCAATTACCGCTATCGATATTTATTCCTGGAAACAGTGTATATATAGCAAAATCAATTTAATAAACTTATCAGTAGAGTCGGATACGGTGGTAAGTCGGTGATCATGCTTGAGACCGGTCCGCGGTCGGTGACCTCACTAGAGCTTACGCGCTTTTGACTCTCCGCTAGGCCGCTATGTGTGCAAGTAGGTTTTTCAGATGATAGCCATATTTGGCATGGCGCGGGCGTCACATTGATGTAAATGTGCAGAAGATCTGCACGTCGTGTCGTTCTATTTTTGAACTAATATTGTTGATAGAATTTTACAGTCACGATTTTTGTTATGCTTATATCAAATAATGGCTACACGGTCAACAAAAAGAGAAACAAATGGCGACATGAGCAAATGGGCAATGCTAACTTTACAGAACTTATAAACAATTGTATTAAACTATGTATCTCCATTGCCTCCATTAGAACTGATATGCAAGTAATTTTAGAATGGCTGGAATTTGTGATTTAAGATCCATTTTTAGGCAATAATAGATATAAACGTGGACCTACAGTGAACGTTCTGTGGAGTAGAAACACGCGCTATATACAATTCAGCTAAATTCAGTTATAATAACAACATATACTTGATACCAGACGTATAGATACCATTTTTCTTTAAGATAACTTGCTTTAAAATAATCGATTTGGAGAGACAGCTAACAGCCAAATCGTCTATAATTAAATTTAATAATAAAGTGACTATGCATAAATTAAAACCATTTACTTATTTACTACATTAGCCACGTTCTGTTTTTAAAGTTTATACAAGAGATAGCCTCGTAGTAAACAGAACGTGTAGATTGCAAATGATTTAAATATAAACAAATAAAGTCGCTCAACCGGAGCGTTGGAACAGCTGCATTGAGGAGGCTCCGGCAATGCGGATTCATATATCAGCCGCCACCTGTTTTATCTGGCTACGTTTTTACTGCAAGCACCAAGTGCCTATCCGCTCTGCCATGTATAGTGGAGCGGGCTTTATGTGCAAATCAATTGAATATTATTATATGCACAATATTTTTTGTTGTGAATGCTTTAATTTCACACAACACCGCTGTTTAATTTATTCCAAAACGCGACGCTAGCCGCATGCAAAAATATTATTTATGCGTAACACGCCTAGATTTCCTGTTTAGAATTAATACAACGCCCTGCATTATATTCCTAAGGGATCACGTGCAACAACGCATAAATAAGGTAATCTAATTTGAGAATGACGTCGCTTCATTTCCATTATGAAATATTAAAATGATATCTGGTTTGTATAGGGAAATTCTAATTTTAAAAAACAAAATTGAGTGTTATATTTAGTTGATCATAAAAACAGGTGAGTCTAATTGAATCCATCACAGTGCACGAGTCACGATCTGTAAGTATTTTTCATTGGGTACATTTAGTATAAGTAGGTCGTGTGGTTGAGATCCCTGCGACACTCTGAGAGGACGAGACGACACCAAATTGCCGACATAACGTCAACGATAAAGCACTCAGCTAAGAAACCAATCTCTTTTACGGTTTAATCAGCGCATGTTCTACCTACATATATGAGCCACAAGCAGCGAGTTCCCTCTTGAAGTACCTCTGCTAAATTATTGCAATTATGTGCAACAGATATCTTAGTTCCATTTTCTTTGCCACAGTTATTGTGTCATAGAATATTTTATTTCATTATAAGGTTCTTTAAACACGAGCAAGCGACCACCAGGTACCTGATGGTAAGTCTACCTACACCCACCGCCCCTGGAATGTGATGTGGATAGCGACATATATTGATGGACGGATTGACGATACATTCTGGCTACAGCTAAAGAATTGTAGCTAACACTTAAAGTGCTCGTTATATTAGATAGCAAATTACATTATCCCTTTAAAAGTAATTCATTTTACTGCTTTTAGTAATTTTAATTCTTTTTGAGTCGGTTATATATTTTTTGAAAAGTTGTAATGGACATTTTGCATATTAATGCGATGTTTTTGTGTTTTTGTTTTTTTGTGTTTTTATAACAGATGATATTTCAATACAAAACGTTCTACTATTCATTATGTATTACATAGCGTTTTGTTTAAAAGCGTCGAATATGAGTTATAACACGCGCGTGCAGTCGTTGGATATTTTATATGTGTATAAATTATAGGTGTATTAAACGTAGCATTTCGCTATAACGTTTTTTTTATTTATAGCCGTTGTGAACACCTCTACTATTACTACGTGCTACAGCGAGGCCCTACCACTGAAAAACATGTTAAAAACTATGGACAGCTATACAATTGATCCAGAATTAATTTAATCTCATATAATACTCACTCACTAATCATCTCATAATAATAATCTCATATGAATAGATTGATTTCAATCTCAATTTCAAATTGTACTCGCAATTACCGTCAGCTGATGCTGCAGACACCTCAGAACCTAGACATTTATTTATCACCCGCTCCATGACTTTAGAGATCAAGGGTGTAAGGGCTATTAGTTTACAACTCGAAAAGTCCGACCGGTCTTGGGGACCGCATGGACATGAGCAACCTTTCATGAAACTCAACTCTAAAGTTTAAATGAAAGAATGATTGAACGATGACGCCAACGGCAGGACAATCCGGCAAGTTAGACGAGCTGAGTAAAATAAAAAAAAATAGTTACTTATTATCAGGTCCCGAATAACCGAAATTCCCTGGAACGAAGTTGTCAGTACCAATACTAGATAAACAAGGAGGATACCGGGAATTCCTGGAAGTAATCCCTACATTTCTGTCTAATCACAAAGTCATCGACATAAAGATCATAAATAACTGTATCCTTTGAACCTGTTTACGAAGTCAATATCCTCATAACAAAACACCAGTGGCGTGATTCAACAAAATTTTGCTAAATATGTTTTATAATATTACGGTACATGATAGCTTGTTTTTAGGGTTATGTACCCAAAGAGTACCAAGGTTCCCCTTTAGGAGTCTACGTCGCGCTTCGCCGCACCATACCCCTGTCTGTGCATCTGTCTGTCCATCCTACCTTTAAAGTGCTCTATATTCACAACCGAAATAGGTATTCAGTTGAAATGTTTACTGAATATATGTTATTATGGCGGAAATATACTAATAAATAATAAAATATAAAAAGAAAAAACATGTTTCATGAATGAAAAAAATGAAAAATCAGGTCATTGTACACAGCATAAAAATATAGCTGAAATGTGTTGAACCGTTTTTTATTATTTATTTTCTGTTATTTTGCTTTATCTTAATGTACAATCAATGCAATTCGAACAAGTTTTACAACACGACGGAATAAAATATGGCGAACTACATGTAAAATGTCTTAATATTGATACTTTAAAACTGTTGAGGTTTAGCTTACTCGTAATTTTTTATTGAAATTATATATTTGTTCACAGAATAAATAGAAATCAAATTAAAAACGTAAAACAAACTGAATTTCATAACATTGCGTCCGCGTAGTTTTGGCGCTAGCACTAATAATAATTAATGTTGTCATTCTTAAAATTGCACTCAATGAATATTTGAATCCGTTCTCAAATAAATTAAACTCTATTTTTCCTAAAACTGCCTCAATATTGTTTTTTTGGTGGACCCAAAATGAAGATGGTTGGCACAGAACCCTACATGCGCTAGCCCGATTCCCACTTAGCTAGTTTTTTATGTTACGCAAGAAAATTTAGTTTATTTGAATATGTTTGTTTGCAAATTTAATTCTTTTAGCTAATCAGTATGTATAATGAATAATACGTAATATGTTTAAAATGTATATTATCTCCACGAAGTATAAAAATGGACATTATTTATGTCTTATGATTAGATGAGTTAAAAAAAAAATACTATTTGTGCTAGAAAAAAATATCTGTTCTATTTCATTATATTCTTTTATCCTGGCACGGCGAATTAACTGTATTGGACTAGAGTGCAGTCCAAATATAATGTCAACCGTCAAGACATACTTATTCCGTGCCTCGACGAGGGGCAGAATTATGCCAGCCTGAAGCTACTGAATATACATACACTGGATGTTCCCGGAACACGTCTAGTGAAAAAAAAAAAAATGTAAGATTCACTATGGCGGGTTGTTCACCATAAGTACGGACCACCGTATAGTGACCACACTATCCAAAATGATCAGTAGACATCTTCCCACCAGCAAACCTAATAGTCATACGACATTCATACTCCTGGCTCTCGATCGTATTATAAAATACGATTATTTTATGTCTTGGGTATAATGTGAGACTTCAGTCTCATAACATCCAGACCAGAAATTAATATTAGTGGATGATACAAACAATTGTCTCAGTGCGAACATCCAACCCGCGAACTCTCATTTAACAGCCAGCGCCACTGCGCCACGGAGCCTATCATTGTTATATTCTGTATTTATAAGCGTTATTTATTAATAAATTTCTCAGGAGCATGAACTAATGTTGAGAACAAATACCTACTGGCAATTTTTAGAGATAATTATGTATAAATGGTTCTTCAATCTATAATGTCATATGTGTCTTCTGGAAATGTATTCCAATTACCAAACTCTTTCTATAAGGAAGAGTTTGGTAATTCAAAGTTCTCATTAGCATTATCAAAATTTCTCAGTGGTTCAGAAAATTACTTTTGCCTGCCCAAACAAATTATGGTAGGTAAATATTATAATATGTTATGTAATCTTTTACTTAGGTAGCTTAAAGAAAATACTTTGAAGAGAAAGAAAGATCTACACTAATACAGTTTTCACTTATCATTATCGCGATCATAACATTTAAAATAAATCGGTTAACAAATAAATTCGCACGTAGTAAGTACCTGAAACATCTGAAATAAAATAAATTATAAATAAATTATTTTACGTGCCCTATAAATTATTTTTACAATATAAATTTATTTTCCTGCCTATTTTTTGATATTGCCATGGACCTACTATGTGTTTTAAGCTCTCGTAGACACATATTACATACCGCAAAGAAAATACTACTTATCATTGATAACCATGACGTAATTTTGAATTGATTGAAAAATTGAATGTTAAAATAGTGTCGTAGTTTGTAGTGCAAACTGACTCAGTAGGTAACCGTATCTACGAGTACGCAGCAATCGGTCGGAAAGACGTTACGACATTAATAACTGTACATGAAGTTAATGACTGGGTCCAAGGCTCGTGTTGTAACCGTTGCATGCAGTAAGTATAATATTATAATACTCAATACGTAAACATACAAACTTTCTAACCTCGTTCCCTTTCTTATAATGGCCGCTAATTTGTCGCGTGCAACTCGATGCGCCATCGCGTCGCTACGCGAACGTTATAAAAATATTTTACCTGCGACTATGAAGCAATAATAATCTGACCATTAAAAACCTGCGACATAAATTAATAAGAACATCTGTAACGAAATGGCTGAGCTGATTCTCTTCTAACATGCCTAAAAGGTAAGAATTACTACGTATCCGAAAACACAAGAATAATGAATGGCATTGTATTTCTAGTGTTCTATATTTTAGTTTACATTATTGTTATTATTTCGCATACCATAACATTTATCCCACGATCACGCATTTATCCCCGCAGGGATATGCAGAGCTGCAATTAGTGCATTTCGCTGAGCTTATCCGCCCGTCCCATGATGTCATTGGGGGCGAAACTATCGCCGGGCACAATACAAATTCATGTGTGATTTTTTGTATTGGAATTTCTAATACAAATTGCGAATGCCCGACCTGAGAATTCAACCCAAGACTTCACAGTCCGCAGCCTTAATACACTGCCACTAGACGCATGAGGCTACTTGCACTATTTTTCGTTATACTTATATAATATCACTGCCGAGTTCTAAATGATTAATCGTATTTAAATTCGTGAATAAAAGATATCCATTTCCATGTTTAATAGAAGAGACCATTTCAAAAGCAGTACCTACCCTATACTTTTCATTGATTAAGCTCCCTTAACGTTTTTCGGTAGCCATTAACCCATTTGCGTGACCTGAGCTGGGCTGGGGCCAGGTTCGCGAGGTGCTTACTAATCGGTGAATATGTAAAAATTACATGGAACTTTAACGTACAGCAGGTTCCGTCCTAAAAACGACGATTTTAATCATGAACATTTTTAATATATCTAATATAGTTTTGAGCGCCAAGTTCTTTCTATTGCAAATTATGAATTAGTTAGTAGGTACCTATAATTTAATAGCGTACTTCAACTTATAGATGGAGTATTTTTCGATACATTTTTATCTGCACATCAAAACATAATAAATATGTTCTTACTGATTCATCACAAACCGACCAAACTGCTGGACCTATCTAATAAATTGAAATATTGACATGTTAAGAGTTTCCTCGATTTTGACCATTTTGTTACCGACTTATAAAAAGGAGGTTCTATATTAGACCATATATGTTATTTTGTTCTTGATTTTTATAGAATACGTTAAGCAATTGAGCAAATATGGCGCTGCCATGAAACCCCGGCACCTCGGAGAAATCGTGGGTGCCTTGTCAAGATGAATAATGGAATACAAACTAGGATATGTTGGCCCTCTGGCCATCTCACCATACAAACCACAGTTAAACGTGCCACGTTTTCCTTACGCTAGTTATAGTTCCACTCCGTCATACTGTAGACAACGCAACTTTATTTATTACAAGATTAAGGTCATTTAACAAAACTTTATGACATAAAAGCCGAGAATATAGAAATCTATGAGATGTTCTGGGAATCGCCCGTTAAGAGATTACCATTCAATGTAACTTAATGTGGCCTAGTGTTACATCACAATGACTGTGCTGTTACGGCATACAGTTACTAGGAAATTATAAATCATCAACAAATAAATTAAAGTTGGCCACGTATGTAAGACATTAAATAACCTTAAAAAGAAATTATCTTTTACTTTTATAGTACGAAAACACAAACCTTTTCCCACCGAACACTAAAACTACGGTAAATTCACCTTCATTACAGGAATACTAACATAACTGTCAAAGTTTAGCCATAGATTCCACCATGACTGTTGCGCAGGTTTCCAACTTACATCATAGATATACTACAGAACGTTCCTTATTAATATTGTCTAAGTTGGAATAGCCATGGTTTGTTATTATGACGACAGAAATGAATGGCGGAACCGTGAACTCCCTGCTAGGTAGGTACATAGGCACAACATTCGTCCGATATTGTTGCAATAATATTCATTAGATGTTCAACAAAGAGGCCTCGCCCACGCATACCGCCCATCAACAGAAGCAACAGCACACAGCACTTTGAATTACAAAGCACTGCATGTCATTGGACTGAGCTCATCGCTCCGAGACATGAGATCACAGGTCTCATTATTCTCAGCAATTTCACTGACTTCAATCTCCCGCAAATAGAAATACAACAACGCATTTTTAGTTGTCGGCAGAAATAGATATAAAAAATGTTATATTTTGACATCGACTAATTTTAGACGGCACTAGGTAAATCTACCAAATTTACAAATTACTAATTTCGTTTGCAAGCTTAATTTAAAATATTTAGCATTTTCTAATCAAGTGAACTTCTTCAAAACTCCTGTTCTCGTAAATGAACGTATGACTAATAATGATACCGTATAAATTAAAGTTATTCGTACGGGGTGGAAGAGTTAATTAACCTGAAGTTTATCCGTGGAACGTAAGTCGCGGCGGAACAAGCGAAAGGGCCGATATGAGAAAACTCCGCGAACACCTAAACAATAGTACCACAGCCGTCAACTTTATCGGGGCCCATATTGTTATTGTAATAAAAAAGTTTCTGCAGATTGTGTGTTGTATTTGCACTCACAACTAGGAATACATGAACCACATAAAACCTGTAATTACAACACAGTTTATTAAAATAACCTGTATAGTCCCTACTTGGTTATTCTAATGCTTTTCGGGGTACAAGCTTCGACCATATGCCCCTATGGATACAAAAATTATGTTCTAGACAATGTTATCTATTGCGTATGTTTAATGAAAAATCTAAAGATATTAAAACTGTTATAACCAGTTGAGATCTGTCCAGAAACGGATGCTTTAGCAGTTCCGACTGCGGGCAAAAGCTTGTATTACACACCTATATACTATAGGCCAGGTGAACTGTAGCACAAGCGGAATCTATCATAGAATGATACACGATGCGACGTAGAAGGAAATGTATCTATACGTCAGCTATCTCCGGCGGCAGCCGATTCGTACCTGATATGGTTGGCTCACTTTCACGGTCACATACTTGCAAGGAAAAATTCAATGCAATACTTATTTACGTCCGTGATGCTAATTTTGAAGTAGGTAACGTAAATATTTTTGGTTAGTAATAACTGTGAGAATATTTTTCTCATCGTTGTAAACTGATCCACATGTAATGTAACCTACTTTTTATTTCTCAAGTAGCGAGTGAACGAATTGCAACACTGAAGCCAACATTAGATTAGTTTGCGACTATGCATAATTTTAACCCCCGATAAAAGAGAGGTGTTATAACATTGATCCCTTTATTTTTCTGTGGTGTATGTGTGTGTACTTTCATAGTACCTAAATGAATAGACCAATATGAATAGGCTTTTCTTTGTTTGAAAGCTGGTTTAATTGATATGTTTCAGAAGAACTGATCAGTAATTTAAAATTTACAGAGGTTTTCTAATTGCCGTCTGGGCTTTTGTCAGTTGAGTTATGTGTTTATATTAGCTGTAACAACGAAACGAGCAGTTCGCTCGTCTACTAGAAAGCGTCACATCTGCTCATACATAGATACAGCACCTTACAGAACTTTGAATTATAAAAACGGAGTCCCGTAAACGTGAGGCCTACCACCAAGTATATATATCTTTATTATGTATATAGAATACAATGGTTTGTATATAATGTGTTAAGTTAACTGAATAATCATGTTGTACAATGGCTAAAGATTTGGGACAATAAACTGTCGACGCGAGAACATTTCAACAGCGTGCAGGTGCACAAACAGAGGCGACCCAACGTCTCCCAGTAATTTGATTATCAACCAGTGAATTGAAGTGTCTATGGAATGGCATGAAGAATGAATAACTGTCTTATGACCATTTCAAGTATCTACTGTTGCCATTTAAATAAGTATTTGAAGAGTAGAAATAAGCTAGAATATATATTTTGTAAACTTATTTAATTAATAATAAATACTGTGAACTAATGATTACATCAGAAGAAATTATTTCAAGGACTAAACTATAAAAAAATTGCGTGAATGTATATTAGTTTTTTTAAATAACTTCAAAGTGTAAGGAGTTTATCGCTTCTAGGTTATCTAGACCGTAAACCTAGTTTGCCATTTGTATCAAAATTAAACCTTAGCTGTACCTAATAAACATACTAATCTATATGATAATCTATAATTAGTTAGAGTCAAACATTAAGTAAAAACGCGCATGAAATATACAAAGCAAGCTTTGTGCACCCTTTTTTTTTACAATAAATTACATATTTTTCGTCAAATTTATTCTAATTTATTTTCTATTTTTTAGATGGAATTTCTATAAAAGCATGTTTTTTAGTTTCTTTTAAACTTTTATTTATTTATTATCCTGACTGACGAAACGAGCAGCTCGTTTACTTGATGGTAAGCGCCACGCGTGCTAATAAAAAAAAGCAACACCAAACATAACTTTGAATTAGAAAGGACTGTATTGCACTGGAATGGGCATGTCACCCCGACACATAAGATGTTAAGTCTCATATAGCCCGGTAATTTCACTGACTTCAATGACCTTCAAACCAAAACACGATAGTTGTAGGTAGTAATAAATAGTAGATACATGCGAGAGACCTATCACCACCTTGTAAACATATAATTAGTTAAAACTTTTTTATTTTACTATTTTTAGTGAAAGAATCATCAAAATCGATGCGGAAGTTGCGAGGTTAAGTCTTTAATCACCAATTTCACCCTTTTAGGAATGCAATTTCTTCTTGAGTATTAAATAAGACCAACTTTTATGTGTACCTAGGGCACACATGAAAAGAATTATCAAGATCGATCGCTTTGTAAAAAGTTGTACATCATTCAAAAAAATAAACAAATATACGCGTCAAATTTAGTTCTCCTTATTTTCGTCGGTTATTAATTCAGATACAAAATGTAATGAAAATAAATTTATGGAAAATTCGGTTATTCTCGACGTGAAGTGTCAACCTAAGCTGAATTTAATTAAAGCATAATTAATATTCAAAACGAAAGTTTGTGTGCTGATGATGAATTCAGGCTACATTTGAAAAGAATGCTTTACTAAATATTCTTCGTATTGTTGAAAAGGAACTGGAGGGCACCGGCAACCTTAAAAATGTCTCTCCCCCGTCGTATCTCCAGTAAACTTTTTTAAGGTTTTTAACGCACCATTGCAAGTCTGAGTGTCAGCTTTCTGACAAGTAGGTATAACAAATAATATAATATCGATTAAAGATATAATAACTATCCGAATCACGTATAATGTTATTTTAATAAAGTAATTTAATGTGGGTAAAGTAAATTCATTTCTAATCTAAAACGACACGCCCAACCACTCAGTTTTATGTGCGAGGTACGTGCCGTTGCGGCTGGCCAGTCCCAGCAGTCGATCCAGCGTTCTCCGACTCGGCATGCAATCCGCTTCAGTTCCCATTAAACTTTTGTTACCATACTACATTTTTTTTTAATCCTGGCTCGGCGAAGTGACTATGCTACACCTGATGGTAAGTGTAGCGCAATCCAAGAATAGTGTCGACCAACGATGAACAATGTGTCCATCGCAGGACACAAAGGGGAGGGGAAGGAAAAAGGGATGGGGAATAGGATTAGGATCAGGGGGCAAGCCCCCTGGGGAGAACCGGATATACACTGGCTAACCCTGGAACGCGACCCACGCAAGGTGGGCCACATGACAGGTTTTAGCACCAGTGTACGGTGGTCGGTATCCGGTCGGATAGAAGTATCCTCCCACCAGCAAACTTACATTACTTTGAAACAGTATCAAAAAGTATGAAATTAATTGCATTTATAACTTGGTGCTTTATTCTGTTTGTAATAATACAGAGAAGGCATATATTTATTTGAACATTAATCTTTACCGGCGGTTGGCGTTGGATCTGCGTAGCCGTCAGTAATTAATTGGTGCTAACATAAAAATACTCCAAGGCCATGAATAGACATGGTAGTACGCTCATGGGAGAGCCGAAATGCGAACACACTATAATATAGCGACAAGTGTTTTGCCGGACATCGAACCGCGCCCGTCTAGCAGGTTTCGCTGGAACATACCGCCTGGCTTGTCTCTGGCCACTTCGAATCCGTCAACTGCAATTGTATAACGGACACGACAGCTTTTGGGCAACATTTTATCTGTATAATTAAAAGAAATTCTTTCATAGATCTCATTTACATTTTATACGACACGATAACCGGGCCTATTTTTCGAAATGAACATTATACGATATATTATTCGAAACTTTAAACGACAATTCTTGTAATATATGTAATTGGTTTCTGGAAACGGCTAGACCAATTTGGATGAATCTTTGTATTAAAATCTTGTTTTATTTTAAAAATTTACCTATATAGGCATTTTTAGATGTTCTATAGTAATTCATTATCTTAAGTTGTTGCCTTTAACATATATTACTGATACTTAAAAACAAACAAACAATTATGCTGAAAATCCAAAAATAACATTTTTAAAGGTCTCTTCGAAGTCAGTGCAATTTCATCTGAGCGGCACCGACACAGGCACCGACTCAAAAGAGACCTATAGAAATTTTAGTTTAATATTTTTCAGTTTGGTTTAAAACTTATTTAATTTTTAGATTATTAGCGCTAGGTTCAGCTATTGCATGTAAATTCTAATATTATATTACAATCGCGACGAGCGTTCTGATATCCATTGATGAGTTTATTTTTTTATTCCTTACCTTTAGATCTACTCCTTTTATAAAGTCTTGAGTGTAATTCCAAAGTCAGGCGAATGCAGCTTGTGTTTGAGTTTTATAACGAAAAATCCACACATGGCACTTGTACTCGGCTCACTCCCTATCACATGAGACAAAGATATGCTCAGTGAAACGTGGGAGCGTGCTAGTTGCACATCTGCCTTTGTTATTTTTACAAAAAGTTGGCAAATATTACATCAAAACAGCCATCGTTTTACAGAGTAATAAGTAGTGGAATAAAAATTAATCATAACAGTCAAAGAAACTGTCAGCTTAAAAAATATGACTCGTATGAAATAACATGATGACGAACGAGTAACGAAGAAATAGAGTGATAGTACAGTGAACACAATGTAGTAGGTACTAGTAACGTTGAAGTTGATCGGTGCGGCTTCTGTGGTTTGCGTACCACATCCCACAGACACTTTCACCGATCCCTTGCTCATTAGTGATGCTACACAGACTCTTCTGTAAACACTTGGCGCCTACAAATGGCTCGTCTTGTTCCGCTCTCCACGTAATGTACGCGCAGACGTGTTTGAGAACAATCTTTACGGGAAATCTACGTATATACCTACTGGCCACTTTAATTTTATGTATTTAAAAGTAAAAGCTTTGCTTACGCTGATAAAATTTTAATAAGAACCATACTCGTATCGATACCTACTGCACTCGTTAACTGGTGGAAAATATTCGCCATTTATTTATTTACACTTCATACACAAAATATGTATATAGGCGGACTTGTGCCAGAGGCATTCTCTACCAGTCAACCTTAGGATGGTGCAGAGATAGACAAGGTAGGTTCATCAAGGATAGAAATATTTACTATCTTTATTAAACAATTAATTATTAATTGTTTATATGTATTTTATTTATATATAAATTAATAATTATACGAAATATATATTATGTCATAAATATAGTTTGGGGATAATTTTATTATGATCAATATTTTTGTACTTAATACGTACCAACCCTGCGTTGTACAAAGTACTGTAGACCACAGTCATAGGTCAAAATAGTCGCCGCAAATACTTTACAAGTGTATGAATCCAAGCGTGTCATTATAGTCGGTACCTCCCGTGGTACAGGGAGAGGTAGCCGACTGTAATACTAGAGGCAGCAGGTTCGACCCACGCACCGAGACAGATTTTTGAGCGATCCACAAATATTTATATGGGGTCTGGGTGTTGTTCCGTAAATTCCTCGAAGTATCTAATAGGTACACACGATACAGGTTTACCTAGTATCGGATCCCGGTTCAGGGACTATGTATGAATGGTGTTTAATAATTAAGGTACCGCTCCGCTACGTTGGTTTTCTTTTCAGAGATAATGTTTCATATACAATCGTTGAAACATTATTTAATTGTGAATTTATAGCGTAACATAGAGGGTAATGTAATGATACTGGGTCATCGGGGCGTGGCGGTTGTCTCCGGCATGTACGAATACATTTGGACTATAAACTGGCACACTGCACTGCCCGCTGCGTCGCGTCGCGTCACATAGAAGGCTTCTTCGGAAGTGTGAAGTACTTCTGTTAATAATACCACTGATTTTAATTAATTTATCTGCTTATACTTCCCTGGTGATTTTAAGTGAGATATATATAGAAACCGTAGTGAATTAAGTTATCACTACGGTTATGACAAAATATAGCGATGTTTTTACATTTATCGTAGAAATATAACCAAATAAGTACCTAACTGCATATTTATAAAATAATCTAAAGTTACATTCACTAGTGGTATTATAGGATTTTATGTCGTCTAGATCGATCACCCTGGATTTAAAAATAAATTATGGTGGTTCTGCTCGTATACAGCAGTAACAGTAATACAATTTATATTAGGCGCTTCGCCAATATTCGTTTTTAGTGGGAGCAATGAATGCCCTGCCATCCGGGTCGGTAAGTCACTCATGAGAAAAATAAGTGCTGATCGAAATATCATAAGCTGTTTATGTCTTCATTTGTTCGTCATCATCAGGCGTTCTTATTTCCCAAATATATGAAGATTACCGAACGTATAATTAAAATAGTACTGTATGTTGTATATATACAGTAATAATTAATTAAGTTTCCTACACAATTCGGACGAACCAAATGGTTTGTCAATGTCGTAGATGCATACGTGTAGATTGTGCGCAGTTCACGTCGTTTGCTTGAGTTGCGCAAATGATGTGCGCTAAAAACACGCAAGTACAATGATAGTTGCTGTAACAGCAATTACGAACTAGCTCGAAGTACATTCGCCAATTTAGACGCAACCTAAAGTAAAACAATCTATACATCACCATCACTAAAATATTAATACTAACATTACTATATTACTGTAAGTTCTAATGTCTGCTTCCGTAGTTAATATTACGATGTTAGCTGGGTCCACCTATAATTAGGCGAGCAGTATCTTAAGATCATTTTGTACATTATATTTGCTAGCAAATTACTGTATCATCTGTTGGTGGATCAAATATAATGATAAAAAAACAAGCTATATGTACCACATATAGACAGTGAAGGTGCTAATTTGAACTTATTCACACACACGTTAAATGAACCGTGGGAACAATTTCATGCACAATTGTAATTGATACTCGTAAAACAATAGGATAATTTCATTTTCTTGTATTTCCTAATGAATTGTAATGAATTGACTACGCGATGACAGTACAATTAATTAATCATACCAAATGAAAAATAATAGTAGCCTCTACCACACATTAAGTAACTTATAGTTACTAATAAGGGTCGTATAAGGTTCACCTCCTAACACATCATGGGACGGATGTAAGCTCGATGAATGTGAGTGAACTGGTTACACCTCTGCCAACCCCTTAAGGGATTAAAGGCGCTAGTGCGTATGTATGTATATAATATTATGTTTCAACATCTTCACATGTAGCGAACATCGCCCGGCATCGGGTGACAAATCTCTGTAGGAATTGACAATTCTGTGCCGGTAGGTATCTGCACGTGTCTTTAAATATTTATATGGCAATACTTAAGAATGATAAGCCACGTTGGCATTTATTTGAAAAAAATCTAGCGTTGTAACTGTAGCAATAGCGTAGAAACAAACATTAAAATTTATTATTATGGAGTTAAAAGCATTGAAATATTTGCGAATAGCGTGTGCTCTGCGGGCAAATACTCGTAGAACCTATGTAAATACCGCTTGGAGCTACGCGCAAACTCTGCTGCAGTGATCTGCTTTTCCATCTATATTAAGTGCAAAATATATAAAACGAATACATAGTTTAAGAAAAATTAAATAATAACTTCAAAATCGGTACCGCATTGATAACCTCCTCCTTTTTTGAAGTCCGTTAAAAATACGTTTACTTATGAAACCTTATTTACTGTTTACTATAAAAAAGTTGATTATAAAACCGATAAAAAAAGCTAAACATAAAAATTACCTACCAATTTTTAGCCGGCGCTGTCGCAGATTATCGGTCGTTGATATTAAAACCACCGACTCAAAATTGGTTGTTTTTATATTTAGATTTATTCGAGTTGGTTTTATTATTGTTAAAAAGTGTTTGTACTATTATTGATGAAAGCATCATCAAAATCGGTGCATAAATGATGAAGTCTTTGAAGATTAGTCTTTCATCCCGGTTTCACCGCCTAAGTGTGGAATTCCCTCTTGAAATTTGGACCAACTTTCAATGAAAAAAGATTTGATCAATCTGAATTGATATAAAAACTAATTAGTAAAATCTGATCATTCTGTGAATATTTCAAATTTTAATCGATAAGCTTCTCCTTATTTTTAACCGCCTCGATTTAAAAAAAAATCTAATTAAATAGATTAACAAAACAGTTTTTTCCATAATTACTTGTATAAATTTAAGTAAGAAATGGTCAGCTAATTTGTAACTACATATTACCTTTGAAGTCTAACCTTTTCACGTTCTCGTATGCTGTAGAATGCGTAGTTATCTTAACAAACAGCGTTCAACGTAAGCCCGTTTTAATTTTATAAATCAACACCTAACGATAAAGAACCTGTTTCTTTCACGGGTTACGGCTAACGGAGTACCGCACCATGGAATCTTTCTGTTTGTGTGTAAAAATAGAAAACAGTTCCAGTTCTGAAGCTAATATTTGAGTCTTCAATACCTAAAGTACTTATCTGAATGTGATTTGTAAACAAAATAGTCAGGCATTTATTTGACATTCCCACAGTTGTCGTTGGGTTCCCAATAAGTATAAAGCAATGACAGAATACAATTTACTTTACCTCTTACACATTTTTTCGAAATATAAATGTATAAATAGGAACGAATACCAGGACTATTTCAAATGACTTAATTTATCGGTCCAGATTCGTGAATGTGTCTCGAACGCGCGACATACGTTCTGTTAATATTATAACACGCGCGCGTTAGATCGCGCTAATCGACGCACGAATAACATACACTACGGGAGTATGATCCAATAGGACTGTCAAAGTCATAAAGTTTCAGTTTTAAGTGTCATAAAGTTGTCGTAGTTTTTTTGACAAATCGGGCATGAAATATATCCCAAATACGATTTTGCCAAAAATACGGTATTTAAATCAATTTAAATTAATTAATTTAGCAAAACAAAACCATATCCATATTGACCTTGCTGTACGTTGATTCCTTTTTTCGTAACTAGGTCCAATTATAGTACCTGTTTGTAAGTAGCGCGTTCGAGGCACATTCGCCAATATAGACGCACCCTTAAGGGATATACCCACCCTTACCACATACTCAATAGTACTACGTAATATTAAATAATAACCTATCCAATACCTTTAAGTACCTGCTTGCAGGTAAATAAAACATCCTTATTATAAAAAATCGTCAAAGGACAGGAGTCCATAAAAAAATCTAGGGTTACATGTACTTGATCTTAATTGTAACAAGTTTTAATATTTTAAATATTTTGTATTTTAAAGCTTATTTATAATAATAATTTTGAATTTATTAACTTGATAATTAGGATGAAAAGAGCTTTTCAATGATATAAACATGTGTTATAGTCGTTATTGGTTGCTGGGGTGAGGTCCATATATTTATGCCCATTGTCCTGTGGCGACGAAACGACGAGGATGATTATGCAAATACGACTTTGTTCTGCGAGGATGTCGTCCTAATGATAAAGTTTAAATGGACTCACCAAATAACAAAATAAATATTATGTGTCGATGATTGTTCACAGTTAGATTTAATTTAAAAGATTTTAATTTTAATGAATGCTAATCCATTAAATAAAACAATTTTTATATTCACGTTTGGTAATCCACATTAAGAGCATCCTTTTAATCTACTGTAAACTGACTTGTCACTGACCGTATCAGTATGAAATACAATGCGCTCCGACATAAATCAAGTCGTGTATTATTAGTGTATGAATGAAGACAAGGACACAGTCCACAATGAAGTGACACAATAGTCACCGATCTTCATCGCAGTGTACTGACGATAGGACGGTCTCGGTCGGTGCGGCGCGGCGGACATACAGAATTGTGGCTCCCCTCCATGACATTGTGATTTAGGGCTGGGTCTCTAGTCAAGTTTTCGATCTGCGCAGAGGATGTTCACAAGTTTTATAAAGGGATACATCGTATTTGTAGCCAACACCGCTTGCCTGTGTTGTAGATTTAGTGTGAAAACGGCCAACTCTAATTTTTGTGCGATGTCAATGCCTTCACTATATTCCCATCTCAGTACTCAGATTACGTTTGCACACACGATTTCACATAATTGTCTCTAGCTAGATCTAGATCTTTGTTTAAATGGTATAAGTAAAGAAACTGCTACTGAATTTTGGGTGTTCCAATAAGTGACAAATTTGAGAATTATTTGCATTATGTTTTTATATTGTACGTTACTTATTTTTGGGAGAGCTCCTAGTTCGTTTTTCTAACCGAGTAATTCGAACTGGAGTCAAACTGACGACGGCTAGTTACTAAAATGTAGAGGATCTGCAGTCTGTCCATGTCATTCCATCAGTTATCAAAAGACAGTGATGGCAAAATTACCTTTAAGCAGATGAAAAAATATAATACATTCTAGTCTATTGACTACTACGTAGTACTAAGTAGTTACTTGATTGACTAATATAATATTAGCAATGCATCGCATCTCGTCCACAATTAGAACAAAGTTTGAAACCATTAGTATGTAGTGTGTAATGACTTAAAAATTTTAACACATTTTGCAACAGTAACAAAACAATGTCATATTTAAATTACATTGACAAAATAATTATTAAAATGCATGACAGAATTGAAATTTGTGAGATTTTGATACATAAAGACTTCGTGACTGTGTTAAAAATTCTAAGTAACACTGACACATGTGTGGACGGTCGTTGTCAAATATTACGACCTGTCACGAACCGATCCGTGAGCACCTAGTTGAAATTCAGGAACATTTTGCCGTGTCATGTCACAACTCTCGCCTATATTCAGCGTAGCATTTACATGCGACTGTCACAGACTTTCAGTGCTTCGAATGTCGCAAATGTAAACGCACCTTTATTATGTAAGACGCCTAATTTCATTCATGCTATTTACTTTTCAGTGTTCACAATCTGACATGTCCGTGAATAATATTGTTCATTTAAAGTTTAATTTCTGGACGGAACGAGAATTCTTGAATCAACCTATTTATGTGTATCTAAATGTCCTACTTGCATTAATCCTCATATGTATGTCAAGACCGGTAAATGTTGACCGCATCCGCTCAGGTGACTGCTTACCAGAGACTGCGTCGAACAAATTGAAAAAAAAATGGAAATGATTTGAATAATATTATACTATATGCCATACTAGGTACACAGTATGCATCCGACTAGATAGAACGTAGTACCTACCTATGGTGTGGCTCGTAAAGGTATGAAAGCTTATATTTTTATAAAAATCACTTTACGAATGTTTTGTAAATCCGTATCTGCAAATACGCTTTTTTCTGTAGTTATTTATAGAAATATCTACCTATATAGGTATTAGTTACTTGTCCTGACTGACGTTACTCTATTATTTAGATATTACATAAGCAAATTATACCAAAACTAGAATATTAGCTATACGATCTTTTGTGCAAGCTGAAAAGATTTAACGGCTACACACTCTTTAGTTAACATTTTTCTCAAAACCTTCACCACAAATTCCTATGTGATTTTTAATCCGATCTATTGGTCGGATATTAAAATCTACAAAACTCACAATGGCACAAACACTGTAAACATAACAAAAGAATACACGATCAATGATGTTTCAAACATAAAATAAGTTAATCCACTCGGCTGTCATTAGCGTAGTATTTGAGGCCTTTTTTGCGCATTCAGTTACATTAGGTTGAATAAAACGAATGGAAGAGAATATTTTAAAAAAGTAACAATGGACATTTCGTATTTTTGTTCGCGGACGTTGCGCACCGTGAGAAATTGAGAGCGAAGTTGAATAGTCTCTCCCAGACACGGAGTCGGCTGAAAAGAAAGTGATCTATCTTACTTAATCCGTCTTGTACCTGCTCGCTGTTTTGACATCACTGGCATTTCGCAATTTAAGAACGTCCGAATTATTGCTATAAATAATAGATCGAATACAGATCAGAAATAATGTTCGGCATTAGATGTCACATTTTCAGCGTAATATAACATATCATATAGCTCTTGAAACATGTATTATATGTAAAGATAATTTTATGGTTATTGAGGTTCATTTTGAATTAGGAAACTATAAGTGAGGACAACATAATATTAAGTTTATTAATTTGTTCATACACATTGTTCAAGGCGTGCGAGGCTAAAAGATATTAAATATTTTATGTACTGATGATACATCATATTTTTGTTTTCAATAAAATTAACACGGAAATATTACCTGCCTGCTAATATTTCCGTATTATTCATATTTCTTTGAAGGATTAATATTTTACCCAAGCTATGCATCAAATTGCTCTCTTTTTCACTATGTTCAAACTGCATTGAGTTAGTGTAATTAAAAATTAATTTGTTTTGCGATAAATTTATCACTCCGACAATCTTTTCATGTAATTGTTAAGAACGTGCTCGTTGTGAGGATGTAAATAATTTATGTAATCGTCACATTGCTCTGAACGGAAACAAAAAAGAGGATCTACTGGACTTGAGGAACTTGTTTCAATAAAACTTTGCAGTAGATTATAAGTTAATTTCAGAATGTTATATGAAGTAGGTAGCTACAATTGTGGAAGAGACCAAAGAGATTCTAAAGTACCTATCTGTAATATTAAATTATTGTAGTAAAAAGTCACCCATCATTGTACATAAATTCATCATTCACACATACTAAGATTGTAATTGAAGTGCTTAGCTACCTAAAGGTATATATGGGTACATACTAATCAATGAAGTTACGGCTACTTTTGTTCTTATTAATTAGTATACATATGACAGAAGGAAGATATTGAATATTGGAGGTTGCTGTTATCTTTTTCAGTACAATTAAATTGTATTATTGTAGTAAATATTGCGTACATATTAGATTTTTTTTACGTATTTATTAATTACTGCATGTCAACATAATGCACTTACCTTATTGCATGGGCAATATATATTTGATTTTTATTCTGGAATGGGTGTCGAGTCCGCAGTAGTTAAAATTGCCGCATTCCACTGTAGTCGGGCGTGAGACCGGCGCAGCCTCCCTGTGTGGACCGGTTGGCTAGCACCACCCGCCCTCGACGACACTGGGCCCAGCTTATCACATAAACAACTAACAAACCACCACGGCGAGTAAGCTGGTGTGCGAAATCATTATTATTTCATAGAGTTCGTTTGCGATGAGTGCGTCAGGTAGACGAGCTAACGGAACACGAGTAGTGCAGGCTCAGAGACGCGCACAGGACTGGCTCGGTCGCGACACCAGCGCCCCCGCGCGCACGCGCTCTACGAGCCTCCCGCCCGCTTCGGTACTGTATAGCTCTGCCCGCTGCCTGCCGGCTGCCGCGCCGCGTCCAGTCGCGTCGGCCTACAGATGAAGCCTCATTTACACACATGAATTCACACAATAAATGTACGATGCAGTCCGACTAGTTATTTTAGCCTAGAATTATCAGTATACAGAAGGGTGTAACGCAACTGAAATACGCACTTATAATTTGGCGAGATAGTGGTATGTAAGAAGCACGGGTTTGACCCAGTTCCAAGTTCACACTAATATTTAAGTGAGGCTAGGAACTGGCTGGGAGTGGCACCTCGATGTAGGTAATATTTATGTTTCGTCTGGGTAGTTACTTTACCCACATGTAACTATATTGCACATATTATGTGTCTTTAGGTACCTAATATCGGAGAAGTAGCCGTAAGCTGTGCATGCTACTATAAAGTACATGGTCTCTTAGAATAATAACCATGGACTCTAATTCGAACTTCACTAACGATTTGTAATCAGTTTCTACGATGTATCAGTGTTGTACTTAAACAATGATTAATCCAGAACAAATTTTGCTGTTGCTCTATTTTAGTACCCAGTTACCTATATCTATATCTTATATTAAAATTGCGTACTTAAATAAATTTACAAATAAGAACATTCTTAAAAAAAGAATGAAAGAGTATTTTATTTAAAACCTTTTATCTAAATAAAATGACAGTAGTTATGTATGTTTTTTATAAGTGGTAGAGCCAGATGGGTAGCCACTAGCCAGCTTTGTTTACAGTATGAATGGGCCGCGCCGCCATCGGCTCTATCCGTGATCGAGATGGTGACTACCTGTCTCCCAGTTGAAAGTACGTAGCTAACGACGTAAAGGGCCGGATTTTCTGTTGCTTTTGATACAATACGCACAAACTTGGGCGGCCTGAAGTTTGTCACTTCCTTGTCTTCTCGGTCTATTCTTATCTAGTCGCTGGAATTCATAGAAACGACGCGACCCGATGCCGCGAGGGACTAACTTTAGCCCTGTCAAGTAATTAAACGCGGATTCCATGGTAAGATAAATATTCAAAACTCTTACTCCCGGGCCTTCTTTCTGCCGATACACATTCCTTTCCATAAAGATCGGTAACACACCCACGATTCCTCTGTCATTGTGGGTGTATGGGTGTTCAAGGGCGTGGTGGTGTTACTTAACATCACAAGGCCTAGTTGCTTGTTTGCCGGCCCTCTGATGTAAAAATATATATAGAGTACAAGTTATAACTGTTGATGAATAGAAATAAACATATAATATTGACAGCTTCCGTGGCGCAGCGGGCGAGTAGCCAGCTGTGAAGCGAGATGCCGCGGGTTCGATTCCCGCACCGAAACAAATGTTTGTGTGATCCACAAATATTTTCGGGGTCTGGGTGTTGTGAGACCGAAAGTCTCTCGTAGTTGCTGATACCCACAATACAAGACTCGTATCTTAGTGTGGTGTCAGTACTATGTGTGTGACTGTTGGGTGTATTATTATTATTGCTATTTCTATACATTTTAGGTTTGTTCTACATGCCAGTGAGTCATTTAAACATACATTCCCATTACTCTTCATACTCTACGTCCTCTTGACGACATTAATTGTTGATGACGTTGTAACACTTAATTTATAATTATATTTTTATACGTATAAGCACCGTGCTTGCACATAAACAGTAGCAAAACCATTTAAAATCAGAACTTTGAATTACAAAGTGATACCTAAAAAAATTGCACTGCATTTACGCCGTGGCTATAAGACACCAATAATGTGTAATGCCACTGTAGTCATTTTAATAAATGTCATTAAATAATATCATAACAGCTCTGTATTACGTACTGTTCTTCTAGAGAGCAACGTAGTGGTTATATTGTATTTGTACAGAGCCTGATGCGGGTTGGTAGAGTTCACATAACTTAGAAATTATTATTTACATTTCTGAGGTATAAAGCTTCTCAGGATGTACCTATTCTTTCATCGTTACAACAAGCGACAAATAGCAATGAATGCACACGCAACTTGAAAAGTCACAAGTATACGCCTTGGAGGCTGGGTTCGAACCCACGACTTCTGCTTTAGTAGCCTATTCAACTCCCTATTATTACTCCTATTATCAGTATTAAAACCCTAATTCAGACTTGTAACAACATTAAATTAATTAACGCATAATTTTAATATTAGTAAAAATACTACATAATATAGTGAAATATTAGTATCACTTAGCCATCGCTAAATAAATAATGTATCCTGGTATGGTATACACGTCGACCGTGACTGACGACGTCCACCGCTCGTGGCCGATGTCGACGTGCTGCTATAGGTATTCATAATTTCGTAAATGCATGCATGCCGCATGGGAACGGTCTCGCTCGCACGACATTATCGACGGCTGAACGTCAGCTAGGTTTGGCTACAGCCAAACGTCACACGTCGCACGCGTCCGCCGGCGCGCACAGTGGTCCCGATTTCGAAAAGAGCGGACATAGGCACTTGAACTATTTTTTTCTCAAAATAGTGTATTTTTCTATGGAATCGTATTTTACTAATAGTTCTTATCATGTTTTATTCCTTACATTTTTTGAAAATTCGAGTATTGTCCATAACTATGTCGATTTTGCGGCGGCACTGAGACCAGATTGGGGGAATTCCCCTAATGTTGGGAGTATTGTAGTTTAGTGGTATTTTGGGGGCATTTCCGGGGGAAATAATACGGCGGCAATGTATAATATTTGACAAAAGAAGATTCGGAATGTGAATGGAAGTGTCAGAAGAAGATACCCGTGCATATTGATCAAGTAAATGTTCTTCTCCAAAAAGTGTACGTCACGAGTACCTAATATTTGTTTAAACATTTTTATTTTAAATAGAATTTATTGTTTACTTTTGGGGGAGTTTTTTTGATCAACCTTAATAGGATTCCCGCGCTGAATCGTAGTTGGTGTAACGAATATTACGCACTTTTAATACAACGTGGCAATGTTGCAAGTATAATGGGCACTTTTGCACTAGGTACGGTCCGGGGCCGCCTCTTCGATTAAAATTTCTTATAATGTAATAATTTTAATGTATTATTACACACTAATATTTAAAATTGTATACATTCATTGATTTAATTTTGTAGTTAATCTTTATTATTTAAAAAAAAACTTAATTTTGGGGGTATTTACGTAAACGTTGTGGGGAATAGGTGATGGTCATCTGGAAACACTGGTTGGTGGCCGCGGTCGTTCTGCCCACATGCCAGCCGCGACTGTTTATGTGTCGTCGCCTGTGGCCAACAACGAAATCATCGAAACTTCGATCGAGCCGAATAGAATAGGATGTCAATAAATAAAATGCCCTAGAAATATTACATATCATGAGGCTGTATGGACTAGAACCCTTTGCCTTCCCAATATAGGGGAAAATTGTGGGAAAAAAAATGGGATTCGAGGTTAGAACTCTGACAGCGGCGTGTCGTCGCTTGTTTAATTTATTCCATAAACTAGTTTAGAGTTGTGTTTGTTGTATAAAAGTTGTGCGGTTTTGTTCATTAAACATCGACGGTGATGAACAGTGTATGGAAACATTGAAATAAGTGATTTAAGAGAAGTACTGAAAGGAGTTAGCACCTGGAATCCGACAGGACCTTGAAATCGACCGCACACGTGTTTCATCGTTCTGACATTAGATATAGTCTACGTATGAAATTATATGACTGAAGACTTGGCAGCATGGTCTACGACCTTAGCCGGTTCCTGTAAGGAACAAATAAAACAAAAAAAAAAAAAAAAAAAATGGAAAAAAAATGTCACTGAAATGGAATATTTACAAAATATATTTATGTATAATACAAATTCTATTAATTCTTTAAAGTTCTACTGCATTATTTTAGTTTGTAGATATATAACAGTATAATTAGTTTCGACAAATTTTACAAATTATCATTGGTGGTAAATACAATCAAAATGTCGAAACAAGATGTAATGTTTCATCCCATCATTAGTTCTATCCAAAGAATAGCACTTTACGAAACTAAAGCAGTAAGTACATTCATTTTGTTATTTTATTTAAACATGCATTAAGTTGTACAAAATAATTGCAATAGCTTTATATGTTTAAAAGCTTCTATAGGACATGATAATGTAGTTAATATCTGTGCAGTAGGCGTTTACCATCATGTACCATAATATCTAGTATTCAGTACCGGTTTATCCAATAGGCAATGTAGGCAACTGACCATATTCATAGAAGGCAAAAATAAAAATAAAATAAAAATATGTAAATAAAAACCTTTCTTTCAAATAAATCTTTGTTCAGGCCTGTCAATTAAATCATCAAATAAAATAGACATAATTAAGAAACATGGAAGTGGATATTTATTTACATTTTATTTTGGTAATTTGATACTTCTAGTCCACAAATTGTCACATTAAATATAATAATAACAATATATCATGAATAATGATTTATTATATTATCTGTAGTCATTATTAATATATTCCTATTTCAGAGATTCTATCTAATAGGCTCTAATAACACAGAAACAAGATTTAGAGTGCTTAAAATAGATAGAACTGATCCAAAAGAGTTGATACTAGTTGATGATAAAGTTGAATACAACAAGCAAGAGATACATCAATTGTTGAATATGATTGGATTTGGAAATAGAAGCGGAAGGTCAACAGGGCTCAATAAATTGGTTTCTGCATTTGGAATAGTTGGTAATGAATTTTGCTTTTTACTGGAAATATAATAATCAGTAGGGTGGATCGAAAAAAATCCCCCTCAGCATGGGGGCAGGATTTGTACATTATAAAAAAAGAACATTTTTCAAAAGAAAATAATTTTCTTTACTCAACATTTTGAGATGGCCCAGTTGATTATTAAATAAATAATTGGGTGGGCTATCGGCGGGTACCTGATAGTATCAGGCACATTATTGTTTCCTGAAAAGATAGCGACCACTGCACACATACATGCAGAAGTCACCACAGTGGCTTATTTAAGTGAGACTGAAACAAAAATTTGTGGCTCACATGAAAAAAATCTCCTAGTGAGGAGATGACGATTGTCCTCTCACAGCTACTCTGCTAGTGATGTTCATGTACAAAAAACATCGATATTTTTTCCGATATAATATATCGTGTAAAAAAAATATCGATATTTTTTCCGATATAATATATCGAAATATTGTATCGATATATAGCGATATATCGGTCAAAAATATCGATATTTTCGATATATCGAATTGTAGGAAGGAAAAGAATTTCTTAGAAAATGATTAACAAAAATAATATCGAAGAGCTAAAAAAAAAAAAAAAAACGTCATTCAAAACTTATTCTGGTATTTGATGTTGTTTTTTTTTTTTTTTAGCTACATCCGATAGATTTTCTATTTTCCGATATCCTTAATTCGATATATCGGATAAAATATATCGACTTCAATGATTCGATAGTATCGCATTGATTCGATATATCGGATAAAATATATCGATATTATATATCAACTTCAATGATGCGATAATATCGCATTGATTCGATATATCGAATAAATGTATCGATATTTTATCACATATCGATATATATCGAGCACACCTATACTCTGCCACTGCACCATAAAGGCTGCCTAACAAAATATTGTTTATGATTTCAGGTTTTATAAGATTTCTAGAAGGATACTACATAATCCTTGTAACAAAAAGAAGGAAGATTGCTGCGATTGGCGCACATTCCATATACAAGATCGAAGACACAGCTATGATATACATTCCAAATGAAAACAACAAACCACCGCATCCTGATGAACAGAGATATTTGAAAATGTTTCTAGCCATAGATCTTTCTACAAACTTCTACTACAGCTACAGTTATGATATCACTCATACTCTACAAATGAACATGGCTCCTCCAAGGAAACTGGCTCCTGCACTATTTCCTAAGCCAATAACAGCTGCAGTTTACCAATCCCATTTAAATGGTTCAGAGCGGCAGGAGAATGACTGTGAGTGTAATAAACAGGACGATGATGAAGATATATTTGAAACATGGAAGAGACAAGTGCAGCAAAGGATTGAAAAGACTGGGTACGTAATTGTAGCTGATAAGATATTATGTGCCGTTAAGAAAGGTTATAAAGTCAATTTTTTTTTCTAGTATTTTGGTATATTAGCAGAAAAATTCATATATTGATATAGTGATTTTATTTCATTAATACATAATGTAACATTCATAAAGTTTGTTAAAATATACATGTTAGCGTTACTTATGTAGTATGAATATGTCTCCAGATATACAATCACTGATCTTGAAATGTTAATATACCATTTATTAGTATAACAGGCAGAAGTTAACTAGGCACCTCGGTGTAATGACGTCATAGGAATGTACTAACTGCATAAAAAATTCAAGTACCCTTAGGGCCGGCGCTCACTGACGGCATGGCACGGCAGGTCATGCTGCGGCATCCCGCGGCGTCCCGTGGCATGCCGGAGCATCTCGCGGCTTGCCGGGGCATCCCGTGGCATGCCGTTGCATCCTGCTGAATGCCCAGCCACTCTCTCTCTCTCGCGCACCGCGGCAATCCGTGGAATGAAACGGCATGACACGTCTGGCCGGAGCATCCCGCGGCGCGTCGCGTCATTTCGCGGCACTGTGGTATTGAAGTAAAGTAACGTGAATTCTAAACTCGTGGCAATAAGATTCAAAATAACTTGATTAGTAATAAAATCCTTTGCCATGCCATGCCGTGCCATGCCGTCAGTGAGCGCCGGCCCTTATAAGACCCATCGATACAAGTTATTGTGACTGCGAATGTGGATGGGCACGTTTTCAAGCGAAGTTCACGGGCGCGGGTTCGCGTGCGTACCTACTAAATTGGTTACTATAATATGTTTTGTCTCATTCTCACTCTGACAGATGACAAATGTGTGACTGACGCTAAACATATAATAATTAATCAATAGATACCTATTCAGCGTTTATCAATAAGGGTGTTAAATGTAGGTATATTTTTGGTAACAGTTCTATATCCTTTAAAATAACAATAATAACAACGAAAAAAACACGAAGGAGGCGCGTGCGTAACGGTAGTATTTAATTTACTGACCGTAATGACGCGTCGAGGGCGAGAGCGGTAGGCGGTGGGGTGTGGTGGGAGGGGACGCGCATTCCACTCAGGTGCCAAGTTGATTTCTGTGTGTTATACCATTGAATATTTACAGACAAACAAGTCTGAGGTTAGACTTTGGAGTCCGAGCAGTCCCAGAATGGAGATTTGTGTGGAACAGTCATTTGCTATCTGCAGTGCATTCGCAACTACACCCAGACTGGATACTGTATATTGTTCATGGTTTCATAGAACAGAGCAATCTAAATATTTTTGGCAGACCAGTGTACTTGACTCTTATAGCAAGAAGAAGCAATAGGTACGCGGGAACCAGGTTTTTGAAACGAGGTGCGAACATGCATGGCGACGTGGCCAATGAAGTTGAAACTGAACAGATTGTACATGATTCTATGGTGTCGTCATTTGCATCTGGAAGGTAATTTTGAACTGTTTCTATATTTACAAGGTAAAATAAGATCCTAAAAGTACCTACTGTCTTATCTTAAAGTCTAATACATAATTCATATGGTTAAATTTTAGTTCATCGACTAATAAATTGCATGCGATTCCAACCGTCTGTACAGATCAATCAAACAAATATCTATAAAACCACTATAAATATACTGCCGCCCGGTAGATAAGCCTTAGGTGATAGTATTAGGTTACTGTCTAATAATTAAATCAGTGTTCTATTGGAGCTGAAGTTTGTCGACGCCATACTGATGGCGACAATGATGCCAACATCAAGGGGTTTACCATAAAATTACGCATTGCCTAGTAGCCTAGTACTAGTGCGAACACGCAGCTTGACTATTGGAAGTATGATAACCTCCATATTCATAAATGTTACTATAGCCTCATAGTGAGCGTGAACGCATACTGACGATTTCTCATAAGCGTCATTCGTTAGTTTTGGTACTAAATAAAAGAATATCAATCATGTACACAGATTTCCTCATTTGGCGAAGAACTTACTTAAGTGTTGTTTGTGACTATGGGCATAAGTTTGTGCGTTTAAGTTGTAATCATTTTGTCTATGCAAAGTCAGACAGTGAGACACTAACATTATAAACAACTAATAATAATGAATTATTTTCTAATTTACAGATTTAGTTCATTTGTTCAAATGAGAGGTTCCATACCAAGTTACTGGTCTCAAGATGTGTCAAAAATGGTGCCGAAGCCAGCAATATCAATTGATCTCAGTGATCCTTTCGCAGAAATACCAGGAAAACATTTAAACAATCTAATGCGTCGATACGGCTCGCCTATAATGTTTTTAAATCTTGTAAAGAAAAGGGAAAAAAAGAAACATGAATCTCTATTAACAGATGTTATAAGTAATGGGATAAAATACCTCAACCAATTTCTACCACCAGAGTTTTCTATACAGTATTATCATTTAGACATGGCAAGAATGAATAAAGGCGCTGATGCGAAAGTTTTGGACAAGTAAGTAGTTTTTTATATTTCTGTTAATGTAAGGTACACAAACCGTATATGTATGTCAAAAAAGTTCTTAGGATTGGGCTTCTTTGTTCCTTTTTTATACTATCTGTTAAAAATGAGTTGTTTTTTATGTATTGTGGCAAATAAATGGTTTAAATATTTCTGTTACATAAGATTGCATAGTATACTTCGGGTATTATGAGATATTATTCAGATCAGTTGGTATTATAATTACGATACGAGTCGTGAGCACAGATGGACAGTAGTGGGGGCAATTGAGAATCTAAAATCTAAACCTAACCTAAGAGAGTGAATAATATTATTTATGAGTGGTAGAGCCAAGCTGTAGACAGTTTTGTCTACACCAATAATGGGCTGGCTCGACCGGGTGGTTACAACTGTTTCACAGAAAACCGACGTAAAGTAGCTGCTTACTGCTGCGTTTCGTACGGTGAGTAAGATATCGGAAGGCATAATCCCCCGCTCCATCCCAATCCATTAATTATCCCTTCCCTTTGAGCTCGGCAGCGCACCTATGACTATTGTAGTGTTGTGGACGTGCATGGGAGGTGGAGGTCACTTACCATCAGGTGACCCAGTTGCTTGTTTGCCGATCTGTGCTATAAAAAAAAAGTACTGGTTGTACCGGGTACATATTCGGCAGATTGTCGGCGATAGCTCGCACCGTGGTCCGTAAGACGGGTATATTCGTGAGTTGGGGCGGGCTGGAGTGCGGTCCGGGGTCGGAGTGCCCGCATCCCCTCGGACACCAGCGCGGC
The DNA here is from genome assembly GCA_949126905.1 of Amorpha juglandis. Classification (NCBI taxonomy): domain Eukaryota; kingdom Metazoa; phylum Arthropoda; class Insecta; order Lepidoptera; family Sphingidae; genus Amorpha; species Amorpha juglandis. Next base: position 11,752,692 of record OX421374.1, on the reverse strand, counting down.
CGGCTGCAGACCAGACTCGCGCGCTTAACACATATGGGTACATTGTAATTCGACAGATTGTCGGCGATAGCTCGCACCGTGGTCCGTAAGACGGGTATATTCGTGAGTTGGGGCGGGTTGGAGTGCGGTCCGGGGTCGGAGTCCCCGCCCCCGCACCCCCGCGGCCACCAGCGCGGCCGGCTGCAGACCGGACTCGCGCGCGTCAACTGTGTCGACTGCCTCGACAGGACCAACACCGCACAGTTCGCCATTGGGAAGTGCGTGCTGGCATACCAAGTAACTTATGTTTATAATACAACATTATTTAAAAGGATCGGCGAAAAGTTTCTTCCTACTTAATGTGTTTCGAAGTTAGGGGCCATCCATAAATTACGTCACTCGTTAAGGGGGGAGGAGGGGGTCGGCGAACTGTGACATTATGTGACAAGGGGTGGGAGGGGTCCCCAATTTTGTGAGATCACATTTTTCAAAATATAATATGTTGATTTTATTGAAAAAGGATTTAAATGGAAAACAATATCGAAACACTGCTGTTTTAATTTCATAAATTTCTAAATGTAAAATTGCAAAATATGTGACATCACACTAGGTAGAGGGGGGGGGGGGGCTCACTAATGTGACCAGGTGTAACAAGGACGGGGGAGGAGTCAAAATATCATGAAATTCGTGTGACGTAATTTATGGATGGCCCCTTATTAGAAACATATGGCATGATATACTTAAACTTTTATTTTCTCTAATTGTTTTTACATTATCTGACTTGAAATTTAATAAAGCATAGACACATAAACATATCAATAAAAATGGGAGGCGGGGGGCTAGCTAGCCTAATGAGCCTAAAGGGGGTAGGATCAGAAGATCTGATGCCGGGCGAAGGCGTTGAGTTCAATAACTTCGTTCGGTTTTTAGTGAATTTATTAACTTAGTGTGTCCATAACTCTTTTAAGATTGCTACTGTTATTACTGATGATTTTAAGCCTTAAACATTGTTTTATAATCCTTTTTTTTCGACGCGGCAAAGTGACTCCACTGCACCTGATGATGAGTAAAGTGCATTGCAAATACAAAGTCGACCGTCGAGAGACGTTGCGTCCGGTGACGAATAATAATGATCTGAAATAACTAGATGTAAACCAGATTACAATAGAACGCGACTCGCCTGAGTGTTTCACTATGTCGGATTTTTCATATGTATGGTGCTTGCTATCCAGGCGGTTACGAATATGTATCACATATTTTTATAGCTCATTTGTACTTATATTTTCTTATGTATGTATTTGTTCATTTAACATAAAGTATTGTGCGATTATGGAGTCGTACCATCAGGTGACTTGCTTGTTCGTCTGCTTGCCTTCGGATTTATAAAAGATAAAAGACGTAACTTGTTGAAATAAAACTAATTTAAACGGATTTTATCGCGTTTTTTTTATTAATTTTGATCCCGACGTTTCGAAGACTTCTCAGCCTTCGTGGTCACGGAGTGGACTCATGATGTGGCGATAAAATCCGTTTAAGTTAGTTTTATTTCAATCAGTAATGTTCGCGTAAACATAAGAAATCATTACGTAACCTGTTGTTTGTAGCTCTATGCTTTAGGTCTCATCGGAGAGCCTGTCATCGAGTTCGATTCAGATTGTGCGAGGTTGTTGGAGGGCCTTTACGAAGACCACGGTGACACATTGGCTTTGCAGTATGGCGGGTCTCAACTGGTTCATAGGTATGTTAGTTTTAATATAATGTACCTTACGGCCACATCTCACATGTTAGTGGGGACTTCAGTTCCATAATTAGTTACAGATTTAATCCCAATAAGTCCCTATGACTTATTGGGATAGAGTGGGGATTACTGCGGTAACGAAATGCCAGCATCGTGTACATACACATTACTAGACCTTGTTAACCATATGGTATATAGGCGTGGCAACATGGGCGCCGCTAGGATTACTTTCAGGGAGGTGCATCTGCATCTCCGCATTATACTATTAACTAATATAGAATTATACAATATAGAATTATACATGTATATTGTGTACTGAATATGTTTCGCTAATCGAAAGCATACTTAATCTCTGTAGTCGATGTTTGGCGTTATTGCTCAGGGAATCCCCGCTGCCCACTGACAGGAGGGTGCAAATGAACCCCCTTGCACCCTGTTGCCGGTGCCCTTGTGTGTTAATTACATTATAATTATATATCTAATTTAATTTCAGGATAAAAACATACAGAAAAACAGCGCCGTGGTCATCCCACGGCAACGATATAATGCAAACGCTGAGTCGATATTACTCCAACACGTTCTCGGACGCGGAAAAGCAGAACACGATGAACTTGTTCTTAGGACTGTTCATACCGGACCCGACCAGACCTCCTATATGGGACTATCAGAGCGATTATTACTTGCACCATCCAGAGTCTATGGTTTATATACCACGAAACAGGTTGTTATATTGTTGATGGACGATTTAAATTAACGTTATTCCAGACCGATCCCGAAAGTCGACCAATCAAACTAAGTCATTTGTACGCTTGACTTTTAAAAGATATTCCTATTGGCATAAGCCCTCGATCCCAAATGGTTATGGGATCGATCTGGAGACTCAATCTAAGATCATTGGGAGTGGTAGAAGATATTCAACATTTGCTGATGGAATGTGTTCGGAATGAAAATGAACGAAAACTGCTGCTAGATGAGTTTAATTTGAATGTGGGATGTGGGATTGATTCAATATATTTTATCGGACCCAAGATCTTTTTTTTTTTTTTTTTTTTTAATATGGCTCGGCAAAGTGACTACACTACACCTGATGGTAAGTGTAGCGCAATCCAAGAATAGTGTCGACCAACGATAAACAACGTGTCCATCGTAGGTCGGCAAGATCATGCCGGCCTGTCAAAGGGCCAAGGGGGAGGGGAAGGAAAAGGGATGGGAAAAGGGTTAGGATCAGGGGGCAAGCCCCCTGGGGAGAACCGGATATACACTGGCTGACCCTGGAACGCGACCCACACAAGGCGGGCCACTATGGCAGGTTTTAGCACCAGTGTACGGTGGTCGCTATCCGGTCGGATACAAGTATCCTCCCACCAGCAGCATCTAAGGTTGCCAAAAAATTTTGTAAATTGATTAGTGCCATCTAGTAGCAGCATCGGTTGTTTTTTTTTTTATATTTCCAGAGTGCTTTATATAAGTTTTGTTGAAGCTTGTAACAGGTACGATGGGGTTGACGTATCCTTTTGGAGGAAACCCCTAATTAAAGACTAAAAAAAAAAGATCGTTGAGGGTGATTGAGAGATTTTGTAATTACCGATTTCTATTTGTGTTAAAAATATGCACTTCGGAAATCTTTTCTTGCATATTCGTCTTAACTCTTTACGAATTAATACGAATATGCAATCAATCACAACATATCACATCAGACCTGGGGTGCTTGGCTGTTGGCCGGGCTGCCCATAGGGTAAATAGGGAACTGATGATACCGGATACGGAGCCCTTACGGCGGAAGTCCTACTGGTACTCAACTATTTTACTATTTGCCATACCTATTATTGGAATCAAGTGTAACAGCTCGCGTGATAGGACCCACTTAATGACATCCGTGATGCTTTACATCTGGCTTTTCCAGTTGTAAATGTCCTTACACTTAGGTTATCATCATCATCATCAGCCACAAGACGTCCACTGCTGAACATAGCCTCCCCCAAAGATTTCCAGACCGACCTGTTGGAAGCGGCCTGCATCCAGCGACTACCTGCGATTTTTATCAGGTCGTCTGTCCATCTGGTAGGTGGTCGTCCAACGCTGCGCTTGCCAGTACGTGGCCTCTATTCCAGAATCTTTCTGTCCCATCGGTTATCGGTTAATACCTCCTCAATTCATTATTTTGGTACTCAACTAAGTAGCTGGTATTTAAACAGGTCACTTACAAAATGGTGGGACGACGATGTGTTGCGATACCTGCCGATGCCGTGCAATGAGATGAGGAAGCTGTGTTGTGAGATAATCGGCATACAGGGCGATACCAGCACCACCATAGAAATGGTCGACCCCTACCACGACTATAACAGACCGTTCGAATACACCGTCTTCATGGAGAGTTTTGAGTTTAAGGTATGGTAGTATACCGGTGGTTTGGGTCCTTGGCCTCGTATTTGGAGGGTGGTAATTTATATATTTTTAAATGTTTTATTTTTTACAACTGTTATATTTTAAAATGTAAAAAAAGCCCTATAAAATAAAATAGTACATATTGTACATAACGAGATACTCAACAGTCACACACAGTCCTGACACAACATTAGGTTAACCTGTATCGTGGGTATTAGGAACTACGAAGGACTTGTGGTATGACAAAACCCAGACCCGTAACATATATTTGTGGATTATTAAATTACTGGGCATTATGAGACTTACCATCTTATGTCTCGGGGTGACAAGCGCATTTCAGCGCCATGCAGTGCTTTGTAATTCAAAGTTCTGTGTGGTGTTACTCCTGTTTATAGGCAGGCGTGGCGCTTACCATCAGGCGAGCGCCTTGATCGTTTTGTCATTTAATCAAATAATTAAAAAAACATGAACATTTGCCTCAGTGTGGGAATCGAACCCACGGCCTTTCGCTTCGTAGCCGGCTATTCGTCCACTGGGCAAACGGCTGGAATGCTTGAAATAATAATGTTATTACAAATCTGCTTTCAGATGTGTCACACATTACGTGACTTGGCACCGACATTTACTGAAAGTTTCAGCCCATTCGTTGTTCGAGGTCGGGCTATAGGACAAAATAAAGGACCCACATCTAAAAACCCAGTGATTAGCGGCCGATCAAGCACCACATCAAACAACTCCAGCGAGTAAGACATTTTTATTATTTATTTAAACTTCATGTTATTACTGTGCCTTGCATCGGTCATCCGCCTATCCTGTTGCAGGCCCCTCGATTTGCTTTTTTCCTCTCCGATGAGGGAAGAAGCATTTATACAGACCGGCATGACTCTGGTGACCACTGATAAACTCATTGTTTGTTGGTGGTCACAGGCTTTTTGGATTGCACAAATCCAAATCATGCACGGCCACTTCATGATATGGCCAAACATTACACAATCATAATTCATTTAATGCTTATTTAAACTCTCACGTTATATTCCTGTAAAGGTAAGCAGAGGTGCAATTATTGCCCCACTATTCCGAGCTTATTTCCGTCTGATGATGTGAGAGAGGTAAGCCTATCGCAAACAAATTCCAATCCTGGACAATTCATGTGTGATTTTTGCCCCGTAAAATTTACAATACAAATTGTGATATGGACCCCTTATTTTATAGTTTCTCATTCTAAGTACGCTGTAACTAGACCAATAAGGCGACTATACATACTATAAAATAATTATATCGTAACAACAAATCAGCGCTGTAGTACAGCTAAGGGGAACACCCAAATACTCCGAAATATTTTATTCCGAATTTCGATGTTCCGATGTTGAAAAGTCCGAATTTCATAATACCTAAAAATTATAATGTCTATTATTCAAATTTACGAAAATTATTTTACCGAAAGTTGTAAATACGATCTGTTTGTTTTCCGAATTTTATATGTTCGACGAGTCAAATGCTCGATGGGTTCTCGGTCCGAAAAACGACATTCCGATTTTCAATATTCCGAATAATTGCTAAAATCAGGATTTTGATTCAGTTATAATCATTACATAAATTTGGGTTAGGTTAGGTTAGAACTGTGACCATTAAAGCGCGAAGGCGAGCGAGCGCAGCGAGCGTGCCGCGGCAGCGGCCGCCGGGCGTCAGATCCTCTCTATTGTTGGTGAATCATTTGGGTTAGGTTAGGTTAGAACTGTGACCATTAAGCGCGAAGGCGAGCGAGCGCAGCGAGCGTGCCGCGGCAGCGGCCGCCGAGCGCCAGATTCTCTCTATTGTTGGTGAATCATTTGGGTTAGGTTAGAATTGTGACCAGCGAAAAAAATATTTTTATTGGAAAGAAAATATTTTTATAACGAATTTGACATTAGTTTTTTAATTCTACCTCCTCATACTATTATATTTCTCTTTGACAAGAAATTATGTGTTGATTTGTCTTACTATTCAGTTGTACAAGGCGTTTTTATTTCGGAATTTTAATTAATAGGTATTTTAATAATCGGAATTCGTATTTTTGATGTTTCGAATCATCATTAATTCGGACTTTTTGTTATTCGATCTATTGAAACTCGGTATTTTGAGAATCGTTATTATATACGTTAGGAATATTGAAATTTCGGAATTATAAAAATAGCATAAATGATACATCGGAGTTGTTAAATTCGGAATTTTGAACCATTCGGAATTATAAAAATCGGTATTTTGAAATTCGTATTTGTGACTATCGGAATAAAGTTTGTCGTATTATTGTAGTGTACCCACAGCTAAGGCTGTATTTCAGCATAAAACTGTATGGGGAGTCCTGTTATTGGTCTAACATAATACTGTTATGATGTATGTAAAAGATAACTATTTTGTGTTGTAGTCCAATAATAAATTTTTCTTTCTTTCTTCTTCGTTCTTTCTAACATAGTTTCATGTAATTGTTTGCTAATAAAGGAGCTAAGAACGCTTTGTTTATATGATATAATACACGAAGTAGGGTGGCCATGCAAGCATGAATGGTGTTTTTTATAAAATTCATTTTGTTTTTTTTTGTTTGTTAGTTCAAACAGCGATTCTTCTACGGATGACGACTTGACCAGCCCGACTCCTAGCTCCAGACTGGCAGTGCCGTCGCCTCTGACGATGGTCACCAGAATATTAGAGGCTAAAGACTTCGAAGAAACTCCTCTGTTTCCGGCTATTAAACGTTCCAACAGAGTGTCTCTCGGTGAACCCACAAAAAGGGATATGGTGATGTAAGCTGACATTGTATATTGTAATACATAATGGTAAATTAATGCGAAAAACAAGTTACAAGGTGGTAGGCCCCTCGTATGCGAGAGGCCGTCTGGGTTGGTACCACTTTGTCTATATCTGCCGCCAAAACAAAGTGTGTAAGCACTGTTGTGTATCAGTTTGAAGGACATTGAAGCCAGTGAAACTGGGCGTTATGAGACTTAACATCCTATGTCTCGGAGTGACGAGCGCAGTTCAGTGCTTTGTAATTGAAAGTTCTGTGTGGTATTGCTTCTGTTTATGGGCAGGCATGGCGCTTACCATCAGGCGAGCGCCTTGCTCGTCTCGTCATTCAATCAAATAAAAAACAAACAATATAAAGATATATTATTGCAGGTACAGGCGTTACGTTAATTTCGAGAAGCGCTCCAACCCACGGTACAAGTCCGACATACACGTTGTGATCACTCTGAACAGTGCGTTCACCATCGACAGTTCCGTCGACGTCATCCCGCCGACGGTCACCAAAGCCTCCAAAGAATTGTACCACGATTACGTACAACGTACAAACGGCCATGTCAATATATCATCTAAATCCGTTGCACTTTATAAACAATATGTCAACTTTAGCCTGTAGGAAAGCAGTTATTCAAGCATTATAAATATTTTGATAAATTTTATGCACATCTTATTTTATGTATGCGACCGTCCATTAATCACGTGAGGCTTGCAAGGGGGGGGATTTAGCAAAAATCACGATATATCACAAGGGGGGAGGAAGATACCGCGTGTATTTATTTTGACAATGTACATTAAATATGGTCATGTACTAGTACAATATATATTTTTGCATGATTACACCATTCCTTTAATATTATTTTTATTCCAGTAAAAAACAACCTGCAACCTTTCTGTCTAGACATTTATGTCATGGTCCTTAATTTCAGAATAAAATTAGGTTATACTTTATACCTGTATTTAAAGTTCATATTCAAAAAAGCAAATTCTTTGTAGATACTAAAAATACACGTGATTTTTGGTGGGGCCGGGGGGTTAGTCTTAAATCTCACCGCGTATCACCAAGGGAGAGTTTGGGGTTAAGAATGTTAAAAAAACATCACGTGATTAATGGACGGCCCATATGTGCGTGGACTTGTAAATAGTATTTATGATTCGTGTGACAGTTGCGTAAGCCGTCAATATAAAATGGATAGTGAAATGCAGTCAGTTGTGTGTGTGTTAGCATCCGATCGTAGAATTGGCAATATCATGAGGTGGTCGAGCAAAACATGAAATTGCATTCCATGACATGACCAATTAGATTGACCATAATATTTTCTAAAGCAAAATGTATCTAAATACATTAGGTTCACTTCTAGCTTACCTTGAGCTTTTATTGAGCTAAATATAAATGACTTTTATATAATACCTATGTAAGTATTTAATAAATGATAAGATAAAATCCTTAGCGTGTTGGTATCATTTTTATAAAATACCTGTACCGCTTAAAGCTTCTTTACGTCTGATCATTTCAATTGCCAATACTTCGTAAGCGTGTAGATGCTCTGGCAAACGCTTGCCTTTGTGTTGTGACAAATACACAACACTCGAGTGGAATTAAGATCGGCCTTCAGCTCTTGCAAGTTGCAAGCCTACACAAGCCATGGCAAACATCAAATACACAAGTTGGAAACCACGAAGACTTGGCGATCCTGTGAAATCACCCCAAGGTTTGGCTTGTATATGAGCAAGAGCTTGCCACCCAACCAAATTCCAATAGAGTGTAGGTTTTTTGTGAAATCTTGTGGCAAGGCTTGCGAAAACATCTACACGCTTGCTAAATATTCGCGAACCATTACTTACCATCACGCGTGGTGGTCATTACTTACCATCAGGTGACCCACTTGCTCAGTTGCCCTCTATTCCAAAAAAACAAAACTGTATCCTAGCAAGTGTGTAATAGATTAATAGCCGTATAACATACCTACTCAAAAATATGAGGTACTATGCGTGCCAAATAAGAATAGGATCGCGTTTGCTGCCAACTTCACACAATAACTGTCAAAGTAGTACTGCTAGCAAAAAAAAGTGCAAAAAAGAAATTTCATATATTTTTTATTGTTAAAAGATATAGATTTAATTATTGTATAATCATTATATTCATTTAATAAATACTATTCTTGAATTTTATTAATGGATAATTTTGGATAAATTAATTATGAAAGAGTTTAAAAAATGAACAAATACACAGTTAATGCTACTATCACCCTAATATGACGCAATTTTGTGACGCTATTGAGAAGCTACCAGTGTGCCGTTAGCTACGCTTTCGTGTATACGCGCGTGTGTCTTATATCTGTTGCCTACTGGACTTCCTTGTTATTGTTATTTTTATAAATATGCTTTTTCTTTGAAATCCTACTCATTTATAATGAATTTGGCGTGAAATGTATTAGAAATACCAAAAAAGCGTACAGTAAACATTTAAACTGAATATAATTTGTTTACTGATTTTTTGGCACACCATACACTTTGGTAATGAAGTTTGCGCGTATTGCTGAACAAAATGGCGTCTTGACAGTCCTATTCTTATTTGGCACGCATAGTAATGTTAGTTGCTCAAAGGGTTATTTGGTGTTACTTAGGGGGCTTTATTGAATATTTTTACTCTGATTTTTTTTGGGAAAGCGTATGTACCTTTTTACCGTTACATAACAGTTAAGTAGGTACTTTTCAGGAAATTCATACTGGCGACACGGGTGATAGATGACATGATACATTACATACTGTACAAGGTGGTAGGTCCCTCGTACGCGAGAGGCCGGCTGGATTGGTACCACCGTTTTGTCTATTTCTGCCACCAAGCAACAATGTGTAAGCACTATAGTTTTGCGGTTTGAAGGACATTGAAGTCAGTGAAACTGGGCATTATGAGACAACATCTTATGTCTCAGGAGCGCAGTTCAGTGCCATGTAGTGCTTTGTAATTCAAAGTTCTATGTGTTGTTGCTTCTGTTTATGGGCAGGCGTGGCGCTTACCATAACCTACCTTACCATACCTTACCATGCCTTGCTCGTCTCGTCGGATAATGAAATTAAAAAAAAAAACATTTAGTATCAATATCGATTTTGATATATCGAGAACAAATAACAAAAAGTCAGCTTGATAGAATGACCTTTTTGGCAACGAAAAAAAATGATCTACATGTCATGCCATTCTATATGAACAATATAATATGATACTTAATAAATAACATCGAACTAAAATATATAGCAAAAAAGTGTCGATGTAGTGATATTTTTTCAACAACCCTAATGACATTATTGGTCAGTGGCAGCGTTGCCAGATCCACGGATTTTGCCGTAAATCTAGGGAATATTGGGCTTACCTACGATTTGTTGACAAATCTACAAATTTTCCTTCCATCGACCCAAAGAAATTACAAATAGAAAAATAATAATGTGGTACGTAAAATGCAACCCAATGTAAAAGAATCCAACGCGTTGCAAGCATCATGCTTGCAACTTGTGTGGCTCTTGAACTTTACATGTATATGCCTATACAATCGCAGCGTAGTAGCTAGATTAAATTGAGCTGCATAAAACGAAATGAATTTAATAATTGGCAATTCTAGTTATCAAATATAGAATTTTCGTGGGGCAGAGGCCAAGTAGCTGTGAAGCGAGATGCCGCAGGTTCGATTCCCACAACGAGGCAAAATGTTTGTGATCTGCAAACATTTATTTCGAGTCTGGGTGTTTGGTGTGGCAGGTCATAAAACTACAAGCCAAATCTTTCTGTAACATGTTTAAAAAAAGCATATTTCACCCATCCTACTGCGAGTGGGACAAGGGTAAGTGAAAAGAAAAGAATACTTAATTATGAACAGTTGGTTTGATATGGGTTTATAATGTGTATTTTCTTTTAGTTTCGTCATAATTGTTTTCAGAATGTAGATTTTAATTTAATTTCTATAAGAATGTAAATGTTCAGTTCATAATAGCTATATAAAAGTAAGAAGATCTACGGATTTTTCATCACTCTTCCGATAGTTCTGATTTCTGAAAATCTGATTGGGCAACACTAGTCAGTACTCAATGGTGACATTTGGCATTTGCAATAATTTGCAGTTCATCGGTTCAGCCGTGGGCGAATTGTTGTGGGAATTTTAATTATTCGCAGAATTGGGCTTCGGGAATTAGCGCGAGGCGGATGGCTTTCAATTCTGAGTAAACTCAAGTGACTGCACACTGCAGTCATGGCTATGTCAAAAGGTTTTAAAGTGCTTGAAAAATCCTCGCCACCGAGTCCGTACAGTATAATTTTGCAGCATCGTAATAAAGATAGCACACTTCTGTTCGAATCTCAAGCGGTGGTCTCTCTGTCCTCCCAAGAAGCAGAAACTTTACGTAAGCAATACCATAAAATCGCCGACGCTTATGGCTGCCTTGGAGTCCTGCAACTGAATTCTGGTGAGAGTTGTTTGCTTTATCTCGTGCTCGTCACGGGCTGCTGTTCTGTCGGCAAAATTGGTGACATCGAAGTCTTCAAAATAACTCAAACACAATTCCTGCCTTTGTTTTATCAGTCACAAGGGGAAGACAAAGTTTCGGAGGTTAGAAAATTGCTTAATTCAGGAACATTTTATTTCTCATGGAATTCTGGTAAAGTTAATGACAATCTTTTTGATCTGACATTATGTGCACAAAGAAAAAGCAAGGCTGCCAGTCCAGATAACAGGTTTTTCTGGAACCGAACATTATTTATTCATTTGATAAGATATGGCATTGACTGTGAGGATTGGCTTACAAGGGCCATGTGTGGTTCTGTTGAAATCCGCACCATCTATGTGGGTCATCGTCAAGCTAGAGCAGCATTAGTGTCTCGGCTCAGTTGCGAAAGAGCTGGAACAAGGTTTAATGTGCGAGGATGTAATGATGATGGCAATGTTGCTAATTTTGTAGAAACAGAACAAGCAATATACATTGATGATTCTGTATCATCTTATGTTCAGACTAGAGGATCAGTGCCACTGTTTTGGGAGCAGCCAGGAATACAAGTAGGTTCACATAAAGTGAAAATGTCTAGAGGCTATGATGCATCCACCAGTGTCTGTGACAGGCACTTTTCTCAACTGAAACGGAACTATGGTGGTGTGACAGTTGTCAATCTACTTGGATCCAGCCTCATTGGAGGCAGTGAAGGGGAAGCCACACTTAGTAATGCATTCCAAAAACATATTAATGAATCCCCACATTCAGATATTGTTCAGATAATTTTTGATTACCATCAGGAAGTTAGGGCTTCATCAGTGGAAACTGCATTAGCTAAATTTAAGCGAATTATAGAAAAACTTTATGATGATATTGGCATATTTAGTGCTAAAGGTGTAGACATATATAACATTCAAAAAGGAGTTATTCGCACTAATTGTTTGGACTGCTTAGACCGAACTAACTGCATACAAACATTCATAGGTCTAGAAATGCTGGCTGTACAGTTAATGTTATTACAATGTCTGGACAAGAAGCAAAATGTTAACAGGTTTGAAGAAGTTTTCAAACAAATGTGGATAAATAATGGGAACGAAATATCTAAAATATATGCAGGTACTGGAGCTATACAAGGAGGCTCCAAATTGATTGATGGAGCTCGGTCAGCTGCTCGTACAATTCAAAACAATTTATTGGACAACTCTAAGCAAGAAGCTATAGACATTTTGTTATTGGGTTCAACATTAAATTCAGAATTGGCTGACCGCACTAGGATTTTATTACCATCAAATATATTGCATACAGCAACACCGGTGCTACGAGAGATGTGTCGCAGGACCAATGAATTTACTCAACCATCTACGATACGCATTACTATTGGCACATACAATGTGAATGGTGGTAAGCATTTTAGAAGCCTCGCTTACAAAGATGTATCATTGGCTGATTGGTTGTTGGATTGTCCGAATTCATCGTTGGTGAATACAGTGAATTTAAAAGAACAGCCATCTGATATATTTGCCATAGGCTTTGAGGAAATTGTAGATTTAAATGCCAGCAATATTATGGCAGCTAGTTCTGATAATGCTAAAGCATGGAGTGAAGAACTAGAGAAAATTCTATGTAGAGATGCTTCCTACACACTTCTCTCTAGCCATCAGTTAGTAGGAGTTTGTTTATTTATATTTGTGAGAAAAGATTTGATTCCACATATAAGGGATGTAGCACTTGATTCTGTAAAAACAGGTTTGGGAGGTGCTACTGGTAATAAAGGTGCAGTTGGCATACGTATGGTCATTTATGGGACCTCATTATGCTTTGTGTGTGCACACTTTGCTGCTGGCCAATCACAAGTTTCAGAGCGTAATGCCGATTATACAGAGATAACGAGGAAAATCGCCTTTCCGATGGGCAGATCTTTGTATTCACATGATTATGTGTTTTGGTGTGGCGATTTTAACTATCGCATTGACTTAGATAAAGAAGAAGTACGATCACTAGCAGCACAGAATAATCTACAACGTTTACTAGAAAAAGATCAACTTATACAACAGAAGTCCCAAGGACTGGTTTTCAAAAACTGTTTTGAAGGCGAAATTACATTTCCTCCTACATACAAATACGACTTGTTTAGTGATGACTATGATACCAGTGAAAAATGCAGGGCTCCTGCCTGGACAGATCGCATATTATGGAGAAGCAGGAAATATACCATTGACTCTGATGGAACATCAGAAATGGCGGCCGGCAAACTTTTACATTATGGTAGAGCAGAATTGAAACAAAGTGATCACAGACCAGTGATCGCGATATTGGAAATAGAAGTCTTACAAGTCAGTTATACCAAGTGCATGGAAGTGTTCTACGAAGTTGTTAAAGATCTCGGTCCACCAGACGCAAGTATAATTGTCCAACCGTTTGAAGACTATAGTAGCGATGAAACCATTTTCGATGATAATATCATGGCCGCTGTACTACAAGAATTAGCAACAATTGGTGAAGTGACGCTAGTTCGCTTTATTGATGAACAAGCATTGAGCATCACTTTTCGCGAAGGCCAAAATGCACTAGCGGCTGCACAAAAAGGTCAGCTGTCTGTTTGTTCAATTCCACTACGAATTGAATTAAAATCGCCGAATTGGGTTGACATTGTTCGCACCGAAATAAATTTATGTTCGAACAATACTATACCGTTGTTTGGAGACGTTCAAACAGAAAGGCCTTTAAGATCAGCGCCGCCGACACCACGGAGACAGCAACCTAGTAGACCCCCGGCTCCTTCACCAACACCTTTAGTGCCGTCGAGAGCGCCGGCTGTGAGTCCGGCGCGACCGCCTCCACCTCGACCGGCACCATTGCCACCAGAGTCGAACAAGTCTTCATCACCACCTGCCGATAGTATTCCACCGCCGACCTGCGCACCGCCTCCCCCACCAGAGGTGAGCACGCCTCCGCCAATGGGTCCGCCGCCGCCTGTCCCGGCTAGACAAGGTGCACCGCCTCCGTTACCAGCTCGCCCTCGACCAGCCTCTCAAACGTAGACATATTATGCTCGGTCAAAATTGCAATCGTCATATTTAACTGTTTAGTATATACGCTAATTCAAACAAAATTCGTATACTTACGAAGTCACGAAATTAGAAATTACTTATACTGTAGGGAATGAGCAAACGTTTGATATGGTAAAATGCAGTGTTGCATTTCCACAAGTAACAAATGGTTAGTTTGTTTGTTGCATAATTTGTGCTATTTTATTTAGTAAATATAAATAGATTCTAGATATGAACAATATGTGTGAATACTCTTGTTTGGATTGAGTTTAGGTGTTGAAGTGATTAGTGCAATACGTATATCCAGTTTATTTATTTGAAATTATTTGTAAATCAGCTATTGTAATTAATAAGATATAAAGTATAGAAATCTATAAAAAGAATGTACCTACTGCTCTGCATCGAATAAGTTTAAACTACTTTACGTACCTAGATGATTTTTTTATATTTGTATTTTTATTATTTTATACAAATACGCAAGATTTTGATTTTTGTATTGCGGTATTAGATTAAGAATAAGTTATTTAACAACAGGGACATGCATTTTTTCCAGTTAAAATACCTATTATCTATACACGTCTACTTACGTAAAAAGATTAGTATGATTATCATTTTAGTTCCTACGTAATCATTTACTACTAACTAATTCGGCTATTGTTAGATATACGCGTCATATGCCTAAAATGTATGATATAATTTTAGTTATCGTGTTTTATACAGCGCCGAAATCAGGAATAGAGGGGGGGGGGGGGGCATGTGAAGTTACGGACCACGGATAACAGAGACTTCGTTAGTGTACTTCCTTGGAGAGCTGCTATTTAAGCGCAATATTCCGCACACCACCCACTATATTATATCTATGCGCACCGCGATGGCTGCTCGTCTGACTACATAGAAAAATTTGCCTATATGTTCTATAAACTTCTTGGACAGGGAGCCCTCGGGTAGCTGATCCACTTGACTACTATCAAGCTCATTTTCCGTGAGAAGCTTCGTTTCGATGAGACGACCAACAATTCCCTATGCGAAAATTCTCTATTGTGGTAGCTAACAGGGGTAGCAAGGATAGAATATTTCGATTTGATGATACTCAAAAAATTATTATTTTATTTGTAGGACAATATGACAGTTAAATTATATAAATATTAACTAAGTAAAAACAAAAAAATCAGCTGGTTAGTAATCATACCTATTGGAAGGAGGGGCTTCCAATAGGTATCGATAACGAGGTCATAAGAATGATTACTAACGCCCTGTGTTGTCTTTAAATGATATATTTGCTTTTGGTTATTGGAAAACAGATCTTTAAAAGGTGAAGAGACATGATGATATTTATAATATTGCTTCATTAGTGTGGTGATACTTAGCGTACTTAGATTGAGAAACCGTGACGTCTGGGTTTAAACGGTAGATTGGAAAATCACTTTAATTATGTTATTTTCGATACCAAAAGTTACTTGAGTTGCCCGGAATTAAAATTTGTGCTCGTAAGCTCGGCAAACCGTGGGTGTACTTGTAGTACCTCTGCCCACCCCTTCGAGGATATAGAAGTGTGAGTTTATGTTATGAGATATATACTATCTATGGCTGTGTTATTGCATTTTGCATGAGATTCTTGATTTTATCTGAGCTAAATATAATAAAATTAATTGAAATTATGATATAGTGATAGTATGATCCAATCCTGTTATCTTTGATAAGTTTATTTCGAAATAGTGATATCGGTTTTGTTATTATTTGTATTCCTATTAAAACCCGTTTTTAAATTGTTTTACTTTCATTTTTGATGACTATTTGAAGCTTAATTTTGTACCTGATCATTAATTTTTGTACTCTGACTGTTACTAGAAATTTGAAAGAAAAACATTGTTCTAATGTAGTGCGCTTTATGATGAAAACGCAAGATGCAAATTATGTACATTAAATATATGGCATCATAATGGCCCGTGTTCCATGTTACAAGGTATATGCTTATTTAAATGAAAATATAAATATTAAAATGTTAAGCTTGACATTTTCATTTGCTCTGAATCGTGTGTAATAAGTGGTAGGTATATTTTCGTGTGATATAAAACCTGCAAAGATCTATTATGCAAAAATAGTACATTTTTAGGTAATATTGATCATGGCTTTTCATGCCAAGTATATAATTTATAATGTCAACGCTGAATCTCCAAGCTCCTTCTGCCACTTGCGACCCTGATGCGTGTTTGGCGAATAGCTGATATCTCATCGGTGGAGGACTAGCCACACCTCTGTCGGTGGTTTTTTAACCCCCTTTAATGATAGGACACCTACTTCGTCTTCGACTTGTTTTTCTTCTACATCTAGGCCATCTTATACCTCTCCTTTTACTTTTACAATGATATATAATGTTATTAAATTCGCTACTATTAATGGGTACGAAATGTCATGAGTCATGAGTGGCTTTCTCGTGATGTCAATCTTCCAGAGCAAGTGCTGAGTGTACTCTTGCCTTTATTTAATACTTTTGTAGGTATTATTTTGTCAATGCCCATTTTAAAGAAATTGGATAGTTTTCAGTCTTATTTGTATCGTCTTTGCGGTGATGCCCTACCACAATTCTACCAGAGGATGATTTTAACATATCTGGTAAAAAATCAAGAAATATTTTTCACTTGATTGCGTAACAAATGCATCTATGCGTTCGCGCGCACTACGAAACTTAGATCATACTTCATTACAACAGCGCTGTGTATCTACCTGCCGCGCCGCCCGCCTATCTGCCATAAGTAATGACCATTGACTATAAAATAATATGTACACAGTAATTACAATTAAATTATAATAATTTTAAGTTAAAAACTTCAAAAACTTTCGGTGGTTTGCTATGATAACCCTTGACGAAATTCCTTTTCTCTTTTTTTTATTTGATGAATGAATGGAAAGGGACTCGCCTGATGGTAAGCGTCACGCCTGCCCATAAAAAGAAGCAACACCACACAGAACTTTGAATTACAAAGCACAGCATGGCACTGAATTGCGCTTGTCACCCCGAGACATTTAAGTCTCATAATGCCCAGTAATTTCACTGGCTTCAATGTCCTTCAAACCGAAACACAACAGTGCTTACACACTGTTGCTTGGCGGCAGAAATAGACAAAGCGGTGGTACCAACCCAGACGGCCTCGCATACGAAGGACCTAATACCACCACCGCCTTGTCTTTCGTACTTACTCTATCATAAATAAATATGAGACCACCTTTGAGATAAACTGTCTCGAATACAAAAATAGTCATGAAAATCGGCCTACACTTGGTGGAGATAACGCGAAACATACAAAAAAATACTAAATAATTGAGAAATTTGAACAGCCTCTTTTTGAAGTTGTATACTGAGATAACTTGTATCAATAAAAAATTGAATAAATAGAAACTTCTTACACAATCTTCTTCCACCTGTGCTGTTGTCCTTTACCATATTACAGGAAAATTTGGCTTGTAGTTTTTTTTCAACTGGCCGCCTATCTGACGTCAAAAATGGACAGCTGGGTTTCTTACCCATACTGGATGCAGTCCATTTTGCGAGGTTTTTTCTAAATAACCGTACTCCCATTCGAAACTTCCGCGTGGGGTCATAGTACTTTTTTCAATATTATAAATGAAAGATAAATTTTAAATACCACTGAGGTGAATAAATCTATTCTGTGCTGGGACGTTTTATTTACCCCATTATAATACCAGTCCAGTATTATACCGTTTCACTGCTAGGCATGATTATCCTCTACCAATGTAGTGGTTATACTCTCTTTGTCCTCTACGAAGGAGAGGAGTTAGGTAAACATTCTAGTCTAATGCGCGCTGGCAAACTTCCACACATTGTAAAATTTATAAGGGGAATCGTCAGGTTTATAGGGGCTAGGTTTCATGTCTCCTTCATCGTTAAATCTAGCCATAATTAACAATGTACCTATATTGTATTCCCATGTAACTTAGAAAAGTCACAGGTGTTCTCGGGACAAAACCCTAAAGTTTATATACAAATTAAAATGAGCACGAATTATTATCGCAGTATTTTATATGATAAGATCAGATTAGGATATACCTACAAATTACGGTAATTTAAAACAAAATCCATGGTAACATGGGATTTTCGGACATAATAAAATAATCACAAAACTGTTATTTGCACCAATTTTATTACTCAATGATGCATACTTTATAGTAACACAGTCAACTAATACATTTATTATTGATGGAATATAATAATTTAAGATTGCTTCTTAGGAATAGCATGACCGTAGATGGTGTGGGCTACACCAACAACTCCAAGCAGACAGAGAAGCAATGTGAAGCGGTACAGGATACTATCAAATGGACCACCTTTCAGGAACACTGGCAAATCATTGTCTTTCTGTAATATTAAATAAGAATGTAAATACACATCATTAAAATGAACAGGGATAGGACTAAACAAAACTCTTCAATGATCTTTTGTATATGTTGGGAACACAGTAACCTCTGGGTAACCTTATGTATCATCTAGAGAGGCATTGGAAACCAAACCTCAGACCTATGGTAAGTGGAGTTTTATGTAAAACTAAATAAATTCCATTTGCTGGTGGGAGGATACATGTATCTGACCGGATAGCGACCACTGTACACTGGTGCTAAAACCTGCCATAGTGGCCCACCTTGTGTGGGTCGTGTTCCAGGGTCAGCCAGTGTATATCCTGTTCTCCCCAGGGGGCTTGCCCCCTGATCCTAACCCTTTTCCCATCCCTTTTCCTTCCCCTCTCCCTTGGCCTTATGGCAGGCCACTTGCACACTGTTGCGCGGCTGCAGAAATAGACAAAGCGGTGGTATCAACCCAGATGGTCTCTCGCATACGAGGGACCTAACACCTTGTAAATGTAAGTCAATGCACCTTTCTTGTGTGGACGATAGCAGTTAACAATTCTGAAAGGTGTAAATCTGAAAGAACTAGCCATGATGCCCCAAAGGTCTGTCTGAGCTACAGCTGAAACCCCAATGGTGGAGATTATCTCTCAGGGGAGCAGGTAAATCAGGCCAATCCAAAGGTAGAGCAGTACTACCACCCAAACTGGGATTAAGCATGAAATGGTTCCACTAAAGTGAGTCGATCAACCATCTGTGCAAGTCGCAAATACAATTTTAAAAAATTATATTTGTTTATCTAACATGATGTGCATGAAGAATAAAAACTGAAATTCCTCAATGGATAACAACAGCATGTTTAGTGCCATCTCGTTACTGTGATAGAATTAACCTGTCATAGCTTTGTTTTTAGTGTTACTATAAATTTAAAAGTCTGAATTAAATAAAACTTCCGAATAATAACACTGAACCAGCAGCATACCAAATCAAAAAAGACCTCTAAGAAATTTTTATTTTTTGTTTTCAGACTTATTTTTATATTCTTCTTTAATTTGATTTTAAATTTGCTAATTGATAACACAATTATTTCCATTTTCCTTGGTGCTTTTATAGTCAATAAAGTGATTATGCCATTCAGAATATTCATTTTGGGCATGAAAGAAGAAGCTGAGTATCATGATACCTGGAAAATTTCCTGCTGCCTGCGGATGTTCTCTGGGAGAGGAGAACAAGGAATGTTGGTTCCTGGGATCACTCTCTTAACGGAGGCAGCGCAGGCATCTGGAGTCACGGTCGAGAAGTGGTTTGTGTTGTACTGGATACTGGGCAGTTCAACACGTTGCAGGGCTACTGGTGCCTATAGGAAAAAGATAAATTTTAACTTTTTATAGACCTATGAGAGAATAAACAGTTAAAGAGAATCTTACAATTGGGAACAGCGGGGCCTGGAGATTTGTTGAGGCAATCAGCCTTCCAGTAACTCGGCCTAATTGGTAGTACATTTTGCTGTATTTTTGGAAATTTACTACACAGTGCTCGCAAAGTTCGATCAAAATCGGATGGTTACGAAACAAGTACTTTATCGGTCACGTTCTGAAATACCGTTTAGGTAAAACAGATCAAGATGTAAATGTAAATTGTATCAATGTATAAATTTTAACGATTTGTGTAAATTTATGTCGCAAAATGATAAACAATAATATTAAAAACATAAAATTATGTATCCATATTATGGACACAGTACATACATACAGTTTAAAGTTTAATGGAATATTAATTGTTTTTGAACGTTTATTCAAGTTCAGAAATTATAGAGTTAATTTCATGGAGTTAATATGTACGTTGTACATAGTAGGTATATAGGTATGTACTAGTTCCTTGGTTAATTTAGTTTACTAGAAATAAAAACTTCTTTCGTAATTAATTAAATCTGTTTGATTAGGATACAAGTCGATAGAAAAAATCGGTGTTTATCTATCGATTTTATTAGATATGGCACTAATTAAAATATTATATCAAATATTTACCTAATATAATATGTATGTAATGATTATGTACATACTATACATACATATATGTACCCTATGTTGTGTTAATTTTTTATTGTTTCCAAACGTAATACTTAACCGCCATCTTTAATACCGATAATTTGACAGTTCTTTCTTGAAACACGTTTTGAGGGAAGGTGAGCCGTACATTTCTTTATTAATAGAAAATAAAGCTTTAATTCAATCGTAGTTTAAAAACTGTTGTAGAAATAATTGTTAAAAAAAGGTATTTATGCATATCGAGGTTTTTGGTTGTAAATGGGACGAATTCTAAATTTGAAAATCCTCGTGGCATGACAGGTTCCAAAGCAATGTTTGAGCGAGCGGCATTTGTTTTCTAGTTTCGAAAATTGATCATGCAAATCCAAAAAAAGTAGCAAAAATTAACACGTTTTACCAATTCATATTTCAGGGAAACAATGCAGATATTTGTCAAAACCCTAACGGGGAAGACCATCACCCTTGAGGTGGAGGCTTCCGATACCATAGAAAATGTGAAGGCGAAGATCCAGGACAAAGAAGGCATTCCTCCAGACCAGCAGCGACTTATCTTCGCTGGAAAGCAGTTGGAAGATGGACGCACCCTGTCTGATTACAATATCCAAAAGGAGTCGACTCTTCACTTGGTGCTAAGGCTTAGAGGAGGTAATTGAATAAATTGTAATGATCGCAATATTTGTTGAAATTTTAAATAGTGGTGAGCTAATGTGTTACTTGATGTTTTAGGTACCATTGAACCCTCTCTTCGTAACTTGGCAATGAAGTATAACTGTGAGAAAATGATCTGCCGCAAGTGCTATGCTCGCCTACACCCCAGGGCAACTAACTGCCGTAAGACAAAGTGTGGACACACTAACAATCTTCGCCCCAAGAAGAAGCTGAAGGATTTCTAGACTATTGCAAGTGCATTTACTATTGTCATCTTTGTAATGGCTAAACTAAAATAAAACTCGGTGAAAGTTAAAAATGTTTTTATTTTATACCTACTGAGCAGGTAATTTGGGGTGATAGTTACATTCATTTTTTTATTGTAAATATAAAGATAATTTATCTTTATAAATTTCAAACATTTAACTATAAAATGAATTGAATAGGAATACAGGGGATAATCAGGATAGAACTTATATTGTGATTTAGTATTAACCAGTTGGTTTATGTAGGTCTTGGCTGACAACAGTTGTCATAAGACGGTCTCCATAATGTGAGTAACAAGTCTACTGTGAAAAAGATTTGACCTTTTAGACCTTTGTAAACTCTGAACCAGTTCTATTCATTCATTCCATTTGTTAGATATTGAATGTGGAATCATTGAACAATAATTATTATAATTCAACTAATTAATGCATTAGAGTAGTGTGAGGATGGATGTGTGTTATAATAGCTGGACCATTGAATGTTAATAATTTTATTATTGGAAATTTGTAAATTTTACTTTATACAAGTTGCTTTATTAACAAGTTAGTACTTATATAAAATGTTCACACTCTTGTTTGTACTAGTTTTCGTCGGTGACTGCCTCGGTGGTGCAGTTGTAATGCGTATGCAGTACAACTACCTACTGTGATTAGGGCTCTGGTACAATTGACAATCCCATCGGCCACACGGTTAGTTGGTAAATGAAATGATAGTCGATTTCTTTTGAACATATAATATTAACAATTTCACTGTGTGTTAAAAACTAATTTCAATTTTTAAATAAATGCATTTAACATTGTTAACTTCATTACATAGTTATACACATTTGAATCTTATATGTTTCATATAATAACATGCTTACATAGGTAATATGTTTCCACAAGCCGCAGAATTCAGAATATAGTACTTGTACATTTTTTATTTACTAGGATATAAAGATTTATAACCAACTTCAAAAATAAGAAGTATTTCAATTTGAATGTTTTATTATGTATGTTATACGATGTCTTCACTAAATTTAGACCGATTTAATGATTCTATTTGTATTCGTTAGGGTTTTCCATGGTCCCATAACATAAATATTGCTAAGATCTGATGAAGTACCAGTAAAAGTACTTTGTTTATAAACACAGCAATTGTGTTTGAAATTGTCTACAGAAACAAGTGATGAACATAAATCTTCGTTTCGTATTAATTAGTTATTTTAGCAACAATAAAAATTAAAACGATTTCTGGATTTGTGGCAACACTGGTCACATATTCTTATAAACTAATGGACGGAAACATTCACTCGATTGCACAGCTTTGTACAGTTCACATCTCCTTTAAACCATACCGAAGTGGACTACTTTTATCTTCGGCTGTTTCTGTTTATCATCTGGAACATGAAATAAAACATTTTTACACGACTACATAATGATATATACTTTATAATATAATATGGCATGCTTTAGACTTAATTTATTCCACACACATACACACAATGCTGCCAGTCACCAAAATAGTCGTAGCCAAGTACAATATGCTCAAAATCACTTCACCGTCATCTGCGCCTTTGATTTCCTTTAGTCTCTAAACTATCTGCGACGCCGCATGACTAACTTCAAAACCAAGTTATTTTGCGTGTATTGTACCTTATTATTAAAAAAATATATTATCGAAATATAACTCAAAGGACATCTTAATAAATTTGTGTTCCCATAAGAAAAATATACAAAATATTGTAGCAAAATCAATAATTAGACCAAGGTCCAAGTGGGTAGAGTAGTCATACACCAACAGATTTACAAGGTGGAAAGTTTCTCGCCTGTGTTGCAAGCAACAGAGTGTGAAATAACTGAAACGGGGTGACGCGAGAGCAGTGTAGTAATGCAGTACTTGGTTCAAAGTTCTGAGTGGTGTTGATATTGTTTGTGGCCATTTGGAGATTAGAAAAGGTGAGGCTCAAATTGGGTGATTCGTGTCTCCGAACGGGTGAAGTCCCCGAAACCTGAAGACGTTTGCTCGGATCGACCAATGTGCAGTAATTGTGATAGTGCATTTCAATATCTGCAAAATAACTTGGCCAGCTTGAAGTCCCTCGCGGTGTCATCCACAATTGCTTTCAGAAACTAAAGGGCATGATGGAAGGCAAAGAAGGTAAGAAGGTGAAGGTAACTCTTTTGCGCGGGGAAATTCCGTCTTACTTTCCCAGCTCGAGAAGTGGATGGATGGTTATTTCGCATTTACCGGCCTACCGACTTACGGCTAACTTCAATAAACCATCACAGATTGTCTCCCGATCAATCCAACAAATGAGTCTATAATACAGTTTGAAAGTGAAGCGTACAAACTTTGTTTGATTGGTCAATATCATACACGATCTGTACCTACAACCAACCCAATAATGCTTACTGTGTTACCTTAAATTAATTGTGCATGCATGCGTGACAATGAAAGCGGTGTTAAAATGTCATTAAATTCGGTTGGTAGTGCTTAAAGTTAGACTTCTAATGGTCGCCTGAAATTTGAGGCGACCATCGAAAACCTGTCATAATTTCATGCTGGTAAAAGGTGCAAGCTGTTAAACAATAAAATGAACGACTACAATACAATGGAACGAAAAAGCGAGTGCAAAATGGTAACAAACATGGTGCGCCGGCATGCGTGCGTGCGTCCGTTTGCCCACTGCCCAGTGAGTCACACTTCAACGTAGTCTAGCGCAGTACCGGCCACGGGTGCGGGTGCGGGCGCGTGTGCGGGCACATGTACGGGCGCGTGAGCCGACAAGTGTGACGTCATGTGTGACGACACAGACACCGGCGCGGGGGGCGGAGATCCCACGTACTTGTGCGGTAACACACGTGATGCTGCTTCGGGGATGTCACGCCCCCGCTCTAACGAACATAGTGGCTCCTGCACACAGTTATATGCTGGGTGTAAGAGAAACGAATCCGAAAACTGAACTGAAACTAAACAGGTGGTAGTGCTGATGATTACGGACACGATACCGCTAAATAATCGTGAAATAAATCTACCTATTCTTTATACGAATACGCGTACCTGTTTGTGCATGACTAACGACCGTTTAGTCCAGATCGTCAGCTGTTTTACTAGAATTAATTTCTCTATTTAAAAAAATAATTAAATGATTATTTTTACAATATGATATGATTAATTGTTGTATTTATCTCCCTAACTATATAAACAATAAACAAGATACTGCATAAAAATATATATGGTTTTATTATGTACACTATTTATTTAGAGGTAATCACCAGCGCTACCACCTGTCTCAGTTTTAGGAAGCGTTGCCCTTACACCCATTTATAAGTACATAACTAAATCAGAATTCTTTTCAAAAACACTAAGCTGAAAGATAAAATTTATCAAACTTCAAAAATCAACACTTAAGTCAAATGCTAATGGTCCGGAGTCCCTCGGACAGCTGATCCACTTGACTACTATCAAGCTAATTTTCCGTGAGTAGCTTCGTTTCGATGAGACGCCCAACAATTCCCTTTGCGAAAATTCTCTATTGTGGTAGCTAACAGAGGTAGCAAGGATAGAATATTTCGATTTGATGATACTCAAAAATTTATTATTTTATTTGTAGGACATTATGACTGTTAAATTATATGAATATTAACTAAGTAAAAACAAAAAAATCAGCTCATTCAAATCATTTTTTATGACCTCGTTATCGATACCTATTGGAACCTCCAATAGGTATGATTACTAACCAGCAGATTTTTTTGTTTTTACTTAGTTAATATTCATATAATTTAACAGTCATATTGTCCTACAAATAAAATAAAAAATTTTTGAGTATCATCAAATCGAAATATTCTATCCTTGCTACCTCTGTTAGCTACCACAATAGAGAATTTTCGCGAAGGGAATTGTTGGGCGTCTCATCGAAACGAAGCTACTCACGGAAAATTAGCTTGATAGTACTCAAGTGGATCAGCTGGCCGAGGGACTCCGGACCATAACGTTTATGTTAATATTCGAAATATCGGGTAACATACAAACAAAAAACGCGTTGTAATGATTTTCTCGTTGAAAAAGTAGACTCACCGACAAGACGGCGACGGTGACGGTATCTGAAAATTTTACTTTATTCTTTTCTGGTCGGTTACCATGCCTTTCCATGGTGTAGTTTATATTCGTGCTTGGATGATAATTATTGTATTGGTAACGATAAAGCGTGTTAGGTAATTCTTCTCGCAGTTCAGTTTGGAACAAATGTTTGTATGGCGCGCCATCTTGCGGCCGCGGTAATATGTCTATTATTGAATGTGACGTCATCGCGGTACCTTCATTGATCGACGATAAAGCGGGTTTAGGTGACATTTTATAGTTGAGGAGGCCGTCGACGCTATGCCACTTTGAACTCTGTGTCAATATGGGTTTCAATCGGTCATTGTAATTGTTTTTCAGATACATATCGTCTCTAATATCCTTCTTCCATATAGTTGTGTCTCTTTCTAGATATTGATGGAGGTTTGGTCGTATGCTCGTGGCAGATATGTCTGGTTGCGATATAGTAACTGGTAGTAAGGTTGGATGGTTAGATAGAGAGACTCGAGGTAATGGCGGCGGTGGCTTCGCTTTTATAGCTACGGAAGACGCGCTTGTTTCGTCGTCCGATTCGGAATAAGAATGCGAACTGCATTCCGAACAACTCCCTGAACAGGCCGAATCTAAAATAAAAAAATTATATCGATGAGATGTTATTGTATAACCGAGGTGGATACGAGAGGATATTCTCAAAATAAGCTGGTCAATTGTGAGCTAGACTTGCATCACAGGAGGGTATTTAATGTTGGTGCATTGTACTAATATATACATTAATATAATTTATACATTTGTCTATGTTTTAGAGGTAAATTATTTCAAAGGAGGAACCTATTTTGCATGAGGGACCTATTCGCGTATGCGTTATAAAGGCCAAAAAGTTCCACGCGCGCATTGACAGCACCTTTTCTGTGGGGATTATTTTTATCCGAGCACTGCAAAGTGACTGCATTGCACCTGATTGTAAGCATAGTGCAGTCCAAAAAAACCAGTGACGACATACGATAAGTTTATCGGTGGGCACAATTTATCATGCTGGCCTGTATAAATGCTTCGTTACACTTCAAAGGGGGTAGAAGCAAATTGAGGGGCCTGCGACAGGACATGCGGATGACCGATGCAGGCACTGGGATATAAGGATGTACCCCTACACCCGTCCCAACCATAAAGTCACATTGCGAGCCCCTCGGGAAAACCGTATCTGTAACTGGCTGATCCTGGAACGTGATCCACACAAGGTGTGTGGGTCACTATGGCAGGTTTGAACACCATAGACACATAGATACACAGAAAGTTTTTAAAGTTTTAGACGGCTTCTCGCATACGAGGGACCTACCTTGTATACACCATAGATACACAGCCGACAACCAATATCCTAATAGCAACAAAGTATGTAGTAAGTAGTGAGTGTGAGCGTGAGGCTGCGGACTCTGCGCCAGCGGGCGCGGAGCGGCGGCGGCGGCAGAGCGGGAGCGGCGGAGACCCGGTCTCGAAGCCAGCGGGCAGATCGCGCGGCGCTAAAGCGGCGTAGTATTGTGCTATGGGAAATTAGTGTCTGTTCGCGAACGAAATTCATGTGAATATGATGCTCCATATCGATGTCATCAAAAATCACAGAAATAATTTGCTCCACCACGTCGGCGGGAATTTTTGTAAATGCACAACACTACGTTAATGCAGACGCGCGGGCACCACTTGACTGACGCGCATCGCTCCTAGCGCCGCGCCGCTGCCTTGGAGGCCAGGTCCATATAAGTGTATGCATTGAAACGCGCCGCTCCCGCGCCGCCGCCGCCCCGAGCCCGCTGGGTTCGAGTCCGCAGTCTGACCTGTGCGGTGTGTGCGTGCGTGCGTGAGCGCGAGTCCCCGCGCCTCCCCCGCCAGCGCCGCGTCCCCGCGCCGCGCCGCGCCCCACCGCGCGTCCGCGAACAGGTCCCACGCGCACAGCTCCACGCCCAGCGACAGTATGTAGTAAGTAGTGAGTGTTCACGGGACCTGTGCGGTGTGTGCGTGCGTGCGTGAGCGCGAGTCCCCGCGCCTCCCCCGCCAGCGCCGCGTCCCCGCGCCGCGCCGCGCCCCACCGCGCGTCCGCGAACAGGTCCCACGCGCACAGCTCCACGCCCAGCGACAGTATGTAGTAAGTAGTGAGTGTTCACGGGACCTGTGCGGTGTGTGCGTGCGTGCGTGAGCGCGAGTCCCCGCGCCTCCCCCGCCAGCGCCGCGTCCCCGCGCCGCGCCGCGCCCCACCGCGCGTCCGCGAACAGGTCCCACGCGCACAGCTCCACGCCCAGCGACAGTATGTAGTAAGTAGTGAGTGTTCACGGGACCTGTGCGGTGTGTGCGTGCGTGCGTGAGCGCGAGTCCCCGCGCCTCCCCCGCCAGCGCCGCGTCCCCGCGCCGCGCCGCGCCCCACCGCGCGTCCGCGAACAGGTCCCACGCGCACAGCTCCACGCCCAGCGACAGTATGTAGTAAGTAGTGAGTGTTCACGGGACCTGTGCGGTGTGTGCGTGCGTGCGTGAGCGCGAGTCCCCGCGCCTCCCCCGCCAGCGCCGCGTCCCCGCGCCGCGCCGCGCCCCACCGCGCGTCCGCGAACAGGTCCCACGCGCACAGCTCCACGCCCAGCGACAGTATGTAGTAAGTAGTGAGTGTTCACGGGACCTGTGCGGTGTGTGCGTGCGTGCGTGAGCGCGAGTCCCCGCGCCTCCCCCGCCAGCGCCGCGTCCCCGCGCCGCGCCGCGCCCCACCGCGCGTCCGCGAACAGGTCCCACGCGCACAGCTCCACGCCCAGCGACAGTATGTAGTAAGTAGTGAGTGTTCACGGGACCTGTGCGGTGTGTGCGTGCGTGCGTGAGCGCGAGTCCCCGCGCCTCCCCCGCCAGCGCCGCGTCCCCGCGCCGCGCCGCGCCCCACCGCGCGTCCGCGAACAGGTCCCACGCGCACAGCTCCACGCCCAGCGACAGTATGTAGTAAGTAGTGAGTGTTCACGGGACCTGTGCGGTGTGTGCGTGCGTGCGTGAGCGCGAGTCCCCGCGCCTCCCCCGCCAGCGCCGCGTCCCCGCGCCGCGCCGCGCCCCACCGCGCGTCCGCGAACAGGTCCCACGCGCACAGCTCCACGCCCAGCGACAGTATGTAGTAAGTAGTGAGTGTTCACGGGACCTGTGCGGTGTGTGCGTGCGTGCGTGAGCGCGAGTCCCCGCGCCTCCCCCGCCAGCGCCGCGTCCCCGCGCCGCGCCGCGCCCCACCGCGCGTCCGCGAACAGGTCCCACGCGCACAGCTCCACGCCCAGCGACAGTATGTAGTAAGTAGTGAGTGTTCACGGGACCTGTGCGGTGTGTGCGTGCGTGCGTGAGCGCGAGTCCCCGCGCCTCCCCCGCCAGCGCCGCGTCCCCGCGCCGCGCCGCGCCCCACCGCGCGTCCGCGAACAGGTCCCACGCGCACAGCTCCACGCCCAGCGACAGTATGTAGTAAGTAGTGAGTGTTCACGGGACCTGTGCGGTGTGTGCGTGCGTGCGTGAGCGCGAGTCCCCGCGCCTCCCCCGCCAGCGCCGCGTCCCCGCGCCGCGCCGCGCCCCACCGCGCGTCCGCGAACAGGTCCCACGCGCACAGCTCCACGCCCAGCGACAGTATGTAGTAAGTAGTGAGTGTTCACGGGACCTGTGCGGTGTGTGCGTGCGTGCGTGAGCGCGAGTCCCCGCGCCTCCCCCGCCAGCGCCGCGTCCCCGCGCCGCGCCGCGCCCCACCGCGCGTCCGCGAACAGGTCCCACGCGCACAGCTCCACGCCCAGCGACAGTATGTAGTAAGTAGTGAGTGTTCACGGGACCTGTGCGGTGTGTGCGTGCGTGCGTGAGCGCGAGTCCCCGCGCCTCCCCCGCCAGCGCCGCGTCCCCGCGCCGCGCCGCGCCCCACCGCGCGTCCGCGAACAGGTCCCACGCGCACAGCTCCACGCCCAGCGACAGTATGTAGTAAGTAGTGAGTGTTCACGGGACCTGTGCGGTGTGTGCGTGCGTGCGTGAGCGCGAGTCCCCGCGCCTCCCCCGCCAGCGCCGCGTCCCCGCGCCGCGCCGCGCCCCACCGCGCGTCCGCGAACAGGTCCCACGCGCACAGCTCCACGCCCAGCGACAGTATGTAGTAAGTAGTGAGTGTTCACGGGACCTGTGCGGTGTGTGCGTGCGTGCGTGAGCGCGAGTCCCCGCGCCTCCCCCGCCAGCGCCGCGTCCCCGCGCCGCGCCGCGCCCCACCGCGCGTCCGCGAACAGGTCCCACGCGCACAGCTCCACGCCCAGCGACAGTATGTAGTAAGTAGTGAGTGTTCACGGGACCTGTGCGGTGTGTGCGTGCGTGCGTGAGCGCGAGTCCCCGCGCCTCCCCCGCCAGCGCCGCGTCCCCGCGCCGCGCCGCGCCCCACCGCGCGTCCGCGAACAGGTCCCACGCGCACAGCTCCACGCCCAGCGACAGTATGTAGTAAGTAGTGAGTGTTCACGGGACCTGTGCGGTGTGTGCGTGCGTGCGTGAGCGCGAGTCCCCGCGCCTCCCCCGCCAGCGCCGCGTCCCCGCGCCGCGCCGCGCCCCACCGCGCGTCCGCGAACAGGTCCCACGCGCACAGCTCCACGCCCAGCGACAGTATGTAGTAAGTAGTGAGTGTTCACGGGACCTGTGCGGTGTGTGCGTGCGTGCGTGAGCGCGAGTCCCCGCGCCTCCCCCGCCAGCGCCGCGTCCCCGCGCCGCGCCGCGCCCCACCGCGCGTCCGCGAACAGGTCCCACGCGCACAGCTCCACGCCCAGCGACAGTATGTAGTAAGTAGTGAGTGTTCACGGGACCTGTGCGGTGTGTGCGTGCGTGCGTGAGCGCGAGTCCCCGCGCCTCCCCCGCCAGCGCCGCGTCCCCGCGCCGCGCCGCGCCCCACCGCGCGTCCGCGAACAGGTCCCACGCGCACAGCTCCACGCCCAGCGACAGTATGTAGTAAGTAGTGAGTGTTCACGGGACCTGTGCGGTGTGTGCGTGCGTGCGTGAGCGCGAGTCCCCGCGCCTCCCCCGCCAGCGCCGCGTCCCCGCGCCGCGCCGCGCCCCACCGCGCGTCCGCGAACAGGTCCCACGCGCACAGCTCCACGCCCAGCGACAGTATGTAGTAAGTAGTGAGTGTTCACGGGACCTGTGCGGTGTGTGCGTGCGTGCGTGAGCGCGAGTCCCCGCGCCTCCCCCGCCAGCGCCGCGTCCCCGCGCCGCGCCGCGCCCCACCGCGCGTCCGCGAACAGGTCCCACGCGCACAGCTCCACGCCCAGCGACAGTATGTAGTAAGTAGTGAGTGTTCACGGGACCTGTGCGGTGTGTGCGTGCGTGCGTGAGCGCGAGTCCCCGCGCCTCCCCCGCCAGCGCCGCGTCCCCGCGCCGCGCCGCGCCCCACCGCGCGTCCGCGAACAGGTCCCACGCGCACAGCTCCACGCCCAGCGACAGTATGTAGTAAGTAGTGAGTGTTCACGGGACCTGTGCGGTGTGTGCGTGCGTGCGTGAGCGCGAGTCCCCGCGCCTCCCCCGCCAGCGCCGCGTCCCCGCGCCGCGCCGCGCCCCACCGCGCGTCCGCGAACAGGTCCCACGCGCACAGCTCCACGCCCAGCGACAGTATGTAGTAAGTAGTGAGTGTTCACGGGACCTGTGCGGTGTGTGCGTGCGTGCGTGAGCGCGAGTCCCCGCGCCTCCCCCGCCAGCGCCGCGTCCCCGCGCCGCGCCGCGCCCCACCGCGCGTCCGCGAACAGGTCCCACGCGCACAGCTCCACGCCCAGCGACAGTGCCTTCTCGATGCGCCCGCGTCTGAAACCACAACAACACCGACACCATTCGCATTATACACATAACACTAGCTGTCCCGCGCGGTTTCATCCGCAAACTATAATTAAAAGTTACGGTCCAAATATTGAGGGGGTGAGGGTGATGTGTGAAAAACCTTATAAAAATAAATAAAAACCTATAAGAGTCCACCCCGTGACCACGAAGGCTGAAAAGCTTTTGAAATGGCGGGATCAAAAATTAATAAAAAACCGCGATAAAATCCGTTTAAATGTGTTTTATTTCAAAAACCTAGAACCCAATTGTAGGGCCACCTACCGGATCCAATTGTGAATTTGAACCATTCAGGGATCTACTCAAACACACAATAAATATTTTTTTATTGCAAATTATTTGTGTATTATAATGACAAAGAGTTATAGTTATGTGACTTCCATAAGACAAATGGCTATACTGTATTTAATAGTTTACTACAAAATAATTAGCATGCCTATGGGCCGATGGTTTCCTATTTTCGCCAGCTGTTCTTGGATGATAAATAATGCGTCACCTGAGTAAATGATGGAAGAACTTGCGCGCGAGGTCGTGCAGCGGCGCATGGTACTTGTCGCCTGTTGTTCCTGTTGATGCGTGCGCGTGTGTGGGTGCGTGTGCGTGCGCGTGTGCGTGCGCGTGTGCGTGTCGGTGTGCGGGCGCGAGGTACGCGCCGAGCGCGGCGGCCGCGTTCGCTTCACACGCCACCGCCTCTGCGGAACATACACCACTTCGTAGCTTCCATATGGCTGATGGATGGATTTTTCGCACCCGAATGTATAAGGGCCACCGTACACATGGGGCCTGCCATAGTGACTCGTTTTGGCGTGTTCAAAAGATGATCACTCTCGACAATCGCCATTGCACTGCACTGTACTTACTGTCGGCTTGAGTATACTCACATTACAAGTGAGTTGCCAGAAATAAATTTACTACGTGATAGATTCTCGTCTAGTGGACACGAGCTAGGTGTTCACTTCGCCTTGGACCCGGTGCCCGCCGGACCAACAACACGGCAAAAATATAAATTATGATTTTGCTAGGCGTAACACACTGACTTTTGACATCGGTTTATTCGGCTAAAGTAGGCTAGACTCGAGACCTCAGCATAGAAGTTGGACCGCATACGCAATACAACTACGTCACCGAGACAGTCAAATGATATTGGGTTTTTCTATCATGAAATGTTCAGTATCGGCCCGGAATCTGGAATTATGCCCGGTGTGGTAATAGGCTCGCTCCCTTATCACATTATGGGACGGAAATAAGCTTCGCGAAATGTGGCTTTACTGGTTACATCTCTGCCTACCCCTTCGGAGATTACAGGCGTCAGTGCATATGTATGTAAAATGAAAACTAGATAACAACAGCTCAATTCCTTACCGGCCCCACTTCGAAGCGCAGCGCAGATAATTTTGTTGACTGCCCACAGACAATCATTCCCTTCTGTGTCCCAGTCCATTGTCCTGAGTAGTGATACTGCATTAGACGTGTGTCTAGCCCTTATCCACGCCTGTAAACACAAACTAAAAATGAATACTTTAGTTAACAGTTTGATATTACCTCCGATTTGAAAAATTAACTTAGGCATATAAAACAATTATTTCAAAAAATAAATCTTGGCTGATGCCCAACAATTTGCAAAATTTTAGCCCAGTAGATTGGGTGAACTAGTTTAAAAGTTAGCCCCAAGATTTGATCTGCACATACAAACAGGGAAAGTTAGATAAAATCTTATAAAAAATAGGGTTATCGATGTTAAAAATAACTAATTACCGTAATTAATTTAGGATGTGTAATATGCAGCAACGTGAGTGGTCCTCCAGAGAACAACGCCAGTATAAGAGGTCCACATTTGGCGCTACATGTAGCAAGTATTTTCAACCGCCTTGTGTCGCTGGAAACGATGATAAAGTTTCGATTCATCATAATCGAATTTCATCATAATCGAATGATAATAATAGACGGATGTTCATGGTAGACAAGCATTTTAATGAATAATGAAGTTACGGTGACAAATGAATAATACAGTAAGAATTAACTTGTGTAGCATGGAGTAAGAGACTTTTTATCTAGGATCTTGAGAGATAAAAAGTTTTTTACTTCGATAGATAGATAGATTCGATAGATGCCAAGTAAATCTTTATGGATGTAATAATATAATAAAACATTAATTACCGCACGTATGTTGCGAGATCGAGAAATTTTGTGTGATGATTGAGAAGTGAGAGAGCTCGGTCATAACATTGTAACCTGCCGCCTTCTTCACCAGCTATTATTAACTCTCCTGCCCACCGCACATCAGTAACTATCTACGACATAAAAAAAAATATTATTTTGCAATAAAACATGGTTTCAATTGGTAATTCTGGTGTGATTCTGACAGTGGCAAGTTTTTTTTATTTGATTGAATGACGAGACGAGCAAGGTGCGATGGTAAGCGCGGCTGAAATAGACGGCGCAGTGGTACCAACCCAGACGGCGTCTCGCATACGAGGGACCTACCACCTTGTACAAAGATCAAAGTACTTAGTGTTTATTTAAATGTATACTCTATGGTTGCATTTTTAATGGTGAGTTGACAGAGGAGCGCGTCACTGACGCTGTGGCTCGTTGTGTAGTGTAATGTAATGTTACGCAATAAGTTAATAAACTCAAGCGTGTACCAATATTGCACCATTTGTATTTAGGCTAATTTCTTAATATTTATGCTTAGATATGTCTTCGACGAGTATTGTTAAAAGTAGGCTATGCAATTGTAGCATTCTTAATAATTATGATTAAATATGTCTTCGACGAATATTACGCCAAAGTAGGTTAAGCAACGTCAGTTTTATAATATGTATAAATAAGTTTTTCGGCAATAAGATAATTCATTCAATTAAAGTACTCCGAACCAACAACATCATAATTTAATTACAAGACTCAACCATCAATTATTACAGTAGTATACTCACGAAGCCAGCTTTGGCGGTGTGCGTGAGTCCGGCGTGGTGGTGCACCAGGTGTATGGAGCCGTCGATGCAGGCGGCGAGCAGGCGCGCGTCGCCGGGGGAGCGGCGCACGGCGCGCGCCGGCCCGCCCAGCGTGACGCGCGTCGCGCTCTGTCGCCGCACACGCCGCGTGTGTCCGGACACGTCGCCGCTGGACACGTCGTAACGCGTCCATTCCATACTTACTCCGTTCTACAATTATAATACAATGACCGAACTGTAACTAGACTGACCGGACTGAACTGCAGTGCAGAACAATCCAATGAAGTGATAACTTCTTATGGGAGGGTAAACCGCTTTGTAACGTAACGCGTTACGGCGCCACTCTGTCTAGTTTCCCTTTCTCTCATGCATACGGCAGCAGTAGGCAGGCTCCTCTCTCACTTTAACCCACATTACTTTAAGTTATCACTTCTGTCGAGCGTCCCAAGACGAACACTTATTTTTTTTTCTGATTCTATTATTCAGAGATATTGTAAACATCTAAAAAATTTTCATTTTTTTATTTAAAAAGCTGATAATAATGCAATATAAAATATATATAAATAAAAGGAAACGCACACATAATTGTGTGTGTCTTACATTATTGTTATCACTATAAAACTGTACAGACATGTAAGTTTTTAAAAATTTAACAATCTAAAAACATACATTAATGTAAAAACAAATTACATATCTTGTGCTTGTCTTGATGTCTTTGTACTATCCTGAACCTTTTATTGTTACAGAAGGAACAAAACAATTTTGTGACAGGGCCATCTGGGTTGGTACCACCTCGACGTCTATTTCTGCCGTCAAGCAACAGTGTGTTGTTGTGTTTCAGTTTGAAGGATATTGTAGCCAGTAAAATTACTGGGCAATATGAGACTTAACATCTTGTGACGAGCGCAGTTCAGTACTATGCAGGGCTTTGTAATTCAAAGTTCTATGTGGTGTTGCTTCTGTTTATGGGCAGGTGTGGCGCTTACCATCAGGCGAGTGTCTAGCTCGGCTCGTCATTCAATCAAAAAATAAAAAATAAACACCTTTTTATTTATACTCACTTTTTGGCATGCAAACTGTTCCACAACATGGATAATATTTTCATTTGTATATGCAAGTTCCGCAGACAGAGTTTCGTTTTCCAAATGATGATATGCTATTAAATTCATATCATTTCTGTAAATTTCCAGAATGGTATTTTAGCATTTCATGGATGGTACAGCATAATAAAATCTTGATATTTTGCAGATGTTACAAGGTTTTAATTTGTTTTATTACAATTTTAACCACCATTAATAAACCTTAAAATTTGAAACCATAAATAAAGGATAAAAGTATTATGTTTAAAAGACCTTTGAATACATATTTAAGTTTTACTCATATAAGCTTATTACTTTAATGAATGAAGTAGATACAAATGTAAACAGCAAACTGTATGTGTCAATAAATTTTGTAAGATATAATTTGGGAAACATAAGTCAGATCTAGAATTTTTTCGAATTGTAAACGTATATGTATGTCACTTACGCAAGTTTTAAGCAAGCTTGTAAGTAAAACTTACAAATGTACTTCAAGTCTTACTATTTCTTTATGCTGGCAGTAATATCATCGGGTCTTAGTATTGTAATAAGATTATTATGTTATTTAAACATTTATATTACCCTTGTATTTGGTAAAGATGCAAATTAGCATGGTCTTCTAAAACAGGACTCCATGGAGCTGGTTCAGCACTTGCCACACTCCATATTAGAGCCCAAACAATACCATTGTTTTCTGACCATGATATATGTCTTTCTGTCCTACGACTGCTACCACCAAGTTCTATATTCTGCAATATTTTTAAATGTATTCCAGGGTTAATGAACAGGATGACAATATGTATTACACAAAAACCTGCTAAAAGAGGCTAAATAAATGAGACACCCACATTATAGATCCCAAATTACTATTAATTATTTAGTTATTTGAGTAACATATTGGCTATAATATATAAAAACGAAATAACATTCACTCACTCACTGATTGATTAATGACCATGAAAATATGTCAAAAACTCCCTAAAACTATTACTATAGTACGAGTTATAAATACGTTCATAGTTTCCGAATTCGTAAAATATCACTACCTATTGACAGAGTATCAATCAGGTAATTCGAAATGTTAAAAGATTTGGTCAGAAAGTAATTTCATATTCAATTAAAATATCATATAAAATTACTCATTCCACCATTTATCATTTACAATTATCATAATTCCCATAAGTGACTACGGTTTTAAGAAAGGATAAAAAAAAGTAAGAGAAAAAGGGGATTATTGAACTTCTTATGAAACTGCTTTATGCAAGCGGCCCACATAATGGCAAGCGGTTACTGCCACTCATAAGCATCAACAATGCCAAGGGCATGACCAAGTCGCAGCCTACCACATATATTATATTATTTATATTATTTTGATGTCAATATATAAAACATTTGTTACTTTTAAATGGCTCATCAGCTCTTGTCGAAAAATAGCTAAGAACCATCTTTTTATACAAACTGTCAGCCATCTAAGAGAGTCAAATAAACAATCTCAGTTTGATTCTCCGGATACATCCCACAAATGAGCCTAACAGAATATAGTTTGAAGGTACACACAAATGAGTAATTTTTATGTGTGACCTTCAAACTAATCCTGTAGAACGTTAATTCTTTGATTCCACTTTAATAGGAAGAAACATCAACTTACTTGCAACTGTGGCTCTCTATCTGTAATACGTTGTGGTAGATTACTGACATTATTTTTCCCAAATGTTGCTAAAGTTGCTATACGATCTGTGTGAGTGAACAGCATGTGTGACTTACATATGGCAACTGAAAGTATAATTATAAAATCACATTACATTAGTCTATTACTGTCATGAGACAGCTATTTGTAAGCTTTGTTGAGGTCTGGTTTGAGAGACGTTATAGCCAGAGCTACAGGGGTGGTATGTTATTTAACATCTTCTATGTGAGCCAGCAGCTTGACTGTGCCCTGGCATTGCTGAATCTATAGGCGGTGGTAATCACTCACTATCAGGCAGGTGCAAGCAGGTCTGTCTACCCAAGCAATAAAATAATTGTTATGGGGTGATGAACTAAGGGCTGCATTGTACTTTTTAAATTTCTGAATTGTGGTGGAAATGGGGCACACACATCACACAACACATCTTTACTTATACCCAGGCAAACAAAAAAGCATTATTTTGTCTGCTAATAAAATTAGATAGTATCTATTTGATCTATGTGAAAAGTATTAATACTTTTTATAGATTTGAAAAAGCAACTACATTATATTGATTTGGGCTTACTAAGCCTATGCTGCCTGTCTCTCTCATATTTAAAGGGCTCTTATGTTTTGAACAGTAATAGGCACCTAGCTGAAATATTCAAAGAATATTTTGTGTTATTATTACAGATAACCTAACAGACATGAAATAGTAAAAAATTTAGTGACGAGCGCAGTTACTATGCAATGGTTCTTTGTAATTTAAAGTTCTGTGTAATGTTGCTTCTGTTTGTGGGCAGGCTAGTATTTAACATCAGGCGAGCGCCTTGCTCGTCTCATCATTGTATAAAAAATTATAGGTGTGGGGTACAAATCCCTTAGTGCATGAGCCTGACTCACACTTGACTTTTTGTATATTTGCTGTATTTACAGGTTTTTTATACTTATACTCTAAGAATGTCAGTAATAATTTACAAAAACTTTTCACTTACCACTTGTAATAGTTTGTCCTGGTAATTTTCCTACAAAATATCTATCAAAGAGTATCTGAGTGACATCCAAAGTATCTGGTTTTACGGTGAGGTAGGCTATGGCTCCTGAGCAGAACACGATTGTGATGAGATTCTCATTAGTCCACTCGCATGCTATGACAGTGCGGTCTCGTAATTTTGACTCGAGTTGACGAATTTGCCGAGGACGTGGCGCACGCCAATGACCTCCACGGCGCTCCACAAAACTTCTCTTCCCCGCATTGGAGATAGATTCATCGATTCTCTTCTTTGTTTCATACCTAAAATATTTTCAATTTATAGAAAGAACAAATGTTGAACGGGCGAAGTAGGAAAGTGGACCCTGGCAAAAAAACCAAACGCCAGGTAGAAAGAAATATAGAAAGCAACGTCGTATAGGTCGAGACCTCTTTTTCAAACTTACTTGAGACATTTAAAGTCGCCGGTTTTTAAATGCAATGTTTCATCACAAGTGATAAATTTTATATCGTAATTAATCATCATAGTCAGATGAAGTCAAACATTTTGTAAAGCAGAATACATTCTATTGAAAACAAACACATAAAAAAATAGGTAAACAAAACACAATTTTTTTATTACTTTATTGGACTTAATAAGTCCATGGATATAAGTCTTTTAGACGCATACATAAATTCATAAATCATATTATGGTAAAATATTGGTCTTTTTCCAGTCTTTGACATTTTTTGGTATGCCTTAAGTTAGTCGTTAATTTTCTACCAGAACGATGAAACACGGGTGCGGTCGATTTTAAAGTCTTACCGGAGTTTTGGTTTTAATTCCTTTTAGTATGATTGTACGATTCACTTATTTCATAGTTTGCATACACTGTCCATCACAGTTAATGTTAATTGCACAAATTCGCATTACTTTTGTACAACAAACAAAACTTTAAACTAGTTTATGTAATTAATTATAATAAAAGATGAACCGCACTGTCAAAATCCCCGCAAAAATACCATGAATAGTCCCTGTTTTCCAATCACAGCACTAGAGCGCATTATGCGGCATAATGCTCAACGTTGAATGTTTCAACTACAGCAACGCTACGCACAATCAAGCACTCTCAAAAGTACTGCTTTTGGGTGATACATGCAATCGATACCAAGTAATACCAACTCAGTAACAGAAAATTAACAAGTGTTTTTTCTTTAAGTTGGCATTGATCGAAATTTTATTTATATTATCGTTAGTAATTAATATTGTTTATTGTTGAGAATTTTTTTAAGCTTTCGTCTTATCGTAGTGTTTTCGAAATATTCAAAAGTTAATTTAGACCCTGTTAAAAAGTAAATGTAAGGATGGATGAAGGTATACACATTGACTATTTATATTTTTATTCTCAACACTGAACTTAGCGCACTCTGCTGGTGCGCTAGAAAACTAATTCACGTTCCAATTAGCAATTAGCACACTTCGGCATTGTGCGCCACTGAGTCGCATTATGCTCTATGCGACACTATGCATGGATGAAGCGAGAGGCCGCGGGTTCGATCCCCGCACCGAGACAAATGTTTGTGTGATCCACAAATATTTGTTTCGAGGTCTGGGTGTTGTGAGACCGAAAGACTCTCGTAGTTCCAGATACCCACGACACAAGACTCGTATCATACTGTAAGGTCAGGAGTTGTCAGGAGTGTTGAGTTGTTTTATTTATGACCTTCTTGTGGAGCCCGTCGGAGTAGATAGGTTCTTCCCATTACGTGTGGCGCTCTTTTACCTTTTTTCTTTCACTTTTGTGCAGTGTTACAGCGAAAAATCAAGAGTCCTAGGTAGTTCAGATCAAGTCTAGCATTCCATACTTTCTATAGATATGTAGGTAGTAAGTAGGTCCTGAACCAATAACCATCCCAAAAGCTTATCCAGACGTTTGTTTTCTTTAATTATGTTAAGGAATCAAAATCTTTTGTCAACTGGTTCAAATTATAGTAATATAACAAAATAATGGCGGGCATCTGGTGTTACTGAAGACCGTCGCAGATGTGAAATATAAGTTAGCTAGAGGAGGCCGGTGTAACAGTTACCTAAATTTTAATTACATTGTACCCGAAGAAATCGTTCGGCTGACTGAAATAATATTTTTAGGTCGAAATCATTGGAGCATTCATAATTTATGCGTGAATGCTCGGTCATTTAGTTAAATGTATAATAAAATTTGTGGTAGCTTTAAGGGAGCCTTCATAATGTTAATGAGTATTGACTTCCAAAGATGCGATATTATTATTATCTTACTAGAGTGATTTTTTTAATTTGAAGGACTAATCTGAGAGACACACGAAAATGTGTCAGTCAGATTTGGAAAAGAAAATAGTATGGTCTAAGATCCCGCGGAACATTGACCTTCACCCATCTGTTTACCGGATGAAACATATATTTTCGGGTATAAAATGTGTTGCTGATCACATTCCAATAGGGTTGCCTAAAAGAATATGGTCAAGGATATGATTAATTAAAATTTTAAAAAAATTTTTTTTTTTATAATTTCACTGATCTGTTTACTGATTTTGGGGTGTAAGTGGGCCACCAATATCTTAGGTCTTAAGCCAACCTCACCTGCACGTGGTACACCCTGCTGGTCAACGGACGAGGCAATGGCGAAACTAGGTTCCCGCGATTGCGGGTTGTGGGGGTCAGACGGCGGGTCGCCCCACCTAATACCTAACTTCCGTCAAATCAATGGTAAGAAGAAAGGCAAGAAAAGTGGGTACGGATAGGGCGTCGCCGCATAACGACGCGCAGGTCCATCGCCCTAAACCTGCGATAAGTGGGCTAGGGCTACCGCGCATGGTACGGGCGCGGCTAAAGACGCGAGTACCGCAGAAATTCCGCTTCGCCACCTGGAACATTGGCTCTCTCACCGGACGATGCCGTGAGCTTGCGGATGTACTCGAAAGGCGACGGGTGAGAGTCGCGTTTCTTCAGGAAACGCGATGGAAGGGCAACAAATCCCGGAATATCAGGCAGGGTTACAAGCTGATATACAGCGGGTCCTCTTCTGGCCGGAATGGGGTTGCTGTAGTGTTGTCATCTGAGCTCCAGGATGGTATTCTGGAAGTCGACAGACGGAGCGATCGACTCGTACGGGTTAAAGTGCTGATCGAGGGGGTTATTACCAACTTGATCAGTGCTTATGCCCCACAAGTAGGTTGCCCGGAATCGGTGAAAGAAGCCTTCTGGACTTTATTTGACGACACTATTCGCAGTATTCCCCAATCCGAGGGCATTGTGGTGGGTGGGGACCTGAATGGTCACGTGGGTGAGGAATCGGGCGCTTATGGACGGGTTCACGGCGGTTATGGGTTTGGAGCGCAAAATACAGAGGGAGATGTAATTCTCAGAGCCTGTGCCGCTGCAGACCTGGCCGCCGTGAACACGTTCTTCCAAAAGAAGCCCGAGCACCTCATCACGTACCGAAGTGGAACCCACTCTTCACAAATTGACTACTTGCTCTTGAGGAGGTCCGCTGTCGGCAAAGTAACCAACTGCAAGGTTATTCCGGGAGAAAGTCTCGCGCCGCAGCACCGTCTCCTTGTCATGGACGTTAAGGTAGTACCAAAAAAGAAAGTGGCCGAGCGGCAACTACCCAGAATAAAGTGGTGGTTGCTGGATGGTCCCAGACGACTGGACTTCCGCGAAGCCGCAATTACACGGCTTGAAAGTGTAAAGGCGGACTCCGTGGAGGAACAGTGGAAAGGGATACAGACAGCGATCACTGCAGTTGGTAAGTCGCAACTCGGTATCACTAAGGGAGGCCGAGTCCTAGATAGGGAGACGTGGTGGTGGAGCGATACGGTTCGGAACGCGACTCGGGAGAAAAAGGCGCGGTTTAAAGTGTGGCAAGCGACCAACTCTCCGGAAGATCGCGCTGCGTACCGAACGGCCAAAAATGCAGCGAAGCGAGCTGTAGCTAAGGCTCGAAACGATTATCTGGCGCCTCTTTATGAGAAGCTAGAAATCGCAGAGGGCCAAAGCTCGTATACCGGCTCGCTAAGGCCCGGGAGAAAGCGACACTCGATATTACCAAATGTCGATGTGTCAGGGACTCCCGGGGCGTTTTGGTCTGTGAGGGTAGCGCGGTAAAGGAGAGATGGCGCTCTTACTTCCACAACTTGCTGAACACCCAGCATTTAGACGTGTCTCCCCCTGAGTTGCCTCCGAACCAAGCACTAGTTGCCCCGATCTCACCTGACGAAGTCAATATTTGTCTTCGTCGCATGAAGGATCGGAAAGCGGTGGGGCCTGATACCATCCCTATAGAGGCGTGGAAAGCGATGGGCTCCTATGGTGTGGAGCTTCTTGCCGACTTGTTCAACTGCATCCTGAACACCAAACAAATGCCTGACCCTTGGCGGTTGAGTTTTATAACTCCCATATACAAGGGTAAAGGCAGTGTTCAGGACTGTGGGAACTACCGCGGCATTAAGCTCATGTGCCACACC
Source organism: Amorpha juglandis (assembly GCA_949126905.1). NCBI lineage: Eukaryota > Metazoa > Arthropoda > Insecta > Lepidoptera > Sphingidae > Amorpha > Amorpha juglandis. Next base: position 11,709,898 of record OX421374.1, on the reverse strand, counting down.
ATGAAGCTCTTCGAACGCGTCCTCGAATCTAGGCTCCGCCAAGAGTGTGCTGTCTCCGAATGTCAATATGGCTTTACACCTGGAAGTAGCACCATGGACCCTGTGTTCGCGATTAGGTCGCTTGCCGAGGCATACAGGACGAAGAAGAAGCCTCTGCATCTTGCCTTTTTGGATTTGCAGAAGGCCTTCGACTGTGTGCCCCGGCGAGCGATCTGGTGGGCGTTAAGGGTCAAGGGTGTGCCGGAGACATATATTGACATTATCGGGGACATGTACCTCCGATCCGAGTCTCTGGTTCGGACTGCTGTTGGCGATACCAACCCCTTCCCAATTACCGTAGGTGTCCACCAGGGCTCGGCGCTGAGTCCTTTTCTATTTAATGTGGTGCTTGATGTCACGACGGCGGACATACAGGAGCAGCCACCATGGGTGCTCATGTATGCCGATGACATCGCACTGGTAGATGAGGACAAACAGCGCCTAGAGCAAAGGGTGAACCTGTGGAAGGGGACGCTTGAAAACGGTGGTCTGAAACTAAATGTGGCGAAGACCGAGTACATGGCCTGCTGGAGTGCAGACCCGGATAGCATCCGAATAGGGGGTGAACTTGCCGTGAAAACGGACAAGTTCAAATACCTGGGGTCTGTACTGCATGAGTCTGGTGACATCGACCTCGACGTTAAGACCCGTATTGGCGCCGCTTGGGCTAAGTGGCGGGAGCTCACAGGCGTTACCTGCGACCGAAAGATGCCGATGAGGCTTAAAGGTCTCATCTACAAGACCATCATTCGGCCTGTACTCCTGTATGGGTGCGAGACGTGGCCGGCCCTTAAGCGCCATGTCGGAGAAATCCATGTCGCGGAGATGAAGATGCTGCGGTGGATGTGCAATGTTACACGATTAGATCGTATCCGTAACGAGTACATCCGCGGCAGCCTTGGTGTCCGCGACGTGGCTGATAAACTCCAAGAATGTCGCTTAAGGTGGTTTGGCCATGTTTTGAGGAAACCACAGGAGTACGTCGGTCGCAGGTGCCTGAGCCAGATCGTACCAGGGGTACGATCCCGTGGACGGCCCAAAAAGCGTTGGCTTGACGTATTGGAGGGAGATATGAGAGCCAATGGTCTCACTACAGAGGATGCTCAAGATCGGGCGAAGTGGAAGCGTTTGAGTCGGAAGGCGGACCCTGGCACTAAGCCGGAGTAATTTGGTGAGTCTATTCCAATTTATTGGATTTTTGAGTAATATTGCCATGTGATGAGTTGGATCATCACGGCGATCCATGGTCCGGCAGTCCAGTGCCGTACAAAAATTGATTCTATGTAAAATCATTGCATTGCTGAATTTGATGGTGTTCAGAAATGTAAATGAATAATTATCTGTCATTTCGTTTTTTTTTGAATATGTATTCACGATAGGACTTTTAAAATACTTCTAAATAGTGTACTAGTTTAATCCTTCTCATTACTGTAGACTACGCATGTAAAAAAGTAACAGACGTAAAAACTGAATACAAAAATCAACCTTAGAAGAGTTTTAAACAAAAATGATACGAAATACGTACTCTGAAATTAAAGACGCTGGACAGTTCGAGTCTGTGCCAGCTATTGCTTATAGTGCAGGCGGTCAACTGAATTGGCATCGACTCCAATTTCGTTATTATTAGTCTTAGGTTCTTACAGATAATTTCTAATACAATAAATCAATCGCAACCTATGTAGGTGTTGTTATTCGTTGAAGCGTATAATTTTTACTCCGTATTCTGTCAACAGATATCATATTTTTTTTTATAAAAGCATAGGTATCGCAAGACACAAGTAAACCTTATCGAACAAAATTTTAATACGAAAGTCACATAATTAGTTCAATTTCAATTCACCCACGGTTCGCCAAGTTTATTTCTGTCCAATGTTATGATAGTTGGTCAAGCGTATCGTATTGTCATAACCGGCACAAATTTTAATCCTGAGTAATTCATGTGTTATTTTCCAAATCGAAAACTAATACACAAATTTTCTGACTTGATATGAGCCTAGGGTCTCACAACTTCTCAGCCTAAGTACGCTACCATTAGACCTACGGTGGCGCGGTTCTAAAACAATCTCTATAATATTCCTATATTATTGAATAATTGAACTAATTTGAATACAAGGCGAAGTTTAAAAATTTGTTTCCACCATTTTTATTATTTATTTTATGTGGTTTTTATGTGGTAACATTCGATACAATAGTGGTTTCAAGCTTAATAAAAAGATATATCTGTGGGAAGTTCATTATACAACGCTTCATACAAATGCTATTGTCGGTTTGTATTCCGCAAGATACCTATAATATACATCCTAGATACAACGATTCAATTATTATATAACATATTAAAATACTCTGCAGAGATTTGATGAATAGCGTCCGTATGACCTCAGGTTGGCAAACACGAAAGAAAACGGAGGAGGTTAACAATTCAACGCGTAAGTATAAATATATATTTTTTGGTCATAAACACAATTCCATAGTTTGTGTACGTATATGCTCCCATGGAAGCCTCCGATAGATACATTGTTCTCGAATACTGTTTCAAACCATTATCAAATCGTATGTTCCTGTCTAAAGGAAATGGAATATAGACAACTGCACTCAACATCCCTAAGGACGTAAAATCAACGACACGTTGAAGGGTTGGCATTAAGTAAACACTTTATTTTTATTGCATCGTGCTATTTTATTTTCAATGCCGGCACATGCTCTAGTTTCCTTTATTGGCAGAAAGTTATTTTATCAATGTTTCAAATATAAGTGGGACGGTTAAAATGGTAGATCAAGACAGTTGTTTTTTTTTCAATTCAATTTATTTCAGATATTTAATCAACAACAAAATTAAATAATTCAACTTTTGAATTATTTAATTTATTTTTAAACTTTTGGATTATGCTTATTATTATTTATTTATTTTTATAAATGGTGGAGTCACGCTTTACAGTTTTTAAGGTCGACAACGAATTCATGTTCTTCAGTTATTAAAGGCGTTCATGGGCGGTGGAAAACACTTATCAGGTGACCCTCGTTTGCCGGCCTTCTGCTATAAAATACTTTTAATATAATGTTACAATCTACCATAATAATTGACAGTCTCCGTGGCGCAGTGGGAGAGTAACCAGCTGTGAAGCGAGAGGTCGAAGGTTTCATTCCTGCACTGAGACAAATATTTGTTTCGGGTCTGGGTGTGTCTTCTCCCTAGACGTCAGGCAGGCGGCCGGTCGTAAAAACTACAAACCAAATCTTTCTGTAACATAAAACATCATGTCGTCAAATCTCAAACTGCCCTTACCCTGGATGAAGACGAAGAATGGTATTTAAGCGTGAAATAATTTATCTTTTCAAAAGTAATTAATACGTTACTAACTTGTGTAATTGTATTGACTATCAAATACAACGCAACTATTTTTAGAAAAGTGTTTTATAGGTAGATTTTGCTGAATGCTCGAAACAATCACGACTCTATCTACCCACACTACGATGTAATGTCGGAAGGGGCTAGCAATGACGAGTGAAACTTACTGGTGTGATGACTCTCAAGACGATCACACTAATTGCCTACAAACAGAAGCAACACTATAGTCCACACAGAACTTCAAATTATCACGTATTGTATGGAACTCGACTGCGCTCGTCACCCCGAGACAGAGGATGTTAAGTCTCATAATTCACAGTAATTTTATTATTTTCAATGTCCTTCAAATCGAATCACAACAGTGCTAATACACTACTGCTTAGTAACAGAAATAGACATAGCGGTGGTACCTCGATAGCCTCTTGCATATGAAGGACTTACAACCTAGCATATAAGAAACTCTATACATCTAAATAGGGTTTAAGTGATAACAAAATGTAAATTACGTTCAGTTTGATCCAACTTGAGGGATAGGATAGTTTATATGTCAATTTATAGCCGCAATATTTTTTTGTTGCAAATTAGTTTTTATCATATGACAAAGATTTATAATTATCTATGTGTTCCATAAGATTCTAACAGATGGAATATCCATTAGATGGCGCATAATGTATTGAATAGTTTACTACAATATCATTTAACATATACCTTAGCCACAGCAACGTGTGGCCGGGTCTGCTAGTTGTTTATAAATTGTGAAACTATGTTCCTATTTATATAAAGGAAGTTGCCTTCTTCGGTGACGCGACGCGACATGTGAAAGGTTTAGCTACGTTATAGAGTTGAAACTGATCCCGCCTTAATGCATCCACTATAATAAATGCCATTAGGCGTGGAGAATCTATGTTAGACAATGTGTATTGTTTGAAGTAATAGTATATTGAGAAGGCATATTGGCTTTCTCTTAGGGTGGGTGTTCCCAAACCGTTTGCCTATTAAGAACTAATAACAAATAAATCATTTTCAAATATTACAAAACCGTATTCAATCGGTTACAATAAACATACATATACACGCAGGCAGTTAGCTAAACATATATATATATATATCATCACATTTTTGCATCGGATGTCAAGATATTCATCACAGAGCTTATTATTAAAGTGGTAGAGCCACGCTGTAGAGTGTTTCTACATCATTTGTTGACCCAGCGGTTAACCGGGTTGTTACCACTGTCATACAGATAAAGACGTGAATTAGCAGCTTACTGCTATGACGAGTGATGATATGCTTTCGTATGACGAGTGAGATTACTGGAGAACGAAATATATGCTCTTCCCTTTCCAATACTTTAGTTATCCCTTCCCTTGAAGGTCGGCAACGCGTTCATAATTATTCTGAAACTAAAGGCGACGATGGGCAGTGGAAATCACTTACCTTTTGTTAACCCACCTGATCGTTGGCTGTGCTATGTTGTAATAATGATGATCTTAATAATAATGATAATGATGATCTTAGTAAACTAGTTTTAAAAAGGTCAAAGTTAAAGTTTCTTGCTAGTTCTTCCCTAGCGAAACAGCCTTCCGAACTGGCGGTAGAGTCTTGACGGACTCTAAATAATGTATTGTAACATTTTATAGATTCAATAAATATTTTGAATTTGAATTTATAAATAATCTTTTGCGGCGTAGCGGTCGAGTAGCCGGCTGTGTAATTAAAGGCCGCTGGTTCTATTCTATGGCAAAATTTAATTTGTTTTAAGTACTGTGTTACTAAATACTCAACATTTAGGTACTCAAACGTAGACGATTTTTTATAGAAATTGCACAGAGGTCAATTTAGTGGCATTTATATAATTCATAATTTGCATATACAATTTTGATATCGAGAAATTAGCGTATAAAAAGTTGATTTGGAATGTTATGTATTGTAATTTATCAAGGTTTTATTATTTATATAAATAGTTGCTCTAACTGAATGATGAGACGAGCAATATCGAAGTAGGTACTAGGTAGTCATAGATTTTTTTTATCCGAGTACTGCAAAGTGAATACACGACGTGACTACGCTTTATGATAAGCGCAGTGCAGTCCAAAAATACCAGCGACCACCAATAAAAAATGAGCTTATCGGTGGTCATGCCGGCCTATAGAAATACTTCTTCACATTCCGAAAAGAGAAGAAGCAAATCGAGGGGCCTGGACAGGTCAGCCGGATGATCGATGCAGGCACAGGGATACCAGGATGTATCCCTATACCATCGTAATATCGCACGCCCTTCGGGAAAACCGGATATACACTGCCTGATCTACACAAGGTGTGTGGATCACTATGGCAGGTTCTAACACTAAGTGTACGCTATCCTGGCGGATATGAATATCCCACCAGCATTCTTTACCTTTTTTTTTATAGCATAGGCCGGCAAACGAGCAAGTGGGTCACCTGATGGTAAGTGATCTCTACCGCCCATGTACGCCCACCACCAGAAGAATCGTGGGCGTGTTGCCGACCTTAAAGGAAAGGGATAATTAGGGATTGGGAAGGGGAGAGGATTTGGGCTTCCGGATATCTCACTCACCGTACGAAACGCAGCAGCAATACCTGAATAGTATCATTTAACATTTGTATCTACTAGCAGATAAAACAAAATACTATACATTTTCATCAGCGAAAGATTTGTAGTTAATTAAGAATAGATGTAAGAATTATGTGCTTAGAGTATTTAATTAAGTGTAGCTCGTTCTTTCGGTAATTGTAGTCGTATTTCTTTATTACTGGTTTGTAGTATTGACTTCAACAAAAACAAATGAATTTAAATTAAATATTCATCAATATCGTTGCGTAATTATATGTTATTGGAAAATAATAAAATATTATTCATTTTGGTGAACATAATATTATAAAAAGTTTAATTCATTTTATGTTATTATGTACACCAATTATTGGTTTCGGTTCGATTTTTGTTAAACTTACTTGCTACATTTCATCATAGTAAAGTTATAAAAACACTTTTTTTGTTACATCAAAATGTACTTGTTTTAGTAGTTTCGCTTATGTAAAGGACAGGAATAATATTTTTAACAATCCAAAAAAAGCATAGTTTATTATATTTAAATCCTTCTGAGTATTTTATAAACCGTCGTAAATAGTAGGATATTTTCAACTCGACGTTTAGGTATATTATAATATGTTATCGGGAAGGACGGGCAAAAAGGATATGTTAATTTAAAAATGAAATAACAAATATATATTATAATTATATCTATTCTTAACTTTGGCTAATCATTTTTTGGTAATTGAAGTTTATATTTAAAGTAAAATTAAAATTAAAATTCAAGAAATTCTTCTTCAAATGGGGAAAAAATAAAAAAGTTAACATTATCCGTTTTGCCCTACCAGGGCGGGCAAAACGAATACTCAGGTCGGGCAAAACGAATACCGATTGGAAAACGGATTTTAATCAAAACAATCGTCGCAAAAATATGAACCGCGTCCCGAATACGAAGAACAGGCTTCATGTGTCCACTCTTGACAGATCCCACATTGTATCCAATCTTCTTTCGGCGGGTCAAAATATTTTTCTTTGCATACGGTACACAGGTAAGATGTCATAGATTTTTTGAAAATTTGTTTTGTTCGTCGTTGTCTTTTGATACCCGACGGACCTGGAACATCGATAGGAGCTTTTTTTTGCAGCTGCAGCATCTTTTTTTGTTGTTGAGATTATAGGAGACCTAGTTAAAATTTCAGATTTTTGAGATTTTCGTCCTCGTGTACTCCTTCGAATCGTTCCAATAGATATGGGCCGGATGTTTTGTAATAAATCCATGTCGGAATCATTCGCTGGTTGTGCTATCGTCTCATTATTTGGCTCACTCTGATCTTCAGAAGTACTTTGATGACTTTCATCGTTTTCGTTTTCAATCCTTTGCTCTATTTCATTTACATTTATACAAACAAACCATCATACAACCCATACAAACCATCTGCATCAAGTACACTATACTAAATACAATATAGAAAACAGAAAGTATCCGTTTTGCCCGTCTGGTAGTTTTATAACATAACCTTAAATTATTACAAGCTACAGCGATAAAAAAAATAAAAAAAACCCAATTTTTTATGTGCATTAATGATATATTACATTACAAAAATTTGAATATGCATCATCCTTAAAAACATTAAAATAATCACTGTATACTTACGGTTTAAAATTTTATTTTTTTTCCTAAATTTCAATATTTATAAAAAAAAATCCCACAAGTACACAAGATCGACGCCTTATCGATGACGGTAGGTAAGTGTAGCTATGTAATCGATTGATACATGGCAGTCTAAAATCTATCGACTGACCAGCGATTTAAAACGATTATTCATTTTACCCGCCCTCTCCGTCTTGCCCGCCCGTCCCCTATATATTATATAAGCGATAATTATATGTTAGTAAATATTATTTGCTGAATAAACCAATGACGGCGATTGTAGATGTATTATATTGATAAGTCAGTCTTAATAAATATTTATTAAATATACCCAACAGTATCATACATACACAACACAATACAACACTGAGTTAAACCAGTATCGTAGGTATCAGGAACTACAAGAAACTTGATGTCCACCAACACCCAAACCCAAAACAAATATTCATGGATGATACAAATAATTGTCTCGGTGCGAGAATCGAATCCACGGCAATCATCGCAGCCGGCTACTTGCCCACTGCGCCACGGAGGCTGTGAAGGCTGTTAGCATGGTAGTTTGTTAGTTGCCTTATAGTTTTGATAAGGAAAATGACTACGTTTTGATCTTTATTTTTTTTAAATGGTTATTTAATACTCAACTATTAAATAGCAATTGAAATCACTGAAAATCGATGGAGCCATAATCTAAAATTAGAATAGAATAGAAATAAAAAGACCATAGATTATAGGCTTTAATAGTAGGTAAAAGACCCGGGTGGGCTTGACCTAATCTAGGTTCCGAGTGGCACACCTTTAAATAAAAAGCCTTGTGTGCAAAATGGGTCGGTTAGATAGATAAGACATAAGGCGCAGGCGATATATATTCCAAGAAATTACTATATGAATTCAGGATTAATTCTAATTCGACGCCAAGAATTTGTATCCTTCATAACTTAGTTTACTGTGAACACTATTTTTTTTTATCACCTGAAAAATTGAGGAATGTTATGCGTTTGATTTCTTTATCATTTTGTCCGTCTGTCTTCCTCTGGCATCGTGGCATCAAATGGACCGATTTGAGTAGGTTCTTAGGGATGTTTGAATTCATTTAAGGCTTATAGTCAGGGATCCCTAAGCCATTTTTCCACTTTATTACTATCAAGCTAATTTTCCGTGAGTAGCTTCGTTTCGATGAGACGCCCAACAATTCCCTATGCGAAAATTCTCTATTGTGGTAGCTAACAGAGGTAGCAAGGATAAAATATTTCGATTTGATGAGTCCCAAAAAATTATTTTTTTATTTGTAGGACAATATGACTGTTAAATTATATAAATATTAACCAAGTAACAAAAAAAATCAGCTGGTTAGTAATCATTTTTGATGACCTCGTTATCGATACATGTTGGAAGCAGGGGACTCTTTGATCATACCATACATTTTGTAGGACAAATATTTTTTCGTATAATTTAGATAATTATCATCAGATTTAACAAAAAAAAAAAAGTTTGTAATAAATTTTTGGGACTCATCAAATCGACATAACATTCTATCCTTGCTACCTCTGTTAGCTACTACAATAGAGAATTTTCGCATAGGGAATTGTTGGGCGTCTCATCGAAACGAAGCTACTCACGGAAAATTAGCTTGATAGTAATCAAGTGGAAAAATGGCTCAGGGATCCCTGACTATTACAATTATTTTTCTAATTAATTATTGATGTCGAGGGGTTCCATGTTATTCACATTTACAAGTTAACTACGAAAGTGTTAAAACTCATGGTAGAGTAGGTAGGTAGGTTATTAGTATATGAAATAATAATAAGCTCGTAGGGCATCTCGTGGCGAGCTGTTGGGGACTAGCAAACCTAGGTACGTCGGGTATCTCCCTGGGAAAAGTCCGGCTATTCATCACTGGTTGCTTTTACCGGTCGGCGGAGTGACCATCTATGAGGAACGGAGCCCTCACCTGTGGCTTGCCTTCGCCAGCCGAGCAGAGTGGTGTTGCAAAAGCTTTACGCTCCAAAGGTGGATGTGAATCGTAACTATAATTGGTATAGTATGTACAGGCATAGCCGTCAAGTCGTGTCAAATCTTAATATTAGATAAAAAAAATCTAACGGGCCTCTACGTCTTGGCTTTCGCCTTAAGCACGGATACAAAAGGTCCGCAGTCGCGAAATATAGTAATACTAGTATTATACCCCGTATTATATACGTCCCACTGCTGGGTACAGATTTTCTACTGTGAGGGTTAGGCATTAGTTCACCACGCTGGCCTAATACGGTTGGCAGAATTCATATACCTTCCCAATTCTTATGGAGAACTTATCAGGTATGCAGGTTCCCTCAAGATAAAGGGTCCTTTATCGTCCTCCTGTCATGGTTAATTAATTAATACACACGTAACTCAGGAACGTCAGAGAATATGTGCTCCTAGGGTTGGTTTCGAATCTGATTGCTACTTTCTACAACTCTACAACTACTCCCTTCTGAGCTATCCAGGATTTAATTCACCACGCAGGCCTAATTACGGGTCAGTAGACTTAACGCACCACCGTCACAAGTCGCGGTCTTCTTTCTCGGGAGTGTACTGCAAAACGTACCTTAGGATTATGGGAATAATCTCTATTAGATAGAAAGGTTAAAGCTATACCAGACCTTATTCGATAAAATAAACGCGCCGTTTTATCGGCCATCGATCGAGATTCGCGGCATGCCTTCAAAATGGATATTTCTGAGAGCCTACCTGTTTTACGGCTATTTTATATCATTCCGTGAACCAATAAAGCTGTAATAGAGGTCTGCACGTCTTAATTTGTAACAAAGTGTAATAGATATCATGACTTATACAAGTAATTCATTTTCCGCATTTCCGCAAAAAAAAATTATTGTAGGATGAAAACCGTTGAAATAGGAAGAGAATATAACAAAAATGAATGGAAAAATAATTACGGGCGATCTGAGGTCGGGAAGTGGTAGGTTTTTAAGTGTAAAAAACGGTTTAAGTATCTCGTTTTCCGGCAAAATTACAAGTCCTACGAAAAAAAGTTAAATGGCAAAGTCGCATGTAATAAAAAGATCTACAACTTTTTTATATACACTTTTTCACATAACCTCAAAATTTATGCGAAAAATTCTAATAGCCAAGTTTTTATCTTTTACAAAAAAAAATTTTTTCACAAAATTTCATGAAAACTTACCTTTGTAGTACTTAATGTAGTAGTACTTTGTAGTAACCAATGGTCTCACTACAGAGGATGCTCAAGATCGGGCGAAGTGGAAGCGTTTAAGTCCGAAGGCGGACCCTGGCACATAAGCCGGGATAACCCTAGGCAGAACGAAGAATAAAATATTTATTTTTTCACCTTAGTTTCACTTAATATCGAAAAGCACATAGATAAGAAAAAATAGGCCCTTATGGCTGCATTCTCTTTGGCTTTCGTCCTTTGCTTTCGTCAAGATGTGTCTTGTATTTAAATGAGTAATCTGTTGATTTAATTTAAATAATACTTAAGCTTTTTTATTTTATTTTTGTGATTTTTATAGCAGTGGGTGGCAAACGCTCTAATGAGTCACCTGATGTTTAGTGACCACCACCGCTCATGAACATTCGCAAAACCTAATGAATCATGGATGCGTTGACGAACCTAACGAAAGGAATGATTATGATATCAGTAAGGGGAAACTGGGTTTCCGGTTTGAGTTATAAAATATCAAATCGCTTTCGGAAATACAAAAATACAAAAATAAATATCAAATGCGGTTCCGTATTTTGGCGGAAATATTGCGTAATATATAAAAAATAATACAAACGAATAGAGAAGTTTACTGATGTTTGAAAATCGTCCCCATCACCAAAATGTTATATTTTATTTGCCTAAAATTGCCAACGCAGTGTTCCTCGTGTGTATTATGAGGTGTCTGCAGGCGGTGATCATTTAACCAGATGGCCCACTTGCTCGTTTGTAGTTTTGTAATATGAAAACCAATATTTATGAATAGTTGTATAATTCAAAACTGTATACCATAATCTTATCTACACAAAAGAAGAAAAAAGAAAACGATTAATTAGTTTTAAATGTTTTTATAGACTGCTGATTAAAGCTTTATTGTGTATTTAAATTACCATCATCACATTTGTTACATTGTCATATAACGTATTAAATTGGCAGAAATCCGGAGACCCGTGTGTTGGTTTGTAATTGTATTAATTAGAATATATTTGTGTATTATATGTGAGAAATTGAATTTCTCATTTGTCGTACCTGTGTCGTTGGTAATGACCTTAGTATTCTGAAGTAATGAGCAGTACGCACTTGCGGAGTGCGGACGGTCCGTAGCCGGCAGCTGCCAGCTGTTTTGAGTTTTCAGTAGAGCTTCAGCCGTGCGACAACTCCAACGCGTCATCGCCGATCTCACACGCTTTACAAACACATTAAAACGTAATTGTGTTATTGTTTATACAAAACGCGTGTGAGTTTGTGTTGTGATAAATTAAAAATTGTCGTGTTCTTTTTGGATACCCATTAAATTTTACAGTACCTACATTGTTTTGTGCCGGTAAGTGAGAATATTTTTGAATTTAGGAATATTTTCAAAGTTGTTTAAGGTTAATTAAAATAAATAATATGTTTTTGTCCAACTTAATTAACAGTTTTGGTTTAATTGTTGTGTGTGTAATTTACCATAATTAATTGCAGCGCCTAATATACCTAATATATTCGCGTAATCATTAAATGCATCTAATATTTCATATCAAGCTAGGTTACCTTTATCAACAAAAAAGAAAATAAACTTGGAGAAAGCACTTCAGTCATATTTTTTCGTTCTGATTCTTACGAACCGCATAACGTTAAAATCATAACAACTTTTTAAACAATCGCAGAATATATCTTAAAGTTATAAACATTTAAACAATTGTTGAATTATTATCGGAAAAAGTTTTAATTAAGTCATAAATTTAAATTGTGAACGCATTAAAACTTCAGTTGGTGCGGATTATTAGAATCAATGGTAACAATAGTCTTCGAACGTTTTAATCATACCCTTAGTTCCCAGGTGGACTTACAGGGGTCCATGGGAGACTCGACGGGGGTGACAAAAAATAGGGGTTCACAATTTGTAAGCGGGGGATTACGAAAATTTATCTGCTTTCGATAGTGGAGAACTAAAATGTTGGCTTGACTTCACCTATCAATGTAGGCAGATAATATTTTAAGAAGCTCAGCAATATTTTTTGGGAATATGGTAGAAATGTAGCTGCAGGGGCTCCACCGGAACCCGCTAAATTTTGAAAGTGGTCTATGAGAAATAAATCTGGGAACCTCTGGTATACATATTCAGATCATACTTAAATATAAAAATTTTGCGTCCTGGTTATAACGATCTTTATACCGCATTATATCTAAATTACAAAATACTTTCGTCTTCTTCACTGCGGAAAATTCTTTAGTCTTATTACTTCATGCATATAGAAAAAATAAATATTATATTAAAGTACCAATAAAATTATGTAATTTCTTTCCAGAGTTGGAAAAAATCATTGTACATACATAAGAAAAGCAAAATACTCCTCGTCGAATTGAGAACCTCCTCCTTTTTTGAATTTGGGTTAAAATACTATATAATAAAAAAAAGTACTTAAGTATGTACAGGAATAACAATTTTTTTTAAAATAACTATCTTATGTGATGAAATGCGACCATAGAATTATTGACTGAGACAAAAATGCCGTAAAAATGACTTTGAAATTTGAATTCATTATAACAGGTTACGACTAGTCTCATGTATGTTTAATTTTAATTATGATATGATCAAGCAACATTTCCTCTGTAATTGAACAATTTGGAGAGTCGCATTGGTAGCTCCTTGGGGATTTTTATATGAGAAGCATTTAAAGAAAACCATAATATACAATAAAGTTGAAATAAAAAAAATATATATAAAGAGGTACGGAGGTACAGAAATGAATCAATGGGAATCTCAGTAATTTTTTATCATCGCGGATGATTATAGGTTCACAGGACATATGTTTTTTAATTAAATTATTTGTTCCTGGTATATATTTAAATACAAGCTTTGAGTAGACATGCCATTCTTCGGCCTAAAACTATTACTATCCAAAACATCAATCTATTGCTGAGTAAAAAAAATCGCATTTTATAAGTTGCAGATGAGTAAACAATTTTCTTTATTCCAGAATTAAAATTTTCTCCTCGTAATTGGGAGTGGTATACTCTGTATGTACACGAAATACCATTACCATGTATATACATTACCATACCTACCGTTGCAAATTATCTACGAGTAGGTTCTATGGTAGTCTAGACACGTTTACGATAGTACGCTATAAGTATTTATAATAAAGTTAGTATGAAAGGTTTTTTTATTCCACCAGTGTTTATATCTTACGAACGGGTTAGTGAATTTAATATGAATTGGTACGTCTTATTATGTATATATTTTATGTAATATATGTTCATGCAGTTATTTACATAGCATAGCAACCACCGTATACTGGTGCTAAAACCTGCCATAGTGGCCCACCTTGTGTGGGTCGCGTTCCAGGGTCAGCCAGTGTATATCCGGTTCTCCCCAGGGGGCTTGCCCCCTGATCCTAACCCTTTTCCCATCCCTTTTTCCTTCCCCTCCCCCCTTGGCCCTTTGGCAGACCGGCATGATCTCGCCGACTTGCGATGGACACATTGTTTATCGTTGGTCGACACTATTCTTGGATTCCGCTACACTTACCATCAGGTGTAGCGTAGTCACTTTGCCGAGCCAGGATAGAAAAAAAAAAACACCAGCTAAGTTCTATTTTTATATAATGGAGAGCGGGATGTGAGTTTACTGGAGAGCTGTCGTTTTATCACTTTGCTATTGAATTATTGAATTTATCGATTAAATAAATATTAAGGCGCCAATAACACAAAAGGTGTCAGACCAAAATACATTATGTTACAAAAGCTACAAAAAGAAAGAAAATACACCTTCCCCGGCAGTGCTAGCTGCTCTCAACGACCCACCACTTTTAGGGGAAAGGTGTTGAAAATCAGACCCTGAGGAAATAAATCCCCTGGAAAATAATATTCCAGATTAGAACAAAATATATAACAATCGACCAAGACTATAGTGGTGGCATTAGGCAATATAATGCTGAGTAATAATAAAAAGAATAAACATTTATTTCGAAATTAATACGTAATGATTACATTTAGTGACACTTATATTGTAATAAAAACCGGTATATTCATTACTGGTGCCTTTCTATTTCTAATATAGATGAACTTTTATAATACAACAATATCGATGTCATTATGAATTGGGTACTTGACTCGTATTTGTTTATTATTTTTTGTAAGTGGTAGAGCCACGCTGTAGAGTTTTGTCTACAGCATGAATGGGCTGGCTCGACCGGGTCGTTACCACTTTCTCACAGAAAACCGACGTAAAGTAGCGGCTTGCTGCTGCGTTTCGTACGGTGAGTGAGATATCCGGAAGCCCAAATCCCCTCCCCTTCCCAATCCCTAATTATCCCTTTTCTTTAAGGTCGGCAACGCGCCCATGATTCTTCTGGTTGTGGGCGTACATGGGCGGTGGAGATCACTTACCATCAGGTGACCCACTTGCTCGTTTGCCGGCCTATGCTATAAAAAAAAAAAAAAAAAAAATCAATAAGCTACATTCATCAATAGATGATAACCGGTATTTCGGTAATAACCGAAAGATTATACTAATCAAGTCAAAAAAAAAACTTAGAAGCTAATTAAATAACCTAATTAATAAACCGGAACAAAAACAAGCCCACTGAGTTTGACTAGCCGGATCTTAGGCTGCGGACTCGAAGTCAGCGGGTGCGGGACGGCAGCGGCGGCGGCGCGGGAGCGGCGCATTTCAATGCATAGATTTAAATGGACCTGGCCTCGAAGGCAGCGGCGCGGCGCGGGCGCGAGGAGCGGCGTACGAGCGGCGCGGGACAGTCGAGCGGTGTCCGCGCGTCAGTCGAGCGGTGCCCGCGCGTCTGCATTGACGTAGTGTAGAGTATTTTTAAAAATGCCCGCCGACGTGGCGGAGCAAATTGTTTCAATGATTTTTTATATGGAACATCATATTCACATCAATTTCGTTCGCGAACAGACACTAATTTCTCATAGCAAAATACTACGCCGCGCGATCTGCCCGCTGGGTTCGAGACCGGGTCTCCGCCGCCACGGTATAGATAACATTACCGTGCCACCGCTCCCGCGCCGCCGCCGCCGCTGCCGCCCCGCGCTCGCTGACTTCGAGTCCGCAACCTTAGGGTTGGGTTGCGCCGCGTTGAATCCAGTGGCAAATAAGTTCCTTTATCGTTGTACTGACTTGTACTAAGCACTATTTAAATTGTATACATAATTAATACATAAAATATTTCATTTCATTTTAAATCTGCTGGAAGGGGTTGTTGTTAAATGACGTGCAAAGGATGCACGACATGACACGTGTACGCGTGGCAGCGATATAACGAGATTTCCCCACTACGCGCCTATCTTTGCTTATTCTAATATTTAAAACATGAACTACAAACACATTTTTACTCAATTTTAGTTTTGTTTTCTCATATTATTGTCGGGTGTATATAAAATAATGTAGAAAATTACGAATAGTCCAATACCCTATTGTCGATTAAAATTTTCCCTCGTCTATAATAGTGTAATGCCGCGTTTCCCTCCATGTTTTTGTTTCTATACACCACACTACACTTGTTACAACAATATTAAAGAAAGGTCTGGATAGCAAAAATGTAAATGGACTCAAGTTTCGTGTAGAGCAGTGTTTCCCAACGTGGGGCCCACGCCCCACAGGGCAATTTGATAGTGAAGGGGGGCAATTTAAAAATGGACTCGACACGACTTTAACCCTTTCGCTTTAGGTTATTTAAATGCAATGCTAGATATCGGTGACAAATTTCACAAAAAAAAATTATGGTGGGGCATGGCCTAAAAAAGGTTGGGAAACACTGGTGTAGAGTATTTTGAGTAGTTTGTAGAGTGCAGCAAATCCGGCTTAAGGCAAACAGATAATTACAACTTACTGTACCTACGTTATTTCCATTGAATATATCATTACTTTAATCGTAAAATGTATATGGGCGATTGTTTGAAGCGTTTTTATTATCTTTTTATCGCTCCGTTATTTCCACTAAGTGTTGGCAATCGGAAATTATTCCCCCACCTATTACAAATGGATTATACATTTCTTTTATAGGAACGGACCCGCAAACGAATGAGTAGGTCATCTGATAGTAAGTGATCTCCATCGCCCATAAACATTCACAATATCTGAGAGATCACGGATGCGTTATAGATTAAAAATTGGGAAGGGGAGGAGGATTTGGGCCTCCGGACATCTCACGCATTGTACGAAGCACAGCAGCGAGCTGCTGCTTTTCGTAGATTTTCTGTGAGACAGTGTTAATAACCCAGTAGAATCCGTCCATTCAGACTGTAGACATAAAACTGTCTACAGTGTGGCTTTACTACTGAGATAATATAAAAGGGGCTTAATATGAAGACTTAAGCAGCATTTACACGGAGACATTATATTGTAGGTAAGCAAGAATATAATAAAAAAAACTCTACGATGCCGCATCATACGATTTTCTACTGTCAAATTAACAGCGAGAGCGAGTAGACAACTGACCTACGTCTTGCTAAACAGTAGTGAAATGTGCAAATATGATCTGAACTACCCTACTCTCCCTAGAATAGTAGAAGACTTCCATTGACCATGTAAAACTTTGACGTATATTCCATGGAAGGGTTCTGCACAACACTTGACCATTTTGATTTTCAACGCCATTCGTGATAAATGACTTTTTTTTTTTTTTTTTTTATAGCATAGACCGGCAAACGAGCAAGTGGGTCACCTGATGGTAAGTGATTTCCACCGCCCATGTACGCCCACAATACCAAAAGAATCATGGGCGCGTTGCCGATCTTAAAGGAAAGGGATAATTAGGGATTGGGAAGGGGAGAGGGATTTGGGCTTCCGGATATCTCACTCACCGTACGAAACGCAGCAGCAAGCCGCTACTTTACGTCGGTTTTCTGCGAGACAGTGGTTACGACCCGGTCGAGCCAGCCCATTCATGCTGTAGACATTACTGTCTACAGCGTGGCTCTACCACTCATATTATCTATGACTATCATAATACTATGGTTTTATGAAATTATTGGATAGTATAATGGTTAGTGACAACTAGGCCCAGAGTTCTGTACATTTATTGCTCAATGCATAACAATATAATGTGTTTAAGGCAGCACATATATCGTGAAACTTATAAGAGTACTGGTATATTAGTAACGAGTAAAAGTTATATTTTTAATCGACATCAAAAAGGACTAACTTCAGTTCTTTTGCATTTTATATGTGTGCTGTGCTGTGCCAATAACTTCGCCAAATATGAAGCGATTTAGTTGATTACTTTGTACATGATACAGTTCACTCCGAGGGCGGTATTATAAACTGAACTCAGGTTTGTTAAGTGTCATGAAATTAAACAGTGTGTAATGAAATTAAACAGTGTGTAATGAAATTAAACAATTCAAGTAGGTAATTCACCAATTTTCATCTCAACTCCAGAATTATTTTAACGCAGTCTATATTTGATGATCGGCCGCTAGATCTCCGCCGAATGATCCAAATCCACAGAGCAAAGTGTAAAAATGCATACCACCGGAAATACTTTTTTCAATTATATGTTAAACCACAACAGTCAAATGCAAATTATTTTAAAATTCAGTTTCTATTTTTCTATAAAACTGGCAATATTATTAGGTATATATGATCCTAACTTGTTTCTAGATTTGTTGGATTGATCTCAACGAGCTGTAGAACTTCAAAAAACTGCAATTAGATAATTTAAAAACCCCGACAAAAAACGAATGTTTAGAAATACTCTTAACTAGTAATAAACTTATAAAAAATAAATAATTATCAGGTGTAGCTCAACATAACGAAACAAGCAGGTCTCTCGAGACCTAAAAAACATAATATTAATATTATCCGGACATGTATGAACTATGTTTTGCCCAAATTATAATCCAGTTTATAATTTTTAGTAAACGTACCTACCATCGACTTATTTTATATGTTGTTTATATCCTCTGAGCACCTAATTCTGCCCCCTGCATCTGTTCATAACACAATAACAATTTGCTGATTATTAGACATCGACTTATTTACGAATGTTAAGATTTTATGTAACTCTATCCGTTGAAAACATAATTTTCTCATAACACTAGTTCTTGACAACCCATAGCAGTTGTAATAAACTCTATAAAAATAGAACCAATAGAGAAACGAAAATGGAGGATGCTCTACAGTAGTGTGCCTGCATTGGTCATCCGTCTGTCCTGTCCCTCTCCGAAGAGAGAAGAAACATTTATACAGGCCGGTATGACTCTGGTGACATCCGATAAACTCATTGTTTGTCGGTGGTTGCTGGTTTTGTGGAGTTTAGGTGTAGTGCAGTCACTTTGCCGTGCTAGGATAAAAAAAAAACACGGTTATGACGTCACACTGTGATATTATATTCATTAGCTTTATATCGCCGGCTTATACTTATTTATGATAATCTCCGATTTATTTTATTGTTCAGTTATAATTACTATAAACAGTAATTTAGTGTCATGTGACAAGTACCTGGTGGTAATTGTCACGTTCACGCTAAATTACAATTATAATTAGTATTAGACATGACACGGTAATGACGTCACACTATGATTGTATAGCTATATGGCTTGTATAGCTATCGCCGGTTAATTCATAAGATAATCTCCGATTTATTCTGTTATGTAGTTACAATTTTTATAAACATTATTTTGGATATTATTATAAATAAGGTTGAATAGTTATTGTCGGCAGTCAGTCGCTTGGTAAACGGAATATAATGCGTGATTCTGCCAATATAAATACAGAACATTTTTTTTTTTTTTTTTTTTATCCTGGCTCGGCAAAGTGACTACGCTACACCTGATGGTAAGTGTAGCGCAATCCAAGAATATTGTCGACCAACGATAAACAATGTGTCCATCGTTGGTCGGCAAGATCATGCCGGCCTGCCAAAGGGCCAAGGGGGAGGGGAAGGAAAAAGGGATGGGAAAAGGGTGAGGATCAGGGGGCAAGCCCCCTGGGGAGAACCGGATATACACTGGCTGACCCTGGAACGCGACCCACACAAGGTAGGCCACTATGGCAGGTTTTAGCATCAGTGTACGGTGGTCGCTATCCGGTCGGATACAAGTATCCTCCCACCAGCCAAACATCCAGTAGATTATATTTTAATTCATCTACTGCGTTACATAAGACTCTCGGATTGTAGGGGTACTTCTGGGACCTGTGGCGCCGTGACAAATAGGTCTTTCCTCGCGCTTAATGCGCCTATTCTGCATCTGCGTGGAGTTAAAATGAACTAACTTCATATACCCATGAAGTTACGCACCCCATCCCACCTCATGGAAATCTCAACTTGAAACATAAGTTTTGATAGTGTCTTTCGCAATGTTCTACAAGTAACCGGTACTCTGGTAACCGGTATAAATAATGTTGTTTTAGAAATCATATTATTGATATTTAAAATTTTATTAAATATGTGACTTTTTAAACTTTATAACGTAAGGTATTCTCAATTACCGACAGTTTAAAATACCATCAAAGTCAAAACTGATCCGTTTGACCCGTTCTGAGATAAAAGTGTAGCGCTCCTCCACTGATTCAAATGGAAAAAGACAGAAACAAAAAAAACTTATTTACGATGCCGCGTCTTAATTTGAAAAGGAGAATAGTATCTATAGTAGTAAACACGGCCTCATAAATGCGGGTTTTCTGTTATATTCTCGCCTATATTGTACTTTAAACTCTACACGGGGATTAAGAATAGATTCTACGTTTGTTTATGGTCACGTACAGCTACGCAGAGTCTAAGCCAAGGTTTTTTTTGCGGCATTTAGCAAATCCTCATAGGGCACCATAGAGACTACAAAGACAAATGCAAATGAAGCAGTACCGATTTATATAAACTCCTTTGCAAAAAAAACGGGCACCTTACACACACACTTTACCTTAGTTTTTCTATGGGTAAATATTATTATATTTTTAGTATGTCATTAGCTTGGATGACTAGAAATTTCTTATTATCAATGAGAATCTAGTTTTTTAACACTTTTATCCTGGTATCGGTGTTTTAGTCAATGTAAACAGAGAGCCGTGTTAAAATGGACATTTTTATGGGTATAATGAAATTAAGACTACGAGTATTTTTATGGTATTTTAATAAAAGAGACATTAAAAAATAAAAATTAATAACGAGTATGACCTCCTCTTGCAGCGATTACGGCATGTAATCGTCTTGGCATGCTTCCCACCAGGCTTTTGATGGTGTCCTGTGGAATGTGTTCCCACTCAGTCGAGATTACACGTTTAAGCTCTCTGATGTTTTGTGGAGGTGGTTGGACAGATCGTACTCGCCTTTTTAGGAGGTCCCAAACGTGCTCAATGGGGTTAAGGTCGGGGCTCCGCGCTGGCCAATCCAAACGACGAATACCGACCTCTTGCATATAAGCATCTACGTCGCCAGAACGGTGGGCCCGAGCATTATCGTCCATGTAAATGGCATCTTCACCAATTACAGTCAGTGCGGGTTGTGCATTTTGAGAAAGGATTTCTGTTATGTACCTATGCGCATTTAGTGAGCCATTTTCTATGAATACTATCTCGGTACGATAGTTGGAAGTTACGCCCGCCCAAAACATAACGGACCCTCCACCATAAGGGGTGATTTCTTCAAAACACACATCGGCATAGCGTTCCCCTGGTCTTCGTAACACTCGCCGACGTCGGTCCTCACCATGCAGACAAATTTGAGCCTCATCGGAGAAGAGTACGCTACTCCAGTTACCTGGTGTCCAAGATAGGCAATTTCTAGCGAACCTCAACCGCACAATCCGGTGCTCACGGAGTAACTTGGGGGCCCGCGCTGGTCGTCGACTACGTATATCAGCAGCTAAAAGTCTTCTCCTCACAGTCCATAGGCTAACTTGTGCTCCTCGTACCTCTTCAAGGTTTCTTTTGAGGTCTATGTAACTGCATTTGCGGTTCCTCAGCGCCTGAGTCACTAAAAAGCGATCGTCTCGCGGCTGTGTGCAACGTTTTCTCCCAGAACCTTGCCTTCTCTGAACGGAACCTGTCTCTTGGTATCGAGTCCAGGTTCTTTGTACGGTTGAACGACTCACGTTTAACCGCTGTGAGACGTAACATTGGCTACACCCCTCTTCCAGCAGCGCTATAATTTTACTAGCTCTCATTGCTTTTTCTGCCATTACGATAGACACAAAGATATCTGTTTTAAGTCACAATAAGGCAGAATTATGCGATAAACATAAATTGTTGTACTAAAAATAACGAAAAGTTACTTTTAGTTGCTTGATAACCTTTTAACCGCAAACCCGCGAAAAGTGTCACAAAATGAAAAGGGATTAATAATTTAAAAAACAAAAGTTTTGAATTTGGAATGAACTTTTTTTCATACCCAGACTCTTTATTAAGTGCCAGTAACATAGTTTGGCTATTAAAACCTCTGAAGAACTAAATTATTACCAATAATGTTAAAAAATCAAACCCGCCCGTTTTTTTTGCAAAGGAGTGTATATCGTATGGTGACTAGTCCCTTAAAATTAAATGATCATCGCGTCCGTGTCCGCGTCTGCGTCAGTCTGGAACAGTTTTATTGCATCACATTAAAATAGTGAAGATTATTTGCAATTATTTGTCCAAAAATAAGTTTTAAGTAGCGTGAAACAGCTCAAAGACGTTCGTTTATCATCTATGGAATTCGATTTATAGGAGGTGAGATCGAAATAGCTTTTCTCGTAAATATTAATGACGAATACGACGGTAAATGGGAGGGGGGGGGATTGGGCGCTTAGGAATCCGAGTTGCAGTTGGCCAGAATTTTTGTTTATTGTTTGTGTGTTGTTGTTTTATCCACGTCACCTTCAAGTCTATAAGGTTATATTCTCTCTAATACTCCACGATCTAGCTAATTTGGGTAATAATGAAGTATTTGGAAATTAGTAGTTTATAAAAGCTTTGCTGATGATTTTTATTCATTAGTAAAACATTTATGAATACGATTATTCTCATTAGATAAACAGTCACTGCTCAAAGTTTATTTTCATTGATATATATAGTATTCAAGGATCAAACTGCAATTTTCGATGACAAAAAATCGATTTCCGTATATTTGTAACATACAAATGGAGAATAAAAACTTTTTGTCCTCCACAGGTTTATGATATACATTAAGTTAAATTTATGTGAGTTGTTTGTTTATATGTTTTTGATCAAGGTGGACGAGGAGCCACCAAACAAACAGTATACGGGTATTACGTGATCGAGCCCATGTAATGCAATCTGTGTCAGTGAAACGGTGATATATTTATATTATAAACCAGATTTTGTGCCTAATATTCAACTATGCAGTATAAAATGTGTGTATAATTGTTTTTTATTTACTATCCGGCTTCAAAAATAGAAAAAGAATCATAATTATGTGTTATTTTACTAACCTTTGCTCGCGGTTCTGCTTGCGTGGATGGTTTTTTGTATTGTATCACACAAGAACAAATTACCGAGATAACAATTATCCTATGTCCTAATGTAGGTCATGGTATGCCTATTCAGGAAATCCGTTTAGCCGACAAGGTGTGTCTTATTAACAAACATCCAAACTTACACGTATTTTTTTATTAGCGTGAATGATGAGACGACCAGAGCAACGCCATCCCGATCATTGAAATACAAAGCATTGCACGGCACTGGACTGCGCTCATCACCTGGCAGACATAATAATATGTTGTTAAGTCTGATAATGCGCAGTAACACAAAAAAATTAATAAATAATCGTTGATTTATTCTTGGCGGTATAAATAGACAAACCGGTGGTACCAACCCAGACGACCTTTCGTATATGAGGAACCTATAATCTAGATAAAAGTAGTTATATCCTCTACCAAAACGTCGCATTTCGGTGCATGTTCGCGCCAGTCTAAGACTTATTAAACGCTGATGACTTTCCATTTTTAAAATTAAGTATTGAATTATTATTTAAATCAAATGGAACCAACTTAGAAACATTTAACAGAAATAAAACACCAAT
Organism: Amorpha juglandis; assembly: GCA_949126905.1. Classification (NCBI taxonomy): domain Eukaryota; kingdom Metazoa; phylum Arthropoda; class Insecta; order Lepidoptera; family Sphingidae; genus Amorpha; species Amorpha juglandis. The sequence continues at coordinate 11,686,135 of OX421374.1, read as the reverse complement.
TTTATTGTAAGTCAAAATTAATTTTAATGTTTTATTATTGTGTTTTTTGATCAGTTACGTTTTTCTTATAAGTTTACTCTTTTTAGTGGAAGATTCTTTAATCGATGTGAAATGCCAAAGTTTTAGTCTTTTGTACGTGATTTACCTATATGTTTGTTTATAACCATTTGGAAATTACGTTCCATGTTTCATTATATAAACAATGTAATGGAACATTAGTGGCGTTCGATTCGCTTTAGTCTCGGGACCCTTAGCCTTGGGAATGTGTGTAGTATTGACTTGGGAACTCTAAGTTGTTATGGAAATTGGTTGCAAGGAATGCCTAAATTGTATTGCGTTGTTTTATTACACAGCCCTGAGAGAAAGATAAAGGATTTTTAGCTATTTTGCTAATACGGTACACTAGCTTTTGCTCGCGGCTCCGTCTGCGTTAATGTCTTTTCGCGGGATAGAAGTCAAGATTATTCAAAAATTTTAAAATCAAATTTTATATTATTAACAGCTTCCGTAGCACAGTGGGCGTGTATCCGGCTGTGAAGCGAGTGGTTGCGGGTTCCTTGTACCGAGAAAATTGTGTGTGATGCATAGATATTTGTTTTGGGTTCAGGTGTAGTGGGACCGCAAGTCTTTCGTATATTCGATATACATGAGACAGTTTAATCTAATGTGAGGTCAAGACTCTATGTATATGTGACTGTTAGCCGTTGGGTTTACATATATTGTACACTAGCTTTTGCTCGCGGCTCCGCCCGCGTCAGCCAGTGTATATCCGGTTCTCCCCCAGGGGGCTTGCCCCCTGATCCTAACCCTTTTCCCATCCCTTTTTCCTTCCCTTCCCCCTTGGCCCTTTGGCAGGCCGGCATGATCTTGCCGACCTATGACACATTGTTTATTGTTGGTCGACACTATTCTTGGATTGCGCTACACTTACCATAAGGTGTAACCTTTCCTTAAGGTGTAATTTTCTAAAAACTTTTCTTAGTGGGTGCCTACATAACAAAATGAATATACAGTCCGAATTTGATGCTTGTAGCCTTGATAGTTTGCGCTCGGCGATGATGAATCAGTCAGTCAGTCAGGACATGTTATTTTATAAGTATAGATAACTGCAACACGCGTACAGAATTTTATTCCAATTGTAAAGGCGAAACGGGAGGAGTTCAAAGGTAGGTAGGTACGTAGTTTATTTGGGCCTACGGATATCTCACTTACCGTTCGATATGCAAAAGCAAACTGTTGCTTCACGTCAGTTTTCTGTGAGAGAGTGGTGACAACCAAGTCGAGCCAACCTATTCATGTAGTAAACAAAATTAAACAGCGAGACTCTACAGCTTAACACGACTTAGACTACACAGAGTGCTAAAGGAATCTAATCACATAAATAGGTACTCATGTTGTATGTATATTACTATGTCTTTATATACGCGAAAAATATAACCTTGCTTTTTGTGCAATCAGATAAAATAAAAGTCAGGAAAAATATTTTTAGATTATTAATTATAGTTAGTATCTATTTTATTATGCATACATTTAATAAATCATATAATGTGTAATCTATTATGAATATGTAGATTTACATACGAGATATAACATCTTTGGTATATTAAACACGTATAAGAACCTGTATACTTTCATTTATTGAAAAGCTCAGCGTCATTTGTACTCAACGTACAATAACAGCTATGAAATTAAGGGCCTGTTTCTCAATGTTTCTTAAGTGTTATGTTATGCATGGTAGATGGTGTTTTTTGAGTGGTAGAGCCACGCTGTAGACAGTTTTGTCTACAGCATGAACGGGCTGGCTCGCCCGGGTCATTACCACTGTCTCACAGAAAACCGACGTAAAGTAGCGGCTTGCTGCTGCGTTTCGTACGGTGAGTGAGATATCCGGAAGCCCAAATCCCCTCCCCTTCCCTATCCCTAATTATCCCTTTCCTTTATGGTCGGCAACGCGCCCATGATTCTTCTGGTGGTGGGCGTACATGGGTGGTGGAGATCACTTACCATCAGGTGACCCACTTGCTCGTTTGCCGGCCTATGCCACAAAAAAAATGCATTATAATGCTCTAAATAAAGTTGTATCTTGTATTTATTCAAATTACTTTAACTCAAGTGGCCAAATGATTACCCATGCCGAAAACTAAAAAAAGTAAATATAAACCAATGTAAAATAACCTTGCCAGATGTAGGCCTTGACCGTAACGTTTTATGTCCCCGGCGAGGCACGCTTTATCAATTGTTTAATTGTAATAAGTATTTGCGAAGTAAACAACAGTGATGTATATTTCTATGTAGGTATGTACTCATAAAGAGTTAATATGATTGAATAGTTTGTACACAACAACGTCGTAATTTACCTCATCTCACCCATACAGTCAATTTGATTTAGAATTATCTATTGCCAGAGAAAGAAATGTCATCGGGACACTACATGTCTCGTATGCGAGACAGTATCGGACTCTTATTATTTCCAAGCGATTTCTACCAGTTTTATTTGAAAGTCCCCCCCGTGACCACGAAGGCTGAAAAGTCTTCGAAACGTCGGGATCAAAATAAATAAAAAACCGCGATAAAATCCGTTTAAATTAGTTTTATATCAATGAGTTTTATTTGATTTGTCGATGACTGGGTGGCAATGCTGTAAATAGAACCGAAACAACGAAATTTGGAAACGTACAATTTTTTATTAACAGCTATAGAATAGTCATGATACTAATAACGGTTTTAATAAAATTAGTATGTACTACCCTTTTATGGGTTGAGTAAAAATAAATCTATACTAATAATAAAGCTGTAGAGTTTGATTGTTTGATTGTTTGTTTGTTTGTTTGTTTGTTTGTTTGTTTGAACGCGCTAATCTCAGGAATTACTGGTTCGAATTAAAAAAATCTTTTTGTGTTGGATAGTCCATTTATCGAGGAAGGCTTTAGGATATATAACATTATGCTGCGACCATTAGAAGCGAAGCATCAGTGAAAAATGTTGCAAAAACGGGGAAAATTATTTATATTTGAAGGCTTCCGTTGCTAAGCTACCAAAATAATATTATTTGAAGGCTTCCGTTGTCAAATCAAAATCAAATCTATACTAATATTATAAAGCTGTAGAGTTTGATTGTTTGTTTGTTTATTTGATCACGTGGGCGGAGCCGCGAGCAAAAGCTAGTAACAAATAAAAACTCTAACATGTCGGATTCCAATAATAAAAATCCTTATTTTTCCCTGTGGCTTTATCTTAGTGGCAATTTATATTCAAAATATTACTATTGTGATGGATATTCTATACTCCACTATGTTACATAAAATATTATGTTTCCGAACTTCGTGGATTCGTTTCGATTGGTAACAAATTACGCTTCAGTACGCGATCGCTAATATTCGCGCTCCAACGTAGTGAGTACCTATTGTGATTTATGTGCTCTGTTCGCTACATTTCATAGATTCTATTTCTCTCTGATGAGTGAGAGAGATGATTCGAGCTGTGCTCATATATGTATAAAGTACACAAATATTATGTATTTGTTTACGGCCTTGGTCTCAAATCAATCAACGCGTTTAGGCGCTACGCACATACAGACTGACAATGGGTCAAATTTATAACATCCCTCGTGGGGGGTTAAAATGGAGATTAAGGTAGGTTGCCGGTGGTAGGATATTCAGATCTGCCCGGATAGCGACCACCGTACACATGGTGTTAAAACCTGCCATAGTGATCCACACATAGGTTGCGGCGGGTATAGGGGACATCTTTGTATTAGCGTGCCTGCATCGGTCCTGTCGCAGGCCCTCGATTTGATTTTTCCCTATTTGAAGATGGAAGAAGTATTTATACAGGCCGGCATGATTCTGGTGACCACCGATAAACTCATTGTTAGTTGGTGGTTTTTTGGACTGCACTACGCTTACCATCAGGTGTAGTGCAGTCACCTTGTCGTACTCGGATAAAAAAAGACACGAAAAGGCACGACAGGGTGCAAATAATAAAATGGATATTTTAACCTGCTTGAAATAAAGATATTTTTAACAGCATAGGACGGCAAACGAGCAAGTGGGTCAGTGGGTAAGTAATCACCACCGCCCATGAACGCCCACAATACCAGAAGAATCATGGATGCGTTGCCGAGTTTGAAGGAAAGGAATAAATTAAGTATTGGGAAGCCGAGGGGTTTTGTGCCTCTGGATATTTCACTCACCGTACGGAACGCAGCAGCAAGCTGTTACTTTACGTCGGTTTTCTGTGATACAGTGATGGACGACCCGGCCGAGCCGGCCCGTTCATGCTGTAGAAAAAACTGTTTACAGCGTGGCTTTACCACTTACTACATTCTATCTTAATTGTTTTTTTTTACTTAATTACTATTTTTGTCGCTGTTTTCACAATATCCAAATATAATGCTACTTAAAAAATACAAATAAGACAGGCTCGGTGGCTCATTTGTATTGCGTATGCGATACGACTGCTTTGCTGAGGTCTCGGGTTCGATCCCCTGGTCGGGAAAAGTGATAGTCTATCACGAAATGCTCAGTATCAGCCCGGAGTTTGGAATTGTTTCCGGTATGCAAATAGGCTCGCCCCCTATCACATCATGGGGTGGAAATACGCTCGGCAAAATGTGTGTGTACTGGTTACATATCTGCCTACCCCTTCGGGGATTACAGGCGTGAGTGCGTATGTATATAAGACAGTAAAATATAAAATCATCAACGTGTCAATATACTCGGAGTACTTCCTAAATTACCCGTTTAATGTGTTATCCGGTTGTTAAAATTTAATTGCATATTGTAAACTGGGCTCTTAAGGGCCGTCCGTGAGCAAACGACCTTGACTGTCTCGCGCCATACTGAATCGTGTACTCGGCGAGTGCAGAATATGCACGTATTTAGCGAATAATTGATTTAAAAAATCAGGTTTTGGTCTTTTCGAAAATTTAAAACGGGCAAAATATTCGTTATTAAATTGCCTATCTAGTGATGTTAATCTCATTTGATAACATTCTGTACTTTAAAAGGAGACGCACGGAATCTTTGCATTTTTCCCATTTTTATGGTTCATTTATAACGACAATTTAAAAATATATATCAGCATTAACATGAATTTGAATCGAACAAAGTAAAGCTGACAGATTGTAAAAATATATTGTATATTTATTTAATCAATATTTATTTTAAGTAATGACTAGATAGATAAAAGTTACGCGGGAGCGCCATGGGTTTTTGGAATCAAAAAATGTAGAGTCCAACTCTTCATGATGAAGATTTATTTTAGACTGAATTAAAATTAACAGTAATCCTTATTTATACTCTTAACTTATTTACAAGGCGTATTCGTTCTAGGAATTTCGATCATAACAAGGCCACCGGCTAGACACCAGGTCAGCACTTTTATTGTCAACATGTTTTCATTTAGTTCCAAGAACTTTAGTCTAAACAAGAGTATCATATTTCCAATGGATAGTAGATCCTTACTTTAGTAAATAAGGTCATTTGAATGTCAAGTAAGTTGGTACCATCTTATGAACTGGTGCAGGGTACATAACTCCTCCCCCCATAGCTTCGAAATTATCAGAGGAATAGTTATTGCTCTGATTATTTCGAAAAATATATCTTAAAATGTTACAGAAATATGATTATATATAAAAACTGAGTAACTGCGCTAACACTTTTCACATAAATGCCCATTTCACAATTTTTCACTTCACTTTCACTATTCTTCAGTAGGTAATTTTGATTCTGAAGATTTCTAGGTTCGGCAGCATCCAAATTTGTAAGTTTTTATTGTGTCTGTGGCTCCATGGTCGTTATTTCATTTATTACAGCTTTTTGTAAGTATATTTTCAGCTTTAATGTAGAGAATCCATCTTCGTTTCTCTATTGGCTCTATTTTATAGAGTTTATTACAACTGGTGTTATGAGAAAATTTCATCCATGATGTTGTACACATGTCTTCTAAGGCTAACTGAGTTTCATCCTCGTAGCACAGGAACGTCGCCTAATAGAGTTCACTGCACGGCTGGTAGAGTAAGAGCATGTATGACCCTTTTATTAGGAGGTAGGGATATTTTGGGATTATGATTTTTTTTACGAAAGGTTTTGGTAATGGGTATCGGAATTACTTTATAAAAATGTAAATTTCATCTTTAATTACAGGTATGTCTAAAATGAATATTATTTGACTTCTTTTCGAATAAACTTTTATCTTAATACATCATTTTATCTTAATTAGGTTACCTTAGCTTACTGGGTATATAAATATCTCTTTAAAATTTTCCCAAGAAGTTAAATCATATCTTTCAATTAATAAAACTGCGACTCTACCACACAACCATATAGTAATAACATGAAATACATAATTCGACTCTATTAGTGTATTTGGTGAATTGACATTTCTTTATATAAATTCTCATTTTTTTTTGTTACGTAAATTTTACATAATATTGTCCCTATAAAACTAAGCCAGGATGTTCAAATCTTTAAAAATTATCTGCACCTACTCGGCCATTGTAAATAACTTAATTAATGCTTATGCTTTAAACTTAATGCCTATATCTCAACAAAAAAAAATACCTTATTAAATTAAAATAGCTTTCTTAATTAACAATTAAATTCAAATAACTTTCTTAATTAACTATTAAGTTCAAATAACTTTCGACGATTTTTGTCCGAAAATTAAGAATTTAATTTTATATATAATATTTAATAATACATAGTAAATTACAACACTGATTTCAAAATAACTTAAAATTAGCCTGCCTATTTTCGTGCAGAAGCTTAAACAAATAAAACTTAAAATAACTTATTTAATTACCTCTTAAAGTCAAATAATTTTCGACGATTTTTGTCCGAAAATTATGACTCTACTTTTATATAATTAATAACACATTAATAATACAAATTAAAATACAGATTACAAAATTACTTAAAATTAGTCTGCCTATTTTAGTGCAGAAGTCAAATAACTTTCAACGATGTTGGGTTAAAAGTTACGTAATTTTGAGTCGTACAAGATTAACCACAGGAAATAGCAAGGATGAGACAGGAAATGTAAAAGGTCTACTTACAGTCCACTCGATCCAATGCCTTCGCGTAAAGCTGCTCTTGTAGACGACTAACCACCTTCGGTTCCCTCCTTTTATCAAATTTATTTGTTTGCAATTGGTTTGCGAACACTCAACACCTTAAAAGCTCAGGACCAATTTTTGGTGTCCTTCGATGCTCGGTTTATAAGAGTATCCTGCCGACTGCGCCAGATAAAAGTTACGCGGGAGCGCCATGGGTTTTTGGAATCAAAAAATGTAGAGTCCAACTCTTCATGATGAAGATTTATTTTAGACTGAATTAAAATTAACAGTAATCCTTATTTATACTCTTAACTTATTTACAAGGCGTATTCGTTCTAGGAATTTCGATCATAACAAGGCCACCGGCTAGACACCAGGTCAGCACTTTTATTGTCAACATGTTTTCATTTAGTTCCAAGAACTTTAGTCTAAACAAGAGTATCATATTTCCAATGGATAGTAGATCCTTACTTTAGTAAATAAGGTCATTTGAATGTCAAGTAAGTTGGTACCATCTTATGAACTGGTGCAGGGTACATAACTAGATAGCCTCTAAAAACCTCGATCACGCGGTGTTTTGCTCACGGACGGCCCTTAATGTATGAAGAGGTAAGAATTAATTTTATTAATTAACTGAAGTTGTTTTTTGTTAGGTTAATTTAACTTATTAAATTTATATGAACTTGTTACATGCACATGTTATTTGCATGTTTTGTTATGTATGCGTTAGCTATAAATAACTATGTAGTTTTGATTTGTGGGACAGTGACGTGTCACCCATCTGAAGTCCAACGCCATTTACAATTGTTTGTAGCAAAATAATTTTTTTTTATAAACTATGCCAGCAAACGAGCAAGTGGGTCACCTGATGGTAAATGATCTCCACCGCCCATGTACGCCCACCACCAGAAAAGTCATGGGCGCGTTGCCGACCTTAAAGGAAAGGGATAATTAGGGATTGGGAAGGGGAGGGGATTTGGGCTTCCGGGTATCTCACTCACCGTACGAAACGCAGCAGCAAGCCGCTACTTTACGTCGGTTTTCAGTGGTTACGACCCGGTCGAGCCAGCCCATTCATGCTGTAGACAAAACTGTCTACAGCGTGGCTCTACCGCTCGTAAAAATAATACCGCTCGTAAAGGACATTGTTCGTCGTTCATACATAGTTAGCCTAAGAACCAACAGGGAAGTGAATTTACTTTTTGGGTTTTAGATAATGTATATATTTGATTGAAACTAAATTAAAACTACGGACACTTGAGAATTCCGAAAAATAAATAAAATACTTTCGGATTTTGAGGTTATAATTAGGCCAATAAATACTATCAAATGTCAAATGTTGTCATCTGTTAATCATTTTGACGGAGTTTTGGCGGGAATTCTGACAGTGCGGTTCATGGCTGATTTTAATTATTTATTTCAAAAACTCGTTTAATGTTGTGTTTGTTGTATAAATAAAAGTGGTGTGGATTTGTGCAATAAACATTTACGGCGATGAACAGTGTATGGAAATATTGAAATAAGTGAATTAAGTATCGTACTGGAAAGAATGCACACCAAAACTCCAACAAGTCCTTGAAAACTTCCACACCGATATTTCATCGCTCTTGTGAAGACTTGAGAATAAATTACACTTGTCATTAGCGAAATGCATAACAATGCGAAGCCATAAATAAATTAAAAAAAATCATTTTGACAAGCCGTATTATGGTTCCGCGACATCATATCGGACTGTTTGTGACTAAAAACCATAATCATGGTTAATAAAATAATGGTTTTAAATTACACAGACAAGCGTCAGTATTCTTAACACTTGAGTTTTGAGAATACTGACGTTTGTCTGTGTCAAACTCTTATTAAGAGTGCTGTTACAAAGACTTGGCTGTATGAGCTACAATACCTTTGCCTATTAAAAACCCGAATTTAAACCAAAAATTATAATACCGAGGACTGTGACGGAAGTGAATACTTTTTAAATTGTTTTCGAAATTAAAAAGTGTCCGTTCTATTGAAATAATTATAATGTACATTATAAATAATAATAATAATTATAGTAAATGTTTCATGCGTGTTGATTCATAGGCCATTTTTGACAATGTCCTTTAATATACAGATTGCTGAGAAGGCAATAGTAACAAAGCTACAGTAGTAGTTATAGTGTGATAAGCGAGTGCCATCTTCAGTAAGCTGAGTTTCAGAAGGTGCTACTCGCTTATCACACTCTTCCCCTCGGACACATCTATGTGGATCAGACACTTGATCCTCACTAGAGATTTGTTCTGTCAATTTCGGGCATTAGGCATAGCAGTTCGCTAAATCGTACCTCTGCCGGACCATTAAGCTGTGGAATAGTTTGCCGGCACACGTGTTCCCTCCTACCTATAATATTGGGTCCTTTAAACGGTGTGTGAAGAAACAGTAACGCAGGCCGGCATGATCTTGCTGACCAACGATAGACACACTGTTTGTCGTTGGTCGACACTATTCCTGGATTGCGCTACACTTACCATCAGGTGTAGCGTAGTCACTTTGCAGAGGCAGGATAAGAAAAAAAAGCAAATGTTTTACCACCATTGCGTAAATGATACTTAGGAAATAAAATACGATATGTTCAATTACATAATTTATAATCTGACATATATGCCGAAAGAAACACATTAATTAGCTACTTTAAAAAATATATGTTAATTATAATTGGTTATATTTTACTTGGAAATTGTTAAGTGTTACCGATTAAATAACCAACTTATCCATTAGAATTCGAACATTTCGGTTGGATTATATGGTTTTCTCAGGCGTATAGCTGTTTATATTGTTAATGTACACCAATTCGTATGTATTGAAGCAATTAGTCCCAGAAAGCTTAGCGTCTGGAAACTTACTGAACTCCTAAAGGAGAATGAGTTTAAATAAATTCAGACGAACAATGGGTAGGTACTAAAAGTTTATTGTTCATATAATTACATTTTGTCATATTGTATCTCCTGCCGTGAATTTGTAAATAATATGTGAATTAAATAGCGTCAGCCGTATATTTTGGGTTGGCGGAAATTACGTTTTTTTTGTCTGTCGGATACTTGCCGAGTCTTTGGGCATAGGCAATCATGAAGCCGCTAACTTGATTTAAGTTTTTGTTATTTATTAAATGATCGATGTCTACATAAAATGTGCGATGAGCATAAATTATAATTTATCTTCAATATACCAGTAATTAAAGTATTTTTGGTGCTCGTGAATCGATTTGTGATTAAATCTGGTATCTTTCTCTTGTAATAATTGTCGTTAAGTTAGAAGCCTGCTATTTTCGTTTATTTATATACCAGTTCTGATTATTGAGCCTAAAAATATTATTATCTTGATAGCTGAATATACTGGATATTGCCTAGTAAAATTTGAAACCGTTAACTCAATGCGTTTCGTAACGTCTAATAATACTTTGTTTGATAAATGTCAAGTGTGGTGTAAGCCCACATCTCCCTAAAGTGCAGTGTAATTATAAACCACAGTGTATATCCCATATTCTGATATCGGTTGACCAGTGATTTAAGTTAAAGTCCTAACTTTATTATCGCCTGATTATAAGCGCGATGCCTGCCCATAAACAAAAGTATCACCACGTAGAAGTTTGAGTTACAAAGCACTGCATGGTATTGGATTGCTCACGTCACACCAAGACTGAAGATTATTCTTGTCTAAAATGCAGGCAATGCACCGTCGACCCCTCTAGTATTGTAGATGTTTATGTTCGGTGGATCACCACCAAAATTGGTAAATGATCTCATTTACTATCAGTTGACCCTCCTGCTCATTTGCCCTTTTTTATTAAATTAAACAGAAATAAAGGAATTTTTATCATCTTAAAAAAATAACTTTTTATTTCATGGATAATAACATAATTACATCCATCACAAAGAACAGATCTCATATATTGGTGATTGATATCATCTTCCATACTATTTAGACCATTGTCCTTATTGAAGGTCATAATTCCATTTATTTATATGACTATAAGTTATTCCGTCTACAGTATGTATTAACAAGAGTCGTAGTCCAGGGTCTTAATTTGTTAGTTAAATTAATTTAATGATATGTAGGTAGACACTTTGACCAAATGGTTTGAGCAATATTCAACCTAAATCACCTTTCAATATTTAGTTTACATTGTCAAGAACAGATGAACAAATGACAGATTATATTGGTTAGCTATAGATGCCGAAACAATAGTGAGTTCACAAGTTACAAGTATTTCTTTGGAGCTATAATAAATTATCATTGTATAATATATCACCACAAAATTATAGATATGGGTATACTGTTCCATATATACTCCTTCTACGTTTTTGAACTTCGCTCTGATTTTTGGCACAGATAATCTTATTAGTATAAATTGATGTCGTTATTGCACTGGCGATTTTTTTACTCCTGCTAGAAACGCGAAATCTAATAAACATTCCAATTTTATCAATCATTCGATGTATTAGATTCTAAATATTTGTTTAGAATGTTTCATAAAATAGGTAGTTATTAGATTTCGCGTTTCTAACTGAAGAATATTCTAAATTCTAGAATCTCTTAAATCTTGAGTTTACATAATGCAAATCGTTCTGCTTTTTGTGTATATTCGGTATTTAGATTTCCTTTACATGTCTTTATGTCTATTTAATGGACATTTCCTGGATATAGTTCTTATAGTAAGCTGATTATAATCTACAATACAAAACATTCTACAGCGTGACTTTACCACTTCGCAGTATTATATCGTTCTTTTATAAAAACCACAAATGGGACGAAACTTATTCCTAATTTAAATAAACTTGACTTTGTTTTGTTCGCAGATAATGACATTATCGGAACCACAAAACATGGAAGTGGAATTCGACGATTCATTTATGGTCAATATGACCAACGTGACGAGCCAATCTGCTGCATACTCGGAGCCTTACACGTTAGACCTGCTGGTGCCTCTCAGCATAACATATGCTGTGATCTTCGTGGCCGGAATTTTAGGGAACACAAGCACATGTATAGTCATAGCGCGTAACCGTTCTATGCATACCGCTACTAATTTCTACCTCTTCAGTCTTGCCATATCAGATCTTATACTTCTTGTGTGCGGGTTGCCTTTAGAACTCCACCGCCTTTGGAACCCTGTCACGTATCCTCTAGGTGAAGCTGAATGTATAACGATAGGATTAGCATCAGAGACATCTGCAAATGCAACAGTGTTGACTATCACTGCATTTACCGTGGAACGATACATTGCAATTTGTAGACCTTTCATGTCGCACACAATGTCGAAGCTGTCTAGAGCTGTGCGATTTATTATAGCGATATGGGTGTTCGCATTGTGTACGGCTGTGCCTCAAGCAATGCAGTTCGGCCTAGTGTCATATGAGGAGAATGGACAGAATGTCATCGAGTGCACTGTAAAGGGACCCGGAGTTCATCAAGTGTTCGTTATATCGAGCTTTGTGTTTTTCGTCGTACCAATGTCAGTAATATCAATATTATATGCGTTAATTGGTGTGAAATTGCATACATCTAGGGTCTTGCATCCTGTGAAGAAACTATCCGTCGATAGTAATGAGAGGTCTTGTGGACAGACGCAGTACAGAAATGGGGCATCGCAGCGCAGGGTCATCAGAATGTTAGGTAACAATTATTCTCTCAATATATTTATAACTTGACCATTGTTTTTTTTTTATCCTGGCTCGGCAAAGTGACTACGCTACACCTGATGGTAAGTGTAGCGCAATCCAAGAATAGTGTCGACCAACGATGAACAATGTGTCCATCGTAGGTCGGCAAGATCATGCCGGCCTGCCAAAGGGCCAAGGGGGATGGGGAAGGGAAATGGGATGAAAAGGGTTAGAATCAGGGGGCAAGCCCCCTGGGGAGAACCGGATATACACTGACTGATCCTGGAACGCGACCCACACAAGGTGGGCCACTATGGCAGGTTTTAGCACTAGTGTACGGTGGTCGCTATCCGGTCGGATACAAGTATCCTCCCACCAGCAAATTGTCTAATTCATTTAGGAAATAAATTAATACAATCATAATGCGAATAAAAAAGATTTATGAATGAAATAGTTCATTCAATAGAGCGTCGTACTAACAAACAATTTGTAATTTATAAGTATTGAAATCACAAAAAACTACGTAAAGAAAAGAAGCTTAACAAGAAACGTACTAGCTAATAGATAGTTTCCTCAGCATTGCGAGATGTTCTTCTTCAAATAAGACTTGGTCTAGACAAGACTGTGAAAAATATGTCCAATTATTTCTCGATTTTTTAAGGGTTCGTATATTTTGTAACCACCAGCAGTACTGCCTGTCTTCGTTATCGGCAGTGTTTCCCGTACACCCTATTTAGTTTTAATGGCAATGCCCAAAGAAATTATAGCAAGTGTTTTTTTTTATTCAGTTGCCGTGGCGTTGTCATTTTTCATATGTTGGGCTCCGTTTCACGTGCAGAGGCTTCTGGCAATATACGGGAAGAGTCTGGAGCATCCCTCCGATACATTCTATCTGGTAAACAAATTCATATTATCTAAAGATACGGTACACAATATATTTGAATAATAGTCATTATCTTGATATACGTATTCGTAATATTTTGGTAAACCTATTTCATTATTATAATTATGTTTCAACATAATATGGAGATAATTATTAACGTTTCATTTCATTGTTCTTATTATAACTGAGTCATTCTTATTTACTTATTCATTATTTCGACGATATACAACCCATAAATTTGAGACCTTAGATTTTAGATATGTAGGTAATTATATTTATCGGAATTAAAATGAATTTTGTGGTATTGTATTGTATTTTCGCACATGCAATAAAATGCATTGTAAAATGATGGGTAATTTATATTAGCTGGCACTACTGATCCTCGATTAAAATTTACTTTAGTTGGAAAACTGCCAAAATGTACGTTTTCATATTAGAGGTGTTACTGAAAGTTCGAAGCGTATATTTTCCCTATATTACGTTTTTTTAGCGATTATTTATACAAGTTCCACATATTAATGAATGTAAATTGTACTCGGGATGCTAATTTACTATTATATAATTCGCTAATCTGGTTTAAGTATTTATATGTAACCCTTTATATCTAGCTAATAATGTTCACCATATAAAATAATAATTAATCAAGATATACGAGTATACTTACTAGTAGTATACTAGTTACTATGTATATAGTGCTGATTAACTGTAACTGCGTTATTACAATATATGTTATCGTTTTCTCTGTGTAAGTGTGGAACTATTTTTCTTTTTGGGGCATGAAACCAGTCATTTTTTACAAGAAATGTTACTTACTCTCGCTCTTGGCGACGTCAATAAACGTTATTTGTTAATATGTAATTTTTTAGAACTTGATTATTTCTCATAGACGTCAAATACGATTTACTGTACTCAGTAACGCATTATAAATTTTTCTGTATTGAGTAACGGAACATAAGGCATTAACTGGCTGTGAGTGTGGAATTCTAAGAAATGACTTAATAAAAATTGTTTTTTCGCAGGTTTACATCGTGTTAACTTTTTTGTCGGGCGTGCTTTATTATCTCTCGACTGCAATAAATCCATTTCTATACAACATAATGTCGAATAAATTCAGAAACGCATTTAAGGTAAGTAATAGTTTATTTTTTTTATTAGCCTTAATGACGGAACGAGTATGTCGTACGTCTGATGGTAAAGCGACGCCTAGCCATAAACAGGAAAGTAATGATTAAGGGATTGGGAAGGAGAAGGAAATTAAGCTGCCACATCACGTAGATTTCCTGTGAGACAGTGTTAACAAGCTGTTCGAGTCGGCTCATTCATCCTGCAGATAAAAGTGTCTACAGTGTGACTTCACTACTGATCATGGCCTGTAAATGAATTGTTCAATTAGATATGTACGAGAAAAGGTTTATTTGGTGGAAAGTATTATCAAACAATTAGTTAGAGTTTATCAATAAAATAAAGTAAATACAAAACAAAGATTTTTGTTTTGTCTGATGTAATGGACTCGTACATAAAGAATGTAGTAATATCTAGTTTCAAGTGGTGCGGGCCGCATTCGGGCGGATACAGAACCGTGATTTTTTTGGGATTTATATTTGCCATTTAATACGACGGGTGCAATTTTTTGGTGTATATTCAATATTGTACAAATTATTTGATGCTATATCTTTGTCTAATAGTTACAACCAACAGTCTGAGTCATAGTTCTGACTCCACACTAGGTTAACGTGTATCGTGGATATCCGGAACTAAGAGGGACTTACGGTCCCACCACACCCGGACCCGAAACCATTATTTTTGGATCACATAAACATTGATCGAACTTCGGCTTCTCGTTTTCGATCGGCTATTCGCCCGCTGCGCCGCGGAGGTTGTCAAAATATAATTATTAATACATTATTTATGAAAATTATCACGTGATTAGTCTGGTGATAGCGTATTTCGGCTGAGAAACCGAAGAGATCATCATGGACTGAAATTAATGGTTTCTGATAAAAAATATGTACTATACGGAAAACCTGCCAGTTATTACATCCTGGGATGCAATTATTATTTAATTATTTTATTGTAAAACATTTGCGTACTTAAGAGCTAAAGCAACCTTTTAATAATCTACTGTTTGGTATTTTTAAAAGTTGAAGTTTCTATTCCCGTGTGATTTTACTTGATCCGGGAAAGGGATGGTTTTATTCTCGCATTATTTTCCGGGGTGCCCGGTCCGGATATTGAGCTTTTCACTGGTGTCAATCCATCACAGTGCCGAGATGTTTCCAATACATTACAGGCTTTAGAAATAATATAGCACAAATTCTTATCTTATTCGAAAGATAATTTACTTTTATAGTCGAAGTCGTATACAGTTTCGTAAGTCGTAATATGTCTTCGAACGATACTCGAAATATACTCTTAGCAACACAATATGTTTTGGAGAGTAAGAGAGCGCTGGCAAGTGGAGCACATTGCTGAAATTGTATACTCGGAACTGTGACCCAAAACATGTTCTATTTGTTTTTCTATTAGATAGGGATTTTTTCAAAGAAAATATTTGTTTTAGCACTATAAGATGTGTCGTTGCGTGTCGTCAATATTTAATTGCTACGTTTCCAATAAATCCGCCAGGGACGCTGCCGAAAACCTCGTATTAGGATTTAGGGTTGCCATTCCAGAAAATTAAATGTAAACAAATTTCAATCTACCTTTCAGGTAATTAATTCCTTTTTTATGATCTGTAAATATAAAAGAATAGCAAATCAAAATGAACGTATTTGTTTACATTAATGACGGGGACCAACGGCGATTAGATCATACACAATAATCATCCTATTATCCCACTTCCAACTACTATTATGAATTTGAAAGTTTGGATGTTTGTGAGTTGGTGGATTTGGATGTTTGTAAATCAATCTTGTAGTAACGGCTGAACGGATATTGGCGAATTTATATGTCTATCGAAGGTAACATGGTTGAATAAAATACTCGACTTGTTATGTCAAATGTAAAGACGAAGTAGAGATAAAGTAGAGAGAAATAGTACTGTCAACCTCTGTGTGGTATTTTGTCTACGAGCCCTAACATGACAACATAGTTTTATCAAATGTTGACTCTTACACCCGAGATATTTGTCTTCAACAGTTAACTCTCTCGCGTGCGAGATATGTCGTGTTGTGTATGCAAAGATCCATGGATTAGAATATAGACTTTTAACTCGGAAAATATCGTTCACGCGGAGAGAACCGCGACTAAAAACAGTGATTCATAAGTAAAATATAAAAATAAAGAACATATTTTTTATTACAAAGTCTATTCAACCGATACATAAATATTACGTACCTGATAATGTCCAATTAAATGTAATTTTATCACTTGTTTTTGAGAACCAATTATTTCATTAAATATCAGATTTTATGATATTAAATAACTTATAATTTCGTTTACTTTAACGAATTTTTCTTCAAACTTGTTACAGCGGGGAAGTTTAATTAGATTAACGCCGAAAGTTTTCTCGACTCAGCCAGAAGACAAACAACCTAATAACAATATAGTAATAAACATTCGTCTCAATGGCTTATAACTAGTGAACAATTCTTCACAGGACCAAGAAACTTATTGAAGATAGTTCGTGTAATAAATTGCTCACGGCTTGCTCTATATGAGTGATCTTGTAAAATATTTTTTTTTTTTTTTTTTGTCTAGCCTATAAAGTGTCCCACTGCTGGGCAAAGGCCTCCCCTTTACTCTTCCACTGGGTTCGGTCTTCTGTTAGCTTCTCCCAATTTGTTTCGAATGCGTCCAACTCGTCTTTCCACCGTTTTTTCGGTCGTCCGCGTTTTCTGTAACCATTATTGTTTTATATATACTGTATAAATCCATAATGTGTTCTAGAAGTAGCAGTAGAATAGTTTATACCTTAGGCTTAACATAACATCACGAGATAATTTTTACGACTCCATTTGCCGTATAAAACCAGTTTCATCTGGTTATTTCTATATGTATACCGAAGTTAACATGGTTGCATAGAATTACTTGCATTCGATTCGTTGTTTCAAAAGTAGAGTTAAAGTATAGAAATTAGTACATAGTTTCAACCTCTCTGTGGTATTTTTTCTACGAACCCGCACATGACGACTATGTCGTCAAATGTTTATATTTTTATTCGACATATTTGTCATCGATAGTTACCTACATCTCTCTCGTATGCGAGATATGTTATGGGCATATAATATGTTAAACCCTCTGCGTGCCAAGAGGTTGCGGCCAAGTGACAAATGGCAACCAAACATTTTAAAAAACTCTTACGTAAACTCTCTTTGAAATGAATATACTTTATCTTAAAAACAAGTGAACGAAAATGTAATTAATTGATAAAATTTAAATAATAATTGAATATTTAGCAAACTTTTGATTAAAAAATTTGCGGCTATATTTTGTTAGACAGCCCAGCAGAACCGTATTCCTCCTATATTGATAACTTTATAAAATACCTTTCGATTAAAAAACGAATGGACGTTTAAATCACACAGTGGGAACGATAGTGAAATAACATTTAAGATTAAAACTAGCATTTCTATAAACTTTATTGTCATAAGTTGAGTGTTTCATAAGTTTATTTTGCTTAGTGGGTAGTTTACTGAAATCAAGTAACAAAAATATTTTTTTAAGAAAGAAATTGTTCTTGATTGTTTTGTACACACAGGTAGACACTACCACGCCACAGGGGGGCCTGTGGCGTGGTAGTGCCTAATGTGCCGATTTGTAAGCGTTTTTATTCAAAAACCGTTTAATCTAAATGGAGTCTAGCTATAAAGTCTGTTCAGCCCTTTATTAGTTAAACATCTTTTTCTAATTGATACCTGGGTTTTATATCACTAATGTTTATGAAATGTTTCACTAATATTTGGGTCGGATCCGGGTGTTGTGTGACTAAAAGTCTCTCGTAGTTCCTGATACCCACGACACAAGAATCGTATCTTACAGTGGTGTCAGGGCTATGTGTGTGACTGTGTTGTATTCATTGTTATAGTTTACGTATTAACAGCAGTTAAAAAGATACAAACATTTTGAATACATTCAATTAAATTATCATGGGTAATCAAAATCAAGTTTGGCACAAAGAAGACAAGCATCGATTTACTAACACTACTACAACTACTTAATTTAAATTAAGTCATACGGAAATGACATAGGGTCAATTGTTTAATTATTTATTAAAAATAAATGATTTTAAATTAAAAGACGTAGATAAGTTACGCGGGAGCGCCTGGAGGTTTTAAAAAAGAATACAAGTCTTCACGATTAAGCTTTATTTCGTACTGAATAATATTTTACAAATTTCCTTATTTATACCTGTTAATCTGTTGACAATTAATGCTTAGTTAATAAAGAATAATGATTATAACAAGACCACCTGCAAAACTCAGTGGTCAGCTAATTTCTGTCAATATGTTTTGATATTAAGACCTTAGGCAAAACAAGAATATCATATTATAAATGGATAGAGTTACATAGAGTCCGTGCTTTAGTAAATAATGTCATAGGGGTTTTGTAATCGTCAGCAATTGCAATGCCCTTACTTTAGTAAATAAGGTTACAACACATTACCAAGCGGTTATGTCATGAGCCGAGCGGGGTGCATAACTACGTAGTTTAAGTTTGTTGATATCTCTTTACGAATAACTAATTATATGAGTATACAACGAAAACTAAATACATATTGTATTTACAAAGAAAATATAATATCAATAACATTTTAGAATACAGCCATTTATCTCTATACAAAAACTTAAAATCAAACAAGGTACATAGCTGACAAGATTTTCGCTAGCAAACAGATTGGTTGTATTCCGATGATGAAATCGTAATATTTGTATGGGACTTATATGGGACGTCGTCCTTTTTGATCTTAAGTCAGTGCCTGGATATGTTTAGTTTCCAGTGATTCATTATACTAGAATATGCTATAAAACTGCTTGGACAAGTTTAACATAGTTTTGAGTGCAAATATTTGATATTATGCTATTTAAATCTAATCACACGGTAGTTTGTCAGCTAAAATCTGAAAATCAAAAGAGCGATGCACCGGCATTCAATGTCTACTTTTACACTAACTATTCCAAGCCACTTTCGAAGCTGCATAAATAAAAAAATATTAGACCTACATAATAATAATTTTGCATGTATAATAATGCTCTTTTGAAAACGCAACATCCTAAATTTTATTAACATATCCTACTAATATAATAAACGCCAAAGTTTGTAAGAATGTATGTATGTTTGTTATTCTTTCACGTAAAAACTACTGGATGGATTTTAATGAAACCTTACAATAATATAGCTTATACATCAGAATAGGACATAGGCTACTTTTTATCCCGGAAAAAGCAGATCACGCGGGCGGAGCCGCGAGCAAAAGCTAGTCTTTTATTATTCTTCAATTGTTATGGTCTGAAATTGTAATTTTTATCAGTCACTGAAGGATAGACTTTTTTCCGACCATGGCATAGTGACTGCAGTAAACCTGATGGTAAGCACAGTGCAGTCCAAAAAACCAGCGACCATTTGGTGTTTCTGGTGACTACTATAAATGCTTCTTGAATGAAGCCAATTGAAGGACCTGCAATAAGACAGGCGGATGACAAATGCAGGTACAGGGATACACGGATGTACCACAATAATCGCCCCAACCAACCATCATGTCGTGTCGTAAGCCACTCGGGAGAACCGCATATATACTGGCTGATCCTGGAGAGCGATTCACACAAAGTGTTAGGGTCACTATAGTCAAGTTTTAACACCATGTATAGAGTGGTGGCTATACAGGCGGATATGAATTTCCTACTACCAGCAAAACTCTCATCAACAATCCTTTTTACCTTAAAGGCCTTATTACCTCAGGTCATATTCACTGCAAAACTGTTACGTAATTAATCAAGGCTCTGCAAAAGTATATTGTTAATATTGGTAGTTACTTAACTGTTGTTGTGAGAGTTGTTTTTGTCAAGAGAGGATAGTCCGAAACATTGCGCAAAATTAACTTAGAAAACACATGGACACAATAATAACAAGTTTCAGTGAACTTCATTAAGATGGTTTTTCGCGGACATGTTAAGTTAAGCTGTTGAGCTTATGTTAAGCTGGTTGTTGCAGAAAGGTGGTTTTAATCTTGAGAAACAGATAATTAGGTACCTTATTTTTTATGTATATACATCGATTCAGCCGTCAATTTTTTGTTGAGTTTTATTTTATTTATTTATTTATTTAAACTTAATATACAAAACATGTATAAAGGCGGGCTTAATGCCAGAGGCATTCTCTAACAGCCAACCTACAGGTGATGCAGAGACGAGACAATGTGGGTGTATAAAAGTTATAAAAGAAATTAAATCAGCAATTTCAGATAAATACATAAATCTACTAACATAGGTATATAAATGAATACTTAAATGTGCAAACAACAAATATAAATAAATATATAATATAAAATACATATTATATAAATAAATATATATACATACATGTGATATAATTAATAAGAGATGAATCTATAAAAGATTTGACCCTGTTACATCATCAGCCAAGAGCATGCGAACTTTTATTTTGAAAGTTAACCGATTGGTGCACGTCCTAATTTCGAGGGGGAGCGTATTCCACAGAAGTATAGATTGGATAGCAAAGGAGGAGTGGATGAAGTCAGAACTATGAGGGGGACATTGAAGAAGAAGACTGCCTGTAGAGCGAAGGTTCCTGTCATGGTTAGATCCAAGGTATTGAAAGTGGGAAGCTAGGTAAGAAGGTGGATTAGGAGAGGTGAGAATAGAAAATAGTGTAGTAAGGGCACGCAGATTACGACGCTGGCGGATGGGTAACCACTTGAGTTGGGAGCGGTAAGAAGATACATGGTCGTACTTCCGGAGATTGAAAATGAATCGAATGCAGTTATTAAGAAGACGGTCAAGTTTATTCAGAAGATCTGCATTCAGATCATAATAGCACACGTCACCATAGTCGAGGATAGGAAAGATTAAGGTCTGCACAAGCATTATCTTGGTTTTACACGGGAGAAAGTTCTTCAGGCGATAGAGAGCGCGAAGGGTGCTAGTGACTCGTTGGCAAACAGAGGTTACTTGAGCCTGCCAATTTAAGGTTGAGTCTATATGTAACCCTAAATCTTTAACTACGGGACACAGAGCGATTGCGAAACCATTGTAGATAATTGGTGGAAGTGTTGCTGTGTCCAGTCTGTTAATCATACGCGAGCTACCTACAATGATTGCTTGACATTTATTTGGGTTTACTCCTAAACCGAAACGGTCGGACCAATTTTTTATCTTGTCCAGATCCCCATTAACTTTAGCTATGGCTGCCGTCACATCGTCAACGCTCGCCTGAGCATAAATTTGCAAGTCATCGGCGTACAGATGATACGTGCACTGAAGATTTTGGGTTATGGAATTGATGAAAATAGAAAACAATAGAGGAGAAATTATACCGCCCTGAGGAACACCAGCGTCAAGTTCACGCCAGTTTGACGAAGACTCGCCAAGACGCACCGACTGCTGACGCCCTCGAAGATAGGATGAGAACCAATCTAGCGCTACGGAAGAGATCATTTGATGGGAGAGGAGAGCCAGTAGGATATCGTGACTGACGGTATTGAAAGCGTTGGAGAAGTCCACCAGAGTCAACACCGTGACTTTGGTGTCCTGCATCCCCGCCCTGATATCATCAGTCACTTTAAGGAGTGCGGAAACAGTGCTGTGACCTGGTCTGAAACCAGACTGTAGTGGACTTAACAGACTGTTCAGGTGTATGAAGGTAGACAGTTGCTTGTGGACACAGGCCTCAAGTACCTTAGATAGGAAAGGGAGAAGGGATATAGGCCGGAAGTGGTTGACAAGGGTTGGACTAGGAATTTTTGGGAGAGGAATAACAAGGGCCTTCCGCCATGAGGACGGAAAACTTCCTGTGCTGAAGGAGACATTTATTATATGGGAAATTACAGGGAGAACATGATCGAGAATAGCGACAATCATGCGACGACTAATGTTGTCACAGCCTGTCGCGTTAGACTTTATCGAAAGGATTATTTTTTTGACCTCCTCCGTCGCAACTGGAGAAAAGTGAAAGGGATTAATGTTGGGATGAGGAAGACCAGCTAAGAAATCCAGAGTACGGCAATTGGTTTGATGATCAATCGGGGCGGGAGTTGTGAAATAGTCATTGATATCGTCCAAACCAATTGTCCTCTGAAAATCTAAGTGCTTCTCTTTGCCAATACCTAAGGTCCCGAGGAACTTCCAGATGTTGGCAGGAGAAGAGGAAGTGATGTTGTCGAGAATGTGGCGGCGTTTGGCATTACGTATCATCTGGTTACACCGATTCCTAGCAGCTTTGTACAAGGCCCAATTATCCTCAGAGCGATCCTTCTTGTATTTTCGAAACGCCCTATTTCTACGCC
Organism: Amorpha juglandis; assembly: GCA_949126905.1. NCBI lineage: Eukaryota > Metazoa > Arthropoda > Insecta > Lepidoptera > Sphingidae > Amorpha > Amorpha juglandis. Next base: position 11,663,096 of record OX421374.1, on the reverse strand, counting down.
TCATCGCCATCCGAATCCCGTTTGTCAACCAAGGTGCAGGGGGTCGCTTCAGCCTAATTTTTCTGATCGGGGCATGGATGTCGTAGAGTGCAAGAACTTTATCATTAAAAATTTGAACTTTTTCGTCCACTGTAGTGGCCGCCATCAGATGGTCCCAATGTAAGGCTGCAGCATCCCTGCACAACTTGTCAGCATCCATGCGACCGAAACAACGCATGTGCAGAACCTTGGGAGAGGATTTGGGGGGTTTAAGAGCATAGGCTAGGAAAATAAGGTCGTGATGGGAAAAACCAGGGGCAAGATGTTGTCCATGACTGGCAACAAGAGAGGGATTAGATGTAAGGATCAGGTCAAGCCAAGAATCATTGCCATCTTTGTTGTGATGGGTTGCTTGTAGAGGTAACACCTGTAGACTGGCTGACTCCACGATGTTGAGGAGTTTGAGTGAACGAGGGGAATGGGGAATAAGGAAGTTGGTATTGAAATCGCCCATGATGATGTAGTGTGCATATTCTGATCCTAAAGATTCCAGAACCGATTCGAGACTGGAGAAGTAGTCAATTGAAGGAGGACAGTAGACGACACCAAGTACGGCTTTAACTCCCTTGACCCAAACCTCGAGAAACAAATATTCCGCAGAAGCAGAGTAAGGTGAAGAAGATGCTATTATTTTATGGGGAAAATTGCTACGCAGATAGATAGCAACCCCACCACCTCTCCTATCGAGCCGGTCATTCCTAATCAGGATGAAACCAGGGAGGGGATAAATAGCAGAAAGAAGGTGAGGTTTGAGCCAACTCTCAGAAATCAGGACGGCATGAACATTTGCGTCAGCAAACGCCTCCAAAAGGTCACTATAATGGCTGGGTATGCTCTGAGCATTGATATGACATACATTGAAAGAGTGACGAATTTTTGTGTGGAATGTTTGCTGTATCAAGTCCCCGAGCCCATCAGTCGCCGAGCAGAAGCTGTCATCGCTGAACGAAGTGGCAGATTCATTAGCTGAGTGATACGATTCATCATCAGAAATCATAACTAAGTATTATAAATATTGTGTTATATATGTTAAAAATACTAAATATTAATAATTTGCTAATAAAAATAATAAACTTGTCGGTATGGTGCAACTAAACGTACTCTGTACCACCCACCAGCAGCTATACATACACACAACAAGATAAATATAACATTGCAAACGCAACTTAATCGTTAAAGAAAAGATACATATGTACTAAAAGAAAAATAAAAATACAGTGTAACAAAACTTACAATAGTAAAATTAAAGCATCGGAACGTACGTGCCAAAACTGTCACATCAAACGTCAATGTCAAGTCGAATATCAATTTCGATAAATGGAAATTTGTGGGTAGAATGAATCACGCATAGTAAAGTCTTATTTTAACACAAAAGTTATTTGAGAGCAAACAATGTGAATTTAAGATGAAAAATTACTAATTTAAAAATAATAAAAATGTTCACGTTCCGAAGCTAAAATAAACAACGTAAAATGTGCTCAAAACACGGTCATCACAGCTTCCGAGATTTTGGTTTTGAGCTCGCCTTCTCAATAAGCCCATCACCACTACTTGATGCAGACGAAGAAGCAACAGCTGCCCTTGGATATTTTCTGATTAACAGATCGAGCTCGTCGGAAGTTGTAACCTTCACGCGACTACCATCTGCAGTTTTAATTATTATTACGCCGTCTTGAGTCCAACACGCCCGCATACCAAAATGCTGGCGAGCTCTGGCGAAAACAAGCTGCCTGGGTCGAGTCAGGAATTCTTTCATGGAAGTGGATGTACCTTTGAACTTCGATTTAGCTCGCCAAACCGAAGTTCGATGTTCAAGGTTGGCGAACCTAACCAGGATTGGTCGGTGAAAAATACTCATTATTAAAAATTATTAAAAAAAATACTCATTCGATAGGGTTTAGCATCGATGTGCTCCCGGTACCACGGTCGGTGAAATGAAATTATACAGATTCCAAAAAGAAAATTGTTACTGCTGAGTTTCTCGCAGATTTTAAATCCGTTTCAGTTTTGTTAAAATTTAATTTATTACCGATTAGGTTAAAAAAACTGTTCGATACAGATTAGTTGCGACTGATGCGAGTCCTACCTACTATCGTATTGACAGATAACTCAATGGATAACAGCATACTCGTCGTGATTGTGTTATTGTAGTGAAATTTACATGCCAAGTCAATAATGCAATTTTTTTCGTCGGTAGAATAAAAAACGAAGTTTCGTGTATGGATTTTTAAGTAGCGTGTTTGCCGAAACACGAGCAGTAGACGTAAGTGAGTAAAATTCGTTTGGTTTTTTTCACGCGGGTCAGTATGAATTATTATAAGCTTATTCAGGCAGTTATGCTCGATGTATTGTACTATGAATGCCTGTACATATTTTATGTACCTCTGATTAGAGATTTTATTATCAACAGTTCATAAAGATGAATTTACTTCCTGGCCATTCGTATTTGATTTTTGTTGTTATTGGCGTACTTGCGTGCAATGAAATAACCATACTTATCCTATATAAATTTTATGTTCTCGTAAAGGCAACGAAAGGACAGGTGTTTTTTATAGCTCGTCCCGAGTCCTCGTCTCTATTAAATGTACAAAAAAAAAAATTCATTTTATTTTTTGTCTTCATTATTTTGCGCATTAAATCTTGTCAATGCCCGGTACTAAGATCACGTCGCGTCGGTTGAATATTCACTCATGTTGTTGTAAAAGTGTCCTTATTCACCTATTTACTAAATATACGATTTGGATGTGGAAATGTGAACGTACGGTGGTACGATAAGCGCACAGAGAAACGAATCAAACAGAGTGAAGGAATGAGTTTTGGCGGGAATTCTGACAGTGCAGTTCATCGCTTATTTTAATTTATTTCATAAACTAGTTTAGAGTTGTGTTTGTTGTATAAAAGTGCTGTGGATTAGTTCAATAAACATTGACGTTGATGAACAGTGTATGGAAACATTGAAATAAGTGAATTAAGAATCGTACTGAAAGGAGTTAACACCAAAACTCCGACAGGACCTTGAAATCGACCGCACCCGTGTTTCATCGTTCTTCTAAAAATAAATTGAGAATAAATTATACTTGACACTGGCTAAATGCATAATACTGCGAAAGCCATAAATAAAAAGAAGAAGAGTGAAGGAATGACCATCCTTCGCTCTACGTATATTATATTACTCAATGAGAGAGAATACGGACAAAAAATCTTAAGTCGTGTGAGCAAGAGCTTAAGAGAGAATCAAAAACTTTTTAAACCACCCTCCAGAGGGGAATGCCCAATTTCCCTATATCGTTGAACCCACATCTTGATAATACCTTACAACCACGAAATTAGTTTCTTTTTATGTGGACTATGCTGTAAGCCTGACGCTAGACGGCTGTATATAGCTTCACCGGACTTTCAGGTGAGCGCTTTAGGCGCTCTTAACCCTTAACGAAATTAGTGTCATTTTTTAGGCAATACTATCAGGTATAACTATGCTTAATTTTTTAATAAATTATTTAAATGGAAGTATAATTGAATGGTAGAGCCACGCTGTAGATAGTTTTGTCTACAGCAAGAATGGGCCGGCTCGATCGGGTCGTTACCACTGTAAAGTAGCGGCTTGCTGCTGCGTTTCGTACGGTGAGTGAGATACCTGGAGGCCAAAATCTAGGGGGATTCCTTCCCAATCTCTTAATTATCCCTCCCATCAAGGTCGGCAACGCGCCTATGATTCTTCTTACAAGGTGGTAGGTCCCTCGTATGTTGTGTGTCGTTGTGTGGTATAACTTCTGTTTATGGACCAGCGTGGCGCTTACCATCAGGCGAGCGTCTTGCTCGTCTCGTTATTCAATCAAATATAAAAAAAACAATATAGGGGGAGTCCCCCGAGTACCGGACACTTAAGGTTTTTAGTAAACAAAAAAAATAATAATTAGGTTATATTTCGATTCTTAACATTTTCATTAAAACAAATATATGTAATATTAAAATAAGACAAGAAAGATTAACATTATACGTTTTTTATCCCCTTAAAATGGAATCAATCATAGGTTTAGTTTTTGGTTTCATTGAAATTTGGCACCTAGTACCGGACAAGTATAAATTCAAACCCATAAGACCGGACAGTACCTAGTGATTATGGGATTACAAAGATTTAAAGTTATACAAAAATCTTATATTAATACTATAAATGTCTGAGCCATATAAACATTATAAAAATATAAATAAATTAGCAAAATTTAAAATAAATGACATGTCTTTTAACAGCGAAAAAATCAAATACAAAGTAGTTTTAAAGGAAATAATTGTAAATTTCAACATTATGTTACATATTACATGTATAGAAATCGAGATAATAATAATAGAAGAATTAAAAGTATTTGCAACGGTCACAAACATAAATTTCTGAACACTCTGGGATATCCGCACAGGCTTCATGAGCCCAACCTTTACAGTGCACACACTGGATCCAGTCCTCGTCGCAGTCGCAGCAGCGTCGCGTTTATCAAATAAAGTGCTTTTAGGTAGCATAAAGCGGTCGGAAGCTTCTCTAATTGTCATCTTTTGGTTTGAAACATTTTCAATAGCTAAGTTTAATTTGCTTGGGTCCCAGATACCCTTTTTTCTTCTCCATTATATCAAATGATCTGAAAAGATAAATAACAGCATTACAATATTATATAGAATATAACAGGCACACTGTTTTATCAAAATATATTTGCCCGGTACTAGGGAACTTGTATAAGTCTAATTCAATTTGTCCGGTACTAGGGAATCTGTTACTGTCCGGACTTACGGGAATAACGTACAGTATTATAGTTCCGATTTCCATAAAGTCTATTAATAAATCTGTCAAAAAAGATTATCAATGTAAAGCGTACTTACCAATTATTAAATCAGAAGCACCACACACAATTAATTCACTTTAAAAATATAATCTGTGACGTTCTGTATATTACTCGACGCAACAAATTACTGCGCAAAATGACTTACGTGTAACCTGTAAGGGGGGTATCGAACGAAACTGACGCTTCCCGCGCGGTGGAGGGGTTCTAACTGTTTAGTTTGACGTCTTCGATTACACGAATGTTATAATGAACGTTATTTCAAGTTTCAACATGTTTTGTCCGGTACTATGTGCTGTCCGGCGCTAGGGGGATTCCCCCTACTGTTGACACTAGCACCATCTATTAGTCACACAGCGGCCGAATATTATTATCTTAGTATGATACATCATGATATTAAAACGGCGGCGGAAGTATTTTTCATATGCTTAGCTATAAGGCTTTTTAATCATTGCTTAGCCATTGCTAAATTAAAATGGACAATGAAGTCAGGACGAATTAAATGATATAAGAAAAACACCTCCACGCAACGCAGATCGAAACGGAAAGAATTTAAAAAAGAACATGTCACATTTTCAATTATTAAAGAAGTTGTTCTTCTGTGGTAAACAAATTAACGTTCCATTTTACGCATCTAGACGATGCAAATAATGATTTTTAATGTTATGATTTCTTACGTTTACGCGAATGTTATGTATGTATTCATTGAAATAAAACTAATTTAACGGATTTTATCGCGGTTTTTGATTTCATATTTGGTCCCGATGATTCGAAAGCTTTTCAGCCTTCGTGGTCACGGGGTTGACTGAGTCCATAAAAAACCGTGATAAAATCCGTTTAAATTAGTTTTATTTCAATGATTTTCAAGGTGTTTTTATGACTATTCTGAAATAAATGGCTAAAATAAAATACGTTAAACTTAGATTAGCGAAGCTATAATTGTTTAAGCGTGAATCTACACAGCGTGGTTGTATATTTGTTCTATTTATTTAACTTTTCGTACAACACTTCTAACGTGCACATTAGTTTTTTTTAGTGAGACCAAAAAAGCTGTCTCGTTTCTGTGTAATCGGTCTTTTTTTTACTATAAAATTTTTATAATTCCAGTTTAAAATATGTCTCGACTCGCATTATTTTTTTTACTCGCGGACAAAGATGTCTTTAATGACCATTTTAGTTTTTAAACTCAACAGTACACAAAATGACCTATCTAGTTTTAGGATACCTAGTTACAAGTATAATTTTGTTAATGTGTATTTTAATTATTCCTTTTAGTTCATTTAAACTTAATTTGGTAAATCTTATAAGACAACGTAAAGCAAGATTACAAGTGCAGACAACATTCAAGCATTGTATTTTAGAGTTTTAAAATAAACTACAAATATTATGTTCTTTTTTACCTACGTACTCAGTTTTATTATAATTACAGACATTCGTAAGGCTTGAGTAATTACCATTCACATAATTTTAAACTGTAGGTACGTGGTATTAGTCATTGTTTTATCCGACTATATCTGTCATGAAACCATCGTGTCTCAGGAAAATGTCTAAAAATAAGACTCTCGCCCTACAATAAAAACGAAAGCGGATAGCCATAATCTAGATACGCATTTAGATAATTTGGCTGTTTGGGGAGTCGCCTTGGAAAATGTCGTCGCAAAGTGGCATGAAGTAACTCCCAGGCCACGCCGCGCCGCGCCGGGGCGGGCGTCGCGCCGTTTACACACCGTTTCGTACTTCGCGATAGCGTCATCTCCAACTTCTTATTATATTACATATAAAATATCTATCTTCTATCTAATAGAAGGGTACAACATTTGAGAGTCTGCGCTGTCTGTGTCTGTGGTTTTAATAATAATACTTATAGTGTATGTAGTTATTACCAATATTATTATAAGATATACTCTGAGTAGTCACTATTGAGGATTCATGTAATAAACACGTATATTCAATTAACGTATAACGGAATTCACCCTACACATCATAGCGACCCTGATAGAGGCGCGGTTCGGGTGTGCTAAAGTGTTTACATTCAGCTGTTCATAGAAGGAATTCCGAAGAAGTGTAGTATTATAGTACTGTGGGCATTGTAAACACTTCATAATAATACAACTAAGTTGTCAAGACGAACAACTACAGATAATACATCCTGAAGGATGGTAATGTCGACGTCTGTTGCGCGTGCCGTCGTCCTGAAGAGTCAATCACGCATGTGATTTCGGGTTGTTCGTATCTTCCTCATGGCGAGTATACAAACGTAACTTAGTAGCCAAGATCATACACCAGGAACTTGCTCTTCAAGATTGCCTTGTAACCAGGTGGTACTACGTAGGTACGGACCATATTACCAATATGTCCTTCAACCTGCTCTGGAAAATAGACATGCAACGTTGTATTTGGGTCGATCTATTATCACGGATTGTTGCCAGTAAGCCTGATTTTGTGGTAGTAGATAGATTGTCGCGTCGGGCAATCCTTGTTGATGTCACCATTCCACATGAAGAAAACCGAACAAGGCAATATGTCCAAATACTTGAACCTTTTAGAGTGGTAGAGGTACGCTGTAGGCAGTTTTGTCTACAGCATGAATGGGCTGGCTCGACGGGGTCGTTACCACTATCTCACGGAAAACCGACGTAAAGTAGCGGCTTGCTGCTGCGTTTCGGTGCACGAAGTTACATATATTTGGTAAAAGTGGTCAACCATTTTGGCGTAAGGATGACTGCACCATATGTATTTACGTGGATGTAAGACTTCTAAATACTTTAATTCTTACCGAATATTTGTTAGTTACCTATTATTGTAATAGCTTGAATGACGAAACGAGCAAGTCACTCGCTTGATGCTAAGGGCCACGCCTGCCCATAAACAGACGCTACACTACACATACATTTGTTTATAAACTGCTACATGGCTCTGGACTGCGTTCATCTCACTCAGATATAAGTTGTTATGTCTCATAATGGTCAGTAACTTCATAACCTCGGATATCTTTAAAATGGAAACTATTAGGGCAGAAAAATAAATAACGAGGTGGTACCAACCTCGACGGCCCCTTGCATACGAGGGACCTACCACCTAGTTGTAATCTTGTTATCGCTAACTTATGATTATTGCAATGTAAATGAGATTTGAATGATGAAGCAGCGATAGCTCAGCGGGGAGTGGTATGGACTGTCGAGACGAAAGTCGCAGGTTCGAAAGCAGCCCCAAGAGCATACACCACTGACTTTTCTAAGTTACGTGTATATTAATTGTTAATTATCGCTTAACGGTGAAGGAAACATCGTGAGGAAACCTGCATACCTGAGAACTCGATAAGATTTTTCGAAGGTATGTGAAGTCTGCCAACCCGCATTAGGCCAGCGTGGTGGACTAGGGCCTGATCCCTCTCATTCAGTAGAGGAGGCCCGTGCCCAGCAGTGGGACGTATACAATACAGGACTAGTAAAAAAATGAGATTTAATATCTATATTTTCGTTAGATGACATTGGCCAACTGGTGCGGTGGCAGAGGAGTTCCGCGCATGGGGCGGTCGTACAGCGCATTGTTGGCATCACAGAGGCAGCGAGCGGTGAATGGAGCCGGCGACCGTACCCGCGGCCCGCGCAGTCTTCGCCGCCTGTCAACAGCCACGACCCAGCTGTACGATGCGCCACCCCGAGCGCAGGTGAGGTCAGGCCCAATCACACATAATACGGGTGCTTTGGGTTGTGGATAACGCTTGTCTAACATACATTGTTCACTTCATTAGTGTAGGTATATCGAGCTATAATGTGAAATGAAGTTCCGACACGTTGGTAAGAGAATAGCAGATAAGTAATACATATTTTCCTATTATTTATATGTAGTTGTTTGTGAAAAATTATTGAAATGCTATTTTATAGTGATAAATCGTCACGTCATTGCCGATCTTTATAAGAAGGAACTGCAGAGGGGGATAGTTTCTGACAATCGTCCGAACGTATGAAACGCTACAAAGCTGCCAACTGTAGATAATTCTGACTACACTTAGTACTAACTAGCATTTGATCGCCGCTGAGAAACAATCAGATATGCAATGTCTCTTGACGGCCGACATTATATATGAACAACACTGTACGTAACTGTAGGTCTAGTGTAATTTCTTTCCCGTGCCAGGATAAAAAACCTACGCTCTTACCGCTTTATTCGCCAAAAAGAAGCATGGGCAAAATTTTTCCACCGCATAAAATCGGTCACATGTTTATCACTGGAAAGCTTTATAATAATATTAGAATAATATATTGTTCTAATAAATGGTATAATAGTTAAAGTTAGTGTTTTTTTCCATAAATCTGATGTTGCAATTGCCACTTACGATTATCCGTTTCAGGTAAACATTTTAGGCACGCATTTATTTAGTCATTACAAATTCTTAACTAAATTAAAATATGCAGCGCAGTTTAAAATAGCAAAGGATTAATTAAATATTTCTCAAAAATGTTTTGCTCATAAATAAGAGACAAAAGATATCATTTAAATATGCTTAAAGTTATGACAAGACTTCCGCAATTAATGTTTTCACATCATAATAATTTAGTAATAAATAACACAGGTCTGCGAAAATTTTTTTTTGAAAAGTTTTTTTGTTGAATGGTTAATATTTGTTTTAATTAGCTTAAAAGTAATAGAAAACGGTATTCATATGATATATACCACGTCACATTTATCAGATTTAGATGATTTAGTATTTGAATACGAAAAAGAACAAAACAAAAATGTAATAATATGAATGAGGATCATTTGAGATTATTTTGTAAATTTTTATTGAGTTTATAGATTGTAATGTAATATTGCGAAATAAGTTAATAAACTCAAGAGTGTATCAATATTGCACAATTTGTATTAACAAAGTATTTGGGACTTCTTAATAATTATGATTAAATATGTCTTCGATGAATAATTACACAAAACTAGGTTAAAGCAACGTCAGTTTTATAATGTGTATAAATAAGTTTTTAGGCAATAAGATGATTCATTCTAATAAAGGTACCCGAACAAACAACATCATGTATTAATTTAACCTCAATTATTACATGGCGACCCTGCCAGTGGTATCCATTATGGGATACCATATGGCCACGAAGAACATGAAGACTGACATTTAATTAGAAAAAAGAAAAATCAAATCAAGACTTAGAAGAAAGAAAATTTTAAATATCAATAGCACATCATGGCAATCAAATCGACGCCAACGGAGCAGCTTTCGGCCGCGACAACGCAGACAGACGGAGCGTTGGAGGAAATTATCAAGAAAGAAGAAAGAAGGTTCGGAGGAGTCCAGGGTATAGCCCGGCCCAATCACACAACTACAGCCTGAAACATCAGCAGCGATGCCGTACAAACTCCACATCTGCGCCAGCTCCGCTCGCCCCTAAGCCATCATCATCAGCCATCAACATTTGTCAACGCGCTCCTCAACAACAAAGTTTGAAGTAAGAATTACAAAAAGTATGTTATTTTCAAGATTTTTTTTTAATATCCAATATCTATTTTAATTTACGTTAATAATTTTGTTAACGAAATATTTTGTGATTTTTTTTTTGTGTTTAAGAATATCTCATGTACTGCAAACGGTATCTTAGGAGATATTTTTTTTAACGTGTTATGAAGCAATGTTTAAGGATAGTTAATAAGGATAATATAATAATAAGGATAGTTTATTACAACTTAATAAGAATAATTAAAATATTTGCATTAAAATAAGTTGTAATGATGAGTAACAGACATTCGATACCGCCTCGGTGCGATGTTATAAGATTTATGTAGGTCATGGAATAACATTGAATGTAATTTTTCATGACGAAAGCAAAATTGAGACGCCAGTGTCCAGTGTCATCGAACTCGGATGACGTAAAGCGATACTGCTAATTTCGCTAATTATTATAAACGGTTTATACTTATATGTTAGGAGACGATTTTTTTTTCAATTGCGAACCGACGTTTGTAAATTAGGATTTTAGGATTAGACGTGGTTTTGTCTAACAGTAATTGTCACGTAGTTGCTTATGCGAGCCGTAACTTATCGCCCGCAGAAAATAGACTTAGAATAGATTTAGAAGATTTTTAGAAGGTATTTTAAGGTATTTTCAGATTTAGAATTACTAGCTATCGTATGGGCAGTAAGGCATTTTAGACCGTATCTGTATGGCAGAAGGTTTAAAATCTTTACAGATCATAAGCCATTAGTATATTTATTTAGTTGAAGGAATCCTTCCAGTAGACTAAGTTTCGACTATACGTTGAAGAATATGATTTTGAGATCGTGCACATCCCGGATCGGAATAATGCAACTGCAGGCGCACTAAGCCGACTCCCGGTATCAATAACGTGTGATGATTAAAATCTATTTGAGAACAAGTAGTTTCTGAATTGACGAGAGCACAAACTAAACGTGTGAAATCTCAGATATACATAACTGATAACAATGATTTGACAGAACAGACTTCTACCAGTAGCAGGTCTGATCAACCTGAGACTGTAGAAATTCTGAACAAAAACTGACTGATGTGACAGAATTGACTTTTATTAATGACAAAGATTTTAAGAATTTGATTTGTCGTTATTCGAATAGAGGATACTGTACGCGTAGTACTATATGTATATGTAACTAAATACTCGATCGTTATCTGCCACGACGGAGTTAGCGAGAGTTTTAGGATCTATGTTCGAAAAAAAAAATATTAATGAAATGCACGTATGTACCTTCAAGTTGTACTATTACCTAAATACTCGATCGTAATCTACCACGACGGAGTTAGCGAGAGTTTTAGGATTGATGTGCGAAAAAGAAAATATTAATGAAATATTGATTACCTATAAAGAATAGGCAAAATGCAACAAATATAAAAATACTTGCAAGTTATATGAAAAGTTGCATATATAAAGGTTATAGATATAAAGGTATATAAAGGTACCTAGAATATAATTACAACGCGATGTTGTAAGAATTAGTGATCACGAGGATAAAATAAAGATATTATATGATTACTGGTCAGGTATGACGAATGATGTAATCAACGACGTTAAGAAATGCCAACAATGGCAATATAATAAAAATGACTAATCGCTTCGTAAGAGAGGCGATGGTAATAACAAATACTGCAAGCTCAGCGGTTGAACGTTATCGTTTACAGCGAGTCCAGTATGATGCTAAGCAGAATTTGTTACAAAGTAAATTAAAACGAAAATTAATGTATGATAAGAAAACTTACTCCGTAACTTATAAAAAGGGTGACCTTATTCTTATAAAAAATCAAACTGGAACTAAACTTGAAAATATCTATAACGGCCCCTACGAAGTTATTGAGGAAGTTTCTCCTAATGTTAAGATTTTAAAGGATAATAAAGAATATGTTATACATAAGAATAATACTAAGAGATATTTTAGTTAATATTAAGTACCTTTATTGTATGTTTTATAAATGTTTGGTTATCTTTGTTACTCAAAATATGTGAAGTTAAATTCTAAACTTAGTAACAGTTTGTAATAGTTTTGAATTTTTTCTTAATTTTTTTCTTAAAAAATTCTCTTTCCTTAAATGGGGAAGGGTAGCAGGCCCTTTTTCGGGGGAGTTGTAATGTAATATTGCGAAATAAGTTAATAAACTCAAGAGTGTATCAATATTGCACAATTTGTATTAACAAAGTATTTGGGACTTCTTAATAATTATGATTAAATATGTCTTCGATGAATAATTACACAAAACTAGGTTAAAGCAACGTCAGTTTTATAATGTGTATAAATAAGTTTTTAGGCAATAAGATGATTCATTCTAATAAAGGTCTCCGAACAACACACATGTATTAATTCAATCCATATATTATTACAAGATACTAAAATACAACATTAAGGTATACATAAAGAAAACAATTAATGATAACGTTTTCTTTTTGATAAAAGCTGCTTTTGTTGGTTTTCGTTTATGGTTTTTTATTTCATCTCTGTGTATCATACATCAACAGTCCGCCATCATATTAACGTCCCAACAGCCTTTATATCATCTGTCCATCTCTTTTATGTCCCGATGCCACCGTTCACCTTGTTATTCACGGTAGTCGCCTAGATTTTTTGGGAAACAATCAATGTGAGACTTCATAAAATTAATTTTCAGACTCATATTACAGCCCAAATTTTTATAGGCGTTTAACATTTCCTGGACAGTATTTTTATACTCAGGATCTTTTGTGTTGCCTAGAAACTTAGATACGACGTTTTTAAAGCCATGCCAGGCATTTCGTTCCAAGGTTGTCATCACTTTTTCAAATTCTGTATCCCTAATCAGTTTCCTGATGTCAAGTCCTTATTTCAACTTCGCATCAGATAAGCTAGGGAAACATGAACAAATATACTTGAAATTATTTCCATCTTGCGGTAATGCCTTTTGGAACTGTTGAAAGACAGCCTTTAAGCATCTTTTTGGAGAATCTCTAAAGAGTCGCCGTTCTTGTGTATTGCATTCGATATTGATTTTTTGTATTAAACCGCCAATATCACAGCCAAAATACTAAACTATCCTGTTTCTTAAAATACTCCACAAATTCTTGTTTTCTGCTTCGATACCAATAAAATGTAGTTGCAGTATCTAATAAATTGTTTACTTTTAGTCGAGAACCGAGAAGTTCTGCAGCGTCCTTATGTAATCGAAGATCCCATACCAAATTATTCAGTCCTTACTGTTTTAAAGGCCGAGGGTCATTTATAGGATGAAAAATATCATCACTGCTTTAAAGATGATCACTGTGTTTTGAATTTTGTGATAAAGGCGTTACGAAGCTTTTAGTGTTAGTAGGGACTGGTATGGGTAATTTGGGCCCATGTGGAACTGGCTTTGTTACAGACGAAACATCAGGATGCACAATTTTAGCGCGGTTTTTAGAATTATATTATATTGGTAAAAAAAAATAATGTGACGTGATACGTTAAAACAAAGTTTATGTTTGCTATATATAGACCAACATCTACATTTTGGTGATGAATTTATTTAAAAAACTTTTTCATCGCAGACCTGTGTAATTATTACTAATTATGTAATTGTACAGTGCTCTTTATTTTAAAACGTATTCTTTTCAGTTTTTGATCAAGAATAATAAAGTGTGTCAACATATAAGAAATGGGCGTTGCCTAGGACTCAAGCCACCGGTGTTTAGGCCCACGGAAGGAACAGAACCTCCTCACAATGTGTGCTGTGCCCAATAACACCGCCTCTTAAATCTGAGTTTTTTAGTATCCCGCCAGTGGTCATTTGCTAGGGAGAGCAGAATGAATTTCCTTTATTCACTGTGACCACATCTCTATGCATTTAGCTGTTGATGAAATAAGTTCCTTGAAATTGTATACCTTGCGGTCATTGATGTCTATAGCCTCTACTCCCACATTTCCGCGGGATATACAATCTCACCACTGACTATCGTAAATGTACAAGGGATCGTGTATAAGAGAATGAGCTCTTCCGTACTACGTTAGCTAATCTCGCAACCAGTCTGACCAGGGAACATGCTATTTTCATCATAAATATATGAATTGCTATTATCGCACATAAATTTGAGTTAAAATAATATAACTGATATTATTTTATATATTTTTTTAATGTAATTATTACAGGATTTATAAGAATTTTGAAACTGTCAAGACGCATACACGGTGCTACTGTGGTTTAGAATGTTTGACGGATATCCACCGCGATTAATAATAATATCGATTCACATTCTTAATTCAAGGATATTGTCAAATACGATTCAACTACGATTAATTACTTACATTAATATCAGCCCTTGTATACCTACAATCTTATCATTATGCATGGGACTCAAACAATGAGATGAGTTAGGTTTTAGTCCATCACGCTGGTCTAACTTGGTTTGAAAGAGATTTTAGTAGATAGAGGGGACATTTTTGTTGGTAACACAAGTTCTAAATTCGAACGGAGAATTCTCAGGTGTACCGGTTATCTCACCAAATTTTCCTTCATCACAACAAGCGGTAATTAAATATTAACTCTATATGCCATTATGCTAGGTACCTACAGCTAATGTCAAGTGTTTTTGTATAAAACATTTTTAAATGTCCTTTGTAAATGAAACATATTACGTATCATAAGTTTTTATTATGTTATATGAAACCTCAATCTCTTCCGCATACTGTATCGTTATAGAGAACAACATTCAAAGTATAATCATATTATCTGAAGGGAAAACTTCCATAGACCGACAAACTAATAGACAAACATCGCTAACTGTACCAAAATACAAATACTTTTACACACAAAATAATGAAATTTGTAAGTAAATTACTTTAACTATTCGTTCTAACGATCACATATTATTAAAAATAACCTACGTATATATGGCTTAAATTAATCTAAACTCAATGCCGTGCTCTGATTGTCTGGACGATGGGTAAACATTTTAGTTTTTATTTGTAGTGATTGAGTCACTCTGCAGACGACGCTACAGCACGAATGTATTGGCAGAACCGGGGTCGAATCACTCTAAAACATAAAAGCCGGCGTGAGCGGTCAGCTTGCTGTTACCCTTCGTGAGTAACTGAATCACCTGACATGTGATCTCCACCGCCCATGAACACCCAAGGTACCATTAAATTCACGGATACGATGCCGGACTTAAATGTGCGGAATGGACTGGGAAGGGAAGAGGGGGGACGGGAGTTGGGACTCCGGAAATCGCATTCATGTATGTCATCAATGAGAGACACGAGTTAATGATAATATGTGGTTATGAAAAGAATAAGATTAGATTATGACTAATAAAATATGTAAATAGTAGTGAAACAGGTTATTTTCATTGACACAGACGACGCTCAATGTCATGTAATGTGTAATGAGGATTAATTTAATCAAATGTTTCTGGTTTGTTGTATTAAAATACTGTGTAATGTTCATTAATATATGTATAGATGTCAATACATTAATATATAGTATTCATAATTTATTTTTCCTTACTTAACTCAAAATGTAGGCAAAAATTTCATATTTACTTAAGTGGTATATTGAAACAGAATTATAAAAGAAAATTCATAGAGTACGGTTCCGCAACATGTAGGGTTCATTTTTTATACTATTATTTATGTTATGACTTATGAGCCATGCTCTTTCTATATTAAGACTAAACATTGACTTAAATAGCTTTCTTTAAAATTATGAGATTTTTAAAATTTTCTATGTTTATTTTATTTATTAACAACAATGTACATGTTCCATTACCTTTGTTTAAGACAGGTAAGAAAAAATACACCGCCAAGTGTGAGTCGGGTTCGCGCGTCGAGGGTTCTTACATTAAGTCATTAAGGGCCAGATCTGATTGATTTTTAGTAATGTCAACTTTTAACTCGTTTAGTGGCTAAATACGATTTAATAATCGTTGTGCAAGTGAACCTTAGTAACATAACTTAATGGTTTATTTTAATTTGTTAGAATATCCGATGAAATAATCTCCGCTGTAACCTATCCACAAAATCTAGTTATAATAATTATATTATAATGTTGCACTCTTATGTCTCTTGATATTCGTACCTAGAAAACCTATGGTGACTTGCACGACGTACCTTTATCGTATTTAATCGCTAATCATGTTTACTAATGTCAACTTTTCATATGATTTGACGCATCGTTAATATGTTTAGTGGCAAAACAGGTTTAACCATTGTGTAAGTGGGTTTCAGTCTACTAGCTTTTACTAGGCCAAAAGACCTATACTAAAGATGCCCTATTCTACAACGTGGTAGGTCCCTCGTATACGATAGGCCTTCTGGGTTGGTACCACCGCTTTATCTATTTCTGCCATCAAGCAACAATGTCGTGTTTCGGTTTGAAGGACATTGAAGCCAGTGAAATTAATCGGCATTATGAAACTTAACATCTTATGTCTCGGGGTGACGAGCGCAGTTCAGTGCCATGCAGTGTTGTAATTCAAAGTTCTGTGTGTGTTGCATCTGTTTATGGGCAGGCGTGGCGCTTACCATCAGGCGAGCGCCTTGCTCGACTTGTCATTCAATCAAATAAAAAAAAACATGGCCTGGGTGTCAAATTTCACCAAAATCGTACATAAAACAAACATACTAATTGAGGCGGAAAGTGTTTATCATTGGGGCTGTCACTGAAAATCAGCGCTGTTGACGTTTATTGCAACGTTGCAGCTTTATGCTGAGTGCCAGCCAATTTGCGCCCATAGTATTAGCTAGTTTATTTTAGGTTATTTTTTAACATCCTGTGTACCTGTACGGTCTGAGACGTGGCTTGCACTTAGGCACACTTACCTCCGCAACGTGGATCTCCCTATCAGGTTCAAGTGAAGATGCTACGGTAGATGTGCAACGTAACAAGAATAGATCGTATACGCAACGAGTACATCCACGGCAACCTACGTGTCCTTGACGTGGCAGATTGGCTTCAGGAAAGGTTAAGGTAGTTTGGTCATGTTTTGAGGTATTCATAAGAGTGCGTTGGTCGCAGGTGCCTGTCCCAGAACGTACCAGGGGTACGATTCCACGGACGGCTAGAAATACCATGGCTTGATGTATTAGAAGGAGACATGAGAGTCAATGATCTTAAAAAAGAGGATGTTTAAGTCCGAGCGAGGTGGAGGGGTCTTAGTAGGAAGCCGGCTCTAGCTGGGATAACATAATATGTCCATATGATCAAAGAGAATTTCGTCTAATAAATATGTAAAGTGATGCAATACAGACAGATACTATTGGCTTTTGCTAACCTAAGAGATGTTGCCAATATTCACGTATTTACCTTAAATAATATGAACGTGCCCGAGTTCCGGTTGCGACATTTATATTCCAGTAGCTAGTGGGACTAATTATTTTGTAACCGACTGGACAGCGAACAACAGCGGGTTTGGGTGAAAAACCCACAATAGTGACTCGTTAAGTTGAGTCGCGTTCCGGGGTTGGCCGGTGTATATCCAGTAACTCCATTTGCTTGGCTTGTGTCTGCCCACTGTTGAGGGTCGCAATATCTCTTGACAGTCGACATTATATTTGGACTGTACTGCACTTAACACCAGTATCAGTTTAGCTACTTTGCCGTGTCAGGCAAACAATACTGATTTCTGTCTGTAAGCCAGTTCATCAAAAATTCGAAACCTGTGATATGAACCCAAAAACGGTATTATAACCTCCTAATAATTATCAGGGAGTTGGAAGCTACAGACAGGTTTGGTTGCAAGATTAGACGAAGGTTACTTAACTAAGAACACTAAATTAAATTTGCTATTTAATAAAAATTCCCACCTAAATCAGTACACCACAGTTACACACAGACACAACAGGGTAAGCGTTATAAATTATAATGCTTTTTTGCCGGGGTTAAACACAAAGAAGAATAATAAATCAGATGGCGATAAGGAATCATGTCGCTTGAAATTATACCCACTTAAGCATTCATGAATATTTAATAATTATTTGGATAGTAATAATTGTTGCTAAAAACTTTTGTGGCTTTGGGATCACTATTTCGTAAGGTTTAGTTGTTTGGACACAGGGTTAAAAGGTATTCTGTATGCATTAGTGTCGGCTCTGACCGAATTCTTGTTTTTTCCTAGGATAAAAACTACCTTATATCCTAATCTAGGTCATGGTCTTTCATCTAGATACGTTCAGCTATAAAGGCGTAACTAGTTAACAGACATCTAAATTCATAAACTCAGAAACATCCAATCTTTCTCATTTATAATATTAGTATAATTTTAAGGTTTCCGTTTTTACCGTTTGGCACTGTGTTATAGAAAGACGAGAAAATTACCGCAATAATTTGTGGGATCTTGGTGGGTTACGTATTGAAGGCCAGTCCGTTAGGTTGTAAATTAACACGATTTTGGTATTTGGACTTACAACGGACTTTGAGATACTCGCAGATTACGTTCGATTCGCAGATATTTACTTTGCATTACCAATCCGTTTTGTTGGTTTGTAAAAAAAAATCATAATTGTGAAAAAGGGGCCAAGTTCAGTACAAAGGACATTTGAGGTTGTCGAACCAAGTTCTATAGAAGTTCCTTAAACCTTTGTTTTGGGAATGTTAAACAATTTTCAATTTATTTTGAATAAAAGTTCTCGCCTCTTATAATATTAATTATCGTCAAATCATAATGCAGAGGCGCCAGGAAGGTAATGGCCAGCTCGACCGGGTTTTTACCACCGTCATACAGAAAATCGGCGTGACGTAGCAGCTTGTTGCATTTTGTAGCATAAGTGAGATATCCGCAGGCCTAAATCCCCTTCCCGATTAATAAACCCTTTCCGTTAAGGTCGCCAATACGTTTATGATTCTTTAGGTATTAACGATGTGAATGGGCAGTGGAGATCACTTACCATTTGATGACCAAGTTTCTCGTTTGCCGACCACTGCTATGAAAATAAAGTTAAATATATATTGCACGGATCGGACGTACTTATTGTTTAATTACTCTGCATGGGGCGGCGGTGACGTTAATGTATGCGGTCCAGGGAGATGACAGGCCAACATAACATAATTGCATAGACAGTAACTGCGTAGGATGGAACTCACAGAGAAATACGCAAACAACAAATACTCAGTTTATTTTCTTATGACTTATGTCTTTTTAAATACCATTGTAATAAAATACTAGCTGTCCGTTTCACCGCAGACACGTTACGCTGCTACGTCATAGCATGATATAGGTACCTAATACACACAAACCATCCAGAATAAATGCTCAAATGATGATGAAATTGGTATGTAAATCCCTTGAATATATTTGGAGAAATAAGTGAGCAAATAGATAGACAGACTCAAATAGCTACAATGCATTGATTAACTATTTACGACGTGTGGAATATTTAAGAATTAGATAAAGTATTTGCTCCGGAGGCTCAAATCTCATTCCCAATTCCTTAATTATTCCTTTCCTTTAAGGTCGGCAACGCAACTATGGTTCCTCAAGTATTGGGGATATTCATGGGCGGTGGAGATCATTTACCATCAGGTGACACAGTTGCGCGTTTATCGGCCTATGCTATTAAAAAAAGTGCATTTACCGCAACATCTTTATTTTCAAGAAATTGATTTTAGATTATATTATGTAAGTAGCACGGCGTTTATATTTGTCTAACGTAATTTATATTTGTTACAGTGTTACAAAGACCGCGATCTCTCCGTAGTGAACGAGTCACCGAGCGGCAATAGCCAGTGGAGCCAGGCGTGGCGACTTCGCACAGATCATTCAGACTCGATCGGATCCCCTCGGAGCATCTCCAACTCCAGTCTCCGCGAAGTCGATGAAGAGCTGACGGGCGAGGAGCTCGCCACCTACATGTACAATGTGAACAATAATATCGGTGGACCTACCTGAGACACGTCTGTTTAAATCCGCTAGTGATTTGTTCAAGTCCGTCGGTGACACAGTGACAGTGTTTAAAAGACAAACGGCCTAAGAGATGTGTGATTTTAATATATTAAATGTCCGTTGTTGTCTGTTGTAGAAAATATAATATATTACAAAATTATGTTGTATGGTTACATAAACAGAATGTTCGAGTGTTCTTTCGAGTCTGAGCAATTCGGTAGTAAGCAATTTTCTTTGTAAGAAGTGATTGTCATTTTTATCAAACTTCGGAGTTTGAAGTTACACAATAGTATGGTTGAAGGATTACTTTTAGGAGATATACGGCGGAGAGAGCATCTGGCGGGCCGAAGCTAGCAGCACCTTTAGTTACAACTATTATTATTTCTGGCACGTAGTATTGTTAATCCCAGTTCAATTAATGATGTTTTAATGGTCTAGTTGCAGCGTCTAAAATTTGTGTGTGAAACTGGTTAGATACGGTGTAGAATTTGTGTAGAGTTATTTAATTTTAAAAATACACAAATAGCCCAGAATCAGTATTTCCGTTGGGTATAGCGAAAGCCACGCCTCGTATCACATTATGATCGTAAATAAGCATCGGTCATTCGCCTGTTCTGACTCAAGCCTCTCGATTTGCTCCTTCCCTCTTCGGAGTGTGAAGAAACATTTATACATGCCGGCATGATTCTGGTGACCACCGACAAACTCATTGTATGTCGGTGGTGGACTGCATTGCGATTACCATCAGGCGTAGTGCTCGGATAAAAAAAAAGTTCTACGAGCTATGCATGCAATTGTATGTATGTATTCCCTACCCCTTCAAAGTATAGGCATTTAAAACACTTTCAATATCTGATATTGAACCCGTTTAATACTTATGTACTTATTAATTTGGCTATTATGAATACGAACCAGAGAGTTTGTTAATATGGTTTTTAAGAGTAGATATTTATATCTGTAAAAAAATACACAGAGAAAATTTTAATGTTGTTAAAAATGACTGGGAATTAGAAAATTACAAATAATCTAGGATATAGTTGCGGGTTTGTTAAAAGTATGTGCTAAGCACAATATTACGAGTTATAATGTGAGACATATAATATTGTTAAAATGTAAACAAAGTTAATCTTGTCACAAATTTGGTAAAGGTTACTTATAATTGTATTATACAAACGTTAAAGATATTTCGGATCATTTGAAAACGTCTTACTAGTGTATGCATGAGCTTGTTAATATGATGATCCACAAGTATTAGTTTCATGTATGGGTGTCGTGAGACCTAAAGTCCTAGTTCCTGAATCCCACGACACAAGGCTCGTACCTTACTGTGGGGTCAGGGCTATGTGTGTGACTGTAGGGTGTATTTATTATTATTATTATTGGGCATTACTTATAAACGTTACATAAGAAATGTTTAATAAGGCTTATTATGTGGTTTTGGTTCGGGCGGCAGTCATCACAAGTAGTCATTATACAGGAGTTACAGTGGCGGGTGTGTGGGCGGGATAGTCTCTAGACCAGAGTTTCCCAACGTGGGGCCCACGCCCCACAGGGGGGTAATTTAAAAATTGACTCGACACGACTTTAACCTTTTCGCTTTGGGTTATTTAAATGCAATGCTAGATATCGGTGAAAAATTTAACAAAAAAATGTTAAGGTGGGGCATGGCATAAAAAGGTTGGGAAACATTGCTCTAGACAGTCATTATGTCTATACAAACAAATCGCGCACACACACCATGTCGCGCATAAATGAGATGAAATATCTATAGCTTTACATAATTGAAGAATAGGATGTATTTATGATGTAAATAGTCAAATATTAGATTGGGTAGCCCAAATGATATATCTAATAACAAATAGAACCAAATCATACGTCAACCTTGTTGTTCTTCATGTGGACTATTTATGGATAAAAGTAAAGCTTTGAATGTTATATAAGATTGTACCCCTAGTCTAGTGTACTAAATGCCTATTAATATGAAGAGAATTTCATGTACTACAAAGGTTTAGTATATAACAGAAAACTCTGGTTTACGAGGCCGCACCACACGATACTCGCTGTTAGATTGCATGACGGGCCTCGAAAACGAGAGTTTTTCATAAATTCTCGCCTTTGTCGTACGTTAAAGTATATCTGTCTTAATGGGGGGGGGGAGGCTTACGCGTAATATCTAACTTATATTTTACTGGGTGGCAGGCCCCTTTCATGCCAGCGGCCGTCTGAGTTGGTACTACAGCTTTGTCTATTTCTGTCGCGAAGCAGAAGTGTGTAAACACTGTTGTGTTCCGGTTTGAAGGACATTGAAGTCAGTGAAATGACATGGCATTATGAGATGTAACACCAATAATCTCGGACGAGATCAGCCTAATGTCATGCAATTTTATTTTATTTTTTATTTTAACAGTAAAGTATGTGTGGTGTTGCTTTTGTGTATGTGCAGGCGTGGCGTTTACAATCAAGCGAGTAGTCTGCTCGTTTCGTCATTCTGAATAATAAAAAAAATATCAAGTAGACCATTTTAGGTGATGGGATTAACATGAACCTCATTACCATTAGTGAACCAAATAATATTACTTGGTTCACTCTGCATATACCCTTAATCGACGTAAGGCGATAGATCAATCCAGCAGTTTCCGGCAACGTCAATCAGATCATCAGTCTAGTGGGCACAAGGACGATCTAAAGCAGTGTTTCCCAACGCGGGGCCCACGCCCCACAGGGGGGCAATTTGATAGTTAAGGGGGGGCAATTTAAAAATGGACTCGACACGACTTTAACCCTTTCGCTTTGGGTTATTTAAATGCAATGCTGGATATCGGTGATAAATTTAACAAAAAAATGTTAAGGTGGGGCATGGCCTAAAAAAGGTTGGGAAACACTGGTCTAAAGGCTTGGATAGACGTGGTCTTCACTCTTCGGCCCCAACGACCATAGTTGCGACGGAAAATATGGTCACCCCGCAGCTGTCACTTTAACTTACTATTTGGGCAAGCTAAGTCGGCCACTTTAGTTTTCCGATGTATCTCCTCATTTCAGATCTTATCAGTCATTGATACTCCAAGCATAGCCCGCTTCATAACTCGTTGAGTCGTCTTAAAACGGTGGATCCGACATTCATTACAAACAATTTGTTATAAATGACAAACTTTTAATTTTATTTTGTTTCGTATGTTTCAATCAATCTAAATTACAAAAAAAGTATTTTTTTTTTTTTTTTATTTATTTATTTTATTTATTTATTTATTTAAATTTAATGTATGTTTAAATTTAAACTATTTGACATACTATTGATAGTAATTTCATTTTTCCATGCCATTTTAATAATTTAGTAATTAAATTTTTTAGTAGCTGGATGCAGGCCGCTTCCAACAGGTCGGTCTGGAAATCTTTGGAGGAGGCCTATGTTCAGCAGTGGACGTCATGTGACTGATGATGATGATGCCACTTTAAATTTAATTGAGCTATACGTCTGTCACCACGTGTTTTGTACTGTACCCATATTGGCAAAAAAAAATCTTTATCGTTAGAGTCTCCACATGCTCCAAAGCAAGTCGTAGTTATCCAACAAAATGCACAATATAAATCAAAATTAGCCTTCCTTGCTTCGTCGTAGTCGGATACTAAGAATGTCGGTTGTGTACGAAACTTTCATACTCTCAGGAAAGCCAATTTCTTCGGGCACAATAATTTTGCTCGTTGAGACACATCGAAGCGCGATTGTTTGTAATTGGCCCAAACAAAAGTAATGTTAAGATACTTGCCCAGTTCGTATTTTTATTTATCGGTCATTTTAATTAAGTTTATTATTTTGTTTAATTTATTTACTGGTGCTACTTCAAGCCGGTTTTCTGTGACAATGACAACAAAACTGCTCGAACCGAGCCATTGGTGCTGTAGACAAAACTCTACAGTGTGGATCTACTACCTAAATATGTCCATTATCCAGGCACCTTGTGTCTACAATACCGTTTATTTGAGTGTAGCATATTCTTATCGTTTCAGTTTGGATTATATCAGATAATTGTATCCTTAAAATTACTCGGTGTTAATGTGTCGTATATTTAAGGGATATAAAACAAATGTATTTTTTGTTGCACAGAAAAACGAAATAGAAATTAATGACCTTAACGCCTAAGCACAATATGCTGATATTGTTAAATTATAACACATTCATATACGAATTCATAAACGTTACTATGAGACATTGTCCGCTGTGGCGATTTACATAAACATCATATTATTTTGAAGGTATATGAAAACCGCATTAAGCCATCGTGATGGTCTAAGGCCTTACCCTTCTCATTCAGTACGGGATTTCCGTATCCATCAGTGGGACGTATTTTTTTTTATCCTGGCTCGGCAAAGTGGCTACGCTACACCTGATGGTAAGTGTATCGCAATCCAAGAATAATGTCGACCAACGATAAACAATGTGACCATTGTAGGTCGACAAGATCATGCCGGCCTGCCAAAGAGCCAAGGGGGAGGGGAAGGAAAAAGGAATGGGTAAAGGGTTAGGATCAGGGGGCAAGCCCTCTGGGAAGAACCGGATATACACTGGCTGACCCTGGAACGCGACCCACACAAGGTGGGCCACTATGGCAGGTTTTAGCACCAATGTACGGTGGTCGCTATCCGGGCGGATACAAGTATCCTCCCACCAGCAAATATTTAGCAAGTATTTATTACATATAGGCCTACTATTTTTATTATAAAGAGGTTCCATTCAAAATTGGCTCGAACAACTTGTACAACAAGGCTCACAACAGCGTATACAAATACGTTTAGAGTGTACGTATAGCAATAATTATTTATTTTGTTAGTTGGTTTGTGGCACCCGTATATATTTTCTCCAAAACGTCCATGAAAGTATGACAACAGAACAACTGTCCACATGAAATATGTATACTGATATGATACTGGTAAAATAAACTGTAATAATTCACGTAAACGTTTTTTATTCATTGACATTCATAACGGATCGACACGAACATTCAATGCGATTATGGGCTACGAATCGTACGAAGAATTAAACGAGAATTAATCGTGCTTTAATAATCTATACACCAACCGATCAACTTTGTGTTTTGGAATATATCAGTAAATAATGGAGCCTTTTATTTCGATGGATATCGTTGTCTACAGAGTGTTTCACCTATAGACCCGCATGATGAGTACATTATACATATAAAATTTACTAAATGTATTCATTATTTATCACGAATAAATAATGAATACATATAGTTGAAAATTTTGACGCCGCTGCTATACATTTTATGTAGTAGAGCCATGCTAAGCCGGCTGACTATTTCGTATTCGTAACTATTTCGTAGGGTGAGTGAGATTATCGGAGACACAAATCCTTTTCGAATAACTTAATTATCCTTTTCCTTTGAAATGTCAGTAACGCACCCATGATTCTGTTGGTATTGTAGGTGTTAATAGGCGATAGAGATCACTTACCATCAAGCCAAGGCAAGGTGGACTAAGGCCTAACTAACTCTTTTCATTAAAAGAGAAAGACCGTGACCAGCAGTGGGATATACACATCCGAGTGAGCCTCGGGTAGATCACAGACGAATGGCATTTTGGTAACGTCAGCGATAACTGCAGTCGTTCGTGTGAAAGAGGCCTTATATTATATAATAACTTTATAAACAAAGGTACTTTGATATATCTGGGATAGAGAAATAAAACAAAACAATATCCATAACAGCCTGATGAGATAACGTCTTCGTAACAGATTCGTATACAAAGTTTACCATATCGGATATAGTAAATATTATTTGTCCTCCTTTTGTTTTTATCCCCTGACACTATCTGATATAACACGTTCTTAAATGCTGGAGTTGCGTTTCAGTATTAATATTAAAGTTGTATATGCACCAAAAAGTTGTCAATTTTTATGTACATGCAAGTCATGTTGCCAATACAAATGTCAACTTTTGTATGGTGAAAACACACAACCTTTTAAAGTCCCTACTTCAATTAGACACGTCCGAAAATCTGTAATTTTCAAATGGAAAAGCAAATTGAGTACTGGCAGAATACGGCTGGTGGTAGGATATTCATATTCGCCCGGACAGCGACCACCGTACACATGGTGTTAAAACCTACCATAGTGACCCATACACCTCGTGTGGATCGCGTTTCAGGATCAGCCAGTGTATATCCGGTTTTCCCGAAGGGCTTACGACATGGCTTGATGGTTGATTGGGGCGAGTATAGGAGTACATCCTTGTATCCCTGTGCCTGGATCGATCATCCGCCTGTCCTGTCGCAGGCTCCTCGTTTTGCTTCTACCTTCTTCGCTTCTTACAAGAAGCATTTATACAAGCCGACACGATTATAGTGACCACCGATGAACACATTTTTTTCTCCATGGTCGCTGATCTTTTTGGACTGCACTGCGCTTACCATCAGGGTAGTGCAGTCACTTTCCCCTGCTCGGATAAAATTGTTTTCAAACATGAACTATCTCGATTAAACCAAATCAAACAAATGAGAAAACTGTATTCAAATTGATGCATTTATTTATGCGCACGTAAATACACATAGATAGACAATGAAATTCAATCTATAACACTCCTCCTTTTATCGTGGGTTAAATATTAGCTAATAATGTAATTATTCGATCATTAGCTGGTAACTACTAACATTAAATCATGACGTACGTTGTATTTGTGGTGATTATCAGCTTATGTATTGTAAATGAGCGTGCGTCGGACGACTGGACGTGGATAGATTGCCAATATAGGCTCCATGTTATCCCGCCCCAATTATCTACATGCTTATTTGAACGCTGTAAGTATTTCCCAGGGTTGTACGAAGAAAAAAGTTGATCATGAACAAGAGATTTTACATTGCAACCATGTAGAAGAAATTCTTATCTTGACAATAAATAATACTTTATTATATACTACGTGATTGGTACAAGCCTCTTTTACTATTGCTATTTAGCCTGGTGGACTAAGGCCTAATCCCAGGCCTTAGTCCACCAGGCTGATATAATGTAGGTTGGTAGTTCAATACCTTCGAAATTAGTGACGGATGTTTTCATAATATTTTGTTAAATTAGATTGGAGTGGAGCTGATTCATCTGAGGGGTAAGCGATCTCTACCTCCCACAATACCAGAACAATCATGGATATGTTGCCGATCTTAAAGATAAAGGATGATTAAGGGGTATGAGATTTATCTACATATTTGATAGTCTTCTTTGGACCACACAAACATTTGTCTAGGTGCGGGAATCGAACCTACGGCTTTTCGCCACTGCGCCTCGGGGCTGTCAAGGTGGAGTGAGATTTCGTGATTTATCAACAAAAAGGTAAATTAACAAATAAAAAGCTCTGCATCTTCGCCGCGCGATAGCTCTACATAGCTAACTCTATATCATGGTCCAACGACCGAGCCAATGCGTGGGCAAAATATAATGAAACACGTCCCTGACATTTCACAGTTTTTTTTATCGCTGAAAACTTCTAGAGAGATACATAAAATCTCATTTCATCTGGCAATAACTAAAGGTGTTATAACCTCCAAATCCGGCAAACTGAAATGTTTGTCGACTAACGAAGGGTCGTGCCCGCACATTTCTTCAAGGCTAAGTATAAGTCTCGTATATTGTTATATAGAAGGTACTTCTGATATTGTATTGTAATAACATATACATAGCGAAGATAGGCAGTGAAATCAGACTTCAATTTATACTACTATACGGGCTGTTTAGACGTAAAATTGTCTCATAATTTGACAGCTGACAGACAGGAAGCTAGAGAGGGGTTCTAGTTAAGAGTAAGCGAGATGGTAATATTGAGTTACAGTCAACTGGCCGTAACTTAGTGCCGCAATTTCTATGTCTAGGCCACACAGCCGGTCTAATAGTAAGTATACATTGAAGTCATTGAGTGAAATAGTTGTAGTATGCTTTGGTGTATTGGAAAGACGTTATAAATACACCGGCAGCTACTTTGAGCAGTCTCTCCGGTAGTCTCGATGTCTCAATATACCTACCTACACAGTACTTAGTTTCTATGAGTAGTAGTGTAACAGAATACTGATGTATGAGAAATAACGACGGTTCTCCCTACGGAACATCTACCTTTGAACACACGACCCTGTTTTAAGGACTCCTTTGTATTAGATAATAAAACACTACATGTGCCGTAAACAAAACAATAAACAAAGAATTTCGATAACGTTATTATTATGTACCTAATATTTCTTTTCGCGAATATTTTTTCCTTTTCGCTTTAATGAATATGTTATATTCAAATAAGTGTAGGCGTGTATTATATTTGTTTAGAATATTTTTACAAAAGTAATAGACGAAAGGCGTAATGGAACAAAAGGTGTATTTTGTCCGACTTCAAAAAGGAGAAGTTTCAATTTTGCTGAAGAAAGCATGCATGCAGGTATACACCGACATCTGTCGCGGTAGACGTAGGATCGCTCGCACGTCCTTTCGAACTCTGTCCGTAATAGGTAATCTTGTTTCCCGATGCAGTAGCAGTGGACAAACACACTTAGTTTTTTTTTATTGAATGACAATACGAGCAAAGCGCTCGCCTGATTGTAAGCACCGCACAGAACTTTGAATTACAAAGCACTGCATGGCACAGAACTGCGCTCGTCACCCCGAGAAATAAGACGTTAAATCTCATAATGCCCAGTAATTTCACTGGCTTCAATGTCCTTCAAACCGAAACACAACAGTTGCTTGGCGTCAGAAATAGACAAAGAGGTGGTATCAACCCAGACAGCGCATACGAGGGACCTACCACCTTGTAAAACTCTGTCAATTCTTATAACTTTTTGTACTTGTATTTAGTATTCTCACAAATTATTAATCATAGGTATGTAGCTATTATTAAATTATGTACAAACATGCGATAATGCAAAGAATACAAGTAGGTTTTATTTTCGAATAAGGTAGTCAAGGTTTAAAAACGAGTAATTACTCTCATTGGGAATCTACCTAATTAAAACAATAGGATTTTGGATAAAAAGTATACTTTGATATTATCACACTTATAAGTAATTATTAATTATTAAAAAAGTCAGATATATTTTTGTATGAATACTAGCGGCTTATGAAGTACCTAGTTTGTGTATTATACTCGTAATATAATAATAGCCGTGTTTCGTAGGTTTAATAATTAAGTGCACTTTAAACAAAGCTGACAGATAAACGACGTATGCTTGCGCAAAACAAGCCACGAACGGAACTCCAAAAAGGAAGCGATTTTAAATGGCACGCCTAATTTATTACACGTGAAGTTTAGCACATAACCGATAACCGGTGGGGCAGAAAAGTTCTGGAAATGAGGCCATGTACTGGCAAGCACAGCGTTGGACGTCCGCCTACAAGGTGGACAGACGACCTGGTAAAGATCGCAGGAAGTCGCTAGATGCAGGCGGCTTCCAACAGGTCGGTCTGGAAATCTTTGGGGGAGGCCTATGTTCAGCAGTGGACGTCCTGTGGCTGATGATGATGTTAAGTACAGTGCAGTCTAAACATAATATCGACAGTCCAGAGATATAGCTTCCCTTGGATATTGCATAAACCGGAATGCCACTCGAAGGAACGAGCTACTATTGCAGGTTTCACCATGTGTACGATGGTCGCTATCCAGTCGGATATAAACGTTTAAGACACTCTCTGCTTCCTAATCCGCCAGGGATTGCGAAGGGCAAAGGTTTTCAGGCCTCTGTATGTCCCAGACACGGTACAAAATGTATAATAAGGTTGTTACTTCATGTCGCTTTGTTGTGCGAACGTGGTAACAGCCCGGCCGAGCCGGTCCAATCATGTTGTAGAGACTATCGCGCCCACACACCAGATACTGCAACTCCTGTGCACCAGGATCAATAGTGGCACGCATTTTTGTTGACACCGAGCAGTGAAGCTCGACGAAATTTCAAAAACTACTAAAGCTACGATCATCAACTTTGCTCCGATAATAAGAAAGAATTTATGGAAATTTTCGTTTTAAAGGGAATAAAGGGGGAATAGTTGTTGCGAATAAAAACAGTCATGCGAATGGAACTGCGATCAACACATATATACAGTACTAGCTTTTGCTAGCGGCTGTGAACCGACCGTTTGAATGACTTTTTACAGAATAAAAAGTAACCTATGCCCTAACCCAAGTTATGGTTTACTTGTGTGTCAAATTTCAGTCAAAATCGTTGCGCCATTAAGGTGTGATTGACTAACAAACATCCGAATTCATAAACATCCCTTTTCAAACAACTTTCACCTCCATAATAGAAACGGCGGATATACAATAATCCGTGTGCAGTATTCTGCATTCGCATTACTAGCATCTGTTCCGTCCGTGTATAGCTTTGACGTTACACGCCAGGCGTTTAATTAAATGCTGTGCATTGTGACCATTACCTCTCATGCCAACGCATTGTGCTTTTATTTCTGTAATAAACTCGAAGACTCGCTATTTCTGCGTATTGAAATGAAAACAAAGTTAATCGATCGCCAAACTAAATAATACTTTTGGAATATTCTTAGTAATAGATGTACGGTCATAGATACAACAAAACCACCCAGTTTTTACGTAATGAATTATCTATATTAATAGGTAAAATTACATATCTACGTCCCAAGTAATGCGCGTCGGCAATCTTCGTTCGTTACGTTTTTTTTGTCTTCATATTTATTAGTCTTAATGAAGCAACAAGCAAGTTGTTCGACTAGTAAGGGTACGATTGTCTATGAACAGAAGCAACATTACACGAAACCTTTAGATAATTAAAAAGCATTGGACTGCGCACGTCATTCGAGACATAAGATGTGAAGTCACATAATGCCCAATAATTTTACTGGCTTCAATGTCCTTCTAACCTATACTCAACAATGCCTACACACTGTTGCTTGTCGACAATACACAATACCAATAAAAATGGCTTTGGATTTGAGGGACCATCCACCTAGTAATCAGTAGAATTAGTACGAATTTGCAATTTCTAGATATTTTCTCATAAGTAATCACCATGGAGATCTATCTTCATTTATTTTCTGAAGTAATATTTTGAGTTGAGAGTTGAAGTAAAAGTATCAAAATAAATATATTATGGGCAAAATGATTTGTTAATAATAGATAGTGTACACTGTAAAGTAACATAAAATATGAGTGTATTGATGGTCTACAATTTATTGTCTACAACGCGTGTTGCTTAAATCCAATGCGGATGAGGGGAATTTTAACCTGTCAGTGGATAAATTTATTTGAAATTTGCATTAGCATTTGCGATTTGTGCACCCATCATATTTTCGTCATGTATTTTATCCAGGATATAATATGAAAATAAGGAAATATTTAAAAACAGACGATGATAACTCTCTTCTTCTTTTTTATTTATGGCTTCGCATTATTATGCATTTCGCCAATGACAAGTATAATTTATCCTCAAGTCTTCACAAGAACGATGAAATATCGGTGTGAACGTTTTCAAGGTCTTGTTGGAGTTTTGTTGTGAATTCCTTCTAGTACTTTATTCACTTATTTTAATGTTTCCATACACTGTTCATCACCATCAACGTTTATTGCACAAATTCACACCACTTTTATACAACAACCACAACTTTAAACTAGTCTTTGAAATAATTTAAAATAAGCGATGGACTGCACTGTCAGAATTCCCGCCAAAACTCCGATGATAACTCTCAATTATATTTTGTGGTGACCAAAGAACCATTCAAACTACAAAACAGTGGTGCAGACGAGATCGACGTATTTTGCACTTCGTCGCTTCTGAAGTACGCTGGATTCACCATTATATGCAATGTAGTTAACTCGTAGTCCAATGTATAGCTAACAGAGCGTGAAAATACTGCGCTCGTATGTGCCGCTCTTGAAACCGAAATGAAGGGAAGCTTTACGACAAACTCTATTCATGGGGCTTAGAATATGCAACACGTGATAATTTTGTCGACTGATTTTGTCGCGAAAAATTAGTTTTATCCAGTTATCTCTATACGTCTATACTAAGCTAACATGGTTGCAGAGAATACTCGACTCACTAAGTTAAAAGTAGAGAAAATAGTACTTTCATCCTCTCTGTGTTGTTTTGTCTCTAAGGTGTTAACATACATGTGTACGTCCACGTCATGTACTAATTGATATTGCTAAAGATATTGGTCCAATTAAGTATTTAAAATTATGGCATTTGGAACAAACTGGTGGATATTAAAGCCGGTAGCAGCTTGTTTATTTACCTATTACACACGCAACTCGTGCTTTCATGCTCTTGTGTTTAGCTTTTGGATTCGTGCCCGTACTGTGTTTTATCAAAACAGAAATGAGTCATTTTCAAAAAAAGTGTATAATAAATTAAAAATGCGTTCAAAATTAATGAAATATCTGTGATATCGTCGTTACACATAGGTGTTACACAAAGGACTAAAAAAGTGGACATGTATTTAAATTCAATTCTGCTTTACTTTATTATTATTATTACAATAATTTCCTTTTTTTTCGATAGTTCAGTAACTTAGTCATAACACACTACACAAAATTTAATAATATTTCTTTGAAATAAGCTTCAATTAACGTTTTCGTCATCGAAAGCATTAGTGGACACATTCACATTTGTATGGAAAATCGATCGAATCGATTATGACTCTTTGTTTTTATTTATTATTTTATTATTTATTAAATTGAAATGGAAGTAATAAAGAAGTAGAATTGATAAGTTATATTGTAAATAATATTTAGAACACAACAAAATCATTATATTAGCAATAGTTTTTTAACATTACGTTATTTTTCAGGTGGGACAAGACATTGTGAGTGAAAAGTACACTTTTTTTGAAAATGACTCAAATAGTAAATACCACGAGGGATTACGAAAATTATTTAGGCTGAATAAAATTTAACTCAGTTTTTACTTTATTTGGCAGCCGCCCAAAGTTAGCCACTCAATTTGTTTGTCACCCTGATTTTTATTTACCAAGGTTGTTAGTCCGTTTTCCTCTTAATAAAGTTATTCATTTTTTAATCATAGAAGATTTAAAACCTACATTGAGGTTTTACGAAAAGAAAAAAAAAATTAAAGTATTATTTTTGAAAATAAATGAGATTTATACTCATATAAAATAAAAAATATATATAAGTATACTGGGTGTAAGAAAAACAACGTCTTCCTTATACATTTTATTCACAAAATACTTATGTAAGTGATATAATTGTATATAATTAATATTATGCACTGGTATAGGTGAGATAAATTTACATTTCTTTGTTTTGTTATATTAAGCATTTTAAATTAAGTACCTATATCTTGTCCAACAATATAATGTTAATCAACAAATATAATGTTATTCACACAATTATTGTTATTTAACAATTTATCCTTTTGTTGTGATCTGTTAAATTCAGTAGTTATTTCTTAACATTTTATTATTTGGTACAATGAACTTGGTATTAGGTATAGTTACGAATATGTTATAAATGCTTATTAGATACCTAATACATATCTGGCAGTTTTTGTGGCCAACTGCGATGTAAACATTTTATTAAGACGAAATCTTGTTACAAAGCTATCTTCAAATAATTTACTTCTTTCCAACATTTGTCGTAAGGAAAGTCTATTTAATTATCAGAATGGAATAAATAAGCCTTGCATTTTATAATCGGATGATTCCTTGTAATTTGTAATACTAATTCAAAAACCTATTAGTATCCGTGATAAATATTTTATATTTTAGCACTCGAAGTTTAGTGAGAGATGCAGGATTAATATGTAAATTAAAAATAAAGTTTATATAATAGTTAAAGGTTACGGAAGTATAATGCAGTTAACCTTTAGATACGAATTGATCGTGGGCATGACATTGGGTAGGTGAAGTTACAAAACAAAAAATATAATAATGTGCATGACAAAATAGTTAAATATTTTAACTCTAGATTCATCTCAATCGTGAGTATGAAATATCATAAAAATGTTTTTATTTTCCATTTTAGTTTTACAAACACATTATCAAACCCATACTGTGATTAATTCTAAAAGAGCCTTTTCTCATGTATTATCATTTTAACAATTTATACTTATTTATTGTTGAAAACAATATTTCTTTTATTGTTAACCAACCTCAAAAATAATTACTTAAATTGGACTATAAATTTGTTTTTATAATTAGTGGTGTCGAATAAAAAGTTTATGGCTCACGGCTTCATTTGCTTATTGATTTGAGAAAATGATCGAGGTAAGGGTCTTGGTGACATTTTTAATTATAATGAATTAATTAATAAACTTTAAGTGGCTGTGAGGAAGTGTGTTTTGGATGTCGTGGGTTTCCTGGGAAGTATATTACTTATTCATCCATAAGACGGTAGGTTTTACGTCGTCGTTATTGTGGATAAGCAAGTATTGATTTGAATTATAGATAGGGTTTCATAATATTGAAGTTAGGACCGTTGTTCTGTATGAGATGAATATCAGCGATGTGAAATAATGTTCTTCATGTAAAATGTACAACCATCATATTAAATAAAGTACATCGGGTCTCCACTTAAATTTTATCGAGTACCGATGAAGTAAAATATGGCGGATCAACATCTGTATAATGTCGTATTTTTTTCTCTTTATCTGACCCAAGATGAAACATCTTTGTCATTTGATACAGTGTAAGAACAAGTTTAAAACTTGTTAACTTTAAATGTTTATGATATAAAATTATGATCGATGATCGGCCTCAAACGAAAAGAAGAAAATGTTTAGAAATTGTGATATCGAATACAATTGAAGTTGTAGATATCAAATAATCTTTTATTGAACGTTACTTACTTATTACGTAATCTCAGGAGTAAGAAAGCTTGCACACCGCTGCGTTAGACTTTACCCCAGACTTTTTTCTCAAAGACCACTTTCAAAATTTAGCTTGTTCCGATGGACCCCCTGTTGCTAAATGTCTACCATATTCCCAAAACATAGAATGATGAATATGGAATATGCAAGTTTTTACAAGTAACAGTCGCTGAGCTTCTTAAAATATTATCTGCCTACATTGATAGGTGAAGTCAAGCCAACATTTTAGTTCTTCACTATGGAAAGCAGATACATTTTTGTTGTCCCTCCGCTTACGAATCGTGAACCGCCATTTTTTGTCACGCCAACGTAGCCCCCCGTTAAGTCTCCGGTAGATCCCAGGGGGTCCACCTGGACCACTTTGGGAACAAAGGCTAGAGTGTCGACGGAATTACTAACGGCCGTTCCCTATATACTATTTACAGCAATTACAATATAATTTTCGTCAATGATTTACAGATAGATTTGCTTATTATCAATAGTGTTTGACAGATCTTCCATATAAAAGGTGTTATAAATTTACTGCCAGTCTGTGTCTATCATTATGGCTTTATCTTTCGAACCGCAATAGGTATGTTTTGAGGTAACATGCGTCGGAGACATGTTTCCACACAAAGCGGACGCATCACCTAACTCGAGTTACGCATCGTGATCTCTTTGTCGCGTAGGTCCCTCAAAACAGGCCTTTAGGGTCAGCCAAATCTTGACAATTATTTCTAAATGGAATAGATACGAACAAACTCTGGGAATTTGAGATAATATAAATGTCTTCTGCAAGCGGCAGGGCAGATAAACTTCACAAATATATTTTTCGACAAATCCTTGAAACAACCACAGAAGCTATTATTATTTCCATCGCCGTTCCAGCGTTACTGTGGCAGCAACAACATTACAACTGTGACGTAGCATTTCTTTTTTTTTATTCGTAAATTTAGTGAGCCGGCGTAGGCGAGGCGGCAATAAGAGAATTCAGGATACGAGTAAATCCTCATGCCCACTGAACCATACTTTTGCAAATAAGGGTAATTTAATAGCTGTGGTCGTATTGTTGGCGTATTATTCACGTATTTGTCTGATACGAATTGTCCTGATCATCTGTAGATTATGTATTATCATATTATTTGTTGTTATTATTATTTAGTATGTTCTTGTTGTCAATTGTTTTTTAACCCCCGACAAAAAAGAGGGTCGTTGCATGATTGACCCTTTTGATTGTGTGTACGTGTTTAAAGTTTAATGTATTTTGTTTATTATTTGTGCAATTCGAAAGTCATAAGATGATGCAAGTCACAATACATTTAGCTTTGAGAAGGCTCAGTTTAGTTTAAAAACACATAACACGATCGACCGTATATATTTCTATTAATATATATAGTATTGCTCGAATTACGAAATAAGCAGATCGCTCGTGTCATTGTAACCGCTACGCCTGCCCATAAACCACAAATCAAAACCATCCAGGGATGCACCCAAACATAAACAAAAAAAACATCGACAACGGTCCAACCGTTTAGGAGTTTTTGCGAGACTAACGAACGGCAATTGATTTTTATATACCCTTACACAAAAGAGACATAGCGTGAATGGGCTGGCTCGACTGGGTTATTTATTATCACTGTCTCACAGAATACCGCGAAGTAAAGTGGCAGCTCACTGTTGCTTTTTGTACGGTGAGTGAGATTTCCGGAGGTCCAAATCCCCCTCCTCTTCCCAATCCCTAATTATCCCTTTCCTTTAAGGTCGGCAACGCGTCCATGATTCTTCTGGTATTATGGGCGTACATGGGCGGTGGAAATCACTTACCATCAGGTGACCCACTTGCTCGTTTGCCGGGCTATGCAATAAAAAAAAAACAATTCCTTATTTCACATTAAAACGCGGAACATCTTACAAATTCCGTCAATAAAAATAACAAAGCCGCCATTCTCCACTTTCTATCCTTTGCGCCACTTTTAGAGGGCCCCTTCTTGATAGCTAGTAGCTACCGGTGACGAAGGCTACATACAACATGATTCCTTCCAGCTTCCTTTTACAAATTCCGATACCAAGTACACTCTATCACTGTATCCTAGTATAATTCTATTCGTATTATCAATATAATTATGCGAATAATTATTATCTTAATTGATAATATATCAATCAATCCGTAACATAATACTGAAAACGATCCGCAATCATCTATCATAATTAACTAGCATGGGCTTCCCTTTTGAAATGTTATTACCCTTCGCTACTGGTAGCTACGTATTTAAATTAAGAACGTAAGAACACAATTAATCCGCGTTTCGAACGAATGTTTCAGTGGAGCAATAAATTGGCATTACTGGATTGTATAGCTCAATGCAGCTGCTAAATACACGACACAGGATTTTGTTCATAACGACTTCAGAAATTCGAAACAAATATTTGTGGATCACACAAACATTTGCCTCGGTGCGAGGATCAAATGCGCGGCTTTTCGTTTAAGAGCCATCAAATCTTGTTTGCAACGTCGCGGTGGCTGTCAAATGGGTACGAACAGTAAGATTAACTATTCCGTTAATCTTAGTTTTTAACCAGCCGACTAAAAACAGGGATGTTACAAGTATGACCCTTTCGTTTATCTGTGGGTGTATTTATATGTGCGTGTGACGTGTGTGTATCTGTCTGTTGCTGGTTGTTTGTTTTTTTTTGTTGGAAAGCTGGATCAATTGAGGTTATTCTTATCTATGTTTGCAGAAAATCTCTTTAGTCGTTTTAAAGTTGTAAATATTTTTCTATTTATGGTCGGGGAATTCCTAACTGTTAGATTATTTACGACTGAATACTGATATGCAATAATCCGTCTTTCCGGGCCTCGTGAGGCATTGAAAGGAAAAATAAGTGTATAATTTAGTTCATTATCTGCTTCTTATGGAATCCCCATTGCGCTTCGCGTTGTCAAAGATTAACATATGGTTGCGAAAGCGCTCTGAAATCATAGTACTTATTGTACCATTTCTTGATAGGATTATCAGGACTACTAGCATTAGCTTGCGGCTGCGCCGATGTTATTGTTTTTTCTCGGAATAAAAATAAAGCTATGTCTAGGTCACGTTCTACCTGTGTGCTAAATTACTTCTCAATCCGTTCGGCCGTTAAGGCGTGATTGCTTAACCAACACGCAAATTCTCTAACTCATAAACATCCAAATTATCCCATTTTAAATACCTTTAAGAAGTATTTTTAGAACTAAGAAAGGACCTAAACTATCCTAGTTAGTAGTAGTTTAATTTTGCCATGGGTATCATGAAGGATTTTCAGACCAGACACAAATATTTCGTAAAATCCTCAAAATAGGCATCATAAATATACGTGGATACCAAAAATATAATTATGACATAATCCACATTATTAAGGCCGTATTCATTGTATACGGAGGCACAGGTACACAACCAATTCAGCTTTATTAAATAGCGGGCGTAAGTCGAGTAAGTATATAAGGTCCTCATATTAACAACGCTCCCTTTACTTATAACCGTATTGGATGGCATGTCCCTTCAATTTTAGCTTCAATCTTCAACATACCACATGTTACCTTAAAATATGTTTTTAAGTGGTAGAGCCACGCTGTAGATACATTTTATATAGCATGAAACGAAACATTTTACAAATATAGTCGCATCTTTATGTTGTTAGAACCATCTATTTATTTCATTAGTATTGCCATTACTTATGTTCTCATTTAAACAACATAACTACAGATTTATAGGCGTTATTTTAAACTTTCATATATTTTGAAGCGTTGCTGTAGCCAAAATTCAAATACTCCCAAACGCCTTTCTTGTCATGATAGAACAGACAAGGGACAATCATTTGTTAATGTACATTCTTGAGCAATTAATTAACACAAACGTAATGTTGACTGAATTTAGAACTCGGACCATAAATCTCACACAGTTTAGACTGTTTCAATATATATAAATGTTTATTTTCGCAATTTATAACATTTTTAAGACAAGTATCATTTTATTATTGACAAGGTGGTATGTATGTGTGCCCTAGTATGCGAGAGGCCGTCTGTGTTGGTACCACCAACCCAGATGCCATGCAGTACCATGCAGTGCTTTGTAATTCAAAGTTCTGTGTGGTATTGCTTCTGTTTATGGGCAGGCGTAGCGCTTACGCGTCTCGTCATTCAATGAAATAAAAAAAAAATCTTAACTGTACTACTAATTGGATACTATGTAGAAATAACTCTCTAGGTAAAAGTTTTCCTTTTGCGAAATTTTGTAGGAGAGAACAAAGGGGATAGCAATATTGATTAATAAATACGACGGTCCTCGAGAACATAAAAAGAAATAGAGCAATCAGGACCGTCCAATTAATGCATTAGTTCTTTTATAGCTTTTTATTGCTTTCACATTTAGTCTTTGGCCTTTGCAAAGTTTTTATTACAATCGGTGATACAGGAGGAGGCAATAAATAATGGTGGAAGTACGAAACTTATTACAAGGAGATAAATAATTATTACAAAAGAAATATTTATTTTATATAAAGATCTCTTCACCTTGTTCCACCTGCCCTTATCCCAAATATTTGTGCATCGTCTCGGTGCGGGAATTGAACCCGCGGCCTCTCGCTTCACAGACTACTCGCCCGCTGCGCCATGAGGGCTGTCTCAGGCTCTATAAAAATGTACTTTTAAAAGAGCCCAACCTAGCCAATAGACTTCAATTGTCATTATAGTGAGTAAATCTAAAACATAGTAAACAGCTTACAAACGTCTTATTATCATACATTGCGTAAATAATAAGTTCGGGAACTTATTATTCTCCATTGGATAAGCATAAAAAAGGTAGATTTATAACTTTACCGAAAGAATATATGAATATGTTTTGTGCGTCGTTTCGTATTAAAATATTACGCGTTTACAGTAAATACGTGAGAGGAATTGGATAACTAATACTACCAACCACACTATTGCGATCCATAAAAATAGTTCGACAAAATAATAGTATGGGTAAATATTTATTATTCGCTTTTTATATCCATCCTTCTTCCTACTTTTCTAGCCAATATAATAAAGGTGAAAATTTGGATGTTTATGAATCTGTAAATTTGTGTGATGGTTAATCACGGTTGAACGGTTTTCGATAAAATTTTACACACAGATAAACAGTGACTTGGGCTAGGATATAAGATAGTTTTTATGCTGGAAACAGACAACCATGCGGGCAGCGCCGTGAGCAAATATTAGTTGGGTAATTATTTTATGTGACAGCCACCAACGTCTTTTTTTATTCAATCACGGCAAAGTGACTGCACTACATCTGATGGTAAGCATAGTGAAATCCAAAAAATCAGCGATCACCAACAAACACTGAGTTTATCGGTGGTCACCAAAGTCATACCGGCCTGTATAAATGCTTCTTCCCTCTTCGGATAGGGAAGAAGCAAAGCGAGGGCCCTGCGAAAGGAAAGGCGGATGACCGATGCAGGCACAGTGATACAAGGATGTACCCCTGTATCCGCCCCAATCAACCACCAAGTCATGTCGCAAACCCCTCGGGAGATATATACTGACTGATCCTGGAACGCGAACAACACAAGGCGTGTGAATCACTATGGTAGGTGTTAACACCATGTGTATCGGTGGTCGCTATCCGGGCGGATATGAATACTCGGTGGTAGGAACCACCAGCGTCTTTACTCTTCATCTGGAAATTCACCAACAAGAAGCTAATTCGCTAATCTAATTGTAAAACGTACGTTATACGTTAACGTTGCCCTGTGACGTGGCGAGGCTCCCTGTGTAACTGTTAGCCGAAATCTAATTACAGATCTTGATTAATTACAGATCAGAAATTGAACTTTTGGGATGATACTCTTGGGAAATGATAAAGATAATAATATGTATTTTAGGATTTTGATCTTAAGCGAATTATATAGCAAAAGGTGTGACATACGAGTAAGTCATATGATAATAAGTTATCTCCACCACCCGTGAACCATGAACACCTATAATATCATTTAAAAAATAATAGTTTTAAAAAAACTAAAAAACACGCTTTTATAGAAAGTCTAACTAAAAAATTGAAAATAAATTTGAAGAAAACAATGTATTTTATTGTAAAAAAAGCGTGCGTTTAAAATTAGTGGGTCAAAATCGCGCCCAAAGGAGTCGGTTACAAACAAACATACAGGTGAAGTTAATAAAAAGCCTGTAAAAAGGATCTGGGCCTCTGAAAATCTCACTGACAGTACAAATCGGTAGTTTCTAATGCACGTCAATTTTCTATGCCTCAGCGGTGAAGTGAGCCCCATTCATGCGAAGACAAAAGTCTGTGTAGCGTGGCTCTACCATTCAATAAAACGGTGCCAACGGAACTCTATTATCCAGCCTATGCAGTCTGTCCCTTTAATGCCGCACTTAATTTTTTTATAGGCGTGGTTTTAGACTAGTAATTGACATTTTGATTATTATTAAGAGGCATTAAGGCGGCGTCCTAACCGCCTTTGACATCTCTACTTAGTGTTGCGGCGAATATATTTCAAGTTATATTTTTATGTCGGCCTCTTGTCGACAGACGACTGATGCAACTTTTATATTGTCTTGACTACCACTTTACTACCAAAGACAACATTTTAATGTCGGGCCTATGCAGGACAAAACAGTAGACCGGAAGAGCGACTGTGAAACATTAATAGAGCAGTGTTTTTACAAAAAATACCTAATCTAACCAAATAACCTGTTTCAATGGCACCATCAGTTAGTTGGATTATTATAAGTTACTTGTACCTTCAGAATCTTGTAAATTAATTAGCAAAGTAGTTTTTGTCAATGCCGACATCATTTTTTTTCTGTTCGTCAATCATTTTATTTTTGTTATAATCCAAACAATAACATTATTTGTTCCCTGATATTTTGCGGAACGGGCTGCAGTTACCATACTCGTCGGTTCACAACAACCCATATGTGCACTATTGGATTAAGGTCACGTCTTATAAACCATTTTTGGTCCGCTAAAAACGGTATTAAGATTTAAAAAGTCATGGACAAATATGTAAAAGCGATGTAGGGTTAAAAAAAAAATATTTTCAACAATTCGCGCCACAATATGCAGTGGAAACATACATTTTCTTAAATTTTGACTGTGAACAATCTTTTTAATATACTACGACACTACTAAAGCATGTCAGCAACAAATTGAAATAAGTATAACCTTTTATGAATTATATTTTTCGTTTTTAAGCCCGTACATATCAGTGGAAACAAACACATATTATACATACAGGTTAGGAAATGTCCGTTTCACCATTCATGTTCATTCAGTCGATGAATAAATGGTATTTTTAACGTTTCGCCGCGCCGGTTCTGAATTTATTTCGATTTCTGTGCGTAAATATAATCAAAATTGAGCCCAAGGGAGGCATATATGCTCTGATGAACACAAACGCAGAATTGTATTCACTTTTATATAATTTCTTTTGGTTAGAGCTTGGCAAAGTAAATTAAAAAAAAATCTGTTATTAATATTATCTTCAATCGATATTATAAATGATGAGTGAGTATGATGAGTTTCATTGATAAATGTTAAGTGAACTTGAATTGATTATTGTTTAGTTTTACTCCACGCCAGTGACCTTAAAGATCAAGCACCTTACAAAAATCTATACAAGTCGAAGCTGCATGCGACCGAGATGCAGCTTGGTAGCAACGGCTTTTATTTGTTTTTACAACTACATATTTAAATTGGATTACTAAGCGTTTTCTTGAAACCGAATGTCATTTTTAACCAACGAAGAATAGATGAAGGAGGTTCTCAATTCAACGCATATATTTCTTTTTTTTATGTATAATCACGCATAACTTAACTTCAGAGCGGCCTTAAGATGGACGAGATTTCTATTGGTCAAATTTAAGAAATAGATATTTTGGTACGCCTAGTGTGGTGTACATTATACAGTAATACAAATGCAGGAATACAGTATATAAAAAGCCAGAAGAAAATGTTACCTATACTTTCGACAATATAGTAGGTCTGATAAAATACTCACAAGTTTTGACATTATTGTATTCGTTTGTCGAGAATCTAATAGAATATTTGAACTCTAAAAAGTAAGTAGTCTATTATACCTTGAAAAAATGACAAACTATCTATTTTGTACTGATAACAACTACGTTTTTTGAGAATTCAACGGCAATAGAGATGATATTATTATGCTCTCAGAACGCCCTATATAATGAGTTGATTATTAATACAAACAAATTCAAACTCAAAAGCTATCTGCTACTGGAATAAT
This sequence comes from Amorpha juglandis, assembly GCA_949126905.1. Taxonomy (NCBI): domain Eukaryota; kingdom Metazoa; phylum Arthropoda; class Insecta; order Lepidoptera; family Sphingidae; genus Amorpha; species Amorpha juglandis. The sequence goes on along the minus strand of OX421374.1, from coordinate 11,619,780 downwards.
AGTTATTTTGGAGCAGGTAGAGGAGGATTAAATGTACCTAAATATAATACTAATAACTAATGTACGTAGTTTACAAAACTTGTTTGTATCATAAAACGAAACGACTACACCATAGAGCCCCCACCATGAAACCCAATCTAAATAACAATAATATCAACTTACAATGAAATAAGTTGGGGTCGGGAACTTTGTTGGGACTATTTACGGAAAATAAACATAATTCATTCGTAACAAAACTACTTTAACATCGTGCTTATGGATGCGTTCAATAAAAAATAAACATCAAAAATAAAAAAATGGTTGGTATTAGTAGTACATGTGTATTTACTGTTAATTACTTATGTTATCGCTTGTTTTAATGGTTCAATATCGAGCCTGATTGTAAGCTCCACGCCTACCCATAAACAGACAAAACACCACACTTAACTTTGCCTTTAGCAGAAGACGCACTAAAGTAATTTTATCCGGTAAATAGGCATCTAAAATTCTATGAAGTTGAAACAATCTGAATGTAAAGCCTGGTGCATAAGCTTCGTTTACCGTATTTTATATCTATTACTTAGGGTTGGTTACTGGTATTTACTTAGGGTTGTTCCAATGTAAATGGAAAAAAATGAATATTCAGGACAATGTTTTGCGATGTGTTTTTCAAGTGGTATTGTCTCATCTTTCGTTTCAGAATATGTTATAGGATAGCGGTGTTTTCTATGACTACGGATCATAAATTAATTAGGTAATTGCATTAATAAGTAACATTCATTAGAAAATATCTAGTTTTAAACGAGGAAATAATTTCAAAATTTTTAAACCGAAATTTTAAAATTAATTTGAGAATGGAAGAAATTAATCTTATGATTGCTTACATTTACGCGAATGATGCACATTGAAATAAAACTAATTTAAACGGATTTGATCGCGGTTTTTTATTTTAATTTTGATCCCGACGTTTCGAAAGCTTTTCAGCCTTCGTGGTCACGTGCTCAGTCCACCCTGTTTTAATAAGTTTTATTTCAACGAAATTAATGTTTTTAGGAACCTAAACACAACAACACGACTAGAAGCGAGACTTGAAAGAATATTCTAATTTTTTATTTGAAAAATATTAGTTCCAGGAAAATCAGTAATATGTAACAGCCCTTAGATTATTTACAGAAGAAATAATTTCCTTGAAGTGGTATTCTAAAAGCCAGGATAAAATTAAAAGAGAGTGAGATTGTTGAGATATTTTTTATTTGCTTGATAACTCAAGCTCTAGTAATTCGGAAATATAAAAATATATTTGTTAAGAAATTAATTGAATTTTATCGTGAAGTAAATGTAATAAGAATTTATGGAATTACTCTGTACAATGGAAAGTAAGGTGGTAAGGTGGTAAGAAAGTAAAGTAAGGTAAGGACCGTGGAGAGACGTTTTCGATGGTCGCTTGCATAATAATTCTGATGCCGGCCTGAAGTAACTAGATATATGACTGCTGACCCCAATTGTGATTCACCGGAATGAACTTAGGTGTACGATATGCATGTATGTTTCATAAACGTCTATTAGGTTCCTCTTTTGCCAAGCGGGAATTGGATCCACATCAACCTTTCAGCGGTCAGCTTCACATTTGTTAAGTTACGAGTCATTTATTAGTTACTCGTGAATATGATGATGATCGCCACTATTTGTTCCTTACCAGCAACATATACAGACAAACTGAGAACCTCCTTGAGAACCTTTGGTGGTAGAGCCATGCTGTAGACAGTTTTGTCTACAGCATGAATGGGCGGGTTTGACTGAGTCGTTAGCACTAACAGAAAATCGACGTAAAGTGGCGGATTATGTTGCGTTTTATACGGCGAGTGAAATACCCGTTGGCCCAAATTGGCCCCCCCCATTTCTCAATCCCATAATTATCACTTTCCTTCCTTATTCCATTTGCATTCCTTCTTCCTTCCTTATGGTCGGCAACAAAAATGGCTTCTTTCTCTCTCCTATATCCTTAGATTTTGCTGTGCACGACAGGGTCCGTAATGTAATGTATTCTTTATTATTAGATTATTATTAGACGTGTAGGCGGGATAGTCTCTACTTTGATATAAATGTGATTTTCTACTTGATTTGACGTTTTTGTTTAGCAGACTAGTCTTTTTTTTATAGCATAGGCTGGCAAACGAGCAAGTGGGTCACCTGATGGTAAGTGATCTCCACTGCCCATGTACGCCCACAATACCAGAAGAATCATGGACGCGTTGCCGACTTTAAAGGAAAGGGATAATTAGGGATTGGGAAGAGGAGAGGGATTTGGGCCTCCGGATGTCTCACTCACCGTACGAAACACAGCAGCAAGCCGCTACTTTACATCGGTTTTCTGTGAGACAGTGGTAACGACCCGGTCGAGCCGGCCCATTTATGCTGTAGACAAAACTGTCTATAGCATGGCTCTACCACTCCTAGTCGTACACTCTAGTCTAGCGTAGTAAAAAGTATTCTTAAAATCAATCAAACGTAAAATAAAATTCAAATAGATATTAGTTATGCCGATTATTAGTTTGCCGAGCTCATTAACCATTCTTTAAATTTATGTACATACATTTAGGAGTTGGCTAAATCAATTTTATGAAATATTTTTTGATATTATTATGTAAACGCATGTATGTAAATGGTTTGGTCTGAAAATAATCCTAGGCAGTGCGCATGAATTTGGGAGTAGATATTGGTGGCGTGTGGAATATTTAGAAATAAGGTTGCCACCGTAAAGCGCCTAAGCTCTCGCTTTTATCCCTGAAGAGGTAGGCAGATGTGCAACTAGTGCTGCACCCAAGATCTGCAGAAATTATTCCTGTCTGTTTCTATCTATATGACAGGATATGAGTCTAACCATACCATACATTTTAATCCCGAGCATATCATGTGTGATTTTTGGAATCGAAATTTCAACACAAATTGTGATTGCTCGACCTGCGATTTGAACCCCGGACATCATGTTTTCAATACATATACAGCGTATTATTATAATAAGGTTTAGTTTACCGACCTTTGGAAGTCGAACTTTGTTTATTCAAACATAAGATAAATGTGTTTATAACTGTCTGTGGTTTGAGGAAATATTGTCTTTATAGACTCTACAAAGACAAACTTGGCTACGGCCAGGCTTTGAAATGAAATGAGATGCGAACTGCTATATTAAAATTATTGCCATGAATGTTGTTTATTTTTCAATAGGAGGGTTTACTCGCAGCTGTCAATAATAACTTGAGAAAAAAAAAAGAATAGTCTAAGCTTTTAAACCGATGACAAAAATCGTAGGGGGTACTCAATTGAACGAGTTTGTATTGTATAACCACGCATAAATAACTCCGCGAATTCTGGACTGATTCTGACTATTTTTTCATTCGAATGAGTATAAGTCACAGTTTAATTTTAAGAATAAAACCTATCTCCCATGGGGTGAAATTGATTTGTAAGACTCAAACTTCATCATTTATCCACAAATGATGATTCTTTCACTAAGCATAAAAACTTTTTAACAACGTTCATATTTTTAGACGGTTTCCGTGGCCCAGAGGGCGAGAAACCGGTTGTGAAGCAAGTGGCTGTGGATTCGATTCTCACACCGAGACGAATGCTTGTGTGATCTATAAATAGTTGTTCGGGTCTAAATGTTGCGAAACCGTAAGTCCCTCGTAGTTCCCAAGGGTGCGGTCGATTATATGAGTGGTAGTGGTTTTATTATTAAATCAAATGAAACTGATAGGTAAGCCAAAAATTTAAATGAACAATTTTGAGTCGGTGCTTTGTATCTTTAATATATAATTACATTGATTTCAATGACATTTTGCACCGACTCAGAATTGTTTATTTTTATATTTAGCATTTCAGGTTTTTTGATTCGGTTTTATTTTTGTTAATTACAACGTATGTTCATCTCTAGATGTTTCGGATCACTTATGCCGTAATGTTATATTCCAGTGATGTGTCACATTATATACAAGAATAAAAAAAATTGGCTTTTCTATATTGTCACGGTAAAGTGATTAAACTAGACCTCATGTTTGACAGAATTATGCCGGATTGAAGTCACTGAATATACATTGGCTGACCCCGGAGCACGACTCGCCTGAACCCGCCACTATCGCGGTTACTGTCACTGTTTATCGTTGTTGTAATTGTAGTAATGTGTACGGTGGTTGCTATTCAATCGAGTACAAATGTGATATGTGAAACTCCCATCAATAAGAATTAAGAATATATCATGGAATCTCCTCTTAAGAATGCAACATGCACAGAATGGATCACACAAACATTTGTCTCGGTGCGTGGATCGAACCCGTGGTCTCTTGCTTTACAGCCGGCTCCTCGCCCGCTGCGCCACGGAGGCTGTTAAAAAGATTGTAGTTATAACTTTGAAGTTTTTATTGTAATGTACGCGTTTTATTTGTAGTTTTTAAAATCTTTACAAGGATTTGTACCATTTTGTTTTATAGGTCGCGTAGTGTCGTGAATAGACATCTATATTCATAAAATACTTTCTGGAATTTTGTTCTATTACGTCAGCCGCGTGTCAGCTTATATGTGTTTGACATTGACAATGAAATATTTAATTAATTTAATTTGATTTATTTCTTGCATATATCGGGGTTTACTTATGAACTCTTCAAACACTACTTAACTAAGCAAGCAACGAAATATTGTTTTCGTCTCTTTCTAGCATCTTTATAAATCGCGTTGACAGAGAAAGACCAAAGAGTGTTTAACTAAGCAATGCTTAAGTATGGTTTATAAGTAAGGGCCATAATATATAAATACTTTCATTTTGATCCATAGATTCCGATGAGACTTATACTCAATACCATAAATTGGTCTGTACCCCATACGGGTGAGACGCATAAAAGCATAAGTTATGATTGCCTTATATGGAATTTGAACCCAGATTTCTCATCCGTAGTCCTGCTAGACCTATGAGGCGATTAAATATGATATAAAATCATATTACTGCATTATAAATTATGGACTTTACATAAAAACGTTACAGATAGTTTATAAGTAAGGCCCCATGTGGCCCCGTGTTTATTCGTTTCGCTACACTTGAGGAGTTCGAAAATACTTGTATACTTTTATTTAAGGTGCGACCTCGCCTTTGATTGGGGAAATATGTAATTTAATTTGTATTGTACGAAATAACAACTATGTATCTTTAAACTGTGACCAAGGGGCAAGGTACCTACTACGAAAATTATTTTACATTCTATATAAATTATCGCATATGTACGTAAATAGCACTTAACCTTACAGAGTTGCGTTATTTAAACAATTACACCCAATAGTCACATACAAAGTGAGGTTAACTTAACTTGTATCATGGGCGTCAGGAACTACGAGGAACTGACGGTCCCACAACTTATTTGGGTATCGCACAAACATTTTTCATGGTGCAGGAATCGAACCCGCAACCTCTCGCTTGACAAACGACTAATCGCCCACTGCGCCACGGAGGCAGTCACAAAAAATGCACTTGTAACAATTTTCTGCCAGTTCTTTAACATGCGTATTTGCAAAATGTGATTGTAACCCATAGGTATAACGGGTTAAACCGCAGCCATGTACTCGGCTTATGCATAATATTATCGTAGAATATGCCGTATTCTATGCAGAAACCTCATTTCCTTTATTTGCATACGCTCGAGAAAGTAAAGCGTGTAAGGCAGAAGTGTTTAAAAGCAGGAAGTTTCAAAAGTAGATAGGGGAAACCCGTTCAGGCGTTACTTTTCTTTTGTCCTCAGTTATATAATGTTGGTGTTAATATTATGTTTGAACATAATATGAAAAATTACCATTCGACTATTCGAGTCAGCTACCCGCACTGGGATAGCTCCCTCCTCCGTACCATAAAATATTTGCCCATGAATGTGGACAACATTGTAAGTATTTTATTTTATATGATATTTGAAATTCTTAGTTTTTTCAGAGATTCACCGAAGTTCCATTGTTCGGTGTTCAAATATACGTACAATTGTTGATACTGGCATAAAGGATTTACAATGGCGGGTGTGTGGGCGCGATAGTTATAAACTTGCACCTTTGCCTGGGACTATGGACATACGTGGACTTATCAGACTATTTTTAAAATAGATATATTAAAGACTTTTTAATTAAAAAGCAGCGACAGCTTAGCGGGGAGTGGTATGGACTCTCGAGACGAAAGTCGCAGGTTCGAAACCAGCCCCAAGAGCATACATCACTGACTTGTTTATTTAGAGAAATTACGTATATATTAATTGTTAATAATCGCTTGCTTTAACGGTGAAAGCAACATCGTGACGAAACCTGAGAACTCGTTAAGATTTCTCGAAGGTATGTGAAGTCTACCAACCCACATTAGGCCAGCGTGGTGGACTAAGGCCTAATCCCTCTCATTCAGTATAGGAGGCCCGTGTCCAGCAGTGGGACGTATATAATACAGGGCTAGTATTGTTATTATATTTGATGATTATGATTGTCATATTTTTATCTTTCTCTATTTAATACAATTTGCTATTTTATATCAAAACCGTTTCCAAAAACAAAGCTTCCACACAATTGTCCACAATTAGTTACGTATTGTGGAAAAGTACCCAAGTTTAAATATCCACCGTCTATCTTCTTTAGGTCTAATGAAATGCCCTTTGTTCCTTTAATCTCTGTGTTTTAATGTCTGTGATTGTATTTATACTAGCTTTGCCCGTTGCTTCGATGGCGTGATTATCTTTAAATGTACCCTAGGCGACTATAAATAAATAAAAAAATACATCCAACAGTCACACACATAGTCCTGACCTCACACTAGGTTATCCTGTATCGTGGCTATCAGAAACTACGAGGGTCGTGGGGACCCACAACACCCAGATCTGAAGCAAATATTTGTAGATCACACAAACATTTGTCTCCTGATACCTATAAAATGCACCCGATTATGCTATAAAATGCATAAAAAATGGATACTCGAGAAATTAACTGATACTATTAACAACTGTCTAAAATTTGACCAATTCCTTGACACTAAAATTTGATATAGTAACTCTAATTTTCAAGTCTGGAAATAAATTAGGCCCCAATAACTATAGGCCCATTTCGATATTACTTACGAATTTGTAGACCTCTGAAGAAATTGTATACAATTGTCAATGATTATTGTCTCAATTCCATTTATTTTATAGTTTATAAGCAATACGGCTTTCGTTGTAAATCCAACACTCGTGTATAGACCTTTTAACAAACTTATAATACAGCATAGACAAAAAAATCTCTCTTATTTAAGAAAAGCTTTTGATACAATAAATAAGCCTTAGCATACTACTTCAAAAACTACTATCGATGGATAAAAAGGTGCCGTTTTCAACATGATTAAGTCATATTTTTCATTTTCATGGTTTTCGTAGACAAAGTAGTCAACAGTGTAGATCTACTCTGCCTACTATTATAAATGTGAAAAATTTGATGACTGTGAGTTTGTGACTTTGGATGGTTGTGAGTTTGAATCTTTGTAAATTTAGATGTTTTGGTTGTTTGTATTTTTGTGAATCAATCACACCTTGATACGTAAATGAATTGAATGAAATTGAGCATACAGGGAGACCTCGACACTGTTTAAAAGACATTCAGCAAAAAAACAAGCCATAGAACAAAATTTAGTATGGTAATAATAACTTGAATTACTCCAGGCAGTTCTTTCAGAAGACGGATCTAAGTTAGTACTAGTTACATATGCCACGTTGCACATAGACTAATCCCTCGCATGTAGACCGGGCGTGCCTATCCATTTGATTCGAGAATTACAGTCATAGACTCAGCCGATTGCGTGCGGTATCTAAGATTTATTGCTGCTCAAATATTAGTAGAATCTGTGATGTTTAATATTTATATATAGTATAATCGGTTCCGTGTCTGTGTAACTTTTGAATGACTTTGATTATAATCACATTCACATTATATTTTTATTTCGAGATTATAATTCCTAGTTATTTTATTTATTTTATTTTATTTAAATTTTTAGGAAAACAAAGTGGTAATACATAAAAAAGTAACTAAATAAATAACTAAAACTGCACATTTACATGTCTTCACAAGTGCAGTTATATAACAGGTAGTCGCTGGATGCAGACCGCTTCCAACAGGTCGGTCTGGAAATCTTTGGGGGAGGCCTATGTTTAGCAGTGGACGTCCTGTGGCTGATGATGATGATATTACATTACGTTTAACGCTGACTCACAGGTGTGGCGTAGTAACATGCACGCGGGTAAAATCGCAAGGGATAACTTGTATAACTTATATACGTATTTTTGTCCTGTGACTGATGGTAAATGGAGTGCAGTCAAAATATAATGTCGATCAACGTTGTCGATCACATGTTTCTCGCCTGAACTAGGAACGCTATCCAGTAGGATAAAAAATATCAGATACCGTATAAAAATCATGTTATATATCCACGTATTTATGATTCAAATATTCAAAAATTATGACGAAGTGTTTTAAATTATTGCTTTTACAGTCAAGGAAACATCGTGAGGAAACCTGCATATCTGAGAAGTTCTTCATAAGAATTTCGATGGTATGTGAAGTCTGCCAACTCGAATTTACCAGCGTGATGGACTAAGGCTTAACCCCTCTCATTCAGCAGAGGAAGCCCGTAACCAGCAGTAGGACATGTATAAATACAGGGCTAGTATTATTATATTAAATCTCATTTACCGTTGTGAAACATTAGCTTTTCGTTGCGACCCGTCCTCGTGAAACTGTAAATATGTGTTATGTTATGTGGCAGCTAGCTGTTGCGTTTCTGACGGTGAGTGAGATGCCCAAATCTCCCTCCCTTTCCTAATTCCTTAATTACCCCTTCCCTTTAAGGTCGGCAAAACATTTAAGATTCCTCGGGTGTGGTGGATGATCATGGTCGGTGGAGATCACTTACCATCAAGTGACCTACTTGTTTGTTTGCCGGAAGCAATTCTTGCTTTTTGCTATACAAAAACAAATTTTAAATGTAATTAAATAAAGTACATAAAATAGTACTTTCAACCTCTCTGGTATTTTAAATACAAAACAGTATGAATTTAACTTTATCTAATGTTGACACTTTGGTTTTAGATAAATTTGCTATCGATAGTCTACTCTCTCGCGCGTAAGATACAATGTTGTGTTTCATATGTTAAAACTTAAACCCCTATTGCCGTCCTTTTTTCCTAAAATGCAGTTATGTGAATAAACCTTATTTTCAGTGGTGGTCAAGAACTGAGGAAGAATGTCCCTTAATGATTTTGATTTATCACATTTCTATGTGGGAAATAAAACAAGAAGTGGTCCATTTATGCTAAATTAATAATTTTAGGGACATTATTTCTCACTTTTTTACCACTATATAAAAAAGATTTATTCACTTCACGGCCTTTAAGTAAACGAACGGCAACATAGTGATAGATGCAATCTAAGCATAAAATGCATGCTTATATTTATTTCGTGATTAGTGAGCGCATGGTATTTTGTTTAATTTTATTTGTACTGAAATAGAAAACATTTTAGCAAGTCTTTTTTAGTCAAAAGATACAGAATAGATACAGAAATAGGATTTTACAATGTTAGTTCTGTATTATAAAGTGTGTTTAGTTGTTCAAAGCTAGTTTCATCAGCTCTCGTTTCATTAAAATTCAAAGCGAACTCAAACTCCCTCACTGAAGTCTTTGAGCAAAGTTAATTTAAAACAGTAGGTAAATAGTAAATACCACAAACATATAAGAGGTTAGACGGAAATGAATTCATAATGAGATACATGAGAACAAATACGACAGCCTCCGTGACGCAGCGGGCGAGTAGCCGGTTGTGAAGCGAGAGTCCGCGGGTTCGATCCCCGCACCGAGACAAATGTTTGTGTGATCCACATTTATTTATTTCGGGGTTTGGGTGTTGTGAGACCGAAAAGTCTCTCGTAGTTCCTGATACCCACGACACAAGACTCGTATCTTAATGTGGGGTCAGGACTATGTATGTGACTGTTGGGTGTATTTATGTATTTATTTAAAATAATATAAATAATATATCGATTTCTTTATCTCCGACCAAAAATTATGATATCATATCTTTCCATTTCGTTGCTGGGCCACTTACACGCACACTGAAAAAATAGAACGTGATGTACTATCCTTATTATGAGACATTACATGCAACATGCTACATTATGGTATACACTAGTTTGTTAGTAATCGACAAATATCATGACCAAAAAAACGTCTTAGTTTTTTATTTTTTATTTTATTTGTGACAAATGTGCCAACGAAAATATAGCCGTTCTTATAGGAAAACATAACACATAAATGGCACGTTTTATATAATGTTTGTCGTCGCATTGTATAGTGTTTGGTCTGTTTGTGGTCTGTGTGTTTGTGTCCTTTTATATGTTTGTGGTAAATACTAAAACCTTTTTACATTAAGTTCAGCAGTCGAGGAGTTAAGACAAAATTAAAAAATAACGGACAATTTCATTTCTATCAGAGTAGTAACACGGTACACCGATATTATAGAATAGTATAGACTGTTGAGACAACAGTTATAGGTTCCAAACCAGCTCAACGGGATTAATTTTTCTAAGTTTCGTGTGAATTAATTGTGTTGATAGCCTTCGTAGCGCAGCGGGCGAGTAGCCAGCCGGCTGTGAAACCAGAGGCCGCGGTTTCGATCCCCGCACCGAGACAAATGTTTGTGTGATCAACATTTTCTTTCGGGGTCTGGGTGTTGTAAGACCAAAAGTCTCTCGTAGTTCCTGATACCCATGATACAAGATTCATATCTTAGTGTAGGGTCAGGACTATGTATGTGACTGTTGAGCGTATTTATTTATTAAAAAGAAAAAAATCTAACTATTTAAAGGTAAAAAGAAATCGTGACGAAACCTGCATAACTGTGAATACTCTATACCAATTTAGAAGGTATGTAAAGTCTGACTATCGGCATTAGGCCAGCATTATAGACTAATTAATGTAATTTTATTTCTGGTTAGTTTAACGTGACTAAATCTTTGATTCGAAATTGTATTTAATATTTCAGCAATTTAAATTGCATGTTACATATTAGATATTGCCGAAATACGTTTTTAACAAAACTAAAATAAAATACTTTAATACGGATACGTAAATAACGGTCATTTTATTGTATATTAAAAGATTTCACTTTAATTTCCGTTGTTCCAGTTAAGAGTGCTTTTTCAAAATAATATTATTATTAGAAAAATATTATTATTCTGAACTAGCATTTGTAGGGATATATCAAAATGTATTTATACATCATTGATTACAGTTTAATCAGCTGTAAAAAGAGGGTTCATGGTAAATAAATTATTTTTTATGGATTTCTTTTTGCTTGGCGATATCCCAGCTGAATGCCAGAGCTAACTTAACCATAACGATTTGAAAGTAGATTTAATATTATATGGGCCAACCCGTCACGCCGTCTGGCCCCACAATCCGCATTGGGATCTCCGTCTCACCATTGCCTCGTACGTTAATTAACAATGTACCACATGCGGGGGTTAGCTTTGGGTCTAAGATGTTGGAAACCCACTTACACTTCAAGTATGAAACATAAATAGTAATTTGTATTTAATTAAACAATAGTTATTTTGTTAATATCAATTTATTAAGCACATTCAATTTCTTATATAAAATTTATATTAAAATGTCTGCCTTGCAATCTTTCGTATAATGTACAACGCACGATATGAAATACTACGTTTCGTAAATGTATATTTAAGGCATTTTCTCATAAATTTATCACATCTTTGGAAGGTTATTAACATTTTGACATCCTAAAAGAAAATATTGAAACCCATTTTTTGCTAGGTTTATAGGAGATTCTATTCTATTCTGATAATGTAATGAGCGTCTAAACTTTCGTGACATTTGGTCGCATTGAGAGGCTTGGCTGTCACAAATACACTAATGTGGACTAGTGTCGTAACATGAACTGTCATCTTGGCGTGGCTTAAAACAAATAATGACATGTCACGGCGAAATGTTACGGGTTTCAGAACGGAACACTCCGTAATATTATGTGTATCATTTGACAGCCATCACACTTGAGAGTTTGGTACGCGTTTTTGTCACAGACATGTCACAAGTGGAGATGCACTTAAAATTCGCATCACGCTTGAGCTTAGCCGTGGGCGGAGCGCAGTCTACTCGTATATTCGACGCCGCGCACTGTTTATTCTTTGTGATTTTTCATTTGGAGACGGGTCGTGTCGAGTTCACGAATAAATTGCATTCTGTTGCACATAAAAGAGTTGTTGTCAAGTGCAGGAGCGATAGTGGTCATGGCCGATAACCGTGAGGCTTGTTCATTTCGATTGATTATAAATTTTATTCGCAAACTAATGAAATGGATAAGTTTACAAATACTGTGTACGTGTACTTATGAGACTATTAAAAATGCACTCCGCCTTAATGTTCCTTGTGTTTCTTTTATTGCACAGAGTAACATTAGTCATGCAGTTAAGATTTAGATTTCTCATGCACTTATTCTTTCCAATACCTATTACTATTTAAGTGTTATACAGTTTTATGTCTCTCATAATAATAATATCTTTACAGTTGTTGTTCCGCAACAATGTGTTTCTTGTCGAATCCATCCTTTTTCTAGCACGAGGTTTTCGACCGTTAAAGATATCCTGTAAATCGAAGATAAAATCTATTAAATTAAATAATTTGTGATTATTTTAAATATTTCAGGTATAACATAATACAGTGGCAGTCTCCGTGACGTAAGGGGCGAAGAGCCGATTGGAAAGCAAGAAGCCACGGGTTTGATTCCCGCACCGAGACGAATGTTAGTATGATGTTTGTTTCGGGTCTAGTTGTTTTCTCCCCAGAGGGTTTGACCGTTGACGTCAGGCAGGCAGCCAGTCGTAAAAACTATAAATCGTGCGACTGGGATAAGAATGAATGACTAGAAGGTGTAGATGAAGATTTTAGATATCCCATAAACTATATTAATTCCGACATTAAACATAAATATGAAAAGGAGGTCAAGTTCGGCACAAACGACGTTTGGGATTGCCGCGTCACCGTCGCCTGGTCAGCGATAAAAGATTTGATCTATAACGGTATCAAGTTCTATAAGAGTTCCATAAACAATATTTATAAGAATGTATAAAAATCTTGAACTGAGATAAAAGGAAAAAAGAATTTCGTTATTTGATATTGAATTTATAACTTTTCAAGATTATCCAGAAAAAATGTAATGTATAACAGAACAACCATCAAAATGGAAGTTTAAATATTTATTGAATATCACCTTGTTAAATTTAATTGACCATTTAGAATTTCTGGTGTTGATGGGATATGTAAAGTTGCAAGCGAGCGTCTAATAGTTTATGAGTTATATTTGACAGCGCTGTCAAAATCAAAGTTCTGTTATGGTGCTGCCACACCGATGTTATAAAATGTTAACAAAAACATTTTCTAACATTTTCTAACATTTTTTAACATTTTCTAACATTTTTTAAGGCTGGATTGCACCATGATAGCTGTTAAAGTTAAGTTTTATGTCAAATTTGACGATAACATTAACGCTGACTTTAACAATGACTGTGGAATGGCCGGAATGTGTTGCACAATCGTATTCTTGGGCATAGTTATAGTTATCAGGGTTACAAGTGAAATGAGATCTTATTTACCCCGAATCAGTGACAAGAAATATTTTTAAATATTTTTTTTTTTATTGCATAGGCCGGCAAACGAGCAAGTAGGTCACCTGATGGTAAGTGATCTCCTCCCCCATGTACGCCCACCACCAGAAGAATGATGGGCGCGTTGCCGACCTTAAAGGAAAGGGATAATTAGGGATTGGGAAGGGGAGGGGATTTGGGCTTCCGGTTATCTCACTCACTGTACGAAACGCAGCAGCGAGCCGCTACTTTACGTCGGTTTTCTGTGAGACAGTGGTAACGATCCGGTCGAGCCAGCCCATTCATGCTGTAGACAAAACGCTGTCTACAGCGTGGCTCTACCACTCACAAAAATATGGCAATAACTAGATAAAAATTCAAATGACGCTGTCAATTGACTAATTTTGCTCAATGTAATTGTGTTTATATCTGCAAAAGTTTTATTTACAATAACGTGTTTGTGAATTGTGAGTATGGTAATATTTGTTTTAAACCATGGAAAACAACTTGTTTGCAAACATTATAAATTCTACAACATCTTTAGAATATTGAACCATCTGACAGCTATTTAACTTTAACAATAGCTTTAACCGGCGAATCTTTGGCAGTTACTGTTAACAGCTAAAGTTATGACGTAATCTATCATTTGTCAAATGGTGCAACTCATTTTTTGCTTAAGGCCCAGCACACACGGTGAAACGTAACTGCAACGAAACCCTTTTGAAATTATTGGTTTGAAACCAGTTTCAATCGTTTTCCACACACGCCGCAACCACAATCTGATGGAATTAGTCATACTCATTTCGCTTTTGAGAACGGACGTCTACAAAATGTTAGTGACGAAGACGTTGTGGTTATACAGGGTTATTTTTAAAACACTGATAACCTCGCAGGAGTAGATTCCTAAGGTCATTTGCTACTACTTTTGTTCTACGACTTTTCATAATTTGTTAGATTTTATTCTCATACAAAAATAATTATGAATTTAATTTCCGTCTTGAATTTTACCTACGCGCAGATTACGTAATACACGCGGCCGCGCGCGTCAGTTCAATGACCGGCCGCGCCGTCTCGATCGATAATACCTACACGTAGACGTACGAACACAAACACTACATAACAAAAACTTGTAAAATCATTTTTTTTCTTATGTATTGAGTTATGTCCAAACTCGTAGAACAAAAGTTGTTCCTTATAGGGTCAGCTATATGGCCCTGCGAGGTTGTCAGTGTTTTAAAAATAACCCTGTATATTTGTACCTACGACAAAGAAGGAAGCGTAAAAGAAGAAGTATGTGGATACATCCCTACATTGAGAAAAATATCAACTGCCGTATGTTTGTGGCTGCCAAAGAATTACAACAAACTGATAGAAATTTCATGGATTTTCAACTTCCAACACAAATTGAATGTTTTTATTTTCGTCGTCAGCCATTTTGGAACCAAAAAGGCGCGAAATCCACAACGAACGCAAACACCCGTTTCCTGCACGCCGGTTTCATAGCAACTGATTTGCAACGCGTTTCAAACCGGTTTAAAAATGGTTGCGTCATGTGCGGTCTCTCCTTGGAGTCTATCGCATAAACTCAAAAGTAACTAGAAGTTGCAGTTTCGTTGCAGTTGCGTTACACCGTGTGTGCTGGGCCTAACCGGTAATTTAACATGTTTGTTATTGTTAAAGTAAGATGGTGCAATCCAGCCTAACATTTGAAAACATGACATCGGCCCTTCTTTGACGGCTTCTTTGACGGCGCCGCTCTCAAAAGTACCGCCGCCAGCGGTAAAAAAATGTTACAAAATTTTACAAATTGTTAAGAAATATTTACTAAATGATGCTGCCACACCGCTGTTATAAAATGTTATATAACATTTTCTAACACCGGTGTGGCAGCACCATTAGTTGAATGTTTTGATCACCCTTTGAAAAGTCGGGTGTCGGCCTCGTAAACTTTTTTCTGTTATATTCTCAGTGTATATAACAATAATAGTAAATAACAAAAGTGTAAATGGGCCTAAATTTGAATTTCAATACACATATAAATCCGCTCTGATGTAGCGCAGTGTGTATGTCTTTACGTTTAGGGAGAGATATACAGGGTTATTTTTAAAACACCAGCAACCTCGCAGGGGTAGATAGCTGTCCCCATACGGAACAACTTTTGTTCTACGAGTTTGGATATAACTCAATATATTTAAAAAAAAATGATTTTACAAGTTTTTGTTGTGTCGTGTTTTTCTTCGTAGTATGCGGCGTGCGCGCGCGACTCAAAGGCGCCGCTCAGCTGAGCGGCGCGTTGACCTTCAAAGGAGCTAGCCCGGTTCCCCACGCTTCGCGTATTTGTTTACGTAAGCTGCGATGCGCGTTGTAACAATCAAGACGGAAATTAAATGAATACTTATTTTTGTATGAAAATAAAATCTAACAAATTATCAAAAGTCGTAGAACAAAAGTAGTAGCTTATAACCTTAGGAATCTACCCCTGCGAGGTTGCTGGTGTTTTAAAAATAACCCTGTAGATAATGGATCTCAGTGAACGCCGGATGGGAAAATATTGCCATTGAGATAACGGACATTATCCTTTGTGCAGACGTTAGCCATAATATATTATATTAAGGCATGTTTTGAGGTGCGCGAATGAGATAAGACACGACAGTGTCCAGCGATATGTCCGCTTTGTATGTTTGTATTAGAGTCATTTTGAGGTAGGTGGTATTGTGGGCGTACATGGGCGGTGGAGATCACATACCATCAGGTGACCCACTTGCTCGCCGAGCTATGCTCTAAAAAGGCGTCGGCTTATGTGTGATGATTCGTTTCCAAGAAAACAAAGAAGATACTAAACAAAGGACATATTATAAAACATAAATCTTTAAGACAAGCATAATTATATTTGAAACCATTGAAACATTATTTCAAATGGTTTTAAATAACATTTTAGGTTGTTATCTTCATTAGGTACACCCAGTCCAACACACCGAGTATAATTCATGTTTTTTCGAACTTAAATTAATGTGAAAAAACAGTTGACTTCTCATACTTACTACGTCAAAACAAAACCACTACTTTTTAATTAAGATAATAAAGATCGTGTAGGTTTTAGGTGTAAAACGTTGTAGATTTTTTTTCTCCCTCAATCAAATCACCGCTTTGTCTATTTCTGCCGCCAAGCAACAGTGTGTAAGCACTGTTGTGTTTCGGTTTGAAGGACATTGAAGCCAGTGAAATTATAGGGCATTGTGAGACTTGACTTCTTGTGTCTCTGGGTGACGAGCGCGGTTCAGTGCCATGCGGTGCTTTGTAATTCAAGGTTCTGTGTGGTGTTGCATCTGTTTATGGGCAAGCGTGGCGCTTACCATCAGGCGAGTGCCTTGCACGTCTCGTCATTCAATGATATAAAATAAAATAAATAATAAAAGTCTTACAATATAGAAATCAGCGTAACCTTAATCAATTTATCTTGAGTATGCTAATATTCATAATCAATATATAACATATTATTAGTTATACAGGGTTAATTTTAAAACACCAGCAACCTCGCAGGACCAGATAGCTGACCCCATACGGAACAACTTTTGTTCTACGAGTTTGTATATAACTCAATATATTTAAAAAAAAATGATTTTACAAGTTTTTGTTGTGTCGTATTTTTCTTCGTAGCGTTCGGCGTGCGCGCGCGACTCAAAGAAGCCGCTCAGCTGGCTCGGGCGATGACCTTCAACGCTAGCTCGGTTCCCCACGCTTCGCGTGTTTGCTTACGTAATCTGCGATGCGTGTAGGTAACATTCAAGACGGAAATTAAATGAATACTTATTTTTGTATGAAAATAAAATCTAACAAATTATCAAAAGTCGTAGAACAAAAGTAGTAGCTTATAACCTTAGGTATCTACCCCTGCGAGGTTGCTGGTGTTTTAAAAATAACCCTGTATATTGATTATGAATATTAGCATACTTTTGGCTAAAATAGTTTGTTGGATTAATTAATATTTACCTTGAACGCTTGTCGAAATTTACGTGACATTAGACTGTAGAGGATTGGATTAACAGCGCTGGATATGTATGACGTGTAACATAAATAGTTTAGAATCTTCCACGTCTGAAACAATATAAATAAATAAACAAATACATCCAACAGTCACATACATAGTGTTGACCCGTGGGGTCACTCGGTTAACCTGTATCATGGGAACGTAACGTCTACTGCGAAGGACTTGCGGTCCTACAATACGCAGACCCTAAAAAAATATTTATGGATTGCACAAACATTTACCTCGATGCCGGCATCGAACCCACGGCCTCTCGCTTTGCCGCCATTTATTCGCCCGCCGCGCCACGGAGGCTATCAATGTAAATATATTATGTAGTGTTGAGTCAAACTTGCAAGCTCTCGAGGGACATAGTTACCAGTGGCATAGTATTTAATAAGGTAAACCTAAATAAAAAATCATTCAAGTGCGAGTTGGAATGTCTCACTGAGGGTTTCGTACCATTCATCTTACATATATTTCTGTTTTGTGTTTATTAATTGGTAGATTATCGGCTATACTAACACATCCCCGATTAATTAACGCTGTTTGAGTGGTAGAGCCACGCTGTAGACATTTTTGTCTACAGCATGAATGGGCTGGCTCAACCGGGTCGTTACCACTGTCTCACAGAAAACCGACGTAAAGTAGCGGCTTGCTGCTGCGTTTCTTGCGGTGAGTGAAATATCCGGAAGCCCAAATCCCCTCCCCTTCCCAATCCCTAATTACCCTTTCTTTTAAGATCGGCAACGCGCCCATGATTCTTCTGGTGGTGGGCGTACATGAGCGGTGGAGATCACTTACCATCAGGTGACCCACTTGCTAGTTGGCCGGCCTATGCTATAAAAAAAATATATCATCTGGGTGGCTTCAAGTCGCGAGCGAATCGATTTTTACTATGCAACCGGGCTTTATCTTAGGCCACAGTATCGCTCACCATCAGGCGGGATAGTGGTTAAACGCAAGCCTACTACAAATAAAAAAACATATTTTGTGAAAATTATAGTTCAGAAAATAGTTTATGCGCACAACATGTTAAAAATGAAACCAAGTATTATATTATTTGGAAATAAATAATACCATTTCAGCTGCTCTTGTCACATATACGAGTATATTGTGATCATGGTTCTGCGCTACGGAGCTACGACACGTAGACAGATGGTAGACAGCATTTATGGAAATACATGAAACCTAAATTCATCATTGGATTAAAGTAGAAAAAATTACGTATTTTAACTTCTGTGGCACGTTGAATATGTCCGAGTGTGTACATTTGTATATGATGCATATTTTATTTGGTAATTAGCATTGACTCAGTGGTGAAAAAAGAATTTATATTCAAAAATTAAACAGGCAAATGCTTTATTATGTGCAACAGCGACCTCTACATTGAACTCACTACCTTGCCTACAATGAAGTGTCACCTTGTGTTGCTATTATTGTTACTGACCAGACTATAATTATGTGAAATCAGTAGCGTAAATATTTAACTCTAAACTGCCTTATGAAATTATGCAGGAGATCAGAATGATATCTATATTGTTTACCGATATGAGACGGCCTCGGTGGTGTAGCGAGCGAGTAGTAGGTTGTTAAACAAGACGCCACGGGTTCGAAAAATTTGTGTTATTCGCAAATATTTCAGGGTCTGTATTGTGGGATCGTAAATCTCTCGTAAACTATCAATCTATACTGCTTACACCCAGTGTGTTGAGGAGTCAGGACTATTTATTTATATACTTACATTGTAATGTTCTTCGCATGTAAACTTTGGCCATATTAACATTATACGCAGAACACAATATGGTGCCCATAATACGCAAAATGAAAGTGCAACTGCCCCTGAAAACAAAAGAAAAAATATTGAAAAACAATCATAAATTGAATTTTTCTATAGAATATGTAAAGAAAACCCAGTCGAGCCTTCCGATTTGTACTGTAAACAATACTGTCTAGAGCGTGACTTTACCATTTTAAATTCGGGCGCTAGTCCCATTTAAATTTCAAAAAAGTTTGCGGAGATCCACATATGGGTCGATTTTAGTTTATTAACTAATCTGCTTCAACAAGCTTGTTTGTTGGTTCGATTAGCATGCGATTTAACAGATGCTGAGTTTATAATCGAACCATGTGAACCCGTTATAAAGGACTAAAAATAATTGGCACGCTTGATTTTCAATTTTTACACAGATCAAACCAAATGTCTGATTTATTATATCAGTATCCGTGGTCTGTGGTGTTGACTAATCAAAACACTACCATTTGCAATCGTGCCGAGTAACAAAGAAGGTGTTATTTCATAAGGAATACCAAACTAGGTATTAGTAGCAGCTATGAATGTTGTTCAAACAAAATCAAATTAGACTTCGACTGTTGTAAATAAAAAAATACAGGTAATTTTAGTTAATAGCCAGATGTTTCTAGCAAGTGTTCCGTATTGATATGTAAGAATCCAGAATTGATTCTGTTGTATATTACCTGTGAATATGGAAAAGGTTATGTCACCTCATTAGTGTAGTGGCAACATATTAAGGCTGGGGAGCGATGACGTCCTAGGTTCAAATCTAAGTCGAATAATCACAAGGTTTTTGGGCTTTCGATTCGAAAATCAAACATGAGTCCGGTTAGTTTGGAATTTGTGATCGATATGGTGGTAGGCGTGCCACCTATTTACATTAAGAGATTATGTGTAACGTAGATATTAGTAGTAGAGCTACAGAAGTATCTATAGGTACTACAGCAGGCAGCATCCGTCCGCTGTGGTCGAGGCCGGCTGTGAAGGAAGAAGCCGTGGGTTTGATTCTCACACCGAGACAAAAATGTTCGTGTGATCCACAAATATTTGTTTGGAGTACTTTCTCCTCAGAGAGGTTGATGTCAGCCAAATAGCCGGTTGTAAAACAAGCCAAATCTTTCAAAACATGTGTTAAAAAGCATATTGCACCGACCCCACTGCGAGTGATATTACGGCAGGTGAAGGATCAAATACAGCGATATCTATTGGCACTGGATTTCGTTGTGTTTATCCTATACAAACCGCTGTCAACATTCTCGGGATCAAATGTGAAGAAAATTGCTCACTAGGCCCACTGGATGTACAATTCGATATCGACAATCCGTAGAATTATGTCAGAAAACATTTGTGTTTTTCCATACATTTTCTTAGGCCGTATGTTTTTGCGATATCTGACTGATATCGACAATCGATGGAATCTGTATTGTGACGTGTCATGAGTAAACTACTTAAATCTTCATTTATGATTTAGGCGATTCTTCCACTCACAGCAGTAAAATAAAACCTACTCAAAAAACGATATACCTAGGTGATAAAAAAATAGTGTGAACTACATTTTGAAATAAAAATAATTTAAACGGACTGTGGAGGTGTGACTGTGGTGAACGGTGGTGGAATCCATCTCGTGAACATGAAGTCTGAAAAGCTTTCGAAACGTCTGGACCAAAATAAAAATAAAAAACCGCGATAAAATCCGTTTAAGTTAGTTTTATTTCAATGTGTATCATTCGCGTAAACGTAAGAAATTATTAACAACGTTTGTGTAGTTGCTATTTATCACTGACCACAGAATGTAAGTGAGCCACCAAAATCTTAGGACTAATGGCAACCTGTTGTGCACGTGGTACACTGATTAACGGGATTTTTTTTCCATTGCAGGTTGCAGGGTATCAGACAGCGGGTCTTCCTACATAATACAAAATCCGCCAAATCATGATGGCAGACCCTGGCATTAAGTCGGGATAACGTCAGGCAAAAATAATAAAAGCTATTTATCATTGACCAATAAACTGAGATAGCACCGACACGAAAAACATTAATTTTATTTTTACCAATTTAGTGTCTTGAGTCGGTTCTTTTTTCTTAATCTATTATTATTTTTCAAATACCATTAACATTTATATTGATAAATGTGCAATATTCGCCAAAATTGAAGTGTGTAATAGTTGTAGCGGTGATGAGTAAATCTAGATTTACAAATAATCGGGTTGTACCGGCTTTGGATGAAGTAGTGCTAAGCAACAAGCTACTTATGCGGCAGACAATATCTGATAAAGTATTGATTTATAGATTACAAACCCAACATTATAACAGCCTTGTCCCGGTTCTGTTGTCCGTTAGCTGGACTGCTTCGTAATTTTTTTTTCCATTTCAGTTCAATCATGATGAGCACATACATTACTATAATGATAGTCAACGGTATCACGTAGAAGACAAATATCTCCGCAGTAACAAACAGCGTCATTATATATGACATCGTAACATAACAAAACACATACTTTTTACTCTCTTTAAAGTCTATGTCCATTAGATCTGGTATACAAAAACAGCACGATATAAACCATATCACAGCAACTAGTTTAAAAACTCGAGAATTGTTTGAAAGTTTTTGACGCAAAAATGGTTTCTTCACAACTATATAACGCTCCACTGTAAACGTTGTTATTATTAGTAAACTACAGTAGCACAGGCAATCGAAGAGCACTAAGTGTATTCGACACCCTACTTCTCCCAACGGATAGAATTCGGGTATCCATAGTATGTAAATATCTATAGGGACGAAAAATGCCATCAGCAGGTCTGTAACAGCAAGGTGGAAGAGGTAACAGTTGGTCGGAGTCCTCATAGAGCGATTGCGAGTGATCACCGCACAAGTGCACACGTTCCCAGTGATACTTAGTATCATAACTAACATTAGAACTACACTTAATAAACATTTAACAGTGTAAGTGTCTTCTAACGCAATTCCGTTGTCATGGAACGCCATACCAAGCGGTCCAAAGAAGGTGTAGGAATTATTTTCATATTTTTCACTGTCATTTAATATAATCATTCCTGAGTATCTGGAGTGATAATTGTAATCAACATGAAAACGGACCCGCCGAGGGTCGATGTCTCTGTACTAGAGCGCGGAAAACACTGATCTCGATGAGCTTTGCGTACGGCACGCAGTATATTTTACAGGGTGATCCATGGCCGGATTCAATTTATTATATTAATGCGTGCTGCAAAGTAATTGATTCTTCGCTCGCATATTTTTTTGGCAGAGCTCATATTACGTAGTTACATTAAATAATTGGATATTAAGGAAGTTTCGTAATATAAATTTAAACATAGAGTGTGCCTATGCAAAATAGATTACTAAAAGTAACCATATTTGAGTCGGTGATATTGCTATTTAATGGGCATCGATTGGTTGTGAGCACAGGTGTTCAAAATTTTGAGTTTTACACACAACACATTTGAGTTTTAGATCTTCCGTTTTTAAGTTGGTTTTATAAATATTGTTTTTAGTTGAGGGGTTTGATTTCAGTTTATCAAAGAACAACAACCAACAAAACTTTCTATATGGAATGATAGATTCAGACGAGTCGATTCGCTGTCAACAAGCGACTTGCATCATCAAAAGCTTTAAGGTTTTTATTAATCAATCCGATCAAAAGTCTGTTCAGACGGTTCAAATCGCAAGTCGAGTCGTTCGAACCCGCTGGAAGTACGAGCAGTTTTTTTCTAGTGACATATTGGAACAAGTTACTTATTATATAAAAAAAAGAACACCCTGAAAGAGAAAGTAATTATGGACACACAATCAGTCAAATTGAAGGCATCCATACTGTGCAGTACAATACGACCTCCCCTAATTGAAATTACTGCCTACACTCAGATATACGTGAATAAATTATACATACACTCGTCACCCGATCTAACACGTCATGGACACTGAATTGTGTGACTTTTAACACGGCTTCCTGTAGTACAAAGGTATTGATATTTTTTATATTAATAAGCATCTTGTTTCTGCTTTTTTGGTTTAAATAATTTAAAACATAAGCATATGCTTATGTAGGTACTCGAAGGGATAGGCTGAGGTCTAACTAGTGCACCAACATTTCGCTAAGCTTATAATCGTCTCATGATGTTATAGACCTATCACCATATCGGGCACTAATTCCAATACCAGGCAATTCATGTGTGATTTTTTGAAACGAAAGTCAAATATATATTGCGATTGCCCGAATTGTGAATTGCACCCAGGGCGTCACGGTTCTCAACCTTATTACAAGCCACTAGACCAGTGAGGCGTCGCAGTGGGGTTAGCATACACATACATAAATAAAGACTGTAGTTATGGCTTGTAGGTTTTACGACGGGTTGCCTGCCTGACATCAACCCTTCTGGAGTGAAACACAGCTAGACCAAAACAAATATTGTGGATCACACAAACAATAGTCTTGGTGCGTGAATCGAACTCGCGACCTCTCTCTTCACAGCCAGCTAGTAGCACTTTACTATTAAATGCATACCCACGTAAAATATTATAAAAGTCAGACGTACATGCTCTTCCTAATAGAGGAAGAAGACATCTTGACGTTGCACCGGTATTATGTCAGAGTGTGACTTTTGTAAATTTTAGTCAGCGCTGGTGAAACAGGGGCTTAATATCACTATTGTTACTGGCTGGTTGACCGTTGTTACCCCCTCCAAAAAGGAGGAGGGTCGCCTGTAATTATAATATTGGCCTATCAGGATGGCCTGATGACAGAGCTGGAAGGTTGGTTACAGAACCTTTTAATGTCTACGAGTCAGCTTTTTTATTGATAACGTGACGAACAGGTTGCTCGCCGGATGGTAAGCGTAACGCCTGGCCATAAGCAAAAGCAACTCTAATTAGAACTTAGAATTATGAACTACTGCATGGCACTGCACTGCGCTCGTCATCCCGAGACATGAGATAAATCTCATGAGGTGTACAAGTCTCAAAATTCACAGTAGGTAGGTAATTTGTTTTTGAACATTGGCTTCAGTATCTTTCAAACAAGTACAACAGTGCTTACGCATTGCTGCTTATTGGCAGAATTCGACAACGTGGTTGGTACCTATCCAGACGGCCACTCGCATAAGACCTATCACCTAGTGAAGCCAATTTATCGAAGATGGGCTCATTAGAGATTTTATATTAGCGGCATCCCATTGTTCGATTTTAACTGATCAATTGCTAAATTACATGCGTTTGAACTCTCTGACCATTCTAAACTGGCTTGGTTTGATTAAATCGAATTGATAAAACCATACAGATTTCATTAATTCAAGTCAGTTGATTTGATTAACTCTAACCGCGTAACAAGTTTGAAAACATTTTTGTGTTTTTTCTCAATTTCCTAGTAAAAATTATTTGATATAAAATTATAATACAGAAAAATACAAACCTATGAAAGCGTGAGCGTCAAATAGGTGCTTCCTAAATGTTCGCGGTATTTTCTTCCACATACAGCATCCTTGTGGAATCAGTTATCGCTTGCGGAATTTCTAGACTGATATGACTTAGAAACCTTCAAGAAAAGAGCCTATTCTTTTTTTTTGCTGACAGCGCACCGATGATATCTCTGCTACTGTGGGTGTTCATGGACAGCTACATTCACTTACCATCATTAGACCCGCCTGCTTGCTTTTTGTTTTGCTACGGTCCTCGTCCTCGTAAAGTGAACACAGTGGACCTGATGTTAAGTACAGAAAGTCGACATATAATGTCCCTTAATGGTCGGCAAAATTATGCTGAGCTAAAGTTATTGGATATGCAGTGGTTGAATCCGGAACGTGACTCTCTTCAACGAGCCACTATGGCGAGTTTTTCACTAAGTGATCGTTATTTAGTCTGGTACACAAATTATTTGATCTTCTCCCACCAGCATAAACGTTCAGTTTTCAATGTTCTCGATAAGAGTTTGCTTCCTCTTCCATAAAAATCTAAAAAAATCTAAAATATTCAACTAGATAAAAGCTGTTTTATATTTTAAAGAAAAAAAGATGTGATTGAATGTCTAAACAAAAGTAACAGTATCATGCTGAAGTTGCTTTGGCATCCCTTGGTATTATCCCTTGACATATTATGTCAAAAATAATTATTTAATTGACTTAAAGCGGTTAGGCCACTATTATTTTTTGTAATGTAGGTACAAGTATAGGTATGTATCAAATATATCAGCCCACGAATTATCAAAAAACATAACGACCCCAAATTTATCAGTGTTATATTATTGCTCAGCACAAACTGCTCACTGATATTTATTCAAATCTGACTTAATAAAAATATGTATGATCCAACTCCACTCTATCATAACATTATTCACTCACATAGAGAATATCCTCAAGTTATTTAACTTTAAAGATAAAAATAATTTGGTTTATCTATTAAATATAACTTTAAATGAATACAAAATAACTTATGAATATGTCAAAGCTCTACATATTACAGCTAGTTAGTTGAACATGAGCAATCAAGGAAAAAGATTTTCCGAAAATTGATCAATATCCATTTTGGGATAATTTGGTAAATTTATAGACATCGTTTCATTTTTATCATCGAGAATCTAAATTTTCGCGGTTGGCAAACGTCGGATACTATCAAAATCGAAATGAATTAGATTGGTAGTTCGAAAAATCAAATAAATACGCCAGGCTACGCCATCCACATTTTAGTTTAATCGACCGACTAGGGTCTAGGGCGTTTCAATTTCCATTTTAGGAACTTATATTAGCGTTGTGCTGTAGTTAAACACGCCGCGCCGTGCTAGCGCGAGGTGAGCCAGGGACGGCCGTAACTTATTCGAGTACAAAAAAGTGTAAAGAAAGATTTAAAACCATTACCAATTAAAACCATTAAAACGCTGCCTCTGCTCTGAATGTCGGTCGCTTGAAACCTTTTCTTCAGTACATTTTTGTATAGTTAAAGGTCTTCACGGTCATTGACGCAGGGTTCAAATAAAAACAAAGCACCTACTAAAGTATTTTCTTTGTACAAACAAGTAATCAATAACCGCTACCGCGGCCGCTAACGCTAAATTATCAGCCATATCTTATATAGCACTATTATCAAAAATCGTTACATGATTATATGCAGACGCATACATGGATATTATTAAATAAGGACGCATCATATTTATATTTCATAAAAAGCTTTTATTTTACAATTTTTAGTGAAAGAATTAACAATAAAACCAGAAAACCAGAAAAACCATAATCGAGTCGCAATATTCCGAAGTTGCTTTTATCCTCGATGAGGTGAAATTTTATGTTCTTGTTTATATAGATAAATTTGTTGGCTATACATTATCTAATATCAACAGAATTATTAAAATCGGATCAGTCATCATAATTTAAAAATAGGAACTTTCGTCGTAGGTCTTTTCGTCAGTTTAAAACATTTGGGCACCAATACCATATTCTACAATAAATTAAGAACAGGGTAAAGTCTTTTATTTATCACAACAACAACCATGTTACAATATCATCTACACTGAAAATTAAATATAAATAATAATAAATTATGCATTTATACGACTACTTTTATTATATTTCCTCCACATTTGGTTTACATCTTACATTTAAACGCGTCAATGATATCGTTGTTAGTGGCATTTGTCGGGGTTGATGATGGTAGCTTCTTGTTTCTCTTCGCTCGGTATGTCTCTGTCGTCCCATCCCCAGACTGAGTGGCTTCCGTCTCCGGTCCTCTTGACCCGCTTTTCAATAACTTCCGTGGACACAGTTTTCAGATCGTACGCCCAACCAATCTTAGCCATAAAATCGATAAATAGTTTGGTGAGGTTCAGAGAATAATGACCTAGCTCAGAAGTTTTATAGTCCCATGGAAACGTGTGGTGGTAGTTATGGAATCCTTCTCCGAGGACGACCAAAGACACGGACTTGTTTTCAACCGGATTGATATGCTTGTCGTAGGGTTTGTCTCCCCATTTGTGGGCAGCTGAGTTCACGAGCCATGTGACGTTGAGTACATACGCGTACCGGAAAATTGCGCACACCCAGTATGCGTTCCAAGCGGTTTCGCCCCATAGCGTAGGAATGTATGTGGGCATTATGAAGCAGGCCAGAGGCATCAGAAGCAAGTAGTACCTGGAAATTAATAAATAAGTATCAATAAATAAATAAATATAATCCCCGCAGTATGTACACACATTGGATTTGTTTATTTACAAAACTTTATAAATATGTAAAATATATAAGAAGCGGCGTTCTACTGAATTTGAATGTTTTTAAGTTTGTGAATTCTGATGTTTGTTAATCACGCTTCAAAGTTTGAACGGATTTGCCTGAATTTTGGAACACAAGTAAACCATGACCTAAACACACACTCCTTTTTTATGCTGGAAAAGACAATCAGGTGGGCGGAGTTACAAGCAACAGCTATTTATGCATAAGTGATGAGGATTTCACATTTGTTATCTTTACTGATAATAATAATTAATCAATCGATCATCTTATTAGCGGGATTATTATTGATACCACGTTTATGCATCACCCAGTACTTAGCATGTACTTACTGTACTGTACTTAGCGTCAGGTCTAGTGTTGTCACTTTGCCCTGTCAGGATTTTTTTACTAGCCCTGTATTATATACGTCCCACTGCTGGGCACGGGCCTCCTCTACTGAATGAGAGGGGTTAGGCCTTAGTCCAACACGCTGGCCTAATGCGGGTTGGCAGACTTCACATACCTTCGAAAAATCTTATCGATTTCTCAGGTATGCAGGTTTCCTCACGATGTTTCCTTGACCGTTAAAGCAAGCGATAATTAACAATTAATATACACGTAACTTAGAAAAGTCAGTGGTGTATGCTCTTGGGGGCTGGATTCGAACCTGCGACTTTCGTATCGACAGTCCATACCACTCCCCGCTGAGCTATCGCTGCTTTTTGTCCTTGTTCCTGTCAGGATAAAAAAATTAATACTTACTTCTTTTGGAATCGCAGTACGGGGTCGGCCCAAAGGTCACTCATGTCAATCGTGTGGCCCTTTGCCTTGATCTCGGGGTGTTTCCTTACGAGAAGCCAGCCGACGTGTGAGAAAAAGAAGCCACGCGTGGCGTTGTGAGGGTCGGCGTCAGTTTCCGAGTATTTATGGTGCATGCGGTGGTCGCGAGACCAGTCTAAAACTGAATCCTGATAAAAAAAAAGTCTATTAGAAATTTCAAGGTTTGAGGAACGAAAAGACAAATGCTACACTGGCCTAATGCGGGTTGGCAGACTTCACATACTTCGGGCTTCCTCATGATGTTTCCTTCACCGTTAAAGCGAGCGATAACTAACAATTAATATACAGGGATAGTATTATTATTATATGTAGTCTCAATATATTCTGTACATATTGTTAATGGTGCGATAACGTAAATTAAAAACAAAATTATTTCGACAATTGACATTTGATATTTAATTAGCTACCTACGTCAAAGTTTTTGGTAGGAAATGGGACAAAAAAAAAATCATTTTAATTGATTGCTGTTCATGTTTTATTTTATTAATTTAGCGTGGACTGCATCATCCATAAGTCAATTAAAAATTATTGTGTTATGCAAGCAGCGTGAACCACTTTATTATTAAGTTGTAATATTTATTTTGAGTACTATAAAACTATCAAAATCAAAGATATTTTTACCCATTACCTATTACAATAGGTAGGTTAATCTTAAGTTTAACTGAATAATAGTGCATTCACCTTAAGGGTTTCACGATAGTCGACAGCCAATTTATGAGGTATCAATTTTACATCAGCTTATCCGGATCCGATATATATTGACAGGATGATTGACGGATTTGTATTGTGCCCTTATATTTTATTCTATGAGCAATGTTTTACTAGGATATTCTAAGTGCTCATTGCCGCACTCAGAGACGCCCCTTACAAAAATATATAGAATCCCATTAAAAACATTGGTATATTTTATAATCGTTTTAATAAAAAAACAGAATTCTTCAATTTATGAGAGATTAAGATAAAGTCTAAGTTAGTCTAAAAACTCTACAAAACTCCAAACTTTTAAAACCTAATCACCTAACTAAAATAAACTCCGGAATAGGATTAGAATAAATATTAATCACTAGTCTTTGTGTAATTTAAATTTTTCTTAACTTTAAAAATCCCCTACACTAATTAGAAAAACATCTGTAATTAAAATTTCTTAGCGGCTGAACAGATTTTCTTAAAACCAAAGCCAAGATTCTTTTTGATTAAACTAGCTATACAAGAAAAAAAATTAAACCTATCATTCTTAGGAGAGACGAGGAAGGTCGAATGGATGCCGATGCTACTTTCTGTAAATCACTGTACTTATATTTCACCAGGTGGTAAGCCCCTTGTATGCGAGAGGCCCTGTGGGTTGCTTGTTACCATCGATTTATCTATTTCTGCCGCCAAACAGCAGAATGTAAGCACTGTTGTGTTTCGGTTTGAAAGGCACTGAAGTCAGTAAAATTGCTGGGAATTATGAGACTTAACATTTTTGGTTGACGAAGACATTTCATATAGTACTTTGAGTTCTGTACGGTGTTGTGTCTGTTTATGGCCTGGCGCTTACCATCAGGTGAGCGAGCTCGTTTCGTCATTCAAGCTAGTAAAGTACCTATATATAAACTGTTTGGCGAAAGTTTAGCTACCTATAACCTAGATACGGCAATTATTATTAATATTATGTCACATTAAATCATACGGGGACGTTAATTGTCGCTGATAACACGATAATGGGTGTTAAGAGGTTGCGATTTCTGATATAGTAGCGCGTGTCGTGCACATGGCTCGGGGCCGATAAATACTATCTATCACGTACCTATTGAAACACGTGAGAATGCTTACCAGTACTGATAAACTTTAACTTTATGACCCTATCTTTTTGAAGTAGATAACTTTCATCTGACTCATATGACAATTACAACCTTGAAGGCCGACTTCCGATGTTCGCGGCGAGCGTCAGACGCTGGAGTCATTGACGAGCTGGTCTGTCAACACCTAACACTGTACTGTACTAAATTACAGCTTAACTGGTAACGCAGACACTACCGTAACATATCCCGGATTCATAAATGTTACTCTGAGGCCTCATAGTGAACGCGTAATAACGATGTCTCTCGGCCTTAGGCCCGTGTTCGGAAGCAACAATTATGTATACGCTCTTTGCCAAGTGTCAAACTATGTTCATGATTGTTCTGTTCTTATTTAGCACTAAAAACTAACCAATGACGTTTAGAGAAACCGTCACTATGCGTACGCGGTCACTATGACGCCTCATAGTAACGTTTGAGTTTCATACGTATTCATAAACGCTAGTACATTGTTATTATGAAGCCTCTAGTCAGCGCGAACGCATAGTGACGATATCTCTAAACGTCATGGAATAGTTTTTGGTGTTAGATAAAAACAGACCAATCATGTTCAGAGTTCGTCACTTGGCAAAAAGTATTTTTTTTTTTATAGCATAGGCCGGTAATCGAGCAAATGGGTCACCTGATGGTAAGTGATTTCCACCGCCCATGTACGCCCACCACCAGAAGAATCATGGGCGCATTGCCTACCTTAAAGGAAAGGGATAATTAGGGATTGAGAAGGGGAGGGGATTTGGGCTTCCGGATATCTCACTCACCGTACAAAACGCAGCAGCAAGCCGCTACTTTACGTCGGTTTTCCGTGAGACAGTGGTAACGACCCGGTCGAGCCAGCCTATTCATGCTGTAGACAAAATTGTCTACAGCGTGGCTCTACCACTCAAGAACCATTTTTAGTGAATACGGGCCTGAGTCTCCCTTAAAACATAGTCAAACTAACAGTATTATAAGTAAAAGAAAATAAGTTTAGCTCTATGTAGTAAGCAAGCCTGTTAAGGTCGAAGAGCGCTGTAACCAGTTATGCAGTGTCATGCAGTTATGCAGACCTTTATGCAGTGCTAACATGGCTACTTAGAACTTTGGATGCCCGATCACGCCTTTTGAATGACGTTTTTAATATACCTTTTCCAACACGGAGCTACTTGGGAGTTACGGAAAGTTGTCAATTTCAAAGTGGGAGCTAAACCCAACACGCTAAGTTCTTTATTAGTATGTAAATAATGTTCGTATAATTTCGTAAAGTTGATCCTTGATTATATCAGTCGGTTCGATGTTTGCATGTAAATGACCTTAATATTTAAAGGGCTTCTAGACGACACGATTAGATTGGCAATTTACTCGATTGTCAATCAAATTGAATCATCTGGAGAGCTGTTGGCGATAAATCTAAAATTAAATGTATGCAAAATACTATAGTCTCAATCAATTGCCTATCAAATCGTGTCCTCTAGAAACCCACTTATCTGTCACAAAATAATAACAATCGTGATCAATAATGACTAAAACATGATATTCACAACAAAACAACGTGAAATACGATTAAAATGGTACATCATTCCACATGATAGATCATTGAGATAATTTTAATTGTTCCGGAGAAATAAATAAAATAATCATTGGGACGTTTCGCACGTTTTCGTCTAGAAGGAACTTGAGAAATTACAATTTATGTTTGAGTTTCGATTCAAAAGTTATTCATAGGTTGCCTGGGATAGGTATTGTGTCCGGTGTAGCTATAGGCTTGCCCACTTTCACCTCATGGAACCGAAATAAGTCTGTAAACTGTAGGTGCAACATTAGTTGCATCTCTGTCTACCTTTTCGGAGTTACAAGCATCAACTTATGTATGCAAGTAACTGGTTTCATCAGACAATAACAATGTTCAGTCGAAGATGATACAATCATAATAATAATCAGGAGTATAAACAAATGCTGCATTTAAACGATATAAAATTATACGATACTTAAGAAAAGATTTAGTCTAAGCAACGCACAGTGTCCGATATACATAATATATTTTGCACTCTCCATAGTACGAAATCCGATGGCATTGCTTGAACATAAATATATCATTTTATTTTTTTATCGAATGAGTAACATATCGATATTCGACTTGAACCTATGGACAACACTAAATGATAAACAGCTGAGCTTTTGTCTCTCACCAGTGTTGTTTATCACACACTTCACATAATTTATAGGGATGTGAATGATCTTATCGGCCGATATAATAAATTAATAATTAAAATTTGTGTGAAATATTAGGTTTATTACATTGAAAAATCGGCCGTTGGTAAACAATATATTTTGAAGGTTATCGCTTACCTGAAAAACGATAGTGTTTAACACCGTTAACAATATCCTGAGAGGCAGACGAGCTTTGTAGGATTTATGAGCCCACAGTCGGTGAGCACCTGCAGTGATACCCAGCCCGGAGCTCACGTACAGGAACACAGCTGTAATAGACATCAACATTTATGATCAAATTTATGAGGCGAAATAAATTGGTGGTGGAAGGGAGATATTTGAACCCGACTGGGTAGCGACCATCGTAAATGGTGAAAAACGTGCCAAAGTGGCTCATTCCGCCGAGTCGTATTTCGTGGTCAGCCAATATTTATAAAATAATAACCAATACTGCAATACTGCGCCAATTCTGTACTGTACTTGCCATCAGGTCCAGTGTAGTCACTTTTCCATGCCACGCCAAAAAAATTTCTCATATTATTACAATATTT
This sequence comes from Amorpha juglandis, assembly GCA_949126905.1. Taxonomy (NCBI): domain Eukaryota; kingdom Metazoa; phylum Arthropoda; class Insecta; order Lepidoptera; family Sphingidae; genus Amorpha; species Amorpha juglandis. The sequence goes on along the minus strand of OX421374.1, from coordinate 11,586,665 downwards.
ATTGCAGATATTATTTATTGGAATTTTCAAAATATAAATAGGATATTTCCACTATAAAACTGTAAAAGTGTTATTGGTTATTTTTTATCACGAATGCCCAGTATTAATCAGCTCGGAGTCTGAAATTATATTCGACGGGCTCGCTCTATCATATAATGGGACGGAAATAAGCTCAACGAAATGTCGGTGTACTGGTTACACCTCCGCCTACCCCTTCGGGGATTACAAGCGTGAGGTTATACACATATGTATGTTTATCTAAATATATAAAACTCAAAGGCGACTGACTGACTGACTGACATAGTGATCTATCAACGCACATCCCAAACCACTGGAGGGATCGGGCTGAAATTTGGCATGCAGGTAGATGTTATGACGTAGGCATCCGCTAAGAAAGGATTTTGATAAATTCTACCCCCAAAGGGATAAAATAGGGGATGAAAGTTTGTCAATTTTAAACGTTCACGCGGGCGGAGCCGCGAGCAAAGGCTAGTAACCTATATTTTTCGATTGAGAAATACTCACTAAACAAGCAGGTGGTCCACATGACTTTTGTCAAAAATAGGTACGCTCCATATACGCCTCCGATGTGCAGAAACAGGAATAGGATGACGTTCCTCCACACTATCTTCCATTGCCTCTTCTCGGCTGACGGTGGGACTAACACCGGCACATCACCCTCTTTATTCTCAGAGTCTGTCTCGTATAGAACCCACGAATTCCCTTGTTGATCTTGCGGTGGCATTTTTCTGCAAGTACAAAACCTAATCAGTAAGATATGAAACGTAACACTCCTGAGACAGAGGTCGCAGATTTTGCTCCTAGCCCTCAAAGCACACACAGCTCTAATTTTTAGAAGTTAATAGTTTTTTTTTATAGCAAAGGCCGGCAAACGAGCAAGTGGGTCACCTGATGGTGATCTCCACCGCGCATGTACGCCCACCACCAAAAGAGTCATGGGCGCGTTGCCGACCTTAAAGGGAAGGGATAATTAGGGATTAGGAAGGGGAGGGGATTTGGGCTTCCGGATATCTCACTCACCGTACGTAACGCAGCAGCAAGCCGCTACTTTACGTCGGTTTTCTGTGAGTTAGTGGTAACGACCCGGCCGAGCCAGCCCATTCATGCTGTAGACACAACTGTCTACAGCGTGGCTCTACCACTCAAAGGTCGCAGACTTCGCTCCTAGCCCTCAAAACACACACAGCTCTATTGTTCAGAAGATAATAGTATTCATTGTTAGTTATCGCTTACTTTACTTATTCGCAGCTATGTTACATAATATAATTACAAATCCAGTAGCTTTTTCTTACATTTGTCATTAGTTTTCAAGCTTCTTAAAGCTTCTTTTTTGGTTTGGCTAAATTCGCAACGCATCTATATTACCCTCAATTCAATAAAATCTTGAGCGCATGATCCTAACACAATAAGCTAAGGCATAACATGGAGCGAATCTGTTTCTGATTGGTCTGATGGGACTTTAGCGAATTAGATTTATACTCGCGTTGTGACGTAGGCGTTTAAAATAAAAAATAAGTACTTTGACCCTTATTTCTATGTGAAATGGTGGGCTTTATTCGATTTAATATGGACTAAAGTGCAGAATAAAAGACGCGCATTTTGAATTTAAAAAAACATAAATATTATGTATGATAGTGGACTTAAGTTCGTTTGATAAATGTTGATCCAAATAATCTTATTGATGGAGAAATTCCAAATCATATCACTGAATTAATAAATGACGTTTTGATATAAATAATGTAATCAGTGCATTATGACTAGTATAAATACTACTAAATGATTTAAATGATGACTAATGACTACTAAACTTCTCTAATTATATGGCGCGTCTCAGGAAAATTTCTACTCAAATTTATGGGACATTTCAAGGATTCAATTGGCAACCGTGATTTATAGTCATTATCATGTCAATAAACTACATGGTATACCTCTGATATTAATTAGAACAAAACTGAGTACCTGTGGCCACCTTCCTGTTCCTTCATCAGACACCTTTTTTTTTTATCCTGGCTCGGCAAAGTGACTACGCTACACCTGATGGTAAGTGTAGCGCAATCCAAGAATAGTGTCGACCAACGATAAACAATGTGTCCATCGTAGGTCGGCAAGATCATGCCGGCCTGCCATAGGGCCAAGGAGGAGGGGAAGGAAAAGGGATGGGTAAAGGTTTAGGATCAAGGGGTAAGCCCCCTGGGGAGAACCGGATATACACTGGCTGACGCTGGAACGCGACCCACACAAGGTGGGCCACTATGGCAGGTTTTAGTACCAGTGTACGGTGGTCGCTATCCGATACAAGTATCCTCCCACCAGCAGTATTCTCCTTCTGTGGAACAATTACTTATCGGTGCCTTTTTCCCAAATATAATAATAGTAGCCCTGTATTATACACATTTTACTGCTAGGCACGGGCCTCCTCTACTGGATGAGATGGGTTAGGCCTTAGTTCACTACGCTGGCTAATACAGGTTGGCAGGCTTCACATTGGATTGGTTTTCATCGAAATGCATTTGGAGAAATTCTCAGGTATGCAGGTTTCCTCACGATGGTTCCTTCACCATGCATGCGATAATTAATAATTAATCCACACATAACTAAGAAAAATCAGAGGTGCATGCTCTTGGGTCTGGTTCCGAAACCTGCGACTTTCGTCTCGACAGTCCGTACCACTGAGCTATCGCTGTTCTTGCTTAAACATATTTGCTATTTAATTATCGAGTAGTATGAAGCTGCAGACGGCTTGGTTGTAACATCAGATCATGGGTACGTAGCCAAAACTCTCAATTCAATTAGCTTTTATATAAAAACCTACATCCAAATACGAAGAAAAAACTACGAAGAGTAACACATACAGTACCCCTTTTTGTTGTCGATGGTTAAAAATCAAAGCCTCGTATCTAGCCTATTATGTTGAAAAAACTTATTATTATAGTGACACCAAAGCAATCCAGCAAAACCATTGTTTTTTTTGCACCTATGACGGATGTAAAATTATATTGTTTGAATGGATATATGATTTAAAAAAAAATAAAGACTTGTGAATAGATTAAATAAAAAAATACAAGGACATTAATTAGCAAACTTTTATGATACATAATTTTTCACGTTTTTTGTGTTTGTCGCCGCAACGATGGCTGTTGGTGCCGAAAGTTATTAGAGTGGAGACCACGCCTATCCAAGCGCAGTGTAGGCCGCCCTCGAGCCCGCTGGACCGACGACCTTAAAGAAGTAGCGGGAAGCGGCTGGATGGGGAAGACGGAGGAGGCGCGAACTTGGAAAGGCGTATGTCCAGCAGTGGAGGAATTCAGGCTGATGAATGGATGGATGGATGTTTGTTTAGATATGTTTCTATAGACAAGTAGTCAGCTCCTGGTTCGATTCCTAGGCTGAGCAATCATTTGTATAGAGCTTTGCTAATTCAAAAAAACAAGAGTTACCCAGGGTTTGAATTTGTGTCCGGTATAGTTAAAAGTTTGCTCCCGATCACGCCGTGGTACAGAAATAAGTTCGGCAAAGATTTGGTGCACTAGTGGCATCTCTGCTAAGGTTTGACTATCGTGTTCCAGTTCCTGGGAAATTGAAGGAGCTTCGTCCCAGGAATTTAGTGTCAGGAAATCGCGGGAAGTCGAACACAAATTAATAAAAAACTAAGTAGAATATTAAATAAATTGGGATTATACATTATTATTTATTATCATATTTGATTATACATTATCATATTTTATTTCGTATTTTTGTTCTACTTTTTTGTTGTTCGTTAATCATTTATATAAAATAAGTATGTATTTTAATAGGTATAGGTGATACGTTGCTATTGTAGGTATACAAAAAGTATTTTATAAAGATTTTTAGTATTCCAAAGAACGTGATTATTTATTCCCGGGCCCAGGGAATACAAAAAAAAACTAGAAAATATTAACCCTAATCTCTGTCTACTTCTTCAGGGATACAGGTGTGGTACACCCTATGTTCCAAGGCGTATGTTATCGTTTTTTAAAACATTTAAGATTGTTTTCTGTACTTATTTCTAAAGTACTTTTAAATAACTAATACTTATTACTAACAATGATAAAAAAATATATAAACGCTATAAATTGTGTGTAATTTAGTACTTTTCTGACAACGCAAATGGTATAAAGTAGGTTTTTTTCATTGCACTTAAGTATATACAATTGAGCTCTCATAGTTTTACTGTTTTATTGTTTAGTTCTATAATGATACATCGTAAGAAAAAATCATTAATTTATTACCCATACAATACCTATACTTCAGTCCAGGTTATAACTTTTGGTACTTCTGGCCCTTCCATATAGGTTAGACATACATTTTGTCGCATTATAGTAGAAGTAAGTTGGTAAGTAAATGGTAACTTAGCACTCTAAACATTAGTCTAATTTTTAAACTAAACTGAGTTTCAGAATCAGCTTATTGTGCTAAATCTGTATCTACTCCGTTTAGCAAAAAATATTTACTGCGTTTGTTGATAGTGTGATAGAATTACGATAGCAGACGCAGAAAACTTTTTGGGGTTAACTGAATTTTGAATTAGAATGGTTACACATACACATACATTTGCTTTAGACATCACTATAAAGAAGGAGACGACAAATGTGTTTTTTTTATTAGATAGAATGACGAGATAAGTAAGTCGCTCACCTTATAGTAAGCGCTACGCCTGCCTATAAACAGAAGCATCACCAGAGACAACTTATACTTATATTTACCGCATGCCACTCGACTGTTCTCAGTCCGAGACATACGACTCATTATTGCCAGTAATTTTACTGACTTTAATGTCCTTCAAACACACTGCTGTGAGGGACCCTCCATTTAGATTGCAATTTGCAATATTTAATTTCAGCAATCATCCTACCAGTACGCCCGTACCAAATGCCTAGCGATCACCCGTAGTTCTAAGACCTGTATTGTGACCCCCCCCCCGCTCCCTCCTTGAATCCGATACTAGAGAGGTTAACGTGTACGTTGGATAACATGCGTCGGATGACGTGATCGGATGTTGCTTACAATCAACAGTCGAGATGAATAGATAATGCGTCGGGAGTCGACTGCGGGGTGATAGTTCGCACCACGGTATTTACTCATGAATTTCGTTGTATATCTTATTATACAACGTCTGTGTGTAAATTATTCTTGTAGATGTTTTTTTATAAGACAGGCTGACAAACGAACAAGTGCGTCACCTGATAGTGCTCTCTACCATAAACGCCCAGAAATCATGGACACTTCGCCGACTCTAAAGGAGAGGGATAATTATGGAATTGGGAAGGGAAAAAGGTTTTGGGCTTCCTCAATATAAGTAATATTTTGCAACTCAATAACGAAAATATAGGTAAGAGTGACATTTCGATGTATGTGACATAATTATTTTGCTTTAGAGACGACTAAATTCTAACTCATCTAAACTCTTTTAAATCCGTAGACAATTGTCGCTTTCGTATGGATAAATTATTTTTTTACTATTAAATAATAAATACTTTTCTGTTATTATCTGAAACTTACATAAATATTGTTACGATTATGTGTTTTGTCGTCAGAAATTAGTTTTCATTGTAATTTATTTCAGTTTATAATTAATAAATAACACATCATATTGATAAAGTAAGTTTTAATATGATTAATTATTGGACGTGTTCGGATAGCTCTGAGTTATCTAATTTGGAGTCTCAGAATATCTAACATAGCTTTCTTGCAATTTTTATGGCTAGATATTTCACAGAGAGTTGAATATGGTATGAGTATATGGGTTGTTAAGTTGCTAAGAATTTTGATGTTGGTAAATTTTAGCTCAGGCGGGTATTTAGTATCATCTGTGTTTATAATTATTAGACCCGTGCGAATACTTCACACCAATTTTGTCCAGTTACGTAATATAATAAAGTAGAAATAACTAACACATTAGTTGATTATACTGTCAGATAATTTTTCATCATTTTTGGTAATATTATAATTTTTTGCTTTAAAATTATGAAAAATTAAGTTAAATTAACTAATTAAATACAATTATGAAGAATTGTGGAAGTTGCGGCGTTGCGACAAAAAACAACTTTGAGAAATAATATAGTTATATAGAAATAGTCAAATAATAAACAATCAATGTCGGTTAAACTGACATACCTACTTAGATTTTACGCCGCTTGTCTAGATTGTTGAACTACTCGGCACTTTGTTTGGCCGAACAGGCCCATCCTTAAGTGATTTCAATCATTTGAATGGATTAATTATTGCATCACAAGATATTGTAACAAAAACAAATTACGTATTCATTCACGTACATGCTTATCGCGATTGCAAATTTTATGTAGTACTAATATAATATGATAATAGTTCTTACATTATACAAATATTAGAGCAAGGGCCAATGTCTTTGTCAATCCAATCGTTCAATGACTTCAAAGTTATTAAAACGCGTCATACCCAGTTTGTGCATTATATTAAGGATAGATGAATACTGCCACGTACTGGCAAGCGCAGCGTTGGACGTTCGCCTACAAGGTGGACAGACGAGTCGGTCTGGAAATCTTTAGGGGAGGCCTATGTCCAGCAGTGGACGTCCTGTGGCTGATGATGACGATGATGATGAATAACAATACGAACGACTGCTATATATTTATACGCTTCTGATGTTACTGTGAAGATCTGAAGATCCCGGGTAACATCGACCTTCACCCATGTGTTTACCGGATGAAAAATATATCTTAGGGAATAAAATGTGTTGCTGAACACATACCAATAGGGTTGCCTATAAAAATATGGTGAAGGATATGTTTTATTCATTAAAAAAAAAGGACTGATTTCACTGACTTGCTTACCAAATAAATGAACCTTCAATGAAAAGTATTTTATACTTATATATGTTTTAAATGATGCGCTTCGGCAATTATTGCTTTTTTATGAGTTAGTACCAATATGCAACGAATCCTCGGCCGTCCAGGTCATGCCTGTAAGTCAAGGGATATGTAAGTACCTAAGGTTTGATGAAATGTAGGTACCTAGTATAACAGGTCTGCCATAACATTTTCATATTCTCCAATCTTAGCCACTTGGTAGTAACATGAATGTATCTCTTTCAATTAACGTGTGTAAGTGGTAGAGCCACGCTGTAGACAATTTTGACTACAGCATCACTAGGCGGACTCGACCGAGTTGTTAATACTGCCTGACAGAAAACCAACGTAACGTAGTGGCTTGCTGCTGTGTTTCGTACGATGAGTGAGAGATCCGGAGGCCATACTACAACTACTACAGAACTGAAACGTATCAGCCATCGCAAATCCTCAGTCTAGATATTTATTTTTCTTTCTACCTGGTGTTAGTTACCCTGGCTAATTCCAGGGTCTGCCTTCTCATTATGATTTGACGGTGGTTTTCGTATGTGGGGCGACCTCCCGTCTGACAAGACGTTCCAATAGCCGCAAAGGGAACCAAGTGTCTCTATTGCCTTGGCCGTTAATCAGCAGAGTATTATCTCAAGCAAGTGAGGTTGCCTTCGGGCCTAACATATTGGTGGCCCACTTACACTCCAAATTTGCATATTTATCTAACTGAAAAACAAATCTTGCAAATTGTGACTCATTAATTGATGGATTAAAAACTGATATCAGCTACTGAAATTTCTTTAGATTAGATTATGAGCTAAAGTATGTTTTACTTTCCAATTTGTTATTTGAAAAAAACAACATTAATTGATGTAATTATTTTATCAGTACTCATTATGAAGTGAATCATCACATTAAATGAGGCAATAGTTATTGCTTAATGTGTTAGTATTTTTATAATCGCCTCATTAATCTAGTGTTCAAAGTAGTTCCAGTGTCAAAAGTAATCTTGGGTTCAAATTCCATTCCGGTGTTTCCGATGCCGGTTATCCCAGTCTCAGTCTCAGTCTGTGTTTGAGTTTTCGATAACAAAAAATCACTCAATAATATGTGTTGCCCCGAATTGGTAGCTTTGTTATAAGGATAGGCATATTATCTATCACATCATGGGACAAAATAAGCTCGGTAAACCGTGGGTGTATTAGTTGCAGGTCTGTTTGCGCCTTAGGGTATACAGACGTTTTCCTATGTTATGTTATTTTTGACAATAATAATAATTATGTTTGCCTTTTTTTTATCATTGCTATATGGACACCATGAAACGTTTTTATAAAGTTTGAGTAACATATTCTTTTGTATATGTCTCGTTCAAAGATAATTCACAACATGAGTGCTGTTAAAGATAAGCCTTTCAATTCGACTCAAGAACTAGATCCTGATCCGTAAATGTATGGTTCTGAAGCGAGGGTTGTAATTCGATGTAGAAGACATTTTGTGGGCAATGCATTCTACTTGCGAATTAACTATTTTGTACAAAAATAGGACGTCATAGTAACTTCTGCGATGTCGAAGCGACGTCATTTTAGAACAGGCCAAGCGTTGACTTATGGACATCTTATATGGACATCTGTGGTCGTGACTTTCAAAATCCAAATACCACGTGAAGGATTGCTGGATACCTTCTATCCTTAGAGAATGTATCGTGTACATGGTACTCCAGACCACACTAGCATATTCTAGTACACTTCAAACTAGCGCGTTGAACATAATTACCTTAGTGCAGACTTGACGGACATAAACCTTAATACTTTCGCGGAAGTTTTAACTAATGTGTCGATATGGATTGAGAATTTTAAATTACGGTCTAAGACAACACCTACATCTTTGACTTCAGTTACTTCTCACAATACACAACAACTAACAGTGTAAATAGATTTCGGTCTAATGAATTTAATGTGGTTTCTTTTGTTAACATATTAATTCATATTAGACAGGGATCCCTGAGCCATTTTTCCACTTGATTACTATTAAGCTAATTTTTCGTAAGTAGCTTCGTTTCGATGAGACGCCCAACAATTCCCTATGCGAAAATTCTCTATTGTGGTAACTAACAGAGGTAGCAAGGATAGAATATTTCGATAACTTTCATCAAAATAAAACCGACTCAAAATGAACTAAAAACATAAAATTGACCAATAATAATCACCAATTTTTAATTTTGTTAGAATTATTTATCAATGTTTGAGTCGTTATGACTTGAGCTAGGCAAATTATGAATATGACCACTGGTTTTCTACAAAAATATAGAAAGATGAATAAAGTTATTGGATCACCTTTGCAGTTTTAATAAAATGTTTGTTGTGTACAATGCGGTATTTAAATCTTTTGGAAAAACTAAAAACAAGCGACTTCCTAATACATATTTTTTTTTTTATAATATTAATTCCCTATTAAGCTATTTGTTAGTTTTGACTCCAGTGCAAGTAATATTTTACAGCAACCGTACCATGTAGATTGTAGAGTCTCTATGAGAATGTAATAGAGTAAAATTGTTTTACACTCAGAAGTCTGTTTTTTTAATGTAACTATTTACATAAAGTAATAACTAATAAGACTTTTGTCTTTTACATACATTTGAACTCCAAAATTATATTTGAATTGAGTGTTTTATTAAATCATTTCAAATCATCATTGTATTTTATATCATTAGGTAAGTAGAAATTACGTACGTAATATATCTTATACTGCCTCCTGGAAGGCATGTATAATTATAAAAATAAAAATTTAAATTACACTGAATAAATTGATTCGAATTTTCGTCCTTTCGAAAATCATTTCGTATAGCATACTATTAAAAAAAAAGCAAAAAAATATCCTAATTTTGATAAAACAATAAAATAACCAATACAATAAAACGGCGGAAAAATAATACATTATATACGTTCGACGTAATTTTATTATATTTTCTAAGTAAAATAATAACGAAAGTACCTGTTATTTTCCTGCCGATGAGCAGATAGATATTGACAGGCACTAAATTTCACAATAACTATCAAATATCCCAAATACAGTTCTGATCGGATTTAAACGTCGCGAAAGACTGCGATCGCAAATTTCCACACGAGCCATATATAAATGTATACACTATACACGTCATTTGACTTTGATATTGTTCGCGCATTAGTATCGGCAGCATAGCCGTGCGTGGCTCAAACACGCAGCTCGCTAGTATCACGACATTGTGAATTTTAAAAACAGAATGTTACCCGCTATGTCATTAACTACATCTTTATATATATAATTCTTCTGTGAGTGTGTATGTCACTGAACTTCTCTTAAACGACTGGACCGATTTTGATGAAATTTTTTGTGTGTGTTCAAGGGGATCTGAGAATGGTTTAGATTCACAATTTTGTCCGCTGGACAATGTTTTTTTAATTAATTTTTAATTTATTAGTAGTTGTTGATTTTGGAATGTTCATTTTCCAGTACAAACTGTTCCTGGGTACTATAAGCGCAGGTATAAACCGGATGGTTGTCGTTGCGAAGCTTGCCGTGATGACGGGTCGTATAGCGTCTAGACTGGACAGGGACAGGACAGTGAGACAGGACAGTGAGACAGGACAGTGAGACAGGACAGTGAGACAGGACAGTGAGACAGGACAGTGAGACAGGACAGTGAGACAGGACAGTGAGACAGGACAGTGAGACAGGACAGTGAGACAGGACAGTGAGACAGGACAGTGAGACAGGACAGTGAAACAGGACAGTGAGACAGGACAGTGAAACAGGACAGTGAGACATGACAGAGAGACATGACAGTGAGACAGGACAGTGAGACAGGACAGTGAGACAGGACAGTGAGACAGGACAGTGAGACAGGACAGTGAGACAGGACAGTGAGACAGGACAGTGAGACAGGACAGTGAGACAGGACAGTGAGACAGGACAGTGAGACAGGACAGTGAGACAGGACAGTGAGACAGGACAGTGAGACAGGACAGTGAGACAGGACAGTGAGACAGGACAGTGAGACAGGACAGTGAGAGGACAGTGAGACAGGCCAGTGAGACAGGCCAGTGAGACAGGACAGTGAGACAGGACAGTGAGACAGGACAGTGAGACAGGACAGTGAGACAGGACAGTGAGACAGGACAGTGAGACAGGACAGTGAGACAGGCCAGTGAGACAGGATAGTGAGAGACAGTGAGACAGGACAGTGAGACAGGACAGTGAGACAGGACAGAGAGACATGACAGAGAGACAGGACAGTGAGACAGGACAGTGAGACAGGACAGTGAGACAGGACAGGACAGGGACAGGACAGGACGGGGACGGGACGGGGACGGGACGGGACGGGGACAGGACGGGGACGGGACGGGGACAGGACTGTCCAACCGGAGGGAGGTGGGAGACGACCTGACTTAGGTCGTCGAAGTCAATTAAATGTGCGACGGGCTACCTCACGTGCAATGGCGCAGTACCTCACTTAATTGCATTTAATGTAAATAAAACATTTGTATTAAGTTTTGACCACATTTTACATAAATATATTATGTAGGTGATACGAAGTTCACCGGGTCATCTAGTAATTTTATAAATATCTTTACGCGGTGTAAGGGTCAGTCTGAATTTAGTCAAGTCAAGTTAGTCACGACCACGAGGGATGTCGCCGCTATTGTTTTTAATTCGCACATGCGTGTCCTTCCATATGCGTGTGCGTGTACTTGCCTGGGGTATCGTAGCGCCAAAATGAATGAACCGATTTAATAAATACGGACTTTTTCGTTTGAAAGCCTACTTTGATTGCTCATTTTATTATAGTTTTATCATATTAATATATAATCATTTTATTATATTAATTATAGTTTTTAACGTTAGGTTATCTATCATCGAGATCAGAATAGTTACGAGGTACGTTTATTTATATTGTCTTTGATATATGCCGTGATATACATATAGACCTTCCTAGTGAACCACTCTATCTATTGCTGAAAACTGCATTAAAATCCGTTGAATAGTTTAAAAGACCTAAGCTAACAGACAGCGGAAGCGTGTTCATTTTATACTAGGTATGTAAAGATAAATTATCTTTAATGAATGAGTGATTAACTAGAATGAATTTTAAGAGGATGTCTTTATTTTTATAAGATCCGAAACATAAGCTTACTGTTATTATGTAGCCATCATTAAATATGGTCACACCTTTATTTAACATGTTGTACATTACTAGCTCTATATTATACGAGTCCCATTGCTGGGCACGAGCCTTCTCTGTTCTCTTCTGCAGTTATGACCGATTTCAATAAACGATCTTGAATTGATTATCGGGACAGATCACGGAAATCAGCCAATCAATTTGTACGCGTAACCATCAAACTGTATTCTGATTGGCTCATTTGAACAGTCTATCTGGAAAGTAATATGATAACTGTTTATTAAACGACTATTACTCCATTACCTTGGCCTAAATCGCGTTGGTAGACTTCACTTATCTTCAAAGTTCTTATGATGAATTTCTCATGGATATCTATCCATATATTGACCTACCTATATGGACCTACCTACTATACCTACATGGATACCCTGTGGTTTGGGGGCCGTTAGAATTATATTATAATTCCACCACGGTACCCCCTGCCTGTCTGTAAGAGGCGACTAATAGGGGCCATCGAGGTTCGCGGGCTGTCGTAGCGCCCCATTAGTACTTTTGTACACGTACTATATTGTACGAGGTGGACGGCAGCACGGGTCGTCTCGTCGATGTTGTCGACGCTGAGGGTGTCCTTTGGTGCACGGGGGCTTTTGAGGCCCCCCACGTTTGGAGACGGGCCGTAAGGCGGCACCGCGCAGGTCGTTTTCGACTGAAGCCGGGGCGCTTCTAGTCTCTGGAACCCGGGCCATCCCTAATGCGCCGAAGATGGCCACAGCGGGGTTTTTAGTTAGTATTACCGGCGTAGGGTGTATATAGTGTTAGGGACTCGTAAGGCCGGTAGAGCCCAACATAACCGTTCCACCACTGGTGGGGCGGTAGCGGTAAAACGCTTTTCCCCGTACAACAAAAAAAAATACCAATTACAATATAGATATTTTCTTTAATGTCCCACGTTTGTTTTTCGTACATATCACGAATTCATAAAAATATGAAGTCATTTGACTATCATCAGGGTTGCTAGCGATCTTCGGGTAGGCGTGGATTTGCGGGTATGGAGACGGTATTCCAATAAAATGGCTATTACCTACAATAAGCACTCTTCTTGTAATTCTCAATAGTACAATCACACAAATGAGAAAACAAAACAAACAACCGAACGGCAGACGCGAGTGGGATATCTGGGGTGACGAGTCAAATCTTGTATGCTGCTGCGTTTAGATTATAACTTCCGATTTATTATTCAATTGATTTAAAATTATTTTCAAAATTATCGGAGCCGAAATTGGAATCGATGGTGTAAAATCTATTGCAAGTCCCGACCTTTTGGAGTCGGAGGCAAAGATCCGTAACATCCCTAGATTGAAAGAAATCTGTGCAGCTATTTCAGAAATTTCAGAAGATGTCGGAGGTTTCTTTTGGTCATGTTATTTGAAGGTAAGGTACCTACGAGCATAGGTGCATGTTGACGTTTCAGTGACCATAATAAATCTTATGTAATGTGAAATTTCCCGACCTATTGTGATATGACATCCTATTGTTATTTTTTTCTAATTCTTGTCAAATATATGTTAATAACTAGTCAATTTGAACATTGTCTTAAACTCTAAAAGAATAATGTGTTTTACGTTTTCCCCTGAGCAAAGGTCACTGCTTGTTTTTAAGCTGAAAATATTTTAATAAATAATATCTAAAAAACGTCTTCAATGCATCGACACCTAATATCCATTCCCACAGAGAGATAATACAGCCCGGCATACCTTCGATTAAATGATTTTTTTGTCCTGCTACAGCAAAGTGACTTAACTACAGTGCAGTCGGTATAGATATTTAAAAATATCTCTACTTCAGTAAATTGTCTAAAGTAAAAATACATAAACACAAGCTTAAACCTGTTTCCCTGAAGGGATAGGATATAAATTGTATAAAAAGAAATACTAACCTGTTACTAACATATTCTTTAAGTAAAAAATTTATATAAATTAAGTGAAGATTGTTTAAAATACTAATCTGTTACTAATATGACCTTTAAGTAAAAATTGTTACGAACAAACTAACATTTCAATGGACTTAGTCTGAAATAAATAATGGACTCAGTCTGAAATAAATAAACTATTATAATTATTATTATAGGCAAAAGTAGTTCCACCTCTGCTTTCAGGGATACGGGAGATACAGATTCAGGGAAAATGGATGTATCGCTGCATTCACCGAGCTTATTTCCATACTATGATGTGATAGTAGGCGAGTCGAACCCCATAAATAAATTCCCGAGGCATAAATTCCAATCCCGGGCAACTCATGTGAGGTATGTATTTTGTATATATGTAGATAGAATCCCCCTCTATCACATCGCGAGACGGAGATACGCTCGGCGAAATGTGGGTCTACTAATTACACCTCTGCCAACCCTTTCGAGGATTACAAGCGTGAGTGCGTATGTATAAATTGTGATTGCCCGACCTGAGATTTGAACCAAGAGCCTCATGGGTTTTTAGCTTTTCAGCTCCCACTAGACCGATAGGGCAATTGACCAAAAAAATTACAAATTATATTAAAATAGTCAACTGTCGAAAAGACGAGTGCGTATGTACCCGCGGCCTCTCGCTTCACAGCAGGCTTCTCGCCCACTGGGACACGGAGGCTGTCAAGCCACCATTTTCTATTTATTCTTCGTGCTATCCCTATTCCTATTTACACGGAAAGCATCGTGAAGAAACTTGCATACCTAAAAATTCTCCTTAAGGGGAGAGCCTGCTTTAGAGGCTTCACAAAAAAAAAATCGAGATTTTTTGGGAAGGAAAGAAATATCCGATTGAAACGAAACTTTCAGGTTTTATTTTCATATATTTCAACAGTTTTATTAAAATTTTTCATTAAGATATATGTCATGTTATGCCAGGTACAAGCATTTCGCCGAGGCGCCTCGAGTGTGCATTTGTCGTGCGGCGGGAAAAGATGCAGGTCGCAATTTCCATCTGAAACAAAGAACCCAATTTTTTTAAAGTTAAAGTTAAACCAGTTAAACCAAGAAATACAACAAAAGTGAAAAATTTAAAAAAGCCGCAAATTAAAAAAAAATAGGAAGAAAAATGTTCACTTTAGATTGTTTAAAAAGTGAGTTAATCTTAACTTTCTTAAGGTTTTTTTAGGTTCAACTAGATGAGAATTTAATCCTGAATACAATCCATTTTGTCTCGTTTCGATAGGACCTTTAATTTTTTCCCTATCTTTCCCGCCAATTAGGAAAAATCGTAAAAATGAAAAACCGAGAAATCGCGGGTCAAAGTTTTCGTATATAAAAAATCGTTCTTACCGCATTATATGCTAATCAGCGATTCCTGGTCCATAGAGTTGCCCTTCAGACTTTTCAAAAAAACCGGTTATTGCCCTGATGTTCGGACCTTCTACGAACAGTTAATAGTGTCTCGAAGGACCGTTAGTCCTTTGGATTATAATACGTACAAGCAATTATTACAGCAAGCGTCCACACAAAAATATATATATATATAGCAATATCTGTCACGAGCTTGACATTTTCAATGCATGTGTTAAACGCCATTTTAGCTTGTAATTCTCCCCTTCCCTTTAGTATGTTTATTATGTAAAAATTATCGCCTTCTACAGCATTTGCATCCCTTTTGTATATGTACTATAATATTGTACTTAGCGTAAATTTTCATGTATTTCGTGTCTACATCCAGCAGGTAGTTCATATACCTGAGGCTTCATCAGCTTCTTGCCGTCCACTGTTGGACGTAAGCCTCCCTAAGTGAGCGCCAACCATCCCGGTGTTGAGCAACCCGCATCCATCCGCTACCCGCCATCTTTTTCAAGTCGTCGGTCCACCGTGTAGCCGCGCGCCCAACACTGCGTTTGCCTAAGCGTGGTCTCCAAAATCGTGAGGCTTAGTGTTTTTTAATTTTATATGTAAAGTGAACCGACTAGTTTTGTCGGCCATTTAATAGAAAAAAAGAATGGGCTCTTTATGAAGGAAACTCAAAACCAGAAGTATAGGCGTCTGAGTGGGAAAGCGAACCCTAGCAATAAGCCGGCATGATGCCAGGCAGAAAAAGAATTAATATTGGTGAACAAAAAGAAAACAATTTTAATAACCGTGGTTACATCATCGGACAGATAGTAGATATACTGTATTTATGTTATTTTCCTACGTGTTACGCGAGTGCATAATATATGTCACTATCGTCGTCACGGTTCAAGAGTACTTCGGACGGCATATAGACGGCAGAGGTCGAACAGTTCGTTCAGCAGTTTGCATAAAAATTTCATCATCTATTATTATTCCATTAATTTCCATAAACAAAATATCACTAATAATGTTCGTCATTAAAGATGCTCATTACCTAAATAGGTATGGGAAATATAATATCAAGGAATTGTATAGAACAGTATTGATAAAAATATATAATACGAGCATTACTCGCTGCTCTGTCTGTGAATAGTGTGTAATCGGTACGAAAAGTAATTAAAATAAATATATTGATATTTTACACATTCGTGATTATTAAATATAACACTTTTGCTGCAGGTTTTTCATTGATACCGAACCGAACCGAACCGAACCGAACTTCAAAAAAGGATGAGGTTCTCAATTCAGCGAGTTTTCTGTTTGCTTTTTTTTAATGCGTGTACATAAAAAAACGATTGATTACAGAGTAAAAAAAATAAACTTCTCAGCAGACAACAGCTCAGTCGTCGCGATTGTATTATTGAGTTGAAATTTACATGTTTTGCTACCGGTCAACTGAAATTGCACCGATTCCAAAGAGACCTATAGAAATTGTTATTACTTAAATTTAAAAAACAATTCCGAGCACTATTTTTTTTATGTCGGTTTTTAAGTTTTGTTAAATTTATGTTATTTTTTTATAGCTTAGGTGGGCAAACGAGCAAGTGGGTCACCTGATGGTAAGTGATCTCCACCGCCCATGTACGCCCACCACCAGAAGAATCATGGGCGCGTTGCCAACCTTAAAGCAAAGGGATAATTAGGGATTCGGAAGGGGAGGGGATTTGGGCTTCCGGTTATCTCACTCACCGTACGAAACGCTGCAGCGAGCCGGTACTTTACGTCGGTTTTCTGAGAGACAGTGGTAACGACCCGGTCGAGCCAGCCCATTCATGCTGTAGACAAAACTGTCTACAGCGTGGCTCTACCACTCAAAATTGTTTGTTGTTGTTATTTGTTATTTGTTTTTGAATTTCAAAATAAATGAATTACAACTTTTATGTAACTGTATGTTTTTTTTATCCGAGCATGGCAAAGTCACTGCACTACACCTGATGGTAAGCGTTGTGCAGTCCAAAAAACCAGCGACCACCGACTAACGATGAGTTTATCGGTTGTCACCAGAGTCATGCCGGCCTGTATAAATGCTTCTTCCCTCTTTGGAGAGGTAAGAAGTAAATCGAGGGGCCTGCGACAGGATAGGCGGATGACCGATACAGGCACGGGATGTACATTATACAACATTTATGATATTCTTAAGAAGTAGGAGAATTTAGATAATCGATTTATTCGTAAATATAGTTAATAACTAAAATACCCTGGTTGCTTTTCTACATTAATTTAGATAATAGGAATAGATTCGAGGGTTATATTGATTTAGAGATTAAGGCACTTTCTCTATTTCACATATTCTACATTATTAAGCTTTAGGCACTAGAAGACTTAATTGAACACTTAGTGCAGACAATTTTCACGATAATGCAATTAAGATAAATATATTTAAGTATAGGTAAAACACAAATATTATGTTTATGGTTGGTTGGTTAGTATCATAATAAGAAATAATATGCATATAAAAACTCTTTATCAAATGAATAATGGCGACACAAGATATTCTATAGAATCATTATACTGCTAATTACGATACACGTTCCAATTTAATGACCAAACAAATCTTTTGATACCTACGCACACATATTATATTTTTAAAACAGAGAGGGCACAAAGTTTAACGATATGCGAAACGTGATGAATGACTCGTACCTATATTTTAAGCTTGTTAGAAAATTACATAAATATGCTCTTTGACCAGGGGGCTTATAGATAGGGAGCCGTAGAGTAACCGATCCACTTGACTACTATCAAGCTCATTTTCCGTGAGTAGCTTCGTTTCGATGAGACGCCCAACAATTCCCTATGCGAAAATTCTCTACTGTGGTAGCTAACAGAGGTAGCAAGGATTAAATACGTCGATTTGATGAGTCCCAAAAATTTATTACTAACAGGTTATTTTTTTGTTAAATCTGATGATAACTATCTAAATTATTCGAAAAGATATTTGTCCTACAAAATGTATGGTTTGATCAAAGAGTCCCCCCCTTCCAACATGTATCGATAACGAGGTCATCAAAAATGATTACTAACCAGCTGCTTTTTTTTTTGTTACTTACTTAATATGTATATAATTCAACAGTCATATTGTCCTACAAATTGCGTGGTACGTTATCCCGGTCCTACGCTCAGAAATTGTTAATACCACAAGACCATTTTTCTCATTACTAACTGTAGGACAAAAGTATTACATAATAGGTTAGTGTGTTCTCTACCCAAATGAAACAATGTCCTACAAGAAAACAGGTATGTATCACTAGTCCGACAAGAATTGTAATTTTTTCGTTTTCCTATTGGGGTATTTGACTATGTTTAATTTTATACATTATTTTGTATTTATTGGATAATAATACCAATTATAAACTATTTTGCGAAAACAGAATTGAAATTGGTTAAAAAATGAGGTTGTAGTTCATGTTTTAAATGTTGGTATGAGCAAAAGTGGGCGTGTAGTGGGAAAATCTCACTATCTCCCTCGCACGCGTGCATCGTAATGGCGAGACCTTGCTTGTGACGTAACATGCCATGTCGTGTATCCTTTTTCCGTCATGCGATAACTAACCCTTCCAGCAAATTGAAATGGATTGTAACTTATTTATTTTTTACTTAATTAATATAATTCTTTCATTAATAGATTTCGGGAAACGTAACTTATTGGTTAAAATAATAAAAAAAAATCTAGTCAAATACCCTTTTGTAACATACGAGACAGTGAAAACACCTTTTTTTAAATAACTTATTTTTTTTTGTAAACTAGTACAACAATTAAGTAAATAAATACAGTAGCTACAAAAATGTATTATTTATTTAAAATTTATTATGTATTTACATATAAAAAAAACAATGGGGTGCACTCCGGGAGTGCCGGCAGAAGTGAAAACTTAAACATTAACGTTGTACATTTTTGAATATTTTGGAATGAAGAGGGAATAATTTCACACGAATTGCTTTATTTATCAGCATAAAAGTACTATCATTTACATATGTGATTAAACACAATATTCATTTATTGCGCTATCGTACACAAAAATATCAATTTATATTACAAAACAAAGTCCGGTCAAAGTCCTGTCAAAGTCCGGTTAAAGTCCGGTCATAGTCCGGTCAAAGTCCAATCAAAGTCCGGTCAAAGTCAACACTATCGTAGACAAAAATGACAATTTAAATTACAGTACCTGGGCGACCGAGCTCTGCTCGGGTGAAAAAAAAAGTAGTATTATTATTCGCCAATAGATGTCAGGAATTAAGTCTAACCTCAAAGCAAACACTCATTGACTTCGTGTTACTTAACAACGCCATCTGCTGTTGTGCTCACAAAAAAGTAGTATTATTATTTGCCAATAGATGTCAGGAAGAGTCATTTTTTTCTTCCAAGTTTATGTTTAAGTTGATAAAACACGAATAAAATGACATTTCCTAAAAATGATTCCTAGCTAGATCGATTTATCGCCCCCGAAACCCCCCATATACTAAATTTCATGAATTTCGTTAGAGCCAATTCCGAGATTCCAATTATATACATATATATATGTCGGAGAATATACACTGAGTTGAGTCGTAAATACAACTATTAATTTCAAATTGTCGGTACCGCCATTGATATTGTTCAAATTGTCGGTACCGCCATTGATATTGTTTATTAGAGGGTGGTTTTACATAGTTTGTCAGTTGATTCCGCTCTCGGACTGGGTGGGGAAACTCAATATAAACAGAGCTCCCGCAATAGAGAGCTCAGTCTGTGTCTAGTTGTGACCGAGGGCAGAAGTTCACCTAATGTTATTCACAAGTAAGTGTGGTTATGGTTATTATGTGTGGATTATAATTATCTGTGTGATTTATCTCTGTGTGTCATCTATCACTGTGTACTTTGTGTGA
Organism: Amorpha juglandis; assembly: GCA_949126905.1. Lineage (NCBI taxonomy): Eukaryota > Metazoa > Arthropoda > Insecta > Lepidoptera > Sphingidae > Amorpha > Amorpha juglandis. The sequence goes on along the minus strand of OX421374.1, from coordinate 11,566,420 downwards.
GGTAAGGGCCGACTATGGGGATGGAGGAGGTCGGGTACACACATAATAATCATGATGTGATTTTGTACAATTTTGTGTTGATCTTATTGAAACTTATGTCAGTCGATTATGGAGAGGTGTAAATGGCCTCTCATCGATACGAGTGAATAAACGCTATATTCCATCCGATAAGATGAGTTCTATATTCCCTCCGATAAGTTTGTACAATTTTGTGTTGGTTTTATTGAACTTATGTCAGTTGATTATGGAGAGGTGTAAATGGCCTCTCATCGATACGAGTAAATGAGTTCTGGTATCCCTCCGATAAAATTAGCTCTATATTCCCGTCCGATATCAGAAGTGGGATGAGCCCATGGCCTATCCATTGAACTGCGACTGGACGAGTGATTCAGTGAGACTGTTCCAATTGTTTGTTTGTTTGTTTGTTCCAAATTGAGTTTGTTAAAGATCATCATGATGATCCATGGTGCGGCAGGCGTGCCATTCAGTGTATTCATTGCTGAATTTGATGGTGTTCAGGAATGTAAATGAATAATTATCTACCCCATATTTATTAACAGTTCCATAAACAGTTCCATATCTTGTTATTTTGAAAGTAACTTGTTTACAGTAATAAAATTTATTGTGAACATGTCCGAAGTAATTCAGACATTCTTTCTGGTGGGGCCGATTGTGTTCACATCTACAAAGTTAATGAATTGTGTAACATTTGTTGTAAGAGCTTATCTAGGACTATAATAGACGAGTTCTACCGATGTGGCACCGGCGCTGGAGTTCCCGGTCGTTGGACAATAACGCCGTACCCACAGTGTGGCGGTTCACCCATACGGCTTACAGACCGACTTTGTGAGATGACTGTGATCGAACGCATTTACGAGTATTGAAGGATTACGGCAAGAAACGAACAAGGGTTTGGTGAGATCGTTCTATTTTATGTACATCGCGTATAAAAAGTGATTTGAAGTACCTATTGGTTTTGTAGAACTGTTAAGATGTGGCGACCCATCGCTATATCGATTGCCTACCGAAATCAAAACGGTTTTCAATATCGAGCAAAGCTGTGTACTCCCAGTTCACTAAATATCTAATGCAGGGAACTTAATTTTTACATTGTAGTCGAAACTTTTTGCTAAATCCCAAATTATTTTTATAGCAAAAGATTTTTTTTTTTGTTTTAAAACAATAAGGTTTGGTTGCGCGATTTTACCTTGGCGATCACAAACATATGAGTAGCGGATAACCGTAACCAACCTGGGTTCGCTGGTAAAAGCTGTTTAAATTAAATGCCTGTCGGATAATTCAGTTATAGCCTCCATCCAGATGTGTCCTGAGGCGTGTGTGCTTTTTGCTTTTGTGCTCCAAAATATGTCCGTGCTCCTGGAATTAATCGAGGAGTCTAGTAGTCGGAATGCGGTGGTGCAACGTATGCCGCAGTCAATGTTGAGATCGGCGTTGCAGTTACCGTCAAGTTTTACGTGGACCTTAACTGTAACGTAGAATCACAATAACCATCATCTGCCCAACAAGATGTTTTATTTGTTTACATGATATTTTCACTGAAAAGTGTTTGTTTGACATAATTACAAAGAAAGACAGTAATTACTGTAGTACAATCGTGTTACAGTAAAATTTATCACTTGTGATCGTTATGTGGAACTGCTGAACTCGAAACAGTTCAAACTTTTTAACGAAATAGCTCTCGGGTCCCTGTCCTGGCAGACTTATTTCCCAATACATATCAGGCTTCTGCCTGGCACACTTTAGAGTGGAGTGAATTTTGTAAAACTTATAATCATGATAATCGCCTGCCTGCTCGTTTTGGTTTTTGTTTTTAGAAGCAGTGGTAACAAATAACGCTGGGAGGCGCTTGTCGAGATGCGCGTGATGGTCTTCCGATTCACCGGCGCTAGTCACCCATCGATGGCATACGTGGTTGCTGAAACAGGATGTTTATGCGTGCATGAATAAGTGTGCGCAAGGTGAAGTATCAAGTACCCGAGCCGGGGATGTTGAGTTTGGTTGCTCGACCACATTACAGAGTTTTAAGATATGTGGGTGGTAAACTTACGTTTCCCCCTTAAAGATGTTTTTAGTACTCGTGGCGATCAATCGGACCTAGCTTTCTGACGGCTGGGACTGAGACATTGAATGAACACTGTGGCCCAGTTACCCAGTTCGAATCGGTTTGTTTAGGGAGAACAAAAATACTTAGTTCTCTGGTCTTAAGGTTTGTGGATCACAGACGTACGTCTTCAACTTAAAGATACCTTCCGTACTGGCGGCGTAGGCTAGGAGTGTCCCTGTTATTGAGGTTATTTGAGTTCAACGCGCGCTTCCAATTTCTCAGCTTTATACCCAAGTCACTAAGTGATTCGGATGACATGTAATGCTTAGTGTATGGGGAGTGATTGAAGTCCAGATTCTGTCATTCTGAGATTTATTTTTATAATGTCTGAAGACAATAAATGTTGAATCAATTATTTCATTACTTACAAGACTCTTGTCTGTGGGTGCTTGAATAGTACAGTTTATCACTTCATTTGGTACAGTTCATTTTTTGAAAATATTAAGAAGTTATGCTTCAGATACACACGAACCATTTTAATTTAATGTAGTAACCATTAACCATTTTTAATGTTCTCCTTTTGTTATTTTTTTACATGTTCAAAATGATGAGCCTGGTGCTGACGATGATGAAGAGGTCTGTCCGGAGGAGTTGCCCGGTCCTTTGCCTACTCACCCTGCTGAAGACACCTAAGGGCTGATGAGTATCCGTGTCCAATTTTTCTTTACGTTGTTTCTAAGAGTGGAATTAATTTTGAATCACAAGCTAGGCTTGATATTGAGCCTTTTAATTGGCCTCTTTCACAAAGGCTACCCCAGAAGTAATTGTTTAAATCAGTCAGATTTGACCAGACTAATGTAAAGCTCAATACTACTCAGACTAATAGACCCAAAATTTAAAGGCCCTTATAAAGTAGTTGAGCTGTTGGAAGGCGACAGGTATCTACTAGGTACCCTTGACTCTAATAGTACGTATAAGTAGGCGTATGATCGTGGGCGGGCTATGCCCGAATGTTACGTTACATTAAAGTAGCAGACTCAAAATCCCAACCAACCACATTGAGACAGACTGTGCCGATGACGGTTGTGATAAATAATCACATTTCCTTTAAATTGTACTTTTTGATCTGACATATTGATTGACTTTGAATTGATTGACTTTGAATTGATTGACTTTGAATTGATTGACTTTGAATTGATTGACTTTGAATTGATTGACTTTGAATTGATTGACTTTGAATTGATTGACTTTGAATTGATTGACTTTGAATTGATTGACTTTGAATTGATTGACTTTGAATTGATTGACTTTGAATTGATTGACTTTGAATTGATTGACTTTGAATTGATTGATTGAATTGAATGACTATGAATATCGACAAGCCTGTGTGGCACCGACAAGCCTGTGTGGCACCGACAAGCCTGTGTGGCACCGACAAGCCTGTGTGGCACCGACAAGCCTGTGTGGCACCGACCAGCCTGTGTGGCACCGACCAGCCTGTGTGGCACCGACCAGCCTGTGTGGCACCGACTGTCGTAATGTGACATTTTTAGTACCTTACTAGCTTTTTTTTGCGGCTTCGCCCGCGTGATCTGCTTTTTCCGGGGTAAAAAGTAGCTTATGTCTTATTCTGATGTAGACGCTATATTATTGTAAAGTTTCATTAAAATCCATTCAGTCGTTTTTACGTGAAAGAGTGGCAAACGTACATCCATCCATCCACACTTACAAACTTTCGCGTTTATAATATTAGTAGGATGCCATGTGTGCCTTTTTGTGCGAAACATTTTGCCGTATTATTGTACTCGTATAAACATGAACAAAGGGGGCTATCTGAGGGGTCAGGGAGGCCGAACGGAGTATACCTTAATGCACTGTGTTTTTTTTTTTAACTTACAAATGAGACCCATACACACAGGGACGTGTGTCTAGTAGGATGGCCGTGTCGGAGAATATACACTGAGTTGAGTCGTAAATACAACTATTAATTTCAAATTGTCGGTACCGCCATTGATATTGTTCAAATTGTCGGTACCGCCATTGATATTGTTTATTAGAGGGTGGTTTTACATAGTTTGTCAGTTGATTCCGCTCTCGGACTGGGTGGGGAAACTCAATATAAACAGAGCTCCCGCAATAGAGAGCTCAGTCTGTGTCTAGTTGTGACCGAGGGCAGAAGTTCACCTAATGTTATTCACAAGTAAGTGTGGTTATGGTTATTATGTGTGGATTATAATTATCTGTGTGATTTATCTCTGTGTGTCATCTATCACTGTGTACTTTGTGTGAGGTAAGGGCCGACTATGGGGATGGAGGAGGTCGGGTACACACATAATAATCATGATGTGATTTTGTACAATTTTGTGTTGATCTTATTGAAACTTATGTCAGTCGATTATGGAGAGGTGTAAATGGCCTCTCATCGATACGAGTGAATAAACGCTATATTCCATCCGATAAGATGAGTTCTATATTCCCTCCGATAAGTTTGTACAATTTTGTGTTGGTTTTATTGAACTTATGTCAGTTGATTATGGAGAGGTGTAAATGGCCTCTCATCGATACGAGTAAATGAGTTCTGGTATCCCTCCGATAAAATTAGCTCTATATTCCCGTCCGATATATATATATACATATACAGGACAATATGACTGTTAAATTATATGAATATTAACTAAGTAAAAAAAAAAAATCTGCTGGTTAGTAATCATACCTATTGGAAGGAGTGGCTTCCAATAGGTATCGATAACGAGGTCATAAAAAATGATTTGAATATTGTCCTACAAATAAAATAATAAATTTTTGAGTATCATCAAATCGAAAAATTCTATCCTTGCTACCTCTGTTAGCTACCACAATAGAGAATTTTCGCATAGGGAATTGTTCGGCGTCTCATCGAAACGAAGCTACTCACGGAAAATTAGCTTGATAGTAATCAAGTGGATCAGCTGGCCCAGGGACTCCGGACCAGTACCTTGTATGCCAGAAGATAATTCTTCAAAAGATGGACTTTGGGGACCATCAAACCAGTAATATTCATATTTATCATCAATTATTGCCCATCCGAAATAATTACATACATGTTGGAAGGGGGGGACTCTATGATCAAACCATAAATTTTGTAGGACAAATATTTTTTCCAATAATTTAGATAATTATCTTAAGATTTAACAAAAAAATAACCTGTTAGTAATAAATTTTTCGGACTCATCAAATCGACATATTTAATCCTTGCTACCTCTGTTAGCTACCACAGTAGAGAATTTTCGCATAGGAAATTGTTGGGCGTCTCATCGAAACGAAGCTATTTACGAAGATTCAGCTTGATAGTAATTAGTTTTACATCAAGGATCTGTACTACTACTTTTGAGCGTAGGACCGGGATAACGTACCACGCAATTTGTAGGACAATATGACTGTTGAATTATATACATATTAAGTAAGTAACAAAAAAAAAAGCAGCTGGTTAGTAATCATTTTTGATGACCTCGTTATCGATACATGTTGGAAGGGGGGGACTCTTTGATCAAACCATACATTTTGTAGGACAAATATCTTTTCGAATAATTTAGATAGTTATCATCAGATTTAACAAAAAAATAACCTGTTAGTAATAAATTTTTGGGACTCATCAAATCGACGTATTTAATCCTTGCTACCTCTGTTAGCTACCACAGTAGAGAATTTTCGCATAGGGAATTGTAGGGCGTCTCATCGAAACGAAGCTACTCACGGAAAATGAGCTTGATAGTAGTCAAGTGGATCGGTTACTCTACGGCTCCCTATCTATTAGCATATACAATGCGACATATCTCGCGCGGGAGGGAGACGACAAATATCTCGGGTAAAAGTGTCAACATTGAATAAAATTACGCCGCCATGTTAGGATTCATAGACAAACTCCCACATAGAGGTTGAATGTACTATTTTCGCCATTTTATCTATACTTTTGATATAGCGAGTTGAGTACTCTATGCAACCATTTTAGCTTCGATAGACATATAGAGGTCACCAGATAAAACCTAGGATCTCACGACAGAGAGTTGACAAAATTATCTCGTGTTGTATATGCTAAGCCCCCAGGTCTCGTTGGTAGAAAAGAGGGAGAAATTGTCTCAATGTCGTATTTATGGAAGTTCGGTATGAGACTAAACGCTCTGCATTGTATGTGAATTGTTAAATTGAGCATCATCCGACTTAAGCGACTATAATATCATCTTACCATGTGGCTGTAAAATGACAATTACCTAATAGCCTATATCCGTATTCCTATATAGAAGGTCTAAGTGCCAATAAAAGCATGTTGTAGCTCGACCTCAACTCATTCATGTCTCGGGTAACTAATAACTATTAGTTGATTTTTTTAGGCCGGCATGATCGTGCCGACCAACGATAGACACACTGTTTGTCGTTGGTCGACACTATTCCTGGATTGCGCTACACTTACCATCAGGTGTGGCGTAGTCATTTTGCCGAGCCAGGATAAAAAAAATGTGTAATTCATATCTTATTTTAGTTTTGACATAACGGAATCAAATATTCACAGGCAACAATAATATACGATAACTGACCTTTTAACTTATAAATAAAGGAGCATGTTAACAATTCGAGACTATTTTATTTCTAGTTAGTTTCTGGTAGGAGTACGAGACAAATTATATTAAATATTAATATAATTTGTTAGAAATAATATATTAGTGTTTTCAGTGGAAGAATAATCATATATAAAAATAGCATAAATGTCGCGTTCGGGTCCCCTTTTCCCAATTTTGACGTTCACATTTAATAGGACCACCATCAGAATAAATACCATCGGATACAAAAAAAATCTTCGGTCCAAAATAGGTCCCAATCGGTTGATACTTTGCGAAGTTATGTGTGAACATCAATTAAAAATTATAGGCCATAAACAGACACAACACAACACAGATTTTATTTAATTTTAAACCATTTCATGACATTGTACTGTACTCATCACCCTGAGACATCCTATCCTATCCTATCCTACTAATATTATAAACGCGAAAGTTTGTATGTATGTTTGTTACTCTTTCACGTAAAACCTACTGAATGGATTTTAATGAAACTTTACAATAATATAGCTTATACATCAGAATAGGACATAGGCTACTTTTTATCCCGGGAAAAGCAGATCACGCGGGCGGAGCCGCGAGCAAAAGCTAGTATGTACTATTGTTAAGTTCCATATTGCCCAGTAATTGCACGGGCTTCAATGACCTTCAAACCGAAACACAACCGAATATACACTGCTCCTTGGCGAGAGAAATGGACAAATCGATGGTATCAATACAGACAGTCCCGTGCATACTAGAGACCTACTACTAATACGATGCTGACAGTATAATATCAGAATAACAGACAGACAAAAGGGTAAATTTTGTAGGTAAATACCCACATATTTTGTTCACAAGTCGATATTCTCTATTCATAACAGTCAATTAAGTTTTGAAGTGACATAAAACAGGTGTGTCTAATTGAATTGTTTGTTTTCTAAAGCTACAAGGAAAAGGTGGTATTCTAAGAATACCTAATCACAAGATTATTCTTTAATTATGACTATGTTACTGACATTGTAGTTAAAGATAATTGGACGAATTATAATAGAAACAAATACGAACTAATAAAGTACATAATATACTAATTGTAAAATAATCAACCAAGTTCCTCATTAAAACACTAATAAAGGTTTTCGTTCATTCGTCCTGCACCTCTTTTTTATAGAGGACAGCAAACGAGCAAGTGGGTCACCTGATGGTAAGTGCTTCCACTGCCCATAAACATCCACAATAGTTAAACTTGGACGCGTTGCCGATTTTAAAGGAAAGAGGTAATTAAGGAATTGGGAAGGGGTGGGGGCCTCCGGATATCTCACTATAAGTACGAAACGCAAGCTGCTACATTACATCGGTTTACTGTGGGACAGTAGTATCAACCCGTTAGAGTCTATCTAAAGCGTGGTTCTACCACTTCGATGCATCTATATCCCGCCTAGGTCCGTTCTGATGGTATAAACATTTTAGTCCAAGACTACGTATTAGTACTATAAAGAATGTAGTTAGTAAATATATACATATATTTTATATTGTACTTGTAAGTAGTGTAGAGAAATTACGAAATAAAATAGGGTGGCACTTCATACAGAGTATGTAACATGACATGTAACCATGTAGAAAAAATGACAGAGTTCATATACTTATGGGGCATAATGTAAGGTATCTTTAGATATGCCTACAAAAATATATCTAATAGTATATCAACTAGTCTCACATAGTATTTTTGAACTGTTGATGTAAACGTTTCTAATATTGTTAACAGTAATGTCAAATTTTCAACTATGTAGTAAGAAATATTGCAAAACAAGGTAACAGGGCTTAAAAATAATATACTGCGAAATCGTTGAAACATAGGGAAACATCAAAATAATTAAGATATTATTACAATCTTGAAAGTTAATCCCGACTACGGAGCCCTTCACTGTACGTAATCCGAAACGCACTTGACCCCTTAATTTGGTTTTAATTAACGAAGTTAGTTTTGTTTGAAATTAATTACTTACTCATACTTTTTTTTCTTTAGTTTTAAACCAAAACAAGTACCAACTAATTATTTACACGTAACAAATGCCTATTGTTATTTAGTAAGATGTCGCAGCAGCGGGTTAAAAAATGGACAGAATATTGTTATTTTTTATTAGTTGAATGACGAAATAAACTGCTGGCTCGCCTGATGGTAAGCGTAACGCCTGCCCATAAACAGAAGCAACACCACACAAAACTTTGTATTACAAGCATTGTATGGTACTGGACTGCGCTAGTTACCCTGAGACAATGGATATTAAGTATCATAATGGCCAGTAATTTCACTGGCTTTAATGCCCTTCAAACCAAAAAGCAACAGTGCTTACACACTGCTGCTAAGTGGTAGAAATAGACAAAGCGATGGTACCAACCCGTAGGATAGTATGTTTATGGTCAGGTTTGACACTTTGACACTGGCAGGCGAGCGACCTGCTCGTTATATCATTCAAGCTTTTAAGTATAAAAACTATGCACTTACGTATTTGCAAAATTAATTAAATACCAAAAAAATTAAGTTTATTCGAACTTAACTATATTCTCGCGAACACCATTCAATCCTAACATCTCACAAGATTGGGCTTTTCCATATATTCCTTCCCAACGATCGCATCTAAATGGTTTTTATAACGACATCCCTTTTCTGGATTAAACCACCAGAGGAAATCCTATATCTAGGTAATTCTACGTTAAAATCAATAATTTAATCAAGAAATAAGTTTGAATTAGACAGTTTTCTGCTTGGACAAATTTACACTTTGCCTGCAACTAAAGAAAGCTTGCGTGATTAGTTTGTCTTTACATACTGTCTTCATTTCTGCTTTTCAACTTATAGAAGCAACTCGTTTTAAAAAATAAATCCTGTTTATTTTACAATGGTTAAAGTCGTCCTTTGTTATCTTATCATTTAACATTTTTTAGAGCAGTGGAATAATGTAAATTCTTATTTTCAGCCTTTAAAACATCGCGGTGATTATAAAGTTAATGAAAAAACTCAACATGTCAGTATGGTATTAGAGCTAACTACTTACATTAAGAAAACGGGACTACGGTATGGTGGGAAAGTGCACTGGCTTGCGAAAATTGCTATACTTTGCTACTTTAGCACTTACACTTTGCAAGTGATTGCAGTATTTTTGGCAAAAGATGATCCGGAACGACTTTTCGAATGTATCGGTGTTGCTTGCTTCTGTGGTGTGGGACTACTGAAACTATTCTTACTCTGGTCAAAGCATAGTCGTTGGACTTTCCTCTTTAATCAAATAAAGGAATTGGAGAAACAACAACTACAACTCGCTGAGGACGACACAGAATATTTGGAATATGAATCGGACAATGAAAACGCAGACAATCAATATGCCCCTTACATTTCATCGTATAATATCCGATTTAAGAAAATCTCAACGATTCTTATCAGATTATATTTATCAACAGGGGTATTTTTTGCTCTATCGCCGTTCTTAGAATACGCATTTAGGTCGATATTGTATAATGAAACTTTGGGATATCCGCACATGCTACCGTGTTGGGCTGCGCTGGATAAAATTAGTTTACTCGGATATTTGGTTACGATTTTATGCGAGGCTGTGGCTGCTTTTTATTGTGTCGTGGTTCATATAATCTTCGATGTATCAGCCGTGGGTATAATGCTATTCATATGCGGACAATTTAATTCGCTTCGCCATTGCAGCGAGCGTATTGGTGGCCAAGGTAGAATATGTAACATAACCAAAGAAAGAGACGCTCGAGCATGTTTCAGGATTAAACATTGCCATCATATTCACGTAATTCTCATTAAGTAGGTATTTACCACACAGGTACAATATGTATTTTTTTAAAAAAGCTCTTATTTAATATCAGTCACGGTACGATTAGTAAATCTTAAAAAACAATTTACTAATAAGAAACACTATTAGGTAACGCACAATAGTCATAGTATTATAAAAAATATAAAATTTTATTTTAAAGGCATTTACAGCCTATACAATCATTATTACAACAAAGTAATAATTAATTTATAAACTATACATTATACAACCATAAACACACTGACATTAAGTTGTGATAATTTATTACCTGAAAGATGTTTTATGGAAACCGACGCAAGAAACGCGGAGTTTCTAAAATTTTCATGTTTTTTAAAAAAGTAGGTGTAATGATTGATTTTAAATACTCAGTGATTTAAAATATTAACTTTCAGATCTGTCAACGAACTGAACAGTTTGATCAAGGATATACTAGGAGTTTATTTTTTCGTGGCAACTTTTCAATTGTGTTCTGTTGCTGTTAGACTAAAGACGGTAGGGTTAATAATATTATTAGTAGCAATAGTCTGTTCTAAATAAGGTGTTACAAAATGAACTCTAAGAAATTTAAGGATGTGTTTAAAGTCATATTTAAAAAATAATCACGAAGGAAAACAATTTTCATAAGTATGTAATTCTTATTAAACATACAATATGCGTACAGTAGTGCACTTTGGCGATCGAGGACTTTTATAAAAAATCCTGTTGAGTGAGGCGAGCCTGACAGCCTCCGTGGCGCAGTGGATGAATAGTCTGCTGTGAAGCGAGAGGCCTTGGGTTCGCTCCCCGCACCTCGACAAATGTTTGTGTGATCCACAAATATTTGTTTCGGGTCTGGGTGTTTTTCCTCAAACAGGCTGACAAATATTTTTTCGGTGTAAAAAATAAAATCGGTCTAATCTAAATTATATATTTGCGGAATTTTGTTTGTTATTCCACCAACTCACGAAATTCTTAAGAGTTAATTTTTTAACGCATATATTTTATGATAAATATTTTATTTACAGCAAAATATGAGCAAAATGCAGTTCGCAACTTTGGTACAATATATGGTTGCATCTATTACACAGTTGTTCCTATTATGTTACTATGGAGATGCAGTATTTAACGAGGTAAAATCAACAACTTTGTTATTTATAGATCGATAACTCTATTATGCACTAACAAAAAAAAAATTAATACTCTACAACTAAGGTGTTTAACTATGGGTTTCATAAGAGTTAAAAAGTTTGTTAAAATAACTTTTAGAATAATAATCACCAACTTTAGTACTTACTAGCTTTTGCTCGCGGCTCCGCCCGCGTGATCAAACAAACAAACAAACAATCAAACTCTACAGCTTTATAATATTAGTATAGATTTGTGTAGCTTAGCAACGGAAGCCTTCAAATAATATTATTTGGGTAGCTTAGCAACGGAAGCCTTCAAATATGAATAATTTTCCCCGTTTTTGCAACATTTTTCACTGATGCTTCGCTTCTAATGGTCGCAGCGTAATGTTATATAGCCTAAAGCCTTCCTCGATAAATGGACTATCCAACACAAAAATAATTTTTCAATTCGAACCAGTAGTTCCTGAGATTAGCGCGTTCAAACAAACAAACAAACAATCAAACTCTACAGCTTTATTATATTAGTATAGATATTCTTGTCTAGTTGTCAGGGTTGTCTGGTGGAGTTTGTTTTTAGCGATAAGACCAATTTTTGTAACATGATTTAGTTTTTTTTTGTATTTGATTGTATGACGAGATGATCAAGTCGCTCGCCTGATGGTAAGCGCCACGCCTGCCTATAAACAGAAGCAACACCACACCGAACTTTGAAATACAAAGCACTGCATGGCACTGAACTGCACTCGTCACCCCGAGACATAAGATGTTAAGTCTCATAATGCTCAGTAATTTCACTGGCTTCAATGTCCTTCAAACCGAAACACAACAGTGCTTAAACACTGTTGCTTGGCGGTAGAAAACTACCGAAAACTACCTACTTCACAAAAGAACTTAATGTCTCTTGACGGTCGACATTATTAGGTATAATTATATTTGGACTGCACTGTAGTTAATATCAGATCCAGTGTTTAGTGTACTCCATCAGCCAGTTCCAGAAATGTAAACAAATATCTATCCATTTTTCAGTTATCTCTATTGTATTTGGTGTATTGACAAATCCAAACAAAGGGATTATTTGCAAAGTGGATAGATTTGTTTACATTTCTGGAACAGGTTTGGTGAATAAATTATAGTCACTTGACGTGACAGGATAAAGAAAGCACCGACTCAAAATAGGTTAATTGAATTCTTAGCTTTTACTTTCTATCGTATTTTTTTTTTGTTATTTTTTATCGGATCACGGCAATGTCACTGCACTACACCTGATGCTAAGCGTAGTGCAATCCAAAAAACCAGCGACCACCAACAAACAATGAGTTTATCGGTGGTCACCAGAGTCATGCCGGCCTGAATAAGTGCTTCTTCCCTCTTCGGAGAGCGGTTTTCCATTACAGAGTGCAGTTACAACGGCGCAAGGTCCATTTGGTGCGGCTATATGGTGCCTCGGCCCTAAGGCGCGCCGCGATATCATGTTGCTAGGCATGGGAATGATGCAGCCACACTCGCTGCAAGCTGGGCCTTTCAATGTGCTAAGCTTGCCTTCATTTATACAGGTAAGTTAAATTATAACCTACGTAGATATTCTTAGCAAGCATATTTAGAGTTCAGTAGCTCCTTTAAAACTACCTCCAACATATACCTATGACAGCGACAAGTCTGCTTGGTATACTAACTGCATAGTGTATTACCTACTTACGTTATGAGTGAGACAGGACATACCATTGCTTGACTTGCCTCATGTGTCACGGTTTCCTTGTCTCGCTCGCGTAACTCGAAACTGCTATACCGCTACGCCACGTCTCACAACCCATACAGAAGTACAGGCCGTGTGATGGACTTGAGATACCACAGCAACATTCGGTCAGAAGTAACGACTGTAACTTTCTGGCACTTAGTCGAAGCGACGCTAATTTTCGGGTTCTGACGTCTATGTCACCCGACTCTATACTCCTGCAGGTCAGGCACTTACTCCTTGCCACATTTAATTTTAGTCCGCGCCGTCTTCAAGCGTCCTCTAAATCAATGTTTACCTATGGTTTTATTTTATTTTCAGATCGTACGAACGGCATACAGCTGTTATGCAGTACTTGGACCTAAATAAGAAGTCGTAATTAGTATCAAAGTAATATTACTTTAGTACTTACCTACATGAAAAGATTTTAAATAATATATTCTTTATTTTTATGCTTCTATGCATATCTTGTTTCTTAAGTGTTTCCATATAATGATAGTTTTTTCTTGGTTTAATCTAGATATGCTGCAAAGTTTCCCATGTTAATATTGTCAGTGTATTATGCATGTAATTGTCTCTAGGTATTACGATGTAATTAAATTTATTCAGGCATTAATATATTCTAAATGATTTTCATGGAATTAGCACACAATAGATTCATTAATCATTGGCACACATGTAACTGGAATCCTAGGAAGAGCAAAAAGTTTGGAACAATAAAGAATAGCTACTTAAGTATTCCTACGTTTTCTTTTTTTAGTTATAGTTACGCCCATGGTGAGATATTCGGAGGTCCAGCTCCTTCTCAATCCCTATATTACCTATCCCTTTTTTCCTTTAAAGTCGGCAACGGTACGCGGTAGAGATCAGATTCAGGTGACCCACTTACTGGTTTGCCGGTCTATGCTATAAAAAAGGTAAACCCCTTATAGATTATTTACAAGTGAGCCAATTGAATTAATCAAAGTGTTTTATCGGCAATGACGTAATCAAAACAGCAATTGTGGCGCAGCGGGCGAGTATCGGCTGTGAAGCGAGAGGCCGCGGGGTCGATCCCCACACCGAGACAAATGTTTGTGTGATCCACAAATATTTGTCTCGGGGTCTAGGTGTTGTGAGATCGAAAGTCTCCCGTAGTTCCTGATACCCACGACACAAGACTCGTATCTTACTGGACTATGTGTGTGATTGTTGGGTGAAAAAAAAAGATTTGTATTGCTAAAATTAATTGTAAATAAAATAAATTGTATCCTATTATTCTTTATTCTATGTGAAATAAGTGAACATTAAAGTGGTTTTCATAATTTCGTCTTTTATTCATTCTGGAAATGGATACTCGCCGCCACGCCCGAGCCATGTCGAAATGCATGATAAATTATTTTTAATATTACTGTTGAGAGTGTAATTAGGTTTTAATTTTGAAACACAGTACCTAACCCTGTACGGATTTGAGCTAGTCCGGATATTTTAAACTATATACAAACATTATTTACATTGTTTGTCGTTGGTCAACACTATTCCTGGATTGCGCTACACTTACCATCAGGTGTAGCTTAGTCACTATGCCGAGCCAGGATAAAAAAACATAGATAATTTATTTAAAATTTATCATTTATGATTACCTAAATTTTTTTGAAATGCCGGTCAAGCGAAAGGAAAAAAGAAAGAGGCTTATTTGAATTATTCTTGAGGTAGAAGGAATATGAAATAGAGATAAAAATAATGAAAAGTTACCCGTAAAAATTAAAGTAGGTAAGCGCTTAGGTGTGACGATAAAGTAAACCATACTGCCACGGTGACGCTGTTGTATTGCATACGCGGCACGTCAAGTGGCTAACTAAACACGAATATGGAATATCGTGCAAGTCGAATTTAACGTCGAAACAAACAGGACGCTCGCCCTTAAACAGAATGTATTGTTATATTTCACAAAATTACCGCAAACTCCGGAATGCTTGGATACCTTTTAGAATTCTGTATTAAACTTAAGAATACCAATATTCTAGAATATTTTATTGTCAATATTTACGTTTTTTACGCTGCATACGATTTTGCTTATTATGTAAGTACCTACTGGGTTTGCGTAATGTATAGATTGAATAAGAACGTAAGTAAAAATATACCAAGATTTCCAACAATAAGCCCTTGGTGATGAGAAACATTTTTGAACCAATTTTAAAAGTAGGTAACAATTCTTTACGGCTTAAGGCATTTATCGTGTATTCAGCAGCGTCTTTTTGCGGTTACGTTCAGAGCTGGCTAAATTAGAGTGCGTGCTCCTAATATTATCCAGGATTTCGTTTTTGGCACACTAAATTCGTAGGTAAGTAGAGTTGCGTATTCTATAAGCCATTCGATCCGTCTTTGGTGCTTGCAAAGTAATAATGATGTCACATGGTGACCCCTGAATTTCATAAATACCTATATAATTACATATATACTAGAAGACCCAGCCACGCGTTGCTGTGGCCAAGGTATATGTTAAATTATATTGTAATAAACTATTTAATACAGTATGCGCCATCTATTGGATACTTACTCAATCCAGCCAATAAATTACCTTACATCGCCATTTGTTAGAATCTTATCAAAACTCACATACATATATGTAATTATGACAAATAATTTTCAATAAAAAACAATGCCATAAATTGAAATATAAACTATCCTATCTCTCAATTTGGATCAAACTGGACACGGTTTGTAAAGGGGAATGCCCATAAAATGCCTGGAAATGGACAGAAACTTCAAATAGTCATATTATAATCTATTTAGATTAAAATAAGAATAGTTGTATTATTCTCAAGTTTTACACACTAGGGGGAAAGTATTATAATTATTATTATAGTATTTAATTTGATTGTCGTAAATGTACATGAATGTCGAATTTGACAATAGTAAATACAAATCGTATTTGACAGATAGTTTTTCTGTTTAAGTTATTCGTAAGTACCAAACTTTTTGCTTCCGATTCAACGTCCACTCCAATATAATACCTCATTGTTTTATCTATGAATGATGATGTATCCTTAACTTATTTAAATGACCTCACCGATATTTGCACTTGTCAGATCCCAATTTCAACACGTAAAATATATTTTAGGCAAAATGTTTTTATCCAGCCTCCTCCAAGTTTTTGGATAGAAATTTTAATTGTAATAGATTTACTTTAATTTTAACTACAAATTGGTGTATAATTCATTTTTGTTCATCTTAGGCATTTTTTTGTATGGGAGATGGGCATTCCCCTTTGATTAAAATCGGTTCAGTAGTTTAGGAGTTCATCGCGGACAAACAAGTGACAAAATGTTTATACAGGGTTATTTTTAAAACACTGACAACCTCGCAGGGCCATATAGCTGACCCCATACGGAGCAACTTTTGTTCAACGAGTATAACTCAATATATTTAAAAAAATGATTTTACAAGTTTTTGTTGTGTCGTGTTTTTCTTCGTAGACTGCGGCGCGGCGCGGCGCGCGGTCAGCTGCTCGGGAGTTCAAGGTCGCAGGCGCTAGCCCGGTTCCCCACGCTTCGCGTGTTTGTTTACGTAATCTGCGATGCGCGTTTTAACATTCAAGACGGAAATTAAATGAATACTTATTTTTGTATGAAAATAAAATCTAACAAATTATGAAAAGTCGTAGAATAGAAGTAGTAGCAAATGACCTTAGGAATCTACTCCTGCGAGGTTGTCAGTGTTTTAAAAATAACCCTGTAGGTATATAAAGATGTTATTATTATTATAGGTCACATTCAGCGTTCAAAGTCTTCAAAACAATTTTATAAATTCGGTAACATAATATAAGCACCTAAAAGTACGTATCAATTATTCGGTATTTTATTGTGTAAAAAAACATTCATTATTGAAATGACCTATGCAGGTATTTAGCCACATAGGTAATAATAAAATTATAAGATGCCAATTAAATTTCAAGTAAACAGCATTGTTACGGGTAAATTATTACACGGTAATCTCCAAAACCATCTGTGCATTCTGAAGATAATCAGTGGCCGAAAAGGTCAGGAACATATTTCAGATATAAAAAAAACTGTCCTCACTGGTGAAAGAATTTAAATTGAACTTTTTTGACACTGGATTAATACAGAGTATTTTGTCAAAACCAAAAACAGAAATAGCAATTAAATTGTGTTCACTTGCCACAAGTATCCACCAGTGATTTTCTTTCTAATAATATTCTATGTATTTAGATTAGTTAAAAAGGTACAATGGGGTTTACATTGTTGAAAACCCCTAAATAAATTAAGATTAAAAAAAGACTATTCGATAAAGAAGTCCGCGTAGGCTGGGCATCTCTTGGAGTCTGGACAAAACACAGGGTACAAGTTCAATAAAAAAGCTAATCTCACCTGCACCAATGCAATGGCGAAACCTGGTTCCGATTGCGGGTTATGGTTGTTTGACGGCGGGTCGCCCCACATAATAAAATCCACTATCAAATCATAATGGAAATACGGATCCTGGCATTAAGCCGGGATAACGCCAAGAAAAAAGGTCTGTCATAGTAATTAAAAACATTTATAATGTAAATACTATTTTATTTATACACAAAAATAACTTCCATATATATTTATTCATACGAATATATTTTGCTGGTGGTAGAGTACCATATATTTTTGTACCTTGGGTAGCGACTACCATACACATGGTGAAAAACCCGCCAGTCAGCCGGCGTAAATCCCGTTAATTCAGGCCGGCAAAATTCTGTCGACGGTAGAGGCAGTCAGTTATGTCTCTTGGCAGTCAACGTTATATTTGGACTGCACTATACTTAACATCAGATCGATTGTATTTTACCGTGCCGCGATAAAAAAAAACAACGGGTTGCACTCCGGGAGTGCCGGCAGAAGTGAAAACTTGAACACTAACGTTGTGCATGTTTGAATATTTTGGAATGGTTAGGGGATAATTTCGCACGAATTGCTTTATTTATCAGTATAAAAGTACTATAATTTATGTGGTTAAATACAATATTAATTTATTGCGCTATCATACACAAAAATTAGAATTTATATTAGATAAAAAATTTAACACTCCGGTCTTACGAATTTGACATTTTATACCCATCCCAAGAAAAGTGCTCAACGCCGCTGAAGAAGATTTCACTTCAAAAATCAAACAACCGCTGCTCCCAGGAGCTACCGCCTAATTAATTAGATGTATGATTTTTTTTAATAAATACATACACCCAACAGTCACATACATAGTCCTGACCCAACAGTAAGATACGAGTCTTGTGTCGTGAGTATCAGGAACTACGAGAGACTTTCGGTCTCACAACACCCAGACCCCGAGACAAATATTTATGGATCACACAAACATTTGTCTCGGCGCGGGGATCGAACCCGCGGCCTCTCGCTTCACAGCCGGCTGCTCGCCCGCTGCGCCACAGAGGCTGTTTGGTTATAAACGTTGGTGGTGAAGCCAGGCGGCGACTGTTCGCTGATGTGTTCGAGTCCAGCGAATGTTCTGGCGCGCCGTCTCCAGCGCTCGACGCCGCGCGCTCTCTCCCGCGCCTGCACTAGGATACAGAGCGAACAAATCTTCCATCTGCGAACAACAAAGGACCCATGAGTTCTATATATATATCCAGTTTTACTGCGTGGGTACCTATTTTATGGCATTGGCCGGTAAACGAACAAGTCGGTCACCTGATGGTAAGTGATCTCCAACGCCCATGTACGCCCACCATCATAAGAATCATGGACGCGTTGCCAACTTTAAAGGAAAGGGATAATTAGGGATTGGGAAGGGAGGGGATTTGGGCTTCCGGATATCTCACTCACCGTACGAAACGCAGCAGCAAGCTGCTACTTTACGTCGTTTTTAAATCCAAAGGTTTCGTCGGTAAATCCAAACGTTTATTTTGCAAGTAGGCCACAAAGGGAGAGTTTTGGCGGGAATTCTGACAGTGCAGTTCATGGCTTATTTTAATTTATTTCATAAACTAGTTTAGAGTTGTGTTTGTTGTATAAAAGTGGTGTGGATTTGTTCAATAAACATTGACGGTGATGAACAGTGTATGGAAACATTGAAATAAGTGAATTAAACATCGTACTGAAAGGAGTTAACACCAAAACTCCGACAAGACCTTGAAATCGACCGCACCCGTGTTTCATCGTTCTTGTAAAAATAACTTGAGAATAAATTATACTTGACACTGGCAAAATGCATAATAAGGCGAAAGCCATAAATAAAAAAGAAGAAGAAGGCCACAAGGGGTTCTTTTACACGTCAATTATAGGTAAATTTCATTGAAATGTCTCTATTGATGATTCGGAAATGCCCACTGATTTGAGAAGAAGCACCAATAAACTCAGCCGTAGGTGTTTTGCATGACATTGTATTTTTATTTGTCCTCAGATCATTTTTACACGTCATATTTTGAAATAGGAATTTTGCATGTAATTTTTTACTTAATTGAATGTCGAGACGAACAAGGCGTTCGCCTAATGGTAAACACCACGCCTACCCATAAACAGAAGCAGCACCACATAGAACTTTGAATTACAACTGCATGGCACTGAACTGCGCTCGTCACCCCGAGACATAAGATGTTACGTCTCATAATGAAATAATCCCACTGGCTTCAACGTCCTTCAAACGGAATCACAACAGTGCTTACACACTGTTGCTTGGCGGCAGACATACCTCTTTCAGTTTAAGATCAGTGTTGAAAGTACTGGTGATTGACGGTATCAGGTTGCCCAGGTATCGACTGTTGAGTGTGAATCTATCGACAAGCTCCGTCCATCGGGATCGTACATCGTCCCACACTAGCGCCGTACCGGACGGGTTCGCAGATATCTGTTGTAACACCGTCAGGTAGTCTTGACTTCTAATATTCGCCTCGTCCCAAGCCAGAAGTAGGAATCTGTGAAAAAACAATGTATTCAATAGCAGTCACGCAAACAGTCCTGGTCCCTTATGCCATAAATCCGAAACGAAGCAACGAAATTCTGATGATATATAGAGTCAAATATGGAATAGCCTTCCCTCTCCGAAGAGGGAAGAAGCATTTATACAGGCCGGCATGATTCTGGTGACCACCGATAAATAAATAAATACACCCAACAGTCACACACATAGTCCTGACCCCACAGTAAGATACGAGTCTTGTGTCGTGGGTATCAGGAACTACGAGAGACTATCGGTCTCACAACACACAGACCCCGAAACAAATATTTGTGGATCACACATACATTTATCTCGGTGCGGGGATCGAACCCGCGGCCTCTCGCTTCACAGCCGGCTACTCGCCCGCTGCGCCACGCAGGCTGCCGATGAACTGATTGTTTGTTGGTGGTCGCTAGTTTTTTGGACTACGCTTACCACCAGGTGTAGTGCAGTCACTTTGTCGTGCTCGGATAAAAAAAAGCTCCATATTTATAATTACCTCCTCAGTATATTAGTGTTGCGAGGTCCCGACAACGCGTGCCTCAGTTTCGAACTTTCTTGAACATCTGTCTCGTTCAAGTAAATGTTCCATAACTTGTCCCATTCCTCTTGAGACGCTGATTTCATTCCTAAACAACGTTTTCATCCATCACGTCATTTCATCATGATATTAATATGTAAAAAAAATATATGCTTTATGCTGTTTATATTGCAAGGACGTTTGCAACTGTAATTATTGTTATACTTGGCATGCGTTTATTTTCATTGATTATTTATGTAATTATGTTGGTATTTACAATGTTGTTGCGACTTAATAAATAAATAAAACAATAGGTATATTGTTATACTACATCTATGTACATACATTCAACGACACTTTTTGCGTAGATACGATATAAAAGTAAATCTGCATAGAAACCAAGCGTACCAATTTTTACTACATAGATTAACTATCAGTCGTTGCTGTGGCTAAGTTATATGTTAAATTATATTGTAGTAACTATTCAATACACTATGCGCCATCTATTGGATACTTAATCGAGCCGATACATTACCTTACACCGCCATCTGTTAGAATCTTATGGAACTCACAGATAATTTGCAATAAAAAAATAGTGCGACTATAAATTGAGATATAAACTATCCTATCTCTCAAGTCGGATCAAATTGCACAGAGTTTGCAAAATGTGATTAAAATCAGTTCAATAGTTTAGGAGTTTATCGTGGACAAACAACGTGACACGAAATTTTTATATATAAAGATGATGTCATCACGGTGCGCACAGATTATTGTGTCGGCGCGTTGAGCTAAATTATGGCATGCGAAGGGAGTACAGGAAGTACACCATTATACGTTTTTTATTAGCCTGAGTGACGAAACAAGCAGGTGGGTTGCCTGATCGTAAACGGCACGCTTGCCCATAAACAGAAGCAACACCGTACGGAACTACACAATAACACTAACTTACAAAGCACTGTCTGGCACTGGACTGATACATGATATTAAGTCTCATAATACCCGGTAATTTCACTAGCTTGAACGTCCTTCAAACCGAAACACATCGCTGCTTGGCGGCAGAAAGAGACATAACTGTGGTACCAACCTAGACGGCCTGTCGCATACGAGGAAACTACTATCAAAGCAGGCCGGCAAACGAGCAAGTGGGTCACTTGATGGTAAGTGATCTCCACCGCCCATGTACGCCCACCACCAGAAGAATCATGGGCGCGTTGCCGACCTTAATGGAAAGGGATAATTAGGGATTGGGAAGTGAAGGCGATTTGGGCTTCCGTCTTGCGTCATCACCTAATAAAACTTACCGTAATAATACACGAAGTCGCGTAGATCCGGTTCAATTTCCACGGCGTCCGGTGTTCCGTGATTATTGAGCCAGTTCAGGAATAAACTCCTTACTTTCGTTTCGGCATCGGGCATCTCAAGCCTCGTGGCCAATGATAAAATTCTCGTCCGTAATAACCTAAAAAAGATGACTTTAAAATACGTGCCTCGAGTTTTTTTTTATTTGCCTGCATGACGAAACGAGCAGGTCGCTCGCCTGATGGTAACCGTCACAAACGCAAAACCACATAGAACTTTCAATTATAAAGCACTACATGGCACGACAACGTATATCACTCCGAGGCATAAGATCTTGTCTCATAATGTCCAGTAATTTCACTTTAATGTCCTTCAAACCGAAACACACCAGTGCGTACACATTGCTGCTTGGTGGCAGAGATAGACAAAGTGGCGGAACCAACTCAGACGGCCCCTCG
The DNA here is from genome assembly GCA_949126905.1 of Amorpha juglandis. Classification (NCBI taxonomy): domain Eukaryota; kingdom Metazoa; phylum Arthropoda; class Insecta; order Lepidoptera; family Sphingidae; genus Amorpha; species Amorpha juglandis. Next base: position 11,543,915 of record OX421374.1, on the reverse strand, counting down.
CATATGAGGGATCTACCACCTACTGTACTTTACTTTAGACAGTTTTGTATATACAGCATGAATGGGCCGGGTCGACCGAGTTGTTACCGCTGTTCTGACGCAGCGTCAATTCCAATGCGATTACACGTTTGTACCTATTGTACTGCATAAAAGCAGCTATTATACTGCATTAAGTATCTTCTGCTTTCTTTTTTTTTGCACCTACTTTATTCATATCTGCATTACCCTAAGGTTGACTGGGAGAGAATGCCTTTGGCATTAAGTACACCTTTATATATTGTGTATAAAGTGTAAAATAAATAAAAGTATGGGAGACCTTTCGATGCGTCACTGTAGATTTCAGTACGACGTTAACAGACGATAACGTCGCGGATACCCGTTTCTGACGCCTGACGCAATCATCGGAAGTCTGCCTTTAATACGGATTTAAACATACCCATCAATAATGTTGATATTCCTTTTCTCCCAGCTTTGTTTATCATAAATTGGTTTCACTAGGCGTTGCACGTATTTCTGTAAATTAATTCAGTTTTTAAACAATCGTTTTTATTTGTTACAGGCATTAGTATCGAATATTATTATAGTTTAATAGATAAATAAATAGATTTAGTGTAATTGTCTAGTGTATGTTGATGATGGTATGTATGCTATGTATAATATATCAGTTGATATTGATCTCTATACACAAGTTTCTTCCTTTATATTGACTTATCATAACCGTTATTTTAATTGCCTACATCAATACGTAGTATAAAAAAAAGTCGCTTCCCGCTGTCTGTCTATCTGTCCCTATATATGCTTAGATCTTTAAAACTACGCAACGGATTTTGATGCGGATTTTTAATAGATAGAGTGATTCAAGAGGAGGGTTTTCATGTATAATACATGCATAATATAGTAGAGAAACACTGATAATTTTCGAGTTTTCTAATGTGATGTGGTAAATAAACACTTTTTTGCGCTTACATTGCAAACGCTGGCTAAAGCCTACGAGATAGGTCAAAATAATGTACTACAGTATTGTACACCTTAAAAAGATCTACAAAAAATCCGCGATGGTATATGTCTATCTCTTAAGGATAGCCCACAAGAACCATTTTTTATCCTTTACTTTTTACGAGAAATAATGGCTTACTTACGAAGCGATTTTAAGAAATACAGAATTAATCCTTATCCATTTAAGTATGTACCTAAAATACATTTAATATAGATCAATGCGGCCCTTTACCGCACGTAATTTAAATAAATATTTTCGAAGATATTATAGATTTTAAATGCAGGGATATAGCGGTTGCAATGGCCGGCCGGGGAGCCACAGTGGTCTTAGCCACAGGAACGCGTGGCCGGGTCTGCTAGTGATTAATGAACTTATTTCATTTCATTATACATTTACACAGGTACTGTGTAAAGAAGACAAATGTGCTGTTCCGTATTAAGAAAATTTTACCCCATGTAGATTATAATTGATTGATCTATAACTCTTTCATGTACACAAGATTCACAATATAATAATAAAGCAAATAACATATATGTAACAATCGCCGGTCTAATCGCTAAAAGCGATCTCTTCCAGACAACCTTGGCATGGGACACTGTGTAATGTATAAGGGTCATTCCATGTAAAATCGTCTTATGGAAAAAAAAAATTTCCCGACTCGTTTTAGACTTTGGTGTAACTTTGAGAAACTCTACTCTAGGGTCCCAAAGAACAAAATTTACACGAGTTTGATTTTTACAAGCGCTTGTTTCCGCCTATTTAAACATAAAATTTTAAAAATCGATATTTTTAAACCTTATCAACATTTGCTGTGAAATTTTTCTGTTTGAAGCTATCTGCATGATCAAGACAGAATTCACAGTGGGAAAGATAGTAGTTTAAGTGTAAATGAGGAGAATTGGCTCGGACGATCCCTTTGAATAATAGCACCATGCTGAAAATGAGTGTTTTTTAGTCATTTTTCGTGAATTTTAATCGACTCTAGCGTCTTAACTGTTGAGAATTAAAAACTCATGCTCCGCGGGAATTAAGTATACACATCATAGACAAAATTCAGCCACAAGTTGACTTGAGCAGCCCACTCTTCATAGAAAAAAACTTTGCTTCAAATTTTGGAATTTTAAAAAATCCCAATTTTCAGGTTATGAAACGAACGTGTTGACTGTGAGATAAAATTCTGATACTCACAGAATCTACTGTTTTTACCTTCAACTTAAAATTATTACATCACTTGTTTTGTTATTTTAATGTTTAGTGCATGTACGAACCGTTTTTTTTTTCACAGCAAACATCTGGACGTTTTTACTAATGGATTAAAACTAAAAAAAAGAAAAATAAAAAAAAAAAACAAAAAAAGTAAAAAAAAAGACTACTAGGTATTTAAAAAAAAAATTAGTAAAAATGAAAATAACAAAACAAGTGATGTAGTCATTTTAAGTTGAAGGTAAAAACAGTAGATTCTGTGAGTATCAGATTTTTATCTCGCAGTCAACACGTTCGTTGCATAGCCTGAAAATTGGGATTTTTTAAAATTCCAAAATTTGAAGCAAAGTTTTTTTCTATGAAGAGTGGGCTGCTCAAGTCAACTTGTGGCTGAATTTTGTCTATGATATGTATACTTAATTCCCGCGGAGCATAAGTTTTTAATTCTCAACAGTTAAGACGCTAGAGTCGATTAAAATTCACGAAAAATGACTAAAAAACACTCATTTTCAGCATGGTGCTATTATTCAAAGGGATCGTCCGAGCCAATTCTCCTCATTTACACTTAAACTACTATCTTTCCCACTGTGAATTCCGTCTTGATCATGCAGATAGCTTCAAACAGAAAAATTTCACAGCAAATGTTGATAAGGTTTAAAAATATCGATTTTTAAAATTTTATGTTTAAATAGGCGGAAACAAGCCCTTGTAAAAATCAAACTCGTGTAAATTTTGTTCTTTGGGACCCTAGAGTAGAGTTTCTCAAAGTTACACCAAAATCTAAAACGAGTCGGGAAATTTTTTTTTTCCATAAGACGATTTTACATGGAATGACCCATAATGAATAATGTATTATAAACGAATTAAATGTGGGTTCATTGTCAAATACTTATTCAGAAGCTATTGCAAAAGACGGCAATTTAAATGTTATTTTATATAACGAAACATCTATACAACAAAAGAAGAAAGAACAACGACGTAATTGCAATGAAATTGCAATTGCAATAACGTCGTTGATATTTTTATGAGCGATATGTTAAAACGAATATAGTTTATAAACTATACCTATTAAAATATTTGGAAAATATTATTTTTAAGTAGTTTTGCAACCTCTGCTATTCTGACTACAGTAGCGGCACCCAACGTTGTCACTTGGGACAACTTACAATAATAAAGAAATATACAATCACAAACATAGTCCTTACCTCACACTAGGTTAAACAATATCATAATTATCAGGAACTACAAGGGACTTACAGTCTCACAACACTCAGACCGAAACAAATATTTATGGATCACACAAACATCTGTCTCAATGCGGGAATCGAACCTGTGGCTTCTCGTTTCACAACCGACCACTGCCCACTACGTCACAAAATATGGTTATTGTTCTGTTACACATAGTTGTCAATACTGCACATGTGCCTTATGTCCCTATCGACATACACCCTTGTATTATTGTGCCTGCATCGGTCATCCACCTGTCCTGTCGCAGGCTCCTCGATTTGCTTCTTCGCTCTCCGAAGAGGGAAGAAGCGTTTATACAGGCCGGCATGATTCTGGTGACCACCGATAAACTCATTGTTTATCGGTGGGTGCTGGTTTTTTGGACTGCACTACGCTTACCATCAGGTATAGCGCAGTCACTTTGCCGTGCTAGGACAAAAAGTAGGTAAGCTGATGGTAAGTGATCTCCACTCATTTGTGATTTATGTAAATAAATTAAATAATAATGTAATAATGATTTATGTAATTATATAAATAAATCATCAATGAGTGGAGATCACTTAAGTATGAATAACAGTCGAGCCGGCTGCTTACCGCTTACCATCAGGTGTAGTGCAGTCACTTTGCCGTGCTCGGATAAAAAAAAATGCGAGTTACCTGAACATCATCATAAGCCAGTGAATTCAACAGTTGTCCGGCCAAGTTGAGGAGTACAGTCGAGGCAGTCTCCCACGGTACGTAGTCTTCTTCGAACATCAGGTACTTGCTGAGGTTCAGTGGTACTTCGTACGGCAGAATTTCTGCCTCGGCTAGTGCGAATGCGTCGTCTAGCAAATGTGAGCGATCGGATATTGATAGCTGTCAAAGATAATGCTTGCTATGCTTAGTAAAAAAGAGCCGATGTGAAACATCGAAATTATTTATAGCCATTAATAGGGAATGTTGGAAGGAGTTAAGGGAGACCTTTGCCCAGCAGTGGGACAATATAGGTTAAAAAAAATATACATAAAAGGGTAGTTTACGACAGGAAATAAATATGGCATAATCAAAAATAAAGTATTAAAATTTTTTTGGACAAAAAGATGGCTCTAGCCAGTCCAGACCAGTCAAGCTTAGGCCAGTCCAGTCCAGTACTCTACTATATATAGACTGTATATATACCCTAGTATAGCGTATCGACCCGTAGCGCCACGGCAAGCGTCGCCACGCCAACAATCCGGTTTATACCTTCGCCTATAGATGTTTCACATCAATAATCTCACGAAGTTGTCGTAGTTGACATTTTGAGTGGTAGGGCAAGGCTTTTGTCTACAGCATGAATGGGCCGGCTGGATCCGTTCGTTACCACTGTCTCGCAGAAAACCTGACGTAATGTAGGGGCTTGCTGCTGCGTTTCGTACGCTGAGTGGGATATCCGGAGGCTCAAATCCCACCAACTTCCCAATCACTTAATTATCCATTTTATTTAGGGTCAGCAACTCGTCCTTGAATCTTCTGGTATTAAGGGCGTACTATGGCGGTGGCGATCACTTACCATCATGACTCACTTGCTCGTTTGCCGGCCTATGCTATAAAAAAAAATGGACGCCCACCATCAGAAGAATCATGGGCGCGTTGCCGACCTTAAAGGAAAGGGATAATTAGGGATTGGGAAGGAGAGGGGATTTGGGTTTCCGGATATCTCACTCACCGTACGAAACGCAGCATCAAGCCGCTACTTTACATCAGTTTTCTGTGAGACAGTGGTAACGACCCGGTTAAGCCAGCCCATTCATGCTGCAGACAAAACTGTCTACAGCGTGGCTCTACCAAGGTCAAAATCTTGTTCAAAGTTTCCGTTACATACTAACACACAACAATAAGTATGAAGCTAATAAAACCATGTTAATCACCTGCACTGTGTTAGTAAGTAATTGTTGTGTTAGACTCTCCCACATCTCGTTGGTGTAGTGGACCCTGTAGTATCCGACTTGATCATTATTCAATTTCAACCATTTAGTTTCATGGTCCAGCGTCAAAGTAACTGAAAATATAAGACAAACTTATTTCACCACATCCGAGATGGTCATCGGACGAAAGTACCGGTGGGTCGGTAAACGAGCAAGTGGGTCATCTGATGGTAAGTGATTAGCACCGCCCATGAACATCCACAATAACTGAGGAATCATGGATGCTTTGCCGACCTTAAGGGAAAGGGATAATAATTGATTGGGAGAGGGAGGAGGATTTGGGCCTCCGGATATCTCACTCATGGATATTTCAATAGAATCCAGTGAAATGACTGGGCATTATGAGACTTAAAATCCTATATATCAGGATGACGAGTGCAGTCAAGTGTCATGCAGTGTTTTGTAATTCAAAGATTTGTGCTTCTGTATATGTGCAGGCGTGGCGCTTACCATCAGACGAGCGACCTGCTCGTCTCGTCACTCAGACAAATACAGATTTACCGTTACCTTTTTCAGTGGAATCGGGGAACCACAGGATGTCCTTATTTTTTATTTCGTCGGTCTTGTAAGTTATAGGCACGAACCATCGATAACTTAAAATAAAGAATAACACAATAATTAAATGAGAAATTTGACATTAGAAAATGTAAACGAGAAAAAAAATAGATAAAAAAACAAAACAAAAACGTTGAAACATCGACAGCGTGTGTTTCGTGGTAGTGCTGAAATTACTAAATGTTTTTTTTTAACAACAGTCACACACATAGTCCTGACCCCACAGTAAGATACGAGTCTTGTGTCGTGGGTATCAGGAACTACGAGAGACTTTTTCGGTCCCACAATACCCAGACCCCGAAACAAATATTTGTGAATCACACAAACATTTGTCTCGGTGCGGGGATCGAACCCGCGGCCTCTCGCTTCACAGCCGGCTACTCGTCCGCTGCGCCACGGAGGCTATCGAACCTATTACATTTTATAACTCAATAATATAGCTTACCTGTACGGTGAATCGTTCGTATATTTCACGTCTTTGTTGTAAACGAATCTCGACTGTGTTATTTCATAGGTGTTTGGTTTGTCAGCTGGTCGAACAGATAACACCGGATAGCCCATTTGTCGAGTCCATGTGTCCATGATGTGTCTGCAGCATAATAATAATACTAACGCTGTATTATATATGTCCCACTGCTGGGCACGGGCCTCCTCTACTGAATGAGAGGGGTTAGGCCTTAGTCCACCACGCTGGCCTAATGCGGATTATCACATACCTTTGAAAAATCTTATCGAGTTCTCAGGTATGCAGGTTTCCTCACGATGTTTCCTTCATCGTTAAAACAGTGTATGTTAATAAATAAACACTTTAGTAGCAGAACGGGATTTTTCATCTCAATATACTGGAAAAACTACAAATACAATTTTCCATCTGAGCTGAATTTTATTTATCTACACTAATATTATAAAGAGGAAAGATTTGTATTTTTATACGTAACGAATAAACTTAAAAACTACTGGACCTATTTGAAAAATTGTTTCACCATTAGAATCCTACATTATCCCTGATGAACGTAGACTACTTTTATCCCGGAAAAAAATTTCACGCGAGCGGAGCCGCGGGCAACAGCTAGTTAATCAATACTTACGTCAAATTTAAGTCCGGATGATTCTTTTTGAAGTACGGCGATAATGAACTGAGCAAGTCTTGTGTCACCGTGTTGCCGAATTCATGTTTCTTGAGATAATCGCTCACGCCCCGACGGAAATTTTCTTCACCGACAAATCCTTCCAGCATTCGTAATACCGACGCACCCTGTATAATTAATATAACTAGATTAATTAATACTGATTGGCTTTGAGGCTCTTATAGCTAATAGTACTCACTGATCGGTAAACGATTAGCGAGTTAAGCCACCTATGACGCGGTCAGTCTATGGATGGGTGACCGCTTAGTGCAGTGTTTCCCAACCTTTTTTAGGCCATGCCCCCACCTTAACTTTTTTTTTTATTTATCACCGATATCTAGCATTGTATTTAAATAACCCAAAGCGAAAGGGTTAAAGTCGTGACGAGTCCATTTTTAAATTACCCCCCTTAACTATCAAATTGCCCCCCTCTGGGGCGTGGGCCCCACGTTGAGAAACACTGGCTTAGTGGTATTTCACCTAAGCGTCGTAAGGCACGTAAAACCTCGGTCCCGACTCGCGGCTGTCATCAAATGACAGCAGTGGTTAAGCCAAGTCGGAGGCCTTCGCGCGGCTTGAAGACTTTGTCACTAGGTTAGCCATTAACAATCCGATATAGAATAGAATGCTTAGAAAACTTTCTGGGATTGGTTCCTTTTAGGCGCTTAATAAAAATAGACCAATCACGTATAAGTACAGAAATCTTAGCATAGCAAAGAGCTCACTTAAGTGCTGTTAGTTAAGTTGACATTTAGTAGTTTTGTAGTACGTAAATAGCAATAGAAATAATAAACACATTCTGTTTGAGTTTTCGATTCGAAAATTACACGTAAAGTACCCGGAATTGGAATTTGGGGCAAAAAAGGTGCAGCACCAGTTGCACCTCGGCCTATCCCTTCGAGAATAAAAGCATAACATAAGGCGACAGAATACAAAATGATTATGCTTTCAATAGCCAAATTGAGACTATCAGATAACGCATTACATCCGCCCACACACCCACCACTGTAACTCCTGTGCACCAGGATCAACAGTGGCACGCATTTTTGTCGACACCGAGCAGTGAAGCTCGGCGAGTCTCTGGGATGCCTAAATGTCTTTGTCCCGCAACGAAATTAATCAGATAGAAGGATAGGGAGGGGTTGGAAATATTAATTGTCCACTTCCCTCCATAGCAAAGCGGGAAACAAAATAATGAATTAATAGGTATTAACCTCAAGTGTAAGGACATTTACAACTGGAGAAGCCAGATGTAAAGCACCACGGATGTCATTAAGTGGGTCCTATCACGCGAGCTGTTATACTTGATTCCAATAATGCGTTATCTGACAGATAAAAATTGAAAAAACTACTAGGGAAGCAATAATTTGTAGATATTATGATATGCATAATGTACATACCTTGTTATATGAAATCCCGTCAAAAATAGCAGTGATCTGGTCGGGCGTGGCCACTGTCTGTACTATGGGATGGCTCGATAGCTTTGCGTCACTAATTAACACTGGATGTAAGGTTTTCGTCAGGAATTGATCCAGCTGAAAATTAAACAGTATATAAATTCTTCTTCTTCATTTTAGAATGGTTAGTGGCCAACCTAGTGTTAAAGATTTCAAGCCACCCGAAGGCCCCCCTTGTCTTAACGACTGCTATCAGTTGATAACAGCCGGAATTGACTATTTCCGTGCCCTCCTGGAACGTGATTCACACATGATGTGTGGGTCACTATGGCAGGTTATAACACCATGTGTACGGTGGTCATTATCCTACCACCGGCTACCTCTTGGTTTTCGAACTTCGTCGCTTTGTTTTGTTTTAAATGATAGGTATACAATTGTAACACTTTCCTATTCGTATACGATTTATTAAGGCAAACATCCTCAATTCGATAAATTTAAGTACCTATTTAAATAAATTACATATTATATTTTCTTCTTAGTAAATTATTACTTCTTACATTACTTAAATTACTTTTTAAATAAATTTAAATTACATTACCATAGACCATGACGGTTCTAACGCATTCAACGATTTGACTTGCATGTATGATGCGAAACCTTCATTTAACCAAACTTCATCCCACCATTTCATTGTAACTGAAACACATGACATTCAGAATTTAATTTAATCTTGATTGACTTGATGTTAGGTTCCTTGTATGCGAGAGGCCGCCTGGGTAGGTACCACCGCCTTGTCTACATCTGCCGCCACACAGCAGTGTGAAGCCAGTTAAATTACTGGGTATCATGAGATAAATGATTATGTTATTATGTCTTGGCGTGACGAGTGCAATCTGATAGTGGGTAGTAGCTAATAATTTAAAATGCTATGTGGTGTCGTTTTTATTTATGAGCAGGCGTGGCGTTTACCATCAGGTGAGCGAACTGCTGGTTTCGTCATTCAGGCTATCAATAATATACGGGGAAAATATACTATACTAAAACTAAAAGGTAACCTAAATTACTTTATAAACATTCCTGAATCTGCCAATGAAATTCTCGTCATAATTGGTTCAGCCGTTTTGGAGTATAGATCAGACAGACAATTAAATAAAAAGGATACTTCAATTTTATTCATATGCTTAAACACATATACAGCCTCAGTGGCGCAGTAGGCGAGTAGCCGGCTGTGAAACGAGAGGCTGCGGGTTCGATCCCCGCATCGAGTCAAATTTTTGCGTCATCCTGACTTGTTTCGGGTATGGGTAGTGTAGGGTAAGATTGTGACTGTATTATTAATATTATTATTTAATAAGACTTACCAAGATTACCAAACCACATGTGCGCTAATTCATGAGCTATAGTGTTCGCGACACTTATTTTGTTTTTGGACGACGCCGTAGTTTTGTCGACGAGGAAGGATGTCTCGCGATATGTAATAAGACCCCAGTGTTCAGTAGCACCAGACACATAGTCAGGTATCGCAATCATATCTGTAAAAATGACCTTCATTTAAATAAAATACCAACCATATTATGTTGTGCTAATAATTTTCTATCTTAACTATGATAGCTGTAAGAACCAGATGAATCTACAAAAATTAACAATTTTTTATAGGTACCTATTCAGACTATGGTCCTTTGATGAAATGCCACAGCGACGTAATGATATATGAAAAAAAGCTATGTTTATCTGACTCTTACACCGTAAATTGGAGGTGGAACTATGAAATTTTATATAATACGCATACCTAGCTTCGGCAATGGGAAAGGCACTTCATAATACTTAATATAAAACTCTGTGGCTCTCTTGCCAATATCTTGAGCAAAATCAATCTTATGTGTTTCGCCTTTTTGTGCAAATGAACGTAATGTAAAATTGTTTCCGATTCCATTAGAATTTATCTCAGTCTCTTTGAAATCAAAGTCACAGATCACAAAACATGCTAGGTATGTTGACATCGGGACACTTGTTGCAAACTGTACTGTCTCCATATTGGTACCAGGATCAACAATCTTGGAAACTTCCTGTAAGAATTATATTACATAGATTTTTTTATCCTGTTGCGGCTAAGTTAGTAATAGGATCACAGACAATAAATAGACCTCATATTTTATGTACTCTCTTCACATAATATGATTATGCGCAAAATTCAGCTTAATGCACTGTAACGTTAATACGCACCAAAAGCAATATTATATATTCATATTTAAAGACAATTTTAGTAAAGTAGGCAGTGTTTATAAAATCTTGAATTTAACCTCACATTCATATTTGACAGTGCTTTGTAGGATGCTGGCTTTACTAGTGAAATGTCATATGTAGCTTTGAAATCTGGTTCATCAAAACATGGGAATGCCTGGCGGGCATATGTCGGCTGGAACTTACTCGCCACCATTGTTCTGAAAGATAGGTCAAGCAACAATTTATCAATGTAGCATGCGAGTTTGCTAATAAGTATGTAATGTAATTAAATGCTTGGTACTCTGGCGTATTATTACCTATATGTTCATATAAAAACAATAATGGGCCTTACTTATAAACATTACTTACAAAAAGTTTATAAGTAAGTCACTATGTGTTAAAATTTTAAGTTTCAATATACATTGTCAATACAATATGAATGAGAATTTACTTATGTATAAAGTAAAATGATTTATTACCTATTATCTTTAAAGCGGGACAAGTAAAATCCAACAATATTGCGAGTTAAATCACCATCAAAATCAATGCTTATCTCGTAATTTCCTGAGCTAACTACACTATCAAAGTAAATACATAACTGTTCCAATTGCTTCACTTCAAAGTACTTTGATACATTCACGATTTCACCGGTTTTATGAACTCTCACATCATTTATATTTAAAAAGTTCGAATGCAATGCGAAATGATCTTTTTCCTCTTTGACAACAACTTCTATTTTTACATTGCCATGGAAAAGCCCTTTTTGTAAATCTGGACGTAGGTTTAATTTATAATGCACCGGGCGAACCAAGGAAGATAATCGTTCGGAAAGAGTAACTTTCACTGGTAAGTTTTCCATAATTTTATATTTTGAAGGCACAGAATTAAACCGACAGAAATATCGAAGTGGACTGATAATACTTTTGAGGTTATAATTTAAATAAAACATAGGCTTATTAAATCGATTAACAGAAAAGACAAAATATAACAAAATTTATGTAATAATATTTTTAGTAGGGAATATTTTAAGTAAAATATTATAGACTTTTCCGATTTTTTACACAATGTTATTGTTTATTTATATGTGTCAGAATCAAATGACAAGTGGACTGGTGACAATTGACATAATAAGTTCAGCTGTTAACGGGGCTGCCAGTAGATTTTTCAAATTAAATCATCAATACGAACTAAGTCGAGGAAATTATTTCAAAACCCACATTCAGGATACCTACATTTATCATGTTATCTATATACGTATTGTGTGACATTTTGGATGAGGTTATGTCTTTAAAAAATATGCGTCCCGGCGTTTTAATTTTGCTTTGTATCCCGTAGTGATGTAGTAGCTTTTCGGGTTTAGCGTTAGGCGTCTCGTAAATGGTATAAAAAGGAACCATTGCCTATTTTTTTATAGCATAGGACGGCAAACGAGCATGTGGGTCACCTGATGATAAGTGATCTCCACTGCTCATATACACCCACTATACTAGAAGAATCATGGGCGCGTTGCCGATCTTAAAGGAAAGCTATTATTAAGGAATTGGGAAGAAGAGGGGATTTGAGCCTTCGAATATCTCACTCACCGTACGATATGCAACAGCAAGCCGCTACTTTACGTCAGTTTCCTGTGAGACCGTGGTAACAATCCGGTCGAACCGGCTTATTCGTGATATAGACAAACTGTCTACAGTGACTTTATCGCTCAAACAATGCAGCTACCCAGTTATACGGTTTTTCTACCCTATTAAAAAGTTTGGTAGCCCTGGTTGTAAAATGTCAAAACTAGTGTTGCTAGAACGTAAATTAAAAAAACCCTAGAACCCCATGCTTCTTCCCCAGTAAGTATAAACCCTCGATTTAATAATAAATCGCGCGCGAATGAGAAATCTGTCGGCAATAACTGAACATTCTACGCTTAGATAAAGGAACCATACGATATGAAAATATGATAATACTACCTATTTTATTATCATGGGTAAAATTTATCGCAATAAGAACGGAAAATGGAAATACGGTACGATACTATTTAAATAAAACTGCCCATTAATATGATGATATCATCACGCAAATAAGCTTGGCAAATAAGTAGTGGGTACATTGACCACTCAATGCACTAGTTAGTACTGACTTACTATTATCGTTGGTAACTACCAAAAATCAAACTTACCTGTTGTTCTTCAAATGACTTGCATATAATCCAATTATTTTCTTTAATAACTGTCCATGGAATTTGATGTGTAATTTATAATATTCTGGGTTAATTTTATGCTTTAAATGGATGTGTAACATTTCTCTATTATCAGATGTTAAATTTGTTGATTTTATTGGCACTATGCCATTATTGAAATTTCTCAATGATAGCGCATTAATAGTCAATTTATTTGAATGCAATGTTATTGTTTCGACGGGTTCTAAAACGTGGAGGGTGATGATAACGATCCCTTCAAACATGTTACTTGTTAAGTTAGGTGATAATACCAACTTGTAATTCTTTGGTATTACGTTTCTTGGAAGTCTGTAATTAACAATCTGCATCTGAGGAAAAAAAATATTACCTACGTATACATTTTGTAAACAAAAGTTACATGTGTATTCATTGTGAATTAAAACAGAGTGACTATATACTCTTTGTTGCTTGCTTTATCGGTGAAGGAAACACCGTGAAGAAACTTGCATAGCTGAGCAGTTTTCTATAATAATTTCGAAGTCTGCCAATCCATAATATCCAGCGAGGTGGACTTAAGGCCTAGCGCTTTTCATCCATAGAACAGCCCGTCCCCGTCCCCGTCATACGTAATTTAGTTGCATAAGTCACGGTCGCGAAAAAATCTGCGACATGCTTTCGCGATTTGAGACAACATCAGTGGCTTTACTCATAGCTATAGGTATAACTTTAGTTAATAACATTCCTACCGCTTGTTTTCCTTCGGCAGAAGCCATTTCTTTGGTTTTAATAAAATCGTTTGAATCTTCGCACTTGGTACATTGACTCGTTCCGAGAGAAAGGGATATGGTTGTTATTATTAGACAGAGGCACACCACTCCTAATACAACTACAAGTTTGTTCTTGCATGCCCATTTAACGACGCTTTGATGCATCTGAAAAAAGTAAATTTTTGTGTTGAGTACCTAATTGATAATACCTATGTACTTATAGGTCACTAAGCTTTGCTCGTAGTTTAAAACAGCCACTTTATTCTTGCCCACTATTTTTTTACCTATTTCAAAATGATCAGCGTCATTTTTGAATGATTTTTATTTATTTTTTGTAAGTAACAAATTGCTTACATAATCGTAATTTTATAACATAAATGTTCGTTTTTATCACAAAAACGGCTTTAAATAGTCAGTCCTAATAAAATGTTATTTACGCACACAGAGTATTCTAATATTACCTACCTACATTAACAAACTACATTCGTGAGTTAATATGTAGTTGCAATTCACCGTAGATAAAATAAATACGAAATATATTTTATGCAATGAAAAAAGGAATAAAGCAAACGGTTTCACTCACCTTACGAGGTCCCTTTCACTCGAGTTCTTCAAAGGCTTGGTTCAAAATAAATATAACATTTATAAACCCCACACTTGATAAGCCAACACTTAATATCTGTACCTACTAACTACTTTACTCGCAACTGCTTCTACAATGTCATTTCGCTAGGTCCGATTAAAATATTCTGTACCTGCATTGCGTTACGACATTGAAGTGTAGTTTGTACCAAGCGTTGGTTAAAGTTAAACTTGGTTAACAAGCAATGGTTCACGGTATTTAATGATTGTATCATTTATTTTCAGTACGTACCATCAAAATAATAACAAAAATAAAACCATCTGAAAAAAACGCAATAAATAAAATTGGCCAATTTTGTTGTCAGTGCTATGACAATATAAAGGTAATTATTGTTAGAAACCACTTTTTCAAAGTTGGCTAATTTTATTTTTAGCTTTTTCAGTCGGTTTAATTTTTGCTAAAAAGTATTTATTTTACACTATTTTGGGAAATAATCACCAAAATCGGTTCATAAATGCCAAAGTTATAGTCTTTCACCCCCGATTTCACCCTCTTAGCGATGGAATATTATATTTGAAATTAACTGAGATCAACTTTGTGCTATACCCTAACGAGTTTAAAAAAGAATTAGCAAATCGGATCACTCTGTAAAAAGTTATACGTGGTAAAACATACAAAAAATATATACTAATCGAATATAAAAAACAAATATATGCGTTGAATTAAGCCCTCCACTCCAAGTTTGTAGATGTCATCAACCATTGCTCGTTACAATAACTTTAACTGATGGTAGGTGCAATTCACACGAAGTTTCACTTCACAATGAACTCATAGTCGCAACAATTCAGAGAGTGAGGTGACCAAAAACTGGAGAAACTGTTCAATTCTACGTCGACATGACTTGTTTACTGGCAAATAACAAAACACCTTAATCGCGCCTTTAATTTGCCAATATAGCGTTCGTTACATCGTGTGTAGCAAAATATATGACGTTAACAATATTATCTCTTGATTGCTTTTGTATTCAAATGTGTGAACGCGATTTATAGTACAAGGTTGGTAACTACGAAGTGGCGGAGGCCCATATCCCGCTCCCCCTCCCGATCCCTTCCCTTTGCGCTCGGCAACGCGCATATGATTCTTTTACTGTTGTGGGCGTGCATAGGCGGTGGATATCACTTACCATCAGGTGACCCACTTGCCCGTTTGCCGGTGTATGCTATTAAAAAAAAACTACTAAGTAAATTTGCGCAGTATTCAGTAGGTATCTGCATTCACATTGCAGTGACAGGTGCAATAAAACGCCAATGTATAAACAAGCATACATTAACCTGTTATAATATTGTAAACAAAGTAACTCGTCTAGAGTCACGAGTTTTCTTATCCTAGTACCTACTATCATACCTCCTATCCTACTCTTCTTGCCTAGCCATTACTTTTTCCTGCGACCAGCTTTATTTTTACCAGATACTTTTCCCATCATTATGAGTTGTACCTGTAATGTATTAGTACGTGTCCTGCAGATTTAGGATTTCTTTTTTATTGTATTTAAATGTTTGCGCTTTTGACCTACTTGTCGGTGTTTCTTTTTCCTTGTGTCGTATTTCTCAGTATTGAGGCACGTGACTTCCCTTCTGCATCACTTTCCCTCGTAGGATCTTTCTCCATCTACTTCTGTCTCTGGCGGTGTGGAGGGCGTTGTGAACTGTAGAGTCAAGAGCGGTGCGGATCTGGTCAGACCAACGTATTGGGTTGCGTCCACGAGGCCTTTTCCCATCTACTTTGCTGGTCGCGATGAGCTTCTCGAGGTTGCCACCGTCTTTCCTTGCAATGTGACCGAAGTATTTAAGAATTCTGCGAAGAAGCTCGGGTCATAGCCGCGAGGGGATTTTAAGTTCTCACAATATGGAGAAGTTAGTCCGAAATGCTGTCCAGGGGATACGGATCATCTTTCTCCAGTAACACATCTCAAAGGCGTTAATGCGTTACCCGTCTTACCTCTTCAATTATTTTAAAATCATTTCGACTAATTAGTCTGGTGGCAGCGTAGGTACTTAGACTGAGAAACCGTGAGGTCCTGGCATCAAATCTCAAGTCGGGAATTCACAATTTGTGTTAGAATTTTCGATACGAAAAATTAGACGTGTTTTGCCCGAGATTGCATTTTTTTATTGCCTGATGGTAAGCGGTCACCGTCGCTCATGGATCTTGGCAATGCCAGGTGTAAAGCCAAGCCGCTGCCTACCGCTGAAAGAATACTCTTTTAAGCCTCGTTTTAAGAAGGACATATAGCGCTCAAGAAACACCGAGGCAGGGAGCTCATTCCAGAGCTTACACGTGCACGAAATAAACGAACGCTGGAAACGTACGGTACTAGACCGTACTGTTTCCGTTCTGTTGCATCATCATCATCATCGTCAGCCACAAGACGTCCACTGCTGAACATAGGCCTCTCCCAAAGATTTCCAGACCGACCTGTTGGAAGCGGCCTGCATCCAGCGACTTCCTGCGATCTTTATCAGGTCGTCTGTCCATGTTGCATCAGCTGGACATTTAAAACTTGTTCCATGACTTTGGAGAGCAAAGATGTGACCTCTATCGGGGTATAATTTGAAGGGTCCACCGCTCACCTTTTTTTAAGGATCGGATGAACATGAGCAATCTTGCGCCCGGTATGGCGATAAGCTCGTCCCGTATCACGTCATGCGATGGATTTAAGCGAAACGTAGGTGAAACGTGGGTGCAGAAATATTTGCACCCCTGCCAATTATGGCCCGGATTTATGTGTTATGTTATAAACTGTAAAAAATTATATTTCATTAGTTTTTACTCGTGGCTCCGCCCGCATAAATATCGTTTTTCGAGATAATAAATAGTATATGTCCTAATCCAATCTGTTTAGTCATAGGAAGTGATTGTTTAACGAACATCAACATTTACAAACAAATATCAAAACTTTCTTTCTTTTTCCATAGTATAAAATAAAGTTGCTTCCGTTGTCTGTTCGCTTAGACATTTTAACCTATTCAACGGATTTTAATGCAGTTTTCAGCAATAGATAGAGTGATTCATGACGAAGGTTTATATGTATATCACGCTATGACCCATAGGATCAGGACAGTACATTCAGGTGAAACCGCGAGGGACAGCTAGTTATAAATAAAAGTTCCATCCATCCATCCATCCATCCATCCATCAGCCTAGATTCGTCCACTGCTGGACATAGGCCTTTCCAAGTTCGCGCCACTCTTGACGGTCCTCCGCCTTCCTCATCCAGCCGCTTCCCGCTATTTCTTTGAGGTCATCGGTCCAGCGGGCTCGAGGTCGGCCTACACTGCGCTTGGACAGGCGTGGTCTCCACTCTAACACCTTTCGGCCCCAACGGCCATCGTTGCGGCGACAAATATGGCCTGCCCACTGCCACTTACTAACTCGGCGGGCTATGTCGGTTACTTTAGTTCTCCGACGGATCTCCGCATTCCGGAAAAAAGTTCTATGTGGTATTATTTCAGGCGTATTGCCTGCAGCTGCTCCTTTCACCAATTAAAATAAAAAAAAAAACTATGAAATATAAATATACGAATTATCATAATCTAATTAAATTTACGAAAATGTTACGACCACAATTTATGAATAAATAATTGCGGAATAATATTCCATTATGATTATTCATCATCATTCATTATCGTTAATAGAGGAGAAGGTGGTAATGTGGCCCCCCACTTTGTTTTTGAGGTCTCATGTGAAAAATAAAAGGAAAACATATGTAATGAATACATCATTAGTTTCCTTATTTACTTGCCAATACACTACATAATACGGAATAAAGAGAAATGCAACGGATAAATCTGAAATATATTAAGCCTCAGAATACCCAGTAATTCACTGGCTTCACTGTCCTTCGAACTGTGATGCTTACACAAGCGGTAGTAGCAACGCAGACGGACTCTCGCATAGGAAAGGCCTGCCACCTTGTAAAACTGTAACAGGGTTCTTTTGGCACCCTCTGGGTACGGAACCTAAAAAAGAAAAATAGCCCTCAATCTTAACTAACCAATTTAACAAATCATAAGAACACCGATTGTCATCAAAAGTTTCATAAATAAGGGTATTTGTGGTTAACATAACATCATTGACATTGTTTATATTAAAAGAGAATGATAAGCGATAGCATTGAAGATTGCTTTTCTGAAGTACCTACACATAATAAGATTGATCGTAAACATGCAATTGATTTTATAGCACACCCAAGTAAACACTGTAATTTTAAAAGTATAAATAATGTATTATAAAGTAAGGTAAATGTTTCAAAATGATTTCATACGTTTACGCGAATGTTACTCATTGCAATAAAACTCCGACGCGACGTATCGAAAGCTTTTCAGCCTTCGTGGTCACGGGATGGACTGGGTCAAGGGGAAAATGAAAATAAAAAACCGCGATAAAATTCGTTTAAATTAGTTTTATTTCAATAAATGTTTCAAGTTATATATATTTTATACGAATTCAAAAAAAGAGATTTTCAATTTGACACTTATGTTTTTTTTTATGCACCAACGATTTATTCGCCTCGTATGGACCGATTTTAATGATCTATATCAATCTTCCAGTTGGTTCCATGTAAATTTGGATAAGCTCTGATGACAGAGGAAGAGGAAAAAAAAAGTAAGATATTGGTGTTATTTTAACTGAACTAGAGAAATACAGTTGTTGTTACTCTGGCTACACCTTTGGTGATAAAGGCGTGAATTTACATACGTATGCAAATATAGATTTGGATTTGCTTCATAGGAAGCGTGTCGATTTTTATTACCTACATTATTCGTAATATATGTTTAGCTTTAGCATCATAAAGGTATTTAATCAAATATTTTTTAAATTTTAACTTAGCAATCATTTTTTTTATTAGCGGCGTGAATGACGGGACGAGTCTGCCCATAAACAGAAGGAACACGAATCAGAAATTCGAATTATGCGAACTGCATGGTACTTGACTGGGCTAGTCACCACCAGACATAAATTTACTCAAGTAATTTAACTTCATTCAATATCCTTCAGACCGGAACATGACAGTGCTTATACACTGCTGCTTGGCGGCAAAAAAGATAATGTGGTTCATACATGTCTACTCAGACGACTTCTTCCGTACGAGGGACCTACTTGATTGACTTTGTGACTTTCTCGCCCCACATACATAGGAATTTCCGCGTTAAGTCCTTCTCAAATTATCATAAATTTATTTAAAATATATTTATTTTTATAAAGTTATCATTCACATTTATTCATATACATTAATATATAAGTATACCTACAGGCAAAGTTGTTTAGTCACACAAAAAAATCTAAATAATATTGGAAATAATACACCAAATATAGCAATGTAGTGGGGATAGCAATCCCGCAATGTTTTCAATCAAATAGTAAGTTCGGTATTGTTGCGGAATCAATGCCAATCCCGCTTGATTCCGCATGGGTATTTCACATTTTATGAAACTGTGTAAACATGTAATATGAAGGACCCCTTTTTAATTATCTATTTTTTTAGAATATCCGAGGGCACTGAAGTATCCTTGCCGAGTCAAGCGCAAACAAAGCGCTACAACAACCTTTCTGGAACCAATTTGGGCCATTTTTGCGTCATCTAAATCTTGGTATTGTTCGAGATTAGAATGCTTATAAGTATTTTAAAAATTGAAAGTTATATTTCACTGAATTTGAAAGCAGTTGTTCTAATTTCAAACACACTGACTCACTCACTGCTCAATTAAAATATAACTGGTACTTCCGTTGTTGCTAAAACACTCGTGAAAAGGATACAGAAAGACAAAACAAAAACAAAAAAAAAACACTCATAAGGAAATCAACTTACATAATATCTATTTACTATCACTCACCAAATATTTAAAAAAATTATAATCAACCATTGAAATAAAACTAATTTAAACGGATTTTATCGCGGTTTTTTATTAATTTTGATCCCGACGAATTGAATTGAATTCGTCGAATTGAATTTGAATTTTATAATTGTAAACTGAAGGTAGACACTGTAACATTAACATTTTTGGACAACCTACACCTCAGTCCTCCCCGTGACCACGAAGGCTGAAAAGTCTTCGAAACGTCGGGATCAAAATTAATAAAAACCGCGATAAAATCCGTTTAAATTAGTTTTATTTCAATGAGTAACATTCGCGTAAACGTAAGAAATCATTATAATCAACCAATAAAATCGTACTCCTTATGACATTTTATGATTTAACAGACAATATAATTAAAATATAAATAAGATACAATGTGAATGTAATCTTGTAAGATGAATCAGTGAACGCACGATAAAATAATTAATGAGTATAAAGGAACACATATGATTGAAAATCACATAATATGTAGTAAGTTACCACCTAGCCATTGATCTTTATCAGTTCTCGTTTATTGTCATGGCCTAACCGCTTCAGAACTGAGACTTGGTTCATTTTAAAAATATTTACTTGGTGGGATCGCTGTCTTTATTTTCAACTATCATTTTCTCGCAGATCCTCTCGTGTGAAATTCTGTACCGTCGTATTTCCGGCATAGTTTCATACAACCGCACATTCCTTATTTTACCTCCATCGGGGTGAAATTTCAACATATTAGGCATCAACAGCCAACATTTTTGTACCATCAGCTGTTTAGGCTCTGCGTAAATCAATCAGTCAGTCAGCCAGGACAATTAAATGTATATGTATAGATTAAGTTAATTAATTCCACATTCATTATACTACAGCCTACCCCTTCGGGAATAACAGGTGTAAGTGCGTATCTATGTAAATAAATATAAATAAACACCCTTTAATATATTATCAAAAATGTAAATACATTTTTCCTAGGACAGACTAATTTTCCTGTTTGTCAGTATACTGAGGATACATTTTTGTCATGTATACTGTTGGACCAAACACGCAAATACCAAAGTATATCATAAATAATAAATACATCCACGTCACACATAAAGTCCCCACACTGAGTTAACCTTTATCATAGGTATCAGGAAATACGAAGGACCGAAGGACTCGAAGCAAATATTTGTGGATGACACAAACATTTGTATCAGTGTAGGAATCGAACCCACGGTCTCTTGCTGGGCAGTCGGCTGCTTGTCACGGAGGCTGTGAATTTTTTCCTTTTACAGTAATTAAAAAATATTTAAATAATCAAGTCTCCTCTTTTTAGAAAAATAATCACTAGCTTCAATGTCCTTTAAACCGAAACACAACAGTGGTTACAAACAGCTGCTTGGCGGCAGAAACAGACAAAGCCGTGGTGCCAACCGTCTGAGTTGGTTGGTGGCTTTCACATAAGAGGGACCTACTACCTTGTAAATTTAACAGGTTCCCTGTCCCATGAATCATATATGATTCATTAGATATATTTTGTACCAAGAACTGTACGTCCATGAATCATATATGATTCAAACTTAGAGTCAAATTCATGCCTTTATTTGAAATGGACGTAGCAGGTTAATTCCCATTTTTAGTATCGGGACGTGTGGGTTACATCCTTTAGAGTGAGAAAACAATCCGAAGTGATTTATAAAAAAAAATGGGAAATAAACAAATGAAAAAAAGAGTGGGACATATATGATGAAAAAAAGTGGTTTGTATGGGGACAGGGAACTATTTTAGGAAGATATAAAATAAAATAACACAATTAATAAAAATTGCCCAATTTAATGATTTCTGATAGTAACAAACAACTTACGAAGCTAAAAATAAATAAATAAGTTAATCTTATAAAACTAACAAAGTTTTATTTAGTATACCTACATCAACAACATTCAGAATTAACGTCCAATGGGTTACTTTCTAATAAAATTCACTTTTCGAACAAGCAATGCCCGTTTTCCCCTACCTTTGAATAAATCTTAACTCTGGTTGAGTTACCACATTTAGACGTTTGGATAAAGTAGCGAATACACACGAAAAAGTTGCTTGCACACAACCCGCACTAAATACCTTAGCTTAGCTGAAGCACACTTCACTTGCCCTTTAGGACTCCGGTCATGCTTTAAGGTACGTTTTGGGATGAATGACAGTGACACGACTGCCTAATATGCAACTGTGTATCGTCACGGGAAAGGCATAAATACTAAAGCGCCAATACATAAACCTTACAGTGGAGTATTTTAAAAGTTGTTTGTTATATAAAAAAATCATAATAATTAGGAAAAAACGATTAAAAAAAAATAAGTTTTACGGAAAATTATCGAGTATGTAAATTTATATGAATATTTATTGCAAAAAATACTTTAAAATGCTCTACCGAATGTTCACGCATAGACGCTTTGGCCACAGGAGCAACTGTTTTCATACAATACCATACAAATCTGACGTGTTGCTATCGCCTCTAGTCACGCTTCGCGGTTTCCTATCCCGGTCGCGTACGTTCAATTGTTTTTCGCCTATTGTACCCGTACATGTGGTTATTCGATTGTATTTAATGTAAATGTGACGTATCGTACAATTTATATCAAGCAACGTCAACAATTCAGATTAGGCTGGAAGTCGCCCCTATTAGAATAATAATATTCCCTTGAAGTTTAGGTAAAGGTTGGTGATAATGGGCGCTAAAAAAGGTGATCTGCTTAAATTCTGGAACACACACACTACGATAGCACAAACTCATGATTATTACAACCTACAATCGCTTCGCATCAAAACAATCCAACAATCAACAACAATCCTTAAATAAATAAATAAAAAATATCAATTGTGAGTAATCAACTAATTTCACGTTCATTGCATTCATTCATTGATTTTTATATATGTATAATTCCAAGCTTTAGGTCTGTGTGAGTAATGAAACGAGATTACATATTTAACGCGGGTTAGTGAAAGTCAAAGAGAATTAAATTATCTGTATAATATTGTCTTTGGTTAAAGTATTTAATTGATAATGTTTTTCTCCAACGACGTAATACTATTAATTATCTTATGGTCGCACTACGTAGGATGTGTAATCCAGGCATGAAGTTGCATAACTATCGTGGTCTTTGGCCGTTTGCAACTTATTCAATCTTATTGTTAAATTATAAGTTTTTGAGATAATTGCGAATAAACTCACGTACATACAGATCGCATGTTAGGACCCAGTAAATAAAACCCGTGGTGCTTTACATCTGGCTTTTCCTGTTGTAATTTTTCTTATACTTGAGGTTAATACCTCCTTAATTCATTATTTTGCCTCCCGTTTTGTTACCGAGGGAAGTGGAAAGATTGGAAGAGAAGAGAAACGCTATAGCGGCAATACGTGAACTGTACGATAGAGCATTTTAAAGGTAATTTTCCCGATAAAAAATCGTACAAATCGACCTACTGGATAATTTTCAGTGACATTTATATTTTATTAAATCATAGTTTTTCCAATATAATTATTATCAATTATTATAGTACAAAAATAAATTTGAAATAAAATAAGATTACCGTAAACTTCTCTTATTGGCGCTTTAGGCATTTCATCTTTCCACTATCGAAATATAGGATCGAGAGCCGGCGGCAGCGCAATCATACTCTGCACAAAAATCTCTACGGCATGGCTCTACCACGAATAATAACGCTAAAATGTCGTATGAAAGGCTAAGATTTGAATCAAAATGATTTCCGATCATGCATTATTAATATAATAGCTATGTTATAGATTGAAATTATATCTGCTAGGTATCATCTGGGCATACTATATGACATTAGTTTAAGCCCATCTAATAGCGTGGGTTAACACGGTTCGATATAAGTTGACCAACTGCTTTGAATCAACAAAATCTATATATTGAATGATTCTATTGAAAGTTTGCTTAGTTAATTCAAATTGAATGCTATTTAACAGTTGATCAACTTAAATAGAACCGTGGAAACCAGCTATAATAGAGTTACTCTATTTCAATTCGTTTTGTATAGAGGTAGGTTTAGTTATTTTCATTTAATTTTATGTACTAAAATTCACGATTGCGATTGAAAATAGATGCAATTTGTATTCTGTGGGTATGTATATGATATGGAACTGAATCGTACAATTTAAGAAAAATACATCTAATGACTTAGAAAAGGTAGCTAAAGGTATGATTCCCAACTTTGCAGCAAACCGCAGACCGTACTGACAGCGACAGTAACTCCATGGACCGCAGCGAAACTACTGATTAGTATGTATTTTAACGAAATTACTTTGAAAGATGGCGATAATATCATCTATCGCTGTAATGGGTGACAGCAAATGACGGCAGCACAGTAGTGCCGCCTATCTACTCTTCCAAATCGAAACACTTTCTAGCCATAGAAAGAGCGGCCGCCACTGCCGCAGGTGTAATCAATACGACTATAATAATATATTGATCTCTACGATCTGTTGCTTTGGAATCATGCCTTTAGACACATAACTTTAGTTAACATAAGCTCCGTATTCTTCCATCCCGTTTCCATGGTAACCGTAATGTACATTCGCCATTTCTGCATCCCTTCCTTTGAATGAGTTATGGTTTTTAAAGGCGTTTAGGACGATGAGTAACAAAGCTAATTTCCCAACCATAAGAGATTTAAACAACATAAATTTCAGCATCCCCAGAAATAAGGGTACAATAGCAGATTGTAACACAAACGGCATGATAAACAACGGCAGGAGCTTTTCTAACAGCTTCTTTTGTTTCTTTCGACCTGAAATGAGAAATCATATTTTTAAATTAGTTGACTGATATAATATTTTGCCCATACATACATTTAATAGGATGAAAGAAAAGAAAGTCTTTATTGTTGGAAAAATTTACAATACATTATACAAATTTACTAACAATAAATCATGCTGCTTCAACAAAGGACCCCTTCATTCATAATAGAATATTTATTTAAACGGGTCTTCATCGCGTAGTATTTGAAGGTTAATGATTTCAACTAATATTATTACGTACATATTATACTTGTATATATGACATACATAATAATATAATCAGAGATATTTCTTTATAACGGAGTCCAGCAAAAGGATAAAAAATGGTTATTGTGGGTTATCCCTAAGATATAGACATAGGTATACCATCGCGAACTTTTTTGTAGACCTTTTTAAGGTGTAACAATATTATAGTACATCATTTAGATCTATCTAAAAAAATTGTTTAACTCCGACATCACATTAGAGACCTCTTAAACTATCAGTGTTTCTCTACTATATTATCAATTATGCATGTATTATACATATAAACCTTCCTCTTGAATCACTCTATCTATTAAAACGCATCATAATCCGTTGAGTAGTTTTAAAGATCTAAGCATACATAGGGACAGACAGACCGCGGGAAGCGACTTTGTTTTATACTATATACTATGTAGTGATTTGTCGACTATTTTTTGGTCAATTCAGTTTTGTGTGGTATCCGTTGGTGAGACTTACGGAAAATATATGTATCGGTAAATGAGAAATGTTAACAACAAAGCAAATGATCTAGACGTCCTTAATAACGCCATAAACCATAGTCATTAGACCTAGATTACTAATGGTTGTTTGTATTTTACGTGGACATCAGATAAAAAATACATCAAAAGGTATCATTATTCTGGATGAATGCGAGTATTGTTTGAAAATGCTTCGTTGATACAAAATTGTTATAACAAACTATTATAAATAACTTAGGAGAAATACTTCTATCAGCATTAGTAAAATTACCGGGAATTATGAGACGTAACATTGCTGGCCTTACTTATAAATGCTACTAAAGCGTTGATTAGTTAAATACTCTTTTGTCTTACTTTGTCAATGCAATTTATAAACAGGCTAGAAAGAAACGAAAACAGTGTTGTGAAAAAGTTTATAAGTAAAGCCCTTTATGTCTCGGGGTGATGAGCGCAATCCAACGCCATACAGTATTTTGTAATTCTAGATTTTTTGCGCTGTAGCTTCTATTTATAGGCAGGCGTGGTGCTTACTATCAGGCGAGCCACCTTCTCGTTTCGTCAATAAGGCTAACAAAAAAAACAAAACGGTTCCTTAAACCGAGGAAGTTGTTCATAACACTTGGTCTTTTTATAAAAAAATATATGGCGCGACGAATTTTAACATTCACTTTCGATATTGTTGCTAGTTGGTTAGTTGAGTTGATGAGCGTTCGGCATTCGATACCTTGCCTGCAAGCATTGAACTGCTCGCTGCTCTGATTGTTTAGTATGTTGATCGCATTTTCTCGACTTTCTCGTAATGGATTTCTATTCACGAAATTCTATTAAGGTTCGTTGATGTTGCAAAAACACACTTTTAGTCACATAAAAGATGATTATTTCAATATTGAAGTTTTCGCATACGTTGCAGATAGTAAAATATTATGTTGATCAAACATTCTTATATAAATGGTCATCTGTATGGGTGAAGATTTAAAAAAAAAGTAGCCTTTGTTGTGTTTAGTCTAAAATATTGGAAAATTAAAATCAATATCATGATATAATATCTAATAAATATGCTAATGCATTTGAAGTTTTATGTAAGTGCTATAATTATGATTCAATCTGATGTTCAAGTTAATTCATTTTGAAAATGACCACGCTTTCATCACGCACTAAAAACATAAAATAATTAAATTAACTTTCATTTTTACGATATATGCAATTTAATCTTCCCAAAATTCGCAATTAATATTTAAGCATACATTTTTTATTCGATACATGATAAATAATAAGTGCATATGCTTGGTCGTTATTTGTACCTTCTATCTTCTATGTACAAATAGACGCATTATTATTATTATATATTATTATTATAACGATCAATACAAAAAGCATTGAAGGGCGTTTTGGCTATGCACTTATTGTTAATTAATTTAGACAAAGCGCTCCACACTTTTTGGATTAATCATTTGTCATATCCGTCATCCAGTGTATATCCAGTAAATTCAGGCCGGCATAATTCTGCCACGCAATGTCTTGACAGTCGCCATTATATTTGGACTGCACTGTATTTAACATAGGTCAGGTGTTAACTACACTTAGCCGTGCCAGGATAATAAAAAATCTCACTACCTAATTGCATGACTCGGTCTCTTGAACGAGAGTTTTCTGTTATATTCTCATGTCTGTCGTGCGATCAACTCTCTCCGTGTAAATGGGGCTTTATATTGCTAATAGTCTCTGAATAAAATAATACTGACGTACTGATAGACGGGGGACGGATATGGCAAAATTATGAGACATTACTGGGAAACTTACTTTCATACACAATCGTTTAATTCATTAATAATACGAGACAAGTATAGTGAGAAATTGTAGGCAAAATAGGAGTCCCTTATATATTACACGTTTCACTACTTAATCATTTGAAACCTACTTTCTTCATAATGCTGTACATTAATGTCTTTACTCACGTAAATATACTTAGGGTCTATTTTACGATATGCAATTTAATGTTAACCGTTAGAAAAAGCATTATACAGACGATTTAGGAAGTCCGTAGGAAGTATTTTGCTGTCTTATATTTTTCTAGTTTTTATTTACGGTTCTGCCCGCGTGAATGTCTTTATCCGGGAGAACCCCCGTCCTTTTATATAATTTCATCCCATATGGAGTGGATTTTCCAAAAACTGCGAAATACATTGCATAGGAGTATTTCTACGAAGTATCGAGTCGAAATATCTATATAATAATGTTTCTCAATATTAGCATAGAATTTTGCTCTTTTTATTCCCGCCTGCAATGCCTCAAGGGGTAGGCAGAAATGTAAACAGTATACCCAGATTTCACCGAGCTTATTTCTATTCCATGGCGTGATAGAGTGCGAGCCTATCTTCTTTATTCCTGTGATCTATGATATCACCATACCGGGCGTGATTCCAGACTCCAGGCTGCTACTGAAGATTTCATTTATCGGTTAAATTTCGAAATATCCTTTCTTAATCTTTATTAAAATTATAAAGGGAAGCTCTGTGCAAGATTTCAGCTTTCTAGGTTTAAGAGTTTGGGTTGGGCGTTGATGAGTCAGTGAGCGAGTGAGTGAGGAGTCAATCAAGACTTTCTTTCTTTTTTTATATAAAGACATAAAATATATAGATTTGAATAATAATGTTTACTTAGATATTATAAAACAGGGGTTTATGGTTCTTATTTACTTAAGTCTATGTTAATTCTAAGGATACACATATTGGTACATCCCTATTTTCCTAGATTTATGTACAGTTCAATAGAATAAAATCTATGTATAGTACGTAAGTAATATCTGCTACTAGTATAAATTATTAAATGAAATTGATATTACTAAATATATTAAAATACATGACTATTTTTTTATTGTTCTTGAAGTACAATTATTGTTTTTGAACTTTTTGTAGTATATGACAACACGCTTAGCTTATTATTAGTTCACGGCTGTATTGTTAAAAGAGTACGTAGGTAGTGCACCCACGTTTGTCCGATTTTATTTTTATTCCATAATGTGATAGGCGAAGCCTTTCTATAGCAGAGGTCGACAAACGAGCAGGTGGGTCACTTGAGGATAAATCAGCCGCTTATGAACATCAACAATGCCTGAGGAAATGTGAATGCGTTACCGATCTTAAAAGAAAGGGGTTATTGGGACGGGCAAGGGGAGGGCGATTTGGGCCTCTGGGTACCTCACCGTACGAAACGCAACAGCAAGGTGCAACTTCACATTGATTTTCTGTGAGTTAGGGATAATAACCCGATCGAGCCTATTGCCATCTCGGACACAAATTCCAATCGCGGATAACTCATGAGTAAATTTTCGATTTGATATCCCAAACATGAGTTGTTGATTACTTGACCTGGGTTTTGAACCAGGATCTCAAGGTTTTCTCAGCCTATACTCCGAATTACGACGAAGTAGGCCACCGCAGGTTTTAGTCGGTATAAAAGCGTAGAGTATTTTGGTTAAAAACCCGAAACAGTGCAGCGGTCGTTTAGATATAGACAACAGACATCAGTAAGCATCGGAGTCCTGCATATCTCTTCTCCACAGTGGTTGAGAAGATATTCGTAAATGGGTTTTTCTTCGCAAAAAAGCCTACGTACGCTTCCACGAGACTAATGCAGCGATTTGTAGAATATAGAGCACTTTAATAAAATCACTTAATGAGAGACAGTTATTAAGATCAGTCTCTGTGTAATATTTGTATTAATTTTGCTGTCATCAAACTAAAACTTAATTTAGTGATTTTTGATTAGGTCACAATTGTAAGTCAAGATATAACACTCTTCAATATACTGCGTTTGTCGATATAAATTTATTAGACTAAAATCTGTTATTTAAGTATGTCTTATTATTATAATTCCTTACGACCTATTTAATAGGAGTATATATTTTAGTGTGGTTTGGTTTGTGATAGCAAAATTGACACTTATATCTTGTTCATTCCTCGAAATATAAATAAATAAAATATACCTTGTACTACGCCCCTTTCCGTCGCAATTTCGAAAGACAACAGCTTAGAGGTGTCATTTTGCGGTATTTTCACGGACACTCCTTCAAACAATTCAACTGTTTTCGTTTCCAAGTCATTGACAGTATTCTGCACACTCGCCGAACAATTAGGGATGGTTACAATCGCCAACACGCAGAATAAAAGATACGGTGCGTACATTCTGCCGGTCGTTTGGGCAGTGCAGCCGTGCGCTCGCGCCCCTCCACGAGATGTTGCGGACTGGGAATTTGAAGCATGGTCAATCAGGTTATCGACCGAGACTAGACATTCGTATTAATGGCATTAATTTATTTTATGTAATAGAACTCAGGTATCGTAATATTACTTCTGTAAACAGACTTGACAATGGAATTTTGGACTCGGATTATTGGATCACCATTCGCCTAGGTACATAAAAGTGCAAATTATATAAATATTTGTTGATATTACAGTTGTATTAATGATTTTACTAAACAGTTAATGCAAAATCTTACGTTTCTCCTAATTTTCATGCAACTTTGTATACAGTTAATTAGAGTGTATCGATTTGCTTCATCGAGCGACGCTAAGAGAAAGATCAAATCACGCAACATGTTGTTTGATATTATTTTCATTTCACTTCGTATGATATTAATTGTTTGGTAGTTAACTTATCAAGTCAGAGTATAACTTTAGAATACAAAAAGTACCTACACATTTATATAAAGGGCTTGTTAATTTAATTTTACCTGGGCACCTATATTATGATCACTCTAATATTGCTTTGCGCGTGCTATACTTTTGCTTAGACCACTTGAGAAAAAGCCGGTTGAGTGCGATTTGGACTCGGGCGCTTTGGGTTTCGTAACGACATTTCTTAATTACTTTTTATTCTTTTTTAGAATGTTGTGCCTGTCACAGCCACGATGCACAAATGCAATCACCGTAGTTATTCATTTTAATTGGAAATTTGCATATTAATGTTGAATATTCATATTATGTCAATTGTTTTTCTTTCTATAATCTGTGAAAAATACATATATAGTTCAGTGGATTCAGCTTCTTAAAATAAATGTAAGATAGACAGACAGGTATATAGATATACGCAAAAGCTGTTTTAGGGTTTATGTGGTGTATTTGGGGAAAAGAACCCCAAGAAAAAAATATATATTTTACATTAAAATTAAATTACCGTGCTTTGATCCATCGTTAAATTTAACAGCTATAGCAGTATAATCTCATCGTATAAAACTGGTTAGAAACTATCGCATAGCAAACTGGACGCGATGGATAATGTATATAGGTATGTGTATACGTTTTCTATAAAATTGGCCTTAAAACTTGTACTGTAGTTTGAATTTCACTTTATTGATAGTTTTAGGGTTTCTCCCCATTTTCCCAAGGTATACGAAAAATACTGCGTTCGGGATCCGTAGTATGAGTATTAGGTACTGCTGAATTCAACGACGTCAACTAGTAAGTCATTTCATAGACTTACACACTCAGAGCCAGTTAATGTTTTATGCCCCGTTATTGATAACAGAACATTTTTAAACCGAATTAAAAAAATAACTTTGTAAATTCAAAAATAATAATTTCTATAGGGCTTTTTGACGTCGGTACCTGTGCCACTGCTGCCACGGTTTTACAGTAAATATTTTTTTTGTGGTGTGGTAGGTAGATAAAAGTTACGCGGGAGCGCAAGGAGGTTTTTAAATCAAAAATGTAGAGTCCAACTCTTCACAATGAAGATTTATTTGAGACTGAATTAAATCGAACAATTATCCTTATTTATACTCTTAACTTATTTAAAATGCGTATCCAGTTCCAGGAATTTTGATCATAACAAGGTCACTGGCTAGACACCAGATCAGCACTTTTATTGTCAACATGTTTTCATTTAGTTCCAAGAACTTTAGTCTAAATAAGAGTATCATATTTCCAATGGATAGAGCCCTTACTTTAGTAAATAAGGTCATTTGAATGTCAAGTAAGTTGGTACTATGTTATGAACTGGTGCAGGGTACATAACTCCTCCCCCCATAGCTTCGAAATTATCAGAGGAATGGCTATTGCTCTGATTATTTCGATATACATATATCTTAAAAGGTTACAGAAATATGATTATATATAAAAATAGAGTAACTGCGCTAACACTTTTCACATAAATGCCCATTTCACAATTTTTCACTTCACTTTCACTGTTCTTCAGTACGTAATTTTGATTCTTAAGATGTCTTGATTCGGCAGCATCCAAATTTGTAAGTTTTCATTGTATCTGTGGCTCTATGGTCGTTATTTCATTTATGACAGCTTTTTGTAAGTATATTTTCAGCTTTAATGTAGAGAATCCATCTTCGTTTTTCTATTGACTCTATTTTATAGAGTTTATTACAACTGGTGTGTCTTCTGACAAGTGTCTTCTATGGTTAACTGAGTTTCATCCTCGTAGCACAGGAACATCGCCTCATAGAGTTCACTGCATGGCTGGTAGAGTGAGAGCATGTATGACCCTTTTACTACGAGGTAGGGATATTTTGGAATATGATCATTGTCTTAACAAAGGAATTGGGTGATGGGTATTTAAATAACTTTATAACAAATCTACATTTCATTTTCTATTACAGGTATGTCTGAAATGAATATTATTTGACTTCCTTTCGAATAAACTTTTATGTTAATACATAATTTTATTTTAATTAGGTCACCATAGCTTATGGGTATATTAATATCCCTTTTAAATTTTACCAAGAAGTTAAAACATTCCTTTCACTTAATAAAACTGCGGCTCTACCACACAATCAGCTAGTAATAACATGAAATACATAATTCGACTCTATTACTGTATTTGGTGAATTGACATTTCATTATATAAATTCACATTGTTTTGTTAAGTAAATTTAACATAATATGGTCCCTATAAAACTTAGGCAGGATGTGCTATACTTTAAAAAATATCTGTACCTGCTCGGCCATTGTAAATAACTTAATTAATGCTTATGATTTAAACTTAATGATTATGTCTCAACAAAATAATTATAAAATTCAAATAAATTTCTTAATTAACTATTAAATTCAAATAACTTTCGACGATTTTAGTCCGAAAATTAAGAATTTAATTTTATATATTTATTAACACATAGTAAATTACAACACTGATTTCAAAATAAATTAAAATTAGCCTGCCGATTTTCGTGCAGAAATCTAAACAAATAAAACTTAAAATAACTCTCTTAATTAACTCGTAAAGTCAAATAACTTTCGACGATTTTTGTCCGAAAATTATGACTCTACTTTTATATAATTAATAACACATTAATACAAATCAAAATACAGATTACAAAATTACTTAAAATTAGCCTGCCTATTTTAGTGCAGAAGTCAAATAACTTTCAACGAATTTGGGTTAAAAGTTACGTAATTTTGAGTCGTACAAGATTAACCACAGGAAATAGCAAGGATGAGACAGGAAATGTAAAAGGTCTACTTACAGTCCGCTCGATCCAATGCCTTCGCGTAAAGCTGCTCTTGTAGACGACTAACCACCTTCGGTTCCCTCCTTTTATCAAATTTATTTGTTTGCGATTGGTTTTCGAATACTCAACACCTTAAAAGCTCAGGACCAATTTTTAGTGTCCTTCGATGCTCGGTTTATAAGAGTATCCTACCAATTGGTTCGCTAATACTCATCACCATAAGCTCAGGATCGATTTTAGTATCCTTCGATGCTCGGATTATATGAGTATCCTACCGGCTGCGCCAGATAAAAGTTACGCGGGAGCGCAAGGAGGTTTTTAAATCAAAAATGTAGAGTCCAACTCTTCACAATGAAGATTTATTTGAGACTGAATTAAATCGAACAATTATCCTTATTTATACTCTTAACTTATTTAAAATGCGTATCCAGTTCCAGGAATTTTGATCATAACAAGGTCACTGGCTAGACACCAGATCAGCACTTTTATTGTCAACATGTTTTCATTTAGTTCCAAGAACTTTAGTCTAAATAAGAGTATCATATTTCCAATGGATAGAGCCCTTACTTTAGTAAATAAGGTCATTTGAATGTCAAGTAAGTTGGTACTATGTTATGAACTGGTGCAGGGTACATAACTAGGTACAGCTATGGCATATAAATTCTATTTACTTTTAAGACATTTATTTCTTAAAAAGAATATGTTAATTCACTCAATATGAGAAATACAAGTAATTTTTTAATTCCAGTACATTAGCAAGAAAAAGCGCTGAGTTGAGAAACTCTTCCTTTTCGAAGTCGGTTAAAATGCTTTATGCTTCGGTTACTGAGTACAAAAAATACTTTATACTTCTTTACTGAGTACAGAAATAATCTTAATTGAAGTCTCTGAGAAATAATCGTGTTCTAAGAAAACTCTAATACTCTATGAATGCCAGCTATACTATTTTAATGCCATTGAGAGGTAAAGTCTCACCAAGACTACAATGCCGTGAGCCAAGGATAGTGATACTTACGTATTCATATACCTAACTAAGTATCTTGGTGCTTAATCTCAGACCAGTGGGCGTTTTCGAAATACCAGTAGTGTTTTGTAGACAAAATGTATATAGCACGGCTCTATCGTTTTTCTATAGTATCTCGTAGCTCCTGATACCCACGACACAAGACTTGTATCTTACCACAGTACGAGGTTAAGTTAAAGTTAAGTAGAGGTCAGGACTATGTATGTGACTGTTGGGTGTATTATTATTATTATCTATCATATTATATTTAGATAATAAAGCTGAAATTTAAAGCATGAAACACGTGTTCCATTAAGCGGCCATAGCCTTTGTGATTGATAACTAACATTTATTATTTTGATAGTATAGAATTCTCAGTGCATACACACATTCACTGCAACGTAGATAGAGTATATGGGTACCGACTTATTATACACTGGCAATTTATAAGAGCAAAATTGGACGCGCGCGTCTGCGTGTAAGATTTTCTATTTGTTTGAATGATGAGACGAGCAGATCGCTCGCCTGATGATAACCGCTATGCCTGCCCATAAACAGAAGCAACACCACATAGAACTTTGATTTACAAAGCACTGCATGACACGGATTGACGTCATCACGAGACATAAAATTATAAGTCTCATAATTCCCAGTAATTTTACTGTTTTCAATATCCTTCGAACCGAAATACAACGATGCATACACACTGCTGCTTAGCGGCAAAAATAGACAAAGCGGTGGCACAAACCCAGGTCGCCGCGCGGCCTCTCGTATACGAAGGGCCTAACATCTTGTAGGTGTATGTTTATTTAAGAGTATGATTGATTTATATCTTGTTTAGCATCAACATACTGAATAACATCTATATAGGCAGAAAAGCTGTTAAACCGGTAAAATAGATTGGATTTTATACATTGAAAACCAATATGTTGATGCAAATGAAAGAAAACGTGATATTACTAAATTACAAAGCGTTGTGAAAGTTATACAAATTATTGTTTTGATGAAATCTATATATATAAAAATAAATGTTTGTCTGTATGTGCTTTATAGAATCGTAAACTATGTATTTGATCTTGATGCTCTTTAGCGAAGTTGTTGTGCATGAGCCCACGAGGGTTTCTGAGTTGGTACCAATTTTCGACAGATAGCGCCACTGTCATTCCAATGAATTTCATATTATGTTGCCGTGACAGTTCATGATGATTTGAATTGAAACGAAAACAGCAAACGAATGATGACTGAAAATTAATTGAATATTTGTGTAATGTCTTTCCTTGAAATTTATTTTAGTTGGTGGCGTATCAAGGCGCGCAGGGTACAGCTAGTATATTATATAAAATAGATATCTAATACATAAAATATAATGACAGATATTAAATGTCTATACAGTGCAATCTTGTAATTTTCTTTCATATTTGAGGTTCCAGGGTTATCTATGCCAAATTGCATTGCTTAAAGGAAAAGATAATAATCGATACATAGTATAAAACAAAGTCGCTATATCCGTCTGTCTGTCTGTTTATCCACTTATAGCTCCTAAACTATGCAACGGATTTAAATGCCGTTTTCACTATTTCAACAATGAATGTCTGAAGTTCTATAATATGTACTCATATATCATACTATGACCTTTGAGAGCGCGGCAGTAATATGCTTGCAGTGAAACCGCGAGCGACAGCTAGTATTATATAAACAGTTTTCATAATAAGCAATTTAGCTGTTATTCCATCGCTATAAATTTCCAATTCCATTTCCAATTTTCTCCCACAAGAGTTTGTAATATAGTGCAAGACTAGCCAGAGGTTCAACGTTCGACATTTTAAATGTAATGGACTATGGTCCGGAGTCCCTCGGCCAGCTGATCCACTTGATTACTATCAAGCTAATTTTCCGTGAGTAGCTTCGTTTCGATGAGACGCCCAACAATTCCCTATGCGAAAATTCTCTATTGTGGTAGCTAACAGAGGTAGCAAGGATAGAATATTTCGATTTGATGATACTCAAAAATTTATTATTTTATTTGTAGGACAATATGACTGTTAAATTATATGAATATTAACTAAGTAAAAATAAAAAAATCAGCTCATTCAAATCATTTTTTATGACCTCGTTATCGATACCTATTGGAAGCCCCTCCTTCCAATAGGTATGATTACTAACCAGCTGAATTTTTTGTTCTATCCGTAGCAAGAATAGTGAATTTTCGCATAGGGAATTGTTGGGCGTCTCATCGAAACGAAGCTACTCACGGAAAATTAGCTTGATAGTAATCAAGTGGATCAGCTGGCCGAGGGACTCCGGACCACTAGGATAACAAATGAAACAGTTGAATTTCTTCAAATAGTTGCAAAAATGTCTTTCACTATTATTAAATATGTGGAGATTATGTTTGATCGTCTTTAGCTGGACTTCCTTGATCTTGCTGTTCACCAATCTGACTTCAAACCCCAACCGCAGTATATTCGTTTTTTTTCGTTGAGGAGTGTCCCATTCTAAATCGTATTCAGATCTTAACCAAATTTACATGGGACCATCCCCGGAGTAAATACTTTTGGAATTTAAAATAATCATAAAATCAGTATACGTTTAGCGCAGATACAACGTAAGATATATAAAAGAAAACCAGACGAATTGAGAAGTTCTGAATTCAAGAAAAGTTCTACGATTTTAAAACCTATAAAAAATGAACCGATCTATCTAGTATATTGTTATCCCATTCAGAGAGAGAGGCTGTCAGAGAAAACTATGGTAACTACTTAAAATGGAAAAATAAAATAGTCGCCTGCCCGATGGTAAGCGCCCCGCCTATCAAACTCACTGTTTGTCGGTAGTTTTTTGGACTGCACTACGCTTACCATGGTGGTGCAGTGCAGTTACTTTGCCGTGCTCGGACAAAAAAATAATGAAAAATCGATGATTATCCAATAGTTCTTGATCACAAACATGATAATTTAAACTATCAAACCTGCACTGGTTTTAGAACAGTCAGTACGTTTTTACCAAAAGGTAAAAGGTGTACTTTTTGTTCTTCGTGTATTGTCTAAAATGGCAAAACGCGACATGACTCACATAACACGACAACATAATTTTATGGGTATGTCCGTGTTTATTACAGACAATTGAGTTTTTACTTGGCATCCATTCTAGCCTGTATAGAACTCGTAAAGAAAAGTAACACCCACCACAAAGAACTTTGAATTGCAAAGTACGGCTTTAAAATCTTTCAACATGCTGCTGTTTGGCGGCAGAAAAAGATACGCAAGAAACTTTATCGTTTAAAATATAGGCTAGTGGAACTAGCTCTAGCTCGCGGCTCCGTCCACTTGAATGTCTTTTTCCGAGATATAGAGTACAAAAAGTATCTTACGTTCTAATCCAGGTCACATATCATCGTCTGTGGGACAAATGTAATCCGATTCGGATCAGGAAGACGCAGTACATTTGTCCCGTCTAAGACGAAATAAAGGCTCGATTTTTTTAAGTACTAAGTACTTAAAGTGTTGTCACTTTATTGTTTTACTATTTCTTTTCTATTATTTTGTCTTTTTCTATTCTACTACTATTTTGCTTTTACTATTTTTAAAGAGTGCAAACAAGTGAGTTACATGCGCATCTTTACATAGTATAAAATGAAGTCGCTTCCGCTGTCTGTTCGCTCAGATCTTTTAAACTATTCAACGGATTTTAATGCAGTTTTCAGCAATAGATAGAGTGATTCATGAGGAACGGTTATATTACACTATGAGCCATGGGAGCAGGGCAGTAACGTGAAACCGTAAACGACAGCTAGTCAACTATAAAAGGCGCGTTAATCACACTTGTATGATCGGGAAATACAGACTACAGCAAACTTCAAATTTACCGCTGAGCTTCAAGACGCTTCACCTCATTTGAAATAGGACCTGGCTTTTTTTTTTTTTTTTTTATCCTGGCTCGGCAAAATGACTACGCTACACCTGATGGTAAGTGTAGCGCAATCCAAGAATATTGTCGACCAACGATAAACAATGTGTCCATCGTAGGTCGGCAAGATCATACCGGCCTGCCAAAGGGCCAAGGGGGAGAGGAAGGAAAAAGGGATGGGAAAAGGGTTAGGATCAGGGGGCAAACCCCCTGGGGAGAACCGGATATACACTGGCTGACCCTGGAACGCGACCCACTCAAGGTGGGCCACTGTGGCAGGTTTTAGCACCAGTGTACGGTGGTCGCTATCCGGTCGGATACAAGTATCCTCCCACCAGCTCAGTACAAAAAGAGGATATTCTTACAAACTCATATTAAAATCATGTCCTACACAACAATAGTCATCAGCCCTTAGTGTGTGATTGATTAACCAATAGTATTAGGAAGTAAGATGATAGAACTTCGAGAGAACCTTTATTACACATTTTTATTACTGAAAGAAAGTACGAGAGGCAATTTTTACATTACCTCTGAATGTCAGTTCTGACCGGTTGCGGCCGTGTGAACAGGTTTGTTGTGGTAGGTAATATCAACTTTCTTTTTACACCAGATAACTTTGGACACTGTTGTTTTCATTAAATCCCTAATAGCCTGTCCACACGGTTCGATTTTATTTGACTAACCGACTTGAATCATCACTGCATTGTTGATTAATTCGATTCAAAATCTGTATTCGTATGTTGTGTGGTTCAGTTGATTCAAATCGCAACAATTTAGCAGTCGATCAACTAAAATTAAACCGCTATAAGTAAACAATCGTATTACGTTTACTAACTTCCGTATTCATAAATGTTTTTATGAACACGAACGCATAGTGACGATTTTTATTAACATCATTGGTTAGTTTTTGGAGCTAAATAAAAACGGACCAATTATGTACACAGAAATCCGACACTTGACAAAGAGATTACTTAAATGTTGTTTGTGAATACGGGCATCAGTAGTAAACTGGGTAGTATCATTTTAAAGTAATGTGCGACTACGCTTGAGACATTTGACAGACCGAGCCTCCGTGACCGTGTTAATAATGCGAAATAAATTTCTTGAAACGAGAAACTTTACTTATATCATCAATAATAAGTTATATAAGCACTGCATGAATTAAACATTAAATAAAAACCAAAGCAACATTCCATATATAGCCCCATAGGCCCACTACGTTGCGTAAGTTGTTGTGGCCAGTGCTGATGGAAATTTTAAGCCGACTTGTAAAAGAGGAGGGTTTTAATTACAGTCATATTGCATCGAAAGCCGTTAGCTTAGTACAGCCGTTAGATTAGTACAGTTACAAATGTAGCGCTCGCTCCGGAGACCCTTAGTGTTTTTTTTTTGCTTGAATGTAGAAACGAGCAGATCACTCGCCTGATGGTAAATGCCACGCCTGCTCATAAGCCGATACAACA
Organism: Amorpha juglandis; assembly: GCA_949126905.1. NCBI lineage: Eukaryota > Metazoa > Arthropoda > Insecta > Lepidoptera > Sphingidae > Amorpha > Amorpha juglandis. The sequence goes on along the minus strand of OX421374.1, from coordinate 11,504,475 downwards.
CCATTCAGAACTGTGATTTACTGCGTGGTACTAGACTGCGTTCGTCACCCTGAGACCATGAGTTGTTAAGTATCACAATGCCCCGTTATTTAACTGGCTTTAATATCCTTCAAACCGAAACGCAACAGTGCTTGCACACTTCTACTGACGGTAGATTTAATGTAATTATAATGTTAAATTGTATTTTAACAGATATAAAACAGCGAAACTATTCGCAACTGACTTATATACACTTTCCCTCTGTAACGATTACGCTGCGGATGCTTAAGCTGCGGTTGCAAAAAAAATCGAAACGATGGTTTATTTTAATTACAAACTAATGAAACACTGATTAAACTACTTTTGCGGGCGTGTGTATACATTGTGTTGGATTATAAATATTAATATAATATTTTCGAGTGGTAGAGACACAACTGTCTACAGCATGAATGGGCCGGCTCGACCGGGTCGTTACCACTGTCTCACAGAAAACCGACGTAAAATAGCGGCTTGCTGCTGCGTTTCATACGGTGAGTGAGATATCCGGAGGCCCAAATCCCCCCCCGCCTTCCCTATCTCTAATTATCCCTTTCCTTTAAGGTCGGCAACGCATCCATGATTCTTCTGGTATTGTGGGCGTACATGGGCGGTGGAGATCACTTACCACCAGGTGAGCCACTTGCTCGTTTCGGCCTATGCTAAAAAAAAAGATCGCCAAACACGGCTGCCTCGGATTGACTTTCATTTTCACTTGTGCAATTTGCAAAAAAAAAACAATTTAATTTCGTACTAGAGTGCGTGAGAAAGTAGCAAGTTATATCTTGCCGTCGGATACGTGAAACTATTTTATTGTCTATTAAAGTAATGAGTGGCAAGTAACACAATATGTTCATAAAATTATGTTTTAACCGGTCTATTTTTTGTAACATAATCATGGAGTACTGTTCAACAAAATTGTTTTAATGAGCAAAGGCGGCATCTACTGCGATGTTTTGCCTCCTACAAAACTAATATGACTAAAAAAGTTGTTGTCAAGTAATTTCAGGCGTACTGCAAGGATATTTTTTCTTTTATTACATTAAATGACGAGATGAGCAAGGCGCTCGGCTGATGGTAAGCGCCACGCCTGCCCATAAACAGAAGCACCACCACACAGAACTTTGAATTACAAAGCACTGTATGGCACTGAACTGCGCTCGTCACCCTGAGACGTAAGATGTTAAGTCTCATAATGCCCAGTAATTTCACTGACTTCAATGTCCTTCAAACCGAAACACAACAGTGCCTACGCACTGTTGCTTGGCGGCAGAAATAGACAAAGCGGTGGTACCGACCCAGACGGCCTTTCGCATACGAGGGACCTACCACCTTGTTACCTTATTTGAACGTTGTGAAAGAGGCCTTAAGTTAAAATGCTGCAATATTGGTATGTGAAGAAGGTCAACAAACAATACATTATCTGGCAGATAACATTTATGCGGACATTGAAAATCTGCCCAGAGCTAATTTCGAAGAATATCTCGAGTTACAAAAAGGTACATTAAATTAATGAAAATAATTCATTGTTAATACTGCCAATGTGTAAATGTCATGCTTAATTCACCTAAGTTCTGCAAATAAGTCTACATTAAAAAATTAAGTACCTACATCTAAGCCATAAATTACAGCTTAAACAGGCTTAAAATTAACCGGTTACCATCGGAAATGTAATTTCCTTATTTCATGCATTAAAATAAATAAAAATCAAAATTTAATAAGCATTTATTAGCTAAATAAATAATTATCACCAAAATCTCGTCATCTAACTTTCACGAATTACCAAGTTCGCGAAAGGCAGACGAAGCCAATGTTTCTTCATATGTAACAATAAATAAATACTTACAATAATGCATTACAATAAATTAAATGCAAATATTCTGACTATAATACCTAGTCGTTGAGGTAGCCAAAGTTTTACTATTATAAACCTTCGTTACAAATAATCTGTGTAAGTAAGACGTGACCCTAACCATTAATTACCTAATCTCGAGTTAATGGACAGTAAATCAGTCAGATATGGTTGCTTCGTTGTCACTTCTCGCCCACGGGGAGAGTAGAGGTCCGGAGGCTGGCCAGGGTGCAGGCACGACTGGGGCGGGAAGTACTTCAGTTCGTGGATGCAACACTAAAGGAGATGAAGTAGCCGCGAACAGCCGAGAGACAGCCTGAAGAAATTAGAAAAAAAACGCCTTTAAAATTTTTATTTAAATAACTACATAAAGATTATGTATACTGTATACTGAGGCTGCGTTTTTTGTAATTAAAAAAATATATATATTTAAACGAAAAATATTATATTCTAATGGTGTAATTTAACTAATGTTGGCTTTACACAAGTGCATCATGAAACTTACACACTGACTCGAAATATTCTTAGCTACAAAGATAAATCGGTAACCGGTATTAATTTTAGTACACACTATGTTGCGGACCCAATATCTCTGTAAATGAATAAATTAAAATCGAAGATTATTAAGTTGAATCCTGAAAACATATAGTTAAATACATTTTTCAAATCGGTTCTATTGTGCATACAATGTAGTTAGTTATTATACTTAATATGGAATGTGAGCGTAATTATTGATGATTGTATAATTTGAATCACGTGTCTAGAGCTGCGAAAGCGGAACCCAGGCATTAAATTTCAAATTAGTTTTTTTTATAATTGCCCGATTCAAGTGAAACAACGGAGATGCAGTTTGACTGAGTACAAGCTTCCTAGTGGAATAAATAGTATCCGCTAAACTGCTTGTTTCGTTACATAATAGCTTAATAAATAAACGGGCAGTTTTGTCGGAAACTAAATATGTTAGAAAGTAACTACACCTTAATGAATTAGCATAATATAAGAAAGGCCGCTTATGAAACAGTTGTGGAAAATCACCGGACACTATAATTATGTAGTTGTGATATGGGTTTTAAAACTGCTACTTTTATGCCCGAATACAGAAACGCTTTTTTCTCACTGACTGTGTAAAAGCTACTTATTTTCATACAACTTTAACAGATAAGAGGGTGTTAACAGGTTTAACACTATTTTAAACATTTGAGGTGCGTTTCAGCATTCGGGTGTAAATATAAGTAAAGGGCTCTACCTAATAGTCACTTTGTGGTGCGCGACTGAAACAAGCGACGGCGCGGCGACCCGTTATTGCACTAAGAAAGTAATTATTACCAGTACACATGTCTTGGTCGCTTGTCTCTGACTCGCATACAAGACGAACGTGTGCCTGTCGTCTGATTAGCGTGGCCTCGCGTGTTCCTGTGTCCTGTGTCGGTCACATACCTGACAATGTAGCCCTGTATTGTGGTCGTGGGTGCTCATGAACGGCGAAGGTCACTTAAAAACTTGACCGATTTGCTCGTTTGTCGGATTTAAAATTTTCATCCACCTGCTCTTATCCCACTCGCAGTGGGATCGGCGCATGTTGCTTTTTAAGACATGTTAGAGGAAGATTTAGCTTGTAGTTTTACGACCGGCCGCTTACCTAACATCAACCGCTTTAGGGAAAACACACACCCAGACCCGAAACAAATATTTGTGGATCACATTGGTCTCAGTGCGGGAATCGAACCTGCCACCGCTCGCTACCCAGCCGACTACTCGCCCACTGCGGCACGGAGGCTGTTAAAATAGAAAATAAAAACAAATATATAATCTGTCGAACCTGACTGACGGCGACGATTAGTAGAACCACTCCGATGGCCAGATTCTTGACTGATATCACAGCCAGCGCCATGAGGAGCGTCGAGATGACGCCCAGAGTGAACATCACCGGAAGGAAGATGAACGACAGGCGTTTCAGCGCATTGTGACCGAACGTACGGCCGACGTCCGTCTCTGAAATTATAATTATAACATGAGCAGTTACTGATTCTAAAACTAGCGACGTAAGAATAGGTCAGTGGCGAGAAAGGCCCCCAGACCACGACGCCGTAGGCCCACGTCACCCACGCCTTACACCGCTTCTGGAGTAGGATTTACGTCGTGAGGCTCATCCAGGCCCACGTCACCCACGCTTTACACCGTCTCTTGAGAAGGATTTACGTCCTGAGAGTCATCCAAAAAAAATCTGCAAGGCACGTAAGGTGCCACGGATAGCACCATGCGTCCCTTACAGTGTTTTATAGCTCATTACAGATGTTATTTAAAAACCATGATTTTCATAATGTCTTTTCACTTGTTTTATGTCTTGATGAGTGAGCCTGTGAGATTAAAACATGTGACATACACGGTTGTATCTTTGATTCCATTGACTTAGAAAAATAAAAATTTGGCACCTTTGACTATTTTTCTTTTATTTTATTTATATGTTTATCTTTGACTCTCTGTTAAAACCCTTTACGACCGATAAATAGACACATACGGACGGACAACAACGTGATATGTGTATTTATTGTAAATGTACATAACTGAGACTTCTTAAATGTGAAGTTTATCAACCCATTACGCCAGGATGGTATACTAAGGCGTAACTGCATGGCCTGCTGGCCGGTGGATAGGTAGCGAGTCGCGCTCCGGGTTCAGCCGATGTATATCTAGTAACTTCAGGTCAGCATAATTCTGTCGACTATCGAAGGACGCAATGTCTCTTGACGGTCTACATTACCTATATTTAGAGTAAATCATTAATAAATACACCTAACAGTCACACACATAGTCCTGACCCCACAGTAAGATACGAGTCTTGTGTTGTGGGTATCAAGAACTACGAGAGACTTTCGGTCTCGCAACACCCAGACAATAATATTTGTGGATCACACAAACATTTGTCTTGGTGCGGGTATCGAACCCGCGGCCTCTCACTTCACAGCCGGCTTCTCGCCCGCTACGCCACGGAGGCAATCAAGAGTGCACTGTACATAACATCAGGTTCAGTATAGTCGCTTTACCGTGACAGGTTAAAAAAATGGTTTCATCAGCAGAGGAGGCCTGTGGCCTGTACCTGGCAGTGGGACAATTATTAGTTACCTACGTACAAATAAAAGAATGCAACGAGATTATCTAGTTCAAGTGTCTTTTTTATAGAGTACAAGCCGACTTTAACTTAGATTTTTTATTTGATTATCAATGTTGAAAGTGAATTTGTAAGACACAAGCCTAATCTTGTGTCTTGTTTTTTCTATCGTATCTGGTTTCCATCTTTTAATTCGCATTTCGCAGTCGATCTTTTATATCACAATGTAATTACTTAGTCTGTTGATTTTACTCTGTTTATTTAAGACGTCATACAACAAGAGCAACATGAAATTATTTTTATTTAGATTTTTTGTTGTTGTATTAAACAATATTATCGTACAGCTTATTTATGTTTCCTTATTATTTGAAAATTTACAATTCTACCTATCAGTTCACATTAATTTTATCAGTGTTCCGATATGTACCTACTATTCCATGTCAATTTTAAACTCCCTGTACAATGTGATTAATTAATTAGTTAATTACCTTTGCTAAGATCGCCAAAGCTCACTTGGTCATCACATTTCACAACCGTGATAAAAACTGCCAAATAGGCCAAAGTTAACACTGTGAATTTGTTGCACATTTTGCCGACGTACTGCCGATGATTTTCTGTCGCCTGCCTGATAATGACTGATGGATCCTTGGCTCGCCTGCCAGGATATAAAGTGTCATCCGAAGACAATAGTCGGCGGGACCAAAAAGTCGCGACGAAAAGAAAGTGCAGGACAACGTGACCGATCGGTAGAAATGTTCGGCCTCGATACCCGAGTCCGCATAAGGACCTATGTAGAATCATTAACGGAATATGCTCATCATTCCCGATGGACAATTGATTGCTATTAACGCAAATTAGTTGAAAGTGATATGTGGTACACGATTGTCGTGTGATAATGTTGATGTTTTGGGCATTTGCAATAGTTGCAAGAAATGGTGGGAATTATTATTGGCCTTTTGACCGTATCTCACTATGTGGATTCGACCCAAGATGTTACTTGTTACGTTTAGGAAGTAGTTAATTAAATTACCTTACTGTCCCTCTCTACTCACTGTTCTACGAGTATGAACATATTCGTATAATAATTCATTTATTACATCTTTGTTGTAGCGGACAACTAATAGGCGTTAATTACTACGTAGACAATAGTTAATATGTGAAAGCAGATCTATTTTTGCGCTATTATTATTAAAAATGTTTTGTTTTACTAAAAGATAGAACAAACGTATATTTATATCCTTACATTTAATTGTATATTCACCAACTTCTTTTAAATCTACATAATGTATTCAATGAAAACAGTTTTCGATTGAAAATCGAAAAATAACACATGCGTTGCTCGTGATTGGAATATGCATATTTTTTTACAGCAGAGGTTGCAAACGAGCAAGTGGGTCACCTTATGGTACGTGATCTCCAACACTCATGACCATCCGCAAAACCCAAGGATTCATAGATGCGTTGCCGGTCTTAAAGCAAAGGGGTAATTAAGGGGTCGCAAAGGTAGGGAGGTTTGTGTCTCCGGATATCTCACTCAACGTTCGAAATGTCAATTTACGTTGATTGTCTGTGACATAATGGTAAGAACCCGGTCGAGCCGGCCCCGTCATGCTGTAGATAAAAAACTGTCTATCAACAACGTGGCTCTACCACATAAAATATGTGCCCGAAATGGCAATGGACTCGCTCTATATATAAGGAACGAAAATAATCTCGACGAATCATGGGTGACCTTGTTGCTCTTCCGCCTACACTTTAGGAGATGCATGTGTGATATTATGTTGTAAAAATTTTGATAGTAATATAAATATTAACCTATATTTAAATGATAAAAAACACATTGATGGTTTTATAGTAATAGCACTACAAACCCTATCTATAGATTATGGAATAGAAAATTAATAGTTTCTAATAATTGATTAATTATACATAAACACAATTTGGTATTCGTTGGATACCTAACCTTTACCTCAGGTTTTGCCACATAATTGACCTAGAATCTGATATGTTTTAATTAGCTACGAAAAGTTGTCTAAAAATGTTTACCTCATTATGATAATTAAATTTACACTAGAGAAATGAAAAGACCACTACAATAGAGTTGGCTAAATTCTAGTTAAACAAAACATTTGAGGAATGTTTGCTAATGATACATTCGTTGGCAGATCCTTATTATTTATTAAAATATTATAAAGTTATTGAGGTCGGTTTTATATACAAAATACGCAAAGAATTCCTGCTTGTTCAATTACTCCTCTATAAAAAAAATATATATGGTATTGACAGTGCCTCAGGGCTCGAGATAATTCTGTCGACTCTTTTTCTCATGATTTCTATACGTGTATCTATCGAAGTTAACATGCAGGCCCGGTATTAATACCACAAGAAAATATTGTCACTTTTTTGTGCCATCTCTATATTCCTATCTCTCTCCATGTCATGGGATGTACGTTACCGCACACCAGTCGATAGCAATAAAGTTTACTTTTTCATGCGTTAGATATCTCGGAGACGTCATGCTAAGCGGGCTGAAAACCGTTGGGTATCTAGCTTGCGTAGTAAGGGGTTACTAATGTCAATCTTGAATGCACAATAAGCACGCAACAAGTTGTTTTGGCCAATTAATATCCTTTTTAAAGAATTGTTTTCCTTTTTTTTGTTATGAAGTTATAACGACATAAATATGCCAACAAACACTTTATACTTGATGGCCCTAAATATAATTCTTTTTGTTGGATAACTATGTATATACAGCAATCGTATATAATTATAGTAAGTAGAAAGAAAGAAAAGCAACTTTGTAACCAAACGCAACTTTGTAACTACACAAAAGAAAAAAATGCATTCAACATGTGATGCGACGATAAATCTTCTAGCGACATATCGTGACGTCCATCTATTTCGCTTTGCTTTCAATGAAATAAGTGGTCCAAGTCATGTGATAGTAATTAGTGAAATTATGATTTGCGTGTATCATTCGATTAATCGACGTATTAACAGTTGCGGCACGTATGACTTGGAGAAACTCGATCAAATGTTTGTAGGAGCGCGACACTCGCCGGGCGAGACCGTGCGTGCGTTGCCACGTCCGTGACCGTGAGTATGCTAATCAGTGAACACATACTTTGTTTGGCAATATGGGCCATTTCCTGTCAACACGGAAAACCGAACGCCGAAAAACCATTGACATGACAATGCCGTATTTGGTATGGACCTAGAATATGAAGCATAGTCTAGATTGATTTCTTTACGTATTTTCACATTCTTACATAATTATACACACTGGACATCTATACGAGTTTTCCCAGATTCATTTTGGATTGTGGCCAAAAATCTACTTTAAAGAAATCCACTATTCAGTTCATGTAGTATTTATAACTCTCATTTTATAAATTGATATTGAGAACGTTTACTTGCACCTGCATAATATGAATTTATTTCCTTACATTATGAACTGTACCTATGTAGTCCAGTCGTTACCAAATTTGGTGGATTTATAAATTTACTAAATTAATGGCTAAGGTCTATTCTCAGATTCCTTTTCATACGAGTGTCATGATCTGATATAACATTAAATTTTAAGTAAGCACATATTTATAGTATTTTTTGCAACCTTAAAGGAAACGGATAATTAACGGATTGGAAGGGAACATTCAAATTAACAAAATAGTCCTAGATACGTTGTCGACTATAAAAAAGGAATGAAGGCTGGAGAAGCGACGAAAAATTGGGACCTGCGGAAATTTCACTCAACGTAGGATACGCAACAGAAAGCTACCATTTTACATAAATTTTCTGTGAGACACTGCGATTATGCGGTCGAGCCAGACCATTTACACTGTAGGCAAAATAATCTACAGTGTACATAGCTAAACTGCAGCTCTATCACTCAATCATATTATTATTAGGTATTATTTTCGTAAGCAGCGATAGCTCAGAGGGAAATTGTACAGACGGTGAAAGAGGCAGAGGCCCGTGCTCAATAGTGGGACGTGTATAATTCACAGCTATAATTATTTTAGTAAGTAGAACCACGCTGCGACTATAGACCGCTGTTGTCTACGGCACGAATGGCCCGACCAGCTTATTACGTACCACTGTCTCACATCAAACTGATATAAAGCGGCAGCTTGCTGTTATTTGATGAATGATAATGTCCTTATAAGTTTACAAGGTGGTAGGTACCTTGTATGCGAGAGGCCGTCTGGATTGATACCACCGCTTTGTCTATTTCTGCCGCCAAGTAACAAAATGTAAGCACTGTTGTGTTTCGGTTTGAAGGACATTGAAGCCAGTGAAATTAATAAGCATTATGAGACTTAACATCTATGTCTCAGGGTAACAAGCGCAATTCAGTGCAATGCAGTGCTTTGTAATTCAAAGTTCTGTGTGGTGTTGCTTCTGTATATGAGCAGGCGTAGCGGTTACCATCAGGCGAGCGCCTTCCTCGTCTCGCCATTCCATCAAATAAAAATAAAATAAATAAAAAAAATGTTGGAGGCCAAATAATATCACCTATTTCCTTTCGCAATCCGCATTCTTTTTCTTAAAAGCCAGCTACACATCCAAGATTCTTCTCTTGTTATTTATTTGTATGTTCATACACGGTGTGCTATATAAAAGATATATGTATGGCGTTGAGAACATATTTCTAGTTAAAATAACCTAGACCACTTGCGATACGCACCATAATCAAAGCAATGTACTGTAGCTGAAATACATGTCACATGCTACATTGTACTAAGAAAGCTTTGCGGTAAAATCCCGCATTTACTCAAGTCTATGCCAAATGAAACAATTATTCCAATAATTAGAGACGCACATTTTAAAACAAATTACCTGAAATCATCCTTAAGATAAACATCAGCTTACGTTACGCCATTTAGGCTAATCAAGGTTTAAAACGCTGAATACTAATTCCGGTACCGCCAACATTCTTAGCTGTAGTCATGACTAGCTTTTCTTTGCGGCTCCGCCCACGTAATCTGCTGTTTCCGGGATAAAAATTACCCTATGTTCATCAGGGATAATGTAGGATTCTAATGGTGTAAGAATTTTTCAAATCTGTCCAGTAGTTTTATTTATTCGTTACATACAAAAATACAAATCTTTGCTCGTTATAATAATAGTGTAGATGTAGATAAAACCGGATTCATTACATTTATAATAGAACAGCAAACTTATCAAAGAATATTGGGTAGGGTTGAGGATTTTTACATCACGTTATAACAGTTAAAATGATTTTTAACCGACAAAATAACGGAGAATTTCAATTCGACGTTCTCGGTTCTCAGTTTACTATCTTACAAAAAAACGATGTAAAGTAGCGACTGGCTAGATATCCGGAGGCTCAAAGCGAAGCTCTCCCCTTCTCAATCCTTAACACGTTCATCGCCATGGTGGGTCAAAATGACCGGCACTTGATCTACCCATTGGGGCCATGGGGGGTCAAAATGACCGGCACGCCAGACCCTACTTTGCGAAGCCCGTTCGCGCCGCAAAATGCAAAAGCTGTATATTCAACCATACAATATGACCGGCGCGGCCCCAATGAACACCCGTAACCACTTGGTTTTTTGATTATTGAAAATTTAGTGGCATTTGTCAAAACATTGACGACATAAATGGGGATATACATAAGTACGCTGACCGGCACGGCCTGAATGTAATCATTTGTAAAATATTAGTCGGCGATGAACGTGTTAATTATTTCTTTTCTTTAAGGTCGGCAACGCGACCCTGTTTTTTGGAACGAAGTTCCTTACGGCAGGCTTGGAGGGGATAGGGATTTCGCTGCGTGACCGAACTGAAAAAAATGTGATAGTAAAACCGTAAGAAAAATGCGTGGAAAAAATGCGTAGAATAAAACCGTTAAATGAGACTTTTTTTAAACTTAATTTGATATCTAGCACACAAAGTTAAAGTCGAAATTCCGTTAATAAAACAGATAGGTGTGAAACTTATGACATTTGGAAATTTTTCCTTCCTGGTGACTCACGACACACACCAATTTTTATTTTTTTTATATTATTGGCATTCATGGGCTGTAAAGATCACTTACCATCAGGTGACCGACTTGTTCGTTTACCGGCCATTGCCATAAAATAGGTACCTACGCAATAAAACTGGATGCATATATAGAACTTATGGAATAAAAAAGCAGAACTTAGTTTTGGTATTCAATTCAACTAGATACTAATTAATATAGATAAAACTATAACACTCAAATTAAATTAACTTATAAAAAAAACTAATAGAATAAAGCTTTACAATATTATAATGTAACTTTATTTACCTATATCTTAAGCCAAGTTTCATATATTTTTACTCTTAAGTAATCTATCAATCTACAACTTTTTATTGCAACTTATTTATTATTAAATAGAAGTCAAATGCAAATATTATAATACAGTCATCGCATCAGTTACTACTTAATTCACGTTGTTTGTGGTAACTTAAAATCAAACCGCTTTCGCTACACATCACAAAGTCAATGTCCCTACCATTAAGATTGCGAATGGTGAGGGGCGAAGTCGCCGGCTCAGTCCATCGATAGCAATGCGCGTGCTAGCCGCGATTCTCACACTCGCGTGCTCGTGCCACCTGCACGCACAACAACCTCCTTTCTTGCCACGCTTCATACATTCCATAATTAGCGGCAACCATCGAGTGCAACGGATCATTAGCTGTGCACAGCAACTTGGACCGATAAAATGTATGAATGCCTTCAGTGTTTGGCGCGCCGAACGCGCTCTGGATCCTTTAGTGCAAAAACGGAATGCACAATTCAACTTGATGGCAGATATAGAACAGTTTTCTTGGAAACAATATAACAATGTTTCCGATGAACAGTTGTATTCACGACTATGCGACGGAACAGAGAAATTGTTGCAGCGGCGCTCATTACTGCTGTCGATCCCAGGGTACCGGTTTGAATTGGAATCTAAAGGAAATGGAACTCTTAACGTAGATGTGATTCAAAGTGAGTAACTATAATGAATAAGCATGTTGTGTTAATTATATATTAACGTAAAATTAAATGGATAAGTTTTGTGTTAATAGTAATGGATAAATAACTTTATATGATGGATTGTTGAAATGCGTCCAGTCTCCAGACCTGTTTTATTATGGTATGACTTCATCATTTAAAGTCATTTAATAAGTTTAAACAATATATAACAAAATACCAAGCTTGGTGTATTTTTAACACTAAACGCACACACGATCTTGGTACTCGTAATGTCATTAGTTTAGTTCCACTTAGATAATGCTACAATTGTGGAATAAACAGAGTGAGCAAAATAAAATTGTGTGCAAAAGTTACTGTTCTCATTATTTCCTTTGAGTTAAACGTATCTGTAATATAGGAAAATAATATGATGTTAAGTTCATTCTTTACGGAAGTCTGACGAGGATATTTTTTGCATAATGGAGGAGTGTTTATACTAATATTCATCAGATATTTATTAAGTAGGTATTATGAATAGAATCTAACCTTTTTATGTCAGTTAGAACAACAAGAAATGGACAAATAGAAATTGAATGAACTGTGCTCGACAACGTCTTTACGTGATTTAATTGTTCACTTTTACGAATATGTACCTATTATGTAAATGTGGACCACTAAATTCTGAAACAATTCTAACCACTAAATTCCAAGTTTTTTTGTGTATATTTAGTACAGTACTGTCTGGTTTTTTTGTTCAAAGATAATTATGAAACAAATAATAAACGCAATTTGGTTTCACTTTTACTGACCACTTTTTCTTATATTACAGAAACCGACGTAGAGGCGGAATCAGGTCGTGGCAAAAAGAAAAAAATTAAAAAAATGTTCCTTAACATCGTACCTTTATTGGTATTACCTGGTCTCCTTATGTCAGCCGTCTTGCCATTTATCTTGCCTGCTTTGAAAATGATGACGATTGGAGCGGGAATGTTAAACAATATGGCGCTTACAGGAGCCGTATTTACACTTCTCAGAAACAATGCTTTCAATGATAAATACGAACATAAAGTTTTATATGTAAATTCAGGCTACAAAAACGAAAAGCATGCGCCGATACATCATGAAGAAGGTCATCCTACAAATGAAAATTATGATGTAGTGTATGCAGAGACACATCCATATGAACATCATGAGAATGAAGAGCAGTCGTTTGGTGATAGCATAGATACTATTGAAGGGGTTCCTCTTAATCCTAACTGGATGAATGAATATGGTGGGAATAAATATTATAAGATAATCGGACACAAAATAGAAAGAAAAGGCGGGAAGCAGTGATGTGATGGGTCGTGAAAAATACCAAAATGTTAGATTATAACTCTTGCCAGACTACCTCGGATTAGACGCCGGCGATGTTCAATTTCTTTTTTCCTATAAAATAATTTCAAAACGAAATAATGGGCGTCAAATATATCGTAGTCTAGCGCGAGCCGAAGTACAGTACTAAAATTAAAGGTAGTATTTGCTTCGAAAATAGACGATTTTTACAAATTATTACGATTAAGCAATAATTATCCAGTCATCTGCAATTGGTCAGTCAATAAAGAGAAAAATAAGTATATATTTTTTATGAAGCATAGGCGTTGATGGTAAGTGATATCCACCACCCATAACGTCCACAATAACTGAAAATTCATGTACGCTTTGCCGACTTTAATATAGATGCCGGATAGAGATATTATACTCACTGTAGGGGCAGCACCAACCTGCTATTTTACACCGGTTTTCTGTGGGACAGTGGTAACAATCCGGTCGAGCTGGCTCATTCATCGGCTCATATTAAATCTAATGGAGCAGGTCCATGAAATAATATCATTTCGCGATCGTATTTTCAAAATAGTCGCAGATTGCCGAAGCGAATAACTTTAATCGTAGTACTGTAGGTATCTTTTTCTTAGTTATGCTAGTCTTTCTCTTAATAGTTATTAAATTAAGTTTTTACTAAATTTGTGTTCTGCCAATATTTTAGCTGAGCGTTTAAAGACAGGTCAAACGTGTCCTACCAAAATATTAGTTATTTATTATTGCATTAAATATTCTGTGAATAGCAATGCTTTTTATTTTTTATTTCATTGAATAACGAGACGACCAAGGCGCTCAACACACGCAAAAAACAACATCATATAGGTACAGAACTTTGAATGGTATTGAACTGCGCTAGTCACCCCGAGATTAAGATGTTAAGTCTCATAATGCCCAGTAATTTCATTGGATTCACTGTCCTACAAACCGAAACACAACAGTGCTTACACACTGTTACTTGACCGCAGAAATTGACAAAGCGAACATTGCTCGACACATGATTATTTTAGTTAAATTTAATTCGATAATACATTGTATGTATCTGAATAATGTAAAATTCATTATAAGCTGAAAATACACACACCATATTCAGGAAAATAATAAATTACGCTTAAACAAAGGCTGTTTTAACACAAAAACAATTATTGAAAAACCGCTATTAATACCTAGTAATAGCGGTTTACCTCGATAGGACGATAGAAAGACGGATACCTCTTTCAATTAAAAAAGGCATTTAGTTGTTTACATTTAATTTTGTACTTCCTTGGATAGGGGAAAGGTATTTTTTTAAAGTACAGGCTGATAAACGAGCAAGTAGGTCTAGAGGAGGATATTAAAAGACGTAAACATGTTAGATTCGCAGATATCACTACTAACGTTTGAGTGGTAGAGCCACGCTGTAGACAGTTTTGTCTACAGCATGAATGGGCTGGCTCGACCGGGTCGTTACCACTGTCTCACAGAAAACCGACGTAAAGTAACGGCATGCTGCTGCGTTTCGTACGGTGAGTGAGATATCCGGAAGCCCACATCCCCTCCCTTTCCCAATCTCTAATTATCCCTTTCCTTTAAGGTCGACAACGCGCCCATGATTCTACTGGTGGTGGGCGTACATGGGCGGTGAGATCACTTACCATCAGGTGATCCACTTGCTTGTTTGCCGGCCTATAAAAAAACGTACTATTTAATTATTAAATCATTTGTCCTTGTACAAGAGAGCAACATGTAAATTTTCGAGAGATAAAATGTCTTTATACCGAAATATTAAACAATTCAGTTAATTATCTTCGTATTCGATAGGGATTGGGAATCTAGTATTCGGTGAAAACATGTCTTCAGCATTTTTCTTTGCACATCAGAAAAAGTCGCTGAAAAATACATATTTAAAATTTTGATTGGTAGAATAAAGGTATTGGTTCTAATCTACACTTGTTTTTTTTATTAGTTATGATGTCGAAACAAGCAGATCCCTCGCTCATTGGTAAGCGCCACGCCTGACCATAAACAGAAGCAACAACCTCATGAATTACAATACACTGCATGGCACTGGACTGCGTTCGTCACACTGGGACATGAATTGTTTAGTCTCATAATGCCCAGTAATTTCACTGGCTGCAATGTTATTCAAACTGTAATACAACACTACACACACACTGCTACCTAACGATAGAAATAAACAAAGCGGTGGTACGAACGCAGACAGCCTCTAGCATACACGGGACCTAGTACTTAGCTAAACAATTAAAAATGGGACAAAATGTCTCTTAAAGTTCGACATTTATATATTTGGCCTGCATTGTACTTAAGATCAGGACCAGTGGTCATTTGCCCAGCCAGGATAAATAATAAACAAAGCGGTGGTACCAACAAAATACCTATTAGCTGTGTTAAAAAAAATAATGTCATTTAAAGTTGTTATATTCAATAAATTACACTTACAATAACATTTCCTGTTAATTTTGCAGAATTAATAAAATATCTATCATTCTCAAACTTACTAGAATAGTTATTAATTAGATACATACTTTATACATACTAAAATTGATAGCGTGCAGAGATAAAAAAAACCCCATTAAAATGAATATGTTAGAAAAAAAAACTGCTGTTTAATTTGCTTATGAACTTTTAATGTTCGATCACATTTTCTTACAAACGTATAGTACAATTCATATATTCCGAAAATGTAAATTTTCTACGCAAATTCAAATAATTCCTTTGTTAGTACTTGTCAATTAACACAATCAATATTGATAATTCAAACGTGGGTTAATATTTACTTACATTTTCGGAACAAGTACGACGAATACATTTTATGACTCTACTTGAGACTTTTTACTCATCACAGAAAATTATTATAATATACCCATAAACCTACTTATAAATATTAAAACGAGATATAATATAATACCTTCACACCCATATGTTGTCAGTCATTAAAGTACATATAAGTACGTAATAAGTTTACTTAAGTAAACTGAATGTCACTTTTAAATTTACTGAACATTTCTATAGAATACTTCTTCATTATTTCTTCCATTAAATGGGCCATGGGATAGAATAAATAACGTTTATAAAATCCATTCAATCTACCTTTATCTAACAAAATAAGTTTAAAGAGACTGACATTTAACCACCACTGGCACGTGAATTTTAGGTACATAATGTATACAAGCAACGCTTGATTTTTATTTGTGAATTTAAAAAATAATATAACAGATACTCCACAACTTGCAAATACCATAATTTTACGCTCACTTTCAAGAAGTTTTTATTACTTTGTTTCAATTTTCGAATAGGTACTCCACTAAATAAAATGATTGTTAAAAATCATGAACATCGCACATGGTTTCTTATTTATAAATATATTATTATTATGCGGCTGATAATTATTAACTATTGTTATGGTAAGACACAGGGCAGATAATATAATAATTTGCCTTGCAGTATCGGCGTTTAAAACATATGGTTTAAGCAGATAAAGTATAAATTGGACCTACTCACGCAAACAGGACTTTGTTTTACTAAATTCAATACCTAATATAAACTAATTTTATCTCGTAGTTTTTTGGAAAATCAGGCATGAAATTACATGAAATTACATTTCCATGTACGATTTTACAAAAAAATACACTATTAAAATCAATTTCATTTAATGGGTTTAGCAAAACAAAATCAGTATTTCGACTTGCTGTGGGTTGGTTCCTATTTGCGTAAGTAGTTCCAATTATAGTATCCTAGCTTTTGCTCTCGGTTCAGTTTTATTAGCTATCACGTCATTGGAATATGAGATAAATATATGAAGCTAATTAATGCGTTTTCAGTACAATCCGCATAGACCACTGTATGGATCTACACACATATTTTCTTGAAAATAGAATGACCCGACAGCTATAGAATAACTCGCAAAAACTCAAATTACAGGCACAGATACGTGTAACAAAGACACAAGTATGGACGGATGTTAAATGTTACCACCGAATGCCACGAAGCGATCCCATCTGGTACCTCGTTGAAACAAACGTTTTGTCATATGTCATTGCTTTCTATCATATTGAAACAACAGCCTACATTGTAGACCATCAATATAAGTTGTAATTTACATAAAGTTTACACCACTTAGACTCTATTCTTCTTTTCGATGAACTATTTCAGCAAATTGTTTGTCTTCTTCAGTCATATCTTTATCGTCCCATCCCCACACGGGATTCTCTGGGTGGTGATGACTGTCGTCCGAATCGAGCGCTTGTTTTGCCCACGGGTGGGAACCGTCTCCGGTCCTAGTGATTCGTTTCCTAATCATATCAGCTGAAACTGTTTTCAAATCGTAAGCTAGACCTGCAATGAAAACGAATTAGTTATTATTTTTAAAAATTCACTAATATCGAGATATCTAATACAATAACTTTTAACACAGGTAACATGAAATACACTTAAGTGTATATTCGTATTTAATTAAATTTAAGCCAAGGCCCGACTTCAAACTCAAAGAAAATGTAATCATGTTTATAGAAGAAATGAATCAAAAAGTTAACGAGCAGAACTTTTAAAAGGAATTTATTCTATGTTAAATGTTTCTTTGTATAATTGGACGTAGTTACGCAGAAAAGATCCAACCCACATCAAGTTCAAATGGAGATACTGATTTTGTTGTGTTAAATTCATTAATTTAAATTGATCCTAATGCCGTATTTTTTGCAAAATCTTACATGGAATATGATTCATGCCCGATTTTTCAAAAAATCTACGATTAAATTAGTTTGTATTATGGAATTTAGTAAAACAAAATGTGTATCTCCATTTGACCTTTATGTGGGTTGGATCCTTTCTGCGTAACTACGTCCAATTGTCATCTATTCGTTCCTAAGCCATTCATCGCACCATGGGACGGAATTAAGCTCGGTGAAGCATGGGTGTATAGGTTACACCTCTGCCTATCCCTTCGGGGTTTACAGGCGTAGATCCGTGTGTATGTAGTAAGTTATAATCGTCAAGCCCAGCGCAAAAAGTAAAATAATAAAATCGTATTGAGCTTTCCTTTGCTATCTATGTTCAACCAATTAAACACAATGTAATGCTTTGTAATTCAAAGTTCTGTATGGTGTTGCGTCTTTTCATAGGCAGGCGTGGCGCTTACTATCAGGCGAGCGACCTGCTCATTTAATAATTCCGTCAAACAAAAAAAGGTGAATATTTAAATAGTTTGGTCAATATTTAAGGCCGATCTGAAATTAGTGACGAGCGGCTTAGTATGTAGTGGGTGGCCGAAGTACCTCGTAAACTCGCACTGGCCATAAATATTGAAGTGATCTGTTACTCTATAGTACAAAAAAAGTGGTTGTTCCTTACCGTATTTGGCAGCAAAATCAATAAGAGCGGTGGATATGTTGGTGCTGTAGTTTCCAAGTTCTGCCGCTTTGTAATCCCAAGGAAATACGTGGTGGTAGTTATGCCATCCCTCACCGACGGCCAGGATCGCTACTACCTTGTTATCAGTGGCGCCTATGTATCTAGAATAGCAATAGTAATAATAAGAAAACTAATGCAGCAATAGTCATGTCAGGGGAAAGGCTGTTGCGACGCAAGACGGGGTACTTTTTTTTTTTTTATTATATGTGTGGGGCTCTATGCCCCACTCTCGTGCCTCTGATACTATTTTTCAGAGTGTTTTTGGTAACACCTAAAAATGCACATACCTTTATTTAAAAATTGTATACACTTAAAAACTCTGGTAAAAATCGCTGACTTATAAAATAAGTTTGTCATAATCAAAATACATACATATGCGATTTATAAAAAGAAATCTTGTCATAACAGTTTTTTAAAAATATAATCTAGTACACATGATTTTTTACACATTAAATATTGTAGGCGTGCCTTCTTCACAAAATCCAGCTTTTCCGTGGCAACTAGAAGCGTGTAGTCTTATATTACACGCTGTAGTTGCCCCGTTCATTTATTACGCTTCAAGACGCTACACGCCACATTTTTACATTATTTTAAAAACTTAAGTCTAACATCAACATTTTCCAACATACCACTTAGGTTACTACTATTTACACAAATATTGTTCTCTATCTCGAAGTTTGTTCGCTCATACAGGTATATTGGGCATTCCGTCAACACGTGTAAAACGTCTTCGTTCTTCGCAGGGTCACAGATACATGAGGGGCTCTCCTTGCACTTGAAACGATTCAAGTACTCAGAGAATCCCCCGTGACCCGTGAAGACCTGCGTGAGAATGTGATCCACTGGCAACTTTCTAATAATCTTAAATGCTTTTCTGGCGTCAGGGAAAAACAGCTTCGTAACCGCCGCTGTTTCTCCTGCCCTGTATCGCTCATCCCATTCGTCAATCGACTCCTGACGGATTTGTCGCTTGACGAACGAGATGGGACATCGGTCATAATCGGGCCGCCTTTTTAGGGTGGTAGCCGCCGCCTTCGCGAGCTCGTCCGCGCGTTCATTCCCTTCCAGCCCCACGTGCGCTTTAACCCAAAAGAGGTTAATGGTCTTGCCGCGCTCTTCGGTCTCGTTCAACATCTTGACGATGTCGAACGCTATGGGGTGGAGCGAATTTCCGCGCGCGACGGTCTCGAGAGCGGCTCGTGAGTCGCAAAAGATGCTGTACTGATGGAATTTGTCGTTTGAGACTATTTGCACGGCCTTGCGCAAGGCCAGGAACTCTGCCTGGTAAACGGTGCAGAACGATTCCAGCTTGATCTTGGTGGCTTTCGTCTCGGCATCGCCATCCCATAAGGATACCGATGCTCCGACTCGGCCACTGATTTTGCTGCCGTCAGTAAACACTCGACGAGTGTTGGCAGCGCACCGGTCAAGTTCTTCACCGTTCACCACGCATTCGAACTGCAAGGCCTTGCGCCTGGCTGGATGTTCCAAGTTGGCAAAGGGCACAGGACATTCCACGTCCCAGTCACCCACTACGTGCCGAGTGTGTCCCCTTTTCACTTCGTAAAGAAGCGCCGCTTCTCGGACACGAATGTCTAGCGGTAGGATCCCGGCAAGTAGCAGGGCCGAGTTCAGTGAAACGGTCCTGTAGCCCTTCACCTTCTTCAGTGCAAAGCCCCGTTGAACCCTTGCAAGATTCTTTTGAATGCATATTTTGTTGCTTGCAGGCGCCCAGGCACTGGCTGCATATAAGATCGTTGGTTCAACCACGGCAGTGTACAACATTTTCACGACTTCGGGCCCCAATCTCCACTGGACTTTAGCAGCAGTCGCCAGCCGTCTGTGGAAGCCGATGGCTTTCTTACAGACTTCGGAGACGTGCGTGTTAAACGTTAGTTTCTCGTCCACAGTCAAGCCCAATATCTTAATGTCCTTAGACAGACCAATGTCGACACCTCCCATGCGAAGGATTGGTGAGTCATATTTGTGTCGTCGTGTTACGACCATAGCTTTCGTCTTGTGTGGGGCGAATCGTAGCTTATTTTTGACTCCCCAATCCTGCACATAGGCCAGTGCTTCGTTGGCCTGTCTCTGTATTTTTAGTGTTTCATCACCTTGAAACACTAGAACGACATCGTCGGCAAAAGCCTGGCAGTAATCACCCCGGCAGGCTAATCCTTTGAGCAATGGGTCGAGGAGCAGGTTCCACATGATGGGCCCGCCAATGGATCCTTGAACGCACCCCTTGGCGGTCCCTCTCACATGTTCCACCCCGGCGTAGCGAACCCTGACTTTTCGGCTCTCGAAGTAGCTACTCACTATCCGTCTTAAGTTTTAAGGACATTTTTCCTCCGACAGTCTAACCTTGATGGCTGGCCACCAAGCACTGTCGAAGGCTCCCTCTATATCCAGTGAGACTATGAGTGTAATTTGTTTCTCACTTAATTTACTCCGGATGTGCTGGAGTAGGGTATAGAGGGAGTCTTCCGTGCTTTTCTGTGGCATGAAGCCGTACTGTCGGGTACTCATCCTTGGTAGTAAGTGCTACTTCACTCTTCCCACCACTAGTTTCTCCAGAATTTTTCCTAACACTGGCAACAGTCCTATCGGTCTATAAGACTTTACGTCTGTGTAGTCCTCCTTTCCGGGTTTCCGGAGAAGACGGGGTACTAAACCCCAGCACACGCATCTCTGATTTCTCAAAATGACGTGTTAATTATTGTTGTCTTATGCCATGGTACAAGCAGCGATAGCTCAGCTGGTACCAGTACAGACTTTCGAGACGAAAAAGTAGCAGGTTCGAAACCAGTCCCAAGACCATACAACATTAAGTTTTCTAAGTTACGTGTATTAATTGTTGATTATCGCTTGCTTTAACGGTGAAGGAAACATCGTGAGGAAACCTGCATACATGAGAAGTTAGTCATAAGAATTTCAAAGCTATGTGGGGTCTATCAACTGACATTAGGCTAGCGTGGTGGATTAAGTCCTAAACCCTCTCATGCAGTAGAGGATGCTCGAACCAAGCGGTGGGATGTGTATGTATAATATAGAGATATTATTATTATTTATAGCATGGTGAGTAAAAATACACGGATATCTGTACAATGAAAATTATCCATAAAAAAATATGAAGATATGTGAAATCTACCAACCCACATGAAGCCAGTGTGATAGAGTAAGGCTTAAAACCACCCATCAGCAGAGGAGGCCTTGCAGACTACAGTTTATAATACAGGACTGGCATCATAAAGCTTAACAAGTCAGCAGGAAACTTTCATTCATGATTTATGGCTGTCACTTGATTACTATCTAAAGCAGCGTTTCCCAACTTTCTTTATTATCGGACCCCTAAGAGATTCTACAATGAACGTCACAGACCCCTAAAAAATAGTTAAATAAAAAAAGACACCCAACAGCCACATACATAGTTCTGACCCCACACAAGGTTAATCTGTATTGTTGGTATCAGGAGGAACTTACTATCCTACAACACTCAAACCAGAAACAAATATTTGGATGCAAATATGCAAAAACATGTCAACCCACATCAAGCACAAATTTATTTATTGATTTAGTTTGCTAAATTTATTAGATTTAAGTAGGTTAAATTCTGTATTTTACAAAAAAGACTAAAAAGTTAAACATTTTCCACGTAATATTATGCAAAATAGAACTTGAAATTATTCATTTAAATTATTAAATTTAGCAAAATAAAATTTACATCTTATATTTTACTTGACCTGGGTTGACATATTATTGCATATTTGCATCCATTTGTGGATCACACATACATTTGCCTCGATGCCTTTTTTTACATAGGGAAAGCATTGTGTTCTTATTTACATAGTTATGTATTGTCGCCCCATTTTTATGTACCCGTTAACCGCTCCCCAAAGGCATACGCTTTAGTAATATTATTTTTCCTTTTTATTTTTTATCCGCGTACTGGGCTCCAGGTTAGGAAACGCTGATCTAAAATATTGGCACTAAACTTGACTCGAACTGCTTAGTGGAGCAAAACCGGGCCAAGTATCAATGTATATTTATAAAAACTTTCACTGTGCATTTGATGAATTGCAGATTTAAATCTTGTTTATTGTATTGTTGAATAAATTTATTAAGTGTTATAAAACGGTAAATAATATCCCGATATACGTACACCTGACCTAGAGAGAGTAGGGGAAATACGTACAAAATGACATATGGTTTTATTTTTGGGTCATAAGTCTTCATTGGTAAATCACAGCACTGTCATATTTTACACCAATCATCTTTGGTTCTTTATCTATGTAATCTAACAACAATTTATAGAATAAAAATAATAGGAAAAAAAATATTATTATTTTAACTGAGGTCATCCTAAATCCATTTTGTCCATATGCTATGGACATAATGGCATATTACATATGGACAAAATAACATACACATTAAAGCAATAAAATTACTGAGAAAGTTCACAAATAAAGCGCTTGGCTCGTTAGGAACGTCAGCGCAAGAAGCGTGAGCCCAATGCGAACAATTTAAGCATCGCAACCAGCCTCTCCAGGCTTAGATCGGGAAAAGGGATCATTTCAATATATGCATGGGCAGTCCTGTTCATCATCTTGAGAGTCGTTAGGAAATTTTTCTTGTTTACTATCGTTTTCAAATAAAGTTTTAGTAATATTTCGTCACCTCTTCTCGGAACTTTGGGCACATTTTTCGATTTAATGCATATTGGAGTGGAAGTTAAAATTAATGCAGTTCGCCAAATCTTAGGCTTACATTTTTCCTAATCTACATATAAAACGTCCTTTTGGGACTGGAGAAATCTCGTCAATAGGGGCATTAAGAGTAGAGTACGATAGCTGTTCTTCATTAGCAGCAAATGGGTTATTTTGATTTAAAGAACTTAAAACAAATTCTTGGACAGTATTTCCTGACGGAACCTTACATGAATTTTCGGTTTGTTGTTTGGTAGATGATTTAATTTAAACTATATTATTATTGTTAGATGCCAAGGCACGGGATCTCTCTAGCTGACATTGAGGTTAAGTAGTTACAGCCACCTGAAGAACGTCTATTACAGGACACAAAAATGAATCGTCTTGCTGCTATATAGATGGCCCAGCTATGGAAGCTGGACCAGGAGTCGTTCCCTGATGATGTTGCTCATTGGAGCCGTCTTCCAGCGGTATGTTTGTAGTCTCCGCAGGTTATTTAAACTAAATCAAATCCTCCAACTAAAACATCCAAATTTTTCTTTTATGTTTACTTGTTTCTTTGTTTGTCCAATATGCGCATTTATCCGATTGTGTTGCACTTTGGTTAGTTTTTGAGAATGGATGCGAAGGCTTGTGTAAACTAACATAAAAAATCCTTACTATTTTTTTATAGCATGGACCGGCAAACGAGCAAGTGGGTCATCTGATGGTAAGTGATCTCCACCGCCCATGTACGCCTACAATACCAGAAGAATCATGGGCGCGTTGCCGACCTTACAGGAAAGGAATAACTGGGGATTGGGAAGGGGAGAGGGATTTGGGCGTCCGGATATCTCACTCACCGTACGAAACGCAGCACCAAGCCGCTACTTTACGTCGGTTTTCTGCGAGACAGTGGTAACAACCCAGTCGAGCCGGCCCATTCGTGCTATAGACATTGCTGTCTACAGCGTGGCTCTACCACTCAAGAAATATCATATTATAATTAATATAATATTATTTTAAATGTAAATGAAACTGCTTTGTATACTATGAGTACCTACTCATGCAACACACAGGCACAGCTAGTTGATAATTATTTCTTTCTTTCTGCCTAATGTTATTCCGATCTTGTCTGGGTACGATTTCTTATTAAAGCGCTACCACTTCCCTTAGTCTTGAGCATGATCCGTAGTGAGACCACGCGCTTTCATAACTCCCTCTAATACGATAGTACAGTTCTTTTTTGGCGATCCATGGGATCTTACTCCTGTTAAGATCTGGCACAGACATTTGCGACCGACATACTCCGGCGATTTCAGAAAGTGACCGAACCACTTATACCGACATTCCTGAGGTTTGTCTGCCACGTCGCATACACCTAAAGCTGCCGCGGATGTACTCGATACTATACGATCTTGACGTGTAACACATTCACCGCAGCATATTTTATGCATCTCCGCGAGATATGGGATCACCTTGAGACATGGCATAGTACTAAATATTTAGAATCATATCCTACTAATATGTATTATAAACGCGGAAGTTTGTAAGTATGGATGGATGTATGTTTGTTACTCTTTCACGTAAAAACTACTGAATGGATTTTAATGAAACTTTACAATAATATAGCTTATACATCAGAATAGGACAAAGGCTACTTTTTATCCCGGGAAAAGCAGATCACGCGGGCGGAGCCGCGAGCAAAAGCTAGTTACCATTATTAATGTGAATGTAAGTTTGTTTGTTACGCTTTCACGCGAAAACTACTTAACCGATAATCATGTAACTTTGTACAAATATTTTTGGAGGTATGAGAAGTAACATGGGCTACTTTTTATCCCGGAAAAAGCAGATCACGCGGGCGGAGCTGCGAGGAAAAGCTAGTAACAATATAAAACCTTCTACTCCCTATCCTAATTAGTGAGATTATAAGCAACAACTTCGTTCATTTTATTATAGCAGAGTCCGGCGACCGAGCAAATGGGTCACCTGATGATGATTGATGAGTAATCTCTACCACCCATGAATCATGAAATCCACAACTCCTGAAAAAATTATGGATGCGTTGCCAACCTTAAAGGAAAGGGATAAAGAATTAGGAAGGGGAGAGGAATTTAGGCCTCCAGATATCTTTCATTTGGATGAAGTTTGAGCCCTCTTAAAAAGGGACCATCGTTTATCAGAAAGATTATGTTATAGATTTATTGCTGGAAATAACATTTCATCAGTAGTCGGGAAATAAAATTAAAAACTTACTTATCATACGGCCGATTCCCCCAAATGTGAGCAGCAGAATTCACCAGCCAAGTGAAGTGGAGACTGACTGTGTATCTCAGTATTGATGCGACGTACCAGGAGTACCACGCGTTCTCGCCCCAACAGTAAACGGGTACGCAGGCTGGCATGATGAAGCATAAAAGTGGCATCAATACCAAGTAAGTCCTGAAAACAACATCGGAACAGAATAGGTTATTATCCATATAATGGTATTACAATCTATACTTATAAAATAACATGTCAACAAGCATGAAATTCGAACGGTATATTCATTTTGTTATGTAGGCACCCACTAAGAAAGGATTTTAGAGAATTCCTCCCCAAAGGGGTCAAAATAGGTGATGATAATATGTATGAAAGTCCGTCATTTGAAAGTTACATAAACAAAATTTTGTATTTCGGTTATTGGCGTAAAGCACATAAGTACGTGTTTCAGGAATTTTGGAGTTTCTATTTAATAAGGGATGAAAAAGGGGGTGAAAGTAAATACGCCTAAATCACTGAACCTATTTTGATGAATTTATCTACAGAGACAGATGAGACCTTGGAGACGGTTACAGGCTACTTTTATCCCGAAAAATGCTGTTCACGCGGGCGGAGCCGCGAGCAAAAGCTAGTAATTAATAAATTTAATTATGTTTTCGTCAGACCTCATTTAAACTAATATCACAATAATTCTTTAATTATGCTATATTGAAAGTCAATAAATGAAAAATTTGGAGGCGCGTTCCAAGGAGATCTCCATTTCAGAAATAAGTTTTCGTTTCACCGGCAATGTGCTCCAAGGGGTATTCAGAAAACCGAAGTGAACATGACCTACTTGCACGTTTGCCGGCCTCTGCTATAAAAAGGGCTATATGCCAAATCCTATCGTAGGCTATTGCAATATCACGATTCACCGCTAGAGTCTCGCCCTTAGTCTTCACAGCTTCCACCGAGGTACACAAGAAGATCCCCAGCTGAATGACCGTGACGGAAACCATTGGGGATGAATCTTTCGGTTCGATCGGTTCTCCTCAATACACCACAAGAGTTGGACGTTAACACATCGCTCCATCACATCGAAGAGAAAGGACGTGATCGCTATAGGCCATCTGGTTCGAAGGGTCTTATGGGTGACTTTTTATGGAAGTTGGGGCACGTAAGCCATCTTTAACGAAAACCATCTATGGGAGAGACTATATAAAGGCGTAAGTGTACGGTTGAATGAGTTCAAAACCACTGTGCGGATGCCACTACTCCCTATCCTACCATATAATATATAGTCCGCAGAAGGTTCAATTGAGAAGACTGAGGCTCTTGATCTCTTGGATACGGGTGGGTTATGTCACCAGTTGAAAGAAGCCATAGGTCAGGAAAAAAGGACAGCTCAATCAGGTTGGTGGTCTGGGAACCCAGCCACTTCTGATGGTGGGGGTTAAAGTCACCGAGATCTACAACCTCCGCGGATGGATACTGTTCCGATACGTGGTCAGTCACCTCTTAGCCCGATTTCGTAGGAAGTTGTAAAATACTTTCGAATGAAACTAACAATAAGTCAAAAAAGTAAAAAGGAATATATAAATAAAATTAGGATTGGGCCGCATCACGAAGTAGCGCATCTGTAGGTAGCGAAACGACTACGATTTAAAATACAATAGAATAAGATTTAATTTTGAATTGGTGCTATCAATCGTATAGACTTATAAAACTGCACAAACAACCGACCTAAATTTGATTAGAATAGTAAGAGTAATTTTAGTCGGATTTATTTTTGTTCAAAATTTCGTTAAAACTTACCTCTTTTGAAACATAACGATTGGATCTTTTTCCAGGTCGGACATGTCAACTGTAGCGCCCTTCTCAAAGACATCTTTGTGCTTCCTCACCATCAACCAGCCAATGTGAGAAAAGAAGAAGCCTCGGTTAGCGTTGTGGGGATCCGCATCTGTCTCAGTAAACTTATGATGCACCCTGTAGAAAGAACAGACTGTATTAGTAGTAGAATATAACATAATAGCTCTGCTCGAGCGACTATCTTTTTCGGGGGAAAATAGACTATGCCCTAGTCTAGGTCTACATGTATGCCAAATTTCATACAAATCCGTTTAACCGTTAAGGCGCATCAACATAACATAACAATCATCAAAACTTGTACCTCGATGGAGGTAGACAGATTTGGATGTTTCTTTTGTATGTATTCAATAAGCCTATCGAAAACAAAAAAGAATCATCCAAACCTGTCAACTTTTCGGGGAGTTTGCGTGAACATACATAAAATAAAATATATACAGAGAAATTGAGAACCTCCTCCATGTTTATTGTTGGTAACAATAGCAATCTAAGCAGTCAACTCCTCAATTAACATGCGATAATACCAATACTATGTCAAAAGAGTGTTCACATTTATCAAGCAAGTCATATTTCTAATAGTAGAGGATCCCGGGTATCATCGACCTTCACCCATCTGTTTACCGAATGAAAAATATATTTTAGGGTATAAAATGTGTTGTTGAACACATACCAATAGGGTTGCCTAAAAAATATGGTCAAGGATATGATTAATTAAAATTAAAAAATAATGTTTTTTTTTGACTTCCTTACCAAAAAAATGAACCTTCAATGAAAAGTATACAATATATACTACCTGCAAAAGCTAGGTTGCCTACCTTTTTCTAGTCACTACTACCTGGTTGCCATGTGCAAACATGTAACTAAAAAGTGGTCATTGCGCTCATATAGCTCCTAGCTTTTGCAGGTAGTATACATTGTATAATTTTCATTGAAGGTTCATTTTTGTGGTAAGCAAGTCAGTGAAATTATATATATATTTTTTTAAATATTAATAAAAACATATCCTTTGTTAATATATATCTGTCGGTAAATATCAATAATGGATATATCCAAACGAATTTTTTTTTCATGGTTATTATATTTTAAAAACTGATAATTGTGTATAGATTTACGTATGAAATACATTAGATTTAGATGTATTTATATAACACGATCGTTTTATGTAGCTTAGTTATGATTGAATAGGCACAAATTTCGTAAAAAAACGAAAATAAAGTTTGGATATATCCAAGTTTGATATTTCCAAGTGGATTTTACTACTTTTGAAGTAATTCACATGTGGATTTATCTAATTTTGATCTACTCTGTCATTGAATTGACATTCAATGACAGATCCTGACGGGTTAGGGTTGTCGTCTTTATGAAAAACAAATGGTACATTCTACATGTAGGTATAAACGGTAAGCCAGGAGCAGAGTACCTGAAAAAAATGCCCTTTTAAGTACCTATTTATAACATAAGCTCACGCCTTTATCTCGGAAGATGTAGACAGAGGTACGTTAGTGCACCCATAGTTCGCAAGATGTGATAGGTGTCGAGCCTATCGCCAAACCTGACACAAATTCCAGTCCCGGACAATTACTCTTGTGTGATTTTTCAAATTGTAATACCTAAAAAAAATCACGGTTCTTAGCCTTAGTGGTGTCGTTTTATTATATTAAAGTAGTTACTTTCATACACCCATACCAAATTCTCTGTGCACTCCGTCACTGATGGTGCAAGTTAAAATCTAAATCTTAACTAAAATATTGGACCATTGTAGAGTGACGAGTCAAGTAAGGGGATTTACAAGGTGGTAGGTCCCTCGTATGTGAGAGGCTGGGTCGTATGGGTTGGTACCACCGCTTTGTCTATTTCTGCCGTCAAGCAACAATGTGTAAGCACTGTTGTGTTTCGGTTTGAAGGACATTGCAAGCCAGTGAAATTACTGGGCATTATGAGACTTAACATCTTATGTCTCGGGGTGACGAGCGCAGTTCAGTGCCATGCAGTGCTTCGTAATTCAAAGTTCTGTGTGGTGTTGTTTCTGTTTATGGGCAGGCATGCGCCTTGCTCGTCTCGTCATTTAATCAAATAAATAAAAAAATAGAGTAAACCCTATCAAATACAAAGACAAATCATCAAAATCAGCGGAGATATCGTTTAACATATTGGCATAAAACATTACGGACATATTGAAAACTTTCTCCTTTTTGAAGTCGGGTAAAAACTAAAATCGCGGCATATTAAGTTCACCTATAATCAACAATAATGCTATACCTAAGATGTATAGTACACTACAGCATATTGCGAATTGCGGCCAACAACTTTGACAACCCTTGCAGAAGTACTAACAATTCTGCAGCATTACGTTTGCAAACTTACCGATTTTCCTTCAATTGCGCGTTTTTATTAAAAGTTGCATAGATTTTACGGTTTCTTACTTTGTCTGAAGTAACTTTTGGTATAGCACTCATTTCGAAAGTCCGTAATTACCTATTTAAAAATATTAATAAAGACGGAACACGAACGCTCATTACGATCACGTCAGATTTGAAATTATCGGCCATATTGCAAAAATGCGCCCTCGTGATTGGTGAAAATGGATTTTGCCAATATTGATAAAATGTATAGCATGGATGTTGCTGAATTTGATATACCATCAAACTTTAGACCAATATTACTATGGTAAAATAGTAGATTTTTACACTTTTGTAAATAACGTCCTTTCCGTAAGAACCCTTTAGTGGTGATGGCATAAAAAAACAATTTTTTACCAACAGTGGATATAACCAGTTTTGATATTTACCGACACATATATAAAATACTAGCTGTCCCGCGCGGCTCCGCCCGCGTGATCTGTATTTTCCGGGATAAAAGTAGCCTAACAGTGGCGCCATCTGTCAGCAATGTGTCACGCACCGACGCCATCTACTTAAAATATTGGTTTGTAGTACATGCTATGTATCAGAGATGGCGCTGTATTTAAAAAATGATTTTCCCTATTTTCCCGCTTTTCTATTGAAATTTTTCCTAGATTTTCGTTGCTATAAACCTCACGGAGCCCGAGACCTTTCCAACGAATGCAAAACCGTGGAAATCGGTTCGTGCGTTCTGGAGTTATATCGTCGGGAAGGAAAACCCGACTTATTTTTATATAATAGATTATTAATATATTTATTAATATATATATATATATATATAAATAAATATATATATATATATATATATAAACACATATTTTTTTAGGCAACCCTATTGGTATGTGTTCAGCAACACATTTTATGCCCTAAAATATATTTTTCATTCGTTAAACAAATGGGTGAAGGTCGATGTTACCCGGTATCTTAGACCATAAATTAAAACACAAGATTAAAAACCCGCAACTCGTATTTGAAGGAACTTCACACTTGGAAAGAAGAATTGGGGATGCTGTTCAGTTTTACCACAATTGTACAGTTCATAGGACTGATCACCGTCAAATATTAATAGAAATATCAAAATGTAGCTTTTACGATACCTGTGATCGCGAACCCATTCGTATATATGGTTTTGGAAGGCCATTGTCTGCATGAGCGCCAGGTATAGTCGAAGTGGCCATTTGGCCTTATACGCCCTGTGGGCCCACAGTCGGTGTGCGCCCGCCGTCACGCCCATAGCAGACATTACTGCGAAAACCATACCTGTAAACAATTCAAATAAAATTATGGTAAGACTGTATCTATTCTCTTGATCACACGAAAGGTTTATTATTATTTCAATACAATTTCTTACAACAGTATCTATATGTGAATATATTATATGCACTTTGTATTGAATAATCTGATATCATAGGCCGGTTCTGAGAACAAGGACATTGACACAGAGAGTTAAAAGGTGAAGGTATCGAAGTGATCTTATAAAGGTTCCATTTTTATTATCAGGACTATATAAATCGGAATTACTATGACTGATTCTCGGGGGCTTTATTATAGCAGAAGGTAGGTAAACGAGCAAGTGGGTCAACTGGCGGTTAGTAATCTCCACTGTCCAAAAATATCAAAAATACTAAATCAATCTTGAGTGCGTGGTCGATCTTTATTGAAATTATTTTGAATCGGGTTTTGTACATATTTTTGTGGGGGAGAGGTTCTCACGAATAAAGACGAACTTGCGCCATTGAGTCGTTACGACGGCAGTATGTTTCTGAGAAAGTGTTATTCAAACTGGATAAAATCATAAGTTAAACTGACTTAAAATGCATTTGCTGTTAAGTACGGGAACACCCTCTAGTTAAACCCCATGTATTACAAAAAAATAGAATTCAGTGCACATTTACCAGAGATATCACATAATAGACATAAAAAATATCCGTGGAATTGAGCAAAGGATTGACGCGAGACTGAATCAAGTTCATCACTACAGACAGACACTCTCACCAGAATTAATCAGCAAAAAATAAACATAATAGATTAAAATGTGTATGATTATTTATAAACTTACCAAATATTACGGTCCATAGCTTCACTTTCCCAGTGAATATAAGGAAGAAGCCGTAAAATGCAGCGATGTGCATATAAATGAAAGCGAGCACATTTCTCCATACCACTTGCCATCTGTAAACATACATTTTCCTTTGAACTCATTTGTTTGACCATATTCTTGGAACACATTAACTTCAAGTCGAATTACGTCATTTTTATATCGTGTCACTGCAAAGACTGATGGTAAATGAAGTCCAAATATTATATTGACCGTGGAGAGAAGTTGCATCACATTGCAGAATTATGCCGGCCTAAAGTAACTATACACATACACTATATAACTAGATATACACCAGCTAAACCTGGAACATGATATTCCAGGACGAGCCACTACAGCAGGACTTTCACTGTATGTGCAGTGGCTACTATCAAGTCGGGTACAAATATGCATCACGTAATCTACCATCAGCATAAAATACCAATCAACATCTGCACCAATTTATGACTACGTGTTTTTACTTTTTAACTGACCTAAAAGGGATGTTTTTATTTTCTTATGTAAGCTTGTTCGTGATTTTCTTATGATATTATCATTTATAATAACCAACGAAACACAGGCTTGGGTTACATCAAGTAGCAGTCTCTCCACAACTTGTTATTCTTTCTCTTTGTATGTATTTTAAATGTGATAACGAGAGAAATAAAAGATTCTTATTATTTTACCTTTATCATTAAAATTATTTTGCGGTTATAGCGCTGTCGTTTTCTTATTGAAATAGTATGATACTGAACAAACACAAGTAAGTACATACATACATAATGTACTAGATACATGATTATGTAGTTTATAGATCCCTGGCTGACCGGACGCGTCGTCGTGGCAGTCAGTCGGTAACGTAGTATTAAGGAAATAGTATTACATCAAAATTTGTAACGAAACGATATAGAATTAAATCTTTTATATGTATTATAAAATAATATATCATTATTTAGGATATTTTACGCTCGAGTCGAGACTATCAATTACCGACTAATAAAACTGCATTTGTATTTAGCATCGACTCAATATTGGTGATATTTGATTTAGACGGTTTTTTTATGCTTTTCAGTTTCTTAACTCAAATTTCCGTACACATAGCGTTCATTTTATACCAAAAAATATAGATGTCTTACTAACATCCAGACTTATGATAGAATAGTATGAAGTCGCTTCAACTTTACAAACATGCAAACATATGTGAAACATTTCTTAAATAACTACTGATATGATTATGACTATAAAAATAAAATATACGAACGCGCGTGTTCGTATTATAGAGTATTTTTATGTAAACTGGTTGACAGTACCACTAACACACAGAAAACTGATGTACAGTTGCATGATTCTGTTCCGTTTCGTTGGAGATTGAAATTTCCGGAGACGCGAATCCCAATCTTTCCGTTTCCGATCCCTATATAATTATATATTAAATTGGTTATATAAATATGTAATTATATATAATACATTTGAAGTTTACAACACACCTATGATTCTTGTGGCATTGTCAGTGTTCACGGGCGGTGGGCATCACTTGCTATCAGATGACCCACTTGCTCGTTTGTTAGCCTATGCTACATGAAGTCACCTCTGCCAAATTGTAATAGAAAAAACCATGACAGATTTGTCATTGTATTTACATAAATAAAGTCATTTATAATTCAATTAATGGAGACAATTAGTGTAAACCGTTTAATTTTTTACTACTTCTAAATACGTTTTCAAACGTAATGTGAGGGTTAAAACAAACTATATTTACACATTTATTCACTCATTGTATTTATTTTGATTTCGTATTCAGTAATGATGGAAGTCGCCTTATTCCTAAATTTGCAGATAACAATATCAGAAAAATAAAAGTAATTATAATAGCAACCCGAGAAAAAACCCTTTGTAGTCATCCCAAACAGTTTTTGTTAAAGGGATTTTTATGTTGTCGAATCGTAGCGCATAAACGAATGGATCGATTGGAATAACATTTTTATTTATTTGAAACCAGCTTATCAAATGGTTCTTATATTATGTTTTTATATAATTTTCAGATCTTTATGAAAGTTATGTCAAAGCTTTTTAACGGTGACGCCGCGTTGTATTAAATAAAATTGTGTAATTTGTGAAGTCTAATTAAAATGGCCTTCAAACCAAGGTCGCAAGGCCAGGATTTCAGGTTTGTGCTATCGCGGGATAGAACTATAATGAATAAATACTGTTGTGTTTCGGTTTGGAGGACATTGAAGCCAGTGAAATTACGGGGTATTATGAGACTTAACATCTTATCTTATGTCTCAGAGTGACGCTCGCAGTTCAGTGCCATGGAGTGCTTTGTAATTCAAAGTTCTGTCTGGTATTACTTCTGTTTATGGGCAGGCGTGACGCTTACAATCAGGCCAGCGCCTTGGTCATCTCGTCATTCTATGAAGTAAAATAAATAAATATATGTATCGCTATCAGTTGTTCAACTTAGCATGGAAATGGAAAGCGTTTGCACTTGCCAACCAGCAGGAAAGTGCTATTCACCGCCATACCCCTCATTAATTCAAAGGCATCGTTCTGCTACAACGCTTACAATGTATTATTATAATTGTGATAAATTTTACTATATTATTTACAACAATGCGTCATAATATTTAAGTGTTATTAGTGTGTTTTTATAGCATTTATAATTGCATGTAATTGAATTAAGGCAGAGCGTTTGAACCTATTTCTATTCAATGTCGTTATGGTCATGCGTGGTCCTGGCTATTTATTAAAGCTTCGTTGAGATTAAGGGAAATTCTTTTTACGTATCTGTCCTTGAATCTGTCCAAATGTAAAATACTAAATACAAGTAATAATAGAACTATATTTCAATCTAAATCTTTGTGTGTATGTGTGTGTGTGTGTGTGTGCGGGAGCATGCGTGCGTGATAATGATATGCATTACGCTCATTCGCTCATCCGCCTGCCCTGTCGCAGGCCCCTTGATTTGCTTCTTCCCTCTTCGGAGTGTGAAGAAGCATTTATACATGCCGGTATGATTCTGGTGACT
This sequence comes from Amorpha juglandis, assembly GCA_949126905.1. Classification (NCBI taxonomy): domain Eukaryota; kingdom Metazoa; phylum Arthropoda; class Insecta; order Lepidoptera; family Sphingidae; genus Amorpha; species Amorpha juglandis. The sequence goes on along the minus strand of OX421374.1, from coordinate 11,469,480 downwards.
TGCGATAAGCTCATTGCTTGTCGGTGGTTTTTTGAACTGCACTGCGCTTAACATTAGATGTAGTAAGGTCACTTTGCCGTGCTCAGAAAAAAAACAAAATAAAAAAATCGATAAACTGTCCCCATAAATGAGGCTTTATACGCAATCGACTTCTACTCACTCGTAATCTCTGTTCTTTCCCTGGAAGCCATTTGTTGTGATTTGCGGGAAATTTCCATTTTCAATCTTCTTTTCGGTATCCCGTAACATTGACATTATGCGATCGTGCGGCTGGAAAAGACAAAAGTATTTTTTTTTCATTCGTGTATATAAAATATATAGCAGCGTATATTGATATGTTATTATACTCATTAGTAATGTGAAGAAACATTTAAAGAGACCATCATGATTATGATGACCATCGATAAACTCATTGTTTGTCGATGGACACTGTTTTTTTGGACTGAACTGCGCTTGTACCACCAGGTATAGTGCAGTCACTTTACCGTGCTCGGATAAAAAAAATAATTAATATACGAACGGAAATAAATTTATTTCAAAGGAAATAATCACCCCCGGGGGTATTTAAGAAAATAGAAATGTTTTATTTTATTTATCTATTTTTATTTGCACATCATATACAAAATATGTATATAGGCGGGCTTAATGCCAGAGGCATTCTCTACCAGTCAACCTTAGGATGGTGCAGCGATAAACAAGGTAGGTGCAACAAGTATAAACTAGGACTATTACAATATTTTACATATAAATATAACATACAAAAAACAAGTGGATGTATAAACATATAAATACATAACATATTATACATATATGCATAGTATATACATATACATATTTACACATCTATACTAATAATAAAGCTGTAGAGTTTGATTGTTTGTTTGTTTGTTTGTTTGTTTGTTTGTTTGAACGCGCTAATCCCAGGAATTACTGGTTCGAATTAAAAAATTCTTTTTGTGTTGGATAGTCCATTTATCGAGGAAGGCTTTAGGATATATAACATAACGCTGCGACCATTAGAAGCGAAGCATCAGTGAAAAATGTTGCAAAAACGGGGAAAATTATTCATATTTGAAGGCTTCCGTTGCTAAGCTACCAAAATAATATTATTTGAAGGCTTCCGTTGTCAAATCAAAATCAAATCTATACTAATATTATAAAGCTGTAGAGTTTGATTGTTTGTTTGTTTATTTGATCACGTGGGCGGAGCCGCGAGCAAAAGCTAGTATAATATAAAATTACAAGGAATTAAGTTTCACTGATCGGTTCAAAGAAAAAAACAGAATTATTATCCAATAATTACGCTTTCTTTCAAGAATGTCACAATAGTGAATGCCTTTAACTGGGTTGAGTGAAACGAAGAGGTAAACCTTAGATTATTAACGGACTAGTTCTTTGCTTGACAGATGCGTGCTGGCCTGAGGTCTTGGGTTCCACCCCGGGGCGGCTAAAAGGGATTATGGGTTGTTTTATATCACGAAATGCGCAGTTTCAGCTCAGAGTTTAGAATTTGTGCCCGGTATGGCGTTAGGCTGGCCCCCTATCACATTATGGGACGGAAATATCTTGGTGTAAGTAGGGATTACATCTCTGCCTACCCCTTCGGAGATTACAGGCGTGAGTGCGTATGTATGTACTAGTGATTTGGGGTTCTTAGGGCCTATTTATGCTAACCATTTAAAAAATGATTTAATCAAATGCGATTACAACCGACTAATAAATGATATAATTAAGATAACACTCAATGATTATATACAACAATAATCTTTGATATACTAACCATTACATAATTAAACACGTAACGTGAAGGTTTTTCTATCTACTGCTGCAATTTCTATTCGCCCGAGTTCATTCCACTATTTCTATTCTAATTTTAGATTAAAGTTCCATAGATTTTCCCCCGAGTTCATTGTAAGGATTATTGACCAGCTATCGCCTCTATAGGGTCGATACTTGAACTTAACTTCGAACAGTAATGTATACGCAATAGAATAATATACAAAAAAGAAACCCTATCACGAAAACACAATCAAAATTGGTTGAAAACTGAGACTATAAATAATTTCCGAATTCTTATTAAAACGCGTGAAAACGCGTGTGAAATAAAATGAATGGAGAAGTGGGACCATCTCGCTATCACCCTCGCACGCGTGCGCCGCGTTACGGCCGTTGACGTCATCGTATAAGGCGTGCATCTTTTTATTCTTTTTATGGTCATTCAACAATCATGCCCTCCACCAGATTTAAATAGCCTATAACTACCGATTATTCCTATTGTGAATTAAGGGCAATGTAAACTATTGATTAAAAATATTAAAAAAACGCACAAATTCTATTGTCAAATTGTAACAAGGATGACGAGGTCGTCATAGCGGGTTCACGCGGTTCCATTTTAGTTGATTCGATTAGTGATTAGTGACTTTTATTTGCTTGAATAACGATACAAGCAGATCGCTAGCCTGATGGTAAGCGCCACGCCTGCCCATAAACAGAAACAACACCACACAGAACATTCTATTACAAAGCAATGCATGGCACTGGATTGCACTCGTCACCCTGTGTTGTTAAGTCCCATAATGCCCAGAAATTTCACAGGCTTCAATGTCCTTCAAACTGAATCACAACAGTACTTACACACACTTAAACTGCGACAGGAATAAACAAAGCGGTGATCCAACCCAGACGGCCTCTCATATACGCGGGACCTACCTAGGGCCTTATCAAAACTTCGGTGCTTTTGAAGATGCGTTTAATACTGGATAGCCTCGCTCTACCACGCGTCGTATCGCGTCATTTAACTGTAATATTATATTACTAGTAGGTACATATATATTATGTGATTTGCTTTCACTCAACGCAACCCACATAATTACTCACACCTTTCGTTCTCTCTGACAGTATCCCAGCTTAATGGCGGGGTCGGCCTCATCATGATTTGACGATGAATTCGATATTATGTCTACCATATTATGTAGGTGAGGTTAGCTTTGGGCTTAAGATTTTGGTGGCACAATTACACTCCAACACATATTACCTCACATATAATGTCATAGTACTAACTGTAATGCATATATGTATACACATTAACTTATCGTAGTAATCATTTTGCAATATTGATACTGTTGAAAAGTTATCACAAAATTAATTAAGTTCAGTGTCTAAAAAAATATTTAACTATTTTTTTTTGTTAAGAACTAAGCTTACGAAAATATAGTTTAGGTACGCCTGTAAAGTCATAGAATGAAAGGAGTACGTTAATTTTGTTTTGACAGAACGTACATTGAAATATATAATGTAAATTGGCATATACAGGACATGTATTTTGATATTAAACTAAAACCGGACTAATATAATAATTCTTAATGGGTTTTAGTATAGTCGCGTGACAGTTTTGACGCTAAAAGCTTTTAAACAATCCACGATACCTCGCTAAGCAACAGCTGTGATACTTGACAATCACCTACAAACTGTACCTACTGTTAGACTAGTGTTGCACATAAATGGTGTGATGGGATTAAATGTGTAGTAAGGTTAGAAAGTAACATTTTATTATGAACGAGAAGATGAATTGCTGTAGCAGCGACCACTTACATGATGAACCGTTAGTTCAACTACACAACACTATAGTATATACTGAATAATTTTCGATGCAATGAACTTGGCTTCAACATACATTGTATTTTATTGTACGTCAATAATTTGTATAATTAAATAATATGGTACAGTAATCCATAACATATTTTTTGATAATTTTTTAATAGGAACCCGAAAGGAATCGTGTTGTATGCAGCCTGTAGGCTGCACCGCTGAGAATACAGTTATTAAATAATTTTCTATGATTTCGCTATTGAGCAATGGTTTAACAGCTATATTAAGTTCAGTACTACATAAATTAAGCGCTATGTAAACGACATAAATATACAATGAATACACACCTGTCACACAATATAAAAATAAGTAGATAATATCGTAACTAGTTTTTTTAAGTTATCACATGTCCATATTTTCAAAAAATCTGAAGATCGCTGAAGCGTGTTTTTAATCGTTGTACTTGATCAAAATTCTGTTTTAATTTGCATGATTTCTTCACACAATTACCAAATATTTATTATTAATATGAGTTACTTGTTTTACTGCAGAACCCCTGAAATGCATCATGTAGTACACAAATAAATAAATTATACAATGGTGAAATGGTTTCACTAAATGATTAATGTGATCACCGGTCCGACGCGCGCGGATGTGCAACTCGCAGACGTCACCATCATAAATACTAAATATTTACATAAACTAAATCATTGTGACCAACTTTGAAGAGGTTATACCTCTTACCCCTATATAATATACCTCAAACGTATATTATATTTCATTTAAAATATACTCAAAACGAACATTGCAGACGCGCATAATTTTCGCGCCGACTCAATTTTCTAAAAATATCTTAGGTTTTTTCTTTTATATTTTGTTATTAGGTATCTTTGGAAGAGATTCATGGCGGCGGAGCCGCGAGCAAATCTATTTTATAATTGTTCTCCACTGATAATGTATAGTAATTAATAATAATTTAAAGCTTTTATGGTCCAGTGAAACTACACGTGCCAGCACGAGCCGAGCCGGTGACTAAGCGCAGTCTATATAAATAATCGTATATAAGACGCGGTACACCAATTGCAAGGGTTGAGAGCGCCTAAAGCGTTCGCCCGAAAGTCCGGTGAAGCTGTGGAAAGCCGACTCGCGTCAGGCTAACAGTATAACAAATAGAAAAAAATAAAAAAAAAATTGTCATAGTGAGTTGTCAAAACTTCGTTTACTTGAAGACGCCGCCGCGCCGTGCCGCGCCCCGTGGTTGGGTTACGCTTCATCCATGACTCGACTTATGCCACCACGTGTGACCACGCGTCGTTTAGCAGCGTTAGAAGAATAAAGTAACAAAAAGTCGCAAGGTCAAATGTCATTGTTCAATACATAGAAAGCAATAATTGGCGAAGAAATAACGCTGTGAAAAGGGGAAACTTTCACAATGACAATGTCACCAGCATAGGTTATTGTACCTACCTACTATTATACTCGAATAATACAACTCATTTTACACATGCTACGTGTGCGCTATGTGTTTGTATAGACTGTCTGTGTATACTTGTCACTATTGACTGAATGTATAGGATGACGACTGACTTGTCAGTTATATAAATCATAACTATGTACAAGCTAAAACTTTAAAAAAATATGTACCGAATAAAACGCAAATCGCGGCACATTTGCTGTTTTCCGTCAGAAGTTGCCCATTTTACCCTATTAATTATACTATTATTTTTTTCAGTACTTTTATAATGTATCCAAAATAAAATACAATGGTAATAATATAATAATTTAAACATAAATAAATGTATCTTTTTTTTTACTAATTATGAGCAACAATTTTCATTATATTGTATTCAAAATAGATCACGTGGGCGGAGCCGCGAGCAAAAGCTAGTTAAGCTATAATTATCACTGAATTGACACGTAATTTCGAAGTCGGATGTTTGTATAAGTTGTATGTATCCGTTAAGCTATCGCTGTTTTATGTTTGTCTGACAATATTATTATGATACTAGCGTTACCCGCGACTTCGTCCGCGTAGTATTTAACAAAAAAGTTATTGTTCAGTTCTCAGAGTTTACGATAAATTATTAATTCTTTATTTTGCGTAAAGAAATACCTATGCTAATATTCATTGGTTTTAATTTTTTTTCGTGAGATTCTATTTTTTTAAAGTATCCTAAGTTACTTCATCGTCAAAGTCAGTCCAGCCATTTCAGAGAAAAGCCGGATCAAAAAAACAGACAGACGGACAAAAAATTTAAAAATGTTATTTTGGTATATGTACCTTGTATACATCCAAATGCACTTAGTAACAACCGATTACTTTAATATAACAAACAGACACTCGCAATTTTATTTATTTATTTGTATAGATGTATAAATTATAAAATGCAACGTGAAAGTCGGGCGTGTCTCTCTCATAAAAACATTGACAGTATTAAAAAATGAAAGTTATTTATTTAGGTCAAGGGGTTACGTGTCGTTAAGAATTAATAGGGGTAAATATTAGGTCGAGTTGGATCGCCTTAACACGACGGCCGTAACCTTCGGGAAATATTCTTGAATATGTGCCTTGACTGCCTCGATGACGTACTTGTGTTGCGTGCGCGCTACAACTGTTGTACTGAGGTTTCGGGTTCAATTCCCGGGTCGGGTTAAACAGATATTGGGTTTTTCTATCACGAAATGGCGATGGGCTCACCCCCAATCGTGGGACGGAGATACGGTCAGCGAAAGGTTATGGAAACATCGCAAGGAAACCGTTAGACTTGAAAGTCATAAGAACTTCGAAGGCGTGTAAAGTCTACAAACCCGCATTACGCCAGCGTGGTGGACTAAGGCCTAATCCGTCTCGTTCAGTAGAGGAGGCCCGTGCCCAGCAATGGGACGTGTATAATACAGAATTAGTTCAATATAGGTACCCGATTCACTTTCCCATTCCTATTTACCACATCTTACGGCACTTAATGAATACTTTAATGACTGTTTAGTTGTCGGTACATTGGTTGCATATTTGTTTAAATTCGTAAAAAACTCATATTGCCGAATCGCATAACTTTAATCGTAAAAAAAATACTTAAAATTATGACTCAAACACACACATTATAGAACACAGCTTTCCACAAATTACCAACTGGACCTTTTGCGCGTAAATAAACTAAAACTAAGTCAGACACTATTCGTTTCAGCTAGAGTATTTATGAAAATAGCGCAACTTTCTATATACTACCACCAAGATCTTACTGACACAATCTCTTCTTCCTTTCCCTAATCATACAGATATATAAGAAGTGATCAATCAGTATTACCACGCCGATATACAGAGAAACACTTTCGATTATGCAAATTTCGTTTATATACATTATAAAATGTATCTAGTTAATACATGTATGATAAAAATCACAATATAATTAATAATGTCTTAACAACAACACACATAATTATGAACTTTTACTTCCTTACAAAAAGTAAATAATGACACCGAAACTTGTGCGCTTAACCTCAACAGCGGGCTACAGTCAATGAGATTGCATGGGGATAGCAACTCACTTTCACCGACAACGGCACTTGCTAGAGAGTAAGTACAGTAAGCACTGCGCACTGGCCAGTCAGCCGGCCGTCATAATCAGCCAGCCCTAATCAGGGTTGTCACTTAGCACGACAATTATTTGCAGGTTAACATAATTATCTTTGATCAGTAAACAAACAAATACATATGTGCTCATTTTATAAATTTTTTCAATACATTTTTAATAAATATTTAATATTTTTTCAATAAATATTTAACAGGATGTCTTACTCTTTTAATAGATGAAAACAAGTACTCATTAATAAATATTTAAAAAAAATATCATTTCAAGATTTTACAAGTATACTGTATGTCGAAGAGGTATTTCCTGCACTGGATATTGGTTTAACAAAAGAAACCATCGAACTGAGCAAACAAATCACCAGTGACGGATATTTTACTTCCTCTAAAGACAAATAAAAATGTCCTTCGTTGTGAGGCTGTTTAACCGGCGCAAAATACAAAGAAGTTCTTAATTCGTCTGTATAATATATTTATACTTATATTTTTTATGTATGTTTACGCTATTTTTTTATCCGTGCACGACAGTCACTGCACCTGTTGGTAAGCTTAGTGCAGTCCCAAAAACAAGCGACCACCAACAAACAATGAGTTTCTCTCTTTTCTTTGATCTGTGGTCACCAGAGTCATGCTGGCCGGTATAAATGCTTCTTCCCTCTCTGCTCTTCTTCTTTGGAGAGAGAAGAAGCAAATCGAGGTGCCTGCGACAGGACAGCCGGACAACCGATGCAGGCACAGTAATACAAGGATGTACCCCAATACCCGCACCAACCAACCATCAAGTCATTGCAAGCCCCTTACGAGAACCGGATATACACTAGCTGATCCTGGAGCCACACAAGGCGCGTGGATCACTATGGCAGTTTTTAACACAATGTGTGTAAAGTGGTCGCTATCCGGGCGGATATGAATATGCTACCAACAGCATAATGTTGAATAGGACAACATTTTGTCTCGTGAATGACGAAATAAAGTAAGAGCGGCTCGAAATTTTAACATACACTACTTCAAATTCTATGTCGCGTTACTTTTTACTATACCCATGATGTGAACTGTGGATGTGCGTTAAAGAGTGAGAACAAGCGAGTCACATGCTTCACTTCAATAGTAGGCGCAATCAGTTAAATATTCCTTTTATCAACCGACGACAAAAAAAGAGAAAGTTCTTAAGTCGACGGGGTTTTTTGTATGTTTAACCACGCATAATCCGCCTGATGTGGATAGATTTGGATACCTATTTCATTGGAAAGAATTTAGCTCAAATTTGGTCTCATTTTAATTTCAAGATGAACTTTTCCTCTAGAGGGATGAAATCTGAGATTAAAAATTCAATTTTCGTCATTTATATAAGCACCGAATTAAGAGGACTCCTAAGGAGTTGAAATCAAAAGGGGTGAAATACTAAAACCTCGACATCTATGCATCAATTTTAACAGATAAAACTAACTTAAAAGTTATTTTTTATAGCATAGGCAAACGAGCTAGTTGGTCACCTGATGATAAGTGATCTGCACAGCCCATGTACGCCGACAATACCACAATAATTCCATCAAGGCTATGATATTTACATATTGTTACAGGATCATTTTGCTATTATATTTCTCGGGGCCATAGATTCTCTGCTCTGCACGCTTAGCATGAGAAATTTCACATGCGAGAGAGAAAATCTTACCGATATCGAATGATTTCTCGTCTGTAGCCGTAATATGCACCGCACAACATAAAGAGAAGGATAGAGATAGCACTAGAAAGCGAGACGAGAAAACAACATTTTTAATGACGTGAATACCGAACCGGCATGTAATCTTTGAAAGACTTCTAGACATAGCACGAGACCACAAGTCGATAAAATCTTTTCAAGTTATGTTAATCACGCAGATCTTCGTATATCGTGTGAGTCGCCGGAATCAACGCCGCGCCACATTGCTGGGCAATTTAAATGTAATTATTATAACAATTATTGTCTGTTCAAAATTCGACCAATGGTCTAATAACTATAATTAACTTGTTTTATACATAACTTGCAAGAGATGAAAACAACATTATCTAGTAATTATTTGCATAATATATTTTTTACATAATATTATCACGTGCAGGGAAGGCAAAGGTATCTTAGCGCATACAGCCATGAAAGTGGTTATAATGAGTTCAGATTATTGTTGACATACTGTATTTATGTTTACTGTATTTGCACCTGTTTTAACGGCGACATCCACAATATTTTTGTGCGCATCTATGGTACATTACATTTTAAATGAAATAAGTTTAATTCCTCTACTAATTGACACTAAAAATGCACTTAAATTTTTGATGTTCATGTATATAAGTAAATAATGGTATTATGAAATAGGTGTTGTGCGATAAAGTCTCCCGAAGTTTCTGATATTTAACAACAAAAGCATCTACGTTACCTACTGTATTATTGAGGCGCTCATAGCCAGTTGCACTCACTGGTGGGTGCGGTGAGTCTATGGATAGGTGACCACCTAGTAGTATTTCGACTTGACGCCTCCGTGCTTCGGAGGGCATGTAAAAATTCGGTCCCGGTTATTATCAACTGATAGCAGTTATTAAGACAAGTCAGAGGCAAGGCGGCTTGACACATTGACATTAGTTTGATTACTGACCATTGGGTGGAATGGAATACCTACTGTGTGCCTGGTCAGGATTATTTAGACATTTAATTATTACACTGAAGCAGTATAGACATCGATATCTCTGCCCATATGTTTTAAGATAGGAAATAAATTGATTCGAGTATGAAAAGGATTTGCGACAACCCTGATTCATTCGGTAGTTGCTATTATTAACGCTTTGACGGGTTTGAAAGTCTTTTGTATACAAATACAAATATTTAAATCAGATGTCAAGATCAAAATGAATTATATTTATTAACAAGCTAAATAACAAATAAGAATTTACTTAAAGAAGTATACTATACACTTTGAAGTCATTGACATCAGAAGAAAGTCGTAATATATTTTCAGTATATTTTTAGACAATGCATTATATTCCATTTTATATACCAGCCATACTGGGTACCTATGGCTTCACTATGGCTTTTAAATAAACTGAGTTATACATTCGGAACCACCATACAAAGCCAGATAAGATAAAATATATCTTAATTAAATAAAATCTTGATTAGATAAAATATATTATAATTACAGATTTTCCATACACGGCAGAAATGTCCATTATACACACTACGGGTTAAACAGAATGGGCTCTTATTTATAACCATGTATCTGTCGTAAGAATACTGTACACCATTCATATGAAATTTATGTCCGTTTCGCTTTCAACGTCTTGCCCTAGGGCTTGCTATCCCTGACTTTCTTTGGAGTGATTCATACTGTCTCTGAGAAATCTCGTAACAATGACGGTACACACATAGACTGTAATGTACGGTAATGGATAGAAACACTTATATGATAAAAAAAACTATTCTTGTACCTAAATTATAAAGGAGTATATACTACGCTTACATCGCACAATAAAAGAGGTTCTCAGTTCGATCCATTGCGCTCTACATAAATCTAACTGGATGGAGGTTAAGATATATACAGCATTTTCGACCGTTTATATTTGCTTTTGCCGCGACGTCGTCCGCGTGGTATTTAAAAAAATGTATGAATCTAGTATTATTAAATTTTTCCTTGGTTTATTAATTATTTTTCGTGAGATCCTATTTTTTTCTTAAAATATTTTGTTTTTAAATAAAAGTAGCCTTACTTACTCCTTGTTACATCCGCTATCTACCAGTGAAAGTCCCGTCAAAATCGGTCCAGCCATTTCAGAGATTAGCCGAAACAAACAGGCAGACAGACAAAAATTTGTAAATTTGTATCGCGTATACATCCAAACGCACTTTCCAAATCCACTTTTATTTATTTGTATAGATAGATTTAAATCTTGTTGTTTAAAATGTGGTGAAACTTTCTCCCCAGAGGGGTTGACGTCAGGCAAAGGACTGGTCGTAAACACTACAATCCAAATCTTTCTGTAACATGTTTAAAAGAAGCTTGTTGTGCTCACTAAATGGGATAAGTGCAGGTAGAAGATGGGGATGTTGTGAAAATTATACATATTTTTATTCGATTCTGAGGATTATTTTTTTTGAGGGTTTATTTGAATCGATATGTCGATTTACAAGAATTTTCGTATGGAAGATTATAAAAATGCAGTAATTAAAACTAAATTAACATTATTTTAGCGCACTTACATAAATTCTGCTTCGGCAGAATATTCCGTAACGTAATTATATTACTCATTTATATTTTATGAGAAGCTGTTAATTTAAGCAGGTTTCTCAGAATTGTCTTGTTACGTTAACGTAATTTTTACGACTTAGATTTAACTAGATTCTTAAGATAATTCTTTAGGGTTCGCGAGGTGTAAGGAAGAAATCAGCGATTGAAAAGCAAAACTTCGGTATTACTAGGTAGTAGGTACATGGTGTGCGAGAGTCTGTCTGTGTTGGTACCATCGCTTTGTCCATTTCTGCGAGCAGCAGTATATAATCACTGTTGTTAGTTGGAAGAACATTGAAGCCAGTGAAATTAATGGGCATTAAGAGACTTAACATCTAATGTGTCGGGGTAATGAGCGCAGTCCAGTGTTATGCAGGGCTTTGTAAATCACAGTACTGCATGGTTTTACTTCTGTTCAGGGGCAAGCGGCATAATTAAAACAAATATGCACTGATTTAAATTATTCTTTCAATAAACATGAATAACTGGAATCCTAAAAATAAAGTTAGGAGTTAAAAAAATCATCACTATTACAGGTAATTATCTGCTACTGCTTGACGATCACTATGTAATAAAAATTACCATTACTCTGTCTAATCATTATGCATTTTTGTAAAAAAATGCGTAGTGTAAATATCGCTAGGCTTTACAATTTGAGTTTATTTTTATAGCACGCGCCGGCAAATTGGCTATTTGTAAGCCTAGTTAACCTACAAATAAAGAAAGAAGAATGAAAAACATTTATTCGGCCTTTCTCGAGACACAACACAAATAATGGAAAAAACAGCAGAAAACAATAAATAAAAACCACAAGTACCTAGGCAAGTTTATAGTTCGTTCATAGTTATATAATTGACCGTATAAAATTGTTATTAACTACACTACGTCTTCATTACTGAACTCTGTTGTTTCGTATCGTTTTATAGCATACTAGCTAATCTAATCCCTGCTCTCATGGGTCATAGCACTACCTTCCTCATGAATCATTCTATCCATTGCTACAAAAGGCATTAAAATCCGTTGAATAGTTTAAAAGACCTAAGCGAACAGACAGCGGAAGCGACTTCGTTTTATACTATGTAAAGAAGTACGCATATGGTGTCTATATTGTACTCACGAAAACACTTCTATTCATATGGTAAAAAAGGAAAGAATCGCTCGAAAACTAATTTCTTATTAGACTAATACGTTATAAAATTAATCAAACCAGCAATTTTAATTCATCAAAGTTCCCACCAGTGGTTACCGCTACTCGTGTATGGAGACAAAAGGAAAACTGTCATCATTCTAGAAATCTATCAAAACTTGTACTAGGCCTTCTGATGTTAAGCGATCTGATTTGAATGGTAGAGCCACGCTCGCGCTGTAGAGAGTTTTGTCTGCAGAATGAATGGGCCGGCTCGTCCAGGTCATTACCACTGTGTCACAGAAAACCGACGTATAGTAGCGGCTTGCTGCTTCGATTCCTAAGGTGAGTGAGATATCCGGAGGCCCCAATCCCCTTCCCTTTCCCGATTCCAAATTATCCCTTTCCTTTAAGGTCGGCAACGCGCCCATTATTCTTCTGGTATTGTGGACGTACATGGGCGGTGGAGATCACTTAGCATCAAGTGATACACTCGCTCGTTTGGCGACCTATGCTATAGAAAAAAAAAACATGACGCGTTGTTGACCATAAGGGAAAGGTAAGGGGCGCGATTGGGCATCAGGCTTATCTCACGCAACGTACCATAAACTACAGCACGTTACTACTTTACGACGGTTTTCTGTGAGACAATAGTAATAACCGGCCCATTCATGTAGACAATTTATCGACAGTGTAAATCTACCACTTGTAGTTTGAGTTTTCGAAAATTATTCGAATTATGGAAAAATTATACGAGCTACTAGCCAGTGTTGAAAATTTGAATTTGTGTCTGTTGTGGCGTTACACTTGCACGATATCATTGAGTGGAAAAACTCTACGAACCGTGGGTGTAGCAATTGCTACCTACCCCATTTGCGATACAGGTGTGAGCTGTATAATATGTTTTACTTGATTGCTTCGGTGCCCATTACAACTGAATGCGAACGCGGTACGACTGTTGTGTTGAGGTCTCGAGTTCGATCCCTGGGTCAGGTCAGGTTAGGTGATATTGATTTTTCTATCACGAAATATACCCGAATTGTACCCGGTATCGTGATTGCTCGCCCCAATCACATCATGGGACTGAGGTAAGCTCGGCGAAATGTGGGTGTATTGGTTACACCTCTGCCTACTTCTATTATACAAGTGAGAGTGCGTATATATGTCACTTGCATCAAATGTTGTTAGAGTAAAAGAAGAAACAAAAACTAATTATAGTGTATTAGTGAGACGGACTGTATTTTATTATTTTGCATATTTCTCCTTGAGTACAATCGCGCAAATGGTTATTTACAATGAATTTATTGAACAATGAGCAACTGAGATCCACTGTATATCCGAATATAAGCATAAAAGCCTAACCGACACGTCCCAGAAACTCTTGGTCGTAAAATTTATACCAACACAAAGAGGTCGGTACATAAGCATGCTTAACGTTTAGCAATATTATTCATCCACGACGTGTAAGTACAAACAACTGTAAGTACTTACGTAAATATACTCGAGTATTTCTAACTGTGTATACACACAATTTAATTTCTTTCTAAAAAATACCCCAGAATATGTTATACTTATTTATAATTATAAATACACAACATAATATAATAAAATATAGAAATCTCTCAACAAAATCAAACGTGTGTCCACTCCGTGCCAAAAATATTAGCTATTTAGATTTCACCTAGTATGTGGGAATGAAACCTTTATGATGTTCTGAATGTTACTGGCCGGGGAGTATTTAAAAATATATTATTAATAAATATAAATAAATTAAATTTTAATGACAGATAGGCCTAGACTTGGACAAAATGGAGTTTTGAGAGTTTTGGCGGGAATTCTGACAGTGCAGTTCATCACTTATTTTAATTTATTTCATAAACTAGTTTAGAGTTGTGTTTGTTGTATAAAAGTGGTGTGGATTTGTTCAATAAACATTGACGGTGATGAACAGTGTATGGAAACATTGAAATAAGTGAATTAAGAATCGTACTGAAAGGAGTTAACACCAAAACTCCGACAAGACCTTGAAATCGACCGCACCCATGTTTCATCGTTCTTGTAAAAATAACTTGAGAAAAAAATATACTTGACACTAGCTAAATGCATAATACTGCGAAAGCCATAAATAAAAAGAAGAAGAAAATGGAGTTTTGGCGGGAATTCTGACAGTGCAGTTCATCGCTTATTTTAATTTATTTCATAAACTAGTTTAGAGTTGTGTTTGTTGTATAAAAGTGGTATGTATTTGTTCAATAAACATTGACGGTGATGAACAATGTATGGAAACATTGAAATAAGTGAATTAAGCATCGTACTGAAAGGAGTTAAGACCAAAACTCCGGCAAGACCTTGAAATCGACCGCACCCGTGTCTCATCGTTCTTGTAAAAGTAACTTGAGAATAAATTATACTTGACACTTGCAAAATGCATAATAACGCGAAAGCCATAAATAAAAAAGAAGAAGACTTGGACAAAAAAAGACACATGAAAACAGTGTAACTTTTAAATAAGTTATATTGCAATAAGTAATAATATATTTAGTAGAAAATATAGTGAAATGTATTTTCTAGTCTAGTCATGATTTATGCTGTTATTTTTAATCCTTGAAAGAAAGAGGTCGAAGTTCTCAATTCGACGCATCGACTTAGAAAATTCAAAGTCGATTATTGTATGTGATGTGTGTAAATTTTTTTCTTCATTTTGTTCCCTTTTTTTCATATTTTTTTGTGATAATTATTTTTATATACGACACGCCATACGGTATAGCTCAAAGGTGGTCTCATTAAGAAAACTTCACCTCTAAACTGGGTGAAATTTTATGCACCTACTTTTATTAATGTTCTTTTTTTTATTCGAGCACGGCAAAGTGACTGCACTACACTTGATGGTAAGCGTAGTGCAATCCAAAAAACCAGCGACCACCGACAAACAATGAGTCTTCGGAGAGGAAAGAAGTAAATCGAGGGGCCTGCGACAGGACAGGCGGATGACCGATGCAGGCACAGTAATACAAGGATGTACCCCTATACCCGCCTCAATCAACCATCAAGTCATGTCGCAAGCCCCTCGGGAGAAACCGGATATACTCTAGCTGATCTTGGAACGCGATCCACACAAGGCGTGTGGATCACTATGGCTATGGATCACTATAAATACTTTATTCTATTAAACTTATTAATAAGTGATTTTACCTATGACATTGATTTCATCACGATACAAAATAGAAAAAGAAATTAACTAACCACAATTACTAATTCTAGTTGTAATGCATTTTACGGGTGTTCTATACGAATTCGCTAAGCCCCCAACACTAAGCGCAAGAATAAAAAAATCGACATGCGCCTAATTATTTTGTTCGAATAATACTATCAAATTTGATTATATGCATAAATTATACAGATACTTAAAAATCATTAGCATCTAAACAATGCAAAATCACATAAACTGTAGGTTTTTGTTGTAAAATACTTGCAAGCTAACAATAGGTATTCTAATTAAAGAATCTCACAAGTATTAAATACACGCTTTAAAACAATGATTTATACGTCAGCAAATGAAGTGTTATTAAAATGATAAATTAAAAAAAAATATTCAAACGACAATATTCTTTAATCTGAAATTACCCCACAATTGGGCATTTTGAGCGGCGTGGTCACGGCACTGGATAAATATATAAATGGAGTGCATGATCGCAATGTCTTCCGGAAAGGCACAGATCATGAAGAAGTTTTACAAAATCTTTTGACTAGTAATGCAAATATGCATGAAAGCTTATCAGATTTTTTATCGGATTATCGGACGAGGCAATGGCGAAACTTAGTTCCCGCTGCGGGTTGTAGCAGTCAGACGGTGGATCGCCTTATTAATACCAAATCCACGGTCGAGTCATGATGGGAAGGCGAACCTTGGCATTAAGCCAGGATAACGCCAAGCATAAAGAAAAAAGAAAGATAACTAATAGTGTAGCACTATTAGTCTAATCAATATCACGATGTTAACTCTGTTTTTTAATTGCCTATTTACACTGAATTCAAAAAATGTATATCGCTTACTCCATCAGTTGTGCACCAATTAATTATACTGAAAAATAAAAACTTTCTGTAGATTTAGCTGCGATGTAATCCCATATAAATGTGAATTTATCAGAGTATGAACTAAACAAATGAAACTAACAGATAACAGCAAACTCGTCGCGAATGTACTAGATAGAATTTACATGCCACTAAATGTCGAAAAATAAAATAAGTTATATTAAAACTTTAAAATGACACTGAAGTCATAAATAAAAAATCCTAGAGGTGTGTTTGGATTCAGTGCATTTTTCCATTCCTGTCTTACCAATTACCTCGATATAATACGAACACCAATTCAGGGGCTTAACATCAGGTTCAGGGTAAAGACTTTGCTGTTCCAGATTTTAAAAAAAAACTAAGTTCTACTATTTTACTTGTAACGCACTTCTCAGTTCCAGTTGCAACTACGCTTAATGCTCGTAAAAGTAAAACCTCAAGATGGCCCTATATAACAACGGTAACTATTTTAACCTCTGTGTCAGTTATGTAGAGCATGAAATCTTAACATTATAAACGCAAGTAAAATTCACAACTATTTGAACAAGTTCTACCTAAGTTCATAGCATGCATTTTAATTACTTTAAATATGTTTTATAAGTGTATGTCGGTTTTCTGAGAGACAGTATTATTAAATAACCGAATTATGTCCATTCATACTGTATACAAAAGCGTCTACATTTTTTTTTTATACGATAGGCCAGCAAACGAGCAAGTGGGCCACCTGATGGTAAGTGATCTCTACTGCCCATGTACGCTCACAATACCAGAAGAATCATGGGTGCGTTGCCGACCTTAAAGGAAAGGGATAATTAGGGATTGGGAAGGGGAAGGGATTTGGGCCTCCAGTGTGGCTCTACTACATTTAAAACCACTTATGATAGGTATTTTAGCGCGAATGTAACTGGTAAATGCCGGATTATTTCGTTAGCTTGACTTAGTTCGTGCATCTTTGTAGTAAACATTGCACGTCTGCGGTTACGTTGCCATTGATAATTTTTGTTGCAAAGCGACGCAACGCGGCCTTCAACTAGTAGTAGCAATATGCACTTATATCAGACACTTTGCCGAATGCATTCATATGAAATATTTTGCCTAAACATTGCATTTTGTTGTATACTTTGTTACTAACAGTTGCGTTCTTACTATTTGTGCAATATTATTAAGTACATATCGTCGATGAAGTACCAATACCTCCTAACTGACAATTTAGTCCAAAATTTATTTTTTATTATAATAGGCTTAAACTTAAACCACATCCCTTAGTAACTAATAAAAAGGTAATGTATTGGAAACTATATACTATCAATAGTTGATCAAAATAAATAAAACATTATTTTAAACAGTTTTTGTAAAAAAAAACCTTATTTTAAACAGTCTGGTGTAAAATTAGATTCTCAACAGTTAGGAGGTATTGGTACTTCATCGACGATATGGTGTTGTATTACATACGCGGTGCGACTGCTGTTCTGGGGTCTCGGGTTTGATCCCCGGGTAGGGTAAAACTGATATTGGGTTTTTCTATGAATTGCTTAGTTACAACCCGAAGTCTACAATCGTACCCGGTGTGGCGATAGGCTCGCCCCATATCATATCATGGGACGGAAATAAACTAGGTAACATGTACTGATTACACCTCTGCCTACCCTTTAGGGGATTACATGCATGAGTGTGTATGTATATGTTTTATAAAACAGACGGCAGACACGATTAATTTATTTATGACCCTTCACAATACTTCGTTAAATAGATATGATTTTTAGTACTGCCTGAATGGCGAGACGAACAGAGTCTCTTGCCTGATGTTAAGTTGTACGCGTGTCCTTAAACAGTAGCAACAGTCTGGTGATTACAAAAGATAACTAAAGATCACATCTTGTTTGATGTATGTTTTTAGATAATATGATGCTAGCTTACCAATGTTAATTGAAATTATAAAGCGGCTTTGATGTCCGAACTCGTGGCAAACCATGCCATGCTCGATAATACCTTCATAAATGGTAGAGCCACGCATACAGCACGAATGAATTAAAAGGCACAAGACTGCCCGTGTCACCCCGTAATAAAATGTTAAGTCTCATAATTCCCAGTAATTTCAATAGTTTATTTTTTTTCAAATTAAAAAGAAAGTGGGTGTACCTATCGAGGCGACATAATAACATGCGAGACCTCACATATTATTATATGGGGGACCTTTCGCCTAGTAGTTTGTGCCCGATAAGTCACTCGCCATGTATCACAACATAAGATGGAAGTAACCTCGTCAAATCGTGAGAACACAGAACTCTAATTACACCTCTCCCTACCCTTTTGGGATTAAGGCGTGGGCTTATGTCACATAACAAACAAATTTAGTACAATTATTATTTAAAAGTAGGTCGACCTTAAATTGTAAATCCAAAACGATACAGTACCTATCTTGCTTACTCATTAAATTAATGTAGAACGCAACTTTTACAGTAGGTACACTTGACCCCAAATACCCTGATATTGATTGAGCTACTTTTGTTTTCGTAGCGTCTAAAAATAAATAAAATGACATTCGCCAATAAATTTTAAAACCTGCGGCCCAGTTAAACGACGCGCGCTAGCGCGAGCCGCGCCACGGGCGGAGCCGTGCGCATGCTATTCCTAAAATAATAATAATAATTTATTTTATCTCCCACAAAAAGTTTCTATACACGACGTCCGAATATACAGTACACCGATTATTACTTCGGTACATTTAAAGATGCATCGCGTTGTTTTCACTTGTAAATTGTAAGCCGCACCCCGTCCATGGCTCGGCTCGCCCTAGTCCGCACTGTTTAAACCATTATGCAGTATTTTTCAACAAACAATGCGTGCTAATTAATATATAATTTCGTACGGTTTGATAAGCACTATGATCGCTCGCGCTATCACGCGTCGTTTAACTACAGCATTATTCTCTTCGTGAAATAATAACAAAGATACATACGACAATACATACAATTTCTATAATATTTTTAGAGTCGGTACCGGTGCCGCTGCCGTTTAACTGTTTTTTATAGCATAGACCGGCAAACAAGCAAGTGGGTCACCTCATGGTAAGTATTCTCTACTGCCTATGTACGCCCACAATACTAAAAGAATCATAGGCGTGTTGCCGGCCTTAAAAGGAAGAGATTATTGGGAAGGTGTGGGGGATTTGAGCCTCCGGATATCTCACCATACAAAACGCAGAGTTAGACAGAACTCAGAGTGTGGTAACGACCTGATCGAGCCGGCCAATTTATGCTGTAAACAAAACTGTATACAGTGTGGCTCTATCACTAATGCACAGACTCCAAAAAGACATCTAGAAATTGTTATTTTTTACATTTTCAGTAGATTCGCGTTTTTAAGGCAGTTTTTAATTTAGTTTATTTTTCAATGTTGAGAGGTAGGTAATTAGGTACTGCTACTTTAAGTCAATTCCATTAAAGTAACACAATTACGACAAGTGAACTGTTATCTATCTGTTGCGGAGTTTTTTGTACTCAGTAAAATATAAAATAAGATATTAATATCCATAATATATTTTTTCATCTACTACATAATCAAATTGATTAATTTTATTAAATAATTAATGGACCACTTCGTAGTTAAACTCTACCCAATAGATAACAAAGAAATGTGTATACATAAAAAGTTAAAAAGCGCCGGATTGGGAACCTCCTCTGAAGTTGAAGCCAGTGAAATTACCGGGCATTATGAGACTTAACATCTTATGTCACGGGGTAACGAGCGCAGTTCAGTACCATGCAGTCCTTCATAATTCTAAGTTCTGTGTGGTATTGTTTCTGTTTGTTTTTTTTTTATCAGGCGAACGCCTTGCTCGTCTCGTCATTCAATCAAATAAAAAAATAACGTCGGAAAATAATAGATAGTTCTCTTCCTTCCCTCGTCACTTACTATGTACTTAATAAATTAAATTTCCTATGAAATTGTATAATAGGTAAGCATTACGGTTTAAATTACGCGCTGCGGCAATATTCGTTTCGTAACAATATGTAAACAATGTCCGGCTTTACTAAGCTTACTAGGTACTTATGAGAAAAGAAGTGAGTAGCTGACTGTGAAGGGAGAAGCCCGGGGTTCAACTCCCCTAACAAAACGAATATGTGTGTTGAGGCATAAATGTCTCTAATGTCTATGACTCTACTGATTAAACTACTAACTCAACTGTTAAAGACTCCGACGGCGGTAATTGCAAAAAATATGTACCTTAAAATAATGGAACCGATTTTCATGAAGCATTGTTTAGACCATCTCGATTAACCCAGATTTCAAAATAACAAAAACTCATGCAAATCCGTCTATTGTTTAGGTGCCGCGCTGTAACAGATAGATACACGTACACCCACAGACAAAAAAGGGGCCAAACACCTCTCTTTTTTCGTCAGGGGTTAAAAAATTATCTTTCTTGAGGTCAAGAGTTAAATGTATAACCGTTGTGTGGTTTTATTCATTAATTTATTACTAGCTGTCCCTCGCACTTGCACCACAGGTATGTCACTGCTCTACTCCCATGGATCATAGCGTGATAATCATATTTTTTTTATTCGAACACGACAAAGTGATTGCACTACACCTGATGGTAAGCGTAGTGCAATCCAAAAAACCAGCGACCACCAACAAACAATGAGTTTATCGGTGTTCACCAGTCATGCCGGCCTGGATAAATGCTTCTTCCCTCTTCGGAGAGGAAAGAAACAAATCTAGGGACCTGCGACAGGACAGGCGGCTGACCGATGCAGGCACAGTAATACAAGGATGTACCCCTGTACCCACCCCAATCAACCCATCAAGTCATGTCGCAAGCCCCTCGGGAGAACCGGATATACACTAGCTGATCCTGGAACGCGATCCACACGAGACGCGTGGATCACTATGGCAGGTTTTAACACCATGTGTACGGTGGTCGCTATCCGGGCGGATATGAATATCCTACCACCAACTAAAACTTAGCACCAAGTATAAAACATGTGGAAAAAATTCTTTAAATGATAGTGAAAACGTCATCTAAATCCGTTGCATAGTTTAGAAGAAATGAGCGGACGAACAGCAGACAGAACAGCGACTTCGTTTTATACTATGTATTCATTTATCATATAAGTAGTCATTTACCTAATATTTTTTGCCTAAATTAAAACATAAGTATAATAACATATTTTCCTATAAAAAAAGGGTAATTTAGAGACTGATAAAAAAGAAAAATTGCGATTCTTGTATAAGATAAAAACGATTACTATAATTAATTAAACAATTAAAAAATGTGTGTTAATAATATATATTTCAAATTACCTTTAAGTACTTGTAGTAAGATGAAACGGTAGTATCCAAAAAGAGTTTACACACACTGCTGGCATACACAGATAGATACTCTAATATAACTCAATCGGCGGCCGAGACAGCGCGGTAAAGTCGAAGCTTTGAGCGGCGCGTGCGCATCCACCTCTTACTTATAGTTTCAGCCGATGTAACACTTTCCCCACCTATCTTTATCTCTTTATAAACTCAGAAGATATTCGAGTTTCTCTTTCATTTTCGAAAATCATAATAGTATGTTTGTACTTTTATTGTTGTCATGTACCTTAAATACTGTCTGGGTTGGTAACACAGCTTTGTTTATTTCTGCCGCCAAGCAACACACACTGTTGTGTTTCGGTTTGAAGGATATTGAAGCCAGTGAAACTACTGGGCATTATGAGACTTAGCATCTTATGTCTCTGGGTGACGAGCGCAGGTCAGTGCCATGCAGTGCTTTGTAATTCAAAGTTCTGTGTAGTGTGGCTTCTGTTTATGGGCAGGCGTGGCGCTTATCATCAGGCGAGCGCCTTGCTTGTCTCATCACTCAACAAAGTAAAATAAATAAAATATACTGTATAGTAACCACCGCGCCGTAGACACGGTGAAAAACCCAGCATAGCAGCTCGCTCAGGCGAATTGCGTTCCGGGATCAGCCATTGTATGCCAGTCTCGGCAGAATTATAAGTTACCCCAGTAACTTCAGGTCGGCGTAATTCTACCGACGTCGAGGGACGCAAAGCCTTTTAACGGTCAACATTATATTAGGAGTGTACAGTACATAACATCAGGTCTAGTGCACTATACTTTGCCGTGTCAGAATAAAGAGAAACAAAACTATAAGAAACTTCAAAAGCATTGACACTAAATTGATAAGAATGAGCTAAGTATTATGTTATGAACAGCCTTTTTATTTTATAACATAGGCCAACAAACGACCAAGTGGGTCACCTGATGGACCCACATCATCATGGATATGATCCTGTATTTCAATCAATGCAATGCAATCCTGCATTTACGATGGATTTTAGACATATTAAATTTGTAGTAACTCAAAATAGCGAATTTATTTAATTATATTGACATTCATATTTTTATTGGCAAATGTAGACTGGCAGTTTTTACATTTGATTGCTACATCAGTAACTTATTGTATTAACACTGTAAAAAAAAAGCAAAAAAAAATTGTTTAATTGAGAACCTCCCAATTCTTTGAAGTCGATTAAAAAATAGTATGACAGAGACTCCATTGACCACCACCGTTAATAACTAAAACAAATGTGAGGAAGAATTTAAGATAACAGACATGTAATAAATTGCATTACGTCATTAGAACATAAACCGCTTCTCTGTAAAAATAATAGAAATGAGGTTTTTTTATTCATTTAAAATTGACATATTGTGTTTTATAGAAACCTGGTTGAAGGCGAACTATATGAATTTCAATGTGAATGGCTTCAGGGTCGCCAGCTCGTTCAATAGGGTGTCTGCAGAGGGTGGGGGAACCTTAATTCTAGTGCGAGATAGTGTTACATTTAAGGAAAGGAAGGACATCTCTCACCTTTCTGTTGAGCGAATACGTGAGGTCGACCATGTGCAGAAACCGATCTTTAACCTAAATTATGCATATAATTGTAGGCCTCCTTCATCTAACTTATTAACATTTATTTTAATCAAGGACATCATTATGAAATGTAAAAATAATAAATAAATGTAATATGTAGATACTTTAATGTAAATATTATGGATTATTCCCGGACAGGGAAGAAGCAAATCGAGGGGCCTGAAACAGAACAGGCGGATGACCGATGCAGGCACAGGGACACTAAGATATATCACTATACCCACCTCAACCAACCATCGAGTCATGTCAGGTGACAGGTGACGGCAGGTTTTAAGATCATGTGTACGGTGGATGCTATACAGGACGATATTAATATCATACCAACAGCAAAAATGTCTCATACTACCCAATAATTTCACTAAATTCAATGTCCTTCAAACCTGAAAACAACCGTGCGTATACTCTAGAGGTTGGTCGGATTTCGACCTCCTGGTGACCACTAATACTAATAAATACGAACATTAGTAATAATAAATAAGTACGTAAGATAGATGAGAATAAGAAAGAAAGATTATAAAAAAAAGATCATTACTCAACTCAACAACCGTACTACTGGTAAACCGTTTTATCACTACAAAACCTGCAATAATAAGAATTCACCCATCAGTCATCTTCCGCAGGGTACTCGCTGTACCTTGCTCCAACCGACTTAGTTTTTTTTTATATCATAGGCCGGCAAACGAGTAAGTGGGTCACCTGATGGTAAGTGATATCCACTGCCCATGTACCACCACCAGAAGAATCATGGGCGCGTTGCCGACATTAAAGGAAAGGGATAATTAGGGATTGGGAAGAGGAGGGGATTTGGGCTTCCGAATATCTCACGAAACGCAGCACCAATCCGTACTTTACGTCGGTTTTCTGTGAGACAGTGATAACGACCCGGCCGAGCCAGCCCATTCATGCTGTAGACAAAACTGTCTCCAGCGTGGCTCTACCACTCAACAATTTGATATATTTCCATGTTTGGATGTTTTCCACAATTTGATATATTTTCTGCAAGGGTATTTTTTCCCGAGAAGCAGCACAAAATGTCTATTTTTTTTTTTTTTTTTTTTATCCTGGCTCGGCAAAATGACTACGCCACACCTGATGGTAAGTGTAGCGCAATCCAGGAATAGTGTCGACCAACGACAAACAGTGTGTCTACCGTTGGTCGGCACGATCATGCCGGCCTGCCAATCATGCCGGCCTGCCAAGCTATAAACGGTATATTATTTTAAATTATTTTAAAGTCTTCATAGACTTTAAAATAATACCGTTTATGGCCAAGATTACTTAGTTAATGTTCGTTATATCAAGCGCAAAGTATGCGTAAGTGCTCTGGTGTGTATAATGTTGATTTAAAAATTATATTGAAATTATATTCATGTGGATTATATGAACACCCATTTATTTTTGTCTGCATTAAGCCAGGGTGGTGAACTAAAGCCAAAGGTGAATTATACAAGAAATTGTTGTCTATGACTAAGCCCTAACCTTCCTCATTCGTATACGAGGCCCGTGGCCAGCATTGGGAGATTCTAAAAGACCTTTTATTAAAAATTTCCCCCCGGCAAAGCCACGAGCAACAATTAGAGCTTTCTTTATAGCAGACACAGAATAAAAAATAAATTAACATAACGACGAAAAAATCAAAGTAACACGTTGTCAAACATATTCACGGTTTCTAATAATAGTATTCTTGATTACGGGGAAACACGGGCCAATTAGAAAAATAAGAAACGTACAATCATACAACCTCCTGGCGCATTGGGCCAGTAGACTAGATTTAGTATTTAGTAGATTTCAGTACCGAGACAAATGTTTAAGCTACATACTATATTTGCATCAGATGTGGGTGTTGTGAGACGCCACATGATTAGTATCTTAGTGTGAAGTCAGGACTATGTGTATGACTATAAGGTGTATTAATTATTTATTAAGTATAATAAAGTTATACTGACCGTGGGATATATTATGTAGATCTCGGTCCTAAACACCCACGGTATACCCTGAAAACAGTATTAATTGATAAGAGAATTATCAAAATCGGTACGCATTCGATGGAGATATATCATAACTTACACAAAAAATACACGACTAATTGACAACTTTTTTTCTTTTTTGAAATCGATTAAAAATTAAACTCGCCATATCAACCAAGGACAAGAAAAAATCTAGATTTTCGTTACAACATGAAGCTTTCATCATCATCATCATCTTCAGCCACAAGACGTCCACTGCTGAACATAGGCCTCTCCCAAAGATTTCCAGACCGACCTGTTGGAAGCGGCCTCCATCCAGCGACTTCCTGCGATCTTTATCAGGTCGTCTGTCCACCTTGTAGGTGGACGTCCAACGCTGCGCTTGCCAGTACGTGGCCTCCATTCCAGAACCTTTCTGTCCCAGCGGTTATCGGTTCTGCGAGCTATGTGGCCTGCCCACTGCCACTTTAGCTTGCTAATCCGCTGAGCTATGTCGGTGACTTTCGTTCTTCTACGGATCTCCTCATTTCTGATTTGATCACGCAGAGAAACACCGAGCATAGCTCTCTCCATAGCTCGCTGAGTGACTGTGAGCCGTCTTATACGGCCCATATTTAGAGGCCACGTCTCAGTGCCGTATGTCATCACTGGTAACACACATTGATCGAAGACTTTAGTCTTCAGGCACTGAGGTATTTTGGACGAGAAGACCTTGCCAAGGCATGAAGCTTTATTCATATTTAATTCATAAAACTTTTTACAAAATGTTCGCTCGTCATGATTTTATTATTTTATCAAATATTATAAATATGAATAAGTACCTTAGTTAATTCTATTGTCACATTAAGATATCTGACTGTTTTTGGTTATTTGCGTAATTCATTTTATTGTTATAATATGTATGTGGGAAATTGAACAAAAAGGCTATTCATTAATATTAATTAAACTAAAATGTAATAAATATATAATAATATATAAAATGTATAATGTATATGTAATGGATATAAATGTGTATAAAATGTGAAGATAAAATTTAAGGACGTATTAATAATTAAAACAATAAAAATATAGCATCAATAGCTCAGCGGGGAGTTGTATGGACTGACGAGAAGAGAAGCGCAGGTTCGAATCCAGCCACAAGAGCAATGCATCTCACACGTTTCTAAGTTTTGTGTGTATTCAATGTTAAATATCGCTTCCTTTAACGGTGAAGGAAAAATCGACTACTATACACTTGATTATTTATTCAAGTAAGCGATTTGCTCGTTTCAAAAATAGGTATTGCCATAAAGAAGTTGCTTGAACATGTCCCCGTTAAAATGATAAGCACAATCTGGCATGATTGCTATAAGTCTATTAGTAGGCGTTATTTTTTTTATAGCGGAGACCGACAATCGCCGGGTCACCTGATGGAAAGTGATCACCGCCCATGATCATCCATAATACTTGCGGAATAATGGATGCGTTACCGACCTTAAAGGAAAGGTATAATTAAGGAATTGCCAACGGGAGGGTGATTTGGCCCTTCGAATATCACGTTCACCGTACGAAGCAAGCTGCTACTTCACATCGATTTTCGATGGGACAATGGTAACAACCCTGTCGAGCCGGCTCATTCATGCTGTAGACAAAACTGTCTACAGCGTGGCTCTACCACTTACAACATCGACATAACATAAGACGAATGTGCTTCATACTAAAACCACATTTCAAATATTATGTAGATTAACGTTAGTGAAACACCTATGAAAATAAATTCAGGCGTTTTTCTTTTTTGAGGAAATAGCGATAAAACTTACATAAGTATACATTTATAATATTTGCCTACACATACATGTATGTATATATTACTATGTTAATTTTGTACTATTTCTAGGTTTTTCTCTCGCATCACTGCCCGTATAAAAGTATTTTGCTGGTAATATAATATAGTTATTCGATACAAGTCCTCGGAGCAGCTAGAATTCTCAGGGCACTTTTACTCATAAAAATAGATTTATCAGTTTAATATAGAAAAACACTGCAAAGGAACTAACAGGCTCAATTTACACTCAGTAAATGAGTTTTATAGTTTCGCATTTTTACTGTGGGTAAAGCGGTAAATCTTTAAAACAACATATTATATAAAGAAAGAAAGAAATAACTTTATTTAGCCAATACTAGAGATTAGCAGAAAACATAAAGGTTAAGCTACATATATAAGCTATAGAAAGATTAGGTAGGTAGGTATGTAAACAGTAAGAGTAACATAAATGAGGATACAAAAGAATAAACAGAGCAAAAGAACAATAATTTTTCGTATGACACCCGTCACACCCCCACGACTGTCTCTGTCTCAGGTTTAACCAAAAAGGTTACAGGTCCAGCTTTTACCAGCTAGAACATTCTACTTAGCGCTTATATTCCAGGCGCCTTTAAGCTTCTCGGGTGTTAACAAAATGAAAAAACATATATATCATAAGTATTAAGGTTTGATATAAAATAACAATATATTTCTTAAATTTATGTATTTATCCATAAATACATTAAAATAATAACTACCTACGTCCCTAAAATGAGAAAATAATATACCTACTCGTATAAAGTATGATTAAAGTAATACACACTCTTTAAAGCCTATATATATCTAATAGCTAAAACATCGCTAGGCATCAATCGGCTTCTGGCCTTTGAAGAAAATCATACACGCTATCATATTCTACATGTAAGCTATTCTTTGCTCGGAGTATTTTTACAGG
The DNA here is from genome assembly GCA_949126905.1 of Amorpha juglandis. Classification (NCBI taxonomy): domain Eukaryota; kingdom Metazoa; phylum Arthropoda; class Insecta; order Lepidoptera; family Sphingidae; genus Amorpha; species Amorpha juglandis. The sequence continues at coordinate 11,441,217 of OX421374.1, read as the reverse complement.
CATTATTATTGTCTAAAATAAAGTTAAACTATGTACATTAGTTACCAATTTTATAGGTACATTCACTTAAGCTTTTATGATTTTAGGAACGAGCATTACAATTCATTTAGTCCGCATAGCAACACCGTTAGGATGGATCATGGTATAGTCACAGTCACAGACTACTTAGAGAACTGACGTTCAGACCGCCATGTCAGGTACATTGTCATTGAACCGTAATGCGAATTGCTGCAATTGAACATGACATAACTTTTTTTCTTTACGTACTATGTGTGTAATGCAGGCGATGGAACAAAAATCATACAGCCTATTATATATTTTTTTTAAATGAATCATACAGCCTATTTAATATTTATTTGTTTCATCCCTTTTACTTGATAATTCTTATTAAAATTATAATACGTATTATTAGGGCTCTACAAATAAGGATTAAAATAAACTTTTATTTAGGAATGTTTTTATTTTTTTTACTACTGTCGTCACTTAGCAAATTATTCTTACATTCTTTACAATTAATTTTTTAAGTATTTTTCGTGTTACCCATCCGGATGTATATTATGCTCTAGAATGAATATTTATTCTTTCTCGTCTTGCTTGTTCCTGAATATCTTCTTCATCAAACTCAATATTTTTATTGCCTTGTTTTCTTTCTGATACGGGTGAGTGAGGTGTTGCTGCAGAGTTCTCAGTTTCAAATCAGATATCAATCTGATTTAAAATATCTTGGTCTCATAATTTTGATGCAGCTTCTGCTATATTCCGCATGGTGTTACTGACAGGTCTTCCATCAGGATACAGAGCTGAAATAGATAAGTATCGTTAAAATAAATATTTTCTTTCATTTAACTATATACCACTCTAACACAAGCGTGTTTGCAGAAAATATTTGACTCAGGTTTTGAGACCGGATGCCTGCCTGATGTATTACAAAACCCACACAAAGTGTTACCCTGTCCAACCCGGGAATCGGACTGCAACTGTCAGGTCTACAGCCAATTTTCGCTGCCACTAAACCACAAAGACAACGATGGGGTTACATAAACATGGAGTTATAGTAAATATTTTGTATAATGTTTTTTTCTTAATTTATTTTGAATTATACGTATAGATAGTAAGATACTATGCCCTGAAATAAAAATGGGAAATAATTTCCATTCCATCTCCTCAGCTGGTAATATAAATGAATTATAATTTTTTAGTGAAAACAGTTAAAAAAAAGGAAATAAAAAGGTATACGGATCAATAAATGGTATAATTCATATATCATAGACATCATTGGTTAACATTTCTGTTAATATTGTCCTTTTTTATTTGATTCCAAAAAGATTACAATTACACCATATAGACCGGTCAAAGCACACACTTCTGACTTACACCTATACCTAACCCATCGACTGCAACTATTACTCGTGTGAGCATATGTATGTATGTTAATGGAAGAGGTAAAGTAATCGTGAGAATACCTGCATAAAGGTTTGTAAAGCTTATCAACCCTCACTAGGCCCAGCATGGTGTTTAATACTATTATTTTCAACCAAATATAATATTATGAGTAAGTCAAGCATAGCATTGTAAATGTTTGATGTAATTGTTGATTATATTTAGTATTACATACCATTAATGTCGGAGCGTGGCAATTTATTCGAGGTGCTTTCGGTAATTTGCGAGTATGTATGGTCGATGTGACGCTTCCGTGCATAAGTGTGATCAATACTGTCGTTCACATAAACTAGAAACAACAAGAAATAAATTAATCAAACCAGTATCTGTAGAAAAAATTGTAGCTTCCACTTAAAAGGTAGCTTACCTCTGTTTCTTCCACAACCATTGACGAGTTGCCTGAAGTATTCAGGTTAGTAAATAAACTTGGATAAGCGTTACAGTTCAAGCGATTTGTCGCCGGGTTGACAAATCTTTGCGCAAAATGGTTATGGGTAACATATATGTTCTTGGTGTTTTCACAAATATTTTCTTTATCTAGGCACTGTAACCACCGCGCTTTACTCTCTTTCCTTGCAGGAAATTGATGCAATTTAACATCCTTTCGTAAACTATTGCACTTGGGTACACAACACTTTCGAAACATTGTAATAAATGTCGAAATGTCACGGAATATTGCTGTATTTGTGGATTTAAAAGGGCGGAATTTAATCGACGCAAACACTTCTTATCAACACGAAATAAGCAATGAGGGACGCTTCTTTCTTGACAGTGACACATTGCCAAAATGGCGACTGGTGTCGGCGGGGGTGAAGACGACGAAAGAGGGGCGCGAAATGTCAGTATCAACCGTTGCACTGTAATTTTCTATGAACCATATTTTTTGTACTGACATTACTCGGCGTGGTCACAGTATAGTAATACTGAAGTCAGAGCGCTTATGCATCGGAATCGAAGAAAACGTTATTTTTGACATTTTGTGTTATTTTTTTAAATCGATTTTTAAGTTTGATTAAAACTTATTTTATAAGTTTAGTTTTAGATTTTTTATCTCCATCCCATCGTTGCCTGGAAGAGGTTGCCTTGAGCGATAAGGCCGCCAATTGTACTTTGGTATCATTAACTGTTTTACCTGTATATTTATTCCAGTGTACAATAAAGAATTATAAATAAGTAAATACATATAAATTACTAAAAGCAGGCATTTCTGAATATTTTAATACAATAGAATAATTATTATATTATATGAATAATCATTACAATTAAATACAAACTAATCGCTATATTATAACATTACGAACAATTTCGAAAGAGACATGCCATTCAAATATCATAGTTGAATTATTATTATCATACAAAATTCCAAATTTGAAATCGTTACCAAATTTTGTTATATAAAATAAAATAAAAAATAAAAATTCTATTACATATATTTTTTCTTAAATCATTTATTTTTTACTCGTTTTCAATGTAATGCATATAATGTTGAACCAAACATATAAATATCATGAAACCTTATGAATCTGTTTTAAAGTATTTGACATCAACTAATGGACTTTAAATATATAAAATCTGTTTTTTTTTTAATTAAAATAAATATTTTTTTTAATATACGTCATTGTTACACAATTGACACAAGCATTACAATATAAGACTGAGCTGAGCAGAGACAATATCTTCAATTATAGTTGTGAGTCGCGTCGCGAGTGCCCATCAGTTAACTTGACGACAGATGGCGTCATGTTAGTAAAGACCGGGCAAGCGCGTGTTGGACTACTCATAATGATGAGTTCCGTAGTGTAACCGAAAATATCCCACATGTCAAAAACTATCTAATCTACCTTATTGAAACCAATTTTCGTTAGAAGTACATTTTACGCTAAAATAGTACCTTGAATATTTTCAGAATGTTCAAGCCCGTAGTCAAAATCAAAACGCTTATTTTGCGATTAGGCCACAAAGGGCTCTTTTACATGACAAAAAAAGATAAATAAAAAAAAAGATAATTCAAAGTTCATTGTTGCTTCTGTTTATGAGCATGCGTGGCGCTTACTATCAGGCGAATTTGCTCATCTCGTCATTCAATGAAATAAAAAAATTGGTGTGTGTCGTGGGACACCAGGTAGGAACGAAGTTCCTTCGGCTAATGTAGAATCGACACAAATTGTAAAAAATACAAATTATCAACTAAAATAACAAAATATGTCTCTTTATTTTTGTTTGACAACATAAAATTACATAGAAATAGAATAGAAAAATAGAAATAAAAAAAAGACGTGTAGCACTCGGAGACTGCCGCGGTAAAGCTATTGTATAGCATTTTTTATGAACTTATGTAATTATAAATAAAAACTTATTAATTTAGACTTAGACTGGCTACTAAACGGTGGACGGCCGTATTCTATAATCAAAAATTCAAATTTCAAACCGCGTCTACATTTCCAAATGTCATAAGTTATCTATCTGTTTTATTAACGGAATTTCGACTTTAACTTTGTGTGCTAGATATCAAATTAAGTTTAAAAAAAGTCTCATTTAACGGTTTTATTCCACGCATTTTTTCCACGCATTTTTTCCACGCATATTTCTTACGGTTTTACTATCACTTTTTTTTCAGTTCGGTCACGCAGCGAAATCCCTATCCCCTCCAAGCCTGCCGTAAGGAACTTCGTTCCAAAAACAAGGTTCTGATAATTTAATGTTGATTTGATTAGCCTTCGGGAAACCGGGTATATATCTCCATGACCCACTCACACACACACACACACACACACACACACACACACACACACTTGACGTACTCGGACCGACTGGTGAGTGGTGCGTCAGTAGTGTGCTTTAGTGACATAGGTATCATTGCTTAAATACGCTGTCAAATTTATTATCAAAACAATATGCCTATACATGTATTAACCTATTCATATATGAGGTGGGAAACATCTATGTTCCATAAAAGTTTTTTCCCTAACATATTGGCCACAATGTTTGATTATTTTGTGTATCTTAAACGCTTGTGACACACTTTACCTAAAACATGCGCTTGCCCTATAAATAAGTTTTGCTTCAAAAATCTTTGAATGAAGCGGCCTAATAGGGCAAATTGCTACGCTGAAAACTCGAATTTATAATCTTCGATAATGAGATATAAATTAAACAGCTCTTTACACAAAATGCACGTTCAAATGCATAATTTTCTATATTACTTCTGCTCCGCCTTCAAGAGGCAGACCTTTTTTAGGATACCGCAGCCATTGGCAAAAACGAAATCGTTATAATTTAATCATGTCCGTCTGTCCGTCTGTTCGTCTGTACGTCAGAGCCATTGATGATTGATGATGAGCCATAAAATTTGCACGGTAGATGTATTCTGTGAACCGCTACACAATAATGTAATGTTTTTTTGGGTGGCTTCCCATACATGTAACTCAAGATGATTTTTTCCGTTGCACATAAGCAATAATATGTAGTATCATTCGATAAGTCCTTGACAATGATATGGTGGTTGCTAGATGACTTTTTTAGAACATTAATTAGTTTGTAAAGATAGGAAGGAAGAAGCGTTTGCGTGTGCAAAGACGTGAAAAAATGTGTCCCCACTCCCCCCGCTTTTAACATTCTGAATGAGTTGAACATTCTGAAATTATTTAAGGTATAACTTATAGAAAATGTTTTCAATAAGTTATGTAGTTTTTTAGATATGGGATATTTTCGGTTACACTACGGAACCCATCACTGAGCGTGGTCCGAAATGTACTTGGCCTACCCAATTCAATTCCATACTCAATTTTGTGTAAAAATATGTTGTTAAACCTTTGAGTTTGGACAACGACTACTATTCATCAAAAATAACCGACCGGTATGTAATTATTTTTAAAAAGTAATGTTTATATAGATTACTAGGTTTTGCTCGCGGCTCCGCCCGGGTGAACAGCATTTAAATATTATCATCCCCTATTTTGACCCCTTTGGGGTAGAATCAAAATCCTTTCTTAGCGGATGCCTACGTCATAACATCTACCTGCATGCCAAATTTCAGCCCGATCCCTCCAGTGGTTTGGGCTGTGCGTTGATAGATCACTATGTCAGTCAGTCAGTCAGTCAGTCACCTTTGAGTTTTATATATTTAGATAAATTCTTGTTGCCAACGCCATCTGTGAACGTAATCGTGCTGCACATATACTATTTTGTGTGTCAAACACGTGCTGAAAAGAAAATGACGTACCCGGCGCGGCACATGTATATTTTATAGATAGAGTTGGAGATGATGTAGCGTCAGGTCGTGGGCTGTCGCCGCGCCCCGCTGCCGCCACGGTGACGCATCGTCGCCTCCGTATCTACAACGGCATCCAGAAACGAGTCCTGAGATATCACTTACAAGCTAGTATTATTTTATTAATGGGCCACCAACATCTTAGGCCCAAAGCCAACGTCACGTGGTACACTCTTCCATTTCTATCTACATGTCACGTTTAAGTTATAATAATAAGATTATGTTATATTGACGTGTCACGTGTCTTAAGTAATGTCGTCTTTCTTTTTAATTCTTTTTTGCGGCCGTGACGTCACCAAACGACCTAGTGGAAGATCAGCTTATCATCAGCTTGATCACTTATGTGCATTTACGTGAAAAGCATACCATAGTTAAAGTTTTTAGTTAATTCTACTTATTGTAATGTGGCTGGACACAATAACGTAATAGAAGAAAAATCTTCTTTTCTGATGAATGATGATTAACGGACGAGGCAGTGGCGAAATTTTGTTGTGTTCTTGTTGCGGGTTGTGGGGATCAAACGGAGGGTCGCCCCACATATTATCAAATCCACCGTCAAATCATGATGAGAAGGCAGACTCCAACATTGATATAAGATAACACCCTCAAAAAGAAAGAAAATTATTATATACAATTAGTTTTTACTAAAGGCCTATTAAACAACACAATATTGTTATCTATTCCATACAACTATCGAATAAATCACAAGCTTGCAGCGTTTTAACGTTGTATGGACGTACCTAATCATTACTTAAATTCTTATTCAATTTTATTGCATGCAACAGACAAGAATTTGGCATCGTGTAAATACAGCTTTAACGTAAGCGACGTAATGTAACTAAAATAAATGAAAATCTCGCGACGTGTCTTTAATTCAGTTGTCCAACGTAGCACGGACGCCGCGTATCTACTAGGTAGAATAGGTAGTACAGTGTTTGGATGGCCCCGACCCCATCCCATCAGTCGCGAGCCATACCAGTCTACCATAGAACGTGGCACCGACTGCCGGCATACTACCGCCACGCAACTACGCCGCCGTGGCTCGCGGCCCGCTTTACAAATCGTGACAAATTTTCCGTGGCTACAGAAAATCGACAAGGTCTTCAACGCTTGACAATTGCGTAAGTATAGACGTGTATCTAGAGAAAATTTTATTCGGAACGGCTAAGGTATGGCGATCAGTGTTAAATAAATAACGTTGATGAATTTGTAATATTTGTGATTAAAACATTTTGTAGGTGTTTTATCGTGATTGCCGCCAAAACATAACGGTTTTTACAGATAAATAATGTTATTGTGAAATGTTATAAAACAAAGTTTTGAAGATATTAAATCAGTGTGCCAAAACATATTCTTGCCCAAGCGCAGCTATCTCATTTTCCTGTGGAAAAAATAGTATTTTCATTGAAGTAGCTACTAATAGCAACGCAGTCATTCTAAATTCCACTAGACACATACCTAATAACATTTTTTAACCGTCTTTAATAATGTCAGTGGAAAAATGGGCTATTCCGATAATTTTTTTAAAAACGAATGATAGATAATAATAATAATTATTATTATTAGATAAATGTAAAATTTATTGAACAAGGCTACCATAAGCTGATTGGTTCCTATTTAATCTATAAGCTACAAATTAGTTGCCACCAAAGCTTGCGTATCGTTTATTCAATCGCGTTATAATACATTTTAGGTCGGCCTCGAGCCTTATCATTTTATGGTCGGTACATACAAAGTAGTTTAGTAAAACCTTTCATATATTACGTTTATTTGGTATACTGTAATTCTCGCGTACCTACACGGCGCAATTATTTTTGCGTGGCACTCGCATTAGATCAACCACAGAGATATATATAAAGACGACTAATATAATCTTTACATATTCCGCGAGATTCTCGAATTGAAGACGTTATAGAAACTGTATGTAGTTAACCTATATAAACGGCATTAGCATTTTTGCCGTATTTGCTTGCGCATTAAAGCCGAAACTTTCCAACCCAATAAATTGAAGTGATACAACCTTGAGAATACACTGTGTATTTATGATGACACAATCTACTGAGTGATGTCATTGCAGTAAGAAGATATTATGTACAAACGTATTGCACGACTACTAGTCGGTTAATGTAACATATAAACATGTTTATTTAATCCCTATTGACAAAGGTATGACCCTAAATAAAATTGTGCCTGCCTATCGTTTCAAAATAACACTCTTTTCACAAATTCATAATATTACGATTATGTTTTCCTTGTTTGAGGTGTTTAGCTATATTTAGGTTTCAATCGTCGTCCTACTAATATCCTAATTACTAATACTATATTTTCTCATTTATAATACTACTAATATTATAAATGAGAAAGTTGGTATGTTTGTGAATTTCTGTTTATTAATCAATCACGCTATTTATTGTTTATTAACGGCTGAACGGTTTTAATGAAATCTGGTACATAGGTAGTTTTTTTTCATCCCGAATAAAGATATTCACGCTGGTGGAGCTACGAGAACAGCAAGTCATTTATAAATCTGACTCTATCCAACCGACACTTCATAGCACGTGGAGCATCAGCCATGTAGCGGCAATGAGTATGAACTCATAAATTTACTATGATTATAACTTATAAATATTTAATACTTTTTTTTGTTTCAAATAACCATCTGTAGCTAGTACTTCTGAATAAAGCATCTGCCAAGCTCACCGCGAATGCAATAAGGGCATGTTGAAAGAACGAACTAGAACTTCTGGCAACTATTATTTATTAATTAATGAAATCGGTTTACAAGTCGTACCGTACGACAAAATACAAGTGTTGAATAGTGATAGTTTTAGTGCTTGACGGTGGGGTGTTCTATACTAAATACTTACCAGTACAGCATACACAATAGGACTAATGACGAGTATAATGTTTAGCTATTATTTTCCTATAATTTTTTGAAGTTCCTCGTGAAAATGTTTATAATGCTGGGACTTTTGCGGGGTTGACCATAATTTTTTTAACGATGTGGAGAATGGTCTTCGACTTATTAATCATTTAATTCCTTATATTTAACTAGCTGTCCCTCGCAGTTTCACCGCAAGCATGTTACTGTCCTGATCTTATTTGTCATAGCGTAATATACATAGAAACATTCCAGAATAAATTCTTTAAAAGCTAGTAGAAACAGCATCTAAATCCGTTTTTAGTTTTGGTTAGGAGTTTAGTTTCGGATAAATAAAAAGAAAAACATACAGATACGCGCAGATATTATAGCGACTTCGTTTTATACTTACTATATATATTGATTAGATAACATACTTTTCACAATATTATACCTACATATTATCGTAGTATAGTTACTCGACCCTTTTAAGTGACTAACTGTTAATTAAAAAAACATCTAGCCCCATACAGGAAATAAAATTTGATAAACAATATGGTGTAAGTTCTATTTTCCTTATGTATACATGACTGGGTTTTATTTTTATTTTTGTCATTTCGTTAGTTCCTACGTAACTAACAGCGTGTCCGACAACTTTTTATAATTACAAGATACTAGTAGTTTAGAAATGACAATGAGAAGATTGTTTACTAAATAGGAGTAATACTATAAAAAAATACCTCGTATTGTAATTTTCATGTCGCGGTCACATCACAGTAGTGTCAGTACACTAAAGTAATGTACTGTGCAATAGTCTTATCACGTGAAAAATACGTAAACGTGCTTCGTTTACAAAGTAAGTAGACTTGCAACTAAAGAAAAACACACCCTGACGAAATCAGTCAATCAATGGTAGTGTTGTTCAGAAACGGTCATCAGTATTTTCGGTGGAACTCTTTTTAACACGTTTTTATTAGCTTCATACGTATGTTAGTATGTGTGTATGTTTATATGTAACGGAATCTTTGAACATTATTTTGGCCTCCTTCAAAACGTCGGATTAAATCGAAATTTGGCATACTTATCAAGGACCGATGACAATGCAATATTATATAAAAAAAGTATTGATTGAAAAATATGATTAATAATCTATACTAATAATAAAGCTGTAGAGTTTGATTGTTTGTTTGTTTGTTTGTTTGAACGCGCTAATCTCAGGAATTACTGGTTCGAATTAAAAAAATCTTTTTGTGTTGGATAGTCCATTTATCGAGGAAGGCTTTAGGATATATTACATTACGCTGCGACCATTAGAAGCGAAGCATCAGTGAAAAATGTTGCAAAAACGGGGAAAATTATTCATATTTGAAGGCTTCCGTTGCTAAGCTACCAAAATAATATTATTTGAAGGCTTCCGTTGTCAAATCAAAATCAAATCTATACTAATATTATAAAGCTGTAGAGTTTGATTGTTTGTTTGTTTATTTGATCACGTGGGCGGAGCCGCGAGCAAAAGCTAGTTATAAATAATTGTGTTGTGTAAAGTTTAGTTTAGCGCTATCTACACAACGCATAAGAATGCGTCAATAGATTGTCAATTAAAATTATACTCCGACACATACGGACCGATGACAATACAATATTTCAAAAAAATAATAGAAAAAAGAATTGTAAATTGTGTGTGATTAATTAAAGAAAATCTAACTAAACAATAGAATATAAATTTTAATGAATTTGAAGAAAAAAATGTACATTATTGTAAAAAAAGCGTGGGATGGTTTTTAAGATATTATCTTAAGATAATCCTTCTACTCATTTCTATCTACATATAGATTTTCTATAAAAGTATGGTTTTTAGTTTTTCATTTAAATTAGCGGATAGTCATTATAGTGCCAGTTATTTAAAAATTCTTAAAAAATTCTGTCATGATTTCATTACACAATCATTGCATTTAAACTTACGATAGATGGCGAATAACGATTTACTTACAATTTATTTGTTAATTGGATCTTCTATTTTGGTGTCATTTCGGTAGGGTAATTTAGGTGGCATTAGACCCAAGACTTACAAAAATAAACGAAACGAGTAGTATCACAGTGTCATTTTCAATTTCAAATTACTTTAACAATCAACAATCTTTAATAAATCATAATACGAAATTTTGGGACGGTGTTGCTTTATAGTGTGAAAATTTCTCGAAATTCAATCCCTAAGGGGAGAAAAGTAGCTGCGAAGTTTGTATGTGAATAAATATTTTTGGATCGAGCTAAAGATAGTTTTGAAAGTCGTGCATCGTCAACATTTTCACACGCTGTTGGCTCAAAGATTGTTGAATAATTTAATTCAAAACACGTTTTGTTGAAAACTCCATTAACTGTATGTATTAGAACGGAAATATTTTATTTCCACACATCTGTAAGCAGTCGTTACGTCATAATATGAATGTAATCCGACATGGTAATCGAGTTGAACGACACGTGTGCTTCTTCCGTGGCTCGCCATGGTCTAAGTGGAACCTACTCGTGTACTATATTTATACATACGTATTCACGCCTGTGATCCTCGAAGGGGTAGGCATAGGTGTAACCAGTACAACCACAATTCACAGCGCTTATTTCCGTCCCATGATGTGATAGAGGGCGAACCTATACCGGGCACAATTCCAGACTCCGGGCTGATACTAAGAATTTCGTAAAATCCTACTATCACTTTCACCTGACCCGGGGATTGAACCCGAGACGTCAGCACAACAGTCGTACCGCGTACGCATTATAAATGCGCCACCGAGGCAGTCAGTATTATGTACATAGTAATACGTAAGTATTTAAAGCTGTATCGAATATCGATTAAACTTGAATTTGTGTTTACTATCGTCCTGAGGCTATACTGTTCTATTTACCATCACACCGATAACTGTTAGAGTTAGCCCAGTGAGTAATAGTTGATAGTAATCTATTACTCATACAGGGTACAGTCACCAAACATTTGGAATAGTTCAATAACAACCTAACATTGCTGTCACACCTATATTCTGAAAGTTTAGTTATTGGTGTTGATACCGCACACCATACACACATTAGACACATAATACACACTCAAAAAGCCTTTTGGGTTGTTACCACAGCTTTTTCAATTTCTGTCGCCAGCTGTGATTAAGCACTTCTGTGTTTCGGTAGATAGATCGATGTTGAAACTTTTAGCTTTAATTTATAAGTACCTATGTTCCTTGAAATCCTTGAAAATTGCTTAATTTTACTACACAAGTTCCAAATAATTTCAACCGCTCTACATAACTTATAAAATAAACCACAGTTAATCTACCCCTCGCGGTTAGTTAAATCTTTTGATAGTAACTTCAAAGTGTTCTATTTGCTATAAACACAGAAATTTTATAAATCACGTCTAACCACGTCCAAAATTTGTACCTACGGCATTAATGTACGTTTATATTCACTATAGGTTAAGGAAAGTTAACAAGTTGTTGAGTTTTGTTTTATGCCACTTTACACATAGCATAGTTACAAATAGTGAGGTAATATAATATGAAAATAATCTTTAGTAATTCCAAAATTTCCAAATTCCCCAGTGAGGTTGACGTTAGGCAGGGGGCCGGTCGCGAAAACTTTAAGCCAAACCTTTATGTAACATGACTAACATGTGTTAAAAAAATTGCATGTTTCGCCGACCCCACTGTTAGTGAAAGAAGAGAAATTCCAAAATTAGAATTAAAAGGTAATAGAAATGAATACAAATAACAATATAAATGGACGTGGAAATAACACTATATGATTTGCGTACCTACCTAACTTGTAAGTTAATAATTATATTATTTTCCCGTTCAGAGAACGTAAAGGGATCTTGCTCATACAGCCTTGAACGTGATCAAAATCCTTTCATTATATTAGTTAAAGCGTAAAAATATGCAAGTATGTTCACCTGCCTTAACACAAATATTGTGCACATCTATCTGGGACAGTAGCTTTCAAATAAATCGCCTTGAAATTAATAAGTGTTAATTAAAAAAGTACTAGAATGTTCGATGTTTACGTTAAAATAAATGAATAAAATATGATAAAGCATTTAGTGTCTATTGTTGACATTGAAGTATTTTTGTCGAGTAATTAATTCACTGTGAGAAGATACTCTTAACTACAATTCTATTACAAAGATGATCGGTATAAAGGTATATAGATTTTATTAGGTTTAATAAGTGGTAAAAGATTGTCATTCACGATGCCACGGCATGCAATTAAAAAAAGAATTTTATGACGCGTCCTCGTAAATGCCAGTTTTCTCAAATTTCTTGCTCGTGTCGTACGAGAAAATCTCGTTATCTAAATGGGGCTTCATTAAGATAAATTGCAATGTTTCTAAACTTTTCTTAACTCGCTTTATTTCTTTAATTGCACTTTTACATCATACACTTCACTAAAAGATATCAAATCATTAAACAATCATATTAAATTTCACTGTTGACTTAGTAAATAAGATAACATCGCCTCGCCACACACACTCATATCCAAATTATGCAATAAAGTTCACGTTACTTTAGTTACATCCACATAAGCGAAGCTACTGTTACATCGACCACCTTGTTGAAGGGTAACTGTCTGTTTATGTTTATGAAATGTGATATCGTATTATGTGTGATAACAAGCTTGCCAACAACCCATTGTAATTTTTGATCTTTAATAATTTACTTGTTACACGCCTCAAGTGCCGAAGGCAGAGGTGCAGTTGATGTTTCAACCATGGTTTGCCGAACTTATTTACGTCCCATAATGTGATAGGGGGCGAGTCTATCGCCGTAACGGGTATTCCAATCCCGGATAACTCATATTTCAAATCGAAAATTCAAACATAACTTGTATAATGATTTCTTACTACATAACTTGTGCTTAACTGACCTAGGATTTGAACCAGTTACCTAGTTTTCACAGCCTTAGTAGGCTACCACACAGCTTTCGTGTTTTTAGTGTCCCGGCATTATGTATTCCCGGGACCCACGAAAAACTCATCACGTTCCCCGGAACTCCCGGATCATGTGAATAGTTACATATTTTACATAAAATGCTAAATTTTCATATACTTTAGCAACGTAATAAGGTTTATAGTTATTTGGAAAACGTGTGAATTTAAGAACTAGCGAACACACAAAAATACCAACAAAATATTTTATTAAATGCAATAATCACCGATCTTCGTGATGTAATCGTAATGATTCAGATTATCGTAATGTTTGATGATATAATTAAGATCGTAATGTTGATGATTATCGACGCAATGTAAAGGCAATGTATAGTAAGTAACAGTTACTAAGACTAAAGAATAAATAAAGATTGTTAAATAATATCTCATAATACATCGAAAGGATTGTATACAAAAATCTCCCTGTTTTAGTAATTATCGCCCTGATAGTATTGGTTATCGTTATAATAGCTTATAGGTGGTGAATTCATTTAATTTATACATAATTTATATATGAATCTGTTCCCGGTGTCCCGGCATTTCCCAACATTACATTCCGGGGATGAAGTGCATTTAATTTCCCGGGAACCTGGGAAAATCCTTAGTGCCACTATATAGTATGATCATAAGAATAATATAATAAACTAGTATTTATTATTTTTTAGCTATAATTGACATAATATTTTACTGAAAGTTCGTATTTCTGATCTTAATGCAGATTCTGGTCATATAAATCGTATTTATATCACTTCCAAACATCAGTGTGGTTAAATCAATTCACTTAATTTACACTATTTTGAACATCTTATACATTGAAAAGGTCATCAATATTACTTATTTACCTTAGTAACTGTAAAATATTAGTTAACTTCAATCGTTTGCGGAAAACTCATTGTAATTATATTGTGATCGTATCGCGTCGCGCGTCGGTTTATCGTCGCCGCTCCTGTAATGGTCTAGTTAACTCTGGTTAAGGTCACGAACGAGGTGCAGTCTACTCATGTACAAGACGCCGCACGCCGTTTATTCGTAGTGACGTTTCAAACGGTACATTTAGGGCATAATGTCCAAGTAAACGTTATTTATCAGATAAAATATTAGGCAACAAAATATAAAATTACTAGTTACGCTGTCAATAAACAAGGAAAAACGTATGTCAAATTGGTACTTCCCCAATTTGCTGTTTAATACGTTATCTGGTAGTTTACATTTTATCCAGAAATTATGAAATAGGCCCCAATACTCTCAAAATCAATGAATATTAGTATTGATATCGACTGATATCAGCTATCCGTGCCATGTCTCTTTTATTGTACTAATAATAGAACTAAATTCATTGAATATAATAATAGCAGATTACCAGTATTAATATAATCTTCATTTATTTATAAACCGAACTTTAAAATAGGAGGAGGTACTCAATTTGACGCCAATCTTTAAACCCAATATTATACCCAATACGATAGTGTACTTAATGATAAAATTATTATACTTATCGATTTAAAAACGTCTCAATTCCAACTGTATGGTAATATATCCAATTTGCTGGTGGTAGGATATTCATATCCGCCCGGATAGCGACCACCGTACATATGGTGTTAATACCTACCTACCATAATAGTGCCATAATGACCCACACACGTTGTGTGGATCACGTTTCAGGATCAGCCAGTGTATAACCGGTTCTCCCGAGGGGCTAGCGACAGGACTTGATGGTTGGTGGGGGCTTGTATCCCTGTGCTTGCATCGGTCATCCATCTGTGCTGTCTAAGGCCCCTCGATTTGCTTCCTTCTTGCCTCTCTGAAGAGGGAAGAAACATTTATACAGGCCGGCATAAATCTGGCCCCCACCGATAAACTCATTGTTTGTCAATAGGTTTTTTGGACTGCACTACGCTTTCCAGGTTTAGCACGTCACTTTGCCGTGCTTGTATAAAAAAAAAAACAATGTGTACTTCGTCAGTTTAATTAATATTTGCAATTGAATCGACGGTCGTAAAAAATTATGTTTTACTAATGAACACGTACCTGCATGGCGTTCTTGGTTAACGATTGGAATTTATATTACATCAAGAATTTCTCAAATAGTATTCTGTTCTATATCCAATGGTTAGTGGCCAACCTAGTGTCAAAGTTTATCAAGCCGCCCGATGGCCTTCAATTTGGCTTAACCACTGATATACCTACGTTGTATAAGTGTAGGTCACTATGGCAGGTTTTAACGCCATATGTACCGTGGGGCGCTATCCGCTATGAATATCCTACTATCATCACCATAATTTGAAATAATTATATTACATAATTTTATACGAATTAAACTATTGATATTAAAAATTATGAAAGTTTTGCAACAAATCAGTTGTATTTATAACTAGGTCATGTAGGTAATCCAACATATTTAATATTGTGTCTTGACACGTTTTACTGCGTAATACTATTAAAGTAAATATATATTGAATTTTGTTGCACAATTTCATTGTTTGGTTAGAAGTCGTAGAATAGATTTCAGTAGGACTCTCATGTCGGTAGGAAAACCAAAAATTCAGTAGGTTTGAGATCACGACATACATGCTATTGTTAATAACTATAAATTATATATGACAGTATTGCTTTTCTTCTTCTTCCATCTACCCTTATGCCACTCGCGGTAGGGTCGCCGCAATATGTTTTATCCCATGTTTCAGAAAGATTTGGCTTGTAGTTTTTATGACCGGCCGCCTCCTTAACGGCAACCCCGCTGGGGAGAAAACAAACCCATACCCGATATCAATATTTGTAGGTCATACAAACATCTATCCTGGTGCGGGAATTGAACCCGCGGCCTTTCACTCCACAGCCGGCTACTCGCCCATTGCGCCACGGAGGCTGTACCTGTTATAGTATCGGTTTGAAAAAAACGGACTCGTATATTAGTCGTTTAGACGCATTGATTTAGAGTTCTTCTATCATCCAAGTAATTATTTGCAGAGTGCCTCTCCACTCTTAAAGATGGCTGTCCAGAACATTTTTAGCAGCTTACGTCGGTAAACGAGCAAGCTGGGTCACCTGATGGTATGCTACTGCCCATGCACTCCCACAATCATGAATCATTCACACAGAAGTATCTAGATACGTTGCCAACCATAAAGGAAGGGAATACGGATTCCCAATTCCCCTCCGGATATCTCACTCACCAAAAGAAACACAATACCAAGCTCTTATTCCACACCATGTTTCTGAGAAACAGTGATATTGACCCAGTCGAGCTGGCCTATTCATGCTATAGATAAAACTGTCTATAGCGTACGTAACACTCTTAAACTGTGTTACACTTTATAGGTACTAACTAACTAAACAAAATTATAGCAATCACATTATAATTCATATTATCACGTTGAGAATTATGTATACTATTTAGTTATCGTTGCGAAAGCATGATTCTTAAAAATATATATTTTTTTTATAGCATAGATCGGCAAACGAGCAAGTGGGTCACCTGATGGTAAGTGATCTCCACCGCCCATGTATGCCCACAATATCAGAAGAATTATGGGCACGTTGCCGACCTTAAAGGAAAGGGATAATTAGGGATTGGGAAGGGGAGGGGTATTTGGGCCTCCGGATATCTCACTCACCGTACGAAACGCAGCAGCAAGCCGCTACTTTACGTCGGTTTTCTGTGAGACAGTGGTAATGACCCGGTTGAGCCGGCCCAATCATGCTGTAGACAAAACTATCTACAGCGTGGCTCTACCACTCATAAAGAAAGATGGAAAAATACTCCAAAGTTACGCATAAAATTACAATTAAACAGCTATTAAGTAATTACTACACGAAATCGTTAAACTTTGGGAAATAACTGCCTAATGATGGCAGCTATCGTTTTTAATTTTCGAAATACACGCATAGTCCAGTTTTAAGAGTTATTCGATAGCTGTCACTTCATCCTTACATACGAAAATACGCTATGTAGAGCCGTATAGCGCCAGTAGTGGATTGTATCAAAAACATATTAGCTTCATACATATTTCTCATAAACGAATGAAGTGGCAGCTATCGCAAAGACTCGTATTAGGGCTGCAGTGTGCCTAGTGCGAGATTTTCTTCAAAGTCGAACGCGAGAACGTTGACTGCATTATAGAAATCTCATACATAAATTAATACAGCGACATCTAGTGTCGATTTAAGTATTTATACAATTCTATGTGATTCTATACAAATCGCAGCAACGTTCTGGGGATCGATTATAAAGAAAATGTCGCACTATAAATAGAATAAATAAATAAATAACAGCAGCCGTCTCACATAGAGGTATTTGCACGATCTACGCGGCCAAAATTATTTTTTTGCTTAATTGGTATCTAAACGACGTAAATAAATAAAAAACGGTGTTTTACAAAAAATATTTATATTCTCTAGTAAAAAATAAAAAAAATTGTACAAACAAAAACCACATAATAATGTTAAGGTTCATTCTTCGTCGCTCTCTGATGAATTTTCATATATTATATGGGATTCCGCAGATACCAACATGGACAAAGTTTCAGGCAAAAGTGTTTCAGCTTTCCTTTTTCTCATAGTTCGCATGCTACTGAGCAGAGGATCTGAACTGAGCAGAAGGCGATTAAAAATATCCTGATTACAACTTTCCCTGGAAAATATCCTCGCAAAATCTTGGCGGTAACATCTAAAATGTTGTTGCGAGGTTCAGCTGCTTCCTCGGAAAGCTGTCCTATTGGTAATAATGCCTTTTCAATTATAACTGCGCCATGTTGGAGTGATAGGATGCCAGTCATATAGGTCCACATAATGACGAGCAGTTTCTAAAGAGTATCATCATTTCATATTTTATATGATCAATTTGGAACCCGCTTGAAATTGCTTCCAGTATGACTTTTAGTCTGTAAATCAGCTCATAATTGATGCCAGTTATTTCTGAGGCTAATTTTGGGTTCTCAAAAAACCTTCTGCTGGTATTCCCATCATTTGTATTTCCAAAATTGGATATGTGTATGTAAATGTAACTATTATTAGACCTGATTCAACGCAAAATCTCGTTTGTATTTCTCTTTTGGTTTGATCTTCTAGATCTTTCTCCTCTTTTGATTTTCTTTCCCTGTATTTTTTCACTTTAATTTTATATACTTAATTAAGGATACTTTCAAGAATTCTAATACTGACATGTAACACCGATATATCGAATTCAAGGGCTGCAAAATTCACTTCTCTTTTATAGTCCAATTTATTAAATTTGGCTGTTTATGTGAAATCTTCATAACGGATATTTCAACAGTACAATGACAAAAGTTGATCTTTTGAATAGTTTAACTTGGCATCTAAATTAGGCAAATTTTCTTTATTCATGGAGTCAAACAAGTATTGTCGGGTCACAACCCTAACTCCTGATGTATCCTGTGAAAATAAAACAAACATAAACTTTGTTAATAGTCGTTTAAATGTATTTTGAAATTTACACCAAATTTCGTTAAATCACTTTGATCCCTAAAAACTGTATTCATCCGGACGTTTCCGGAAATGTTTTTGCTAGTAATTTTAAGAAAAAGGATCAAGTAATAACCTGTAATAAAAATCATAGCCTGATCTACCCCGATACATAAACAAAAACACTAGTAAAGATAAAATTTTAAAGGAAATTACGGAATGAAAACTAGTTTTTTATTATAAAAAAAATAGTGTATTTTGATAATTGATCATAACTTTATTTATGTAGTTTGTAAGTCTCTTACCTTGAGCTTCAGAATCCATCACTTTCAATTCGTAAGAAGAACTTGATAACATAAAAAATCACTTTGGAAGTTGAATGTTTAGAAAAGCGCCGAGAACAAATACGTACACTAGGTGAAACGGTCAAATTCCGACTGACGCTATGAGTGCAGGGTGTCCAGTAGCAGGTAGATAAAGCATGGGTGTTGTTCCCGGATTCGTACTCTGTTCGTGGAACTTTTTTTTATGAATGTTATTGTTACTTTGTTATTAGGACTTTTGGCCGCGTAGATCGTGCAAATACCTCTATGTCTCCAGGAGCCTGTTTATTGAATCTGAAAATGCGACAAAATTGCCAAAAACTGAAAAAGTCGTTGGATTGTCACATTTGGTTTATAATAATATATTAAGGATCGCAAATTGACACTATTGTAAACGTGTTTAATCAAACTCGACAATGTGGAAAACTATTAACGAGTTCCATGTCAATTGTCCTTGATAATCGCATTGTCGTGATATCGTGACAAATATTTGAATTATTTTTCCTTAAATATTATTTTATAGAGCACTAGCTGTCCTTCGCGGCTTCGCCCGCGTTATATATGAAATTCATTGGAATGACAGTAGCGCCATCTGTTGAAAATTGATCGTACCAACTCAGAAACCTTCGTGAGCTCATGCACAACAACTTTGCTAATGATCATCACATCTTCAAATGCATAGTTTACGATTCTATAAAGGACATACAGACAACTTTTATATATATTATAAAAGTTGTCTGTATGTCCACAAAGTGTTTACACTGGTGCTAAAACCTACCATAGTGGCCCACCTTGTGTGGGTCGCGTTCCAGGGTCAGCCAGTGTATATCTGGTTCTCCCCAGGGGGCTTGCCCCCTGATCCTCACCCTTTTCCCATCTCTTTTTCCTTCCCCTCCCCCTTTGGCAGGCCGGCATGATCTTGCCGACCAACGATGGACACATTGTTTATCGTTGGTCGACAATATTCTTGGATTGTGCTACCCTTACCATCAGGTGTAGCGTAGTCACTTTGACGAGCCAGGATAAAAAAATATATAGGTAATACATACTTACATAAAGTATTATTTATTTTTATTATTTTATAGAGCAACATGAGGATATAATAGAAATTTCATAAAAATAATAATCTTTATATTATTATTATATTACAATAAAGGCACATAGAAATATAAGAAAAAAGATATATTTATTATAACGCCAATAATTAAAAATCTGTAATTAAGTTTATCATGTAACTAATTCTATTATCACTTATTGTGACCTACCGTCCTGCTCGTGCTCAAACTTAGTATATTAAGTTATTTGTGTTGTGTTTTGTTGGTTGTCCTATAAAAGGAAGATTAATTATGAAGAAATTCATAAACAAAAATTAAATAACAAAGTTAATTCAAATTCGATTGGTATTTTTGTACTGTGATAATGGATATGAACAACAAACTTACCACTCGGGGCCTAATATATGCGAAAACAAAAATAAAACTCTCATGTACCTACTAAACATAAATATACATTCAGGGATGAAAAATTGAGTCATTTGTGTAAATATTCAGTTGAATTGTGATTGTCCAGAATTTATTTTCCTTATTGATTTTCCTTAACCATATTCGACAAAAGAGAATTACGCATATCCATCGTTTGAATTTTACAAAAATCCCATAGAAAACGCACTTTCAGTTTATCACGAACTTAAAAATGTTCAGGGCAACTTTTCCATTTATTTCGTAAAGTCGTTTTTCGTATTACCACGAACCTTTAAAAATAACTCGCTGAATTGAGAACCTCCTCCTTTTTTGAAGTCGGTTAAAGATAGCCAATTCGGTATAATCATTCTCAATAGATACCGTTACCAACGAAAGGTTTCACATTTTTATTGTATAAATAGATAACAAGTGTTCCAAATACATTTAATTATGAGGGGTCTTGTTAAAACATTCGTTTTACAATGTTTGAATGTCAAATCTCGTACCTAGCTGACCAAAATTGAAAAATAGGTTGAGTTTCGACCATTACGGAACCAGTAAGTTCATAAATCATGGCTAAATTTGAACTCTTGTTCAACTGGGTTTATCGGCAGGGTAGAGACGCGAGCAAAAGGTTGTAAAATTTATCTCAAGTCGATATTTGTTCAAAGCCATCTAGTATAATAAAGGAACGCTTATGGTTACTCAAACGTATTTTCAATTAATTCACCCCGTCCCAATCATAATGCTTAATTTATTAATAACTTCTAACTTAACTTTTCTTCTTCTTTATTATTAGTCACCCCGACATTGTCGATGGTTGAACATAACATTTATTCATAAAACGTGCATTAGAATCCATTCGGCCATTTTACGTGATGCCAGTTCAAATTAACAGGCAGGCCTTAGTGTTTCATAATGTAGATAAATTTCGTTTCTTTATCTAGGTTATTATTTCCTCATTTTGTTCATTTATATAATTTAATCGTAAAAATATGATGCACACAAATTCACCAACCATTTATGTGACTACCATAAGGTCTAATATCTATCTCTATAACCATACATATGGTCTAATTTTGATTCCCCTAGTCGTTAATGTAAATTTCGATATGATTTTCAGCAATAATGTTACTTATCAGGCGCGGTATTCACAACTTGCACAGCTGTTGTTACTTCAATGACTTCATAGTGTCACGAATATACGTAAAAAACAGATGTTTCGCTTCATCGAATCTTGTTTGCTAGTTTATACTTGAATGGCATAAACCTTGAAAGCACATCAAAGACGTAAAGAGATAAACACGTCATAAAATTATAACATACATAAACGCATGTTCATGCCTATATACTTGAAGGTATAGGCAGCGGTGCAACAGTATACGTACAGTTTACCGTCCCAAGATGTGGTATTGGAGAGCCTATCGCCAAATCGGACACAAATCCCAATGTGTGTTTTTTTATAAGCTCAATAACGAATTGTAATTGCCCTACCTGGAATTGGGATTCAGAACTTCACCGGTTTTACAGTAACTAAATACGTTGCTCAATCAATAAGGTGATACAAAAATCAATTGACACCATTATTTTGAGGGTTCCGTGCAAGGCGTGGAACAATTTCTATTCGGATGGCCTTACTCCACCACCTCGATGACCTAATGCGCGTTGGTAAACTTTACATACCTTCAAAATTCTTAAGAAAATATATGAAAGTATCCTATATATTTGACATTTTATATAATATGTATTAGTATTTTCGTTTACTATATATTTATTATATTTAATTTATTACAATTACGATATCCTTTTCTCTCTCTCTCTCTCTCTTTATTATACACCACTGTAACTTCTTTTACTTCAATTTCTGTCCATCCAAAGGTTGACTAGCAGAGATCGCTCGTAGCGATAAGACCGCCCATATTAAAACCATTAAATAGTCCTATGCTAAATTATTTTAAGTGATTATTGGTTATACAATAAAGAGTTTAGTATTGTATTGTATTGTATCCTTACGATGAATTTCTTTACTTTCCTCTTGTGTAATAAAAATATCATTGGTTTCAGTCCACCAGAATGGCTCCCGCACCACAAAACGTCGATGTTTGCAGCGAAAATATGGACTCACAATTTAAAATGAGACTTATACCAGATGAATACAAAAATGAAAATGGTATGACCTGTTACGAAAATAACAATACAGTGTTACAAGACAGTGTCAATGAACAGACAAAAAGTGAAACAGCTTTTGACATAAGCAAATATGAAGCTATGGAATTCAGGCCACGTATAAAGTGGCCCGATCTTACAGTACAAGTATTGTTGCATTCAGTCACAATTTACGGACTGTACCTAATTATAACTTTTCAAGTTATGTTCCTAACAGTGTTATTTGGTAAGTTTATTTAGATAAATATATTATATCTAACACAATAAAAATGCTACTGGAAAGCTCCCTAAAACATTATTGCGCAAAAAATCTATTTGAAATTAAGAGTGTTTTAATGTAGCAAAGTTTGTAACAATTCGTCTGATTTTAATCACTCTGAATTAAATTCAAAATCATTGTTTTATGTTTTGCATTCTATTGATTTGCCATGGACTGAAATATTTGTCACAAAGCCATAACTACACTCTTTTTTTATATTTCAACTCAATTATATCTGTATGTATATTATTAATATTTGTCATTTTTTTATACATCAGCTAAAATATATTATGATAAATCTCTTCACGTATTATCACTTAGACAAAATCGAACCAAGTAACATTGGACTACCGCTATTTCTAAAGAGTATACTTTATTTTACATGGTTTATTGGCAGAAATCGCCGTCGGCGATAAGGCCGTACATTGTATTATCCTTATTGTATGGTTCTTATTTTGTATTTTACTTCGTGTATAATAAAGAATATTTTATCTAATCACATTATGTTCTATTTAAAATAAATATTCATACATCCATTGAAAGGAACTTTTTTCATATTACTTATTATCAAAGTAATTGCTGATACATGCGTAATTTACCTAGTTACACAAATATCAATAGAATATGTATATGTTGATATAACAATACCATAATAAACTCCGTTCGTTTTCCGGTTTGAATGATTTCACCAAATTTCATGGCCGCTACGACGTCGCTTCATACGTCCTGCACGTCTCGTCACGCTTTAGTCCCTTGAAAACAATAACGACTAAGAATATAGTATGCCACGCTACTTTAGACTAATTTCAAATGCATTTTTTTACAGCCTTCGGAACAATATACACATCAGGTTTTGGTATCACAGCAGGAGTGCACAGGCTATGGTCACACAGAGCGTACAAAGCAAACATGCCTTTGAGGATACTTCTCGCACTACTCTTCACTATTACCGGACAAGTAAGTAATCTATAGCCTCACTTATAACACCTTTAAACGTCAATTGAAAAACATTTGTAACTTTTAAAAGGCTTATCAGCAATGATGATTTAAAGACTCTTTTGTCTTTCTCTGTCGACGCGATTTTTAAAGTTGCTAGAGAAAAACAGAGCTTAACTAATCAGTGCCAGATCTTCTTCAAACGTAGCCAAGAACGATCTTGATTAAACAGGCTTCAAAAAACAGTATGCAAATCAGTTCATTCTTTTAGGCGGTACGATGCCATAGACAGACCCATAATCAGACAAAGGGATTCAGCATTTTATCGAGGGTTTAAAAATTAAAAACATACTTATTTTTTCGGTGCATATTGAAAAAGTTTGTTGTTTGTGCTACATCTATTGATTCAATTACATATCGTCAGTGACGTTTTAACAGTGCGAATGTTAAAAAATCCTACCTTTCAAAGCTGAAAAATACACCGTTAAAGGGCCGCGCCGCCAAGCCAAGGCAATCTACAAAAAACTTTTTAGGATATTTTCAAAAGGTCCAAAATATTTTTTACACTCATTTCTCTCCTATGAAATTGGGATCTTTGATCTTCGCACTGTTAAAGGCTTACAAACGATTTATATTATCTACGTTCTCAAACGTTTTTCTTCTTTCGTTATAAAACTCGTATCTATACTAGTTTCTGCTCGTGACTCCGCCAGCGTATATACAAACTTTTCTACCCTCTTTCTCCTTTTAGGCATAGAATCTTGAAAAACACCATTATACACGTTTCATTAATTGTGTCGAAGAAATAGGATATTAACAATTTTCAACAAGTAAAAAATCTTATTTCTCATACAGACCTTTAACATCCCTACTACTTATGAGATTAAGGGTTGAATTTCGAGATAATTGCAACCTACCATACAAATACTATTTTGTAGCTCCGTTAATGAAATTAATGCTGGTGGATTGCTTCCCTCTTCGGAGAGGAAAGAAGCAAATCGAGGGGCCAGCGACAGGACAGGCGGATGACCGATGCAGGCATAGAGATAAAAGGATGTACCTCTATACCCGGCCCAATCAACGATCAAGTCATATCGCAAGCCCCTCGAGAGAACCGGATATAGGTACACTAGCTGATCCTGGAACGCGATCCACATAAGGACTGTGGACCACTGTGGAATTTAACCGTATATTTTAAACTTTAAAACCATTTTCATAGTATTTAGATTAATTTATTTAAGTGTGTTATTTAATAAATGTAAGCAATAAATTTAATTTAAATATTTACTATATACTAATATAGGCGATTCAAAATCCAGTAAAACATACATATATCCTAACCTACGTAACCGTAACGTAAACGTCGCGTAACCTATGTAGGTATATCCCTTATAAAAATCTGTGGAGGCAGAACACGTTTAAGACGCATTAAAATGACTGGTTTGCGCAAGAATATCACTGTCAAGATGCGCAAGGATATGCTTCGTTGATTAGACCCCGACAAATACGAGCGTTAGGGCGCATTTATATGACAAGGAATCCCACCGCGTTGCGGCCGCGCTCGAATCACTCGAAAAACTAATGTAAACTCTATTGACTAAGCCATAATGTTTAATACTTCGCAACGCTCCAACCACGCGGCGACTGCGCGATCGTGTAAACGGGAGCGCGGCCGCCGCGCGGCGGCCGCGCGGTTGTTTACTCACAAAGAATTTCATCGTTAAGTCCTAGTTAATAAGACATACATTTGCTATGACTGAAAAATTTTTCGCGTCGTCTAAACGCAGCCTTAGTTTTCATTCTACCTATGTATAATCCTTCAAAACAACTAAAGTGCGATAAACATATAAAGTTAGCGGTAAAAGTTTTGGAACAGTTTTCGAAAATGTATAAAATACTAGATGACCCGGTGAACTTCGTATCACCTACATAATATATTTGTGTAAAATGTGGTCAAAACTTAATACAAATGTTTTATTTACATTAAATGCAATTAACTGAGGTACTGCGCCTTTGCACGTGAGGTAGCCCGTCGCACATTTAATTGACTTCGACGACCTAAGTCAGGTCGTCTCCCACCTCCCTCCGGTTGGACAGTCCTGTCCCCGTCCCGTCCCCGTCCTGTCCCCGTCCTGTCCGCGTCCCGTCCCCGTCCTGTCCCCGTCCCGCCTCCTGTCCCTGTCCTGTCTCACTGTCCTGTCTCACTGTCCTGTCTCTCTGTCATGTCTCTCTGTCCTGTCTCACTGTCCTGTCTCACTGTCCTGTCTCACCGTCCTGTCTCACTGTCCTGTCTCACTATCCTGTCTCACTGGCCTGTCTCACTGTCCTGTCTCACTGTCCCGTCTCACTGTCCTGTCTCACTGTCCTGTCTCTCTGTCATGTCTCTCTGTCCTGTCTCACTGTCCTGTCTCACTGTCCTGTCTCACTGTCCTGTCTCACTGTCCTGTCTCACTGTCCTGTCTCACTATCCTGTCTCACTGGCCTGTCTCACTGTCCTGTCTCACTGTCCTGTCTCAATGTCCTGTCTCACTGTCCTGTCTCACTGTCCTGTCTCACTGTCCGGTCTCACTGTCCTGTCTCACTGTCCGGTCTCACTGTCCTGTCTCACTGTCCTGTCTCACTGTCCTGTCTCACTGTCCTGTCTCACTGTCCTGTCTCACTGTCCTGTCTCACTGTCCTGTCTCACTGTCCTGTCTCACTGTCCTGTCTCACTGTCCTGTCTCACTGTCCTGTCTCACTGTCCTGTCTCACTGTCCTGTCTCACTGTCCTGTCTCACTGTCCTGTCTCACTTTCCTGTCTCACTGTCCTGTCTCACTGTCCTGTCTCACTGTCCTGTCTCACTGTCCTGTCTCACTGTCCTGTCTCACTGTCCTGTCTCACTGTCCTGTCTCACTGTCCTGTCTCACTGTCCTGTCTCACTGTCCTGTCTCACTTTCCTGTCTCACTGTCCTGTCTCACTGTCCTGTCCCTGTCCAGTCTAGACGCTATACGACCCGTCATCACGGCAAGCTTCGCAACGACAACAATCCGGTTTATACTAAAACATTCCAAAATCAACAACTACTAATAAATTAAAAATTAATTAAAAAACATTGTCCAGCGGACAAAATTGTGAATCTAAACCATTCTCAGATCCCCTTGAACACACACAAAAAATTTCATCAAAATCGGTCCAGTCGTTTAAGAGAAGTTCAGTGACATACACACTCACAGAAGAATTATATATATAAAGATTTTGCCAAAACTCAAAATCGAAAATTCAAAATCAATTTCATTTTCTTTCATTCCAAATTGAGTGAGTAAATCTAAACTCCTTTGCAAAAAAAACGGGCACCTTACACACACATTTTACCTTAGCTTTTCTATGGGTAAATATTATTATATTTTTAGTATGTCATTAGCTTGGATGACTAGAAATTTCTTATTATCAATGAGAATCTAGTTTTTTAACACTTTTATCCTGGTATCGGTGTTTTAGTCAATGTAAACAGAGAGCCGTGTTAAAATGGACATTTTTATGGGTATAATGAAATTAAGACTACGAGTATTTTTATGGTATTTTAATAAAAGAGACATTAAAAAATAAAAATTAATAACGAGTATGACCTCCTCTTGCAGCGATTACGGCATGTAATCGTCTTGGCATGCTTCCCACCAGGCTTTTGATGGTGTCCTGTGGAATGTGTTCCCACTCAGTCGAGATTACACGTTTAAGCTCTCTGATGTTTTGTGGAGGTGGTTGGACAGATCGTACTCGCCTTTTTAGGAGGTCCCAAACGTGCTCAATGGGGTTAAGGTCGGGGCTCCGCGCTGGCCAATCCAAACGACGAATACCGACCTCTTGCATATAAGCATCTACGTCGCCAGAACGGTGGGCCCGAGCATTATCGTCCATGTAAATGGCATCTTCACCAATTACAGTCAGTGCGGGTTGTGCATTTTGAGAAAGGATTTCTGTTATGTACCTATGCGCATTTAGTGAGCCATTTTCTATGAATACTATCTCGGTACGATAGTTGGAAGTTACGCCCGCCCAAAACATAACGGACCCTCCACCATAAGGGGTGATTTCTTCAAAACACACATCGGCATAGCGTTCCCCTGGTCTTCGTAACACTCGCCGACGTCGGTCCTCACCATGCAGACAAATTCGAGCCTCATCGGAGAAGAGTACGCTACTCCAGTTACCTGGTGTCCAAGATAGGCAATTTCTAGCGAACCTCAACCGCGCAATCCGGTGCTCACGGAGTAACTTGGGGGCCCGCGCTGGTCGTCGACTACGTATATCAGCAGCTAAAAGTCTTCTCCTCACAGTCCATAGGCTAACTTGTGCTCCTCGTACCTCTTCAAGGTTTCTTTTGAGGTCTATGTAACTGCATTTGCGGTTCCTCAGCGCCTGAGTCACTAAAAAGCGATCGTCTCGCGGCTGTGTGCAACGTTTTCTCCCAGAACCTTGCCTTCTCTGAACGGAACCTGTCTCTTGGTATCGAGTCCAGGTTCTTTGTACGGTTGAACGGCTCACGTTTAACCGCTGTGAGACGTAACATTGGCTACACCCCTCTTCCAGCAGCGCTATAATTTTACTAGCTCTCATTGCTTTTTCTGCCATTACGATAGACACAAAGATATCTGTTTTAAGTCACAATAAGGCAGAATTATGCGATAAACATAAATTGTTGTACTAAAAATAACGAAAAGTTACTTTTAGTTGCTTGATAACCTTTTAACCGCAAACCCGCGAAAAGTGTCACAAAATGAAAAAGGGATTAATAATTTAAAAAACAAAAGTTTTGAATTTGGAATGAACTTTTTTTCATACCCAGACTCTTTATTAAGTGCCAGTAACATAGTTTGGCTATTAAAACCTCTGAAGAACTAAATTATTACCAATAATGTTAAAAAATCAAACCCGCCCGTTTTTTTTGCAAAGGAGTGTATATCAAAATCTGTATCAAAGATCGCAACAACAATTCAATTCAAATTCAAATCATTTATTCTGTAAATTGGATCATAAATATCATTTTACATGTCAATAATTTTATACTAGATTACATTTATTTATATATTTATCTTTTATCGGCATTTCGTGGCTAGCCATGAGAAGAAATGCCGAAACAAACGCATTTAAAACAAAGTTATGGCCTCTTTTAATGTCCAGACATTGATTTTCTAGAATTGTGCGAGTATAATGTACCTACAGGAATTCCTGGATTGACTTTTTACGAAATAGTCCTGAGTATACCCAACATACATGGCACTCGCACTCACAAATAAAAAAAATAAATTTAAATTTAATATTTTTCTTAAAAATATTAAAAATGTCAACTTTACATACCTTAAAACTAAAAATGTGCCAATAGAGCAGTCAAGTATAATAATTTATCAGAGGACCATGGTGAGCCGTACTTTCAATGGGCACCACGATTATGAACAAGTGCAACATGAAATATTATTTAGATATAGTCACTTATTATCTTTAACCAAACAGCAAATGGAGTCAATTGAAGCTGTTGACCCGCTGTCATTTAGCCTTGGCGTTCAACAAATAGTATTTGTTTCATCTACTTGATAAGATACAAACTCATGAATATAATTATATTCTACTAGCTTCTGCTCGCGGCTCGGCCTACCTAAATGCCTTTTTTTGATAAATGTAGCCTATATTTTATCTGTATTCTTTTTATCCAAATCGTATGTCTCGTATCGTCTGTTGAGGCGTTCAGGGGTACCTGATTAACAAATATCCAAATTCACAAACTGAAAAACTGTTTTCCTTCCGGTACGTCAAACTGACTACACTGCACAGTGCAGTCCAAATATAATGCCAACCATCAAGAAACATTGCGTCGCCGCACTGGACGCTCGGCAGAATTATGCAACCTGAAGTTTGACATTTATAACTTCAGGGAGTTAAAAATATATACACCACTATTTTTTAAATACCAAAGGCAATAATGAGCTGATAGCCGCGAATGTTACTAATGTGTTGGTGAATCTATTTTTTAAATTGTACATAAGACAAAAAGTTATAGGCAGTCCTAGTTTATCCAACTTGTGCAAAAAATTATGGCTACTCTATTGTACTGTAACGCTGCCGTCGTCGCCGTGGCAACAGCGTCGCACGCGTGCCGCCCGCCTCGCACCCCTGCCCCCGCGCTCTTCTATCGTACCTAACAAGTTACTATACGAAAAGTAGTAACAATAATTTAATGTTTTTTATTCTAAATTTTTTGATATTTTTGTTTATTTTTTTTTTGTGATATTTGGGTTAGGTAAATAATACTGATACCCCTGTCTTTTTTCTTCTATAATTTAAAAATAGTAGTGTATAATATTCCTTCTGCTGGTGGTAGGATATTCATATCCGCACGAATAGCGATCACCGTACACATGGTGTTAAAACCTGCAACAGTGACCTTGTGTGAATCGCGTTCCAGGATCAACCAGTGTTTATCCAGTTCTCCCGAGGGGCTTGCGACAAGACTTGATGGTTGGTTGGGGCCCTCCCTGTGCCTGCATCGATCATCCGCCAGTCGTGTCGCAGGCCCCTCGATTTGCTTCTTCCTTCTCTGAAGAGGGAAGTCTCCACTTGCCTCAGGCTAAATAGCATTGTGCACTAAGTACCTATTTCAAGATTGCTCTATTTTTACTATCAGGCACAGAACCATTTTATTAAGATACTAGCTTTTCCTCGCGGCTCCGCCCGCGTGCTTTGCTTTTTCGGGGATAAAAAGTAGCATATGTTTATCAGGGATAGTGGAGGATTCTAATGGTGAAAGAATTTTTCAAATCGGTCCAGAAGTTTTTAAGTTTATTCGTTACATACGAAAATACAAATCTTTCCTCTTTATAATATTAGTATAGATGACAAATAATAATATGAGAACTCATTCTTGCGTGCCATTTTTTAAGCGTGTGTTGTGTTTGTGTAAAAATACTATATGTGCCTGTCTACTGACAATGTCTAAGATGAAGGTTGATACGTCACTGTACACTACTGTATACCCAATTACAAGCTCACGCACACATAGAATGATGTGCAAAAATGAGCCAATCTATACAAACAATAGATAGTAAGTTAATAAAAGAAATGTGTTGTGGTTTCAGCGAGATATTTATACATGGGCACTCGACCACCGAGTTCACCATAAATACTCTGAGAGCGTAGCAGATCCCCACGATGTGAGAAGAGGGTTTTGGTTCGCCCACGTCGGATGGCTAGTGCTGACACCACACCCCGCTGTCGAAGACCGCAGGGTAGCGTTACGCAACACCTCAGTGGACCTCATGGCTGACCCCGTGGTGAGGATACAGAAGAAGTGAGTTGCACAGTTACTTCTTCTTTATTTTTTATACGTTATTTTTTTTACGTTCTACAAGGTGGACCGACGACCTGATAAAGATCGCAGGAAGTCGCTGGATGCAGGCTGCTTCCAACAGGTCGGTCTGGAAATCTTTGGGGGAGGCCTATGTTCAGCAGTGGACGTCTTCCCCGTATACTAGAGGCCGTCTGAGTTGGCACCACCGCTGTGTTTATTTTTGCCGCCGAGCAGCAGTGTAAAAGCCCTGTTGGCTTTCGGTTTGAAGGATATTGAAGCCATTAAATTGCTGGTATTATGAGACTTAACAACATATGTCTCGGAGTGACGAACGCAGTCTAGTGCCATTTAGTAACGTGTTGCTAATTTCAATCCCCTGTTTACTACAATAGATAATATTGATCACATTCCTATAAATTAAGTGAAGTGTATGAGCGAGAATAGCTAATGATTCTGGAGTGAGACAAAAGCTCTGATGTTTATTAAAAATGCAACTCGGATATCGGAAAATGATATATTTATGTCCTAGCAATGCAATCGAAATTTGTTCTACGGAGCTATCCTCGTAAGGAACAACTTTTGGTCTATGACTTTTGATAATTTGTTACATTTTATTTTCATATAAAAATAAGTATTAATTTATTTCCGGCTTGAATGTTTATAACTCTACGCGCATCGCAAAAATAAACGTACGTAAACAAACCTTTGTGAAGCGTGAGGAAAGGGGTGCAGGTGTGCCTTTGAACTTGACCCATATATCTAGCCGCCAGTCGTCTGTCATTCAATCATTTTTTCATTGAGTTATTTCCCAACTCGTAGAACATCAGTTGTTCCTTATAATTATAATTTGTTGGTGTTTTAAAAGTAACCCTGTATAATTAGGTAATCATCATAATCTTGTTACAGATTCTACATTCCTTTATTCGCATTGCTGAACGTCATACTGCCTATAGGAATACCGTATTACTTCTGGAGCGAAACGCTACTTAACAGTTTCGTCGTGAGCTTCGTCACGAGATTCACTATCACCCTCAACATTGCTTACTGCGTGAACAGCTTCGCACATTTGTGGGGAAACAAGCCGTACGATAGGTCTGGTATTTTATTTTTATATTTATTAAAACCAATAGCATTATTGATTACTAGCTTTTGCTCGCGGCTCCGCCCGCGTGATCAAACAAACAAACAAACAATCAAACTCTACAGCTTTATAATATTAGTATAGATTTGGGTAGCTTAGCAACGGAAGCCTTCAAATAATATTATTTGGGTAGCTTAGCACCGGAAGCCTTCAAATATGAATAATTTTCCCCGTTTTTGCAACATTTTTCACTGATGCTTCGCTTCTAATGGTCGCAGCGTAATGTTATATATCCTAAAGTCTTCCTCGATAAATGGACTATCCAACACAAAAAGAATTTTTCAATTCGAACCAATAGTTCCTGAGATTAGCGCGTTCAAACAAACAAACAAACAATCAAACAATCAAACTCTACAGCTTTATTATTAGTATAGATAAGAGTTATAATTGCGTGCCTTATTACATAAATTCTTCTTTGATTGTACTTTAAACCGAGGGGTTAGAAGCAATAAAAGAGGAATTAATGTATGAGGATATAAAAGAGGTATAATAAGTTTGATACCTTTATCTCTCTGTATGTATGTGTATGTGTGTGTGTGTCTGTGCAAATATTTACAGTGTGGCTCTCCTACTTATAAGATTTTTTACGAAGCAGTTAATTACGAACTTTAATACCATTGTATCATTAACAACAGTATTTTTTTGTCAGGTTCATATCATCTGTAGAAAGCAATATGGTGAGTCTAGCAGCACTGGGTGAAGGCTGGCACAACTACCATCACGTGTTCCCTTGGGACTACCGGACCTCGGAACTAGGACGACTTAACATCTCCACAAATTTTATAGACATATTTTCAAGAATCGGATGGGCATATGACTGTAAGTATCAAGTAATTTTAGGCCACACAATTCTGCGGACCGTCGCGGGACAATTTTTTTTATTTGATTGAATGACGAGACGAGCAAGGCGCTCGCCTGATAGTAAGCGCAACGCCTGCCCATAAACAGAAGCAACATAACACAAAACTTTGAATTACAAAGCACTGCATGGGCCTGAACTGCGCTTGTCACCCCGAGACATAAGATGTTAAGTCTAATAATGCCCAGTAATTTCATTGGATCCAATGTCCTTCAAACCGAAACACATCAGTGCTTACTCACTGTTGCTTGGCGGCAGAAATAGACAATGCGGTGGTACCAACCCAGACGGCCTCTCGCATACGAGGGACCTACCACCTTGTAGTAAATTCTAAACTTTGTAATAAATGTAATAAACCTTGTAAAAAATCTCGAAGGTCGACATTATATGAACTGCGCTGTACTTAACATGAGATCCAAAGTAATTACTTTAAGGTGCCAGGTCACAAAAACATGTATCATATAATTTTATTGTCGAACAGCAAGTAGCTAATAATAATATGAAACATCCATCAACGTTGATTAATTCATTTTTTGGGAAACACGCGATCAAACATCATATGTTTCATTCGTAAATAAATAATATTTAAATACACTCAACAGTTACATACACAGTCTTGTGCCGTGGCTACTAACTATGAGAGACTTTCGATCTCACAACGCCCAGAACCGCAGCAAATATTAATTGTGAATACGGGAATCGAATCTGCGGTTTGTGATTTCACAGGTGACTGCTCACCCACTGAGCCACGGAGGCTGTACATAAATACATACATTGAATCAAACGAACAATTATAAATTTTACTCAAACTATAAGTTTTAACTAGGTAAAAACAGACTTAAAAACATACCTACTACTAAAAAGTCAAAAATAACAACTTCTAGAGAACTTTTTGGAGTCGGTACCTGTGCCGCTGTCGATCAGTTGACGTGTGTTGACGTTCAGTTAAACTACCACTCCAAAAGACCTGTGAACCTTTGCCGATTTGAGAACCTCCTCCTTTTTGAAGTCGGTTAAAATTTGTTAAGTTCGTTCGTTTTACAACTTTTTGACAGGATTAAAACATATTTAGTAGTTAAGTTGAAGACAACAGAATAGCTGACTATACCTCACCGCCTGTTCATTGTTTCAGTAAAAGCGGCGTCACCTGCTATGATCGCGAATAGGGCAAAGCGTAATGGCGACGGAACACTGGGTGACACGGAGGAACCTGAACCTAAGAGCCTCAATTCCACGCACATTGATTGATGCAACTACCTTCAACCCTAACGGGACATGAGTTAATGAATTTGAACTGCTCAGAATATTTTCCTTACCCTTTGCGATATGATTATAAACCATTATCGCAATGTTTTAGAGTTTTTAAAATTTAGCAATTATTGTATGTTATATAACATTGTATAACTATCACATGCGTTAAATGTGAAAGTATTCTAACAGAGCTCTTAATACAAACTCGTGACCAAAAACTATTTGTTAAGTTTATTGGATTTTTATAATGACAACTTTTGTTATACCTACATACTCGTGAATATTAAAAAAAATGTTTTCAGTACTATGATAAAATTATGCACATCGGTAATCTTCAGATATTTCAAAGTAAAGGCATATGATGATGATAACAAACCTGATGAAACAGTAGGTTAAGTAATGATTTCTTGTGTTCACACCAATATTACACATTGAAATAAAACTAATTAATGACTGTGTACTGTGCACAGTCAGCCCACCCCGTGACCACGAAGGCTGAAAAGCTTTCAAAACGTTGGGACCAAAATTAAAATAAAATAGCCGCGATAAAATTCGTTTCAATTAGTTTTATTTCAGTGTGTATATGTACTTAATTATTCTAAAAATCTAGAGTGATTGGCCGGACGCGGATTGCCGAGCATTGAGTAGATACTTAATCATACTATTTTATAAATATTGAACATTGCCGAAGAGCATAATTTATGTCCTTGTACTGTATTTATTTTTATAACATATTAATTATGAATGATAAAATAAAAAACATAATATGATACTTTCATATTATATTTTTAGACAAAAATATATTATGACATCACGATACAATAAACCTTTAGCCTATTGGCAACCATGGCATAGACTAATTAATCAAAGAGGTATGTAACCTTTGTATAATTTAATATATCGAGGTACAATAAATTGACCAATGGTAAAGCGAAGAGACGGTCAGTGTCACACCAGAATCCCGCAGACCTCCTCCCAGGTGAATTTTATTAGTTTGAATGACTATACGAGCATGTTGCTGCATGGTATACGTGACGTATGCTTACAAACTTACTTGTAAACAGAAGCAACACCACACATATTTTATAACAGCGCTCGTCACCTCGCGATATAAGATGTCAAGTCTCATAATGCCCAGTAGTTTTACTGACCTCAATATCCTTGAGAAAGATACCAAAAAGCTTAACTGTTTACACCAAAATATCTTATTACTTAAAAATAAAGGTCAACTCAATACAATATAAAAAACGTGTTTTAATAATAAGGAAAATTATGCATTTAACCGTGTACTTCGGATGTGATTTTAATTTTACTCATTTGTTTCCCAATTTTCCAGGATTTATTTGTGGTAAAATTTTCCTCCTGTTACATCTGGTTAAATAATAATTTAATACCCGTTATCTCTATCAACCCCTATGGGAAACAGGCGTGAGTCTATTTATGTATATAAAATACATATATTCAAAGACGTTACATTAAATATAAATATAAGTACTATACACTTAAATGAAATGTTATAACTGTGATTGTTGTTGTACCTAATTTAAGCATGAAATTATTATTTTCAATAATAAAAACTAATAATGAAAGCTATGTTTTATTCTTACCAAACAAAAATATGTACAGCTATTCTGCGTTTTTTTTTTTGATTGAATGACGAGACGAGCAATGCGCTCGCCTTATGGTAAGCGCCACGCCTGCCCATAAACAGAAGCAACACCGGTCAGAACTTTGAATTACAAAGCACTGTATGGCACTGAACTGCGCTCGTCACCCTGATACATAAGATATTAAGTCTCATAATGCCCAGTAATTTCACTGGCTTCAATGTCCTTCAAACAGAAACACAACAGTGCGTACACACTATTGCTTATTTTTATTTATTTACACACATTGGGCTTTAATAAAGGTTGGTAATAATAAAGGTTGTATACGAGTGTCATACCTATACCGTGTTTTGTCTCGCTTCTTCTTATAATAAATGTCGCTCAACATAGCAAGACAAAATATTGTATAACTAGTACCAACATTTATACAATGTTTATTAGTAAGGGCTTTAATATGTAGTACCTATTATTTTTATACAATGGCTGGCATACGCGCTTGATAGCCAGTGATCTCTACGACCCAGGAACTCATTTAGCTACCTATACTATAATAATATGTATATGTATCAGGTAGTATCAGCTAACTAAATATATTTCTATTTTTATAATATTGCCTATTTTCCTACG
The DNA here is from genome assembly GCA_949126905.1 of Amorpha juglandis. Lineage (NCBI taxonomy): Eukaryota > Metazoa > Arthropoda > Insecta > Lepidoptera > Sphingidae > Amorpha > Amorpha juglandis. Next base: position 11,404,308 of record OX421374.1, on the reverse strand, counting down.
ATGAAAATGTGAGTTACGTGTTTCCATGGAGCACCACAAACTGCCTCAATTTTGCTAACAATCAGTGCTTTATATTCCATTATGTAGCCATATATTTAATTACACCGTACACGTTAACCTAATAAAATCACTATAAAAACTTAAAATACACTCGACTCGATAGAGAAAATACAAAACGCCCGCACATTCGTAGACACAATGGATATGTTTGGGTCATATCGAGCAACTGATAAAGTAATCTAAGTTACACTCTCAGAATATCTAACTTAGTTTTCTTAGGGAAAATCTTGCCAATACTCAGCAACTTAGACTGTGACCCCATTTTGATCAGAGTCAACCGTATTGGTGAACTGACCTTAGTCTATACTTAGACATTGTAAAGCACTCTTGTGTTTCGGTTTGAAGAGAAGGCTTTAACATATTGTCTCGAGGTGACGAGCGCAGTCCAGTGCCATGCAGTGCTTTGTAACACAGTTCTTTGTGGTGTTTCTTCTGTTTATGGGCCTGGGTTGTGTTTACCATCAAGCGAGCGATCTGTTCGTTTCGTCATTCAGGCTAATAAAACAAATAATAATTAACATGAAAATTCCATTTTTATGGCGAATATTGTATACCAGCAACATGACAAATAATTATTAATGGATAAAAAACAGATACGATTCGGAATTTAACTTTAGAGCCGCTTTACACGACGCCCGAGACTTCTCGTAGAATGTCTCAGCGAGACCCGTTTCTGGCAAGTTTATATGACGATAATACCCACGAGACCGCACGAGAAGTGCTCTTTACACTCATATTTGGCAATCCGCATGGTCTAGCCCAATGCGTAGAAGGACTTAACAGTATGGTAGAATTGCGGGAAAAGTTCGTGATATGATTGAGTGTTTCCAGTTTCCACACGCCATTGACGAATGAGTAATGACGGCAGTCGTTGAGATGTTACCGCGGCATGCAGACGCACCGTGGAACCGTACTCTTAGGTATACGTCTCCACGCGTTTAGTCGACTCCGCAAACTTCTAACTATATCGTAATAGATGTTAGTGCAAAAACAAATGAAAGTGTTATGTTACATGGAATTGTAAATAATGGTGATGGTAAGTGCATCAAATTTTGTATAATCCCTCAAACATTCGGGGCGAGTGTCGTAGTTTTTAATCCCTTAGGATATTCCATGACAGTACCTCGTTTCAATTTTTATTTACACCGACATATTCTGTCGAAATACATTTAGCTTAAATTGTCTTGTTATTCAACACAAGCTACTACTAATTAGATTTCCAACTCCATAGGAAAATTATTTTCTTTTTGTGATTGATACAAAGGTAGTTGAAGAAGCCTAGATAGTCTCAACACATGTAAAAAGTACCGGGTTTAGTGTAGTATTTAGTATGTGTGCAATATTCGGATGTTCTTGCGTACGAAATTACATAATTTAAGTAATATTTGTAAATTTACACATTGATCCAATGATCAACAAATACTAACTATATACTAACTGCGTATGAATGCTTCAAACTTAACATAAATGAAATAAAAAATGTAGCATCACAAAAACAAGATTATGATGGGTTTTTGATCACCTCTCAATTTACGAATGGGCAGGTAAATTAAATTTGTCCGATGTAATTTATTTTGTAAGTATGTTGATAACACTTTTGAGTAATAACCAATCTTGAGTCGACGCTAGCAATAATTGACTTACAATTAAACTGTTATAGCACCGACTCAAAGTTGAATAGATTTTTCATTTTCTTCCTTTTAGGTTTTCTTGGTTCTATATTTGTCAAAAAGTGTACACCTTTTAGAAAAGGCGTCTTAAAACAAAAATGTGCAAATTATGGAGGTACGCATGTTGGTAATTTGGGCCTGTTAAATTGTGCTAAGCTTAATAGCGGCCACCGTAGACATGGTTAAAACCTATCAAAATGGCTCGTTGCGGAGAGTCTCATTCCGCGGTCACCCAGTGTTTATATTTGTACTACACTTCAGGTCGTAAATGCAGTGTACACCACCAGCGTAGTCACTTTATCGTGCCAGGGTAGAATGCCATAAGTATGTAATTATACATAGAAAGAAAGAAATAATATATTTAAACTCTAACCTGAGACATAAGACATTCTTAAAAAACTATGCAACATTCACAAATTTAAGATTAAGCAAAAAAATAAATAAATAAGTAAATTATAAGTTTTGTGACTACAAAAGTAGGATGGCCGCATGCATACCCTCTACTCCACAAGGGACGTCAAATATTAATATCGGTCACTACACTGAACCTGATGGTAAAATGCATATTAAGTAACTGAATAACCATGATAACCTCATGATTTATACATTAAAACCTAACTGAAAGCATGTAAATAGATTACGATATTGAAACAATTGTAAACATAAATTGTAATTTTTTCTTTGAGAAAATCGCGTACAAAACATTCATGGGTCATTGTCAAATTTTGCGCAGGTAACCGTGACTAAAAATAATAAACTTATAAAAAAAAAATACTCAAACATGACTTTTAGTTACATCGATGCCCGTTAAAACAACTGGTCTTTTTGCTGTTATAGTTGGCCGCGATCTTTAACTAATGATTTGTGATTTATTTCAGATTTTGTGAGTTAGGGTGTAAAAAAATACAACTCTGTTACCATAACGTTTTAGTATTTATTGTGAAATGAAACAAATTAGTCTTAAATATTTTGGCATTAATGTTAATCACAGTCTTTTATCTTACAATCACAGTTACAATCACAAGTTTTTTTTTAAAGTTTAACGATTATTTGTTAAATTCTAAACAACTCTGTTACTTCTTGAATTTTAATAATATTAAATTCTATGTAATCACTCTAAATATTTATATATTATCTGCTTACAATAGCATATGACTGTATAAATAGGTAACAAACTAACATTTTGTTAAATTATCATATTATATTATTAGTTTTTCATAAAAATCTGAAGAATGTCCTTTATATCCTTGGGACAGCAGTAACAGAGTTGTAACACAGTAACGTAGTTGTTCTTTTTTTGTATCTTATTTGACTAAATTGCACTCAGTAGTGCTTGTGATCTTAAATTAACGTAAATGTAAGCTTCAATATTAATAACAATAAACTTTGTGACTAGTAATAAATAATTTAAAAAAAATTGGTGTGTGTCGTGGGACACCAGGTAGGAACGAAGTTCCTTTGGCTAATGTACAATCGACACAAATTGCAAAAAATTCAAATTATCAACTAAAATAACAAAATATGCCTCTTTATTTTTGTTTGACAACATAAAATTACATAGAAATAGAATAGAAAAATAGAAATAAAAAAAAGACGTGTGGCGCTCGGAGACTGCCGCGGTAAAGCTATTGTATAGCATTTTTTTATCAACTTATGTAATTATAAATAATAACGAGCTAGCGTAATCTTTTAAAAATCGAAGGAGTATTTTTATATACTTCAATTATAACTGGCTGAATGAATTTCATTTTAAATATGTCTCTTTATTTTTGTTTGACAACATAAAATTACATAGAAATGACTGACATTAAAATTGACACATTGACTGTCGCGCCTGCGTACGTCTCATTTAACGCTTTTATTCCACGCATTTTTTCCACGCATTTTTTCCACGCATTTTTCTTACGGTTTTACTATCACATTTTTTTCAGTTCGGTCACGCAGCGAAATCCCTATCCCCTCCAAGCCTGCCGTAAGGAACTTCGTTCCAAAAAAAAAAAAAAACACCAATCTATAATTTAAATTTATAAAGAAAATATCAAATATTCTTGAAAGGGTAACTGGAAAATGTAAATTACTATTTTTTTAAATATGTCTAAAGCCTTATCAAAATGGTAGTATATTCTTTTACCTGTAATTTGAATTTTTGGTAACAGAGTTGTACGGTAACAGAGTTGTAAATTTAACATGTCATAACACATAAATCATAAAGGAAAGCGTAAATTACACTTTTTCTTTCTTATTTAGATTATTAACCTCTTTGACAACATATTGACTCCAAAATAATGAAAAATACGTTGTTTACTCACGTAAATAGGTAGGTAACAGAGTGGTCAAACAATAAAAATACGCAGCATATTGAACGCCTCGCGGCCGCCTAGCCTGACGCCTCCTATAATTCCTCCCTCCGCTCTATCGGTCAACACATAATAATACAGACATTCCACCCAAACTAGTACAAAGTCTAAACAACGTCATCTCCATTTGAAGTTGCCATTTACCCAGTAACAGAGTATTCCTGACAGATTCACACAGTACGCGGGACAAAGTTTAAAAAAATAGTTATTAAGTTAATTTCGATACCTACCGCTTTTACGGCATATTATATAAATATTAACAATACTCTTTTTATGGTAATAATTTATTTAAGGTAGGTTGATATAGTATAAAATGAAATTATTTGATGTTTATTATAACGTAGTGGTACCGGGGACATATAGAGTCTGTATGGAAAACCCCTCTGTTACCAAAAATTACCACTATGTTACTATTAAAAAAAACTAAAATAATCAAAAATATCTCTTTATTTTTGTTTTGAATGTTTATTAATGTGATGTATTTAATATAAATTTTGAAAGAGGTTATATAATTATTACTAATAAAAAAATAATCACAGTTGAGGGACAAACTTACCTGCCCGAAATTTGACAATGACCCTCATACATACATACGATTCGAATACAGAATCTACTTTTAAAGTCGGTTAAATATCAAATAAGTCTTCAATCCCGATCAATGGAATTGGTCTCGACCCAAGAATTCCCGGGGTATCGGTTGCTGATTCGTAAACTGTGTACCTAACACGAAATAGAAAATGAATTAATCCACCGCCCACATGTTTTTCATGTAATTTCTATAAATCGTGATAGTCCACATTATCATTTTAAATAAATAATAACCTGAGAAGGTTAAAAAAAATGTAATTAATAACGTTTTTTAATGTAAGTATTTTTATTTGTTTATCATGCGCATTACAACCTTAACATGTACATTACAATTACATGTTTTTTAAAGATAGAGTTTGTAACCTTGCGAGTTTGTATGCGGTAATATAAAAGTGAATGTTCAATAAGGACTTTCACGAGGGCTAAATCTATTATATTTATATCGGTACTTTAATGTTTATTATTTTTATATTATGTATCTTCTCTTCATTTTTTGCACCTACTTTGTTCATCTCTGCATTACCCTAAGGTTGACTGGGAGAGAATGCCTTTGGCATTAAGTTCGCCTTTATACATTGTATATAAAGTGTAAATAAATCGCAAGAAAAAGCTAGTATTCTATATTTCTACCTTATCCTACTAATATTATAAACGCGAAAGTTTATGGATGGATGGATGTTTGTTACTCTTTCACGTAAAAACTACTGAATGGATTTTAATGAAATTTTACAATAATATAGCTAATACATCAGAATAAGATATAGGCTACTTTTTATCCCGGAAAAAGTCGACCACGCGGGCGGAGCCGCGAGCAAAAGCTAGTAATATATAAAAAACATAATTCATCGCAATAATGCGACGTCCACAGTGATATCGTTATTAAATTTTAATGTATTACTAAATCACAAAAACTGACAGTATCATCCTGATACTTAGCATTTTGCTATAATCCGGTAAAATGTGTATAGTTTGGGGTAATGGACTAATCTGGATGATCGTAAAAAGCGTAACATTTAAATATAGATAAGCCAAATGTACCGATGTATGTAAAAAAGGTTTTTATCAAAACCTAATAACCTTATGAATAAAAACTTCCGACGTCGTTACAAAAACACCTAACTACTATTATATTATTATACTGTTTCACTGCTGAGCACGAACCACCTTTACGAGTGAGAAGGGTTAGGCTTTAGTGCACCACGCTGGCTCAATGCGAGTTGGCAAACTTCACATACCTTCGAAATTTTCAATATGCAGGTTTCTCCACAAATATGGTTCCATCGCCGTTAAAGCAAGCGATAATTGAGAATAGACAGATAACTTAAAAATGTTAGAGTCACATGCTCTTGGGGTTGATATTGAATCTACGACTTTAGTTACAGCAGTCCGTACCACACACAATAAAGAACACAAAGAATAAAGGTTGTTTAATTAAACGACGTAGCTAATGTTTTATTTACTATTTATTATAAACTAGCAATAATTACACCAGGTAATACGCGGTCGCTGATCTCACGGAATAGAGAGAGAGAGCTATATTTTAGAGCGAGCACTGGCATAAATAGGCGCGAAATTGAGTTCGCACTTACTATGAGACCTCATAGTAATATTTATGAATACGGAGGTAAGAATGCTCTGTCAGTATTTAAATCCATTACAATCTCGTCATTAACTGATGTTCGACACGTCTCTCATATTTGTCAGTCTATCTGGGTATGCAGTAAGTACCACCGCTGTATCTATTCTTGCCACCAAGTACTATTGTGTGAAATTACTAGGCTTTATCAAACTTAACATACTACCTGGGTGTAGCGCTTACTATAGGACGGGCGACGTGTTCGTCTCGTCATTCAGCTGTACTAATAAAAAAACTAATTGACATGTTCATCAAGTTTTTAAATTAAACAGTATATTCAAACTGCGCAATCAACTCAACAGCTTGTTTACAAAGTTGCTTCTAGTGAAGGTGCCTGCTTGTTTCTGAGCCACCTCAAATTACACTATCTGAGGTCAGTTAAATCACTCGGTGCGGGAATCGAACCCGCGATCTCTTGCTCTACAATCGGCTACTTGCCCACTGCCCCATAGAGGCTGTGATTTTTTTTCTCTTCTAATAAACAACAACATTGCTGCGCAGCGTATTTGTGTCCACGAGCTTATTATTTATGGAGTGTAAATGGGCTACCAATTACACATGATACACTGCTTATTAACGGAAGAGACAATGGTGAAATTTGATTCCCGCTGAGGATTGTGGGGGAGATGGCGGCTCGGCTCATAAAATATCAAATACACCGTCAAATCATGATTGGTGCCGGACCCTGGCGTCAGGCCGGGAAAACGCCAGGTGGAAAGAATGTTTTATTGATAAAAAATTCATGCTTGATTTTTAGTCGTGGTTTTTTTTTCGTTCTTAAATGATACCATCGGAACACTATTCCATTACCGACACCGCCCCGCCTCCTCACTCCACCCCACCCTTTTCTTTTCAACTTTAATAAATAAGTATTAGTAGGTAGTTAAAGATGGTAGTAGTAGATATGACAAAAAAAATATGTTTCATGAAGTTCTGATCTGATCCGTTTAAACATTACAAATGTTTTTTCTAATTGAAGTCCACGGACTCTTTTTTTTATTCCGTGACTTCGGCGGTTTAACGGTTAGTTTAATACTGTTTTTGCTACATCACTCTTTAGCATTGTATGGCCACTCCTAGTTGGAATTCTAAAGTGATTTAATAAAAACCAATAATTTAGTTTGAAAATACTAACATCGCTGAGCTCAAGACAGAGTTAAATTATCTCGCATTTAAAATATTTAAAACCATAAACTTCACTGTATACTACTAGATGGGCTGTATAGAATTAGGTAACATGGCGTCACATAGTGCTGGAGTTTGACAGCTGACAGACAGAGAGCGGGAAAGTGGTTTTAGTTAAGAGTAAGCGAGGTGGTAACATTGAGTTAAACTTGGTAGAAATTTCTATGTACTTGTAAATTGTATGAAATTAAAAGTTTTTTTTTTTAAATTAAGTATTACTCGCATTAAAGTCCAAAGTAACTACGCTAGCCCCATTTAGATAGAGATTATCTCGTACGATATAATCGAGGTTGTCAGTGTTGTCAGTAAAACTCATTTATGAGAGATCTTATTTTGAAATTATTTTGCTGGTGGGAGGGGGTAGCTGAGTATTGTACCCGACTGGATGGCGACCACAGTATACATGGTGAAACGACGAGCACTGGCACAGACGAGTCACTGGAGTCAGTCTGTTTATCCAATAACTTCAGGCTGGTATACTTCTGCCGACCATCGAGGGATATAATGTCTTTTGACGTTCGATATTATATTTCGACTATACTATACTTAAAATCAGGTCCAGTGTAGTCAATTTGCCGTTTCAGATTACAAAAATAAATAAATAAGTAATTGACAATTTTTGACGAGAATGACAATTCTTGCCTCGGTCGTGCGATGAACTCTATCCATCTAAACCGAGTTATTCATTTAAATATAGGTAGTAGAGGATCCCGGGTAACATCGACCTTCACCCATCTGTTTACCGAATGAAAAATATATTTAATCCACGCATATCTTTTCATATACCGATTTCAATTGTTGCTTCTTTATTCAATAGGCTAAAGCAATTTAAAATTTGCTCTTTTTAAATTTGTCGAAAATACCTAGGAGCTGAAATCGGGAAAAATAAGAAATTCGTCATTTATGCATTGATTTTTATGGTGATTTCATGTCTAAAATCTTTAAAACAAAAATAATATCTGCTTAAAAACAAAAAATAAAATAAGCTCCTAATGTAAAGAATTTTGCCTCAGTGTTTTCAATAATTGTTTCTAAGAACAGCTGTAATACAAATAGATAAACAATTTATTCGAATAACAATGTAGAATAAAATTAAATTAAATTTATTTTAGAATTTTATTGTACAAAAGCGTCGATTTCTTTTCCCATCAATTTCGTTACAACAATACCAAGGTTAACTAATAATTAAAATGACAAAACACGCTATCGTGTTGTTGGTACGTACCAGTTAAAAATATTATTTCTTTTTTGCGGTATTGTTAATTAAAAACTGATTCACCGATTAGGTGTTCATTGTGTCATTTTTTTACGGCAAAGTGGCTTTGCCATGGCAGGATAAAAACTCACTGGACCTGATGATAAATGTCTACAATGAAGTCCAAATATAATGTTGATTGTCAAGAGACTTTACATCCTTCGACGATCAATATGGCTGGCATATAGTTACTGGATTTACACTAGCTGACTTCAGAACACGATTTAAATGCAAGGTCGGACGATCACAATTTGTGTTAAAATTACGAATGAATTATACGGGACTGGAATTTGTGCCCAATATGACGCCAGCCTCACCACCAATCACATCATTGGACGGTATAAGCTGGACGAACTGTGGGTGACCTAGGTGCGGTCTACGCCTTCGAGTATACGGACGTGGGCTTACGTAGATACACTAAACAGTAATAATAACATAACTATATTACAGGGTGATAGTCTGAGTTTATCGTGGATTTGCCTGACCCTGAATAATCTTAGCATTTTGTTGTTAGATTCAGGGTTGGGATACCGTCTTCTTAGAATGAGTAAGCCTATGTCTCACGAGCTCTACATGCATGACCAAGGATCAAATTGTTTTCACCAAAAACATGAGATGTGATTAAGTTGCTGAAAATAACTTAAAGTGTCAGCTATTCGATCAATATGGAGTTTGGTGTAGATAAATGTGCGGTCATTCATGTCATGTGACCCAAGGTGGGGTTATGGTCTATGATAACATCAATTTCTCAGAGACTATACGGCTTCGACACGCCCCTGAGACGGAAACCTATATTTTTTTATACCTATATTATACATATTTGGGTATATCTGAAGCGTTAAGTATCGCCGAGGGAACGTTTCTTTGGCCGTCCGACCAAAGTACTTAACAGTTTTTTGTCAGGTGGAGTGGTAATAAAATTATACTTAGATGGACTCAGACCACCAGGCCTGAATGGCAGGTCCAAACCCTAGTGACGGCACACCGAATGCGCCCACCACGATCATTAGTGATGATATTGTAAATCCCGCAGCAATGTGGCCATCGATGCTTACTTAATACTAAGGAACTGCATAACCGCGATGTATGCAATCTTAGGTATTATTTCCTCCACAGCGGATTGGATGTGTATAGAGATATGGTCAAAAGGATTTACTCAGCTCTCCCTGGCAAATGAGAACAGGCGGGTTCCTGTAGTATTGAGTACTGGTCACCCTAAAAACCTATCAGTTATGACAACAAATCGGAAATGAAAATGTTTTTACAGAATAATCAGCTTCTTTTTCACTTGTCCATCTCCGCACAAGGTGTAAACCTGAAAAATTGTTTGTTTGTTTATTTTAGCGCTCTTTACTTACCACATTCGGCATGATATATAACGATACCTGCCCATAAAACTTAAAGAAAGATGGCGACCACCAAATCAGTTTCGAAGTGAGATAGACGCATAAATCAATACATGAAATAAAACAAAGTCGATAACTGCGTCTGTCTGTCTATTTATTTGCTGATTTTTCCTAACTATGCAACTTAGATCATACTGTTTTACTAATATCTAGATTTTAAAGAATTTTTTCCGGGAGGTCTATAACTTATAAGTAGGTATCACGCTATGACCTATGGCAGTAAGGTAGTAATATGGCTGCTTTGAAACTGCGACGTACAGCTAGTATTATAAAAACTATAAACTCACAATAGTTTTTAAAAAACTATTATTATTAGTTCCATAAAGCGTGAATAACTATAGAGTGTCTAAACGTAGACAAGTGCTAGTATACTTACATACATGTAAAAAAAATCTATTATAATTTACAATATTCATAAACCTTTAACCTCATACTTCAGATAATAATTTGAATACAATAGATGGATACGTCGAAGCGACTACCAACAACAATATACCTACATAATATAAATGGGCACGTGGTAAAAGAAAACTAATTAAATATTCCGCGAGTTTCCACAAAAACAGTGACCAAAAAACATGTAGTCACACATTACTTACGACCTCTTATAATAATAAATCCAATAATATATTACGACATCAAAATGATAAATACAAATATAGTGCAACTATAATAGAGGGTTCACATGGTTTTGTTTTCGTTGATTATCTACTAAATCGCATGCATTACAGATTTTCAAGCGACAACAAAAATCATAAAGCTTTCGTTGATTCAAGTCAGTTTTGATGAATCAACTAAAATTGAACCGTGTGAAAGCGCCATAAATGGCGGGATGTTTCTACAAAAATATTTGCTTTATTTGTCTGTTATCGCCTGTCATCGTAAAAGCTTCCGTAAGAAGCAATGGTTCACGAAATCGACTGATTTTAGCATATTAATCCACTTTAGTGACGTAATATATGTACATTTTTTTATCCTGATACGGCAAAGTACTACGAGACTACTACTACTAGACTACTGCTACTAGACTACTACTACTACGAATATTACTAAGTAATACGAGAAAAAACTATTTTACGAAAACAAAACTAAAATTGGGTAAAAATGACGCTGCGGTTCATGTTGCAAATGTGGGCGCGTAGTGGAAAAGTCTCGCTATCTCCCTCCAGCGCGTGCAGCGTGACCCTGCTTTGTGACGTAACACGGCATGACGTGCTTTTTCCTTAATTTTGACAACTATCCCTTACAACAGAATTAAATAGCTTATAACTTTTTTATTATTAACTTCATTTATATAATTCTTTCGATAATAGTTTTTGGGGAACGTAACTTATTTATGAAAATAATAAAAAACTACGAATCAAATACCATATTGTAGATTGGTACCTATCGATTAATCGACCATGGAAATAATCGTTTATTAACATCACTAATTATCAATATTTAACGATATTTTATCTATTATATATTTAACGCGATAAATTTTAGAAGTCAAACTAAATAAAAGCTTATTAAAGGAATCACTTTATTCTTTCTTTCTTCCTGGCGTTATCCCGGCTTAATGTCAGGGTATGTTTTCTCATCATGGTTTAACGGTGGATTTGGTATAAAGTGGAATGACCCATTATTTGACCAGGTTTCGCCATTGCCTCGTGCGATAGTCATTACAGAGTATATATACCACGTGCAGGTGATGTTGGTGGTTCACTTACTCTCCATTTAAGGATATAGGTACGACATTGGAGTTATTTAATTTCAACTAAAATTAATATACGAGGAGCAAACGAATGCACAAATTAATTCCAAATGAACATGCATAATTAAAAATTAAATAAAAATTAATTCATTTTCAAATTTTCGATATCGTAAAATATTATTGTAGCTGATCATTTAAAATTGTTATTAAATTATTTTAGGTATATTACTTGTTGATGTAGTAACAAGTGTCTCATATACGAATAATTTTATTTACCTACAACTTGCATTGCGACAGACACCAGAGTCGATGGCGTATCGACTTGCGCGGTCACCACTCGCCTGTAAGCACTCGGTTACTAAAATAAATTATAAAATACAGTGAATAATACATGGTACAATTGAATTGACTATTTTTACAAAAAAGTGTAGATATTCGCAGTCCGTGCTACAGAAATTTTCCTTGGTATATATTTAATAACAGACGTAAAAAAATATGATAAGGTAAAACGTTTACTTAAATTCGTACAACCTATAATGACATTTTTTACTGTTTACGCAACGTGCGGCCGACAGCCCACCGATCAGTGCCTGCTGCCTATGGTCAATAACCCTCTCTACCATACAATAATTGTAGCTACATCACCAAATTAAAACATAAATTGGTTTTGACAAATTTTGAAATGTCTAGTTTTGTGTATGTTTGCAACCTATCCTGTAATTATGTATGTAAGGTATATCATGGTCTGAATAGGTACATATGTTTGGAACAATAGTTAATGCACATTCACCTTTATAAATAACACATTTACACCCAAATCATATTTAAATTTAAAACAATTACCGTAACTGTATGATGATTTTATCAGGTTCAATCGACCTGAAATACTGAAGTATCTAGGCTTCTCACGATTTCGACACACATCACCTTCATTGTTTTCAGCCCCCATCTACGCACTGCTGGGTCTCCCCTAATACAGGCTATTTATCTTGGTGTCTGTCCACTCGCATCTAGAACCTTCTAGCTACGTCATACATAGTAATCGTTTAGTTTTTAATAGTTTTGTACACAATTACTTTGTAGCCACCACCTTTATCTTTACTTTTCACTGATAGTCAAGAAGTGAAACCATTTCACCATATTTACGAATACGAAATACGAGACGACATAGACGAGAATATAATAGAAACCCGACGAGATGGCATCATACGATTACTTTTTCAAATTATATGACGCGGCCCCGTAAATAAGAGTTTTCTTCTATAGTCTCACCACGTAAACTCTAAAGCTAGCTAGTTCTAAAGAAGGACGTAGTGATGTCCAAACAATAAATTCTAATCTAATTTCTGTCTCTGACTACTTTGTGTGCTTAGATTACTCCGATTTACCTGTTATATGAAGTCTTAGTATTTTTTGTAACTTGAACTCGAGCCCGGCTTGGCAATAGTGTTGCTTCAGGTCATCATGTCGTTATTAATGTAATTATTGAATAATTCTCACTAGACAGGGGGTGAATTGAATAAATCATCCAGGATGCGGTGTCGGTAAGAGCTAGACTGAACTAGACTAGCCCTGAACGATCACTGTCCTCTCGTTGTATAATGACAATGACATGAGAGAATAAACACTTTTTTACATAAGAAAGACCGTCAGACGAACATATAGGTCACCTGATTGATATGTGATCCCCGCCACATATGAATGCCCACAATAGTCTCACCACACCCACAATCAGTTTAATACACTTTACCTGCGTGCGCATTCGTTCAGAGATGCAGGCAAGAATTCGGTACTCGCATTACAAAACCAAAACCTTTTTTTGTTGCACACTATTTAGGCCATAACAGGCCCTTCTACACGTCAAGTTACGAAAATATTATATAACACTAGCTTTTGCTCGCGGCTCCGCCCGCGTGAACAGCATTTTCCGGGATAAAAGTAGCCTGTAACCGTCTCCAGGGTCCCATCTATCTCTGTAGATAAATTCATCAAAATCGGTTAAGTGATTTAGGCGTGAAAGCGTAACAAACAAACTCACTTTTGCATTAACTTTCACCCCCCTTTTCATCTCTTATTAACTAAAATTTCCAAAATTCCTGAAACACGTATTTATTTATTTTACGTCAATAACCGAAATACAAAATTTTGTTTATGTAACTTTCAAAATGACGGACTTTCATACATATTATCATCCCCTATTTTGACCCCTTTGGGGTGGAATTTTCTAAAATCCTTTCTTAGTGGGTGCCTACATCACAAAATGAATATACAATCCGAATTTTATGCTTGTAGCCTTGATAGTTTGCGCTCGGCGATGATGAATCAGTCAGTCAGTCAGGACATGTTATTTTATAAGTATAGATTAAAAAAGCTCTAACGTTGCTATGGAAGTGCCCACTGGTCTGAGGAATAACACCAAGGAACTCAGCCGATCCTCATAAAACCATCTTTGATATACGCCTTAAAATTGGCGTTGTGGCGCAACTCCAACATTACACATACATACATTCGGCGGGTACTTTATTTACAAGCGCACGTATTCAACAATGATAAGTGTTGTAATTCAGGCGGGAAACAGATGTTTTAGACCAGGGTGTTCAGCTAAACACGCACATTAAGGTTTGACTCCACTCACTCCACACTAGCTTTGCCGCAAGGGCTTGCGGTGGTTCGCTGACGGCTCTACCGATTTAATACCTTTTGCGGCACAGACTTTATTAAAGAAGCAACAAGGGGTCTCGGCAATGGGACGCTAATCTGGCAAAAGTTCGAACATGAAGATCCGCTGTAGCCGTAGTGCGAATATATACGATAAATTACACGTCGCGTCGTTCGTATACAAGAAATGTATATGAACCTAATATGTTTCCAATACGATCTGCTAGATCCCCTTCAAGTATATAGTTATCGAATAACTAGCAAAAACTTATATTACGGGTATTGATCGCCTAATAATTGACGACCTTACACCTGCCATAGTTTTCTTGTTATATCATTTGTTATTACAAACACAAAATAAAAGTTCCTTATCAGATAAGAATATAGGTACTTTACTGTTCGTGAATTCAGCGAGGTGGTTATAAACTACGATAAGCATTTTTAATACTTACTGCGAAATTACTACACCCATGACTTTGACAGACACTTGTCATACTTATGGGTATAGATAGATAGATAAAATATTATTTATTGCACAGCAAATACAATAACTTAAAAGCATGGATCATGCAGTAACAACCAATGGGCGGTCTTTTCGCAAGCGGCGATTTCTTCCAGACAACCTTAGGGTATACATTATTTCTACCGACTTACGTAGCATTACATAGTCTAAATATTAAATTTACTAAGTAATTCATTAGAAAAAGGCATTAGGTAGGTATCAATTATTTTCGTAATTGTTTAACAGTCTAACAAACAAACTAGCAATCTACAAAACTACCTAATGGAACTCATCTCAAAACATTTCTGTAAAAACGCCACGCCCCAAGATTCTTTGCTTCATGTAAAAAATAAAACCAACACAAGAAAAATTAAATAGGTAACAATAAAATTAAACAATATTGAATCAATTAAATATTGACCAATAAACTAAGGATGTCTGTAAGAAATCGCAGCTACCGATACCGCCTTTTGTACTTCTTTTTATCTTTGAGTTTTTTTTTATATTTTCTGTTTTGCTGTCTGATAGGATGCACAATAAAGAGTTTATAAATAAAATAAAACTACAATATCACCGCCGTCAAACTTTTCATTATTGAGTTGCATGTCTCATCGCGAAATACTTGTGCGAGCATTACAGCTAAGTTTATTTTATTCTATATTAACATTGAACTTTCCTGCGAATTGGAGTTTCTACTGTAGATTTTAAAATTGGTTTTAACGATTTTTATCATATTTTATATTTTGAAATTGTATGTATAAGTTTGATATTTTTTTGTGTGTGTTTGGGTGGGTCCCTGGATGGTTTACGTTTACAAATGGACCCGGTATGGGGCGCTGGAATCGGGTTTTAGGATTTTTTTTTAGATTTTTCGCATATCATCCACACCTATATTTGAACCCTAACTATATGTACATTTTAAGTTGCGTATTCTCGTTGTGGCAAACCATCAAGTTTGTTCATTTATACACCTCAAGGATTGACGAAAAAAATTTCATCATCTCGCATTAAGATATATCTATATATATATCGCATTAAGATATTATATATAACAAAACATACAGAATGTTCTAATGATATCCCCTTTGTTGTGTCGCCACCAGATGGCGCTACAGTATATGAACTTCTATACCATTCAAGCAATCGTTATGGAAACTGGTAGTAATATGTATTCGAGTATAGAAAATATTTTCGCGTTATTCACTTTATTGTCACTTGCCACCAGATGCTGCTGTAGCATATCATCTATATAACTATAAAAATATATGTATACCGATCAAACAATCCCCAAGAAAAATATTAAAGTGTTATTGTATATTGCATTTTGGCAGGATAACGTATGGTTTTGCTGGACCAATTTTGATGAAATTTTTTGTGATTGTTTGGTTGGGTCCCTGGATAGTTTGGATTTAAAATTGGATCTGCTAGGTGGCGCTGCGATATGATCTCAGGATTATTTTCTTTAGGGCAAAACAACGTCTCTCGGGCTCGCTTGAACATAATAATGGTATGCAAAAGTAGGTCGAACTTTTTTTAAAATTAAGGGGAAGCAACTGACTATCCGTGATATCAAAATAAATGCTTCTTAAGCTCCTACAAATTATTACCGACACGTTTTTTTCAGAATATTGAAAAGAATTTTTCAGAGAATAATAATTGATATATTGTTTATATATATATATGTCGGTAAAAATAACCACGGAGTGGGTCCCCAAAGACGGGAAAAGACTACGTGGTAGACCGAGGCGAAGGTGGAGAGACGATCTGGATACTTATAGAATGGATTGGCCCATAAAAGCACTTGATAGAGATGAATCGAAGAAGGATAGGGAGGCCTTTGCCCTGCAGTGGGACATATCAGGCTTATAAAAAATAAAAATAATTTAGGTAATTTTTAACGGAAATATGAAGAGAAGACTTTTCACACGGGCGGAGCCGTGAGTAAAAGCGAGTAAAGTGCAATTGTAATTAAGGGCCGTCCGTGAGCAAAACACCGCGCGATCGAGGTTTTTAGAGGCTATCTAGTCATTACTTAAAATAAATATCGATTAAATAAATATACAATATATTTTTACAATCTGTCAGCTTTACTTTGTTCGATTCAAATTCATGTTAATGCTGATATATATTTTTAAATTGTCGTTATAAATGAACCATAAAAATGGGAAAAATGCAAAGATTCCGTGCGTCTCCTTTTAAAGTACAGAATGTTATCAAATGAGATTAACATCACTAGATAGGCAATTTAATAACGAATATTTTGCCCGTTTTAAATTTTCGAAAAGACCAAAACCTGATTTTTTAAATCAATTATTCGCTAAATACGTGCATATTCTGCACTCGCCGAGTACACGATTCAGTATGGCGCGAGACAGTCAAGGTCGTTTGCTCACGGACGGCCCTTAATAAAACAAGCTAAAAATTCGAATATTCTAGGTCAGTTGAAGTCAGTGAATCCACAATTACAATTAACGGATTTAATTAAAATAAGGACAACTTTTTATCTATATTTTATCTACGTAAATATAACCAGTGTGATATACAAAATGTATTCGACTGCCCGACTTGAGTGCCGCCTAGCCTGCAGGGATTATAGAGGAGTAAGTAGATAAGATAGTCGAGACCTATCTAATTTTATGAATTATAGCTCAACTGTTCTCTCTGACTAGACAACTAAATCCATGTGATCAACAAAAAAACCCCAAGTGAGCTGTTATTCTAAAGGCCATTACATTTTACTGTCCATAAAAATAATGTCGCTGAAAGACAGTGTTTCCTTTAAATCACGACGTAATTCTACGTATTACGTGAACAATAAAGCATACTTAAGTAGGCAAGGAATAACATTACCTACACTCTAACGTCGTTTAAATCATATATGGTGTTCTATAAGATTTAGGAGCATCAAGCAATGTCATGATCAGCATTTTGCTCAGGTTTATCAATGTGCAGATATGATAATTAGAAACCTTATGTGTTCTTAGATTAACTTATTTAATACGATCTCTTTTTTCCTGAATATCAAGATGAATATAGTGTATTGACTGTCAGGTATAGAGGGCCACCAAGATCATAGAACCAAAGTCAACCTCACTTGCTTTGGTGTACCACAAAACACACTTATGCCTGTGTTCTGTGTGTACACTCTGCTGATCAACGGACGAGCTAATGGCGAATTGGGGGGATCAGACGGCGGGAATCCCCCATCAAATAATAATGGAGGAAGGTGGACCCTGGCACTAATCCAGAATAACGTCAGGTAGAAAGAAAGAAAAACCAATTTTGGCGGATTTGTATATGTTTACGTTTCTTGCCATTCTGTATTAAAGGTGGTGTTATAATTTTTTTTATATGTTTGTGTGTGTGGTGGAGTGTTTATGGGTAATTAATTATTGACTTATACTTGTTCAAAAACCGTACTATAATACTCTCCACAGGTTAAAGGTTCGAAAATAAAAACTTGTAATTGAATTTTCTGTGTTTACTGTTAACTTTTAATTAACGTATCTTATGCCATGTACATTTCCACCGATACCTCGTATTACCGACTTCCCTAAAATAACAGGAACATTTCGCTGTAATATTGTTATCATCATCATCATCATCAGCCACAAGACGTCCACTGCTGAACATAGGCCTCTCCCAAAGATTTCCAGACCGACCTGTTGGAAGCGGCCTGCATCCAGCGACTTCCTGCGATCTTTATCAGGTCGTCTGTCCACCTTGTAGGTGGACGTCCAACGCTGCGCTTGCCAGTACGTGGCCTCCATTCCAGAACCTTTCTGTCCCATCGGTTCTTGGCAAGGTCTTCTCGTCCAAAATACCTCAGTGCCTGAAGACTAAAGTCTTCGATCAATGTGTGTTACCAGTGATGACATACGGCACTGAGACGTGGCCTCTAAATATGGGCCGTATAAGACGGCTCACAGTCACTCAGCGAGCTATGGAGAGAGCTATGCTCGGTGTTTCTCTACGTGATCAAATCAGAAATGAGGAGATCCGTAGAAGAACGAAAGTCACCGACATAGCTCAGCGAATTAGCAAGCTCAAGTGGCAGTGGGCAGGCCACATATCTCGCAGAATATTGTTATACTTTACACGAAACCGATATGCCCGTGTCAAGTAACCAAGCGACTTATATTAATTTGTTGACTTGATGTTTTCCTATATCTACATGAATCATAATAGATTAATAGAATTACTTACATAATACATGAAAATATTTCAAAAAATGACAAATTGATTCACATTTTTACTTTTAAAATTCCTGCCGCCTCCGTTATTGCTTATATTATTCTTATTCCACATCCTCTTGTTTCCATTGCCATTATAAAGATATGAATTACCTCGCCCTAGTCGTCAACGTCAGGATAACGTTGTGGCCAGTAACAAATATTTGTCCCATCTCCCTGACCTTTAACGTGACTGTTACTGGAATTATGGTGCGGTCTGCTAAAATAAGTATTATCATGCCACTGGACTTGCCACCGAAACGAAGACTAGACTCGGTTGTCCTGATAGCATCGAACATTGCGGCCCTACGTGTGCCTAGCCTGTGCAATTATAATTACTACGATAATACGTTCCTGAGACTCAAATCCTTTAACAACAACTACCATCGGTCGCGTATCCAGATATGATCGAAACAAAGACAACAATAATCCATTAACACCGTACGATGCCAGTTTGTTTAGCAAATGGGGGTCCCTAACTTTGTCAAACGCACTACTGAAGTCTGTGTAAACAGTGTCAACTCGATTGCCCTTGTCTATTTCTTGTGCTAAATCAGATACAAATAAGCTAGGTTTAAACAAGCAGTTGGCGATATTCTCAGTTATCATAACTCAAATTAAGCGCTCTGCGATAAACGACTCTTTAAATTTAACAATTATTCCTGTTGCAAAATAAATCTTACCTTCACTGACCGAACTATTTTGGACAGAATTACCCGTACTACTCGTAAGTACAAACATTTTAATATGTATAATCATTTATTGTATTACACAACTAGCTTTTGTCCTATTCTGATGTATAAGCTATATTATTGTAAAGTTTCATTAAAATCCATTCAGTAGTTTTTACGTGAAAGAGTAAAAAACATACATCCATCCATCCATACTTACAAACTTTCGCGTTTATAATATTAGTAGGATTCAGTAATCAATGTTATATCAGCAGCATCATTTATATTTATATATTATTCATTATTTAATCAAAAACATATTTTATTAAAATTCGTAAAATTATGGGAAGATCCTCTTCATTTATTCTTTTCAAGCTTTTGCCTTCTAGTGGGACTAATTTGAAATAAATATTTACAAATTGTACCAATTCACTATGTAAAGTGATGAATGATATACAATTTTATTAAACACAATTAACTTTTACGTACATACTATAAATGGTATAAATTATTTTTACAACACTGTATTTTCTGACAGTCTTGTTTCAGCTACACACCTGTGTACACTTTATTTGTATATATACATTTTTCACAGTCGTAGCTATTTTATATCCAATTTTATGGCACCTGATGACACCTAGTCATTGGCGGACTCCGTTGTAATTGTTATCAATGATTGCGTTTAATTAGATTATGAAATTTTACATAAAATAGTACATACACACACAGTCACAGTACACAGCCTTTTCATCTTCAAGAAACTGCTAAAAAACTTTTTATATTGTGCATCATCTCATCAAGTGGGTCTCCCGATGGTAAGTGATCTTATCGACCTTATCGACCTTATCGACCATAAAAGAGAAGATAGGAGGAAAGGATTATCATCACCATCAGCCATAATGGGGTGTGAATACACTGTAAACAAAACTGTCTATATCGTGGCTCTACTTAGTATTTCTTAAAAATTAAATAAAAAATAAGTTGAATTTCGCTACTTTACCAACAAAAATGGTCAAATTTTGACCATGGGTGGTAATCGTATAAAATATTGTATGTGTTAATGTTACAGACTCGATATATTTCTGATCTTATTCCCATCTCTCAATAAAAGAGGTCTTAAAAATTAATACTTGTATTAAAAATTAAAAATGAAGAATCGTAATGAACTTCACATATGATTATACCTAATCAGTTTTTGTAATCACAATTCTTATAAATACCATAAACCATACCGGTTTACGCAATATTTCCTTGTCTTGCTTTGTTATTATATGAGCTACAACGTAATATTGATTAACCAACTATTAGCAAAGTGACATTCGTTCTTACTGTTATTTAATCATCAGTAGGTAGCTGATAGTTACCGATTAACATAAATCCCTAACCAAAGTACTTATGCTTATAATCGAATAAAAATCTCCACATATTACTCTTATAATATTGAAATAAAAATTAAATACAAACCATTAAACGTGCCGCCGCCGCACAGCATCTTACTCGCGCGTAACCTCCACTTTGGTAAGTTTTTGTATGGAGCAAATTGTCTAGGTCATTAATAGAGCATGAAGGGAAATGTTGGAAACGTCCTAATAAATTACAGCAGATTCATATAACGATGGTTTTTAAGTTGAGTTGATTAGTTGAATTTATTGTTGTACCGATGTTTTTGGAGGAGGTTCAATCACTTTCAATCATTTAGGACAATTACATACATAAAACTAAATACCACTATACAGGGTTACTTTTAAAATACCAATAACCTCGCAGGACTAGATAGCTAACCCTATAAGTCCTGTTTTAAAAGTTCGTGTTTTAAAAGTAACCCTGTATAAATCGCGAAATGAAACTACCTATTCTTTTTACAACCTACCTACTCACCTACCCACTTAGGACCATACTACTTACATACATAAAGCTAATCACTAGTTATCACTTAGTATTCACTAAGGGCCAATTTACTGTACATATTATAATGCAATATTTTGTAATATAAGATATAAAAAAACATATTAATTTAATACAAGTATGCAATATAACTATGGAATATAACTAACGCGTGTTATGTTGTGTATAATAATCGTGTGTGCCGCCAGAGACAAGTTATTTAAGTCTCTGATACCACTAACCAATTATCTTTTCGCACTATTACGGAACTCGTTCCAATGTCACATTACTTTAATAACATGAATTATACGTAATTCTCCAGCTATGTAGCATACTCGCATCAGAATATACCAAGCCTGCAAACGCTATCATAAACAAACAGGTTTTTTTTTAAATTCTTTATATTTACTAAGAATTACTTATATTTAAGTTCAAAATGAAATTCACTCTTATTTCCTTTTAAGAAACCTTTTCCGTACTTTCCATTTGAACCCCCTGGGGTCCACGAATACTTGCTATTACATTGGACCTTCAAACAGGAGGTTCAAGAATAATTTCAATATTTTTATTTCACTTGAACCCCTCAGAGTTATAAACCCTAGGGTATCCAAATGTAATATGGACAGGGAGCCCTCGGGTAGCTGATCCACTTGACTACTATCAAGCTCATTTTCCGTGAGTAGCTTCGTTTCGATGAGACGACCAACAATTCCATCAAATCGAAATATTCTATCCTTGCTACCTCTGTTAGCTACCACAATAGAGAATTTTCGCATAGGGAAAATGAGCTTGATAGTAGTCAAGTGGATCAGCTACCCGAGGGCTCCCTGTCCAATAGTAAGTACTCGTGGACCCCAGGGGTTTAATTCAGAGAAAGATCTTTTCTATACTTTCGGTCACTTTCGTGATTTGACCAACTTTGGTGATTATTTTTTCATTCGAATGAGCGGAGCTCAAAGCAAAGCCATTTAAATTACAAGAAGAAATTTACAGAAGGTAGATTCGGAAATGAAAGGCTAAAACTTCATTATAATATTCACCGATTTTGAAATCAATGCCTCTTAAAAAAAAGCAAATTGTTAGCCACTTTTTCAATTCTAACAGATCGTTTAGTGAAAACTTTACGAGAAAACGTTGCACTTAAATTCGACCTTGTAATTTCAATGTCATCGGGTACAAGTTAAGGCTAAGCTGCAAGGGGGAGATCAAAAGTGAAAGCATGTGTACTTTGGTGGACAACTCGAGAATTCTCGAGACAATGTTGTCCGATTCTTTTATTCTTAACATGCGAAAACTTATATAATGGCTATTAGATAGTCATAAATATATGTAATTAAGTTATGATAAGTACTGTTTGTTTTCCAAATAAAATAAAATATTCCCGAGATTTGAGAAAAAAACAGTGGAGTAATTAGAAACCCTAATTCCTAGAAATTGGATCCAAAACATCGCGGTTCCTAGCCTTAGTACGCTGCCACAAGGCCAATCAGATGATCACTACATATTAAATAAATAAATACACCTGACAATCACATAAATAGTCTCAGGACTTATAATGTAGGATCAGCCCTACGCTAGGTAAAACCTGTATCGTGGGTATCAACGACTACGAAGGACTTTCGGTCCACAGCACCCAGACCCGATACCAATATTCGTGCATAAAACAAACATTTGTCTCGGTGCGGGAATCGAACCATGGCCTCTCGCTTTACAGCCGGCTAGTCGCCCACTGGGCTAGGTACGTTGTCGTGTTTTGCCATTATTATTCTGGAATAAACAGTAAACAGGCATAATTATTATTCATACATCAATCCCTTGTCAGTTCTTTAATCATATACATGAACATAAACATACAACAGAGTAATGGATTAACTATACATAAGAAACGGTAAATGTAGCCACATTTATAAACAATCTTATTATTCCTACGATCCATTTCATGAATTTGCATAGGAAATACCTCGACAATCCAATTACCGACGCGATTCAGGTAAATAAATGATTATTCAAATGCAGCCTCAACTGAAGTTATATCCTGTTTGTTCCAGTTTCGGTAATGCATATGATTGTATTACAGCCCTCTCTGGTATTTTGTGTAAATAAAAGCTGTGCTCATCATAAACAAATAAAATGTTTTGCGCTTAGTTATTTCAATAGCATTTTCTCGTACAATATCGCGCTTGTAATTTGGCCTTGTATTTATTATACATCGAAACAAGATTTGTTTCTTCTACATAGAGTTATGTTGACAGGAGCAGCTCAGAGACTATGCCCATACTCCAGTCACGGTAATTTCTTTAAACTAGAATCACTAAGGCCGCACACGCGCCGATCAGTAATAGGACCGACTAAATCGTTGTTGTGCTGTAACGAAATTAATCACATAGAAAGATAGGGAGCAGTTGGAAATAGAAACTGGCCAGTTTCTTTCATAGCAAAGCGGTAGACAAAATGATGATTAAAATATGGAGATAACAATCTTAAGTTTAAGGATATTCACAGCTCTAGAAGCCATATATATAGCACCACGGATGCAATTTCATGAATTATTTCAGAATGACTTAGAGCTGGCTCTAATTGTCCAGCAGTGTTTGAAACCAACTTCTTTACAATAGGTTCTAAAGGTACAAAATAAAAAACCTATTCTGCTGCGTCAATCTTTCATTAAATAATATATTTTTATGTGAGCCATGGATCTCGACAGCAACAGAGAGGTGTTAGTACAGCTCTGTGGAAGTTGTCACAGCTCGAGCGTCTGCTGAATCTAATTACCACTATACGGGGTTGGTTCTTGGCCATTTCGGATTTCTTTCGTGAGACGGTATCCGATGTATAAATTCCATGCCCGATTAATTCATAAGACGCTTATTAATTTAGCGCCAGTAAACTATTTATGTAATATATTTTATAATACTATTTTATCTTTCCAGATAATATATCCAGTATTCGAAGAACGCGTGCGGTGAACAAATGTAGCAACAAGAAATTAATTATATTTTAGCTGAAAATGACTCCGCTCAACGATATTACGAATCCATCGGACAACATTTCAGCGCCAGTGGATGCAGTATCCGTATTTGGCCCTCAAAGAGATTCGCTTTATATTGTCCTGCCAATAACAATTATCTATACACTTATTTTCATAACTGGGGTTCTAGGAAATATATTTACATGTATAGTAATAGTACGAAATAAAATTATGCATACGGCTACGAACTACTATCTGTTTAGTTTAGCCATGTCCGACTTATTACTTTTAGTTAGTGGTATGCCACAAGAAATTTACACTATATGGTCGAGATGGCCGTATGTATTTGGCTACACTTTTTGTGTGTTAAGAGGTTTAGCTGCAGAGACTTCGACTAATGCTAGTGTGCTCACAATAACTTTGTTTACAATAGAAAGATACCTCGCCATATGCCAACCATTTGTATCACATCAGATGTCAAAACTTTCTAGAGCAATGAAACATGTCATAGTTTTGTGGATGGTTGCATTAGCGTCAGCTCTGCCTCAAGCACTGCAGTTCGGTTTAAGAAGTTATAAGGGAGTCACCATGTGTTTACAAACGCGAGTCATCATCGAGCATTCCTTTGAAATATCTACATTTGTGTTTTTCTTCACGCCAATGGTTTTAATAAGTGTGTTATATTTGTTAATTGGTTTAAAACTTAGAGAAGCAAACATTACCAGAGAAGAAAGTCTGAAAGAATTCGAGTCAAGTAATAAACACTGTCACAAAGTTCGACGGAAATATGGTCAATCGACGAGACGTGTCATCAAAATGCTAGGTAATTTCTAAAACATATTTACGTAGACAAATTCTTTTATTTTGTGACTTTTGTGTATTACGGATTGGTGGAGCCATATATATTTTTGCCTACAGCATGAGTGGGCGAGGTTGTTACCACTTCCTCACAGGAAACCGACGTAATTTAGCGGCTTGCTGCTGCGTTTCGTAGCGTGAGATATTTGGGGGCCAAAATCCACCTCCCCTTCCCAATCCCTTAATTATCCTCTTTGTTAAAGGTCGGCAACACTTCCATAATTCTTTTGGAGTTTAGGCGTTCATGGGCGGTGAAGGTCACTTACCATCATGTAACTAACTTGCTCGTTTGCCGACCTAAATTGTAATAAATGAAATACATGATCAAAATATGGATATGTAATAGATAATAATCTGGGTCAACAAATACAAGGCGTTATAAGCACCAACGTGTTGACCGCAATCCGTATTCATTCTCAATGCGCACGCACTTTTATACAGTTCAGTTTAAAAATTCTGTCGAGACAGGTATAAAAAAAATATACAAAGCAGTAATTTTTTTTCTTGTCAACAGTTGCTGTGGTGATAGCATTTTTTATTTGCTGGGCGCCATTCCACGCTCAAAGGCTAGTAGCTATCTATGGAACCACCGAAGATCACCTGGCGAAATCACCGATACTGTTTTCGGTGTATTCGTTCCTCACATATATTTCCGGAATATTCTACTATATGTCGACGTGCATCAACCCGATATTGTACCACATAATGTCAAACAAATTCAGGAATGCTTTTAAGGTACATATCTGTTTATTTAATAATAAATAATTAATAATATAAATAAATATACATTATTTCGAGAGATTATCTAGGTGGCGCAGTTGTAATGCGTACGCGGTACGACTGCTCTGCTGATGTCTCGGGTTTGATACCCGGGTTGGGTAAAAGTGATATTGGGTTTTTCTACCACGAAATGCTCAGTATCACCCCGGAGTCTGGAATTGTATGGCAATAGGCTCACCCCTATCACATTATGGGACGGGAATCCGGCAAATGTGGGTGTACTGGTTATACCTTTGCCTACCCCTTTCAGGCGTAAGTGCGTACGTACTTTCAACGCAATGAAACTTAAAAAAGGCCTTTATGATTAAACTAGATAGCTGTTACACTAAAAATATTTAAATAACTATTTAGTTTTTTGATAACGATAGCTCTACGAAACGAAAGTTGCAGGTAGTTGATTTCGAACTCCAAGAGCATCCACCTCTGACATTTCTAATTTCGTCCATATTCGTTGTTTATTATCGCTTGCTTTAAAAATGAAGGAAACATATATGTGAAGTCTGCCAACCCGCATTAGGCCAGCGTGGTAGACCGAGGCCTCACATCATTCCTCTCATTAATAAAGAAGGCCCAGTAGTGACACGAGTCTAATACAAGGCTGGTATTAACAAATCTAATTTATTTTTAAAACCCCATACATCCAACATTAGACTTCGACCAAAAAATGGATACACCCTTAAAACGCATTCTATGAGTAGTTTTAAATTTTTAGACGCTACAAAGAACATTTCAAATATAGACAAAGCTTATTAATTGTAGCCCTATCTATGTATGTGTCGTGACCAAAATGACCTACTTACTCTTTTCCATGATACCAAATTTCGAAAGCCAGGAATATTCCATCCATTTTCGTTGCGTACTCACCCAACTTTCCTGAATTACACCACATAAACAAAGCGCTATCAGCGCCTCCAGTGGTGGATAGTGTAACTATTTTACGATATGATCCTACAATATTTGATTATAATATCATGAAAGAGCCATATGTTTAATTGATTATACCGTCAAACGATCTTGTATTCAATGATTTGGTCAGGTCATAGTCGAATATTTCGCGAAATGCGATCATTTCATGGAATGTTTGACTTTTTCATAACATTATCAATTTTAAGAACTGGTCACGACATAAATTAATCATGTTCATTATATTTATACAATGTGTTACAAAAGGGTATGGTCATATTTAAGGGTCGTTACGTCTACCTTCCCCGTTCTTAAAAAAAATAAGTTGCTTAATTAAGCAAGCAGATGTTTGGTTTCAGAATACTACGATAAAGTGGTGTAACAGATCACAGGAGGGCGCCGCCGTCAAGCGTTCTTCCTACACCGCTATTGTAACATTCGTTCGCAATCCGACAACCAGTACAAAATCAGGTAATTTATTTTACAACTATTTTTACCCGCAAGAATATGGTCCATATTGAGTGTAAATGAAATGCCGGAAAATTGAGAGGTCGTAATGCAGTACAGACACGATACCACTATAAAAAAGTCACTTACTTTAATATTTGTTTACATTTATGGAATATGTTCGGTGAATGAACTTTAAAAAAGTTTTGGGACCTTTGTCATTTTTGACTCAATTAAAAATTCATTCTTGATATTGAATCTTAAACCTAATAAGTACATAAAAAATACTTAAACTTTCAGGTAAATCACAGGAGAACAATGCAAGTTTTCATAATAAAATTCGAAAACAGGGAAGTGTGAAGGGCGACAATGATATGAATGTGTGCCAAAATAAAAGGAGGGCAAACACCTCACCTAGAAAAAAGCAGCAAGAATCAATCCCAGGAAACATTGCATTGGATGGTCGTGAAATTAATAAAATAGAAACTATAGACGAAAGAAACACAAATATGTCAATTTATTGCACTTATCCTTCGCCCGTTACCGCCACTCAAGAAGCAGTGATCTTATGCGGATATTCTGATAAATCAGATAGTTCCCAAGACCATCCAGAAAACTACCTGAAAGAAGATAAGTTAAAGTTACAACATCGCCAAAAAGAAAACGGATAAACCGTTAGTGGTGTCTGCAGAGAAAAAATAACAGGAACGCGCAACATTTCGTCTCTTTCACAACTCGCGCGACGAGGTACTTAAGAACAAAAGAAAGTGCAATCATAATATTTTGTTTAACTTGATGATACAAAGTAAACTTGTCTTGATTATTATAACACAATAAATTATTGTGGGTCTGCGTTTGTAAACCCTGTCGACTCGACAAAAAATTCTTGAAATTTCCACATCTGGCGGAAATATCGCATAATTTTTGGAACATTTATCTTTGTGTCAATCTGATAAATTGTCACATCTATCAATCTAGAAAATTATTTTATTGTTAATTTGAGTGTTAAACGAATTGGGAATGAGACGAATTGAGGAAAATTACTAGCGTATTTATTGAATGTAACCTATCAGGGAAAAAGACGAAATAGATAAAGTGACGAGCTGTCATTGCATCCTAAATTTTATACATCATTTTAGGAAACTGTACCAATTTGATATACGGTTTAATAATATTGTATTTTGTTTTTATAAAATTTTATTCGATAACGTTTACGTGAATGTTAAAAAATAATTATTAAGCGCTTACTATACCTCCTTATTTTAATATAATTATAAATGCAACAATGATGATTATGTAAGCATTTATTGTTAACGACAGCGCTTTAGTTGGAAACATGACGACAATTCATCCATTGATCACCTCAAGAAAAATAAAAGTCATGACAATATTATGTAGGGATAAACCTTGGGTGGTGTCACTTAATGAATTTCTTAAGATTATCTTAAGGTCCTCTATATGTTGACTTTGGTCCAACGCACACTTTCCAAAGATTATTTAAATAGGGCCTTACATAATACCTTTTTTAATTAACGTTTATAAGTAAGGCCCATTGTGTATAGAGGTATGGTCGTCGGGTAATGTCAAACTAATAATTATGCCCCTGTCCTTATCATATTACTTGACGATATTCATAATTACAAATTATGACATCCATAACTTTATGTAATGGTTACATCTTTTTTTATATTTCTTAAATATACCAAATCAATAGTCTCCCAAGATATTATGAAAAGCTAATGTACGGATTTTTGTAACTTAACATGTTAATGATAAAAACATTTGTCAATTTTAAAAGTCAATTTTCATCCAAAGTACCTAAGTACCAAGACTTTTGGATTTTCTAAATCAGGTTGCATATTATTCAAAAATATAAATTATTATTATTAGAGCTTAAATTTCAATTCCTATTGTGTATGATGCCTTGGGAAATACGTTATACCGCTGCTCACCGATAACGCTCAAACTATTTAAAACTATAATAATTTGTAACAAAATGTGTCATATTACACCTTAAAAATTCTATTTCCATAAACACGCCAGGTACACACACTAGCAGACGACATTCAGTGCATGGTAATAATAAAAAGCCTTACTTGGGTCCTAGGCCTCGCCACTGGAGGGTGATATTTTTTATATTTTTAATTGTTTTATTTTTTAACAAATGTTATATTTTGAAATGTTAAAAAAACCTTTTAAAATAGAGAGTACTGTAAAAAATACTTAATTTTTCGGTATACGGTATCATCATTTGAATGGAAATTTGTTACTTTTAGTATATGATGTCCAAGGGAACGTAGAACTAAGGGCCTATTTCACAATGTTCAAGTACGATTTAACCACTAATTAACGCATGAAACAGTTATTTTTTAAAGTACCCCTTTCCCCGATATAGTATATATCGACGGCTCCTAAGTATACTGAGTCAACTGTATTTATAATAATTTTACAGGGAGGCACAAAGAAGAGCGAAAGGTTATATTTCAAATGTTAGTGCAATCAAGAAAAAATAACTTATCATAGTGATTTATATATAATAAGATCTATCAACAGTGCAAAATAAAATTCATATTATTTTATTAATTTATGAGATAATGTAGATACACTAGTATTCATCGATTATTTGTATGTTGAAAATGGATCAATTACCACTTATATTCTTATACGTCGTACTATTAAATCTAAGTTTTGGAGAAATATTATTTAGCAAGTGTGGTAAAAACTATTATTTTATACTTATTAGATATCATATGAATTACAAATTAACTCGTATGAATTATTTTTGCGAAGTTATAATAAGTTGACTCACTATACATGTCCATAGTTTTAAAAATGAACTATCCATATATTGAGTCAAGTGTGCTATAAAAAATAAAAAAAATCCTTTCGTTTAATAAAATTCTAAATTTTATTTCTAATTAAATGTTTCATAAAATGGTGGTGGTAAAATTATCATAACCTCTTAATTTCCATAAAAAATTAACAATTCTAGACAAATCAATTATAAGGAGTTATAATAGGTAACTAAAATAAAAAATATTTATTAGACCAATGTACGTTCGAAAAATGACTGATAATAGTATTATTGTTATTAACTGCTTGAAATTACAATAATTTAGGAACAATCATCTTAATTACTAATTATTAAAATCCCAGTAAGTATAGAATTCTAAATATCTTTGATACTTAGTAATCATTGGTGAGAATGAAATCAGTCTCAAAAAATTAACTTTGAGCTAGTTAAGTTATTAATAATTGCGTAAAAAAATATCTAGAAAAAGAAAAAATATATTTCTACCTATTCTGAATAACTTCAAACTCTGTCAGTTTTAATCAAATTAGAAAAAAATGTGATATTTCTTAGGTATCACTAGTTTGTCACACATATCTATTAAATCTTTGTGTTTATTTTTATCTATGGAATTGGTCAGTCGTAAAGATCAGTAAATTCTATATTAAGGACAGTTTTGATTCGTGTTGCTTTAGGTTTATTAGCACAATTAATCAAGTTATAGGTTTCTTCCGTGTAACTAGTTTTATAAAATAATTTGTAAGGATTCTCTGAACTTTTATTTCGGTGAATTTATTCCATTGCGTTTTAGATCCATCACAGGCAAAAGTCCAGTTGTTGATGAACTTAAAGTTTTTTGTTTTAAAGATCTGTCTGTTTTGCTATATCTTGTTCTGTGTGCTACAGAACACAGATCTTTTTTGGACTTGTGGAAACTAATGTTTCAATTTTTGTCAATAATATCACGATATTGGCGCACACTTTATTTGTGTACTTATTAGGATCAAACCATTCTTGATACAATATATACATTTTAGAAAAGGATAAAGATCTGTCAAAATTATTTTTGGTGGAATCTTTGCAAGTGTAATATTATTCTACAGGTGAAAAATTTGCAACATGATCAAGTAAACTACGTTTCATGTCATCAGTAAGTTTATTCAGACGGTGATCATTCTTTCTTCGTTGATAAGACTGTATAACTCCGTTCCTTTTTCTAGTTATTCTAAAACGGTATATAGGAAATTAAAACATACATATTGGGTAATTAAAACATGGTTTTACAAACAAAAATATTTCTGATAACGACGTTATCCGCTTCGTAAACAGGTAAAGTGTAGGTCTTCTAGTAGAAGAAGAAGTCTTCTAGTATTCTCCTTGTCGGTTGTTATTCTCTTCTTCAAGTCTTTGGTGGCAAACTTCGTCAAAAAGTCTGTCCCACTGCCTGGAATGATCTTCAATGTCCCATAACATTTAAAAAATCTTTGCTCTACTTTATTCAGATATTTTTGTACTATATTTCTTTCAACATATTGTAGGACAGGAGAAGGTTTTAATAGGTTTTTATTATGGACTATTCCATTTCTACTAATATACTGTAAGCTTCTGTTGAGGTTTGTTTTCTTACCACAGCCTTCCAGTCATTCTGAAAACGTTTAATCTGTCTACCTTTGTCTTTTATAGTTTCTGATATTCATTTGCGGCACCGACAAGTTGGAGTAGTTACTGGAGAGTTCGTGTCTATTAATTGCAGACATAGAGACAGGACTATCAAGACAAGGGGCGACAATGCAATGGAGGACAAAAATCAACGTAGGCTGATGGCATTGGAGTATATTTTTTTAACAGTTAAAAGCAGTTATTGTTATTAGACTTTTCTTTAATATTCGATTCAATAGTGTCTCTGTTTTCGTGAAAAATATGTGGATTAGGTGTGCTTGGTCGAGATTCAATTACTGATTGCAATGAAGAGTTAAAAGTAATTAGCAAAGTCTCCGTTTTATTAAGAGGTTCTTCAGTGAAGTGTTTATTGTTAGGAGCTGGTGAAAATTCGGGAATATCATTCGGAAAAATAGAAGAGTTGGATGTTAGATATTGTAATAAGTTATAAGTATCTTCCAAATCAGTTTCGTCTAAAATTGATAACTCTTCTTGAGTTCTTCTCTCTTGAGTAAAATTTACATTTAAAGGCAGATAATATTGATATTTTTCATTCAGTAAATTAATTATTCTTCGAGACCTACTACTTATTACCACTATATTTTCAGTTAAGCCTCCAAATTAAAATTAACATAAGAAAACAACTATTCACTTAATGATAAAACAAACACAACTACATGCGCAGTCTGTGATGTTTCGACGTATACTGAGCCAATTGCAACTTGCACCAAAATGGCCGCGTTCGCGTCCCGCGTATACTAATACTGTGCACATGACTCAGTGTACTATGTGCAAAATAAATCAATTGTTATACTGGATCCAGTATACGCCACTTTATTTTAGTTATTTATTGGGATATGAACTTTTTTTTTACACAGATAGATAGGAAATGATTTATTTGTTTTGAATATAGTAAAAAGTGCATTTGTCGAAATTTGTTAGTTGACTCAGTATACTTAGGGGCCGTCGATATGATGATTTATTTATTTGATCATAGTGAAATAATTTATTTGGTAAATAGTGTTTCCTCAGAGATGGTGAGAAATAGGCGCTTAGTATTTGTACTTGATACTTCTATCCATTTCTCAGAAAAAAAAGGCAGATTGCCACGCGTTGTCGTCAAATATCATGAATTATTGTCAACGAGTTTCACGATGTAGATATTTTAAAAAAGACAAAAACTGTAAGCTATTGTTTCAATTATTAAACGGTTTCGTTCTTCGATTCAAAATAATATCATAATTAATACAACATAATAATTATTTTTTTATACGTTGTGCATTGTATATTTTGAACTTATTACATTGTGTATGTATTATATTTTGTAATTTTATTTATTATTATGTTACTGAAGGTTCAATATGCACTTGTCATAGATAACATTATGTATTTTGAATTTATGTATTCTAGACTTATATATTTGAATTTTATACATCCTGATAATATGTACACATAATGTTTAGTTGGTTATGCTTATATAAAACATTTTGGGTTCTAAACGGCTTGAGTTATATTCTTTATTGACGTTTTAAAGGCCAAAGATAGCTGATAAGTAAAGTAATTATTACACTAAACACTGAATTAATAACCTCACCGCAAATTATTTACTGTTATTTGTATCCATTCTTTTCCGTGGTCGTTTAATTTGTATCCAGCCATCGTATCTTCGTGAACAATGTAACTAAATATACCTACATGAACAATTACATAAAAGTAATTTGTTTACTTAATTTAAGGGTATTGCAACAATCAATGTACCTATAAGGGAATAAATAAAACCGACTTCAAAAACACAAACTCAAAATTAATGATATATTTATTTCTTTTCTTTCCAGTTTTTTAAGTCGGTTCTATTTATTATCCTTTTTATGATGGTTACAATACCTAAAGGATCTGTGGAAATAAAAAAAACTGTGTAATATTTTACGTTGTTTTATTATAAGGTAGCAGTTACCTTTCAATGGCCTAAGACTTAGTGATAAATGTGAACTACAATGTCATGCCAAATGATCATAGAATAATTCATTTCTTCTAGAGTCTCACCACGGTCATTTGAACTGTAGCCTAGGCAGAAAGAAAGAACAAGGCGTTTATAAACGAACACAAGATTTGAACCTTTGAAATGACCATATTTATAATATATATGTTATAAAAAAAACAATACAATCTTTTATTGTACACGTTAGTGTACACTCATAACCACGTACTATATCCGAAAGCCCAAATTCCCTAACTACTCTTTCCACTCCCCTAATTAGAACTTTCATTCAAGGTTGGCAATATGGTATAGCGGACGTTCATGGGCGGTGGAGATCATTTACCATCTCGTATTTATTTATTTTATTATATTTGTTTGATGACGAGACGATCAAGGCGCTCGCTTGGTGACAAGCACAACGCCTGCCCATAAACAGAAGCAACACCACACAGAACTTTGAGTTACAAAGCACTGCATGGCACTGAACTGCTCTCATCACACCGAGACACAAGATGTTAAGTCTCATAATGTCCAGTAATTTCACTGGTTCAATATCCTTCAAACCGAAAGACAACTTACACACTATTGCTTGGCGGCAAATATAAATATTCAGAGAACTTATTATTCGGGATTATATAGCCATTTGATATGAATAGTTTAGGAGATTACAGATCAAAGTATTTTGAAATCTGAACTAAATCCTTGATTTACAATTATACTATAAACATGACAAGGAATGTGCTGATTGGCGATCATGACCCAAGTACCGCTCATGAATTTAATTTACTTATTATTCAAGTTTCCGTTGTGTCGTATCATTGACTCACTACCGAACGAACCGCATACACGACTGCTCGTCTTTACACTACAAAGGGTAAGTGACTTTTATATATTTTAAGGATACTTGATGAGTAATAAGGAAAGATTGAGAAATAAATGTTTGTCAAACCATCGCTTCTAGAAATAAATAATCTAAATCTGTATCTTCTCTAGGTTATCATGACGCTTATAAGATGTCAAATTAACTTATATTATAGATTTATGAAAGAAAGCTTTTAAGCAATAATGGAATCGGCTCAAAAAACTGAAATGTCAAGTATAACATTTATTAAAAGTAAATTATTGATAGCACTGACAGCTGACTCAAAATTTGTCAGATTAAACCTGTTCTAAACATAGCCCTATTCCAAAATAAAACTAAGCGCTAGCCATAAAAAAGGATGACGCTCTAAATTTATTTGTATGTTATATTAATAAATAAATAACAATTACAAAATACACTCAACAGTCACAAGCATAGACCCCACAGCAACATACGAGTCTTGTGTCGTGGGTATCAGAAACTATGAGAGATTTTCAGTCGCATAACACCAACATCCGAATCAGTTTTTAAGTCGGTTCTATTTTATGCTAACAAGAATTTAAACATTGATTAATTTGATCTTTAGTCCCCGATTTCAGCTCATAGGAGTAGAATTATTTTTTGGGCTTTCTCTTCACACATGTAACTGACGGATGATTTTTTGTTGTATTGCATAATATATAAGCTTAAGTGTGATATTATTAAAAATTATGTAAAAGTTGTTACATGACTCTTTTTATAAATCATTAGTTTGTGGATATACGTTTCCAAAGTTGTGTTAAATGTGTCCCCTTTCTCTCTATCTTTTAAACTACAAGGTAGAAAATTATGAACATTTTCAAGGTAGTTTAACTTAAAAAGAACTCTCAACGAAAATTGGTTGGTTGTATAGTTTTTAAAATATTGGATATTTTCTTTAAACCCTTCACTTTGCGTGGTCGGACATGCACTTGTTATTATTATCTTTACATAGTATAAAATGAAGTCGCTTCCGCTGTGTGTTCGCTTAGATCTTTTAAACTATTCAACAGACTTTAACGCATTTTTCAGCAATAGATAAAGTGATTCATGACGAAGGTTTATATGTATATGTATATCACCCATGAAAGCAGGGCAGTAACATGCTGGTGAAATCGCGAGAGACAGCTAGTATATTATAATATTCTATTATACCCATAAAAAATATCTTCCTTTTTCATTTTGAGTGAATAATAAGTTTGTTTCAATGGAATAATTAAAGTTAGACGTGATTGTTGTTCGTTATACTTGACTTGAAGTTGGACTGCGTTAATGAACGCCTCCGTTCTTCCCATTTTCCAACTTTCTTTTTGGTTAAATTATACATTTTGTAAAGTTCCAGGAAAGTTATAAAGTACCTAGGTATATAATTATACAACATAATTTTCATTCGTTTTGTGGTAGGTCCCTCATATGCCGTCTGTGTTGGTGCCATCACTTCATTGATTTCTGCCGCCAAGCAATAGAGTGTAAGCACTCTTGTGTTTCAGTTTGAAGGATATTGAACCAGTGAAATTACTTGACGTTATGTGAATTGACGTGTTATGTCTCGGGGTGACGAATGCAGTCCAATGCAATACAGCGATTTATAATTCAAGGTGTGGTGATCTATGTATGTGGAGGCGTAGCGCCTGTTATAATGAAAGCGACCTGCTGGTTTCGACATTCAGGCTACAACAATAATATATTAAAAAAAAGTGTGCGTCCTGGGACGCCCGACAGAAGTGATAACTTAAACTAATGTTAAAGTTAAAGTGAGAACGGAGGAGCATGTCACAGTCGTGTCAAAGTCGTGGTCACTGTGTGACGCAACCTGGGACTTCGAAATTATCGATGTGTCAGGGAGGTCGGCTAACGCTGGCTGGTCGATGGACCGCTCGCGTTACGGAACGTTTCGGTTCACCCTCCCATAAGAAGTTATCACTTCAAAAATCTTGTATTAAATACTGTAATAAAGAAAGGATTACTATCATATACCTATAGTCATGCACATATCATTTCTGTAGCATAACAAGACATAAAATAAGCCCAGGCCTGTATCCCCGAAAGGGTAGGCAGAGGTCCAAATAGTGCTGTACCTACAGTTAACCGAGCTTATTTCCATCTCATTAAGCAATGATATTGCCATACCAGGCACAAATTCCAATCCAACTCATGTTTGATTTTTCGAAGAGAAACCCCAAACACAAATTGCGGATTTTTACACAGGAATTCACCGATGTTCAGCTTACTTATGCTGCTACTAAACCAATAAGGCGATTTCTGTATCAGATACTCAAACTAAAGATAGCAGAAATTACAATAAGTACCTACGCTAGTTGCCATTGTATTGTTTGTTTAGAACTAAGAAACAGAAGAATTAAAAAGTCCTATAAAAAAAATTATAAAGCCCTATAAGTTACTCTACTAACTTAATATATAAATGCCCTTTAAGCTCAAACTTTATTATAACTTTAAAATTATAAACAACGCACGAAAACGCTATGGTGTGGCCTTTTTCGTCCAGTAACGCCTATGGTCCATATCGACACCTACCCCCCCCCCCCCCCAATATTTAATTATTCTGTATTTTTCCATAATAAAATATTGTAAAATTAATTGATAATTATATCGATTTAGTGTAATTGTCTAGTGTGATGTATTTTCATGATGCTATCTATGTATGCCTATACAATAGTTAATATGATTTCTACGTGAGTTTCTTTTATTTTTGTGCTGACTAGTCATAAACGCAATTTTATACCTACAATCTATATGATTATCAAACTATTTCATCAGCAATTACAATACTGTTCTAAATGTCTCTTTGACTTCGGCGGCCATCCATGGCAACTGATTTTCACAACTAGCTGCAAAAAAGGAACCTTTTTTGTTTGTTTTGCTTTGTTTTTTTTTTAATTTGTTGGCCACTAGTTACGATAGAAGAACATTTTTCTAAATTCGCGACCTACTTCCATAATCCTCATTCCTTTTCTTTAATGTCAGAAATGCATCCATGATTCTTCTGGTACGGTGGGTGTTCATCAGCTTCGTAGGTCACTTAACTTGTCGCAACCCGATTGCTCGTTGCTGGCCACTGTTATTAAAAATCGTGTCGCTTTGATGTATGAAAAATGGAATTCGATTATCATCAAAAGAAAACTCCTTTTACTTTCTAAGCGGTAAAGCCACGCTGTAGAGAATTTTGCCTAGAGCATGAATGGGCCGGTTCGACCGGATTGTTACTAGTCTCGATTTCTTAAAAACCTGCAATGCATCCATGATTCTCCGGGTATTACCTATAATCATAGGTGGCTGTGACCACTTACCATTAGGTGACCCACTTACTCGTTTACAGGACTCTGTTACAAAAAAAAACTACAAATATGATGTAAGAAAGCCACATGCAGCCGTGTTATTTTCCTTCCTTTACCTTATACCTATTAAAAGCATGTGACAATTGAACAGAGACTACGTCACTACCATACATTGGTTTTCATTTAAATAATTTAAAGTATCATAAACGGTAGTGTAACATAATGCATGTCATCATTGGTTTAATATGTAGATTTGTAGGTGAAAAGTCATCATAAATAATTGAGTGTTACATATAAATATTCAATGTGGTACGCCACGTTAGTATTTTGTTTGACATTCATTAGAGTTCCGCGTTTTTAAACAAAACCTTTTCCATAACTTTTTAATTTTTTCCCAGCGAAATGCACTTAAAGGTAAGTACAGTGTAGTCCTTAAATCATGTCAACAGTCAAGAGATGTCAGACGATGCTGCCCTGCGCGGTCACTAGAAAAATCAGGCCTGAAGTCACTGGATATACACTAACTGACCCCCCGGAATGCGACTAGTGAACTAGTCACTACGTAGGGTTTTTCACCAAGTATACGGTGGTTGCTATCCCATCGGGCGTAGTTTGGTATAACAGGACATTGAAGCCAGTGAAACTACTGAGAATTATGAGACTTAACACCTGATGTCTCACGACGAGCGCAGTTCAGTGCCATGCAGTTCCTTGTAATTCAAAGGTCTATGGTGATGCTTCTGTTTGTGGGCAGGCATGGCGCTTACCATCAGGCGAACGCCTTGCTCGTCTCGTCATTCAATCAAATAAAAAAAAAGAAAACAGGAAAGGATATGAGCCTCCGAATATCCTGTCTCACAGTACATTACAAATGCTTGAACCAGATCTTATCATGGGTACGATCCCAAACACGGCCCAAACAGTACTGCCTTGATGTTTTAGAAGCACACTTGAAAGCCAATACTCTCACAGAAAGGAGGAAAGATTAAAATGAATTGACATTGAATTGACATAATAACATTCGATATTTCGTACGACAATTCGACCAGAAAATACTATAGTCGCTAAATTCAATTTCGCTGAATTACGATTCAGTCGGATTACTTTATTACAACTGACTTAAGTACATATTACGCATGTTGTTATATTTTACATCGTTCGATCAACTTTTTATTTTATAGTGCAACAACTTTATGTTGGCGAAATGAGTGGCGCTCTTGGTTAACGCTCAATTTTTACCAATTATTCGATACATTTTCAATTAATTCTTTTAGCATCGCTTTACTACTTATGAATTTCCCACTGTACCTTTAATTCTACCGTGTTATATAACATTAACATATTGTCTAATTTGCATCCAGTACAATGTCCCATGCGGTAAATTCAAATGTCGCTCATTAAAAATCACAGAGTCACTTAAACGATTATTTTGTGTTGTAAGGTGCTGAACGGAAATGGATGATTTGATATTTTTTGGCTTACAGGTGAACCATGACCTATATTAGGAGATAGAAATACGATTTATCACGAAAAAAAGATATTCAAGCTCGCGGTGCCGTGAGTTAAACTCTATAACGTTTATAATATTACTTAAAATAAAGATCAGACATTTGTGTAAACTGTATAATATTAGCGGTTAGCCGTAAGCCACACTATAGAGATTCGTTTACGAGTTTTATAGATGCCACTATAAAACTTCTAAACTATTGTTACTGTTAGTATGCATCCAACATTGGCGTAGGAAGGTGCTGTGTTATGCCACTGTGCTACTAAGTTGATAATCCGAATTCCGAGTAATTCAATTCTCTTGTTACAAATATTTTGACATTGCTGAATAAAAAATACTTGTCAGCTTTTAGAAACGCGGACACGTGGAATCGGTAAGTCGTTAATTTAATTTATTTTACTTACTAAAGCTGGTTTATACTTTTTATAGTTTGATATTAAATTAATCTGAGTACAATACTGTATGTAGACTATTGAGGCAGCTCGCAGATGGTCACTGGAACTGGATTCCGTAAATCAGTTAGAATCTCTCTATGGAGAATAGCCCAATTATGGGCCATAATCATAAATAACATTTAAATTAATAAGAAATACCAATAAAATGACTTTATTTGATCTCAAACCCACGAAAATTAATTTAGTAGTAGAATCATCAACACGGGAAATATCTGGTCAGGACCCGTGTCC
Organism: Amorpha juglandis; assembly: GCA_949126905.1. Lineage (NCBI taxonomy): Eukaryota > Metazoa > Arthropoda > Insecta > Lepidoptera > Sphingidae > Amorpha > Amorpha juglandis. Next base: position 11,363,755 of record OX421374.1, on the reverse strand, counting down.
TACCGAAACTAAGAAACATACGTTTTTAACTAAATTATAGTTTACAAATATGTATAAATAAGTCTATTAATATACATACACTAGACGTTACCCGTGGCTCCGCCCATGTAGATTTCCTTTTCTAGGATAAGAAGATGCAAATAGTTTTAATTCATGTTTTGATCTACCGGTGTCCCAAATTTCATTTAAATCCGTTCAGCCGTATTTCGTTCCATAAAAACGTTTCATGCAAAGTTGAACGTAGACAGAGGTGTAACCAGAACATCCACATTTCACCGAGCTTATTTCCGTCCCATGATGTGATCGTGGGCGAGCCTAACACTAAACCGGGCACAATTCCAGACTCCGGGCTGATACTTTTCCAGTTTTCTTTGGAATTGACTTTTAAGTTGTACCTTTTTTTTCTTTTCTATTCCATATTTTAAAAGTTAGTGGACACTTTTGTGACTTTGTAGTGACTTGTGCTATTTGACTACGGAACCTTTAAAAAGTCACAACCATAACACATACCACCAACTGTTGGCTATTGAGTATTGACATTGCGCTTTGATAATTATAACTAAAAAAAAATTTACCACTAACTGCGTATTACAATAGCAGATGCGGTTTCCTGCAATAAAAATCTAAACGATGCGGTATTAAATATACTGCAGCGTAATGGACAGATTATAGCGCGGCAAGAGTCGTATAATTATTACATCTTATAAGTAACGAAATGCAATCTTCTTCTTTTTTATTTATGGCTTCGCATTATTATGCATTTCGCCAGTGTCAAGTATAATTTATTCTTAAGTTATTTTTACAAGAACACACCGTCACTGAACTGCGCTCGTCACCCCGAGACATAAGATGTTAAGTCTCGTAATGCCCAGTAATTTCACTGGCTTCAATGTCCTTCAAACCGAAACACAACAGTGCTTACACACTGTTGCTTGGCGGCAGAAATAGACAAAGCGGCGGTACCAACCCAGACGGCCTCTCGCATACAAGGGACCTACCTTGTATATATGAGGATTTTTTTATACCTTAATTGGATTTTTCGAGTTGGTTTTTTGTCCGTAAAAGTGTTAACAATATTACAGAAAGCGAGGATGGCTGAAGTGAACGAAGCAGAGGGTCCTGCCCAAGAAACCCAACTTAGTAAGAGTCGGGAAGCAAATTGGCCTGCAGTACTTTTTCTTATACACATTCACCTTCTGTCACTGTACGGTCTGTGGTTGCTATTTTATGAAGTAAAATGGATGACAGTGATACTATGTAAGTACTCTTAAAAATAATATGTTTTGATAGTAAAAATCGGTAAACAAGTCAGTGGATGAGCTGATAAGTGATCTCCATACACCATCCATAGACTCATACATACGTTGCCGACCTTAACCTTTAGGCCATACCCCCAGCAAAACGCCGCGCGATCGAGATTTTTAGAGGATATCTAGTCATTACTTAAAATAAATATTGATTAAAAAAATATACAATATATTTCTACAATCTGTCAGCTTTACTTTGTTCGATTCAAATTCATGTTAATGTTGATATATTTTTTTAAATTGTCGTTATAAATGCACCATAAAAATGGGAAAAATGCAAAGATTCCGTGCGTCTCCTTTTAAAGTACAGATTGTTTTCATATGAGATTAACATCACTAGATAGGCAATTTGATAACGAATATTTTGCCCGTTTTAAATTATCGAAAAGACCAAAACCTGATTTTTTTTAATCAATTATTCGCTAAATACGTGCACGTAAACTCACACGCCGAGTACCCGAGTTTGTATGCCGCGAGTCAGTCAAGGTCATTTGCTCACGGAAGGGCCTTAAGAGGCTCGTGCCGACTATTGGGACAGTATTTATTATAATCGTGGTCAACTCATTAGTCTAGTGGAAGCGTACTAAGGTTGAGAAACGTGAAATTCTAGGTTCAATTGCCAGGTCTGGTAATCACATTTTGTGTGTGAATTTTCAATTCCAAAAAATCACCGATAAATTGTTATTGGAATTTATATCCCTATCATATCATGGGACGGAAATAAGTTGGGTGTAACATGGGGTCATTATTTGGACTTATGCCTACCCATATGGGAACAAAGGTGTGAGCTTATATTGATGAAATAGCTTTTGCTCGCGGCTCCGCCCGCCTGAACAGCCTTTTCCGGAATAAAAGTTTTCAGTATAAAAATTTGCCTATAACCGTCTCCAGCGTCTCATTTATCTTTGTAACAAAATTCATTAAAATTTAGCGATTTAGGCATGCAATTGTAACAAACAAACAAACTCACTTCCGCATTTATAATATTAGTTAGGATTATATAATAAACTGACTCCGTTCTTAGCTTGAGATGGTCATAGCGTTTGCAAAGTATACTGGTATATAGGATTAGTGAAATGTGTTTATATATGTGCTGTACACCAAAATAATGGTAATAAACTAACACCCTGTCGTTTTTTTCAGTATTCAGTCTTTCCTTTATGGGTATATTAGGCATGACAACAGGAGCGCATCGTCTCTGGGCTCATCGTACTTACAAAGCTCATACTGGTCTACGCATCATGCTTATGTTATTCCAAACGTTAGCTGGTGTCGTAAGTACATTTTTTAATAACTCATATACTTTTTTACCCCACAAAGGACAGTATCCTGCGCTGAATTTATGAATTACTATTTCTAATTCAAACTATACTATTTCAGGGTTCTATATATGACTGGGTTAAGCACCATAGATTCCACCACGCACATTTCGCCACTAATGACGATCCCTATGATAACAAAAAAGGATTCCTTCATACACATATTATGACACGCATGAGGAAATTAAGCCCGCATCAAGAAAATTTAAAGAATCGTATAGATATGTCAGACTTGGAAAATGATTCTGTCGTTATGTTTCAAAAGAAGTAAGTATTTAAAATTACCATGTAATTTGTCGTAAAATAGTATGTTTTTTTTTCGGTTTGACGTTGTGCTGTTAGCCTGACGCGAGTCGGTTCTACAGGTTCACCGGACTTTCGGGCGAACGCTTTAGGCGCTCTCAACCCTTACATTTAAGCGACCTCGCTGAGGGCACCCTCTATGGGGTACGAACCTCGACTCAGGGCGGTCACTGGGGGAGGGCAGAAACATCTGCGATTATTGGTTTGAGGGAGTATTAAAACTACTTAGTCATCATCGGCTCGCGGGCCGGTACTAGGGTCGGGGGAGTTGCGGGGAACGCGGCGCGGTCCTCGGCGCGGGCGAGGACGATATATATCGGTATAATAGTATGGATAATCTGAAAGCTTTATAACGCGTGTTTATACAAAGATCGTTCCAGCGGTTGAAACCAAGGTACTTTGTAGACTACAAATAAAAAAATACATTAGGATACAAATCTAATCAAAACGTTTATTTTGCAAGTAGGCCACAAAGGGCTCTTTTACACGCCAATAATAGATAAATTACATTTAAATGTCTCTACCGGTGCTTCGGAAATGCCCACTGGTCTGAGAGGAAGCACCAACAAACTCAGACGTAGCTCTTTTTAATATACCTATTCTTTTTAATATTTTGTTTTTCTTTTTCGTCACAAAATCATCTTTTTACATGTCTATTGTAATACTTTGAACTATGATTTTTTGCATGTAATTTCATACGGATGATAATTACAGTTATATAATAATGTTTTAATACAATACATACTTAAGTCGTGTAACCACGAAAGACATAACAAGTCTTCAAGGCGAACGTGTGAACGAACAAGGCGTGACGAGAACAGTAGAGTAATTACATAAACTTATGCATAGATATATTTTTTATTAGCCTGAATTAAGAAACGAGCAGATCGCTCGGCTAACAGAAACAACACCACACGGAAACTTGCATTACAAAGCACTGCGCTGTATTGGACTGCGCTCGTCAGCCAGACACATAAGATGATGGGTCTCATAATGCCTAGTAATTTCACTTGGTTTATTCTTTAAACCGAAATACAATAGAACCTACTTACACATTGCCGCTTGGCGCAGAAATAGACACAACGGCACAGTGGTACCAACCCAGTCGCCCTCTCGCATATGAGGGATCTAGATCTACCATCTAGTAAAATATTTTTTGTTTACAGAATCTATTGGTTTCTATACGCCGTACTTTTCCTGCTTCTACCATTAAATGCACCCCTTGAGTATTGGGACGATTCAGTCCTGAGCTCCGTGTTTGTGATTGGATTTCTGCGATACTTCATCGTATTACATGCTACTTGGTTAATAGAAAGTGCGATCTGCATTTGGGGTCTGAAGCCTGGACAAAAGTAAGTGCCGTAATTTTGGGGCAAAATATATTAGAAAATATTTGCATTCGGTTTAAAGGGAATTAGATTACTGCACTATGCTTTTATTTCCTACCGACTTGTGGAGCGATTTTAATGATTATTTTGTATTCGATAGTGTTTATCCGGAAGATGGTTCCGGTAAATCGAATAACCGAGTAGGTACGCGGGCATATGGGGAACTCCTAAATAGACAATAGCAAATGACACGATTCTGGGTTAGAATCCAGTGACTGGTTGACAAGCTTGATTAGCAAAGGAGATGTTTCAGGAATGTATGGAGCCTGGGCCTGGTCATTGTATTTAGCTTATAAAAGTAGCTAAAATATTTAGAATCCTTTTTTTACTATCAATTTTCTGTTATATTGCTATAGCTTTATGTGTAATTGATGTAATTCGGACAAGGATTACAACAGGACGGAATAAAATATGGCGGACTAAATACGTAAAATGTCTTATTATCGATACCTAAAAACTGTTGATAGTTAGGTTACTATTAATATTTTATTGTAATTAAGTATTTATACACAGAATAAATAAAAATCAAAAGAAATTGTAAAATAATATGTATTTGATAACATTGCGTTTTGGCGCCATAGGACCATCAACAGTCAAGCTGTCATAAATCCCTAAAAATCAATGTTGTCATTCTTTAAATTGTACTTAATGCACATTTCAATTCGCTATCAATTAAATACAACGGTATGTTTCCTAAAACTGCCTCAGGTTTTCATTTTTTTCGGTATAGTGTACATGAGCTGGCCCGAAAAAAAACATCTCCTTTGGAGTGAAATTTGAAGTCTATAATGTAAAATTTATATTTCTGTTTAGATCACCACCAGACTCCAATACCGTGTTCATAATATCGATGAGTTTCTGGCCACAGTATCATTACCTCATCCCGTACGACTACAAATCTGGAGAATATGGAACTTATGGTACGTATATAGGTACTACAAATCCTTTTTATAAAATAATAGAGGAAGGAAAACGACCAAGTGGGTCATCGGATTACAAATAATCACCGCCCATGAACATCCACAACACCTGAAGAATCATGGACGCATTGCCAACCTTAAATGAAAGGGATAAATAAGGGATTGCAAAAAGGGGGATTAAACATCCGGATATCTCATTCACTTTACGAAACGCAACAAGTTGCTAACTCACGTTGATTTTCTATGAGACAGTAGGGACATCGCGATCGATCACATTCTGCATCACGATGCTGTATACAAAACATGTCTACTGTTATACGCGAGGCCCTATCACTTAATTTTTTTATAAATATTTATTATTATGGTTTGAAGCAATGCACAGTTAGGCGCCGATTGTATGCTGATACTACCGTGTGTGGCGTGGACGAGGCCCTAAAGTCTGACGTTAACCATTCCAGATTCCGGTTGTTCGACGGCTTTCATTCGCGTGTGGGCTGCACTTGGGTTAGCTACTGATCTTCGCACTGTGGAATCTAAGACCATCCAGAGAGCGTTAGCTGACGTGGCGAAAACTAAGCGCCCTTTGCAAATTTGTTTAGACGAGGCCCTTAAACAGCAGAATCTTCCAGACCAACATTATCTGAGGAGAGGATAATGAAATGGCATCCACAGCGCAAAATATAATAAGATTATTACGTAATTTATTATAATTTTATTATTATAGTTTACATTCATTATAAAAAAATAGAAACAAAGAAAGTTGAAATAAAGTACTTATATAAAATAGCGTTCGCATTATTCACTTTTAGAGAAAATTATAAGTAATTTAATTGTTACAAAAACCTTTTTTTTATGTTTAATTATTCGTTTTTAATCCCTATTTCCTATTCCCCACAGGCATGACATTTTTTTAAATCTATATGAGACCAATTATACCGGATACCTTGAAACAAAAAAGATTCATAACAAGCTATTAAGATATACGAAGTAAGATATAAAAAAATATGACAGATGTACATTTATGCATATCATTCAATAGAGGAGAAGGTGGTAATGTGGCCCCCGCAGGTATTATGGCCCCCTTCGATATTTCTATTATAGTTTAGAATCACCGCATCAAGCGAAACATTTTTGTAATGGGGAGCATCAAAGACAATTTCGATTTAATGCACAAAAAAAATAAGCGAGGGCAGCACATACGTTTGTTATTCGAGCCAGTTTGAACTTGCACTCGCAAAAACTTTGTTATTGTGTTGCATTTAATTGCATAATTCTGGAAATACCGAGTTTACGCATCTGAGATTTGGATATTATGTTCGATTAACGTTTTCCTATTGGATTTTGAAGGTATGTACACAAAATATTTGATGTTATATATTTTTATAGGTTGGTTTGTAGATTCCACAATATTAGTAATTTGGCCCCCTCATATTGGTCGTATATATATGAGTGATATTTATTTTTTTATCTACTTACAGATGCCTATAAACGAAGGCTTATGAGGCCAAAGAGACCAAAGAGACGCAACATCCAACAGTAGCTCCGATAATGAAGAAATAGTAAAAAGCGACTCATCGGGATGTGATAAAAATGTATCTCCATCTGTAGTACCTGAAGACTACGATATGATTTGTATTTTGTGACAATATTTACTCCAGCGACAGACGTGGCGAGGAGTGGATTCAGTGCCAAAGCTGCAACTTATGGGCTCATACTGACTGCGGGGGGCCATATAACCCTCGCTTGATCTCAAATTGTCAAATTTCCATTTTTTTTTATAAAATATATTTTAGTATTATCTGTTGCATTTTTATTTGTTCCATATTATGTCGTGTATTGGCAAATAAATAACAAAACTAATGATGTTTTCATTATACATGTTTTCCTTTTATTTTTTACATGAGACCTCAAAAACAAAGTGGGGGGCCACATTACCACCTTCTCCTCTACTTATAAGTGATAACCTAATATATTGTTTAATAAACTTTCCCGAAAGTATGACATAGTTTTAGTGTAATAGTCATCATAATTGATCCATTCGCTTTTGAGAAAAACGCGAATAAATTAACATACACACGAAAGGGTCGAATGCAGAACCAATAACGAATTTCAATAAACGATCTTGATTTGATTCTCCAGACCGATAGCGAAAATCGACCAATCTAACAAAGTGATTTGTACGCGTGACTTCCAAAGTATATTCTTATTGGCTCATTTGTGACATCGAGATGGGGAGACTCAATCTGAGATCGTTTATTGAAATGAATATTGGAACGAAGTTCCTTACGGCAGGCTTGGAGGGGATAGGGATTTCGCTGCGTGACCGAACTGAAAAAAATGTGATAGTAAAACCGTAAGAAAAATGCGTGGAAAAAATGCGTGGAAAAAATGCGTGGAATAAAAGCGTTAAATGCGACGTGCGCAGGCGTGACAGTCGCATAACCAGCGTTCATTCAGCCAGTTATAGTTGAAGTATTTTTATATCTCCTTCGATTTTTAAAAGATTACGCTAGCTCGTTATTATTTATAATTACATACGTTGATAAAAAATGCTATACAATAGCTTTACCGCGGCAGTCTCCGCGTGCCACACGTCTTTTTTTTATTATTTCTATTTTTCTATTTCTATGTAATTTTATGTTGTCAAACAAAAATAAAGAGACATATTTTGTGATTTTAGTTGATAATTTGTATTACGATGTTTTTTTATTTTAAGTAATTTATTATTTCCTAAAATACTGAATTTCCTAAATATTTTCTTGTACTTAAATAAAAACTAATCAGCAAAATTTAAGAGAAAAATCTACATAAAATTGAGCACGACTTTTTTTGCAATTTGTGTCGATTCTACATTAGCCGAAGGAACTTCGTTCCTACCTGGTGTCCCACGACACCACTAATTTTTATTTGATCGTAGTGAAATAATTTGTTTGGTAAATAGTGTTTCCTCGGAGATGGTGAGAAATAGGCGCTTAGTATTTGTACTTGATACTTCTATCCATTTCTCAGAAAAAAATGCAGATTGCCACGCGTTATCGTCAAATATCATGAATTAATGTCAACGAGTTTCACGATGTAAATATTTTAAAATTTAAAAGACAAAAACTGTAAGCTATTGTTTCAATTATTGAACGTTTTCGTTCTTCGATTCAAAATAATATTATAATTAATACAACATAATGTCTGCCAATCCGTATTAGGCTAGCGTGGTAGACTAACCCCTTTCATTCAGTAGAGGTCTAGAGGAGGCCCGTGCCCAGCAGTGGGACGTGTATAATACAGGGCTTGTATTATCATAATTATTTTTTTATACCTTGTGCATTGTATATTTTGAACTTATTACATTATGTATGTATAATATTTTGTAATTTCATTTGTTATTATGTTACTGAAAGTTCAATATGCACTTGTCATAGATAACATTATGTATTTTGAATTTATGTATTCTAGACTTATATATTTGAATTTTATACATCCTGATAATATGTACACATAATGTTTATTTGGTTATACTATATAAAACATTTTATGTTCTTTACCGCGTGAGTTAGAATCATATTCCTTATTGACGGTTTAAAGGCCAAAGATAGCTGATAAGTAAAGTAATTATTGCACCAAATACCGAATTAATACCCTTACCGCAAATTATTTACTGTTATTTGTATAACAGACACAAAGCCATTCTTTTCCGTGGTCGCTTATTTTGTATCCAGTCGTCGTATAAGAAACTGAAAATTAAAAGTAATTGCACAGTAATGTTATAATAGTAAAAGAGTCAACTAATTTTGAGTCGATGCTAAATAAAACTGCTAGCACAAACTCAAAATTAAAAATATATTATTTCTTTTCTTTTCAGTTTTTTTAAGTCGGTTCTGTTTATTATCATTTTTTATGGCGATTAAAATATCCAAAGGGTCTGTAAGAATAAAAAAAAAACTGTGTAATATTTTACGTTGTTTTATTATACAAGATAGTAGTTATTAATTAGCTAAGATTCAGTGATAAATGTGAACTACAATGTCATGCCCAATCATCATAGAACCATTCAATTCTTCTAAAGCCTCACCACTGTCATTTGAACCGTAGCTTAGGCAGAAAGAAAGCACAAGGCGTTTATAAACGAACACAAGATTTGAACCTTTGAAATTACTTTATTTATAATATCCTCCGTGGCGCAGCGGGCGAGTAGCCGGCTGTGAAGCGAGAGGCCGCGGGTTCGATCCCCGCACCGAGATTAATGTTTGTGTGGTCCACAAATAGTTGTTTCGGGGTCTGGGTGTTGTGAGACTGAAAGTTTCTCGTAGTTCCTGATACCCATGACACACGACTCGTATCTTACTGTGGGGTCAGGACTATGTGTGTGACTGTTGGGTGTATTGATTATTTAATATAAATATTATAAAAAAACAATACAATATTTTCTTGTACACGTTAGTGTACACTCATAACCACGTATATCCGAAAGCCCAAATTCCCTTACCACTCTTCCCAATCCCCTAGTTACCACTTTCTTTCAAAGTTGGCAATGCGTTCTTTAATCTTCGGGTATTGTGGACGTCCATGGGCGGTGGAGATCATTTACCATCTGGTGGCCCACTTTGCTCGTTTGCCGGCCTATGCTATAAAAAAACCTTAATATATCCTTTTAGAATAGGTACATATATGACATGTGTGGTAATAAAGCCGTTCACCGTAATAACAACTCGTTATCGCCGACTTTCATTGGTCCATAATCGTATTTATACATGTTTAAAAATGAAAAATTTTCGTACGATTTGACGTTTCATATCCATATTTAGTGGCTAAATACAATTAAGAATCGTTGAGAAAAACCATTAGTCTAGTCTAGTAGATCAGTAGTCCCCCATTTAAAATCAACGCTTCAGTATGGCTAAGTTCGTACTGCGTAGCTGAATAAGGGTTCCTGTTGTTGTAGCAACATATTTAATTTCATATTTGTATGTCTACGCGTATTATTCTAATAATAAATACCTTTTCTTTCTTATTTATTTATATTAGGATGTATAAATATCTGGATAGCAACCACCGTACACGTGGTCAAATACCCGCCCTAGGGACTCGTTCAGGTGAGTCATGTTCCAGGGTCAGCCAGTGTATATCCAGTAACTTCAACCCGGCATAATTGCCTTTGCGGATTGTTGAGGGATGCAATGTCTGTTGGCGTTTTAGATTGGTCTGCACAGTTCTTAACATGTCCAGTGTGGTGGGTTTACCCTTGCCAGGGAAATTAATACGCTGGCATGTGGTTTTTTTTCACGCTCACAACATGGTGGGGCATTGGTCCAGCTTGTATCAAATTCCTAAACGTGTCCTGCGTACATTCAACACACATTTTTCTTTTTTTTTATTGCATAGATCGGCAATCGAGCAAGTGGGTCACCTGATGGTAAGTGATCTCCATACATGGGCATGCCCACAATATCAGAAGAATTATGGGCGCGTTGCCGACCTTAAAGGAAAGGGATAATTAGGGATTGGGAAAGGGAGGGGTATTTGGGCCTCCGGATATCTCACTCACCGTACGAAACGCAGCAGCAAGCCGCTACTTTACGTCGGTTTATTTATTTATTTTAAACTTCATTGTACACAAAGAGTACAGTACATAACACTAAAATATAACTAATATAGAAGTACAATTGGCGGCCTTATCGCTCAGGGCAATATCTTACAGGCAACCATGGGATGGAGATGAAAGAAGGAGAAAGAAAGGGCAGTTAAGAGTGTACAATAAGCTAATTTTAAGAGTATACACAAATATAATTGATATACTAATTAAATATTATAAAAAAAATTGGTGTGTGTCGTGGGACACCAGGTAGGAACGAAGTTCCTTCGGCTAATGTAGAATCGACACAAATTGTAAAAAATACAAATTATCAACTAAAATAACAAAATAAAAAAAAGACGTGTAGCACTCGGAGACTGCCGTGGTAAAGCTATTGTATAGCATTTTTTATCAACTTATGTAATTATAAATAATAACGAGCTAGCGTAATCTTTTAAAAATCGAAGGAGATATAAAAATACTTCAAGTATAACTGGCTGAATGAATTTCATTTTAAAAACTGATTGAGCTGAAATTCGCACACAATTTTGGTGCAGGCAAAAAGGAACTAACGCTGGCTGGTTATGCGGCGCTTTTAACGCTTTTTTCTTACGCTTTTACTATCACATTTTTTTCAGTTCGGTCACGCAGCAAAATCCCTTTCCCCTCCAAGCCTGCCGTAAGGAACTTCGTTCCAATAAATATATCGCTGCTTCAAAACAAAAGGGCCACAACGCGAATAGACCTAATTTTACAGGAGAGCCATTTAAAGTTTTCAAAATCAGTTTTTGTATAATTTCTCTGTGATTTTAAAACTGATAAATAGGTGTTATACACTGTTAGAAAGATATTTTTAATCTGCTTTTAATGGTTAATTCGGTTATGTGTATTTTTTTCTAAAAAAAAAGTTATGAGCAGATATGTCTCTTTTGTATATAAAGATATTGTTTGAATTATGGGGAAAATTTAACAAAACAGTCACAAGTTTTAAAAATAATATGTATTCATGGTTCATTTTGTACCATAGCTTACACAAATTAGAAAAAATATATTATAAACCAAAGAAAGTGACCATGTCACATAAAAATAATTACTAAAACAACTTTTTCTTTTGTGAAATATAAAGAAATGCTACAAAAACATTACTTTCTTTTGTAGAGACTATCCCGCCCACACACCCGCCACTGTAACTCCTGTGCACCAGGATCAACAGTGGCATGCATTTTTGTCGACACCGAGCAGTGAACCTTGGCGAGTCTCTGGAAATGCCTAAATGTCTTTTTCCCGCAACGAAATTAATCAGGTTAGGGAAGAGTTGGAAATATTAATTGTCCACTTCCCTCCATAGCAAAGCGGGAGTCAAAATAATGAATTGAGGAGGTATTAACCTCAAGTGTAAGGAAATTTACAACTGGAGAAGCCAGATGTAAAGCACCACGGATGTCATTAAGTGGGTCCTATCACGCGAGCTGTTATACTTGATTCCAATAATAGGTATGGCAAAAACGCCGGAAAGCACGGAATTTCTTTCTAGTCTCCACAAGATCCATATAGTATACAGCTCCAGATGTTATTTGCATACTGTCTAACATAATGTTGCGCTCATGTTGCCAGAGACTACACTCCCAAAGAATATGATTTGCGGATTGCTCATACCGGCGGTTAAGTGTAGAGCATGGGCACGCAGCCGAATCAACCAACCTAAATGAAAACAGTTTTAACTTAAAGTTGCCATGAACCGTGAGAAATTGGGAAACACAATGATCAACTTCTACCCAAGTTTTTGTTAGACGATCGCAAACCGACGGAAAGTACTGCTACAGATGCCGTCCCTTAGTAGAATTGTCTCATCGCCATTGCCATTCGTTTAGTAGATCGTTGTAATTTTCGGAGCACGATTTGAAAAGTCGACTGATTCTTAATAGCTCCCGCGACGTAAGAAAGCTTTTGTCCATATTTTCTTTCGTAGAGTAACAGGTACATAGCGGTGCGACGCTGCTCCTCCAGATCGACTGGAAGTACACCCGCAAGGACACCAAAGCTTCGGTGCTAACTGTTCTATACGCCTTACACAAGAATATCAACACCAGGCGTTGGCTTTGGAGCAGTTTTCTTCGTACGGCACCGATACTAGCCCTATCAGCCCATACAGGTGATCCATAGCAAATACATCCCAAGTAAATAGCTCCATAGATGACTTTTAATGTGCTAAATGATAGACCCCACGTCGAAGTTGATATCCTTGTCAAGGCATAAAAATTACGTTTATACTTTTCTCACACGTTTTTAATATGCTCCAGAAAAGAAAAAAATTCTAAAACTAGCCTAAGGTAGCAAACCGATTCAACAAATAAAAAATCAATAAACTGAAATTGTATTGACTATCAGGAATGGAAGCACTGTCCTAGGAGTCATTCAATGCTGGTGCGTTATTCATCTTCTCAATACAGGGATCACTTTCAACGTCGCTGTTTTTAAATAAAGTTTCATCTTTGGCATTTGGCTGCTTGATTTGGTTTTTGTACTTTACCATGTTGAGTATCCTATGCGCTCAATTGTTCATCATATAAAAAATAATTAAAACAAATTTTAAAATGCATAAAATAAACCTTTACCTTAATAAAAGAAACTTACAATAAAAATAATAAGCAAAAACAGTCTATTTAATTATAAAATAACATGATTTTACTTTTAAAAATAAATATACAATGCAAATGTATATCAAAATAATAACTTTTATTCATTAATAATTACTATAACCTAGAAAAAATCACCAGCAAAACGGACGTATTCCTAACATGTCCCTTTTGAAACAACGTAATTATTATCTCCTAAATGCATCTTCTATGCAAAACATACTTATTTCAAAATGTGGTACTTTTGTTTTTAAATTGTTATTACAACTCCTATAAAGTGTTATAGACAAAACAGGCTTTTTTGCAATATGGTCCTTTTGATTAAGTAAAATATGTGATACTTACATGAATATTATATGCAAAACGGACGTTTTTCAAAATATGGCACTTTTGTTTAAATAATAAAAGTTTAATCAAGGGATTTTTTTGCGTTATGGCCCTTTAGCACGAAACAAACGTGCACTTTCGTCAACGTTCGGGCCGCAACTCACAAAATGGCAGCTTTGCACATATGTTGCAGCGTAAATTCGAAAATACAAAAAAGACGTCAGTAGTATTTTTATTGCTTAAAGTGAGAAAATCATGGGGATCTTTTTAAATTATGAAAATATAACCGACAACATTTGAATTTTTACAATAAAAAGGATTTTGAAAATTTTTGATTTGTGGCCCTTTTGTTTTAAAGCAGCGATATACATACATATAATACATAAACTAATAAACTAACTATAAAATATATATGTATATACATAAATATATAAAATTTATTGACAGTGTTGTTATGTCAAAAACTAAGTAGTACTGAGATAGTGCTCCTTCACCATTTTTTTGAAAACAGGAAGTGATTGGGCACGCCTAATGCCTACCGGTAGCGCATTCCACAGTCGAGTAGCCGAACAGTGAACGATTTATCCGTGTATATAGTGGAATGCGTTGGCGTCATCAATTTTAAATTTTCAGATGATCTCAGAGACCTTGAATGTGTGTCATGAAGGAATTGAAAACGAGACTTTAGGTAGCAGGGAGTGACAGGACAGAAAAGAATATTATAAAGAAGAGATAGAATATGGGCATTCCGGCGAAGCCGTATAGGCAACCACTTGAGCTTGGCGCGAAACTCAGAAATGTGATCATATTTGCGGAGTCCAAATATGAATCGGATACAAAAATTTTGGAGGCGCTCAAGTTTATCTAATTGTTGTTCAGTAAGATCTAGATAGCTGACATCTGCATAATCAAGGATGGGAAGAAGAAGGGATTGCGCAAGTGAAACCTTTGTGGAAGTGGGTAGAAAATTGCGTAGCCTTCGCAAGGATCCTGCTGAGGCAAACAGCTTTCTACTTACGTCTTGTAATTGTGGCACCCAGGAGAGAGATTTATCTAGGTATATCCCAAGATTTTTCACTTTGTCACTATACGGGATACTAATACCGTTACAAGTGATAGGTGGTAATTGTGACTCTTGCAATTTTGATATCATCCTTGGGCTACCGATAATGATGATCTGCGTTTTCGAAGGATTTACTTGTAGACCGTAGGCCTTACTCCATTCGCAGATATGATATAAATCGGCGTTGACTGTAGTAACAGCTTCCGTCATTCTGTCTAGTGATGCTTGGTAGTATATTTGGAGATCATCGGCATAAAGGTGGTAGGCAGAACGGAGTTTAGACGAAATAGTATTGATAAAAATTGTGAAGAGAAGAGGAGATAAAACGCCGCCCTGTGGGACTCCGACAGAGGTGGTGCAATAAGAGGAAGATCTATCCTCAATGCAAATGCGCTGCCGGCGTCCAAACAGGTAACTACGAAACCACTCAATTGCCAATGGAGATATGTTAAGAGAACACAAAATGCTAAGCAAAACGTCAAAATCGACGGTGTTAAAGGCGTTACTGAAATCTAGTAGAGACAAGATTGTCAGCTTACCGTATTCCATGCCAAATCTGATGTCGTCCGTAATATGAACCAGCGTGGTGGTGGTGCTGTGGCCTGGTCGGAAGCCGGATTGAAGTGGATTAAGGAGTTGATTGATGGAGAGGAAGTTACTGAGTTGGGAGTGGACTAGCCGTTCGAGCACCTTGGAAAGGAATGGTAGGATGGATATCGGACGGAAATCAGTAAAGGTAGAAGGATTATTTTTCTTGGGTATGGGAATTATTCGGGCTTCTTTCCAAGCTTGCGGAAAGATCCCACTGGAAATGGAGTAGTTGAGGATGTGAGAGATGATGGGAAGGATTTCGTCAAGGATGGGAAGAATCATATTACGGCCGACACAGTCACTTCCAACCGCGTTGGATGAAATTGACATAATGGTCCTCCTAACATCACAAAGAGCAAATTGTTTGAAGAGCAAAGGGGAGCAGTCGGGAGTCTGGCAGGATGAAAGAAGTTTTATTGTATTGTCTTTAGTAGCCCTGTCATAATTGGACGAAGAAGAGAATTTTTGGTTTAGGGAATTTAAATCAAAATGTTTCGGAAAAGGGTTTTGTTGAGATTTTCCAACTCCCAGTGACTTCAGAAATTTCCAGACTCTGGCTGGATCGCCATTTTCGATTGAACTATGGATATGTCGGCGTTGTGCATACCTACACACCTTCCTGCAATGATTCCAAATAGCTACATATTTATCCCAGTTTGTGTCACTGGGGCGATATTTGTACCTTGAATTGGCAGTTGCTTTCTTTGCAAGAAGTTCTTTCATATCACCAGTGAGCCAAGGTGACGGAAGATGTTTGATCCTGATTGCACGGACTGGAGCATGAACATCATACAGCTCGATCAATTTACGGTTGAAAATTTCAACCTTGTCATCAGTCCCCTCAGAGGCGATGAGCATACTACGGTTTACGGTTGTCGGTTTTCTGTGAGACAGTGGTAATGACCCGATCGAGCCGGCCCAATCATGCTGTAAACTGTCTACAGCGTGGCTCTACCACTCATAAAACACCTACGGACACAGATAAATCATTTATGTTACGGGTAAATGTAAAACCATACTGCGACATACGTGCCAATCTGGCGCGAGTTTGCAATCATGACCCAAGTACCGCTCATGAATTTCATTTACTTATTATTCAAGTTTCCGTTGTGTCGTATCATTGACTCACTTCCGAACGAACCGCATATACGACTGCTCGTCTTTACACTACAAAGGGTAAGTGACTTTTATATATTTCTCTAGTTATATATTTTCAGGATACTTCATGAGTAATAAGGAAAGATTGAGAAAAAAATGTTTGTCGAACTATCGCTTCTAGAAATAAATAATCTAAATCTGTATCTTCTCTAGGTTATCATGACGCTTATAAGATGTCAAATTAACTTAAATTATAGATTTATGAAAGAAAGCTTTTAAGCAATAATGGAATCGGCTCAAAAAACTGAAATGTCAAGTATAACATTTATTAAAAGTAAATTATTGATAGCACAGATTGATTAATCAGATTAAACCTGTTCTAAACATAGCCCTATTCCAAAATAAAACTAAGCGCTAGCCATAAAAAAGGATGACGTTCTAATTTGTTTGTATTTAATATTAATAAATAATTAACAATTAAAAAATACACTCAACAGTCACAAGCATAGACCCCACAGCAAGATACGAATCTTGTGTCGTGGGTATCAGAAACTATGAGAGATTTTCAGTCGCATAACACCAACATCCGAATCAAATATTATTGGATTACACAAACGCCTGTTTCGGTGCAGGGCTCAAACCCCGGCCTCCCTTTTCACAACCGGCTACTCGTATGGTGCGCGACGGAAGCCTGTCAACATTTATTTATTATTTTTATTATGTAGCTCCGGCAAATTTTAATATCCATCGATTTTGATGATTATTTTTGTGTTTGGGTTTTTGCCTTAATGGTTTCATAGTTGGTTATAGTAATATGGTAGAGTAACGCAGTACGAGAAAAATTTCTCACCGGAAAACGGCAAACGGACCGATATTCGGATTATAAAGCCGGTTTAAACATATGTATCAGTTTTTAAGTCGGTTCTATTTTATGCTAACAAGAATTTAAACATTGATTAATTTGATCTTTAGTCCCCGATTTCAGCTCATAGGAGTAGAATTATTTTTTGGGCTTTCTTTTCACACATGTAACTGACGGATAATTTTTTGTTGTATTGCATAATATATAAGCTTAAGTGTGATATTATAAAAAATTATATAAAGGTTGTTACATGACTCTTTTTATAAATCATTAGTTTATGAGATATACGTTTCCAAAGTTGTGTTAAATGTGTCCCCTTTCTCTCTATCTTTTAAACTACAAGGTAGAAAATTATGAGCATTTTCAAGGTAGTTTAACTTAAAAAGAAATCTCAACGAAAATTGGTTGGTTGTATAGTTTTTAAAATATTGGATATTTTCTTTAAACCCTTCACTTTGCGTTGTCGGACATGCACTTGTTATTATTATCTTTACATAGGATAAAATGAAGTCGCTTCCGCTGTGTGTTCGCTTAGATCTTTTAAACTACTCAACAGACTTTAATGCATTTTTCAGCAATATATAAAGTGATTCATGACGAATGTTTATATGTATATCACGCTATGACCCATGAAAGTAGGGCAGTAACATGCAGGTGAAACCGCGAGAGACAGCTAGTATATTATAATATTCTATTATACCCTTAAAAATATCTTCCTTTTTAATTTTGAGTGAATAATAAGTTTGTTTCAATGAAATAATTAAAGTTAGACGTGATTGTTGTTTGTTATACTTGACTTGAAGTTGGACTGCGTTAATGAACGCCTCCGTTCTTCCCATTTTCCAACTTTCTTTTTGGTTAAATTATACATTTTGTAAAGTTCCAGGAAAGTTATAAAGTAGGTATATAATTATACAACATAATTTTCATTCGTTTTGTGGTAGGTCCCTCATATGCCGTCTGTGTTGGTACCACCGCTCTATCGATTTCTGGCGCCAAGCAATAGAGTGTAATGACTGTTGTGTTTCGGTTTGAAGGATATTGGTCCAGTGAAATTACTTGACGTTATGTGAATTGACATGTTATGTCTCGGGGTGACGAACGCAGTCCAATGCAATACAGCGATTTATAATTCAAGGTGTGGTGATCTATGTATGTGGAGGCGTAGCGCCTGTTATAATGAAAGCGACCTGCTCGCTTCGACTTTCAGGCTACAACAACAATAATAATATATAAAAAAAAATCGGTTGTCTGTAAAGTCGGTTTACTGACGATAGTTGAACGTGATAACGTCTTAAGAAAATACTGATGGAATGGTAGCATTTTTCAAAAGAAAATTTTAATTTCATTTGTTTAATATTTGATAGTATTTATTGGCCTAATTATAACCTCAAAATCCGAAAGTATTTTATTTATTTTTAGGAATTCTCAAGTGTCCGTAGTTTTAATATAGTTTCAATCAAATATATACATTATCTAAAACCCAAAAAGTAAATTCACCTACCTTTTGGTTCTTAGGCCAACTATGTATGGACGACGAACAATGTCCTTTTCGTAAATCTAGTGTTTAAAAAGCCCGCCTCAATGTGTTTGATATAGGAGAAAATGTTCCCTTTGACGGATGGCTGGTCTAACCTGTCATTTCAGACACGTTGTTGTGATATGTGGAAGATTTAATATTTATGTATTAATTTTTTTAAATCTCGAACGCTGCCGAACGAAAAGGCGAATTGTAATTCTTTGTCGCTCGTTCCGCGCTCTCGCTTGCACTTCAAGCCTTAAATGGAACGTGACAGAGCGAGGTAACGACGCATGAGTCATGTTTTTTCGTGCGTGCAGCCGGCTCTATCGAATTATAAGACGTTATCACGTCAAAAATTATCTTATATTAAATACTGTAATAAAGAAAGTATTAAGATCATATACCTATAGTCATGCACATATAATTTTTGTAGCATAACAAGACATCAAATGATGCCTGTATCCCCGAAAGGGTAGGCAGATGTCCAAATAGTGCTGTACCTATAGTTCACCGAGCTTATTTCCATCTCATTAAGCAATGATATTGCCATACCAGGCACAAATTCCAATCCAACTCATGTGTGATTTTTTGAAGAGAAAATCCAAATACAAATTGCGGATTTTTATACAGGAATTCACGGATGTTCAGCTTACTTATGCTGCTACTAACCAATAAGGCGATTTCTGTATCAGATACTCAAACTAAAGATAGCAGAAGTTACAATAAGTACCTACGCTAGCTGCCATTGTATTGTTTGTTTAGTAATAAGAAACAGAAGAATTAAAAAGTCCTATAAAAATATATTAAAAAGCCCTATAAGTTACTCTAGTAACTTAATATATAATTGCCGTTTAAGCTCAAACTTTATTACAACATTATTTAAACTGTAAAATTATAAAGCACGCACGAAAACGTTATGGTGTGGCCTTTTTCGTTCAGTAATGCCTATGGTACATATCGACACCTATCCCCCCAATATTTAATTATTCTGGATTTTTCCATAGTAAAATATTGTAAAATTAATTGATAATTATATCGATTTAGTGTAATTGCCTAGTGTGATGTATTTTGATGATGCTATCTATGTATGCCTATACATTAGTTAATATGATTTCTACGTGAGTTTCTGTTATTTTTGTGCTGACTTGTCATAAACGCAATTTTATACCTACAATCTATGTGATTAACAAACTATGTCATCAGCAATTACAACATTGTTCTAAATGTCTCTTCGACTTCGGCCGCCATCCATGGCAACTGATTTTCACAACTAGCTGCAAAAAAGGAACCTTTATTTTTTGTTGGCAAGTTACGGCAGAAGATTATTTTTCTAAATTCGCGACCTAGTTCTTTAATCCCCATTCCTTTTCTTTAATGTCAGAAATGCACCCATGATTCTTCTGGTACGGTGGGTTTTCATCAGCTTCGGAGGTTACTTAACTTGTGGCAACACGCTTGCTCGTAGCTGGCCACTGTTGTTAAAGGTGTTCTCGGTATATCACCTATGAAAAATGGAATTCCAATTCATCAAAAGAAAAGTCTAATTGTTTTCTAAGCGGTAGAGCCATGCTGTAGAAAGTTTTGTCTACAGAATGAATGGGCCGGTTCGACCGGATTGTTACGAGTATCGCAAAAAATCGTCGATTTCTTAAAAACCGGCAATGCATCCATGATTCTCCCGGGTATTACCTACCTATATTCATAGGTGGCTGTGATCACTTACCATTATATGACTCACTTACAGGACTCTGTTACAAAAAAAAACTACAAATGTGATGTAAGAAAGCCACATGCAACCGTGTTATTTTCCTTCCTTTACCTTATATCTATTAAAAGCATGTCACAAATGAACAGAGACTACGTCACTACCACACATTGGTTTTCATTTAAATAATTTAAAGTATCAAAAACTGTAGTGTAACATAATGCATGTCATCATGTAGATTTGTAGGCGAAAAGTCATCATAAATAATTGAGTGTTACATATAAATATTCATTGTGGTACGCCACGTTAGTATTTTGTTTCACATTCATTAGAGTTCCGCGTTTTTAAACAAAACCATTTCCATAACTTTTTAATTTTGTCCCAGCGAAATGCACTTAAAGGTAAGTACAATGTAGTCCTTAAATCATGTCAACAGTCAAGAGACGTCAGACGATGCTGCTCTGCACGGTCACGGGAATAATCAGGCCTGAAGTCACTGGATATACACTGACTGACCCCGGAATGCGACTAGTGAACTAGTCACTACGGAGGGTTTTTCACCAAGAATACAGTGGTTGCTATCTCATCGGGTGTAGTTTGGTATAACAGGACATTGAAGCCAGTGAAACTACTGAGCATTATGAGACTTAACATCTCATGTCTCGGAGTGACGAACGCAGTTCAGTGCCATGCAGTTCTTTGTAATTCAAAGGTCTGTGTGGTGATGCTTCTGTTTGTGGGCAGGCATGACACTTACCATCAGGCGAGCGCCTTGCTCGTCTCGTCATTCAATCAAATAAAAATAAAAGAAAACAGGAAAGGATATGAGCCTCCGAATATCCTGACTCACAGTCCATTACAAATGCTTGAACCAGGTCTTATCATGGGTACGAACCCAAGAACGGCCCAAATAGCACTGCCTTAATGTTTTAGAAGCAGACTTGAAAGCCAATACTCTCACAGAAAGGAGGAAAGATTAAAATGAATTGACATTGAATTGACATAATAACATTCGATATTTCGTTCGACAATTCGACCAGAAAATACTATAGTCGCTAAATTCAATTTCGCTGAATTACGATTCAGCCGGATTACTTTATTACTACTGACTTAAGTATAATTACGCATCATGTTGTTATATTTTACATCGTTCGATCAACTTTTTTATTTTATAGTGCGACAACTTTATGTTGGCGAAATGAGTTGACGCTCTTGGTAGACGCTCAATTTTTACCAATTATTCGATACATTTTCAATTAATTATTTTAGCATCGCGTTACTACTTATGAATTTCCCACTGTGCCTTTAACCTACCTTTAATCTACCGTGTTATAACATTAACATATTGTCTGATTTGCATCCAGTAAAATGTCCCATGCGGTAAAGGACATTGTTCGTCGTCCATACATAGTTGGCCTAAGAACCAACAGGGAGGTGAATTTACTTTTTGGGGTTTAGATAATTTATATATTCGATTGAAACTCAATTAAGACTACGGACACTTGAGAATTCCGAAAAATAAATAAAATACTGTCGGATTTTGAGGTTATAATTAGGCCAATAAATACTATCAAATGTCAGATGTTGTCATCTGTTAATTCATTTTGACGGAGTTTTGGCGGGAATTCTGACAGTGCGGTTCATCGCTGATTTTAATTTATTTCAAAAACTAGTTTAATGTTGTGTTTGTTGTATAAAAGTGGTGTGGATTTGTGCAATAAACATTTACGGCGATGAACAGTGTATGGAAATATTGAAATAAGTGAATTAAGTATCGTACTCCAGTACGATATATATATTCGATTTCTTTCTTTCCAAAGAATGCACACCAAAACTCCAACAAGTCCTTGAAAACTTCCACACCGATATTTCATCGTTCTTGTGAAGACTTGAGAATAAATTACACTTGTCATTGGCGAAATGCATAACAATGCGAAGCCATAAATAAATTAAAAAAAATCATTTTGACAAGCCGTATTATGGTTCCGCGACATCATACCGGACTGTTTGTGACTAAAAACCATAATCAAAGTTAATAAAATAATGGTTTTTAAATTACACAGACAAGCGTCAGTATTCTCAACACTTGAGTTTTGAGAATACTGACGTTTGTCTGTGTCAAACTCTTATTAAGAGTGCTATAACAAAGACTTGGCTGTATGAGCTACAATACCTTTGCCTATTAAAACCTCGAATTTGAACCAAAAATTATAATACCGAGGACTATGACGGAAGTGAATACTTTTTAAATTGTTTTCGAAATTAAAAAGTGTCCGTTCTATTGAAATAATTATAATGTACATTATAAATAATAATAATAATTATAGTAAATGTTTCATGCGTGTTGATTCATAGGCCATTTTTGACAATGTCCTTTAAATGCCGCTCATTAAAAATCACAGAGTCACTTAAACGATTATTTTGTGTTGTAAGGTGCTGAACGGAAATGGACGATTTGATTTTTTTTGGCTTACAGGTGAACCATGACATATATTAGGAGATAGAAATACGATTTATCACGAAAAAAGATATTCAAGCTCGCGGTGCCGTGAGTTAAACTTCTATAACGTTTAGAATATTACTTAAAATAAAAGATCAGAAATTTGTGTAAACTGTAAAATATTAGCGGTTAGCCGTAAGCCACACTATAGATATTCGTTTACGAGTTTTATAGATGCGACTATAAAACACATACTTCTAAACTATTGTTACTGTTAGTATGGATCCAATATTGGCGTAGGAAGGTCCTGTGTTATGCCACTGTGCTACTAAGTTGATAATCCGAATTCCGAGTAATTCGACGCTCAAGTTACAAATATTTTGACATTGCTGAATAAAAAGTACTTGTCAGCTTTTAGAAACGCGGACTCGTGGAATCGGTAAGTCGTTAATTTAATTTATTTTACTTACTAAAGCTGGTTTATACTTTTTATAGTTTGATATTAAATTAATCTGAGTACAATACTGTATTTAGACTATTGAGGCAGCTCGCAGATGGTCACTGGAACTGGATTCCGTAAATCAGTTAGAATCTCTCTATGGAGAATAGCCCAATTATGGGCCATAATCATAAATAACATTTAAATACAAAATTAATCAGTGAATGTATACAATTTTAAATATTAGTGAGTAATATGATGAGCTGGTGGGAGGATACTTGTAGCTGGTGGGAGGATACTTATAGCTGGTGGGAGGATACTTGTATCCGACCGGATAGCGACCACCGTACACTGGTGCTAAAACCTGCCATAGTGGCCCACCTTGTGTGGGTCGCGTTCCAGGGTCAGCCAGTGTATATCCGGTTCTCCCCAGGGGGCTTGCCCCCTGATCCTAACCCTTTCCCCATCCCTTTTTCCTTCCCCTCTCCCTTGACCCTTTGGCAGGCCGGCATGATCTTACCGACCAACGATGGACACATTGTTTATCGTTGGTCGACAATATTCTTGGATTACGCTACACTTACCATCAGGTGTAGCGTAGTCACTTTGCCGAGCCAGGATAAAAAAAAAAAAAAAAAAAAAAAAAAAATACATTAAATTTTATGACAAGAAATTTTAATCGAAGAGACCGCCCCGGACCGTACCTGGTGCAAAAGTGCCCATTATACTTGCAACATTGCCACGTTGTATTGAAAGTGATATATGTTGCACCAGATACGATTCAGCGCGAGAATCCTCACCATTTTTTCTCAGGCGTCGCCCAAGTTCTCGGATAAAATCCTTGGCCTCCGCGCACCACACCCCACTAACCTCTACCGCGAAGGGAACGAAAAAATATGATCGTTCGAGCATGGAGTATTTTAAATGTTTCTGAGCCGCTGCCCATTCAGCGGCAGAACCGGCTTTATGTACAGTACGCGTCAAGTGAGAGGCGGCGTATGTGCTGACACACGTCGCGTCCCACAACAGACAGCGGCCTTTCTCCCAAGGTATTAGAGTTAGCCCATCGGGCCGCTTGCCATCAGAGCGACTCAAACCAGGCGGTTCCAGTACGCAGGGTAAGCCGGCAGACACCAAGGCACGACGGATGATGTCATTGAGCATGTGATGCCGTGGAAAACGACCCGCCGACCTGCCGCAACTCAAACCGTGGTGACCCCCGGCATCAACCTGCGCCCCACACCCACAAGGTGTGGCTCACAAATGTTACAGTCAAGTCTAAGCGCTACGCGCTACGTGTCTTAGTGAGTCATTATCAAGTAATGTTCCGAAGTGAGGTGATGGAATACCATGAAGCCAAGCCCCAGACTCCGAGCAAGAAACCGATTTGAGTCGAGCAACGTCAGCTCCCAACGCTGAACTAAGCATATCAGCGACTCTCACTCCACACATCCGCTCGTCCCACTGACGCCGCACACTTGGGTTTTCAGGCTGATCAGCGGTAGGGCACACCAACGACCAGGCGTTTAAAGCCTCCGCTGCGTACGGGATGGCGGTACTGTCACCCTGAACTTGTAGTATGTTAGTAATCAGTCCCGAAACCCCGTGCGCAGACGCTAAAAAGGCCGATACGTTGGTATCCCCCACACGCCTAACACCCAATCCCCCGTGTCGAACAGGTAGGGATGCTTGTAGCCATTGTTTATCGTCGAGATGTATATTCAAAATACTCTCCAAAGTGTCCTTGATGTCGCTATCCAACAGACCAACCTCTTCCGGAAAAAGCCATGTTGGACATGTTCTCATAACGTACATCAGTTTGGGGACAGAGAGGCAACTGCGATAGAGTGTGAGAGCCACGTGGGCAGGTAAATGCGGGAGATGTTGCCGGGCAGATGCCAGCATGTATCTTTTAGTTCGCAGCGATTCAGGCACGCCGTCTTGGAAGATTGGTGCGCCCAGAAGCTCAAATGACTGCCTGTCAAGGACCCTTATATCGGGGAGTATTTTCTTTATGTCCTCAATGCGTTCTCCAGAAACAGCTCCACATGGGTATAGCTCACATTTAGCACTATTTATAATGAGCCCAATATCCCTCAGCCTAGGAATCAAAGTCTCCAAATCTTTAATAACAACGTCAGGGTCGCCGCCAATTGTACCATCATCGAGGTACCACACATTAAGCGGCGCCTCCAACGCGGCTATCATTTGGTTAATTGCCAGACTGAAGAGTAGGGGACCGAGTGGATCACATTTAAATTAATAAGACATAACAATAAAATGACTTTATTTGATCTCGAACCCACGAAAATTAATTTAGTAGGAGAAACATCAACACGGGAAATATCTGCTCAGGACCCGTGTCCTACCGAAACTAAGAAACATACGTTTTTAACTAAATTATAATTTACAAATATGTATAAATAAGTCTATAAATATACATACGGGTAACGTCTAGTACGTTACCCGTGGCTCCGCCCGTGTAAATTTCCTTTTCTAGGATAAGAAGATGCAAATAGTTTTAATTCATGTTTTGGTGTCCGGTGTCCCAAATTTCATTTAAATCCGTTCAGCCGTATTTCGTTCCATAAAAACGTTTCATGCAAAGTTGAACGTAGACAGAGGTGTAACCAGAACACCCACATTTCATCATATTTCCGTCCCATGATGTGATCGTGGGCGAGCCTAACACCAAACCGGACACAATAGGGTATTTGACTATGTTTAATTTTATACATTATTTTGTATTTATTGGATAATAATACCAATTATAAACTATTTTGCGAAAACAGAATTGAAATTGGTTAAAAAATGAGGTTGTTGTTCATGTTTTAAATATTGGTATGAGCAAAAATGGGCGTGTAGTGGGAAAATCTCACTATCTCCCTCGCACGCGTGCATCGTAATGGCGAGACCTTGCTTGTGACGTCACATGCAATGTAGTGTATCCTTTTTCCGTCATGCAATAACTAACCCTTCCAGCAAATTGAAATGGATTGTAACTTATTTATTTTTTACTTAATTTATATAATTCTTTCATTAATAGATTTCGGGAAACGTAACTTATTGGTTAAAATAATAAAAAAAATCTAGTCAAATACCCTATTCCAGACTCCGGGCTGACACTTTTCAAATATCCAAACCAATTTTCTTTGGAATTGATTTTTAAGTTATATCTATTTTTTTTTAATTTTCTATTCCATATTTCAAAAATTAGTGGGGACACTTTTGTGACTTTGTAGTGACTTGTGCTATTTGGCTACGGAACCTTTAAAAAGTCACAACCATAACACATACCACCAACTGTTGGCTATTGAGTATTGACATTGCGCTTTGATAATTAAAACTAAAAAAAAATATTAACTACTACTATAATTATTACATCTTATAAGTAACGAAATGCAATCTTCTTCTTTTTTATTTATGGCTTCGCATTATTATGCATTTCGCCAGTGTCAAGTATAATTTATTCTCAAGTTATTTTTACAAGAACACACCGGCACTGAACTGCGCTCGTCACCCCGAAACATAAGATGTTAAGTCTCGTAATGCCCAGTAATTTCACTGGTTTGCACATACGGCCCTTATGGAATTACGACCTATGAGGAATATTTAAAAACTAGATTATTCAAACACTTTGGACAAATTATTATTAGGTAGGTACCTATTGTGTGCTATAAATCACTCTGTGTATAATAAATAACGCCTAATTTCATAGATTTCGATGAAGCAATGAAAAATATTGCATTTACTTTAAATAAATAAATTTAGAAATTGTTCGTAATATTTTTTTACTAATTTCTTTTGTTGCTTTCTATTTTTCCAGCAATACTCCCCTAAACCTGTAACAAATTAAATATATGTAAATATATTTCATCAAAATACCACAAAAACTGGTACACTAGGATGGTATAACATTATATAATATACTGTGATTTTAAAAGATTGTAGAGCTGTGTTAAATCGTTAGGCCACCTGTGTGTAACTTTTGGATGAGTTTGAGCACAGCTTGCTAATCCGCTGTATAAGGATAGGCAGGCGCAATTGATAATATAAAATACAAAACTTTACACGTACCCAAGAGCAACGCAGAAACAAGCCCGACTCCAAGCACTATGAAAGCAGAGCGCACATCCGTAGCACGGGCGGATGCGAAGCCAGCTCTTGTAACGCAATATGGCATATCTGGCACGAGGGCTGCCTCTAAACGTGCCAACGCTCCTCCACTGCGTAGCTGCAAAAGACTGTTTCCACAATAAACATGAGTTTTGACATATTGCGTGATGTCAATACATAGTTCCGAACTCTACTATGGTTGCGTTTTATCGCTATCATGTACAGTACTACCAAGTAATACTAGCTATGCAATGTACAGTAATAGGAACAAATGCGAGTATAATCACGCTCGTGTGCACTTTAAACGGCGAGCCTATGTGGTAGGTCCCTCGTATATGGTGCCATCTGTGTATTTTGTTTTTAATCCTGGTACGGCAAAGTGACTACATTGAACCTGATGTTAGGTATTGTGCAGTCCAAATATAATGTCGATCGTCAAAAGACATTGCCATCCTGCCTAAGCCCTCGATTTGCTTCTTCCCATTTTGGAGTGTAAAAAATCATTTATAGGGGTCGACATGAACCGATAAACGCATTGTTTGTCGATGGGCGCTGATTTTTTTAGACAGCACTGCGCTTACTATCAGGCAGGCACATTGTTGTGCTCGGATAAAATACTTGACATACGAGTGCGGCAGTTACAGCTTAAACTCTCAATCTAGACTATTCTAGACTTACCTTATCAATAACGGCTTAGCATAGGGTGAACGTCTAGCCAGTGGAAAGGCAAGATGAGCCCGTGTAGAATGTACAGGTAACTCACGTACTGCACACCTGCCCCTGGCCTGGCTTAACGACCTGATGAATAAATCAAAATTAACCACGAATAGTCTAATTATATTGGTTTAGGTCCCAACAAAGTTTATATTTGGCAGGATCCGAACGATATTGTCCCATCTTCGTCCCGCAAGCTTGAACCTAAGCCAGATAAGTTAAATTGAAATGTGATCCACTCTGAGACCCCATAACTTTTCGCCGTGACATACAGCATAGCTAGGAGGGGTGATCCGCCCCGGATGTGTGCTAGCTACGCCACTGATGACATTTAATTTAAGGTTTTGTTTTAAAACACAGCAAAATGACACTGTAGTGTATGTAACGACACAGATTACGCTAATCTTATAAATTAGTACG
The DNA here is from genome assembly GCA_949126905.1 of Amorpha juglandis. Classification (NCBI taxonomy): domain Eukaryota; kingdom Metazoa; phylum Arthropoda; class Insecta; order Lepidoptera; family Sphingidae; genus Amorpha; species Amorpha juglandis. The sequence goes on along the minus strand of OX421374.1, from coordinate 11,335,019 downwards.
TGTGACAGCCCCGCCTAGCCTCTCCATGCGGCGAAATATCACGTAAGTGTGGACGAACCTTAACGTTTCTTTTGCAAAACTGTTTACATTTGATACATCATAAATAATATCTTACAACAATAGAAAGTGTCAGGAGTGATTTAGACCTACTTTGTCTTAATAAATGGGTAGCTATATATAATAATACGTATATATAAAACACACGTCACGTAGATAGTGACTATAAAATATTATTGAATAAAAAACATTATATAAATATGTTTTTTAAGACGAAATGAACTTATCGGTTTTATTGGATGAAAATGAAATATAATAAATAAGATAGAATAGTTTTTTGTATTAACCTAAGAGTAGACCGCGCCGCCCGCTGTCCGGCAAAGAAAGCATAATCTTGAGTCGCAGCTCGAGCCAACCCTTCTTCCGCTGAAGAAACTAAATTCTCAGCATCAGAATAACCTCTTATATAGAACGCGTTCAATAAAGTATCTTTGGTTGACTGTAATAATAAACATATATTAATCATTAAAGACTATAATAAACACTCTGTATCACTCTGTACTGTCCCATTACTGTACTGGCATTAGCATCCTCTACGAATAAGAGGAGTTAGGCCTTAAGCCACCACGCTGGCCTAATGCAGGTTGGCAGACTTCACAAAGCTTGGAAATTCTTATAATGCAGGTTTTCTCACGATTTTTCCGTCACCATTAAAGCAGCGATAATCAACAATGAATATACCCGTAACTTAGAAAAGTCAGAGGTGCATGCTCTGGGGGCTGGTTTCGAACCTGCGACTTTCGTCTCGATAGTCCGTACTATTCCTCGCTGAGCTATGGCTGCAATCAGCCATTTCCCATTAGAAACAGTTATTATTCCCATTTCACAAGATATAAGCACCTATTTAACGTTTAAGACAGCTATTTCTGAAAGTACTTATCTGTTGGATATCTTTCTTTCGGTATATACCTACACCAGATTGTGACTTTAGTAAGTATTTGAATGTATCATTTTTATTTGGTAAGTAGCATGCATATACTCAGTGATGGTGAAACAGACGCTTCGGGAATGTTTCATAATGTCTTAGTAACGTTCCTGAGACAGCAAAATACATAAATATCAGCAGTCAATACACATAGAGGAGCATCGTATGTTAAATTGCTACTTCCTAAAAACATTATCTGGCAGTTATTACAATTTTATTCAAATATTGAGCATAAACAACAGGTAAAAAGTTGAATGAACAGTGAACATGGATAGGCTATTGCCAAATATCAATAAAAAATACACGTAAATAGTCGTTTTTGAATCTGCGTCAGTAATAAAAATGATGCTCGAACGTGATATAACAATAAAATTGTAAGGCTTTAAAACGCAATAACTGGGAACACCGTTTATTTATTATATCTTTAGGTACCCAATTGAGCAGAAACATTCCTTTATAATAATGTTTTTCTTTGTATAACAAGTGAATAACGAGCCGAGCTTCCCTGATGGTAAGCGCCCCGCCCATAAACAATATAACACCACTTAGCAGTTTGAATACACCACATTAATTGACTGCACTGAGCTCATATCATCCCGAAACCTAGGGTGTTAAGTCTCATAATGTCAGTAATTACACTTGCTTCAATGTCTTTCAAACCGAAACATAACAGTGCTTACTATTCAGTATTAGACAGTAAATGGGGTACTAAAAAGAACAGGACCTATTTCACAATGTCTATTAATATTTTATGCCCCAAATAACGCATTAGATATCCAATTTATGAAGTATCACTGGGTAGTAGGTCTCTCGTATGGGAAAGGCCGTCTGATTTGGTACCACCGCTTTATTATTTCTGTCGCAAGCAGCAGTGTGTATGTATGTTTGTTTCGGTTTAAATGACATTAAAGCCAGTGAAATTACTGGGTATTGTGAGACTTACTATCCTATGTCTTGGCGTGACGAGCACAGTTCAGTGGCATTCAATGCTTTGTAATTTAAAGCTTTGTGTGGTGTTGCTTCTGTATACGGACAGGCGTAGCACTAACCAGTCCAGGCGAGGGACTTGCTCATTTTATGATTATAGCAAAAAAACATACTGTACTATTACTATTACTTTAGGCGCTTCGGCCATCTTTGTATATATTTGGAAAATACGGACGCGTAACAATAATGATCTCATACAGATCGCTATCACAAGTTACATTAGATTATGTACACATATTTTACCATTGATTGACGTATGGTCGCATTATCCTCGTAATAATCCCTAAAACATAAATTATTTCGTCGTCGTAGTGTACGCATCTGTTAATGTTAATATTTTTTTTATAAATAAATTACACGCGTTTTAGATGGAGTGGGAAAGCCACGCTGTAGACAGATTCGGCTACAGCAGTGTTTCCCAACCTTTTTTAGGCCACATCAACCTTAACATTTTTTTGTTAAATTTAAGTCCTCTGGTATTGTGGACGTACATGGACGGTGGAGATCATTTGCCATCGGATGACCCACTTGCCCGTATGTCGGCCTATGCTATAAAAATGGGATTAAATATATTAGGAAGTAATTAATTAATCAAGAACAATACTCACCATGAGATACATTTGGTCAGCTCCGTTCTTGATGTAGCCAATTTTCAAATTAGGCGAATGTAGAACAGCTGCAACTGTGTCGACACTGGCGACTCGAACCGACAATACTGATGTGATGAACGCTGCGTACGCATTATATGTCACCACGGCGAACAATAGGCAGACTATTAAAAGAATGCTTGCAGCTGGATTTAACGGTGACCATATAGAACCTAACAACAATCACAAAAAGCGACCAATTATTTACCCTTCTCGTTTATTCTTCGCGAGTCGAACCTTATATCATGCTATTTAGATGGCATATTTATATAAATTGATATACAGTTCTACTTCTTAAATCATTATAAGTATCATCTACGGGATCCACGATATAAAAAAACCAATACAAACTAGATTACAAAAAGTCAAAGCTACCATTGTAGAAAGAAAAGTGTTAGATATTTTATTAATTATTTATTTACCTTGTTGACAAAGTATGCCAGTAGACCAAATTAGAGCTTCTGTATAACCCAATGGTCGAACATTTTTACGTACTTTCGAACTAACTTTATTAATAATAACTGCAGCTAGCGATGCAATTAAAGCAACCGCAACTACACAAGCCACAAGCTTAGTACTAAATGGTGCTAGAAATATATCTCGAACCGTCGATGTTTCTTGATGTCGAATATATATGTTGCACCTAAAAACAAAGCAAATGTAAGTGTAACTTACAGACAGATCTTTGTTAATAGGAAAAAAATGTATATAAGTATATATGTATTTTTTTAAGAATCGAACATGGAAGTCACCTGATGATAAGTGATCTCCAGTGCCCATAAACGCCTACAATACCAGAAAAAATATGGACGCGTTGCCGTTCTTAAAGGAAAGGATAATTACAGGGTTTGTGAAGAGGATGGGGATTTGGGCCTTTGAATTTTTAATTATAATTATAAGCCTATTTTGTCCCACTTTGAACATAATTTAAAGAAATTAAATCACTTTGCAGTACTTCAAAATTTTGCGTTCTATTGCTATTGTTAATGGACAATCTGGGCGCTTACCATTTCCACAACACTATTTGTCGTTATCATATAATTTGATACCTTCTACACTTTTGATCTTTTTATTACATTATCTACTACTTACATTGTCTCAGCGACTGGAAATATGAAGTCCATATCTTGATGACGAGGCGCGTGTGCAGTAACTGGTTCCAATGCCACGTCTACTGAATTACCTATTAGAGCTCCGAGTAATCCAGACCAAGATCCCTCGTAGGTACGGAAACCGAGCTTGCTATAATACCGCAACATTGGGCTGCCGGAAAAAATATTCGAAGTAAATGTATCATTCAGAAACATTTTTAATATGATATTAATTTTTAATACTGCGAGGCATTTATACATTTTTTTAATAAGTGGGTGATAAATAACGTCACGGTGACAATATCACAGTGACTTTTTAAATAATAACAACGCTCCAAAATAACGCTGTTCTTTCGCGGTCGCTACTGTATCACTCTTGCTAGTCACAGCGACAAATACTCAACAAACGAAACTTATAAAGGAACAACGATTACCATTACCTGCTCGTTTTCTCATTGAAGTTAATAAAAAATAAATAAATGCTTAGTGGTACGATAAACACACGCCAAAGACCTAACTTGGAGATGAAAGCGAACGAAGTCTTACGTGGCTTTTAATCGCATTGTAAAGAAATAGAGGACATCGTCTAATAAGGCGGGAGCCGACGGTCCATCGTCATCCCAGGAAGGTGTTCCATCAAAACTTGAATTACACCTGCCAACAATAAGTTCCTCGCCTAAGAAAGTACGTGCTTCCACTGGATACGGAACCTTCACATTGGACATTGATTCATCTTGACTCCAGATACCTTTAAAAATATATTATTTTAGGCACAATTGCTCCTATACATAAGGAGTAAGTAGATAATTACTTTCCAACTCGAATGACAAATTTAAAATATATTACAGTTTTCAATAAAAATACAAAGAATTGGTTTCTCAATTCGACGCGTAAATTAGGTTTTTTAAATATACGTACACTTAAATTTATTTTGACACTATTATATTAAATAAGACTTCACCAGTATGTGAGACTAATAGAAAATCAAATATTTCATTTACCTAATAAACTTGCATATAAAGTAGAATTTGTCCGCACTTTATAATACTGTAAAATATATATATTTCCCCGATGTTGGTAATTTTCATGCACTAAATTCCGCAAAGGTTGCAAACGCTTTGGTGACAATTTGCTTATGTTAGTCATTTGAAACTTCCTGGAATAATTGTAGTAGATGCCCGATTGAAACAAGGGCATAAGAACATCTGAATGCCTGTATGTTTGGTTTTTAGAAAGATTTTTAAATCTTTCCGAAGTCCGGTAATAAAATCGATCATAGTCATTTTTATCGCAAAAGTTGCAATACCGTCGATGACTATGAATGGAGGAAAATAAGTCACCACTTCGACCATAATTTCTTTCATATATAAAATTTCCGTCACATAGCTCACGACGAAGTGAATATGTTTTTGCAATACGACTTGGATAAGCAACAACGATATTTTGATCGAAGCGTATTGACGTAGCATTTAACATGCTATTAACATACTTAAAATCATCGTCTGACCTCGCAGTAATAAGCCAATCGTAAGATGCCATATTCATTTGCAAATCTTGTAGCTGTGAAAAAAAGTCTTAATTTAGACAATAGATAAACATTTAACAAGATCTATGCGCATATAATTTTATTTGTTTACTAACTTATGCTCGCGGTTCCTCCCAGTGAAAATATATATACAACAACAATACAAGTATAAATACAACTGCGCCACCGAGGCAGTCTAATTAAAACATAATTAAAAAATAATGTAGACATACTTCGCGATTTTTTAGTGGTTTCGTGTCTGTAATCACCAGCACTATCACCTATCTTCATTTTCAGAAGCGTATCTCTTACACCCGGTACAGCAGTAAAACCTGCTTCGAAATCCCTTGCGCAGGTTTTTACATGATGCGCCAATAAATTAACAGACAGCAGAAACTCCACTGAATTACATACGTACATATAAATTTATTTCTTTAGTGTCTATAGGTATTAACTTCACCTTGTTTATAAGTTTGATCAATTCTTCTGAAGTGTTACGATGAAGATCTGGGGATATTATGATGATACCGAGTTTGGTGATTATGCGAGGATTACTCAATGAATTTTTCGAAACCGCAACACTATTCACATTTAAACATTTCATAAGCCTGGTGATACTCCATTTACAACCTGCAAATAGAAACGTTAAGTGAATAAATGTAGTCTTAATTATTTGTTTGTAATTTTGGCCGCTTCCAACAGGTCGGTCTAGAAATCTTCGGGGGAGGCCTATGTTCAGCACTGAACGTCCTGTGGCTGATGATGATGATGAATCATTTTACATCCTCTGTGGTGCAGCGGGCGAGTAGACGACTGTGAAATGAGAGGCCGTGGGTTCGATTCCTATACCGAGACAAAAGTTTGTGTGATCCACGAATATTTGTGGCGGTACTGGGTTTTTTGGAATTGTTAGGCCCTCGTAGTTCCTGATACCCACGATACAGGTTAACCTAAGTGGGGGGTCAGGACAATGTGTGTGTCTGTTTGGTGTATTTATTAATTACTATAAGCTGCGAATACATTACAAAAGTTAAAAATACAATGTTACTAGTGTCACTTTAGTCCTAAAAAAGTCGAAGGCTTCCACTATATAGCGAATAATAAAATAAAATATTCTTGAATAACATGAATAATTATGGTTGATCCACAATATATACCCCATGTTTTAGTTTTTATTTGCTTGAAAAACGAAACGAGCAGGTCGCTCGCTCGTATCCATAAACAGAAGCAACACCTAGTAAAAAATAATAGTTGGAACCGTATTTTAAGCTTATACTCTTAAATATATTTGAAATTAATACACAAATAGTCTTATAACCGTTCGCGTACCGTTTAACCAATGAAGGTGAAACTTTATACAATTATTTTAAAATAAATACCTAATAACGCAAGCGGAGCTGAAGGCAATAACTAGCACAATATAAAAACACATTTCCCATCGCTTCCGTAGGCGTCGAAGCCAGTCTATAATTAACTACCTATATAACTTCCTAAAAATTGCATTTGCAATTTCTAAGCAGTTCAGAATCAGTTGCAGTAGTGAGTCACAATGACAACGAATTCCGATATCAGAACGACTTCAACAAAAATACGTGATGAATTTACGAACTTTGATCCGTATCGTATACATGTAAGATAAACAAACGTGCCCAGTGTCACTTCACATAACTGCGTTACAGGCATATTCAATACATTAGTGCAGTGGAAAACACGGACTCTAACATAAAAGTATGGTGTAATTCGTCAAAGTGCAGTTTTGTAAATAATTTAAGGTAAGTGTATATCTTAGTAGCTGGGATATATTAACATGGTTAAACATAAGAAAAAAAATATGGGACGTATTTGGAGACGGCTGTTGTTTGTTTTTAATGGTTTATTGTATTACATGATGAGTATAATAAAATAACGAAATATTTTAAATATGTGGTAGCTATAGCAGATTTTTTTGTAGATAAAAACCGACTTATACAGATACTCATTGTGGCTTTTCAGTAATTTTTCCGGTTATTGTAACGGTTATTCTGTTATAGTAATAATACATACATACATTCATACGCACTCACGCCTGTAATGGGTAGGCAGAATTGTAACCAGTACGACCATATTTCGCCATTCTAATTTCCGATAACGGGGACAATTCCAGATTCCAGGCTGATACTGAGAATTTCGTGTTTAAAAAATCATATATCAATTTTACCCGACCCGGGAATCGAACCCGCGAACTCAGCACAGCAGTCGTACCGCGTACAGCTATGCCAACGAAGCAATCAGTCCGTATTATAATAAAAATATCTTTCATGTCACAAATATCAGTAAAATAAAATAAAACTATTTTGTAAAAATTAGATTCGCAAAACGATACTTAAAGATGAAGAGCCTTGAGTTTGCTTACATTGCATTCTTTATAGATATTTCATCATGAACAGTTTACATTGAAGGCTCATGGAAAGGAATTGCCTGAAAATTTGGTGTAAATATTGTAGATGAACATGACTCTTACGTATTATTGGCGGTTATGAAGATTCATTTAAATAAAAGATTATTTTAAATTAGCCATTTTAGAGCACAACTTCACACGGTTACTGGTGATTTGTACAGCATTCTTATCATATTTTTGCTAGTCGATTGTTAGAGGAAATACTTATAAATGTTGTCTATTATATCAATATAATGCGTAAATTGAAATAAAAGTGTCGAACTACTGGATACCGGTCTACCCTTCTAAACGTAGGGGTTAGAACACAATTCACCAAGGCATCATATTGCGAGATAATAAACTTCGCATAACTTTGAAAATATAACAACATATCTGCATTACCTTGTTCAAGATGAGGCGTGTATACGATCGCCTGATTCCATCCGCGCCATATTGCAAATTCTAGCGTAAAAGGTAGAGCTGCTTTCATAGATGTCGGGCAATCGGCATAAATAAGAGCAGGCATTAACAATAATATGTTAAAAGTAATAAACATGTTGATTTTTTTTATGATTTGAATATCTAATATTATATCCTTTCGATTTAATCAATATATTCAAAAGTCGTACAGCTGAGTTTCTTGGTGCTTCTTTTCAGAGTAGTGGGCACATGGTAGATTCAAAATTACGAGTAAAAGTGCCTTTGGCGGCCTAATTATCCTAATCTTAATTCCTACAATATTTTAAGATGTTCAATTATCCAAGTATCACAAGTTATTAATTAACGTAATAAACATATTTTAAAGTGATGGTTTTCACAGCTGGGACTAGAATAACCTATTCGTTTTCACCTTGCATTACCGGACACTATCATCAAGTGTGTGTGTGAAATCGACGATACAAGATAATATAAATTATAGAAAATGTCACTGTTTCTATAAATCAAATAACATGTAAAACAATAAACCATCGCCATTTTGAACACATGTAAGTAATTAACAATATTATCAATACATGATAAATGTAGAGACTAGACAATCGTTGTCAGGTAAAGTGTATTGGAGGTGTGGTGATAAATTATTTTCAGTTATACAGGATACCTGTGTGTTAAATAAATAATAAATTGCCATACAGTGCTTTGTAATTCAAAGTTCTGTGTGATGTTGTGTCTGTTTACTGGCAGGTGTGGCGCTTGCCATCAGGCGAGCGAACCTGAACAAAGCTACACTATAAATAACATCAAGTCCACATTGCTGTACAGAATAAAAAAAACATCTAAGTAATATGCGACCATATCAACTCACTGACTTGCGAAATCCGACGAGACGTCAATAGACGGGCATCGTTAAATTTTATAAGCATGCAAAATTTCTAAGCCGCATTAAAACTGTTCAGTGTACAAGGAGAATTAAGAAACGGAAGATTAATTTATTATTTAACTATGTAAATAACAATAGATATCGTAACATTTCATAACATGTATGTTTTTTTGGTTATCATTACTTTAATAGCTTTTCTAATCTAAAATGGCTCGCTACATCAACCCGCGCATCACACTTTACATGCAGTTTTTAGAGTGTGGTGATAGGAACTGGAAAACATCACTTTAGATTGAAAGATATTAACTTGTTATTGTAGATACATAACATAAGACAGCTAAAAATAAACAACATAATAATGTACCAATGTTAAACGATTTCTAGTGTAATATGTCATAATGACGTTTTCACTTACTAACCTTTTGATATATTCTTTAAAAGCACTTGCTTACGCTTCAGACAAATACAATGACAAACTACTACTAAAGGTCAGCAGTTGATGGAGGCTAAATTAACTGTTCACATATTTTTTCTTTACAATTATCTATAATATTTATCCTTCATCTAATCCGCATCAGATAGCATGGCATGGCATTTATCAAGAAGTTGGCAAACAAAAAAGAAATAATCACTGATCTGAGGAATAACCTCCAAAACTGATGAAAGTTCTAAAAAACATATTGAGATATCTACACATTACATATCCATTCGTTTTTTAATATTCCATTGACAATTCAAATCAACAAGAATTCTGTGCGAAGATAGACCATATATGAGTATTTTTTTAAGCAGAGGTGTTTTTTTTATTGAAGTTCTTTATTATTTACAGTGTACAAATATGAGTCCTGTAAATGTGACGACAATATTAAAACCAACATATTCTGAAGATCAAATAAAGAACACACAAATAAAAAAAGAAAAGCATACAAACAAAAGTGACAAAAATATTTATAGTAAAGATCCTTATGAAGAAGTTTTAAGGGATGATCCACTTTATCTCGCACCTGTTCGTAAGTTGGAGAAAAGAATGGGATTCGTCACACCTATTCTATGGGGCAACGCATTTTTAATCACGACCTTTCATATAGTGACTGTATTATGGACACTCTATGTTTTTCGATTTGGATTTAGAATGTTAAAATGGCAGACTTTAATTTTTGGTAAGTGATAACTTAATATCAATATCATTAATACTTTTGACTCATAATATTTTCTAAAAAATGTTCTGATTTTTAATACACAGATATTATTATTTATTTTGTCAATATCTATTACATTTTTAATTAACAGAACAAATACGAAAAGCTGAATAAAATATAATATTAAGTTCATAAAAACCAGATATGATTTCAACGAAATTAGGTAGTATGTATGTATTAAGATACAGATAAGCAGAACAATTTTAAACAAATTTAATAATTATAAAAAAAATGTGTCCATATAAATATTGTTTTTCCATAAATGCGGTTTTATGAAACTGTAGCTGCTGACTTTCTGTAAACACTTTTCACAAATCACACAAAGGGTATGCGCTTTACGTCTTAATATGTTATCTTCCAATATATACGTATGAAAACTTATAGTACGTATATCTTTAGATATTCAGTTTGTTATATTTATGCGAACATATACGGTAAAATATGAAATCTGCTGACATCTGAAATCTTTTATATAGAGTGAATAATAATATCTATAAGTTCGAGTACTGGATTTACTTATTTCGTCAAAAAATGGTATTGATTTTAATTTGATATACATGCTGCTATATTATGTAAGTACTAAGTATTTTAAAGCAAAAGACTAAACAGAATTCAATCTTCATAAATGTCTATGAGGTTATAAAGAAACACAGACATTTTTCAATTCAGTTTCAAACACCAACTCTTCAACAGCGATTAAGCTTATAATAATATTATAAGCTTTATTTCATTCTAAAAGCATAACTCTCTTCAAACCTCGAATCGAGCGCAAAAATAATGTTTTGCTACAATAGAGAAGTATTCTCGGGCACGTGAACAGAGACTCTTCTAATTCTCCAACACTGATAAAACCTAATAATACGAAAGCTTTTGTTGTATATATTATTTAATTCTACGCTTTGAATTGAGCCCGAAAATAATGTTTTCGTAGAGTAAAAAAGTATTCTCGTACAGTACAGACACGTCTATACAGATTCTACCAACCTAACAGTGATGAAGCTTATAGCGCATGTTTATTAATTTATAAATAAATAAATATATGGCCATATTATTAATACATACATGCGAAAGTGACTCTGTTACCTTTGCACGGCTAAAGTACTCGACTGATTTGATGAAATGTGGTACGAATAAAGCTTGAACCTTTAGAAAGGACATAAGCCCCCTTTTGTTGCAAAAAATACCTGACAGGGGTGTAATAAGGGATGAAATTATATATAGGAAACTTATCATTCCTTAAGTTAGGGTTAAAAGGTAATATAGGGGATAAAAGTAAATAAATATGAAAAAGCATGTTAGTTATTTTGCCAAATGATTCCTTCAAGGGGTCAAAAAGAAATAATTTCAAAATTCACATGTAATAGCGCATATTTGATAAAAATAGGAAGGAAATAGCTTACAAACTGATGAATGTTATGCTATAAAATGAAATAGAAAATAATTAAAATATCCCACGTAGAGCATAGTGATGTCTTTTTTAGCGCTACACCAGCATTCCAGCCATGCGCTTTGGGCATGCGTGTGGTGAGGTGGAGAGTGCAGTACATCGCTAATTAGGTCTACCCGAAAAGACAGACACGTGAGGGCAGACGTCGCGTCGCGTTGTAACACATATGCTAATAAATAAGTTAATTAGCACGTTTGTTAGAATAACTTTATGCTGCAACGAATTTAGATATATTCAGTCTGTTTTTTTTTTGCTGTGGAAATTTACGACGATTATAATTCATTTATGTTGTTATTTTTAAGACTTGCAGTTCTGTAAATTCAAAAAACAATGTTCTGGATTTGAATTATGTATATATGGAAGTATTTTTTGTCTTAATCAATTTTTTTCTCGGATATTTGATTTTCGTTTCGGATAGCTTTAGGTTTATAAAGTAGATAATTTAGATAGCATGCTTCTATAATTAATCAGGATATTTTTTTTAATTATTTTAAGTACTAAGTTATCTGTAAGTGGGTAAGTATTTTTTTTATATCGGATGGGTATAGGACCAGCTTTCTCTATAGATATATATTTCAAGAACGTAGTACAATACTTTTATCAATTTGAAATCAGTTTGTAGATTTCTTCCTATTTAGGTACGTACGTAAGCTCTGATATTTAGAGTTATTCATTATGATATAATGAATATTTTAATTTCTTAATTCGCAAGTAAAATACATTTAGGTATCTTTTCATCATCTTACAATAAACATTTCGTTTGATTTATTGTGATATGGTATCTATTTTTTTAACGTCTCGCAAGCGTAAATCTGTACCAGAAATCTCGAGAGCAATCTCAATCGTCACGCGACTCTTTGGGCTGCAGAGACCTTACAACAGACTCAAGCCCATAGGATACAGAAAATATTTTAATATAATATATTAGTACTAGTCAGGGTTCCCTGTGCCATTTTTCCACTTGATTACTATCAAGCTAATTTTCCGTGAGTAGCTTCGTTTCGATGAGATGCCCAACAATTCCCTATGCGAAAATTCTCTATTGTGGTAGCTAACAGAGGTAGCAAGGACAGAATATTTCGATTTGATGATACTCAAAAAATTATTATTAAGATAGATAGATAGAAGTAGGATTATCAGTAGGTACTTTATTTTATATCATCTTCAATGCTACGAATGCCATAGGTTTCATCACTGTATGTCATAAAATAAATACAGAATGAAATAAAGTATACACTGAAAGCTTCGAAACTGCCTATACTGTACGAGAATAAATTGCCCTTTTCGGACTCGATTCGAAGATAACTCTCAATGATGCAAAGTACACCTTAAAAACTTTCGTATGACAAACACCCTGTATAATTCCTTACTTTCATTTTATGAAGCTACATATTTACATAAATTATATAATTTACTGCTATACCTATTTAATTATCTTTCAGGAATATTAACTGGACAACTCGCAGGATTCGGAGTTACCGCTGGAGCCCATCGATACTGGTGCCATCGTTCCTACAAAGCTAAATTACCGTTACAAATATTTCTAGCTTTCTGTTATTCCATTGCAGGACAGGTTAGTTACGTGATTTTTCACAATTTATTTTACTATCGGCAAAATTCAAACACATACCTAATCAAGAAGCAAAGAAGTCAAAATTTCTCGTGCCACAAGAATGATATCGACATTTCATATATTCTTGTTCTCATCTAAACATGGTGTTGGTATACTGAGCATTATCAATACCTAACTGATACAACGAGAATGTGAATTAATCACTTCCTCATGCGATAAATTCGTTGGAGCTAGCTGAACAACCGACGCCACGCCAAAAATACGCGAGGGCGCGAAGGAATAGAGTTAGCTATAACCACCCACAGATTAGATGGTTGTTACTTATTATGTATTTTCAGGAGAATTCTCGTGAGCTTGAAGACACTTAAAAAAATTAAAACGAAACATATTTTGCAAAGAGGTTAGCTCCACATAATTATAAAAACTAAAGGACTTGTCTATTTGCCTACATATTTATCTCCATTAAACATTTTCGAAAGCAGCGATAGCTCGGCGAGGAGTGGTACGGACTGTCGAAACGAAAGTCGCAGGTTTGAAACCAGCCCCAAGAGCATACACCTCTGACTTTTCTAAGTTATGTGTATATTCATTGTTAATTATCGCTTGCTTTAACGGTGAAGGAAACATCGTGAGGAAACCTGCATACCTGAGAACTCGATAAGATTTTTCGAAGGTATGTGAAGTCGGCCAACCTGCATTAGGCCAGCATAGTGGACTAAGACCTAACCCCTCTCATTCAGTAGAGGAAGCCCGTGCCCAGCAGTGGGACATATATAATACAAGGCTAGTAAAAGAAAAACATTTTCGAATGTTATAAGAACTTTGGTATAGCAAAGTTTGAAGTTAGCATGTTTCATCTTATTTTTTATGTTTTTGGGACATAGAATAGAATATACGAATGGGTACGCGACCACAGAGTGCACCACAAGTATTCAGAGACGGCGGCAGACCCACACGATGCGAATCGTGGATTCTTCTTTTCCCACGTCGGCTGGCTCATGATGAAGAAACATCCAGATGTTATAAGAAAAGGAGTTAAAATAGATATGAGTGACATCACCAATGACGCCGTCGTCAAGATCCATACCAAGTAGGTAATAATTTCATAATATGTGTTATATCTACTTATATTACGATATCGTATTAAAATAATTAACAAATAAATCATTGTATTAATGTTAATAACCGAAGATAGCATTTTAAACGACGAAAAATACTGAGAAGTTTATCAATTTATCTGTGTATTTATATATATGTTCACGCATAACTCTACCAAGTGTGGACCGATTTGTATGATTCTGTTTGTATTCGATAGCGTTTACTTTAGCGATTCGGTGGTTATCGGTAAAAGGCATGATCTATTCAAAATTGGAATCCTCTTGGATTAAAATCTGCAACAGTATTTTAAGTCGGTTTAATTTTTTTTTTATCGTATTAGGTACAGTACAGTCATGAATAACGGATACCTACCGCTGTCACAAAGAAAGCTAAAGTGAAATAACAATGCAGCTGTTGTGTTTGGTGTCAGGTCGCGGAAGCCTATAAACCCATTACCCAACCCAACCTCCGTTTAAACGCGACACACCAAAATTGTTCACGAGTGCCTCCGTGCACAGTTTACCAGTAGCCGGCTGTAAAGAGGCTAGAGGCCATGGGTTCGATCCCCGCACCGAGACAAAGCTTTATGTGATCCGTAAATAATTATTTCGGTTGTCGTGAGACCGTAAATAAATAGTGTGGGGTCAGCATTATGTCTTTGACTGTGTGACATTCGCGTATGGCTGAAATCACTTATGATCATTTATAATGTTGCAATTTGAAGGTCAACAGCAACACGAAATTGTTTATACTTCGTAGCAAGATTTTCAGTGTTAGAAATATAAACGAAATTCGAACATAAACTTTTATATATTAATTTCCAGATATTTCATCTTGTTAAAAATTGTATTTTGTTGGGTTGTGCCGTCACTGATACCCATTTACATGTGGGATGAGGATTGGGACGTCGCGGTCGTATCGCAAGCATTCCTGCGCTACATGCTTAGTCTCAACTTCACATGGTCCGTCAACAGTTTCGCACATCTGTGGGGCAACAAACCTTACGATCGGTATGTATATTTCTATATAATAATAGGTTTTCTCCTCGCGGGTGGCGAAAAACCTTTGTATGCCAGTAGACATTTAATTTTACCGTCCGTTGTAATTTGCAATGTAGTCAAATAAAATATGTTTGCTTCACTTTAAAATATAATGATAAATTGTATACAAAGAACCATACCTAATTATATTTTGACGATTTCAGGCACATAATGCCCTGTGAAAATAAGGGCGTATCCATAGTGGCGATGGGTGAAGGGTGGCACAACTACCACCACACTTTTCCGTGGGACTATAAAGCTGCGGAATTAGGAATGACCAACAACTCTACTACTTATATTTTGAACCTCTTTGCAAAAATAGGATGGGCGTACGACATGAAAGAAGCTTCACCTGCTCTTGTCAGAGCAGTCGCAGAAAAAAGAGGCGAACCACGGAATAAGCAGTTTTAATTTACTATTAACTACTATGTGCTATATTGCTACTATTAGTCGCTGGATGCTGGCCGCTTCCAACAGGTCGGTCTGGAAATATTTGGGGGAGGCCTATGTTCAGCAGTGGACGTCCTGTAGCTGATGATGATGATGATGATGACTATGTGCTCACGCTCCGCCCGCGTAAAATTCTGCGCCGTCATAATTATTTCCGGCATACTTCTATACAATATATACTTGTATTTAATATAATAATTTATATTTCTTTCTTAAACTTATTTATTTAGGATGCCTTACCTCAAAAAATCAGTTCTTACTTACTCAATTCCCCCAAGGAGGGTTGCCCCCTCTTCCTATCCCTTTCCCCTCCCTAAATCCTTCCCTTCTTAGCCCTGCCCCCCGACCGCCTATCGAAAGCGATAGCGAGTGCCAAAGCAATGCGCGATTGCGATAACAATGCATTGTCATCAAAAATTTGGTACCGCGTAAAAACGCAGTGGCATCGCTTTGACTATAGTTGTGCTATAGTTATCCGAGAATGAACGATTTGAGAAGAAAACTTGCGTTTTGATAATGCTTAGTGTATATTTTTTTATAACGCATATAAAAATATTTTTTTTTTTATAACACATATAAAAATATATATATATTATATTTATTGTATTTGTGTGATATTTGCTTTAATATATCACACGAGTCACATTATATATACATATTTTCACAATTTAATAACATTGCGAAAGAAAAATTCCTTAGAACAAAACGCATAAACAAAACGCTCTCAGCTGTCAGTGAAAAAACAAAACTTGAAAATAAAAGTGGAATCGAGCTGAAGAAAAGTGGCCTACTGTGAATTTTTGATAAATAGACTGTAAGTACCATTTAAATTAATTGTCGAAAGTCGTAGGTTCAAAATTCGTTACGATTCCGAGATATATTGTGTCATGCTGCCGATTTCCCGCCAGACCTTTGTGATACTCACAGATTAATGGTAATACTATTTTATTTTTGGGTGTTTTTCTCTTCCGAATGATACACAGACAGTCAGATACCCCTGGAGTTCAGCTGTGTGCATATAATTATCATCAAAGGTGAATCTATCCCTCTAAATAGTAACGTATTCTTAACTTGTGTTTCAGTATGCCACCGTCACGAACAATATCGAATCACCAACAGCAGATGTTGTTGGGGTGGATAGAGTCCCACCCACTGCAAGCCCGAGGCACGTTAGCCCAAACACCACAGGGTAAACTGCAATGTAATGTAATATAATACATGCTGTCTACTGAGGCAGAAGCAACCTCACAACCTCAGCCAGCTGAACCCACTACGCCACCTGCTGTATGTCCACCAGCACCACAGCCTTCAGACCCTCGTAAGTGAAAGTTTATATCATTCTTATCAGTTAACTCTGTCCAAGTAAACCTCATCATTTTTATCATTATGTATTGTATGTTAAAACTTATTTTACTATTGAACCCATTTTACCATTGATTAACCAATGACTTGTGTGGATTAAACATTGTTAAGAAAGAAATTAAAGCAGATATTTGAACAAAACCTTGAATTTAATATTTAGCTCTACTAATATATGTTATTGATTTGTTATAGCGGGTCCAGTAGGGCAAACAGCAATATAATGTAAACAATATAATATAAACACCACAGGGCAAGCAGCAATATAATGTAATATAATACATGCTGTCTACTGAGGCAGAAGCAACCTCACAACCTCAGCCAGCTGAACCCACTACGCCACCTGCTGTATGTCCACCAGTACCACAGTCTTCAGACCCTCGTAAGTGAAAATATACATCATTATAAGTCAACCCAGTCCAAGTCACAGTCTTCACGGGGTTTTTATATTAAAAGATGTTGAGAATTTTTCGAGCTGGGTAACATCTCTGAAAAATAATATCAGAGGGACGAGAGTGGGGCATAGAGCCCCACAATAAAATAAAAAGTCACAGTCTTCAGGCCCTCGTTAGTGAAAGTATATATCATTCTTGTCCAAGTAAACCTCATAATTTTTATCATTATGTATTGTATGTTAAAACTTATTTTACTATTTAACCCATTTTACCATTGATTAACCAATGACTTGTATGGATTAAACATTGTTAAGAAAGAAATTAAAGCAGATATTTGAACAAAACCTTGAATTTAATATGTAGTTCTACTAATATATGTATGTTATTGATTTGTTATAGCAGGTCCACCACGTTGGGCGTTGGACCTCGAAAATCGTCGAATAGACGAGGAAGAAAAAAAGCGGGAGCTGATGGAGCGGCAGCTGACTTTGGAGGAGCGTCGGCTGGCGTTAGCGGAGCGCGAGTTCGCGTCAAATGAGGTGTGGCGAGCACAAGCTCTTGCCACCCTCCCAACAAATCGCTAGCTGTACCTGATTGTTGTCAAAATCCATTCAGCCCTTTCAATGTTAGCCTATTTTGGTAATACGAGTAGCATGTGACATCCTGAGGTAAATCACCCTATTAGGGTAAAGGCCAACACAAATTACCTAAATATAACTAGTTCATAGTTTTTGCAATTTAAAACTAAATACACCTGATTCAAACCCTGAATTTTATTAGGTCAAGTATCCGAATTAAATTCAAATATTCGAACCCTGAGATTTAATAGGTAAATTAGGGGATGAATAATCATTATATTTGTAATGTTTGTATAAAATTCTCATATGAACCCTACACATGGAACACCTCTTTCATAGTCTTTATAGTTTTATAGATAACTAGTATTAATTCTTTATAATAAGTATTGTTATCAAGCAACACGCCCGGCTTCACATATACGGCTAGTTCAGGTGCATCTTAATGATTATGTAATTAATAAACATTGATTGTTACATAACTTAGTTTCATAAATTAGTAATTTTATTATAGGCGAGTATATAGTTGATTTATACATTTTTCTTTTTTTACACTTAAAACAGTTTATTATCTTGGCGCCTTCCGCTTGTCAGCTTCCGGCGCGATTAATAAATAGTGCATACCTACTGTTATTGATCGCTGTACTTTCTTAGACTATGTCGACTAATCAACACTATAATTATTTTGTTTTACTATGTACAATATAATTTTTAAGCTATCAGATTCATCATTTACTATTATGTGTAATTTCTACTGACGTCACTTCTTGTCAGCTTCCGACTTAACAAATCTTTAAGGTCACTTATTGCTGTATTATTAAATAATAATTGTACGTAAATAATAATTAGAATAATTTTGATAAACAATGTTAAACATAATCTATTATGTTTGTGAATTTAGTATGAAATTATGTCAAGATGTTTGGTATAAATACCGGCCTTTTAGGGTATTAAGATTCATTCCTGATTGTAACCGTATAGCGAAATATAAGTGAGAATACATCAACCGTGTCTTCATTGCTGCCAACCCACCTTCTACAGTATGTAACATGTATAAATTAATAGGACATTTGTATTGTTTTGATTTTAGTCATAAATAAAAAAACTATTTTTATTTTTATCAAGTTATTTAATTCAAGAAACTACCACCGATTCTGATTTTTTTTCAATGATAATACAAAATGTGCTATTTTAACAAGTAACAACAGAAAACATAATACAACTTGTACTAAAAGTCTTAAATAGAATACTACTACCATTATACAAACTCAATATGTTCTATAGCTCTAGGCACATTACAAGACAGAACTGAAAATTAAATTAGCTTGCCTGATTGTCACGAATACTATTCAAGACTTAGATTTATACAAAAACAAAATGTAAGTACACTATATATATATATTACAAGGGAAAATAGTAAAATAAAAACAAACACACACTTAAATACTGTTAGCATTACAAACTCAGTATGTGAATAAAAAAATTATAATTAATAATATTAATTATTAAATAATAATATAAATTATTATATAATAATTAATAGTATTTACAATACTGGAAATACTACAAGACAAATAACTTACACTAGAAAAACGAAATAGCTTGACTGAAGGTCTTATATAGAAAGAATACTGTTCTCATTATACAAAATCAATATTATGTACTACAGCACTAGAAATATAGGATACATAATAACATAGGAATGAAACTACCTTGACTGGTCTCATAAAAATTGAATTTTTACTACGGAATTTAATACTGTTACTGATTACACAAACTCAATATGTAATGGAAATACAATAAGACAAGTAACAACAGAAAACATAACATAACTAAAGGTCTTAAATAGAATACTACCACCATTATACAAACTCAATATGTTCTATAGCTCTAGACACATTACAAGACAGAACAACTGAAAATTAAATTAACTTGCCTGATGGTCACAAATACTATTCAAACTTAGATTTATACAAAATCAAAATGTAAGTACTATAGGACTAGATATATTACAAGGGAAAATAGTAGAATAAAAACAAACACACACACTTAAAAAATAGTACAAAAATAAATTTACACTAAACTTATGGTACCTAGATAAATCTCGCCAACCAGCTGCTACAGCTGCTGTCTCGCCGCTCATAGATCAATTCTGCAATCTGTCCACAACAGATTGCCTGATGAGGCACATTCCATGTCCAGCAGATGCTTGCGGTTGTAACCCTATATTATGCGACGGCTGAAGCGCGCGATCCTGGAGCACTGCTTCCTCGTCGACGTCGATGTTGGTGTCTTTAATCAAGTTGTGCAGCACAACACATGCATTCACAATTTTGCCAGCCTTCTCCGGTGTGTAGTGCATTGTCCGATGAGCCAACAGACAGCGGAACCGTGTTTTCAAGACACCAAAGCATCTCTCCACTACATTCCTTGTTCGCACATGTATGTTGGTGTAATGCTCCTCCGGACTGCCTGATTGTGTATTGAGTATTGGTGTCATCATCCATGGTCGTTGAGCATACCCAGAATCACCTGTTATGACAGACAATGATATATATTTCAATAGTTTAGGACAGAATTTTGATATGATTGGTTGTGCAGAAGAGAAAGACATGCTGCACCCACACTACCTAATAAGATATTGGTAAGAAAGAAGTTTAAGATAGATAATAGATTAAATTGGTGCTTTATTGTATTTGTGATAGCCTGCTTGATGTACCCACTTACCTAAGAACCAAAAGGGTTGTCCCATCTCATGGAGCCTCTCCATTCCTGTTTTCACAGAACTAAGATTCCATATGTGGGAATCATGGCTTGCACCCCCAAATGATGCATCCACATGCAGTATGTGTAAATCTGCATCACATATCTGAAAACATGAAAAATATTTTTTTTTTATCAAGAATAGATAAATCTATTTATGTCATACAATAAACATTTGGTTGAAATACCATCATAGCATTTAGGGAGTGGTACATCTTTCTGTTGAAGTATGCTTCCTCATATTCTTTCGGTCGTATTATGGCTATATGAGTGCCATCAATGCACCCTAAAACACCAGGAAATCCGAATTGGTCATTGAATCTGCAACAACACTCTAGGTTACTTTTTTTTATCACCAATTAAGATAAGAGCACAGTACTATACAAAAACAATACCTCCTGGCGACAGCGTTGCGTTCATCAGCCGTGTTTGGAAAGTGGATGTATTTCCTAATAATCTGGGGATGGTTCAGTGCTGCAGTGACTTCCTCTAGACAATCAGATACAGATGTCTGTGAAAGGCCGAGATTAAAATCGTTCCCAACGCTTTTTTGGTACGACCCACTTGCATAATATTGCAATGAAGCCAGGATCTGCAAGAAAAGTGCAAAGGCATTGAATAATATTGTAGGTCGTGGTTGTTATACTTTATTGGTTTAAAAAAATGCGATATACCTTAATCTCTGGCTTTATAGCTGTCAATCTTTGCGAGGGACTCAGTAAAGGTGCTAAGTCCTCGCAAAGAGTCAAGAAATTCGCCTTACTAAGACGAAACGTGTTGATGAATGTTCGCTCTGGCAGAAGCATTGGTTGGCTCTCGTCCCGTAGTTGCCTCCTCCGGAGTATAAGCATCTTCTTCATCATTTCTTCCTCAGCTTCCGCCAGCAACAGAATTCGCGCCATTTTTCACTTAAAACACAAGGAAAAAACACCACAAGCAGTACACACAACTTAGATAAACTCGGTAAACACAAGTACTTATAAATATCAATGATTTTAACTATATTAAAAGCAAAAAATATAAAATATAATTGGATCGTATACAAAACCGTAAGACAGTTGTTACTGCTTTGATGACATTTGCGATTGCTTTACTGACAGCTATAGCCGCCATTTTGAAAAGTTAGGCGGTCGCAATTTACTGTCAAATGTATGGATAAATCATTCGGTCATTGCTTTCACGATTGCTTATAGCTTTGAAAGCTAGACAGCTCCATCGGCGGTGCGAAATGGCCGTGTGACGTCATAAACTATAACAATGCTCAAAGCTAGACAGATAGGCGGTCGACCCACTGGGTTGAGATACTGCAGGGGTCGCCAGTATCCCATAAAAAGGGACCCTGTATTCCACCGCAAGGGCTTAAAAAAGCCCTAGGAGCTATGAGTTGGAAGTTAGCTTTTCTAAGTGAGAATGAGCTCATTTTAGTTTACCTAAAAACTATTAGTTCTTTATTGCTGCCTGGCGTTACCCCGACTTAATTCCACACTCCACCTTCTACGATAGACTTGACGGTATTTAGTATTATATGGGGCGACGAAGGCCCGTTTTTTGCCACTGCGTAGTCTGTTAATCAGCAGAGTGTACCGCCTAGTTAAAAGGTTAGTGTGGGGCTAAAATGTTAGTAGCCCATTTACATTCAGTGACTTATAATTAAAACATATTAAGTAATTATTAAGAATGATATTTAATTAAATTTGATTTCGTGTGTTTAATATTAATAATCCAATCCACGCGGGTTCGAGGGGAAGGCACTACCTACGGAAAACGCAAAACCGTATCAACTCATTTCATGATTAGGCCGGTGATTATCCGGTTGAAAATGGTAAAAATAGAAACAAATTTATAGTAGAATCAAACCCATTGTAAAAGGAAGAGAATACAACAAAATTGATAGGAAAAATAAATTAACGGCGATCTGAGGTCGGGAAGTGGGAAGGGGGGGGCTTTTAAGGGTAAAAAACGGTTTATCTCGATTTCCGGAAAAACTACAAGTCCTATGGAAAAAAGTTAAATCGCAAAGTTGTAGGTAATAAAAAGATCTACAACTTTTGTATACACACTCTCTTCACATAACCCCAAAATATATGTGAAAAATTCAAATAACCAAGTTTTTTAGTTTTTATTTTTATCTATTATAATAAATCATTTTTTTTCACGAAATTTGGTGAAAACTTACCTTTTTGTATCCCAAATACACTGTAATTTTTTTGATTTAAAATATTTATTTTTGCACCTTATTTTGACTTAATATCGAAAAAGCAGCCTAATTTTCAAACGAAAATTCTCACGTCAAAATATGAGCTTTTTTAAAAACGTCTGTTGGTTTCTTGTTCATTAAATTCTCTACTTTCTGATGGTGTAAAAAAATATATACATTACTATGGTAAATGTGCTCAGAAAATGTAAAGTTATAAGTTAATATTTAATAAGACATATCTACAATATTTTGAGAAAGTTGTAGAATCTTCTTTAAATTATATGCGTAGATGCCTCTTTATTGTTATTTTAATATAACTTATATACCTGAGTGATCTACGGAAAATTTTAGCCCATCATAAAGAAGTGGGGAAGGGGCTAGGTGGGTCTGGGCCTTACTACCTGTTATTTAGTAGTTCGTTTCTTTGCATTTTCTGAGCACATTTACCATAGTAATGTATATATTTTTTTACACCATCAGAAAGTATAGAATTCAATGAACAAGAAACCAACAGACTTTTTTAAAAAAGCTCATATTTTGACGTGAGAATTTTCATTTGAAAATTAGGCTGCTTTTTCGATATTAAGTCAAAATAAGGTGCAAAAATAAATATTTTAAATCAAAAAAATTACAGTGTATTTGGGATACAAAAAGGTAAGTTTTCACCAAATTTCGTGAAAAAAAATGATTTATTATAATAGATAAAAATAAAAACAAAAAACTTGGTTATTTGAATTTTTCACATATATTTTGGGGTTATGTGAAGAGAGTGTGTATACAAAAGTTGTAGATCTTTTTATTACCTACAACTTTGCGATTTAACTTTTTTCCATAGGACTTGTAGTTTTTCCGGAAATCGAGATAAACCGTTTTTTACCCTTAAAAGCCCCCCCCCCCCTTCCCACTTCCCGACCTCAGATCGCCGTTAATTTATTTTTCCTATCAATTTTGTTGTATTCTCTTCCTTTTACAATGGGTTTGATTCTACTATAATTTATTTATGTTTCAAATTGGAAAATCACCAGTCTAGATTTAATTCAAATAATTCAAATAAAAGACATGTCACTGACAACATGTAGAAATGAAAGAGCAGTCGATAAAGGAAATAACCTATTTTATAGGTACCAATCAATTATGAGTCTTAAATACATTTGTATTGGATTTATTCTTCTTGGTTGTCAATTCAAGATGAACACCTTCACTGCTTAGATACCATTGACAGTCGGCTTGTATATTATACCTACCACTTTCAGCTTACTACGAAATATTTGAATGTGCGTGCTCAGTTAAAATTGAAACACTGAGTGGTCACTGGTCACAACAATCAGAAAAGTTTTGTTGTATAGATGATTATGATCACTTTGAATGTGTAGCTACTAGCAGTTTATGTACCTACACCTGAATAGCTTAATTTCTCTGACTGTACAAATCTAATATAATTATAAAATTCTCGTGTCGCGGTGTTTGTAGTTAAACTCCTCCGAAACGGCTTGACCGATTCTCATGAAATTTTGTGTGCATATTGGGTATATCTGAGAATCGAACAACATCTATTTTTTATCCCCCTAAATGTTAAGAGTAGTCCACCCCTAAATTATTATTTTTTAATTTTTATATAAATTTTATTTTTTTATATTTTTTTGATACAGCATTAAAAAATACATACAACCCTAAATTTTTACCCTTTTATCACCAACCCCTATTTTTAATAGCCATTTTAGTAATTTAATCATTTTTCATTTAGGCTACTTTTATCCCGGAAAAAGCAGATCACGCGGGCGGAGCCGCGAGGGACAGCTAGTACATTTGTATAAACATGTAGGTAACTTAATGTACATTTAATGGTCGTAATCGTCCCAAGACGCAAGTCTGAACTGTACGTGCCCATTATTTTCGTAGTTAAATACTGTTAAAACTTGCGAGTGTGCTACATATTATTTTCCGAGAAAAGGATTAAAGTGTATACTATAGATGATTTTATGCAACACTGTAATTTTTTATTAAACAATAATCACAAGACATTTTATAACATTGCTAAATACCTTTAGGTCGCAATGGCAACTGAAATTCACAACCAGTTGTGAAAGAGGAAGTTATACTGCTTATTGGCAACTGAGTGTGAAGGAAACGTGTGCCAGGCGGGCCTTGTATACTAAGTAACGGCACACTTGATATTTTCAGAAACTATGCAGTGGGTGCCCTTACTAAAATGTATCTATAGATTTATTCCATCCAGATTATTACTATTTGATACAAATTCTAACGTTTAGCACTTGCGCTACCAGAGTAATAAATTTATTCTAGCGCTCCCGGCTAATGCTGCAGCAAGTTGCTTCACTCGAGCGGGTCGGGCATTTCCGTTCGATATTCCACATTAATCCACCAAATATTTTCTTATTATTGTACTCCGGATTACACAAAAGCTAGTATCTATTCTAAGGGTTGCTAACGACTACTAGTAAAGTCGGTAGCGATTGCAAAAATGGTTACTTTTTTGGCAACTACGTTTCATAAAAAAAAGAAGGACCACTCTTCCATCACAACCAGTTGCCATTATGAAGTAAAAGTGTACTTTCGTAACTGACTGTGAAATACAGTTATTATCGCGATCGAAATGACAAAAATAGAACCAAGCATAATCCAACAAAATATTTTATAAATCAAGATTACATAGATATACAGCATCCAATATTATACATCTGCGCCCTTATTATAAAACATAGCCTAACTTTAATCTAGGTTCGTAAATCAATTTGTATGGGTTACCATGGCACCCAGTTGTTATAAATCCAGTTTAAGGTAATTCTGCATTGTTCATAAGACCACAAGAGTAATTTACAAAACTCAGTCATTCACTCAGTTGCAGATAATGAATTATATGCAATTTTAATAAATTACCCTTGTTTTGTTAAATACATATTGCACAGTTTGAGATAAAGAGTCACATTCACATGGGTCAAAACCCTTATGGACTGCTGTACTACAAACTCAGTATTTTACTGTCTGCAGGTTTACACAGCAATCATAAGATCAATTCAAGCATCTGTATCAAGAAATGGGTCACCATTTTGATTTCTTTAATTAACATCATATCTCAATATATCTTTCATAATAAATCAAGGTTCAAAAATTGGCCAGTCCCATTTTCTCCTACAGAAGTGGCAAAATTTTACATCCAAAAAATCACAACATTTAACTATGTGAGTATATTGTAATAGGTGGTATATTTCTTCTACTATGCATTTCACGACCACAGGATGCACATATTACTAAGATTTAAAATTATCTAGATGATTGTCTCTTAGTAATTAATAATTACCAGATTTTTTATTGATACCTAGTTCTATTAAAACAATATCATAGAGTAAATATTAATCAACAAATCATTATTTTTATTAGAACCAAGTTGATCAATGGGTTTTTGAACAGAGCTAAAACAAGAAAATAAAATTCTAAAAATAAAAGTAACCAATTTAGGGTCAATGCTAAAGAGTGCATACTCAAAATTGCTCAATTTTATTTATAGCCACTCCACATGAGGCAACAGAAAATGTGCTGGAAAATATTTTAATGTTTATAATAATTGCTGAACTACCAAATTTATTCCGTGGATTACAATAAGCTAGTCTAGTTACAAAAAGTGACTAACAATATCAGTCTTCAATAATGGTAAAAAGATCTTTTTTTACTTTAACATTGTTGCTTAAAATTTCATTTCCCATTATCTTTGCTTCCTTCACTGGTCTTACATTTTCATCCCTTGAATTTTTTCTTTTCAGACTGACTATTTTGTTTGAATAAACTCCTTCAGAGGCATTTTGATCACTGCTTGACACCTTTCTCTTCTTTGTTTTTGTGACTATGAAATCTAAGTCTGAGGAGTCATCATCAAAATCAGCATAAATAGGTACAGATCTGCCACTCCTGGTAGATCTGACTGGTTGTAGCCTTGTAGATTCCTCTAATATTTGAATAGGAGGAGGCCAGGAGGCAAAATTGATTGACTGTCTAGCTTGCAGATAATTATTCATAGACATAAGTTTGATATATACTGCCAAAGTACGAGCTTTTTCAGCTTGAGTTATTGGTCCAGGTAGAAGGCTCCAAGGCATCCTTCTGTCTCTCACATTTAGGTACCTTCTTTTCATGGATTTCTTCAAGGGAGTATTAGTAACATTTTCCTCAACCTGAAACAAATCAATAGCATAATTATGCTTTATCAATCCTTTTTAGTTAATATAAATTATCTTTAGGACAACTGCAATGACTATTGATTAATCTATGGATTTTTACTTCTATTACTTGTCGGGCATTTTCTTCATCCTTCATGCTGCTTTTAGAATTATTAAGAGCCCTTAACAGATCACTCATTTCTTCTTTACTCAAATGATCCTCTTCAAATCCATATTCTGAAATTTGATTCCATAAGTAATTTTTTCAAACTAGTTGTAATAACAAATGCACTATTTAATATTAATGGAAACAATAATAATAACAATAGGATTCAAACTAAAAATTATATAAGACATTATTATAAATATTATTGAATATTACATTATTATAAATGTTACTGTAAATATTATATGTTGTATCACTGTATACTTAAGTGTATGAAAATTGTAATACTTGGTTACTCATTTAATATGAAACCTATATGTATCTTTGAATACCATGAAACATTGAAAAAATATGCGTAAGATAATGGCTGCTAAAAATAGAGTAGAAAACATTTGAAACAATTACCGGTCAATTGCTTTTTCATGTTCTTTATTTCAGAATCGCAGCTATCATCCGAAGAAAGAGCGAGATCCATTTTTATTATGTTTAGATAATTTAGTAGTCAGAACGATATAGTTAAAATGCTATATGTTTGGTGCACACCAATTGCATTTTATGCCAAAACGGTATATTAGATTAAACCATTCATAACATTAACACAGAAGCTAACTTAAATAGGGAGCCTTAATAAATATTTTAAAAAATCTTGTATGTTTGCATGTACTTAAATAAAGAACTCTTTTTGTTTGGGTCAATATTGACTATTGTGCAAAATACAATTGATTGCTGAAATTGAAGTGACATTCCATTAGACATTTCATAATTTTACTGACGTATGACATTTCACATATTGACATCATTTTTTTAAATTATATTTTCCCCTTTTATTTGGAAGGCAAAGGGATCTAGCCCATACAGTCTCGTCATATGTGCTATACATTTGATATACCTTACAAGAACGATGATACACAGGTGTGATCGATTTCAAGGTATTGCTGGAGCTTTGATGCTAATGGTCCGGGTTCCCTAGGCCATTTTTCCACTTGATTACTATCAAGCTAATTTTTATGACCTCGCTATCGATATCTATTGGAAGCCCCTCCTTCCAATAGGTATGATTACTAACCAGCAGATTTTTTTGTTTTTACTTAGTTAATATTTATATAATTTAACAGTCATATTGTCCTACAAATAAAAAAAAAATGTGTGCGTGTACTAGTGTACACACGTAGGAACTGAAACTTCTTTATGACCTTATTTAAAAAAAAAATGATCTACTATATTATGCAACTTTACAGAAACTGGTCTAATAAAGTTAAATTAGATAAAGTTTAAACAAAAGGCTTTTATTATCATAGACATGAATACAAAAAAAAGTGTGCGTCTCGGGACGCTCGACAGAAGAAGTCCGGTCAAAATCCGGTCAAAGTCCGATCAAAGTCCGGTCAGCCCGGTTAAAATCTGGTCAGAGTCTGGTCAAAGCCCGGTCAGAGTCTGGTCCAAGCCCGGTCAAAGTCCGGTCAAAGCCCGGTCAAAGTCCGGTCGAAGTCGGGTCAAAGCCCGGTCAAAGTCCTGTTCCAGTCAAAGCCCGGTTAGAGTCCGGTCAAAGTCCTGTCGAGGTCCGGTCAAAATCCCGTCAAGTCCGGTCAAAGTCGGGTTAACGTCCGGTCAAAGTCTGGTCAGCCCGGTTAAAGTCCAGTCAGAGTCTGGTCAAAGCCCGGTCAAAGCCGGGTCAAAGTCCGGTCAAAATCCGGTCAAAGCCCGGTCTATGTCCGGTGAAAGTCGGGTCAACGTCCGGTCAGCCCGGTTAAAGCCCGGTCAGAGTCTGGTCAAAGTTAGGTCAAAGCCCGGTTAAAGTCCGGTCAAAGTCGGGTCAACGTCCGGTCAAAGTCCGGTCAACGTCCGGTCAGCACGGTTTAAGTCCGGTCAGAGTCTGGTCAAAGCCCGGTCAAAGTCCGGTCAAAGCCCGGTTAAAGTCCGGTCAAAGTCGGGTCAACGTCCGGTCAAAGTCCGGTCAGCACGGTTAAAGTCCGGTCAGAGTCTGGTCAAAGCCCGGTCAAAGCCCGGTCAAAGTCCGGTCTATATCCGGTCAAAGTCGGGGCAACGTCCGGTCAAAGTCCGATCAGCCCGGTTAAAGTCCGGTCAGAGTCTGGTCAAAGCCCGGTCAGAGTCTGGTCAAAGCCCCGTCAAAGCCCGGTCAAAGTCCGGTCAAAGCCCGGTAAAAGTCGGGTCAAAGTCCGGTCAAAGCCCGGTCAAAGTCCTGTTCCAGTCAAAGCCCGGTCAGAGTCCGGTCAAAGTCCTGTCGAGGTCCGGTCAAAATCCAGTCAAGTCCGGTCAAAGTCGGGTTAACGTCCGGTCAAAGTCCGGTCAGCCCGGTTAAAGTCCGGTCAGAGTCTGGACAAAGCCCGGTCAAAGTCCGGTCAAAGCCGGGTCAAAGTCCGGTCAAAGTCGGGTCAAATCCGGGCAAAGCCCGGTCTATGTCCGGTCAAAGACGGGTCAACGTCCGGTCAAAGTCCGGTCAGCCCGGTTAAAGTCCGGTCAGAGTCTGGTCAAAGCCCGGTCAAAGTTAGGTCAAAGCTCGGTTAAAGTCCGGTTAAATCCCGGTCAAAGCCCGGTTAAGATCCGGTTAAAGTCCGGTCAATGTCCGGTCAGCCCGGTTAAAGTCCGGTCAAAGCCCGGTCAAAGTTGGGTCAAAGCCCGGTTAAAGTCCGGTTAAATCCCGGTCAAAGTCCGGTCAAAGCCCGGTTAAAGTCCGGTCAAAGCCGGGTCAAAATCCGGTCAAAGTCGGGTCAACGTCCGGTCAAAGTCGGATCAAAGCCCGGTCTATGTCAGTTCAAAGACGGGTCAACGTCCGGTCAAAGTCCGGTCAGCCCGGTTAAAGTCCGGTCAGAGTCTGGTCAAAGCCCGGTCAAAGTTAGGTCAAAGCCCGGTTAAAGTCCGGTTAAATCCCGGTCAAAGTCCGGTCAAAGCCCGGTTAAGGTCCGGTTAAAGTCCGGTCAAAGTCGGGTCAACGTCCGGTCAATGTCCGGTCAGTCCGGTTAAAGTCCGGTCAAAGCTCGGTCAAAGTTAGGTCAAAGCCCGGTTAAAGTCCGGTTAAATCCCGGTCAAAGTCCGGTCAAAGCCCGGTTAAAGTCCGGTTAAAGTCCGGTCAAAATCCGGTCAAAGCCCGGTCTATGTCCGGTCAAAGTCGGGTCAACGTCCGGTCAAAGTCGGGTCAAAGCCCGGTCTATGTCCGGTCAAAGACGGGTCAGCGTCCGGTCAGCCCGGTTAAAGTCCGGTCAGAGTCTGGTCAAAGCCCGGTCAAAGTTAGGTCAAAGCCCGGTTAAAGTCCGGTTAAATCCCGGTCAAAGCCCGGTCAAAGCCCGGTTAAGGTCCGGTTAAAGCCCGGTCAAAGTCGGGTCATCGTCCGGTCAATGTCGGGTCAGCCCAGTTAAAGTCCGGTCAAAGTTAGGTCAAAGCCCGGTTAAAGTCCGGTTAAATCCCGGTCAAAGCCCGGTCAAAGCCGGGTCAAAGTCCGGTCAAAGCCCGGTTAAAGTCCGGTCTAAGTCGGGTCAACGTCCGGTCAAAGTCCGGTCAGCACGGTTAAAGCCCAGTCAGAGTGTGATCAAAGCCCGGTCAAAGTCGGGTCAAAGTTCGGTCAAAGCCCGGGTAAAGTCCGGTTAAAGCCCGGTCTGTGTCCGGTCTATGTCCGGTATATGTCCGGTCAAATTTGGGTCAAAGTCCGGTCAAAATCCGGTCTATATCCGGTCAAAGTCGGGTCTATATCCGGTCAAAGTCGGGTCAACGTCCGGTCAAAATCCGGTCGAAGTCCGATGAAAGTCCTGTCAAGTCCAGTGAAAGTCTGGTCAAAATCCAGTCAAAGTCAAAATCGTGACGCGTGCCGCGTAACGGAAAAATGTGACGATTTTATTTTTCTAACGCCGATAAAGAAGTTTCACTTCAATAATAAATTTTTGGGACTCATCAAATCGAAATATTCTATCCTTGCTACCTCTGTTAGCTACCACAATAGAGAATTTTCGCATAGGGAATTGTTGGGCGTCTCATCGAAACGAAGCTACTCACGGAAAATTAGCTTGATAGTAATCAAGTGGAAAAATGGCCCACGGAACCCGGACCATAATTTATTTCAATACGATGCTTCTTAGACGAATTTCTTTAAGCGAATCTGACGGACAAGGTCGATCAATTCACTTTGGCAAACGTCATCGAAATTCACTTACTTCAACCAAATCAAAATAGTTTATTTGTAAACATAGGTGTTAAATAAAAGATCTTATATTTATGTAACATTATACAAGTCCTCTATGCTTTGCCGTTAATCCGGCATACAAATATTTATTGCAAGATTACATACATTAATGCAATCAAACAAGAACACACTTAAATTTACCTATACTTAGCGAAATAGAATAAAATAAAATAAAAGGAAAAAAAATAAAATGCAATCATTAAATTTAACATCTAACTAGAAATAAATTCTTTCTTTTAGCCAGTAAAGTAATATAAGTATAGATAAAGTAATAATTCAAATTGGTATCTAAAATAAATTTGATTTATTAAGAAGTAAAAGTATTTCAAAAACTAGTTTAAAGTTGTGTTTGTTGCATAAAAGTGGTGTTGTTTTGTGCAATAAACATTGGCGAAATGTATAATAATGTGAAGCCACATTAAAAAGAAGAAGAAGATTTTTACCTCTCAATGTTGCAGTAAATCATTAGAAAAGTGAAAAAAGCACGGAGAAGTAAATGTGGCGCCCTTAGAGTAGGATTTTTATAGCATTAGCCGGCAAACGAGCAAGTAGTTCCCCTGATAGTAAATTATCTCCATTGCTCATACAACATCCATAATACCAAAAGATTCAAGATCTTGGGGCCAACCTAGAAGAAAGGGATAATAAGGGATTGGGAAGGGTAGGGGGCGATTTGGGCCTACGGCTCTCTCTGTCAACGTACGTAACGTCATATAAACCTGCTACTTCACGTTTGTCACTGGTTTTCTTCGAGACAGTGAAAAATCTCAGTCAAACCGACCCATTCATGCGGTAGACAAAACTGGTCTGATCAGGCCATATTTTTAATAACAAATAATTTTCTTTTTATTCCTACACGCCAAAATGACTACACGGCACCGGTTCGTAAATACAGCGCAATCCTAATATAATGTCCGCCCAAGAGACTCTGCAGGTCTCGATGGTTGGCAGAGTTATGCTAGTACAAAAATATACTCTCCCACTAGCGATGGTTTTCGTATATGTGCAGCCGTGAATACATAATGTCACGCTTTCAAGCTACCGGTTATTTTGACCACGTCCACCCCGTGACTACGAAGGTTGAAAAGCTTTTGACGTCGCGTCGGGATCAAAATTAATGAAAAACCGCGATAAAATCCGTTTAAATTAGTTTTATTTCAATGACTAAATAATAGTTTAAATTATTTTTATCGAATTGTAGGTAGGCAATGTAAGTTAAGATGTTTGAAGAAAGTTGCCAAAAGAAAAAGAATTGAAAAAAGAAAAACTCTGAAAAAATAAATAAATTGAATAGTTTTGCGGATTTTTTTTCAAATATGGGGGAATTTTGAAAACTCAATCTGGAGACCCTAATTCAGATTTCAGTAAAAAATATGTAAAAGTATCAATTGTGTTTTCGCTTTAAAAGTTTGTTTTGTTGAGAAACAGTGAGAGATATGAATGAAACATTTGTAGATAAGTCTTGGAGAACATATTAGTTGTCACAGTATTTACATAAATTATTCGCATTATACAATGGAAGAAGAAATAAGATGCTTTGTTTGTAAAGAGTTCTATAGAGAGCCAGTGCTACTTCCATGCGGACATGCATTATGCCGAGCTTGTGCGGTAAATTTACAAATCCATGTTCACGAAGGTGACGGCGCCGCACCTGCAAACGATTACCAGGAGGCTGACAAAGCTTCGGTGTCTAGCGAGACGGACAGCGGAGTCGTATGTGGATCAAGGCCTAATAGTTACGCGGGGACCCCGGCCGCGCCCGCCTATCCGTCCGCAGTGTTCAGTATAACGTGTCCATTGTGTAATAAGTTGGTTTATTTAGACGAAAATGGAGCTGAAGGATTGCCCCCATTTCGTGTTATGCGGACGATCGTGGAGCGTTTCGGCGGGGTGATCGGTGCCCCGCCGGCCGAGGAGGCATGTCAGATGTGCGAGGGAGAGCGACGAGCAGCAGTGGTGCGGTGCGAGCAGTGCTCTGTGCGTTACTGTGCCAGCTGCCGCGACGCCTGGCACCCCACACGTGGGCCCCTTGCACAACATGAGCTCAGAGCACTGGGAACCACTTGTTCAGATCATGGATCTCCTCCGGTGCTATACTGCAACACCTGTCTTATACCAATTTGCCAACGTTGTCTCGCTGAAAGGCACTCTCCACATGAAACACAACCCTTAAACAGTGCAGCTAGAGCCCATAAGGTACATTATACTTCCACTAACATAAATACAACAATTTAAATTCTGCTTTGGCATAATTATTTTTTTACTAATTAGCATGAATATGAATATGATGAAACTCAGTCAGTTAATCTAGGGCAAAATAAGTATATAATCATCATACATTCATGTTCACTCGTCTATGCAACTTGTAGACGTCCCCACTATAAATACATTAATGTTGACTTCATAGATAAATATTACCAAAGCACGTAATAATATAGTGATTTATTAAAATTATTTTCATATTTTTACAGTTGTACAAATGACTGCTATCCACCAAATTCCAAATATTGACTTACAAACCCATATCTGGCTAATGATGCCAGATGAATATACTACTCTCTGAATGTTTGTTTCGTTTCTACTTATCCTTAAGAGATAATTGTTGAACATTTTCTAATCTATTTCAGACTGAATTATCACAATCTCTCCACCAGTTGTCGGAACAAGCCAAAGCCATGACAGAGTACATACAACGAGTTAAAGGATCAGGTGACAAGATTAATGTAAGTTACATGTCTAATAAGCAGAACACATGATAGAAACATGGTCAGTGACTGCGAGAAATCTGAATGTGGTTACTTTTTAAGATACTAGCTTTCAACCATTGTAAGTGTTTGAGTTTATAAAGACTGTGTTACAGGATATCTCAGATTATGGTGATGAGGTCATGGTGGATATACATATGGGACACTTGATTAAGCAAAAACGTTATATTGGATAAAGGATATATTATTTGTGACAGATATGGCGTCCTAGATATCGATTGTAAAGTCAATCGGCCTTAGTTAAAACAAAGAATAATTATGCCCACTTTCAATTGATCAATCGTACGCCAGATCTACCATTTGTAATTACGAGTTGCCTCAGGTGTCGACTTTCTATCAGCCTATCAGTCTTAAAACAAAGACAAACATAAAGACTACTCCTTTTTTTAAATTCTAACATCAAATTGATGGTTTGCAATAATATAATAATAATTCGTGGCGCGGCGCCGAAATGATCGATTCTGAAGTCATTCTTGCTTATAACAAAATAAATTATGGACTATCAAACTAAATTTTGCATTTATAATATTAGTAATATATAATATTTGGATATTAAGACAAAATTATCCCGATTAACTACAAAATCGACATCTGGGGTCCGCTCTGGTTACAAATTACAATAAAATATAGACTATGTTATACATAAATAGTGTAGCTTTTTATTTGTGTTTTTTTTCATCGGATCAGTAGTTCCAGCGAAAACTCCCTACATTGGTTACAAAAACGATATCTGAGGGGCACCTTATTCACAAATCACAGTAAAACAGTAACACTACTTAGAGATTGTGTAGCTTTCTAATCTTATTCTTATTCCACCTGCACTTATTCTACTCGCCGTAAGGTCGGCGCAATATGTTTATTAACACATGCTAGAGAAAGATAGTTTTTAGGACCAACCGCCTGTCTGACGCCAACCTCTCTGGGGACAAAACATACCCAGACCCAAACCAAATATTTCTGGAACACACAAAGATTTGTCTCGGTGCGGGAAACGAACCCGCGGCCTCTCGCTTTTCAGCCGACTACTCTCCCTGCTGCGCCACGGAGCCTGTCCAACTTGTGCTCATTGTGTAGCTTTTTAAGGGTTGAGAGCGCCTAATGGCCGGCGCTCATTGACGGCATGGCACGGCAGGTCATGCTGCGGCATCCCGCGGCGTCCCGTGGCATCCTGCTGAATGCCCAGCCACTCTCTCTCTCTCGCGCACCGCGGCAATCCGTGGAATGAAACGGCATGACACGTCTGGCCGGAGCATCCCGCGGCGCGTCGCGGCATGCCACAGCATCCCGCGGCACGTCGCGGCACTGTGGTATTGAAATAAAGTAACGTGAATTCTAAACTCGTGGCAATAAGATTCAAAATAACTTGATTAGTAATAAAATCCTTTGCCATGCCATGCCGTGCCATGCCGTCTATGAGCGCCGGCCCTTAGGCGGCGGTTAGACGACGCGAAAATTTTTTCAGTCATGGCAAATGTATGTCTTATTAACTAGGACTTAACGTTGAAATTCTTTGTGAGTAACTAACCGCGCGGTCGGCCGCGCGGCGGCCGCGCTCGCGTTTACACGATCGCGCAGTCGCCGCGTGGTTGGAGCGTTGCGAAGAATTAAACATTATGGCTTAGTCAATAGAGTTTACATTCGTTTTTCGAGTGATTCGAGCGAGGCGCCCGCGCGGCCGCAATGCGGTGGGATTCCTTGTCATATAAACGCGCCTTAAAGTGCTCGCCCGTAAGTTCGGTGAAGCTGTAGAAAGCCGACTAGCGTCAGGCTAACAGCACAACGCCAAACAGAAAAAAAAATATGTGTAGCTTTCGAATTATGATTACATTTTTATAATCGGTTTAGTAGTTCTAGAGAGTAGTTCTTAATCAAACAGAAACAATCGACAAACTTGAAAAGCCATTGCGTTACTTTATTGTTATCAAATAAATACAACCAGTAGTGTCACACATTATCGTGATAATTTTGACGCCACACGTGTCTTACAAAAACTAGCCCAACAAATAAATGTCACGACGTGGTAATCGATCCTTCGGTTTCTCCTTTCACAGTTGGCTATTTGCTTACATGGTGTTGTATAATAATATACTTAACAACATATACATACATACATACTGATGCCTATAATCCCTGGAAGGGTAGGCTGAGATTTAACTTGCGTACCCATATTTCTCTGAGCTTATATCCATCCCTCGAAGTGTGATAGGACAAGCCTATGGCCATACGGGGTACAATTTCAGACTCCGGGCTGATACTGAGCATTTCATGATAGAAAAACCCAATATCACTGTTACCCAACGAGTATCGAACTCGAGACCTCAGTGCACCAGTCGTACCCATTACAAATGTGCCACCGAGGCATTAAAACCGTTTTATTAAATTTATCAAAAGCATCAACCTATTTATGATACATATAAATGTTTTTTTGTGCGTAATATACGTTTCTGGGCGTGTCAAACCAAATTGGTGTTTTTGTTATCAGATATATTATTGAGGGCGTAACAATAAACAATAATACTGATAATATATTGCTAATCTTAGATAACCTGCTTTATGATTACGGTTATATGAACAAACTTTATTTTTAATATGTAGGACTGGTGTGTGTGTGCTGCTTGCCATAATTTACAGTTGTGGTTTGCAGATAATATACAATGTTATTGAGTTTCGTACCATGATTGCCCCACATGATGAATGCTTGACCATTACAGACTACTTACTATTTATGCATAAAACTAGTTTCGTATATAAATTTATTAGTTTCTGCCAGCGAATTTATTTAAAAACCTAAAATCCACTGACACTACAAACCATCTCTAAAACTAATAATTCCTCCAAAATAAAAATAGGTTAATAATTTAATTAAAACTTGATAAGGTCGAAATAACATTGATAATATGATTGAAACGAGCACCGTGTAGCTCGGGCGGCACTTACGGAGCGGTAAAATTTCACAATCAATATTAATATCCGATAAACAAACAATAAACAATATCCGACGCATCGTCACTCTTACTTAGCGATCTCACTACATCTGTATATGGATTTGCGTACCATAAAATTTAAAACAGCTGAATTGTGAACCCATACCTTATATATGTACGTGATTGTTCGTGGTTTTTGAAGCTAAACAAAAACTAAGTAAGCTACACTTAGCATACATGGATACGTGCGTCAATATATGCAAGTGTTGAGTGTAATATACCTATTTATTTAAAAAGCCAATATGTGGAAGCCACAGCTACCAAAGGATAATATAATTTCAGGAATCGTGTGAAGAGTTAGAAAAACAAATTAACCAATCATGCGCAGAGGTAACTCACGCGATAGAGCGACGTCGCGACGAGCTGATTCGCGCGGCTCGCAACACGCGCTCACAAGCTGTCGCCAACATGCGCTCGCTGACGTCACACGCTGCGCAAAAACTGCGGGAAGCAACTGCGTTACTACACTTCTCCATTGAAGCTCTAAAAGAATCTGACAATGCAGCTTTTCTACAAGTAAGTTAATGGCTAATAATGCATACCTAGCTTTGACGGAAAACCGTTTGAGATTTTTCAGTTTTGGGACAATAAACCTATGTGTGAATCTTGGTACATTCCCAAGTCAGAGAGTCTTAAGTATTTTTTTTATTTTCCTACGTACCAGGTGGGTCACATTCTGTCGGCGCGGGCACTAGACACTGCTACGAACTTGTGCTCGTCCCTGGAACCACCGCCGTCGCCGCCGGCTCTCACGCTCGATATCGACCCGGTACTAAGGACCGTCAAAACAATGAACTTCATTGAATGCATACGTAAGATATAATAATATACTATTTGTCTGCACCCGATCGTAAAATTGCTCACATTAACCGATCGGTAAAATTTGTAACAAGCTTTCGATATACATTTACAAACTCAGTCACTCATAGTGAGACGTGCACAACTGAACCGATCTATTCGTACTTTATTTTGTGAACATTATTTTAATGCCAATAAAACATTGATGTGATTTCTATTCTATTCGGAATGCAGCGATAGAAAATCATATGAAATTACCAGGTAACACACATTTATCTTATAATTTACATATTTATCGTATAATAATAATTATTGGATGCACAAAAAAACAAATGTAACTTGGCTTTTATTTAAATTGTATTGTAATCATTTAATGCATCAGTTTTCTTTTGTGAATTATAAAATATACCTATTGTGAAAGAAAGGATTCCGAAATCGGAAGACAGGTGGTAGTGCTGGTGATTACTGACATGATACCGCTGAAAAAATTACAAAACAAGTTACATTATTGCTTAAATTTTCACAAACTGTCTTGTTTAGACCATTCAATACAATAAAGTTATATGAAAATTAGAATTAAGATGGTAATTTTTTGAATTACCTAATGTTTTTACATTAATAAAAACAATCAACTGAAGCTCTGAATCTTTTATCCTGCGCGGCGTACTTATTGGGAGTATTTGCGGCAGGTTATTGACCCCGAGTTTAGCATTAGTACCTATACTACATTGTACATTTACATTTTCGTTTTAATGACGAGTAAGCAACGAAGGAATAGCGTTTACCGTTTATGTTAAGGTAATGTTTTATTTCTCTTTTGGCTTCTGAAGCAGTCCCCTTAATTTACTTTAAACAAAAGTATTTATGTCGTACGCGCCGCGAATAATTGCTGACAGAATAGTTTTAACAAAAACTAAAAAACACGCTTTTATAGAAAGTCTAACTAAAAAATAGAAAATAAATTTGAAGACAACAATGTATTTTATTGTAACAGATAGCTGATGGAGCGCTCACTTGGGGAGGCTTACGTCCAACTGTGGACGGCAATAAGCTGAGATGATGCTGATGATTGCTTATTACGTTTTAGCGTTATGTGTTTTTTTTATAGCATAGGCCGGCAAACGAGCTAGTGGGTCACCTGATGGTAAGTGATCTCCACCGCCCATGTACGCCCACCACCATAAGAATCATGGGCGCGTTGCCGACCTTAAAGGAAAGGGATAATTAAGGATTGGGAAGGGGAGGGGATTTGGGCTTCCGGATATCTCACTCACCGTACGAAACGCAGCAGCAAGCCGCTACTTTACGTCGGTTTTCTGTGAGACAGTGGTAACGACCAGCCCCCCGACCGCCTATCTCTCTAGCTTTGAGCATTGTTATAGTTTACGACGTCACACGGCCATTTCGTACCGCCGATGGAGCTGTATTGCATTCATAGTTATAGCAATCATCCAAAGCAATGACCGAATGATTTATCCATACATTTGACAGTAAACAGACAGTAATTTTTAAGTAATTAAGACAATGCATTGTCATCGCTATCGCGCATTGCTATCGCTATCGCTTTGAATAGGCGGTCGGGGGGCCGGTCGAGCCAGCTCATTCATGCTGTAGACAAAACTGTTTGAATGTGAATACTGTATTGTTGTACCATGTGTACAGCCCCGGGCGCGCCTGCGATGGCGGTGGAGGCGTGCGCGGCGCGCGGGTGCTCGTGCACGCTCGCGTGGCGCGCCCCGCCCGCGCCGCACGCCGTGCGCGGGTACGTGCTCGAGCTGGACGACGGACTCGGCGGACCCTTCCGGGTAAATACCACGTGCACTAATACCCCGAGTTACGCTACCCCGTTTTAAGCCAATTCGGAGATACGCGATTTTTCAACCCATGTGTGACTTGACGCATAATAAGTCTAACCGTCTTATTCATAAAAAGATATGAAACACCTAAAGTGTTCTATAAGCTCGCTATAGGAAGATTGGCAAAAAACCGTATTCATAACAGCATTTTAACGCTAAACAGTTCTATAAACCTATCATAAAGTTATAGTGGCCTGGACCCTACTATAACAGTATTATAAGATACAAGATGGCCGAACTCACAACAGCTGATAACTATGAACTGACATTATTTTACAAAATTGAAGTAGGTACACCGTACATAGTAAAACATTGAAAATTAGTAGTTTGTTTAGAATTTACATTAATTAATATTGCTGATTTTATTTATAAAAAATCATGCAAGCGTTACGCTAGAAGTCATTGAAACGATTCAACAACTTGAAAATAGTACACGTCGAAGAAAAGTGTACCGATAGTACAGTTATGACTATGTACTTACATAAAATACCTCATAAAATTATTCAAAATATATCGAATTATGTATCTAGTACGTAAATTATGCCAAACTGCCCCCTTTTTCACGTTCGTTTGCGTCCGTGTTTTTATTTTTAATTACGGACACTCTCCTTTATTAACTCTTTCAATATCATCTATTAAATAACTTCGTTCCAAAAGCATAAGCAAGCGTTAGTTTAGGAGGTGTAACAATGTTTCATTACTTTGGTCCAATTTAGGTGTACCAGTACAAACCTTATCTTGCAACAACCAGTTTAAACTTCTCTGCCTTTTAACAATCTTTTGAGATTTTCGAATTCGAAATTCGAATCAAATATTAATAATTGTTGTATGTACAACGTTGATTGCTTGAAAATTTGAAACGATTTTACGTTCCGTAGACAACAAAATATGGTTTTAAGACGTAATATTGTCTATGATTAGACGTTTTTGGACAAACAATACGTATTATCTGTGGTCGATTCGGTATGTTCGTCAAACTTGTTGGCGAAATTCATAATAATGGCAACATTTTTGCTTATAGACGATTATTAGTTATAGAAGGTTTATAGAACTGTTATGAATAAACAAATTTATCGAACGTTTCATAAGCCTATCGAACGTTTTAACTAATAAACGTTATAAACGTTCCATAAGCATTTTTTATGAATAAGACCGTAAGTCTTTAGTACTCTTTAGTAAGTCGTTTCGTCCGTATACTACTGAGGTGATGATTAATTACTAGATTATTTTAAGTAATTAATTCTATTATTATTTTTTTTTGTTTTTGAAAATTACAGCTCGATCGATCTTATCCTATTGTTTGCGCAAATTTTATTTTCATCGATATAATAGTATGTCGTAGGTTCGACCTGCAATCTTCAAATAACGTTCCACCTTAATATAATTCAGTTTGCCTTACGCAGGAAGTGTACTGCGGACGCGAGACTGTTTGCACGGTGGACGGGCTTCACTACGCCTCTCTGTACAGCGCACGAGTTAAAGCGTTCAATGGCGCCGGCGAGGGACCCTACAGCGAAGTTATCGGTTTACAGACTTCGCCGGGTAAATTATACTTAATAAGCTTTTAACCAGAAGTACCCTTCATCGTTAAAGCAAGCGATTTAATTAAATAAACGCAAATTAGGCCGTTTAAATGTTAATGCGTCGTAAGATATATTATATGAAACAATAATATTTTTCACTGTCACTCCACAGTACGTAATTGATCGGCACGTGTCGGCACTGACGTATGTGAATAGGGCTCTAACGTATTGGTCCGGTTGTATACTGTACAGTGGCGTGGTTCACGTGGGACGCGCGGTGCGGCTCGGCCGAGGGGGGAGTGACTGTATCGGCGGAGGGACTGTACGCCGTCGCGACGGGCTGGCAGCCGCGCGTACTGCTCGCGGACCAACCGCTGGCGCGAGGACTGCACTACTGGCGCCTGAGACTCGACCGATACGACGCCGATGCGGACCCGGCATTCGGCATCGCGCGTGCAGATGTCTCGCGCGACAAGATGCTCGGTCAGTACAACCGACACCCACCAAGACCGTTACTAATTTTTTTATTGCAGATGCCGTTACGAACAAGTGATAAATGAGCTCAAAATCACATGAAGACCCACAAAATTCGAGGAATCTTGCTTGGTTCGCCAATCATAAAAGCAAAGAACGAGATTAGGAAAGAGCGGGATTTGGGCCTACAGAAATCTCACTCACAATCCGAAGCGTAACAGCGAGCTTTCACTTCCACTGCCGCTTATAATGCCGCTAATATTCACTACTAAATAAAAAAGTAAAAATGATTAATTTAAATAGGTACATAGTTATACGTTTTGTACATTATATAAAACATCCAAATGGATTAGTTGGTTAATCTTATATTAATGTACTTGTGGGTGGTGTGTGTAGGCAGTGACGCGCTGGGCTGGGCGATGTACATCGACGGGTCGCGGTCATGGTTCGTGCACGGCGGCGCTCACGGCGGACGCACGGCCGGCGGCATCACGCGCGGCGCATGCGTCGGCGTGCTGCTCGACCTGACACGCGGCACGCTGCGCTTCACCGTCGACGACCGGC
Source organism: Amorpha juglandis (assembly GCA_949126905.1). Lineage (NCBI taxonomy): Eukaryota > Metazoa > Arthropoda > Insecta > Lepidoptera > Sphingidae > Amorpha > Amorpha juglandis. The sequence goes on along the minus strand of OX421374.1, from coordinate 11,292,463 downwards.
CGCAGGTACACACACATACTCACCTTCCATCACGCGCGGCGCATGCGTCGGCGTGCTGCTCGACCTGACACGCGGCACGCTGCGCTTCACCGTCGACGACCGGCCGCAGGTACACACACATACTCACCTTCCATCACGCGCGGCGCATGCGTCGGCGTGCTGCTCGACCTGACACGCGGCACGCTGCGCTTCACCGTCGACGACCGGCCGCAGGTACACACACATACTCACCTTCCATCACGCGCGGCGCATGCGTCGGCGTGCTGCTCGACCTGACACGCGGCACGCTGCGCTTCACCGTCGACGACCGGCCGCAGGTACACACACATACTCACCTTCCATCACGCGCGGCGCATGCGTCGGCGTGCTGCTCGACCTGACACGCGGCACGCTGCGCTTCACCGTCGACGACCGGCCGCAGGTACACACACATACTCACCTTCCATCACGCGCGGCGCATGCGTCGGCGTGCTGCTCGACCTGACACGCGGCACGCTGCGCTTCACCGTCGACGACCGGCCGCAGGTACACACACATACTCACCTTCCATCACGCGCGGCGCATGCGTCGGCGTGCTGCTCGACCTGACGCGCGGCACGCTGCGCTTCACCGTCGACGACCGGCCGCAGGTACACACACATACTCACCTTCCATCACGCGCGGCGCATGCGTCGGCGTGCTGCTCGACCTGACACGCGGCACGCTGCGCTTCACCGTCGACGACCGGCCGCAGGTACACACACATACTCACCTTCCATCACGCGCGGCGCATGCGTCGGCGTGCTGCTCGACCTGACGCGCGGCACGCTGCGCTTCACCGGACCGACCGCAGGTATACTCACAATCAAGTTATGTGAGGACGCCTTAATAGTGTTCTACTATGACTATATAGGCTTTATGAATGATTTATGAAAATCACTTGATAAACATAACCGTCCCTTTATGCATGCAATGGGGTAATGAGTGTTTATATATATTGTGACATTTCAGGGTGACATAGCGTTTACGGGCCTCCGAGGTGCGTTCTATCCCGCCGTGTCGTTAAACCGCGGCGTTGCCATCACCCTGCAGCCAGGCTTGCCGCCGCCGCCAGACTTGCTCATGGCTCAACTGAGCATCGAATAAAAATGTAATCCACCTAGACAAGTGAAATATTTCGCTTACGATCCCGCCCCTTTCCGAGTCAAAATTAAACTAGTCTTAGAATTGAAAAAACCTATTTGGCAGCGTATATTAAATTACTATAATTGCTTATACTGTATGTTAATGTATGCTTAAATAATTACAATAGACATATTAAAATAAACGAAGATTACTTAAAATCGGTTAGCCGATAGCCGAAAGTATAAAGTATTACTTTATATCGGTTACAAAGTATTTTTAACTGCAAACAAAAGCAGTTGTTTTGTCTAGTATATGTAATAGTCCGAATTTGAAAATAAATTTAGTGTAATTTATTTCGTTATTCGATCAAAGTACCCACCTATATGTTTCGGTAAAAGTTTGATATATCAGTGTGTCATAATCGGTTAATATGCTTTTAACTAACAACACATACCGTTTGTTCCGTTAAATAGCATCATGTATCGTGATTTTTAATAAAAAATATAGTAGAAAAAGTTCTTGACATAGTGAAGAAGCTGTCTGTTCAAAAACATATTTATTCGACACTAAATCGAGTCAACTTTGTTGGCCAAATACAGAGTAATCAGTTTGTTAAATAACTTATGTAAAATTTGAGACTTAGCAGGAAAAAAGACATGTAATTTGGAAATTCAGTAGTTTCGTCTTAATTTTGCGGTAGAATATCGCCAGAAATAGATTGAAGCCACGTACGCAAATTATGCCCCACATCACATCTGGTCAACTAATTTTATATAGAATCTAAGGAATAGGAAACACTTATCCTATCCCACATTATATAAGCGTGCTACCCGGCAGTATCAAGGGGAATAAAATGTTCCTAGAGCACTGCAAAAACCGCCTATCTATACTTTTATCTCAAACTTTCCAATAACCTGTCTATAACACAATCTAGTCTATATCTCAATCCCTTTTAAAAATACCTCCCCTAATACAAATACCCTCCCTCCTCCCCCTACTGTATCTATATGTAAAATATCATTCATTTTTCGCCACCGGTTATTTTATTAATAGGACACGGATTTAAAAAGACTCCTAAACTAATTTATTATCGAGTAAATTATTACAATTATACACTGTCTTCAAGTTCTATTGAATTGAATACCCTACATCAGTCTATGCCAAATAATGCATTAAAGCATGGAATTTATAATTAAATCACCATTATATAACTATATTGTAACCGCTCCTTAGATTTAAAATTCATATATAATATGTTAATATATTGATTTAGTATAAAGAATTATATATAAGGCAAAACCCAATGTACTGTTTGTTAAACTAGGACAGTATATCAATTTATATTTTTTGACATCATAATATTATTTATTACAGTTACTGATTTGTACAAAATGTATGACAAAAGTTTTATCAATTTGCATTTTTTCCGGTACAGTAAAATGATTGTCAGATGAAACTGAATTAATTAGCAAAAAAATGTTGATCACTTTTGTACAGTTCCGTCAAGTCCGTACTCAAGCTTGACCGAAAAATTGTGAGAGCATGTAATATTTGTATATGGGTGATTATACAAAAGTTGGGTAACTTTTGAGGATATTTTGTTTACTATAGTTATTAAATCAAATTATTACAAATTCGGGTCTATATGATGGCTAATCTAATGATTATATTGTTCTAAATCGGGCCAGTCACTTTTCGGCTTCTCTCTTTTTTTTTTTTTTTTAATATTTCTTCCCTAGTCAAATTGTTTTTAGCGTGCCGCATGATGTTTTTAACTGAAATATAAAATAGAAATGCTTACACACGGTAGCAATTACGATAAAAGTGCTCTAAAACAAAAAAAAAAACATCAGTACCTGACAACGGACTGACGCCAACGGACTGACGAAATAGACATAATTTGAGGTTATAATCAAAACTAATGTTTTTTTTGGTAATTTCGAATATCAACAAACTACATTTTAACAAATCATAGTTAACTATGTATAAATGAAAATAAACCTCAGATTAACAAGAAAATAACGACTCACCATGGGACTGACATTTTGACTGGCTTCGCACGTGTATAGACGACAAACACAACCCAAACACTGGTACTATTATGGCGGCCGTCAAATTGTGCGGTCCGCAACTAACTTCATTACCAACATTAAAACTTAAACAGGGATTTGACCTTGACTCGGTGATATTCTCCGCGAATTTTAAATTTAAAGAACACACAACGGACTGACGAAAGAAACTAAACACAAAGTTTCTTATTTTTTATTAAATAAAATAGAGAACATTGCATTATGAAAGTTGTAGTATATAATACTATGTACATCACAGATTGTAGTAAATTAGTAAGTTTTCCTAAATCAATGATAATGTTTAATGGATAGTCACTTGATTGTTGGTTTTCGGGATTGTGACATGCCAACGGACTGACGTTTTGAGTATTAATTTTGTTTTTTTATTAACTTGTATTTAAAATGAAGAAGTGAAATTGGGTGACCAAATAAAGGACTTTTCATTGTTTTAAAATAAATTGTTATTTCAATACAATATAATAAGACTTTGTATATATTGGCTGGTGACATTGAGTTACCCAATTTTTGTAGAATCACCCATATATATATATATCTAAATTTGAACATTGTGGGTATTCCTGTACGATTGTACAGACATACCTCAGCTCCGGGACTATTAACTATCGTGACGGTTGGAAGGTAGTAAAAATGTGTGACATCTATGACTGAAAATACCTTATAATAAATACAGTAACAGATATTAAAAGCACTGTTTCCAGTTCATAATATATCTACAACATAGTATAATGTGTGATAATATGTGTACCTACTATAGAGGCAGTGGAGGTCGGATGCCATATCTATTTTCGTATTAAAGACCTCACCTTAGAAAGCTTTCACATTATATTTCTATGGTTAAGGATTTCCCTATACTACCTTGGTGAAAAAAAACTCACTGTTACTACCTACCTACCTACTTAAACTAGTTTGTGTCCATAATGGAAAATTCATGCCACAAACATACACACCAACATTTAATCTTCATTTTAAATCAATTATATTAAAAGACAAAGTTCGTTGACTGTTGTACAAAAACAAATATGTAAAAAGTATATCATTTTAATTCAACGCTGCTAGTATAGCCGACGCGACGTAGTTAGTATAATCAATACGTAGGTAACTAAACACGGAAGATAACAATAAAACGTAAAATAAAAACGTCCCATGATGTTTCTTTTCAGTTATTTTCAAGGTTCTATTTAACTAATATCATGTATGTAATCTAATATCATGTAATTTTGACAGCATCCGTGCTGACAGCATCGAACCGCGGGTTCGATCCCCGCACCGAGACAAATATTTGTGTGATCCACATTTATTTGTTTCGGGGTCTGGGTGTTGTGAGACCGAAAGTCTCTCGTAGTTCCTGATACCCTCGACACAAGACTCGTATCTTACTGTGGGGTCAGGACTATGTGTGTTGGGTGTTATTTTATTTATTTAATGCTGCATAAAATAGCTAATTGTATTGAAATTTATTTACATTTAATGCCTATGAACCCAATCTATACATGCTGTAAAATAAGACCAGTTTTAATGTAAAATCGCTTCATCATTGCTCTTTTCTGTAATTATTGGTCTAATGTTAATGGACACATTGTCAGGTGTCATTTGTATCGCGTTCTAGTGGCGAAAGTTCGTGTCTGGGTTTATCGAATGTGACGCCACATATAAGCAAACAAACGTCCGCGTTTCCATAATTTATGCGAAGTTCGGGAAAGACCGGCGTAATGTACGGACACACTATATATAAAGAAGAAAATAGATTATTATCATATACTACTTAATGTACCATTTTACCGACATTAGTGTTTACGGCATTCGTATTCGCACGGTCTCAATGAAAACCTCTAAGACAAATATTTAGCCTGCACTTATTGCGATAATGTTTAGACCACCCAACTATTGCATTGGTTGGATACAATTGAATAATTTGAACCAACCCGAAGCGCAATTCGGCCGTAGCATTACTGTTTGCAGATTGAGCAAAGGATTTATGTCTAAGGGACCTGAATGAAACTAAATATTCCAACACTGCTTTGTACATCATATTATTATATCTTTGTGAATCATTTTTTTAAATGTAGAATATCTACGCAGCGCCTATTATTTGAGTAATAAAGTGATATAGTTATGATATAACTATAAAATTAATTATCTTGAAACTTATTTATTGCTCTAATGTTTTTTGTGTTTATTAATATTAATTTCATTGTATGTACTTAAATTATGACTGATTTTCATTATATACTTTATTATATATTTGTCTACATTATTTTATTTGTTAATTTCCAAAAAGGGCAAACAAAAATTCACAAGAGTACTTTTTATAGATTTGTGCAAGATTATTACCAGGCTCTGCCATCTTAAACAATATCTTACGATGGCACATGGGACGTCCGCACGCTTACGAAGTTCTGTAAAAAATATTTACAACACTGTTGCGAATTTTGCTGGTGGGAGGATACTTGTATCCGACCAGATAGCGACCACCGTACACTGGTGCTAAAACCTGCCATAGTGAAATTATATATTATATAATTTATCCATAGAGGTTATACCAGAGAGGTTCACGTCAGGCAGGCGCCCGGTCGTAAAAACGAAAAGTCCGTTGTAGCAAGTGGTGACATTTTGTTGTTTTGGTGACGGCCTTTTTTTTATATAAACATACTGCGTAACCATACAAGCGAATGGCCGCCACTCACGTGTGCGGCGCAATCCCGGATCTACGATTTTAAGAAATGGGGCAGAAACTTCATAGTGGCACCCCTCCCTCCGGCGTTTGAGATGTTATTCGTCATGCTATCCTACTGAGAAAGTAAGTAGGGCAGAACGCTTTCGAAGCCATTTGAGCTAAATATGAAATTTTCTCCCAAATTTTGTTTTTTAAACCATGATTAGGCATTATAAATGATTTGTGATTTTTGATAGCTTTCGGGTTATCGTGTTTGGTAGGTATTTCTTATCAAACTTAACAAACTCAAATTATGTTCCTTTGTTGATTGAAATAAATGGCATCCATTCATTAATTACGTTTTTGACTAAAACGACGTGAAAAATACGTATTTTTCACCGACTTTACCGACGTACCTGAATATGTACTCGACTCAACATAGTAGATGTAGATGTACATCTACAAACTAAACTATGGTAACTATGGCAACTCATACAAAATGGCCAATATAAACCTAGTTTAACCCTTAAATGCATAACGTATCAAAAATGAAACGCTGATTTCAAAGCCTATTCTTAGCTACAAATTTGACTAAACGTTAAACTTGGCTGTATGTTAATAAAGTCCTTGATCTATACCTACGAGTGAATTAGAAAAAATAACGGTTTTCAAAATGCGCGCGAACAAAACTGTCAACTTTTCGCCGTCGGACGACTTTGGCGCGACTGATGATTTGTTCAAATTGTTGAGTGGCAATAAAACTTATTTTGAATTAAGTTTTCTCTTTACAAAAAATATATTGTATCGGTAAGTAACTATGTTTTATGCTTATTCTTGTATATTTTATTATTATGTTAGAATTCGACTGTTTTCGTCCAATAATTCATGTGTTTCAAAAATGATACACTATGCAGTAACGACATAATAATCTGTGTTATATTCTAAGGGGTAAGTTGGTGGCAGGTTGGGTAATCGTGCTTTTTTTTATTTGTACTATAGAGCGATGGCTACAAAGCATTGCAAGGACGATGAAATAGAGGACATACTTCGAAGATTGGAAGCCGGTGAGTTATCGGAGGATGATTGCGAGTCGGACGGAGACGATTTAGACTTCTATCCTTCAAAAGAAGAACTACTGCAGGTGCTTGAAGATGACCCGCCCGATGACAATATTGTTAACAACTCGGATCCTCCTATTATTTATAATAATGATGGTAATGATAACCTAGCTTCTTCTGAAACAAACCCGCACATTCCAGCGACTACACCAATCAACAACCGACATCTTATATGGAAAAGACAAAGCTAGTAAAATAAGTACCCTTTCATTTATAACCATATTTTAAGTCTGTAATGCATAGTGTTTCATTTTTGATACACGATGTTTTTTAATAAAAAATATATGAGAATATGCATACTATTTTTTTTACAATTTTTCCATGAATCTACCTATAGTCTAAATGTATTATTTATTTTTTAGATGAAATAAAAAAAATCATGCATTTAAGGGTTAAAATTAGAATACCTTTTGTAATAAGGCCCAGTGTTAGAATTGAAACAAAGTAGACGCTATTTGGCCACCAAAATCAAACATTTGCCTCATTACAAAACTTATTCTAACTTTAAACTAGGTGTATTTAGTCTAGTTTGTATGGGTTACCAGTATTAGAATCCTAGTTAAAAGTTGGACTAAAGTTTAGTAATAACACCGTAATTTTTTTCCGTCTAAAAAAGCCTGTTACGCGAGCAAAGCTACTGGTAAAAGCTAGTGTTGTATGTTACAAAAGAGAGAAATAAAAGGATAAATGGCGTGAAGAGTTTATTTCTTTTTTGGTCAATTTTTTAAACAATACTCTAATCAGAAAATGATCACTGATTTAAAACCATGACACTGCATCAATATAAATAAATATTTAATAATATCGTCGATGAGGGCATGATTTGTCCAAATAATAAATATAAAATCGATTTGATATGTTCTCTACTTTCGTTACAAATAATATCTGAGAACATTATTGCGTACATGGAAAAAAGATACCCAGAGATCATTTATAGTTGTAGTATACCTATCTAACCACTTGTCACATAGTCCATTATTTATTTTTACATCATATTATACCACAATGCACGAGCCACAGAGTTTATAAGTGAACATGATTAACTCGCACAATAACATGCAATATCTTTATCCAATTACACAATTCTATCCTGGACACTAAAATGACTGAGTTCTTTAAAACCCTCAAGGCCTTTTGCGATTTATTATCTTATTTTTTTTTCTTATATGCTGCATAAATTATCGTAGTTAATACTCGTTTACCTCAAGGTGGAAGACAATTATAAAATTAGGTACAATTTCAATCTCCATCTCAATACAAGTAAACAACAAACTACTACCAAGAAAGTTTATATCACAGATATATTTGTATGCAAGAATAAATTTCCCTGGATCCATTGTCGTTCATGTATTATGTTCTAAACTGTGAATATATTAAGGAGTTATGTCTAGCCAGTAATGTAATACATGAAACACAGTCCACTTTTTAATTTTGATTAGATAAATTCATAATAGTTCAAAAGATAACAATACAAAATAAAAACAGTGCCATATTGTGACCTTATGAACCCCTTTCAAAGAGTTTACAACATACAAGGGTTTGTTTTAAATGACCAAATTAGACTCTTCACTTGAAGTCCCGAAAAGTTTTTTCCCCCAGAGAGCAAATGCTTGTTATTGTAAGGAAAACTAAAAGCTCTCTAAAATAAATCCCCCAGACAGAAGAATGTGTTATGTCTTCAAGCCGCAAAAGAATAATCCATTCTCCTATCTTGTTAAGTAGTCACAGATTCAATCCTGAAGGTTCAAAATAAAAATACACAATAGTTCCCCAATAAGACAGGGCAGGCAACTCCGAGCTGATATCACTATTGGCAATTTTTTTCTTTAATATTCATGTGCAAATGAAAAACCAACTATAAAATATTTATTCTTTACAGCTCATTGAACATTGCCCACCATAGCCTTATATCCAGCAGTTAAAGCACTTGCCTAAAACTGTGACTTGTACTGCTTACAACAAAAAGTAAAACATTATGGTTATAAATACAGTAATTCAGCCAGGCCAATCTAACATATCCATAGTGATCAAAATAATCATTGAACCATTGCCCCACTCACATATTTATTCTTTTATCAAGTTGTATTTGTTCAAAGTGAATGAATGTTGCGATGACCTTGCTGATATCAAAATCGGCTTGATGTGACAAGACATTATTCCAAGCAGTCAGAAATAACGCCACCTATGCTGATTTTTGTAATATTCCGAGACAATACTTGATATTTGAGCTAGTCTGTTTACCTACCCATATCAGACAAAATATATTTTTGTTGCAAATTATACCAGTGCTAGCTCAAATGTTATTTTATGGGTAGGTATACATATTGATATCTGTAGAGTCTACCACAATTTATGTATGTTTATTGACAAATCTAGGTAGACTCATACAGTTCCTATTCCGATAAATATTTTAGGTTTCAACAATGAAGTAGCTCACGCACAGTATCCAATATGGACAAAGAGCGAGATATACCTACTGTAAGTCCTGATGTTCGTTTTTATATACACTTTAAAAAAAGTAACCCATTGCAGGTTAAAGTCTTTTCACGATAAACTATGTACACGCACATTTTGTTACAATAAATTCATTACACTTTTTACAAATAAGTTTTTTGTTTTTGTAATTTTAAACTATTTCCATTCACAAGTCAGCAAGTCCAGATAGTAGTAGCGTGTGTAAAACGCGAGCGCGCGACCGTCACATGGCGTTACTTGTCGGCCGAGTCGTCGTCTTCGGGTCGCGACACGTACAGAGCCGGGTCGATCACCTTCGGGATCGGCTTGATCTCCGTGCCCAGCTCCTGCTCGATGCGGTGCAGAGCGAAGCGATCGTCGTAAGTAATCAGGTTGATGGCGATACCAAGGTGACCGAAACGTCCCGAGCGACCGATGCGGTGAAGATATGTCTCGGCCATGCGTGGGAAATCGAAGTTGATGACGACATTGACGGCTTGCACGTCGATACCCCTGGTGAACAGGTCGGAGCACACTAAATTGCGACAGAGCCCCGCGCGGAAATCGTGGAACACGCGATTGCGGTGCGCCTGCGCCATGCGCGCGTGTATGTAATAGCAACAATAACCCAACTCTGTAATTTTCTTCGCCAGCAGCTCCACTCGCTGAGTGGAATTACAGAATATTATCGATTGGTTTATTTGCAACTGAAAACAGATAGTAAAGACAAATATAAAAAAAAAACAATATTGGTAAACAATATTACATTTTCCATCAAAAAATCTCATCCTCCTGATAAATAATTTTATAGACAACTTGGTGGATATAAATTCAACAGAAGTAAACTCAGCCATGTTTTTGGAAATACACTTTAATCTTCTTTTTGTGCTGGGAGTTTCTGCCTGAAATGGCTATATACTATCAGCAACCTATCATGGAACAGATAAGACTAATGGAGAACAGTGAGTACACCAGTTGCACCTCGGCAAACTCATTCTGGGATAGAACTGTTAAGATCGACGAGAATATAAGGTAAAGTGTAGTATATATATCTACTAAGAGCTAGTTATGTTTCATTCAGTGGAGAAGATTTTTTACACTTGGTGCTGCCAGTAAAACATACCTTTGAAAAAAGGGTGTTTAAACAATGTACTTTTTGTCTTTCTTGCACAAATGCGTAGTATTGTGTGACACCCTTTAGTGTAAGTTCTTCCATGAGATTTATTTCGTAGGGTTCCCTCAAGTGCTTTTCCATAAACTGTTTAACACTCAGAGGGAATGTGGCAGAAAAGAGCAAGATCTGGCGTTCTTTTGGTAATCTAAAAAAAAATTATACATAATAATTGTTAAAATGATTTCTGTGTAATTGAAGGTCACATCTAATGGTATCTGAGATATCGTAAAATGCCATGATCGCGAGATATATAAGATTAGATCGAAATATATTATAATGTAGTCAGTATTTCACAGACATACAATATTGAGCTGAAAACCTCTGACATCAACAAAAAATCTATAACCTAAATGGATCAACACGTCATTATAGTCATACAGAGCTATGAGCCATCTCGATTAAACCAGCTTTCAAATAAATAAATAAATGCAGAAAGGTTCTGGAATGGAAGCCACATACTGGCAAGAGCAGTGTTGGGCGTCCGCCTACAAGGAGGACATACGACCTGATAAAGGTCGCAGGAAGTGGCTGGATGTAGGCCGCTTCCAACAGGTCGGTCTAGAAATCTTTGGGGGGGAGGACTATTTTCAGCAGTGGACGTCCTGTAGCTGATGATGATGATTCAAATCAGTCACTAGTTTAGGTGCTACGACACGTATGTTACACACCCCACGCACGCACACACACACACTCAAATGATGCGGTATCTCACGGTCTCACGGGTTGATCCCACTATTCAAGAGTGTAATCCCCAGCAGCACTACTAGTAGCTACTTAGTTTAAAAATAAAAACATTAAAATATTGGGGAGTAACAAGCACCTCCATCTATCTATACTTATAAAATAACATGTCCTGACTGACTGACTGATTCATCATCGCCGAGCGCAAACTATCAAGGCTACAAGCATGAAATTCGGACTGCATATTCATTTTGTTATGTAGGCACCCAATGAGACAGGATTTTGGAAAATTCCACCCCAAAGGGGTCAAAATAGGGGATGATAATATGAATGAAAGTCCGTCATTTTGAAAGTTACATAAACAAAATTTTGTATTTCGGTTATTGACGTAAAACAAATAAATACGTGTTTCAGGAATTTTGGAAATTTTAGTTAATAAGAGATGAAAAGGGGGGTGAAAGTTAATGCGAAAGTGAGTTTGTTTGTTATGGTGCTGCCACACCGGTGTTAGAAAATGTAATATAACATTTTATAACAGCGGTGTGGCAGCAACATTTAGTAAACATTTCTTAACAAATTTGTAACATTTTGTAACATTTTTTAACAACGGGCGGCGGTACTTTTGAGAGCGGCGTCGTCAAAGAAGCCGTCAAAGAAGAAGGGCCGATGTCATGTTTTCAAATGTTATAAAATGTTAGACAATGTTAGAAAATGTTAAGAAATGTTATGTTAGATTTAATGTTAGAAAATGTTTGTAAACATTTTATAACATCGGTGTGGCAGCACCATTACGCTTTCACGCCTAAATCACTGAGCCGATTTTGATGAATTTATCTACAGGGATAGATGGGACCCTGGAGACGGTTACAGGCTACTTTTATCCCGGAAAATGCTGTTCACGCGGGCGGAGCCGCGAGCAAAAGCTAGTAGTCTAATAAAAGATTGTTAATTATCGACACTACCCTACAAGCCCATCTTTATCATGTTAACTATGTAAAATAACATACCTTGATATAACCATGTCCAACATGCCTTTGAAGTCTTGAGAAAGAAGTTTGTCTGCCTCATCGAGAACCAGCATCCGGCACTGATCCATCTTTGCTACTTGTTTATCCATGAGATCAATCATACGTCCTGGCGTAGCAATTATCACTTGAACTGCAAACCATAGCAGCTAATAACATATTGAATATATTTTTATTTCCAATAATTTAAAATGTTACAATGTTTGTTTACCATTTTGATAAATACGCATAATGTCATCTCGGAGATTTGTTCCTCCAGTAGTTACCATAACCCGAATGTCTGTATGCTTCGCCAGTTCAATACATATTTGTGATGTTTGGAGTGCTAACTCCCTAGTTGGTACCACAATTAAAGCTTGAATAGCATCTTTTTTTGGATCCACCTAGAATTTTCAACCATTTTTAATTTCAAAGTCCATGTGATATATAATAATAGTGTATAACATAATTTTTATCAGATTATGGTTTTGTCACTTATAAAAAGTGAAGGGGAATCCAAATATCTCATCATAATAATTAGGATAATTATCTTAAGAATATTATAGGAACCAAAAATTTATAAATAATTAATGATTAGTTTAATTCGTGATAAATAACTTGAACTAACTGAAGTTAGTAGCTTCTCTCACGCTCTACAGATCGCGTCGTGCCACACTTTGTCCCTAATAAAGGCGCGACGTCTGCGTTCGTGTAAGTTACTTCAGGTCCACAAAGTTATTTTGTACTCGTTCTAACACAATATGTGCTTTCCAAATAAAAAAATATTTTAACCTAGTTTCTAATATGAAGCTTGGTGGTCATACCTGTTCTAACACTGGAATACAGTAAGCGCCAGTTTTTCCAGTTCCATTTTTAGCTCTCGCAAGAATGTCTTTACCGCTAAGTGCAATGGGAATAGAAGCCTCTTGAATGGGAGAAGGTTTTTCCCAACCCTTTTCAAATATACCCATTAGCAACTCTCGTTTTAGGCAAAACTCTTCAAACTCATTACCACGTGTGTCTGTTACATCCTAAAAAAATAATGGACAATTACTACCAGCCCTAAAATAATATATCAATATTTCTTATAGAGAACTACAGATTAAAATTATACATTAATATTATAATTATTTACATTCATACGCTCTCACACCTGTAATCCCCGAAGGGGTAGGCAGAGGTGTAACCAGTACATCTACTAGTATTTTGCCAAACTTACCTCCTTCCCATATAATGTGATGATAATTTATAAGATTTCAATTATATGAGGACTGCCTCGGTGGCGCAGTTGTTTAGCGCACGCGGTAAGACTGCTATGCTGAGGTCTTGGGTTCGATCCCCGGGTTATGTAAGTGATATTAGGTTTTTCTATCACGAAAATGCTAAGCATCAACCCGGAGTGTCGAATTCTGCCCGGTATGGCGATATGCTCGCTCCCTATCACATCATGGGACGGAGATGCACTCGGCGATATGTGAATGAATTACAGGCGTGAGTGCGTTATGTATGTATTAAATTATATGATTCGGATATCTTCGATTTTTACGAATTATAATACACGTTCGGCCATCACAATCCAGCAGGGTTTCGTATTTCCCAAATATAGGTATCTACCTCTAAATATAGGTATCTAGCAATCTTGTTGCAGCATATAATTAATATCTCATAAAAAATCATAATAATGTACCTAAACAAGTATATTTTTATTTGTTATTTTGGGGATAAATTACAATCTATTCAATAGTATGTTGGCTTGGTGATCTCTAAAATACATGTCTGTACACTTGAAAAGAATAACATCAAGGCATAGTTTTGTGTAAATTTGTTTTCATTTTCTGAAGTCATATAACTTATTCTATTTATGTCCTATAACCTATATTAATTTTATACTATAATAAAATAAAATGAATATAGGGGTAGCACTTATCAGAGTAGGCGCCTGCGGGAAAAACCAATGAGGGAGGGGTGATATAATATTACTGCTGACGTTAGTTACCGCTGCTGATCAGTTAGACGCTACCTTTGTATATATTCGTATTTTCAATAATTGACCAAGTCTTTACTTTAGTCAAACTTCTATTGCCCAGACTTCTTTATTCAATACAATGAAACGATTGTAACATGACACCAAGGCGATTAGCATTAAAAAAAAACAAATTGATCATTTTCATGGAGTTCACGAACAACTTACTCATGATCAAAAAAAAAATAATCAATGCTAATTGATTTTCACACAATAGAGGCCTAAACAAAAATCTGGAATTGGGTATTTATGATTGATATTACTAAACAAAACATGAATTGTCATGTTATCCATTGTGTTTAAAAGGTGCCATATTTAATTACTAAAAATTATTTCATTAAAACAATAAAAGAAACATAGAATAGAAATAGAACTGCAAAGCATCCCAATGCTGGACATTGCTCCTGCCCTCTACTAATGATACAAGTTCAACAATTGGGACTATGGTCCTACAATTGTGGATTATATTCTGCCTTCTTGCAACACATTAGGCATATTTTTTGCAACTGTGTAGTAAACATGAACCTATACAGCAACATATGGTTAAAATGAATGCTATGAGCATGTAAAGCAACACACCTGGTAGTCAACATATTAAGACTTTGTCCACTGTGGTGGCCTAATGCAGGTTAGCAGACTTTAAAAGTTAGTTGCATGTATGTGATCAATATGGACATTCATTCATTCATGGGCAGGTGCTTATTCAATCACACATCTATGTCCTGATCTTTAAAGCCCATACATACACATAGCAATACAAAGTATTTGTCACCACTTCTCACCAGGGTTCGAGGATATATATCAATGGATATATATCAAGATATATATCCGATATATATCAATATTTTTTTTATAATATATTGCAATACAATTTTTTTTAAAAAATTATGTTATTACGTAATTTTTAGAGTTTGTTACTGTATTTCTACTTCCCAAATATAGATGGCGTGGGAGTAGTGGTAAAACATACTCCCTAATGGTAAGTTCTAATCCATAAATGGCAACACTTCTGCCCTAAAAGAAAAGTTTATGGTTTTTAGTTGATTTTGTATTATCCAAACACGAGTTTTTTTATTTTATAATTATAATATGTGTATGTAACACATATGCAAACAGTATTCATAAATAATACAATAAAATAATAATATGGATTTCATACAAAATGGATATATATCAGATATATATCATAAATATCCGATATTTTGATATTTATAATAAATATCGGATATTTTCGAACCCTGCTTCTCACTAAATTCTAGTTACCAAATGAACACACATTGACATAAAAAATATCAGAAAAAAAGAGTATGCTGAATGAAATACTGGAATGCTACTTGAGCATTTAAGGTCATATTCAAAATCTTAATACTTTCTTATCAAAAAAGGAAAAAATAAGTAGCCCTTAGACAATTGATCTTTGGGTACCATTTCAGTATTTGGGCATTTGTCTACTGGCCAGTTTCTGAATTTGTTTTTAAATGTCAATTAATGGTTACTATGTAAATAAAAAAAAAACCTAAAAAACTGTAATTTTGATTGATATTATTAAACTATAATTATAGAACCAAGCCATTCAACTAATTGTGAAAATAGCTTGAGAAAAATACCATAATATTTAGGGCCTAGTAAACTATGTTCAAAATGTTTTGTAAGAAATAACTGTGGTAAATAAATAATAATATGAACCTACTTTCATTTAACTCTATTCATATGTCCAAACATGTTTTTAATACAATAAAAGTATGTAACCATTTTATTTTATGGTCAGGCATTATTTTTAATGTTTATCAAACACAAGTGTTTACAAGATGGCCACATTTATTCACATGACTCTTTTAACATGTCCAACTACAATTAAAGTTACTTTCCGTTTTAAATGTTATAGCATTCTTAAAAACTCAGTTAACTTCAATGTCAATACCAACAGGCTAAGCCACTAGCTGATTTGGATTCAGTTCAAAATTATAAACACTTTCAAAATCCAACAAAAAATAATGCTTAGTTGTTAATTTCAAACCATAAAACTATATGTGGGTAAAAACAAGAACTTACACTAGTCTTTATTCTTCTGTCTTTTGGGGGTATCTTTAATTTTGCTTTCCAACCGATGTCGTCGATGCTTTTATCGACATCTCTGCAAAAAGTCCGCAAGCACAGTTATAACAAAGCAGTACAAAGACTTTCATTACATAAACCAAACAAAGCGACGTTTACATACCCTTTATTTTGACTGTTCATACTATTTCCGACGTGATTACTTGAACTAATTCTATTTTCGGTCATCATTTTGCCAAATTATCCCAGAAGGGACTACTAAAATTAGAAACTTATAATCACAAATACTTGTCCAAATCCAACACTAAACAAATTTCACGAATAGTCACTTTTAAATACATATGATATTAGAGTTTATCACGTTCACCAGTTAAGTTCGAGAATATCTGTAACAAGAAAACAAACACATTGTAAAAAAACATCGTAATGAGCTTCTACAAATAGTAGTACCTAATTGTAGTAAACGGTATTACTAGACGCGTCAACAAGCTAAGTGGTACAAATAAATATATCTATTTGGCGTTCCCTCGACAAACATAGATGTCAAATAAAAACTAAACCTATACAATAATATTGTAAAGATGCCAATATTGATTTATATACTTACTAAAAGCAAATAAAAAATGATCGGAGCGATTAAAATGGATGAGTTTGATCAGATTTATCTTGGAATTTTAATATGGCCGCCATATTAACACTGACAAGTTTGTTGTGAGCCCTAGGTCATTATCTTGTAATATCCCGATTTCAGAAATAGTCTCTCAGAAATAACAATGGGATCTTAAATTTTAGAAAATAATATTGTACATACCTTGATAAAACTTTATAAAAGACGAAGACACTCGAAACACGACGACGACATTACAATAGTTTGCCAACCAAATATAATGTAATTTTTTATGCAGTTGGCAATACTAAAGCGAACTCCACACATTAGACGAGACCTGTCGCCAAACATCTAGACAAAAGTGATATTGGGTTTTTCTATCATGAAATACTCAGTCTCAGCCCGGAGTCTGAATTTTTTTACCCGGGATGGCAACTCTATCACAAATAATAAGCTGTGCGATATGTGGCCCACATACCATGGCCCACACGGGTATAACCAGTACACCCATATAATGTGGGTGTACTGGTTATACCCCTGCCTCCCCTTCGGGAATAACACTGAGTGCCTTTAATAAATAAAAGTTTAAAAAACAATAAAATTATTATACAAAGTAAAATTAGGAGTAAACTACTAACTAAACTAGTGATAAGATAACTAGTATTAGGTAATGTATTAGTAGATTTTATACATTTTTTTATCTATATGGATAGTGACTATCCTGTTGTCAATTAGGCGTTGTTCGATATTGCACATTGCGTCGTTTGCATCATCGAGATGTGCGATCAAGCAGGAATTACGGAAAAGCGAAAAATGAAGAGGGGACACTTGGCGCACGTTGCTGAGTCAAGGTCACGCACAATAATTTACTGTTTTATTTTGACAACAGTTCAATGTCGTCAGTATTTGATTTGTTTTCATTACGAATAATCATTGTTACGTTGCGGTATAATTATGAACGGACTATAGAGATTATCTTTAATATTCGTTGTCGTATCGTTTTACACTTACAAACAATACAAAACAACAAATTACATAACAACGCAATAGCTGACAACAGCTTTTGCAATTTATTTATTTATTTATTTATAATTCTTTATTGTACAATGGAAATAAAAATACATGTAAAATAGTCAACGAAATCAAAGTACAATTGGCGGCCTTATCGCTCAAGGCAATCTCTTCCAGGCAACCATGGGATGGAGATAAAAGAAGGAGTCAGAAAGGGTAGGGTACATAAAAGAAAAACTACACATATATATATATTATATACATTAATTTAAATAACATATACTGAATAGATAAGTTAGTTGATAGATGATAGCAATAATAGTTGTTGTAGAATAACGCAATAGCATAATTCATATTAAGTGTGTTGAAATACAGATGTTATTGCCATATTATCCCCAGATTGGTTGAGCGTCGCACGAATCAGCAGGAATCTTGGAATAATAATGTAGAGGCTCCATAAAGAAGAAACGTTCTAAAATCCGTGGCCTTGAAAAGAGGAAGAGTCACATGAAAATATGGTATTTCTCCTTTTTCTACTAGGGTGTCTATGCTATACACATATTGAGAATATTTTTTTGTGTTTTGGCCAAAGAGTAAAGTAATATAAATAAATATATAAGTAAAAAATAAATCGGGTCGTGAACACAATAATGAATGAACGGGTCATTGAAAACGAATGATTGATACAGGACTAGTAAGAGGATGGTTACGAGTATTCACTCGTAACAGCAAGTTAGTAACAAGCATTCAATTTGTTGATGAATCCAATAATCGAACTATGCGATTAGTAACGTCAATTATTCATAATCGCGCATCGCTAATTTTATTATTCTGAAGCTTTATTTCGTAGAATGATTATTCTACGCTTTATTTTATTTTTTACTAGTTTATTTGTCTCTGCTGTGAAGTATCTAAGTAGTCTGTGGAAGGAATATTGTCCATCTCTAGTTTATTTGTCTCTGGTCCATCTGCTGTGTCCATTCATAGATAATTTACTTATTGTCCATTTGTGAATTAAGAGTCGTACTGAGAGGAGTTAGCACCTGGAGTCCGAGAGGACCTTGAAATCGACCGCACACGTGTTTCATCGTTCTTACATTAGATATAATTTACGTATGAAATTATATGACTCAAGACTTGGCAGCATGGTCTACGACCTTAGCCGGTTCCTGTAAGGAAAAAATAAAACAAAAAAAATCCATTTAATATTTATCTGATAGGTTTTTATTTCTCTATTTTGTGACATTCATTATTTCTTTTAAAATTATGGAATTGAATTACGTTAAATCAAGTCTATACATGCTAATTACCCGATTAATATCATTGAGTGATTAATAAACTTTGTTTTTGATTCCATTGTTTATTTATTGTAAATAACTATTTGTCAAATCTTCGACGTAGGTTTATCATCATGTAAGTGTGTTTATGTTTTCGTGAAATATATTTATACATAATATTTAAAAAATGTTTCTTAATCCTGTTTTCACAGTTTTTCTGTGTATTTATGATAGGTTTACAAAAATAATGCTAGGACGTAGGTAAGCAAACCAAAACCAACCCATAACTTTTGTAAAATTGAGATGTGTCCACGTAAATTTCAAATCATAAAAATGTGGTAAAAAGACCTATACCTAAGAAGAAGAAATACTATTTTAATCTAATAAAACCCAGAGGAGTCTACAACTTATTTCATTCTTGTGATAAAACAATTTCTACACTTAGACTACCTCTTTTCGAATCACGGACTCTAGACCAATAGACTGTGTCGGCTATGGGTGTTTACTTCGTACTTTGGATCATAAGTTGTTAATGGTTGTTGTTGTTGTGCAACTATTCTTTACATCCATCATCATAAAGATATATCACATCAACTTATGTTGTTGATGTAAAAATGGATACAATAACAGACCCATATAATCATTTCCTAGTGCGTCTTGGTTTTGAAGGAGGCAGAGTGTGTCAAATAGCACATTACGTTACCTTCAGATTAGTGATTAGTCTGCTCCCTTTTAGGAATGATTGAGTTGCTTGAACTGTACTCAGGACAGGATTCTGCAACATATCTGGGGCTGGATTGCATCAGGGCGGCATCCTAGGCTGGTTTTCTCTTAAACTGTTTATTATATTGTATTTTAAAGGTAATGACAGAAAAAGGGAAATGGTAGGAACAAATGTTTGGTGTTCCAAGGAAATTTGGGAAGCACTTATAGTGAAATGGGTAGAATACAGTTACATTATTACGATAGAAACCAACAATTTAGTTTAAACCACATTTTAGTATTTTGCATAAAGAACCAGCCTGTATAGTACTCAGTTATAAATGTATTAAATAATATTATAAATGTATTATCAGAAAATATATTATATTTCAACCTGATGACCATTAAATCTTTTGTAGGAGAATGCATTGTACATAAAATAACCAAGGCTGCTAGGTAGGCAGATTTGTTGGAAAAACCCATTACACTTATAAATTGTGCATTTTATATGAAGTAAATTAAAAACGTTTCTCTTTTCAGGACTGAATATTGGAAATCACAGGCCAGAAAATATTGTGAATTTTGTAAGTGCTGGTTTGCTGATAACAAAGTTGTGAGTATTTCAATTAATATTGATTTAATATTTGTTTTGTGCCAAATATTATATAGGGTTCCATACCTCAACATAATCTTCATAGGGTCACTTTGTTGTCCATCCATTTATCTGTCTTTTTATATATAATCAAATTGAAATTAATTTCAAATTCAACCTTATATGTTAAATACATATGAGTGAGTGCAAAATGTGATGTGCAAACATTTTATAGTACAGAATGTTGGTCCTACTGGCATTTGATGATTATTTTTAATTTCAGTCAATATCGTTCCATGAAAATGGAAAGCGCCACAAGGAAAATGTTCAGAAGCATATCTCACAGCTTAGCAAAAAGAGTGCAAAGGAATTTAAGCAGAAAGCCAAAGTGGATGATGATATCAAAAAGATGGAAACTGCAGCAATGGCTGCTTACCTAAAAGATGTACAAAATAATGCCGATCTTACTTCTCAGGTATAAATTATATATACATAGACTGACTCCTGTTTCCCATAGAGTAGGCATGACCATGTTATATATAATACGGAGGACCACCTCGATGCACCACAATCTAGATAGGATTACCTAATAATGTTTGTGTAATAAACATAATATTTTATAAACTAGACTTTTATAATTTGAATCTTAAAATGTATAAAATCAGTATTTTGAAGGTTTTTCTATGTTCCAGAGTATTCGTGACATAATTGAAAAAGAGGGTGGTGCAGAAGGGCAAATAATAATAGCCGCCAATAGTAGCGGCGGTAATACAACAAATAATAAATCGACACCAATATGGCATGAAATCAAGAATGATGATGGAAGTTCATACTTCTGGAATACTGTGACTAATGGTCAGGGTCTAATAAATAATACTAAACATACGCCAATAAAAACTGGAAGTTTCGCATTAGAAAACTCAATCCATTGACATCCAGATGGCACATTTATTTGCAAAAATTACAATTGTTTCTTTAATTGATAATTATTAATTTAAATACTTGTTAAATGATGATTTATATGTTATTATTTGAGTTTTTGCCTTCTTCATTACTTATGAGAACATTGTAGAATGTAGATACTTTCACAAGGTTGTAGGTCTCACGTAAGCGAGAGGCCATCTGGGTTGGTACCCCGTTTTGTATATTTCTCTCGTCAAGTATAAGTGTGTAAGCACAACAGTCGTTTCGGTTTGAAGTACATTAAAACCAGTGAAAGTACTGGGCATTATGAGACTTAACATCATATGTCTCATTTATATCGGTAAAACGTCAATGTATATATTGGTCCAAACAAGATTGAGCGTGATAAATAATAAAAAAATATCTAGATTTATTTCGCGATTTCTTTTTGTTGTATCGTATCTGTAATCACCAGCACTGCCATGTACGTTTTTGGAATCGTTTCCCTTACGCCTGGTATTAATTAAATGTAAGAAAGCCGAAAACCGGCCAAGTGTGACTCGAAATCGCACAGCAAGGGATCCATACCACCCCACTATTTGTAATCCCAGGCCATGAATGGAACGGAAATATGCTTGAACACTCCATTCTATGTTATCAATTTTGTGAAAGTTTACTAGCCCTGTATTATATACGTCCCACTGCTGGGCACGGACCTCCTCTACTGAATGAGAGGGATAATTAGTCCACCACGTTGGCTAATGCGGGTTGGCAGACTTCACATACCTTCGAATAATCTTGTCGAGTTCTCAGGTATGCAGGTTTCCTCACGATGTTTCATTCACCGTTAAAGCAAGCGATAATTAACAATCAATATACACGTAACTTGGAACTATACTTATGGCTTGTTTGTAGAAACCACCTGGGACACGCCTGATGAGTATGTGTCAATAGTCGAACAAGAGAAGAAAAAACTGAAGCAGGAGGAAAAACACAAGAGAATAGAAAAACAAAAGTAAATATTTACACATTATTTTTTTTTCGTATTGTGGCACAGTAAAGTGACATTGTATGCACCTGATGGTAAAAGCATTGCTATCCAAATATAATGGCGACCGTCCTTAGACTTGCGTTACATGACGGTCGGCAGGATTAAGCCGAGATGAAGGCAGTGAAGCTGTATCGTGAGTAACCCTGCAGTGTAACTCGCTGGAACGGGTTTGTACAGTGGTGTTTATCAATTATCTCATATCAATTTCAACGTTTGGTTACTCTAATGAATATTGGGAAGTGTCATATTCGAGTATTTCTGAGGATTAAAGAACGTTTACAAAGCATTCTGTATCTGTATCTATACCATAAATGTAAACAAATATCTACCCAGTTTTTAGTTATCTCTAGTTTATTTGTTGACAGGTCCAAACAGAGGAATTATTTTTAAAATAGATAGATATTTGTTTGCATTTCTAGAATAGGTTCGGTGAATATACTTTAATTATAAATTGATTCCATGGCGCTCGCCGGCTGTTGCCGCGGCACGCTCACTTCGCTCGCTCAACTGGCACGGTTGTCACAATTAGTATTTATTTATCACATTAACTTCGTTATGGGTTCATATTAATAATTCCTAGTAATTATTTTATAATTAATCACATATAAGCTAATTACAAAATGTTAAATGTTTAAGACTAGAAAAGCAAAAAGAAGCCATAAAAGAAGTAAAAGCACACATGGCGCGTGAGAAAATGAAGGAGTTGGCTGTGAACAAAAATAATTCACCACCGAGCAAGAGCAGTGCAGACTATGGGCCGGCACCTCGCGCTACCAAACCGTACGGAGCGTGGACACCTGTTGTTAATACGTAATTATTTTATTTATTCTTATTGGTCACTGTATATTTTTTTATAGCATACATGATCCCGCCGTTCAACCATGGGACGTAAATGAACGACGAACCGTGTAATAGTTGTACAACGGCATATACTTTTTTATTAGCGTTAATGACGAGACAATGGGTAGCTCGCTTGATGGTAAGCATCACGGCTGCCCATAAGCAGAAGGAACGCCAATCAAAATTTCGATTATTTTTTATACTACCTAATGACGAAACAAGCAACCTGCCAATTAAGAACAACACAAATCTTTATATATAAATATTTCGTGTCACGTTGTTTGTCCGTAATTAACTCGCTAAACTACTGAACTGATTTTAATCAAATTTTGCTAACTGTGTGCAGATTGCTCCAACTTGAGAGATAGCATAGTTTATATCTCAATTTATTGTAGCAATTTTATTTTATTGCAAATTATTTGTTTATTATATGACAAGGAGTTATAATTATCTGTGAGGTCCATAAGATTCTAACAGATGGCGGTGTAAGGAAATTTATCGGTTGGATTGAGTAAGTATCCAATAGATGGCGCATACTGTATTGAATTACTACAATATAATTTAACATAATATATCTTAACCACAGAAACGCGGGTCTGCCAGTAAATATATAAATAAACACGAACCAGAATTTTGTATTACAAAACCACTGTGTAATATTGTATTGCGTTCGACACTCTGACACATAAAATGTTAAATCTCATAATGCCCTGTAATTTCAATCGCTTCAATGTCCTTCAAATCAAAACACGACAGTGTTTACACACTTGCTTGACTGTAGAAAAAAACAAAGCGGTGTATCTACCCAGATGGCTTTTCGCATACGAGGGGCCTACCACCTTGAAAACCTAAAAATGGCTACTCTAAAAATGTTATTTAATTTAATTTCACTACACCTTTGTGTAACGGTTCATAGAATACGCCTGCCATCCAAATTTAATCCATATAGTGCTAATAGTGTCCGATTAAACTAGTACGGAAAGTTGTGACATAGGAACCACAACCTAGTCCCATCATTCGGGGATACACACGTATACTTATGTTTATGTGCATATTGTTACAGACCAGTCGAAAACATCGATTTGCAGTTACCAGAACCCGACAAGCAACCGGCGCCTCCCCCCGTCGTGGTGGAACCTGAGAGAATTCAATTCAAAGAGAAACGTGTCCAGTCCCTCGGTGACGGTCCCGTCGAGTTCAAGAAACGCAAATTCAACAACCCTAAACGAAACGCTCGACAGAAAGTGGACGACGACTGATGTACAGTGTTGGTTAAATAATTAAGAATGACTGCTATTGAATGTAGTATCGTCGATGAAGTACCAATACCTCCTAACTGACAATTTAGTCCAAAATTACTTTTTTATTACAATAGACGTAAACATAAACCACATCCTAGTAACTAATAAAAAGGTAATGTATTGGAAACTATTTTACTATCAATAGTTGATCAAAATAAATAAAACCTTATTTTCAACAGTTTTTGTAAAATAAAACCTTATTTTAAACAGTCTGGTGTAAAATTAGATTCTCAACACTTAGGAGGTATTGGTACTTAATCGACGGTATGTCCTCTACAGTCTCGCATGCGAGAGGCCGTCTGGGTAGGTACCACTGCTTTGTCTTTTCCTGTGGCCCAGCAGCATTATGTAAGCACTGTTGTGTTCCCGTTTGACGGACATGGAAGCTAGTGAAATTATTGGGCATTATGAAATGTAATGTCTTATGCCTCTGGGTGTAACGCTACTTTGTAATAAAATTCCAAGTGTATTGATTCCGTTCAAGGACCGAAGTAGCGCTTACCGTTATGCGAGCACCCTGCTCGTCTTAAAAATGAATATATAGTTAAACGCTAAGGAGTATGTAGCTTTTGTTTGGAGATAATTAAGTAATTTATTGTTTACATCACAGACAAAACATCTAAATAGACACCTGACTCACACTCTTTTTTTATAATTTAACCTGCTTCTGCTGACATCTTGGGCACGCACTTTATGATCTACTACGCTCTTGACTTTTATTGCGTTGGCGCGAGTCGTTATTTGTATAACGATTAAATACCGTGAATACCGTGGCGTGAACATTATTACGTAGTATTATTTTGGATTGCGATGGTATTAATTATATTATGATATATTTACACCTACTAAAGAGGCACAATTGAGATGTCCTTTAGTCTGCATTTCAAAATAACGCAAAAGTTACAGCAACTTGGTTTTCTCAATATAATATGTCTATTATCAGTGGTTCTTAATTGTTTGAACACTATTGTTATTGTAAGTTCTATTAAAATAAACCTTATATTATGATATATGATTTTTCTTTGCTATCCTCTCCTTTAGATAGTTTGACTCTTGCTATGTGGGCGTGAGGTTGTAAATGTGGTTTTGATTTGTGTCAGTGACGCGTCAGTTACCGTCCGTCTCAGAATGACATACATAATTATTGTGTCTATACAAGTTCATCACACACACTTAGTAATGGTGCTGCCACACCGGTGTTATAAAATGTTATATAACATTTTATAACACCGGTGTGGCAGCATAATTTAGTAAACATTTCTTAACAATTTGTAACATTTTGTAACATTATTTAACATTTATTAACATTTTTTAACCGCGGGCGGCGGTACTTTTGAGAGCGGCGCCGTCAAAGAAGCCGTCAGAGAAGGGCCGATGTCATGTTTTCAAATGTTATAAAATGTTAGATAATGTTAAAAAATGTTACAAATTGTTAGAAAATGTTTTTGTTAATGGTGCTGCCACACCGGTGTTATAAAATGTTATATAACATTTCCTAACATTAAACATTTATTAACATTATCTAACATTGTGATAAAATGTTAGAAAATGTTTGTTAACAAATGTTGTATAACATTTTATAACATCGGTGTGGCAGCACCATTTAGTAAACATTTCTTAACAATTTGTAACATTTTGTAACATTTTTGAACATTCTTTAACCACGGGCGGCGGTACTTTTGAGAGCGGCGCCGTCAAAGAAGCCGTCAAAGAAGAAGGGCCGATGTCATGTTTTCAAATGTTAGAAAATGTTAAAAAATGTTAGAAAATGTTTGCAAACATTTTCCGTCGGTGTGGGAGCACTTAAAACATCTAACAATTCTTAACAAAATGTAACAATTTTAATGTTAGAAAATGTTTGTTAACATTTTATAACATCGGTGTGGCAGCACCATAACATTTTATTACATCGGTGTGGCAGCACCATAAGACGCGCCCAAATGAGTCAAAGTATCTATACCTATATAAATCTATACCTATCCTTATCCCACTGGGTCTTGTATTTGAGCCTTATACAGTTTAAAGAGCTCTTATCTGCTACTAGATCGAGCCGTTTCAAGCCTTCAGGATGTGTATTCTGTTTTTCGTTTTGACAACCTCGTCCTTAATGTCAAAGAGGAACCCTCAGTTTTTCTAATATCACCGAATCGTAGCCAAGACACGGAAGCAAGCTGGTCCACACCGGACCCGCTTAGAGCTCGATAGAATCGCCCGTGTAATTCCTTGTTCGACAACTTGCACCTCCCTGCGATCACCAGTACTCAGTGCCACAAGAACCCGCCAGATCTTAATGGCATTTTTAATTATAACAATCTTAATATCTAAATAATAAATAGCAAAATATGAACATTCCAACATGAATATCAATGCGATATTGCGCCGTAGCATTGACCCGTTATTATGCAAATCACGCCACTGCTTAAATTATTAATTACTTTTGCTATTTAATACCACTCCCCGCTGAACAGCGATAGCTTAGCTGGGAGTGGTATGGACTGTCGAAAGTCGCAGGTTCGAAACCAGCCCCAAGAGCATACACCACTGACAATAATAATGCAGACAAGCACAATTATGTGTGCACTTTTTATTCTTTTACTCTATATATTTTATTTGCATTAGTATGGGGTTTTCTAATAAAAGATGTAGAGAATTTACAGATGGGAGAATCTCTGAATAATAATATCAGAGGGACGAGAGTGGGGCATAGAGCCACACAAAAAAAAAACATAAAAAAAAATAATACACCACTGACTTCTCTAAGTTACATGTATATTAATTGTTAATTATCGCTTGCTTTAACTGTGAAGGAAACATCGTGAAGAAACCTGCATACCTGAGAACTCGATAAGATTTTTCGAAAATATGTGAAGTCTGCCAACCCGCATTATGCCAGCGTGGTGGACTAAGGCCTAATCCCTCTCATTCAGTAGAGGAGGTCCGTTCCCAGCACGTACGTACATAATACAGGGCTAGTAAAAAAAAAAAAATAATGGGTCATTTTAGACACAAGGAAATATAAAAAGTATTTCCTATTTTAGGATTGGCTTAGGCTCTATGACGCAGTGAGCGAGGAGCCAGCTTGAAGCAAGAGCCAGCGGATTCCATTCCCGCATCGAGACAAATGTTTTTACAATCTAAAAATATTTGTTTCGGGTGTAATTTATATGTGTTTGTGTAATGTTGAGTGGTAGAGCCACGCTGTAGACAGTTTTGTCTACATTATGAATGGGCCGGGCCTGCTCTACCGGGTCGTTATCACTGTCTCATAGAAAACCAACGTAAAGCGGCGGCTTACTGCTGCGTTTCGTACGGTGAGTGAGATATAAGGAGGCCCAAATCCCCTTCCCTTCCCAATCCCTTTACTTTAAGGTCGTTTTACGCGCTTATAATTCTTCTAGTATTGTGGGCGTACATGGGCGGTGAAGATGACTTACCATCAGGCGACCCACTTGCTCGTTTGCCGGTCTATGCTGTAAAAAAAGGATCGCAAGTCCCTCGTAGTTCCTGATATAATACGGTTGTAACATAATGTGGGGACAGGATTATGTGTGCGTGACTGTTGGGTGTATTTATGTATTAATTAGATATATAAGTTAATATGTTATTTTTAAGTTAGGTAATAGTGTAGTGAGAACGTCAATGCTTCATCTGCTGCATGTAGGTATGTAAATAGAAATAAGGTCAGTCGGGCCAAGAGTAATCAAAAGTGTACATCGGGGTCAGAGGAGCGAAAGCATCTACAACCCATCCTATTGGATTTAGCCTGTTTCTAATCAGCTCGTAAAACAATGTAATTAAATTTGACAGGTTGCGAGTTTAACTTATTAGTTGTACAATTAGATATAATAATTTATAGATGCCTCCGTGGCGCAATGGTCAAGTCGCCGGCTGAAGTATAAAGGTGGCGCAGTAGAAAGGAATAAAACGAAGGATACTGGAAATGGTAACAAAAAAATAAACGAACCCGCACTAAAATCCATCCAGTACCTATTTTAGAAGTACTTACAAGTAAGCATGTAGGTACAGTATGCACTAAGCGAATACACAGGCAAACAAATTTGTTTTAAACCATAAACCACTCTTATGTTGTCTTATGTGATAAACTATACGTAATGATCTACTAATAAACACACATTCTCGACGCATGCACGGATTCACGCAGAATTCTAATACGTACTAATTCACACGACATTGTATCAATTCCGGAGATACACGAAATGGGCTCAGAGTTTTTGCAACCATTTATCCTTCGAAGAATCTTCCACGTTTCAATTGTCAAGTCCGTGATCCGGGTTCGATATGGAAATGACGTACGATTAACGTTAATGTGACATTGTGTAGGTACATTAATACAATATTTTTACGGACAATATGAGTGCGCATTGAGGACGATCCGCCACACATTACAATTTCTAGTCACGAACAGGACTCCGTATATAAAGGATCAGAAGGATCAGATGGCAGTAATACATTATCATCACATCATCTAGCAGTGTCTTGTCTAGTGTCTCCTAGACTAGGCTCAGTGCTTTTATTTAACGAATACATAAATATAAACAGATATCAAGATGTTCAAACTGGTAAGTCTTAGTTAATTTATATTTTTTACTGTCGATGTTATTTAAACTCTGTATAAAATATAAGATACGTCCAATGACAATTGACAGCCTCCGTGGCGCAGCGGGCGAGTAGCCGGCTGTGAAGCGAGAGGCCGCGGGTTCGATCCCCGCACCGAGACAAATGTTTGTGTGATCCACATTTATTTGTTTCGGGGTCTGGGTGTTGTGAGACCGAAAAGTCTCTCATAGTTCCTGATACCCACGACACAAGACTCGTATCTTAATGTGGGGTCAGGACTATGTCTGTGGCTGTTGGGTGTATTTATTTATTTATTTATTAATGCCTTACAATATAAGAATATATATTTTGCTTTATTTTTCTTTTTTTACCTTTCCGTACGAAATATATTTTTATTTATTTTATTACTAAGGTGTTTTAAAATGACACTCATTTATTAAGTCGATAGTTACATAATTCCTAATACTCGCAAAAATAAATTAAAAATATTTCCCACAAAGAGAAGTAGTTCCTAAAATAGAAATAACCGATTTATACGGCAAAGCTAGAATATAAAAAAAACACCTAAAAATATAATTAGCTCTCATTTTAGTCTAATCTAGGCACCTATATAATCAGTTTGGAATCGGTAATATTGATCACTCATTATGTTATTATATTCACAGAATATCTATTAAATAGGTAAATAGGTACTAAGAACTTCGTTTGTTCGACTGCCATGCAAAAACTACTGTGCCGATTTTTAATAAACGTTTTGTTTAAAAGCTTATAGTAACTTAAAAGTAGGTACTTAATAAGTTGAATTATGCACATTGTACTTAAGTTGGTAACGATGGTCCACATTTGTGACATCTTGACCCACCAAGAGTCTGTGGCTGCCTTACGTACAAGACTTGCTTGTGACATGACATGGTATAATGTTCGTTAGTTTCAACGAGGTGTCAAAACGGATCGCTTCGTTACAATCTAATAAGTCGTAACAATTAACAAGCATTAATAAGCCTTGCATATTTGTTATGGGTATCTGATACGTTTACGGAATTAGAATTAAGATGCATTTTAACATTTGATTATATTCGTCTGGCCCCTATACCCAGGTAAAAATATCCATAGAAACTTACCCAAATATTGTTACTTTCAAATATGTGTGTATACTCTATGAAATCAATACTACATATTAATAAACAGTAATGCAGTGATGATAAATATTATTTATATTTTTATAGGTGCTGTTGATTGCAGTCGCAGCTCTGCTTATTCTCAGCCCAGCTGTGGCTAAGCCTCAAGTGTTGGTAGACTACGGGTATTATGCTCCGGCGTACTACAGCACACCGTTAGCGTACTCCTATCCATACGCCTACGCGTACTCGTATCCACTAGCGTATTACTAATACGCTTTTTTTGACTAACTAACACCACCGAGGAAACGGCTTGCATAATTCTGGTAAAATATTAATATATCCATTAATACAAAATAAAGTTAAGAGGGAAAGTAAAATCCTGGTTTTTATGTACAAATGAAGAAAATAAATGGGTTTTAATATGTTGATTGCTGTAATAAAATGCTGAATTGTAATGAATAGAGCTCATTTTTGCTAAATATTTCTGCATACTGGTTAAAGATTAATAAGGGTCTACTAAACTAGTAATGAAATTTATATAAAATACGCCAGTTAGTCAATACTAACTAATGGCCCAATGGCCATGCCTATCGCAGTCACAATTAATACACTATATACACATTTGTGATAATGTATTGATCAAGTATTATTAATTATAAATAAAATAAGTCAATACCTAAATACTTTTATTTTTAATGGTGAATAATCCCGGTACTTAGATACTTAATTAAGTATGATGATATCTATTTTAAGAGGATCAGTTTTCAGTCTTGTGTGGTAGAGGCAACTACAACATGTAGACAATTTTGTCTACAGCATGAACGGGCCGGCACGACCGGGTCTAAATCACTGCCTCTCAGAAAACCGACATAAAGTAGCGGCTTGCTGCTATGCTTCGTACGGAGAATGTGATATCCGGAAAGCCAAGTCCCCCTCCCCTTCCCTATCCCATAATTATCCCTCTCCGTCGAGAACGCCAACGCGGCCATGATTCTTCTGGTATTGTACACGGGCGGAGATCTCTTACCATCGGGTGACCCAAATACTCGTTTGCCAACTTATGCTATATAAGGTGGCAATTGGTAAGTATTGAATGATGAATTTCCATTATGAACTTGCTTATTAGTCTAGACGTATTATGAGACGTATTAGATATATAGTTTAGAGTTAAAGGAACACCGAAAAAAAGATAGCAATCTTATTAAAAGTCTCACTGGTAGATAACTGTCTCGGCAACCCTATTTTCATTAATTATCAGAATACAAGTGGCAATGGTACCGGAAATATTTGTGCCTGACTGGGTGGCGATCACCGTACATGGTGAAAAGCCCACTATAGTGGCTCGTTCAGCCGAGCAGGGCTCCGGGATGAGCCAGTGTATACATACGTGTGGACATATTTAAAGGTTACGTACATACACCTACCTGTACAGAGACGGTTTATGTACCGGATCTAATAATAACAATGCTGGTGTAAGAAAAAATCTCGAATTTGCAAGTCGAATATCGAATTATTCATCCAAGACAATGATTTATACGTCCTAGCAATGCAATCGCATTTCGTACAAGGGAAGGTTGGGATTTAGATCAAATTCTTATAAGATTCGCACAAAAAATGGGGTCTTAATTTGACCACACCTTTCTGATACACTTTGTATATAGTAACTTCAGGCCGCCATTATTTGGCCGACCGTTTAGGGACGCATTAGGACTGCACAGTACTTACCACCAGGTGCAGTGTAGATAAATCCTTATAAAACAACTCGTGCGTTGTATTTATTCATATTGTTGATTGTACATAATTAATTTAAACACTTCTAGAATAAATTAATTTAATGTAAATGTCTTATTATGTCACCCACATACTGCAGTCAGTACTATAAATAGTCTATTCACCAAACGTATTCCAGAAGTGTAAACAAATATCTACCCACATTACAAATTATTCCTTTTTGAAGGAATGGACGCGCTGCCAATCTTTAACAAAAAACCTAATTATACACTTGTGATCTGAGAGGCGCACTACAGTGGGTTACGTTTTGTAATGACAGCAACATAATAAACTTGTGAAAGTATAAATGTAGTTAAGTACTTACTTAAAAGCTATAATTTGTGCGTTTCACGAAGTCACACACATTCTGTAGAAACTTATTGCCATGTATTTCAATATTATTTAACTAAATATTTCTAACTACATAGCAATAGGAGAGATATGGGCAAGAGATAGTGTCACGCACGTATCCACCGAAGGGAGTTCAGGGTGAGCGCATCTGCTCGAAATGTTCGAACAATGCACTACATTTCCATATACGGCCCAATTAAATAAATAAGTACCCTCAACATTCACTCACATAGTCCTAATCCCACACTAGGTTAAACCTATATCGTAGGTATCAGTAAGTACGAGGGGCTCCCAATCCCACAACACCCAGACCCAAAACAAATATTTGTGGATCACACAAACATATGTCTCGGTGTGGCAGTCTAACCCTAAGCCTTTCGCTTCACAGCCTTCTATTTGCATACTGCGCCACGGAGGCTATCAATAGAACATCAGAAGATCGGTCATTTTTTAGAAACGACTCCAGAATACTTTATTTAATACTAGCTTTTCCTCGCGGCTCTGCCCGCGTGATCTGCTTTTTCCGGGATAAAAGTAGCCTATGTTCATCAAGAATAATGTAGGATACTAATGGTGAAAGAATTTTTCAAATCGGTCCAGTAGTTTTATGTTTATTCGTTTCATACAAAAGTACAAATCTTTCCTCTTTATAATATTAGTGTAGTCACTCAGGTTCTGTTTTATAAATCCGTATTCTTTTGCATGTTGAATAATTATTGTAGGAGTCATCGGTCATAGATTATTTTTATCTCGTACTCCATTCATACTTATGTGTTACGCACATAGAAATTTTAACAGTCGTGCGGGCCCAAGATGACATATATATACACAATGATACCATAATTATGGCATGTGCAAGGTCCTAGCTCGATCACATTTGTATGCTGCATTGTACGTCACTGTTTTGACAACACAATGCTAATCCGCCTTGGGAATTCCACTTGATAAAACGATTACTTTTCAATCACGAGTCATAGCATAATATAGATAATGGAAAGAAAATTCATCAGGTTAAATAATCATTATAATTTTAATATTGTAATGCTATTGGGTAATTTCTATCTACATACAATAAATAGATATAAGTAGCAACTATTCATCCGAAGTGTTGCGGTTTATTTACAAACACTCTCAAATACAGTTACGTATTTACATAATAAGATTTTTTTAAATTTATGAAACAAAAAGAAAACTACCAGGGTGTAATCGTATTATATAGTCAGGTATTAGTATATTATAAATGCAACTGACTGTAATTCATGAAGACAGAAAGTCGGCTATATACTGAACATCCTATTAGCAAACAACCAAACAGAACAAGATTTAAAGACAATGCCTGACTGTTGAAATAAAAGCACAAATAAATCAAGTGCGTAATAGAGCTAAGTGGTAGAGCCACGCTGTACACATTTTGGTCTTTAATATAAACCGCTCAAAGAACACACAAGCTATTTTAACTTCGGTTCATTATAATCAGGATCCCTATTTAATTAGGTATTGCTCTCATAATTACCAGTTTTACAAAAACGTCCCAACTTACAAGAAAACATTTATAAATGGCTCTTGTTTGATGTTCATTTTTGAAAATTTTGTCTAAGTACATAAGCTACATTCAGATATACATTAAAAGTAGTACATGAGCTTCGACCATTGGTTCAATAGTGTCAACTCACGAGGGATATTACGTACATGGTTTTTCTTATAATTAGTTGCTTAAAGTAGGTACAGTTTATATAAAATGTATGGAGTAAAACGGTTATGCCACAAGACAAATAAATTAAAAAGGATATACCTACTGCTTATGTACCTTTAACTGTTATTTTTTATTTGTCTTTAAAAAGTAGTTTCCTGCAGCTACAATCTCAATACTTAATTATAGCATTAATGTCGTGAAAAAACAAAAATCTTTCAAGAAGTTATACACAAAGTAATTTCAAACAAATTATCTGAGGTATGAATAGTTTGACTTTATTAGTAAAAAAAAGTCAAAAATTGTTTACGTTAGACAATAAATTTTCTACGTAGTATTAGGTACATTCTTTCAGTATTGATATTTAAATTTATTTTAATATTCATACACTCTTAACAGATTACGTACCTACGTGGTACATAATGTTATTATTACGAATTAGTTATATTATCAAGAGTATTCGAACGGTTCACTTTATATAGTCATTAGCACTAATGATTATTCACGTAGAGCACAACACCGACACCTTTATTCTATTTAAGACGTCCTACAAACATAGCCACCAAACCCACTGAGGCACCAATGTTCTGATTATAACACGTTTAGCAATGTCATAGCTTACACTTAAGTCTCATTGGGATTTGATTAGGCAACTTCCAAGTCCGAGTCGGAGTCATCGGTGAAGATCCTCTGTGTGTGCGCAGGCGGCGGCACGTGCGCCGACGGTGAATGCGCCGGGGACAGCGCCTGCCGCGGCAGCAGGGCCGCGCGTCCGCATGACCTCTCCTCCTGGAGTTTCCGAAGACGTTCTTGCTCCTCGCGCTTCTGTTTACGCCACTTTGCTCGTCGATTCTTGAACCACACCTGCAGAATTGGTTATTATTCGCTTACATTTCATGCGTTATTGACAATTTAAAAAAACTGCTATCCAAAAGGTAAATAGAGACAGTAATGTAGAGTTCTTTTTAGGACCGGCCCTACTTTAGGGCAAATTTAGCAGCCGCTCCAGGCGCCAGGCCGAGGGGATACAGCTCTGTTTATATTGGAAACAATCCTGGCTTAACTCCATACCAAACTACACTAAATATAAATAATATGAAGAAAAGGGCATATGTAAGGTTCACGTCATCGTAAAAGTTGCCTTTGGCCGGCCCTGTTTTTTTCGTAGTTAATACATGTCGGTGTCATGACGGTTGAAGGAAAATATTAATAGTAGTGACACCAAAAAGAACTCTACTATAATAAATAAAATAATAATCAATAACACCCAACAGTCACACATAGTCCTGACCCCACAGAAAGTCTTGTGTCGTGGGTATCAGGAACTACGAGAGACTTTCGGTCTCACAACACCCAGACCCCGGAATGAATATTTGTGGGTCACACAAACATTTGTCTCGGTTATGAAATTATTGAATATATTATAAACTTTTAAGTGTTCAATTATCTTGTTTTTAATTTTTGTTATGCTCATTTATGTAATCTACGTATATATAACGCATCTACGTAGTCTAGAATAGGTACAGTAAAAACCTAATCGCGAGACGTGTGCCGTGTGCCGTTATATCAGGTGAAATATTTGCATTTTTAACCTCTTGCTCCGTAATCAGAACTTTTTAAAATTTACAAAGGACCGTACTCGAGGTAGCCTTATCGAATAAAAACTGACCAGGAGTGAGTAGGATTCACGCACCGAGGGTTACCTACCCCACCACCATACATTTTCGCTTTTTGAATTTTTTATAATTTTTTTGTATATCAGCTATTAGAGCAGCGATAACTGAGCTGGGACTGATACAGACTGCTGAGACGAAAGTCATAGGTTTGAAACCAGCCTAGTAACTTAGACCTCTCACTCTACTAAGTTATGTGTATATATGACCATATATACACATAACATCATTGTAAATTATGACCATGACCTAGATTAGGGCAGGTTATTTTTTATCTCGGAAAAGGACTAAAACTAACATTAAATAAAGTTCATCAGGAACTAAGATACGTATAAAGACAAGGGAAAATATAATACATTTTGTAAACATTGCAAGTTTGATTCAACAATACAATTTTACAAGATACAACTATCACGGCTGAAAAAAATAATGCATATGATAAATGTATTTGGCCATTCGGGAGCCGATATTAAATCCGTCCATCTGTTGTGAGGTACTGTATCAAAACTATTTTACAAGTCGATATAATATAAGATTATTTGCGGGCAATTGAGGGGACCCGATTTTGTTGTAAACATTCTTCGTTTCACTGGACTACCTACGTGTTCAAATAAAAAACTCTATTGTAAAATTCAGTGAAGTAATCATTGATGTTTCTAGGTAAGTACGGCAAGTTTGTCGGTTGCTTCCAGTCGAGTGGAGACGTACAAACGCGTGATGTTCTCAGACTGCGGGTGGCCACGGTAGCGATCCCATTGTAGCGCCTCGCCGTCATAACACCAAGCGATCTCTATTTTGACTATTTCTATTACATTCTTCATAGATCTGAAGATTGTTACATAAGAATTCATTCAAAAATATTCACTCGAGTCGTTTCATATCTTCCGCATGATTGTTATACCCTGCTAACCTAATTTAATAGTGTGTTTAAATGTGCACATAACCATAAGGCTCTGGCTTGTTTAGTGACACAATATACGAGTATAGAATGAAATCTTTAAAGCATAAATTCGAAAATGAATAGAAGGATAATAGAGGTGAATATGTTAATATCCGTGGTACTCTTCCTATATTAATACTTAGTATGGTGATCTACCCCTATCAATTTATATCGATTCTTCTTCCATCTGCTCTTATCTCACTCGCGGTGGGCTCGACGCAACATGCTTTTTAACATGTTAATAAAAGATTTGGTTTGTAGTTTTTACGACCGGCCTCCTGTCTGATGTAAACCACTCACAAACGCGCCCAAACCCAAACTAATTACCTATTTGTCGATCAAATAAACATTTTTCTCGGTGCAGGAATCGAACCCGCGGCCTTACGCTTCACGACTGGCTACACGCCCACTACGGCACGGGGGATGTTCATTACTAAATTAGGAAAAACATCAGTAACTACGGGTAGGTATGTAGTAAACATGTACCTAATACTCAAATCATACAGAAAAGCTCTTATATCGTCATCTTGCTTAAGTACCTAATAAACAAACATTCGATAAAACACTATTCAATTTCATTCACTTTCGGCACCCCAAAGGTAATTTATTAAAAAAGCTTTAAAATTAATCTCCAATGATACGTCTATTGTTGAAGTTAATTGCATTACAAGAGCCGGTTGGTGGCCAACAAAAGCCCCATTAACTTTCGGTAAAGATTGACTGGCTTCTCGGTGTTCACCCGCGCCGCCCATTTGATGCCACTCAAGCGGCAAATATGGCCGCTGCCACTAGCAGACTGTAGGGCGACATCTTACACCAACCGTTTGCACTCATTCGCCCAAACTCTTTTGTTGATCCTAACACACAATAAGATTAGCTCCACGCTCTATTGTATGGCATTAATTGTTTTTCGTCAAGTCATACGTTGTTTAATAGCAGCAATCAGTTTATATTGGCAATTTCTGTGCGACTGATCCCGTATGGTCCGCATTTTAAAAGTAGGTGTCTAATTAATATGTATCTACGTCAAAAATTCATATGAACAAAAAATAGCTTACTCCGCCGAGCGAGGTATCGTTGAGAACGAAATCCAAAATCGATATGAGGTATCATAAAGTTACGTAAAACATTTTTTGAGTTATCTGTTTTGAAATATTATTGTAATTCAAAGAGGACTTTTTTTTATAAATTTTTTAGCACATGATCTTATACATTCGTTAATATAGAACTAAGACTATTTGCATAAATAATAAAGTAATATTTTTTCTTTTACTTAAAGCTTAGAACTTTTTATAGTTCTGTAATGTGCTCTACTGGTCATCCACTGTAGAAGGTAGTAAGTGTATAATATTATATCTATGGTAGTATAATATTACCGGGTGGTAGGTCCCTCGTATGCGAGAGACCGTCATGGTTGATACCACCCCGTCTATATCTGCTGCCAAGCAGCAGTGTTGTGCAGTGGAAGCACTGTTGTGTTTTGGATTGAAGGATATATATAAGCCAGTAAAATTACTAGGTATTATGAAACTAATTTACTAATTTTATTGGGTAAAATTCACAACTACACACATCGATATTAATACATACTTACTTGAAATTGAGTATATATCAATCTATAATTATCATCAGTTCTGTTTTATTTATAGCATACCATAAACATGCAGTTGCCGTCGTGTTATAATATTATTGCTTAAATATTAGACTCAGCATTGAAAAGATTCATTAATCCCAGTATAAAGAGCTTTTCTATTCCCCAAGCTCGAAGTTGCGGCACACAAGCCCGAACTCCATACCCACATGCATAATACGAGACCACTAAAATCTTCATGCGCTCCATGCAATATCCCCTATTGTTTTAGCAAGCGACCGTGTAGAATTACCAAACTCCATTGTATGTGAAAACTGCAATGTTCTACTGCATTCAAAATTTCAGCATACAACAATGCAAACATCAATTCATGAAAACTGAAAATCGAAAGTACTTTTAAATAAAGAGAGAAATGTTATTACTAAGGTTTCATAAATAAGAAAGTGTGCATTGTTTTTGAAGATGAAATTAATTCAATCAATAAAACCGAGTAAAAAACAATAACCAACTTTGAGTGCGTATTATTGTAATTTAATGGTACCTACATCATTGACAGAGAGCGCCAACTCATAATTGGTTTTCAGTTTTATTTGTGTTTAAAAGTTTAGGTAAGTACGTTTGTAATTTTTTTTTTGATTTTAGAATCATTAAAATCAGTGCATAAATCACGTAGTTGTAGTGTTTCAGTCCGATTTCACTCTCTTGAGAGTCCGCTAGTCGGTATGTTTTCAATAAAAATTGTGTATGGGTGATTGATCAGTTCACTATTTGACATCGCACATCACAAGTTAAGAATTATATTTTATTTATCTCGTCTTTATTAATTCCCTGTATGGAAATATTAAAATAAAAAGTAATTTAAAAGACCTATATTCCAGCCCATATTTGTAAGCAAATTTGGGTGTAAATAAATCAAATACAACTTACAGATATAGTTTTTCTAGTTAACGTTGGAGGGTTCAACAGTTAGGTTAGTTGTTTTATTTTGTTTTATTTTTTATCTTCAAAGTTACTTGATGTTCACCTAAGAGTTAAAGTTTTATCAGGCGCCTGGCGACTGAATCAGAACAATCAATGCAATTGTGTCAGAGGCATCTTAAATTTAGTTTCAGCTAGAGTTGTTTTAATTGATCTTATCCTAAGTAGGATTGTAATATAAACCAGTAATTACAGCACAACAAGTTTAAGTGTTTTTTTTTTAATTGATAAAATGTCATTTTAGGTAATTTATGCAATGTCTCTATTGGATAGCTGCCCTCGCGGTTTCACCGCAGGTATATTACTGCTCTGCTTCCATGGGTCATATCGTGATTTAAAGCCATTGCTTAGTTTAGGAAAAATAGGTGGACAGACATACAGATAGACGCAGATAGCGACTTTGTTTTTCAGTGACTTCAAAAAAGGAGAAGGTTCGAAGGTTCTATGTTCGACTGTATGTATGGTTTTCTTTGATGTTAGGTACATCAATTTTATTTAATTCACGCATAACTCCGCCAATCATGGACATGTTTGGGTGATTTTTTGTCCTATGTATTAATTAATTAAAGATTTATTGTAGGGTTTAATTTCTTTTATTTCTTATAATAGTTTCTTCTTAAAAAAAAGCGTTAAAGAATAAAAACCTGGATGATCGATGATCGATGAACCTTCGTAAGAAAAACATAAAGATTATACTACATTGGAATTAATTATGACCCGTGTTCATAATCATTAGGTATCTAAACAATTTGTAAAAAAACATAAATAAATGATGTATCCCTAGATGTATCCCTTACAATTTAATTAGACTGTATTTAGGTAAATTTAATATGTATTATTTGTCAAGACGAGCTTTTAGGGCGGGCAGCGCGCCCGCTGGCTATACCTGCCACGGCTCGACGCCTCCAATTAGCTGCTGAGCCATTGCCAGTCTAATTATTACTCTCAACTACCATACCATAATTAACCAATGTGATGTTTAATTATGGTATGGTACCTTAATTAACAACTGTTATAATATTCGAGCATATAGTAATTGCAAGGAGCAAACTGTAACAACGCCATTTTGAAATAAGCTAATGGTAGCTTTCCGTCACTAATCACCAAATAAACTAAACTTAAACAGTAGTTTAATTTTTTACTCCATTCTCCATTATCATATCTTTAACAAATTCGCGTGCGACCACATTGCAGCCAAACTCTATCAATATATATTTTTTTAAATAAAAGATCATCAGAAACAGGCACTTAACTAGAAATATAAATAAAAATAAAAAAAGACTACAATGCAATATAATATCAAACAGCAATGTATGTAAATTAAGACGGACGACAGACGTATGTAAAGTAAGACAGACCACAGACTAGTTATTTTGTATCTGGTAGTACATACGGGGATAGCGCGAGGCGATAGGATAAGTCCTGGCTGACTTTTTCGCTAAGCGAACTCCAGAGTATGTTTGTGGTAAGCAGCGGCTTGGCTGTGCCCCTGGCATTGCCGATGTCCATGAGCGGCGGTGACCGCTTACCATCAGGCGGGCCGCTTGCAAAAAAGGTTATTATCGTGACCTTGAATGCGTCAGGCGCGAGATTTTCAGTTCATACGTATTAAAATTTATTATTCGTATACGGTAACCGTATACCGCTTAAATCGTGTGAACGGCGCCGATGGGGGCTTGCGAGGCAGCGACGACGGTGGTGCGGGCGGCCGCGGCGAACCGAACCCAAACTTATTGTAATAATGTTGTTAGAACAAACACCGCGCTCCCTCCGCCTTGTTTGAGATTACAATTACGGTTTTAGCGAACTGATTTATTAATGGACCGCCTGATCCGCCCTTGATACTTTAATGTCGATTTAATTTGCGTTCGGTAGCCACTTGTTTTCAACATCTAAGTGGGTACGTATTGTGTTATAATAAGGTTTTTCGTAGTTAACTGTAAGCACCTATCTGATCTAATCTTGATGAGGACAAAACTGTACATTTTACTTGTATTCCTCTGTGGTAGGTACATCACTTGTAATATTTTCTTGTTTTAGATTATTTTTATATTTGAAAATAAAATTTTAACAGAAAATTACAAACATAATTTTATCATTTAATAATTTGTTTAACAGAAACAAATTATTAAATGATAAAATTATGTTTGTAATATTACATAAGTATTAATATTATTACTGAATTTTTATATTTTAATGATATTATATCCACTTAAATCTTAAATACCATTTGATGTCTGTTTTCCTTACCTGATTCTTATATATAATTCACTTCTTACGAAATAAGTTATATACAAGAAGCTAATGAAAGTGTGTTAAAACTAATCCTCTATTTGTTTTAATTAGTTTTATCTTATTTTCCACGTATGATAATGTCGTCATTTTTATGTTTTTCAGGACTTGTTGAAAGATTGTGTCTGGACAATAACTGTCTGGACAATAACCCCTACTTATTACTATAGATACGAAAACCAGATTAATACCTAGGTATAGATATAACGTAAAAATATTTTGATCTAGACAAGGTTCAATATTAAACTAGATTGAACGTAGGTTTTATTATTACGTACCTATTATAGTTATTAAAAGCTAAAGGTAAAACGGGCCCTTTATGTGCGTGATTAAGGCATAGCATTTTAGATCTTCTTTTATAATCCCAAACAGAGTTTTAAATCGTTCACACCTGTCGTATTCCATATCTCCATTAAGAGCCAAATGCATTAGTCAATATTACAAACGCCATCCGCGAGTATAATTCCACAAAGGGCACTTCAAA
This sequence comes from Amorpha juglandis, assembly GCA_949126905.1. Lineage (NCBI taxonomy): Eukaryota > Metazoa > Arthropoda > Insecta > Lepidoptera > Sphingidae > Amorpha > Amorpha juglandis. The sequence goes on along the minus strand of OX421374.1, from coordinate 11,250,355 downwards.
TCACACCCATCTCTTTTCGGTTGATGTCAAAACATTACTCCTCTCGACGGCCGGAGGCTGAAAAAGTATCCCCTCGTGTCTGTCACTTCGTATCAATTACCGCACGCAAACACCCATGCGGCGCGGCATGCCCGACGCCAGCCGCGGTGCCGTAACGTCGTATCGCCACACAATGCGCCAAACGAATCGAAATTCAATTGTTAAAAGATCGCTATAACAGAACCGCAGTAACTGTACCCACCAAATGAAATAGCATTTTATCGCGACGTTTTCCCGACAATATAACTCGTAAAACATTAAGCGTAAGCATTAAATTCGTAGAGCCGCTCCACCCAAGGGGCTCCCGGAGGGTCGTTCTGCAAACAACGGGCTCCCCTAAACGTTATACTTTGAAAACAATAATTTGTATTGCGTATCGAACGCGTCTATAAATAATAGAGTGATACTTCACCCGACGACGTGACCGCGATCTCAATTTTGCTTCATTTAAAACAATAATTCAATTTGAACAAATAAACCTACGAAAACAATAGGTAACACTCGCTAAAATATGGATATTAGGAATTATGATCGTCTAAATAATTATATTACCCTCGTTATATTTTCATGGTGTTAAATTTTAATAATTCTTAATATAATCACACTGCCGGTTTCAGAGCCGTCTTAGGCAACGCGAGAGCCCTTAGGCACACAGATTGGAGTCCTTTTAGACCGAAATTACCGTCAATGTACAATATAAAACGGTTTTTTTATAGCATAGGCCGGAAAACCAGTAAGCGTGTCACCTGATGGTAAGTGATCTCCACCGCCCATGTATGCTCATAATACCACAAGAATCACTTAAAGGAAAGAAATAATTAAGGATTTGAAAGTGGAGTCTAAACAAGTCAAAATTATCTACAGCGTGGCTCTACCACTCTAAATTGTTTTTTATTTTTTATTGGTCTAAATTTAAAAAGTAAGTAAGTACTTGTAAACAGTTATTGGGTTTTTATATTTGGAGGGCCCCATCGGCCAGGCTAAAGCAAGTGTCCGGGTACCCATAGGGTGAAAACGGAATTGGCCAATATTATGATTTATCAGAAAACTTATAATGTTGTATATGTTTTATGGGTAATGACATACATATGTACTTTGTGAAGTATTTATGCAGTTGTACAATCATTCATCATTTATACATACACTGCGTTAGGGAGATTTAAGTGTCAACAGTTCGTCGCATTTTGATTATTGCTTTGAGATCCCAATATAACTAAACAAGATAATAATGTAGCTGTGCGCGCCGAAAAGAATTGAAGATTGTGTTATCAACGTTTCGTTAAACAATGAAAGAAGAGTAACAAGCGTGAAGCGAAACAGAGCGTAGCTCTTTGATCACTTCATGCCGGCTCGGCGCTCGCTATCGCGTTCATAAAGGCGTTATTACTTTCAGTCGACACGGAAGCGCAGGACAAAATGGCGCCGCTTTATTACTTAGTAACACATTACGAACATATCTATTTTATTATAGCTACCTATTAGAAGATAAGTCCTGCGCGTGGGAGGCTGCAGGATGACAAGAAAGCGAGCGCGAGCCGGTAGCGCGGAGGGCGGAGCGACACGCCCACTTTTTCTTGTTCCTCATTGTGCGAAAATGTGTTTTTGTTATTATAATGTCCTGGCGAGACCTCTTCATTTTATCCCTTTCATCCGATGAGTTTGACTTTATGAGATAGGTTACCATTTTATTAAAGTAACGTAAACCATAAAATATAAAAAGCAACATCTAATTCGAACCTTATTTGGCGGAGTCATGCATAAACATACATAAAAAAACATATATACCTTCAGACGAATTGCGAACCTCTTTATTGTTTTGCGTGGGGTAAAAAAGGGAAAAATTACGTCAAAATTTCCAATGTCAATAAGAGTAGCACAAAGTTGGTTTAAGCTATCAGTCTAAGGTTTAAGCCAATGATTAAGGAATCTATGTATAGTTTAAGCGTTTTCAGTTAGGAAAATTTAAAGTTAAATATTATGCAGTTCGCTCTAGTTGCCCTGGTGACGGATTAAGTCGATAAAAAGCGCCATTAGTAAAAACGACAGTAGTTACGAGTGTTACGATATTGCTGAAGATATGTGCATTGACCACACAATTAAATGACTCATTTGAAAAAGTCTAGGTATAAAAACGTTCGATATTTGGGTACCACACAGCTCACATACACCTAACAAAGTGTGATAGGAAGTGTGATGTTGTCTCTGGCATGAAGAACGCAACATTGTATATTCTGTGAATATTCAGGAATCTGGGAGGAATTTCCATACATTCTGTTTTTGCCATGTACCTACCCATTACTGGAATCACGTTTGACAGCTCACTTAATAGGGGTCCCATCGTTTAAGTAAATAACACCCGTGGTGCTTTACCTACATCTGGCTTCTCCTATAATAAATGTCTTTACACTTGGGGTTAATACCTTCTTAGTTTATTATTTTGTCTCCTACTTTATACTACGGAGCAAAGTGGAAAAAATATATTTCCATCTCCTCCCTATCTTTTTATTAGACTAATTTCATTGCGGAATAAAGACAGAGATTTGCCAAACGTCATGGCTCGGTGTCAAATTATGCGTGCTACTGTCGATCCTGGCTTACAGAAGTTACAATAGCGGGTGTGTGCGCGGAATAGTCTCTAAAAAACCAAATAGCCATGTACTCGTATTCAATTTTTCATATTATTTTGGTCTTCGTCGTGTCTTGCTGCTCGCCTAGGGTGGGATGCGTTGTTCACACAGTCACGGAACCATTCCATGTCACGATGAAGTGCCTTACCCTCTTCCTGTTTATTATAAAATCGTAAGTGATATTGTTTGTTATTCATTCCCGGCTATACCGCTGTACCGATTATGATTAAATTTGATATAGAGACAAGATATGTATAGCGAAAATAAGATATTTTTATCATTAAGTTTATTTATTTAGGCACTCATTCTCTATCTAATATTAGATAAATTAATTCTATCAGAAACTATTATTAATAAAAACTCTGTGTAAAACACTAATATAAAAAATGTAAACATTGACCATGTCTTCAATTATGTTTTTATTTATTGCCATTGGGCAAAGGAATTTTAGTCCACACAATCTTCTCCGCAATACTTCGTAGTAAGCAGTATCTAATAACACATGGTAATTTCATAAAAATAATATGTAAAACAAGTAGTTTTTCTTATGGTAAAGTCACATTAATTTAACAGAAAATATCTATGCATATCTATACAGTATCCCCAGTGAATTGTTTTGGAAAGTTATTTACTTCATACCTACATATTTCTCTTATATGGATGACGTCTCTTATATGGATAATAGCTACCTAAAAACTCGCAACAATTTGCAGTACGGGCATTAAATGTAAATAATATATTAAACTAGCGCCCCACGCCTGTTCCTAACATACGAGTATACGGATTACGAATATTGTTAGGGACTTAAATTTGAATTTAACTATTTGTGTATTTTTATTATTTGTTAGGTTATGAAAATTTCAGCCTACTACTTATTACAGTTAATAAGATAGAGCTCTCTAAAAATATGACAGACATACGAACAATGGTACATAGAGACGGTGCCGGCGTAGTAATAGTGTTCCGTTGAAACCTTTTGGATACGCATTCCTTAAATTGTAGCCCCACCCTAAGTGCATAATAAAATACTCACAAGACTCCTCGTGTTTTCTGCATTAAGATAACTATGTATATTATGTGCTGTCGAAACTGTTTAACTATATCAACTGTTTAATTATATCTATCTATCTCAACATACATAATTTTAGGAAGTCGACAAGGATTACAAATATCCGGGTATATTGTGCTTTCGGTAGATTATTGTGATTTAATTAAGAATCTCACATGAAAACATAAATCCGTTTGTAATAAATGTAAGCCATCCCAGATTTAATCAGACAGTTGTTGGAGTAAGATCAACATTGACATGGAGGCGGCGCGGCGCGGCGCGGCCGAGGCCCGGGGCGGCGAGCGACTTGCTCCGATCTTTTCCCGGCGAGCGAAAATCGGCGCAAGTCTAGATTACATCCCTGTTTCATTATTAATTTGTGCAAAGAGTTGAACGTCTAAGAACACAATAGAAGATTGCCATCCGCCCTTCTTGTCTTTTCGTTTGCACAAGCGTTCTTCACGTAAAATATTTACTTAATTTATTTTTAACGAAATGGTACCTTATACTCCGTAATTTAATTAAACAGACAAGGGTTATATTGTTGCAATTGAATCCCGTAAATTTGCTATGTGAGTATTTTGTTACCAACTGTTTGATAAAACAATCACACATAACTAGGTATTATCACCACATTGGTATAGTGGTAACGTACTAAGGCCCATTAAGAATCTTGAAGTTCCGAGTTAAATTCCCAGGTCGGGAGATCAAAGTTTCTGTTTCTTTTTTATTTGCCTACGAAAAGTGACGAGCTGACGGCCCACGTGATGGTAAGTGATTACCGTCACACATAGACATCAGCAATACCAGAAGCACAGCGAAGCTGTGAAGCTTGTGGGAGTACCATTTCAGGCCTTTTTGTATTATCCATTCGAAAAGTCACATATGAATTGCCCGGGGTTGGAATTTGTTCCCGATATAAAGTTAAACTCACCTCGTATCACAGCATGGGGCGGAAATAAACTCGGCAAAACATTTGTGCACTAGTTACACCTTGCAATGACAGCTAAAAAAATGTATCCAGATGTATGTTTTCAGTAATAGTGACAGAAAAGTTTATTGCTGCAAGAAATGATACAAAATAGTTCTTACAATGTCTGTCTCATATTTTTATTTAAAATCGGCCTTAAAATCTACGCAAAGGGCCGTTGCCTAAACCAAAGTGATGGGACAATGTAGACTATGCACTAAAATCTATATTTGCAGTGCCCTAAGGTCACAAATTGTAGATCTTGTGTCGGAATTGAAAAAGGTGGCCGCTATTTTATGGTTATGCAGCAACAAGCCCTAAAAATATTCTATCGGAGGTTTCATACACATCTTATCATAAAGGACAACACCTATTCGTACTGTAAAACTCAGATTCCTGGGAAAAATTATAAAACCTTTCGTCTAATCAACATTTTACGCGTAGACATGACAGTAGAAAAAAATAGTATTTTATAATAATTGTATCCAAAACACCATACAGAATCGAATAGAAAAATAAAACACTGCGGCCAACCAAGCATGATTTTGGGCAAGTGTTGTGATACTAAACAAAGCCTTTTTAATAATGCAATTTCCAATTGGCGCTGCGCAAATACTAGGGGCAACAGCGAAACCGAGTGTACTGTGTATATCTACGAAAAATACATTGTTACCTCACTGACTATAAGCTCTCTTTTTTACCTCTAGAAATTCTACACGTTTCAAAAAGACTTTTCACAAACGCTACCTTGTTATATGTCGGACAAATATTATAATTGAATAAGCGATTGAATATTAAAATAATAAATTGAAAAACATCACGTGGACTTTCCCATGCGCGTCTCAAAATGTTAATAAGTAGCAAAAATATTTTTATAATCGCTCAACACCGAAGACCGTGGAAATCTGAAAGTATTGTTACATAAAAGAACTCGGATTGTTAAATTAAAGTCTGATAAAGGAATGAAGGGCTTCGTACAAAGAGTAACTTCAGTTGATTACCCAAGCTGTAAGTTACACAAATCGGAAAAAACTTCGTTATCCGAGAGAAAGCCGTAAAAGTGACCCTCATTAGTCATATTGTTGTGCTTTTATCGTTCCCCCGCCCGCGAAACGGGCCAACATAAATAAATCAAATTTAATTAACTCAGATTAATTTTCGCGGCACCGGCGCCCGCCTGTACCACATCGGGCGTCCCTTTTTATTTGCCCTTAGGTAAAACTCTACTCTGTTGAAAATTCTACCCACCCGCACTGATTTACTATGGATTCCTTAATAAAAAGTTTACACTAAATCAAATTTTGTATATCGGCCATTTCTCGGTGGTATACGCAAGCCGTATAAGTTGATTAAATTAACTTTATTACATTTATCTCTTAACGAGCTCTCTCTCAAATAGAGCTTTATTGATAATGCTTATATTTTTCCGAATTAACGCTTAGAAATGCTTAGAATTTGTCTATGTCTTCACTATAGTATTGACATTGTGGGTTTTATTACAAATCGTATTCTAACTTTAAACTAGGTTTATATTGGCCTGTTTTTATGGGTTACCACATTTACTAACGGTCTTGTTAACAAACTACTATAAATTACCATAGCAACCTGTAGATATAAACCCAGTTTAAATTTAGACTACGTTTTGTAATAAGGCCCTAGCCGTTAGAAACCTAGTTTAAAGTTAGAATACATTAATTTTGTTATAATACCTTTTGTGTTTTGTCTTTCGAATAGCGTTTAATCATGTGGAACTACTGTGTGGTAGGCATCAATGGCATTTTTCATAATTGGTAATTATAGCCCAGGTATAGTCACATTATAAAAAAAAAACACATGTTACAAAGCTGTCTTTATGAAATAGTAGTTTAGTTTTAAGGTAATAAGTAACCAAAATAAAGGAATTATTTGGTTTTAGGATTCTGTAGCCAAATCGCAAAAAAGGAACCCTTATAATTTTTTCACATCAAGAACTCACGACATCTGACCGTCAGACCATCTGGCCGTCTGACTGATTGTCCGTCTATTCGGCCGTAGTTCACGGCACTTTTACTTGGAGACTGATAGACTGGAAGGTGTGTGTATTCTGTGAGACGGTACACAAAGGAGTCCTTATATTAATATAAAAAAATGAAGTGCCTCTTCATACATGTAACTGAGTAATGAATTTGTTTCTTCATAGTCATGTGTGATATCATTGGACAGGTGATAAGAAAACAACTTAGATAGATTGCTATTTTTTTTTTATTTCTATAAGTCATTAGCTTTTTTGAGATAGCTGTATCCAAAATCATGAAAATCGTTGGTCCCCACTATACATTTTAAACTAAGTGGAGGAATATTAATATTATAAATAAAAAGGCACTTCCAACGAAAATTGGTTTCATTAAGCTAGGTTGTATGTTTTTGAGATGTGGGATACTTTCGGTAACACTACGGAACCCTTCGCTGTGTATAGCCCGAAAGGCACTGGACCTATTTTTTACTAGCCCGAATGTCGAAACAAACAAGTTGCTGGCTTGATGATAAGGGCCACGCCTGCTCATAAATAGAAGCAATACCACATAGAACACTAATTGAAAAGCACAGCGTGACAATGGACTGCGCTCGTCACCCCGAAACGTAACATGTTAAGTCACATAATATCCAGTAATTTCACTGGCTTCAACCAAAACACAATCGAATTTACACATTGTTGGCGGTAGAAATAGATAAAGCGGTGATACTCACCCAGACGGCCTCTCGCATACGAGGGATCTACCACCTAGTAGTTTACGATAGAGCTTGACAGTGTAAATAAACTGGCCATTTTTTGTATTTAGTTTCTATGTAGGTAAACATTTTAAGATAAATATGCAGCTTAGGATATCAATTTAACTTGGTCGGAATTTTGTGTATATCTACTTTCTTATAGACATAATTTGTATTGAAAAATGCTTACCTACTCTACGAAATATCAATAGAAAGACAATCTATCGGGCTGCGCTGCGAGCAAAATTTAGTAGCAGTAAATTTGCATATAAATTATCCAATTATTACCACACTTATGGCATATATCACAATATTCGAGCAAGATTTAACCACCAATTAACGCGTTAAGACAGCTATTTTTAAAACCCTAATATACAACTTTCTCTCTGTATATAGGTACGTCAGGGTGTTATTTTTGTATTTTAACGTGCGTATCATATTTTATTTGGTAAGTAGCATTTACTCAAAGGTGGTGAAATAGGCGCTAAATTACCTGATGTTAAAACCTTTATGTTCAGTACACGTCATAACGATTTGCGCAGTCGGGTGGCAGATAAGTAGGTGTGTAAATAACGTTTGGGCCAGTGACCACCTTCCATGCTTATCTGGGTGGCGCACCGTCAAGTGGTCGGCACACACTACAACTTCCAACACCGGTAGCTCACACAAACATATCCCGAATCACTTTCAACATCCCAAATTCTATCAAGAGAGCCACGTCTTATTTTCTTTTTAACCAACCAAAAAACGAAGGAGGTTCTCAATTCAATGAGTATATATTCAATGAGTGATCAGATATTTCTTCTTTTCTTACAGAATGATTTTTAACTGAAGTTCGAATAGGTTTTCATTGCGACGCGTATATTTGTTTTTTTTTGTTTCATGCATATCTACGTTTAGGTAACTTTTTACAGAGTGTAGAAGATCGATTTTGGTGATTAAGCAAAATTGATCTCATTTAAAGGATCATGATCGATTTCTATGAATTTTACATAAACTCTCAAACAGTGATGAAACCTACGTCACACGAAAGCTTTTGGCGCATACTTTATTTATTGCAGCTAGTTCGAACCAAGGGCAAAAGCACGTCCATATTTATATCGACTCTACCAATTCTCCAACAGTGAAATGAAATCTATGTATGACATGTCTGTCTGTATGTCTTTGACATTATAGCAACTAGGCTCGAATCGGGCGCTAAAATTATTTTTTTATAGCAGAGGCCGTTAAACGAGTAAGTGGGCACCTGATGGTAAGATATTTCCACCGCTAATGTACATCCACAACAACAAAACAAAAATGCGTTTCCGACTTAAATGAAAGTGATAATTACGCGCTTGGGATGGGGATTGGAACTTGGGCTCCGGATAACTCACTGACCGTACAAAACGCAACAGCAAGCTACTACTTCACGTCGATTTTCTGCGAGACAGAGGTAAGATCCCGATCTAGCCGGCCCATTCTATCCCCTTCCCAATACCTTAGATATCCCTTTCCTTTAAGGTTGGTAACCCATTCATTCTTCCTTGGTTACTGTTGATGTATATGGACAGTTGCGATCCCTTACAATCAGGTGAATCACTTGCTCGTTTGTCGGCCTCTGCTATAAAAAAATGATGAATACAGTCACTACGTTGATAAATTTTGCTCATTCAAAGTAGATACCTAACTCTATTCATAAGTTGGTTTTGATAACTTTTGAAAATAATATATCCTATCTATAATAAATAACTGCTGAGCTGAGCTGAGTTTCTTCGTGCTTCTTCTCAGACCAGTGGGCATTTCTGAAGTACCGGTACAGACATTTGAATGTAATTTATCTGTCGTGTAAAAGAGCCCTTTGTCGCCTACTTTCTGATTTGATTTTTGATGTCTAAATATGTACTTAGAATTCTAAAGTGGTTATATAAGGAATTGCAATCATTAATATTTTCATAATTACTGAAAAGTTTTATACCTCTAATATAATCTAAACAAACACATAACCTCCAATATTTTAAAGGAGGAAAGGGATGAATAACGCTCTTTTTACAACTGTTATCGTACAAAACGGATTGTAATATTATGTCAAATATTAACACTTTATATACTCAAATAACAGGATTTTTAATATCGTTAAAACAGTATGCCTACGTACTACGTACTAACTTTTTAATATGAGCTCGTGTATTTTAAATTCAAATAATAATATAATTATTCATGTAGAATAAAATCATGGACACGTGGCGTAGTTTCTATGGTTGGCCACCCACATAGCTAAGTTCTAGTTAAACAGAAAAATGTCGCGTCACCATTGTTGACACATTGACCCTTTGCTACTTTAAATGTTATGCATGAGTTGTTAATCTCGAGATGAACATAATGTGTACATTCTACAAAGCTGACATGAACTTATGTAATTACACACGGGTATTACGCTAAAGGACATGTCCATGTAGATTGATGATACACATCTTAATAGTCTCAATAATTAGAAATTAGGTAGTCTTTAAATTGTTGTATAAATTAATTACCCCACAACGTTCGAAAAAAACATCTGTGATTTTTTTGTGGTTAAACCGCTGAACACTGATTATCTTTAGTAACTTTCCAATAGGTATAAAAAAATCCGATGCCACAGATACACACATACTTAGAGAAGGAGGTCAAACCTATGACACTCCTCTTTTGTCGGGTATATAAAATCACTTATACGCTCCGATCATGTTTTCATCGTCATTTACATAAAAAAAACATGAATCATAATACTTCATTAAGCAAAAAGTATCATATAAGGCTAATAAAAAGACAAATATTATAGATACCTCGACCCGCTCTTCCTTCAAGTCGACCCTCAGAGCTAGTTGTTCTCTTAGCACAACATCGGGGTAATGAGTCTTGTCGAAGGTGCTCTCTAGTTGTTCGAGTTGTTCTTCTGTGAATATTGTCCGGTGTCGACGCTTGCGTTTGGGCGGAGGCCCTGCGAGACCCGCCAGTGCCGCAGCTGCATACCCTCCGTACAGGCCTGCGTAGCCGCCTGTCGCAGATACTCCGCCACCGACGCCACTCACACCTATAAAAAATACCGTCTATACATCTCTACCAACTCCTACGCCTCCTTCACTGTTATCAAAAGGAAATATTATCATATTTTTACCCGAAATCCAATCGTATTTCAAATACAGTAAATATACATATTTTAAATGACAAAAAAAGACGAGATTCTTCATCCGACGGCGTATTATAGTATTTTGTTCATTTGTTATTGTATGGCCACGCATGTTTTATCATAGAGTAGTCCAACTTTGTTATTTTTTTGTATCTAACCGTACTAAGTATTGCAGTGTTGCGTGTATTTGAGCCAAAAATTCCACCCACTAGGGCGGAAATAGGGATAATATTTGCAATCATTGACTTATTGCTTTCAATCATTGACCTAGGTATTTATAGGTTCCATAACTTCGAGTCTAGATTAGTTGGATTCTTGGCTTAAAAGGTAATTTTACCTATGATAATTAAATTTTGTTAAGCGGTTTTATATATATAAATACATTGCTTCAGGCCTGATTCTCATAGGGGTAGACAGAGACAGCGGATTTCCACTTGCTACCACTTGTACCTACTCCAAGTGCAAGGATCGGTTTTATTTGTGTTCAAAAAGTTTTAAGTACGTATGCAATAACATTAAATATTTTGATTTGATATAGTCAAATAAAGTGATATAAATAAGGGGAAAACCTTAGAATGAATGATAATAAGCTATAAGCTCGTAATACATGACTCTTATAATGTTTTTAGGTTAGGTCATTTGTTTTTCGAGGTCAAAGAAAAGATCAATATTTTTTTATCATTAATTTATTATTTATTTATCTCGAGAACAGTTGTCTTTATAAAATACAAGTAGTCGACGAGCAAATTTGTAGTTCAGACCCGGTATATCTCGATTCGCGTATCTACACGAGATTCTATGAGACTTTTGAAATTGCCAGCGTATTATCTTCCATTCCGAGGATAGCCTCGTAACAATATATCAATAAATTGGGGGTTTATTGTGCTAATAGCTTTTGCTCGCGTCTCCACCCGTGTGAATGTTTCAATCCAGGTATGGTCTAACTGTCTACCAAATTTCATTTCAATTCGGTTAGCTGCTACGGCGTAATTGATAAATAAAGACCAAATTTACAAACTCACAAACGTACAAAGTTCCGAAAGTACATTAGCTAAAATTAGGATAGCATAAGGGAATAACATTTATTTCATAACGAATATATTTGGTGTATGAGTAAACCTCTGCCTACTCCTTCGGAGTCCTACCCTTAAAAATACGTTCTTGGAAGTACACTTCCAGTTGAAATAGATGTGTAGCGTCGCGCCACATACACAAGGAGTGAAAATATCCAGATTTTATTTATATCTATTTCTTTTACTAATCTAATAAGTCCCGTAAAATACTTTTATACTTTGACAATATTGTATGAGTTGATAGCTGTAAAATGGGACCTATCCGTATGTCGAGAATATAATTTATTCATTTATCTTACACTATAAGCTCTGAATCAATAGTTTTCGTATACTGAAATTTGCAACGATGAGCTAAACAAATGGCAAATCTCTACTAAAATATTTACATTTAAAATAAAAAGCGAAACGTGTCAATATGTTTTAAGTAATAATATGCAGCAAAATAGTCGGCGCGTAAATATCCAAGCTTAAAGCCCCTTGAGCTCCCTAGGCGCTACAACCGAACCGTTAAAAAATATTAACGCTACAAATAAAAATTGAATATTTTTGCATACTTCCGAGAACGCTGGGGAGGTATTACAATGTATTATTTCTTAAAGGAATATAAAAGCTTTTAAGGCCCGAGGCACGTCGCTAAGAAGACGCTATCAACGGCTTTCCACACACCACTCTTTATAACGCGACCTCCCGACTAAGCTTTATCGATTTTGATTTGAACATACACTCACCCAGTTAAACGAGTGTAGCAAAAATTGAGGTAAAACGAATTTCAGAGACAATGAAATGAAACTAATTTAAACGCATTTTTCAATGTGTAACATACAACCTAAGAAATCATTCGTAGACAATGTTTAATAAATTATACGGCATATATATGTTGAGTAGCTAAATATTTAGCGTGCCCTTCGAGGAGAGGTACGAAATCAGTATTCATATCAACGACATGTTGCCTGATGTTAATGTTATACCACTCATAGAATCAATATATTTTTTTTAGGTTGGGAAGGAGAGGAGATTTGGCCCTCCGGATATCTCACTCACTATACGAATCGCAAAAGCAAGTTGTTACTTCATGTCGGTTTTCTATAAGCCAGTGGTAAAGAGAGAGAGAGTGGTAAAGACCCGGTCGAGCCGACCCATGCTGCAGACAAAACTGTCTACAGCTTGGTTTTACCACTTTAAAAAATGTTACACTGTGATAAACAGCATGCAATTACAATTCATAGATATGCAGTTGTGTGTAAAGATGGCAAAGGTAATTCGCTAAGCACTTTTTGGGAATTATATTTTGATACCAATATTATGATGTTTAGGAAATAAAATTTTAGAAGCAAAGCCATGAGCAAAAACTATTGTTGAAGGTTTGACTGTTTTTCGAAAATTTTCGGTGCCTTTGCGAAGTGCACGAATTGTTTAATGCGTATGTTGCCCTCTTTTTCATATAAGTGTCAGGATTTTTTTTTTGCAAAAACTGTATAACTTTTCGCCCACAACTTTTGTAACTCAAAATAAAGCATTTATTATTATATCAGTTAATACATTTTAAGGAAAACCTAACATACACAAATTCTTTTTAGATCCATTTCTCAATAAATTATTTAATTTTTGTATGTAGTTCTTTTGTAAATTATTTAATATTTTTTTTAAATATTTTTAATGACTTCATAGAAAATTAACATGCCCCTACTTAGACTACCATAACATATTTTGTTTTCATTTTATTTGTAAATTTTGTATTTTAGATGTTATTTTATATATTATATGTCTTAAATTAACTTCCGTTGTGCAACTTCAGCTGTGCGACGACCGAACGAGAAAACTACAACCTAGATAATATTACCGTGCTACAACATTCATACGTGTATTAAGTATAAAATATGGTACTATTTGTATTAAGTATATCATTTTTACCATAAGGAAGATGTTGTTTTTGAGGTGACAACGTCTTATAATTCGATAGAGCCGGCTGCACGCACGAAAAAACATGACTCATGCGGCGTTACCTCGCTCTGAGGCGTTCCATGTAAGGCTTGAAGTGCAAGCGAGAGCGCGGAACGAGCGACAAAGAAGCACAATCGGCCTTTGCGTTCGGCAGCGTTCGACATCCGTCTCTCTCCTACTTGAGTGAGCGATGCGTCTGCGTGGACAGCTGCTATTGCTCAACGCACATTTATACTTGTACAAACTATTAAATTGTAAAAAAAAATTGACATAATTGTATTTATGCGTACAAATAAATCTAACTTGATCAATTTCATTGTGATTTCCAATTACCTCCTTCTCTATATACATACAAATCTATTAAACAAATGAATTTTCTTTTGAAAAATGCTACCAATCCATCAGTATTTTCTTAAGACGTTGTCACGTTCAACTATCGTCAGTAAACCGACTTTACAGACAACCAATCTTTTTTCTTTTTTTTATCTTGGCTCGGCAAAGTGACTACGCTACACCTGATGGTAAGTGTAGCGCAATCCAAGAATAGTGTCGACCAACGATAAACGATGTGTCCATCGTAGGTCGGCAAGATCATGCCGGCCTGCCAAAGTTCCCGGGATAAACTACGGGGTCCCTGCTAACGGAATACTGGTGACCCCGCATTATCACATCCCAGGGCCAAGGGGGAGGGGAAGGAAAAAGGGATGGGAAAAGGATTAGGATCAGGGGGCAAGCCCCCTGAGGAGAACCGGATATACACTGGCTGACCCTGGAACGCGACCCACACAAGGTGGGCCACTATGGCAGGTTTTAACACCAGTGTACGGTGGTCGCTATCCGTCGGATACAAGTATGCTCCCACCAGCAAATCCCGCTAATTCCGCGTCCGCGATAATGGTTCGGTATAGTTTGTAATGTGCGGATTCTAATATCATTGCGGGTTTATATGTAAAATACGGGCTTTTTTGTGTGATAAGTGAATGTTTGAATGCTAGGTGTTGGTGAATGATAGCGAAAACTTTATCATGGCGGAGCTTATAATCCGTTTGTGCGATGGATTTAAAAGCACCGGTTATATACGTTAAATAGTCTCCGAACTATTCTGTGGGAAGTCTTATGTGTGTTGATAATTCCTTGTAGTTTAATCAGATCTGATTTTGAACAGCTTACAACTCCAATACGTAAGACTTATGATAGCGTAAGATTGGTGTTGCGCGAATTTGAATGAGAACTTAACATTTCGTTTAGTCTTAATTTTTAATTTACCTTGTTTTTGGAGTATTTGTTTAAATTGATTGAAACATAAATATTTGTATGTAACACGTTCGTCCATGGGTTCTAATTGTTCACCTGTATCAAGAATGTATGTGATTATTAAAGTGTATTTTGCAGTTATCGAATCGAAACTGCATTCGTATTGCAGTAGAGAATGGTTGCGTAATGTTTGCTAATTTATTGAGTTTAGTGTTGTTGATTGCAACTTTGTAAATGTCATCCATATCAAGTCATGTGCCTCTTTTTTAATCCAATATTTAGTTTCTGATGTATTATTCTGGTTAAGCCTTAGTTTGATTGTCCATTGAGCCATAGAGGCTTTTAGGAACCGAATTATTTTTGGATGGATTTTGCAATTTACTAATGCATGAATCAGCTAGAAATGAGGTACTGAATCGCTTTTTTTGTAATCAACATTCATTCTTATTTTTCCTATGTGCTTGTTTCTTAATAAGTGCGTTCATAGTTAGTTGTTCTTTACAGCCTTGACTATTTTCCTTTTTTCTTACATCGTTTCCGCTGTACCGATGGTACCTATATTTTGTTCACCTTAATGCTGGTATATAACTTTACTGATAAATCCTGTTATAATTTTATTAATAGTTTATAAACACATGTTTACATTACATAATGCTATTATATAATGGGCCCATAATTACCTGTTTTTTTAATCTGAACAATGTACTACGTAATTCCAAGGACGATAAATGCTGATACTTTGTATAAACGGTGTGGCGTCATCTATAAATTAAGTAATATGGTTGTGGATGACTGGGTTAGCATGTGAGTTCTTTGAACCAATAATTGTGTATATTGTTAGTTTCGGGTGCTCTCCAGTTATGTGTTTCATTTAATATTTTCATTATTTTGTTAAGGACAAAAACCTTTAGTTCTATATGTGTGATAGCAAGTACTTTGTTTCATCAATCAGCGATTGTAATGTATGCGGGACTTTCCCAATTGATGAATTGATTCAAATGTTGTGGTAAGGAAAATTGCGAAGAAACAATTGTAAGTATTGTGTTCTTTGCTTGTACCACAATTTCTGTTAAATAGTTTTTCATTATTTTCAAAAGTTACGTTTTGTTGCTTTCGCTTTATGTAGGTAAGGTATCTGTGGCAGCTGTATTTGATTTCTGTTTTATTGAGTTCTCATTTATTGAACTCCAATTCAATCTGTCTTCTTAATTGATAAAATCTAATAGCTGTAATGTAAAACGTATGATATTCTCTGATCTTCTAACTTCTGCTCTGTTAAATGTGAAAGATGTAGATGATTTTCTATAAATAGCAATTTCGCTATTAATATCAGTTGATCATTTCTGGTTCTGTCCCTATTCTGGTATTTGTCGATAACAATTCTTGCCTTTATTGATTTGAATAAATAATTGGAACGTGGTCATGACTGAGGTGATCGGAATACCCAAGAGTTGAAGAAGGTGATGGGATGTTCGATAAGAGTGAATGCTCAGAATGTAAAGATGATGGGGGTTTTTTCCACGATGAGGGGAATCTGCCTCATCAGTCCCCGTCGCCGATAGTTCGCATACTATATTATATAACTAGTAAATAGTTTTTTGTGTTTTCGTTTTAGGATAAACTGTAGATTTTTTTGCAGTATAAATTAAATGTGTAACGCGTGGGCCCAAAAGTATGCATTCCCCTTTTAGGTTTAAATTCCCGCATCTTTAGCCTTGACAAGAAGATAAGCATTCAGCTTCGGTCGAAAACTAAGCTCTGATTTTATATTATTTTTATTTATAATTCTTTATTGCTGAAACACTGGAGTACTAGTATATGAAAAATAGTAATAAAAAAAGCGTGTAATAAATAGAGTAGTACAATTGGCGACCTTATCAATAAATATATTATCGTGAATATGGATATGTTAGTTATTCGATAAAAAAGAAAATGCTTTATTTACATCCAAGCAATGCAACACGGATTTAGTACTACAGATGCTAAAATAAAATAATGTCGTACACTATACACTTCTTAAATTTCACCACACCTTTTCTGTAACACGTTTTACGTCCTATCAAATCAATGGAACACTTTATACAACGTCTAAATATCTCAACATCATATTATTATTTAGAAATAATTATTAATTACAGAACCAAATAAATTACTCGCTTATTTAGCGAAATTAATAATTACATGCGCGCGTCCGTCTATCGATATTTTGTTGTGTTTATATTAGCCTTAGATTTGAATATACATCTCTTAAATAATTCAAAAAGTTACTCAACAGTTTAACTAGTGATGGGATTTTAATTAGAGCTAGATACGCTCGATATATCGATCGATTATATATGGTCGTCTATATTTTTTATAATTTAATAATGCAATCGGCAAATATGGCAATTGGCACATACGAATGCAAGCATAAAACTATAGGCTACGGTTGGCGTGTTGGCGCGTAGCATGGGTCGTATTTCGTAGCACGTAGCGTTAAAGGTCTTCACACACGGGGCTGTAATTATAATTTAATATTCCACCATCAAAAAGTATAAATTAATGCTTATAGTATTTGTTAATGTAACACACGGCACATAGATGATAATATATGAAAACAGATTATTCATAATTCTTTATAGGAGCTATACCTAAAATGCTTTCACAGAGTGAATGAAAGTGGGCTTCCGTGGCGCAGTAGGCGAATAGCCAGCTATGAAGTGAAAGGCCGCGGGTTTAATTTCCCCACCGAGACAGATGTTTGTGTGACCCACAAGCCAAAAATTACTATGAAATTTGTTTAAAAGCATGTTGCTTGTGCATGTGACCCAACTGCGAGTGGGAAAAGTACAGATGGAAGAAGATGAAGATGATTGAGTGTGAGTAGACCACCAATATCTTAGGCCCAATGCTAACCTCAGCTGCCACCTCAGCGAGGACGAGACAATGGTGAAACTTGGTTCCCGTTACCGTATGAGTAGGTCAGACGGCGGGGCGGCCTACATAATACCAAATCCACCGTCCAATCATGTTGGAAAAGTGGACTCCGGCATTAAGATAAGATAAAGCCAGGCAGCAATAAAGTAACAATACGATTTCGCGTATGTTGCTATTTGATTTACTAAATACATCGTCAGAAGACAATGATTAACGATTTTGAAACTGATAAACATTTTAGGTGGTCTATCATTCACCCAAAAGAGAAGGATTTAAATAGAAGCTCTATAATAGATCCTCAGATCAGGTTTAGAAAGAAGCGAGAGTATTGTGTTGCATTGTGAATTTAACCTTTATAATCTATCAAATGATAAAGAAATCTATTTTCGAAAGCAAAGAAACTTGTCTCAACCTATATTTATTCGTAGTACATTATATTTTTTGTATTTGACAGAATCTCCCTATATGACTCAGTATCTGCAGATAATTAACGATTAAATAAACTAATATTATATGTACCGTGTGTGTACGTCCATTGATTTAGATATATAATGAACTATATTGAATCTTAAATTATCTGCGTTGCATACTATTGCTAAATATCGGTAGGTACATAATATTTTTACATAATTTATGGGTTGTGTTTGTTATAAAATTGTGTTTTTCTATATTCTCCAATATAAATAATGTAATTATATTAAGCCTATATTATACATTGTACATTGTGTAGTATTCCGTTGCTGATGGTAGCCTCCTCCGTACCTGAGGGTAGTGGTTACGAGACGGAGATTCACTATCATTAACATTATTACTTTTACTTGCAAAAACGACAAGACAAATCTTTCTGTAACAATTGTGTCGGTAAATATCAAAACTGGTTATATCCACTGTTGGTAAAAAAATTTTTTTTATGCCATCACCACTAAAGGGTTCTTACGGAAAGGACGTTATTTACAAAAGTGAAAAAATCTACTATTTTACCATAGTAATATTGGTCTAAAGTTTGATGGTATATCAAATTCAGCAACATCCATGCTATACATTTTATCAATATTGGCAAAATCCATTTTGACCAATCACGAGGGCGCATTTTTGCAATATGGCCGATAATTTCAAATCTGACGTGACCGTAATGAGCGTTCGTGTTCCGTCTTTATTAATATTTTTAAATAATTACGGACTTTCGAAATGAGTGCTATACCAAAAGTTACTTCAGACAAAGTAAGAAACCGTAAAATCTATGCAACTTTTAATAAAAACGCGCAATTGAAGGAAAATCGGTAAGTTTGCAAACGTAATGCTGCAGAATTGTTAGTACTTCTGCAAGGGTTGTCAAAGTTGTTGGCCGCAATTCGCAATATGCTGTAGTGTACTATACATCTTAGGTATAGGCATTATTGTTGATTATAGGTGAACTTAATATGCCGCGATTTTAGTTTTTACCCGACTTCAAAAAGGAGAAAGTTTTCAATATGTCCGTAATGTTTTATGCAAATATGTTAAACGATATCTCCGCTGATTTTGATGATTTGTCTTTGTATTTGATAGGGTTTACTCTATTCTTTTATTTATTTGATTAAATGACGAGACGAGCAAGGCGCTCGCCTGATGGTAAGCGCCATGCCTGCCCATAAACAGAAACAACACCACACAGAACTTTGAATTACGAAGCACTGCATGGCACTGAACTGCGCTCGTCACCCCGAGACATAAGATGTTAAGTCTCATAATGCCCAGTAATTTCACTGGCTTGCAATGTCCTTCAAACCGAAACACAACAGTGCTTACACATTGTTGCTTGACGGCAGAAATAGACAAAGCGGTGGTACCAACCCATACGACCCAGCCTCTCACATACGAGGGACCTATCACCTTGTAAATCCCCTTACTTGACTCGTCACTCTTCAATATTTTAATTAAGATTTAGATTTTAACTTGCACCATCAGTGACGGAGTGCACAGAGAATTTGGTATGGGTGTATGAAAGTAACTACTTGAATATAATAAAACGACACCACTAAGGCTAAGAACCGTGATTTTTTTTTAGGTATTACAATTCGAAAAATCACACAAGAGTAATTGTCCGGGGCTGGAATTTGTGTCAGGTTTGGCGATAGGCTCGACACCTATCACATCTTGCGAACTATGGGTGCACTAACGTACCTCTGTCTACACCTTCCGAGATAAAGGCGTGAGCTTATGTTATAAATAGGTACTTAAAAGGGCATTTTTTTCAGGTACTCTGCTCCCGGCTTACCGTTTATACCTACATGTAGAATGTACCATTTGTTTTTCATAAAGACGACAACCCTAACCCGTCAGGATCTGTCATTGAATGTCAATTCAATGACAGAGTAGATCAAAATTAGATAAATCCACATGTGAATTACTTCAAAAGTAGTAAAATCCACTTGGAAATATCAAACTTGGATATATCCAAACTTTATTTTCGTTTTTTTACGAAATTTGTGCCTATTCAATCATAACTAAGCTACATAAAACGATCGTGTTATATAAATACATCTAAATCTAATGTATTTCATACGTAAATCTATACACAATTATCAGTTTTTAAAATATAATAACCATGAAAAAAAAAATCGTTTGGATATATCCATTTTTGATATTTACCGACAGAATTATTAAATAGCATGTTGCGCCGACCACACTTTGAGTGGGACAAGAGCATCTGTATCTGTGATCTGTATATAAACTAAACATGCCAAATTTTACTACATATACATACTGGCATCATTGCGGTGCACATGGTTGCACTTTTCAGTTATATAATAATGTACTCTGTGGTTGCACTGAATGTGGTACGCAATAGAATGAAACATAAGAGTTCTATATTTATCCGTGGTCCGTGGTCGAGACTTCTTGGTATTCTAGATGCCTGAATCAATGATACGCCTTTCGGGATAATGATCATCGATCCCTCATCCCCATGAATACATCCCCAACTTTGACAGTAACTCTAACGGGTTGAGTTGCCAAAAAAAAACCATAAACTACATTTTTAGGTTTAATAACAAATGACATTAATAGGTAATTAAATTACCTGGAAAAATCGCAAATTTAAATCTAATGACAAAGGCGGCAAATGAAAACATGTTTCTTTTTGGTTGACTGTCTCGGTGGCGCAGTGGTATGGCGTAGGCATGAAGTACGACTGCTGCACTGTTGTACGAAGTGTCGAGGTCTCGGATCCGATCTCCGGGTCGGATAAATGTGATATTGGTTTTTTCTAACACGAAATGCTCAGTATCAGCCCGGATTCTGGATGTGCCCGGTATGGCGATAGACTCTATCACATCGTGGATCAGAAATAAGCTGGGCGAAATGTCGGTAAGCACTTACACCCCTGCCTTCAGTCTACACAGGTGTGATTGCGTATGTATGTATATGTTTTCTTTTGGTTTCTAAGCGACAAATAGACCTCTTTGACCCCTTTGTCTATCTTGTATAATATATTATGTATAGCTGTGCTGTCGTAGCGCCGAAATGAATAACCCGATTCGATTAGTGTATTAGCTTGTATCAGGCAGGTACTTAGTAGGTACAATTACTAATAACCTACAGTTGCAGTAATAAATGTTGATACGCAATAATCAAACAACATCGTATTCGAGAGCTTAATTAAAACATCAAAACAACATTTACACTAGCAAACATTATGATACTGACCGTGGAAATATTTTCTGTGTGTGACAAACGTACCAAAAAGGTCGTGAGCTCTATGAAATGGAGTATTCGTTAAGTGGTGTAATTGCAGAGGTGGAAGAGGCGGCTGCGGGCGCGGCGCCAGGATGCTGTCGATGGTGAACAGCGGCGCCGGTGGACGCTCCGGCAGCGCGCCGCCCAGCAGCAGCGCCGTGCTGAGCAAGGCGGGCGCCTCGCGCGGCCACTCTCCGCCGGCGCCCGTGCCGGCCCCCGCGCCGCCCATGAGCCCGCCGCCGCTGCCGTCGTGCCTCGCCACTCTGGCTACTTCGGCTGCACCACGCGCCCTCACCGCGTGGCCCACCTATAGCACCGCGACGCTGTCACTTCCATCGGCGCACCATACATCATAACGCACTGTCTTTCGTTTTGACCATCAATTATCACTTTACAACACGTTATATTATCAAACAGTCTTTTGTCAATAATCAGGTTAATTAAGCACAGGACACAAAACTTATAGTCAGTGGAATGTAAAACAAGGAGATAAGGTAAAGCGCGTGAAGCGATTACGAGCAAATCGTTTTAGTAAGTAGTGAGTAGTGAGTCGCGTTACGTGTAGTGAGGTGCCAGCCGGATGAGCGGGTGCCGCACGACCGTCGTCCGTTGTACGTAGCACGGCCGGAGCCCGACGCGTGTGTGGGGTGAAGAAGGGCGTGAGCCAGGGGCGTGGCTCACCCAAGCTCCGCCTATCGCACAGCTTAGTGGTTGTGACAATGCGATGCTCCCAAACAGTTAATATAATAGTAATATGTGTATCCCCCTCTGAAAGTAATCTACTATTATCAAATGCATAGGTATGTTATTATATACCATCGCGTCAATTCGAATCACGTATATCGTTTAATTAGGCAATATTGTTTGTCATGTAATTTGGTATTTGCACAATATACATGCATATTGCAAACTGATTAGATTAATGTACTGCTCATTTAGGTTTGTACTTATATTATATTGCATTATATAAAGCTGTTCTTTAAAAAAAACTTTTGTCTAATACATATTTATAGCAATTATGTTTCTAATATTTTACTGTTGCCTTTTTAAGATTCTCTAGATTAGATACTATTTTTGTATCATATTATATGTAGAGATACACATAGATAATTCTTAAATAGCTAATTTTATTCAACAGTGGTTAGATATGTGCTTTGAATGGTGCTGGGTGAGGTTTCGAATTATGAGTAATGAGCTAATGTACCTGATACCTACTATTGGGTTCTAACTTCAGAGATTTGCCGGATTGGTACTACTTGGACGTAGGATCGCTTAGATCTCTTGTTTGTTGTCAAACAACAAAACTTCTTCATCTGAATAAGTGGTAGGTACTATATATACTCCAGATCTCTAACTAATTAATATTTTCAGTTAAGGGTTTTTTTTTTATAAAAAGTGTCCTATATATCCTGATACAGATCATGGTCTACCTGCATGCCAAACATTCAAATCCGTCAGCCCTTAACAAACATATTTTTTTTATTATTTTTTATTTATTTATTTATTCACATAACCACTACTTTTACTGGTTGAGCCCTAATACAGTAGAGTTACCATCATTATATGCTATGCTATGCTATATTTTTATTTTACATGAATACATTTGTAACATAATATTTACATTTGTAAAATTCACAGACTCCCCAACATCCAAACTGTCTTAGGATTAATTATTACCCATCATCCGTGTCACACTCGGGCCTTGGCGCGACCGTGCGTTCATAAATTATGATTATATAGCACATGTACCTATATTATCTACATACAAAATCTCACGCCTATATACACGAAAGGGTAGGTGGAGGTGTAACTAGTGCGCCCACGGTAAGTACGCCGATTACCTTTAAAAGATAAACCAAATCCATAAACTTCGGTGTAATTGCTCCGATAAGCGCCACCTACGGCGTCCCGTCCTCTACATAAGATTATCCGCCTTCTCTATCTTACATCTATATAGATACGAGTGCGCGAGAGCCTTTTTGTGACAATCGTGAAGACGCGAGGGATTAGTGACATCTAACCTAACAGCGAACAAATGGAGACGGAACTTGTTTTGTCAAATGTTGCGCCCGGGGCGTTTCACTACGTGTTCGCCTTTTTGCAGCTTATGAGAATCGTATAACAATACGAATCACCCGCATACGAACAACACATACACACGTTGGATACACGGGGAATTAAAAAAAACTGCCGTTTTTTACGTTTAAAAAGGACAATTACATAAATAAGGAACGGAAAAACTCTATCTGCATTTCAAATCACTAATCGCGTGACTTAGATGGCTTGTTTATAATATATTGTATTTAGCACATGAACGTCATAAATATAGGTGTTTTTAATAAGGAATACACCGATGTTTAACTACGTAATTAATAAAATGCCTCATGCAAAGATTTAAACCTGAGATCGACGTAATTACTGTATAAACGAATTTTACGTCATTAGGAAAAAATTATGACCTGCCTACTATTAGAGTACTAAGTATCTATTGAGTGATAATAGTTATTAAGCTGATTGTTAGAATAAAATCACCTACACAATCATTAAAATTGTAGGTTGAATAGTAGATACATTGGCAGTGTGATTGTGAGCAATAGATATGCGAGCACGGCACGGGGGCGGGGAGCGGGCACCCGTTCCGCGTCGAATCGTCCGTGGCTGTTCGCAAATATTGACAAAGGTGGGAGCACCGAGCAACGAAACCCGAGCCTATTTCTGTTTACCTGTAATTGATGTAATTAGTCGTGTCGGCCAGCTGGTCCGATAAAATCTCCTAGCTAATGTTTGAACAGTTAATATAATACTTTCATGGGCCGGAAACGTCTTAACGGTGTTCTATTCCGGCAAATATTGGTCACTCGACGATGCGTGATCCAAAGTACAGATTACACCGTATTGTAGGTTACATGCTTTAGTTATGTTTAACTAACGAATGTAGGCATTTTTATGCAATTTATTAGAATACATTTAAAAAAATCAATTATATTATAAAAACAATTATGTAGGTACAATTTTTAATCAAAATATAGGCGTAACTCGTATTACGAGACCTTTTATGTAGGTAAAAAAGACTAAACTAATTTAACTCTATAAGTACGGATACAAATTAAAAATCGCCTTACTAAGAAATGCTTCAAACATCGCAATAAAATATGAGGTAATGGGATAAAGAAAATAAAAAACTTAAAAATATATATATTGTTGTAAATCATGTAGCGTTAAAATGTAGGTAAGTATAGTTGTTGCTATAAGTACAAGCCTTTAAAGGCGTAAAGGTAAGTAGTCCCCATTATAATATTAAAGATAATATGATGATTTCTTACGTTAACGCGAATGTTACTCGTTGAAATAAAACTAATTTAAACGGATTTTATCGCGGTTTTTATTTTAATTTTGATCCCGACGTTTAAAAAAATAATTCTTAAAATAAAAATTAATTAAAATAAAAAACCGCGACAAAATCCGTTTAAATTAGTTTTATTTCGATTAAAGATATGGTTAGAAATGTGCTATGTGAATAATATTATGATCAACATAATATTATAGGTACTTACATGTAACAATAAAAATGTATATTTATGATACAAAATTGTTGTTGGGGTATCGAATTACATAAATATTATATCATAATAATATAAATATACAAATCACTTGGAGAAAATTGTCACAAATTTTATTTCTATACGACACTAAGCAGCTGCGATCCCATGATACAAGCTAATGGAAAATTAACTCTACATAATACGACGATTATCCGCGTATGACTTAATACAGGACGGTCGCACAAAGGGCATAAGCATTAAAATAGCTAACAATGGCCGGGATTATCCGGGCCAACCTGAGCTCCGACAATATGTTGTTTGAACCCCGCGTTATGCGCCTCGCGTATTATGTATGTGGGTAACTGAAATCAATCGAGCCCCAACAGTTAGGTTTGTCCGTATGTGTCCACAGTCGGCCGCGGCGACTGCCGGCCGACGATATACATTTTTTATTTGATTGAATGACGAGACGAGTAACACGCTCACGTGATATGGAGCGCCACGCCTGCCCATAAACAGAAGCAACAGCACACAGAACTTTGAATTACAATGCACTGCATGGTACTGAACTGCGCTCGTTAACCCGAGACATAAGTTGTTAAGTCTGATAATGCCTAGTAATTTCACTGGCTTCAATGTGTTTCAAACCGAAACACATTATTGCTAGGCGTCAAAAATAGACAAAGCGGTGGTACCAACCCAGACGATATCTCACATATGAGGGACCTACCATTTTTTTCCGACGATTCTACTTAGTTGCATCGACCGTGGTTACGGGTTGACTGGTGAGAATTTAACAGCATCTTCGTGAAGTGTGGGTTTTAGTGGAAGATTATTAGATACTTTTGTACTGTGGATAGTTTGACACGCAAACACAAGACTAAATCACTATGGCGCCGTTTAAACGTTTACTGAAGACGATTCCAAGTTGTTGACAAACGGTATCCATCTTCTGGATGAAATTCAATTTTACTTTAAATTTCTATAAGACCTGGGTTCATCAATCGTTCTATACAGTGTTTTTCCAGACTCCAGCAAATGCCCAGCCATCGATAATTCTGACGATTTAGTACAGCTACAATGTGTTCCTTGACTGTTTCAGCGATTGTTCTTTTGCTTTGCTCGATGTAGGAGCTGCCAACAACTGTAATTCACATTGTAAACCCCAGGTGTTTAGTATGCGCAGATGGTTTGCTACTTTGGCGAGCGGATTATATAAGGATTTTATATAGTATTGCTACAACATATTTCTTTTACGCGGGTTTCGTTTTCCATAGTTTACTTTTTTAATATATACAATATTATTATTTATTATTAAAAGTCGAAACATTTTTAATGGGGTTTATGAACTCACGTTTATAATAGACAATTGCATTATTATTAGTCCGCCATTTGATGGACCATTGAGTTGCCATCGTGTAGAGCAGCCGTTAGACGTACGAAGCTTCTATAGAACTTAAGACTTATGAATTGAAATTACGAACAATGGTTCGTAATTGGTAATGGTTATTAATTATATTCACTTAAATTAGGCCAACAAAAAATGAAAAATTAACTGGATGCAGGCCGCTTCCAACAGGTCGGTCTGGAAATCTTTGGGGGAGGCCTATGTTCAGCAGTGGACGTCCTGTGGCTGATGATGATGATGATGATGAAATTAGGCCAAATAGTTTTTAGGCCAAACAGTTAACTAACACGTTGCTCTTCTACTCCACCTGCGACTCCGACTCATATAAGTCAAATTTAAAAACATTCATTCCGACTCAGCTTCCGCGTTTAGATTATAAATGATCCATCCTAATAACCCACTTATTTGTATAAGCGGAAAATCTTGATACAAAGATATATCTACTTACATCTTTAAATACACTACTAGGTTTTATGGAAGAGATAAAGCTTTATTTATTTATTCCGTGGCCAAGTTTAGTCACAAAATATATTTTAGCTTTATAAAAGATGTTGCAAAAGAGCAACAATAAAAACGTCACAATAAGTGAGTAACCAGTAACTTACTCGTTGAAATTTAAATCACAGTTGCTGATTAATTCAAATTTATATCGAAAATACATTTATTATACAGTTGAATGAAACTTTGAAGATGGATTACATAACACACCACTGGAAGACTGTCACTGTCACAGACACCCACTGTCAGGTGTATGTAACGACCCCTAAATAAGAGCACACCTATCTGTAACACGTTTTATATGGGACCACCCTAGAGGTAAAACTTGGGGTAAATCTTTTTTGTTCTACCTACCAGGTTCCGCCTTCTCGAGCCATAGATTGAGCCCCAGTTTGAACCCCACAACTCGCAACGGAAACTAAGTTTCGCAATTACCTCGTCCATAAGTCAGCAGAGTGTACCACATAGAAATAATGTTGACTTTGGGCCTAAGAAGTTGGTGGGCCACTTACACTCCAACCCTATCAAATAAATAACATAATCATTGAAATCAGTGCACATGTGGCAGAGATATAGCGTAATGTAACACAGACGAATTGAAATTCCTCCTTTTGAAGTCGGTTGAAAGTAATAACTTTACCTAATGAATATTTTGCTAACATACAAATTTTTAACCACTACTATACATGAATTTATGATATATAGTTTTAAAGAATATTGACAGTTATTAAGAGCAGGAATAATGGCATTATCGATGGTAAGACAATAACAGGATTGTGTGATGTAGGGCTAGGCTTCTTAACAACTAATCCTCTAAGTACGACGCCCTGGTTTCATAAGAGCATTAGTGTTTGTGTTTTACTGGAACTAGAACTCCATTTGTGGTAAATATACTTTTACAAACTAAAGACTTTCTCTATTCTTACATGAATATTGATGTATGACTATTGAATAGTAGAGCCAGCTCACGTATAACAAGCAACATATTCTATTGGTGGTTGCATTAGGAAGCTTATAAATGTTCTACATTCTTCATGACTTAAAGAGTAAGTTCCCCGGAAACTATAATTTAGACACAGCGTAACAATTACCAATTACTTAATTTAATCTATTATAATTAGTAGTTGAAAACACCCTCAATATATAAGGATTTAACTTTATGCACTCTTTTACGCAGGAGAAAGGACCCTCTTTAACCACGCTGGCTTAATACCGGATTATAGACTTCACGTACCTCTGAAATAATTATGGAAAACTCTCGGGATGCTTTTGGCAGCAATCCAGAAAAACTGCGAAGGAAAACTGTTGAGACCCATCTAGGAGTCACTTGTATGGGAACTGTGTCGGAAAGCAGTTGTGCCCGGCAGAAACATTAATCTAGTTTTATAAGTCACGTTGTAGACACTTTTCGTCTATAATGAATGGGCCGTTTCGACGGGGTTATTACCAACAGGTTAGCTCTGCTGTAAAAAAAACCATAATATGGATTTTCCCGGCATCTAAATAAATGGCACGTTTCCTCGCAATGTTTTCCTTCACTGTTAAACGTCAATTAACAATGAATACACACGTACCGTAGGAAAGTCAGAGATGTGTGCTCTGTGGATTAGGATCGAACCAGCAATATGAGTCGATAATCCGTTCCATTTCCAATTATGCTATCACATTACATATATTAGATTAAAAGTGCTATGTATAAATCAGTTAGTAGTTATAAACCAAATATAACGCCAAGCGAAAGTTTATTGGTTGGCCACAGTGGCCTTGAAATCTTTGCGATATTATGAAAGCGAACCTTTAGAAAAGTGGCCGTTAGACCGTATCGGTCGTGAACTTAACTGAACGTATTATAGATACTTGCTTAACTATAAGTTGCTATATATCTAATTACCGAATGACCGAAATACATGTACCTCATGACTGTGGTTGATGCGAAGTAATGCAGCTGATGTTCAAGTCGTTGCAGATGAATTTGTTTCTTTA
Organism: Amorpha juglandis; assembly: GCA_949126905.1. Taxonomy (NCBI): domain Eukaryota; kingdom Metazoa; phylum Arthropoda; class Insecta; order Lepidoptera; family Sphingidae; genus Amorpha; species Amorpha juglandis. Next base: position 11,221,443 of record OX421374.1, on the reverse strand, counting down.
ATATGTGTATTAAAACATAATATAAAAACACAATACCTGACTTTATACATTTTAAGAGTCCCATATGTGACTTTATTGAAATACATAAAAGAGCCAAATGTATTGAGAAAAATGTTTTCTAAATGTTTTAAACCGCGTCCAAATCATGTACCACTTTGGTAATTACACTGAAGCCCTCTGTCCTCACTTGCATTAGCTTAATCAGCATATCAAATTTGCCTATCTAATCAAAATATATAAAAACAAAATAAAAAAAATATTACGTGAGTAGTGAATACACGGAGAAACGTATATCAAATAGATAGGTATTTTCTAAATTTTCTCTCTAATGCGTTAGGTACTACCTTTACGTCCAAACTACATTTTTTTAAATACATAACACATAGGATAGAATAAATGTTTAAGTAAATTTGTAAAAGGGAGATGACAGAAAAATAATAATGTTACACTGTGTACAACTTTTAACACATAATGTTATAATAATATACGAGCTCTGAGTTATTTACAAATCCCAATATGAACTCATAAGCGTACATAATCGATCTGAATACTCAAACAGATATGGGACGCACAAAAAAGATTCCACACATAGTCAGCAGACAAGAGAGAGTGGATTAAAGGTGGTTAGCCATTCGGAAGGATTGTTTAACGCTATCCAAATAACGGCGTTCATACACGAAAGGACTCGCTAAGCAGATAACGTTCTATCGATTCGCGCTTATGAACTGTCAATCAAGTGTATGTGAATGCAGTTTCTGAGAGATTACTACAATGGCATTCAAGGCAGTTAGGATTTTCAAACTTTACACTACATCCGTTGGACCGTAACTGGTTTGAGATGTTACACTGAAGGAAATCACGCAGGAGTTTTATAATCCGTGTTTTCTAGTTATAGGTGGACTTAGTTTTGAGGCTTATATTTATGAGTGACTCACAATAATTCTATTCTATTAGCTATTAATTCATGAAAATTTAATAAATCCGATATTGAGTTTTTCCACCATGAAATGCTTAGTATCAGCCCGGAGTATGAAATGCCCCGGTATGGCCATAGAATCGTCCCTATCTCATTATGGAATGAAAACAAGGTCGCCGAAATGCAGCTGTAGTGGTTACACCCCTAAGTACCCCCTCGGGGAGTAATCCCCGAATCCTACAGGCATGAATATAAATAATAATTACAATTAGTATATGATCAATTCGCCGGAGTAATAGAAACGTCGCTTTTTTAATTTGTCCATGAACTAATGCAGCGGGACTCTTGCGGAATAATTTCTCCACGCCTTAGACTGAGCTCTACAAGTCGCTAATATAAATAGGCAATCAACGTATCAGAGGTCAGTTACAACCGGACTTCCTATCCATAGTTACCTCTTGGGAAGTGCTCCAATAATTATTTTAAATATGAGAGCACTTTTGGTGGTAGGCGTCCTTTGCCTTGCGGCAATCTGCGCCGCTGACGAAGCAGAAGACCTTGCAGTGGCTGCAAGTCACCACGGTCACGGTCACCACGGTGGCCACGGTCACCATCACGAGAGCGGTGGCGGCCACGACCACCACGCGGGTCATCATCATGACCATGGCGGCAAGGGTGGTAAGGGACATGAAGGACACCACCACCATCACCACGGCGACCACGGACATCACGGCAAGCACCATCACGGTGGACACCATCACGAGCACGGAGGCGGCCACAAAAAACATTGGGACGAACACGACGACCATGGTCACCATCATGAACACGGACACCACCACAAAGGCGGCAAGCACGGCCATCATGAGCATCATGACAAGGGAGAGCACACCGACGGCTTCCACAAGCAGTACCACAAGGATCACTTCCACAAGGACCATGACTTCCATGACGGCCACCACGTCGATGGCAGACATCACAAGCACGACCATCACCACGCGCACCACGGGGAACATGGCGGCGGCCACAAAAAGGGCGGTCACGGTCATCATGGACATCATGGAGCAGAGCACGGCCACCACGGTCACCACGACAAGGGTCATTACGATGATGGTCACCATGAACACCATGGCCACGGCGGACACGAAGGTCACCACCATCACCACGGCGGTCACGGCAAGAAGGGCGGTCATGAGGGTCATAAGGGTTGGGGATTCCACCACGGCAAACATTAAAATTCAAAGTCCCAATTGTTACCACTTATTACTTTTAAGAATGAAGGTTGTTATTGTTTTTACTATTTTTATACGAAATAAATGATTTTTCTTTGATTTATATATTTTTACATATTATTTCACGGGCGTGATTCAGTCATTTAAAATGTAGCATTTTCACATATTAAATAAACATTGGTGCATACCTAACTTATGTACATATTATATATAACAAATGTACGTAGACGACACATAAATACAACTTTTATAAATGCCGTAAAATTCCGTCGAATACATTCCCATGGTAATATCTATATCAAATAAGAACTAAAAGCATACAATATTTCTGACTCCTACAACAACACGTACAAAGTATTTTAAAAATTAAATACATAGCACAATAACTTCATTCGTATGAAAAAAACATCGTCAAGTGTAATTGAATTTGTAAGGAGTCTTTGTCAGGATTGGCTCTTTAAAGTTTAAGTTGATAATACACTCATAAATAGTCTACAACGTGTAATATTATTTTTATTTGACTGTACTAAGTCTTCATCAGGGATCAGATCATAACAGTTTTTCATTTTTCCAATAATTCGAACAGAAAGTTTGAAAAAAAAGAAATTGCTGATACCTATTTTATTTCTCAAGATAGAAAATGCTAATTTTAAACCCCATATTCAAATTTGGGTAATTGTGTAATTAATAACATCTATCAATAACAATATCTAAGTAACTGTGCATTACTCCGGGATAGCAGGTACGCATGTATTTAATAATTTCGGAATTCTTTAAAAATAAACGAATCGGTCAATGACATTGTAATAATATAGTGAAAGTGAAAATACTGTGCATTATGAAACTAATTAAAAAGAGGGCAGTGCAGTAAGTATTTTGTAATTCGAAGTTCTGAATGGTGTAGCTACTGTTTTTAGGCGGGCTATGAGTTGCTGATACTGTCAGACGAGATACCTGCTCTTTTCGTCTTTCAGGCTAATAAAACCGACAGCACAAAATCTCTGTACTACTTATCTCATAAACATTAAAGCTTTGAAACATATCATCACTGTCGCGATGTGCATCTGTGTACGTGAACGCAAGATTTGTTCTCAAGAAAAATTTTACTCACAGGTAATTTTTTTGTACCTACATTTTTAAAACTACGAATTTTTACGTATAAATAGTTCGCTCTAAAACTAGATCCAGTTTAATACTTCTTTTATAAATCTTTTGTTTCCTCAATTATTTTCATGAATTGAACATTTAAGTACTAAACCATATTACAGGAGTATATTTTTTCTCTTCTGACTGGCGCGGGCGTTATCTCAGCATTTTACCAGGAACCGCCTTCCTACTTAGACGGTTCTACTGCGGCCAGTCTTGAGCATCTTTCGTTCATTTGCTTTGGTACCCTAGATACATAATCTAATCTGTTTTCACGGCAAGTTCATTCCTTATCCAGATACCATCCGTGTTTGTGCTCCCGCAGTTTATACTATTATATATATTATATTGCTTAGGTACTCAATCTCTGGAAAATTTAGTTTCATACCGCCGTTTTCAGGCGCGACTCTTTCACGGGTTTACCCTACGCTGTAGGTATTGCTCGTCCTGCTATCTATCGCCAACAGAAGTTTGTCAATCAAAAACGACTTAACGTACGTAACTATGTTATATAAGTATTATTTATAGCTTAGGCCGGCAAACGAGAAAGTGGGGTCACAGGGCAGGCGTGGCACTTACCATCAAGCGAGCGCCTTGCTCGTCTCGTCAATCAATCAAATAAAAAAATAATAATAATGTAGTAGAGTCGCATGCAGCATCTCATATGCGTCTAGTCAAAATTTCACCTGCTACCCTATATGATATATAATTATATCGCCAGATTTCAGTTTGATTGGCTCTTGGAATTGCTGGTGAGAGGATACTTGTATCCGACCGGATAGCGGCCACCGTACACTGGTGCTAAAACCTGCCATAGTGGCCCACCTTGTGTGGGTCGCGTTCCAGGATCAGCCAGTGTATATCCGGTTCTCCCCAGGGGGTTTGCCCCCTGATCCTAACCCTTTTCCCATCCCTTTTTCCTTCCCCTCCTCCTTGGTCCTTTGGCAGGCCGGCATGATCTTGCCGACCTACGATGGACACATTGTTTATCGTTGGTCGACACTATTCTTGGAGTACGCTACACTTACCATTAGGTGTAGCGTAGGCACTATGCTGATCCAGGATAAAAAAAAAGTTTTTACAAGTAACAGTCGCTGAGCTTCTTAAAATATTATCTGCCTACATTGATAGGTGAAGTCAAGCTAATCCAGTGGTAAAGGAAGACCACTTGAGTGTGTTTCGACGGGATGTTCTCAAGATGGGTCGTTTTGGATCCGGTGGTAGTTTTAAAACACGTGCCGTGATGACTACGCCACACCATCAGGTGTGGCGTAGTCATTTTGCGAGTGTAGCGCAATCCAGGAACAGTGTCGACCAGCGACAAACAGTGTGTCTATCGTTGGTCGGCACGATCATGCCGGCCTGTCTAACTGCTTCTTCACACTCCGTTTTTATTGATTGATTATAATGATTGCAAACATTACTTGACTGATTTCTATATAATATCACTGTACTGTATTGTAACTCAGCTGAATTTTAGAAATAAATGCCTACAGCCGCGCGGTACGTACACATGCGATAGGGCTGCCCGCCTCCAGCATTTTAATTACATTTGCCTACTTTGTGATTCCATTTAGTTTTGTGATTATAAAATACTTTTTTATGGATTCAGTTAGAACATTACACCCATTCTAAATAACGACAACAACTAAGTAATAAAAAGTACCTTTTAAGTTGCCAATATTAATAAAACTGCGCAGCTGCGTACATTGTTTTGTCGCTTTATTATCCTAGCCTGTAAAAACTCGACTGTCGGTAACATGCATACCGAACTTTCTAAGAAATTCGTTATTTTGTTTACTTATTGGGATGCTTGCACGTGTAGACTGTTGTTGACCATAACTAATAAGTAGGAGTCATGGATTATCTAAACGATATCATATTCTGACCTCCTCAATATCGTAAGATATGAATAAAATAAGTTAAAAATACAACAAAATTACTGGTGCAGCAGAAGACAAAAGTCAGACAAAAATAACAGACTATACGCAATAGCGTTCAAATAAGATTGTTTTTTATGTACATAACTACTAACACTAGTCTGAAATAAACTTTATAATTCAGATTTTTCTTTTCTCCATTTAACGACAACTCTCTATAACGCCATAAAATGCACAGTCCCTTCAGTGTCGTTCTATAGAGTACAATAAACAACTATTATTAATAATAAAATACCACGTCATTACTTTGAATTATACAAACTAACAAAACACACATGCCCCGAGTTTTAACACAAGCGTACCTACCGTATCATGATTCATGAACCACCTATAACTACCTATTTCACTCGTGTCAATTACTTTCCTTTAATCTATTTACTTTATTTATTAATTCAGACATTTATTTTCGGGAGATAAAAGGAAATACTTATCCATTAAAAAACACACACATTATGTACCTACCTACTAGTAAGTAAAATTATTTTATAGTCTTTTCAGAGTTTCCAGGTAATCTAAAAAATGGATGCATTATTGACGAATTCATACAACCAAAAACAGCACAATATATCCTACTCGTCATTATAAATATGTACTTGATCTTATTTTTAGTGAAAAAATTGCGTGATTATTGTTAAAAAAAACACACCGCCCGTTCGCCACTGCGGCACAGTCGGGACTGTCTGCACACTGAACGCACACGAATATCGAGTCACGTAGGCATGGCTCGCGATTCATCCGTTTGTATGAAGATGGATTACTGTATGTGATAATTATACTGTGATAATATGTTATTTATTTTTGTACTGACTTATCATAAGAGCTATTTAAAATTGCGGAATCCTAAAAGTCGACTTAAAAAAATAATAGGTACTGATATGTACTTCAACAAATAATATTATTTTCTAGAGCTCTATATTAATATAGAGTCGGTACCTACCATTGCCGCTAGCGGTCTCCAAAATTCTAATTTTGAAGTGGCTTGTGAATTGGTCTAGGAACCTAAATTCTAATACAATAACACAATCGCGATGAGTGTGCTGCTATACGTTAAGAAGTTTAAATTTTTTACTCCGTACTCCATCCTCTAGTCTTCAACAATTTTATGAGACCACTTCGCAATTATACCTATAGACTAATTTTTACAACAAAATCGATCCAGATTAATTGGCGGAAAAAAATATACTTACCTACATAAAAAAGTAAACAAATACTTCGATAACCACCTTTTCTGAAGTCGGTTTAAATTTAAGCTACGTTTCTATGATATTTTTATTTTCATGTTTTCATTCTTAGTGTGACACCACAATATCCGTACAGAGTGCAGATGCCAACCATGTTAGCTACACCACTGAACATCTGGCAACCCTAAATCGATCGTCCAGACTAAACTACTAGACCTAAGAATCTAAAATTTTGAAAACCTATTGAAGAAATAACATAGTAAACCAGTAAGAAAGATGTTTTTGTTATGCGAACTATAAACGGGATGAAAACGAACGGGCAAGTTTCTATGAGAAATAATATTTTTGTGGTTACAATTCAACCCCTGCATAAAGGGGTAGAACATTCTGAACTTAGTTCAATAACGCGGTCTGAATCGCAAGTGGAAGGCTAAATTATTTATTATAAAACCACGTTGTACCTAAACAGCGATAGTTAATTCTAAGTAGAGTTTAACTGGATAACTTGAGTTTGGATCTACAATTTCCTGTTATTTGGAATACAGCACATATCATAACACATACCAGAGTAAAAGATACCTACCTACCCCTTATGTAGTGATTTGAAAAATAACTAATAAAAGTACCTAAGTATTATATTGTTTGCTGTTGTATGTTCAAGGCACACTCGTACATAGTAACCTACCTACCTATGCGTTTTAGGCCTAAACAAATTTTGTAATGGTCACAAATTGTAACTAACCGTAACGCGCACCGAGCCCGCCGCCCGTGGCGTCCTTGCCCGATGGTTTCACCAACTGCAACCAACTATTACCTTTAATGATATAAAATGCTGTCTCTGGCAGCAGTAAAATCAGTTCCGTGGAAGTAACCAAATATTCAACAAGCAGTTTGCCATAAACAATTCACAATGCGGACGCTAGCCGCCCTTATCCTGTTGGGATGTGTTATAGTCGTTTGTTCTGGTCGGGAGATCGATCGGAAAGAAACAGATCTAGTGGCTGCAGCGAGTCATCACAAAGGTCACCACCACGAAGAAGGCGGTGGCAAGGAACACCACGCTCATCATCACCACGAGCACGGCGAGAAAGGACACAAAGGACACAAGGGGCATCACCATCATCACAAAGGCGATCATGGCGAGCATCACAAGCACCATCACGAGGGACATCATCACGAACACGGGGGCGGTCACAAGAAGCACTGGGATGAACACGATCACCATGGTAAACACCATGAACATGGCCATCACCACAAAGGGGGAAAACATCATCACAAGAAACACCACGACAAAGGAGAAGAAACCGATGGTTACCACAAGAAATATCACAAGGACGAGTACCACAAGGATCATCACTTCTACGACGACCACCATAAGGAAGGCAAACATCATAAACATGGCCATCATCACGGACATCATGAGCATCACGGAGGAGACCACAAGAAAGGGGGACATCACCACTCTGGCCACCATGAACATCACCACGGCAAGAAGGGACATCATGACAAACATCATTATGATGAAGACCATAAGGGACACAAAGGCCACCACGGACACGAGGAACACCACCACCATCATCATGACCATGGCAAGAAAGGCGGTCACGAAGATCATAAACATTGGGGATTCCACCACGGCAAACACTGACAACTTTTACCATAAGATATATTTAGTTATGTTTGTAACCTACTTTATTTTACTCAACACTTCTGTAAATAAACATACTTTTTTATTTTTTACATAGAATATGATTTTAATTTTACCTATTATTATTAGTTTTAAAATTTAATTATTTTGCATGTCAACTATAACTGAACAAAGCGAGTGGTAAAACAAATTTGTTACAGTTATTATTGCCGGAATAGTCGATCTAACGGAACTAATTCTGTTTGACCATAGCCCCAGACCGATGTCGTCACCACTACCGTCACAAAATCACTCGCCCAGAAATCGCAGCAATGATTGCCAAATACTTCTGTAATCGACAACAGATGAAAGCGTTGTTATCTATAAAATCTAAGTGCGGAAAAATTCGTGACACTACGGTCGAAGCTGTGCTAGCAAGTACGTCTCTAGCGGAGCCAAATCAAGTGAGTTTTACTAATGTGCTTTAATAAATATATTAAAAAGTGTTACCTAATAGTTATAAATAATTTCTTTTTTCAGATATGAGGCTCCTATTAATATTCACGTGTGCGCTGATAACAACACAAGCACGTAATGTAGGCGATGCGAAAGGCGAAGTCGCAATTCAGGAAAAATCTGAAAAAAATGCACCTTCAGGCGTAGACCTAGCCGCTGCTGGGAGTGAGGCAGCAGATCAAGCGCCTGCGGGCACAGAACAAAAAAAATCCCAGGATAGCCATCACGAACAGGGCGGAGGACACGAGCATCACGCGAAACACCACGAAGACCATGGAGAAAAGGGTGATAAGGGATACAAATCCCATCACCACCATGACAAAGGCGAGCACGGGCACCACGAAAAACATCACCACGAAGGTCATCACGACGAACATGGCGGGCACAAGAAGAAACATCACGACGAACATGACCACCATGGTGAACATCATGAAGCCGCACACGGCCACAAAGGTGGCAAATTCGGACATAAAAAGGGCCACAAAAAGGGATCAAAAACGACTGGTTTCCATCATAAATCACATAAAGATGAATACCACAAGGAACATAAATTCTACGACGACTTCCACAAAGGTGGCCACCATCACAAACATGGCGATTTCCATGGCCACCACGACAAGAAGGGAGGCCACCACAAGAAAGGTGGACACCACGAAAAGGGACATCACGAGAAGCATCACGGCAAAAAGGGTCAACACGACAAAGGTCATTACGACGAAGATCACAAGGGCCACAAAGGACACCATGGGCACGAAGAACATCACGCCCACCATCACGACCATGGAAAGAAAGCCGGCCATGCAGGTGGCAAGGAATTCGGTTACAGTCATGGAAAAAAGGCCTAATCAGTGTTATACAAACATGTTACTGTTGTTATTTGTTGTTTTTTATGATTTTAAGCGAGTTCGGTATGTGTGGTTACGTAATTACAAAAAATATGTTATCTGACATGTACTTTTATTCTTTTCAACAAGTGCTATTTCTTCAACTTACTAGTTGTCATACGAAAATGATTAAGAGTTTGTATATAATTTAAGAAAACTAATTGCTAGTCTACGGTCATAAGACTAGTCAAAATAAATAAAAATATGTTAATTCACACAAATATCTTATTACCACCACCTCAATAAACGATTAAAAACCATTTAAAATTGTTACATTTTATTTTGTAAATATGTCTACAAGAGTGCCATTAGGGGAGCAAGATGATCAAACTCAATTTTCTCAGTAATGTTCTTTGTTTTAATATTCTCATCTTGATTGGCAATAAAGATGAGATTACCCTCATCTTTCCATCCGTATTTTTTAACCCAATGCTTCAGGGTAACATCTGAAAATAAATAAAAACAAATGGGAACACTAAAGCAGTCAATAACTAGTTGGGCTATACTAAGTGTATGGTACTATAGCCATTACTACATAGGAAAAAAAGGTATAAGGCAGTCGTATATGAGGCAGTGCGAAATTTTCAATACCTGACACGTCATTCGCCATTCAGATTCCAATATTATCATAAACTACTAGGAACCCTGCACAAGTCTAAACATGCATATCGTCGATGAAGTACCAATACCTCCTAAGTGTTGAGAATCTAATTTTACACCAGACTGTTTAAAATAAGGTTTTATTTTACAAAAACTGTTTAAAATAAGGTTTTATTTATTTTAATCAACTATTGATAGTATATAGTTTCCAATACATTACCTTTTTATTAGTTACTAAGGGATTTGGTTTATGTTTACGTCTATTGTAATAAAAAAATAATTTTGGACTAAATTGTCAGTTAGGAGGTATTGGTACTTCATCGACGATATATATTTTGTGAGTACAGATGACAAGTTAGGTATTGCAAAACTAGCACTAGGCGTACTGTTATAAGTTATAACAACAGTTATCTGTACAAAAAAAGTTGTTTAGAGCAGAGGTTCTTAACATTTTCTTGAACACCACGTCATCCTTTTTAAAAAAAATATAATATTTGAAATATTTGTAAATAATATTTTTATGCCTGACTTGATGGCGTAAATGTAATGCCTATGCATTAGGACTACTGTGCTGAGGTCTCGGGTTTGGTCCTGGGCCGGATAAAAGTGATATTCGGTTTTTCAATCACAAAATGCTCAATATCAGCTTGGAGTCTGGAATTGTGTCTGGTATAGCATTAGGGTCTACGGTGCTGTTAAGATAGATGGGCCATGCAAGCCTCCCCCCCCCCCCCCCCCTCTGTAACTAGGAAAAGGGTAGACTACGACTGAGATATATGAATGAATATATTGTCTTACCATCAATACCTCCTAGCAAATTTGCTAGGTTATTTTTATCAATTGTTTGGAAGGTGATGCCGACAACATGACATACAAATTTTCTAATGGAGTCATGGAAGCCACTGATTCTGCTGCACAACTCTGGCATCTGATGGACTCTGTTCCAAAACTGTGCAAAGTCACATTGCTCCAAAATATCAGCTAGATATTTGATCTGAGAAATTGTCTCATGTTCCACCTAAAAACAATAAAAGATTTTACTTCAAAATTCTTTCGTTTCAAATATTTAGTATACTGTAATACAACAAAATGGGGTATTAAACAAACAATATGCCCGTAATAAGAACCCAGTGAGTGTTAAACTTACCACAGACTCAAGAAGCAAACACTTGCACAAAGTAAAGTCGGTGTGTGGGAAGTTGGTCAAAGCTTTCAAGAGGATCTGACAAGTAATATCAGCATTGAACTTTTCAGGGTTGAATTGGTACAGTTTCAATACAGCCAAATTAGCCTCCAAATCGTAGGTATTCTCCCGGGACTGCATATCGACGTATCGCTCTAGAGTTTCCAGGTTCGCTGGATTATATCTACAACAACACCAGAATCATACAGATGCTCGTACACATAATTTACTTGTCAATTTTAGGCCAACTCACCTTTCTATACTTTTGAGTATAGTGGCCACCGTTTGTTTCATTGTTTCCGCCATGTTTGATACTTTATCAATTGGATCTCTAGTACACTAAAACCAAGTCCATAAACCTTTCTGGATTTAACAGAATCAAAGAGGGTTGTAAATAGAAAAATGATTAAAATCTCATACCCTGCAAGATATAACCTCAAAACTATGCTTTTACTTTTTTAGTAATTTATTAATAACCATGGATACAAGTCCTTCAGCCGAAAAATTATGCCGTATGCGTGACGTTTCTGAGTTGCCAGGTGATCTTCTCAGTTCTCGGTCTCCCAGTCAAGGAACCAATTATTAAGGATAGTCTAAACCAGGAACAGTCAAAACATCCCCCGCTCCCCAACCTTATATGATTATTCTCATAGAACTTGGAATCAATACATTACATGGTTATACGACAGTAAAAGCCCTTCCAAAACGGCAATTTCGACTCGAACATATTTTTATTCGGTCAGTCAGCCTATTCAGTTGAATACGCACCAGTCGAAAATGTTGTTGTAAAAGGGTTCTTAGGGTGAAATCAAACAAGGAATAAGAATTAAAAATTATTAACTATTAATACAATGGTGCACTATATAAAACAATTTCATTATTAAAGTTTAAAACCACCATTGAACGTATTATTTATATGTATCTTTTATGTATAGTAAATCTATGGCCCGACCAGGGGATTTGGACAACTGGGTATCTCACTCACCGTACGAAACGCCACAGCAAACTGCTACATCACAATATTCAGTGGATTTCTGTGAACAGTAGTCACAACTCATTTGAGCCGACCCATTCATGTTGAAGACAAAACTGGTCTAGTCAAGCTTTGTGTTTTTATTTACGAATATTTTAGTCACGTACGGGAATATACAGGCCCTAAATACATAATTCCTCCTCTTTAAACCACCAACACTAAAAAAAGGATACTAGGTAGGTAAGGTAGGTATATATATATTTGAGGAAAAGTTGTAAAAATTGTATAAATTTGGGGTTTTTGCTTGACCGATGTGGAGGAATTTTGAAACTCAATCTGGAGACCCTAATAACAAGTTGTCAGTTGTCGTTTGATTGATGGCGCCAGGCAATTTGATGTAGTGTTTTTAAAATGCTATCATCTACATTTTCCTAAGGAAATGAAAAATATCTCAAGTATCTAATAAGTGTGTATGGTGTGTCATGGTTATTTACATAACTTTGTAACTGCAAGTTTACTAAGGTTAACGAGGAAATTGAAAATTACTTTCGTGTAGAAAACAACCGCCTCCAAAATGGATCAAATGTTACCCAGTCCGTACAATATACCTGGTATAGGTACACCATTACATCAACCCGAAGAGGACCAACAGATTCTGCCAAATGCTATGCAGCAGCAGTCTCAACAGCAGTCTCAGCAACAGTCTCAGCAGCAGTCTCAGCAGCCGTCTCAACAGCAATCTCAGCAACATTCGATGGCGCCACTCGGCTCGTCACCGCTTGTGGGCTTTGGCACTCTAATTATTGGAACTCCACAGAGAAACATGTATACATACGCACCAACATCCAGCTATGCAACACCACAACAGATGATGCAGCCCCAAACTCCAGTAAATAATCTTTTAATACCATTATATTATTTTTAGGAGCAACAAATCTATATGTTTTCTGTTATGGTGTAAATAAATCATATCTATAATTAAAGTGGTATAAAGAACTAGACATTGAATATAGTAAAGGATGAGCACAAAATATGTCAATAAGATGCATGGTCTGTGATTACACACACTGACCTATATGCTACTTTTATAACATTTAGGGCTTCTTTTACAAAAATATATTTATATTACTATCACCAGTGCCTAACATTAAACTAACAATTTAGGAACTACCAAATATAATATTGATAGCATTATAATTTTGTAATATAAGATTCTATCTGTTCAATAATGGTTACAATATTACAAAATACATCATAAATATTTTGTTTTGCACCACAGAAAATAAATTCTCATAAAATGTACATAAAATGAGTGGTGTGGTGCTTAGAATGGCCTATATTCAAACAAGTTTTAATGAGACTTCCATGTATAAACATATGTCTTATTAGGTGATAGGTCTTGTGTGCAAGAGGATGTCCATGTTAATGACACCCATTTGACTTATTTTTAATTTTGATATAATATGAAGGATAATAAATAATAATAAATAATATAATAAATATGAAGGACATTGAAGCCATTTAAATTAGTGGGCATTATGAGATCTAACATTTTATGTTTTGGGTAAACAAGCACAGTTTAGTGCCATACAGTGCTTAGAAATACAACATTCTATGTGGTATTGCTTCTGTTTACAGACAGGCATAGTGCTTATTATCAGGTGATCTGCTTATTTCTTCATTCTGGCCAACAGTAAAGAAAAATTTAATATGGTCAAAACCAAATTACTTATTGACATATTGTAGATTTTTGAGATTTTTTTTGGAACATTCTTATTTCCTTATCATGAGAAATAACTTAGTAAAATTGACTCTGCAATATTACAGCAAAATATGATGTCTCCATTAATAACTAGTGGAAGTCTTGCCAGTCAACAGTTGTTGAGCCAAGCTAGTCCAGCACCAATGACACCCATGACACCACATTCAGCAGATCCTGGAATACTCCCACAGTTACAGTGAGTTCAACATTGTCATTTTTAGAAAAAACAATATAATTCTTTAAATTATTTCACTGATATCATAGTAGCATAGTATTGTTATAACATATTATTTAAAACTAGCTGTACCCTATGCGTGTTGCTACGCCACCAACTACAATATATGAAATTCATTGGAATGACAGTGGCTCCATCTGTCGAAAACTGGTCGTACCAACTCAGAAACCTTCGTGGGCTCATGCACAACAACTTTGCTGAAGATCATCACATGATCAAAGGCATAGTTTACGATTCTATAAAGGACATACAGACAAACATTCATTATATATAAATTCGGACAAATGGAAGTGAATAGGGAGGCCTTTGCCCTGCAGTAGGACATTTAAGGTATTATAAATAAATCAATTAGATTAATTTTTTTAGGAACATTGTGTCAACTGTGAATCTGAACTGCAAATTAGACTTGAAAAAAATTGCATTACATGCTCGTAATGCTGAATACAACCCAAAACGGTTTGCTGCTGTCATTATGAGGATAAGAGAACCCAGAACAACAGCTTTGATCTTTTCCTCTGGAAAAATGGTGTGTACAGGTGCCAAAAGCGAAGAAGACTCTCGCCTAGCAGCCAGAAAATATGCTAGAATTATACAAAAACTTGGTTTTACTGTAAGTAAATGTCTACCATTTAAAAAAGAACACAACTAGGCAACCTTTATTGCACTCAAATTAAAAAAAACTAAAAACATGTTTTATAGAAAGTAGTAACTAAAAAATAGAAAATAAATTTGAGATATAGAGCATTCAAGATGCACCCACCATTATGACATCAATCGTAAACTTGGAGTAATAAATAACATATAGGGAGTGCGCGCTACATAGAGAAAAACGGTCTAAAATCTGTGACCTTGAAATAAGAAGAGGCACATGAGTTAGTTTTTCTTCTCTTTCTAGTAGGGTGTCCATGCTTGAAGAATATTGAGAATATTAACTGGTACTATGCAAAGGTACAATTTCAAAATTTAAAAAAGTGAGTGTCTAGAATAAATACTTAATTTAATAATGTACATACTTGTTAGGCTTATCGTAAAAAGTGACAGAAGACTATCTAACTATATAGTTTTATGAAAAATGTTAAATGGTGATAGCTCTTATGCACTAGTATCTGCGTTTCGAGCAGAATTGGTTAATTGGTATTTAGAAAACAAAATATCGCACAAAGAATAAGTGATCCATCATTATAGGCAATTACACACATAACGATTTTGATAAATAAAAGTATGATCACATAATAACTACATATCTGGCATATATGATGAAAGTAGTTAAAAAGAAACAAAATACTAACTTGGGTTACTCTTTCTACCAAAATACGGGCCGATTTTAATGTTTAATGTGCACACTCCCTCTATATTATTACTCCAAGATCGTACACTAGCTAAGCTGATATTAACACTTCACATTGATTCTGGCGCTCGCCAGCTATTGCCGCAAGATAAGATTTCTTTAATAAAAATTAAGATGTGCACTTATCTCAGGTCTTACCGTATAATTCTCAGATTGATTTTAAAAAAAGGTTTACTTTTTTCAGGCAAAATTTTTGGACTTCAAAATACAAAACATGGTTGGCAGTTGCGATGTTAAATTCCCTATTCGACTCGAAGGTTTAGTACTCACACATGGACAATTCAGTTCTTATGAACCTGAACTCTTTCCTGGACTTATCTACCGAATGGTCAAACCAAGAATAGTGCTCTTAATTTTTGTGTCAGGAAAAGTTGTGCTGACTGGTGCTAAAGTGCGTGAAGAGATATACGAAGCATTTGATAATATTTATCCTATTTTGAAAAGCTTCAAAAAACAATAAGTTTTCAAATGATAAATCTGTACATTCTAGGGTTTATTTTTGTAATTATATTATTGTAATTAAAATGAGTGAAGTTATTGTCTTTTTTGTAAGGTCATAATAAGTTCATTAATCATAAGATAAGCTTAACTAAAACTTATAAATCGAGTTCAACAATTAACAACATCCACACTGTGATACATTTTCTGTTATCGATTGGAGAGTTTTCTCGTTTTTTTGTGTGGAGTTAAAAATTGGTTTCGGTCCAAAAGGCGGAAATATCGCGTAAAATACAAAAAACTTTTCGAATTCAGAAACTTTTTGTACGGTCTGTTATCGACTAACATATTGTTTAATAACCTGCTATGGTAATCTCCATATTGGCATATTAACGCAGTGTCTCTAATTCGTTCGGTGAAAAATACGGTAGATTATGGTGTCCATGACGAAAAAAATACGGAAGAATTACGGTAAACCCAGTTAAGAAATAAAACCCTTTAGATATTTATTATTCATTTTTATTATACATTGAAACGTTCATCATACTTATAATTTTGTCTGTTGGAGTGAAATCCACACAATTTTTGCCGTGTCTTTTGATACATACTTTTGACGAATCCATACATTCGGAAGGCTTGGCTAATAATATTGTCAATATGATGATTAGGGTCATAGCTCATTAGAGCCACCCGGCACCCGAACAGCACCGCCTCATCGTTCGGCGTCAACTCGTCGACAGGTGGTCCACGGGTGGGCATCGCTTGTTCCACGAATTTTCAGGTAGTCTGTTACCATTAGCACTAGGTCTACACATGTTTTTCGTAATGTCAAATTTTACAAACCGTGAATTGGCTCTCATAGCTGTCAAGCTTGATAAAGAAGAAAATAAAAGACGCATCGCCAACGCGTCGTTCTCGCGTGAATCATTCGCGGGCAGCGCGCGGTCCACTCAAGGCAAGCGTGCGAGCAGCAAGTTGTCACCGAGTGGTCCACTCGCCGTCCGCGCGTGGCCAGCTTGCGAGCGAGGCAATCCGCAGACGATACGGAGTTGATGTAGTGAGCGCGTATCCATAGAAATCCATATAAAGAATACTAACTGCTCGAGGCGAGGCGGTGCTGGTCGGGTGCCGGGTGGCTCTAATGAGCTTTAAGGTGTAATTTAGAGTCCAGCAATACCCCTAGATCACGTATACAATTAACCTTATAAAGTGCAACACCATTTAAGTTATATGGAAAGTATATTATGTTTTTAGTAAAAGTTATGCAGTTACATTTCGTAAATAATCGTTCTTTTCATAAATTTTGAATACATAACCACAACCAACGTACCATTCTATTTGATCGGGTTATGAACGAACGAATGAACGCAGAATGAATGAAAAGTGCGCGGGGATTCCCGGTTTAGATAATCAGTGTTGTCATATTTAAATTAATGTAGCTTTATATAAAATATTTATATGAGAAAAATACGATCGTTGATAAAATTACAAAATCGTAAATTACGGTAGTTTTTGATACCGTATCAAAGATGTTACGGTAGGTGGTAAATCGAGCAAAATTGAACGAAATTACGGTGTGTCGGTGTGGTGTTGGAGACATTGTATTAACGTATAATCTGTCATATCAGCCAGCTACTTATTTTAACCCTTTGAACGCCAACGTCGCCTACAAACTTAAAAAAAAATTGTCCAGACCGTTAACGACGCCTATAAGCGATTCCACTTTTGACCCTTATTTAAAGTAAATAAATATAGTAAAATATTAACAGTAAATAACAGTTTTTTTTTAATATAATCCCCTAAATTCATCAAATTAAAGCAAATAAAATAAAAGGTTAGGTTAGGCGTATAATCTTAATTTTTTTTATTTTTTAAGACCATCTATCTGTAAATTCGTAAAATTATAGGCCCACCAGAACATTTATTTTTATATAAATAATGTTGCAAAAGTATTACATAGTTCAATTTTAACCAGGTATTATAATTTTGAAATTTAATGTTGACACGACTATTTTCCCAATGTTGAAAAGAGATCAAAATTCTAACTTGGGTGCCTCTTTTTCTACCATAAAATTCGGTCCGATTTTAATTCTTTATGTACACACTCCGTCCCTCTGCATTATTACTCCAAGGTTGATCGTGAATACCGCTTTATCGATCCAGAGATCCATACCAGTTCCAAAGATCCGGATCATTCAAGCCGAATTATTGCAATCACTAATACTTTTTTTTTTTTTTTTTTGGTTTTATTTTCTCCTTTATCTCAGATCAAATATGAACAAGATACGGCCATAGCGTAGCCTGTGGTGAGACAGAGAGACCCAGCGCTTGTGTTGTCAGAATGTAAAAAAAAATCCATAATTATTTTATTTTTTTATTATATCTTAGTGAAGATTCTTAAAAGTAAAATAAAATACTATTAAGGGCTATGTATAGTATATTGCCCTATATCCTTATTTACACATTATTTTATATGCAACATTAATTTAAATATTAAAATAATTAAAAAAATCGCGTGTACCCTACGAATAGTGTGAATATCCTATTATTCATAATACCAATTAGTGTTATTAAAATTACGGGATAGTGAATTAAATGTTAGGTTTCACTTAATTTTTGTAATAAAAAGATGTGAATGGTTAATTTCTTTATTAACACAAATTATGATACACGGGCTAATAACTTTCTAAGGTGTGGTCAAATTGAAGCAAATATAAGTACTAGTGTATGATATAAGTATTTCAACTGTAGTACCAAATCATGTCAATGCATTGCTAGGACATAAATAGAGCATTTTCTTTTTCCTTTAATGAGTAACATGTCGGCATTAACGTGATATTATATGATGTCTAGTTTTTAATGACATCCGGAAGCGAAGCTCCTGTTATGCTCTATTGCGACCCTCGGTGTTAGAGAGAGTAATAGCGCGTCGTTTTGCTAACACGCCCCTTCATTGACCTTTAAATTTAACTAATTTTGTATGAAAATTTCTGATACGTTCTATCTTTTGCGAAATCATTGGTGACTTGCATACTCCTTGAAAAATGCAGGTAACACATCTTAGCATTTTTAGTTGGTATCCAATTGATTCCACCGGTCGCTTAGATCCACCGATTTCTTTGTGATGGATCTTTAGGAAACCTGCAAATAAGACAAAACGGAAGATAAATTTCACTTCTTTCAGAAATAAGTATTGAGTATTATATAACATATTATAAAAATGTATTATCTACTTTAATAATAATTTATCGGCATTTAGCTTTAGTAACCGGCAACACTATTTTTAGGTTATAAAGTTAGATTTATGCATTAAAATAAGATTTTCGTAACAATTTTACCAAAATCTTGTGAAAATACTCGCCAATACAACAATCTGAAACTATTTTAATTCCCAGAAACAGATTTTATAAGGTACTTACATGTGAAACGAGACACCAGGATTTTTTCGCTCGCTACGGCTTTTACACTCAAAAATACTACACCCAACCATCATTAGAATACGATTTGATTACTATTTTAATACAAACACTAATAATAATCGCTATAAACACCTTAAAAACGCCAGGAAGTCCAGAAAACAATCACGCTATGGTTTGTTTGGCAAACTTCGAACCGTGACAAACAAGAAATTATAGGCTACGCTGAAAGTGACAGCAATATTATATAGGCATCTTTGTCTAACACGTTCAATTACTTATATAACTATCTCGTTTTGCAGGGAAATCATTCTGTGATGGTCCTATCTATGGAATAGATAATCTAAGTCCTTTATAGTAAAAGGAGAAGGCAAAGGCGCTCAGCCATGCAGCCTAGTCTGCTGTTTATTTAAATCACTAATACTTAACATGAATCGGGCATCGGGTCAAATGACCGAATCGTTCATGGTTGACAGCAGCCCCTGTCGACTCAGCCCAAAAAAGTAACACGATAGCGCTAGGCAGCTATCTCATGTTTCAAAATTTTTCCATACATTTTATGAATGGATTTTCTTGCATCCCTTTCTACACTCAGTCCTTTATTAGTGTGTGTGATGCAGTGTAAGCTGTCATTTGAACGTCAGATTGAAATAAGGTTTTGAAACAATCGTAACGCCATTTTGTACTGTGGTCAACGGTTGCTCTGAATTACCGCGTCGTGTATTTTGTTCTGCATTTCACAATTTTGATTGGAAGGCGGTTTTTACTTATTTGTTATCTAATTAATCTACTTTATTGTGTGCGAATGTTTTTGTAATCAACCTTTCTACCGGTCAAACGTGTAATCCTTATCTTTGTACGTGTAGTGTAGTTTGATTTATTTTCATACATAATTCAACATGGTTCGTAAGTGTTCTGTTCCCGGGTGCAGTACTCGAGGCCCGGATATTAAATATTTTTGTGTGCCTTACACAATCAAATCAAGGTAGGAAATGTGGTTGAGGTTATGCCCTTTTTACAAAAGTATCCTTTCACTAAACGCGGAAGTATACGTTTTTGTACTAAACATTTTATTCCCGAACATATTAATGACAAACTAAAATTAACGCCTAATGCAATTCCCTTATTAAACCTAGAAACTTCAGATAATCAAAGATATTCAGATTTGAAACTAGAAATTACACCCACTAATAGTGTTCCTGAACCCTATACTTTTAAAGTAGTTAGCTCTTCTGACGTTAATCAAAATAGTTCAATAGATGTAAGTTCTCAATTGTCTAGAACGGCATTTCTTGCTTCATTGAATGAAGCAAATTGTAGCACTGTACCTCACCTCTCTCCGAATATACCATACAATAAGGAACCTCTTGCTATATGTGTAGCCCCATTCACATCACCAACCACTGCTGGTTGTAATACACAAAATAGTGCTCCCCTTCACCTCATTCCTAGTATATCACACAGTATGGAAAATCTTCCAGTTTGTGTAACCCCATCCACATCAACCACCACTGCTGGTTGTAATACACAAAATAGTGCTCCCCTGCACCTCATTCCTTGTATATCACACAGTATGGAAAATCTTCCAGTTTGTGTAACCCCATCCACATCAACCACCACTGCTTTATGTAATGCACAAAAATTAAAAACTCGTAACCTGATAAAATGTAAGTTAATTAATCGCATTAGATTAAATCCTAGTGAAACTACCCCTCGTAAACAAGTTTTACGCACTTCCATTAACATTTTGAGAAATAAATTACGTCTCTTGCAATCACGATATAAAAAATTAAAGACTAGACTTGACCTTCAAGCTCCAAAAACAAAGATGTTTTTGAAGAAATATAACATTATGAGTACATTTGGAAAGTTATTAGTAGATTCACAATTACGTTTGACTGGTAATTCATTAAAAGGTCGCCGTTACACTGATGCAGAAAAAGTCTTTGCTTTGTCACTATACAAGTTAAGCCCTAAGTGCTATGGATTTTTACGAAAACATTTAGCACTGCCATGTAAATCTCGAATTAATTCGCTCCTTAGCAATATACCTCTGAGACCTGGTATTAATGACTTCATATTCCAACATTTGGCAGATGCTGCCTTGGATAAACCCATAATAGACAGGCAATGCACATTAATTTTTGATGAGATATCCATTAAAAAGCACTTAAATTTCAACTTCTTTACTAGGGTCATCGAGGGTTTTGAGGATATAGGTTCTGGTAAACGTACAAACAATGTAGCTGATAAAGCCTTAGTTTTTATGTTAAGGGGTTGTTTTCTCCTTGGAAAATTCCAATTGCATTTTATTTTGCTCGAGATGGAGTTAAAACATTTGTTTTAAAGAATATTATTAAAGAAATAGTATCTGCAGTTTTTAAAGCTGGATTTATAGTAAGAGCTACAATCAGTGACCTAGGTTCTGCCAATGTTGCTGCTATTAGGTCATTAATATCAGAATCGAATGCTGAACTGTTACGTAGTAACAGATGTACAAGTGATATCTCCTATAAAATCGGTCCTAACCAATTATATCATATCTATGATGTACCTCATTTATTGAAATGTTTTCGCAATAATTTTCAGAAAAAAAATCTTCTTATTGGCAACCAAAGGGCAAAGTGGGAGTATATTGAGACTCTTTACAAAGTGGATGGCTTTGGTGGCAGAGCAAGAAGCACCAAACTTACTGAGAAACACATAAATCCAACTTCATATGATAAAATGAAGGTAAATGAATCAACAATCATACACACACACACACACATATATATGTACTTGTGTATGTGTATATGCATATTAATATATAGTACAAAACAAAGTCGCTTCCCGCTGTCTGTCTGTCTGTTAAAAAGGTCTACAAAAAGTCCACGATGATATATGTCTATGTCTTAGGGATAACCTACAATAACCATTTTTTATCCTTTTTACAAGGAATAATGGCTTATTTACGAAGCGATTTTAAGCCATACGGCATTAATCCTTATCCAATTAAGTACCTTAAATACATTGTGCATCTAATATAGATCAATATGACCCTTTACAGCATTTAATTTAAATAAACATTTTCGAAGATATTACATATTTAATTTTTTTGAAGTGAAACTTCTTTATCTGCGTTAGAAAAATAAAATCGTCACATTTTTCCGTTACGCGGCACTCGTCACATTTTTGACTTTGACTGGATTCTGACCAGACTTTGATTGGACTACAGGACTTTCATCGGACTTTGACAATACTTTGACCGGACTTTGACCGGACTTTGACTGGACTTTGACTGGACTTTGATTGGACTTTGACTGGACTTTGACAGGACTTTGACCGGATCTTGACTGGATTTTACAGGACTTTGACTGGATTTTGACCAGACTTCGACCGGACTTTGACAGGACTTGGACCGGATTTAATAGGACTTTGACCGGACTTCGACTGGATTTTGACCGAACTTTGACTGGATTTTGACCGGACTTCGACCGGACTTTGACAGGACTTTGACAAGACTTTGACCGGACCTTGACTGGACTTTACAGGACTTTGACTGGATTTTGACCAGACTTCGACCGGACTTTGACCTTACTTTGACTGTACTTTGACAGTACTTTGACAGGACTTTGACCGGACTTTGACAAGACTTTGACCGGACTTTGACTGGGCTTCGACCGGACTTTCACCGGATGTAATAGGACTTTGACTGGACTTTCACAAGACTTTGACCGGGCTTTGACCGGACTTTTACCGGATTTGACCGGGCTATGACCGGACTTTGACCGGATTTAACAGGACTTTGACCGGACTTTGACGGTACTTAGAATAAAACTTCATTTATTGTTATTCTTAACAGAATAACAATGAATTTCCTACTCATGTTCATATTCTCAAACCACGGATAACGAGGTATCTGATACTGAATGGTTTTATACCATATACCCATATGCCCATGATCCCGACATGCGAAGGAAGCCAATGAATAATAACCTGTTTGTTCATAAACCGATTTGAAAAATTCTTTTATCATTAGAAATTAGAATCCTACATTATCCCTGATGAGCATAGGCTACTTTTTGTCCCAGAAAAAGCAAATCACGCGGGTGGGGCCGTGAAGAACAGCTAGTATAATATAAAAATATATTTAAAATAGTTTACTTATTTATTACTAATGTGTTATTTATATTATGTAAATTTCAGGTCAAATTGGCAGCCCAAGTTTTCAGCAGGCAAGTGGCTACATCACTGGAAGTGCACATGAAGTCTCTGCTATTTATTCAGGACCATGATTACTTAACTTTAAACCCAAACATTGATAATGGCTTATTCACAGCAGAAATTCTTCTTTTTATAAATAATTTGTTTCGACAGTTTAAATGGATTTGGCCATTATGGTAATAAGTTAAAACATGCTCTTTCCCGTAATTCAGAACACATCACTTTCTGGAATGATGCTGTAAAAAAGCTAGCATCAATGCGCTTTGACGCTTCCAATGAAAGGGAAGCAAAGCCTTTATCTTTGAAGCACTTTGTGCATAATATTAAAACAATAAAACATTTGTGGTCAGATCTGCTAAGAATTGATGGTGTAAAGTTTTTAAGTCTTAGACGTCTTAACCAAGATCCATTAGAAAACTTTTTTGGTCAAATAAGGGCACATGGTTCTTGTAGTACAAATCCTAATTGTTCTCACTTCGTATCTGCTTTTAAAACCTTGTTGATTAACAACATAACTACCGGTAAATCTTTATATACTAATTGTTCTGAGGATGATGACAAAATGTTGGGTACATTAAAAAACTTAGTCAGCCAACAAAAATATAGTTCATACACTGAAAATTTTCCTGGTAATGATACTAACATTATGGAGTCTATACCTCACGAAAATATTTTGCAAAATAAGGCTGTACCATATATTGCAGGTGCAATTTGTCGTTTTTTAGTGTCCAAATCGAACTGCAAAGATTGTGATAACTGTACAAAAGCACTATTATCTCAGACTGAGTCATTTCACGAATTAATTCGTTTAAGAGAGTATAGCCCTGATATAGATAGGTTATATTATCCTTCTAGGAATTTTAGTCAAATCGTCTGGCAGAGTATTTTTATTATTGATAAAATGATGCCATCTATTTGCAATGTTTACATTTATTCAGATTTAATAGGTACTTTACAAAGAAATATTGATACTTCATGGTATACCTGTAATATACATAAAACTGATCTCATTAAAGCTTTTTGGCTATATGTCATTCGGATGCAAGTTAAGTAATGGTGCATTAATTTTAATAATAGAATAAATAATATTGATTTTAGACCTAAACATTTAGAAATGGAAACTCTAATCCGAGAAAAAGTTACAAAAGGATTGAGTTATAGATCAGGAAGAAGGCGTAGTACTTAATCACGCATAATTTATTTATTTAATATTAGTATCTTCATAGTATTTTGTCTACAGTTATTATGATTGTTGCAAATAAAATTGTTCTTTTTTAAAGTGTATTAGCCATATTTTTGTGCTTTTAGTTTATTATGCATTCTGTATAGTAGCTTAGGACAGCTCCTTGTATTATATAAAAAACATAATTATAGTCTTCTTTACCACCCTTTTATTTACTGTATTTACATTTCGTTACAACGATTAAACTCTGTACTATTTACACTGATTCTTGCAAATTCATAAGTAATAATTAAATCATAAGTAATTGTTGTTGAGTACGTATTATATTTATTATCACCTTAGTCCAAAAAGTTGTAATTTTTTGAGGGTTTCCATAATTGTTCATATTTTTATTGATATACCAATCTGTAAAATAGGAATTTTACCTTTTATTTTAATATTGTGTTTTGGTTATAGTGTACCCAACATTTTCTGATTTTTGTAGCATTTTTTGTTGAAAATGTGCCATTACATGATACATATTGCAAAATATTACGTTATGCACGGAATGCTTTTTGCGAGGCGATAATTTGTAAATGTATTATTATTTTTAAGTTTAATTAAACATGTTAGGTTTTAAATTAAGCTGTATACAAATAAATTTCAGTAGTTATATTGTTAACCCATTTATAACAACAATAATTTCTTAAAATTGTTCTTTTTTAAAGTGTATTAGCCATATTTTTGTGCTTTTAGTTTATTATGCATTCTGTATAGTAGCTTAGGACAGCTCCTTGTATTATATAAAAAACATAGTTATAGTCTTCTTTACCACCCTTTTATTGACTGTTAACCATAAATAATGTAAAATCCCATATGTATAAGTATATAGGATCAGACAGCATCCTAATTAATTACGCATTAGATTCAATTTCATTCCTTTCAATCCGAATAGTAATTAGCATTATCGTAAATGTATTTTTATAGTTATATGATGTTCAGTTACAATATGTGTATATGTATAAATGTATAAACTGATTATATTTAAGATTATATAGAGGTAGAAACTGACTAAAATAAATTTGAAAATGTAATTGCTATTAGATAAGTAGGATGGCTTATGCTTAAAAACATTAAGAACATGAGTAAGACTATTAATATTATTCTTATTGTTTGTCTCCTATATATTTACATTTCGTTACAACAATTAAACTCTGTACTATTTTTACTGATTCTTGCAAATTCATAAGTAATTGTAGTTGAGTACACATTGTATTTATTATCATCTTAGTACAAAAACGTTGTATTTTTTTGAGTGTTTTTACAATTGTTTATATTTTTATTGATATACCAATCTGTAAAATAGGAATTTGACCTTTTATTTTAATATTGTGTTTTGGTTATAGTGTACCCAACATTTTCTGATTTTTGTAGCATCTTTAAAATGTGCCATTACATGATACATATTGCAAAATATTACGTTATGCACGGAATGCTTTTCGCGAGGCGATAATTTGTAAATGTATTATTATTTTTAAGTTTAATTAAGCTTTATACAAATAAGTTTAGGTAGTTATATTGTTAACCCATTTATAACAACAATCATTTGTTAAAATTGTTCTTTTTTAAAGTGTATTAGCCATATTTTTGTGCTTTTAGTTTATTATGCATTCTGTATAGTAGCTTAGGGCAGCTCTTTTTATTGTATAAAAAAAGTTAGTGTTCGTTACCACCCTTTTATTGACTGTTAACCATAAATTATGTAAAATCCCATATGTATAAGTATATAGGATCAGACAGCGTCCTAATTAATTACGCACTAGATTAAGTTCATTCAATTCAATGCACAAAGTAATTAGTATTATCGTAAATGTATTTTTATAGAAATATTAGGTCCTTACATATGAAATTGGCGTTTTTCGTACTGGCCACTTTAATCACAAATTTCTCCTCTTTGGTAAGGAATTCCAAATTCAAATTTGTACAGCTATAGACTCATGTATTTGTGCTTCGATGATCGTCATTCATTTGTTTTTTTTCTTCTGTTTTTTTCTGTTTGCGTCACTCATTTTACAAAATGGAAAACTTAAAATATCGCATTATTTACGAGTACGAGTTCCGCCGTGGCACTAGTGCTGCGGAAACAACTCGAAGGGTGAATAATGTGTATGACGGTCGTGTTGCAAAAGAAAACACAGTTCGTTTTTGGTTCCAACGTTTTCGTTCTGGAAATTTCGACCTGCAGAACAAGCCCCGTGGACGGCCTGAGACTCAAGTTGATAATGAAGAGTTGAAGGCTATTGTGGAAGCGGATCCATCGCAAACCACGTCCGAGTTAGCTGCAGGCTGCGATGTTAGTGATAAAACTGTTTTAATTCACTTGAAGCAAATTGGGAAGATTAAAAAGCTTGAAAGGTGGGTACCTCACGAATTGACTGAAGCAAACCGGCAAACGCGCGTCGACTGCTGCGTTACATTACTAAACCGGTACAATAATGAAGGTATTTTAAACCGAATCATTACCTGTGATGAAAAATGGGTTCTTTACGATAATCGGAAGCGCTCAGTGCAATGGTTGGATCCTGGCCAGCCAGCCAAATCCTGCCCCAAGCGAAAATTAACCCCAAAAAAGTTACTTGTAAGCGTTTGGTGGACTAGTGCCGGTATTGTTCATTACAGTTTTCTCAAATCTGGCCAGA
Organism: Amorpha juglandis; assembly: GCA_949126905.1. Classification (NCBI taxonomy): domain Eukaryota; kingdom Metazoa; phylum Arthropoda; class Insecta; order Lepidoptera; family Sphingidae; genus Amorpha; species Amorpha juglandis. The sequence continues at coordinate 11,193,982 of OX421374.1, read as the reverse complement.
CTATTACGGCTGATGTCTATTATCAGCAATTGCAAACCATGATGGAAAAGCTAGCGGCTAAACAACCTAGGCTGGTCAATCGCTCCACGCCTCTGCTGCTTCACGACAACGCTAGACCACACACTGCGCAACAGACGGCCACTAAATTAGAAGAGCTTCAATTGGAAAGTCTAAGACATCCTCCGTACTCCCCGGACCTTGCTCCAACAGATTACCATTTTTTTCGAAATTTGGATAACTTCTTGCAAGGGAAAAAATTCAACTCCGATGGGGCAGTCCAAATCGCCTTCAAAGATTTTATTGATTCCCGTCCGACTGGTTTTTTTAGTAAAGGGATCAATGAACTACCTATGAGATGGCAAAAGTGCATAGAAAATAATGGTTCATACTTTGATTAATTAAATATACTATATTAAAAAATATTCGACTTTTTGTTCCTCCCATACAAAACGCCAATTTCATATGTAAGGACCTAATATGATATTTAATTACAATATGTGTATATGTATAAATGTATAAACAGATTATAATATAGAGTTAGAAACCGACTAAAATAAATTTGAAAATGTTATTGCTATTAGATAAGTGATGGTTTAAGCTTAAAAATATTAAGGACATGGGTAAGACTGTAAATATCCTACCATATCTCGGGACTATAGAGTCCCGGACCTTTGGTAGGCGTGCGTGGGGCCGAAGCCAACACGTAGAGGCCCGTTAGACAAATTTAATGTAATAATGTGATGTGACACCGCCCGGCGGCTATCCCTGTATACACTATATAAGTGTACCCAAATAAATATTATTCTATAAGTATATACTGTAAATATTATTCTATAAGTATATACTGTAAATATTATTCTTATTGTTTGTCACCTATATATTATTTACATTTCGTTACAACGATTAAACTCTGTACTATTTACACTGATTCTTGCAAATTCATAAGTACTCATAAAATCATTAGTAATTGTTATTGAGTACTAGGGTGGGTCAAAAAAATCGACTATTTTTTTTTTTTCAAGTGCAACGGAAAAATGGGTTCCTAGACACCTTAAAAAAATTCCCACCAAATATGAGCTCTTAATTTTGAAAGGAACATCCTCCGCATCGCAGTTTTTTATTTTATTTTCAGTCCAATAGAAAAAAATTCATACCTCTCTATTAATTGACTGTACAAAAAAATGTTTCGAATAAATTTTGTAGGAAATTTGATGCTCTACAAAAAAGGTGTCTTATATTTTTTTCGTAAACCTCGCCATTTGAAAGATATAAAGTATTTAATTTTGATTATTTTATGATAAATTTCATTTTTGTTTATGAATTTTATAACTCGACAATAAATGACTTTTACGAAATGCGAAATACCAATTTTTGTTGGAAATTAACTGCTCTATAAAAATGGTTTCTTATGTTTTGGCGATAAAATTAACCGTTTAAAAGATATTCATCATCAAACTTTCATGTGTACGGATCTTAAAAGTTTTTGATTAGATATTCGAAAAATTTCAATTTAATTTATGATTTTTAAGAAAATTTACACGAATTTTAGTTGTTATCGATTGAGAAACGTCAAAATATTTTTTAAGTTATTATTTATGTTTAAGTATATTTGTCTCGATTTAAAAATTAAATTGGACATTATTTATCGCTCGGTTAAATATATATTGATAAAAAAAGCAAAGTTTTCATTATACATATATTATGATATGTTTCAGTATCAGAGAAAAACAATGTCCAACTAGTTATAAATAAGTATCTATTTTATTTCAATTTTCAAACAAGTTTTTGTTGCAAGTTGGGTAATTTGTAAATAATTAATCGTATACAAGACCATAAATTTTGGAAACACTAAAAATGCTGTAGAAATAAATGTATACAAACCAACGACAACATAACGATGAAATAAAAAGTAGGTGGTGCTAGTTCACAATTCAAACAGATGAAATAAAATACGAAACAAAAATTCTCTAGAGATGAAATTTTCCCTAGGATCGTGATTTCTAATGATTAAAACTAAAATGTTTAGAATAATTGAAGAAAAATTTTGATAATTTTGAAAATAAAACTCAAATAATACTTATATTAATGGCAAGCAATGAAATTTATAAATTAAATTGAAATTTTTCGAATATCTAATCAAAAACTTTTAAAATCCGTACACATGAAAGTTTGATGATGAATATCTTTTGAACGGTTAATTTTATCGCCAAAACATAGGAAACCATTTTTATAGAGCAGTTAATTTCCAACGAAAATTAGTATTTCGCATTTCGTAAAAGTCATTTATTGTCGAGTTATAAAATTCATAAACTAAAATGAAATTTATCATAAAGTAATCAAAATTAAATCCTTTATATCTTTCAAATGGCGAGGTTTACGAAAAAAACATAAGATACCTTTTTTGTAGAGCATCAAATTTCCTACAAAATTTATTCGAAACATTTTTTTGTACAGTCAATTAATAGAGAGATATGATTTTTTCTCTATTGGACTGAAAAAAAAATAAAAAACTGCGATGCGGAGGATGTTCCTTTCAGAATTAAGAGCTCATATTTGGTGGGAATTTTTTTAAGGTGTCTAGGAACCCATTTTTCCGTTGCACTTGTAAAAAAAAAAATTGTCGATTTTTTTGACCCACCCTATTGAGTACACATTGTATGTATTATTACCTTAGTCCAAAAAGTTGTAATTTTTTGAGGGTTTCCATAATTGTTCATATTTTTATTGATATACCAATCTGTAAAATAGGAATTTTACCTTTTATTTTAATATTGTATTTTGGTTATAGTGTACCCAACATTTTCTGATTTTTGTAGCATTTTTTGTGGAAAATGTGCCATTACATGATACATATTGCAAAATATTACGTTATGCACGGAATGCTTTTTGCGAGGCGATAATTTGTAAATGTATTATTATTTTTAAGTTTAAGCATGTTAAGGTTTTAAATTAAGCTGTATACAAATAAGTTTAAATAGTTATATTATTCACTCAACAACAATCAATTGTTGGCTTTTATCTGTCGGCCAGAGCTGGCTCCTTTGTACAATTGTGCTTTCTATTTAATTTAATTCGCAATTTAAATGTCATTAGTGGTTTAAGTGTAATGATGTTAAAAAAAGATCAATGCAAAAGACCTACGGCTGAGTTTCTTGGTGCTTCTTCTCAGACCAGTGGGCATTTCCGAAATACCGGTAGAGACATTTCAAAAAATAAACGTCTTAATTTTTGAATTTAGTTTTATTATTATTTAAGAGGTTGGTATTCTACAAGGTTCATATGACGCTTTAGCCGTGTATTCGCTTCAGAAACCGGTATTTTATTACGGTTTTAGTATGAAACCGTCCTTAAAATCATCCCTATTTTTTTTAATGATCGGTATTTTCAGAGGTTTACCGATTGCCGATACGGCACGTCTCTAGTATACAATATCCGTGCAAAAGAGAAAAAAGAAAAACACAGATCAATTCACACGGGAAAGAAAGAGAGATCCGACTTCTCTTATGAATGAATTGTATAACATGTACAGTATAAAAATTTATGCATGTAGGTGTGAGCTTATCGTGTTAAAAAATTTGTATGAAGATAACCGTCTCTCTAGTTTATTTGTCTCTGGTTGACAGCAGCAGACAGCAGTGTTTTGCTTTTATTGCTAATTGTAGTCAGTTATAAATTTCCCAAAGAACAGCCTATTTACAAATAGTATTAACTGTTCCGTGTCTTTATGGCATAAACTCGCAACTTATAGATGTAGATGTGACAATGAAAACAGATTTTGAGAAAGAAGCTAGTTCGCAAGTGCTACAGAAATATGGAAAGTTTTTTAAAATTCAGTATCAAGAACTGGCGTCTATTTGCAATAATGAACCATGGCACGAAAATAAAACATATGTGCCTATACAACTGTTCATGACACCCATTGAATTGATACCGATCACAGAATTAGTTGCCTCCGACAATACACTGATGACCAAAGTTCTGAGTGTTTTAACATCTCTCTGCGTCGAAGTAACGAAACTCAAAGAAGAGGCCTTTAAAAGGTAAGTATTTTGGTTTTCACTAAACACGGATCAGTAACTGCCTAGTAACAAAAGGTTGCTGTAACCGAAATCCGCATAGAAATCCTCATCGTCATGTAAAGCATAGTGTCCTAGGGTATCATTAAATATAAACACTCAAATAAAGCTGTGTGAGAAAAATAGTCATTTTCTATTAACATATATTTTTATTGTAGGCATTTCCCTTACTTATCAGTGTATGAAGAGTACAGTAACAGTGAAGTGAGTTCTCAGATGGAGATGATATGTGCTCTGAACGCTTTTGCTATAAGATGTGACGACACCTTGAAGAATCTCTGCAGCCAAGTGTTTGCCATATTTACTGAGGGAACAATTAATCTAAGTAAGATATTTTTACTGGTCATATCAGAAAATGTGTTGTCAAGCAATATTTGGATGTGGTATATTTCAAAATGACGTTGTGTTCCATTCTACTGTAGTATGGCACTAACCTTAACAAATACCCTGTGCCATTAACAGTAACAAAATGTTTATATGCTTGGTTTGTTTAATATTACAGGTAATAAAAACAGAATGTTTATAAATATATAAAAAAATATATAGTCCATAGGCTTAGGTACTTAACTAAATATAAACAAACTATTTGATTTAGTTTACACATTATGCGAATTGTCTGTTTGAAACCTGGTACAGATAGAGAGGATAGAATTAATTCTCGCCATACTGGGTACTTTACGCATCTTTGTGAACATTACCAAACTGCTTAAAATGTAAGTTAACATAGAATTTATCACTGTTTGTGTATCCTTATAAATAAAAAAAAAACAAAAAAGATCTCTAAGATGGGTATTTCTAATTGTGAAGAATGTTGTGTCCTAGTTAAATGGTAGGTCTTGTTGTCTGAGTGACAAGTTTCAAGTGTTCTTATTGATCCTTCCTTGTAACTACTGAGATTTCTGAGAGACGTCCATTAATTACATGCAATTATGGCCTGTTTTGGCTATTTTCCACCCACCCTGCTTCCCTTTCATGTGATTTCAAGAGATTTAACTCAAACCCGCCCAGCTCAAGTGAATTTTTTCAAAATGCATATTTCTAGTATGTAAATAAGTTAATCTGTGATTGATTGCTTTCAACTTATTCAAAAAAAACATAATTTGCTTTGTTATTTTTATTTAAGACTTAAAATAGAATGTAGTTTAGAATCACAGTGAAAATCAAACAATAAAGTACTTCTTAAAATAGGAACTACTTAATTTCGTAAAGAATATTAAAATTTAGTACATGAGGACTTATGTGTGGAGTACTTAGTCTATCTCATGAGTGACTATTGGACCCAACATGTCCATGTGATTTTCAGTAAAATTATGAGTTTTTGGCTCATATGCCAATCTATCTATCCAATATCAAAGGTGATAAGGGTTATTACATATTGGCGAGATTTAGCTATATTTTATTGAAGAAACATGCTCTTCTCAATTTAAACCAATTTTGTCTCAATTAAATGATGTTTCTTGGAAAAACATAACAACATGATATTGCCCATGAGTGAGATGAAATTAAGTTGGTTATCCATTATACATCATTTTAAAACTTGAGCTTTCATTTCTATCACAAAAACTGACCGCTTTAATCTTCAGAGAAAAATAACAAATAAATTATGCTGTTATTATGTTAATCAATCTGTACAAAAAGGATATAGTGGATAAAAATTCTAAGTTAACACATGTCTGAACAAACCGCATCTGCCAACCATTTTTTTTTCACCTTTAGTACCTAAGCCTTTGAAGTAAAGTGTAAATATATACCTTTATTAGTATATTGTGTGCCAGACGTCATGTTTCTTTAAACTCTTTCTGGGTGGATATTTGATGAATGTTAACTGTTGGGTATGAACAGTGTTAAGTTGGATGCTATGTATTGATGTATGTCAACTGTCAAGTGGTTGTCCCAAGTTTTGTTTGTTTTAATCCCCTACATTTAATAGCTCTTGATGGAGATGCTATCTACTTTCATGCTGATTATATAATTTTCAGATGGTATACAATTGCATTATGTTATTAATCATATTGGAGAAATATTCACATTACTTGTCATTCTGGAGACCTTGATATCTAGCACTTCATTAACTACTAATTGGAATAGATATTGTAAATCTCTCAACTTACTGAGGCACAATCCAAAGAAAATTGATTTGTCTGAGGAGCAATTTAATTCTTTAATGGGTGCCATAAACAATATCACTTTGCAAATAATACATGATGATATTGTGCAGAAATCATTGCAAAATTTGTTGACATTAAGGAAAAGCTTAGTAGACAAAAACTGCTCAATTTTAGCCAATGAGTTTTCACAATACCTCAAGCAAGCAATAACCAACCTTGACAAATTAGTGCAAGAACAACCAAATGTCAATAATATGTATAAATGTATCAAAATAAATGCTTTGTTTGTGTTGGCCTCACATATATTTGGCAATATTGACAAGAAAATTTTCAGAGCATTAACTGAATTGAATACAAAGGTTGGTTTTCAAATGTTGTTGCATGGAATATTAATTTAATGGTATTAAGAAAACCAGTAAAATTAATTTATATTTCAGGCCCACAGCATTCATGTCATAGGAACAACAATTTGGTATCCTGACCAATTTCTTCAAAGACATGCAGCATCACTGTGTGCTAGACATGAAAAGCTGTCACAAGCTTTGTTGAAAGCTCGTCAAGCATACGTAAACGCTAAGAAAGCTAGTTTGCCTCGTGATGTCGCTAGTGTTCAAGCAATATGCACACAGTGGGTTCTAAATGTCGAAACAATTTTTTCTGCTAATCACCATAAGCTTAGTGCTGCAGAAATGAGTTTGCATGCAAGAACACTTCTAGATGGTCTTACTATTGCCTCGAAAACAAATCATGGTGTTTTAACATTAATCAATTTACATTTATCACTTGGTATTCCACTACCTAAGAGTATGCTGATGTCTCTTTTTGATATTATAGATATGCTGAAAACTATACAAAATGTGATTTCTCGTAATCGTAACCAAATTATTTCGTCCATAAATATGGTAACACAACATTTGTTATTTCAAGCAACATCATCGATTTTAGAAGTCAAAAAGACCTTAGTATCAGACAAAAATTTTGCTAACAAAAGACTGGATGAGCTGACATGTATTGTGATAGCTGAACGTGCACTAAGAGGCGCACCGACTATCGAACGTAATATTGCTGCCAATATCGCTCTAAGTTTCATACCAGATACAACATACTTAGAAGACAGTTACGCTAAACTCGCAACATTACTTGATAAAGTGCAAATCTTAACAAATTTCTTAAAATCAATGGAGAATTTTTACAACTGCTCGTGGTTTTTGTGGCATAAAAGTGTTATTCCTATATATTTTCAACAAAATTTTAATGTACAATTAAATGCATTAAAATTGAAATACTTTTTTATGGTGCTAGAAGATTGTGCGGTACTCTTGCACAAAACTGATAAGCAGTATGGTATCAATAAATCTGAAGAGTTCATTAACATTGCGAAAAGTATGATAGACAGTGACATTATCAAAAGTACTAGTCAAAATATTGAAACCAATCTGCGTTTACATATACATTCTCATTTGCAATTGGATGTTGTAAACCCTTTTACGTTCGAAATGACGAACAAGTTATTACTTGTTGCCGACAACTTTAGAATTCAGCAAATTTACATATGTGTAGTGCCTTCAGTGGAACATTATCTTTCCACAATGTATTATAATTTAACAACAGTTGTATTGTCGGATTGGAAAACTTATGGTGAAATGCGTCAAATGGCGAAATTTAAGTTTAACCTTAAAACTGTTCAAGATAACTTGCCTACGCAAACTTTAGAGCAAGGGCTAGACGTATTGGAAATCATGCGAAATATCCACATTTTTGTCTCGAAGTACCTTTACAATCTAAACAATCAAATTTTCATTGAAAGAAGCAGCAACAACAAACATTTGAATTCCATTAACATCAGACATATCGCGAATTCTATAAGAACTCACGGCACCGGGATAATGAATACGACGGTCAATTTCACCTACCAATTTCTTAAGAAGAAATTCTTTACCTTTTCTCAATTTATGTATGACGAACATATTAAGTCGAGGCTGATAAAAGACTTAAGAAACTTCAAAGACATTTCTGAAGGCAATGGAAACATGTATTTGTATAAAAATGCAGATAAATTCAACAAAGGAATAAAAGTACTTGGCCTCACCGATGATGGACACAGCTACCTAGATCTGTTTCGAGATCTCATTAGCCAAATAGGAAATGCGATGGGATATGTTAGAATGATAAGATCAGGAGGTCGGCATTGTTGTTCTGATGCAACGATATTTTTACCATCTCTTGAGGATGTTGAATCGTTTAAACAACTTTGTGAAGAAGACAGCCTAAGTGCAAAAACTGTTCAGTCGGCAGAGAACTTGGATCATAACATAAACAACCTGATATCTAATTTTATTCAAGGAACAGAATATTTCAAACTACTCGTAGATGTATTTGCGCCTGTATTTCGTAATCCAAAAAATGTGCATCTTAAAAACTTCTACATCATTGTGCCTCCTTTAACGTTGAATTTTGTAGAACACATGATACTGTCAAAAGACAAGATGTCGAAAAAGAACAAAATAGGCGCATCTTTCACTGATGATGGTTTTTCTATGGGTGTGGCGTATATTTTAAAGTTATTGGATCAGGTAGGTAATTTTTATTCTTAATAACTCTAAAATAATATCTTGCAAGTAATCAACCCCGCCCAATCTGAGAGTTGAGTTGAGAGTGCTTGATTGTGCGTAGCGTTGCTGTAGTTGAAACATTCAACGTTGAGCATTATGCCGCATAATGCGCTCTAGTGCTGTAATTGGAAAACAGGGATTGTTTATCGTTGGTCGACACTATTCTTGGATTGTGCTACACTTACCATCAGGTGTAGCGTAGGCCCTTGCCGAGCCAGGATAAAAAACAAACCTGCTAAAAATTTAATTTCTGTCATCAATATTATTATGTTATCATTACATATTATGCCTGTTAGTCTGGCCGCAATAAACAAATAGCACCCGTGACCACGGCCGATGTTACTCGGTCGAAACGTCTGAAAATAAATATAATTAGTATTTGTACCTTCCAATACTATATAATTAAGACGATTTAATATTGGTTAATAGTAGCAATACCCCTAAAATCTTTATTTGCTACTATTGTAAAAATTATAAAATAATCTCTCTGGTGTATAGGTTTTAATATGAAATACATGCATCAAATGTTTCAGGATACGAACTTTGAGTCTTTACATTGGTTTAATTCTGTTTGGAAGCATATTAAACATGAAAGGGATATGCTTGAAGAGCAGAAAAGCAAAGGATCAGTACAATTACAACAAGCTTTAGCACTTACAGAGAAGAAACTGAAAACATTAGAAGAGGAATATAAACTGCTTTACTATAGCCTCACGAGTGCAAGAATATTTTTCAGATAGATGCGCAAAACTCGATGACAAGTGACGAAGTGATGAAGTGTTTTTATGCGTAGTAGCGCTCATCGTGCATGTGTGTTATTAGAGCATGCTATGCACGCTCACGGTGTACCTACGTCTGCATGTGCATGGAAATATCGAGGATGCACCTATTGTTCCTCGTCCATAACAAATAAATGAACAAAATAAGGCCGCTGGATGGCGCGCCTGACTACGTACGTATGACGCACCTTATAACAGCCGCATACTGAAAATCAGGATAGTCGCAAACTAAAATGTTAATGCATTAATAGCACCGGTTATCGAGTGTTCTTTAGAAAAAAAACAACTGGATTGATAAAAAAAAATTATATGTTATGCTGTGTAGCTGAATTATCATCATTGATATGTCAAGCATACGTACAGAATGTACCGTGTATCTCGCTATAAATAATATCTGTACATTTGCTAGTTATGGGGAACGTGCACGACGAAAACTGTCACCTGGTAGCGTAAATCCGAATCTTTTACCCTATATTATGACATTTCATGTTGATAACCTATTCTTATTAAAGCAGTAAAGAGTTTTTTTGGCCGGTCTTGTAGATAGATAAACACGTTTCGCCGGCAGTCCCGAATTCTTACGTAAATTTTCTTTTTCTGTTTAAATAATTGTTATTTAGAGTTTAATATTGTTGTTCTTTGTTAGTGTTGGTATGTGGTAAACTGTGCTGTGTTGTCCTTATATGTATTGAAATAAAGTAACACGTATTATAATGAAGATAATTTACTTCCTTGCAGTTTTCTCCTTGACATCATTATTATAAGTTAAATTACAATCTACTTCACTGCATATCTATACAAAAGTAGTTTAGTATGGACGTCGGGGAGGATGAGCGACCGGATGGAGGAAGAGGTCGTGCATGCCTTCCCTCGACCCCTGATGGGCCCCCATTAGTGGCCTCTTACGATTCTGGGTCAGCAGGGGCGCCTACGGGCGACACTTCATCGGTACGCGGTATGGACACTCCCACGGATCGTTATCGACAGTACTCTGGAACTCCTTGTGTGCCGCAGACTTTACCCTAGTTATCGCTACGTACAGCGCTCTCTTGGCTTCCTTATAGAGGCTGCGAAGCAACCGTTCCTGGTCCTCGTCGCCGGGCAGACGAATCCGGCGACGACAGTGCATGGCGAAACGGCGGCGCGCGGCCACGCATGACGAACGCAACCGCGCGATCTCCGCCGACCACCAGAACACCTGGCGCTTCTGCGTCGCAGACATGTGACATCGCCGCCCCGAACCATTCCGACTCGTTCTCGACCCGTACCGGCCCGTCCGGTACGGGGATCCACGCCTGGGACAGAGCGGCCTCCTTCAGGGCCTCAACGTCAAGGCGCTTTAGCGCCCAACACGGGCCGTCCGATCGCGGGGAGGTTCGGCCACCATCAGTCCCGGTGGTGGTGGACGAGGCGACGTCGAACTGAACGTATCGGTGATCCGACAAAGTCACCTCGTCCACCAGGACCCTCCAGTGTCAGACACGGCGGGCAAGTGCTGTGGTGGCGTATGTAATGTCCACCACCGAACCGCCATTGTGTACTTTAAATGTTTTTCTCAATCTTAAATTTTTACTGGTGAAGCTGTAGCTATGCTTGAAGCAGTTCAATATGTTCTTTCTCATAGTCTTAACAAAAGCATAATTTTCTCAGACTCCAAAACCCGCTTCAAGACATTCACAAATCTTCTTTCCACAAGCGCCCATTTTTCTTGACGCTGAAAATCAAAGAGACACTATAAAAGTCATATATCGAAATTTATAACCCGTACCTCTGACTGACTACATTCTCTTCGGATTACATACTTGATTTTATTTAATGATGTCTTACGTTTACGCGAATGTTACACATTGAAATAAAACTAATTTAAACTGATTTTATCGCGGTTTTTTATTTAAATTTTGGTCCCGACGCGACGCGACGTTTCGAAAGCTTCGAACCAAAGATTTTTCAGCCTTCGTGGTCACGGGGTGGACTCACTCCTTTTTTATTTTTTTCTTCCTTTTTTTTACCTAACCCTTTACTAACTCTTGTATATTTACTCTTTACCCACCTCACTTGTATATTTTCTGTGGACTTGCGTCTGCTAACGAAAATAGTCATTATTTTTTATTTTTGTATCTTTTATTCTTTACACTTTCTCACTGTTTTCTATTAGTTCGCCTTCGCAGTTATGTAGTTCTGTCCTACTCAATGTGCTTTTATTCTTAAAGTTTTTTTTATTTTTATTTGATGGAATGACGAGGCGAGCCAGGCGTTCGCCTGATGGTAAGCGTCACGCCTGCCCATAAACAGAAGCAACAACGCACAGAACGTTGAATTACAAAGTACTGCGTGGTAGGGGTGCTCGATATGTGATAAAATATCGATACATTTATTCGATATATCGAATCAATGCGATATTATCGCATCATTGAAGTCGATATATAATATCGATATATTTTATCCGATATATCGAATCAATGCGATACTATCGAATCATTGAAGTCGATATATCGAAATAAGGATATCGGAAAATAGAAAATCTATCGGATGTAGCTAAAAAAAAAAAAAACATCAAATACCAGAATAAGTATTGAATGTTGTTTTTTTTTTTAGCTCTTCGATATTATTTTTGTTAATCATTTTCTAATAAAGTCTTTTCCTTCTTACAATTCGATATATCGAAAATATCGATATTTTTGACCGATATTTCGATATATTATATCGGAAAAAATATCGATATTTTTTGTACACGATATATTATATCGGAAAAAATATCGATGTTTTTTGTACATGAACATCACTACTGCGTGGCATTGAACTGCGCTCGTCACCCTGAGACATAAGGTGTTAAGTCTCATAATACCCAGTAATTTCACTGGCTTCAATGTCCTTCAAACCGAAACACAACTGTTGCTTGGCGACAAAAATAGACAAAGCGGTGGTACCAACCCAGACGGCCTCTCGCATACGAGGGACCTACCTTGTATACACAAAGTGGTGGTACCAACGAAGATGAAATAGACTAAGCGTAGTAAACGCTTTTTAATGTATGAACCATCATAATTTTGAAAAATTATTATTTTAAGTAGGTAAACTTCAGGCCGAAAGTATAAAAGTCGCCAACTTCAAATCGGCAAAAATACCGTTGAAATGGTGGAGCCATAAAAGAAAAAAAAAAAAAAGTGTGCGTCTCGGGACGCTCGACAGAAGTGCTAACTTAAACTAATGTGGGTTAAAGTGAGAGCGCAGGAGCCTGCCTACTACTGCCGTATGCGTGAGAGAAAGGGAAGCCAGAGTGGCGCCGTAACGCGTTACGTTACGAAGTCCGGTCAAAGTCATGTCAAAGCCCTGTCAAACTTCTGTCAAAGTCCTGTCAAAATCCTGTCAGTCCTGTCAAATTCCGGTCAAATTCCGGTTGAAGTCCTGTCAAAGTCCGGTAAAAACCGGTCGAAGTCCTGTCAAAGTCCTGTAAAAGTCCGGTCAAACTGCAGTCAAAGTCCTGTCAAAGTCCTGTCATAGTCCTGTCAAAGTCCTGTCAAGGTCCTGTCAAAGTCCTGTCAAAGTAATGTCAGGCTTGTCAAAATCCGGTCAAAGCCCGGTCAAAGTCCTATCAAAGTCCGGTCGAAGTCCGGTTAAAGTCCAGTCGAAATCCGGTCAAATACCGGTCAAAGTCCTTCCAAAATCCGGTTAAAGTCCAGTCAAAGTAATGTCAGTCTTGTCAAAATCCGGTCAAAGCCCGGTTAAAGTCCTATCAAAGTCCGGTTACAGTCCAGTCAAAATCCGGTCAAATACCGGTCAAAAACCTGTCAAAATCCGGTCAAAGTCCTGTCAAAGTTTGTCAAAATCCGGTCAAAGCCCTATCAAAGTCCGGTCGAAATCCGGTTAAAGTCCGGTCGAAGTCCGGTCAAATACCGGTCAAAGTCCTGCCAAAATCCGGTTAAAGCCCAGTCAATGTCTTGTCAAAATCCGGTCAAAGCCTGGTCAAAGCCCGATCAAAGTCCGGTCGAAGTCCGGTCGAAGTCCGGTTAAAGTCTGGTTAAAGTCCTGTCGAAGTTTGTTATAATCCGGTCAAAGCCCTATCAAAGTCCTGTCAAAGTCCGGTCAAAGTCCGGTCGAAGTCCTGTCAAAGTCCGGTCAAAATCCGGTCAAAGTCCGGTCGACGTCCGGTCAAAGTTCTGTAAAAGTCCGGTGAAAGTGCAGTCAAAGTCCTGTCAAAGTTTGTCAAAATCCGGTCAAAGCCCTATCAAAGTCCGGTCAAAGTCCGGTCAAATACCGGTCAAAGTCCTGCCAAAATCCGGTTAAAGTCCAGTCAAAGTAATGTCAGTCTTGTCAAAATCCGGTCAAAGCCCGGTCAAAGTCCTATCAAAGTCCGGTCGAATTCTGGTTAAAGTCCAGTCGAAATCCGGTCAAATACCGGTCAAAGTCCTGCCAAATCCAGTTAAAGTCCAGTAAAAGTAATGTCAGTCTTGTCAAAATCCGGTCAAAGCCCGGTCAAAGTCCGGTCGAAGTCCGGTTAAAGCCCAGTCGAAATCCGGTCAAATACCGGTCAAAAACCGGTCAAATACCGGTCAAAGTCCTGCCAAATCCGGTTAAAGTCCAGTAAAAGTAATGTCAGTCTTGTCAAAATCCGGTCAAAGTCCGGTCGAAGTCCGGTTAAAGCCCAGTCGAAATCCGGTCATATACCGGTCAAAATCCGGTCAAAGTCCAGTCAAAGTTTGTCAAAATCCGGTCAAATCCCTATCAAAGTCCGGTCGAATTCCGGTTAAAATCCGGTCGAAGTCCGGTCAAAGTCCTGCCAAAATCCGGTTAAAGTCCAGTCAAAGTCTTGTAAAAATCCGGTCAAAGCCCGGTAAAAGTCCTGTCAAAGTCCGGTCGAAGTCCGGTCAAAGACTGGTTAAAGTCCTGTCGAAGTTTGTCATAATCCCGTCAAAGCCCTATCAAAGTCCGGTCGAAGCCCGGTCAAATACCGGTCTAAGTCCGGTCAAAGTACGGTCTAAGACCGGCAAAAGACCTGTCAAACTCCGGTCATAGCCCGGTCAAAGTCCGGTTGAAGTCCGGTCAAAGTCCGGTTGAAGTCCGGTCAATGTCCGGTCCAAGCTGACTGGTCACTGTGTGACGCCACCTGGGACTTCGAAATAATCGATGTTCCAGGGAGGTCAGCTAACGGTGGCTGGTCGATGGAGCGCTCGCGTTACGGAACGTTTCGGTTCACCCTCCCATAAGAAGTTATCACTTCAAAAGTAAAAATAATACTTAATAGATTGAAATGCGTTGTTGCATATCCTGAATGCTCCAACACGCTAAAGAAAATAGACACACAGATCAAATGAAGTAAACTTCAATTTTTTTTTTTACTATACCTGTATTATACATGTCCCACTGCTGGGCACGGGCCTCCTCTACTGAATGAGAGGCGTTAGGCCTTAGTCCACCACGCTGGCCTAATGCGGATTGGCTTATCGAGTTCTCAGGTATGCAGGTTTCCTTCACCGTTAAAGCAAGCGATAATTATTAACAATTAATATACACGTAACTTAGAATGAGTCAGACGTGTATGCTCTTGCGGCTGGTTTCGAACCTGCGACTTTCGTCTCGACAGTCCGTACCACTCCCCGCTGAGCTATCGCTGTTACCTCGACAGCAGACAGCAACTTCTATTAGGATCCTATTAATGGTACTCACATGTCATGGCTATGTGAAAAACTATATAAATGGATGAGCGCAGTAAAGAAACATACCCAATTATAAGTTTTAAAATCATAACTCTTATTAATGTTAATTGTGCAAATAGTTAAGTTATGTAGTTACTATTCAACAAACAGTGTTCTTTCTATTGCAATCAAGCTGTCAAATTAGTAATTTAAAAAATACTTTACTGTATATGTCTGTCTGAGCAATAACTTTACCAGTTATTATTTCTTTATTGTATTGATAAATTTTCTCTTCAACTTCAAATATGCATATAAATCTGCTGCAACAATATAATGTGTTTAGCGCGGTAACGTCCTAATTGGTATATTTCATATTACTAATTTAAAACTTTCTGTGTATAACGGTTGCTTTTTTAATTTTTCATTCCACATTATCGACAATGCGCAGTTAACTTCCACTTTTCATCAAAATTATGATGTTTTTAAAACGAAGCCGGGATGAGCTATTGAAAAGTCTGATTACGGACAAAAAGCAATTTTCCATAATAATTGAGTTATATTTTTATGAGCAATTTATTTCAATAATAATGTTTGTTATTGTTAGTTTGTATAAGAGCAATAGCTCTTACGAACTCTTACAAACGATTTTCAGAACACTACAAATTTCAAATGTAGTTTTTATTTCGGTATCAATGACGTTATTGCACAAAAAATCTATATTAGATATAATTTTTTGCGCAACGTCATAAATGTGGGTAGACGATATTCTGATGAAAAATATTTAAATTTACCTCTAAAATTACATTTTTATTTCAAAAACACCTTTATTTTAAAATAGTAGAATGTAAATTGAATCTTGATCATTGATGTATTATAGGATTTTAATAACATTTCACTTTATTAATACACAAGAATTTTAAAATCGATTTGAAAAAAGCGTAATTTGTTACATATGACGTTGTTGCACCGGGGGTACAATATTATTATTGCCATTGCTGCATACTTTGTTGACAGGAAAAATGTAAAGACCACAAAGTTTAGGATATTGTGCAGACGGAAAAGGACGTTGCTTAAGCGATTTATCGCTAACAACATTCTTCCTAATTTGATAATTTTTCACTTGGGACGAGTCATCTCCCCCCCATTATGTGTAGTACCTATCTATATCTATTATATGCCCCATAATATTTTGGCTGAGAGCTAATGTTAGAATACAAGGCAAAACACATTAGGCATTATTACCAAACATATGTAACACTTAGTAACAATGGTAATACATATCAACCTAGTTTAAAGTTAAAATATATTTTTTAATAAGGCCCATTATGGTTTATTAGTGAAAAATGAAAGACTCGATACTTATTTAAATGTTATATTTAATTATTTGTACTATTGATAATTTGGTGAATTTCCACAAGTGCACCATATTCAAGATGGTCTTCCAATAATCGTGCATGTTCCATGACTGACTTATCTGCTCCCTCACCTTGTAAGTAAGAAACAAGCCTCTTAATAGCTTGGTAGGCATCAATACCAGATGTAGGCTGTGAGTTTGTTTGAAATAATATTTCTCTAGTATATTTGGTATCTTGTGATTGAAGTAAGTTCATACATTGTAATTTATTATCACAACACAAAAATTTATCTAATGTTTGTGGAGTTACACCAGTGTTTAAATTTATATTATTCTCTTTACACCATTTAGACAAACTGTGGTCATGGTGAGATTCATCAATAGATTTGAAGTAAAGGCTCCCGTCACTAAATGGTGGAGTGAGCCGCTGGATGTAACTACTTGAAACATTGTACCATGCAGAGCTTATCATATGTATATAATCTTGTATAGAAAATTGACCACCATCTTTGTTATCCATGACAGTCCTGCTGATTTGTAGTTTTCTATAGTTATATTTAAATGATTTTACTAATCTTTCAATTATATTTGAAGCATAAGTTAGTTTTGATGTGTCAATTAGTTTAATGTTTTCTAAGTGAAATTGGTGTAATAGAGATTCAGGTATATCTAATAATAAAGAGATTGTTGAATTTTTAAGTTTCAATTCCATATCCCATTTTTTTAAGTAATTAAGCATCAGTGTTTTGTTTATTTGTGGACAATCACTATAGTAATAAATAACGGGTAAGCTGCCCAAATTCATATCTCCTAATGAATCTTTACCAGCAATAGCTAATTCACGTTTGTCTGTTCCTATAGCATTGGTCACCATTAAAACAGAGACATAACTATTAGCATTCATTGCATTTATATAACTGTTAAAATCAAAGTTGTAATGTAAAGCACATGTGGCCACAAAATATACATCTTTAAGTTCTAAATCCTGTAAAAACAATAACCATTGATCCTTATCTTTCGAATTACATTCAATATCTGAAGTATACTTTTCTATATTGTGCCTTAATCTAAAGTCTAGTAACCAGTCATCTGTACAAATGTGAGCACTCTCATCTCCAGTGGTTTTTATACATTCACATGCCTTATCACGTAGTTGATCTTCAGTGACAACATTTCCCATCTTTATTTCATGTCTCAACCATTCAACCAGCATATGATCAAGGTTGGCATAACGGGCGTGTTTCTCCAATATGTTGTATTTGTGTGTATATTTCCTTATAATAGATTCTTTCTGTTTATAAATGTATGAGAGAGTTTGTATATGAACACTAAATTTTTTTGCAACATCCGCTTTACATTGACCGTTGTCTAGCGCGCTGATCATTTGAAGTTTTTCTAAAGGTTCAATTTTGTTATAACCTTTCCTAGGAAAATCTTGTATGAATTGAGAAGTATCTTGAGCGACATCCGGGCCCGATTTACAGAACGACATACTTTTTGGCCCTTTATTTTGTATGGCGTGGTCTTAAAAACACTTATTTTAATATTAGCTATTTATTTTATTAGTTGAAAAACAAAAACAAATACTGATTTTTCAAAAATGTCATCGCTAATTCTTAATGTCATGAGTAATGTTGCCAGTACCCGATAGTTAAAAGTTACACAGGACTGTTCGAAAAATGACATTCCGTCCACAAAAGTAACGTAAGCAAAGAATTTTAAAAAAGTGGTAGAGCCACGCTGTAAACAGTTTTGTTTACAGGTTGAATGGGAAGGATCAACCGGTTTGTTACCACAAAATCCCTGCCCTAAATGAAAAAAGCAGTTTATATAAATGCTATTCACCTTATAAATAATATGACGACAAAAGACGTAAATCTCTGTTAAAATTTATTCGCACATTGAAAATAAAGTTGACAATAGATAAATACTATCATGCTGCAAACTTTGTTAGAGGAATAATAAGCTAACCACAAACTAAGATTGAAAACATACAAACAATTAAGTTATTATTTTTTATTCAAAAAGAAACTTACCATATAGATTCCCGTAACGATATTTCGTAATTATTAATTACGTGAGCCGCTCAGTCGAACAAAATCACACTTAAAAACCTTTCCATTATTAAATTGTATTTTACGACACATACGTAAACAAATAAGATTTTTAGTTTTGCTCACTGTTTAACGGTTTTTTACATAGCCCTCTACTTACCTAATATTTACACAAATTAATTCACTTATCACAATTTAAACAACTCCATTGCACTTAGCTTCTTTTGTGGGTGCACGAATGAAAGAGCGAGATTAGTTAGCTGTTAGCTGAACAATTCAGTTTGCCAACTTATTAAAATTAAATTAGGACTGCGTTCCATTTCACCCAAATAATTTGCAATTTTTAATTTCATTACATAGCGAAAAGTTACATTTGGAGTTGTAAACACGACAGTATCGGCCAAAAGTAACGCAAAATGTTACAAAAGTAATGCACTGGCAACACTGGTCATGTCATATCACCCAATGAATAAAGAACTAGAGAGGATGACGCATGTGGTCACGTGACATGTGGTAGGCTAGATGCATAAAATGGCGTCGACTCCGCCCCTTATAATAGTGATACACCAATACTGATTTTTTTATCGACATGGATTAATTAGAAATGGGATAAAGGCACCTTTAGATTATAAATTGTTTGTTAACATTTACATTATGAGAATAACATTGTTTATTAACTTAAATTGTATCATGGATATTAAGAAATGACTTACGGTTCCTGTCTTTTAGCGTTTCTATAACGGATTGCAAGTTAACAATTTTACAACTTGTTTACAAAAAGACAAAATACTAACTTGGGTGTCTCTCTTTCTACAAAAATCCGGTCCGATTTTAACGCTTTATGTGCACAGTCCTTCCTATATAGTATATTAAATCCATGGTAGCCACCGAGTGGTTAGTTGTTCGTCTGCGCGAAGACTCGGTCAGCCCTCACCGGCCACGGCAAACAAAATACTTTTATGCCCCGCATTTACCTAGTTTAACCATGGAAAAATAATAAAATATCAATGTACCACAGTCATTATTATTTTTATTTTACGCAGATTTCTACTACACGAATGGTTAAGGAATCACAAAATTTCAATCACATTTTATAAAAGTACCACATAACAAATAATATTCTGTAATATCTATGTATGGGTGATTCTACAAAAATTGGGTAACTCAATGTCACCAGCCAATATATACAAAGTCTTATTATATTGTATTGAAATAACAATTTATTTTAAAACAATGAAAAGTCCTTTATTTGGTCACCCAATTTCACTTCTTCATTTTAAATACAAGTTAATAAAAAAACAAAATTAATACTCAAAACGTCAGTCCGTTGGCATGTCACAATCCCGAAAACCAACAATCAAGTGACTATCCATTAAACATTATCATTGATTTAGGAAAACTTACTAATTTACTACAATCTGTGATGTACATAGTATTATATACTACAACTTTCATAATGCAATGTTCTCTATTTTATTTAATAAAAAATAAGAAACTTTGTGTTTAGTTTCTTTCGTCAGTCCGTTGTGTGTTCTTTAAATTTAAAATTCGCGGAGAATATCACCGAGTCAAGGTCAAATCCCTGTTTAAGTTTTAATGTTGGTAGTGAAGTTAGTTGCGGACCGCACAATTTGACGGCCGCCATAATAGTACCAGTGTTTGGGTTGTGTTTGTCGTCTATACACGTGCGCAGCCAGTCAAAATGTCAGTCCCATGGTGAGTCGTTATTTTCTTGTTAATCTGAGGTTTATTTTCATTTATACATAGTTAACTATGATTTGTTAAAATGTAGTTTGTTGATATTCGAAATTACCAAAAAAAACATTAGTTTTGATTATAACCTCAAATTATGTCTATTTCGTCAGTCCGTTGGCGTCAGTCCGTTGTCAGGTACTGATGTTTTTTTTTTGTGTTAGAGCACTTTTATCGTAATTGCTACCGTGTGTAAGCATTTCTATTTTATATTTCAGTTAAAAACATCATGCGGCACGCTAAAAACAATTTGACTAAGGAAGAAATATTAAAAAAAAAGAGAGAAGCCGAAAAGTGACTGGCCCGATTTGGAACAATATAATCATTAGATTAGCCATCATATAGACCCGAATTTGTAATGATTTGATTTAATAACAATAGTAAACAAAATATCCTCAAAAGTTACCCAACTTTTGTATAATCACCCGTATATATATAAAAATTACGTGTCACGTTTTGATGAACGCGATGAACTCCCTAAACTACTGAACCGATTTGTCAAATTTTACAAACTGTGTGCAGTTTGACCCAACTTGGTTGATAGGATAGTTTGTATCTCAATTTATAGTCGCAATATTTTTTTATTGCAAATTATTAGTTATTCTATAGTTATTCTAACAGATGGCGGTGTGAGGTAATTTATCGGCTGGATTGAGTAAGGTCGTTAGACGCTTTTTGGATGGGTGAAATCTTGTGAGCTTTGAGTATCTGTAGCTATACAGGTGACGTATGGGGTGACTGGACTGGACTGGGCTGGCCTGGACAGGACAGGCCAGGACAAGACGGGATAGGGCAGGACCAGACCGGACCAGACTTTTTTTATCCGAGCACGCCAAAGTGACTGCACTACATCTGATGGTAAGCGCAGTGCAGTCCAAACCATGAGTTTATCGATAGTCACCAGAGTCATGCCGGCCTGTATAAATGCTTCTTCCATCTTTGGATAGGGAAGAAGCAAATCGAGGGTCCTGCGACAGCACAAGCGGATGACTGATGCATGCACAGTTATACAAAGAAGTGCCCCTATACCCGCCCCAATCAACCATCAAGTCAGGTCGCAAGCCCCTCGGGAGAACCGGATATACACTGACTGATCCTGGAACGCGATCCACACAAGGCGTGTGGTGATCGCTATCCGGGCGGATATGATTATCCTACCACCAGCTACCACCACCACCACCACGAGCTGTACTGGACTGCAGTGCAGAGCAGTGCAGTGCATTGCAGGGCAGTGCAGTTCAGTAGAGTCGAGTTGAAATGAGAGTAAGTGCGTAATAAATATACCTAAGTTTTCACTTCTATCGGCAGTCCCTATGACTGCCAATTTTTTTATTGCATTTATTTGTTTATTATACCTTAGCCACAGCAACGCGTGGCCGGGTCTGCTAGTAATACTTATTAAAATAAGTTCTTGGGTTTTCCAAGTCACAATAAAAACCTCACTAATAGAAACAAGGCATGGCCAATAATAAACCGTGTATTACAATATTACAAAAAAATACTCATACATTTGTATTAGTAAGCGTCTGTTTCAACACGCTTGAGTGTATTCTACTACAAAAAATGGGCTTTAACTATATTTATATTATACTATGGGGTACAACGATCGTGACGAGGAAATAAAGGACACGCTCGCGCTAGTAACAGGAATATTTTACACGAATTAAATACTTGGCTGTATTTTATTTCCATATCGACTTTAGTTTCTTGCACAATTGCATCTGTAAACAGCGCATATATCCTGTCATTCAATTAGGCATAAAATGATAGCCGCCTATCCAGTGGGACTTATAAAGGTTAGTGTACTGCAGGCAAAGTCTTCCTTATCCCGTTCGCATCTACGCGCGATATTTCTAAATATATATTAATAGATTTTGTTGCTGTTTTCACACCGTTTGAGATTATTAGCAAGGTTTATGTTTGGTATACTTACATATCTAAATACTACATTGACGCTAGTGAAATTAGATATTAAAATAAGACTTAAATTAATTTGCATAAAAAGCCGTCTTGCCGACCATTAACATCATTACTCACTATCCATAATTTTCGACAATCACTGAACCATAACTATTTTGTAAATCCCATAATACAAATCGATAATTACAAATGAAACACATTATTCTTGTAGTATTGTATGATAAATTATCTTTCATCACAAAAGATATTTTACAGGACATCAATTACTAATCCATAGATTGAAGGAAAAGCTACGACTAAAGTCTATACACCAAACTTGTTCCATAAATGTAAATAAATATCTACCGAATTTACAAATGTAATTCCATTGTTTGTACCTCGTTATGAATGGTTTACAACCCGTAGAGATAGATACCTATTACAAGATGTTGACGAGTTCTCGCGAAATATATTGTGAGGGCGCCGCCCAGTTGATCTAGCACTCTTAATTCTCAAACTTGTTGACTAGTAACTTAATATAGCAGATAAGCAAACTGTAACGGATATTATAACTGTCTTCATAACTAATTATTGTGTGATCTGATTGATCTGAGTGATAGTCTTAAATAAATTATCATGTAGTATAGTTATACTTTTAAGTTTAATAAACCTCCCGAGCAGTGCTCCATATTTATCTACCTGTCAATACACCAAATAAATACAATAGAGATAACCGAAAGTAGGTAGAAATTTGTTTACATTTCTAGAACCAGTATAGCGATTACACTGTAAGTAAGAAACGAAGGTACATACAGAATATTGTACGATTAGTCGGAATCAGTATTTTGTACGTGCAGATATCCATCGTGAGCGGATGTGGAGACGGGGCTGGTGAGAGTGTCGGTGTTGTCGGTGTCGGCGGTGATGGTGGCGGTGGGGCGCGTGATGGTGGCGGGGGGGCGCGTGACGGTGGCGGTGGTGGTGGTGACGCCGGTGACGGTGGCGGCGGTGGTGGTGACGCCGGTGGTGGCGGTGGTGACGGTGAGGCGCGGATAGTCGTTGAAGATGTGTATATGCGTAACGCGACGTCAGTCCGCCTCGTGCTCGTGCAGCTGGGCCAACAGCGCCGCGCGCCGCGACTCCAGCTCCGCGTCGCTCCACGCCGCCGACCCGCCGAATCTGCGCCATACCTCACTGTCTATACTGTAAACTATGGAGTGTAGTGGTAAGGTACTCCCCGCTGATTACACTTAGGTTTCTCTCCAACCGAAAAGTCGCCAGCAAAATGTATTAAATAGTGGCGTTTTTGCAGCTAGAGGGTATAAGCTACATTAACTACTATAGAAAAACAGCAGCACATTTATGTCATTCTTATAAAAGAGGTGCATGTGCGTGTGTGTCTTAAATTAAACCTGTTTTATATGATGGTCAGAAATAGTTGAAAGTGGCATCTCTAGACGCAGCAACGCCATCTTATTTTCATACATACTTGTGGACACTTTTTCTACACATTGATACTGCTCCTTACCTCTACACTCCATACTGTAAACTACACTAATAAAGAGTTGTAAACAATAAATTTAATTAATACTCAGCGGCAAAGCAAAAACAACTCGCTAAGCAAACTCAGTATGAAAAGTTCTCACTTGTGATTACAACAAAAGATTTTATGTCGTATGGACATGCCTAATGAGCTAGATGCTCTTATAGTTGGAGGGTCATAAAATGAAGCTTTATTTCGAATAAATATCGTATAGTGTTAATAACTATTCTGCATGGTGTCGTAGCAGTCGAGACTTGCATTAGACGAAAACATTATTAAGCCAAGCGAGTATTTTCGTTATTATTTCATGTTCGACACTTAAAGATTCTGTCGTTATATATGTCGATACTGCAGCCCCTGGGAATTATGACGAAGAAAGATGCGACAACCCGTATTACAGAACACAAAACTGTTTTACCGATGCATTAAATATTATAGCAAATTGACATCACGAGAAGTCTCATGCAAGACGATTTTAATTATGTTAAAGTTCAAGATGTTAACAAACTAATTTTGTTTAAAACCAATTTAAATGGAACGTCATGCAATCCGACCTAGGGCTTCCAAATCAATACTTTACCTATAAGGCACTTATCACGCTGTCAAATTTCCTCGTTGAGGTACTGACGGAAATCGGTTAGTTGATAGTTGAAATGTGTTAAAATACCCACAATAATGAGTACTTTCAAATGTAGCCAATACCAAAAATCATTAAAACGTGATCATTGTCATAACAACAAAAATCGTATGTTATCCGACAGTTATGTATGTCGAGACTACAGCCACAGGTTAGCTATTTTTATGGCAGAGGTTTTCAATTTGTACAAACGCAGATGAGTTACCCGGAATCGTAATTTATGTTCCGACACAAATTACGATTCCCTGTCACTATATCAGTATGGTGACAGGCTCAACACCTCTCACATTGGCACCGAAACAAGCATGATGAACCGCGGGTGTAGTAGTTGCGCCCCTGCCTATCCTCTCAGGAAAACAGGCGTAACATACATGCATGTATGAGCTTATTTCAATTGAAACATCAGTCTTAAAGTATCAACTCTAGTTTCTTAATCCTATTCTAATATTTCTGGTTTATTCTCGGCGCCATTGCTATCATCATAGTTTCTTTCAGCAGCACCGGACAGTGTCAATTTATTAAATTCCTTTTTTTTCTAAGCATAATAAAAAATGAAAATAATATTAAATACTAACGTACGTTACTAACGTGCCTACTTAAAGTCGGGTGAATGAAAAGGATATTTGCGTAGAGGGGTTACCTTTCTTTTTTGTCTTTCTTTTCTTTCTTCTTCTTGGGCTTGTGGGAGTGGTCGTGGTGTTCGTGTTGTTCTTCGTCGGGGCTGCTCGGTGCGCTTCGCTTCCACTTCTTGCTCTTGTGACGCAGCGGCTCTTCCGTCTCCGATATACCACCCTCCTCTGGCGTTGGTGATTTCTGACAAAAAATATCATCATGCTTGTCAAATGTTTCGAAATAGACATGTGGATGACATGTCCATAGTATATGAAAGCCTCCGTGGCGCAGTGGGTGAGTAGCCTGCTGTGAAGCGATAGGCCGCGGGTTCTACCCCACACCAAAATAAACATTTGTGTGATTCAAAAATATTTGTTTCGGGGTCCAGGTGTCGTGAGACCGAAAGTGTCCCGTAGTTCCTGATACCCACGACACAAGACTCGCATCTTACTTTAGGCTGCGGTTAGACGACGCGACAAATTTCTTGCGGCCGCCGCGCGGTGACCGCGTACTAACTGTTCAGTCATAGCAAATGTAGGTTTGATTAACTAGGACTTAACGTTGAAATTCTTTGTGAGTAATTAACCGCGCGGCGATCGCGCGGTCGCCGTACGGGCGCGTTTACACGATCGCGCAGTCGCCGCGTGGTTGGAGCGTTGCGAAGAATTAAACATTATGGCTTAGTAAATAGAGTTTACATTAGTTTTTCGAGTGATTCGAGCGAGGCGCCCGCGCGGCCGCAACGCTTCTGACAAAAATGTGAATGAACCAATAATCATTTTCACATTGATATGACACATCATAAGATAAAATATAGTTTAGTATAATTTACCGGGACGGGTGAGTGTTTGCGATGTTTCTTCTTTGACTTCTTGTGTTTGCGTCCTTCGTCAGAGGACCAGGACTGACTGGGCGCTGGCGAGGGAGAGCGCGCCGCCGACACCGCCGCCGACACCGCCGCCGACACCGCCGACACCGCCGCCGACACCATCGGCTGCTGAGACGGCGACCGCGACCGGGACTGAACAGTGAACAATGCACGCGTCCAAGTTTTGGCGGGAATTCTGACAGTGCAGTTCATCGCTTATTTTAATCTAAATATATAACATGACAGCCTCCGTGGCGCAGTGGGCGAGTAGCCGACTGTGAAACATGAGGCCGTGGGTTCGATTCCCGCACCGAGCAAATATTTGTCTGATCCACAAATATTTGTTTCGGGGTCTGGGTGTTGTGAGACCGAAAGTCTCACGTAGTTCCTGATACCCACGACACAAGACTCGTATCTTACTGTGGGGTCAGGACTATGTGTGTGACTGTTGGGTGTTATTTATTTATTTATTTATATAAAACTCAAAGGTGACTGACTGACATAGTGATCTATCAACGCACAGACCAAACCACTGGTGGGATCGGGCTGAAACTTGGCATGCAGGTAGATGTTATGACGTAGGCATCCGCTAAGAAAGGGTTTTGATAAATTGTACCCCCAAGGGGATAGAATAGGGGATGAAAGTTTGTATAAAACTTTGTCAATTTTAAACGTTCACGCGGGCGGAGCCGCGAGCAACAGCTAGTTTATTTCATAAACTAGTTTAGAGTTGTGTTTGTTGTATAAAGTGGTGTGGATTTGTTCAACAAACATTGACGGTGACGAACAGTGTATGGAAACATTGAAATAAGTGAATTAAGCATCGTACTGAAAGGAGTTAACACCAAAACTCCGGCAAGACCTTGAAATCGACCGCACCCGTGTTTCATCGATCTTGTAAAAATAACGACAATAAATTATACTTGACACTGGCAAAATGCATAATAATGCGAAAACCATAAATAAAAAAGCAGAAGAATGCACGCGTCATAAACACATTGTCTCAAACATTCATAACTTCTACTCATGTAAACTAATGACCCGAGACCCGAGTGACTTACTAAAACTATACTAATGTAAACAGCACTGAAAGTCGCTTATTGTAATGATGACATTTATTCAATGTAAGCAGATAAATATTATGTTAGACACGCCGTGGTCAGTATTTGTTCCAAAGTGGAGTCCGAATTATTTTAAGGCGGAGGCAAAGCAAAATGATGTTATGTATACATTAGTTGATATTGATTTCTACGCTTATTTTTCTCTTATTTTTGTACTGAAATATGGCAAGTGAGATCTGGACGCCCAAATCCCCGCCCTTCTCAATGCCATTCCTTTAAGGTCGGCAACGCATCCATGATTCCTCAGGTATTGCGGGTGTTCATGGGCGGTGGAGATTACTTACTATCAGGTGGCCCACCTGCACGTTTGTCAGCGACCTTTGCTATAAAAAGGGAAGTTACAAATCTTATATAATTAATATTGAAGGATTTAAACGGTCAGTTTATACATATAATAAGTAATACTCACCAAAGACGCGGAATGTGATCGCTTCTTCTTTTTTGATCTCTTCGCCTTACGTGACTTAGTATGATGATAATGTAGACAGCTTTCTTCTTGTTCGTGTTGGAAATCCTAAAAAAAAGGTTAGTTTTTTTTGTTACTGTTCAAATCTAAGTAGGTAATCTAAAAAGATTATGCTTTATTGACACAGAATTTTGTGGTCAAAGATATTGTCTCATATTATTGTTATACGACCGAATGATTCCTCTTATGGCGTTGGTAAAGCCGCCGCGTCGCTCGCAACGTATCACGTGTTTGAACTAATTCAGCCAGCTTTATACAGCCTTTTTGCTAGGATGTCTGGCCTGATATTTTTATATCCGACTGGATAAACATAGTGATAAATCATCTCCGACCATTTTTGTAGATCGTTCAATTTCCTACAAGAATATGTTTTGATTTTCACGAGACATTCATTCGTTCAAGTGCATTAAAATTTAAAAAAAAACTGTTATTTAAATGGGAAATAAAAAAGTACGATAAGTCACCTCTTAACATTAATATTAAGGGCTCAAAATTTACCAGAATTTTTATTTCGTCATCTCAAACGATATTTTCATGCTAACTAAGGAAAAAAAAAGTTTTCTTTGGCCCACCCTAGTATACAGGTATGTAATTCATAACAATTTGATCAATAACCGCGACGCATACTGTATCGTTTAATACTAAACTTTTAAAATCTACTAACCTTTGACTTATTATGTTATATATATAGTTTTTATAGAATACTTACTTTATAAATTCTGATACGGTCTTCTTCATGGGGCACAGCCGCAAACTCCGGCGCGCTTAGATCAATTTTTTCTTTTACTTCGCTCCAAGAAAGTAAATGGTCCACGTTGGCTTCATTTAATGCCCATTTAAACGCACTTTCTAATTTCTTAAGTGCCTTAGATTCTTCTTTTTGTCTTTCCTTCTTCCTTGCCTCTGCCTAATGTTTCATGTTATTTTAATTCTCGATTGACAATATTATTATATAAGCATGAAATATAATTAAAATTACAATAGAATCCAATACTAATTTAATATATTTGATTGTTATATTAACTATATCATGGTTGATATGAGATCCGGCTTCCATCAAATGAAATCAGAAAGTTGTTTAAATATGTATATTGTGCTGCTGGTAGGCGCTGATTAATTGGGCGTCAACATTAGTAGTGGCCGGCGGATCACTGCTCTGTTCGCATAACATTCAAACCCATCCATAAAGACAAATGTACACTGTCTATCCTTACAACTTTCTAACTATATAAAATAAGACGGAAATTGCTATCAAAAATATATTTTCAAAATAGCTGCGCTCGCCCTTTTTATCGACTAGTAGCGCGGACAATGACCAACCGTTTGAACACAACACGAATCGAGCTCAATTTGCATATACAGTAATACCCCGACTTACGCTACGTTTTACGCGAATTCGGAGATACGCGGTTATTCTTTTTGATGGCCGAGCGCGTCAGCTCTCCTATTTCGCCATGTTAGTGGTCCGTTTACGACAGGTTCGAAAGTGTTCCGCGTTGAATTGTTTTATGTAGGTACGTTGTGTTTTATTGATAACCTTAAATTATGTCACTCAAAAGTGCATGCAAAGTTGTACCCCGACTTACGCGAATTCGACTTACAAGGTTATAGCTCGGTCCCACCTATCGCGTAAGTCCGGGATATTACTGTATTCAAAGCTAATCCACAGTTGCGTTTTGCATACTTAGAGGGTGTAAGTGCATATCTATCTGGGTGGTAGTCAATGTTTTTTTATTCGATTCACAAAATTGATGTACAATATGACAACAAATAACAAAGTTACTTTCACAATTATTGACATCTACTCGATGTGAATACAGCTAGCACATATTACATTGCTATTTTACGGTACTTAATTCTAGATCAAAGTGATAAAAGAAGATTACAATGAATTTAAAGTGTAATGCACAAGTAATAAATGTTTATTTTACGAGTTCCTTTAATTTATTTCTTACTGAGAAATGCCATTAAAAATGCCTAGACCATTGCGTATAGATTTTGCTAAATGAAGCATGCTGCATATGGGCGAGTTAGAACCTACATTTGTTCGGCACCTTGGCCATCTTGCTGTTGCATAGGCGACTACAAGGATTTACTCCAAAACCCAATTATATACCCTCAATTCCAAAATGCGTTCTTTTTTGTAATTTTCTTAAGAATACAAATACAACCACACGGTCGTAGAAGATTGTCGAAGTGCGCATAAAAGAGGAGACAGTAAGGTACCTTTTCTAAGAGCGAGTTGTACGTGAGCTTGACATTGCCGGCGTCGAGTGATGCAGACTTGCTGTCCTCGCACACCACCGTCGCGAACTCCTCGAAACTCGTCTCACATTTCACTTCGAAATTTTTCTCTTTTAATATCTCCTTGATAATCTTCTTCTCGTCGTGGAAGCGCGCTTTCAAATTCTCAACATAGAACTTGAACAAATCTAAAGGTGTCGAACCACTTTGGCCTGTTAAAAAATGTCAGGAATATATAAACTTTTTAACAAAAATAAAACTGACACAAAAAAATTAATAACACTATGATTTCTAATGTTTACGGTAATATTACTCATTGAAATTAAAGCAATTTAACGTATTTTATCGCGGATTTTATTAATTTTGATCCCGACGTTTCGAAGAGTTTTCAGCCTTCGTGGTCACGGGACGGGGCGGAGGCGGAATTTTTATTTTGTGGTATCGCTGTTATATACATCTATGATTAATACTACTCAACACCGCTTTGTGTATATTTCTGCCGTCGTCGCACAGGGAGCGACTCGCTCGTGTCATCATTCAGACGAACAAGAAAAAGCCTTCTCATTCCCTCCCTTCCAACACTTTCCAACAAGTTGTTTGCGCAACGATCACGCAGCGGTTTCTGTCTCTGTTAAACTCGTATAATGTACAAACATGTTGTTGCATACATTTTGATGCACAGATTTTTTACAATTCCGACAGCGACACCTTAAAGTCACAATATTAACATAAGATCACCGCCTTTATTCCCGAAGGATATTAGACACAGGTGTAACTAGTGGGGCCGCGTTTCACCGATCTTGTTTCCATCCCATGATGTGATAGGGGCCGAGCCTATCGCCATACCGAGCGCAAATTCAAATCCTGGGCAATTCATGTATATTTTGATTCGAATTGTGATTGCCGGACCTGGGAATAGAAGCCAAGACCTCACGGTTCTCAGCCTTACTACGCTGCCACTAGACCATTAAGTTACAATGTAATTAAAAATACTTACCTAACATGGCTGAAAAACGCATATCTGCAGAGATAACTGGATACAGCTCAACCCACAGTGACATAGATGTCAGTTTCCCCTCCTCATGTAAACTATCTAACAATGCCTGAATAAACAATGCACATGTCAATAACAAAGTCAACATTTTAGAAAAAAAATCTTATTATAAAATAAATCTAACTTTAATACTCGATTTATATTAACTGGTTACAAGGGTAACTTATGGAGAAAAACATGTCATAGTGCCTTGTCGACGAGTCGCAATCCGGGATCAACCGGTTTATATCCAGTAAGTACAGGCCAACATCTCTGGACGGTTGATACTATACATATTAAGACCGCACTGTACTTAATTACTTACGTTTACGCGAGTGTTATACATTAAAATAAAACTAATTCAAACGGATTTTATAACGGTTTTTATTTTCATTTTTGTTTCGACTTTTCGAAAGATTTTCAGCCTTTGTCACGGGGTGGACTGGACCGAATCCGTTTTATTTCAATGCACTGTACTTAGCATAAAATACAATATGTGTGGTCATATTGCCGTGCCAACATAATAAAAAACTTACCAAGAAATTATCTCTGTTCTTCCTTTGCTGTCGCTTGTTTCTTTTTTTCACTTGTTCTCTTTCCTGTTGATATTCTATCTCCAAATTTCTTATATGTTGTTCAAATACTGCAATTAAAATTAATAGAAATTTACAAGAATAATAATATGGTAAATGCACCTACTTTCTTCTATCTCTGCACCACCTTAGGTTGACTGGCAGAGAATGCCTCCGGCATTAAGTCCGCCTATGCATTTATGTATGAAGTGTGTAAACTAAAATAAATAAATGGTAATATCATCCATAACTCACTGGGGAGTGGTATGGACTGCAGAGACGAAAGTTGCAGGTTCGAAACCACCACCCAGAACATGCACCTCTGTATTTTCTAAGTTACGTGTGTATTAATGTTATTTTTTTTATATCATTGGCTAGCAAACGTGCAAGTGGGTCACCTGATGGTAAGTGATCTCCACCGCCCATGTACGCACACAACCAGAAGAATCATAGGCGCGTTGCCGACCTTAAAGGGAAGGGATAGTTAGGGATTGGGAAGGGGAGGGGATTTATAAAGGACGGTTGTGACCATCAGCGGGAGAGTATTTCACAAGGCTTATTATATATTTAAGTCCTACAAGTTCCGGTACTGACACTTTGTACTTAGATAAGTTATGGTTCACCGCACCAACGCGCGTTCGGTGATCTAGTACGCATCACAATGACAACGTTTGTCTACGTGTAAGTATAAACATTGGAGCGCTTGGTTTTCATACAGATTAAAGTACGGCGTCTATTTAGATACTTTGTCAGTGGAAATTACTAACACATAACATAACAAAGTAAACTGAAAATGTGAAACAATCGTATCTTACCAATAAGAGCATCCTCTTTGTCCATTCCTAACAGGCTGACATCGTTTTTGAATGCTGAATTTTCCAACAACAGCACTTGAGCTTCGCTCCATGTACTACTATATGTAATTTCACTCATATTTTCTAAAACCTGTCAATCAAAAATATTATCATGTTCTACAGACCGTTAGCGATTTTAGATGTTTTTCAAGCCTGCAACAAGGATTTTAGTACCTTATTTTTATCCGCATTAGTCCGGTGTGGTGGAATGCCTCTGTTTAGCAGAGGAGGCCCGTGCCCATGGAAAGTATTGCGTAAATGCGATGGAAAGTATTTAATTAATACCGGGCTGGTATTATTATAACAATTTTACATATAGAGTATATTGCAATATAAGACTGAAACATCTTAGGCCTTATGCAAAGAGCAGAAATCAGCGCCCGTACAGCGTGATGCTCGGCGGCTATATTGAACGCGCACTTAGTTACAGTTTCTAAGGACTATTTATTCTAGAACAAAATTTTAACACTTGGGAGTATATCATAACATATTCTTGACATTATATGATTTAACAAATACTACCACTATCTACAACTGGAGCTCCCGGCTCATAATATTATCCACTAAACGCGAGACATAAATTGAGGTGCCACCGACCTCATTTTGCATTAAAGCCCTCAAAGCAAAATAGTGTAGTGGCTGTAAAGCTGTGTTAGTTATCTAGAAACAAAAAGTGTTAGTTATCTAGAAACAAAAAGTGTTAGTTATCTAGAAACAAAAAGTGTTAGTTATCTAGAAACAAAAAGTGTTAGTTATCTAGAAACAAAAAGGGTTAGTTATCTAGAAACAAAAAGTGTTAGTTATCTAGAAACAAAAAGTGTTAGTTATATAGAAACAAAAAGTGTTAGTTATCTAGAAACAAAAAGTGTTAGTTATCTAGAAACAAAAATATTCTAAATAATTGTTACATCTTCCATCCCGATCTAGTACTCCAATAAATTTAACTACTCTAACGTCCTACGTTAATGCGCGAATCCGCCCCATCCCCCGTTCGGAATACCGGAGCGCCGAACGCCCATTCCATTTTCAACAAAAGCGGTTATCTAATGGTGCTGTCACACCGGTGTTTGAAAATGTTTACAAACATTTTTAACGAATTGTTATTGTACAAGATCCCGCGGAACATTGACCTTCACCCATCTGTTGAAAATAATATTTTAGGGTATGAAATGTGTTGCTGAACACATACCAATAGCGTTGCCTAAAAAAATATTAACTATAAGTTTATTTTAATTATGTTTTCTATTCTCAATCTTGTTTCGGTCTTTGAAGTGCGTTACATTTAAATTGTCTTTTTTGCAGTCAGGTTTTTGATTTTATAAATTACTTATTTTATTTAGTATATAAATTTCGTTAAATTTACGAGCTACCACAGCTAAAGTAGTTATTTACATTATTCGTAGGTATACTTACTTGAGCTAGCATTTTCATATTACGTTTCTTTAAAGCTTTGGCTTCTTCTTTTTCACGTTTTGTTATTGTAAATATGCAATCCTCAAATATGTCTCTACGGTCCGATTCAGGAACGCACCGCCATATCTATAATATAATCATATAATAGATGCAACTCATAATGTTTGATTTATTTAGGGGCCATTTTTCAATATCGGAATTGTATCTGACAGGTAAACGCATTAAACCAGTGTTTCCCAACGTGGGACCCACGTCCCATAGGGCGGCCGTTTGATAGTTAAGGGGGGCAATTTAAAAATGGACTCGACACGACTTTAACCCTTCCGCTTTGGGTTATTTAAATGTAATGCTAAATATCAGTGACAAATTTAACTAAAAACATTTAAGGTGGGGCATGACCTAAAAAGGTTGGGAAACACTGCATTAAACAACCAAATTAAGAAATATAAATTTTGCACAAGTTTCTCCGTATATAATACTGGTAGTAAAATTGTTTTCCGACTTATACTAAAAAGGGGGGAAATCAACATAAACTTAATAAGTATATCGTGCATACCTCTAGATTGTTAAACATTTCTTCACATTTGTAATACTTGGTAAGCGACGTGACGCGATCACAACCTAGCAAAAACTCCTCCAAATTCTCGCGATTTTTCTTTGTTTTTAATCTGTGAAAAAAAAAACAATATATAATGTAATTTAAAGAGTATATAGTTTAATACTTATAGTACCCTACTACAATTAAAATTATACGCTTCGGAAGTTTCTATTTTGACAATGTAATAGTTTCCATTGAAATTCTTTTAATAGTTTTTAAGTGATGAACGAAAATATTAATAGACAGACAGTTCGTTTGTGTTATTATATGTATAGATAATTATTCGTTATCTATGTTCTATTCTTTCTTCCTTTCCATCTGCCCTTATCCTACTCGCAGTGGGGTCGGCACAACTAATACCATAACTATGCTTTTTTTATAACACATCTTTCAGAAAGTTATGGCTTGTAATTTTTACGACCGGCTTGTCTGACGTCAACCTCTCTGGGGAGAAACACCAGACCCAAAACAAATATATTGGATCCACAAGATCACCTAAATGTTCTGTCCACAATTTCAAATTAAGTGGATGTCATTTAAGCGAAGTTTGACATATCTACTCTATTACAAAAATAATGATGATACAAGCTAACATACTATGAATGCAAAAATAAGTCTTCTAGATCCAGACACGTCAAAAAAATGATTTGTGTATGTCTCGATATTATAACATTACCGGATCAAAATTTGGAAAAATATTCAACATTCAAGTGCCTCTTCAGTTTTATTATAGTAATATATAGATTATAGGCATACCTTTGCTCCTCTCTCTCATCTTTAATTTTCTGCGTCTTATATGCGTTAAAAGCTTGTTTCTTTTCATTCAGTTTCTTGAATGCAGCATAGCGTGGATCTTTTGATATTATTTTCACACATTGTTCCCAAGTCGCATTCGATGGAACATTCTAAAAAAAATATAGTTCAGTGATGCCAATGAAATGAACGACAAATAATTACTATGTAATACACAGTCGCTGAGTTCGCTTCTATGCCAATAAATTTAAGTAGGTATATAAAAGTTTAGCAGGTGTATATATGGCAGCTACCTGAACTATTACAAATCATTGTTCATTTAAATTATTTAGATTAGATATAGTATGGAAATTACTTACATTTAGCCAGTTGTAACCCGCGTAATACGATTATACGGTATTTTTATTATTACATAATGCATCTCTGTTATAGCTTAACCATAAAATAGGCAAATGGATACTCACTCTGTCTCGTAAAAGTTCTTTAAACGCTTCAATTGCTTCCTTTTTATCTTTGTATTGGAGTTCTGGCGGTTGTTCCGCATTATCAGAAACACTGTTAGTAGGCGGCGCTACTATTTCCTCAGGCTTAACTGTAAAAAAAAGAATAACGATGGTGAATCTAATCAAGTACATAAATAAAACAGCACATTATATTCTTCTATTCATACTGCAGGCCAAATTCAGAGACATCATTCAGACATCATCACGTCATTTAATTTTAATGTCATTAAAGCCTCTGTTAAATTTGTAATATGCAAAATCGTGTCTCTTCTTTCACGATAAAAAATGTTCTCGCACGTGCACGAATGAATCGAAATATCAACTGTGTATTATGAATTTGTAATA
The DNA here is from genome assembly GCA_949126905.1 of Amorpha juglandis. Lineage (NCBI taxonomy): Eukaryota > Metazoa > Arthropoda > Insecta > Lepidoptera > Sphingidae > Amorpha > Amorpha juglandis. The sequence continues at coordinate 11,158,153 of OX421374.1, read as the reverse complement.
GAAATGGTGCTGCCACCGCTGTTATAAAATGTTAACAAACATTTTCTAACATTTTATCACAATGTTAGATAATGTTAATAAATGTTTAATGTTAGAAAATGTTATATAACATTTTATAACACCGGTGTGGCAGCACCAATAGGGATAAACTCACTATCATCAGGAATGGGTATGGAGGTTGTGAGCGAAGGGTCGATGGCGGCCAGTGTCTTGGCCATGGCCTCGTCTAGCGCGGAGCTGCCCGAAGGGGCGGCCGGGGACGACGGCAGCGGCACCGAGCCCGGCGGCAACTCCGCGCTCAACGACGCGCTGACACATGCAAACAATATCCAGCACATACAGTACATCACACCGTACAGGTTAGTACAGTGTTCCCAACGGGCCCACGCCCCACAGGGGGGCAATTTGATAGTTAGGGGAGGGGGGCAATTTGATAGTTAGGGGGGGGGGGGGCAATTTGATAGGTTGGGCAATTTAAAAATGGACCCGACACGACTTAAACCCTTTCGCTTTAGGTTATTTAAATGCAATGCTAGATATCGGTGACAAATTTAACAAAAAAAATGTTAAGGTTCATAAAGGTTGGAAAACACTGGGTTAGTAGGATTAACACCCGGAAGACCCGGCGGCCCTTCAAATTACTTTCGTATTAAATACACCATAGTAAATTCGCAAATCCCAGGACTCGGGCATCGCAACGTCGGTCGTCCTCGTCGCAAATTACGATGGGTTCTGGTCCCGACTTTTGATCTAAACACGTAGATTTCGGTTTGAGTTAAACCGCCTTGGATGTTATCTAATACTCATATCGTGAGATTTTTTTATGAGAATTTCAGACATAAATATAGGCATAACAAAGAAGTAGACAGAAATCAAATTAATGTGACTAATTTTAATTATCTCCACTTTCTTTTTGGGAATAGGGTACTTATATGGGCTCAGTTACAGAAATTCCTGCATTCACATAGTAATATTTTGATCTGATAACATTTCAATACACTAAAAAATACGTTACATCTCATATAATAATATATCAACTGCATGTACTATAGATCTAAACATATGACATACGCCCAACTACTTCGCGTGCCAGCATCTTCAGCAATGCGTCAAGGTACACTAAATTATGATCTACTAGCTTTTACTCGCAGCTCCGGCCGCATTTAAATGTCATTTTCCAGGGTAAAGGTACCTTATGTTCTTACCTACCCATGTGCTATATTTCATCTAAATCTGTTCAGGCATTAAATAACTGACTAACAAACATCCAAATTCACCAACGCACACATCCCAACTTTCACATTTATAATATTATAGTAGGATTATAACTTTAACAATAAATATAAATTTATTTTTATGAAGAAACGTCTTTGATGTATTTATGTATTGTATAGCACAGTCCTCTATAGGCCTTGGATACCAAGTCACGCAAGCGGAGCTGTGGTCAAAAGCTAGTAATATATAAAATGGTTTACTGTGCAGCTTCCTCAGCAGCGATTTTGTCTTTTATTTCTTGTAGTTCTTTCGGAATGACCCAACTTGATTCCTTAGTCTCAATATTGTGGTAATACAAACGGCCAGTATCTGAAGTGTACTCCTTCCATACACACGAAGATAACAATTTCTGAAACAAATATATAATATGTAGTTTTCGAAATTAAATTCTGTCAAGATACATTTGACCGACCATTACGAATTTAGTACATTACGCACTTTTGTCACAATGGTAATGCAATAATAGTGGTATGGTTGTCATAATGACAACTAATATAAATTAGCAGACTCGGGCCCCAGATAGTTCGCCTAATAGGAAGACACATTATGTAGACACATACCAGCTTTAAATTAAAAAACACTGTATGGTACATATTGGATTGCGCTCATCACCCTGATACATAAGACGTTTTTCGTCATACCGATACATAAGATGTTAAGTCTCGTTAAGGATCTATGTTCTAGTAGGCAAGTGGGACGGGAAAGAGCGTAAATAGTAACACCATTGCAGATTTATAGACCGGTGTGGAAGACAATTCTTATCCGATTTACAGTTGATACATGGTTCCTTTTACGCGACATTTGGTTATAGCTATATTCAGAAATAGAAGTACGATAATGTTAAAACATTTACAGGTTTTTTAATTATTTGTTCACTATAGCTTTTATCTTAAATTGTTATATGGCCAGCAAATAGAGAGCTTAAATACCACTCAATAGAATGGCTAAATAGCATGATATTATTTATCTCTGTCAGCCCTGCGCTATCCCGGATTATTTTAATCGGGGACAGGTCCGCCTTCTTCCATCATTATTTGACGGTAGTTTTGGTATTATGTAGGATGACCTGCCGTCTGACCCCAATAACCCGTAACGTCGTTGCCATAACTGTTAATCAACAGAGTGCAAGAGCAAGTGAGCTTGGCTTTTGATATTAGTGGCCCACCTACTACTCTAATATACGATAATACGATATTATAGCCCAATAAATCAATTTGTTAAATATACCTCGGCAGGTGTCTTCAAGTCATCTGGTTTTTCCCAAAGGCTTTGTTTTGTGACAGAATTATAATAGTATGTGCGGCCGTCGGGAGCTCTGTGTTCCGACCATGGGCTGCTCTGGTTTGCTAATGGTGCTATGTCCGGAGCTGGCGCAGTTAGATCCTAAAACACAAATCAAATATATACATATGTAAAACAATACACTTATGTTTAGAACTGTTTATAAAATATAACCGTTTCTTTTAATGACTTGGTTTTTCTATTAGCCACTCAAATGTCCGACCTAAGATACCTATAATGGCTACCTTCTATACTTAGGAAAACTATTCAGATCGTAGTTAATAATGTTTATTCGACTGTTATAGATAGTTATTGTATGTACGCAGATAGTTGTTTATATGTTTCTACCAATTAAAATTGAAAATAAATTTGTTCACCAACTCTAGGGAGTTATCACCTATGCCACTATCATCCAGGCTGAAGCAAATCATACAACAACATTTTTAAAGAACAACATTTGCATTTTCACTCAAACATTTTTACTAGCGTTTAGATATACAGTAATACCCCGAACTTACGCGATAGGTGGGACCGAGCTATAACCGTGTAAGTCGAATTCGCGTAAGTCGGGGTACAACTTTGCATGCACTTTTGAGTGACATAATTTGAGGTTATCAATAAAACACAACGTATGTAAAACAATTCAACGCGGAACACGTTCGAACCTGTCGTAAACGGACCACTAACATGGCGGAATAGGAGAGCTGACGCGCGCGGCCATCAAAAAGAATAACCGTGTATCTCCGAATTCGCGTAAAACGGGGTAGCGTAAGTCGGGGTATTACTGTATATAACAATTTAGTGTCTTCAATTATTTTTCTGTTTAATCCAATCTTCTGATTAGCCATAATTTTCTTCTCTGTTTCAATTGATGTGGAACTTTCATAAATACTCCTTCAATATTTCAAGTACGCAGTTACGATAACGATCTGAGTATTTCCAGTCCTAGTTCTGCAGATATAGCAGCCACCATTTCAATGGAAAATTATCTCACCACAGGAGAATTACCTCTCATAAAAATCCTCCCCTGGCCGTTGGGCGCAGTTTGTTAACAATCTCACCTTTTTGCGTTCTATGTCACCATTTGTAAAGAAAAAACGATTTCCAATCACTTTCCTACTTACTTCATCAACATACAAAGGGCTACTATACTGTCGACGCGTATTTTACTCTCCGTATATTTTCGTATTTAATATCCATCTTTGAATTTGAATTTGTTGTTACTTGCAAATTATAATATAATAATTATAATTCGTATCTTAATGTTGTTTCATCTAAAAGTGTTACATATCTGATTATTATAATCTTTTAATTTTTCTGATTGTGGATATATAAGGTTTAAGAATTATTTATTTCTTAGATTCGGATGAACTACGGGGTCCCTGCTAATGGAATACTGGCGACCCCGCAGTATCTCATCTCAGGCCCAAGGGGCAGGAAAAGGAGAAAGGGATGGGAAAAGGGTTACGATAAGGGGGCAAGCTCCCTGGGGAGAACCGGATATACACAACCTGACTCCGGAACGCGACCCTCACAAGGTGGGCCACTATGGCGGGTCTTGACACTGTGTATGGTGGTCGCTATCTGGGCGGGTGCGAACATCCTTCCACCAGAAGAATCTTAACCTAGGGGGAAGGGAAGGTATCAAGGAAGGGAAAAGGATAGGAACTAAGGGTAAACCCCTTGGAGAACTGGATATACACTGGCTGACTCTGGAATGCCACCCACACAAGGTGTGCCACTATGGCAGGTTTTAGCACCAGTGTATGGTGGTTGCTATCCGGTCAGATAAAAGTATCCTCCCACAGTTAAACTGCTATATTATAATGTGATTTATTAAATTTGCTATATGTTATTACTATTTTATCCTATTAATATTATAAATGTGAAAGTTTGTTTGTTTAGATGTTTGTCCGTCAATCACGCTGAAACTACTGAATGGATTTTGATGAAATTTGGTATAGAGACAGGGTATGAGCTGACTTGGGTGATAGGCTACTTTTTATCCCGGAAATCCCGGAAAAAGCAGATCACGCGGGCGGAGCCGCGAGCAAAAGCTAGTTTTATATATGCCTTAGATTGCAGGTCGTAGCCCATAATAAATTCCATTTTAGAACTCTAATCAAACTTTACTTTATTTTCCCCTTTATCTTTGTAATATACCTTTGAACCAAATACTCTCATGTATTTCACAGTATGTTTCTTTCCTTTCCATACATAAAAAGTTGTTGTAGTTGACAGTATTAACTGCCTGACCCCAAAATACCTGTGGATATTCTGATTGTCACATCATGCATGTTGCCATCTCTATTAGAGTTCTATACTTCCTTTCTGCTATGCCATTTTGCTGTGGTGTATGTGGTACTGTTATTCTCCTAATTATTCCTTCTTCTTTCAATAAGTCATCGAATTCTCCACTCATCTTCATTTCACTCATCTGATTTCAACTTTTTATTCTATTTCTGGTAAAGTTTTCCACTTCAGCCTTAAATGCATTGAAAATGTTATATACATCACTTTTATTTTTCATTTCATTCTTCGTCCACAATGAAAACAATTTCTATTATTGATTTTCGTTATTTTCCTTCTTGTGAGTATATTCCATCTTCTTCAGGTACATGGCACCTTGTTTGTCTACCTCTCACGAATTATGAGGGTCTACTATAATTGATACTTTTACTACACCAATGGAGGGTGGATCATCATTAGATTACATGGCTATCCAAAACATAGAATAACATTTCAGTAAACTATACAACAATATTGCAAGTAGTTCATTATTAACAACCAAACCAATTTATTTGAGTTTCTATACAATATGTGTTTACGGAGATTACCATCTTCTTGCATGCATGTTAACACGAGTCTCTTCAACAATGACACTTTCCACTCTGGCCCACGGACATATATGTGGATTTAAGCATGTTCCAAATAGATTTTGATGATTCCAAACCATCTAATGTAATCAATTCACTGGAACTGACAGCAAACAAAATAACAGAAACAGCCTTGCCATCCATCTTACAGACAACCAATGCAGTGTGAATGCATAGGATCTACTTACACTGTATAAGAAATGGTGCAGTACAACCTATGTATAGCTAGACAAACTTTGTATAATATCAACAAATAGCTAATTAAAATATATTTACAAAATGTACTCACTGGTTTAAAAGAAGGAAAGCCTGGTGGGGGCATCGAAAATGGTGGTATCATCGGTGGAAATGCCATAGGGGGTGGCAAAGTGGCCATATTTGGGGGCAACCCAGGTACTGGTGGCATTGCAACTGCGGGAGGCATTGGTGCAGGTATTCCACTCAATATTGGAGGTGGAAGTAGAGGTGCTGAGGCAATAAGACCAGGAGAAACAGTTCCTGTACTTGGTGGATCCTGGAAAATATTTCAAGCAAAACTACTAAGACCGAAGAATAAAAGAGCATCGAAGACGTAAGGACGTTAAATTTCTAAACTAGCTGCAGTAATAATTATTACAAGTTCTGCATAATGCCTTAGATGCTTGCTAACAATTAATAACAAATTCTAAAAATATTCTAATACTTTTTTAAACTGCTTATAAATCGTACTATTATTTAAGACGTATCAATGCAATCAGTAGATTCGGAATTTATCGCGGTCAATTTGATTAATTAAAAGGTTTAGGATGGTACAAGTTCTACAACTACAAGTTCGGTACAACTAGCTTGATGCAGATGTTCCTGCAACATTCCTAAATAATCCCAAATATTTTATTAATGAATATTGTACATAAATAAAATTTGAAAATCAGAGTCGGCACTGGCATTTATTTTGTAGGTTATCTGTAAAAAATCTAATACGTAGATAAGTAAGTAAAACGATACACCAATGGAGCCATTAAATTGAATTGGATTGAAAACAAACCATGACTTATGACGCCACTAAATATTTTAGTTCAGAAGAGACTTCCATATATTATTTTCTAATAAATAATACATCGATTGTATGATGTCAAACAAATCTATAGACTTTTTTCGTTCCAAATTGAACCGGCTTAGGTTAAAGATCATACTGCCAAATCGTAAGTAACAAATATATATACTTTAATGGCATAATCTTTTTTTTATTATTTTTCAAGGTCTCCAGATTGACTTATCGAAATTTCGCCATATCCGAAAAGATGATACATTTTGTCAACTTTTCCCCAGATAACCTACCTTGCCTAGGTACCTTGCCTTGCCTAGGCAAGACTCCTTCTTTTACCTCCCCTCGCAATGTGGTCGGCGCATCATGTTATAGAACTAGCTCATAAAAACTGTGATCATCCATGCTTTTGGTTAATAAATATTATTATTATGATTACTCACCGTATGGAAGAACGGATATCTCGCTTACGCAGAACGAGACGCAACAGCAAGCCGCTACTTTATCGGTCTACTATGACGGTCTTCTCTGAGACAGTGGTAACGACCCGGTCGAGTCAACCCATTCATGCTGTCGACAAAACTCTCTACCAGTAGAGGATCCCAAGTAAGATCGACCTTCACCCATTTGTTTACCGAATGAAAAATATATTTTAGCGAATAAAATGTGTTGCTGAACACATACCATGGGATTGCCTAAAAATATAGTCAAGGATATAATTAATCAAAATGTTGAAAAATGATTGAAGTTATAACTTCTTATGGGAGGGTAAACCGCTTACCGTAACGTAACGCGAGTGGTCCATCGATCAACGGAAGGTTGGAGAATATTCGGGAACCTTCCGTGAGATGTCACAAGGGCCGATTGACCAGCCAGCGCTAACCAACCATGCTGGAACTTCGAGAATTTTCGAAGTCTCAGGTGACGTCACAAAGAAATCTGTTCATGAATAATGGTAGCTCGTTTTTGAATTCCAGTATTTTGTTAATTAATTGTTAATACTTTTGATACATAATTACAGTCAACCTGCGTAAGTTTGGCTCACTTTAGAGGTAATTTATAGTAGTACGGATTCACTTTTATTGTTATTTGTCATAAATGAGTGTTTCTAGTGGGATATTGACCTCTATAATCTAAATTCCTGTGTTATTTATCAAAACGATAAATAAAAGACCCTTAAATTACCAAAAATTTGGTGAGCCAAAGTTACACTGACATTTGGGTAACATTAATAAGTATGAGGAGTTGATGAAGAAAATCTCTAATTTATGTAGTTTTTTTTACTCCTCGGTAAGATTAGCTTGTCATATTGATAAAAAAATACATTTCGTTTATATCACTATCTCCTTTTTAGTGGCAACGTAGGGTTGCCATATTAATACAATATTATACTGCCTGGTTTATCTAAATCAACTTCTATTTTATGGACCTCTTAAATCAAGTTATTATTGTATTAATCAGGTTTTGATGTACTTATAATTATTGATCAATGCCTAAAATAATAAAACAAACTCAATCACATATAAAAAAGAAACATAATATCGGCTTTCAATTCCCCCATACCATGTATAGAAATTGATCATCAATCGCATAAGAATCGCCTCGTTTTGTGATTTTAGATCCTCCAAATCGACTAACTATATTTTGGGGGTGACAATTAAATATGTCAAGCTTTGATGGCCACTTCCACCCTTCAAAACTTTTTTGCATAATTGAAATTTTCACGCATTGTCTGTCCTCGCCCCGAGCTAATGTTACCCCAAATGGTCTGAAAATGAAACGGCTCGAAGATTAATTAAAGATTTTTTAAATAATCTATCAATATCGCGGGATATTTCAGTGTTATTACATAAAAAACATATGATTCTTCAACATAAACCTGAACTCGCCTTCTGTAGTTCCTCTGTAGTAATTGCTATACACAACTTTTTAGCAAGTATATTTCTAACTCTGTTTACCGCCCAAATTTTGAATGGTGAGAAAAAAATATATATTTGATAAATATCAATTGTCACTGCAGGTTTCGTTTAAAAACACTTTTTACTTTCATAAATTAAACAACTTATTATTATACAGTGTATCAGTAAGAAGAGAAAAAATTAAACGTTCAAATACAAGTTAGTGAGTAGTGATGTTCATGTACAAAAAACATCGATATTTTTTCCGATATAATATATCGTGTACAAAAAATATCGATATTTTTTCCGATATAATATATCGAAATATTGTATCGATATATCGGTCAAAAATATCGATATTTTCGATATATCGAATTGTAGGAAGGAAAAGACTTTATTAGAAAATGATTAACAAAAATAATATCGAAGAGCTAAAAAAAAAAAAAAAACAACATTCAATACTTATTCTGGTATTTGATGTTGTTTTTTTTTTTTTTTAGCTCCATCCGATAGATTTTTCCTAAATATTCTACGATATCCTTATATCGGATAAAATATATCGATATCATATATCGACTTCAATGATTCGATAATATCGCATTGATTCGATATATCGGATAAAATATATCGATATTATATATCGACTTCAATGATTCGATAATATCGCATTGATTCGATATATCAAATAAATGTATCGATATTTTATCACATATCGATATATATCGAGCACCCCTATTAGTGAGTCAATGTTACATTGAAAGCTTAAGTTACCCAGGTTGACTGTATGCATAATTATTAACAACAAAACTACAACAAAACCCTGAAATCGACATACTGCGTTTCATCGTTCTTGAAATACCTATCACATATGACGAGGCTGTATGAGCTAGATCCCTTTGCCTTCCCAATAAAATGGAAAAATTAATAAAATAATAGAAAAATGACACTCGAAATAAACACTCGAAAATATCGTTATACCGAAACATTAAAAATTGTGTTATTTATAATGAGACGAGAACAATGATTTCTTATGTAGCTCAAGTGCTAAATTTACTTACAAGTACTGTTTTATACAGCGTGCATATCGCCTCACTTATAGGAAAACTAATCATAATCTCTTTAATATGGATCTCAACTTCTATACTCAATATATTGGGCAGCATAATTTCCTTTTTTCAAATTGTTTACGAAGACAACGTGTTGATATTTACAGAAGAAGTACCAAATTCGATTAACATCATGGTTGACACAGTTCACGATCAAATTTATGGTCTAAGGAAGTTCGTCGCGACACTTTGCCATAATATATTTAAGCACCTTACTGCTATCGCAATGAGTGTATCACAATTAGTGGATAGAATATTTATAGTAGCCCAGGACCTGGTGCTGATGTTAATGAAGTTTGTCTTGTTTCTGGGTGATACATTATGGTTAATCATAACATTCATCCCAGTGCACTTGCCTCAGCTGCTTAAGACATTATTCAACTATATCATAGATTCTATTGTGCAAATGATTATAGACTCTTATATGACCCTCCTAAACCTTACAAATTTTCTGACTGAAGTGCCTTTAGAATCATTTATGGGTCTTACCTTTGCTATTGTAATTGCACGCTTATGTATACATTTTAGGGTAAACATACACACGCAAATAATATTGATGTACTGGTCACTGATAAGAAATTTTTTGTATTTATACCATGCATTTTATAATTATGCTACTAATTCTGAAATAAGAGTGATATCTAGAGTGGCCAGTGGGCAAGAGTTGAGAACAAGAGACATACATTTTGAGTCTGAAGATATTGATAATACAGATGCAAGTCAGACTGATTCACTGTGTGTGATATGTCAAGAGCGACTTAAATGTGTTCTGACACTGCCATGTCGTCACATCTGCTTGTGCACAGAGTGCTGTAGAAGACTGTATGGATACCAGCGCACATGCCCAATATGCAGGACATTTATTTACCACTCTGTCACAGTATATTTGTGACACTAAGTTTGCATTAAAATCAAACATTCCTAATGCCAGCATTAATATTACATCTACATTACTGTGAAATATATATTTTTAATACAGCTGTCCCAGATGATGGAACTGTTGAGTTGCTCTAGCATCTTTCTTACTTACCTAAACACTACATATATTGTAATGTACAGTACTACAATGTAAATTATATAATTGTGCTTGAGCAATATTTGTATGTTTGGAAAATACAAATACATGATGATAATACAGACCTGTTACAATATTGGATTATGTACTTATTTTTCCTTAAGTGTCTGACCAGAGCTATGTCTGCAAATTTTTATAGAAATATGTAAAAAGATAATTTGCCTAAAACTTTTAATTCAAATCATACTATTGTACATCATCAATCATAATGGTGCAACAGGGTAACTTTGAGTGTTAAATATTTTTTATACTTATCTGGCATTATGCAAAAAATACTAAACATATGAAACTGTGCTTATGACAATTGCATTTGAATATGAACACTATAAATATATTTGTTATTTAAGCATTTTTTTGTTATTTTTCTACATTGAAATAATTCTTGGGTATAATCATATTACAATTAGGATTTAGACTGCCCCCGTGGCGCAGTTGTATTGCGTACGCAGTACGACTTCTAAGTTGTCTCGGGTTCGATCCCTGGGTCGGGTAAAGGATATTGAGTTTTTCTATCACCAAATGATCAGTATCAGCCCAGAGTCTGGAATTGTGCCGGTATGGGGATGGATTCGCCCCCTATCACATCATGGGACAGATATACGCTCGGCGAAATGTGTGTGTCCAGTACACACCTCTGCCTACCCCTTCAGGGATTACAGGCGTATGTATGAAATTTTTGGTTATATACAGTCTAGACCAGCGTTTTCCATTTGCCGGGTCGCGACCCGGTACCGAGCCATCAAAATAAAATACCAGGTCGCAACATTCCAAATCGACAGCAACAAAGCTTAGATAAGAGACCCATTTACATTCAAGTTAGAATCCGAAACTAATGGCCGGCGCTCATTGACGGCATGGCACGGCAGGTCATGCTGCGGCATCCCGCGGCGTCCCGTGGCATGCCGTGGCATCCTGCTGAATGCCCAGCCACTCTCTCTCTCTCGCGCACCGCGGCAATCCGTGGAATGAAACGGCATGACACGTCTGGCCGGAGCATCCCGCGGCGCGTCGCGGCATGCCACAGCATCCCGCGGCACGTCGCGGCACTGTGGTATTGAAATAAAGTAACGTGAATTCTAAACTCGTGGCAATAAGATTCAAAATAACTTGATTAGTAATAAAATCCTTTGCCATGCCATGCCGTGCCATGCCGTCTATGAGCGCCGGCCCTTATTTGCCAAATTCAGATGTCGACTCGTTAATTTAACTGTCAACTGACAGCTTTCAGTTATATAATAATGTACTCTGTGCGTCAAACGCCATCGGGTACTGGCAACACAGTACGTGGCTGGCTACTGCGTAGCACAGCAACCCAGGTCTGTAGCCATATTTTTTTTTTTAGTAAATTTAACGTCAGTTCTCCTAAGTAGTCAATGAATCAATGAATTGTGGATTGGCAACATCCCAAACGCCATATAAACAAGAACTGAACTGAACTGAACTGAAATTAAATAATTAAAAACAATAATCAACACATTCAAAATGGATATTGATATAAATGAAACAATAGAACTTTCAAATAACATCTCGACACCAAGCACAAGTGATATTCAGAGAAGTAGGACTGAACACCAATTAGTTCAAAATGTGTCCTCAAACTCCCAAATCAGTGGTGAAGTGGCGCTAACACCAACACATAGCTCTTTCCCATCACAATCAGTAAACCCCCATAGTTCAATGGTAGCTGTTACACCAGTCACCGGTAGTACAAATCAAGCCAAAAATAGTATAAAATTGCAGTGAGTATATTACAATTTATTTATAAAATTCTCCTAAACATACATATGGATAGACAATAACAGTAATTGTTGGAGCATTCTGTCTGGTTTGCCTTTAACTTTCAGGCTCATGTTATGCTTATTGTTTTCAGAAACTGTGTTTCAACAGTCAATTTAGGTTGTGAATTGAAATTACTGGACATTTATTGTAGAACAAGGTATTCAGAATATAACCCTGCCAGATTTAATGGTGTAGTGATGAAAATACTGGACCCACGTGCCACAGCACTTGTTTTTAGGTTTGTTACATTTTCCATGTCAATTATTATAATTGCACACAATTTGGCCTTATCTTACACTTAAAAGTCTTTATTAATATAAAGATGATAAAAAAATATAGTAAAAAAAATATAAAATATATATAATATAAAGAAGATATTAATATATATGTATTTATTGGATGTGATAATAATCTAAAATGTATATGGGGAAATCGAATCATATTTGTCACACTGTTTCCTTAACTGTTTAAGCAAGTGATAATTAAAAATGAATACACACATAACTTGAAATATTTAGAGGTGCATCCTTTTGAGACTGATTATTTACCTAGGCAGTCTATAACTCAATGCTGAGCTACCATTGCTTGTGCCAACTTATCACTGCTTTCATATCTAATTTCTATTTCTAATATACATATACATTTGTTTATTTACAGATCTGGGAAAATTGTATGCACAGGCACCAGAAATGAACATGACTCTTACTTAGCTGCCAGAAAATTTGCTAGGATCATTCAGAAACTTGGATTTCCTGTATGCAATTTTGTAAACACTTTTACTTCAAAACAGATACATAAATGAGTAAGAGCGTTTGTAGGGTTACCATTTCGAAATTTTAAAAGCTTTAACAAAAAGCCAATATCAATGATTATTTACCATGTTTAGATCTAAAATTATAATTATTAGAAAATAAAAGATCATGGGCCTTTTGCACTAAGTGTGATGAAAATTATGTCATACAAAACCTTTTGGTGTGTACTAGTTATTTACTTTAATACATTTTTTGGGGGCTAGATTTGAATCAAGTGTAATTTGCTACATTAAAGAAATACTCTCATACTCATTGATAAAGTCCAGATACAAACATGCTTGCACTGTACAGATTTTTTTTAATGCAACAACTCACTCTTTTTTATGCTCAATTTGAATTGAGCATAAAAAAGTGTTATGAGTGGTAGAGCCACGCTGTAGACAGTGATGTCTACAGCATGAATGGGCTGGCTCGACCGGGTCGTAACCACTGTCTCGCAGAAAACCGACGTAAAGTAGCGGCTTGCTGCTGCATTTCGTACGGTGAGTGAGATATCCGGAAGCCCAAATCCCTCTCCCCTTCCCAATCCCTAATTATCCCTTTCCTTTAAGGTCGGCAACGCGCCCATGATTCTTTTGGTATTGTGGGCGTACATGGGCGGTGGAGATCACTTACCATCAGGTGACCCACTTCCTCGTTTGCCGGTCTATGCTATAAAAAAAAAAACGAATGAAATAAAATACACACTAAAAGCAAGTATGGCACAAGTTCCCTCACAGTTGAAGGATTATTGAAGTCAATCAAAGTATGCATGTACTGTACAAGAACATTTTTTCATGTTGTGAGCAACTTTTATGTTTGATTCTAAACTATCATAGAATGAAATAAAGAACACATCAAAAGCTTTGTATGACCAGTCTCAGATCTAGGGTGGGCAAGCTACAATGCAAGCCACCTCATGGGCGATTGTGTGATAGCCTCAGATGATTCGCTGCGTCACTAAACGCTGTAGACTCAGTAGAGCGACACTGCGATCGTTGACGGACCGAGCCCTTTCGCGGCAACCGTAAAAAGCTATGGATCGCAATACTCCAGCGTACAAACTTCGACAAGTGTTGCCAAGACCTTCCAGATTTGGCAATAGCCTTTCAATCGCGCCCGCTGCCTGCACCAACTTCGGTGTCAGTATGTGGAATTGCGCGTAGAGAGCCTACCGGCTGTCCAAGCTCCACGACCTCATCCTTTAAACGATAGGAATTCGCATGCTCTCCAATGCTATGTCGGCTTCCCTAGGTAGCTTCATCCGAGGCCTATAAAAACAGAGGGCGTGGTTTTGTTTCGGGCTCCAGTGCGTCACAGCCGCCGAATCCTACCTAACACCGGTTCGGTGCCAAACGAGGGGGGCAAGGCGACTTCATGCCGTGACTGTCTTCCATTACCGTGGAGTGTAAGGACATGATCTCTGTAGGCTTGGACCTCTATTCTATAAAACTATACGAAGCGACGAATTTCGAAAACGTAGACTTAATTAACCATGGCCGTTGTCGTTAATTTTCATCATCGATGTGCATCATTGTTTCCCTATCACTGTCGTTGTTTTCGTCAACGGTGCCGGGAGTTCTGACATCAACTAACTATTGGCGTTGTATAAGCATCATTATTACGTTTTAATGAGTTGATCTTACCTTTCTTGTTTACGCTGAGAAAAACGAATTTATTGCTACTGCCTCGCCCTGAAGTGAGACCGTAGGATTATGTTGGACCTACCGATCTTCTATATACAGGGTGTCCCGTAAATAGTGGACCAACAGGGTATGGGGAATAGAGGGAATTAATATCTAAGACATACACTTAAATTTATTGTCCTAGGTCTTGTAGTTTTGAAGTTATGATTTTTTAAAATATTATTTGGGTAGCTTAGCAACGGAAGCCTTCAAATATGAATAATTTTCCCCGTTTTTGCAACATTTTTCACTGATGCTTCGCTCCTAATGGTCGCAGCGTAATGTTATATAGCCTAAAGCCTTCCTCGATAAATGGACTATCCAACACAAAAAGAATTTTTCAATTCGAACCAGTAGTTCCTGAGATTAGCGCGTTCAAACAAACAAACAAACAATCAAACTCTACGGCTTTATTATATTAGTATAGATTAAGTTGAAATCGTCGTACAATGTACACAAAACTTAAAATTTTACAAAATCTATTACATTTTTTTTGTTATTTTTTGTTCTAAGTTGCTAAGCATACATGGGGCTTCCAAATTAAAATGATATTCAAGAGTAGTTATGAGCAACATGAAGATTAAACAATAAAACATGTGAAATTTTATTTGAAAATGTTCTGAGTGATATTTGAACGAAGCTGGTATAAAAAAAATATACTATAGCTTTGGGGAACTTTATTTTAAAAACATCTACATTTCATACCAATTACAAAAAGGCATAACACTGTGGTAACAAAATTAGTATTTTTTAATTTTTTAATCAATGTCAATAATGAAGGACACTTTTGTAAGAAAATAAAATACTAGACATTTTTTATGGAAAAGCTTTTATTACTTTTATTTTATCACAATAAATGCTCGAAATGTCTTGAACTTCAAAATAACGTTGACTACTGTACTTCTGGCTATACCAGTGCGTCTAGAAATACGGCGAGTACTAGTCGAAAGCTCTTCTTCTACTTCTACTAGTACCTGACGTTCATCACTGTCCTAGGCCTTCCTTCAGAATTTCCAACTCCAAGAATACGACCTTCTAAGTAGGCGTTATTGACCCGAAGAAAGATATGGTGATCGGGATAGCGATCCCGATTAGGATAGCGCTCACGATATGTACGTGCAGCTTGCCGAGCATTCCCATCACAGAGTCCGTAATTAAAAAATTTTTTTTTGCATATTCACGGGGAGTGTAGGTATTAGGCATTTTGCTTAAGTTAAAATCAACAATATCTTAATCACAAGCAAACACGAGGTCCAATTCAAGTGCACTTCAACAAAGAATGATAATCGTAATAGGATAGAGATAGACACGTGTGTAGTTCCGAGCTGTAAGCAAGTCACTGAAGAAGCCCTGCGTTAAAAATTGGGAGAAGGTGGTTTAAGTACTGTCTATGATTGGTAGGAAACAATACAACAGAATTCCAGCGTATACGTGCAAACTAATTCTCGATATCACATAATAGGTTGACTACCTGAAGATTTGAAAAGTTTAAAACCGTACGCGAATGAAACAATTGCAACCACAGTGTTATACCTATTTGTAATTGGTATCAGATGGAGATGTTTTAAAATAAAGTTTTTTTTCTTCGGGTCAATAACGCCTACTTAGAAGGTCGTATTCTTGGAGTTGTAAATTCTGAAGGAAGGCCTAGGACAGTGAATGAACGTCAGGTACTAGTAGAAGTAGAAGATCCTTCGACTAGTACTCGCCGTATTTCTAGACGCACTGGTATAGCCAGAAGTACAGTAGTCAACGTTATTTTGAAGTTCAAAGCATTTTGAGCATTTATTGTAATAAAATAAAAGTAATAAAAGCTTTTCCATAAAAAATGTCTAGTATTTTATTTTCTTACAAAAGTGTCCTTCATTATTGATATTTATTAAAAAATTTAAAAATATAAATTTTGAACCACAGTGTTATACCTTTTTGTAATTGGTATGAAATGTAGATGTTTTTAAAATAAAGTTCCCCAAAGCTATAGTACATTTTTTTTATACCAGCTTCGTTCAAATATCACTAAGAACATTTTCAAATGTAAAAAATTCACATGTTTTATTGTTTAACCTTCATGTTGCTCATAATTACTCTTGAATATTATTTTAATTAGGAAGCCCAATGTATGCTTAGCAACTTAGAACAAAAAATAACAAAAAAAATTAAATAGATTTTGTAAAATTTTAATTTTTGTGTTCATTGTACGACGATTTCAACTTAATATTTAAAAAAATCATAACTTCAAAACTACAAGACCTAGGACAATAAATTTAAGTGTATGTCTTAGATATTAATTCCCTCTGTTCCCCATACCCTGTTGGTCCACTATTTACGGGACACCCTATACATTAAACACCCTACACCAGCAATACCAACCAAAAAACCCCGTGGTGACCATTTCCGGCGCTTTTTTTTTATTTGCAAACCAGCAGGTCGCTTCCCTGATGGTAAACGCCACACCTGCCCATAAGCAGAAGCAAAACCACATAGAACTTGGAAATTACAAAGCATTTCGTGGCCATGTTGACGCCTCACTCGGTGATAGCGACCGGGTGACGTTGTTAGTTTTCAACATCGGTACACCAATCAGCCTTTTTCGCTAATGTTCGTGTTATTCACAGCGTTATCGTTGGTGTCCGATGAACCTTTCGCCATCGGATGCCGTCATCACATACTGACATCGAATGTCAACAACGATATTATAAAAACGACCATCACTAGACTTAAGGGGTGAGATGCAGTCAGGGGTGCGATTGAAGGAGTTTTTTCAAGATATATTTTTTATATATTAATTGAGTTTATTTCTAAACTGATTACACAGAGTTTCATTATCATGTTTCTACCTGACTTTGACATAATTACAATAAGAAAATTAATTATTTATAAAAATATCGCCATCTTCGTGGACCCCCTTTTCCAAATAGCGCCTCGCGGTGACCATCAAGACATTTTACCCGCACGTGTCCCAAAACTAAAATTGCGTCCTTTAAAAAATGCAATATTAAGTCCTTAAATTTTAACATTTCAATGGACTAGATAGGTAATTTGGTGACTGGCTACTGAACGGTGGACCGCCGTGTTTCGATATTCAGCAAGGGAATACATTATATAGGTATAATAATGTACTCTGTGTATAGGTACGACGCTTGTAGTAAACCCTATCTTGATCTAACACAAAAATAAAAATTCAAATTCAAATTTGGAACCGCGTCTACATTTCCTTCCGCAGCGCCCCATAAGGAACTACGTTTCAACAACCTTGTCAGTTTTTACTGCAAAAGAGTATATTTTATATTATTTGTAACAAAAGTTAAAAACTTAGACTTAAAATAAATAACACGGCATAGTCAAAAATAACAAGTTTTATAGATATTTATATATTCTGGGTGTTGTGAGACCGAAAGTCTCTCTTAGTTCCTGATACCCACGACACAACACTCGTATCTTACTGTGGGGTCAGGACTATGTGTCTGACTGTTGGGTGTTATTTATTTATTTATTTATATTTTTGTCGTCGATTTTTAAGTTTGTTAACTCATTTTATTTTCAATATTCGATTTTTGATATTTATATTCTATTTTATTACAGGTAAGATTTTTGGATTTTAAAATTCAAAATTTCATAGCGACAGCAGATTTAAGGTTTCCTATTAGATTAGAAGCTCTACAGCAAGCACATGGTCAGTTCACAAATTACGAACCAGAATTGTTTCCTGGCCTTGTTTACAGAATGGTCCGACCAAGAGTGGTTTTATTAATTTTTGTGAATGGAAAACTAGTCATCACAGGTACTACTATACCTATGTTACGGACAAGTCAAATTATTTTTTATCTTATATACCTTTTAAAAAATGAATTATTTACAGGTGGTAAATCCAGGACAGAAATCAAAGAAGCTGTAGATGTAATTTATCCTGTTTTAAGAAGTTATAGAATAAGTTAATAATTATTATACGGCATGGACATGGTAAAGGACGCGACAATTAGTTGAATAAATAAATATTTTAGTATATATGCATACATTTTATTGTAGAAATAGTATCAAGAGAATACGAACTGTGAGTAGTCTTTGAGCGATATTTCATGGCGGTAAAAGATTGAAAATGTCTGGAATAATCCGTCAAAATTGGAAACCGACCAATTAGCTTCTGATAATAGCGCAACACAACCCGCCAATATAAAACACTGAAATAACACTGTAATTCACATCTGTGAATAAATCTGGATATCTTGAAATCACAAAGACGTGAAAAATCAGTTATGGGTTATATGTACAACGCGTCAAATTGTGAACCTCCTTAGTTTTTTTCATCGGTAAAAAGAGCATATCTTTCTATGACAAAATAGCTAGTGGGATAATACCTACCTGATATTTATGCACCCGACACCCGACATTGTTCACAACATTTTGGTAAAAAAGCTTTTCATATTAAAGCGAGCGAGTCAAGCAAGTTGTGTTCAGCCAGTGTGTGTTATTTCAAACTGGCATAATTCTGTCACAATGCCGCTTAACGGTCGATATTATATTATTTAGGCTGCGGTTAGACGACGCGACAAAATTCTTGAGGCCGCCGCGCGGCGACCGCGCGGTGACCGCGTACTATCTGTTCAGTCATAGCAAATGTATGTTTTATTAACTAGGACTTAACGTTGAAATTCTTTGTAACTAACTGCGCGGCGGCCGCCTCGCTCGAATCACACGATGTTCTCGATGTAATCCCCGCGCCCGCGTCCTGCGCGGTTGTGTTCATTCAAAACTAATGTAAACTCTATTGACTAAGCCATAATGTTTAATTCTTCGCAACGCCCCAACCACGCGGCGACTGCGCGGTCGTGTAAACGCGCCCGTACGGGACCGCGCGGTCGCCGCGCCGTACTGTCGCCGCGCGGCCGCAACGCGGTGACATTCCGTGTCATATAAACGCGCCCTTAGACTGCACTCAGCATAAAATTAGATCCACTGTAGTCACTGCCGTGCACAGACTACTTAGAGAACTCTGCCGTGCCAGGGTAAAGCAAAAACAACGATAGTTCAGCGGGGAGCGGTACGGACTGTCGTGACGGAAGTTGCAGGCTCGAAATCGGCTCGAAGAACTGGACCACTGACTCTTACTTACGTTTGTAATTAATTGATCATTGTTAAATATAGCTCATTTTAACGGTGAAAGAAACACAGTGAGGAGATTTGAGTACCTTAGTTCTCCATAAGAATTTCGAAGGTAAATGAAGTCTACCAACCAGCATTAGGCAAACGTGGTGGACTAAGACCTAACCACTTTCATTCATTTCAGTAGAGGAGGCCGATGCCCAGCAGTAGGAGCTTTATGCTTTTTTAATAAAGTACTAGTAATATTACCCCTCCAACTCCAAGAATAAAAAATGAAAAACAAATGAATTTAGCTACACTAAACACTCGAACATTCAGGACAAGGGAGAGCCTTTTAGAACTAGCACTTAACGAGACAAAATAGGATATATTGGGATTAAGCGAAGTTAAAAGAGAAGGAGAACGAATTGAAGACTATGGGAAATTTCTATTTTATTATAAAGGAGAAACTCCAACGAGGAGTAGGATTCATAATAAGGAATATCAATTAAGAAAACATTGAAGAATTTATTGGAATATCTGAGCGCATTGCTGTACTTCAGAATTATAGATGTAAGGCCGGTTTAAAACCAATTAAACCAATCCGTTTAAAACCGAAATAAACCATTTTTTCGATTTAAAACGATTGGTGTTGATGACTTGTTTACTTTTACTTAACTTTGTTTTTCTTAATTATAACTACATTTTCTTAATTTTATCGAGGTAGCGATATAACGGAGTACCTATAAATTTTAAATGTGTGATATATTGATATACTTAGCGGGTTTAGTTCTAGTTGGTCCGTCCGACCAAGCGTAGGTACATACCTAAGTTATAGAAACTCTATTGATAAGTTAAAAACTGTGTTGGTAAATAAACATTTTTTTCATTGTTTTCAAACGATATAAATAATATGAATTTGATTCGGTTTAAAACCAAACTCACACTCTCGCACTTTCATTGACGACGTCACTCGTGACTCGATGCAACGTTGTTGTAGCTCGCCTACCCTACACACATGCAATTTTTTTTTTACTAGTCCTGTATTATATACTGTTATATACGTCCCACTGCTAGGCACGGGCCTCCTCTACTGAATGAGAGGGATAAGGCCTTAGTCCACCGCGCTGGCCTAAGGCGGGTTGGCAGACTACACATACCTTCGAAAAATCTTATCCGAGTTCTTAGGTATGCAGGTTTCCTCACGATGTTTCCTTCACCGTTAAAGCGAGCGATAATTATCAATTAATATACACTTAACTTAGAAAAGTCAGTGGTGTATGCTCTTGGGGCTGGCCCTACACACATGCACATACATAAACTTAATAAAAATTAAGGTAGGTACTTTCTACTGATTTTCTATAAACTAATTAAAACGAAACATGACGTCAGGTGACCAAAAATTGCCCATAATGAAGTGTAAAACACAGTTCTTTTATTTTAACACGTTTGTAGGCGAGTTTTCAACCGTTTAAAACGATTTATTATAACTTGAGTGGTAGAGCCACGCTGTTGACAGTTTTGTCTACAGCATGAATGGGCTGGTTCGCCCGGGTCATTACCACTGTCTCACAGAAAACCGACGTAAAGTAGCGGCTTGCTGCTGCGTTTCGTACGGTGAGTGAGATATCAGGAAGCCCAAATCCCCTCCCCTTCCCTAGCCCTAATTATCCATTTCCTTTATGGTCGGCAACGCGCCCATGATTCTTCTGGTGGTGGGCGTACATGGGCGGTGGAGATCACTTACCATCAGGTGACCCACTTGCTCGTTTGCCGGCCTATACCATAAAAAAAAAACAAAAAACAAAAATTGGTGTTTAAAACGGCAACACTTTATTTAAAACGTTTTAAATCGTTGTTTTTCATTCGTATTCAGGATTCTAAATAAAATTGACCATTATTCAGATGTATTCAGCCACGGAACAATCAGATCAGGAAAATCGCATCCTTAGTGTAGGAATTCTATGCTAAACAAAACTATTATAGATCTTGCACATAAAAACTTTGTTGTAATGGGAGATTTCAATTAGTTTCGAAACTTATTCCACCCTCTACCAAAAAGTGCTCAACGGGGCTACTTTTCAAAAAAATTGCGTTCTTACTCAAGCCAGCCGATGCACCTCAACTTTGCACCGCCATCTGTTAGAATCTTATGGAGCTCACAGAATTATAACTAGTAATTTGCAATATTGCGCCTATAAATTGAGATATAAACTATCGTATCAATCAAGTTGGATCAAACTTTGCACACAGTCTATTTTTGATTAAAATCGGTTCAGTAGTTTAGCGAGTTCATCGCGGACAAACAACGTGACACTTAATTTATATAAAGATCCGTCTTGAGAAAAATGGAAAGAGCATTCAAATGGAAGAGGAGTTCGCCAAGGTTACCCACTATCACCCAAACTTTTCAGCAACACTATAGAAAGTCTTTCGTAAATTGAATTGGGACAAACTAGGAATAACGATAGACAGAAATAGTCCTGTAGTCCTGTTTGCAGAATCACCAATAGTTATCAAATAGATGCTGAGGGAGTTGGTTAAAGAGAGTGAGCTCCTGGGATCAATGAACTGCGACAAGACTAAACTCATAACTAACCATAACAAAGTTGAGATAGATGTCAATGATAGAAAAATAGAGTACCAAGATGAATATAAATCTGGGGCAAGTTGTCTCCACAAGGGTATGGGAGAGAAGGAAGGCAATTGACTTGTAGCCAATTCATGGAGAAGATACTGGTCGCTAAAGGGAGTATTAAAGGACAGGAATTTTGATATAAAACTAAAAAAGAAACTGTTTGAATCGTGTATCTTACCAGTCCTAACATATGAATACCAAACATGGGGTATCACACAAAACTTACATACCAAACTAGTAGTTTGTCAGCGTGCAATTGAGAGGAGTATGTTGGGTGTGAGAAAAATTTCGAAGTGGTAGGTCCCTCGAGAGGCCGTCTGGGTTGGTACCACCGCTTTGTATATTTCTGTCGCAAAGCAACAGTGTGTAAAAGCACTGTTGTGTTTCAGTTTGAAGGACATTGAAGCCAGTGAAATTACTGGGCATTATGAGGCTTAACACCTTATGTCTCAGGGTAATGATCGCAGTTCAGTGCTATGCAGTGCTTTGTAATTCAACGTTCTATGTAGTGTTGCTTCTGTTTATGGGCAGGCGTGGCGCTTACCATCAGGCGAGCGCATTCTCTCGTCATTCAATAAAATAAAATAAAAAAAATACAGGAATAAAAATGCGGAAATAAGGGAAGAAACAAAAGCGACTGATGAAACTTTGAAAGTCAAACTATGTATTAAAATGGAGATGGACTGGGCATACAATAAGAGGTGTTGATAAGTCGAACAAAAGGATTATGGTTTGGGACCTAAGAATAGGAAAAAGAAAAAGAGGAAGGCAGAATACTCGTTGGATGGATGACATAGCAAGGACAGCAGGGAAACTATGAACTAGAACAGCAAAGGAGAGAACAAAGTGGAAGGAGATGGAGAAGACCTATCCCAAAAGGCACACAGACTAATAACCGGTGTCAAAAGGAAAAAATAAAATAATGTTTTATGAACATATTATTTAATAGATTATATGTTTAAAACAAATCAAAAATTAAAATGTACGTATTATTTAATAGATTATATGTTTAAATGCCTGTAATTTTAAATAATTGTCTGAATAAAGGGCTTCATTCATTATTAGCACACTGCAAATGTATAACTAGGCTGCCTGCCGAGTATTTACATAGAAATTGCGCAAATGGATTGATTCCAAGAGTGACGTCTAGTAAATATTTCAACAACTGTGTTCTTTGAATTAAATTATTAGAGACAGTATTAGATGTAAGACTAGACAGACAAAATATTTCTAATATTATAAATTGTTTCCTCAAAAGTTCCCCAAGACACAAAGTTTTCACCAGAGACAAATAAACTAGTTTTCAATAGTTTATTTGTCTGGTTTTCACTTTATTAGCGGAAAAGTCCTCAAATTTGAAGACACTGGGCAACACAGCTTCCCGCTTTTTTTTATGTCAAACTACCGATTTGAGCATTTGATAACTCGTTGATGGTATAATTATTGTGTTGCGATCTTGTTAGGATTATTTCGAAGATATTTTGTGGCTATTTTATCAGTTTACAGTCTTACTACAAGACTAAACAAAATGGTCGGAAAATCA
The DNA here is from genome assembly GCA_949126905.1 of Amorpha juglandis. Classification (NCBI taxonomy): domain Eukaryota; kingdom Metazoa; phylum Arthropoda; class Insecta; order Lepidoptera; family Sphingidae; genus Amorpha; species Amorpha juglandis. The sequence continues at coordinate 11,134,103 of OX421374.1, read as the reverse complement.
AATAAACTTTACGTCCATAAAAGAGGTAATTGTATTTAGTAGTTACAAACTAACCTGTGATGTGATTTCTAAAACAGAAACATACGTAATGTTTGTAAACTTACGAGTTAGAAATATAGAATGCATCATTCATTTTACAGGTGGCAGAATGGAAGAAGTTCATATCGACAAAATCACATCTAGAATTAAAAAACTATGTTACGGACTAAACATGGACTTTGTGGACCCAGTAAGTGCCTAAAACATTTATTTTTATAGATTTGTGGTACATACTATAGTGTGCGACGCTTACATTAGGTGGAGTAATGTAAGTGATCGCTAGAAATGCTAATGTGAAACTAGTACAGATAAATATATTCGGTTGGTAGGAGGGTACCTGATATTTTTGTGCCAGACTTGATAGCGACCATCGTACACATGGTGGAAAACCCGCCAGGGGCTCGTTCAGGCGAGTTGCGTTCCGGGATCAGCCAGTGCATAATTCTGATGACTATCGAGGGACTCAATGTATCTTGATGGTTGATGGTAAACGGTCACCGCCGATCTTGGACATCGGCAATGCCAGGGGCACAGCCAGGCTGCCTACCACTAAAGTACTGCTAAGTTGGCCACTAACCCTTCAATAAAAAAACTAATTTAAATTATGTATTTTGACAATATTCCATTTTTATGAATTAATATGAGAAGCAATGAATGCCTGGCTATCCAGGTTGGGTATATACATAATATAATATAACAGGTTAATCTAATCTGCTATAATGTAATGTAACCTGTATTAAATCATGATCATTTTTATAAATTTCACATACATATTTCCAGAGTAGATGATCATTGCATTGAAATCCTTAATTTAGGTGTTGCAGTTTTAATTTGTGTGATCTCATAATATGTGGTACTATATTGAACAGAAATAAGTTTATCAATTTGTGGGTTCTTTTGTTGATTCTGCCTAGCCCCTTTGGGCAGGAAACAAAATAAAAATATGTAGTATACATATAGCGCACCGCACTAGTGTGCGACCGCGTCCTGTGCCGCCACCCCCTAGCGCCCCGTTCGCAAACCTACGAGTTGCGTCCGCGTTCGTGCCAGAGCCTTCCCCGCCGTCTACACCTCGCGTACCCCCAGTACCTAACCTAACCTAACTCTCTTCCAGGGTGGGCGCGCCTTAGCATGGCTCGCTCGCTAGCCGCGTTAGACATTTTTTTTGCCGATGTATATAAGTGTATGTGAAATTATACAGTTATTGATTCTAACACAAGTATATTTTATTGAATTTCGTACCCACCGTATCGACGTACCGTTTCATACCGACGACCACCACTCGTCATCTCCAAAATTACCACTATAAGTATATTAGTCATGAATAACAAATTAAGCTTTGTTACATGTATATATTATAAAGATATATTTACATTTATATTATACATCTATATACTTATATAAAGCTTTATACATTTTAAATTAGTGTTTCTGTTTCATCAGGTATGTATTACTTTAAAAGTAATAAGCGGAATATACTCAGGAGTTACAACAGTAGAACTAGATAATTTGGCTGCTGAGACTGCAGCTACAATGACTACAGATCATCCTGATTATGCAGTGCTAGCGGCCAGGTTGGCAGTATCCAATTTACATAAAGAAACAAAAAAACATTTTTCAGGTATTTTTTTCAAATTTCTTTTTAAGACCTTAAAAAAAAATTGCATATTTCTGTAAGGTCTGCACTGACCCCTATGACATAATAAATGTATGAATTATCTCCCTAGATTACCCATACCCATTATTGATGCCTTATAAAATATTTTTGTTTCCAGATGTGATGTCAGATTTATATAATATTACCAATCCACATACCAAGAAGCCAAGTCCGATGATATCTGAATTTCACTACAATATTATATTGAAACATAAAGAGAGATTGGATTCTGCTATTGTGTATGATAGAGATTTTAAATACAATTATTTTGGCTTTAAAACTCTGGAGCGATCATATTTGTTGAAAATAAACAATAAGGTGAGAGTGACAACAATGGTCAAGAAAAATATTTTTGTGATTTGCAAATATTTGTCGCAGGTTTGGATATTGTGAGGTCAAAGTTTTACTAACTTCTGAATCCACGTCGAAAGCGACACAAGATAACCATATTTTACTGTTGCATGCTGCATGGTACATGCAAACACATGCATAGCGGTTTTGACCCTACAGTAGCATACAATTATCTTGAAGCAGGAACCATTAGATAATTTAGTTAGTTACGATATATTAATAAAACTAAAATTGATACTGATGCAATTCATAATGATCAAATTACATAAATTTATTGCAGGTTGCAGAACGTCCACAACATATGCTGATGCGTGTGTCTATAGGAATACACGGCGAAGATATTGATGCTGCAATTGATACATATAACCTATTATCAGAAAAATATTTTACCCACGCAAGCCCAACATTATTTTCAGCAGCAACACCACGGCCTCAGTTATCTTCTTGCTTCTTAGTTGCTATGAAAGATGATAGCATTGAAGGTATATATGACACATTGAAGCAATGTGCTTTAATATCCAAATCAGCAGGAGGTATTGGTGTCCATGTTCATTGCATAAGAGCGAAAGGCACTTACATAGCTGGAACAAATGGAGTCTCCAATGGCCTTGTTCCTATGTTAAGAGTATATAACAACACAGCTAGGTATGTAGATCAAGGGGGCAATAAACGTCCCGGAGCTTTTGCAGTGTACTTGGAGCCATGGCATGCAGATATATTTGAGTTCTTAGATCTAAAAAAAAATACTGGCAAAGAAGAGGTACGTGCCAGAGAACTGTTTTACGCTTTATGGATACCTGATTTATTTATGAAGAGAGTAGAGAGCAATGATAATTGGAGTCTCATGTGTCCTCACGATTGTCCAGGTTTAGCTGATTGTTGGGGTGAAGAATTTGAGGCACTCTATGAGAAATACGAAAGTGAAAAGAGATATGTCAAACAAGTCAGAGCTCAGGCTCTCTGGAAGGCTATTATAGAAGCACAAGTAGAAACTGGAACACCATACATGTTGTATAAAGACTCTTGCAATCGTAAAAGTAATCAAAAGAATCTGGGAACTATTAAATGTAGTAACCTCTGTACTGAAATAGTGGAGTACACTTCTGATGATGAAGTGGCAGTTTGCAATTTAGCATCCATAGCACTTAACATGTTTGTAAATGATGATAAAACATACAATTTCACCAAATTGAAAGAAGTTACAAAAATTATAACACAAAACCTAAACAAAATTATTGATGTGAATTATTACCCAGTTCCTGAAGCTAAAAAATCGAATATGAGACACAGGCCTATTGGTATAGGAGTGCAAGGACTAGCTGATACATTCATTCTTATGCGTATTCCATATGATAGTCAACCGGCTCTAAAGTTAAATCAACAAATATTTGAAACAATATATTATGGAGCCCTTGAATCCAGTTGTGAATTGGCTGAGAAATATGGGGTATATGAAACTTATGAAGGAAGTCCAGTGAGTCAAGGAATATTACAGTATGAAATGTGGAGTAAAACTCCAACAGACTTATGGGATTGGGCAGCTCTGAAAGAAAAAATTGCAAAACATGGTCTTAGAAATTCGCTTTTAGTAGCTCCCATGCCCACGGCATCGACGGCCCAAATCCTTGGCAATAATGAGTCATTTGAACCAATCACTTCCAATATATATCAGAGACGAGTTTTATCAGGTGAATTTCAGGTTGTCAATCATCATTTATTACGTGATCTAACAGAAGCTGAACTTTGGGATGAAGATATGAAGAATTTAATCATACACAATAATGGCTCTATACAAAACATTGAGACGATTCCGAAAGAAATAAGGGATTTGTATAAAACTGTTTGGGAAATTTCAGTCAAAACTACTATTCAAATGGCAGCAGATAGAGGTGCATTTATAGATCAAAGCCAATCATTCAATATCCATGTTGCTGAACCTAACTATGGAAAGCTCACATCCATTCATTTTTATTCTTGGAAAATGGGTTTGAAAACGGGAATGTATTATCTGCGCACTAAACCAGCAGCAAATGCAATACAATTTACTGTAGACAAAGCTAAAGTTAAAAGCAAAGTAACAAATAGTAAAGCTGAAGCAGATGAAGCCAATATGGCAGCTATAACATGTTCGCTGCAAAACAAAGATGAATGTTTAAGTTGTGGATCATAAATCATGAAATTCTTTTCTTCATTTTATATTATGCTTTAATTCTAACTTTAAAGTTCTACTTATTGACACCTTTAGTCAAAGATGGACGATATATGTTTTTTTACGATACGTATCGCTTTTAACGTGTTTACGGCACTGAGTACTTTTTTTAAAAATATAAGTACAGTACTATGATAAAGATATGCACCTCGGTAATGTTTTTTTTAAGATTTACTACTAAGATTTTGTAATTTATGTAAGTAGTCTAAGTACATAATTCTAATTTTCTATGTTTGTATCATTAAACCAATCGCGTTGCTATTTCCTAAATTAAATGAGTATTAAAAAAGTTGAGTGGTAGAGCCACGCTGTGGACAGTTTTGTCTACAGCATGAATGGGCCGGCTCGACCGGGTCGTTACAACTGTCTCAGAAAATCGACGTAAAGTACCGGCTTGCTGCTGCGTTTCGTACGGTGAGTGAGATATCCGAAGGCCCAAATCCCCCTCTTTCTAATCTCTAATTATCCCTTTCCTTTAAGATGGGCAACGCGCCCATGATTCTTCTGGTATTATGAGAGTACATGGGCGGTGGAGATCACTTACCATCAGATGACCCATTTGCTCGTTTGCCGGGCTATGCTAAATAAAAAAAAATAATTAGCGAAAATTGACAAAAGTTTTTAAAAAAAGTTTTTTTTACAGTCGTCAATTGGTAACATTAGTAACACACGTCAATGAAGGCAACACACGTAAACTTAGTGAAGCCTAGGGTTCATGTGAGTGAACTCTCTAATTTTGTAAATGTTATGGTCATTTATAAGAATTATTTTATTTTATATAGCATACGATTATGCTGTCAGGTTTTTTGGAGCGCATACGATCTCTATACCTCGTCTTGTTTTTCCGTTGCTGGTAAGGGAATCTAAAATCAAACATATGAGAATACATGCAGGAGGAGGACAAACTTTTCCCCAAATGTGCAATGTTTGCGGTTATACTCAGATAATAAGCTATTGCCCGCGGCTCCGCCGCTAATATTAGTCAAATAGTAGCCGGTTGACTATCATATGGAATATGCATAAGAATGAATGTGTCAGCAAGTCCTTGCACTCCTATACTAATAGGTCTGTGTCACATATTTTTTTGGTTCAGGAACTAGGTAATATTCACATCAATAATTTTGTTTAGGTTTTGTGTTAATTATAATTTTTGTAACTATATACATACCTAAAGTAAATATAACAAAAAAGTAGCATCAAAATATTATATATTAATAAATTATATTATTATTATCATATTGTCTAGTAGGTCACCTGCTGATAAGTGATCCATGAGTTAACTGATGCAAAAACAGGAATATTATGAATGAATTAAGACATTTTTACAGTATATTATTGTGATATTTAATTTTTAAGCCATAACTACAACAAAGAAAATAAAAAAGAATATCAAGACTCCAAAAACTTTAAACATGAGGGCTCTATTGCCAGTCACATTCTGAAAATATTTCATTATTTCTCTGTGACCAGCTTCGACATTCATTTCAGCTTCATGAATGTTAGCATCAATCCTACCTATAGCTTCATCTTGTTCCTTAACCATGTGTGCAAGTTGTTGGAATATACCTCCTAACTCCACAATAGTACTTTCAATATTATGCATTGTTTCTGCCCTCTGCTGCACATATGTATCAGTGTCATCTCTCAATGCTACTTGCTGTTCTTGCAAATTTGACGTTTCACCTAAATCTATGCTCACTTCATCTTGTAACAAAGAAGGCACATCCTTTACTATAGGTGTCACACGTGAAAATTGCTCACGTCTACTATTTTGATGTTTCAAATTCTCAGATCTCACTTCAAGCACCTAAAAAGAAGTTTTTTTAATTAATTTTATCACAAACTAATATCAATAATGGTCTTAGCAATATGAAAAAATTAAGTACCTGTTTAAATTGGTTGCTCATAGAAGCAAGTCGTGATTGTAAAGCAAGCACAACACTTGAAGAATGACTATGCATACTTCGCCGCCCTCTGGGCATCTCACCCAGTCTGGCAATTTGCTGGTTTAAAGAGCTTAGATCACCCTTAATTATGTATGTTAATTCTTGTATTTCTGTTGGTCGATCATCAAACAATGATTTTCTCTTTGCCACTGTAAAGATTATGAACAATTACAAGAAATAATTTGTTAATGTCAAATACAGAAATCATTTTTTTTTTATTTATTGTACCTACATAATGCTAATTTTTCTAATTTTGCATATGTGCTAGTGATGTTTTTGCTGATCACTTTTGCCATACTCATAAACTGAGAATATGTTTCAAGTACCGCCGCTTTACGTTCATCTCTGACTGTCGGTCTAGCGAGTGTTCGACCTTGGAGACTTCGTACAGTCGATATGAACTCATTCGTCCGATCTCTTGCCGCCATCACAGGTTCGAAAACAAAGTCTTCTAGTATTTTAAATACAATATCTTCTTCAGCCTGTACTTTATGGTACTGATTAGCCAATGGTGTTAACACTTGATACAATTTAGGTTCCGTATGCTGAAGTCCTTTTTTGTCTAGCTTGCTGTAAGAAGCTAATTCACTTTCTATAGGTCGATCAGTCACACCCGCAACATTACGCCGCCGAGGTAGCATCGCATTATAGTATCAAATTTATTAAATGAAGAGTATAACTATTATTGCAAAATCCGAAGTAAAAACTAATAATTAGCTTCCAGCTCACGAGTTTATGTTCCTCGTTGACTTTGACAGAAGTGAGGACGTTGATAAAATATCGATGTATCGATGTGGCACATCGAAATCTATCGGAATAGCGATAGATTTCACTAATTCGATGTATTATTATTTTTGATCAAATAACAAATCATATCTAAACCTATATTTTATAAAATAGGATACCATAAAATGTGGAGTAACCCTGACAAACAATATCAAGTCTAAGTAAGTAATCTTAATATCAAGTCCATATTTTTTTATTTTATTATTTTTTATTGATATAATTATTATCAAGACAGATATCAATACTTTTTGAAAAAATTATATCCTAATATTATAAAGAGGAGAGATTTGTATTTGTTTATGTAACGAATAAACTGAAAAACTACTGGACCGATTTGACAAATTCTTTTACCATTAGAATCCTACAGTATCCCTGATGAACATTGGCTACTTTAAATGCCGGAAAAAGCAGATCACGCAGGCAGATCCGCGAGGAAAATCTATAGTTAACATTTCGTATTATTCTCTTTGGTATAAGGCTGGTGGATGGACGGACAATAGCATCCGCCGTACATATGGCGACATACCAATAATAATGGCATGTTTAGGCGAGTTGCGTTCCGGGGTCAACCGGTGTATTTTATGTTTATTTGATTGAATGACGAGACGAGTAAGGCGCTCGCCTGATGGTAAGCGTCACGCCTGCTCATAAACAGAAGCAACAGTACTCAGAACTTTTAATTACATAGCACTGCATGGCACTGAACTGCGCTCGTCACCCGAGACATAAGATATTAAGTCTCATAATACTCAGTAATTTCACTGGCTTTAATTACCTTCAAACCGAAACACAACAGCGCTTACAGACTGTTGCTTGGCGGCAAAAATAGACAAATCGGCGGTGCCTCGTATGTGCGAAACCAACCCAGACGGCCTCGCACATACGAGGGATCTACCATCTTGTGTGTCAACTGTCCCTATTCTATCAACGAGTTTGTCAAATGTTAATCGTTTTGCTTCCGTTGTGTTTGAATGTGATCTTAGTTTATTTTTTCCCAACGTTTCTAGTAATATAACCACGCTTTTTTTACAATAAAATACATTGTTTTCTTCAGATTTATTTTCTATTTTTTAGTTAGACTTTCTATAAAAGCGTGTTTTTTTAATTTTTTTAACAGACAGCGATACTGTTTGGTTTTGTATTGAGTTCCGCCATATTTTTCAGTTTGTTCGCGTGCGCACGGTTTCTCAAAATGACACGATTTCTTTCATTTCCTTCTATCGCCTACAAATAAGTCTGGTCCTTCGCACCAAATCGATCTCAGTGTCCTTGGACAAGGTTCAACTCACTACTTTAATTTGAGAGACCGTTACAAGCTCAGTGATAGGTTCAGCAGATCTAAGCCCATATCAAGTTTATTTAAATGCAGATGCCTAGATTTATATATTGAAGATTGTAAGCAAATAACCACACGGTTTCAATTGACAAATAATTCAATAAAATGTTTAGACATAATGGATCCAACACATGTTAAAATTGGCAAAACTGCTTCGATAGTTCCTATTAGTAGGCTCTTTCCCCGTATTGTTCAGAACAATGATTTCCAGGAATTTTGGGATGGAGTGAGTAAGTCCTTTATTGTCTACTTTCATCTTTTATATTTTATCCATGTCCCATGCATCCTCCTACGTTGAACGCATATTTTTGCATATTTATCTAATGAAAACAAAACAGCGAAATAGGCTGTCTACTGAGTTAACCACTGTTCTATTAGAAATTAATTCAAAGATGACCGTGGCTATGGCCAAAGAATATTGGTATGATCCTAAAGATCGTATCAAGTAATTATATTTAAGTGTGTTTGATGTAAATGACACTGAGTTTATTTTTTGATAAACAACCGAATTTGATTGAATATTGTATTTTTTTTATTATATACAGATTTTGGGTACAACTGATTTTATTGGACAGCTCTACCGATTTCGTAACATGACTTGCGAGACCACTACTCACGAGTTAAAGACAACACTAATATGTGGTTTATTGAAGTGATAACTTCTTATGGGAGGGTAAACCGCTTCGTAACATAACGATACGGCAGCAGTAGGTAGGCTCCTCCTCTCTCACTTTAACCCACAGTTATCTTACTTTTTACTAACAATATTATAAACGCGAAAGTTTGTAAGTATGAATGGATGGATGTATGTTTGTTACTCTTTCACGTAAAAACTACTGAATGGATTTTAATGAAACTTTACAATAATATAGCTTGTACATCAGAATAGGACATAGGCTACTATGTTTTTCAAAAATCAACCCCTGAAGGGCTTAAAAAGGGGATGCAAGTTTGTATGAAAAATTTAAACCGCTGAACCGATTTCAATGAATTTTGGCACAAATATAGTTGATGACCCAGGGTTAAATATAGGGTATTTTTTTCGTTAAATTTCAACCCGTTAAAGGCTCAAAGAGGAAGTGAAAGTTTGTATGAAAGCTTTTTGATGGCGAAACGAAGTTCGCGGTGTGATATAAATTGTCATTTTTGTGTGCGATACTTTTACCGGACTTTAACAGGAATTTAACCGGGCGTTGATAGGACTTTGACCGGACTTTGACAAGTCTTTGACCTGACTGGAGTGAAGGGCAGAGCAACCCAATGAAGTGATAACTTATTATGGGAAGGTAAACCGCTTCGTAACGTAACGCGTTACGGTGCCACGCTGTCTGGCTTTACTTTCTCTCACGTCTAGTAGGCAGGCTCCCCCTCTCTCAGTTTAACCCACATTAGTTTAAGTTATCACTTCTGTCGAGCGTCTCGAGACGCACACTTTTTTTTTTATTTTTATACAAAATGTACAAAAATCTGAATTAAAATGGAGGTAATTTTTTCAGTGTTTCTTTTTATGGGGCAATAGTTACAAAAATATAAAAAATGGGTGCGTGTACTTATGTACGCGCGTGAGAAGTTATACTTCTTTGTTATTTATTCAATTTAATAGCAAATATTAAAAATTAATATTATTATTTGATGTTCAATTTTAATTTTTATCACAAACTTTTTATTAAATGTTTTTTAAATTTATTTCTTTATTTTGTGAATATTAAATAACCAATAATAAGTATTTAACATTAATAATTTAATAATATTTAGTGTTAATTATATTAAATAAAAGTATTTTAATTTATATCAATAAATAATACATACGGATAGTTAACCTCAATTATATTGGAGCACTTGAAAAAGTATATAAGCACAATTTTTTTCACTAATATTCACAAATAGTAAGTAATATCAATCAAAATATAAATAAATAAATAATACATACGGATAGTTAACCTCAATTATATTGGAGCACTTGAAAAAGTATATAAGCACAATTTTTTTCACTAATATTCACAAATAGTAAGTAATATCAATCAAAATATTCAATTTAAATCACTATGTACTGAATATAATTTATTAGCACATATATAAATTATAAAGGACATTGTCAAAAATGGCCTATGAATCAACACGCATGAAACATTTACTATAATAATAATTATTATTTATAATGTACATTATAATTATTATTATAGTAAATGTTTCATGCGTGTTGATTCATAGTTTCAATAGAACGGACACTTATTAATTTCGAAAACAATTTAAAAAGTATTCACTTCCGTCATAGTCCTCGGTATTATAATTTTTGGTTCAAATTCGGGTTTTTAATAGGCAAAGGTATTGTAGCTCATACAGCCAAGTCTTTGTAACAACACTCTTAAGCTTCGCATTGTTATGCATTTCGCCAAAGACAAGTGTAATTTATTCTCAAGTCTTCACAACAACGATGAAATATCGTAACATTAATAATTTAATAATATTTAGTGTTAATTATATTAAATAAAAGTATTTTAATTTATATCAACATATCCACTCGACATGATAGAAGTACATTCTACTCTCTTCGCGTTTATGCGAGCCTGGTACTTTTTACGGCAACATGTTCCGAATAAGAAAAAACCTAAAGAGTTTTTCTTTGTCTAAATCGTCATTTGTTTATTAATTACGGCTACTTTCACTCTCATCATTTTTTCTTAACGCGCCTAACTTCATACTGTTAATTTTTTGTGTCACAGGTGCGCGCGCATCTTAAAATTTCACTCTCATCATTTTTTCATAACGCGCCTAAAGAAGTATAACTTCAAAAAACCTAAAAGCTATATTCAAACTTCTTAACTTCTAACTAATATTTTATTGTATCAGGCAATTCTAAATTTGTCCGGTAGGGACCGTTTAAAATTGTTCGTTTCTGTCCTTTACGGTTTTGGATTCTTGTTTCTTCTTCTTGAGTGACTTTAGTTAGACAAATAAAAAAATACATCTATTTTGGTACAATTTACGATTTTGGATATTTTGTAGCGATATATCGTATCAAAATATATCGGCTAAAAATATCGATAAATCGAATTAATTTTTTTTATATATCGGTACGTCTACAACAAAGTCAATAAGCCTATATTTTTAACACTGACATAGGGATGGGCAAATGGAAAATATATATCGATATATATCGTATCGATATTTTTAAACAATATCGATATATACAGAGTAAAAAATATCGATATATCGATATTTATACTCTCAGGAGCGCGATTACCGAAAAAATTGTTAAAATATTCAAATGTGAAAAGACATTTGGTACTTTTATTAGTTTTGCTTATTAATAAAATACACATTTCACTATTAATATTAGGAAGGAAAGATTTCACTTCATTAATAAATAATAATTAAAAAACTAAAAATTGTGGCACAACTGGAACTTAGAACTCATACTAACAAATACTTTCAAGTATTTTAAAACCTGGTTTTCGACCCTGGTATTTTTACGTACTCGTACTTAAAAGCCCTGGTATCGAATTTTGCAAGTATATCTCATCCCTACATACAACTGTCTCTGACACTGTCACAGACACCAAAGAGCCATCTATAGATTTTTTTTGGTTTTGTGCACCATCTACAGAGGGATACTCTGCGTATAATTATATTACAATAAGATATACACGGTGTATTACAATAAGATATACCGGCTACACGGTGGACCGACGACTTGAAAAAGATGGCAGGTAGCGGATGGATGCGGGTTGCCCAAGACCGGGATGGTTGGCGCTTACTTGGGGAGGCTTACGTCCAACAGTGGACGGCAATAAGCTGAGATGATGAAGATATATATATTTATATATGGGGCATTTCACGTCAAGCGGACAACGAAAAAAAAGTGAGGTCGTGAATTTTTTTTTATACTCTTTTTTTTTTTTTTTTTTTTTTTTTTTTTTTGTGCTGGGATTGCTGTAAGCCTGACTCGAGTCGGCTGTATACAGCTTCACCGGACTTTCGGGCGAGCGCTTTCAGGCGCTCTCAGCCCTTGACTAGGTGACCACCGCTGAGGGCACCCTCTTTGGGGTACGAACCTCGGCTCAGGACGGTCACCGGAGAGGGCAGAGACATCTGCGATTGGGGTTTAGGGGACTAATTTTAGGACTCTACTTGATGATTTCAATCATCATTAACATCGGCTCGCGGGCCGGTACTAGGGTCGGGGGCGTTGCGGGGAACGCGGCGCGGTCCTCGGCGGCGAGGATTTATTTTTTTATACTCTGGTCAGTTATACTTCTAGTAGACATGGATGTGTACACACAATTTTTTTTTCGTATGAAGCTTTATTGCTGAGTTATGAGCTTTTAAAAATTTACTAAGTATGAAGTCATGAATTTTTGGATGCTTATTATCTGTATAAATTAATTAGTAAAAAAAACTACAAAGTATTGTTTCTTATAGTTCAAAAGTTGAAGTTTTTATTTTTTTTGTCAAATCTAAATTTAATTTTTTTTACGTATAGTAAACCGGAAGTGAAAATTTCAAATCGATATTTCAGTAACTTCGACATGTTTTTTTTAAATATTTTAACCTTGAATTAAAGCCTTAAATGTACTAATTATTCACCAAAAAAATTAAAATGGGACAGCCAATAGTTTAAGACTTAGAGCATATAGAGTGCATACACATAGCTATGAGCTCTTTCTGATCTAATCGCGTTTATGCTCAAATACTGCGCTATTAATATTTTATTCCTTTATTCTAACATGCAAAAATATAAAAATAAACGATTTCTTCAATTCTTCATTAATAAAAATTTAAAACGAAATCACAAAAAAAAATTAAGGCTTAGAGCGATTTCATTTATTGAGATTGAAACAGTATTCATTAAAATAGAGAGATTTGTATTGTAATTTTTACAATTTTACTATTTGCTCTAGCATTAATTCTCTTTACACATAAGCCCTCGTTGGTTGGAAGAAAAGCATACAGATTTTTAGTTCCTGGAACAGTGATAGCGTAAGCAAAACAGACTCGTAGAAAATCTCACTCTTGTTCAATACCTTCCTTCGAGCAGTAGTAAATAGAAGTCTCAGTTAATGATCACTTGCCCCATTCATATAATCTTATAGGTGTCTGGTGTAGTTGGGCTCCCCAACATTTTAAGAATAGGTTAAATTTAGTGAACCTATACAACAACAAACAAGATTTTAAGAAAGAAGCACAGTTACACTTCCATGCCACCGCACATAGAAGACGGCCATGTGATGGTCTTGGGGGAAACCTCAAATGTTTGGTAACCCGTGCAAGTGTACGGTCTGCGAATAACGCTATCACTACACCAGACATCTATAAGATTATATGAATGGGCCAAGTCATCAATAACTGAGACTTCTATTTACTACTGCTCGAAGGAAAGTATTGAACAAGAGTGAGATTTTCTACGAGTCTGTTTTGCTTACGCTATCACTGTTCCAAGAACTAAAAAACTGTATGCTTTTCTTCCGACCAACGAGTACTTATGTGTATAGAGAATTAATGCTAGTGCAAATAGCAAAATTGTAAAAATTACAATACAAATCTCTCTATTTTAATGAATACTGTTTCAATCTCAATAAATGAAATCGCTCTAAGTCTTAATTTTGTTTTTGTGATCCCGTTTTAATTTTTTTTTAATGAAGAATTGAAGAAATCGTTTATTTTTATATTTTTGCATGTTAGAATAAAGGAATAAAATATTAATAGCGCAGTATTTGAGCATAAAAACGATTGCTCAGAAAGAGCTCATAGCTATGTGTATGCACTCTACATGCTCTAAGTCTTAAACTATTGGCTGTCCCATTTTAATTTTTTTGGTGAATAATTAGAACATTTAAGGCTTTAATTCAAGGTTAAAATATTTAAAAAAAAAACATGTTGAAGTTACTGAAATATCGATTTGAAATTTTCACTTCCGGTTTACTATACGTAAAAAAAACAAATTAGAATTCGACAAAAAAAATAAAAACTTCAACTTTTGAACTATAAGAAACAATACTTTGTAGTTTTTTTTACTAATTAATTGATACAGATAATAAGCATCCAAAAATTCATGACTTCATACTTAGTAAATTTTTAAAAGCTCATAACTCAGCAATAAAGCTTCATACGAAAAAAAATTGTGTGTACACATCCATGTCTACTAGAAGTATAACTGACCAGCGGGGCTATCACGTATCTCAGTTGACAACGCAAAATGATAGGCACTATTCAAAGTGTTCATCAATTAACTGTCAAACTAATGATTTCGTATTAGTCCATTGAAAAGTTACATTTGGGGTTGCGTTTCTTAGAGGAGTCAATTTTATTTTTTTGATGTGTAGGGGGGGTAAGTGTAAAGCTAAAATCAAGTTTGTGGGGTCGCCACCCTTGTCCCACGGCCGCCATCTTGAAAATAGGGGTTGAAACGGTTTTTACGATATATCTCTTAAACTATTTATCTGATAAAAAAAATTTGTTAACGTTTTTTGTTGCTAATTAAATTCTCTATAACTTTGGTCCAGTAACTTTTTGTCGTAAAACTATAAATAAAAAAGTTATAAGTGAAAATGTAATAAAGAAAAAAATAAAGATGATAATTCTCTTGACAGCCTAAGATACAAACAATTCGCCAAGGCAGTGACAAAAAGTACATTTAATTTATCTTCACTTCCTCCAACACAAGACACAGCTCGCTTTCATACTTTCCGAGTCTACCATCAGGTCCAGTCGTGGCTTGGTAATAATAATGATCCTGAAGACTGGGGCTGGAAAAAATGTGGAAAATTATTGATGCCAGTGCAGAGCTCTAAACCTCCAGCACCCCCTGAGCTTCTTAAATTGATCTTTTGTAAATGCAAAGGAAACTGTGGAGCGATGTGTGGATGTCGAAAAGCAGGGCTAAAATGTTCCGCAGTGTGCTTCCATTGTTCTGGAGAACTGTGTTCTGTGTCTTGTGTTGGAGGAAGTACTTTTTGTCACTGCCTTGGCGAATTGTTTGTATCTTAGGCTGTCAAGAGAATTATCATCTTTATTTTTTTCTTTATTACATTTTCACTTATAACTTTTTTATTTATAGTTTTACGACAAAAAGTTACTGGACCAAAGTTATAGAGAATTTAATTAGCAACAAAAAACGTTAACAAATTTTTTTTATCAGATAAATAGTTTAAGAGATATATCGTAAAAACCGTTTCAACCCCTATTTTCAAGATGGCGGCCGTGGGACAAGGGTGGCGACCCCACAAACTTGATTTTAGCTTTACACTTACCCCCCCAACACATCAAAAAAATAAAATTGACTCTTCTAAGAAACGCAAGGTGAGGCCTAAAAAATGTAACATTTCAATGGACTATATTGGCTAACTTCGGTTATCAACTACAATGACGTCACCGGTGTCTATGAACATTGATAGCCACCGCAGACGTCACGGTGGATATCAATGCATGGAGTTTCTATCGATGTTTAGTAAATTGGTATTGGCTACGCAAAGTGGACATCAAATTAATAGTCACTCTGTCTGTCAAACGTTTTATGAAAGACACGACCTAAGAGTAGTGTTTTTCAGTTGTAAAGTGATGATCACTATTATCCGGCCATATAATATTGCGATGTAGTTATAAAGAAACCTTAAACGATTTTAGATTTTGAATTTGTTTGGGGTATACACACAGGCTTTACACTTTCTACATTCTTGTACGTATGGACCTGTGTTAGAGTGTTTGAAAGTTGTTATAAAAATAAATATATTAGGATTACGTATTAAAAAGGGCTTACGTTTCCAAAATTATGTTCCGATCGATTTTATTGGGATTTGCTGAAGAAGAGAGGAGGAAAAAGGTTTTGCGCATAACAAGACGCCGTTTGCGCGACGCTAGTGATCCATTGCAGTTGCCTGAGAAAGAATTTGTTGGACATTTTCGTTTAAATAAGATTGGATTCCGACAGGTTGTAACAGAACTCTGTCCTCACCTCTACTAAATCGGCGAAGAACGGCTGTGTCCAACAAATTAAAAGTGAGTGTAGTACACTTAGGTAACTGTTACCTAGTAATGAAGGCATATTTAATAACTTATATGGTTATTAGACACTTAATTTTTTTACAATAAGTACAAATTAATTCATATTTATTCCAGATTTTGGCCGCTTTCATAAACTTTTACGCAAGTGGATTGTATCAGCGTAATGTGGGTGCCTCTTTTTTATTTAATATATCCCAGTCTAAATTTAGGAAGTGCCTACATGAAGTAACTACTGAAGTAATTCAATGCACGGGAGGCACAATACCTATAAATAAATTAAAGAATCTTGTATATTATGTTGAATAACATTTATTAATAAAATACTATACAATAACAATATCTTAAATATTATTTCACATCAGTTTTCCATCCAATGATGTCATGGGAGGCAAGTTTATTGCCATACTGGGCACAACTTTCAATCAAAATCATGTGTGATATTTCGTATAGAAACCTCAAACAAATTGGGATTGCCACAGGATTTCATGGTTGCTCTGCTTAAGTAGGAGCTTCACTTGTTGATGGTATCTGTAAAATGATTTCGTTATGTTATTTCTGTATCTTATTAATAAAATAAACTCCTATGTTTTAGGATAAAAGTTATCTATTATTAAACACAGGTTATTAAAATAACTTGCATGCATTTAACATTCTTGAAAGAGAATCCCAACCCCTTAGGGCTTTTTATATAAGTTAATGAAAACACTTATTAGTGAGTGCTCTTATTCAAGTGGAATATTTCACTTGGTGTGACAAAAATTGGCTATAGTCTCACCCTTTTGTTACCACACATACTCATAATGCAACAAAAAATATTATCCTGGATTCATTCTTTTTACCCTAAACAAAAAGACCATTAAATTGAAGTTGTATGATGTAAGAAATATAAGATTTCACTAGTATTGAAATATTATGTTACTTATTCATTGCATAAACTAACAACTAAATCAAAAATATGTTTTAATTCGTTAAACAAAAATATTGTTAGCCATAAGTACATAATGAAAACATTTTCTACTAAAAATACTCCATTAACACTTTCACAGAGTAAATTAAGTTATCCTTACTTTAATTATTTGTTTTTCACAATATATTTAACTCTAAACATACGAAGAAATACTTATAATTTATAACAATGCTAAACTGTTTATGAATCTCGTACCACAATGTTTATTCTCGAGTGTCAAATCCGTAGTTAAACTGCTAAATAAAAACGACTTACCATCTTGCTTGGTTAATGGTCCAATGGGTATATATAAGTTAGTGGCATTATTGTCGATAAAAAACTAGAGATGTCAAATGTATTGTTGAAAGAAACTGATAGGCACCCATGGTACTTATTATAACAATGTCATACGCGATACCAATTTACATAAAATCTCAGTTGACAACCAACTTGGGTTGACAACGAAATTTTGATGAGCACTCGAAGTGTTAAAATTAGACAATAGCCCCACAGAGTATAAACAAAATTCACGACCTCACTTTTTTTCGTTGTCCGCTTGACGTGAAATGCCCCATATATATATACATATATATATATAAATAAAAAAAAAATAAGGCGATTAAAATATCGAATTTGATATTCACAAATAAATATCGAATGTCGATTAAAAATATCGACGATATTTATCGATTATTTTCTAAAAAAAATATCGATATTTTGATATATCGATATTTTTTGCCCTTCCCTACACTGACAACAACCACCGATCACGATGGGTCATGTTGAGTTCTATAAAATTGAATTGGATTGTTTGTCTGCTTATCTAGTTTATTTGTCTCTGTTGCTTATTAAGATATGAATCATAGATTACATTTATATATTATGAATTATCAAGTTTGACGGGAAACCTAAAAACACCATGAATCATAATGCTTGGAAAATCATGTTCAACAATTAAATCAGTCTTCTTTACAACTTACTTAAGTACTTATCTAGTTTTAGGAATAATGAAGGCTGCTAAAGTTACTATTGATGGAAAAGATTACGATAATACTTCCTTTGTAGTTGGCTTAGGTCTTGCTATAAGTTCCAGCATTTTTATTGGATCTAGTTTTATCATTAAAAAAATTGCTTTAATGCAAATTACATCAAACGGAAGTATAAGGGCATCAGCTGGAGGTTTCGCCTATTTAAAACATTGGATGTGGTGGCTTGGATTGATAACAAGTAAGGCAGTACAACCCTGTATGTAAGGTTATGCAGAAGTCAATACAAATTAGTTGTAAAACACCAAACTATAAATATAATTGTGTTACAGTGGGTATAGGAGAAGCAGCGAATCTTTTGGCATATGCTTTTGCTCCAGCTGCATTGGTTACTCCTCTTGGTGCACTAAGTGTTCTTGTAGCTGCAGTGCTGTCCTCGAAATTTATAAAAGAAAAACTCAACATCATAGGAAAGGTAGCCTTTAACTGTTATATATCATGCCATTTTTGAAAACAGAATTTAGTTAACCAATATGCATTTAATTTCAGATTGGATGTTTTCTTTGCATTATCGGGTCTATTATATTCATAATACATGCACCAAAATCAGAAGAAATACATAATTTTGAAGAGTTGGTGGTAAAACTGAGTGATTATTTATTTGTGACATATGTGGGATCAATTATTTTTCTGAGTTTTATCATTAAAGTAATTTTTGTGCCAAGATTTGGGAATACAAACATTACTGTATATTTATTATTGTGTTCAGCAATAGGAAGTTTAACAGTTGTTTTTTGTAAGGGGGTGGCTTTAGGTGTAAAAGAAACAGTTGGGGGGAAGGTGAATAATTTTTCGAACTATGTATTCTGGGTGCTTCTAATCAGTGCTGTTGTGTGTATTATTATACAAATGAATTATTTAAACAAATCTTTAGATGTATTTAAAACGAGTGTGGTTACTCCAGTGTACTATGTTATGTTTACGGTATTGGTAATTATTGCATCAGGGATATTGTTTAAAGAGTGGGAGCATATGAACACTGAGAACATATTAGGTTGTATTTGTGGCTTCTTTGTAGTTATAACTGCTGTTTTCATGTTAAATGCTTTTATGGATATACAAATATCATTTACAGACTTAAATCTAAATGCTAGACAAAGAAGACATATGCACAGTATAGAAGATAGAATGGAAACTAATAGTTACATTATGGAAGTGCAAAGAAATAGACATTCTTGAGATAGAACATATTTTGGCAATGAGTATTAAAAAATTGATACATCATAAGGTATCATACAGTTATCTACAATGTTTGATAAAGCACCTTGCCAGGTTGAAAGTGCATTAGTAAAATTAAAGTTTATTAACCAATACCTTGACAGTGTTTAAAATGAATGAGACAGCTTTACCAGGTAGTTAACGCTATATCACAGAAAATCTGTGAAGTGGCAGCTTGCTGCTTTACTTTTTACTGTAAATGAGATAAGTACCCCCTTGCCTTTCTGATTATCCTTATAATATACCTTTACCTTAATTATCCATTTCCCTTTATGTCGGCAACGCGCCCATTATTCTTCTGGTATTTAGGGTGTACATGGGAGGTGGAGATGACTTAAGTACCCTAAGGTGACCCACTTGCTCGATTGCCAGCCTATGGTTTAAAAAACATTGATCCAATTTCAAATATGTTTGAGTAAAGCATGTGCATGTGATAATGGTTCAACTTCCTAGTAGGACATACACAAGTTTAAAATATTTGTTATTAGAATAATTTTATAAATAAACTAGCTTTTGCTCGCGGCTCCGCCCGCGTGAACGTTTAAAATTGACAAAGTTTCATACAAACTCATCCCCCATTTTGTCCCCTTGGGGGTAGAATTTATCAAAATCCTTTCTTAGCGGATTCCTACGTCATAACATCTACCTGCATGCCAAATTTCAGCCCGATCCCTCCAGTGGTTTGGGCTGTGCGTTGATAGATCACTATGTCAGTTAATGAATCCTTTCGAGTTTTATATATTTAGATTATTGTAAAAAGCTCTTTGGATCTTTAGAGGCTTAAAACCCATTGGTAATCACCGTTGATCACCGGTTGCGTGTTATGTTGTAAAGTAAAAATAATTTCATAATTTATGGATAAGTATTTTGTAAAACTATACATTGGTCTAAGATCCCGGGGAACATTGACCTTCACCCATCTGTTTACTGGATGAAAATAATATTTTAGAGTATAAAATGTGTTGCTGAACACATACCAATAGGGTTGCCGAAAAAAATATTGTCAAGGATATGTTTTACGAATAAAAAAAAACACCGACCGACTTGCTCACCAAATAAATGAACCTTCAATGAAAACCTACAATGTATACTACCTGCAAAAGCTAGGAGCTAGATGAGCGCAATGACCTCTTTTTGGTTGCCTGTTTGCACACGGCAACCAGGTAGTAGTGGCCAGAAAAAGGTAGGCAACCTATTTTTTGCAGGTAGTATACATTGTACCCTTTTCATTGAAGGTTCATTTTTTGGTAAACAAGTCAGGGAAAGAAAACTTTTTTTTTTTTTAATGTTTATTGTTCATATCCTTGTCCATATTTTATTAAGCAACCCTGCTGGTATGTGTTCAGCAACAAATTTTATACCCTAAAATATTATTTTCATCCGGTAAACAGATGGATGAAGGTCAATGTTCCCCGGGATCTTATAACAATTGGTGTCTATTAAAAAAACTGTATAAATGGCAATAATTTTCAAATAAAAGTCATTGGACGTAAAATAGTAATCATTTTATTAATTACCGATATCGAGAGGTATTTACACACATTGTATTATTACTCTAAGGTTACATATAGATGCTCGCTGAATAAAGTTAGTGGCACAAAAAGTGTGCAAGCCGCAATGTTCTTGCTGGCGACGCACTGTGGTTTCATTGGAACAAGCTAGCTAGACAAAGGAACTGATGAATTACTTTGAATTTATTACATGAGCCCCTAGCCACATCCCCGCGTGTTCCAATTCTAAGAATTGTTTTGCACTAGTGTCAACTACAGTTAAGGTAATGAGGGCAGTATAAAAAGAAAGGGTTAAAAAATTATCAATTGCATTATTGCGCTTACCGAAGTAACATCATATTATTGTCAATTAGTTTTTTTAAAGAGTGTAGTGTTGGATGGATCTTCAAGTTAAAGATATGTACTTTTTAATTCTACTAAAAAATGCATATACTTTAACCGCACTTTATTTTAATACCTACTTGGAATTTAGAAAAAATTGTTAGTTTTTAACGATTTTCTAAATTCATCGGGCTAGAAAGTACTTGTACCCTCGTGTACCTAGACTGGAAATGGTATACATATATCATAGATATAGCTTTAAAATTTTAGTAGTTTTAGCCCTCGCATTTGAGTGCAACTTTGTAATTTTATCTGTTTTTTCTGAATACGAATTCACAGTCTCAAAAATGGAGTTATTAGATGAATTGCATAATCATCCCAAAGAGAACTGTAATAGTAGACTATTTGATTTTCTATTGATATTACATAATCTTGCAAAGGTCACGGAAGTATCTGCGAGGGAAATGACAATTGGAAGATTGTCATCCAAGTGGTAGAGCCACGCTGTAGACAGTTTTGTCTACAGCATGAATGGGCCGGCTCGACCGGGTCCTTACCACTGTCTCACAGAAAACCGACGTAAAGTAGCGGCTTGCTGGTGCAGGTGACCCACTTGCTCGTTTCCGGCCTATGCTATATAAAAAAAAAGGACGCAGAAAAATGGAAAAGTTCTGGGAAACGCCGCATTCGCTTCCTGACTAAGAATTCTGAGTTGTTGTCTGGGAGTTTTACGTTCAGAGTCTATCCACCACTCAGCACCATCATCATCAAGTAAGACTTCGATTTCTCAGTCGTCAAGGCGTCCATCAGTAGATTTCACTGAAGCTAGTAAAAAAACGAAAACGAGGCACGTGGATGAAATTCTTCAAACACGGGACGTAAACTAGTTAGTAATGGGTGCTGAACTATCGGCGCGGTAGTCCGGACATCGGAACTTAGTTTCTATGATTAATGAAGCAAGTCACAGTCCACAAAAGTGCCAACCTATGAAAAAAAGTGTGGGTGTACGCGAAAAACCTAGACGTTTCGAAAGAGGAGGCTTTGGCATATTACATAACGCCAAATCTACAAGTCACTCCTATAAACAAACAAGGAAGTGGAGCATCAAAGCAGGACATTAGGTATTCCCATCATTTTATAGCGTTGGCAATCAAAAATTGAATGTTACCCTCCCCAGGAATAGATTGTTATAAACGAAACGCGTGCAGACATTAAACTTCAGCCAGTTTTAAATAAAACGGCTGAACGTTTTATTTGTGCACAGCATAAAGTTTTAAAATCTGTAACTCCTGGCTCATTACTCTCCCTTATAAGCAATCCGTATAAATAAAGTCAGTTGCGTAGCGCCGGGCAGCGTAGTTTTTTTTTACGCTTGCTGTAAGCCTGACGAGAGTCTGCTGTATACAGCTTCACCGGACTCTCGGGTGGGAGCTTTAGGCGCTCTCAACCCTTACATTTAAATAACCCCTTTGGGGTACGAAACTCGGCACAAGACGGCCACTGGGGGAGGTCAGAGGCATCTGCGATTATAGGTTTGGGGAGTATTAAAACTACTTAGTCATCATCGGCTCGCGGGCCGGTACTGTGTTTTGTTAAATTCCTCTCTCCTTCGGATGGCCAGAGTGGTCGCATCGTCAGGGTCGGTGAGGACGTTTCGCGGTCTTCTCTTCTTTGCACTGTCAAAGGGAACGCGCAGCGTAGAGGGGTGATTCTCCGTTTTGGCGAAACACCTTTTTCCGGCGGTATTGCATTTTGCTAAAAACACTTACACGCTAAAAGCGTGTTGCTAATTAATACTCATGAACCGAACTTGAAGTCGCAACATTTAATTTAGTGGTTAAACATGTCATAAACAAAGATTTTTAGCAAAATAGCACGTAAATCGTCATTCACCTCCGTTTCCAAACATATATCAGTAACAGTTTCAGTGGCGTGATTTATACAAGCGACTGAATAAAAAATATATAACGATATTTTTAAACCATTGAATAACATATCTTCTTAAAATAAAATAATAATGTGAAATTTATTAAATAAAACTATGTTTTTTTCTTGCCTAAAATTTTGTCACAAGCAAAACGTCATTAATCGCATCCAAGTTGTCGAATAGGGTATTTATCAAAGTTAAATATGAAATTTATATGTGACGCAACCCACCCCTCCCGTGATGCATACGGTACCCGTGACCGATACGCCGAAGGAGATACACGCGTTATTATTGCCAAAATTTAGCCAACATTTTCAGTTCTCCGGAATTTGTCACAAAATTTGTCATTTGTTTCATCAAACTTATCTAGATAATGTGTAATGCACTGTTGTTCAATAAGAAATTATTTTATTATACTATCATGATTAAGTCTTTACGCGAAAATCTTTACTTGCAATCTCGTTTTATAAACATGTCTCAACAATTTCTAAATAAAATCCGTCATTATTCTTTCTAGACGATTTTGTATTTGTTTTGTATATGTTTGATTTATAAGATTGTGCACCAATACCAGGTAATCCAAAAACTCAAAGAGAATTTAAATGTAATTGAAGCACTGATTCATGTAGATTTTTCAGAAAATTACTCTCTGAAATTTTCAAAAGTGCAATCGATGCATTTTGGTGCAAATCGCCAGTAGGTATCCATCATTGTTATTTATACTCATATTTTTTCAACTGGAAGCGTGTCTCCAACGTCGTTTTTTACAGTTAGTAAATGTCTTTGCTGTGATGTTCCTGCTATTTGGGCACATTTAGATCCACTCATAGAAGAAGTTAAGGCATTGAATCCTTTCATAGATACAATGCATTGTTTATCAGATTCACCTTCGTTACAACATAGGAACAAAAGTATGTTTTACGTAATTAGCCAATTAGGGTTTAACCACGAGCTTAGCAAAATCACGTGGAACTATTCAGAAGCAGGCCACGGCAAAGGTGCCCCTGGTGGTGTAGGTGCGACTGTCAAAAGGACAGCCGATCAAATGGTTAACTTTGGTTGGGATGTCGGGTCGTTCAAACAATTTTATGAATAGATTGAAAACTAAGTAAACATAATAGTAAAAAATGTTGAAGAAAAGGATATTTTATGCAAAGAAAAACTGATCCCGTTTAATTTAAAACCATTCAAAGGCACCTTGTCTGTTTATCAGGTTTTATAGGATAAATTTGTGAACAGGACGATTTTGAGAAGTATGAGTAGCTTTCTGTGTGACTTTTTTGAAATATGTGTACATGGAAAGCATTTTGGGTCGATAATTAACATACCAGATTCAAAAAAAGAAAAAAATATCCAGAAATAGTGCTTCTTACTAGTCAGGTTAATCCAAAGGTCAAAATTATATCTGATATCAATGTCACCTATCTGATTACTTCATCAACACTTCAAAAATGGCGTTAGGCGTAATACCTTGTCTTATACCGAACACCCCTTCTTAAAAACACACAATCTTTTATAAGAGCAACTACCACACTCACAAACGTGAATTAACGTTGATTGTCAAGTAATTTCTTAGATTACGATTATTTCTACACTGAGAGACAGTTACTGCTTTACCAGCCACTGAGTATACAAATAATCATAATTGACGTCTCTGAGAAATAACTGAATTTTAAAATATTACTAATAAATACTTAAGCTTAATTGACCTTTCTGAGGACGAAAGATAGTTTTAATTTTTAAAATTGTAACAGATACGATGTAATTTTGAGTCGTAATCGTTTTGCATGGTGCGTTTGATTATTTAAGTTTTCTGAAAATTCAATAACAATGTATATCATCACTGTATGGAGCTGCTCGGTCTGATTAGGTCAGCATATTAATTGTTTAATTAAAGAAAAAATGGAATGGACAATATTGGGCATATAGGCAAAGTTGTGGCAAAGTGTACTGTTAGTATTTTGTAGTTGATTTCGAAATGAAAATGTATAGTAAAAAAACTTGCTAATGTAACGCGACGTAGGCGCACCGGGCCGAAAGGCTCGTGTCCAGATCCTAAGTTAATTTCCGCGTCCCGCCAACCCTTCCGCCGCAAGGCCGCGCCGGGAGGATCACGCCACCGCTCGCCGGTCGAGCGAAAGCATTAGAAAGTGTGTCCACGCACATCAATTCGCCGATTCCGCGACCGCGACCCGCGCCCCACGTTGGGCGCCACTATAACTGTCCACTACGGGGCGGTTACTAAACAAAACTCACGTCACGTACAAAATGTTTTTATTATAAAAATTACATTGATATTAAGGCTCAACTTATATATTTGACGACCGTAGTAGGCAAAAGAGCGCGAGTCGCGAGATCGGCGGATTGATGTGCGTGGACGCACTTTCTAATGCTCTCGCGCGACTGGCGAACGGTGGCGTGATCAGGGTTGGATTTAGGTACGTTGAAAAAGATAGTACAAAAAAATGAAAAGGATAGTATTTATGACAAAATTATAGTACACTTTCATTATTTTTAATTTAACTTATTATGTAGTCATTAAAATCAACACCAGGTATGGCAAAATATACTCCTCTTCTAAGTTTATCAGTTCTTGAATATTACTATTAGCTAGATCTTCATCCTTGGCATTTAATCTCATCAAAATATCCTCTGTAGGAATAAAATCAGTACAATTCCCACTTTTGCTACCGCTTTTGATAGCGTCTCAAGACAATAATATAGCGTCTATGGATTGTGTTGCCAGTCTGTTTCGTATTTCTTGGCAAGGTTCACTTTACTGAATATTCGCAGTCGGCATTTGAATGTGGAAGTATTAAACTATCTAGGACATCATCACATAATCGGGGAATCCCCGGCCATCGACACAGAAAACATCGCAAGATCAGAATTCGGTCGGATACACGCACCGTCGAAATATTCATATGGCGTAAAACTAAGCATTCGGGAAAAAACATTAAATTATAGTACTTTAGCGTACTATCCTTAGATGTGGATAGTATATAGTACAAAGGGTGAAATTATAGTACAAATACTATAATTATAGTACAAAATCCAACCCTGGGCGTGATCCTCCCGGCGCGGTACTGGGGAGCGAGGGTTGGCGGGACCCGGGAATACGGAGCTGGACACGACCCTTTCGGCCCGGCGCGCGGGCGTTGCGTTACACTAATAATAATAATTAACCTAAAATCGGGAGATTATTTTGATTATTTTAGATTTTAGATTATTTTGTTATTTTCTGTAATTGTATTGTGATTATATATAATTATGATAATGCCAAAAATTTAAGTTTTTAATTAATGTTCATTTTTGGGGTCGATTTTGATCTTTTTCTCATTCTGTGTAACATAAAGTCATTATCATCACCAAAATTATCATTCATCGGAGGTGTACGTCATTACCCTCAACATGTCAATTTCTTTCGATTAGATTATCTCGTAAAATAAAAGAAAGTTTTATGGGCCCTTTATATTATTTTGTTGACAATAGTGTGTACAATTTACCTAGCCGCAAAAAAAAGAATTTTCAGGGGTTTTACAAAAAATCATAAAACCTGTCAAAAATAACATTTTTCCAAGAAACACACAGAGGGTGGTCCGTCCCGGGTGTGGCCGGTTTTGTGATGACACCAGACCCGCATGAAAAAAAAAACAATTCAAAACGTCTTACACTTGTTTACGCCAGGTATGCTGCTCGTGTTTCGGTATACACACTATACAAAAATCCATACACGACCCTTTGTTCTCTTTTGACGTGACAACGTCTTATAATTCGATAGAACCGGCTGCACGCACGAAAAAACATGACTCATGCGGCGTTACCTCGCTCTGAGGCGTTCCATGTAAGGCTTGAAGTGCAAGCGAGAGCGCGGAACGAGCGACAAAGAAGCACAATCGGCCTTTGCGTTCGGCAGCGTTCGACATCCGTCTCTCTCCTACTTGAGTGAGCGATGCGTCTGCGTGGACAGCTGCTATACTATAGCACATTTACATGTTTTGATCGAGTATCAAAACATGTAAATGTACTGTAATGTGTGTAAGTGCAGTGAAAAGTGAAGTTTATAGCAACGATAATTACAGCGATAAAGGTAATGATTCTTTCGATATTAATTATATACTTGTAAAAAGTATAAAATTGTAAAAAAAAAATTGACAATTGTATTTATGCGTACAATAAATCTAACTTGATCAATTTCATTGTGATTTCCAATTACCTCCTTCTCTATATACATACAAATCTATTAAACAAATGAAATTAAAAGCACCCGTGTTTCATCACTCTTAGAATAAAATAATGGCGAAAAATGTCTAAGGCGCAAAGAACAAGTATCCAGAACCGTAAAATAATTTAAAAAAAAAGAAACCACCGAAACTTCCTAGGGATGGGCAAATGGAAAAATATATCGATATATATCGTATCGATATTTGTAAACAATATCGAAATATCGATATTTTTTACTCTCAGGAGCGCGATTATCGAAAAATTGTTAAAATATTCAAATGTGAATAGACATTTGGTACTTTTATTAGTTTTGCTTATTAATAAAATATATATTTCACTATTAATATTACAATAAACATGAAATTATTCGTCACTTAAAAATTTAAACAATTGTCTTTTAGTCAAACCAATATTCATCTGATATAGACATCAGAAGCACTCTTTCCTTGATATGCTCTCCAGTTAGCCTGCTTCTATTATCCGGTACAACTAAGTTGACAGCCGAAGCAAGTCTATCAGACGGTACTGAGGAAGCTTGGCAGATTAAATACTTTAACGCAATTTCAGAAAGGACCGGCGTAAAATGCCGACAATTCACCCAGAATTCTACGGGTGTAATTTTAATAAGGCGATTATAAAATATCGAATTTGATATTAAAAAATAAAGATTGAATATTTATAATTCAAGATTTAAAATATCGACGATATTTATCAATTATTTTCTAAAAAAATATCGATATTTTGATATATCGATATTTTTTGCCTTCCCTAAAACTTCCTGTAAAATTGATAAATAAATAATGGTCTAGTATAACTAGTTCTACACAGAAATTGTATTAGTTTTACTATTTTATTACGTATTTTTGTTCTCCAGTCAGTACGTAAAAATAAAGTTAGTTTTATAGACGTTAAAAAAAATCTATTTAGCAAAATGAACATGCAACAGCGTGAAGAAAAACAGCTGGAGGCAACAATACTGGCTATTTTGAGTAGAGTGAATGATTTAAAAACAGCTATTCAAGCACTTATAACAAAACTGGAAACTGAATATGAAACTATAAACTGGCCAACATTTCTTGATAATTATGCTATATTATCTGGACATGTAAGTTCCTGATTTTTCTAAAGGGGCATGATTGATATGGTAATTTATGTACAGTTCATTCCATATTCCACTAATCTAAACCAGAAATCTAAACAAATATCTACTCACTATAAAAATATCTCCCTATGTCTGGACCTGTCACTATAAATACTATTTGGTAGGCAAGTACCATAGAGGTAGGTAACTGAAAAAGTTATTTACATTTATGGAATAGGTTCGGTGAATGCACTATACCTATATTATTGTCGTGCCTACAGTTTGATCCTAACACTACTGTAACATTTAATTGCTAGCTAGATTTTTATCTACTAATATAGGATCTCAATTTCTAATTATTGCTTATATGAATAATTTTTAAATTATTGAAAATATGCATTTTCATGTACTGTAGTTATAGTACAAGATCCCGGGGAACATTGACCTTCACCCATCTGTTTACCGGATCAAAATAACATTTTAGGGTATAAAATGTGTTGCTGAACACATACCAATAGGGTTGACTAAAAAAATATGGTCAAGGATATGATTAATTAACATTAAAAAAAAAATCTTTTTATAATTTCCCTGACTCGCTTTCCAAAAAAATTTTACCTTCAATGAAAAGTGTACAATGTATACTATCTGCAAAAAATAGGTTGCCTACCTTTTTCTGGCCTCTACTACCTGGTTGCTGTGTTCAAACAGGTACCTAAAAAGTGGTAATTGCGGTCACCTAGCTCCTAGCTTTTGCAGGTAGTATACATTGTAGGTATTCATTGAAGGTTCATTTATTTGGTGAGCAAGTCAGTGAAATAATATCTTCTTTTTGAAGTGAATAACTTCTTATGGGAGGGTGAACCGAAACGTTCCGTAACGCGAGCGGCGGCGAGCGGAAGGTTCCAGAATATTCGAGAACCATCCGTGAGACGTCACGCGGGCCAGTTGACCAGCCAGCGCTAGCCGACTTCCCTGGAATTTCGATAATTTCGAAGTCCCAGGTGGCGTCACACAGTGACCAATCGGATTGGGCCGGACTTTGGCCGGACTTTGACAGGACTTTGACCGAACTGTGTTCGTTTTTTTTATGGCGAATAGACATGTTACCGTAATTTTGTTTTTGATACTGATAATAAAATGGCGATATTTTACTTATTTTATAATTTGGAAAAAAAGTACCAGGTTCGCATTAACGCGAAGAGAGTAGAATGTCCATTTTTCATGGGGAGTAGCCGTAATTAATAAACAAATGACGATTTGGACAAAGAAAAACTTTTTAGGTTTTTTCTTATTTGGAACATGTTGCCGTAAAAAGTACCAGGCTCGCATAAACGCGAAGAGAGTAGAATGTACTTTTATCATGTCGAGTGGACATGTTGCCGTAATTTTGTATTCTCGCATGTTGTTTGGTAAGTTTTCACTTCTGTCGGCACTCCCGGAGTGCAACCCGTATTTTTTTTTTTTAATTCGCAAAACCTATCCTTGACCATATTTTTTTAGGCAACCCTATTGGTATGTGTTCAGCAACACCTTTTATACCCTAAAATATTATTTTCATCTGGTAAACAGATGGGTGAAGGTCAATGTTCCGCGGGATCTTAGACCATTAAGTAATGCAATATAACAATATATTATTATACACAATGTTTATTTATTCATGTACAAAGGGATGTAAGTATTCAATAAAATATATATTTTACTGAAGTTATCCATTAGGTAAATCATAAATTTCATAAAAAAACTACTTTTAAACGCCCCACCGTAAAGTTTATGTATTGAAGCTATAGTATTTTTGCCTTTCCACTGATGATTTTTTCCTTTACACTTGAGACCAAAAAAATCCCACACTCAATTTATTTTTGTCAAAGCATCACCTATCAGTCCAAGGTCACACAGTGACAGAGACTGACCATTAAAGTTCTTCTTCTTCTTGAAATAAAACTAATTTAAACGGATTTTATCGCGGTTTTTTAATAATAAAAAACCGCGATAAAATCCGTTTAAATTAGTTTTATTTCAATGAGTAACATTCGCGTAAACGTAAGAAATTCTTCTTCTTCTTTTTATAAAAAATGGCTCCACCGTTTCAACAGTGATTTCGCCAATGACAACCATTAAAGTTGTGGTTTATGAATATTTGTATTGATTACCATGTCACATAATTATTGTACCAATGTGGGTAGTTAATAAATACTGTTTTTGCTTATGATCTTGATAATGTTGTATCTTTTAGAATACATATTCATTAAAAAGTGCCTGACTGGGTTATATTGGGTTTTTCTATCACGAAATGCTTAGTATCAGCCTGGAGTCTGGAATTGTGCCTGGAATGCAATAGGCTCGTCTCCTATCACATCATAGGACGGAAAAATGCTCGGCGAAATGTGGGTGTACTGCTTACATCTCTCCAGGATTACAAGCGTGAATGCGTGTATGTTCATTAAAAAGTTGAATTATGAGTGTAAATAACTGCTTAGTTAACATTAAGGGTTATGAATGGTTCAAGTTTAATGTCCCATAAAATATATTACTAGTTACCAATTCATATAATAAAGGTATTTAATGTCAATAGCAGCTGTATGGCATGGTTGAATTCTATATCTGAACTGAACAATATACCTTTACCTACTAAAGATATGATTTTCAGTTGACAGGACTTAGTAAAATACTCCAAGCAGAATTGGCAGCATCATTACGGTCAAGAATTGTTTTACCTTTACAATTGAGTTGTGAGAGGGACGAAGCTTTAGCACGTTTGACGGAAGGAAGAGTACCGGCATGCACCCACGACCTTGTACCTGACTTGCTGCGAACCAAACCTGAACCACAGGCGGAACAACGCCTACAACAGTTTAATCATAAAGCTAGTACCCTTAGCTATGATACAGTACAGGTACTGTATGTTATCTTAATTTAAGCATAGCATCAGTAAAGTTTTAACAGTGCTCGGTCAAAACTCCTAAAGCCTTACATGCGAAAGCGCAGTATATGTATTGTGTATAGCTTATCACTTCTGGATAGAATTGAGGACATTGAAAAGTGGACAGATACTAAATAAGATCGATCACAATTCCATAGTGTTTACCTTACGTTTAGAAAATGTCCCTATAGCCTATTACGACGCCGATGTATAACACAACAAAGGCAGTGTTTTTTTAATCACAGTCTCTTTGCGGAAAATCTCATTGCAATTGGTGGCAGGAACAGTAACACTTGAGAGTACAATCTAAGTACATGAATGTATTGCTATTGCAATTTAATGGTCAAGACGATAACCTCTAGTATTATATACTAAAACCTTGAAATGAATTATCAGAATTGATTTTGAGATAATTGCGAATGTGTTACAGAAAGGTGTGATCATATTTATGGGTCATTACATACACCTGACAGTGTTTATGTAGGTACTGGACCTTTTCAAAAGACATTTTAAAATTTCGCGCTAATTTTAATCACTCGCTTATTACGATCGATAAGATCCGTCACATCCCTAATCCCCTATAAACGAAGTGAAAGGCGTGACCGAGAATAACTATGCTAAAGTGAGACAAAACTTCAGTTGTTTATCCTTTAGTGTTTTCCAAAGTTGCAAGTCGTGTATCGAAATGTTACTCATAAGATAAAAAAAAATATTTTTTAATCGTGACCACGACCTCTTTGTCAGGAGCGTAACGACGAAGAAGAGAAAATACATACATACAGGTCGAATATAAAATCTCCTGTTTGTCACGTCTACAAGAAATTGACTTAAGGCCATACCCCCAGCATGATGCCGCGCGATCGAGATTTTTAGAGGCTATGTAGTCATTACTTAAAATAAATATTGATTAAAAAAATATACAATATATTTCCACAATCTGACAGCTTTACTTTGTTCGATTCGAATTCATGTTAATGTTGATATAGTTTTTTAAATTGTCGTTATAAATGATCCATAAAAATGAGAAAAATGCAAAGATTCAGTGCGTCTCCTTTTAAAGTACAAATTGTTTTCATATGAGATTAACATCACTAGATAGGCAATTTAATAATGAATATTTTGCTCGTTTTAAATTTTCGAAACGATCAAAGCCCGTTTTTTTAAATCAATTATTCGCTAAATACGTGCATATTCTGCACGAAAATTCACACGCCAAGTACACGTGTCAGTATGCCGCGAGTCAGTCAAGGTCACTTGCTCACGGAAGCGCCTTAATTGCCGGACCTAATTTTCGAATTTGATGCGCGAACACTCCGTCCTACGCGTCGCGACGGTCATAATCAAAATATTATGTTTTTGACAGACATACTTAAATATTTTGAATAGTAAAAAAGTGTGTGTGTACAAATCACACACGGCTAGTGAAACTGCAGGAAAAAATAAAATACGTGAATAATACACTACATTGTTTATGCCACATTTTCCGAAGGCTTCGTTGTACGCAGGCGCAAAGACACTTAATAGCATTTATCTCATTCTCTCGCAGGCTAATTCATATTGATAAATATGTTTGTCTCTTTTTACTGTCGCTTTTTCATTTCATCGAATTTTCAAATCACAGTGGTGCTAAAGAAGTTTCACTTCAATAATATAATTTATTTCAGAAACAAATAGCTCAGTTTACAAAAGTGGTGAGCCACGTATGGGAAATCATATCAAAAGGACGTGAAGATTGGGAAGGAGAATCTATGCGGTCTGCTGGTAAGGCTTAGTAACTAACAATTATTTATTTTTAAATGTATTTATTCCAGTTTTATATTTTTTGTACTAGAATTTGTGCAAGGTAACATTTTGATATAAGCTAGGCTCAAAGCTAATTTTTCTATTTTAAATTGAACAAATTCTTTTTTTATCATGTGAATGACGAAACGAGCAGGCCGCTTACCTGATTGATAGAAGCAACACCGCATAGAACCTTGAACTACAAAGATCTGCGTGGCATTGTACTGCGGTCGTCTCACCGAGACATGAGATATTGTCTCATAATGCCCAGTAATTTCACTGGCTTCGTGCCATTCAAACCGAAACACAACAATACTTACACACTGCTGCTTCAATAAACCGGCAGTATCAATCCAGCCGGTCTCTTGCTTACGAGGGCTCACCACCTAGTGTACATATAGAGTTATTCTATACATTGTCAATTAGTTCCAAAACCTGTCACCGCTAACTTATAATAATGAGGCAAAAAACTGGCTTTTGGGAATCTCTTTGGGCGCAGCCCACTCGTATATGTACACGACATCGCATAACACTTATTGATTTTTCAAAACTTCGGAATTTTTGAAGACACGTCTGGATTATGGTGCAGTTAAATGACATGTAACCCGAAGTTTTGGAGTCAGTATATTTGAAAATAAAATGGGTGCGTGTACTTATGTACGCGCGTGAGAAGTTATACTTCTTTGGCATCATTAAATAACCAATAATAAGTATTTAACATTAATAATTTAATAATATTTAGTGTTAATTATATTAAATAAAAGTATTTTAATTTATATCAATAAATAATACATACGGATAGTTAACCTCAATTATATTGGAGCACTTGAAAAAGTATATAAGCACAATTTTTTTCACTAATATTCACAAATAGTAAGTAATATCAATCAAAATATTCAATTTAAATCACTACTGAATATAATTTATTAGCACATATATAATTCGCACTTGTATGAAACTCAAACACGTGTTGTGAATGTATAAACTAGAGACATGTTGATAAATATTATAAATATGAAAACAGTGATCAGAGGTGACGAGCGTACCAACATGCGCGACTAATATCGAGGTTCAATTCCTATTTTGTTGGTAGCTTTTTTTTCGAGACTTAATGAGCGGTTAAGCAGACGGCTTCATACTGTTAATTTTGTGTCACAGGTGCGCGCGCATCTTAAAATTTCACTCTCATCATTTTTTCATAACGCGCCTAACTTCATACTGTTAATTTTGTGTCACAGGTGCGCGCGCATCTTAAAATTTCACTCTCATCATTTTTTCATAACGCGCCTAACTTCATACTGTTAATTTTGTGTCACAGGTGCGCGCGCATCTTAAAATTTCACTCTCATCATTTTTTCATAACGCGCCTAAAGAAGTATAACTTCAAAAACTGCTCGTTTCCAAACTACAAGTCACCTTGATAGTCTATTGTTTAGTTTACAGAAATGTGATTTGGTATGAGAAGGCCATTTAAAAGTTTTCAGATAGGTAGCAATTTTAGCCACAACATTAACAAACTATGCAAGAACACTGTAATTATTGGATAAAACTTATGTTGCGGTTTTTGTTTTAGGAATGCAACCAACTCACAATGTTGCTGATACTCATGCCTTGGTAACAGCAGTAGGTACAGGAAAGGGTCTAAGACCCGGTATGTCCCCTATTGTGCCTCAAGGTGTTGGTGCACCAGGAATGGGCCCTTCAAGAGGACCTACTCCTCAACTGGGGCCTGCCGCGCCGTCTTTGCCCAAACCACCTTCTGCTATTAAAACTAACATTAAAGCTGCCAATCAGATACACCCTTATCAGCGATAAATGTATTTTGTGATTTACGAATACTATGTAATAAAATTTATAATGTAGTTGCTTGTGTGTTTATTTTTAATAATGTTTGTATACAGTATACAGAATCTCGATTCAGCATCCGGTGTCCTTCTCCTAGTAGGTTCGAGGTGGGATGGTGTTTTGAAGACCAGACCTGAAAGATCGGGCCTTAGCGCCTCCGTTCATGATCGATAAACTTCATTTATACCTAGTCGACACAGTGACCGGCCTCCCACCCAAAATATAAATGACAATAAATAAACCACTACCCCTCGCAGGGACCAGCAAAATTTTCCCTAATTTCGCAGGGTGCTTCTTATGCATTTTACAATGTGAATTTCGCCTAGAAGTCTGGTAATATATATTTTCCACTACAGGGTGATAATCATAATAGGTCAGATATAGCTCTTGGTCTTCTTGGCGTGCATACAAGACAAAGACTTACAAGTTAGCATGACATAGATGGCTTAATTGGATCCCTTAGAGCCAATAGCCGATTGGCACGTCTTCTGAAGATAGCCCAGCTTATAACACTATTTTATTACACAAGTCCCTAGCCTCTACACTAAGCAAATAATTGCTTCTGTCATAAGACAAGCCATAAGGTTAAGCTTTCATGTTTTGGTAAATCGTATCTTACAAAATCTAAACATATACCAGAGATCTTTGGTGTGGAACATAGACAAACTCAAAATCAAAAATCAAATCAAAATCAATTTGATTTTGATTTCATAGACAAACTGGTCATGTATGTAGACAGTTATTTAGTAGATTGAAATACCTATATTTGCGATTTGTTGACACACAGCAACGCTATCACTACTTTGCTCCAACAGGAGAATTCACAGTTTGACACTGCTAGCTGTCGACGCGAATCACCTATCAGAGGATGGTCACGATTTGGCCCTGTGGCCCATATTTGGATCAAAAACAGATACTGCTACTTATAAGACAGTCAATCTGGAAGTTACCATCTAACCCTGCAAACAAGAATTGGGACCTGGTTTTCTGGGTCTATTCTATAGCGAATGGTTAGTGGCCAACCTAGTATCAGAGTTTTTCAACCCACCCAAAGGCTTCCGACTTGGCTTAACGACTGCTATCAGATGATAACAGCCGAGACCGACTTTTATGTGCCTCCGAAGGACGGAGACGCTTAGTTAAATACGTTTAATCGGTCACACATCCATAGAGTGACCGCGCCAAAGCATACTTAAAGTCGCTTATCGATTACCGATCAGAGAGTGCAACTGGCTATGAGCACCTCAAAGGCTGTTTTTTGGGTGAAACAAACTATATCCCTTCTAAAATAAATCAATCAATAGTTTTAATCGCTGTATAACTTAGCTGTATGTGTATTGTTACTGTACTGTGATAACCAAATCGCCACTCGGTATATCTGAGTGCGAGTGCCATGTATGTCGGGTATACTCATGGCTATTTACTTAACAAGCCAATCCAAGAATTTTACATTACACAGTACAGTACATTACAATCACATAATTCTGTAAAATGAATGTCTGTCTTACATTAAAATAGGCAATAACCCATAAGTTTGTTTCGGCATTTCTTCTTATGGCTAGCACAATATGGCGGCACGAAATGCCGATGTAAATATTATAATGTAGTTTAAAAAATATTGACATCTAAAAGTGATATTTATGATCCAAGTTACAGAACAATTGATTTGATTTCATGAGAGGTACATTACGTGCCTACGTTATGCAGATGATACCACCTTGTTTGCAACTAGTATATGTCGGCGATACGCCATAATTATCACGTTCAGACTCCATAATAATTAGAAACACACGTAATATAACTTGGTTTATTTCCAGCCAATCTCTAGTACAGAACTGAACTAAATGTGAGCTGCAGTCCGTTTTATACAAACCAACTGCCACCACTACTACCACTAAACTTAACGTTTAACAACTGCAACTTCCGTTATAATATGTAATTGAATTTACTTATACAATTAATTTATGAAATATAGTTCTAAAATCAACATTCATATTATAATGAATTTTACATAACTCCTGATTTATTTTACACATATTACTAATTTATTTTAATAACCAAACTCCACTTTACAAAGTTTGCTAACAGATGGCGCTACTAACAGGATGTAAATTCATTTATTATATAAAACATACAAATAAGTGTCAGGATAATGTTATTTAATTCACTATTGATTTATTTCGAAAGTTTCTGGAGTAATAGAAATGTTAATCATTTCTATTAGTCCAGAAACATCAAATTGAATACCGTTACGTTTTTTAAAACGGATAAGCAGTCAATAAAGTGTCTAATAATTTTAAAGTATTGAAATTCTCAGTTTTGTGATCACAAATACCTATTTAAATATCAATCTTAAATATTAATTACATTTATGTAATAATATAATCATTATTTATTAATTTGCGCCCATATATACATCATTTGGAAGGTCTTTTATGTAAGCTGGAAACCACCGGTCTCGAATTCGGACTAAAGATCAATAGGACCAAAACAAAAATCATGACTGTGGATCGTCTCAATAATAATTCGCCAGAGGTCACACGAATAGCGAACTGTGACGTTGTCCAGTCATATATCTATCTTGGGGCGCTAATCACAAACAATGGTGGATGTATGGATGAGATCAAACGCCGCATGACAATATCTAGATCTGCGATGGACAAATTAAAAAAGATCTGGGGAAACCGTAACATTACGAAGACCACCAAAATCCGCCTCGTCAGAGCGCTAATATTCCCCATATTTTTATACGCCGCGGAGACGTGGACTCTCCGAGAATGCGAGAAGAAGAGGATAGACGCTCTTGAGATGTGGTGCTGGAGAAGAATGCTTGGAGTTTCATGGACAGAGTTTCGCACCAACCAGTCCATACTCCAAGAACTCGGCATCAAGCAGCGGCTGTCTTCTATAGTACAATCTCGCATCCTCACGTTTTTCGGACACGTATCGCGGCGTGGAGAAATGTCCAGCGAACACCTTGTGGTGCAAGGGAAAGTTGAGGGCACACGGGCGCGAGGGAGATCACCGATGCGGTGGACAGACCAGGTCAAATCAGTGTTAGATGGTTCACTATATACGTACACCAGGAAAGCAGCCATCAGATAAGAGTGGCGCAGGATTGTCAAGCGAGCCACAAACTCTGACGTGACGACCACGACCACTCTGCTAAGAGTGTAACGACTAAGAAGGAGACATTGAATAATCTCGTTTAATTCGGAAGGTACATCCATCAAACGACCAGTTGACGCCAAGTTTCGTCGCTCTTGCTCAAGTCGGTTCAAGTAGCCCCGCTAGATAGTAACGTGCGCGTCGCGCTGCTGTAAATCACGCAACGCGTGGCACATTATGCCTGGTTAATAAGTTGATATTAAAGGAGTCGAAATCTAATAAAACAACCTCTTTATGTAGTTATATTTAATTTTTATACTCAATAAATAGTAGGAATAAAATATAAAATTGCCGTTAGATATTGAAAATTCAAACATTTTGCATTAGTTAGTAGGTATACAGAGTGTAAGGGAGACACTTCCGAAAACGAAGGCAGATGTTAGTGCCGGTGACACGATACCACAAAATAAGACGTGAAATAAGTAATACTGAATCAGCTGTGCATCGCGTTGCGCGGCGCGTTACTGCCTACAGTTGGCGTGCGGGTTATTGACCGCGTCTTAGGATTACTACACTTTACATTGCGGGCTCACGTTTCTAAAATAGCAAGTAAACAGCAACAAAAGTAAGTGTTTTAAGCGTTTTCCATTTATGTAATTGTAGTGTTTTATTACTCTTGCGGCTTCGGAAATGGTCCTTTTACAACCCGGTATAAAAAAGCATATATTTATCAGAGTATTTACCTACAATCACCAACATTATACATATATCAATTTCTGCCAACTCGTAAACTAATGTGAAACCATGTTGCTAATTCCATTCATTTTTCAAGACGAAGTTTCAACTACAAAGACGATTGTACTATTGAAGTTGGTTTAAGAACGCAGTTCATTCATTAATTGTGTCCTCTCCCAAATACAGTATTGATAGTGAGAGTTGATCTGCTGCATCACTTCCAAGCCTGAACTCATTTTTAAAAATAACTATTGTTTCCGTTGTGACAAAGTTTATAACGGCAATTTCATACTTAGACTTCATTTATATTAAGGTTTGCCGTTTGGTACACAGTAGTAAGCGCTACGAGTCAGCAATGAATATCATTGTTAAAATTTTAATAGGAGTTAGACTAGCATAATAATATGGACTATGACGCGGGTACGGTAAGCTTATGGCCGCGTGATTTTTTGTTTTGGATTTAATGGAGAAGACTTTTTGTATGTTACACATGTACTTTACATTGCCAACTGAACAAATTGACAAGAAATACACAGAACCTTAGACGATTCTGTAATGTGCGGTATCGATAAAATGTATTAAGTGTATTCATTTGTCCATTGGAGAAAACCTAGGTACTCGTTCCTTAGAAAAATCCAAAAGCCGCAAACTTAAGAAATCCCTTTACTATAGAATAATATAAATGCAGAATTAGTGTTTTTAACTACATACATATTATCTTCATTCAATCCTAGCATTTTATAAATTTCTAATGCGCAATTTAAAAAACACCAAATTTATATTTGGTATTTTATTTGAATAAAATTAGTATTACTATTGAAGTAGTTAAATGTTAATTCAATATAGAGTCCCGAGCTTAGTTCATTGTGTTTACCTGTAAAAGTAAAAGTACAAATTTGAGATTAAAGTTCATCCCGACAGGCTATTTGCTAGCATTTTAGGTGAATACTTACAATGTCATCAATTTTAAGTATAGCTCGCACAGTCTCGGTGGAAAGCGCGAGCGCGGATGCGGTGACATGCAGTGGCTGCAGCACATGCTCGGCGCGCATGTCGGTGACACGTCCGCGACGCACGTTCACTCCCGCGCTCGACCCCGAGCCGCACTCCGCGCCGCGGGCGTGAGCCGCGCGCAACTCCGTCACCGTCTCGATCGGGTTCAGCCCTGTCGGTCAATCAAACATATCCATCTCAAACACCTGTGTGTATGCACTGTCATGTTACAGTTAGGATACATCCAATTATGTACTGATTATGAGACACCACACACCTATATGCACAGATCATACGATGGTGATTCCTCGTGTGCACGAACACATGGGGACAATTTTTGCATATGTAATTATTCTATTTTTGGAGTAAAATAAAAACAGAATATTCAGCAGATTTTCGTTGTGATTTTTTAAAGAAGCGCTAACATTTTATGGCTTGGGGCGAGGGGAGTAGTGCAGCAGTGGCGTGCACTCCATATAGGCAAAAAGGCACTGCCTACCCTACCAAAAACACGGTTTTAATAATGTAAAAATAAAATTAAAAATAAAGCAAATCCATTCACTAGTTAATAAAATAATACAATACGTAGCTAAAAAGTTCAAACTCGGAACGAAAATATAATAAAAGCGTGCTAAGAACGCGAGCTACAAGCAATGCAAACTTCTAAGGCAGCGAGCTACGGTGCCTACAGTCCATTCATAAATTGACGCAAAAGTGAACGATTTTCGACTTTATCTACCAAAAATGTGTAAATACTATACGCGATTATGAATTACAACTCCTGCGGCAGGAGGACCAATCACAGTTCAGTGCTCAGTGCTATTATGTTGGCAATCATGACGCATTCCATAAAAAAAATGGTGGCCTTTCATAGGGAATTGACACTGCATACTGCGTAACTTGTCGATATCGATTTTATTTATTGGTAATAAAATTAAAGTAATTTTAGATTGCTCGTTTTTTTATTCTAGAGTGTCAAGAATGATTTAAGTTATATTTATTTATCACAATGAAAATAGTGAACATTATAAAGTAGTTTATCAGACAGTTATTACCATAAAAAGTAATAAATTACTATTATGTTTTTCATTTTTTAAATAATTTATCACTAATAAATAAGTACAAACAGAATATTAACAATAATAAATGGTAATTATAAATTATGGAAAATAAAGTTATTGCAAGAAGTATGTTTTCTTGAAATCGATTATCGACATCGATAAACGCGGATGTTGGACGTTGCACAACAAATTATTAGAAAAAGAAACCATATTATTTAAATGGGACACGCATTCTTTGTTTATGTTTTGATTTTATTGCATATAATTAAAATAAGCCGTTTTAACACGTGAATTAGTATAAATATAGTAGTTTATTTGTTTATTATGTACTCCAATTAGTGTATTAATTGTCTGTTTCAATCGTATATTTACCTATTTTATTCAAAATGTTATTTTACTGTGAGGCTTGTGTTGACAAAGTGTGCTTGTTAAAAGTTCAAAGTAAATTTTCGCAATTATCTTTTGATGATAATAGTTCAATTGTGTATAAAGATAGATGTGTACCCGAGTTACGAGAATTAACCCAGCAAAAAGG
Source organism: Amorpha juglandis (assembly GCA_949126905.1). Lineage (NCBI taxonomy): Eukaryota > Metazoa > Arthropoda > Insecta > Lepidoptera > Sphingidae > Amorpha > Amorpha juglandis. Next base: position 11,092,525 of record OX421374.1, on the reverse strand, counting down.
TAATGTGACTCGAAAATTTAGTATTACTAGTTATGAGACATATCACTGGCGGTGTGGTTGTGTACACAGAAATAAATTATTTTGTTTTCCCTGTTTATTATTTAATAATTCGCATCCAGGCACGGTGTGGAATAATAAAGGATATTCTGATTTGCATAATTTCCATACCACTGCAAAAAAGCATGACCTTACAAGAAACCATATGGAGGCTTGCTTAAAGTTAAATACATTTGGTCATTCTCGAATTGAATTGAGTATTAACAGCCAGTTTATATTTCCATAGCTTAATTTCATTAGCCATTCGTAGTTTTCTTATTCAATATATTTATATATGCGAATCCCATGAAATAGGGCCTTTTTTCGACCTTGACACACTTGATGATCGTGAGTACTTAATTTCATATTAAAATAATTTTTAGTGCTAATAATGCTTAATTAAACGTTTTTTTTACGGGAGAGAGATGTTTTACGTGACTATTAGAAGCCTAGGAAAAATCTAGACTCATTCTATGACGTCTTGCAAACATTTGAAAAAGTAGAAATATAATTATGCCTACTCTTTCACAAAACCCTGTGCACGCCACTGTAGTGCAGTGTCATTTTTGAATTAGTGGTATTGTTTATAGACGTGCATTGTGAATACCATCAAACAAGGGCCTAGTTCGTCTCGTCATTGAGGCTAATAAAAGAACCGAATCAATGTTACAAATACTGACCTGCGTTCTCAGCCAATGTGGAAGGCACCACTTCGAGAGCGTCAGCGTATGCCCTGAGACAGTAGTGGTCGGCGCCGGGCGCGGCGATAGAGGCGCGCGCGAGCGCCGCCGCGGCCGCCGCCTCGGGCGCGCCGCCGCCCGCCACCAGCGCGGGCCGCCGCGCCACGCAGCGCACGGCACACAGCGCGTCGTGCAGCGAGCGCGCCGCCTCCGCCACCACCGCGCCGCTCGACCCGCGCACCACTACACACACCGTGCGACCGCCGCCAGCGACACCAGTCATCTGTTAACACATACACAACACATAACACATATAGAACCTACCAACATTTAAGACACCACATAACACATTTTCATTAACAGATCAAAACAAGGGTAGGCAGAGGAATCGACATGACATGTCGTGGCGTGATCGTATAATAACCGCATCAGCAATGTTTAAGCAAGTCATAAAATTTTGGTATTTCATGACATAGTCAATTAGAATTGACCTTTATATCTGATTATATCCAAAATATGGCGTGGCCATAAAATGTACAGCGTATATAACGGCTAAATGGACATTAAGTTTACTTGTTTTCGGCTGCGAAATGCATGAGCAATTTGGAGCCCAAAATTAATAATATTTACAAACCTTAACATATTTTCCGCCCGATTCGCTCACTTCCTCGACGAGGTCTACGTTGACCAAATTTTCAGCGGTGAAATGGTCTAAAGACGCAATTGGGCGGCATCCAAGCGTTTTGCACACAAACTCGATATCTTCCCGTTCAATGTCTTTGATAACCATACACTTTATTTTATCGAGAAAATGAATTGCCAAGTCGCTAAGAGCATCTCTGTGGAAAGAAAACACCCGTTTATAAAAAAAGAAATAAACGATTCAATGATGACACATATGCAAATGAATTAAAATATAGAAAAGTTATTGTTCAAAATAAAAAACATGTACCTCAAAATGGACTTTTGAACTAAAAGTACATTACATCCAGCTTTCTTGATTTGTTTGACAATATTCAAGATATACTGTCGTTCCTCTTTCAATACACGATCCATGGCGGCATAGTCCGACACAATTACATTGTGATCCATCTGCAATTAGAAATAATGATCATGGTTTTATGCATCAACTCATCATCATGATATTTATATCGCATAATGTCACCTTAATCGTAATTAATGTTTAAAAACATTTCTCAGTCTCTAAAATTAAATCAAATATTTATAATTGTACTTAAATCTGAATATCAAGTGTACCACAGTTTTATTATAGATATTTTGGTTCATTTTTGCATGTCTTGCTATGTGTGCATATGCTTGTAAATATGTAGTTTTAATTGGCTTAACACGTCCGTCCTCTTGTTAGCGAAGGGTCACATTTTATATTCACATTCAATAAATATTTAAATGCATGAATATTCATTACAATATCACTCTAGCATTAAATAATTGGACAATAAAAACATATTGGTACTACTAACGTCAGTTTTAGGTGGCGAAATGCAAAACTGAATGAGGCCAACTTTAGCCTTTTCAATACGGTGTGGTCCGTTGACATTGGCAGCGCGGTGCGGAATCACAAGGCCCTGTATAAGCTGAGTGTCCTCAACTGTACCACCGATCCTTTCGATCACCTTCACGTCACGAAGATCAACGCGCGCGCCCACTCCGCCCACGATTGGTTCCATTACTGCAAACATATTTAAATAATTTCTAGAAAGATGCACTGAGCAGCCTTATTGTGGCAATGATGAGCAAAGCCTCTACCCCAGAGATTAAAGAGGTAGATCTATTTTCTTATGACGGTGTGTGCCGTCACAAAGGAGTAAATGAAACTTACAACACCTCTCATTTTTTTCAAATTTACAATGACACATTTGATTAGTAAATGAAATGTACTCACCAGCACGAATAGCTTGGACTGCAATTGGGGCTAAAATAGTAGAGTGCTGCGAGACAACTTTTGAGTTTAAAGATGTTGCTGCTGCTTTTAACAATGCATCTTCGTTAGTCAAGTCTACAGGGGTCGACATATTCTCGATAACCTAAAAATATATGTATTTTCAAAACATCAATAAAATATTATACCTAATTCACAAATCGTCAGTGAAGTTGTCAGCTTCCCAGAACTCAACACAAATGTGTTGAGTAATGATTGTTTACAAACCTGCAAAGCCATTTGTAATGCTTTTTGGAATCCATCTGAAATCACAGTAGGATGGATACCCTTTTGCAAGAGCTTTTCAGCAGCATCAAGCAGTGCACCAGCAATTACTACAACTGAAGTAGTGCCGTCGCCAGCCTCTATATCTTGAGCACGAGATAGTTCCACCAACTGAAATGTGTAATAATCATACTTACAAGGTAATTTTTCCCGACGCCTATATCATAAAGTTGTCAAAAGCATAAAAAAAGTTTTCAGAGTCTGAAACTTATCCAAATATAGAATATTTAAGTTTATGTTAGCTTAAATTAGAAAAAAGCGGTTCGGAATGGATATTGAGTCCTCAAAATCTGGCTCATCATACAAAACGCAACAGAAAGCTCCCCATTTTAGACAAGACATTGGTAATATCCCTGTCAAACTGGCCAATTCACATTGAATGTGTGGAAAAGTGTCTACATGTTCGTAAGTCGTACAAAACGAAAATAGCCCAACTGCATAATATAAATTGAGTTACTGTGCATATTATAGTGCATACCATTTTAGCCGCCGGGTGTATAACACTCATTTGTTTCAATATAGTAGCACCATCATTTGTTATTGTTACTTCTCCATTTGCTGCTTGAATCTATAAAGAAAGAAGTTTTTATGACTTTTTGTAATGCCTTTTTCGATCATTGATGTAGTTTTATGAATATTACCATTTTGTCCATTCCTCTTGGCCCCAAGCTTGTACGAATAGCATCTGAGACAGCTGGAAAATGAATCGAACACATAGTGAGAATATGGATAGAAACTTGATTGTTTTTTCGCCCAGCCAAAATATCTTATTGTAATAATATGTTTTATTTTATTGGTGGCGGTATTTGATGGGCACCGTTTTTGCACTTACAGTGCCAATATGACTTAAGTTCATCTAATGAACTAAATGAAATGATACATTACTCCCTTTCTTGTAATGAAATTTGCAATACACACAATTAGTTGTGTGAATTGCAAATGATGAATTTTAAAAATGAATTCAATTTACTAATTCGAATATTCAACCATTACTAACTTTGACGCAGCAGGAATTTTACATTTCATCATTTACATCACAACAAAAATTTACATTTTAATAATAATAAACTATGATTCTTTTATCTATATAGAACTTTGAATTTCAGATTAAAAAATAGACAGTACAATCTACTGCAAAATCTTTTTGCTTTAATAATAATACCTAAACTTTTTGTAAGTGGGTTTAGTACACATCACATCAATGAATGCAAATTAAGGGATTTAAACACCATGGTCAAATGCATGTTTTTTTATTTAACATAATATTTTGGTAAAATTTTTTGGTATAAAATTATTTGATCACCAATGAGTACATATTGAACAATCAAAATACATCTGCCATTATGATGTCAATAAGGAGAGTGTACTCTATATTTTATATAACTTAGTTTAATAGAGGTGCTATTTTATTTATCCAATGTACGAAATAGTACAATTTAAGATTTTTTTTGGTGTACCATGATTGTATTTGTTATGGTACACCTACCATTCTGATCCTCACGAAAGCTAAACAGTTCACCTTAGATGCCATTCATATATCCTTTCTTTAAGTGGGAGTAAGTGTGTGTTTTGCATTTTATGAATCTAAATATAACAATTCACCCTGTTTGTTATTTTGTAAAATCTAAATTCTATTTTAGAGGTGAGGATGCTCCAGATCAAACAAAGTGCAAATATTGTAATAGCTCTAGCACTAAGTCAGGATAACACCAAGCAGAAAGTATTAGGTGTTATATTTTTCAGTACATATTCTTTTCATAATACAATTTTACACCATTCTTATGAATCCAATACATATTTTAAAATTAAATAAGTAGGGAAAACTTGGCATTTTTGGTACGCACACAGGAGATTACTTTCTATACTCGTATTATGGTAAAAAAAAATGGATAAGTAACCTATATTCCATATTTTATATAGACGCTTATCGTTTATTTCATAAGCTTAAAACTTGGAATTGTTGTTTTCCATGAAAACGGTGTATTGGCTAGGATCGATCTCAGCAGATCGATAATCGAATCTACCGGTTTCAGTTCTTTTAGGTTCCATTAATGTTTTTATTTATAAACATAACAACACAAAAGTACAAACATGTTTTTTCCTTCACTCAGTTGTTGCATTGAACAAGCTTTTGAATTTTAATAAGAGGAATTGGCACAGTAATACTCATTTTATAAATCAGATGTTTTACCTTTGGCAGCATTTATATTGCTGAGGCGAATATCAGTCGGTTTACTTTTGTCTTTGTAAACTCCTGAAATAACTTTAGCGGAATCACCACCAGCTTTTGGAGCCATCGTCAGGTCGTTCAAAATTTTTATTTATTTACGAAATAGTCAGATGATCACAGATCTAACACGGATCGATACCAAAGGCAGACAATTAGACTCTAGGCTCATAACCAAAGACAAAAAAACTGACAAGTGACAAGTAACAACAAAACCAGTGATGCCACCTTGCAGAAAAAAATATCCCTAGATTTGGTCTCAAAACTCCCTAGATTTCAGGATATTTTTAACTAAAATAAGTAATAGTTAAAAAAACCAAAAAACACGCTTTTATAGAAGTCTAACTAAAAAATTGACAATAAATTTTAAGAAAACAATGTATTTTATTGTAAAAAAAAAGCGTCAGTGTTGCGTTGAATACTGCAATAGTTGGGGTTTTGGCGGGAATTCTGACGGTGCAGTTCATCGCTTATTTTAATTTATTTCATAAACTAGTTTAGAGTTGTGTTTGTTGTATAAAAGTGGTGTGGATTTATTCAATAAACATTGATGGTGATGAAAAGTGTATGGAAACATTGAAATAAGTGAAATAAGAATCGTACTGAAAGGAGTTAATACCAAAACTCCGGCAAGACCTTGAAATCGACCGCACCCGTGTTTTATCGTTCTTGTAAAAATAACTTGAGAATAAATTATACTTGACACTGGCAAAATGCGAAAGCCATAAATAAAAAGAAGAAGAAGAATACAACAGTCTTTAATCATTAGTTGAATTTTCAGTTATATAATAATGTACTCTGTGAGTTGAATCAAATGTATGAAAGTTCGTGTAGCGACGGCGGCATAAGAATACTAACCACTTCTCCTCAATTGTCCCGAGGGGATCGTAAAAGGCAACCGAGGGATCTATGAGCTAACAGCTGCTCAGCTGGTGGTAGGATGTTACATCCGGCCGGATAGCAACCACCGTACACATGGCGTAAAGCTTTCCATAGTGTTCCAGGATCGGCTAGTATACATCCGGTTCTTCGGCACTACGCTTACCATCAAGTGTAGTGCAGTCATTTTGAAAATGAAAAAAAAAACCACTTCGAAAAGCTGCCCCACTATACCACACATTGGGTAGGTCCGTCGCGCCGCGCTGGTTGGTGACCGGATGTGGGTTCCCGGTGGCCTATCCCGGGAAGGTACGAGGACCCTTTCGTCCGGCGGTTCAGTCTGGGTTCTGGGTATAAAAGGTGTTGCTGAACACATACAAATAGGGTTGCCTAAAAAATATGGTCAAGGATAGGTTTTGCGAATAAAAAAAAAGAAGATATTATTTCACTGACTTGCTCACCAAATAAATGAACCTTCAATGAAAACCTACAATGTATACTACCTGCAAAAGCTAGGAGCTAGATGAGCGCAATTACCACTTTTAAGTTACCTGTTTGCACACGGCAACCAGGTAGTAATGGCCAGAAAAAAGTAGGCAACCTATTTTTTGCAGATAGTATATATTGTAACCTTTTCATTGAAGGTTAAATTTTTTAGGTAAGCAAGTCAGGGAAATTGTAAAAAAATATATATTTTTTTAAATGTTAATTAACAGGTTCCCTGTCCGATGAATCATATATGAATTAAACAAACAAATAAACAAATGAAAAAAAGAGTGGGACATATATGATGAAAAAAAGTGGTTTGTATGGGGACAGGGAACCTGTTAATCATATCCTTGACCATATTTTTTTAGGCAACCATATTGGTATGTGTTCAGCAACACATTTTATACCCTAAAATGTTATTTTGATCCGGTAAACAGATGGGTGAAGGTCAATGTTCCCCGTGATATTATACTATATGGCAAACAAAAAGGTTAAACGATGAGTGAAATAAAAAAATAAAAACAACGGGTTGCACTCCGGGAGTGCCGGCAGAAGTGATTTGTACATGAACGTTGTGCATTTTTGACTATTTTGGAATGTTTAAGGAATAATTTAGGCAATTGCTTTATTTATCAGTATAAAAGTATTATCATTTATATGGTTAAAAACAATATTCATTTATTGCGCTATCGTACACAAAAATTAAAATTTATGTTACATAATAACAAACTAATGTCGGTTAAAGTGATAGGAGGAGCCTGCCTACTGCTTGCGTTACGTTACGAATCGGTTTACCCTCCCATAAGAAGATATCACTTCAAAATGCTTAGTGCATCTCGTTCTGATTCTTATAAATACGCATATATGCATCCTGTTTTCGCAAATTTCTGATCTATAGATCATTCTAGGGGTTCATTAGTCGAAATTCTTATGGTGCTGCCACACCGCTTTTATAAAATGTTTACAAAACATTATTAAACATTTGTTAACAAAAAATTGATACATTTTATCACAATGTTAGTAATTGTTTAATGTTAGAATATGTTTGTAAATATTTTATAACACCTGTGTGGCAGCACCATTAGAGCAATCCGATCCGTCTGAAGCGCTAGCTTCCCTTAAGGGCCCCATACACGGTAAGATTTATCTGTACGATCCGTCGCGTCAAACCGATCGAAACGACGAATCGATGGTGTATGTCAAGATCGTTAACGATTTACTTGATCGAAGACGATGTCGGAAATCGCAACAAAAACCCATGCAATCATGAATATCGTAACGATGAATCGACAGTGTATGGCTCTTTACGATCAACGATTCGATTTTGAATTTTTTGATTTCTTAACCCACATTTTTCTAGGCTTTCTTTTTTTCTTTGGTTTCCGAATCAACGATACCGCCACATAGGTAAGGAAAAGAAGTTAATTTTCCATTTTATAGGGCACGTATTTAATTATTTGAACACGTCCTTATCCTTCAGCTTCAAGCAAGTAAATGATCGATCGTTACGACCAATCGTTTCGTGTATGAGCGACATTTTTGATGCGATCAATCGTCACGATTTTCATCAGATCGATCGGATAGACGAATCGTACCGTATATGGGGCCCTTTAGTAATCTGTGAGTAGTGTTATTAATCTGTTTCTAGTGACTACTGTGGATACATATTTAAAGTTTTCGCTCGTTAAATTCTGTCATAACTCAGAATTGAGTAAAGTAAAGGCTTGAGCTGTCGTGAGTGGTCTCATTTCAGAATATAAATTTAATTAGAAAATATGTCAAGTACATCGCAAAAGCATAGAAACTTTGTTGCTGAGCCTATGGGAGATAAGCCCGTTACTGAATTAGCGGGCATCGGTCCAGTTTTAGGCAAGAGACTGGAAACGGCTGGATTTGATAAGGTTTGTAAAAAACAAAATATTTTAACCTATTTTTCGTCGAAAAAACGCTGTTCAAAGTCGAGGATACAACTCTATGTAGATATTAACTTTTAATTGTCATTAAACTACTTTGATTCTAAACTTAAGTTTCGATAAAAACTAGTAATTTGTTGAGGTTCGGACTTGAGTGTTATTTTTCTTGGCTTTCCGTATTCCCCCGGGCGTGGAAAGATTTATAATGCTCGATTTATGCCTACCATCTCTAATTTTTAGTTTTCACTTTTGAACGATGTTCCACCCGCGCGAATATGATTTCCAGGATAAAAAGTCGACCTATAATAATAGCCTAATACAGGTTGTGATCTACCTGTATGTTAAACCTTTAAGGTGTGTATGATTAACAAGTAAAGAATTTACAAACATCCAAGCTTACATTTTTTATAATATATTAGGATGTTAGCTCATACTCATGGCGTCACATGCATGAAGGTCTTTTGTGGGTTATAAATTTGATTTCATTAACTTTGTAGTATGTTAATTTTCTCATCCCCTGTTCTTTGTCAAGAGTTGAATTTTGAAAAACAAAATAAATAGTAGTTTTCGCTCCCACCTTGGCCATGACCTTGGATGTGAATGTCTATTTCACTAAAGTACCATATGTCCTTCCCCAGGATACAACTTATCTTTGCCAAATTTCATTAAAATCTGTTCAGCCTTTCAGCCATGAAAACTCAACAGCCAGTGAGACAACGTTATAACTCATTTTCATTGGTCAATAACTGCCATTGTGTCACCTGTGGGGACTCTTCGCATGCATGGTAATGGCTAATCCAAGTTATAATAAAAAACGTGGTTGATAACTCTGTCTATAGTAGCAAATGGGTATTCCCCGCAAGTGGCACAACAACCAATAAAATTCATTGGTTGGGATTATAGCATGGGATGTGGAAGCCACGAACCAGTGTTGCTAAGTTCACCATTTATTGGCTAGACCTGACTATATTTATAATTCCTTTACCTAAAGATTTTATTTATTCTTGGCTAAAAACTTAACCACAATCTATCAACTTTTATTTATTGACTATGTAATACTTTTATAATATAGCAAAATGTAATAAATCCCATTCATTGCTTATATAAAACTAAAATGTTACCGGCCAGAGAATAACGACCCTTGGTATTCAGTCAGTAGATTTTGCTTTGAAATGGTAAACAATTTATGGTAAACATACATTTATCATATAAGTGTATATACCTAAACTACAATCCAAATTATTTTTAGAATCCCTATTTTTCAGTAAACGTCACACCCAAAACCTCCACTTTGCCCTGCATGCAGACCCCATCGCCTATTCCTGCATGGCATGCATAAACTGAACATTTCCCGCACCCCTATTGACCAATGAAAATGATCCATTACTTTCACATTTATAATGTTAATATGGATGTTGAAGATTATTAATACCAAGTTCAATGTAAAGATCAGAAATATATTTTTACTCATACAAACTTTTCTGCCTATTTTCACTCCTTTAGAGATGGAATACCAAACACTTTCTTATTGAATATTGTCTTATGGCTTTTCCTCATATTTATCATACTGTTTAAGATAGATAGCTATTGTCAAACATTTATATTATTTTATCAACTTCTTGAAGTCATTCCTATTTTTCAGAGATTTACATTAGATAATCATCATGTAATAAATATGTAGTCTGGGCCCTTCTTCATGTTATGTTCATACAAGCTGAAAAACTATTGTTGTTATGAATTTTATACAGAAAGTAATATTCCCACTAAAGTATTAATATTCATTGGGTGGGCTAAATATAAATAACTTATGAAATAATTCAATGTTTATCACTTTTTGGACAGTACTTATGGATGAGAGCTACACCCATGAATCGAAAACCTAATGATATTCATATTTAGTATAGAGGTTGTAAAAGAAATTTAAAACTGATTTATAAAATCATGAAACAAATTTAAATAAAGTTATAGCGATTCAAATGGTGTCCCTCAATTCTTACTTAAGGGTATTTATATGTCAGTAAATCGATGCAAGAAGATGTTAGATCTAATATGATTATTATAGCAAAGATATGGTTAAATAACTTCTCAATAAATAATGTAAGACCAACAAATATTATATAAATAGTATAAAGAGGTTCTGAACATGAATATCAGAATGGCAGGTATACATAACAAATCCAACCATATTATATACCAAAAAATTTACCAATTTTGTACTATTTAGTACCTATGAATTCAACTAACCTTTTTATAATTTTGTGGCAAGGCATCAAGCCTCGTACATGTACGAAAATGTTATGGTACACCCACCATTCTGATATTAATTTTTTGAACATGTCCTTCAATCCATAACGTATCGATTGAGGATCATTACGTTTTGGCAAAGTGGCTATTACAAAGTGACTTTTTTCATTATCATTTAGTAAAAATTGTCTTAAAATTTGTAAAAGAAAAAATCTTTTGAAATACATCATGGTTATAACACCAGAGATTATGTCCCTCAATCCTGAAGCCTTCAAAAAACATTTACTTGTAACTCATGTATTTTAAATATTTAGCATATTATTATATAAGAATGAATGTATATTTTAGCAGAAAAATTATAATAAAAGCAGGGTTCGAGGATATATATCAATGGATATATATCAAGATATATATCCGATATATATCAAACTGGTTTTGACGATATATATCAATGGATATACTTATCAAATGTTTGTTACTGTATTTCTACTTCCCAAATGTAGATGGCTTGAGAGTAGAGTTAAAACATACTCCCTAATGGTAAGTTCTAACCCATTAATGGCAACACTTCTGCCGTAAAAGAAGATTTTATGTTTTTTAGTTGATTATGCCTTATCTAAAAGTAGATTTTGCAATATGCAAACAGTATTCATAAATAAAACAATAAAATAATAATACGACTTTCATACAAAATGGATATATATCAAACTTGATATATATCGGATATATATCATAAATATCCGATATTTTGATATTTATAATAAATATCGGATATTTTCGAACCCTGAATAAAAGGAGATGTTTCAAAAGTGTATGGAGCCTGGGCGAGGTGATTTCACATGGTGCTCAATAATGTAGTAAACGATTTTATAATATATATTTTTAATTAAAATGCTTTATTTAATCATACGAATATAAATAATTCAAGGATCGCAACACAACAACAAAGAATAAGGCGGCCGACACCAGTGAAATGTCATTTAGACAGTAGATATATACCATGATGGATATGGGCGTTGTCGTTAATGTTCATCATCGATGCCCATCGTCGTTTCCTAAACGAAAAACGTTACAGTGCTTACACTCTGTTGCTTGGCAGTAGAAATAGACAAAGCGGTGGTACCATGGTGGGGCCGTCTCGGGCCCCTCGGTTGATAAAATAAACCGAAATGGCACTGAAGCGGCATAAGCGCATTTTTTGTTTATCCGAGCACGGTAAAGTGGCTGCACTATACCTGATGGTAAGCGTAGTGCAGTCCAAAAAACTAGCGACCACCGACAAACAATGAGTTTATCGGTGGTTACCAGAATCATGCCGGCGTGTATAAATGCTTCTTTCCTCTTCGGAGAGGTAAGCCCCAACCAACCATCAAGTCAAGTCACAAGCCCCTCGGGAGAACCGGATATACACTGGCGCAGGTCACACAAGGTGTGTGGGTCACTATGGCAGGTTTTAACACCATGTATACGGTGGTTGCTACCCGGGCAGATATTAATATGTTACCACCAGCGATTAACACCACTTAACGATTCCGATGTTACTTTTCAACTAAAGCGGGTCGTCAGTGTGACAGATAAAAAAATCGAGTTAATATTGGGCCTAAATGCCCAAGTGTTTGTCCATCAGCTTAACGATTTTCGCATCGACCGCTCAGAGAGACGCTCGAGCGATTTCGCCAAACAATTCCGGATATCAAACAGATAAGAGAAAACGGCCCTGCATCATTTCTTTCAAGAAGAGGAAGGTGTACTATATGGTCCAGGCATAGTAGATTGATGGTAGACCATTTTTTTATTATGAACCCCATACAACAACTTTCAAACGTGTTTTTCTCTAAACACGATTTTTTCAAACTCCTGCCACGATAACTCAAAAACTATTCTGGCTGGGTGTAGGTATTATCGATCGATACGGCGCGGCCGGCTACGGTCATTGAACTGACGCGCGCGCCCGCGTGTATTACGTAATCTGCGATGCGCGCAGAGCGTAGGTAACATTCAAGACGGAAATTAAATTCATACTTATTTTTGTATGAGAATAAAATCTAACAAATTATGAAAAGTCGTAGAACAAAAGTAGTGACCTTAGGAATCTAGTCCTGCGAGGTTGTCAGTGTTTTAAAAATAACCCTGTATAATTACAAGTTGAACTAAAATAATTAAGATTGCTTTGTTAGTTTTCTTTTTATCAGCTATGTAGAGCCCAAATAAAAACTTGATTATTTTTTGTTCTGAAGCGTAAAAATAATATGTATTTTTAAATTCTAACTTTATTTTAGTTCGATGTAGAGCCTCAAGTCTCACAAATAAAATTATGTTAGAATGTTTGATTTCAGATGATCTAAACGGCCTGAATCAAGGCAGCAGTAGCGCACCTTTTTTTATGTATGTGTCTGTTGGGCGGTGTATCTCCAACTGTATTCTATATAACGACTTCAAAAATTTCACAAACTTTGTTCAAATATTAATAAAAAAGTTACATAATTCCTAAATTGATGTAATGGTTTCCCAAAATTTCCCTAAAAAGCATTAAAAATGGCCTTCACACTAGACGACCCCCTACACGGCGTGAAAATAAGAAAACAACCTTTGTGTAAGCACTTACATGATACAGAACTGAAAGTCGACATTCATGACCCATCATAATTTATTTTCAATCAAAACATTTGTGTCATCTATTCAGGAAATAGCCATCGACTTTGAATTAAAGGGGGACACCACGTCTCATACGTCGAAAATGAAGCACCCATATTGTGCCAACAATGCTGTACGTATACGGTCCTCACGCGCACACTCTCCACCAGTTTCTGCCATTACGCGACACGACCGCCGTGGGTAATGTTCACTATACCTAGTGTTAAAAAATTATAGTAATGCCGACATGAGTCATAAAATGTAAAAACGATTCAACAACGAAACAAAAATATCAAGGAATTACTTATCACAGACTTTTTTTTAATATATAATATTTTTTTATGTTTTGGTAAAATTATTTATGTAATATTCGGAATACAAATCTTCAACTACACGTGCATGTGTTGCCAGAAAATAAATGGTGTATTTTTCCTAAAGTGGGTATTCCGTTGTTTTAAGAACATTCGTTCAAACATTTCTAACCGACTTAAAGCAGGAGGAGGTTGTCAATTAAACGTAGAGGAGAAGGTGGTAATGTGACCCCCACAGATATGATGGCCCCCTTCGATATTTCTAGCTTAGAATCACGTCATCAAGCTAAATTTTTTTTTTACGGGGAGTATCAATGACAATTTCGATTTTAAGCACAAAAAAAATATGAGAGGTCAGCACATGCGTTTATTATTCGAGCCAGTTTGAACTTGCACTCGCAAAAACTTTGTTATTGTTTTGCATTTTATTGCATATTTCTGGAAATACCGAGTTTACGCATCTGAGATTTGGATATTGTGTTCGATTAACGTTTTCATTTTTTTTTAATAAATATATTTCAGATTTATCCGTTGCATTTCTCTTTATTCCGTATTATGTAGTGTATTGGCAAGTAAATAAGGAAACTAATGATGTATTCATTACATATGTTTTCCTTTTATTTTTCACATGAGACCTCAAAAACAAAGTGGGGGGCCACATTACCACCTTCTCCTCTATGTTTTTTTAAATGTATGTACACAGATTTCCTCATCAAAAATGAACCGATTTTGTTGAAATGTTCGATAAAGTTTAGGTACAATACGGTCTCATATATACAGTAGCGTAGCTAGTACGGGTAGTTGACACCATCAGTACGGCAATCGTCAATGTTCGGATAAGTCACAACTTTGTCGTTTGTATCCGATCCGTTTGTAACCAACGGCCAACAGATGCCGACATTACATACTTGATAACATTTCATAACATCGTTGTCGCGGCTTGGAAGTTAACGCTTCTATGGTGTGGAGCATTTTGCTGGCTTGTTCAACCGCATCCTAAACAGCCAACACGTGCCCGACCCTTGGCGGTTGAGATTTACAACTCCCGCATATTAAGGTATGGGTAGTGTTCAAAATTGTGGGAACTAACGTGGCATTAAGTTTATGTGCCCCACCATATACCAAAAAGTATTTTACGGTAGGTAGTGCCTTGACTGTGCCCCGGTATTGCTGATCTATATGGGTGCCGGGAAACACAATTTCTAGTAGGTCTCTTTAGGTCGGTGCCTATGTCGCTGTCGGTCAACTGAAACTGCACCGATTCCAAAGAGACCTATAGAAATAGTGTTTTTTTGACGTTGCAGTGTTATTTTTTGAAGTCGTTTTTAATTTTTCTAAAACTTATTTTATAAACATAAAGGGTTGTATGAGATTTGCGAATTGCCATAATAGTCCTACTTCATGTTGTGGATACACTTCGATAAATATGTATTTGCCGTATACCACGTAACGGATATGTATATTTAATGTCAAGTTAATTTATACCTAGTGAAAGAAAAAGTTATGCTTCGTGTTTCTAAATGAATGTCCATCATTGTCAATACATAATATTATTTTTTATATATGTTCACGCATTACTCCGCCAAATATGGACGGATTTAGATGGTTCCTTTTGTATTCTATAAAAGAAAGAAAATAAAATGGAATTTCTTTTGTTTCAGGCGTATATTGTCCTTGGACAATATCTGGTACTAAAAAAAGACCGGGAGTTGTTTCAAGAATGGATGAAAGATGTATGCAGTGCAAGTTCAAAGCAATCTGGTGATTGTTACCAATGTTTAAAAGATTGGTGTGATGAGTTTTTGTAATCACAATGAAAGGTTTTTAAAAATAAATAATTATAAATATCTGATAAGTAAATAGTTTTAAAATAATAATAAATAAGCTATCTACATATGTACTACACAAAAGTATATTATTTTTATGTATCTTTTCATTTATTAAAGTTTGTAATTTAATTATTATGGGTTTATATTCATTTACCAAACGTTATTTGTATTTAACTAAAGTATTTAAGGGTGACTGCTGTAAATGAAAAGTTCGAAAACGTAGAAAGAATAATTCAATATTTTGAGAATAGTATACAGGGTTAATTTTAAAACACCAGCAACCTCGCAGGACCAGATAGCTGACCCCATACGGAACAACTTTTGTTCAGTTTTTTGTAAAGTTTTTTATATTAATATAGTGCACCCCGTTATATCACTAGAAACGTTGGGAAAAAATAAACTAAAACACATTCACACACAACGGAAGCAAAACGATTAACATTTGACAAACTCGTTGACAGAAAAGGCACAGTTGACACACAAAGTGGTAGGTCCCTCGTATGCGAGAGGCCGTCTGGGTTGGTACCACTGATTTGTCTATTTCTGCCGCCAAGCAACAGTGGTATAGTCCCAGTCGCCCCCACACGGATTGCCCCCAGGTGGCAATTGGGAAAAAAATCCCAGTTGCCACCGGGTGGCGACTGGGATCTTATTGCCCCCACTTCAAATCGCTGTTCATTGCGGTGTGGATCGCCAAACCTCATCGCTGTCTGTCTTACGGCCGCGATTGACGGGGTTGGCGGTCACATTTCTAATATAGTGTTATTAGTAGATAAATAAATAATTAATTAATTATTTAATTTTAATTTGTTGCGATGAGGTTTGGCGATCTACGCCGCAATGAACAACGATATGAAGTGGGGGCAATAAGATCCCAGTCGCCACCCGGTGGCAACTGGGATTTTTTTTCCCAATTGCCACCTGGGGGCAATCCATGTGGGGGCGACTGGGACTATATCGCAACAGTGTGTAAGCGCTGTTGTGTTTCGGTTTGAAGGACATTGAAGCCAGTGGTACTTGGTATTGAGGCTTAACATCTTATGTCTCGGGATGACGAGCGCAGTTCAGTGCCATGCAGTGCTTTGTAATTCACAGTTCCGTGTGGTGTTGCGTTGTTCTGTTTATGGGCAGGCGTGGCGCTTACCGTCAGGCGAACGCCTTGCTCGTCTCGTTATTAAAATAAAAAAAGATAAGTAATTATCGCCAGTTAAAAATATATTGATTTGATAAGTCGCGATATTAATCGATTTACATGTGAAAATATTAATAAAAAGAATAGGAACGTGTAAGTAAGTGTTTTATTTAAATATGTACATACTGGTTCAAATTACTTGATCAATACAATATTTCTTATGGAATGATGTCACTAGAAATAGATACTTTTATCATGGTTTGGATTTTTAATGTACTGAAACGAATAATTGCCAAGTGGAAATCAAAGCTGTACTGGTAGGAAATTACGGTGTCCAAAAAGGTCTTAAATTATTTTTGGCTAAGTCGACTCATTTAAAAGTTATTCGAGGTTAGTCAAACCTCAATAGTAAAAAAACATTTTTTTAAATTTTTTATACTTTATGAAATAATAATAAAATGATTGTAAATGTGACGTAAATACAATTTACATAAATATGTACCTACTATTAGAAATAAATTTTATAACTACTATTTAGTTTTATTATAAAAAGACAGATTTTCTGCAAGTTTTACACGACGCTATCGCCATGTACTCACTTATAGAAAATCGATAATTTATTACGGTTTTTGTATGAAACCGTACTTAAAATCATCCCTAGTTTTTTTAATGATCGGTATTTTCAGAAATTTTCCGATTTCTGATGCGGCTCGACTCTACTGTATAATCTCTGTGCAAAAGAGAAAATAAAGGTGTACAATCATTGATATACTATACAGGGATTTTTTTTCAATTCACACGGGAAACAAAGAAAGGTCCAACTTCTCTTATGAATGAATTATACAGGGTTATTTTTAAAACACCAGCAACCTCGCAGGGGTAGATTCCTAAGGTTATAAGCTACTACTTTTGTTCTACGACTTTTGATAATTTGTTAGATTTTATTTTCATACAAAAATAAGTATTCATTTAATTTCCGTCTTGAATGAATGAACCGAATGATGAACCGGACTAGCTCCTTTGAAGGTCAACGCGCCGCTCAGCTGCTCAGCGGTCAAGGTCGTAGGCGCTAGCCCGGTTCCCCACGCTTCGCGTGTTTGTTTACGTAATCTGCGATGCGCGTTGTAACAATCAAGACGGAAATTAAATGAATACTTATTTTTGTATGAAAATAAAATCTAACAAATTATCAAAAGTCGTAGAACAAAAGTAGTAGCTTATAACCTTAGGAATCTAGTCCTGCGAGGTTGTTGGTGTTTTAAAAATAACCCTGTATAGGGACAGACAGCGGGAAGCGACTTTGGTTTATACTATGTATTGATAAACGTTAGGAATATTGAAATTTTGGAATTATAAAAATAGGATGAATGATAAATCGGAGTTGTTATATTAGGAATTTTGAACCATTCGGAATTTGGAAAATCGGTATTTGTGACTAACGAAATATGTATAAATATATATGTATTAATATAGTGTACCCCGTTATATTGCTAGAAACGTTGGGAAAAAATAATCTAAAAAACATTCACACACAACGGAAGCAAAATGATTTGACAAATTCGTTGACAGAATAGGGACAGTTGACACACAGGGTGGTAGGTCCCTCGTATGCGAGAGGCCGTCTGGGTTGGTAACACTGATTAGTCTATTTCTTTTTTTATTATTATCCGAGCACGGCAAAGTGACTTAGTAAGTCGACTCATTTAAAAGTTATTCGAGGTTAAAGTCAAACCTCAATCGTAAAAAATATTTTTTTATACTCTTTTTTATAGGATAGACCGGCAAACGAGCAAGTGGGTCACCTGATCACCACAGTGATCACCACCGCCCACGTACACCCACAATACCATAAGAATCATGGGTGCCTTGCCGACCTTAAAGGAAAGGGATAATTAGGAATTGGAAAGGGGAGGGGGATTTGGGCCTCCGGATATCTCACTAATCGTATTTCGTTTCGCAGCAGCAAGCCGCTACTTTACGTAGGTTTTCTGTGAGACAGTGGTAACGACCCGGACGAGCCGGCCCATTCATGCTGTAGACAAAACTGTCTACAGCGTGGCTCTACCACTCGTCACAAAATAATGACTCAATAACATAAAATATCATATATCTTGTGACTTTGTTGTTTTCATTCGATAAAATCCTAGAAAAAACATTACGTCATTCAGCACGATTCAAATAAAAATCTTTAAAAGACATTTTGCAATAACGTAGTTGGAAGTATGATAAAAACTATAAATTCTACTAAGTTGAACCTAATTGTTAATTTTTATTAATATTTTCGTATTTTACCGCTAAAATCACTAGTTATCAATCTGAGCGCCACCTTTATGGCATTATTCACATGTAAATAATAGTTAAGGTTACGTGAATCTCTTTAACTTGGTTTACTGTGTGAGATCTTGTGTACTTTGATTTGTATTTAATTATTATCTTCGACAGTAGTAAATTTTTTTTTACTTATTTAAAATATTGAAACTTTTTGCTGTTTTTTTTAAATGAGCTGCAAGCCAATTTATGTAATTCGTGCTCCCAATCCGAATGTCTTTGGCCGTAAATTGCCTACCGTTAAAGAGGTATGTCAGTGTTTTTTTATCACCATGTATAATTGTATTATTGAAGGAGACAATTAATCAAAGTGCAATTAACATAGTGACAATAATAATTATTGCTTAATTTATTATAAATTCAATCTTAAAACACATGGTTTAAGACTATTTTCGGCAGTTAACAATGAAGCAGCATTGGACAAACGTCGAACAAGGATAAATCGCCATAAAATGTATAAAATTGCAGAAATCTCGGAATTGGAATGTGTCAATCGTTTTCGATTAAATAAAGTTTTAGGCGTCTTTGTGATGATTTTCGACGTGTAATAACAATGAAACCAGCGGTGAATCAGTGAGACACGTTATTGGGCACTAAATCCTGTGTACCTTAAGTGCTTTTTTTTGAAGCGACAACCTCAAAACAATTGTGATTACTCATTATGAGATTTGAAACCTATTATTTTTTTATAGAACATAGGATATATAGAATAGAGGGCACCGGAGCAAGCGGGTCTCCTGATGGTAAGTGATTACCACCGCCCATAGACACCCACAACATTAGAGGAATCGGCGGTGCGTTCCCCGACTTTGGGGAAAGAAAAAGTTTTTTTCTTGACGGTACCTAATTCTTATGTCTGGAAATACCACAGGTAAAAGCAGATTCCACCACGGCGCTGTATGGGGAAGAAAACCCCGAGTAAAGTGCACTGTTGTGGAATGCCATCCATCCATCTGTATCTATACTATTGTACTGATGATATGATACTGGTATCCTTATTTAATTGACATACTTATGGAGGTTATACATGTGGATATCAAACTTTTAGGATTGCTTATTAATATAAATTGGGCTGCTATAATTTCAATTAAATGTTATAAACCCTTTATGGTCTCAATAATTATTGTAATCTAGTTTTGAAAAGAGCTGCGTTAGAATTTCTTGCCCCTTCTCTAGCGAAACAGCCTTCCAAACAACTGGCGGTAGAGCTTTAACGGAATATAAATAATATATGTACTGTAACATTACATATATGAATTCAATAAATATTTTAAATTGGGATTTGAATTATTATTCTTATAAGTGTATTGTGTGTGTAGGACAAGTAAAATCTAGAGCATTTATGGTCGAAGGGTTTTCGATAAAACGCAATAATAGAAATTCATAAGTCATACAGTAGGGTACCTAAGGCCTACTATGGGTAAAAGTTTATTTTGTGGAAAACAAAAAAAAATTCAAATCATTAGATCAACGAACAACATAGAAGGAGCTTACATTACGTTTGTCATTTTATAATTGTTTATCATATTTTAATGGCGAAATTTTCCCCATTCCCCAATCACAATTTCTCGGTGAATTTCGGCCGTTCCTCGTACCTTATTTTAAGAAATAACAATGATATAAATTTACAACTTGCGCCTAATGAGAACCTCACAATTTTCAATAATGAGTTCAGCTAATTTAATATTTGCAGAATTTGGCGTAGAAACGGTCTCAAAAGTTTTCTTATCCATTTGAACCAGCACACTTTGGAGCACTGTTATTGTTGTTGACAATGAAGGATTACCGGGTATTGATGTGTCCAGCACCTGAAACACGTTAAAAGGCACATTCAAATTTAATGTTAACCAACTGGTGCTAAACAAACTGTATTATAGGTAACTATGTTATTTCAGTATCACCACGCGAATGCGGCGCCTATGCTAAATTTGGGCATGTGGCTTAACATAGTATGCACGAATTTTAATTCGTTAAAAATAAATAATATATATCATTTATTTCTTTTCGCTAAACAGACCTTATTACAAACTGTATGACTTAAACATTGAACTAGTTTTATTGTCTAGTCTTATTTATGCGAGGAGCTGGTGTCTGAAATGGACATAAACCTGTAATATAGATCAAAAGTTCTTTATCAGGGTTCCAGTATCAGGTTTTACAACGTGATTTCAGACAATAAAGTTATTGTGTTTAAGGAATTTACAGGTGGACTGTTCATCCCGTGACCACGAAGGCTGAAAAGCTTTCGAAACGTCGGGATCAAAATGAATAAAAACCGCGATAAAATCCGTTTAAATTAATTTTATTTCAATGAGTTGGTAATATTCGTGTCAACATAAGAAATTATGGCGTAGCCCTGTGTTTGTAGTCACTCTTTTATAACACATTTACATTTATGTAGTTGTAGAAAAATGTATCGTTGTCTAAAACATTGTTTTTGTTGTTTATTTAGGTTGTAGACGAATCTGCCCTTATTATATAACCGGCCCTTATATATTAACCGGCAGTGATTACGAACGAAAGCAGCGTAGCTCCGAGTGCATCAACGCCACGGACACTTTTGAATTTAAAATTTGCAATACGAAAGTCACCGACGATGTCCAGAGGAGCTGCAGGTCTAGCACAAGTTTTGATAGTTTACTAAAACGATGACAGTTTCCGTTTACTCTACATACATTAAGTAGCAGTAGGAACTATGATGAATTAAAAATAATACTATGATCAAATTTATATCGAACTAATGTATACGAAATTAGTTTTCGAGTGATTCTTTTTTTTTATAGTATGAATTACTAGTATAATCTATATCATCAATAGTAATTTTATACGAATTCGATAACTGAATGTATTTGTAACTCGTACTAGACCTACTGGTCGCCGAACCTATCATCATATGAGAAGTTAAAGCCCACGGACTCCATTGGATGGGCGACCTGGAGCGGATGGGAGAGGGTTGTGGGGTCAAGAAGGCGTATCTTGGAACTCGGCCCGTCTGCCGGCCTAGATGCCGCTGGAAGTGCGCCGTAGAGTCTGACTTGTGCGAACTCCAGGTTCTTCATTTTTTTTTTTTTTTTTTTTATTAATGGCTTTCGCCGTATTATGCATTTAGCCAGTGTCAAGTATAATGTATTCTCAAGTATTTTTACAAGAACGATGAAACACGGGTGCGGACGATTTCAAGGTCTTGTCGGAGTTATGGTGTTAACTCCTTTCAGTACGATTCTTAATTCATTTATTTCAATGTTTACATATACTGTTCATCGCCGTCAATGTTTATTGAACAAATCCACATCACTTTTATACAACAAACACAACTCTAAACTAGTTTATGAAATAAATTAAAATAAGCGATGAACTGCACTGTCAGAATTCCCGCCAAAACTCCCGAACTCCAGGTTGCTGATTGGTGGGAGACGGCGCGAGTCCGGCAACGATGTCGTTCTCTTGTTTCGAAGGCCAACATCCACTTCGGGTCGCTGAATACCGATGTGGATGGATGCGCGTGCGTTCGAGGACGATTTTGTAAAGTCCGTTTATAATGTATTTATTGGAATTATAAATTTTAATAAATGTATATATATTGACGTTTTTAATTTATAGATATATAAGTTTTTGATACACGGGTATTTTGAACACTACGCATCCACGCGCTAATTCTCTCACACCGTTATAATAAATAGTACATAATCTCATTTATTATACACAACTGTGTATCCAGATTACATTAACGGGATACGCTGAAATGAATATAAGACACTCACTGTGTTCTGCAATCGTTTGTATAGATGTGGTGGAATTGTTACAATCCATTCAGCTTGATTACTCGAACCCTCTAGACTACGTTTTAACCTCTGAGTAGTGATGGCTAAAATTGGCGGTAATAACAATTCAGGTTTCTGAATTGAAGTAATTATATTTTCTGCCAATACATCAAATCCCAGATGATACAGTGCAATCACCTGTTAAATAACAAAATCTTTTCTAAACATGTACCGTGCGCGTTCAGTGTACTGCAGTGCACCAAATAATAAATACTCGTGCGGGTCCACTACATCAAAGTAAAGCAATGACTTTGTTAATGTAGCAATAGTAAAAAAATGTGCATAAAGTACAATGATAGAAAAAACGGTTTATTTATTCTTCTCTCACGAGTCTATTTGACAAGTGGGTGTTACTCGCATACAGTACATAAACAAAGGCAGGCAAAACAAAATTAATTGTATTAGACTATTTAATCATGATTTAATACTAAATACCATAATATAAAAAGTAAAGTATAATAGTACAGATCAATTAAGGTAGTAGGACCCTCGTATGCGAGAGGCCATCTGGGTTGGTACCACCGCTTTGTCTATTTCTACCGCCAAGCAACATCGTGTAAACACTATTGTGTTTCGTTTCGAAGGGCAATGAAGCCAGTGAAGTTACTAGGCATTATGAGATTTAAAATCTTATGTCTCCGGGTGACGAGCGCAGTTCAGTGTCATGCAGTGCTTTGTAACTCAAAGTTCTGTGTGGTGCTGCTTCTGTTTATGAGCAGGCGTGGCGCTTATCATCTTCGAGCAGCTTGCTCGTCTCATCATTCAATCAAATAAAAAACTTACATTAAACAAATAATTAACTTGAGGACAATGTAACTCGAGAAATAAATTAATTGGTATTTCAGGCTTATGACGTATGGATAAAGAAATCCAATAATGCAGTTTTTTATATTTATGATTCTTTCAATAGGTTTAGGGCAACTTCGAAAAAATCAAGTCGACTATCCTATGTACGTACTGCCTATTGAACTATGATCCCTTGAGATGACCGTAACACTAAGGTAATATAATAGAAATATTTCAGAACCCGGTTTTGTTCGTGTATTTTTGGAACCAGAGAAAAAAGGTTCCATACCAATGTGTGAATACTGCAAAACCAACGAATAACTTTCTAATTCGCAAGTCAAATCACGACAATAAATAACAATAGTGAATTTTTAATTGAATTGTAAGACTATTAAGCACATACCTGTTGCCGTATTATAAAATCATCATCAATGGTCCACAGTTCTGCCAATGTAGATATTTTTTCCATCCAAATTGCAAATTCTCCACAGTCATAACTTTTATATGGTTCGTTTGTATCAGAAGTACTTATTGTTTCAACAGCTGCTCGAATAAGTTTCGTTAAAAATTTAATTCTGTGATTTCTTACTTTTTCTGATGCCTTCATGTTTATTTCTCTACTGAGGACATTTCCCGTGAGTGCTTCTAATATATATTGATAATCGATATCATAAAGTGTGTCAAGTGGTTTTAAAAATTTCAAATTAAAATGACATTGTAAATACGTAGTGCAAGAAATTTGATAATTCAGATTCAATATATTATCATCCACATATTTGGTATGTTGAGCAACTTCGACTAAGGATGGCATACTTTCATCCCAAATTTTCTCAAACTGAATTGCATGTTTTTTCTGATTGGTTGTATTTGAAGAATATTTTCGAAAATAACTAAGATATTTTGTTGCTATACAAAGAAATTGAATCATAGTTTGGTTGTCAAAACCCACGTCCTGTAAGGACAAAGGATCTTTCGGTAATTTACCAACTTTGTTAACTAAGCGACAAGTCAGTTCAAAAATATGTTTGATGTAAGTCGACCATATAATAGAAAATAATCCCAGTCGAATAAAATAGTCAGATAAAGTCGACAAGCAATGAATTACAGCTTCTAAAAGCGCAATATTCTGCATAAATTTTTGCCAAGCCATTGCGTATTCCCAACACATATTCGCTATTATATAATCGGCGATTGTACTCAGTGGAAATTGTCGCCGCAAAAACGATAGCCATTTAAATATTCTGGGATTTTCGTCAACTGACGCACGATTATTTTCAATAAAAACAAATCCGGGATCACTGTCATCGTTAACAATGGGAGTCTCTGGCTCAGATTGAGAGGCTTGAATTTCCATCAGCTCATTAGCAATTATAGCCTCAGGAGCAACACCCATGCCACAAAGCCATTTCGCAATTAGCTCCGTGACTGATCCTTTGCCTCTTGTGTATATGTACTTAAGGTTTATGTTGTAGTCAGAGACGTGTAATTTCGGTAATGTGTTTCCTTTAAAAGTATCTTTGCACATTAAAATTATACTAAGGATAGAGATATCCTCTAGTTTTCCTATTAGGATACCCCATTTAGCATTCTCTTTTGTGACTGATTCCCAAATCTCTTCTTCACCTTCTAATTGTTCAATTTCGAATATCCTACCGACTGCTTTGCACGCCATGGCAACAATCATACTCCTTAAAGGACAGGGCATTTCTACCAACATATTTCGTATATTTTCCCACCAAGGCGATATCTCATTATAAATAATATTAGTTGCTTCCTCAGTACACTTGCAGATGTAGTACAATACAAGTATGAATTTTTCAATTAATTCAATGTTTATTTCTTCCATGGACATATGCATTACCTGCATAATCAGAAGTTTAACTATTTCTTTTGGGTCTATGTTGCAGTCTTTCACATAATTAGTCAACATTTTTATGTCTTTTAATTTGAAAATGGACTTAAATGTAATACAAGCTAAATTATTTAATTTTTCAGGTGCAGTATCAGGTTTTAAGGAAATGTGTTGCGATTTTTCGTCTAAAACGAAACAAGATATAAATTCTTTATATGTACTAACATTACTGTCGGCGAAAGTAACCCTTGTTTGCTGTTGTTCTTTGTAATCCTTTTCTTGTGCCAAAGCTAACATCCTTTCTAAAATACAACTATCGTCTTCTAACAAGTGAAAAACAGACTTTTCATTGTCATTGTTTACATTTTGCATATTTACATCATCATTTCTTCTTAACGGCAGTTTCAGAAAAGTTTGCAATTCAATTATTAGATCTTTCATATCTTCACTGCTCTCATCGTTTATAAGTCTATAGAACAATGTTATTAAGCCGAGTTTTGCAAAGTAATGTTTAATTACTTGTTCCTGAGCATTTAAACTGTCGTCAGCAATATCATTCCAGAACAAATTTAAACACGACATAGTAACTTTAGGAGAAGTATTATAATTTTTTACCATTATTTCCAGAAAATGTTTACGCAGTTCTAAGGTTTTTAAAAGGGGAACTCTTGCTAATAATTCATTTTCATATTCATCAGTCGTAACGTCAGATTTTTTTACAAATTCTCGTAATTCTCTCAGCGTATGTAAATCCTTCGACCTTTCAGAATGTTCACCATCTAATGCATAGAAAAATGGAATATTAAATTTTTTTAGTTTGCCATCTGGATCTAACAAAACACACTGAAACTCAGGGAGATTAAGTTTTTTGTATGTATAGTTTTTGTCTGCTCCAACCAAACCACACGTGTTGTATATCAGCATACCATTCTTGGTAGCAGTGAAAACGGCCACTCTGTTGCCTGTTTGCATTAATCTTATGTCAATCAGGCCTTTTTTGGGATTATATATAACCAAAAATATCGCCCTCTTGATTTCTTTGATGACGGACAATTGAGGTTTTTTGTCGTCGACCTCGAATATCTAAAAAGAATAATTAGTTTTAAAACATGTATTCAAATTTAGGATGAACATTTTAACGTCCTAACATGTAATGTGCAATCTATAGCAGTGCCGTGCAGTCCACAGAGACACTGCATACCCTGTCTATTTGCTAATTAAATAAAAAAAGAAATAAACCGCAACCGAAACAATAACAATTTTCGAAATTGCCGCGCTCGCATTCAATATGTGACGCGCCCGGCGCCAGTGACCCGCCGCGCCGCGTAGACACGTAGAGTCTGGCTAAATTTGCACACAATCAAATCTATTTTACAACTTTATCTACTGTTAAGAAACGCGGTCTTAGCATGTCTTAGTTGATATTTATTTAGTTCTAAAACACGCACACTAATAAAATGTTAGAGACTCCTGGAACGCTTATTGGCTGAAATGTGATTTACTACGCCCCATTTTCAAAATTCGTTCATTTGTTTAGCTTGATATTTTATTTCATTAGCTATTTAGGGTGACCTGTCAAACACACCATTGAGATGAGAATAGTGGCAAGTTTGATAAGTTTATCTTTTGTCTAATGAAAATGTCTGCGCACGTCACTGCGCCATAGGTATATTGCAAATCAACGATAGTCGCGGATGAAAAGCAAAACATTATCATATACTAAGATACATCTAGAACGTGTAAATAAAAGGCGAAAATCATGTAGTGCGTTTTTATTTTTATAGAGCGCGCTGGGTCTTGCCGCGACGTGGTACAAAATAATTAGTAGATAATAGTGGTAATAGATATTGGTATTTTTGTGGCGTAACCTATCCTATGTAATTCTGTTATTCGATCTCTGGTTACAAATGCTTATGCATCTACTACGTTGGCTATCAATGTTTCTATTCATGTATTGAAATTGCTATAACTACCTTATGCTTTGTGACGAGTATTTTCTAAGTCATTTTTAAATATAAGTGAAAAGGCAATAACTATCAGTGTAAAATTTTTGACAGCCTCCGTGGCGCAGCGAGCGGGTAGCCGGCTGTGAAGCGAGAGGCCGCGGGTTCGATCCCCGCACCGAGACAAATGTTTGTGTGATCCACATTGATTTGTTTTGGGGTCTGGGTGTTGTGAGACCGAAAGTCTCTCTTAGGTCCTGATACCCACGACACAAGACTCGTATCTTACTGTGGGGTCAGGTCTATGTATGTGACTGTTGGGTGTATAAAAAAAAACAGAAAAAAAATAAGCAATACCTGAATGAATGCGCATTGAGCGTCTCTGCATCCTTTAAACAATCGAACCAGGTGACCTCTGCTAACATCAAGTACTGCCACGCGTCCAAAATTATCGACAAAAGCTGCAAGTCGCCGATCAGGAGAAACAACTACCATTGTGCCAACTCGTTGCGTGTCATAAAAACCGGAACGCATGGTTAGAGGCTCCGATCGAACATTTGGTTCGCTGCCAGATGAAGCTGTCTCTGTTGAACCTCCACCTAACCACCCTCTGAAATAGATTTCAAAATAAACAAATTTTTCATGTCAAGGCATCAGCATTGAATACTGGACATATACAGGGTTAATTTTAAAACACCAGCAACCTCGCAGGACCAGATAGCTGACCCCATACGGAACAACTTTTGTTCTACGAGTTTGTATATAACTCAATATATTTTAAAAAAAATGATTTTACAAGTTTTTGTTGTGTCGTATTTTTCTTCGTAGCGTTCGGCGTGCGCGTGCGACTCAAAGGCGCCGCTCAGCTGGCTCGGGCGATGACCTTCAACGCTAGCCCGGTTCCCCACGCTTCGCGTGTTTGCTTACGTAATCTGCGATGCGTGTAGGTAACATTCAAGACGGAAATTAAATGAATACTTATTTTTGTATGAAAATAAAATCTAACAAATTATCAAAAGTCGTAGAACAAAAGTAGTAGCTTATAACCTTAGGTATCTACCCCTGCGAGGTTGCTGGTGTTTTAAAAATAACCCTGTATATGCCTAAAAATACGTTTATAAAAAACCCTGTTGGCCCTTTTTGGGTCGTGAAGATAAACATATAGGCAACACAATAAAATAAGTTAAATGAAAAAATAATAAACACAAGCGAGATATTATCTTTACACAGGTAGCTTAGAAGCTTTGTTATCACTTAACTAATTAAGTCAGCGTTTATTCAGCATTAATTTTACCAATACTAGCTAGTACATGGACACTCGCTACATTAGTGAATAATTGTGAACACATTACTCACGGTAAAGCAGATTTGATTTTATTCGCGACTGCTCTCGCTACGTCTTGTAAAGGAGGTGTTGTTCCACCTTCGAGCGCATAATGAAAACCTACAAATGGCTTCTGGCCCGCTCCTAGTATCAAAGTGTTAACAGGGGGAACAGAACGATACCTGAAAAAAAATTGATCAAGATTTATTTTTGTTTGAAAGCTGATTTTACCGAGATATCTCTTTACTATATTTGAAAAAAAATGGTTTTACTTTTAAATGTTAAATATAGATGTTATTTTTTAAGTGACGTGGTGTCGGAGGTTTTTATATGATTATTATTATATTTTAAGTTTAATTAATTTCGTAGAATATGACATGCGTGAAACGGAATTATTCAAATTATTATATACGTAATTTGAATTATTCAAGCGTCTACATACATACAATGTAATCTGAAAACAATAGTAAACCGACTTATAAACAAACGAAAAAGCGTCCCAATCAGTTTACTAGTTTTTAGGCGCTACGATGCCACAGGCAGATGTGTATCAGCTCTCTGTTTATATACAGAAAAGGGGTCAAGGATTATTAAGACATGAAATATCTTCCAAAACAATTTATTAGATTCTCACCATATATCATAACCCCCATATACTGAAGCTGCAAGGAGGTGATCATAAGCGTTCTTTAACTCCAATCCCACAACAGCACCATCATTTATAGTTTCTTGATCACTGAACATCCATTTTCGGATACTTATATTACGACTGTCAATCATATAGTCTTCTTGAATGCCAGCTCTAACTAAAACGTAAATACAGATATACATACATGCGCACTTACGCCTGTAAGCCCCAAAGGGGTAGGCAAAGGTGTAACCAGTACACCCATATTTCGCCGAGCTTATTTCCGTCTCATCCGCACCTATACCGAGTGGCGATTTCGTTATTACATTAAATTATACAGCGGTTAACACCAGTCGATATAAGTCTGTTCAAAAAACAAAATAAACATTTATACCATAAATAAAAAAACGCTACTTTCAAACAAAATAAATTGCCTAAAAATTGACACGAAATAAAACATCCTGTTAAATAATAGTTCACTAACCTTTAAAAGCGGCAACATCGCAGCCATAGGTACTGTGACGCATTTCCGCGTTTCGGTTAACGATAGTATTAATGTTGTTGATGCCCTCGCTTCGCATCATCAGAATGTTCGTAGCGCGAGGTGACCGACACGACGCGACAACATCAACAATTTAACACAACATTAATACTATCGTTAACTGAATAATCACACAATTTTATATATCACATATAGAATGGGTCTTTAAATTTTACACCGCGTTTTTCTGAAATTGATACAAATTCCCCTCCTTCCCTTCCCTTCCAATCCCTGTCCTCTAAGGCCGGCAATGCGTCATGTGGTCGGTATTGTGGGCGTTGAAGATCACTTAGCATGAGGTAACCCAGTGGCTTGTTTGCTGTCCTATGCAGAAACTCCCTCCTCCTAATATATATCCGAGTATGTGTCATTATGTGAAGTTGCCGACTCACGATAATCCTTCACAAAATAAGGGTCAGTATCGAACTTTTTTTTTGTGGGCGTTCATGTGCGACGGCGTTTACATACCGTCAGATGACACACTTGCGCCATTTGTCTCTTTTTAAAATCCATCATAACTCACCTTTAGCTAGTTGTGCTTTAGCTGTTCGTAAAGTTTGAAACAACGTCGCGCCAGTGATGATGCATTCACAAGATTGGAAAAGAATATGGATGTCATCAGGCAATGTCCCGTAAGTTCCAGTATGACAAGATATCTTCATCACAGGTTTTTCATCGATTTTTTCCAATAGTAATAAATGACCCGTATTTGTATAAAAGCCAACATAACCATTTTTAAACCCAACTATGATACAAAACCAGTCAGGTCCATTCTGTAAAAAATCATCTCTTATAAATCGTTAAAAATATCGTCTAATAGAATTAACCTAATAATTCAAATATCACACATTGAAACAAAATTAATCTTTTATTGACCATATTAGCAATTTCAAGGTTAATAGGTATGGCATCACCAATAATATTGTTTGGTGTCTTATGAATAGTAAGGTAGACAAATATTTCAAACGACGACACATTGCTAGTCATGAGTATACAAGCTGGTGGTTAGCACTAAGCAATATGATTAACTCATTTTTTATATATATAATTTATAACGCCTTTTAATAAATGCTCTAGGTTTGATTCTCTAGAATCTACTAACAACAAAGTGAACACATTGTTTCCATGTTAACAGACTCTTAGAAAGTGCTAAAGAGATTATTCTTAGGTTAAATAAATTTAATACGTAAAAAATTAAGATTGATTGATTGCTTATTAATTTTATATCTGTATGCGTAAGTGCGCCGTTTCCATACTCAGCCAGTCCGCTGTCGTCACAAAAACTTAATCAGCTATAAGCTCTAGTTGCCGTATCTCTCTTCTTGCTTATGTGTCTATAATCGGTTCATATTGAATACAAAGATGCCTTGTTTATTTACTAGTGTAAAATTTTGCTCTTGTGTAAAGGTTTGCTCGACAATATAAGTTAGTTAACATGTGTTCATGTATGGACTCATGCGTGGTCTCAAGAGTGGCTACTGGAACCAACATGGCCATATGATTTACATCTGTTCCTTCAACTTCGCCCTGATTTAGCAAATCTAAGCCGTTGTGGGTTAAACACAAAATTTCATTAGCTCGACGTGTGACAATCCGTGAAGGTCGCACTTTGCGCGCTCGTGCAGCTGGTGCACTTGTGGACCACTAATGTAACTTGTAGTTTTAGAATATTTATTATCAGTCTCAAGGGCGCGATACTCTTGACGATCATAAGTCAAATAACGCACAACCTGATTATTATGCGGTTATCTGTCAATTGGGAACTTTACACAAGTAGGCGGATCCCGCGGGGGAAGACCGCTCCCTCACCCCCACATGGGATTGGGTGAGATTTGGCTTGACCCCTTCCCTTATTTAAATGCCTCACGTGATTAATGGACGCCCCCCAAAAGGGGACAGGAAGATATATTGTTAGCTCGTTGATGCCATTTACTTCTGTTGTGTTTACATCTAAGTCGAAGATTATTGAGCATGATCCTAGGATCCTAGGGCCGCCAGGCGTTATTTATTTTCTGAGTAATAAAATGTTTAGGGTAAAGTAGTATCAGTATATAATTTGCAGGTAATACCTGCTAGCTTGGATCGCTGGCTAATTTACAGATGTTTTTATGTACCTTTTCCAAGTGCTAAAGGTACATAAAAACATTGCTCATGTTTCTTAAAACTTGAGTGCTGATTTTTATGTATAATTTTACAAAAAAATCATTAAATACACTGGCCGACATGATTTTCGTTGTTTCAAATATTATTGATTTTTTTTAACAATTTTATAGTACTGATGGCGAGACCAAATCTCATTTTATCATATCACATCAAATTTAAAAAATAAATAATTTTTCAGAAACTTTTTTGTTTTTAGTAAAAGTGAATTGAATTATTAAGTTTTGCCGCTCATTTTTGAAAATGTGCTATTTCTCGTGCTTAAACTTATTAGTTGTAACAGCAACACACCCAGTGACAAGACGCTACTTGAAAACAAGCTGTTACAGTAACGTTGTTTACAAAATTTGTACTAAAATTTGAGTATTTAATAAAAAAAAGAGTTTTAGAATTTTACTTTTGATTTTATTGAATCTTATCAATGATTTGTGGTTGAACAACATTTTTATAACAAAATGGCTCGAGGACAGTGTGAAAATAATGTAAATACCTTTTGTTACGTTTGTGGCAATTTTATAACATCGTAGAAAAAACAAAATTTTAATGATTTTGTGCAAATGCATTAATGCTTATTTTGGCTTCAAAATACAACTGAAATTGTGGAATCCGGAGTTAGTGTGTTCGATTTGTGTCGAGCAATTAAGGCAATGGACAAATCGTAAAAAAATCGTTACCTATTGGTATGCCTATTATATGGAGAGAGCCAACTAACCATATCAATGATTGCTATTTATGCTGTACGAATTTGCAAGGCTTTTGCAAGGTTTTAGTGCGAAGAATAAAAATAAAATAGCCTATGCAAATGTTACCTCAGTGACTCGTCCAATCCCACACGGTCCAGAAATTCCAATACCACTTCCAAATTAATTCAATTCAAAATTTAAGATACTTTATTACATAAAAAAACCAATAAGTGTAACAGAGTAGAAATTAAATGGGTAACTGCGCAGCTGGTGAAGACGGGTCAGTCGTCACCCCGTCATCGTACGGTGCAACACGCTCCTGCACTACCCTGTACTAGGCATGATACCCTGTACTTCCAAATGAAACTTCTGATCTTAGTTCAACATCGTCAGAACCAAATATACAGCGTTAAGAGTCAATGGAAATTTTCAAACCGTTTTCTAATCAGCCACAGCAATTCATACAAGTGATAATATTCACAAAAAGTCACACCCAGGCGTAATTTTATAGGAAAACGAAAAAGAAGTCACTCTAAATAATCCTATAGTAATGATTGTAATTAGCGTTTCATTTATAAACGTCGAAATAAAAAAAATTGTAATATTATAATCGATTTTTTCTTAAAATTTTATGATTAAAGATTTTACCCTTTAAAAAAAACCTGATGTGATAGAAAAAAAACAGTGGTGTTTCCGTGTTCAGAACACTTAAAATTAGCGATATTTAACACTCATATAAAAACAACGTTCCAAAAATTGAAATTTGTGGGCCTGTGATATTAATAGTCGATATTGCTAGACACTTTCCATTGACGGTGATTATCCGTCAGACGTCAGTCTGGTGAAAAAACACACCCAATATGTATTTATCAGAATTGCGTCAAATAAACATGTTTAAAAGCCACGGTTAATGCGTTTCCTGGGTTCTGGCAGATTAAAATATTTGGAAATACTAATACTCAGCCTTTATGGAGATATGTACTATAAATTATAATAAGGCGACTTATAATTATAGCACCCATGCAAAGCCGGGCAAGTCAGCTAGTTATTATATACCTGAGATGACTGTTGTGAAGGACAAATGGGTAAAGCCAAAATGACAGTGATATCATAAGGCAAAGTACCACTCCATGATATCAAAAATGTGTTACTCTCATTAGAATGAATCCATTGTGAAGTGAGCAGACAAAGACGATTCCTATAGCCCACTGCTAGCAAATTTCCACATGATGATAGCGACACACAACACTGTGATAGCCATTTGTTATCTGGAAATTAAGTAATATTTAAGTCACCTCATGTAACCATAGTAAGTACCATGAATAATTTACCGTAAACATATCTAGATATCCTAAATAAAAATTGCATTAGGCTACGATCTAGTAACATTAATTGAATTTTTGGGACCAAAAAGGTTGTACTGATAGAGTTTTGTTTTTCGATCACAACCTAGCCAGTTCGCTTCCGTGGCGCAGCAGCCGGGTAACCAGCTGTGAAATGTGAGGCCATAGGTTCAAATATTTGACAGTCGAAATGTTGGAGTGATCTACGAATTTTGGTTTTGGGTCAGGATGTTGTGGGACCATAAGTCCTTAGTAGTTCGTGATACCCACGATAAAAGTTAACCTAGTGTCATGTGAAGATTAAGTAATATCTATTAGGTGTATTTATCATTTACTATTATGGCACTTTTTTAATTTGTTTATTTCATTTAAGGACAACCAACAATACATACATCATACTTATTTGCATGAACTAAGAACCAATAGCTGCGGTGCTGTCTTATTTACAGGGTTCGAAAATATCCGATATTTATTATAAATATCAAAATATCGGATATTTATGATATATATCCGATATATATCAAGTTTGATATATATCCATTTTGTATGGAAGCCATATTATCATTTTATTGTATTATTTATGAATACTGTTTGCATATTGCAAAATCTACTTTTAGATAAGACATAATCAACTAAAAATCATAAAATCTTCTTTTAGGACAGAAGTGTTGCCATTAATGGATTAGAACTTACCATTAGGGAGTATGTTTTAACTCTACTCCTACGCCATCTACATTTGGGAAGTAGAAATACAGTAACAAACGCTAAAAATTACTTAATATCAATTTATTTAACCATTTTTGTATTGCAATATATTATAAAACATTTGATATATATATTCATTGATATATATCATGAAACTCAGTCTGATATATATCCGATATATATCGGATATATATCTTGATATATATCCATTGATATATATCCTCGAACCCTGCTTATTTACAGGCCGTCACCAATTGCGTTGTTTGAATGTTTGACAGTCACAACAGTTTTTACGAGACTATACTATTTTTGAGAAAATCGAATCGAATTCTGTGTACATGACATCTACTTGAAAAAAGGGAGGACACCACGTCATTACGCGACACAACTGCTATGTGTAATGTTCACTATACCTAGAGTTAAAAAAAAATATAATAATGCCGACTTGTGTTACAATGAAAAAAATGACTGTCCTGTCGCAGGTCCCTCGATTTGCTCTCCGAAGAGGGAAGAAGCATTTATACAGGCCGGCATGATTCTGGTGACCATCGATAAACTGATTATTAATCGGTGGTTGCTGGTTTTTTGGACTGCACTACGCTTACCATCAGGTGTAGTGCAGTCACTTTACCATGCTCGGGTAAAAAAAAAATGTGTGCGTGGTACTAGTGTACACACGTAGGAAATGAAACTTCTTTATGACCTTGTTTTTCGAAAAATGGTCAAACTCCGGTCGAAGTCTGTTCAAAATCCAGTCAGTCCTTTTCCAGTCAAGGTCGGGTCAAAGTCGGGTCAAAGTCCGGTCGAAGTCTGATCAAAATCCAGTCAAAGTCCAGTTCCAGTCAAAGTCGGGTCAAAGTCCGGTCAAAGCCCGGTTAAAATCCGGTCAAAGTCCTGTCAAAGTCCGATCGAAGTTTGTTCAAAATCCAGTCAAAGTCCTGTAAAGTCCGGTCAAAGTCCGGTTAAAGCGCGGTCAAAGTCAAGTCAAAGTCCGGTCAAAGTCCGGTTAAAGCGCGGTCAAAGTCAAGTCAAAGTCCGGTCAAAGTCTGGTCAAAATCCAGTCAAAGTCCTGTGAAGTCCAGTCAAAGTCCGGTCAAAGTCCTGTTAAGTCAGGTGAAAGTCCGGTCAATGTCCGGTCAAAGTCCTATCAAAGTCCGGTCGAAGTCCGGTCAAAGTCTGGTCAAAGTCCGGTCAAAGTCCGGTCAAAGTCGAATCAAAGTCGAGTCAAAGTCCGGTCAAAGTCTGGTCATAATCCAGTCAAAGTCGAAAATGTGACGCGTGCCGCGTAACGGCAAAATGTGACGATTTTATTTTTCTAACGCCGATAAAGAAGTTTCACTTCAAAAACATAAAGTAGTAAAAACAATTCAACAACTAAACAAAAGTATCAAGAAATTACTTATGACAGGTAACATATGAATTTGTAGTTATTTTTATATTGTTTTTGGTAAAATTATTTGTGTAATATTAGGAACACAAATCTTCAACTACATGTGCATATGTTGCCAGAAAATAAATGGGGTATTTTCCTTTAAGTGTGACTATTCCATTGTGTTTAATAACATTAGTACATTACTAACCGACTTTAAAACATAATCAAAAATGGACAGATTTTATTGAAATATGTTGATGTTCAAGGTTTAGGAACAATACGTTGTAATATGGGATATTGTATGAACTCATGATTTGGATGATGTATATATATATGCAAAATTCCTTTTTTTAGTAAAACTTCTTTAGTCATTACCCCTCATGCGGTATTCCACCAGCATCCTGTATATTGACTGAGTTATTGACAAATGAAAATGAGCCATTAGGTGCGACTAGGGGGTAACTGAAATAGTTGGGTACGGAAATGACGAAATTCATTTTCAAATCCAAGATGCCGGCCATTTTTAATTTTATTTTTAAAATTGACTATTATGACTTTAGATCAGAATTAGATTAGGTTTGATCGTCAATAAATGTAACAACACAATTTTACCATTTTTAATAGTGATGTGATAGTGTTTAGTTATAACTCTGTCACTATCGATAATAAATACATTATTTTAGTATTGATAAGACATTTAAAAACTATATTAAAAAAAAAAATAAGATGTAGATTCTCACTATATACATACTATATATCATTTCTTCACATTTATTGAATATTAATTAATAAATTATCTTACAAATTTAGGATATGCAAAATGAGATGAAAAAATATAGAAAAAAGAAATGAATTAGACACATTTACATTCCATTTTTTTTTTAATTTTAACAATCAATATTTAACCTGTCTGTACATCACAAATGGGCAGTCAGGAAACTATATTCGACCAATTACAGTATTTTTAATTTTTTTGTAGTTATTTGATATGGTGATAACTATTAATACAATATGTGAAAATTAAAAGATTGATTATGGTATATTATTCCCTATTGATCCAACTATCTTATACTCGTATTTTCTTGTATTTTAATGTATTTGAACCATAAGTGTTTGAAAATGAACAACTGTTGAAGAATTCATTCAATTTCTGCATTTTAATGATACAAAATATGTTTGAGTCAGTGTGCAGATTTTCAATATAGTATTTATCTCAACCCTCTTGAAAAGTGACAGAATATTTTATTACCAGATATGTACGCACGATATTGTTATTATGTACCTAGTACGATAATTATTTAATTTGCAAATGTCATATTTGTATTCAGTGCATACTTATTGGAATATTTACCTTCTTTGTCTGCTATAAAAAGCGACCTTCCTAGACAAGATATGTCGCCACAGTCTGCAATCTGTTCAACTTGGCACGACATTTTTCTGTTAGAATATGATTCACAGTCATGAGTAATATATGAACAAATGCAATAGATACATAAATTACTCTTAAATCCGTGTTCTGAAAAATAAAAAAGCACTCATAATAAATATGTAGTTTTTTTTTATTTATTCTTTTTTATTGAGAAGGCAAAGGGATCTTGCACATACAGCCTCGTCATATGTGAAGTAGTACGCAAAAATTTTGGTAAAAAAAAATGAGAAGAACTCCGCAGAAAACTGAATGAAAATACGCACTAACATTTCAACGGTCGGTCAAGTCCAAGACGTTATATATAAATGTGATAGTGAGGTTGGTAACTCGAAAATTTCATTTAAGGATGAGGGAGGTACTTTTCCTCAAGAGTACTTCGTCAGGGACCCCTTATTTAAGGTGAGGAGTGCCTGAGACTCGCTCCATCAACTCGCCTCGTGAACCGTTGCCGGCTGCACTTCACTCGCGAGTTGAAATTAAACAGCCTAATAGAAGTGAAGAAGCGAATCTGAATTCATTAACCAATGTTTACCTACCTATATATATAAAAATGAATGTTTGTCTGTATGTCCTTTATAGAATCGTAAACTATGCATTTGACCATGTGATGATCTTTAGCAAAGTTGTTGTGCATGCCTTGCAGCCCACGAAGGTTTCTGAGTTGGTACAATGAATCCAATTGGTCCAATGAATATCATATATTTGTGTTTCCTTCAAGTTTATTTTAGTTGGTGGCGTAGGAACGCGCGCAGGGTACAGCTATATAGTAATTAATAAAAATTATAGATCCCATATATAGAGAAGATATGAAATCCTTTTTTTTGTTGAAGCCGATTGTTGCTAATTAATTTGTCGATGAAGATAGCAGTTTGACAAGTTGCGCTTTGAATCACGAATATGTATATTACTTAATAATTGTTTTTTTTATTCTTATTTGTGTAAGTTTTGACTACGTCAGTCATATAATATAAACAAAGATTCAATATATCAATTAAGAACAATTAATAGTTTTTAACACCCAAAGCTGAAACCAATATTTGTGGATCGCACAAACATTTGTCAAGGTGCGGAAATCAAACTCTTACACCTCTCACTTCACAGCCTGCTACCGGCACCCATGCCATCACCCAACATTTTACTTTATTTGTAGATAAATGTGCTTTTTGGACATCATTTCAATAAAACTTAAAAATTAAATGCAAAATACTCATTTCAAAAATAAAAGAATTAAAATTTCTGTCTTAAAAATATGTTTTTCTGAAGTCCGTTGTAGGATGGAATATTCGCGAATGTCTTCAAGGCGGCCGGCCGTCATTTTAAAAGTTGAGGCGTTCGAGCCTCACTCTCTCGTGAGGCCTCGAGTCCCTCGAGAAGCGTTGCAGTCCATCCATCATTCGAGGCCAACCGAGAGCGTGGCGAGTGAGTAGCGTAATTGTGTTATTTAAAAAGTGAGATGAGTGATGCATTTGGAGGGCCCCACTAGTTTAAACACTTGTTTGAACAATATAATAACCGATTAATTCGCTTATTTGCATGCTCGCTGGATTCCTTCGAATTGAGAATGATAATAAATATGGACTTGTGGTAAGTTGCTTCAATGTTTTAATTCGAGAAAATCTCTCAATTTGCCGAGATGAGGCCCTCAAACGAGTCCTCACGAGTGAGGGATCAACACTAGTCACAGTGTTAAATAAAAGTGTTTAAGTGCTAATGTGTAATATGAAAAGCGTCTGAAGAACTTTTATCCATGGACAGCATAGATAATACACTATAATGGACAGTGCTGCCAACCTAGTGGATTTTCATCTATAACTGGTGGTTTAGAACTCTCTTTTAGCGGAGAAATTTAGTTTTTAGTAGCGGATGGTTTGAGCTACATAGTTTTAGATTACAAAATTTAGTGGTAAGCAAGACATTCATCCACCAAAAATAGAGATGATGGAGATTGATTATCTGGGGATGGCGTATAACTATTAATATATTGCGTTTAAATATTAATTATTATAATTTAAACTTTATCTTTGTACTATATTGATGACGTTAAATGATAACAAAATATTATTTTTGTTTTATTTTCCTCTAGTTTAAATTTGACGCGTTAGCGCGTGTGGTGTGTTCTGTATATTTTTGTAATATATTACTATGTCAATTGTATATATTTCTATGCTAAGTTTAACCTATCAAACATTCAAATGTCGAGTAATTCAGGCTTCACATTATGTTATGTAAAAATATAATATAGTACAGTCAATCTGGGTAATTTTGGCTCACTTTAGAGGTAATTTATAGTAGTACGGATTTACTTTTATTGTTATTTGTCATAAATGAGTGTTTCTAGTGGGATATTGGCCTTTATAATCTAAATTCCTGTGTTGTTTATCAAAACGATAAATAAAAGGCCCTTAAATTACCAAAAATTTGGTGAGCCAAAGTTACACTGACATTTGGGTAACATTAATAAGTATGAGGAGTTGATGAAGAAAATCTCTAATTTATGTAGTTTTTTTTACTCCTCGGTAAGATAAGCTTGTCATATTGATAAAAAAATACTTTTCGTTTATATCACTATCTCCTTTTTAGTGGCAACGTAGGGTTGCCATATTAATACAATATTAAACTGCCTGGTTTATCGAAATCAACTTCTATTTTATGGACCTCTTAAATCAAGTTATTATTGTATTAATCAGGTTTTGATGTACTTATAATCATTGAGCAATGCCTAAAATAATAAAAAATAATAAAACAAACTCAATCACATATGAAAAAGAAACATAATATCGGCTCTCAATTCCCCCATTCCATGTATAGAAATTGATCATCAATCGCATAAGAATCGCCTCGTTTTGTGATTTTAGATCCTCCAAATCGACTAACTATATTTCGAGGGTGACAATTAAATATGTCAAGCTTTGATGGCCACTTCCACCCTTCAAAACTTTTTTGCATAATTGAAATTTTCACGCATTGTCTGTCCTCGCCCCGAGCTAATGTTACCCCAATTGGTCTGAAAATGAAACGGATCGAAGATTAATTAAAGATTTTTTAAAAAATCTATCAATATCGCGGGATATTTCAGTGTTATTACATAAAAAACATATGATTCTTTAACATAAAACTGAACTCGCCTTCTGAAGTTCTTCTGTAGTAACTGCTATACACAACTTTTTAGCAAGTTTATTTTTAACTCTATTTACCGCCAACATTTTGAATGATGAGAAATAAATATATATTTGACAAATGTCAAATGTCACTGCAGGTTTCGTTCAAAAACACTTTTTACCTTCATAGATTAAACAACTTTTTATTATACAGTGATTCAGTAAGCAGAGAAAAAAATAAACGTTCAAATACAAATTAGTGAGTCAATGTTACATTGAAAGATAAAGTTACCCAGGTTGACTGTACAGGATTCTGTCTTTTAATTGTGCTACTTATTGGCTATAGCGGATATGACACAAAAAGCTGGCAGCACTGTCAATGGATAAGAATAAATAAAAAAAAATGATTTTCATATTGATTGTATGTCCTTTGAAGTTGGAAATATAAATGTATTTTTAATAAAAAAAAAGTTACTTATTATTCTTTATCACAAAGATATATATTTGTCGAGCTAGCACCAAAAATCCAACTTCTGCAGATTACCCTTTAAGAGTCAACAAGAGGAATGTGCTTTCGGACTGTGTTATTTCATTACTAATTTAAAAAAATATGAATTGTTATGTTAAATATTTCAATGTATGTATCTTGGGGGTTTTAGAATGATTATTTATGTAACAGTGATGAAAGGAAGATAAAAAGTCTCCGACATGACTGGTGTTATTAAATTTAATCGAGTTGTGGCTATCTGAAAATATGTACTGTATGACGGCTATGTAATGGGGTGCCTTCATAGTAAAAAAGAGACGTTAGACGTTCTGCACCCTAATGTGTTTCGTGTGGTAAACATTGACGAAAGTGGGGCAGATTTGTGTTCAGGTCAGCTAGAGATCACCGAGTCCGACATCATTCTGTACAGAGAGGGGCGAGAATCCACAGTGTGGCCCTTGCACTCTCTTAGGAGATATGGCTTTGAAGGAGAAATATTTAGTTTTGAATCAGGTAAATAACAAATTACATTCCTTTTATAGCATAGACCGGTAAACAAACAAATGAGTCACCCGATGGTAAGTGATCATCACCACCCATGTACTACTAGAAGAATCATAGGTGCATTGCCGACCTTAAAAGCAAGGGATAATTAAGGGATTGGGAAAGGGTGGGGATTCGGGCCTCCGAACATCTCACTCACTGTATGAAATGCAGCAGCAGTAAGCTGCTACTTTATATCGGTTTTCTGTAAGACAGTGGTAACAACCTGATTGACCTGGCTGATTCATGGTGTAGACAAAACTACAGTGTAGTTCCACCACTCAAATAAATATATATGTAATAATCGAAGAATGTATTTACAATGCATCTAAATTGAGGTGTAAATAAAATAATAAACACTTAGCATGTCACATTCATTCATTTAAGATTATTTTAAACAAAATTTCTTAGTAAAAGTTCTTTTAAGTTTAAATATTCATCCTCCTGAGCTGCATTAACTGGATGGGGTTTAAGAATCTGATGATTCAAATTTTTTATATTTATGATAATTATTATCACTTTGAATCCTGTTATTTAACATAGTTAATTACATCAAAGTTTTTGTTCTTATTGCTATGTTCTACTACTGCACTGGCTGTGTAGTATATAGTAGTAGATAAAACAAAACAGATGCAATGCATGTGTCATGTAATGCACAAACTACCTATATGGTGTAACAAAAAAATGTTTTGTTTTCAGGAAGGAGATGTGAAACAGGTGAAGGAATTTATGCATTTAAATGTAGAAGGGCCTCTTTGCTGTTTCGCACTTTACAACAGCAAATACTGTTGAGAAATGTAGTACATGAATCAGTATCATATCCAATGTCAAGGTTAACTCCATCACCACAAGGGCGACAGACTCTACAAGCCAGTGTTGTGCACCGTTCTTCTATAGATAACAGCCAACCTGATAGTATCCGGGCAGCCAACTTAGCTTCACAAACAAATATTCTAAGAAGTGTGACACAATCCCCAAGATCTCCTTCAAATGCAGACATTTTAGAAGTAATGCCTTTAAATCCTCGATCTCACAATAGTTCTAACCATATCACAAATGTTTATCAATTGCGTGAGTTTAAGAGAGAACACAATAATAACCAAACTGAAACTAATACTAATACTGGACATGACTATTGTAATGATCTTAATCGAGATTTGGCAGTTCTGAGGCATTCCTTGAGACATGAAACTGCTTTGAATACCTTAAAAGATATAGAAGATGAAGCTCGTTACCTTGAGAACAAAAAAAGAAATAAAAGACAATCATGTGATCAAATGATAAATCCTTTGTCACCTACTCTGAGTAACAGCAGTGAACATTATGCTCAACTAAGTGTTGAACAACAGGATGCGGCGAGACTTTACATGAACATTGCACCAAACGAAATAAATATGTCACAAGTGAACAAAAATGATGCCATTCCCACCACTCCCCTTACACCAAAACAAGTTGATTATTGTAATCTTACATTAGGAATCAAACCGGAACTAAATACATATGCTAATTTATCATTGGGTGAGCTGGGTGATAGTGTAAAAAATATTAAACAAGTGTTAAGCCTGTCTACTCACTCTGATTATAATCACAAATTCTCTGAATCTGATACATTTACATCAATGTCACCAGTAGAAGAATTAGAAGTTAATTATGCTGTTTTGGATATTGATCCTAATAAAGAAATGGCTAAAAGCACCAAAGAAGTTACTTCACTAGAGAATAATTCATACAGCAGTTCCAAACATGAAAGCACAGCCTCGTATACAGCACAGCCAAAAACAAGGCTTATGTCACAGAGTGGTGCTGAGAAGACAGCTGCAGTAAATATTCCTACAGCAGCACCTTTAGCTACCATAGGATATACCACTATAGACTTTGACAAAACAGTTGCCCTCACTTCTGTGGCTTCAGGAACTGATGTTGATATTGATGGACCTCGCAAAACAAGACACAACTCTTGCAACATGCCATGTGGAAGTCCAGTATCCGAAAAAAGCAAACCTAAATAAATATGCATGTGTACTAAAATAGCTCCTAAGCCAAAAATTATGAATGTAAAAGTCTGACAATGTCATCCATTAAAAAAAATATTTAAGCTACAGTTGCAAGAGAATACCAAATCTACAACTTTCGATTTT
This sequence comes from Amorpha juglandis, assembly GCA_949126905.1. Taxonomy (NCBI): domain Eukaryota; kingdom Metazoa; phylum Arthropoda; class Insecta; order Lepidoptera; family Sphingidae; genus Amorpha; species Amorpha juglandis. The sequence continues at coordinate 11,048,746 of OX421374.1, read as the reverse complement.
TAACAGAACTTTGTAGATTGATATAAAATAACTGTACAGATTTAATTATTTATATTTTAGAATATGCTATAAGGCCATATAAAGCAGCTTTAAAGAGCTTCATTCATTAGAAGTGTAAGTTTTAAATTATACATATTTAAGAGCTATAAGTTCCTAGCAAAAATATTTCAATATCCAACATTACATTGTTTTGTTATAATCAAGAGCAAACAATGAGCCAGTGCCAAAGTAATAATTCACCAAATAATGTGAAATATACATACTTTAAGAAAAAGTTGTTACTATTATCTATTTATTGATGATGTATACGAGTCTAGAGAATTCCAAAGTTGCGAGCTACTTTCACTTCTGTTAAAATGCCATAATTGCAATAGAATTGCACTTGCATGCTCAATTACAGTTTTGTTGACAAATATCTTTGACGAAGTTCGTAATGGTGTACCTACATTCCTAGTAATATTGGTCTAACCATTTGAGACTAGTGCTATTATGATAAATAGGCTTGAATGTTTATTATAATGTAAGTGAGCTTGTGTTACAGGTATCGGCACATAACTCGAGTGTTAACGTTGAATACGCGAAGTAATTTTTCGAAGGTCCGTCATTGAGGGGAACGTGCGCAGTGTTGCTAAGTTAGCCATTTTTTGAGTAGATCTGACTATATTTAAGATTTCTTTAGCCAAAGATGTCAAATACTCTTGGCTAAACATTTTAGCCACAATTCTATCAACTTTTATGTATTCACTAGGTATTATAATACAGCAAATGAAATTCATTGCATTCAAGACACTATTTGGCTTGTGAAAAACTAAAGTGCGGACAGCCAGAGAATGATCCTTCACACACGTACGTGCACCACATGTAAGGATCGCCGCGAGTCGAGAATATGAGAGTCGTCCATATAAAGCATATATGTACGTCCACTTTGACGCTCGTCAAAAAACAGGTTGCCGATGTATCGTCTCGACTCGTGACTGCAAACCTGGCGTACACATATGTGGTCTTTGTAAATGTGTACGCTTATCTCATGGCTGCAGGTACGGTTCCAGTGTACACGTACTTGAATACCTGTACAGTGGAGCGCACATTCCGTACAAGTTTACTTTTTCGCCATGCTTCAAATCAAATTATGGTACGCACTACACGGTAAAAATTCTGTGCAACCAAGTTGCACAACTATCCTCTCCAGTTGGATCTGGCACTCGCGTTATTTATTGATACCTATACCTATATCGTGTAAGTAGGTACCTTATTAATATTATTTTAGTCGAATTTGATGGTACCAAAGATACTATTGATATAATGTGTATTATAGTTACAATATTACTGAGCTACTTTAAGTACCGACCAAACCTTGTCCCTAAAACTAGCTTCTCAAAAAAAAACCGTGTTGAAATTGGGCTATTCGTTTAGGCATAATTACGCCACAGTATACATGCACGCTGTAAATAATATAACGGCATCAAGGGACCAGTCCTTTTTTGATGCGACATGTTATTTTCAAACAAAACCGAGGGTCAAGTCATACAACACGATGCCTCTCTAAAAGGTTTACCTAAAGAGTGCCAACGCAACCTTTTAGTAAGCTTACGCGCACCGCGCCGTCTAGTCTCTCCGAGCACGGTGCGCCTGTCTGTCGCAAAAGGCTAATTATTTGAACCATTATGAATTTTCATATAATGTATTATTATTTATTATGGCCGATATCTCAACCAACAGTTCAATAAAGAAATATAAGCATGCAGGTACGGAATCGCCGGAGCGCGAGTCCAACCTCACTTTCATTCCGTAGCCAAATGGCAAAAAGGAACCCTTATAATTTCGCCCTGTCCACGTATGTCACAGCAACTTTACTCGGAGACTTTTAGCAGTACCTATGTGTATGAAAATTGGATTGTAGGTGTATTCAATGAACAGCTACATTACGTTGTGGTTAAATTAAGAAAAAAATTGGGTTGGATCTCCCTACTACATTTATGAATGGTGATTATTTTTTCCATTGCACATATGCAAGTTTTGTAGAATAATGTTATGTACCAATGATACTATCACTGAAAAGGTCTTTTATATGTCATTAATGTGTGAGATATGCGTGTTCAATGTCGCGAAATATGTCGCCCCAGCCCTTTTAAACTACTACTACGGGTGCAAAATTCTGGAAAATATCTTCCTTAAAATGTACTATGTTTTTTTGCGTTACTGTAATGCCAGGAACAATTGTCCGATGTAATTAGTTTTTCAAACTAAAAAAATACGTGATGGCTGTAATAAGTTTTCTACGTTTCCGAATTAGTTGATTCATTTGGATATTAGACACTAGACAGGTATCTAAGTGGATCACCTGATGCAATGGTAAATGATCAGTGATTACATCTGCTTATGGACAACCATAATACCCAAAGAATTCTAGGAATTAGAATGTAATCCCTGATACCCACGCGGCCACGACACAAGACAAGTTTTGGGGTCAGGACCATGTGTGTGACTATATTGGATGGGGTGTATTCTTACTGAGCATTTTAATAGAGTAGGATTTACATTTTGCGCTTTGACAATCTTCGTATACTTGGGAAATACGATGCGTGATGATGATGATGATTTAATAGCGAATTATACATTTTGTACCCTTGAGTGACTGACCGGACCAGAATGGCCTTCATTGCATATCCTTATCAAGTTGTAAATTCCAAAGATTACCGAAGCGCGTAATTTTAATCATAGTTCTATACGTTCCTAATTCCTATGCAAGTAGCAAAAAACAAGGTTTGATGTTGGTCGCGTAGGTAGCATATCATTGACAATGACAAATTATTGCTTAAGTACAGCTGTCGCACTCAAAAACATCGAATAAGTTTCATTATTATAAATCATTTTTAGGATTTCTATTCTTTCTACATTCAAAGTCAGTTAGTGTTCTATGTTTGGTTACTGAATAGGTACCTACATAAATAATCTTACTTAACGTATCTGAGGAATAATAGAATTCAAAGAAATGGTTACAGAATATTTAAAGTTATTTGATGTCCGAGTACAGCAGTTAATCTTATGTATGTAAACAGTTATGGTCCTATACTTAAGAGGTTTATGTTAAGTTTTTTGTTCATACAAACCGCCGTAACCCATTTCTTGTATATATATTTTTTTCGGTGTACTGCAAAATTCTGCCATTACTATCAGTAAATGTATAAAGATAAATAAATGAACAATAAACAGATATTATGTAAAAGACAGTTTTTTTTGGTCTCATTAAAATGTGTACGTTTATTTAGCGGATTTAAGTTAAAAAAACCTTCAATTTAAAATTGTGAATGGAAGAAAAATTATACAATTCTCTAACGGAGATCGTGTAATAATAAAGGAATGTTTTGATTCTCAACTGCTAAGAGAATCAGATGTCAAAGCAAAACCCGTATATTGAGTATTTATTTGAGTGGTAGAGCCACGCTGTAGATAGTTTTGTCTACAGCATGAATGGGCTGGCTCGACCGGGTCGTTACCACTTTCTCACAGAAAACTGACGTAAAGTAGCGGCTTGCTGCTGTTTCGTACGGTGAGTGAGATATCCGGAAGCCCAAATCCCCTCCCCTTCCCAATCCCTAATTATCCCTTTCCTTTAAGGTCGGCAACACGCCCATGATTCTTCTGGTGATGGGCGTACATGGACGGTGGAGATCACTTACCATCATTTACTAGGCCTTTGCTATAAAAAAAAAATAGTTTAGCTGCTCTGGATATTCAACCTTATAGATTTGCCTCTTCCCTCTCCGTAGAGGGAAGAAGCATTTATAGAGGCCAGCATGACTCTGGAGACCACCGATGAACTCATTGTTTGTTGGTGGTCTCTAGTTTTTTGGACTGCACTACGCTTACCATCAGGTATAGTACAGACACTTTGCCTTGCTCGGATAAAAAAAATTGAGATGATCGAAATATGACAATCAAGATTTTTTTTTTTTTATGGCATAGGCCGGCAAACGAGCAAGTGGGTCACCTGATGGTAAGTGATCTCCACCACCCATGTACGCCCACAATATCAGAATCATGGGCGCGTTGCCGACCTTAAAGGAAAGGGATAATTTAAAGGATCTAACGAGATAAGAATATTTTGGCGAAAACAATCCCTTAGTTTCGGCACGCACTATTCGAAGACGTTTTGTTAGAGGACTTGCACGGAAGGTTTGCAAGGAACGTACCCATGTTCAAGCGATGCCATAGGTAAGCCAGTCTGGCAGTTGCAAGAACTTACGATAACTGGTCCATCAGACATTAGAAATATCTACTTACTTTTTTTCGATAATACAAAGATAAATAGAGAGTGCTCTGGTGGCAAACGACATGTACGACCCTTTGACTAAAGCATTCGATCCCTAATTCACAAGAGTGACATTAAAGCATAGCGGCGGAAATGTAAAAATTTGGGGATGATTTTCTGGTCATAGAGTTAGACCTGTTCGGCTTATGAAAAGAAACCTCGACCACCAGTTTCGATATAAACTGAATTTTCAATATTCTGGAAGCAACAATACGTTATGCTGAAGCTTTTTATATAGGTGCATGTGTTATGTGGAAAGTTCAGCATACTCGTTCAGTATATAATCCAAAGCATACTTGTTCAGTGAAGGAGTTCCTCGCATCGCAATCCGTTTCTGTCTTGACTGACTGATGGCCCAGATTTAAACTTTATGAAGCTTACCTATTTTGCTCTAGTAAATAGACAATTTTGAATTGAAAAAGTAAAAGGGTTCTTAGCAATTGCATGCGAATCAAATATGGGATATGGATGAAAATAATATGCTTTTTTTAGCGGTGTTCATGTTTAAAACTTCAGCATTGATGTACCGATGTGGATGATGCTTTTTTGCTGAAGACATGGATTTTCGTAGTCTGGCTACTTTGTCGGTGTTCCAAAGTCTTCTTCAACAAATACATGACGTCTGAAAATAGTTTGAATCCCGGAACACTACCAATTTCATGCTGACCTAATAATGCGAAGAAGAATGACTGAATATCAGACCTAACCTAGTATCCTTCCAAACTCTACTAAAATTCCTAATATTCGTACAGAAAATAAATTTACTTAGGCAAAACTAGTTCGGCTTGTACTCAAACTACTCAGGATTAAACGGGAGGAGCATTTACAATAATTGACACGTTATACATAGGTACATGTTATATTATTAGGTAATAATAGGCAATTAGCTCGTCAGCAGACGATGTAGAGTTAGTTTTACATTAAATTGCATGGCTAGTCTTTCTAAATATACTTCTCTAAATTATGTCGTCGACTTTGTTTATATATTGTTTTCAAATATTTATAATTATTAGCTTGCTTGAATAGTAATAATAATTATAATTGTGACGAAGAATAAAACATGTTCTAATGTTGTAACCATAATTCGTTTCTGTTTTTATATCCTCTTTTTATTATGCAGGTAGACACGACGAGCATGCGACCCACCTAATGGCAAACGGTCCCCGTCGCCCATAAACTTCAGCAATGCCAGGCATAGTCGATCTGCCATTTTATCAGCCTCCGTGGCGCAGCGGGCGAGTAGCCGGCTGTGAAGCGAGAGGCCGCGGGTTCGATCCCCGCACCGAGACAGATGTTTGTGTGATCCACCAATATTTGTCTCGGGGTCTGGGTGTTGTGAGACCAGAAGTCTCTCGTAGTTCCTGATACCCGCAACACAAGACTCGTATCTTACTGTGGGGTCAGGACTATGTATGTGACTGTTGGGTGTATTTATTTATTTATTTATCTATATAGTTACCTACAGGCAAAGTATACCGTCTACTGCATGGCACTGCACTAAGCTCATAATGCCAAGATAAGTATCAAAATGCAAAAAGTATCCGGTTTGATACACTCAAACCGGAATACAATAGCGTTTACGCGTTGTGCTTGGCGGCACAAATAGATAAAGCGATGACACCAGACGGAATCTCATATAAGAGCGACCTATCATCTAGTAGGTAAACACTTGGGTATATCTGCTTTTCATTTCGCTGCTGATGGTTTAAAACAAGTATTTAAAGCAAATTGTTTTATAACATTTAGTATTTAGGATATATTTTTATTATTAGTATCACATTAAAAAGGACGACGCAAAGAGTGACGCAAAGACTTGAGTCAGAACAGGTATGACTAGAAGTAACGCCTTCGTGCTTCGGATCTGGTTACCGCTACCCGCTGAAATTAAAACAAAATATTAATATTTATTCTTAAACGACATCCCCCACTACTAATTTGGGAGCAAAGTTATTTCCACAGTTACAAGTACATAATAGTAGGTACATGTCGTGAGTACAAATGTCATATGTCCAGTTAGTAGTTCGTTTATTTATATTTTAGATAGGCTAAATGAAGGCGTCAATGCTTTATGAGACTTTTTTTTATAGTCAATGCCTATTAGACTTAACTGGCCTTTGTATGTACCTACTTACTGTCTATCAGAATCTGTGCTCACAACTATGTTAATAAAGGAATATTTTAGTTACCGATTTAGATAGTTATGCATAGGTAACATACATATTAATGACATCTTCAAATATTTTAAGGGTTATTAAGTTATATCGCATATAAGTTCGAAGTAAAAAATAAAAAAAATCCTCAATGGATAACCCCTTGTCCTGATTGTGTATATTTTTTTTATTTCAGTGACGTTTTTTGAAGTCGGTTTTAAGTTTTGTTAAAACTTATTTTACTATTCATAGTGAAAGAATCATTAACTCTTGCGCAACTTATGGTGCAGCGGCTAACGCGCACTTTAGACTATGCGCACTGAAGTGGCGTCAGTTTACGTAATAAATATTGGCACCCTTGGGGTATAAATACAAATAAATTAAAGGAGTTTCGAGAAGGGCTACTAATGATAAATGCACTATCAGGAGTTTTTAACTAGCAATTAGCAATTATTAAGATTTTAATTATGCATGCAAAACACAATCACAGAATCTACTGCATTAGTATTTCAACTGTGCTATTATTTGGCTTTGATTTATAATGTGAACGACATAAAATAAAATTTATTGGGCGGCAATTAAGTCTTACAAAACATGAAAACCATGGCCAATCTCGGTGTATAATTATATGAACATAGTTATTATTGTTATAGTGTAAAACCTATATTATTATTATTTTACCAAAGGCATTCTTGAAATAAAGTCTACCAGGGCATTCAATGTATTTTCGGTATGGGGCTGCTAGTTATAATTAATTGTGTTTTAATTATGTAACCCGTTAATGACACTATCTGAGAGTATAAAATATCATTTAATTACGACCACAAATTTTCAAGTAATCCCTAGAAAAAAGACAACAGAAATGACTGACGCGGCCACGATGAAAAAATCGAACACCGTGCTGTCATAAAATTCCTTTTAATTTTCTGTGGTAAAAATCTGTAGTGTTTTCGATACGACTGTTACTAAAGATCAATCATGACTTCATCATTATGACCCTGAAAGCAGACAGGAGCCAATGCAGTGGCATAAAAAAGGTACAGACCCCCCAAAACAAGTTCGTCACTCTATCGGCCAGAAAAATCATGGCCACAGTGTTGTGTGATGTTAAAAATATATGTTAGATATTTAGCTGGACGTAGGGTTTGTACGCATAAAGATAAGTTCTGAGACTATTTCTCAAAAGGAGAGTAGGTACACATAAAAATGTTTTTAGGTGGTAGAGTCAAGCAGCAGTCAGTTTTGTCTACATTAATATCATGAATGGGCCGGCTTAGCCGGGAAGGTATAGTTTAAAAGCGCACACACACCAATATGTTCCACTTACAGTGCATATGAGAGTAATTCGTATAAGTTTATCCTATTGCTATCCGCTACATAGATAGTAGTTCCAAATCTAAGATTAAAGTATATACTTAAAATTGGTACAAAACTAGAAATCGCTCTCTTAGGCCTGGTAAACGTTTTCCGCAATTAAACATGGTAGGTAGTGAAATAGAACTAGAGGATTGGTTGGTTTCCATTTTATTATATCCTAATATATTTTAACTACTATTATTAAGTAGACAAATATAATAAAATATACGATGCTCGATGATAAACCCATCAACAATCGTTTAGTTCGAGTATACACTTAGTGTTGAGTTGAAGGTGGGTACAGTAGTCCTATTTTAGATTTAGGCGACAATAAACTTACGGGAATGTTGCAAAGAATCGAGAGTGGGGTCCATTTCGGTAGTTTCTTCGGGCATCTCCGTCGATGTCAAAGCACCTGCACCCCGCCACGACCGACAACCAACGCTAAGTTAGTGCACATACATCGACACACAGCTAAGCTTCAACGGAAAAAGGCAAAAGCATCATAAATTATTTTTATGTCTAACAACTTTTAGTATGCTTTTTAAAGTAAAGTTTAAGTGCTTAGACAAAATTGTATGAGACCGAAAACTTAATAAGTGAAACAAGTCATCATTAGTGCTAAACGGTTAAGATCAATTAGAGCTTTTACCAAAGAACATCCAACTTAAGTTTTTTTATTGTGTAAAGAACAAACGTAAAATTCATTAAAGCACCACATTCAAAATAAGCTGTGCATAATTTAATTAGAGCATTTTTGGCGATTCATTTTCTTAATTCAGCTTATATAATTGTACTCTCAATTCTACACTAGGTTTATATATAATCATGTCCCTTCAAGTCGCCGAAACGAGTAGTACCTACGACTCTGGGTATCTATCTCCTCACATAATAAACATGACAACGATAGCGCTCCACGGCGAGTCTTATTATGGACTCTGGATGGCTATATCGAAAATAGCAATAAAACAATAAATAATAAATATGCAGTATTTAAAATCTCAACTAATTTATTTTTTTATAATAATTATGCATTATTATCAAAAGAATTAATTAACATTAAAATGCACGGTAACAAAGCGGAAGTCCTTCTTTCCTTTTTAATTTAGTAACCTACTATAATAGTTATGGCGCTGTTTTCAAAATCCTTCCACTTGCTACTGTGCCGCCATCTTAATGTGCTCCCTTTCAGGTAAAAAGTGGAGGTCGCCTCTGCATGTTTGTTTTTAGAATTCAGGCTTACCACATTGCAAATCATACTAAGTAATATTTTAAGTACCTATTTAGTATGGGATGCCAAATGCCAAATCTCTTTCCATCCCAAAATCAATCTCAAGCCCTTCCGATAGTGCAATTGAACTCAGTCAATCGCCAGAACGATCACCTAACAATATAGGTACAGATATAATTCAAGTAATTCATGCACGTCTTGTTGTGTGCGTGATGTGTTTGTCCCACAAACAACGGATCATATAGTAGATATAATATATACGGGGATCTGTATAGGAACCAAGCGTGCCATTTTTTTGTCGTAGTTATGGCAGTGTGCATACTTTTACATTTTTAGGTGCATTTTTCGCTGAATGTTGCACTTAATAACAATAAGCGTACACATACGATGTCTATATATTATTCATGTTCCATGGTTTGTGCACTAAGACAATGACTGCGTACGGCTGTCACTATAGGATGACGGCTGACTTGTCACTTCCACATATTATATCAAGGCTAACATTATAAGGTCATAGCAACACGAGTAATACTAAAGCGATCTCTATATATTTTGTAAAGCAGCTTTGATTTTTTAAGTACTTCTTACTTCAAGTTAATTAATTACTTGAAATAACCTTCTAACTCACAAATTAATTATTAAATAGCTCAATAATGCGAAAGTAAACACCATAAAATGCCCTAAAAGAATTCCGCTTAGATTGTATGCATTACCTGTTGGATCGTAAATCTCCGTTGCAATAAATTCAGCATGTGTGATATTTGCGTTCACATAGAAAAGTTCGCAACGTATTTCAACACCGTCCACATCCGATTTATTGAGGGTAGTGTTGGCAGTCACACTGTAGAAACCTTCCTCATCAGGTCCCTCCAAAATTTCTGTCATATTGATTTCTTTCCTGGAATGTACACAATTTATTATGGAATTGCTGACTAAGTTCACGGCATTAACAGTCTCGCATGTGTATAAAACAAAGTCGCCATCAGCGTATGTCTGTCTGTCTACGTATTTCTCCCAAACTATGCAACTTTTTTTTAATGCTAACACGGCGAAGTCACAGTATAATTATCTACAGTATTCCATCTTCATAGAAAAGGATGAATCGCGAGCTATGCCCACGTGACTCGATATACGTGTGCGTTCAGTGTGCAGACAGTCCCGACTGTGCCGCAGTGACGAACGGACGGTGTGTTTTTTTTAACAATAACCACGCAATTTTTTCACTAAAAATAAGATCAAGTACATATTTATAATGACGAGTAGGATGTATTGTGCTGTTTTTGGTTGTATGAATTCGTCAATAACGCATCCAGGGATAACTTTTTTTACATTACCTGGAAACTGTGAAAGGTAAGACTATAAAATAATTTTACTTACTAGTAGGTAGGTACATAATGTATGTTTTTTAATGGATAAGTATTTCTTTTTAACTCCCGAAAATAAATGTCTGAATTAATAAATAAAGTAAATAGATTAAATGAAAGTGATGGGCACGAGTGAAATAGGTAGTTATAACACGCAGAAATCAACTTGGCACCTCAGTGGAATGCGCGTCCCCTCCCACCACACCCCACCGCCTACCGCTCTCGCCCTCGACGCGTCATTACGGTCAGTAAATTAAATACTACCGTTACGCACGCGCCTCCTTCGTGTTTTTTTCGTTGTTATTGTTATTTTTATGGATATAGAACTGTTACTAAAAAATATATCTACATTTAACCCCCTTATTGATAAACGCTGAATAGGTATCTATTGATTAATTATTATATGTTTAGCGTCAATCACACATTAATTGTCATCTGTGAGAGTGAGAATGAGACAAAACATATTTTAGTAACCAATTTAGTAGGTACACACGCGAACCCACGCCTATGAACTTCGCTTGAAAACGTGCCCATCCACATTCGCAGTCACAATCACTTGTATTGATAGGTCTCATAAGGGTACTTGAATTTTTTATGCAGTAGTACATTCCTATGACGTCATTACACCGAGGTGCCTAGTTAACTTCTGCGTGTTGTATAGGCTGTTGATGCGGTACGGTAGGTACGCTTGTGTTATGGCAACTTAAAAGGTACTTTTTATTACTTAGTTGTTGTCGTTATTTAGAATGGGTGTAATGCTCTAACTGAATCCATAAAAAAGTATTTTATAATCACAAAACTAAATGGAATCACAAAGTAGGCAAATGTAATTAAAATGCTGGAGGCGGGCAGCCCTATCGCATGTTTAAATACCGCGCGGCTGTAGGCATTTATTTCTAAAATTCAGCTGAGTTACAATACAGTACAGTGGCGAAGTGACTACCGTGGATCTGATGTTAAGTACAATGCAGCCCCAATGTAATGTCGACCGTTAAAAAACATTGCGTCCCTCAATGTCGGCATATTATATGAAACAGAGAACTGATAAATATATTATAAATACTTAACGTATAAAAGTGTTTTGAACTAACCCGTCGACAGAAACAATAATGTCAGGTAAAGGCGCAACGTCCGTCGCCTCGCATTCTATTCGAACGTCTTCTTCCTCACCTTCGTCAGGACCATCTTCTTCTAACGTTATATTTAGTTGTGGACCGGTACCCTGGGCTGGTGTATAAATAAAACACATTAATCTTTAGCATGGGCATTTATAAGAAAGAATCAAATTTGTGTGTGAGGTTAATGAGATTGAATTGAAACTTAGTACAGTTGTGGATGGCTCCTGCGGTGTGGACAGTTTGGTTGAAGCATGAATGGGCCGGCTCGACCGGGTCGTTACCACAGTCTCACAGAAAACCGACGTAAAGTAGCGTATTGCTGCTGCGTATAGTACGGTGAGTGAGACATCCGGAAACCTAAATCCCCCTCCCCTTCCCAATCCTATATCCTATGCTATAAAGAAAAACCACATCAGGTATTGTTTCCATCTCGAGGTAGAAACTGCTCATAAAGGACAGGTCAGGTCTTAGGAGTACCTACTCTAATCGGACGAATTTGCATGTACCTATAACAGATTAATGAAATTATATAAAGCGAAAGTGCTATGTCAGGCTCGTGTAAAGTAGAAATAGACGGGCACGGAATAGGTACAAGTATATGTTTGTATCGAACCCAGTTCGTAACCGGCCCGTTCAAAGTCTATGCGAGCTGCCATTAAGGTCTTACTTAGTGAAACGACTTCTCCATTTGCACCCATATTTGGCAAATATATTTTCGTCCTATTATGTGATGCGTTTATTATTCTAATCGATGGTAGTACCCTTATAAGCGACATTCGTCTTGGACACATTGAATTACGGCCGGGGATTCCAGCCAGTGAATATAATAAGGTAAGTAATCTAAGGCGACTACTGAAGAATCAGCGCTGTGTTGTGGTACAGTATCAGTACGCTGTGTGGCCTCACGCTGTGGCCCACCTACCTATCACAGTCACGACGCGCAAATGCTAAAACCATCAATAGTTTTACTGTAAATTTAATTGCGTTTTGTTATTAAATAAATTAACTTTCTTTTTTTCTTCTTTCTTAGGTGATTTTTATATCATAAAATATTTTTAAATACTTACAATACACTATAAGTTCTTTATGTTGCCGGATTTCATCAATCTTGGACACTTCACATTCATAGGTACCTGTAGCATTTGGTTGTAAATCTAATAACACAATGGTGTCATTTTCTTTTATTTCCACATCTGAAATCAGTGTTTAAATATTTGACCATATAATACATGTACCTAAATTATAATATTTGATCTTCTAATTGTAAAATTCAAATATTATGACAGCCTCCGTGGTGAGTAGCTGGCTCTGTGAAGCTATTCACAATAATAAAATGGATCTTACCTATCTTATGTTGAGTTGATTCTGCTGTATGTCCTACTATCCTTTGATATAATTGCTTTCTGTCTTCACCGGTAGCAGGCGTCCACCACCATTTGACAAACAATCCTTTTTCTGACTCTTCTGGCAAGAGATCGTAACGACATCGCAACTCAGCGTTCTCTCCGACTTTTATAGGACTTGGCACTTCAAATTCAGTTATCGACAATTGTCTACTGCCTGAAAAGGGGTAATAATAGAATTTGTAAAATATTTACGTACTTCGGTACGTACACATAAAGTGTATACGCAAGGAGAGTATAAACATTCGTTTGTATCTCTCTCTCTCTCTGCGTATCTATCTGTTTTTGATTATCATAGTGCTAATGGACAGATTTGAATGTTGTTTTATGCTAGAAGCTGGTATAATCAGTTGGTTCTTTGCTATGTTTAAAGAAATCTGTTTAACCATTTTAAAAGTTTTAGATTTTTTCTAATTTGCGTCTGAGATTTTTAATTACCTTTATGCGTTTTGGGCAACGGTCAGTCATAATATCATTTTAGTTGTACCAAATGCCCTAATTGTTAATTTGGAATCGTAAAGCGCAGTATATGACTTGGCTATGTATTTTAGTATCTATTCCAAGTAGAAGGTAGTAATATAAATGTGAAACATGCAACAGCAATTAGTTCTCGAATACGTTTAGGTACTAATTTTGTCATTCAAGAAAATGCTATTCGAGATTTCTAGTCCCGGATCCTAGTCCCAACCCTTTTTCTTTTAAGTCGGCAACGCACGTATGATTCCTAAAATGTTATGGTTGTTCATGGGCAGTGGAGATAACTTTCCATCAGGCGACCCACTTGCTCGTTTGGCGGCCTCCGCTATAAAAAAAGCCAACTTAAATAGATATATTTAAAAACTGGGTAGATATTTCTATGAGTGGTAGAGCCACGCTGTAGACAGTTTTGTCTACAGCATGATTGGGCCGGCTCAAACGGGTCATTACCACTGTCTCACAGAAAACCGACGTAAAGTAGCGGCTTGCTGCTGCGTTTCGTACGGTGAGTGAGATATCCGGAAGCCCAAATACCCCTCCCCTTCCCAACCCCTAATTATCCCTTTACTTTAAGGTCGGTAACGCGCCCATAATTCTTCTGATATTGTGGGCATACATGGGCGGTGGAGATCACTTACCATCAGGTGACCCACTTGCTCGTTTGCCGATCTATGCCAAAAAAAAAAAAATATTTAGGTAGTACATAATGTATGGAACAAGTCTGAAGATTAGTTTCATTGTGTACTCACGGAGGTAAGATCTCAAAGAATGCCCAGGCAATAAATCTAAATTCACCAGAGTATTATTATTATGAACACCAGGGGCAAGGTAGATAAAGTGGTCACAGTTTTCGTGCTGTGTACGGCCCACGCTAGCAATTTTTAAATTATCGAATCATATTTGGTTCCATATCAAACATAAACTTGTTTTGGAAATGGTGTTCCACAATCCGGAGGCTCAGACCCGCTTCCCCATTTCAATCGTTCATTATCCCTTTCTTTTAAGATCGGTGACACTTCCATGATTATTTTGGTGTTTTGGGCGCGTTCATGGACGGTGAAGATCACTTAATATCAAAAATAATCAAAAAAATCACCTCTGCTATAAAAAATACACGCATTTTTTTATGGTTTTTCTATGAAGTTATGCATTCAAAGCGAGTTGTCTGTGAAAAGCGACTGATTTTGATGCTTTTTTTGTTGAATATGGTTAGCCATTTAACTTGCTTATGATTTGATAAGTGAATACGAAGCAAAATAAGGAAATTCCTAGTTAAACTGGTTTTTAAAACTTATCAACACACTTCAAAAATAACACTGAAAAATAAAAATAAGGTTTCCGTTTTGCCATTTGGCTACAGAACCTTAAAAACATTGTTAATATTTCTTTTTATTTTTAGTAAAACCACAGATCGTAAAATAGACCCGCACGGCACCGGCATACACCAACTCGCAAAAGACCTCTAGAACTCTACCACAATGTTTTATTACACTCTGTCTATGATGGTTCGTGTTTAGAAATTAATGTTATTTTTTATTTGTGTTAATTTCGTAGTCTGTTTTTCTGTTTAATATCTAATACAGAGCACGTGGGTGCTAGTAGTGGTACTAACAAGGCCCAATATCTTTTACACCATTATTTTTCTTGTAGGTACCTATATGATTTGTAAACATCACTTTGATTTCTAATACGTAAGCAAATAACAAACGGAGATTGGTCGTTAGCTACACTGTCCGGTGTGCACTTCAGATACCCACTAGGTAACTCGTGACCATAGTTAAATAACGTTCAAATTATCTTTCCAGAAGCACGCCTGGATATTTTACAACTTACATGGTTAAGATAGTTTTACATTTTATGACTTGTCAATACCTAACTATATCTCTATAATTTGCTTATTGCGATATACTGTCGGGTCAGCACATCATGGGGGTAGCACAGAGGTGGCCAATGTAGACTGGGACCATCCCCGAATACCGCTAATAACTTTTTAGATATATATTTTCTATCCTGGAACGGCAGAGACAACACTGGATCTGATGAGATTATGTTTAGACTGCACGTAGAGTGCTGCCCAATTATAATGTCACCATGTCGACAGTCGGCAGAGTTATGCCGGTCTAAACTTACTGGACCGATACCTCAGAACGTGACTTCGCCTGAACGAGCCACTATGGCGGGATTTTCACCATGTCTATGGCAGTTGCTATAGTTATATCTATTTTTGTTAACTGAGTGTATTATTTTTTTACTACGCTATCCACTGAGTTACTTCGCTTCAGGTTTAAGTAAAGCGCGAAGCTCAAGACCGATCGAGATGGCGACGTACTGTGGATACCCTCTGCCCCATCGAGGGGACATAAGACAATAATGATGATCCACTGATTACTATTTTAATAATATTTACAGTTATATATGCGGACGTGACTGTTACATATATATTGACAACTTAAAAAATGTGTCAAAACAAAGTGTTTAAACACTGGTCCACCCAAAAAAATATTGCCACGGCCAGCCCTTGGCGGACATGCGGCTATCTATGTACCTACGTCAACGTTTTTGATATTTCTTGTAAGGTACTATAAATAATTTATTATGGAAAATTGGGTCATATCCGAATGAATAAGCGTCTATCTTGGCTAACCTTGAGGCGCTCCGGGAATGTTAAAAATACCACCGCGACCGAAGCGGGCGCACTGTAGGTCGAACTCGCCAATCGTGCTATTTGAACTATTCGTTTAGACATTTCATAACAATAGAGCATACGTGCTGGCGAGTTGGCTCGTGCTGCAGCGAATGGAATTACTAGACAATACACCTAATAGCTATTTTGTCTACATTTATAGTATGCATAAATGCTTTGAATTTCATAAACAACTATACCGAAAAATAAGGAAACATTTAAATTCCAGTTCTTTAAATTTTGCATCAAGTTGTATCAATCAAGTTTGGTAG
The DNA here is from genome assembly GCA_949126905.1 of Amorpha juglandis. Classification (NCBI taxonomy): domain Eukaryota; kingdom Metazoa; phylum Arthropoda; class Insecta; order Lepidoptera; family Sphingidae; genus Amorpha; species Amorpha juglandis. Next base: position 11,032,380 of record OX421374.1, on the reverse strand, counting down.
TGGACGCATATATGCATATATTTTAAACAGCTTTATATTCAGTAGGGATTCTAAAAAACAAAATATTTCAAAAATGTATAGACCTTCAATGATTTCAATTAAAAATGAGAATAATATTATTTCAGTTCTAAAGTACCTAATTAACATTTCGTGTTAATAGCAAAGAAATTATATACACTGACCAAAAAAAAAACGTTACTACGGACATGTACCTAGGACCGAAAATATTTCTTTTACTTACCTACTTATATACATCCACAATCGAAACGTGAACATTTACTGTGCATATTTACTATTGAATTTTGTTTTATTAATAATTTATTTTTACCTTACTAAAATATCACTGTGGAGTTATTTGCGCATGATTCAACAGACACTTGATGACTTTATTTTGTAAACACTAAACGCTCACCTGTCACGAGGCACAGGATCAAACAACACGTTCGTAACATAGCTACATTTGTCAGGAGTACAAATCCAGTGTATCAGAGTGTGCCGTGACTCGGACTCGCGAGTGGATGCGGGTCCGGGTGCAGGCGCGGGTGCGTGTGCGGGCGCGGGTGCAAGTGCGGGTGCGGGAGCGAGTGCGGGCGCGGGTGCGAGGCACGCGCCGCGTGAGATGCGACTGACTGCTCTGAATCGCCGCCCGCCCTTCAAATTGCTATAAATTGGCCTTGAGTCATTGCGAAGTAGCGACACCAAATTGTACCAAATTATTACAAACAGTGATACAAAAACAGATACCAACCGGTATTCCATCGATGAATGTTTGCCCCATGCATAGGTACATATGCCTGCCATGTTTAAAGCAACGTGAGGTGACCGACTTTTATGGAATATGTCTTAAAACAAATGTTCAGTGGTTACCAGATTTCTTCAGTTGGGTACAATACACTATTTTATTACATTACATTATTTTATATGTAGGGACCCAATTTGGAGCAATAGGTACCTATGTATATTAATAGCTAGTGTTCGCTCGCGGCTCCGCCCGCGTGAAGATATGCACCGTTATATTATCGATATCTTGAAATTGGTATAACTTTTTTATGTATGAACCGATTGACATGAAACAAACACTAAATGTTAAATGAAATTACATCTAAATTGGATAAGGGTTTCTGAGATTGTAAAATGTTTGCACAAACGCACAGACAAACAGACAAAAATTATAACAATCATTGTATTGGGTGTTATTGCGTTGATAAAGGTCCAAATAATATTTTGTCTCATATATGTTCCATGTACAGACAGCAATCCGTTAGATTTTTATTTTATGTATAGATAGATATGGGTATAGTAGTAAAATACTATATGAAATTACATATTGAGAGCACATGGCGCTTTTTTATCAACTAAAATAATATAAGCAATAGTTGTAACAATATGATTTAATAAACGATATAATAGATACATGTACAATTTGTTTGTCTCACGTTTACCATTAATAAAAGAGTTTTAAGATACAATATCAACCATAAAAGAATAATGATTATAAAACATTTTACAATGTTTGAACTCTAACACAAAAATAAAATAAAATTATATTTTAGTTCAGGATCTGTATTTCTATGATAATAATAATTATTAAATGTATGTTTAATAACTATAATATCGCAAATCAAAGTTACTTATTCAGTATTAAGCACTGCTATATTTTTTTTTAATAAAAATAGTAGAGATGTGCCGATTATGACTTTGGCCGACTAGCCGACTAGCCGATTAGTCGGTTGTAAAGAGGCCGACTAGTCGGCCGACTATTCGGCCGAGCCGATCACCGTTTCGGGGATATCCGTGACGCTTCGTTTACAGCTGATCCGCGCGCAAGTTGCAACCGCCGCCTGCGAACGTGTCGGAACCTATTTTATTTACGTCGCATTGTTTCTTGATTTTTGCTTCTGTATGGTCAGAGCGGTTTTATTGTGTAAAAAAAATATTTTTGTGTAAAGATAATACCGGTATTGTTTATTAAAGTGAAGAGCTCAATTAATCAAATTTTATCATGTCAAAAAGAAAGTCTCGTGTATGGATTCTTTAAGAAGTGTAAGAAGTTGGATAGTCGGCGCTCTTTGCCGAATAGTCGCCGACTAGTCGCCGACTACAATAGTGACCGGATAGTCGGCTTTACCGAATAGTCGCCGACTAGTCGGCACATCTCTAAAAAATAGTCTCTAGTACCATGGATTATCACAGTGTGTAATCGCTTTTCTGTGAAAAAATGATATACAATGTTTATTTTATTCGTATATATCGACGAGTCAGTGGTGGTGAGTTAGCATGTGAAAGTGGGGCACTAGAGCGCGAAGTGCGAGAGCAGCCTGTCGTTGAAGGTGATGTGCCTGAAGAGGTCCGGGTGCGAGAGTCAGTGGTGGTCGTGAACATGTGAATGTGTCGCACTAGAGCGCGAAGTGCGAGAGCAGCCTGTCGTTGAAGGTGATGTGCCTGAAGAGGTCCGGGTGCGAGAGTCAGTGGTGGTCGTGAACATGTGAATGTGTCGCACTAGAGCGCGAAGTGCGAGAGCAGCCTGTCGTTGAAGGTGATGTGCCTGAAGAGGTCCGGGTGCGAGAGTCAGTGGTGGTCGTGAACATGTGAATGTGTCGCACTAGAGCGCGAAGTGCGAGAGCAGCCTGTCGTTGAAGGTGATGTGCCTGAAGAGGTCCGGGTGCGAGAGTCAGTGGTGGTCGTGAACATGTGAATGTGTCGCACTAGAGCGCGAAGTGCGAGAGCAGCCTGTCGTTGAAGGTGATGTGCCTGAAGAGGTCCGGGTGCGAGAGTCAGTGGTGGTCGTGAACATGTGAATGTGTCGCACTAGAGCGCGAAGTGCGAGAGCAGCCTGTCGTTGAAGGTGATGTGCCTGAAGAGGTCCGGGTGCGAGAGTCAGTGGTGGTCGTGAACATGTGAATGTGTCGCACTAGAGCGCGAAGTGCGAGAGCAGCCTGTCGTTGAAGGTGATGTGCCTGAAGAGGTCCGGGTGCGAGAGTCAGTGGTGGTCGTGAACATGTGAATGTGTCGCACTAGAGCGCGAAGTGCGAGAGCAGCCTGTCGTTGAAGGTGATGTGCCTGAAGAGGTCCGGGTGCGAGAGTCAGTGGTGGTCGTGAACATGTGAATGTGTCGCACTAGAGCGCGAAGTGCGAGAGCAGCCTGTCGTTGAAGGTGATGTGCCTGAAGAGGTCCGGGTGCGAGAGTCAGTGGTGGTCGTGAACATGTGAATGTGTCGCACTAGAGCGCGAAGTGCGAGAGCAGCCTGTCGTTGAAGGTGATGTGCCTGAAGAGGTCCGGGTGCGAGAGTCAGTGGTGGTCGTGAACATGTGAATGTGTCGCACTAGAGCGCGAAGTGCGAGAGCAGCCTGTCGTTGAAGGTGATGTGCCTGAAGAGGTCCGGGTGCGAGTGGTGGTGTTGCGCACGCGCGGGGTGCGCGGGGTGCGCGGGGTGTGCGGACGCGAGCGCGATGGCGAGCGTGTCGCGCACGCGCGCGCGCGGCACGTCCCCGCGCAGCCACACCAGCCGCGCCAGCTGCTCCTCCGAGATGTCCGGGCACTTGGCCACCACGCTGTGCAGGTCCAGCGACAACATCTCGATGTCTTGGCAACGCAGCACCTGACCAATGTTTACACTTTCACATCGGGCGCATTCTCATACTCATCAATTGGAATATTTATATCCTACACTAATCCTACTAATATTATAAACGCGAAAATTTGTAAGTATGGATGGATGTATGTTTGTTACTCTTTCACGTAAAAACTTTTGAATGGATTTTAATGAAACTTTACAATAATATAGCTTATACATCAGAATAAGACATAGGCTACTTTTTATCCCGGAAAAAGCAGATCACGCGGGCGGAGCCGCGAGCAAAAGCTAGTAATATTATAAACGCGAAAGTTTGTAAGTATGGATGGATGTTTGTTACTCTTTCACGTAAAAACTACTGAATGGATTTTAATGAAACTTTACAATAATATACCTTATACATCAGAATAAGACACAGGCTACTATGTTTCTCAAAAATCAACCCCTGAAGGGTTTAAAAAGGAGATGAAAGTTTGTATGAAAAATCTAAACCGCTGAACCGATTTCAATGAATTTTGGCACAAATATAGTTGACGAAACAAAGCTCGCGGGCACAGCCAGTTTATTCTATATATAAAATTCCTATTGGATCGTGTCTTTACACACACCTATAGAAAAGCTTAAATAATGTACCTAATGTATGTAGATTACATGATGTACATTAAACAATTTAAACTTTTCTCCCAATCCGATCGCTGACGCGGGCTGAACGGAAAAATTGAGGAGATATTTGTTTGTTTGTATGTCGTAGGAGAGACAATAACTTATCGAACGGCATTTCACAGGGTTCGGTTATTGACCGGTACTTGTGGAATATCGGTTGCTGGTGCTAATTTTGGGGGCGTCGCTGTTGTCTGCTATGCAGACCACATGCTTGTAGGCGGATGACCTCTTTACAATTCTGGGAGAATGGATCAACCAGTGTAACGCTTTCCATCTAACAATTCGAAAACTAAAAACTTTTGCACGGGCGCAGCCGCGGGTATATCCTACTAATATTATAAACGTGAAAGTTTGTAAGTATATATGGATGGATGGATGGATGGATGTATGTTTGTTACTCTTTCACGTAAAAACTACTAAATGGATTTTAATGAAACTTTACAATAATATAGCTTATACGTCAGAATAAGACATAGGCTACTTTTTATCCCGGAAAAAGCAGATCACGCGGGCGGAGCCGCGAGCAAAAGCTAGTATAAAATAAATATAAAAAACCAGTTGGCTCAGTAGCCGACACAAATAAAAATAAATAAACCCAACAGTCGTACACAGTCCTGACTTTATACGTATACATAAAACTAATTATGATTGTTATCATACGATAGATTACATAAAGGCCGACGCTCATCGCTTCAGAACACTACAACAAAGTTATTTTAAGTCTTATTTGATCCGTGTAGTCAGCGCAGATGTACGGAATAAAGACGAATATACATAATATAGATATAAACCGATTTTTTGGTTGGTATCAGGATCACGCCGAGTGCCAATAGTATATTTCACTCATGATAATAACTGTCACTATTCTATCGCCAGTGCAAAAAGAAACGAATTAAACTAAACGAGCGGATGAAAGTACTTAAACTACGGAATTTATAACAGATATGAAAGATATATAAATAAATACATACATAATATATAAAAATATGAAAACTAGATAAAACTCAGGAATAATGTACCATATTATTGGTGAAGGAATTTAGCAAATCCAATTAGTGGTTCTAGCGTTTAGATAGTTATGTACCCTGCACCAGTTCATAACATAATACCAACTTACTTGATATTCAAACGACCTTATTTACTAAAGTAAGGGCTTTATGTAACTCTATCCATTTGTAATATGATATTCTTGTTTTGGCTAAAGCTCTTAATATCAAAACATGTTGACAATAAAAGTGCTGACCTGGTGTCTAGCCGGTGACCTTGTTATGATCAAAAATTCCTAGAACTGAATAAGCCTTGTAAATAAGTTAAGAGTATAAATAAGTATTATTGTTAATTTTAATTCAGTCTCAAATAAATATTCATCGTGAAGAGTTGGACTCTACATTTTTGATTCAATAACCTCGTGACGCTCCCGCGTAACTTTTGTCTAGATACACAAACAAACTATGCTTCTTAATAATATTTGTGTAGATTCTTATAGAAACGTATAGGTGATAAAAGAACATACCTCAGCTAACATGGTAATGACTTCGAACGGCCAGTCCACGTTGACGCCCTCCGGTGCTATCTTGCGAAAGAACGATCTAATTTGATTTGCCTCCTTTACTATTTTATTGGCCGCTTGTTGAGCTTCTTCGACTGTTTTAAAGGTAACTTTCTTGGACAACATTGCCGTAATGTATTTTTTATAAACTAGATTCTGAGCCTCGTTAATAACATATTCAAAATTTTTATCTCTCAAATGATTGTAATCTTGAAAATAATCGTCGAGCGTAATGCAAATTGTATCAACGGGTATGCTCGAAGCCAGCCATTTAGATGTGAGTAAATCTTCGAAGTGGACTTCTAAATCTAAAAATGCTTCTTCAAGAAGAAATTGTGCTGCTTCATCTCTTAAGTTCTGAAAATAATGTTTCATATTTATTAATCTAATACATTTTGATATTAACCTGAATAAGAAACGAGTAAGGAGTTCGTTTGATGGTAATTTCAGTTTGGTTTAAATCGGTTCAGTAGTTTAGGTTGTAGGTTCTGGTTACCATTGAAACCCTTACCCTACTCCTTCCTGCCCTTGATCCGATTTCCATATCCTCATAGTCCGTGAATCCCTACATTTAAGGATCCTCTCCTTCTACCCATCCCATGTTGGTGTGACTTTTCCTGCCAGCCTATAGCGCGGCGGTTATTCCAAAGTTCCCTTATTTTTAAGTTAGTCTTTTTAACGATAAATGTTCTGTACTTGACCTGTCATAAGCGCTTTCTTAGCCTACATGATAAATAAAGATTTTGATTTTAGGAGTTAATCGCGGACAAACAACGTGACACGAAATTTTTATATATAAAGATATGCAAATAACTTATTATGGTCCGGGTTCCCTGGGCCATTTTTCCACTTGATTACTATCAAGCTAATTTTCCGTGAGTAGCTTCGTTTCGATGAGAGCTGATTTTTTTGTTTTAACTTAGTTAATATTTATAAAATTTAACAGTCATATTGTCCTACAAATAAAATAATAAATTTTGTTATTTTCGCATAGCGAATTGTTGGGCGTCACATCGAAACGAAGCTACTCACGGAAAATTAGCTTGATATTAATCGAGTGGAAAAATGGCCCAGGGAACCCGGACCATTATATTTTCCTTGGACTGGCACCGTACAATTCATATACCTGGAATGCGCTGAGCATTTTTTCAAACTTGGCCTCAGCGGCGGGGTCGTGTCGGCCCGGCGGCCAGTGTCGCGCCTGCGTCTGTTGCGCGAGACGAACCATCTGCTCGCTGTTGTTCACGATGGTGATCATGTGGTGCGTGAAGTACGCCACGCGCGATCTGTCCGCGAAGTGACCGTTCTGGAAATGACGCGGACGTTTAATGGTGCTGCCACACCGGTGTTATAAAATGTTATATAACATTTTCTAACATTTGTTAACAAACATTTTCTAACATTTTATCACAATGTTAGATAATGTTAGTAAATGTTTAATGTTATTAAATGTTATATAACATTTTATAACACCGGTGTGGCAGCACCATAACGCGTGTTACGGACTACGGTCCATGCGGATTACCCGTAAAACTGCTCGACATTGATGTTCAATCTTATGCATTACGTTTATCGAGCAGAATTCCACCTGTTCTGAAATAACACTTATTTATATTCATTTGATTGAATGACGAGCCGAGCAAGTCGCTCGCCTAATGGTAAGTGTCACGCCTGCCCATAAACAGAATCAACACGACACAGAACTTTGAATTACAAAACACTGCATGGCACTGAACTGCACTCGTCGCCCGAGACATAAGATTTTAAGTCTCATAATGCCCAGTATTTTCACTGGCTTCAATGTCCTTCAAACCGAAACACAACAGTCCTTACACACTGTTGCTTGGCGGCAGAAATAGACAAAGCACACAGACACACTGATGATATTCATCTAATATTTTATTTCACCTTTTACTGAACGATTTAATTTATTTTGACTGACCTTAGAGCATATTTTCGCACTTCTGGCCTATCCTAAGCTCGCCATAACATCCAACTCATGTACACCAATACATTAGAGTTTAGTATTAACAATAATATAAAACTAACCTTAAACTGTATAACTCCTTCCCTGTACATGTTCCCATATCGTGTCACTTGATCGATACTTAACAACAGCGCTTTAAATGTTACTTCTTTGCTGATGGTTTCGGTTACCTGTGATGAAACATGATAAATAAATTCTTATCAAAGATCCATCATATAATATCACGGGGTCAAGCAGAAGGAGTACGACCATCGAATGGATTTATGTCAGAAACTGACAAACAAACAAGTTGATCACCTGATGGTAAGTAATCAATATCACCAATAGAGTATTCACTCTACCATAGAAGCATACGTGCGTGTGTACGGACCGTTGTCGACCTTAAACGAAATGAATGAAAGATTTGGGTGTCCAAAAATATCTGATTATACGAAATGCAACAGCAAGCTAAATTAGCCAACCTGCATTAGGCCAGCGTGGTGGACTAAGGCCTAATCCTTCTCATTCAGTAGAGGAGGCCCGTGCCCAGCAGTGGGATGTATATTATACAGGGCTAGTAAAAAACAGCAAGCTGTCACTTCATGTGGGTGTACTGTGGGACAGAGGGTCGAGCCGGCCCATTCATGTTGAAGACAACACTTTGAATACCTCAGTTCGAACACATTAAAATTGACAGCCTGCGTGGCGCAGCGGGCGAGTAGCCGGCTGTGAAGCGAGAGGCCGCGGGTTCGATCCCCGCACCGAGACAAATGTTTGTGTTATCTACAAATATTTGTTTCAGGGTCTGGGTGTTGTGAGACCGAAAGTCTCTCGTAGTTCCTGATACCCACGACACAAGACTCGTATCTTACGTGGGGTCAGGACTATGTATGTGACTGTTGGGTGTATTTATTATTATTATTATTTATTTACATTAAACAATTATTTTGTGGAGTATTACAGCGCGCACCGCATAATAGGATAGTCGCGTCTGCTTGAATTTGCTAAAACACAACAGTAATATGACAAGGAAACCCTACTTTAAAAACGGTAACATTTTAGATAATGACCGCAATTTACATTTCAAATACATATTGTTACGAGGAAAGGTATATCGACTATCTTCCTCGCACCCGTACGTCGTAATGGTTTTTGGGAATATTGTGGAATATTGATACAAACCTGCAGATTTTGATCGATCATTTGAAATATGATGACGGGCGCGTGCGTGTGGTACGCGTTAGAGTGCGGTTCCACGTCGGGCGCACGGTTGCCGCTCCACTCAGCGCGCTCCGATTCTAATGTTTTCTCCATCCACTCCATATAGTTCGACTCCATTTTCTACAGGAACATAGTTTATGAACATTTTTTCCTTTAAAAACTGTAGGTACATAAAATAGGCAAGTTTTAACAAAACTTAATCCGTCCTTTTGCAATTTTGACCGGTGACCGTCACATGCACCGTCTCCAAAAATACCTTTAGAAATGTATATTTTTTATTTTTCAATAAATTTAAATGACCGCAAGTCTGATTACTCATGTGGACAGCTACAATGATGTCAGAGGTTATATGTATGTTTTACTAAACATTAGTTGTATTAACTGAATGACCTCTCAGATATCCAGGAGACTTATGTCATATTTTAAAACCGATTTATTTCAGGAATACTTTCGGAGTTGTGTGCACTATCTCGATCAAACTTGGCCAAAATCGGCATGTGTCCACATTGTACTCGACCATAAGACAAGAGTTAATTACGTGACATGTATAAAATCCTTTGGCATTAGAATGGCTTACACAGGACATGGTACGGGTTGTGTTATGATCATAGCCTTACAAACATAACCTACAGGCATAACATAGGTACTTTCATAGAATACATAAAAATCAGGGTTTGCATGCACAGTTTAATCATAACCATAGCTACGGTAACGGTGTTCGTAGGACGATGATGTGAAAAAATTTGTTGGCCTTATTGAAAACCAAGTGACAAATGCAATGGTTGCATGTACAGATAACCGTACAGTTTTATAACATAACACGCTAGGGTTTTCCTGTCCGTGATGCTTGTAGGGTTATAAGCATTATGCAAACCCTATTGTGTATGACCACTATTACGCTGCATTAAAAACACTGGTAAAATTAACTATGGGACACGATCCTCAGCAAAGGCACTGACTGAATCATAAAAATGGAGACAGAACCATCTCTACACGGTTAGTGCTAAAAAAGCTTTCGCAAGCGGTCACTTGTCGTTCGGTTCTTTTATGGCGCGTGCGCGGCGTTTTACTGCAGGTAATTAATTATGGGTGTAGACTTTATAGATCACCAGATGAGATAATTCGCAGTTTAGTGCGTCAATACGAGAGTCGCTATTAATTGTTAAATGGTCTTGACCGAATGAAACTTCTATAAATACGTAGGTTATTAAAACAAGTGTGAGAAGCATCATGCGTTGGTTAAAGTGATTGCAACAAGCAATGGTGACGAACATCCACGTATTTTGACATTTCGATAGTACTGACAACAAAATACCAAGCTACAAATAACGTCAACCATTGCTTGTTACAATAACATTAGCACTAACCGACGAATGGTGCAACCCCACACTAAGGCTGGATTACACCATAATAGCAGTTTTAGTTAAGGTTTATGTCAAATTTGACGATAACATTAACGCTGACTTTAACATTGACTGCGGAATGTGTTGCACCTTCGTATTCCGACACTACTAGATTCCTCGATTAATTCTAGAAGCAGGGACATGATATTATTTTGGAGCATAGACGCTTAAGGAGATTTATCGGTTTGGAACTTATAATTGAAGCATATGACAGCTATTTAACTTAAACAATAGCTTTAACTAGCGAATCTTGGATGGTTACGGTTAACAGCTAAAGTTATGACGTCATCTGACATTTGTCAAATGTTGCAAATTATGTTTGCTTAACCGGTACTTTAACTTTAACATGTTTGTCACTGCTAAAGTAAGTTGGTGCAAAACCCAGCATAAGTATTATGTGGTTATAGTTGTTTACTCACTTGTAAATATTCATCTTGCAGTTTCTGCATCATTTCGTTGCTCAATAAAGGCGGTAATGTTGTGACATCGATGTTCAGTTCCGAACTACCCATTAGCTCGTGTCCAGGATACGTGTTCAGTATCCACGAAAGCAGTGTTACATATTCATTGCCTTCTATTCCAGTTTGAACAACATCTTTAAGCTAAAATACATTTTTATATATTAACCACGTAGACCTGATATGGTTCGTATACCCACAAACTGGGTGTATGGGAAACTCTTCTGAAACCAAGGAAAGCACTACCAGTGCTGGTGATTAGACTGATTAGATTTTAGTTACACAATAATCCAAAAAAAATAGTGAATCTATCTAATGCGTGTATTCATTTTACGCATAAACATTCGTCTCGATGCGGGTATGGAACCCACGGCCTCTTGCTTCGCAGCCGGCCACGCGCCCTCCGCGCCACGGAGGCTGCCAAATATTATTGCAAATAATTTAACTGCCTCGGTGGTGCACTTGTATTGGGTTCAATTCCCAAGTCGGGTAAAAGTGATATTGGGTTTTACCAATAGGTCTAGAATTGAGCCCGGTATGACGATGGGCTCGCCACATATCACATCATGGGACGGAGATACGTGCGGCAAAATGTGGGTGTACTAGTTTCACCTCTGCCTACCCCTTCGGGGATTACAGGCGTCATAGTTTCGCATCAACATTCCCCACCAACCATTCGAAATTTAATAAAAATTATCATACTTACACTAGCCGACAAGCATGTATGATACATATTTACGTATTTGTGTACTATGTCGTAATGAGGTGGGAAGCAGGGTACACACAATGTTTTCACAACCCGCAAGTCCTCCAATATGAGTTGTCTTGTTAACTCCAAATAGCGGACGAGCCACAGCTTGTTATCTTCGCGTTCGTCGACCCTCGTGCCTTCAATACGCTGTGCGACAGCACATTCTAACACCTCAAATGCTTTGTTTCGCCAACATTTCGGTCGTCCGGGAGGCATAAAGCCAGACTGGCTTTGTTGCTGCAAAAAACTTATAATTTACGCATATTTCAATCAATAATATATATAATTATAACATGTTTTTTATTTGTAGGACAATATGACTGTTAAATTATATGAATATTAACTAAGTAAAAACAAAAAAATCAGCTGGTTATTAATCATACCTATTGGAAGGAGGGGCTTCCAATAGGTATCGATAACGAGGTCATAAAAAATGATTTGAATGAGCTGATTTTTTTGTTTTTACTTAGTTAATATTCATATAATTTAACAGTCATTTTGTCCTACAAATAAAATAATAAATTTTTGAGTATCATCAAATCGAAATATTCTATCCTTGCTACCTCTGTTAGCTATCACAATAGAGAATTTTCGCATAGGGAATTGTTGGGCGTCTCATCAAAACGAAGCTACTCACGAAAAATGAGCTTGATAGTAATCAAGTGGATCAGCTGGCCCAGGGACTCCGGACCATAATGAATAAAATATATTAAGTAAAAGGGGCTATATATTCACCTGCAAAGCCATTTGGTCCCTTTTCTCTTCTCTTTCAATGATTCTCAGGGCAGTCACAATCACTGTGGGTTCTTTACGAACTGTATTCAAAGTTCTTGCCAGAATCAGTTTGATTTGCTTTTCAAGCAAATTGGAAACCATTTCAACATCTTCAAAATATGCTTTTAACATTACTTTATCATGCGATGATTGGTTAGGTAATCTGTGCAGTTCATAGAGTAAGTCGTCTCTTGAGTTTTCTAAATCATTAAGACACTGCCAACAAACAGCATAAATTGTAAAATACATTTTTTTTATTTGTATGACGAGACGTGCGAAGCGCTCGCCTGATGCTAAGCGCCACGCCTGCACATAAACAGAAGCAACACCACACACAACTTTGAATTACAAAGCACTGCATGTCACTGAACTGCGCTCGTCACCCCGAGTATCATAATGCCCAGTAATTTCACTGGCTTCAATGTCCTTCAAACCGAAACACAACAGTGCTTACACATTGTTGCTTGGCGACAGAAATAGACAAGGCGCTGGTACCAACCCAGACGGCCTTTTGCATACAAGGGAGCAGTGTTGGGCAAAATGTAATCTAACTACTGATTACTAACTACGATTACATAAAGTAGTTAGTAATCATAACTAATAACTACATAAAAAAATCAAAAATGTAGTTAAAAATTTTGATTACTAACTACTAATTGTAGTTGCAATCATGATTACTTGATTACTTTTTATAACTACATATTTAAAATGATTTTGCGTCATTAAAAAAGAAAACACGCGCGATAGTCGTTCATGTAAATACATTAAATTAATTAAATTAAATCTATATATAAAAATGAATCGCTGTGCGTGGAAAAAATAAAAATCGTCTCATTTTTCGGTTACGTCAGATTTTTCGGTTATGCCTCAGATTTTTCTGTTACGCGTCAAAATTAACTGGACTTGATTAATTGAATTTGATTTTAACTGGACTTTGACTGGATTTTGTCAAGACTTTGACCGGACTTTACAGGACTTTGACTGGTATTTGACCAGACTTTGACCCGACTTTGACAGGACCTTGACAGGACTTTGAAGGGACTTTGACAGGACTTTGACGGACTTTGAACGGACTTTGACCGGACTTTGACGGACTTTGATGGACTGTGACCGGACTTTGACAGGACTTTAAGAAGGCTTTAACCGGACTTTGACAGGACTTTGACGGACTTTGACAGGACTTTGACAGGATTTTGACGGACTTTGATGGACTTTGACCGGACTTTGACAGGACTTTGAGAAGGCTTTAACCGGACTTTGAGAGGACTTTGACGGACTTTGACAGGATTTTGACGGACTTCGATGGACTTTGACCGGACTTTGACAGGACTTTGAGATGGCTTTAACCGGACTTTGACGGGCTTTGACCGGACTTTGACGGACTTTGATGGACTTTGACCGGACTTTGAGAAGGCTTTAACCGGACTTTGACGGACTTTGACAGGACTTTGACAGGATTTTGACGGACTTTGACCGGACTTTGACAGGACTTTGAGAAGGCTTTAACCGGACTTTGACAGGACTTTGGCGGACTTTGAGAGGACTTTGACAGGATTTTGACGGAATTTGACAGATCTTGACAGGATTTTGACGGACTTTGACCGGATTTTGACAGGACTTTGAGAAGGCTTTAACCGGACTTTGACGGACTTTGATGGACTTGGAACGGACTTTGAGAAGGCTTTAACAGGACTTTGACAGGACTTTGACGGACTTTGATGGACTTTGACCGGACTTTGAGAAGGCTTTAACCGGACTTTGACGGACTTTGACAGGACTTTGACGGACTTTGACAGGACTTTGACGGACTTTGACAGGACTTTGACAGGATTTTGATGTACTTTGACCGGACTTTTACAGGACTTTGACAGGATTTTGACGGACTTTGATGGACTTTGACCGGACTTTGACAGGACTTTGAGAAGGCTTTAACCGGACTTTGGCAGGACTTTGAGAAGGCTTTAACCGGACTTTGACAGGACTTTGACGGACTTTGACAGGACTTTGACAGGATTTTGACGGACTTTGATGGGCTTTGACCGGACTTTGAGAGGACTTTGGCAGGACTTTGACGGACTTTGATAGACTTTGACAGGACTTTGAGAAGGCTTTAACCGGACTTTGACGGACTTTGATGGACTTTGACAGGACTTTGACGGACTTTGACAGGACTTTGACAGGATTTTGACGGACTTTGATGGACTTTGACTGGACTTTGACAGGACTTTGAGAAGGCTTTAACCGGACTTTGACGGACTTTGACCGGACTTTGACGGACTTTGATGGACTTTGACCGGACTTTGAGAAGGCATTAACCAGACTTTGACAGGACTTTGACGGACTTTGACAGGACTTTGACAGGACTTTGACGGACTTTGATGGACTTTGACCGGACTTTGACAGGACTTTGAGAAGGCTTTAACCGGACTTTGACAGGACTTTGACGAACTTTGATAGGACTGACAGGATTTTGACGGACTTTGACAGGACTTTGAGAAGGCTTTAACCGGACTTTGACAGGACTGACAGGATTTTGACGGACTTTGATGGACTTTGACTGGACTTTGACAGGACTTTGAGAAGGCTTTAACCGGACTTTGAGAGGACTTTGACAGGACTTTGACGGACTTTGACAGGACTTTGACAGGACTTTGACAGGATTTTGACGGACTTTGATGAACTTTGACCGGACTTTGACAGGACTTTGAGAAGGCTTTAACCGGACTTTGACAGGACTTTGACAGGACTTTGACGGACTTTGACAGGACTTTGACAGGACTTTGACAGGACTTTGACGGACTTTGACGACCTTTGACAGGACTTTGACAGGATTTAGACGGACTTTGATGGACTTTGACAGGACTTTGAGAGGACTTTGACAGGACTTTGACGGACTTTGACAGGACTTTGACAGGATTTTGACGGACTTTGATGGGCTTTGACCGGACTTTGACAGGACTTTGAGAAGGCTTTAACCGGACTTTGACAGGATTTTGACCGACTTTGATGGACTTTAACAGACTATGACTTTAATCCTTGCATTTGATTATTCATAAAATTAACATAGGCATGTGCAATCAACTGTTTTTTTTAAGTAGCCATATACCAAAACATATGTTACTACACTTTACGTGTTTATTTAATTGCAAAATATAAGTTCATAAAACTTAAATAATCAGTAGTTATAACTACTAGATTGCAGCAATCAAATTAATAACTACTTCATGTAGTTTGATTACTGTAGTTAAATTACATGTAATCATAACTACATGTAGTTAACTACTTTTAATCGAAATTAGTAATCAGATTACAAAATGTAGTTAACTACGCCCTACACTGCAAGGGAGCTACTACCTTGCCACACATACGATTCACATACATATTTCCATTGCCCAGGTTCGGAATCTGTACCCAGTATGGCCAACTATCTCATTATGGGACGAAAATAAGCTTGGCGAAATGTGAGTCTACTGGTGGTACCTCTGCTTACCCAATCGGGATACATGCATGAACTTATAGAAAAGTAGCTACCATTGACGCATTTTCTTTTTCTTTGTTTATAGGCTGATTAAAATAAATATTTGCAAAACTACACAGTCACAAAACATAATCATAAAAATAAATATGTCCAACAGTCACACTCATAGTCCTGACCCAACAGTAAGATATGAGTCTTGTGTTGCTGGTATCCAGAACTATGGGAGACTTTCAGTCTCACAACACCCAGACCTGAAAAATATTTATGGATCACACAAACATTTGTCTCTAATCTGCTGCCTCTCATTTCATAGCTGGCTACTTACCTGCATACATATTATAACATACATACATATTTAAAGTAACTCACAAATATTTATTCTAGAGTGCTGTTTAGATTTAAAACACTTTCTCGGAGAATTCACCTAAAAATAACTTTCTGTTTAATCTTGATTATGAGTCTTGACTCATGATGTAGGGCAAATGCACCTATTTATAAATGAAAGTAGAGTAGATTCAGTACAGGAGGCCCGTGCCCAGCAGTGGGACGAATATAATATATAGGGCTAATAAAAAAAATAAAAAAAATGAAACAAAGATTTTTTTAGTACCTGATGAGCATGTAGCAGTTTTCCTTCACCAATCCATTGTTGAGTCTTAGCCACACTTTCAGGAACAGTAAAAATATGCTTCAGACTGTCCATTGCAGTCACATACTGTGAGTGTCGTGAGTCTTCTTCCCTAACGGCTTGAAGTGAAGCCACCAGTGGTGGAACACCCTTGAGAAGCTCCTCTAGCTCATCCATTCTGCAAGGAAAATTACAATGTCATGTATTATCAAGACCTGTTTGAAATTGGGGTTTCTATATGAAATACATACAACTCAACTGTATGTAAACCTCTTAAGAGCACAATCTTATACAACAAGTATAAGATTGTGCTCTTAAGAGACATTACAGTCATGTCATCTCCCCTCAGGTATGTCCTATTTAGGGAGCAAATTATGTACATTTAAGTAATTAAAAGCTCTGAAAGTATCAAGGTGGATAATAAACAAAGGTTACAAAACAAAATACATAAACTTAAAATACACAATATGTTTAAAACACATAACTTCCTAATATTGAGACATCAATAAAGTTTGTCATTTTTAAGGCTGAACTACATTAAATTAATGAACAAAGATTATTATGCTAAAAGACAAAATGCGCAATGATTCAAATATATTACAATAATGATAAACAAAAAGTTAAGTATGCATAAATATAATATGATTGATAAAGTACATAAAATGGAAAAATATGGATATGGTAATTGTCAAGTACTATGTTTTCACAATAGGTTATGGAACAATGGGAGTGGTCCTTGGGCCAACAATAAGATATTACTTACTTTAAATTAATTTGATGGACATCATCAAGGCATTCCTGGAGTTGTTTAAGCCCAACACTAACACCATCTAATTTTCCCTGAACTGCAGATTTTAATTGGGCTTCAATTGAAGCCTTCTTGTGAGTTATCCGTTTCTTGTAATGTTCCACCTAAAATATATAAAAAAGGTATATCAATATTAGTTTAATGTATTCATAAAAACAATATACTTAAATTATACAAACTTTTTCCAGCTGTCCAGGCCTCTGCATCATATTCATTACCATTTTTTCCGCAGCCACTTTAGCTTCTTCTTCAATTTCATCCATGGTACTCATGTTGATTGTATTCTTACCTTTCTATAATCACAAATTACTTATGGATAAATTGTTTTTTTTTGTAATACCTTGCATGTGGTTCTTTATAGGTATATTTCATAATCTAGCATGTAATTAAACTTCTGAAAGCACTATAACAATATATACTACAATGCTGTGCTGTAGCTCTCCTAGGGTCCAAATATCTGTGGGCAGTGGAGCAAAATGGACTTTGCTTATTAATATTTTATCATGTAGTATTATTTGCAATGGATTATTTGCTACGAACACTTTGGGACTTTGTTTAGTATTTACTAGAGTTTATAAGCGGTAGCTTCCCTTAGTAATCTGAAGTATTTAGGGCGCGTTTATATGACAAGGAATCCCGCCGCGCGGCGCGGCGGCCGCACGAAATTTTTCACGTCGTCTAACCGCAGCCTTACACAGAATACAGATTACTAAGGAAAACTGGTGTTCATTATTAGCTCACAGATTACTAGGGGAATATTAGCGTGAGACTGTTTTTTTTTTATTGACAGCTGACGATAGAGGCGGAGCAGTTACAACCAGAGAGTTACAAACTTAGGCTGCGGTTAGACGACGCGAAAAATTTCGTGCGGCGGCCGCACGATATTTTTCAGTCATAGCAAATGTATGTCTTATTAACTAGGACTTAACGTTGAAATTCTTTGTGAGTAACCAACCGCGCGGCGGCCGCGCGGTAGCGTTTACACCATCGCGCAGTCGCCGCGTGGTTGGAGCGTTGCGAAGAATTAAACATTATGGCTTAGTCAATAGAGTTTACATTAGTTTTTCGAGTGATTCGAGCGAGGCGCCAGCGCGGCCGCCGCGCGGTGGGATTCCTTGTCATATAAACGCGCCCTTAGAGAACTGACGTTAGTTACAATGACAATACCACCCACAGAGTACATTATTATATAAATTACTCAGAGGAATAGATAATCTAAGAAAAAATATAACTGAAAATACCACCAGAATACCACTATGATACCGACACAATAGTTCACAATACCTTACATGTTCATAAATATTTTTCCTCAAATTTTCCGTTATTTTTAGAACTTTTCCAAAGTAAAAATATGGTAAAATTTATAGATAAATAAATGTATTTAGTATACTGGCTAAGTGTATTTTGTTGATGCTATGAGATGACAATTAGCTGATATTTTTTAAAATCTTTATTTACGGAACTTTCTCAATTAGTTGATATTGATTTCTATATATAAGTTTCTTTTATTTTTGTACTGACTGTATAAGAGATATTTTAATTGCCTACATAATTTATAAACTATTTTATTTCATTAGTAGAACCGTTAATGAACACGTAATTAGAATCATGTAAATTAAAAAAACCGTATCAGTCAACATTGATTGACAAATTACTCCAACGTTCAAAACAACCTTAAATTTTCCTCATGCATAATTTATTTGCATCAAATATTTACCCACGTATTTCAGTTCCTCAAAATTTCCGGGCGTGTATCATTTTGTAATAGAACAAAATCATCACCAATTTAATGAGAAAAAGGCATTACATATTCCTCTAAGATGTCAATCACGTACCGTGCCGCTGTCAGGTCCATTTTTAATTACGTGGAGTTCCGTACGTGCTCCCCAGCAAATTCCACCCTATTACCTTTATTTACAAATGGAAATTAATCTCTAACCTGCACACCACACTTTAACCCTTACATCATCTGGCTTAAAACAAAGCATGAATTCGTCCGTCAATAACGCACGACTCCATGGATCATCATTCCAATGTTGGTGTAAACGAGTAAAATTGGCTCGCGCTACTCGATGGTTTGTGGAAAGAAGGGGACCTTTATCTGGAAAGTGAGCCTTTATACCAACCTCTTTGAGTCTTCTTTTTACTGATTTATTGCTATCGCCGTAACTTGTTGGACTTCTTGAAGCTTGTTTTTTATTTCCGAAGTCAAATTGCAATGCCTCAATACGCTGCTCACGAGAAATCAAATAAAAAACCTTTTCATAAAAATAATTATCCTTTTTTTAGCGTCCCTCTAAATTTGTCCAAGAGTGCAGTTTCGCTATAGTTTGGTTTAATTCCTTTTTGAAAACATATGGGAAATTTGGGGAAAATATATATGACATTGGAAAAGTTTAAAATTTGATCTAGCAACCCTGTACCGAGAAAAAATAAACAAATGTTTATTAAGGTTTGAAATTTCTTAGGTATTGCAAAATAAATTTTAATAAATTTATTACTTTTGGTCTCTGTGAAATAATAATTGCTTGGAAACTGGAATAGAAAATGTTTTAATATTTTATGCTAATCAGAAAAACTGTTTTGTGATATTTAATGACCTACAACTTGTATGTTTAACCTCGATGTCTTCCTGATAAGTGTAGAAATAATTTAAGCATACGTATTAAGAATTGTGAAAATGTGGTATTTGATACTTTTATTTTTATTATCACTAATAGCCTACCTTATTACCGATGAACTGTTACCAAAACTTAGGGATTTATTTATCAATGCCGGTCTATTCGGCATCGACCTATGCAAATCTGATAAGAAGAAAATGTAAGTTTTATTTTAATCGCCATTCTACAGTGTTATATCTAGAAATATTTTAAATTTTATTTTCTTTTCAGCCCAGAGGCGACGGGTGTCATATCAGGATGTGTCTTTTTAGTAATAAGCTTTTTATTTATCCCAATAATATTTGGGAACAGTTTGATGGATACTCAGAATTTTCCTCACAATGAAGTAAGTATTGTATTAGCCTCTATTAATTAAAATCTACAAAAATTATTAACTTTTTTACTGTGTTTATATTATATATTTAGTTTGCAGAGTTATTAGCCGCATTATTATCAATATGCTGCATGTTACTCTTGGGCTTTGCTGACGATGTATTGGACTTGAGGTGGCGGTACAAGTTGCTACTTCCCACGGTGGCATCTTTGCCACTCTTAGTAGTATACTTTGTAAATTTTAACTCTACAACATTTATTGTGCCCATACCATTAAGGCAATGGTTTGGTGTATCTATCAATATTGGTATGTGTTGAAATACTTTTATCTTTATATATATAATTCTTCTGTGAGTGTGTATGTCACTGAACTTCTCTTAAACGACTGGACCGATTTTGATGAAATTTTTTGTGTGTGTTCAAGGGGATCTGAGAATGGTTTAGATTCACAATTTTGTCCGCTGGACAATGTTTTTTTAATTAATTTTTAATTTATTAGTAGTTGTTGAGTTGTCGTTGCGAAGCTTGCCGTGATGACGGGTCGTATAGCGTCTAGACTGGACAGTGGCAGGACAGGGACAGGACAGTGAGACAGGACAGTGAGACAGGAAAGTGAGACAGGACAGTGAGACAGGACAGTGAGACAGGACAGTGAGACAGGACATTGAAACAGGACAGGGACAGGACAAGACGGGGACAGGACGGGGACGGGACGGGGACGGGACGGGACGGGGACAGGACGGGGACGGGACGCGGACAGGACGGGGACAGGACTGTCCAACCGGAGGGAGGTGGGAGACGACCTGACTTAGGTCGTCGAAGTCAATTAAATGAGCGACGGGCTACCTCACGTGCAATGGCGCAGTACCTCACTTAATTGCATTTAATGTAAATAAAACATTTGTATTAAGTTTTGACCACATTTTACACAAATATATTATGCAGGTGATACGAAGTTCACCGGGTCATCTAGTAATATATAAATATAATATAGGGAATGGTCAGTAGAGATATTAGTATTCGATATAGTATTAGATTAGGAAGTAGGATTAAATTATAGGTGTGGGTAGAGTGTGTTTATAAAGAGGAATATTTTATTCAGGGTTCGAAAATATCCGATATTTATTATAAATATCATAATATCGGATATTTATGATATATATCCGATATATATCAAGTTTGATATATATCAATTTTGTATGAAAGCCATATTATAATTTTATTGTATTATTTATGAATACTGTTTGCATATGTGTTACATACACATATTAAAATTATAAAGTAAAACAACTCGTTTTTGGATGAGGCAAAATCAACTAAAAACCATAAACACTTATTTTAGGGCAGAAGTGTTGTCATTTATGGATTAGAACTTACCATTAGGGAGTATGTTTTAACACTACTCCCACGCCATCTATATTTGGGAAGTAGAAATACAGTAAAAAACTCTAAAAATTACTTAATAACATTATTTTTTTTATACCATTTTTGTATTGCAATATATTAGAAAAAAATATTGATATATATCGTCGAAACCAGCTTGATATATATCGGATATATATCAGATATATATCTTGATATATATCCATTGATATATATCCTCGAACCCTGATTTTATTACTAGTTAACTTAGACCATTCAACTAATGGAGAAGTAATGCAGGTATTATTTGTTATAAAAAATTATGGCACTTCAAGTTCACTCAATTATCACCTTATATTCATCAAGATAATAACAATGATAATCATCACTTTAAACCCTGATCATTAATTTATTTAATCAGCTCGTATTTTTTGACTTACATTACAATTAGGGACTAAGGATTTAATTAGAAGAAGCAGTATATTTTTCGTGTATATCGAACTACGTCTTCTTAATTACTAGAGTTATATTAAGTGCTTATATTGTTTTGTATTTTATTAAAAGTAAATAAATATAATATAATGTAGAACTTCCTTTTTTATGTCACTTAAAATAAAATTCTGTTTTCAGGTTTTCTCTACTACATGTACATGGGAATGTTAGCAGTTTTCTGCACGAATGCTATAAACATTTTGGCTGGTATAAATGGACTTGAAGTAGGCCAGTCAATTATAATTGCATTATCCATAGTTTTGTTTGACATTATTGAATTAAGAGGAGATCAATACAAGGCTCATACATTTTCACTACAAATTATGATACCATACCTTGCTACAACATTAGCACTGTTGAAGCATAATTGGTAAGTTTATTATGCAAAACTTTATCCCTAAAATAAATATTTTATTCTTAACCTATGCAAAAATTCTGTTGATAAGTTTTTTGTGTATGGTTAAAATAAACGAATATGCTGTAAAGTTTAGTTAGGGCATTAAGCCTGGTAAAAGTCGACTAGCAGGACTGCATACAATTAATATCCTATAGCAAAATTAATATTCTGAAAAATATTATTCGAGATTTTATATAAGCATGCAGTAAAAGCAACAAAGATAAGTAATAGTAAATTGATTGCTTTTACTCGAATACTCGATATTTATAGAAACAAAACAGAGTGCCGAGTAATAGCACAATAAAAACGTCCAATTTAGCGAATTACCTGTTTTGTAGCTGTTACATAACTATTATGGCTTAAAGATAGTGAGTTAAAGTGATTTGGTTACCTCAGCCTACCTAAGTGCTTTTTTTTTATCCTGACGGCAAAGTGAAAATGGCATGGGAAATACTAAATTGCCGTGTTAACCACTATTATACGCCTATGCAGTGTTTTGGAAACGTTAAATTCGGCTTATATTCAACTTGTAAGATGAGTAAAAAAAATCTTATTCAACTATTTTGCTGGTTGGTTATTATGCCCATTAATCAAACGTAAATTTGTGTGAACACAACAGCTCTGTAAACATACTTGCATATTACAATTACAATTGTGTATATTTTATATTGTATTAATTATTTTCATGTGTTTTGTGTGTTTCATAATTTCATTAATTCATCACTCATTTCATGACTGCCTCGGTGTCGCAGTTGTATTGCGTACGTGGTACGACTGCGTTACTGAGGTCTTGGGGTCGATCCCCCGGCCGGGTAAAAGTGACATTGGATATTGAAATAAAACTAATTTAAACGGACTTAATCGCGGTTTTTTATATAATTTTTTAATTTTTTGTTCCAGGTATCCTTCCAATGTATTTGTCGGAGACACATTTTGTTATGTTTCTGGAATGACCTTTGCGGTTGTTGGTATTTTAGGTCACTTTAGCAAAACCGTTCTGCTATTTTTTTTGCCTCAAATAATTAACTTTGTATATTCTGTGCCACAATTATTCCATTTTGTACCATGTCCGCGTCACAGACTCCCCAAGTATAGTGGAGAAACTGATTTACTTGAGGCAAGCAGAACAATTATTATTAAGAAGGAAATGAATACTTTGAGTAAAATCGTACTGCAAATTTGCGTGTTATTACATATTGTTGATAAGAAAGAGGATAATGAAAGTATAGTCATAAATAACATGACATTAATAAATTTATTTTTGATCAAGTTTGGTCCAACGTCAGAGCATACTCTGACACTGAGGCTCTTGGCATTCCAAGTCATGTGTAGCACTATCGCATTTATTATAAGATACCCACTGGCTTCGTATTTTTATGATAGCTAGAAGTAACTAGTAAATCATGTTATTAATTAATAAATCATGCTACGAACTGGATATTTTATATTTTTTTTCGTAATGGCACTGTTTTTAATTGTGCGTGTCATGTATACACACATTGCATTAACAGCTCTCGAAATATGACGCCATGTGATTTTTTTTTTATTATTTTTGTTGTGCAATAACCGGTTATTTCGGAAACTACGAGGGAGCTTCGGTCCTACAACACCCAGAGTCCAGATCCGAAACAAATATTTAGGATCACACATACATACACACACACACACACACACACACACACACACACATACACACGCACGTGCACGCACACACACTTAATCTCGGTGCAGGTTCTCAAACTCTACGAAATTTACTAAAATAGTATTGCACGTAGTTATGCAAAAACGATTCAACCCACAGCAAGTTGAGATATTGCTTTTATTTTGCTAAATTCATTAACTTTAGTTCCGTGAATTTTGAAATTGCTGTGGTTTGAAACGTTTTTGCATATCTAAAATTATGTGCAGACGGGTATGTAATGCGGGGTTGCGAAGCCACGCCAGGGGGACGAAGCGCAAGCTCCTCCCACTCGCCCGAGGATGCTAACGTCTATCGTCACCTTAAAATATACTACATTGATTGGAACATGTGTGGGGTACAAATTTAAAAATATTTATTTAGGTATATAGTAATCTTACTCATCACATACATTGGTTTATTACATTAAATTGATACACAATAATAAAAATTGACTGTAAATGACAACAAAAAATTATATTATAGTTCGTATAATATAGAATGATCTAACCATATTCGCAGGACCAAAATGTGCAGTAAGATTCAGGGTTTAATGACAGATCGCCTCAATATAATATATTACACAATCTATAATTTGGAAGTATCCTCACCCTTTGAAATGATTAAGAATTATCAGAACCATGGTAGTAGCTACCTATAAAATACAAAATAAATAACTGAATGTGATGTGAATCTATTTAAATTAATTTATTATTTAATGTTAATAATTTATTTATTTTATTGAAAGCACCATTTGATGTAATAAATGAAAGGTACACTACACAAAAAAATCGTTGGATAACATTCTAAGGTATATTACATGGTAGGATCTGGAATTATGTCACTTTTTGATTAATGTCTAGATGAACAGTCGCGGGAGAAAAAGCGCAGCGAATTTTATGCGCTAATTGTTAAGTGGTTGGGCGAATGCTAAGGCATAATATCGCGGGCATTTAATGTCATTTGTACTATAATCTTTTACAAGTATTCAAATGCGCCTGCGTCGTTTTATGGCATAGGAGCCTACAGGGCTCCTATGCCATAAAACGATAAGAAGATAGAATAAATAAATACACCCAACAGTCACACACATAGTCCTGACCCCACAGTAAGATACGAGCCTTGTGTCGTGGGTATCAGGAACTACGGGAAACTTTCGGTCTCACAACACCCAGACTCCGAAACAAATATTAGTGGATCACACAAACATTTGTCTCGGTGCGGGAATCGAACCCAGGGCCTCACGCTTTACAGCCGGCTACTCGCCCGTTGCGCCACTGAGGCAGTCAATATCCATCACAATAATAATATTTCTAATACATAATACAGTGACTAAAATAAAGCAGTTGGTAGAAACATGTTTTAAAGGGGATTATGTTTGGACTATTGCAACATATAACACGTAATTATTTTGATTTATATTTTTTATCACTTAAACAAAATATTCTATGAAACAACAATAAATAGGAAAAAAAACAATCATTTTTCATAAACGTTTTTACATACAAATGAAACTTTGTGGTAATAGTATTATAATAATATTATTATTGTAATGGCTATTCTATATTCAATATACTCTATGTATGTTCTGAACTTTGTTGTTTCATTACATATTATAAGCTCAGGTCACAGTATTCTCAGCTCCTATCATACATATTAGAATATTTCATCTTTGAATACCTAGAACAGTTGTAATTATTGCTTCAGTTAACCCCGAAAAAAGACACCTGTTTAAACAGTCATAAAAATGTATTACACAAAGTATTGACAAAGAAATAAATAGGACCTCATGATTAGCTGTATGCAGATCTACCTGCCTAAAATTTACTTAAAGATATTATGAAAGTATGAATGTAATTCGACAATTTATTGAAAATTTAATTATGGTTTCGAATGAATAACATATTACGATGCTATATACATATATAATTTTTGAAAACCTCCGTGACGTAGTGGGCGAGAGGCAGGCAATGAAACTAAAAGTCGCAGGTTCGATACCCGCCACCGAGAAAAAAATCGTTTTTGTTACCCACAAATATTTGTTTTGAATCTGGTTTTTTTGAGTCCAAAAGTCTCATACTTGATACAAAATAAGATAATGACATTTTATTGTGGGGCTAGAAGCATATGTTGGTGACTGATAATGAAATATGCATTGACTATTTAACTACTAGTTGGTAATAATAGGCTACATATCAAGGAGTAGACCATCTAAGGGTGAAAAGGGTATAATTTTAATGCAATGAGAATATATTATACTTGGTTTAGCCAAATATCATACAGTATATTGTCTTCTACATCATTTTCATTTATAACTCTAAGTGTTTTAAGAGTTTGTAAATAAAAAGTTAATTCTGAAGTCACTACTCCATGTTGAGGACTACCATTTGCTACAATATTCATTTTAATCAATTGTTCTCTTAATTTGTCTTTGAAATTATCATGTACTCTTTTATAAATAGTCCTTATTTGTTCTGTGGGTAGTATATCAATTAGAGCTTCATGCAATTTAACTAGGTGCTTAGATATATTACGGAATGTTTGGGAAGGGACAGGAGGTTTGGCATCCCATCCAGTCAATTGAGAACATATCATGTTGCTTACTATGACACAAATCTTATTTTCTATCTCTTGCTTATGACTAATTATATCACTTTCTATACTACTAAAACTTTGTAGTGATAACTCCTTTGAATGGTTCTTTTCTAGCAATTTAGTAATTAAAGGTAGAAACCACAATATGACTTGCAGAGATCTGGATACTAACTATTTTGCTGGTTGGTTATTATGCCCATTAATCAAACGTAAATTTGTGTGAACACAACAGCTGTGTAAACATACTTGCATATTACAATTACAATTGTGTATATTTTATATTGTATTAATTATTTTCATGTGTTTTGTGTGTTTCATAATTTCATTAATTCATCACTCATTTCATGACTGCCTCGGTGTCGCAGTTGTATTGCGTACGTGGTACGACTGCGTTACTGAGGTCTTGGGGTCGATCCCCCGGCCGGGTAAAAGTGACATTGGATATTGAAATAAAACTAATTTAAACGGACTTAATCGCGGTTTTTTATATAATTTTTTAATTTTTTGTTCCAGGTATCCTTCCAATGTATTTGTCGGAGACACATTTTGTTATGTTTCTGGAATGACCTTTGCGGTTGTTGGTATTTTAGGTCACTTTAGCAAAACCGTTCTGCTATTTTTTTTGCCTCAAATAATTAACTTTGTATATTCTGTGCCACAATTATTCCATTTTGTACCATGTCCGCGTCACAGACTCCCCAAGTATAGTGGAGAAACTGATTTACTTGAGGCAAGCAGAACAATTATTATTAAGAAGGAAATGAATACTTTGAGTAAAATCGTACTGCAAATTTGCGTGTTATTACATATTGTTGATAAGAAAGAGGATAATGAAAGTATAGTCATAAATAACATGACATTAATAAATTTATTTTTGATCAAGTTTGGTCCAACGTCAGAGCATACTCTGACACTGAGGCTCTTGGCATTCCAAGTCATGTGTAGCACTATCGCATTTATTATAAGATACCCACTGGCTTCGTATTTTTATGATAGCTAGAAGTAACTAGTAAATCATGTTATTAATTAATAAATCATGCTACGAACTGGATATTTTATATTTTTTTTCGTAATGGCACTGTTTTTAATTGTGCGTGTCATGTATACACACATTGCATTAACAGCTCTCGAAATATGACGCCATGTGATTTTTTTTTTATTATTTTTGTTGTGCAATAACCGGTTATTTCGGAAACTACGAGGGAGCTTCGGTCCTACAACACCCAGAGTCCAGATCCGAAACAAATATTTAGGATCACACATACATACACACACACACACACACACACACACACACACATACACACGCACGTGCACGCACACGCACACACACTTAATCTCGGTGCAGGTTCTCAAACTCTACGAAATTTACTAAAATAGTATTGCACGTAGTTATGCAAAAACGATTCAACCCACAGCAAGTTGAGATATTGCTTTTATTTTGCTAAATTCATTAACTTTAGTTCCGTGAATTTTGAAATTGCTGTGGTTTGAAACGTTTTTGCATATCTAAAATTATGTGCAGACGGGTATGTAATGCGGGGTTGCGAAGCCACGCCAGGGGGACGAAGCGCAAGCTCCTCCCACTCGCCCGAGGATGCTAACGTCTATCGTCACCTTAAAATATACTACATTGATTGGAACATGTGTGGGGTACAAATTTAAAAATATTTATTTAGGTATATAGTAATCTTACTCATCACATACATTGGTTTATTACATTAAATTGATACACAATAATAAAAATTGACTGTAAATGACAACAAAAAATTATATTATAGTTCGTATAATATAGAATGATCTAACCATATTCGCAGGACCAAAATGTGCAGTAAGATTCAGGGTTTAATGACAGATCGCCTCAATATAATATATTACACAATCTATAATTTGGAAGTATCCTCACCCTTTGAAATGATTAAGAATTATCAGAACCATGGTAGTAGCTACCTATAAAATACAAAATAAATAACTGAATGTGATGTGAATCTATTTAAATTAATTTATTATTTAATGTTAATAATTTATTTATTTTATTGAAAGCACCATTTGATGTAATAAATGAAAGGTACACTACACAAAAAAATCGTTGGATAACATTCTAAGGTATATTACATGGTAGGATCTGGAATTATGTCACTTTTTGATTAATGTCTAGATGAACAGTCGCGGGAGAAAAAGCGCAGCGAATTTTATGCGCTAATTGTTAAGTGGTTGGGCGAATGCTAAGGCATAATATCGCGGGCATTTAATGTCATTTGTACTATAATCTTTTACAAGTATTCAAATGCGCCTGCGTCGTTTTATGGCATAGGAGCCTACAGGGCTCCTATGCCATAAAACGATAAGAAGATAGAATAAATAAATACACCCAACAGTCACACACATAGTCCTGACCCCACAGTAAGATACGAGCCTTGTGTCGTGGGTATCAGGAACTACGGGAAACTTTCGGTCTCACAACACCCAGACTCCGAAACAAATATTAGTGGATCACACAAACATTTGTCTCGGTGCGGGAATCGAACCCAGGGCCTCACGCTTTACAGCCGGCTACTCGCCCGTTGCGCCACTGAGGCAGTCAATATCCATCACAATAATAATATTTCTAATACATAATACAGTGACTAAAATAAAGCAGTTGGTAGAAACATGTTTTAAAGGGGATTATGTTTGGACTATTGCAACATATAACATGTAATTATTTTGATTTATATTTTTTATCACTTAAACAAAATATTCTATGAAACAACAATAAATAGGAAAAAAAACAATCATTTTTCATAAACGTTTTTACATACAAATGAAACTTTGTGGTAATAGTATTATAATAATATTATTATTGTAATGGCTATTCTATATTCAATATACTCTATGTATGTTCTGAACTTTGTTGTTTCATTACATATTATAAGCTCAGGTCACAGTATTCTCAGCTCCTATCATACATATTAGAATATTTCATCTTTGAATACCTAGAACAGTTGTAATTATTGCTTCAGTTAACCCCGAAAAAAGACACCTGTTTAAACAGTCATAAAAATGTATTACACAAAGTATTGACAAAGAAATAAATAGGACCTCATGATTAGCTGTATGCAGATCTACCTGCCTAAAATTTACTTAAAGATATTATGAAAGTATGAATGTAATTCGACAATTTATTGAAAATTTAATTATGGTTTCGAATGAATAACATATTACGATGCTATATACATATATAATTTTTGAAAACCTCCGTGACGTAGTGGGCGAGAGGCAGGCAATGAAACTAAAAGTTGCAGGTTCGATACCCGCCACCGAGAAAAAAATCGTTTTTGTTACCCACAAATATTTGTTTTGAATCTGGTTTTTTTGAGTCCAAAAGTCTCATACTTGATACAAAATAAGATAATGACATTTTATTGTGGGGCTAGAAGCATATGTTGGTGACTGATAATGAAATATGCATTGACTATTTAACTACTAGTTGGTAATAATAGGCTACATATCAAGGAGTAGACCATCTAAGGGTGAAAAGGGTATAATTTTAATGCAATGAGAATATATTATACTTGGTTTAGCCAAATATCATACAGTATATTGTCTTCTACATCATTTTCATTTATAACTCTAAGTGTTTTAAGAGTTTGTAAATAAAAAGTTAATTCTGAAGTCACTACTCCATGTTGAGGACTACCATTTGCTACAATATTCATTTTAATCAATTGTTCTCTTAATTTGTCTTTGAAATTATCATGTACTCTTTTATAAATAGTCCTTATTTGTTCTGTGGGTAGTATATCAATTAGAGCTTCATGCAATTTAACTAGGTGCTTAGATATATTACGGAATGTTTGGGAAGGGACAGGAGGTTTGGCATCCCATCCAGTCAATTGAGAACATATCATGTTGCTTACTATGACACAAATCTTATTTTCTATCTCTTGCTTATGACTAATTATATCACTTTCTATACTACTAAAACTTTGTAGTGATAACTCCTTTGAATGGTTCTTTTCTAGCAATTTAGTAATTAAAGGTAGAAACCACAATATGACTTGCAGAGATCTGGATACTAGTGCTAGATTTGATGTTGAGATTGTCTTTAATCCAGCACTTTGTATTGCACCAGCTCCTAAGACAAGTTGGCAGCATCGGGAATTAAATAATCGAATCAATTCTAACATGCAGTGCACTAAATATTGAACAATGACAGGTGACTGCTTTGTTGCATCACAATATTCAAGTAAAATTTTTATTAAAAGTTGAACTGTTGCTACAACTGCATAGCTTTCTTTATTAATTGTCAGGAACTTCCCATCTGGCTTGCCAAAATCATAATGCAGTGTATTTGGTATTTCACCCTCTTCACAAATCACAGATATAACACTTTGTAGTTCATAAGGGACATCAGCTGATTTCCATCTCTCAGTATTAAGAGATGCTGTAAGTTGTGATCTTCGTTGTGTATGTAAATTTTGTATATATTTCATTGCAAAACTTCTTAATGCTAGTTTCATTGCATTGCTATGGTGTCCTGTAATACTTTCAGATTGATTACAGAAGTCTTCTATTAAGTTAGATAGTGCAGACAAATGAGACATGTCAGATTGTACAAATTCTTTATCAGTTTTTGCTACTATGAGGTTAGCACACCGTTCATTGCAATAGTCTGAAAGCGACGCAATATTTTTTTTCAATTTTTCTTCTGTTGAAATAAGTTCTTCTTGAGACCACATCTCTTCACTATCACTGCCTGTTACATCTTCCATTTGACTTATTTCTATTATTAAATTTGTCAATGATAATATCCTTTTTAATAAATTCATTACATTTGGGGTAACTTTTTCAAGAAATGTTATGCCCTCATAATGGAATAACATAGTGTTATCTGCATTGGAGCCCCTTAAAACAATTTCAGTACTACCATCTCTTTCTGAGATTATTTCTATTACAGACTGCTTAATGGCTGCTTGAATTGAAGTCATTGCTTCAATTTTTAATGTATCAATAAATTCAAATTCCTTGAGACGGAGTATTCCAGAGACAATACATATAATTTTATCTTTTTCTGGTATCTCTGAGTGATCATGAAGTGGTCTATTCAAATCAGATACTACAAACCTTACAAATTCATTGCTTAACATTTTATGAATTAATCTTTTCATTTCAGTCAGTTGTGGTGACAGGTGCCGAAATGCTTGAATGCCAGAAAGACGAGTTGATAATACTTTTTGAGTCGAACTAATTAGATCAAGGGCTGCAACATAATCAGATGTACTCAGCAACAACTGTATCATTGGTTGTGTTTGTTGCACTATACCTATTAATTTTAACAGTTCATGCACATTACCCAGGTTGTTACTAATCCTTGTCAGGCTTATCAGTTTCAATGGACTCTCTGTTAAATTATCTTTTACACTTTTTACATTCTTTCTAGTTTTCCTAACCATGTTCACTGCCCGAGCCATTTGTTCCATGATTGTATCATGCGACAACATGGCATGGAAAAATGCATCTGACTTTTGTGCCACTTGTTTTGATATTTTCATTTCAATAACATCAAGGTATGTACTTAAGGTCTCTTGCAATAATCTTATATCAGTACTTGTGTTCTCAGAGTTGGATAATCCAGGAAATACTTTACTAAACACATTTGGATCTTTCAATGGCAATCCTTGTTCATAGAATATCTCAGGTATTTCACAGATATTTTCAACTGCTGTGGTTTTTGTTTTGACAGGCACATTTTCTTTAAGTTGACAATGTTTTCGATACTTCTTGCTATATTTTTTACAATATGTTTCAAAATGAGCCAGGCTTATGTCTGGCAAATAAGGGCTGGAGTATATATCTACCTTTTCTACAAAACTGTCACCCCATGTCTTTGTGAAAAAATTACTCTGCTTACCTCTATTAGGATCATTCAATACTGCTGGAAGGTTTTGTGAGGATGAATAGAAAGTCCAATCATCCGTGGGGCCTTTTGCGTAACTGTGATATTCCCTGATGTGGTATTTAAAACCAGCTTTACGTAAATCTCCAAATTGCAGAGATGAACACATTCCGTTTTGTCCATATTGGCATAATATTATAGAGCCCTCTCTAATACTGTGCTTTTCTAAAATATGTCTGTAAAAATATAAGGCAATTTTGAAGAAAGGTAATATAGCATAAACTGTTATATATTGATATAATTCTTTGTATAATTCCTAACCTTTCGAAATCCGTGGCAGTAGTGAAAACGAGGCTTGGACAGTGGACACAATTTTGCCAAGCTGGCTTGGTTGATTGAGTAGAATTGTTCTCCATAACATTTTCTGTTTTTCTCTACTAAAGAAACAGAATTAATCGTTCTGTTCTGCACTTGTACACAACATTATATTAAACATATTTTAGCAAAAACAATTTGACACTTGACAGCACTTCTTGACACTAGATTTTTTTATTCATATTACTTAATTTCCCTTTATTGGGAAGGTCAAAGGATCTAGCCCATACAGTCTCGTCATGTGTGATAGGTATTTTAAGAAAGATGAAACATAGATGTGATGGATTTCATGATCTTTTGCTGTTAATTTCTTTCAGTAAGATAATTCTTAGACGAACTCCTAAAAGCGATTCGAATGCACAAGGTCGACGAGGTTATAAAAAGTCACCTTCATTATGTACAGAAACTGTTATAATGTTCATCACCGTCAATGTTTATAATTACTTGTTTTATAAATCCACATTTTAAACTACAAACATAACTATAAACTACCTAGTTTAGGAATTAATTGAAATACGTGATCAACCGCAGATTCATATCAGAATTCCCGCCAAAACTTCTTGAAAGTAGTCAACAGTTCAATAAATTAATATGTAATTGTTTATTATTATTATTTAACAGTCTTGGAGATTTGACTTGCTTTTTGCAGGATTTTCAGATTGAGTTTTCGAAAATTACTAATAGCAGACAAAAAACCCCTAAATTATACTTTTTTGGTAACTTTTCCCCCGAAAAATTATTTTATCCTACCCTTGCCGTAATAAATCTATTCTTAAGAAACCGCCACAGATCACTATATTAGTAATGGAACCCGCCCTGGAGTGACAATCCCTCATCGAGTTTCATAATAAAATGTGTAGCTGGTCGGAGGATATTCGTATCCGATCGGATAGCGACCACCGTATACTGGTGTTAAAACCCGCCATAGTGACCCACCTTGTGTGGGTCGCGTTCCAGAGTGAGCCTTTGTATATCCGCTTCTCCCGAGGCGGCTTGCCTCCTCTTCCTATGCCTTTCCCATTCCCCTTATTCATTCCCCTCCCCTTTGGCCCTGGGTGAGATTCTGCAGAGGTCATCAGTATTCATTAGCAAGAACCCCTGTAGTTCATCCCAAGGATAAAAAAAAATACACTAACAGTCGCTCTCTATAAAACAATTAAAAAATAAAATCAAAATGTTGGACATTGGATTCTAATTAGTAACCCCAATCTAATATAATAATATTTAAAATGATACCTATAAGACTCGGACAATTGGTTATGTTACATCACAATTGATTACATCTCATTTCGGAATGGGATACC
This sequence comes from Amorpha juglandis, assembly GCA_949126905.1. NCBI lineage: Eukaryota > Metazoa > Arthropoda > Insecta > Lepidoptera > Sphingidae > Amorpha > Amorpha juglandis. The sequence continues at coordinate 10,998,032 of OX421374.1, read as the reverse complement.
AGAATTTTGGTTGAGTTCATGGAAATTCAGGTGTGCGCGTTCACGTGCAAAAAATCTCCTCCCCCAAACTTCAGGGTATACCGCTCGCTATCTTGGGCATGCCTATTTGCCGCAATTTGAAATCAAGGAGGCACATCGAGGATGTAATATCCGCCACATCACGCAGGGTCGGAACTTCTGAACAAGGTGCGTAGGCTTTTTACTCCCCGTTAGGTTTACCGCTTATACAAAGCTCAAGCACGGCCGGATGTGGGGTACTGTTCACATCTTTGCGATGATTCCGCTAAATACTTACTCGATACCTTGGCCGGATTGCAGCGACGGTCTGTCCGCATTGTGAATGATACAGACGTTACAAAGAACTTAGAATCGCTGCAATTGCGTAGTAACATTGCCTCGCTAAGCGTCTATTATCCTTTGTATCACGGTGAATGCTTTGAAGAATTGTTTGATCTTATCCCATCCTCACCTTACCTTAATAGAACCACTCCGCTGGCTTGCGGAGTCACAGCATGATGATTTCCTCCATCTCGGCTCTAACTGATGAGTTCTTGCGTTAGACATGCTATTTATGGTTGTTTATTAGGTGAGTTGAAGATAATATTCAGTTTTACGATTTGTTTTTTTCTCAAATCATAACTTTTTATTTACTTCGGACCCCACTGTGAAAAAAAAATACTCTACCGAAAAGTGACCCTGTATCATCGACTTATAAAAAAAGGGGGACACCACGTCCCATACATCGAAAGTGAAGTGACCCATAGTGTGCCAGAATGCTGTACGTATACGGGTCTCACGCACACACTCTCATCATAGTGTGCCAGTTTCCGCCATTACGCGACACGACCGCCTTGTGTAACGTTCACTCCAACTTGGATTTTAAAAAATATAATAATGCCGACATGTGTCATAAAACATTGTAAAAACAATTCGACATCGAAAAAGAAATATCAAGGAATTACTTAGCACAGGTAACATATGAATTTATAATCACTTTTATAATGTTTTTGGTAAAATTATTTACGTAATATTCGGAACATAAACGTCAACTTCACGTGCATGTGTTGCCAGAAAATAAATGAGGTATTTTCCCCAAAGTGTGAGTATTCCGTTGTAATTAAGAACATTATTAGTTCAAAAATTACTAACCGACTTTAAACCAGGAGGAGGTTGTCAATTAAGCGTATATTTTATTTTTAATGTACGAACATATATTTTCCCATCAAATATGGACCGCTTTGTTGAAATATGTTGATGTTCGATAAAGTTTAGGTACTAAGCGGTCTCCTATATACAGTGGCGTAGCTAGCACGGGTGGCACCCGGGGTGGATTTGATTTGGCTGTCACCCAAAGAATGAAAGCTTTAAAATGATTTAATGTATTTTAACCGATTTCAAAAAAGGAGGATAGAGGAGAGGATTTCCCCATTTTTGAATATTATTTCGGGTTATATCAGGTCGAGTTCCCAAAACCGGTGACAACCCGGGTAGAGTGCCCCCCTCTTCCTTCCTAGCTATGGTACTGCATATATATTTTGTTAAAATCTGATAACGGAATATGGAGTAAAGATATTAAACTCCTCGAACAAACAAATATATAAAAAAATAAATTCGCCGAATTGAGAACCTTCTTTTTTGAAGCTTAACCGGCTTCATATTATCTAGATTACCAAAACATAACATTTATCTTAAGAAACTCTGTGAGAAGTAAATAATAACATTAATGTCTAAAGGTATTTTTGGATTCGGTAAAATTTGTGTTGCGCGGCAGCGGCACAAGCCCCGGCTTTTTTATTTATCAGTGCGTTTTGAACTTTGTTTTGTACAGTACTCTTTATTTTAAAAGGATGTTTTACATTTTTAAATATTAGTTAAAAACAAAAAACAAAACATTTAAAAATAATACTCTCCAATGGCGAGGCCTAGGACCCAAGCCACCGGCGGTTAGGACATAAGAGAGAGAAACCTCCTCACAATGCGTGCTGTATCCAATAACGCCGCTTACTGTATCTGGACTTTGACCCAACGACCAATTGAGAGCCTCTGAAGATGTTTGTCGAGGCTCTTCGGTATCAACCCAGAGACGACTATCGGTACAATTATTGTTGAGTCAACATCCCACATCTCGGTAACCTCGTGTGCCAGATCTAAATATTTGGTAGTTTTATCTTTTTGGCTTTTACGAGGTTCTCGTCATGCGGAATGGTGACGACATTTTATATCGAATAGTACTTTTTTTTCAATTTGGAATTAAAACACACTCTGGCAGGCACGGAATATAGGATTAATCTAATTAAATGTATTTTAGAAAAATATTTGAGCATTCGAGATCACCATATTTCCAAATTAGAAGCTACTGAACGGTCCGTGCAAAGTAAAAGGCATGTTTATAAAAAATTAAATCATTCTAAAGGATTTTAATTTAATTTTTATCTTTTCATATACCTACCCCACAATTAAACGAATCACTTAATTGTTTGAACTAAGTACTTAATTACCATGTACATACTTTATTCAATACACTCGGGTCGAATATAAAACCTCTTAGGAGTTGGTTAAAACTGGGGAAAATTTTCATTTATCTGGTATCCCTCAACTTTCACACACATATATCATAAACCTGCATCACTGACGATATTAGTAGCGTTCTATCCTCCTTTTTTATATATCGATGCCCTGTATTATAAGTTTTGGCGCATTTTAATCATCGATATATAAAAAAGGAGGATAGAACGCTACTAATATCGTCAGTGATGCAGGTTTATGATATATGTGTGTGAAAGTTGAGGGATACCAGATAAATGAAAATTTTCCCCAGTTTTAACCAACTCCTAAGAGGTTTTATATTCGACCCGAGTGTATTGAATAAAGTATGTACATGGTAATTAAGTACTTAGTTCAAACAATTAAGTGATTCGTTTAATTGTGGGGTAGGTATATGAAAAGATAAAAATTAAATTAAAATCCTTTAGAATGATTTAATTTTTTATAAACATGCCTTTTACTTTGCACGGACCGTTCAGTAGCTTCTAATTTGGAAATATGGTGATCTCGAATGCTCAAATATTTTTCTAAAATACATTTAATTAGATTAATCCTATATTCCGTGCCTGCCAGAGTGTGTTTTAATTCCAAATTGAAAAAAAAGTACTATTCGATATAAAATGTCGTCACCATTCCGCATGACGAGAACCTCGTAAAAGCCAAAAAGATAAAACTACCAAATATTTAGATCTGGCACACGAGGTTACCGAGATGTGGGATGTTGACTCAACAATAATTGTACCGATAGTCGTCTCTGGGTTGATACCGAAGAGCCTCGACAAACATCTTCAGAGGCTCTCAATTGGTCGTTGGGTCAAAGTCCAGATACAGTAAGCGGCGTTATTGGATACAGCACGCATTGTGAGGAGGTTTCTCTCTCTTATGTCCTAACCGCCGGTGGCTTGGGTCCTAGGCCTCGCCATTGGAGAGTATTATTTTTAAATGTTTTGTTTTTTGTTTTTAACTAATATTTAAAAATGTAAAACATCCTTTTAAAATAAAGAGTACTGTACAAAACAAAGTTCAAAACGCACTGATAAATAAAAAAGCCGGGGCTTGTGCCGCTGCCGCGCAACACAAATTTTACCGAATCCAAAAATACCTTTAGACATTAATGTTATTATTTACTTCTCACAGAGTTTCTTAAGATAAATGTTATGTTTTGGTAATCTAGATAATATGAAGCCGGTTAAGCTTCAAAAAAGAAGGTTCTCAATTCGGCGAATTTATTTTTTTATATATTTGTTTGTTCGAGGAGTTTAATATCTTTACTCCATATTCCGTTATCAGATTTTAACAAAATATATATGCAGTACCATAGCTAGGAAGGAAGAGGGGGGCACTCTACCCGGGTTGTCACCGGTTTTGGGAACTCGACCTGATATAACCCGAAATAATATTCAAAAATGGGGAAATCCTCTCCTCTATCCTCCTTTTTTGAAATCGGTTAAAATACATTAAATCATTTTAAAGCTTTCATTCTTTGGGTGACAGCCAAATCAAATCCACCCCGGGTGCCACCCGTGCTAGCTACGCCACTGTATATAGGAGACCGCTTAGTACCTAAACTTTATCGAACATCAACATATTTCAACAAAGCGGTCCATATTTGATGGGAAAATATATGTTCGTACATTAAAAATAAAATATACGCTTAATTGACAACCTCCTCCTGGTTTAAAGTCGGTTAGTAATTTTTGAACTAATAATGTTCTTAATTACAACGGAATACTCACACTTTGGGGAAAATACCTCATTTATTTTCTGGCAACACATGCACGTGAAGTTGACGTTTATGTTCCGAATATTACGTAAATAATTTTACCAAAAACATTATAAAAGTGATTATAAATTCATATGTTACCTGTGCTAAGTAATTCCTTGATATTTCTTTTTCGATGTCGAATTGTTTTTACAATGTTTTATGACACATGTCGGCATTATTATATTTTTTAAAATCCAAGTTGGAGTGAACGTTACACAAGGCGGTCGTGTCGCGTAATGGCGGAAACTGGCACACTATGATGAGAGTGTGTGCGTGAGACCCGTATACGTACAGCATTCTGGCACACTATGGGTCACTTCACTTTCGATGTATGGGACGTGGTGTCCCCCTTTTTTTATAAGTCGATGATTTTAATAACTGCGCTCGTCACCCCGAGACATAAGATATTAAGTCTCATAATGCCCAGTAATTTCACTGGCTTCAATGTCCTTCAAACCGAAACACAACTGTTGTGTTTCGGTTTGAAGGACATTGAAGCACTGTTGCTAGGTGGCAGAAATAGACAAAGCGGTGGTACCAACCCAGATGGCCTCTCGCATACGAGTGGCCTACCACCTTGTGATGAAATAAAGTAATAATAGTCAATTAAAAAATAACTAACTTATTGTAAGTGTGTGAGAATGTGCTATATGAAAGAGGAATGGAGCGCTGTGAACGATGACAGCTTATAAAAATAACAAAACATCAAACATTATTTTTTTCAATTCATTGTACTTTTGTTATCTTAACGATCATAACTTACATTTCAAATTACATCACTGTAACAAATTATGACAATTAAAAAAAAACTAAATATTCTGGAATGGTTTATACAGGTAACATAATGATTGTTGTTGGCTGAAGCTCGTTAAAGTGTTGAAACCTATTGATTTCTATGAGATCACTTAATTAACTGAACCTGAGAACTATCTTGAGAAAAATGGGAATAAATAATTATAGCACTGCAACTTGATGATACATTTAGTATGAAAATATAGGTACTTAATATGAAAGTTGCACTCAGAAAGTAAAATGATAAATATAATCACTACTGCTACGATCGGCGCACAATCAATAAGAATTAAGAACTGCCGAAAACTGTTTAGGCCCTAAACTTTGGTGAGTGAGAGAGAGAAAGTTTATTGTGTGAGAAAGACAGGAGACCGGCTTCGTTCTCGTCGAACGCCGTCTCGAGAAGCGGTAGCTTCCCTTAGTATTTTTTGGGGGTGAGAAGTGATACTGGTAGAGCCCTGGCGGGAATAACTGATCGAGTGGTAACTGTTCAATTATCCATCGCCGAGAGTAGACAATTATTAAAATACTAATATCGCTATTAAAAAATAGGGGTTGGTTGTAGCAGAGTGAAAATTTAGGGTTGTATGTGTTTTAATGCCTAAAAATCATAAAAGAATTGTCAAAAAAATTCAAAACAAAATTGGGGTGGGGTTGATAACACTTACCACTTAGGAGTATGAAAAAAAGTTTACTTCCTATTCTCAAACGTACTGAATATACACACAAAATTTCATAAGAATCGGTCAAGCCGTTTCAGAGGAGTTTTGTTACAAACACTGTGACAGGAGAATTTTATATATTAGATTACATAAATGTAACTAAAGATGTAGAATATTTTCTTGACTTTTTTCTGCTTGGTGGTATTCCGACTTGGTGTCAGTGTCCGCCTTCCCATTGTGACTTGACGGTGGATTTAGTATAATGTGGAACACCTGCCGTCTGACGCCTACAAACCGCTACGGGAAGAAGTTTCGCCATTGCCTCAGCCGTTAATCAGTCGAATGTATTACGTGCCATGCCGGTGAGGTTGACTTTTAGCATAAGATGTTGATGATCCACTTACAGTCTAAACTTAAGTTGTACAATACACAGCAACTATATTATTCTGGCTGGAAAGATTTTTATTTATTTTCTCTAAAGTTATTCGAATTTATCTAAACAAGGTGGCGAAATTTCCTTGCACTCCGGGCGGCTGAAACTCACGCTACGCCACTGAGTGCGAAGCCATAAATAAAACAAAATGGGGGATCGTTTAAAAATAAAAAAAATATATAATCACATAGATCTTTATTCAAGCGTAACTAATTACCATACAAAAACGATTAGGACGATCTACAAGTTACACTCTTGTCATTAGTCGCCATTAGTTTGTAAATCTCTTTAAAGTCTTTTTACACATATTTATTCAGTCTGGTTTTAATAATTAAGTTTTAAATATCTTTTCGCCGTTTGAATACTAATACTCTTTGATTATTCCTTTTGGCAGTGATAGCAGGCACATGATACTGCTGATTTAAATATTAAGTTCCTTTCACCATCTAAACAAAGCACTTTCACAGGCACCTGTAAAAATATAAAACCAGAGATATCAATTAACTTTAATTGCCACAATTTCTAGACTCAGAGCTAGATAATTTCAATTCTAAGTTGAGAAAATGCATAAATGTCAAATGTGCGGTATCATGTCTCGAGAGACTATCATTTCGTGAGTGGATTATATTTATGGTCTGCAGTGTGCTTTGTGCAAGCTACATCATTATTTCCTTCACACATTAAGGACATAGATTTACAATAGTGTTATAGCTAATAATCAATAAATATATAAAATTATAATTACACCTAACAGTGACACACATAGTTCTGATCCAACACTGGTTTAACCTGTATCGTGGGTATCAGAAAACTATGAAGGACTTGCGGTTCCACAACACCCAGACCTGATACAAATATTTGTGGATCACAGTTCTCACACAAATTTGTTTCAATGCGAGAATCGAACCCACGGCCTCTAGCTTCGCAATCGGCTACCCGCCAACTGCGCCATGAAGGCTGGGTTCAATACAATATAGTTCTAGCAGTAAATAGGTACCTACTTATGTCCGCGTCACTATTTGAAATTAAGAAAACTTACATCTTCTGCTTCCATGATGTTACAGCATTGTCCTAGCGAGGTTATTGGGTGCCGTTTGAAACCTAACATTATGCTAGGTAGAGACCACGATTCGCAATAACCGCGACAGGCATTTGTAGTAATTTTAAATTCCACGCAGTCAGGAATGCTTATGTTCCTAGTGTGACCTGTATGCAATTTAAGACAAATATATTTTATCAAACTAAAAGATTCATTATTATATTATTATTATTGATGGTACCCGCAGATACGACATTAGGTTAATAAAGTTCGGTTCAATTTTTATTTAATCAAATGTCTATTTGATTTTTATATTTGTTTTGTCGTCGTGTATACGGACGTAGAATTAATAATTGAGTAGTTAAATAAATATCTGACCAATGTTATAAGTTAAATTAACAAAACTAAAAAGACATTGTCATTTTTGACTTTTCAGTGTTTTTGAAGTCGGTTTTTAAGTTTTATTAAAACTTGTAAGCAACTTAATATCATAATCGCGACGACTGAGCTGTTGTCCGTATAGGAGTTTCTTTTTTTTACTTCGTACTCCATCCTCAGATCCTTACCAAATTCGTATAGGACCACATCGCAGTTAAATTCTATCGAATGAAATTTGTCCTTCAAAATCGGTCCAGAATTGGGGGAGAAATCGATGTATGTACATAAAATCGAGGCAATGAAAAAATACAACTAAATGTTACAAAACATAAATAATGTTTAACATACGAACCAATTCTGTGACATCCAGGTTTTCTCCATGATTCTGAAGCAAAAACATTGCTTAAGATCACAAATACTGTAATATACCTAAGAAGCATGTTGATCACTTCCGTTGACTGTTTAGATTGCGAATGATAAAACAACAGAAAAGCTGCCCTTTTATTCTTGCATGTTATTTCAGGGGTTGGGAACTATTAGGTTGGATCATTGTATTATTCTGTTAAGGCTGTATAACACAAGCTTTATCGTAGATCGCAGTAAAAACGATATAGCTTCACTATGGTCGAACATCAGCACAAGATCGCAAAATTCTGTTTTTTTGAATTTTTGAAAATTCGAACTCGTTCCTTCGACATAACGATAAAAATATTCTACGACAATAATCACAATGAATACATAAAATAATAAAAGTGAAAACTATAATACGATTATATTGCTTCTATAGTTATTGGATGTACCTAAATGACTAGCTTGAGAAAAAATTATGTTTAGGTATTGTTATGTTACATGCGGGGTTTTAAAAAATTGGGTTTATGGTGTTTGTAAAATGGTTGACAATGACAGGCAACGCTTAGTTGAGCTATAAAGGAAGTTAAACTGAGTTGATAGTAATCGACATTAGAGTTATGGAGTGTAAAGAGATTCAACGATCTGTAAACTTGCAATTTTTTCCAATCTCGTGTAACCTACTTACTTAACATAGGTACAATAATTTGCCAAATTTAGATGAACGACAAAGCACCTACAAGTTCATTTATTGTACCTACTGTCTGTAGGTACGTGTAATGTAACTGAAATTTATTCTGATGTAAATGTATTAATATTAAGCTAATCTTAGACTCAGTCAACTGAATATTTAGTCCAGTAATTTAGGAGGGCATGGTACTCCTCAAATATTTTTGTCCAATTTCTTTGTACTATATTATTATTGAGATTTACTTTCTTTGACTATGGATCTAGGGATTTTAATGTATTTCATAGCAAAATTTTTGATCTGATGATATAATAAAATCATACAATTTTGATTATATGTATAATAGATATTTGTCATCGACATATAAAAAAAGGGGGACGCCACTTCCCATACATCGAAAGTGAAGTGACCTATAGTGTGCCAGAATTCTGTACGTATAGGGGCCACACGCACACACTCTCATCATAGTACACCATTTCCCGCCATTACGCGACACGACCGCCTTGTGAAAAGTTCATTCCAACTAGTGTTATAATAATGCCGACATGTGTTATAAAACACTGTAAAAACAATTCCACATCGAAAAAGAAATATCAAGGAATTACTTATCACAAGGAAGATACGAATTTATAATCACTTTTATAATGTTTTTGGTAAAAATATTTATGTAATATTCGGAACACAAAACGTCAACTACACGTGCATGTGTTGCCAGAAAATAAATGAGGTATTTTCCCCAAAGTGTGAGTATTCCGTTGTGATTAAGAACATTAGTTCAAACATTACTAACCGACTTTAAAACTGGAGGAGGTTGTCACTTAAGCTTATATTTTATCTTTAATGTATGGACATCAATTTCCCCATCAAATATGGACCGAATTTGAAATATGTTGATGTTCGATAAAGTTTAGGTACTATGTGGTCTCCTATACTGTGTGGCGATTAAGTTATCCCATTAAATGATACCACGTCTTCTACATGTCGTTCTTTAACCATACGCAAAAAATAAATTAAATACCTCCGATATCTTAGTCAAGGGACATTTTTTTCTGATTTAACATTTGAGAACATCATGTAAATGCGTAAGGATATCACCTGACAAATACTGCTGGGTCAATGACCCACGAGCGGCGAGCGGCGATGCGACGTGGACATGCGTGACATAAAGTACCTATCGCTGCGATTTCGCCTCTTTAACAGGTCATTGAACTACTTTTTAACAAGGTGTTTTATTTCGTGGCAATTTTTAAATTATTTATTTTGTTTGAAAGTTGCATATTTTTATTTTTGGTCTAAATGTTTATTTTATTCTTTGAACAAACTTATATCGAGTAGTTTTAACCGCTGTATCATTTAATGTGATAACCAAATCGCCACCCGGTATACAGTGGTGTGTGTAGTGGTAGTTATATCAGGTCGAGTGTCTTCCCAAAACCGGTGACAACCGGGGTGCAGTGCCCCCCCCCCCCTCCCGGTCCTAGCTACGCTACTGCATATATATTTTCTTAAAATCTGATAACGGAATATGGAGTAAAGAAGATATTAACTCCTCAAACAAACAAATAAATTAAAAAATAACTCGCCGAATTGAGAACCAATTTTTTTTAAAGCTTAACCGGCTTCATATCATCGAGATTACTAAATCATAAAATATATCTTCAGAAACTCATTGATAAGTAAATAATAACATTAATTTCCAGAGGTGTTTTTGGATTCGTTAAAATTTGTGTTGTGCGGCAGCGGCACAAGCCCCTGACTTTTTTATTTTTCAGTACGTTTTGAACTGTGTTTTGTACAGTACTCTTTATTTAAAAATAATAAATAATAATTAAAAATAATAATAATAATTTCTTTAAAAGGATTTTTCACATTTTTAAATATTAGTCACAAAAAAAACAAAACATTTAAAAATATAAAAATCATAACCCTCCAATGACGAGGCCTATGACCCAAGCCACCGGCGGTTAGGACCTAAGAGAGAGAAACCTTCTCACAATGCGTGCTGTGTCTCTGTCTAATCTAAAGGGGCCTACATTTCCCGGCTGAAGATTTATACAAAGTATGTTGCATTTGCGAGATGGCAGCCAGGAGGCTCATAAAAGAAAACATTATAATTTCTAATGAAAAACAACATACGTACATAATATAAAAAATATTGGATTCTTTTATAGCGAATAATAATATTTTTTTTTAATTTGGAACTAGAACACACTCTGGCAGGCGCCGAACATAAGATCAATTTAATTAAATGTATCTTACAAAATATTTGAGCATTCGTTTCCACCACATTTCTAAATTAGAAAGTATTGAACGGTCCATGCAAAGTAAGAGGCATGTGTATAGAAATTTAAATCATTTTAAAGGCTTTTAACTTATTTTTTAATATACCTACCCCATTATTACACGAAACAATTAATTGTTTGTACTAAGTACTTAATTACCATGTACATACTTTATTCCAATAAACACGGGCCGAATATAATACCTCCTTACTCCAGTCATTTTAGGAGGTTCACCTCGGAATTCGAGATACCCGGCTGTAACTCTGTAAATACTTGTGTATTGACACCCTAAAAGTTGTCTCAAAACCTACATATGGTAGGGTGTGCGCAACTATTAAATTTCAAGGTCAAAGGTCACAAAAATCGCTTTTTTTGTAAATATCTCATTTCCTATGGGTTTTTTTGCTATTTATATCCATTATCAATATTGTAGAATACAAAATTCTCTACAAATTTTGTTCAAAACTTTTTTCATACGGTGAACCGTTTTCGAGATAGAGGGCGGAGAGCGCGCGGTCACAAGTCCGTCATTTTGAAAGTTACATAAACGAAATTTTGTATTTCGGTTATTGACGTAAAATAAATAAATACGTGTTTCAGGAATTTTGGAAATTTTATTTATTAAGGGATGAAAAAGGGGGTGAAAGTTGTCACGCTTTCACGCCTAAATCACTAAACCGATTTTGATGAATTTATCTACAGAGACAGATGGAGCCCTGCAGACGGTTACAGGCTACTTTTATCCCGGAAAATGCTGTTCACGCGGGCGGAGCCGCGAGCAAAAGCTAGTATAACATAATAGTTAATAAAAATTGACAAATATTTATAATCATTGATTTATGGATAGTTCATCAACTATATATGGCGCGTTTTCGACCGGAGGCACCGTTTGACCTGAACTGATCCTGTGACCGCGCGCTCTCCGCCCTCTATCTCGAAAACGGTTCACCGTATGAAAAAAAATTTTAAACAAAATTTGTAGAGAATTTTGTATTCTACAATATTGATAGTAGATACAAATAGCAAAAAACCCATAGGAAATGAGATATTTACGAAAAAAGCGATTTTTGTGACCTTTGACCTTGAAATTTAATAGTTGCGCACACCCTACCATATGTAGGTTTTGAGACAACTTTTAGGGTGTCAATACACAAGTATTTACAGAGTTACAGCCGGGTATCTCGAATTCCGAGATTCTTACCTAATTTAAGCTAAAATGACTGCATTACCTCTTAGGAGTTGGTTAAAACTGGGGAAAATTTTCATTTATCTGGTATCCCTCATCTTTCGCACACATATATCATAAACCTGCATCACTGACGATATTAGTAGCGTTCTATCCTCCTTTTTTTATATATCGATGATATTTGTAGGATAAATATACTTGACGAGTGGTAATAGTAACCTAAACTACTTAGGCCCGATTCGATCAAACTAGAATAAGGTCTTACTCGAGAGTAGGTCAATCTAGTAATACTCGTGAGTAAATAGTTTTTACGATTTACCAACTATCATCCAAGGCTTGTGCAACTTATAAAGCATAATATTTATTTAGATAGCCAAGTCGGCGGAGAAGGACTTTACTTGAGAGTAAAAAAATGGCGGACAGTACATAGTACATACATATGCACTCACGCCTGTAATCCCCGAAGGGGTAGGCAGAGTTGTAACCAGTACAACCATATTTCGCCGAGCGTATCTCCATCCTATTATGTGATAAGGGATGAGCTTATGGCTATATCAGGCATCGATACTCCGGGCGTAATAAGTGGAATAAACGAATAGCAATTTATTAAATATCTTGTTGTTTTGATCATAATGACGCCGACAACATATTCTGAGACGCCGCCGCTGAGCTCTCACTTAGTCAACCCACGGCCACGGCCACCACGGCCGATGCAACTTGGTCGAAACGTCATTAGAAAAAATTGTAATTTTGAAAATAATTTAAATTTACACCAATTTGTATGTATGACATCAACAGTTTTCGTGGCGCAATGTGCAAGCCGCCTGTGAAGCGAAAGGCCGCAGGTTCGATTCCCGCACCGTTAAAAAATTTTGGTTGATCCACATATCCACACAAAATAACACTAAAGAAAAAAATAAAAAAATATATAGGTCTCTTTGGAGGCGGTTTAGTTTCAGTTGACCGGCGCGGCAGGGACACAGGCATCGACCCCAAAGAATTTATATTTTTGACTTTTGTGTTATTTTGAAGTCGGTTTTTATGTTTTGTTAAAACTTATTTTATTTTCAATTTTTAGTGTTTGGTATGTAAATTGCAACTCAAGAACACAATCGCAACGACTGAGGAGTTGACGGTTGAGGAGTTTCATTATTGCCTTATTCCATCATCAGATCTTAACCAAAGCTATATGGAACCATAGCGCAGCTGAACGCTGTCGAATGATTGTCTTACCGACAAAATTAAACAAAAACTCCCCTAATTGAGAACCTCATCCTTTTTTCGGTTCGGTAAAAAATTTGGTCGAATCCGGCCCTAAACTCGCTACTATGTTTTAACAAGTACCTACAGTTATTTAGTTACGGGTTTGTTTTTACCCGCGTTGCTTGGTAACGGTATTACCAAAGCATATTAATTTAATACTCTTTTCCGTAGAGCCAAGAAAACAAAGAGTTCAAGCTAGATATGGAAACAAGTGAATATAGGTAAACCGTTTCGCTAGATGTAGATACAGATCATCTAGAAAGGTAGTAGCTGTGTGTAGTACTTTACTAAATGTAAACTCATACTTAATACTCATCTATGTATACGTATACGCGTAGATAGATGAGGTAACAATGGATATTGAATACAGAATATTAAACTTGTATACAAATAAACAATACGACGAATGCTTAAAGCTTTGTGTTGTTGCTTTACAAGATAAAGATGATCGTATGATTGAATTCGTACGAATGAGGGTCATGACTATTCAAGCAAAAATAGCTGGCAATGGGTATGAAGAAGTTGAATGTTATCAACCACATGACGATTTAAATTCAGCTGGAATTGCTAAGACACCAAGAATAGGTACTTCATTCCAAAGGGAAATACATACTAATCAACACATTGGAACGGCGAAGGTAACTAAAAACAATTACCAGACTCATAAGCTTTATTTCATTCTTGGTAAAACCAATAGTAATATTATTCCGCCCTATAAAATTACTTATATTCATAATAATTATTTTATTCTCGAGTGGGTGTCTATTCCCAAAGATAGTTTCTGCACCTGGTGAAATACATCGTGCGGATAGAGAATTTCACCAGAAAATTGACGACCGAGTCATGATTATTAATGATAAATATATAATTTAATGTACGTAGCGGGAGGTTCAATGGGTTTAAGTGGAAGGACGCATTTCATCAGCTTCGCAGCCGAAGTAGGGTGCTCCTAAAACGATGAGGCAACTTAAGAATGTAATTTTTGTTGGCTTACAGAAGCGTGAAGCTCTCACTGCCACATCGCGCCAACGCGTGGGCACAAACACAGCCGTTTCCCGAGGTGCGAGAACAACGCTTCACACAGCATCACGTATGTCTCGCGCAGCAACAGCATTTGCAGGAGGTATATCATTTACCGCTGGCACACCGCTCTCTCTTCGTTTACTTACCAGGGAAGACAATTTATTTGTGCCAGCAGCTAAAACAATTTTCGAATATGTGTTTTACTGTGAGGGAGACGTACGCAAGGTAAAAGTTATGACATTTTCTACTTTCACAATATTTCTGTTCATTGTTAGCTTTTACTAGCGGCTCTACTCGTATGAAACACTGCTTGATACATTTCTTTTTAATACCACAGACCAGCAGATGAGCATGTGGAGTCACCCGATGGCAAGGGATCTCCACCGCCCATGTACGTCCACAATACTAGAAGAATCGTGGGCGCGTTGCCGACTTTAAAGAGCAGGGATAATTGGAGATTGGGAAGGGGTGGGGGATTTAGGGCTCCGGAAGACATATTTGTACCAAGTGGTAAACTCTGCCAGAGTGGCTTGATCCTTCGAGCCCCATTACGGGGTTAGTCGGTTTATTTACATATTGTTATATCTCCAATTATAACGAGGAAATTGAAGTGGATTGATGTGAAATTCGTTCATATCAAATAAATTAAGCTTGTAAGCCTTATATCTAGTCCCTGAGATTTGCTGATATTTGAATAGTGTGGTTTTCAACTTCGCAGAGTTCAGCTATGAGCAAGTGCGTCACCTGATGGGAAGTGATCTGTAGCGAAGTGTAGCCGAACACAAAGGAAAGGGATGGATGTAGTTTATGTAAGAAGATATAGGATTTAATAGATCATGTAAAAATATTTTATTTGTAACAGGCTATGGACGTTGCATTCCAAGCGCTCAAGGCTGGTGATTCAATGGATTGGTGGTGGAATTTTTCTTTAGCACGTTGTTACAATGCCTTTGGAATGTACAGAAATACAGAAGATTGTTTACGTCAAGCACTCAAACAGAATAAACACATCGCTGTATATCTACGTTTGGTGGCAATGTACGTTGGGCTTAATCAACCTCTTTCAGCTTTAGAAGTATGTAAACAAGGGTTATCTGTATTCTCTGGATATACTCCACTTCTATTAGAACAAGCAAGGATACATGATGTGATGGGCAATAGCGCTTTAGCAGTCAAACTATATCGGATGGTAGCCATTGAAGATCCTTCCAATGTAGAAGCTATAGCAAACATTGCAATGAATAATTTTTATAATGATCAACCGGAAATGGCATTGCGTTATTACAGGTAAGTAAGTAAATAAAAGTCGTTATACCTGAAATTGTTATTTATCACTTTTCAGCGTTATTTTTTTGAAGTCGGTTTTTAAGTTCTGTTAAAAATTATTTAATTTTTATGTTTTCAGTGCTATGTACAGCTATTGGTATTAAAATCCAACTCAATATCACAATCGCGACGACTGAGCTGTTGTTCGTTGAGGAGTTTATTTTTTTACTCCGTACTCCATCATAAGATCTTATGGTGCTGCCACACCGATGTTATAAAATGTTTACAAACATTTTCTAACATTAAATCTAACATTTTATAACATTTTATAACATTTCTTAACATTTTCTAACATTTCTGAACATTCTTCTTTGACGGCTTCTTTGACGGCGCCGCTCTCAAAAGTACCGCCGCCTGCGGTTATAAAATGTTAAGAAATGTTACAAAATGTTACAAATTGTTAAGAAATGTTTACTAAATGATGCTGCCACACCGGTGTTATAAAATGTTATATAACATTTTCTAACACCGGTGTGGCAGCACCATTAACCAAATTTATAAGAGACCACATCGCAGCTAAACTCTATCGAATTTTCCGTCAAAGTCGGTCTACAATTGGCAGAGTAATCGATGTACATACATAAAAAAAGCAAATAAATCTCGCCGAATTGAGAACCTCCTCCTTTTTTAAGTCGGTTAAAAATATAATGCGTTCTTAATCAGAAGTCGAATTCAGTCTAGACATGTGAGATCGCGCATTTGCACAGTTGTCCATTTAAGATTAGGTACCTTTTACCTGCGTTAATAGATGTAGGTAATAATATTTAAGAAGAACTAAACCAGTATTTTTTTTTAGGAGATTATTGGCTACAAACATCCCAGGCCCTGAAATTTACAACAATCTTGGTTTGTGTTGTTTATACTGCAACCAATGGGATCTTATAATTCCATGTTTTAGACAAGCTTTGTATTTCTCTACGGACCCAGTAACTCGAGCAAATATTTGGTTTAATCTTGCTCATGTTGCTTTGGTAGGTATAATTTTACCAATAAACAAAAAAAAATAATTTTAAATTAGTGTACCACTTATTACAGTTTACCTTTAGCAGCTATGTAGATACAGGATTTAACACTAACAGTGAACTAAATAAAGCAGTGCGATAGAGGACCGAAATACCTATCGGTTGAACTCTCATGTATGTTGTCCGGAATTGCGTAGTTCAAGTTTTAGGATTTTTATGAAATTATAATAAAACACAACATTTCTTTAGTATGCCTGTAGTTACTAATAACAATATAGGTACTTATCTTTAACATAATAGACCCTTACCTCAATTATATTACGTTTTGTTTACCTACCCAATTAGGAACGCAATTACACGTGCCAAATTTGTCTTCAAATATTTGCACTAACATTAAAATTTAAGTCAGTATAGTACAGTAGTCAGGCACTCTTTTGTATTAAACTGCTTTGTACGTGTCTTGAACAGATTTAAACAATCTGCTTCTGATCTTCTTTGCTTTTGATCATTTTATGAATAATAAATAAATATAAAATATCGCATTTCATGATCATTGTTACACTCTTTGATGACCATTTCGTGAGTTGTCTTTGTCGTTAAATTAGAGTTCGTTAGTTGTGTCAATAATCTAAACACATGGCTATTTCATGATATGGTCAAACATTGTATGATCATATCGCAAAATATTTATTTTATATACTACTGGAAGCAATGATAACGCATTAAACAAATTATGTATCAATAAGGAATGAAGGGTGACCACGCAACGAAATTCGAAGAGCTTTTTACTGGCTCTCAAAATAGCTTTCATGGAAACTGCGGACGAGGACTTCATAAACTCATACACTTCATAGACATCATTCAAAAATAAATACATGCACTGTATTAATGACATAACACTAAATCGAAAAAACTTTGGCGATTAGCAGCCGCTGCCACGGCAAGCTCGCTTCGCTCGCTCGTTTCGCGCATATATTGTTACAGTTCTAACCTGACCTTGGTAGGACAGTATTCTCAACTGGTGTTGAGAATAATAAATAAATTCACGCACTGATAAGCGTCACGCCTGCCCAAACAGACAACAATATACATTTATAAACAGCCGTGATACCATCACAGATGGCCTCTTGCATGTGATGGACCTACCTTGTAAAACCTACGTTTATAGGGCACCCTACATAACCGTCTAAAAGTTGGTTATTCCATGAAATGCGACATTGTAATTGTAATTGTGAGTATTTCGTAAAATGATCAATTCTAAGATGTGGTCCTACGACATGGATTTTATTTACTTTGATGCGCGCTAAAAAACCGTCTCTGTATGGCAAATTGCAAATATCTATGTGTTTAGAAGTTGCGCACATACCGCAAATGCCAGTGTATTTGCATATTTGAAGATAAGTTTGGCACCGCCCGGGATAAAGTCATTATCATGAAGGTACCTATTCAAATGTGCGCGGTGCTCATCGATGTGTAAAATAATGCGTTATGTAGTAGTTATACGTATCAAGTGTATTTTCACAGTTTGTACCTAGATACATTTTAAATGCGCTAAATAAAAAATACTGAGTACACTAACATTTACAAAATATGATTTCGAAGTTTAATCATGGCCTCTTTCGACTTGCTTCTTGATGACTTCATTACATCGTGTTTTGTTATACAGTCCACAGGTGATATGACATTGGCTCGCCGTTGTCTAGAAGTGAGTCTAGCTACAAATTCCGAAGATGAGGCTACATTAAACGCTTTAAATTCATTGGATTTGCGTTTACGAGCACGAAGAATAATCGCAAAATGAATATTGAACTAATAAAATAATTATGGTATACTAAGTTCTATTATTTATTTATAGTTTGTATATAATCATCAATCGCTATATCTAGTGATTCTATATTACGTAGCTCCTCGTATTTTAATTTTGTTAGTGAATCCACAGCTGGTTCTGGATGAGACGACTTTTGTGTTGTTGTTGCAACAGGTAATGATGTATTCATTGTGTCCGGAGCAATTTTTGACATGTATCGTATTCTTACCTGTCGAGAAAAAATACTCTAATTAAAATACACTAGGTGACCCGTGCGAATACATCGCACTGATAGTGGTCACTAATGTAAAGTGGTCAAAATAGATAAAGTAGTCCTAACTTAACAATTAAATGCGACTGGATGAGGCGGAGGACCGTCAAGGGTGGCGCGATCTTGGAAAGGCCTATGTCCAGCTGTGGACGAATCTAGGCTGATGGATGGATGGATGAAATTAACGATACAACAAATTAACTGTTAACAGACGGCACTGTTCATTTTTCATATTTTTTGGCAAAACCTATTATTTTAAACCTTTTGTCTATTTTTCGTCAATAGCGGCAAACATTAACTTTAGGAGTTTGAATCATTTTTGATGAAGAAAGAATGGCGTTCTGACAAAAACACCTTTGAGAAATAATTTAAAGAGATAATTAGCAAAGCAATAATTAGCATATTTTAAATTCTAATTAACTATGTCTTAAGTTTTGCATAAGTAAACAGTGTTTTGGATCGAAATAAAGTGCCTTATAATACTGTGGGTATGGGGACACTGTTATAACGGTTCGGCAGCGGGCCGGGCGGTGCGCCCGCATTCGTACATCGCTGTGCGGGTGCGGTGGTAGGTTTTCTTTTCTTTTCTAGTACATATATGTAGTGTAGACAAAATTATCAAGAGTTGTCAAAACGGTAGTTTATAAGATTTAGGTAGGAATTGGAAGCCCAAATCCCCTCCCCTTCTCTATCCCTAATTATCCATTTCCTTTAAGGTCGGCAACGTGCCCATGATTCTTCTGGTGGTGGGCGTACATGGGCGGTGGCGATCACTTACCATCAGGTGACCTACATGCTCGTTTGCCGGCCTATGTTATATAAAAAAAATCGGGTTGCACTCCGGGAGTGCCGACAAAAGTGAAAACTTACCAAACAAGATGCGAGAATACAAAATTACGGCAACATGTCCACTCGACATGATAAAAGTTCATTCTACTCTCTTCGCGTTTATGCGAGCCTGGTACTCTTTATGGCAACATGTTCCAAATAAGAAAAAACCTAAAAAGTTTTTCTTTGTCCAAATCGTTATTTGTCTATTAATTACGGCTACTCGCCGTGAAAAATGGACACTCTACTCTCTTCGCGTTTATGCGAACCAGGTACTTTTTTTACGGCACCATGTTCCAAATTATTTTATTATTATATTTTTTATTATTTTTCGTCATTTTATTATCAATATCAAAAACAAAATTACGGTAACATGTCTATTCACCATAAAAAAAAAATGAACACAGTCCGGTCAAAGTCCTGTGAAAGTCCGGTCCGATCCGACTGATCACTGTGTGACGCCACCTGGGACTTCGAAATTATTATATAAGTTCCAGGGAAGTCGGCTAGCTGGCTGGTCAACTGGCCCGCGTGACGTCTCACAGAAGGTTCTCGAATATTCTGGAACTTTCCGCTCGCCGCCGCTCGCGTTACGGAACGTTTCGGTTCACCCTCCCATAAGAAGTTTTCACTTCAAAAATAATAATACCCTACCTCATCAAATGTACTTGAAGGCAGTCCAATACTTTCCCAATTATCTGAACATTTTGGGATAAACAGAGGCTTCATCATGTTTGTATTTTTTTCTTTAAATAGGATACCACTTCCGAATCCTATGTTATTCAGCATCTCTTTTGTACGTTTTAATAACATGGAGTCTTTGGAGGAATAAAATATCAAATGTGCGCTTTGAAGTATTGCCACACTTCTGATTGTTGCGCATACTATTTTTTTCACCTCTGTGTCTGCAATATATCGAAACAAGAGCAGTATTAAAGATGAGTGAACTAAGATATTAATAGGACTGGTTTTTAGTCGCTGCTACGCACTACGCCCACGTAAATGTCTATTTTTTTCGGGAAAAGTAAGTGCATGTTCCAAATCCCTTTAGCCGTTAAGGCTGAGAAAAAGAGTTATGGCAGACGGACGGACAACAAATTGACCCCTTAAGGCGTCTGATCTTTTCTTTTTTGAAGTGAAACTTCTTTATCGGCGTTAGAAAAATAAAATCGTCACATTTTTCCGTTACGCGGCACGCGTCACGTTTTTGACTTTTGATTTTGACCAGACTTTCACTGGACTTGACAGGACTTTCATCGGACTTCGACCGGATTTTGACCGGACGTTGACCTGACTTTGAGCGGACTTTGACCGGATATAGACTGGATTTTGACCGGACTTTGACCCAAATTTGACCGGACATATACCGGACAAAGACCGGACACAGACCGGACATAGACCGGACACAGGCCGGGCTTTTACCGGACTTTAACCGAGCTTTGACCGGACGTTGACCCGACTTTGACCGGACTTTAACCGGACTTTAACGGGGCTTTGACCGGACTTTGACAGGGCTTTAACCGGACTTTAACCGGGCTTTGATCTAACTTTGACCAGACTCTGACCGGACTTTAACCGGGCTGACTGGACTTTGACCGGACGTTGACCCGACTTTGACCGGACATAGACCGGGCTTTGACCGGACCTTGACCCGGCTTTGACCGGACTTTGACCGGGCTTTGACCAGACTCTGACCGGACTTTAACCGGGCTTTGACCTAACTTTGACCGGGCTTTGACCAGACCCTGACCGGACTTTAACCGGGCTGACCGGACTTTGACCGGACGTTGACCCGACTTTGACCGGACGTTGACCCGACTTTGACCGGACATAGACCGGGCTTTGACCGGATTTTGACCCGGCTTTGACCGGACTTTAACCGGGCTTTAACCGGGCTGATCGGACTTTAACCGGGCTTTGACCTAACTTTGACCGGGCTTTGACCAGACTCTGACCGGACTTTAACCGGGCTGACCGGACTTTGGCCGGACGTTGACCCGACTTTGACCAGACATAGACCGGGCTTTGACCGGATTTTGACCGGGGCTTTGACCGGACTTTGACCCGGCTTTGACCGGACTTTGACCGGGCTTTGACCAGACTCTGACCGGACTTCGACCGGACGTTAACCCGACTTTGACCGGACTTGACTGGATTTTGACCGGACCTCGATAGGACCTTGACCGGACTCTGACCGGGCTTTGACTGGAACAGGACTTTGACCGGATTTTGACCGGACTTCTTCTGTCGAGCGTCCCGAGACGCACACTTTTTTTTGTATTCATGTCTGATAATAAAAGCCTTTCGTTTAAACTTCATCTAATTTAACTTTATTAGACCAATTTCTGTAAAGTTGCATAATATAGTAGATCATTTTTTGAAAAATAAGGTCATAAAGAAGTTTCACTTCCTACGTGTGTACACTAACTAGTACACGCACACATTTTTTTTTATTTGATAGAATGATGAGATGAGCAAGGTGATCGCCTGATAATAAGCACCACGCCTGCCCATAAACAGAAGCAATACCACACAGAACTTTGAATTACAAAGCACTACATGGCACTGAACTGTGCTCGTCAACCCGAGAAATAAGATGATAAGTCTTATAACATCCAGTAATTTCACTGGCTTCAATGTCCTTCAAACCGAAACACAACAGTACTTGCACACTGTTGCTTGGCGGCAGAAATAGACATAGCGGTGGTACCAACCCAGACGGCCTCTCAGTTACGAGAGACCTACCACCTTGTAGGTACTTATGTATAACGATTTTCTTAGGTTGGTACAGCACTACACACCTTTGAGCTCTCGCTCTCCGGTCAAGGGTACATAGCCATTAGAAAAATATAAAAAAATCACGAAATAACTTACCGTAATTTTTGAAAAGGTCATATTTTCCGCCTATAATTATAGGTGTAACATCCCATTGTGAACGCATTTCATTCAGTGCTATAACACAATATTCGATAGTTTCCCACAAGTGTTTTAATTTAGTTAAATCTAAAAATATACAGTAAAAAAATTGCCCTTGTACTGGTATAGACAATAAAATATTATTCAGTATTTCTAACTTTCCTCCATATTCCCAAATATGGCATACCATTTTATCTATACGTTGTTTTGAATTTGTTTTTCTGCCGTATGAATAATCCAATACTAAAGTTTGTCGCGTTGTATCTGTTTTGTCCACAAACGCGTTAATTAATGTTGATTTTCCCTGAAATTTTAAGTTTTATCAACATGAAACCCACCGATATATATACTTCAGTCAAAGTAAACAAAGTAGATTATTTACCACATCTTTGCTACCAACAAACAAAATAGTCCGCGAGCTATCGCCATCATTTTGTGTAAGATTTTTTTCTACAATTTGTGTTGCTTTTTCAGGAATCGACAGCATTTTAGATTTCTGCAAAATATTACGTTAGTGAGATATCCGGAGGCGCAAATATCACTCCCCCTTAGCATACGCAGAAGAAAAATCGCGGGATATGTGCTTTCTGCTCTGTGGGTTTTACACATTGCACCTAGATATCCTCTGCATGTCGTAATAGGTCACTAGCTAGGTAATTTGCAGGGTAGTAGTTCCTTCGGACGTGATAGGCCGTCTGGGTTGGTACCACCGCTTTGTCTGTATCTTCCGCAAAGCAGCAGTATGTAAGCACGTGTGGGTTTCCGTTTGAAGGACATTGAAGACAGTGAAATTACTGAGTGTTATGAGACTTAATATCTTAAGTCTCAAAGTAGACAAAGCAGCGGTAACAACCTAGACGGCCACTCGGACACAAGGGACCTAACACCTTGTAAAAGCCCTCCTTGAAGTGATGGGCGATAACTAGTTTGTTTACAAAATTTTGGACCTATCGCTTCGAACAATATATTTTGTAAGTACATATCGTTAAAGATTCAGGTAATAAAAAATGTTCTTACATATGTACTTACTCTGTAATCCAAAGAATATTATTTGATCAAATACTTTACGCTTGCTAAGTACTCAAAACTATTTATGAAAATAGACCTAATAAACACTATGTTTTACTTGCAGAATAATAAAATACTAAAGTACCTTTTAATAGTTGTACAAAAGCCTGTTCCAAAGATTAATTTCTCCACGATTGGGCTAATTCAGTTCTGATTTTGCTTCGGTTACCTAGCAACCAAACCATATAATCACAGAGTACATTATTATATAACTGAAACATATAATATTGTAGGTACCGTAAAACGGGGTGAATAGGGATCGCTAGGTGAAAAGGGGCGAAACCCAGAATGCGATTGATACATGCTTTTTATGAACTAGAAAAGTTATAAATTAGCACAGAATATTTAACCGTGTAGCAGAATATTTGATCTTTTTCGAGGTAACGTTAAACTAGAGTAAACTTTACAACAAATGATCAAACGAACATTTGAAAACAGACATCGTACTGTGTGATTTTTGTACCTCACAAACTTAACGTATAAATTAGCAAATATTAGTATTTACGTAACAGAAATGGTTTTAAATTGTTAGCAATTTATTAGTGAAGATCTACACGAGAAGGTAAGTCTGGATTGAATGTGCTTGAGATTAAATGTTAAAATATCTGAAACATTGTGATTTCGGTTTTGTTACGAGGTTAAAAAATACAGTAGAGGGGTGAATAGGAACGTCCTTAGTCTCAATAGGAAACCAATAACTTACGAAATAAATAGGGTCGATATGGGTTTATATGGAACAGTAAAGGCAGAATAGGGACAGTGTTATCACTTTTCATAAATTCATAAAAACTCACAGTGCGGTTCATCGCTTATTTTAATTTATTTCAAAACTAGTTTAAAGTTGTGTTTGTTGTATAAAAGTGGTATGGATTTGTTCAATAAACCTTGACGGTGATGAACAATCTATGGAAACATTGAAATAAGTTAATTAAGCATCGTACTGAAAGGAGTTAACACCAAAACTCCGGCAAGACCTTGAAATCGACCGCACCAGTGTATCATCGTTCTTTTGAAGTCTTAAAAATAAATTATACCTGTCATTGGCGAAATGCATAATAATGCGAAGCCATAAATAAAAAAGAAGAAGGGGGTGGAGTCGGCCATTTTATTCATCAAGTCTGTGGCGTGTCCCGTGACCACAGGCGTCATCCTCTCTAGTTCTTTAATCATTGGTACGAACGCATGCGTGGCCTATGAAATGGTGTATAAACGAAGACAAAATGTCGAAGGTTTATTTTATTATCAATTCATCACACACAAAGCTATAAATAATTTATTATAAAAACCTCCGATACCTTGGCTACGTTTTAATTTATCACATAGTTTGTATATAAGCCTCAGTATATTGATATAGTATAATAATTGATTGAGCTATTTTTAATAAATATAATTTCATATTTTTCAATTTGGTTTAATTCCTGTTTGAAAAAATATGGAGAAATAAAGTTGCAATACCTTCATTTTGAGGAAAAATATGTCTTAACATGGGGAAAAGACTGAAATTCGATCTAGCAACCCTGGCTGTTGTTTTTTTAATGATTTAATCTGTGGGGCAAGGCAATGGCGATATTGACGAATGAGTTTTTTTGGTGACAAGAATTTTGTCAAATATTATTGCTGAATTGCGTTTTATCTCCAAGTATTGGTTTTGGCCTTCTAAGACATTTTATTTCAGGCTGGAGGCAGTATTGTGGATATCGATGATTAGATCATATTCTTTATAAGTGGTAAGATGCCTATTTATTCGTCACCTTCACCCATGTCCTTACTCAGATGATATTTATTTTGTTGTGTTATTAATTTTACAGTACCTTACATATTTGTTTTCAATGTGGCATATTTTATTAATATTATAGTTCCTAGGGGTAACACGATTTGCCTTACACAGTTTTTGTAAAACATAACCGTGTTTGATAAAAAGAGAAAGGTGCATTGTCCATACGACTTAAAATGCATAGCCTACATAATTATAGGATTTTAATTGTTTTTTCTTATTTGATAAATGGCGAAAGTAGGTTCCTCTTGCGGGTCAGACGGTGGGTTGCCCTATATTATATCAAATACCATTAAATCTAAGGTACGAGAAGGTGGACCCATGAGTCGGGATTACGCCAGGCAAAAAGAAAGATCTCATAAACTATCGTCTTTCATTTATAGATCTTTGCCATACTTGTAATAATATATTTGAATCAAAATGTGATACAAATATTATGAAAGAGAAATATGAATATCTAGTTTTTCATTATGTATTTGTTTATATTCAACAATAATTGGCATTTCATGTTTGTTAAATATGTAAGCGCCATTAGTGGTTTCCTTAATTAGAAGTGTTTGTTAGGTACCTAGTTGGAAACGCAATAAGTCAATTTTGTTTTATTTCAAAATCATAATTTCTTTTCAGGTGATCCAGACCACTAACTTTGGAAGGTATACATTAACTTTGTATTTATAGAATAAATATATTCAATATTGTTTTAGATACAAGGTATTTAATTTGTGATGCCCTTATTATAGGCGAAAATAAGGTTATTAGAACAATTTCTGTGTGTTAATTTGGCTCATATATGAAATCGGGTAAGTAACCTGAGCAGATGGATGTATGTTAAGCGGTTATCACAATTTTTTGCATATTTAATCATTCCTTTGTTGTATCTTTTATTGGTAGTTATTTATGTTAGTCTATGGTATATCATTATTGCAATGTAATTTTTAATGCATCACATTGAACATATATATTTTTACATATATTATGTATAGCTGTAATGAAATATATTGAGTGGACCATTACATATCAGGATAGTATATAAAATAATAACTTTACAGGAAAAATGAAAAATCTACTTTTATGAGAAAGATATGATGATAATACAGATATCCCTGAAAAAGTGTAAAATAGAAAAATAAAAACTATATTAGGATATAATTTCATGTAGTACATCTCTTTTAGGTACTTTTCGTGCAGAATATTTAAAAAATAATGACATATTTCACAAAAAAATAAAGAAATATAGATGGAAAGAAATGATTATATTTAAAAATGTTATAGTTATAATTATTGGAATAATACAGTGCTTATTTAGTATACTGATATGTTGTGGACTGTGGTATAGTCCATTACTCTGATATAATGCAGAACTGATTGATTAAAGAGATAATAATGTAACATTATGCAATACTTATATGGTAAATATTTTGAACCTAACCAATTAAATTAATAAAGTATTATGTTTTTTTTTTATCCTGGCTGGGCATAGTGATGACGCTACACCTGATGGTAAGTGTAGCGCAATCCAGGAATAGTGTCGACCAACGACAAACAATGCATCCATCATAGGTCAGCAAGATCATGCTGGCTTGCCTAACTGCTTCTTCACACTTTCTTCTGTTGATGACTAGATGGCGGAAGTGGATCCAGAGACACTACTGGAGTGGTTGCTCACGGGCCAAGGCGATGAGCGGGACATGCAGCTCATTGCTCTCGAGCAACTATGCATGCTGCTGCTCATGTCCGACAACGTTGATAGGTGCTTTGAAAGGTATTTGCAGTAGTTTTACATTTAGTTTGATGTGTAAAACTACTTTAAGTGCTTTAATTAACCTATCATCATAAAAACGATTGTTGTATGTAGAAGGGGTAAAGTTTTTAAGATATTATATATCCTGCAAACAGAGGATATTCTAGATAACTGTCTAAATTTTGGCCATCCACTCCATTCGCATGATGTTTGAGTACTTTGAAGTTTTTAAATGGCTTGCAATAGTATTTTTTAATTTAATGAACATTGAAATAAAACAACAAAAAACATTGAAATAAAATCTATTTAAACGGATTTTATCACAGTTTTTATCAATTTTGATCCTGACGTATCGAAAGCTTTACAGCCTTTGTGGTCACGAGATGGACTCCACCCCATTTAAAGTAGATTTATTTCAATCTTTGAATATGCCTGAGTTATTTATGTTGCTTATTAAGTCCAAATATCCAAAAGAACCATTCTAATTTAGATATCTATACTTAGTAAATCTGTTTCATAAATAATCATAAACAAAGGATACATACATGTAAGTCAAATATGAAACCTCTTTTTTTTAAGTTGATTAATTGGATTAAATTGATGATACTGATACCTGTTTTTTATATACATATAATGTGTATACAACAAAGGCACATTTATGTACCAAAAATTGTCTTCTGTTTAATCATTTTCTATCAAAATTAAATCTGGAATTAATGCAAGAATGAATGATGAAATAATTTATCATTTGTTTTTATTATATTGGGGATGTTTGTGAGTTGCACTAATGGTTGATAAGCTCACGTTAGTGGAACATTTTAATAGTTTATCATACAATATATCAATATTTATATATCTTTATTTGTTATTCACTATATTTGTTGTCTTTGTTTCGTAGCTGTCCACCAAGAACATTTTTACCAGCCCTGTGCAAAATTTTTCTCGATGAGAGTGCACCAGACAATGTCCTAGAGGTTACAGCAAGAGCTATCACATATTACCTCGATGTATCAGGTATGTTTGTTAATGAACCTTCATGAATTATTATTTTTAGTATAATCGTAACATAATAAAACATTGCTTAGCACCTAATCGGCTCATTGGTTCAGTGGGAGCATAATAAAGCTGAGAACCGTGATGATGTAATTCCTGGGCTGGGCAATCACGATATGAATTACGAGTTTTCGATTTGAAAAAAAAATCACATGAATTGCCTGGGCTCGGAATTTGTGTTAGGTATCGCGATAGGCTCACTCTCTATCACATCTTGGGACGCAAATAAGCTCGAGGAAATATGGATGTAGCACTAGTTGAACCTCTGCATACGCCTTTGGGGATAAAGCTAATCTTTTATTTCTGCTTGGGGTTATCCCGGCCAAATCCCAAGGTCCGCCTTTTTATCATACGTTAATTGGTATTATATGTGGCGACTTGCGGTCTGACCTCCATAAATCGCAACAGCAACCAACTTACGACATTGTCCGGTCCGTTAATCACCACGTCAGTCATCTCTGGACCTAAGATTTAGATGACCCATTAAACCTCCAGAAAGGCATGAGCTTATGATTAGCAAATATGGTAATGTTATAAATGCATACTATAATATTAAGTGTATGCCTAGTCAAGTTCATTCAAATAACGTAGTGATGACAGTATGTCTATTTGTGTATAATTTCCAGCTGAGTGCACTCGTCGTATTGTTGCTATTGAGGGAGCTGTCAAGGCTATATGTAGCAGACTCCTGACAGTGGATCCAAATAACCGTACAAGCAAAGATCTGGCTGAGCAATGTATAAAAGTAAGTATTTATGCCGATGAGAGCTGGAGGAGGCCTAAGCCAAGAGGCACGCCGAATTGCGTGACATATTATAAGGGGAAAAAAAAAACAAATCAAATTTTTTATCACATGTAGTTCGGAATAAAAGGGCTTTATTATAAGTATTTATGCCAATATGAAACTATTGAGCACAGCTTCATATTAAACGGGTGTGTTTCAGTTAATGATAATGTAGATGAATATGAAATGATACAATGGTAATTACTGTGAAAGAGTACATCTTAATTTATTTTCTAGGTGTTGGAGTTAGTGTGCACACGAGAGGCAGGCGCTGTGTGGGAAGGCGGCGGTCTACCTGCTGTGTTACACTTCATTACTCAACATGGCACTTCAGTGCATAAAGATACACTTCATTCGGCTATGGCTGTTGTTTCCAGGTAATTTAATTGTTGGCGTTTGCTATAATGCAACAGAATACTGGTGACATTTGGGGTTGTGTCACTGTTAATATGATGTATTAAATCGCATACCGATATATTTATTATAGCATAGGTAGGCAAACGAGCGAGCGGGTCACTTGATGGTAAGTGATCGCCACCAACCTATGAATCACCACAATACCAGAAGACTTATGGACGCGTTGCCGACCTTAAAGGGATAGGGAAGGGAAGGGCGATTAGAGCTTTCAGATATGTCACTCTGCCATTCGATATTTTTTTCTATTTGATTAAATGACGAGACGAACAAGGCGCTCGCCTGATGGTAAACGCCACGCCTGCCCATAAACAGAAGCAACACTTTGAATGACACAGACACACACAGAACTTTGAATTACAAAGTACTGCATGACACTGAACTGCGCTCGTCATCTCGAGACAATAATAGTCTTCAAGCAGGGTTCGAAAATATCCGATATTTATTATAAATATCAAAATATCGGATATTTATGATATATATCCGATATATATCAAGTTTGATATATATCCATTTTATATGAAAGTCATATTATTATTTTATTGTATTATTTATGAATACTGTTTGCATATTGCAAAATCTACTTTTAGATAAGGGATAATCAACTAAAAAACATAAAATCATCTTTTAGGGCAGAAGTGCTGCCATTTATGGATTAGAACTTACCATTACGGAGTATGTTTTAACTCTACTCCCACGCCATCTACATTTGGATATAGAAATACAGTAACAAACTCTAAAAAATACATAATAATATTAATTTTTGAAACCATTTTTGTATTGCAATATATTATAAAAAAAATATTGATATATATCATCGAAACCAGCTTGATATATATCGGATAATTATATATCTTGATATATATCCTCGAACCCTGTCTTCAAGACTAGTGTGAATCGGCACATTCTGAGTAAGCTCGCTCCATCGTCGACCTCATATTAGTCCATGCGAGGTCAAGAGCAAAGTCATCTTTAATATAAAAAAAAAAAACATGATGTTACGTCACATAATGCCCAGTAGTTTCACTGGCTTCAATGTCCTTCAAACCGAAACACAACAGTGCTTAAACTCGGCGGCAGTTAATAATAATAATAATTTGCAGGGTGTGTGGTAAAATGGAGCCGGGCGACGCTCGAGTGGGTGACGCGGTGTGGTCGCTGTCGTCGCTGTTGCGCCACAGCGACACGCGCGTGGCGGACGCGGCGCTGCGCTGCTTCGCCTCGCTCGCGGACAGGTTCGCGCGCGCGCACGCAGACCCAGCGCCGCTCGCTGAACATGGTAACTACTCACTATTCTTCTTTTTTACTTATGGAATTCGCATTATTATGCATTTTGCCAATGTCAAGTAATAATTTATTCTCAAGTTAATTTTACAAGAACGATGAAACACGGGCACGGTCGATTTCAAAGTCTTGCCGGAGTTTTAGTGTTAACTCCTTTCAGTACGATGCTTCATCCACCTATTTCAATATTTCCATACACTGTTCACCACCGTCAATGTTTATTGAACAAATTCACACCACTTTTATACAACAAACACAACTCTAAACTAGTTTATGAAATAAATAAAAATAAGCGATGAACTGCACTGTCAGAATTCCCGCCAAAACTCAACTCGCTACTCACTACTCACTACTGTGGTACTCACCACACGCTATACACACTCACAGATCTCACTCTACGTCACTCTTCACACAACCACACAATTATCTCTTCGTTTATTGTGGCAATATTACATTTTGTACATTTAGCATCGGGCCTTTCGTCAAATATGAATGTGAGAGATAGTGCCAGCATGTTGCTCACGTACCACACTGCTGTTTTGACTGCTGTTCAG
This sequence comes from Amorpha juglandis, assembly GCA_949126905.1. NCBI lineage: Eukaryota > Metazoa > Arthropoda > Insecta > Lepidoptera > Sphingidae > Amorpha > Amorpha juglandis. The sequence continues at coordinate 10,966,847 of OX421374.1, read as the reverse complement.
TGTTCAGCCATTTTTTATTAGCCTTAATGACCAGAGGAGTAGGTCGCTCGCCTGACGGCAAGCGCCACGTCTGTCTTTAAACTCCAACACCATTGAAAATTTTGCTGGTGGGAGGATACTTGTATCCGACCGGATAGCGACCACCGTACACTGGTGCTAAAACCTGCCATAGTGGCGCACCTTGTGTGGGTCGCGTTCCAGGGTCAGCCAGTGTATATCCGGTTCTACCCAGGGGGATTGCCCCCTGATCCTAACCCTTTTCCCATCCCTTTTCCTTCCCCTCCCCCTTGGCCCTTTGGCAGGCCGGCATGATCTTGCCGACCAACGATGGACCATTGTTTATCGTTGGTCGACACTATTCTTGGATTGCGCTACACTTACCATCAGGTGTAGCGTAGTCACTTTGCCGTGCCAGGATAAAAAAAAAAAAAAAAAAAAAAAAAAAAAAATTTGAATTACATCTCACTGATGTTGAGACCCAAAGCCTAAGTGTTGAACTCACTCTGATAACGTAAAAAGTCTAGTAAGTATACCCTTATTGATACTGGTGATATTGATACAAGAAAATTTATTAATTTCGCCATGTTAATATAAACTATATGTATATAACGGTAAGGCTGAATTGCGATTGTTACTAAATAATGAATAAAGTCTCTTTCTGGTCACATTCTCTATTTGTGGTGTCGCGTAAGTTACATTATTTTATGTTATAATTTATAAAATATTATAGTAGCTGGCCCTTACAGTTTTACCAGTTTCATCAGACATTTTACTGTCCTGCTCCCATGGGTTATAGCATGATATACATATAAACTTTCAGTGGAAAATTACCTAACGGATGGTGAAAACCGCTTGCAAATCCGTGGCGTGGTTTAAGAGGAGTTTACGGATATATAAACAGACGCGGAATGCGACGTTTTATACTAAAGTGTTTGTGAATGTATATAATAGTACTACTATATTTATTTATTTCTAAACTCTGTAGGTCTCATACAAGAATTGGTTCGAAGACTGGGCAGCACCGAGAATGGTGATGACAAGTGTCTGGCGCCTTCAGTTTCCACCACTGTCAGCTTGTTGTCTACTCTGTGTCGTGGATCAGCACAAATCACACACGTATGAACATTTTGATTGGTTGCATTGCTTTCCTTTTAATATTTTGTTCTGCGATATAATATTATCTTAGTCAATAATTTATACGTATTTTATACATTACATTTATATTATAAGGTGGTAGGTGCGAGATGCGAGAGGCCGTTTGGGTTGGTACTACCGCTTTGTCTATTTCTGTCGCCAAGCAACAGTGTGTAGGCACTGTTGTATTTTGGTCTGAAGGACATTGAAGCCAACAAAATTACTGGGCATTATGAGACTTAACATCCTACGTCTCGGGTTGACGAGCGCAGTTCAGTGCCATACAGTGCTTTGTAATTCAAAGTTCTATGTGGTATTGCTTCTGTTTATGGGCAGGCGTGGCGTTTACTATCAGCCGAGCGCCTTGCTCGTCTCGTCATTCAATGAAAAAAAAGAATGCCATATGAAACAATTTATAGCCATTATATTTAGGCTGCACTGTAGTTCATTATACTCACCATCAAGTGTCGTGTAGTCTCTTTTCTATGCCAAAATTATATAAAATACCACCACACAGATACATTCTAACCAGATTGTTTTTTTAAAGGATCTAGTTCGGCTCGACTTGTGTGCCGCGATAGAGACGGCCGTGCAGGCGGACGAGCGCTGGTGCCTGGAGTGTATGCGGCTGGTGGATCTGCTGCTTGTGCTACTGTGCGAGGGACGGCACGCTATACAGTCGTAAGTTTAATTTTAAACTAGGTATGCACAATTTTTCAGGGGATTTAGTAAGGTCATTGAAATAAAACTAATTTAAACGGATTTTATCGCGGACATTTTGAAAACTTGTTGGAAGATTAATAAAACGATGTTTCCGTTACAAAAGTGTAATTGAACTGACATTGCAAGCCACCCTACATCGCGCGTAACAATAATCATAGACAACACACATAGACAATTACATCAATACACTACACTTTTCAGCCTTTGTGGTCACGGGGTGGACTCGAAACGTCGGGATCAAAATTAAAATAAAAAACCGCGATAAAATCCGTTTAAATTATTTTTATTACAATGAGTAACGTTCGCGTAAGCATAAGAAATCATTATGATTTAGTAAGGTTTTGAATTTAAAATTATTATGTACCCTAGTTGAATAAGACTAAGTGAAAGGAAATAGGCGATTTCAGCAGTTTTGGCATATGAGACAAGTTATGTTAGCTTCGTGAGAATGAAACGGATTACTGGGATGAAAGTCGTAATATAGATTCGATGGGTGTGATGACAAGTGGTCTCAATAGCTATTTCCTTGATATGGTTAGGTTTAATAATACGTCATTTTGTTAACTAGTCAGTTTTCTTGTGTTGATGTCGCTAGCCCCTCGTGAATACCGGATATACACTGGCTGATCTTGGAACGCGATCCACACAAGGTGTGTGGGTCACTATGATAGGTTATAACACTATGTGTATGGTGGTTGCTATCTGGGCGGATATGAATATCCTACTACCAGCAGTTAAATAAGGTTTTACCCCAAGAGAGGTTCTTATATTGTGTAATAATAACTAAAATAAGTTTACATTGTATCAATAATTTATAACAAAATATATGACTGTATTCTGAAACGGTATACAGTGGAACGAACCGGAACGGCGCCGGGTCCGGTCCGAGCAGCAGCGGTGCGAGCGGTGCCAATGGTGCGGGTAGTGCCAGCGGTGCTGGTAGTGCCAGTGGAGCCAGTGGTGCCAGCGGTGGTGCAGCGGGCGAGGGCTCGCACGGCACGCGCGGCGACAAGTCGCACCGCCAGCTGATCGACTGCATCCGCGGGAAGGACACGGACGCGCTGCTCGCCGCCGTGTCCAGCGGCGCCGTCGACGTCAACTTCACGGACGACGTCGGCCAGACCCTGCTCAACTGGGCCGCCGCCTTCGGCACCAGGGAGATGGTCGAGTTTTTGTGCGAGAAAGGTACGTGTACTCTCTTTGTATAGATAGTCCATCTCATTTTTGCTCATGGTGCTGTGCCTTCATTATATATTAAGTTCTATTGCTAGTTTGGGCAAAACTTGTGTGACTTTGTGTAACATTGGCCCTTAAATAAAGCTTGTGTTTAGTGTAATAAAATAAATAATTTAACTATTAAAAACCCCAAAATTTTCAATTATTTTTTCAATTCTAAAGCTGAGTCCCTATAACTACATTCTTATTTTAGCACCAGTCGTTGATCACTACCTGTAAGTCAACTACTCATCGAAACTTATTCGATGACCTCAAATTACATGTTATATGTTATTAATTATTATTATTGAAGCATAATCATATCCAAATAGGTCTATCAGAAAGTAAAAGAAGTCAAACCGATAACACCCCCGTTTTTTGTCAGCGGCATATAAATATGCGTCGAATAGAAAGGTGTTTTTTAAGTCGGTAATTTTTTTTAATGTGAATGCGTGTAGGTGCTGATGTGAACCGCGGGCAGCGTAGTTCGTCGCTTCACTACGCGGCATGCTTCGGTCGGCCGGCGATCGCTAAAGTGCTGCTCCGATACGGCGCCAACGCTGACCTACGCGACGAGGATGGAAAAACACCGCTCGATAAAGCGAGGGAACGACACGATCAAGGTACGAATTACAGTTAACAATTACGACCCGAACTCGCAATGTTTAGACAATTTTCTCAATTCTGTAATGTAATCCGCTATGGATTCATTAAGGAGCTGCCGGCGTTGTCGGAATTTGTATCTTTCTGCTAACACTGAGGGTTTTGGTTGTAGATGGTTAGTTAGTAATTCGACTGCTGTTTGGTAGGTAATACCTGACGGTTTCTGAGGACTAGCCAACGTTGATAATAGTTCGTAGGCTTCCTCTCCCATAACGGATATTAATGTAGGTAGTTTTAGTTCAGCCGACACTTTGTTCACAAGAAAGTACATTTCCAATCTTTCGACATAACTTGTCCACTTTCCGTCTTTCACAACGAATTCACGTATTTTTCCCACCGACATTTTAATAATAATCTATTAAAACACGAAATTATAACCGGGTTTTTATCCTCGTCGCCACTGCTAAATAATAGACGTGCGTTCGGTACAATAATTTATTATTTATTATTACACAACAATTTCTACATTCATTTTCGAATAGGACTATACATTGATCATAGGGTGCCAGTCAAAAAGTGCCCGCATATATTTTTAATAAAAAAAAAATATAATTAAATTTTGGGAAAAAATTTCGTTCATGGTGTAGTTAAATAAAACATTGTTCCTATTACACAGCTATGTATATAGAGAATTCATTTTTCGTTGTGATACCCGAATTCTCGAATGCGTAGAACCTGAATGTCTTAAAACTAGTGTGAATCGGCACCTTCTGGGTAAGCTCGCTCCATCGTCGATCTCATCTTTGTCCATGCGGCTAGATTGAGGTCAAGAGGCCATTTTTAATAAAAAAAAAAAAAGTGTACGTCTCGGGACGCTCGACAGAAGTGATAACTTAAACTAATGTGGGTTAAAGTGAGAGCGGAGGAGCCTGCCTACTGCTGCCTTATGCGTGAGAGAAAGAGAAGCCAGAGTAGCGCCGTAACGCGTTACGTTACGAAGTCCGGTCAAAGTCATGTCAAAGCCCTGTCAAAGTCCGGTCAAAGTCCTGTCAAATTCCGGTCAAAGTACGGTCGAAGTCCTGTCAAAGTCCGGTCAAATACCGGCCAAAGTCCTGCAAAAATCCGGTTAAAGTCCAGTCAAAGTCCTGTCAAAGTTTGTCAAAATCCGGTCAAAGCCCTATCAAAGTCCTGTAAAAGTCCGGTCAAAATGCAGTCAAAGTCCGGTCAAAGTCCTGTCAAAGTCCGGTCAAATACCGGTCAAATACCGGTCAAAGTCCTGCAAAAATCCGGTTAAAGCCCAGTCAAAGTCCTGTCAAAGTTTGTCAAAATCCGGTCAAAGCCCTATCAAAGTCCGGTCGAAGTCCGGTCAAAGTCCGGTCGAAGTCCGGTCAAATACCAGTCAAAGTCCTGTCAAAATCCGGTCAAATACCAGTCAAAGTCCTGTCAAAATCCGGTCAAAGTCCTGTCAAAGTCCGGTCAAATACCGGTCAAAGTCCTGCCAAAATCTGGTTAAAGTCCAGTCAAAGTCTTGTCAAAATCCGGTCAATGTCGGGTCAAAGTCCGGTCAAATACCGGTCGTAGTCCGGTCAAAGTCCGGTCTAAGTCCGGTCAATCTCCGGTCTAAGTCCGGTCTATGTCCGGCCAAAAACCTGTCAAAGTCCGGTCAAACTCCGGTCATAGCCCGGTCAAAGTCCGGTTAAAGTCTGGTCATAGTCCTGTCAAAGTCCGGTTGAAGTTTGGTCAAAGTCCGGTCCAAGCTGACTGGTCACTGTGTGACGCTACCTGGGACTTCGAAATAATCGATGTTCCAGGGAGGTCGGCTAACGCTGGCTGGTCGATGGACCGCTCGCGTTACGGAACCTTTCGATTCACCCTCCCATAAGAAGTTATCACTTCAAAAAATACATCCGTCTTATTGAAATTTTGTAACAATAGAGCAACGAGATAAATGTCGCAGGTACGATCCCGACTCCACCCTCAGATTTATCGAGGTTATTATGTGTAAAAAAAATTAGGATATGGGTAAACATTTTCTAGTCTTGTTTATTATAATGACATCTATTTATACATAGGACACAGAGAAGTTGCCGCGATATTGCAGTGTCCCGGCGAGTGGTTGGTAGTGGGCAATACCGATTCACCCTCACCGTCAAATGACGATGATTTTCCAGAGACTGGTGACAAGGAAATGGCTGCAATGTATCTAGAGTAAGTTTTACTATAGTCCGTATGTAAGTGCTAGGTCGTAGCACGCCCTAGATAAGACGTAGGTATAAAATATTCTGCTTGCAAACGCCAAGGTCCCAAACGGTTCCCAAACCCAAACGGTCAGTCGTTACTAAACCGCGTATTTCTCTGTCGTTGTTTACATACCACGAGAGGTGACCAGCAGTTGCATGCAGACTCACAATAAAAACTTGTTCGTTTACTTTTTTTCGTATCACAGAGAAAATAGTATAATATGTGATTTATACAATAAGGTTAATTTAACCTCACGGTTAGTGTTTATGTACATGATCGTATAAAAATTTAGATATTCTGAAATTTCACTCTATCAATTATTCGTTTATTAAGATTGATCACGATTTTATAAATTATTTTCGTTGGTCGCTGGTCGTACGGTCTCTCGGTGAGTGCGGCTCAGTATGTCGAGTGCGGTGTGACAGTGTTGTATGATGTCGGTCAGACGCCTGGTGCCGGTGTTCTGCGCGCGGTACCTGGGCGCGGGCGGCGCGGGCGTGCGGCGCGCTTGTCTCTCACTCGTACGCAAGATGGTACACTACGCGCCCGCACGCCTGCTGCGCCGCGTGTCGTGCGTCACGCCTGACGTCACACCTGACGTCACCGCACCCGACGCCGCACCCGACGCCGCACCCGACACCGCACCGGTCGCCACACAAACCGCCGCACTACTCACGCAGCTCATCGCCGCCGTGCTCGACAACCTGGTAAGCGGCACACAATTTACTCGTTATATTATTAGCGTTAATGAGACGGGCTGATCGCTCTCCTGATGATAAGCGTTACACATGTCCACAAACAAAACAAATGTTTGTCGGTGGTTGCGGGTTTTTTTGAACTGCACTGTGTTTACCATCAGGTGTGGTGCAGTCATTTTTCCGTGCTCGGATAAAAAAGATACACTGAGACAGAACATGTTAAGTCTCATAATGCCCAGTAATTTCACTAGATTCAATTTCCTTCAAACCGTAACACAACAGCGCTTTCACACTGCTACATAGTGGAAGAAATAGGCAAAGCGGTTGTACCAACCCAGGCGGCCTCTCGCATATTAGGGACCCCCGACATAGTAATATCAATACCACTAAGCTCTTACCTCGGTTATACATTAATCGTTGGACTCGTTTCTGTAAAAGAGGGACACAAAACGGTCCTTTACGACCCATAAACACACCGAATTTATAATACACGCGAAAAAACTGGCTGGTCTGAAATTTGTCATTACAACCCTCTCGACGTTTCTCCCACCATCCTTCGGTCTCTAAAAATAACGAATGCGACACTACTCGGTGAGTCGTGACTGATTTCAGACTAGCCAAGTCATTTAGCTTAAAATTTACGTTATGGTCTACGCCCATTATATCATAACTTGGCACTAATATTTCGGGTTAGTATAATCAAATAAAAATGTCTGCAATAGATGTTGTGTGCCCTTGTTGGGTTAAAAGTGTACCATACGGTGCGATATTGATACCTGTGACGAAAAAGATAATTTTATGATTTTTATGATCATTCAAAATTGGTATCTGGAATGGTGTATAAATCCAAGTCTCTTAAGGAGGCATAGTAGAGTACAGTGTAGAGCAGTATTTCCCAACCTTTTTTAGGTCATGCCCCACCTTAACATTTTTTTGTTAAATTTGTCACCGATATCTAGCATTGCATTTAAATAACCCAAAGCGAAAGGGTTAAAGTCGTGTCGAGTCCATTTTTAAATTGCCCCCCATAACTATCAAATTGCCCGCCTGTGGGGCGTGGGTCCCACGTTGGGAAACACTGGTATAGTGTATATGGGTATAGTGGGCGTAGTCCATGGTGTGAGACGTGAGTGACAACCAGTGCGTGTGTATCAGGGCGAGGTGGGTGAGTGCCGACGCTCGCAGCCGCGGTACCTGCGCAGCCGCTATATCCGCCCGCCAGCGGTAACGTTCCGATGGTGTGATCATACCTCTCCTCACCACTTCTCACGACCCCGAGCCAATGCCAAGGCGGCTCTACCATATAAAAACACTCTTAATCAAATTATGCCTTTGTAAAATAATTATCTCTTTATAAGGTATAATATGTTTTAATATCTGAACATACCAGTTTTTTTAGAACCGCAATGGCTTGGTTATACTCGCGAAATGGAACATTTATTTATATGTAGTGTTGCAGAAAGCAGGAAAATATTTAAACCACATAAAACTATTATGGCTTTGACCATATTGGTAAACAACTAATATTGTATTTAATGTTTAGGTAACGCTACCATCGTCATCTGATTTAGTATTAATTAATGAATGTTTATACATTGAACATACTTCTACACAGTAAATTAAGTGGACAGGTAGTCACTTGAATGATGTTAAGGTTATAAAACAAATAATAATTTATACAAATTTTAATTAATTTTGATTTATACAAAAACCCAATAATCTTATAAACATTGGCAATAGCAATCGTAATCATCGGTTTTTTTTCTTAACGAATTTAGTAATCTTGAGAGAAAAATTACTAAATAATCTTAGTTTGTACTAGATCTTAGATTATCATCATGTGATCGTACTTCTAAAACAGTCTTCTTTCTGCAACATACTGTATAAATGTGATCAGACGATTATACGTTAATGTTCAGCTTTCAGTATCTAAAAGTACATAATAGTTTATATACCATCCACTAATAATGATACTGATACTACTATATATTCATTGCCTGTTACCCTTTCACAACTGCATTGTGTACGATATCACACCATCGAAACTTACTTGCATCAAACTATCCTGTTTTGTGCCTTGTGTTTGAATGTTGTTTTGAGGTTGTAAGTTTTTAATAGATTTTGTTCTTATATCTGTGTGTGCTACTATCCTGCATCATTTATTTGTCGTTATTTTGTAATTATAATTTAAATGAAATAAAATTAAATAGTCACATTAAAATATTTAGTGGTGATCAGGCGACGCCATCGCAGGTGATTGTTGTAATAAATCTGCAGTCATCTCTGATTTATTTATTTGCGGAATTTAACTGGGGTCAATAAGTGTATTATTCCAGTAACTTCAGGACGGTATAATACTACTTACCGTCGAGGGACGCAATGTCTCTTGACTTTATATTTGGACTGTGCTGTATTTACTAAAATACTACACCCAATCTGATGTAAATTTGATGCAGTGTAAATTTGGCAGTATCCGTTATTTTAGACTCGAAAGCTACTGGACATTATGCACTCGTTGATCCCGTAATAGTACACCCTCATGTGGTCTAGTAAAGTTTTGCACATGAGTAAACGTTTTTAGTATTTTTGACTCACCGGAGAGTTCAAAACTCTTTATTAGCTATTAGGAACAGAATTGATGTTTATTAAATTGGCTAAACTTTAAACAGTGATTCACATTTTCTGCAGTTGTATCCAAGGGCATCACTTAGAGGGGCAGCACGATAATGTATCCGAATATTAATATTGATGAATCCAATTATTATAAACTTGAAGTATTTCAGTTTATAATATTTTTGCTTTTTGCTTTCGATGAGAAATTTGGGTGCCCGTGGAATGGTGGATGAGCTGATTCATAAAAATTACAAGTTTATTAGCATGGAATATTTTTGTAATAAATACGAATCCTAATTGAAGTTTGCCAACCAAACAAACGTTGTCAATATTAATGTATTGCTAATAAGAATTGCAAACACAGAGATTGCAGTTTTTTTCCGTAAGAGGCGTGTCTTTATACAGTAATGATATTTATAACTTACTAATCTGTCATGGCATAATATTGTATGTTTTTTTGCAGGATGACGATGACGGTCATTTAATAGTGTTAGGCATTGCAGAAGAGCTTATGGTGAAGGCGTCTGACATATACTTAGAACAATTTGCAAGACTCGGTGTGTTCGGCAAAGTAGAGGCGTTGGCAGCTGCTTCCGTTTCGAATTTACCACCCGATGGCGAAAATTCTGCTACGACAGGTAAGATTTGTGTCCGGTTAAGTTATTTTTAATCCTAACACCACATGAAAATACAAGTCTTGGGTTTTTGGACGAGAAAAAATGAAGGAAGATTCTAATTTGTCTGTTACATTTTTCAAGTATATTCACGCATAACTGGGCCAAATGTGGACCAATTTAGATGATTTTTTTTTTTCATTATAGTGTACTAGTGATCATTTTGCCAATGTCAAGTATAATTTATTCTCAAGTTATTTTTACAAGAACGATGAAACACGGGTGCGGTCGATTTCAAGGTCTTGTCGGAGTTTTGGTGTTAACTCCTTTCAGTACGATTCTTAATTCACTTATTTCAGTGTTTCCATACACTGTTCATCACCGTCAATGTTTATTGAACAAACCAACACCACTTTTATACAACAAACACAACTCTAAACTGGTTTATGAAATAAATTAAAATAAGCTATGAACGGCACTGTCAGAATTCCCGCCAAAACTCCATGGTGGTGTGTGTGGTGGTGTGCTGGTGGGAGGATACTTGTATCCGACCGGATAGCGACCACCGTACACTGGTGCTAAAACCTGCCATAGTGGCCCACCTTGTGTGGGTCGCGTTCCAGGGTCAGCCAGTGTATATCTGGTTCTCCCCAGGGGGCTTGCCCCCTGATCCTAACCCTTTTCCCATCCCTTTTCCTTCCGCTCCCCCTTGGCCCTTTGGCAGGTCGGCATGATCTTGCCGACCTACGATGGACACATTGTTTATCGTTGGTCGACACTATTCTTGGATTGCACTACACTTACCATCAGGTGTAGCGTAGTCACTTTGCCGAGCCAGGATAAAAAAAAAACAATATATAGTATTTAAATGAATATAATTGTTTATTGTCAGGGGTGGCGGAGAGTGCGGTCGTGTCGGGTGTGTCGGGTGTGTGCGGTGTGCCGGTGTGCGCGGACGCGTCGTGCCTGTCGAGCGGCGCGGCGTACACGTGGGGCGAGTGGGCCGTGTGCCGCGGCCGCGACGCGCTCTACGTGTGGAGCGACGCGGCCGCGCTCGAGCTCAGCACCGGCAGCAACGGCTGGTTCCGCTTCCTGCTCGACGGCAAGCTCGCCACCATGTACTCCAGTGGCAGCCCTGAACACCAGACGGACAACACGGGTCAATTACATTTTTATCGTATAATAGCTGTACCTCGCGGTTTCACCCGCGCGCATATAATAGCTGTACCCTGCACGCGTTGCTACGCCACCAACGAAAATAAATTTGATGGAAAGACAGTACACAAATATATACAATTCGTTGGAATGACAATGGCGCCATCTGTCGAAAATTGGTCGTACCAACTCAGAAACCTTCGTGGGCTCATGCACAACAACTTTGCTAAAAATCATCACATGATCAAATGCATAGTTTACGATTCTATAAAGGACATAAAGACAAACATTCATTTTTATATATATAGATTATTAATGTTTTAAGACCCATTGTCGAGTCGTAAATTTATATTGATATACGATGGCAGGATATTTTTATACAATTTACACATTATATAATGTATGACTTACCATGGAGTTGTTAATATTTTAAACTACTTGTTGCAGAAAACCGCGGCGAGTTCATCGATAAGCTCCAAAGAGCGAAGGCTTCAGTGAAAAATTCAGTGCCGCAACCAATATTATCTAAACCCGGACCTACAAAGCTAATATTAGGCAACTGGTCACTAACTTGCAAGAAGTAAGCTGCATAAAACAACGATAATGCTATCTGTGTTAGCCGAAGCGTCGTTCTAATAAAACTCGATTACACGACAGTCGCAGGTTCACGCGGAATTTGTTTTTCCGATCCCACGATCAAACCTCCATTTTTTTAATCTGTGCACGACAAATTGTCTACACTGGACCTGATGGTACGTGCAGTATAGTCCAAATATAATGGCAACCATTGAGAGACGTTGCATCCCTCAACAGTCGCTAGTCTGAAATTACTGGTTAACATTGGCTGACTCCTAAGCGCGAGTCACCGGAACGACCCACTATGGTGGGTTTCCACCATGTGTATGGTGATAGCCATGATATGTGGTGGTGTATCCAGTCACATACAAAAATGAAATAAGTACCCTCCTACATGTGTCATAATTTGCATGCTCGCTATATAACTGAAATGTTTTGACTAGTAAATTATTAATTCGAGTGAAGGTAGTTCGCCGAATACGCGATTAAAGACATTAGGTGTTAGGTTAAGGACATTAGCTGGCGCGATCGTACAAAACGACCTGTCTATTGGGAGTAATACACACTCGATTTATGTCATCTACCGAACCTACGATCACGTACTCACACGATGGACGCGTAATCACGTTTTATAAGGACGACACTATGTATTGCTTTCGCATATCTTGTATTAATTCTGCTCACAATTTTAGGGAGAAAGAGCTTCACATCCACAATACGGACGGCCAACAACAAACTACAATTTTAAGGGAAGACTTACCGGGCTTTATATTTGAATCAAATCGAGGTACTCGACATTCGTTTACTGCTGAAACATTTTTGGGTAATTGTTTTATGAAAATATTATGAATAAAATGTTATGTCATGGTAATATGTATTCAACTAAGGAGTGTTTTATCATCAACAGGCCCCGAGCTTGCTAGCGGTTGGGCCGATCGAAGGCCAGCAGCGACCAACACAACAACATCGAATCAAAATAGGTCGCGAGTTTCAGCAAAGACTGAAGCACTCAAATCTCAGGTGAAATAAGCCCACTCAGCTCTCTCTATTTAATTATTTACTATAGTGTCGGTGTCATTTCATTATATCATAGGTTGTAAACAGCAGTGCTTTGTTACGATTCTCTGGTAATTTTTTTCTAACATAATTTACTTTTGATTGGAACTCCCGTCCACAAGCACGAGCAAAGCTGGCATACCGAACAAAACGTGCGTGTTAATGCTTCTGCATGAATGCTCCATATATATCAATTATTGTTATGTTTGTATCGACCCCACAACGCGATGGTCTCAATGAGGTTGATTAGGAAAATACGGTTACCAACATATTTAATAAATTACACGTTTTTGATGATTGCGGATTTTCCTTCAACAATAAAAGATAAATTTTTAGACAAAAAGGTGCCCTATTGTTTTATACGTAAGTGACTTTCCAATCCTATCAAGTTTGTTGGCAAGGTATATTTGTATCGCAGGTGTGGTCCCGTGCGCGCGCGCTGTACGGGCGGCACCTGGCGCGCGCCGCCACGCGCCAGCCGCGCGCGCCCGTCGCACGGCTGCGTGCGCTGCTCGCCCGCCTGCAGCGCCTCGCCACGCAACCCTCCCGTATGTAACCGCACGCCTTTTTACGCTACTCGGCTGTATACTGTAAACGTAATTGTTAGGTATTATTAATAATACTCGTACTTATTATTATATTACTTTCTGGAACACATGTTTTGGGTTATAATTATTGTTCATTATAATGTATATTTTTACATGATTGTAACCTGTTTTGTGTTTAATAAATAAAAATAAATAAATACAGCTTCACCGGACTTTCGGGTGAGCGCTTTAGGCGCTCTCAACCCATATGCCACGCCATCTCCACTCTTTTATTTTATAGCATGTCCGACAAACAAGTGGGGCACCTGATGGTAAATTTTCTTCACAGCCCATGAACACTCACAGTGCTAAAATATATATATTCTTTTTTACTTTGTTGCAGAGGATTGGCAACAGGATTTGAGCAAGTCGCTGGATCAGCTCGCCGAGCTTCTGTGCGGCGATGAACACCTCTCCGCGTACGAATTACAGTCGTCCGGACTTGCACCGGCCATGCTGCAGGTTCTTTCGCCGCAAGCGAACGGTATATTTATGAGATTTCCATTATTTTATGGTTATTTGTTTATTAATAATGATATTTACTCATAAAAGTAGATTAATATTAGGTCCTTACATATGAAATTGGCGTTTTGTATGGGAGGAACAAAAAGTCGAATATTTTTTAATATAATATATTTAATTAATCAAAGTATGAACCATTATTTTCTATGCACTTTTGCCATCTCATAGGTAGTTCATTGATCCCTTTACTAAAAAAACCAGTCGGACGGGAATCAATAAAATCTTTGAAGGCGATTTGGACTGCCCCATCGGAGTTGAATTTTTTCCCTTGCAAGAAGTTATCCAAATTTCGAAAAAAATGGTAATCTGTTGGAGCAAGGTCCGGGGAGTACGGAGGATGTCTTAGACTTTCCAATTGAAGCTCTTCTAATTTAGTAGCCGTCTGTTGCGCAGTGTGTGGTCTAGCGTTGTCGTGAAGCAGCAGTGGCGTGGAGCGATTGACCAGCCTAGGTTGTTTAGCCGCTAGCTTTTCCATCATGGTTTGCAATTGCTGACAATAGACATCAGCCGTAATAGTCTGGCCAGATTTGAGAAAACTGTAATGAACAATACCGGCACTAGTCCACCAAACGCTTACAAGTAACTTTTTTGGGGTTAATTTTCGCTTGGGGCAGGACTTGGCTGGCTGGCCAGGATCCAACCATTGCGCTGAGCGCTTCCGATTATCGTAAAGAACCCATTTTTCATCACAGGTAATGATTCGGTTTAAAATACCTTCATTATTGTGCCGGTTTAGTAATGTAACGCAGCAGTCGACGCGCGTTTGCCAGTTTGCTTCAGTCAATTCGTGAGGTACCCACCTTTCAAGCTTTTTAATCTTCCCAATTTGCTTCAAGTGAATTAAAACAGTTTTATCACTAACATCGCAGCCTGCAGCTAACTCGGACGTGGTTTGCGATGGATCTGCTTCCACAATAGCCTTCAACTCTTCATTATCAACTTGAGTCTCAGGCCGTCCACGGGGCTTGTTCTGCAGGTCGAAATTTCCAGAACGAAAACGTTGGAACCAAAAACGAACTGTGTTTTCTTTTGCAACACGACCGCCATACACATCATTCACCCTTCGAGTTGTTTCCGCAGCACTAGTGCCACGGCGGAACTCGTACTCGTAAATAATGCGATATTTTAAGTTTTCCATTTTGTAAAATGAGTGACGCAAACAGAAAAAAACAGAAGAAAAAAAAACAAATGAATGACGATCATCGAAGCACAAATACATGAGTCTATAGCTGTACAAATTTGAATTTGGAATTCCTTACCAAAGAGGAGAAATTTGTGATTAAAGTGGCCAGTACGATAAACGCCAATTTCATATGTAAGGACCTAATATTAAATATAGTGTTGTTTGTTTATAAGTCGGCCTCTCGTATGCGAGAGTTTAATTGGGAAGGTAGCGCATTGTTTCTGCCGCTAAACATAAGTCTGTAACAATCGCTGTTTTCCGGTTTGAAGCATATTGAAGTGCAGTGTCATGCATTTGTTTATAATTCAAAGTTATGGGTGACTTACTATTTGTTGGCTGGCGTGGCGTCTGTTCGTAATGTCACTCAGGCTTTTAAAGAGAAAAATGATTTATCATAATTAAGATAAATGCAGCGATAGCTCAGCGGGGAGTGGTACGGACTGTCGAGACGAAAGTCGCAAGTTCGAAACCAGCCCCAAGAACATACACCTCTGACTTTTCTAAGTTACGTGTATACTCATTGTTAACTATCACTTGCTTTAACGGTGAAGGAAACATCGTGAGGAAACTTGCATACCTTAGAACTCGATAAGAATTTTCGAAGGTATGTGAGGTCTGCCAACTCGCATTAGGCCAGCGTGTTGGACCCTTAGTCCTTAGGCCTAACTCCTCTCATTCAGTAGTGGAGGCCCGTGTCCAGCAGTGGGACATGTATAACAGGTTCCCTGTCCCATGAATCATATATGATTCAAATTTAGAGTCAAATTCATGCCTTTATTTGAAATGGACGTACCCTCCAAAAATATATTTGAACAATTTACTAAAAAAAAAGAGTGGGACATATATGATGGAAAAAAGTGGTTTGTATGGGGACAGGGAACCTGATAATACAGGACTAGTAAAAAAAAACGATAAATGTGTATTGTGTGTGGTTGTGCAGACGCGCCGGGCCAGGCAGCGGAGCGCGAGCGCCTGGTGCGGGCGTGGCTGTCGCAGGACGGAGGGCGGGCGGGCGCCGTGCTCGTGTCCAAGCTGGTGGCCGTGCTCGAGAGCGTCGAGCGACTGCCCGTGCTGGCGCCAGCCGCCGACGCACCGCCGCCTGCAGCCGGCTCCCTGCACCACCTCACCAAGAGGATCAGGTATATCATATATTATACAGTAATACCCCGACTTACGCTACCCCGTTTTACGCGAATTCGGAGATACGCCGTTATGCTTTTTGATGGCCGCGCGCGTCAGCTCTCCTATTCCGCCATGTTAGTGGTCCGTTTACGACAGATTCGAACGTGTTCCGCGTTGAATTGTTTTACGTACATTGTGTTTTATTGATAACCTCAAATTATGTCACTCAAAGTTGCATGCAAAGTTGTACCCCGACTTACGCGAATTCGACTTACACGGTTATAGCTCGGTCCCACCTATCGCGTAAGACCGGGGTATTACTGTACTCATTTGTATTTCATACTACATATATTGTTATCGGTGCCAATTGGTATTTATAATTGTAAATATAGAGTTGTATCGTTAGCGGAAATCCTATATGTTTAGGTCTTTAATAGATATACACAAACATCGTTTTAACAAGACATGTAAGAATTATTTGAATTATTTATACCTGCTTTATAATATCCAATATTATCCAGGTTGAGAGTGGAGCGAGCGAACGATGATAAAACAGAAGAGTCCACCAACAATAGCAATAACAGCGGCCGCAACCTCAAGGTAGAGGCTTTGACGACGGTACGTCAACTAGAGAGATTCCTTGCGAGGTCGGTCGCTCGCCAGTGGTACGACATGGAGCGCTCCACTTTTAATTTCGTGCAGAAAATTAAAGCCGAAGCACCCATGACATTCAGTTACGATGTGAGTTTCTAATTCGGTACTATTTGTTGTGCAGCACAATCAAAAAAAAAATATATATTTATAATTTGATTTATATTTGCAGCACGACTTCGACGAGAACGGTGTGCTGTATTTCATAGGCAGTAACGGCGGCACGTGCGAGTGGGTGAACCCGGGCGCGCACGGGCTCGTCAGCGTGTGGTCGTCGGACGGACGCCAGCTGCCGTACGGCCGCGCCGAGGACGCCCTGTCGCGCTCGCCCGAGCCGCTCAACGTGCACACCAACGACGACAGGCGCGCTTTCATCGCGCTTGACCTCGGACTCGAAATTGTACCGACAGCGTACACGTTGCGCCATGCACGAGGCTACGGACGCTCTGCGCTCCGAAACTGGCTATTTCAAGTGAGACTATTGTAATATATTTTTATTTAGTTTTGAAGAATTAAGGTTCTGAATTTCTTATTTTGCCGGTATAGCATTTCTAAATAACAGTAAAAATTTAACAGTGGTGATATTTTATGTAGATGTCGACGGATGGCGTGACGTGGAGCACGTTGGCGGCGCACACGGACGAGCAGGCGCTACACGAGCCCGGCAGCACGGCCACGTGGCGACTGCGAGCCGACGCGCCCTACCGCTACCTGCGCATACAGCAGAACGGCAAGAACGCCAGCGGACAGAGTCATTACCTTTCGCTCTCCGGCCTCGAACTGTACGGCAAGGTGTGGTTATTCGATTTTCGATGCTCATAGACTGGTAAAATCTGATGTAATCTATAGACTCAGTGTTTTTTTATAGCATAGGCCAGCAAACGAGCAAGTGGGTCACCTGATGGTAAGAGCACCACCGCTATGTACGCCCACCACTAGAAGGATCACGGGCACGTTGCCGACCTTACGGGAAAGGGATAATTAGGGATTGGGAAGGGGAGGGGATTTGGGCTTCCGGATATCACACTCACCGTACGAAACGCAGCAGCAAGCCGCTACTTAAGTCGGTTTTCTGTGAGACAGTGGCAACGACCCGGTCAAGCCAGCCCATTCATTCTGTAGAAAAAACTGTTTGTGTGAATTTACTATAGAAAAGACTATAAATTGGTGTTTAATTTGATATCGTACAGGTAGTGGGAGTAGTAGAGACCGCCCCGAAACAGTGCGGCACGACGGGTGCAAGCGCGGCC
This sequence comes from Amorpha juglandis, assembly GCA_949126905.1. Taxonomy (NCBI): domain Eukaryota; kingdom Metazoa; phylum Arthropoda; class Insecta; order Lepidoptera; family Sphingidae; genus Amorpha; species Amorpha juglandis. Next base: position 10,948,904 of record OX421374.1, on the reverse strand, counting down.
GTGGGCGCGGGCGCAGGTGCGGGTGCGGGCGCAGGTGCGGGCACGGGTGCGGGCGCGAGTGGCGGCGCGGCGCGCGGGCGGCGCTGGTGTCGCGGCGCGCGCGGGCTGTGCTCGGGCGCGCGGGTGGTGCGCGGCCCCGACTGGAAGTGGCGCGACCAGGACGGACCGCACCCCGCGCTCGGCACCGTCACCTCCGACTTGCACAACGGATGGGTCGACGTCAGGTGCGATATACACACATCTCTGTGATATTAACCAAACACAACACACACATTCATAGACCCATCACCTTATAAATTACCACCTTGTCACTCCTCGCGACAAGGTGGCACCTTGTAAATCAAGGTGGTAGGTCCCTCGTACGCGAGAGGCCATCTGGGTTGGTACCACCTCTTCTGCCACCAAGCAACAGTGTGTAAGCACTATTGTGCTTCGGTTTGATGGACATTGAAGCTAGAGAAATTACTGGGCATTGTGAGACTTAAAATCTTATGTGCGGGGTGACGAGCGCAGTTCAGTGCCATGCAGTGCTTTATAATTCAAATTTCCATGTGGTGTTGCTTCTGTTTATAGGCAGGCGTGGCGCTTACTATAAGGCGAGCGCCTTGCTCGTCTCGTCATTCAATCAATTAATATTGTAATGTACAAGTATTATGTCATTCACAGCCAGCACCATTTTAATTTATAGCCATTGGATAACCTGTACCGAATATTTGTACAGGTGGGACCACGGCGGTCGCAACTCATATCGAATGGGCGCAGAGGGCAAATTCGACTTGAAAGTGGTGAGCGGCGCAGCGGGGGTGGGCGGAGTGGGCGGCGCGGCGGTAGTCGAGGGCGCTAAACACGGTCGCAAAAGTCACTCCACTCCTAGCCTGCCGGACGCGACTGCTATCGACCAACAGGTATTTTTCGGCATAAACGCACATGCTAATGTGAATTAATGTAAGGTTTTTATTTTGTTTGAAGTTGTTTAATAAAATTGTGTTTTATTTAGGTGTCTGTAGCATCGACGGAACAAGCGTCGTCGGCTGATAACATTTCAAGCGAAGAGATGCCCAGCAATATGTCACGGCCAAGGACCCACGCGACTGATCTCTCTGCTATAAATAATTCTACCCACCACATTAACTCAGGTATTATAGATATTGATTTAAGACTCTTTGCTTCTGTAGTATAATTTACTAGCCGAACATAAACTTTCTACCACTGCTACACTCTAAAAACAACTTTAGGCTGGCCAACTTATTTTACACGCATTGTAGTTAAACAATAATTATATTACATAATTGTATAAAAATTCTATTTTATTGTTATTATTTGTGCAAACACGAAGTGACAATATTACGAAAACAACTATTGTACATAAGTGAATATAGCTGCGATTAAACAGTACTTTGTATGTTGTAGATCTGGCAACAATAGTAGAGTCACTGACTCTCGGAGCAGAGAGTAACAACTGCATGGCAGATCTGGGTAATACATCGTTCACTAATATGGAGATGGGACCCACCAGTATTACCGACATTACCAAACCATACCCAGCCAAAGAACCAGTACCGGAGACGAATGCCCAGGAGGTTTGATATTTACTATATTGAATTAATACATTCTATATGTCATTTACATACATCGACATCGGCTTGATTGTTTGCATTGAATAGGCTCTGAAAGTACTGTCCCATTTTGAAAAATTCTTTCACCATTAGAATCCTTCATTATCTCTGATGAACATAGGCGATATCGATAATATAACGGTTCAGAATTTCACGCAGGTGGAGCCGCGAGCGAATGCTAGTCTCTAATAAATATTTTTTTGCGCAGATTGAAGACAACGATAGTGGCGAAGGACAGTACGGCGACCACAAGAAAGACGGTCAATCTGGTGGTGGCTCAGGGACCATGAGTGCCAGTGAGCCAGACCTTACGCAACAGGTAAAAATAAATAATATATTATGTATTCTATAAATACTTAAATAGTTGTAGGAACAAAATATGGAAGTCACTTCTATAATTTTTCGAATGAAGATATAGGTAGGTTGCTCGACTAGTGGTAAGCGCCACACCTGCCCCAAAAATAGATGTAACGCCACCCAAAACTTTGAATTATATACTACTACTGAATTATTACTTGTAAACTATGTATGGCACTCCACTCCGCTCATCATCCGAGACATAGGATGTTAAGTCTTATTATGCGGAGTAATTTAACTTGCTTCAATGTCCTTCAAATCAGAACATAACGGATGTCACCAAGACAGCCTTAGTGGCGCTTAGCGTTTTCTCCCCAGATGGAGTGAGACAAATATGCGGCCAGTGGTTAAAGCTAGAAGCCAAATTTTTTGTAACATGTATTAAAAAGCATGCTGCATTGACCTCACTGCAAGTGGGACAAGGGCAGGTAGAAGAAAACGAAGTGATACCTATTAAATAATAATATTTCACATATGGTTATACATATATCTACTATATAGTGCCATTTGCAATAGTATATAGTTTAGATGTGTTTGTTACAACCAGGTGCCAGCAGAATTACCAGCGCTTTGCTTAATTGAAGCGAAGTACATTGCTGAGCTGGGGCCTGATTCCGACGAAATGTACCACAGAGCTAATTTACGATGCTATTTACTATTTTAGTTTTATATTACTCTGTGTTGTGTGTTACATAAGCCGAAGTAACCCGTCTTTTTTTTAAAATTATTTTAGGGTTAAAGGGTTGGGATCAGAGGGCAAGCCCCCTGAGGAGAACCGGATATACACTGGCTGACCCTGGAACGCGACCCACACAAGGTGGGCCACTATGGTTTTAGCACCAGTGTACGGTGGTCGCTATCCGGTCGGATACAAGTATACTCCCACCAGCAAAATATATCTATATGATTATATGTATATGATATATGTCTATCTATATGATTTCTAAGTAGATATAATTTCTATACAAGTAAAGCCTAATATCATATTTTTTTCTTGATACCAGGGTGCAGCGCGTTTGTTAGAATCACTGGGAGTAGGACGAGGTGCAAACGCCGGCCGCGGTAACAACCAACAGAGAGCGAACAGATCAAATCATTCGACGAGTCTTTTCCCTAGGTAATATGTCAACTTTTGACCAACAATAAAAAAATGTGCATCTTGGGACGCTCGACAGAAGTGATAACTTAAACTAATGTGGGTTAAAGTGAGAGAGGAGGAGCCTGCCTACTGCTGCCGTATGCGTGAGACAAAGGGAGGCCAGGCAGAGTGGCGCCGTAACGCGTTACGTTACGAAGCGGTTTACCCTCCCATAAGGAGTTATCACTTCAACAAATACGAATACATTAGGGTCATTCCATGTAAAATCGTCTTATGGAAAAAAAAATTCCCGACTCGTTTTAGATTTTGGTGTAACTTTGAGAAACTCTTCTCTAGGGTCCCAAAGAACAAAATTTACACGACTTTGATTTTTACAAGCGCTTGTTTCCGCCTATTTAAACATAAAATTTTAAAAATCGATATTTTTAAACCTTATCAACATTTGCTGTGAAATTTTTCTGTTTGAAGCTATCTGCATGATCAAGACGGAATTCACAGTGGGAAAGATAGTAGTTTAAGTGTAAATGAGGAGAATTGGCTCGGACGATCCCTTTGAATAATAGCACCATGCTGAAAATGAGTGTTTTTTAGTCATTTTTCGTGAATTTTAATCGACTCTAGCGTCTTAACTGTTGAGAATTAAAAACTCATGCTCCGCGGGAATTAAGTATACATATCATAGACAAAATTCAACCACAAGTTGACTTGAGCAGCCCACTCTTCATAGAAAAAAACTTTGCTTCATATTTTGGAATTTTAAAAAATCCCAATTTTCAGGCTATGGAACGAACATGTTGACTGCGAGATAAAAATCTGATACTCACAGAATCTACTGTTTTTACCTTCAACTTAAAATGACTACGTCACTTGTTTTGTTATTTTCATTTTTACTCAATTTTTTTTTTAAATAACTAGTAGTTTTTTTTATTTTTTTTTAATTTTTATGTTTTTTTTTATTTTTCTTTTTCTAGTTTTAATCCATTAGTAAAAACGTCCAGATTTTTGCCGTGAAAAAGAAACGGCTCGTACATTCACTAAACATGAAAATAACAAAACAAGTGATGTAGTAATTTTAAGTTGAAGGTAAAAACAGTAGATTCTGTGAGTATCAGATTTTTATCTCGTAGTCAACACGTTCGTTTCATAACCTGAAAATTGGGATTTTTTAAAATTCCAAAATTTGAAGCAAAGTTTTTTTCTATGAAGAGTGGGCTGCTCAAGTCAACTTGTGGCTGAATTTTGTCTATGATATGTATACTTAATTCCTGCGGAGCATGAGTTTTTAATTCTCAACAGTTAAGACGCTAGAGTCGATTAAAATTCACGAAAAATGACTAAAAAACACTCATTTTCAGCATGGTGCTATTATTCAACGGGATCGTCCGAGCCAATTCTCCTCATTTACACTTAAACTACTATCTTTCCCACTGTGAATTCCGTCTTGATCATGCAGATAGCTTCAAACAGAAAAATTTCACAGCAAATGTTGATAAGGTTTAAAAATATCGATTTTTAAAATTTTATGTTTAAATAGGCGGAAACAAGCGCTTGTAAAAATCAAACTCGTGTAAATTTTGTTCTTTGGGACCCTAGAGTAGAGTTTCTCAAAGTTACACCAAAATCTAAAACGAGTCGGGAAATTTTTTTGTTCCATAAGACGATTTTACATGGAAATGACCCATTAGTAAGTTTTATATTAATGTATTCCCAGTCTGGTGCGGCTCGCCCTGTCGAGTAACTTCCCGGGCGGGTTGCTGTCGGCGGCGCAGAGCTACCCGTCGCTGGCGCCCAACGCACAGAACGCTTTGACTCTCTCACTCACCTCCACATCCAGCGAGAGTGAGCAGGTAGTAACATTCATGATTAGCTCCATTTTGTAACAGATCACGGACCAACAATCTTAATAGATAACTTTTTTTTTGTAGCATTGGCCGGCAAACGAGTAAGTGGGTCACCTGATGGTAAGTGATCTCTACCGCCCATGCACGCCCACGACCATAAGAATCATGGGCGCGTTGCCGACCTTAAAGGAAGGGGACAATTAGGGATTGGGAAGGGGAGGGGACTTGGGCTTCCGGATATCTCACTCATCGTACGAAACGCAGAAGCAAGCCGCTACTTTACGTCGGTTTTCTGTGAGACAGTGGTAACGACCCGGTCGAGCCAGCCCATTCATGCTGTAGACAAAATTGTCTACAGCGTGGCTCTACCACTCAAACTTATGTGTACCTACTTCGCCGACATCTTTTACAACTTTACTGGACAAGCGCACTATGATTTATTCCACCTTACCTGATAGGTTAAAGTATTTACGCAGTCTATTTATATACAGTAATACCCCGACTTACGCTACCCCGTTTTACGCGAATTCGGAGATACGCGGTTATTCTTTTTGATGGCCGAGCGCGTCAGCTCTCCTATTCCGCCATGTTAGTGGTCCGTTTACGACAGGTTCGAACGTGTTCCGCGTTGAATTGTTTTACATACGTTGTGTTTTATTGATAACCTCAAATTATGTCACTCAAAAGTGCATGCAAAGTTGTACCCCGACTTACGCGAATTCGACTTACACGGTTATAGCTCGGTCCCACCTATCGCGTAAGTCCGGGGTATTACTGTATATGTCTGTGTACCAGACTAACTTTATTTTATAATGTCAATTTCAGTTTTTAGACATTTCTATTGACAGGAATTTATAAATTACACACTACTGAAGAGATTTTGAATGATGTACTTCAAATAGACGAATATAATTTATACTGTCGTAGTTTGTATGAGTGTCTATAATTAAAATGATTACTGGCAACTTTTTCAACAATAGTATGCATATTTAATGGAATTTGTTACAGGTATCGTTAGAAGACTTCCTGGAATCATGTCGCGCGCCAGCTCTCCTCACAGAGTTAGAAGACGATGATGAAGGTGACGATGCGCTCGACAGCGACAAAGAGAACGAATCCACGTACCAGGAGGTAGTGAGTAAACTTTTGGTGATTATTGTTTTTTTTTGTTTTTAAGTAGTATTAGTGTAGTTAGATTTTTTATACTCACTAAAAATAAAATAAAATTTAGATAGATACAATGTGAGCTTATTACACATATGTTCACATAACTGTTAATGGATACACGTATGGAGTGTAGCGGTAAGGACGAGTATCTTCGTGTATTAAAAGTGCCTACAAATTGTACGAACCTCAAATGGCACTGCTGTAGTTAGAAGGGAAAATGTTAAAGTTTTACCGCCCTAAACCAAATAGTTAAAGACTGATCGCGTAAAAATAAAATAAACATAGAAAATTGGTAATTAATAGGTATGAATAATGACAATATTTTCGAGAATAGAGTAACCAAACCAAAAACAAGCTCACTGAGTTTTTCGCCGCGTCTTCTCAGGTGACCCACGTTAGGTGTCGGTAATAGTTTTAAATATACAATCGAAAATATGTATGGTCCATATTCACCCACTTTTAAAGTCAGAAGTCGGACCAAAAATAAGCTCATCGCACTGCTAGCTGCATTAGAGCCGTTCTGACTATTTTTAATTTTTTTTTTACCAACTTTGAAATTTATTATATGTATAAAATTTTAACATTATTTAAGCCCATAGGTGTTTTCCTTTGTATCATAATTGATAATGACTCACTAATAAAATATAATCACTAATAATAAACCCACTCGTCCTTGCCTCTACATATATAACTGCCAAAGATGCAGATAAAGAAAGCACGGTAGTGCGAGCCGAGATATGGAGTTCCGTTTGTGCGCTTCACCATTTACATTATAAACACCCAACAGATCTTTTTTTGGAAATATGCGAGTTATGTCGGCGCGCTATGTCGGTGGCTCGCGTTATTTGCACCTAAATGACAAGATTTCTATTAACGCTTATAACAATGGTTTTGCTATACATTTCAAGAGTGCAGTAATTTCATGAGTTTCTTCATTATAAAGTTTATCACTCATAAGTCAAAATATGTTAATTAATATGTCCTACGTTTAATACACCAGATGTTGCCAATAAACGTAGAAGAATTCAGCAGGAAAATGTTAATTTATTGCAGTTGCTGTGTGCCCACATGAGTATTTGGCATAATTCAACGAATCACTTGAATTATGGCGAATATTTTGTTCTTTGCGGTACTAACGTGTTAATGTTTTACATACTAGGTGGTATACCCTGTATGCGAAAGGCCATCCGGGTAGATACCACTGCATTGTCTATTTCTGCTGTCAAACAACAATGTGTAAGCATAGTGTTCCGGTTTGAAGAACATTGAAGCCAGTGAAATTACTGGTTGCTATGCAACTTAAAATTATATATCTCGGGGTGACGAGCATAATATAATGCCACGCAGTATTTCGTAATTCGAAGTTTTGATTGGTGTTGCTTGTTTGTAGGCAGGCGTGACGCTTACCATCGTGCAACTTTTTCGTCACGTCATTAACGATATATTATAAAACACCCATTATAGGCACCGAAACTCGTGTTTTTTTTACAGCATAGGCCGGCAAACGATCAAGTGGGTCACGTGATGGTAAGTGATCTCCACCGCCCATGTAAGTCCACCACCAGAAGAATCATGGGCGCGTTGCCGACCTTAAACAAAAGGGATAATTAGGGATTGGGAAGGGGGGGGGGGATTTGGGCTTCCGGATATCTCACTTACCGTACGAAAAGCAGCAACAAGCCGCTACTTTACGTCGGTTTTCTGTGAGACGGTGAGTTCGTGTTGAGTTATAATTTGTATGACAGGTGTCGCGCAACCTGTTGTCGCTGATGGAGGAGGAGGCGCTGGAGGTGGTGCGTGGTGGTGGGGGAGGGGGCGGTAGGAGCGGCGCGGGGGCGGGAGGCCGCTCGCGCCGGCCCTGGGACGAGGACTTCGTGCTCAAGCGGCAGTTCTCCGCGCTCATACCCGCCTTCGACCCGCGCCCCGGCCGGACCAACCTCAATCAGACTATCGGTCAGTACACACTACACACTACACAAACACAATGCCCGTTGTACACTAAATTTATACATGTCCCCCTGCTGGGCACGGGCCTCCTCTACTGAATGAGAGGGGTGAGGCCTTAGTCCATCATGCTGGCCTAATGCGGAACACACTAAACTAATGCAAATACAACTTTTTTTGAAGTTATACTTCTTTAGGCGCGTTATGAAAAAATGATGAGAGTGAAATTTTAAGATGCGCGCGCACCTGTGACACAAAAAATTAACAGTATGAAGTTAGGCGCGAGAGCAGTATGAAGTTAGACGCGAGAGCAGTATGAAGTTAGGCGCGTTATGAAAAAATGATGAGAGTGAAACAAAAAAATAAATAAAAAAAATAAATAAATAAATATAAATAAATAAATATAAATATATATATATATATATATATATATATATATATATATATATATATATATATATATATATATATATATATATATATAATTATATATAGATGCGGTTTTTATTTTATAATTTGGAACATGGTGCCGTAAAAAAAGTACCAGGTTGGCATAAACGCGAAGAGAGTAGAATGTCCATTTTTCATGGCGAGTAGCCGTAATTAATAAACAAATGACGATTTGGACAAAGAAAAACTCTTTAGGTTTTTTCTTATTCGGAACATGTTGCCGTAAAAAGTACCAGGCTCGCATAAACGCGAAGAGAGTAGAATGTACTTCTATCATGTCGAGTGGATATGTTGATATGAATTAAAATACTTTTATTTAATATAATTAACACTAAATATTATTAAATTATTAATGTTAAATACTTATTATTGGTTATTTAATGATGCCAAAGAAGTATAACTTCTCACGCGCGTACATAAGTACACGCACCCATATTTTTTTTATAACTTTTAGTGACTACGATTTCATTAGTTATGCATTTTAATGATTTATCTTATGTAGATTATCAAGTTTATACCTAGTGTTTAGACATAATAATAACTAGACATGGTACTATTCACGGACAAAAGATATACATAAACACCGTATGTCCGTTTACTTTGCGTTCCGACATCTTGAGTAAGTTATTTGAGCAAGTTTGAGCAAGTTATATAGAGATTGGAGCGAAATTGGAGCGTGGCGGACCATGAGTGTATTAGTTGCACTTTTGCCTTCACCTTCTCGGATACAGACGTGAGCTTATTTTGTGTGAAGTGTGTTTCCTTAGAAATGTTAACAATAATTACATAGAAGGAATCGTCATGTGCATTTCGTATTCCAATACAGATTTAGAAATACCACTAAACTACGACTCGGACGAAGACGACGAGAACCCGACCATACCTGGATACGATGCGCCGAGTCAACCGAACGTGCCCGCGCTGCGGCTCACGCTGTGGGCTGGTAGTGCTGGTAGCGCGGGCGGTGCGGGCGGTACTGGCGGTGCGGGGGGCGGTGCGGGCGGTACGGGCGTGTCGCTGCCGCTGGAGCGCCCGCACTGGACGCTGTACCGCGCCGTGCTCGCACTGGCCGCCAAACAGTCGCACCACGCATCGCACGCACCGCTGCCGGACCTGCACCGCGACACCACATACACGTAAACAATCTTTCTATATCTATCTGCTTCTTGTCTTATATATAAAAAACAATTGCCGTGCGTTAGTCTCACACAATATTCTAAATTATACTTGTTGAACCGATTTCGTAGAATTTTTTGTGTGTGTTTTGGTGCTGCCACACCGGTGTTATAAAATGTTTACAAACATTTTCTAACATTAATCATTTACTAACATTATCTAACATTGTGATAAAATGTTAACAAATGTTTGTAAACATTTTATAACACCGGTGTGGCAGCACCATTTGAGTAGGTCGCTGGATGGATTAGATTTAAAATTGGACATGGTAGGTGTAGAACTTTTGGTAGGATGTGTATAGATGAAGCTTGAGTGTAGGTAGAAATTATAGAAGCAAAGTCCACAAGTAAAGAGTTTATTAGCACAAGAAGATACACACAAGAATAGGATATACACAAGAAGACAGAAGGAGAAAATAAAGAAAGAGTCTAGATAGAAGCGAAAGCAATAAAACTAAAATCGGTTTATAACAATGTACGTAAGCGCCAGCGAGTTACGAGTTCGCGTCGCATGCGTCAGCTGACTGACTACCTGCGGCCGGCCGGGGTCGTAGTGATAGGCGGAGCTTGTGCGCCTCGCTCCGACCGGTTACGTGACGTAGACCTTTGTTTGCCGATCACTATATATAATGATTGTTGTACGTTTGTACATTTAAATTATTTGTTTATTTTTTGTTATTATTTTAAATTATTTTTATTGTAATGTGTTAAACTTTATTTATTAATTTTAAGATTAGTTTTACAATATTATTGTGGTTAATACCGCCACATCACCCCCCCCTTGAGACCGTCCTACGGGCGATAATAGTTTGGCAGGCGTACAGATCGACCTGACCTGGTTCTCGTAATGCACTGTTTCTCGGCTTCAAGGTCACTGGGAGTCTGTAGTGGTTGGGATGTGTTTTGTGGCGTATTTGGTGTATGTTTGTTTGTGTGTGTGTCTGTATGTGTGTTTGTGTGAGTGTTGGTTGTGTGAGGGTCATGCAGTATATAAGCCGGCTTAACGCGGTCTATGGATACTGTGACCGACTTACCATTCAGGAGAATAGTGATCACCTTATCGCTTCTCTTGAGTATCTGATGGGGACCAGTATAAGCAGGTTGGAGGCTACCACGATTGATTTCCTCCCTAAGAAAGACATGCGATGCCATCGCTAGATCTTTAAACACAAAGACACTACGGTTCCCGTGACGTGATACTGGCGTCGGCCGGATTTTACTCGCGAAAGACCGAATCCTGGATAAATAATCCGTCACGTCACTGAAGTTGTCAGGTGGGGAGTTGAAGAATTCTCCCGGTAACCTAAGTGGCTCGCCGTAAACGAGCTCTGCTGAAGAAGCTTGCAAGTCTTCTTTATACGCCGACCGGATACCTAGAAGAACTAGTGGGAGAGATTCCACCCAATGGTCATTGCCATGGCAAGTTATAGCAGTTTTCAACTGCCTATGGAACCTCTCCACTAACCCATTGCATGCAGGATGATATGCTGTTGTTCGCCTATGCCGGAAACCAACCAGGTCTGACAGGCGTTTAAACAGCATAGACTCAAACTGCATGCCACGGTCAGTGACGATATCCGTAGGGCATCCGAAGCGGGCTATCCACCCAGTTACCAACGCATTGGCTACGGTCTCGGCTGTAATGTCGCGTAGTGGTATTGCCTCAGGCCAACGAGTAAATCTATCGACGGCAGTGAGGCAATATCTATATCCATGAGACAGTGGTAATGGACCGACTAGGTCTATGTGGATGTGCGCGAACCTTGACCCTGGCAATTTAAAAGTGCCAACTGGGGACGATACGTGTCGAGATATTTTGGCTCTTTGACAAGCCAAACAAGCTTGCGCCCACGTTTTGCAGTCCTTCCTCGTGCCTGGCCAAACAAACCTCTCAGCCACAAGTTTGGCTGACGCTTTGGCTCCTGGATGACTAAGGGAATGCAGGCTCTTAAAAACGCTATGTCGCAACTCCTGTGGGACATATGGTCGGGGAGTGCTGGTGCTCACATCACAGAACAGTTCAGCATCTAAATCCGGTACCTTAACTTTCTCCAGACGTAAGGATGTGCTGCTATCCAGTAACTGCCTCAACTCGGCATCCGAGTGCTGCAGTGTTGCCAAGTACTTTAAGTCCACTGGTTGGGCAACTTCGTCTATTCTGGATAGGGTATCTGCAACCACGTTATCCTTACCGGATATGTGTCTGATATCCGTGGTAAATTGGGATATGAAGTCAAGGTGCCTGAACTGTCTCGGTGAGCAGTTCTCCTTGCGGGAGTGAAAGGCGTAACACAATGGCTTGTGGTCTGTGTACACCACAAAGTCCCTAGCCTCAACCATATGCCTGAAGTGTTTGATAGCTTCGTAAATCGCCAGCAGTTCCCTGTCATAGGGCGAATATTTTTGCTGGGAAGGACTAAGCTTTTTGGAGAAGAACGCAAGTGGTTGCCAAGCGTTATCATCTCCCAATTGTTGCAACGCTGCACCTATTGCCGTATCGGAAGCGTCCGTGACCAGGCCTAATTTAAATTGGCTGTTGGGATGAGCCAACAAAGCAGCCTTACATAGGCCCTCTTTGCTGGCTTCAAAAGCCTCCTGTTCAACCTCAGTGAACGTGACGGGTTGCGAACCTTTCACGGTACCCTGGAGTAACGCATTTAGGGGAGATTGGTGTTGGGCAGCGTTTGGAATAAATCTGCGGTAAAAATTGAGCATACCCAAATATCTCCTCAGCTCTCTTGCGGTCTTCGGAACTGGAAAATTTTGGATGGCCTCAACCTTGGATGGGAGCGGTGTGGTACCTTCAGCGGTAATATGGTACCCTAAAAACTTTACCTCCGATACGCCGAAAATACATTTTGAAGTATTTATCACCATACCGTACTCCTTAAGTCTCGTGAAGACTTCTCGCAGGTGACGCTTGTGGGTCTCCTCGTCACTAGAGAAAACTAAGAAATCGTCTAGGTACGCGTAACAAAAATCCAGCCCACGCAGCATCTCGTCTACAAACCGTTGGAAGGTTTGTGCAGCATTCCGAAGTCCAAAAGTCATAAATGGAAATTCGAAAAGTCCGAATGGTGTTGCTATTGCGGTCTTCGGAATGTCTGCGGGATTCAGAGGGATCTGATTATAGGCCTTTACGAGGTCTATGGTGGAAAATATCCTACACCCAGAAAGACTATAGGCGAAGTCATGTATGTGGCGGATAGGATACTTGTCCGGAATGGTCCGTGCATTAAGCATCCTATAGTCACCACATGGACGCCATCCGCTGTCTTTCTTAGGGGCCAAATGCAGTGGAGAAGACCAAGGTGAGTCGGAAGGTCTGGCAATGCCAATTTGCAGCATTGTAGCAAACTCTTCCTTTGCGATCTTTAATTTATCTGGAGCCAGTCTACGTGGAGTACATATTACTGGGGGACCCGGTGTAGTGCGAATGTAGTGTAAAGTATTATGTTTGGGCGAGTGATGTGTGCCAGATGGGCGAGTGATGTCGGGAAATGCCTTTAGTATGTCGTGATATACAGACTCACCAGTAATTACCTTTACCGAAGAAACAGTGTCAGGTGAGCACGCAGGCGAAGCCACTGCAACAAGACTAGTCGTGTTGTCGATTAGTCGTTGGTTACGACAATCTACAATTAGATTAAAATGGCATAAAAAATCAACACCTATTATCGCTCTTGTAACGTCTGCAATAATAAATCTCCAGACAAAGTCACGACGCAACCCTAGGTTTAAATTAAAATTGATGTACCCGTAAGTTTTTATTCTGCTGCCGTTAGCGGCGCACAGATCAAAATCGGTTTCAGGGAGGCGTCGTGCCTTAATTCTGGACACTGGGAACACACATAAATCACTCCCCGTATCGACTAGGAATTGCACTTTCGACCTAGAGTCCGTAACAAACAGGCGACCAGTACCAGGGCAATCGTTCGTCGCCATTATCGACCGCCCGGCGCGTTTCCCGCGAAGTCGCACGGTTTGATGCACCGTCTGGCCTTATCGCCGAACTTCTGATGGTACCAACATTGGGGGTACCTTCGATAGTTGGACTGCGACCTAGTCCTGGAACGTGGACGGCGACTCTGCGAACGCTCCCTATGCGTCGGACGGGATCTTCGGACTTCCGCAGCCAGCATACGGACCTCTTCCGTCAGCATTGCGATTTTATGGTCCATGACTGCTACGTCGTTGTTACCGGACGGTACCTGACTGGATGTCGACGCAACTTGCACGCTGGGGGTAACCACGTCATGAATCCGGTCTGCCAAGTCTGCCAACTCCTCCAGTGACGCCTTTGGTTGAGACGCGATTATGGATTGGGTAGTTTGTGGCAGGCGGCTCATCCATATCGACCTGAGGAAGTCATCAGGTACTCCTGGTCCTGCAAGGTTTTGCAGGTGACGGGCGAACTGCGAAGGCTTCCTATCCCCGAGCTCCTCGTGGCTAAGAAACTGTTTGATTTTCTTGTCTCGGGAATCCGACAACCGTCTGATTAGCTCTGCCTTGAGCTTGTCGTATTTGCCGGTGGCTGGTGGCGTTGAAATGACGTCCTCAATCTCCACGGCATATTGCGAATCCAACTGGCTGATGGTGTGATAAAATTTTGTCGTATCACTGGTGATATTGGATAACGCGAACTGTGCTTCCAGCTGGGCGAACCACAGTGCCGGTTTCTCGGGGTAGAATGGGGGTACTCGTATACCCACGCGGCATGACTCCGCACAATTGCTGGCACAATCTTGCTTACTTTCGCTAGTCATCGCTGCGACTCTTCTTGCCGAACTGCTCGGGGTCACCACTTTGTAGAACTTTTGGTAGGATGTGTATAGATGAAGCTTGAGTGTAGGTAGAAATTATAGAAGCAAAGTCCACAAGTAAAGAGTTTATTAGCACAAGAAGATACACACAAGAATAGGATATACACAAGAAGACAGAAGGAGAAAATAAAGAAAGAGTCTAGATAGAAGCGAAAGCAATAAAACTAAAATCGGTTTATAACAATGTACGTAAGCGCCAGCGAGTTACGAGTTCGCGTCGCATGCGTCAGCTGACTGACTACCTGCGGCCGGCCGGGGTCGTAGTGATAGGCGGAGCTTGTGCGCCTCGCTCCGACCGGTTACGTGACGTAGACCTTTGTTTGCCGATCACTATATATAATGATTGTTGTACGTTTGTACATTTAAATTATTTGTTTATTTTTTGTTATTATTTTAAATTATTTTTATTGTAATGTGTTAAACTTTATTTATTAATTTTAAGATTAGTTTTACAATATTATTGTGGTTAATACCGCCACAGTAGGTGGCGCTGCGATCGGGTTTCAGGTTCTCATTATTTTTTTTAAGATTGCGGGTGAAACAGCGCTGGATATCTAGTGCTATATCTGGATAATTACCGAGCATTATGAAACTTAACATCTCATGTCTCGAAGCGACGAGCGCGATGTAGAGTCATCCAGTACTGTGTAATTCAAAGTTCTGAGTGATACTTTTGTTTATGGGTATTCGTAGCGTATCAAGCATAATCTGATCGTGTCTTAATTCAAGCTAAACAAAAATAATAATATGTTACAGGTTGACTTATAAAGAAGTTGAAGGAATGGAAACGTTCGCGTCGTCGAGTGACAGTGAAGATGATGAACCTAGTGATCCAGGTAATTAGTAAATTTAATTATTCAGTATTTATTCACTTTGTTTTTGTTGCTTTGTTTCCTAGAATAACCTATTTCACAGATACATATTAAGTTAAATTTAATGTACATTTTATATTTTTATTGACTTCTTGCAGTTCTAACGCTAATTTTATCTCTTTAATTTATGTACCTTCGATAACAGTCATCATCATGATTTATTCAATGAATAGTAATAGGTCAGGTCAGTAGGTCCCTCGTATGCGAAAGGCCGTTTGGGTTGGTACCACCGCTTTGTTTAGTTCTGCTGCCAAGCAACAGTGTGTAAGCACTGTTGTGTTACGGTTTGAAGGACATTGAAACCATTAAAATTACTGGGCATTATGAGACTTAATATCTTATATCTCGGAGTGTCGAGCGCAGTTCGGTGTTATACAGTGTTTTGTTATTCAAAGTTCTGTGTGGTGTTGCTTCTGCTTATGGGCAGGCGTGGCGCTTACCATCAGGCGAGCGTCTTGCTCGTCTCGCCATTCAATCCAATAAAAAAAAGTGCTCAACGCGGCTAAAGAAGTTTTTACTTCAAAAAGTGATCAGAGTTTAATGTGTTGTGTTGTGTAACAGAGCGCGGTATAGCGGGCGCGGAGGGTGCGGCGGGCGCGGCGGCCACGTGCTGCGTGCGCGTGCTGCGCCGCCTGCGCGCCGCAGCACCAGCCCTGCCGCCCGACGCGTTCCTCTCCACCAAGCTCACCAACAAGCTGCATCTGCAGCTGCAGGACCCGCTCGCGCTCGCCGCCGCCGCCACGCCGCACTGGTAATAATAACTACATCCTACTAATATTATAAATGCGAAAGTTTGTAAGTATGGATGGTTGGATGTTTGTTACTCTTTCACGTAAAACTACTGAATGGATTTTAATGAAACTTTACAATATTACATATAGCTTTTACATCAGAATAAGACAAAGGCTACTATATAATCTAAACCGCTGAACCGATTTCAATGAATTTTAGCACAAATATAGTTGATAACCCAGGGTTAAACATAGGGCATATTTTTCTTTAAATTTCAACCCCTAAAGGGCCCAAATAGGGGATGAAAGTTTGTGTGAAAGTTTTTTGATAGCGAAACGAAGTTCAGCACAGCTAGTCAACTATAAACCCCGCGGTGGCATTCTTCAGCGCTTAGGGAGTGGCCCGCGGTATCCTGAATGAGCCAAGGATTGCTACCGGAACCGCCCTGCGCGGTGTCGCCTTGCGGCCCATCTCCTTGTGGGGGGGGGGGGGGGTTCTCTCAGAAGCCCCCGCACACCGAAAGACGCCCTCGGCGTCAACGACAGCACGAGGCCTACCACCCATGCTGCCGTCCATCCCGGGTTCGCATGTACAATAGTACACTTGGGCGCTACGACAGCCCCCGCTGCGCGCCCGCGACCCCCGATGACCCCTATTAGTCGCCTCTTACGATAGGCAGGGGAGATACTAACTACATACCTCAACTGTTTGTATACCGCGAACACGACAAACTCTTTGCAAGCCGATGTCGGATTATCTTAATTGTTATTTAGCGCTCGTTTTAACAGTGAAGGAATTTATTGTGAGGAAACCCGCACATCTAAAAATCTCCATTAGAATAGACCACGACCATTTACAACTACATTGTTTAGCGTGCCGTACGCGGCTAACTTGTTCGTGGTCGTGACCGTGGTCGCATCAGTGTAGGTTGGCTCTGCGACATAACCCCGTCTATTAGTAGCTTATTAGTATTAGTCCATTAGTAGGGCCCGCAAGACTGATATTATTTATGAGTTTTATATTATTTGTTTTGTATAGGTGTCAGCAATTGAACGATTGGTGCCCCTTCCTATTCCCGTTAGAAACGAGGCAAATGTTCTTTGCATGCACCGCGTTTGGCACATCGCGCACCATAGTGTGGCTGCAAGCGCAACGAGATCGAGCGTTAGACAGACAAAGGTACTGGATTGTTTTATATTTATTATTGCCATTATATAAAAAAGTGTGCGTCTTGGGACGCTCGACAGAATTGATAACTTTAACTAATGTGGGTAAAGAGAGACAGAGGAGGAGCCTGCCTACTGCTGCCGTATGTATGCGTGAGAGAAAGGGAAGCCAGACAGAATGGCGCCGCTGCATTTGATATATAATACGAATTGCAGAGCCGGCAACACGGTGTCGCCTCGACGCGCCGATTTGGAAGCAACCGAGTTCCGAATGGGTCGTCTGAGACATGAAAGAATCAGAATTCCAAGGAATCCAGTTTTGTTGCGTTCTGCAATGCAGGTTAGTAGTTATTTGAAATAGTAATGAGAGTTTGCATATTAATAAGGTAGGTGAGATATGTATTTCACCATGTGCCACCATTGTGGCAACTGTCGCGCGGATACGGCTCAACACACTGGGTGAGTGTCCAGCCTGGAACGACCAGCGCAGTGCTCTCAGGATAGTCGTCAGAGCAGACCTCTCGCTGCCGACCGTGGTCGCTGCCATGATCGGCAGCCGGAGGTCATGGAGTGCGATGGCCTCCTTCTGCGAGTGCGTCATCTCGCAGAAGGAGAGCGCGGAGCGGGATCGTGAGCGGAACGATCCCGCTCGCCGCCAAGGGAGACGTAGGAGGCGCCGGGTGGACGACTGACCGGTGTCTCCCGCCCTGTGAAATGGGGATATTTGGAGAATTATTTTTAGTTGGTATTTGTCGGTATAAGGTGTACATAGCGTAGGGACTCGGCCCAGCGGTCGCCCGGATGTTTTCCATCTCTTCTGGGCGCTTTAACGCTGGGTCGTCGTGGCCGGCATAGCCCAACATAACCGTCCTGCCTCTCTTGGGTGGTAGCGATAAAACGCTTTTCCCCGCGACAAAAAAAAAGTGAGATAAGTATGAGTGATGTTGGTGTCGGTGCAGGTGATGCGCACGCACGCGACAAGCAAGTCGGTGCTGGAGGTGGAGTTCGCCGGGGAGGAGGGGACTGGATTGGGGCCCACGCTGGAGTTCTACGCGCTGGTGGCGGCCGAGCTGCAGCGCGCCGACCTCGGCATGTGGCTGCACGACGCGCCGCTGCACGACCACGACGCCGAGCCGCACCATCTCGTGCTGCCGGGAGGTACGCTACACACTACACAATACACAGTAGACACTACGGTCAAAGTCCGGTCAAAATCCGGTCAAGGCCCAGTCAAGATCCGGTCAAAGTCCTATCAAAGTCCTGTCAAGGTCCGGTCAATGTCCGGTCAAGTTTGGGGTCACGGTACACTGGTCGATCGGTTGAAGGGCCAACGTATGCCGACTGGTCACTGTGTGATGTCAGCTGGCTCGCGTTACATTGCGAATCGGTTTACCCTCCCATAAGAGGTATTCACTTCAAAAAGCCATTTTTTGTGTTTCTAACATAACATGTATCGGACTCAATTTCTCGTTGATATGGAATTATGGATGATTAATTTTACAAATGCTGATGTTTACGTCAATATTAATATAATATGATGGTATGTATGTAGTAACATTCGCGTAAACGTAAGAAATCATTATGATGGTATGTATTCATGATTAATGGGGGTTAAAACCAAACAACTTAGTCGCATTTGTCTAAATTCGTTAAATAAATAAATACACCCAACAGTCACATACATAGTCCTGATCCCACAGTAAGATCGAGTCTTGTGTCGTGGGTATCAGGAACTACGAGAGACTTTCGTTCTCACAACACCCAGACCCCGAAACAAATATTTGTGGATCACACAAACAGTTGTCTCGGTGCGGGGATCGAACCCGCGGCCTCTCGCTTCACAGCCGGCTACTCGCCCGCTGCGCCACGGAGGAGTTCGTTGTTAATATTTCTAGGATACATAACAGCAAGGGTTATATTTTCAGAAAAACCTCCTGGCTATTACGTGACGCGAATAGGCGGGCTGTTCCCGGCACCGCTACCGCAGGATTCCCTCGTCTGTGATAGAGTATGCAGATATTTCTGGTTCCTGGGAGTATTTTTAGCTAAGGTAAGGATTTATTTCAAATTCAAGGATTGTCTAAAACTTATGGAAAGTAGCCGCGAGTATGTATTAAAACTTTGAAGTAATATAATAAGTAACGTACTTTATGTTATTTTGGCCAGGTCCTACAAGACGGCCGGCTAGTCGACCTGCCGTTGTCCGACGCATTCTTACGTATAATGTGCGGCGAAGAATTATCTAATGAATATTTAGAAGAAGTGGATCCTATCAGATATAGGTAATTCATTAAATTATTACTCTGTTATATACAATACCGCAGTTATCTATGAGTCAATATAATTTAAATACAACCTCCTTTATACGGAGAGAGTAAATGATAAGCACTACAGTGTCGCAACATGTAATTTAGCAGCGGGAATGCCTATGATGCGGCCTCGTAAACCAGAATATTCGGTTATACTCTAGTCTTAGTTGTAAAGAAAACTCGAGAAAATTGAACTCTAGATAATGTGCAATGTTTTAATAATTATTATCTGTGGTTGTTTGAATTGAGTATGATTAATTTCTAGGTTCCTCCAAAACGTATTGAGCGCAGCGGAAACCTATGATAATATTATGCGCGACTCTTCCTTGGACGCGGAGGAGCAAACAAAGAGAGTGAACGAGATAATGGTAGAAGGCACCACATTTGATCAACTCTCACTTACCATGACATATATGTCTTCACACCACGAACCATCTGTCGCTATACAACCATTGTGCGATGGCGGCGAGAACATAGAGGTTAGTATGACATTTTTTACAGTATCTATGGTGAGTAGAAGTAGACTTTTAGTTTGATGGTATGATGATATGGTATGGTATTGAAGGTATGGTATTGAAGGTATGGTACCTGATTGAATACATACACCTATATAAACCCATACCGACTATAGACACTATGTACAGTGTTTCTTGACTGGATGCAAATTAATTTTATATGTTATAAAAATGAATATATTCCCTTTTAAAAAATATAAAATACAATGAAAAAATTAATAGTTTTAATCATAAGGTTCTGTAACAACACGAAACAGCTATTACTTGTTATTTGTATTCTATTTGTTCATTCATATGTCATAGTCATTCCGATAAACCTTAATTTCGGAAAATTCGGATAAATCTTAATATTGGAAAATTATGATGTATTTTAAGCTAATCTTCTTATGAGCTGCACTCTATTCAGTGTAGTTATTGTATCTCCTCTCTGTCTAACCAATGTCATATTTCACAATATTCGTGTCTTAATCATGGTCATAAGTTCTATCCTGTAATGGTGTATGGTATGTTGCATAGGTGAACGTTCAGAATGCGCGCGCGTACGCGGAAGCGAGCGCGCGATGGGTGGTGCGCAGCGGCGTGCGGCGACAGACGGCCGCCTTCCGCCGCGGCTTCGGACGAGTCTTCCCCGCGCGCCGCCTGCGGGCATTCTGCGCCGCCGAGCTGCGGCTGCTGCTGTGCGGCGAACGCGGGCCCGACTGGACGCGAGACCATCTTCTGCAGTACACCGAGCCCAAGCTCGGCTACACGCGCGACAGGTACACACACACACACACACACACACACGCACACGCACTCGCACGCATACGCACTCACTGGCACGCACTCGCACGCATACGCACTCACTGGCACGCACTCGCACGCATACGCACTCACTGGCACGCACACACACGCACATACACGCACGCACATGCACACACACATACATAGACACACACTCCTAGTAGACTAGTTGTTAATGGTATTAATAAGTTTATATTACCGCCTTACTAACTTTTTTAGCCCTGTTTAGTTAAAACACTATTTTCGTCTCTTTCTACCCACCTCATAAACGCGTTGATAGAAAAAGTCAAAAAAGTGTTTATCTAAGGCTCTAAGCAATGCTTAAGTGACGTATATAAGTGAGGACCTAAATGTTAAAGTGTAACCGTTCACAGTCCCGGATTCCTGCGGCTCGTGGACGTACTCGTCGAGATGTCTCTACGTGAGCGTAAAGCGTTCCTGCAGTTCACGACCGGCTGCAGCAGCCTGCCGCCCGGCGGACTCGCCAACTTACACCCAAGACTGACTGTTGTGAGAAAGGTGATTTAAATTATAATAAATAAATAAATACACCCAACAGGCACATACATAGTCCTGACCCCACAGTAAGATGCGAGGCTTGTGTCTTGGGTATCAGGAACTGCGAGAGACTTTCTTTTTGAAATGAAATTGGGACCAAATTCGAACTATACTTGTTCGAATGAAAAAAAATTGGACCAACTTTGAATTATACTTGTTCCAATGACAAAAAAAAAAACATGGCCAAATGGGCCTACCATCTTGCGGAGTTATGCATAGTTAAACATAAAAAACGCGTCGACAATTTCCTCAGTTTTTTTTCGTCAGTATAAAATAAAACTTATATGAAGCAACGATCGTTTATAAACATAAATACGCCTATACTTTTGGATTTATTTTAGTAGTGGTGATTTCTAATCCCTATTAAAAATAATAATATTGCTGTGGTTATTCTATACTTACAATATTCATAACAATACTGAACTTCGTTGCCGATTAAGTACAGCATAGTCAGCCACGAATAGTCTGACGGTTCCTTATGACATCCTCACTATGATGATTTTTTTTTATAGCATAGGCCGGCAAACAAGCAAGTGGGTCATCTGATGGAAAGTGATCTCCACCGCCCATGTACGCCCACCACCAGAAGAGGGATGATTAGGGATTGGGAAGGGGAGGGGATTTGGGCTTCCGGTTATCTTACTCACCGTACGAAACGCAGCAGCAAGCCGCTACTTTACGTCGGATTTTCTGTGAGATAGTGGTAACGATCCGGTCGAGCCAGCCCATTCATGCTGTAGACTAAACTGTCTATAGCGTGGCTCTACCACTCAAAAAAATGATGATGCGACCCTGATCACTAGCAATTTTATGGTATTGATGGATAATATAAACTTATTTTACAGGTGGATGCCGGTGATGGATCGTATCCGTCTGTAAACACCTGCGTGCATTACCTTAAACTACCCGAGTACTCGTGTAAAGAGGTGTTACGGGAACGACTGCTCGCCGCCACTAACGAACGCGGCTTCCATCTCAACTAACTACCCATACACTATCGCCTCGATATTACAATAAGCAACTTGATAAACACATTTACTTACACACTTACTGTTCTAGCACTAATGGACTCGGTTTCAGCGTTAGGATATAATGTTAATTTTTATTATATTCTGATATCGTATTTGTGCTGAAAGTGTAAAAAAAAATGCGTTTTTAAATTCGATATAAATAGTGTTTAAGTACATACATGAATATAGATTAACGTTCGCCACATATTGAACAATAGTTATTATGAAATAGTAAATGACTGGTGGGCCGTTTCTTTTCGGGCGTACTAAGAGATGTGGAACAGAGGTGTCGGGAATTAAAAACGCAGGCCGTATGCTGACATGTGGGCAATACAATACAGTTTAACGATATCGATAGTGACATTGAAATTATGGGGATGTCTTAGTGAGTCTTGGCCCTGGGCCAGTACATTGTATATACAGTATATTAAAATAAAAAAAATGGTTTGTGTCGTGGGACACCAGATAGGAACGAAGTTCCTTCGGCTAATGTAGAATCGACACAAATTGTAAAAAATACAAATTATCAACTAAAATAACAAAATAAAAAAAAGACGTGTAGCACTCGGAGACTCCCGCTGTAAAGCTATTGTATAGCATTTTTGAAGTTATACTTCTTTAGGCGCGTTATGAAAAAATGATGAGAGTGAAATTTTAAGATGCGCGCGCACCTGTGACACAAAAAATTAACAGAAAAAATTAACAGTATGAAGTTAGGCGCGTGAGAGCAGTATGAAGTTTTTTTTTTTTTTTTTTTTTTTTTTAATGGCATCTGTTATACATTATGCCAGCAGTATGAAGTTAGGCGCGTTATGAAAAAATGATGAGTGAAATAAAAAAATAAATAAATAAATATAAATAAATAAATATAAATATATATATATATATATAATTATATATAGATGCGGTTTTTATTTTATAATTTGGAACATGGTGCCGTAAAAAAAGTACCAGGTTCGCATAAACGCGAAGAGAGTAGAATGTCCATTTTTCATGGCGAGTAGCCGTAATTAATAAACAAATGACGATTTGGACAAAGAAAAACTCTTTAGGTTTTTTTCTTATTCGGAACAAGTACCAGGCTCGCATAAACGTGAAGAGAGTAGAATGTACTTCTATCATGTGGAGTGGATATGTTGATATAAATTAAAATACTTTTATTTAATATAATTAACACTAAATATTATTAAATTATTAATGTTAAATACTTATTATTGGTTATTTAATGATTCCAAAGAAGTATAACTTCTCACGCGCGTACATAAGTACACGCACCCATTTTTTTATCAACTTATGTAAAATTCTTTTAAAAATCGAAGGAGATATAAAAATACTTCAAGTATAACTGGCTGAATGAATTTAATTTTAAAAACTGATTGAGCTGAAATTCGCACACAATTTTGGTGCAGGCAAAAAGGAACTAACGCTGGCTGGTTATGCAGCGCTTTTAACGCTTTTTTCTTACGCTGTTTTTTTACGCTTTTACTATCACATTTTTTTCAGTTCGGTCACGCAGTAAAATCCCTATCCCCTCCAAGCCTGCCGTAAGGAACTTCGTTCCAATATATAGCTTAAATGTTAAGCACCTACTTGTTTTACTACCTATTCCAACTATATTGCTTTGGTGATATGTACAATCAATATAATTTGGCCAAGAATTGTAACAACAAAATAAAATATGGCGGCCGAATAACCGGATTTATTTCTTGATAAATACTGATTTTGATAGCCAATATGTTATTTATCGATATTTTTATTAAATGGCTTATAATAACCAAAATAAAAACGGAAAACAGAGTCGATAGGCCAGCCAAGTGTCATGGCTGCATTATAGTACTAAATATTAATGTTGCAAAATTATAAAAAAAACGATGGAATGCACTTTTTAATTATTAACATATAAATGAACTGAAAGTAACTTGAAAGTTAAAATTTTACTGTACATAGTGCTGGCCCATAATGAAACTTGTAATTGTCCTACATTCTGTCACACGGTCATGAATCACTGCATACGTGACTCAAAGAAAGCGTTTACCTTACACCTGTATATTACATAGGTAGTGTTTCGTCGCTTGACGCCTGCGTGACAGCGTACGCCAGCGGCGAAAGTTGGAATCGTTAAGTCTCATAATATCCAGTAATTTCACTGGCTTCAACCGCCTTCAAACCGAGAAACAACAGTGGTTACATACTGTTGTTTGGCGGCAGAAATAGGCATAGCGATGGTACTAGCCCAGACAGCCTCTCGTATACGATACTACCGTAAATTTTATACTCTATAGTAGATTTTATTATTTTACAAGTTTGCAAAGGTAACCCTATAGAAATTGTATTATATGGACCTTTCGCCACTGGAGTACGGCTAGAGCAACCATAAAGCGTTTTATGTTGTGGGGTAGGCGACGTAATACAGCAATGAAATCAAATTTTGTACTTTAATTGCGCCTACGCCGAACTCAACATAATTTAGCTTGACGGTATTTTTGAGTTTCACAATGAATAATTCATATTTACAATAAAATTTGTATTTCACAATAACTTTGATCCCAAAGTAACATTTCACTTTATCAGTTCCACATAAAGATATTTAGAGTCATTTGTGCACGTCTTGTTACGTGTGCGTGAACTTGTAAATATTATGTAGTTTCAATTCGAGTGATAGTCACACGTCAGCCGTCGTCCTGTACCTCTTGAAAGGTACACACAGTCATTGTATTTATACAAAAATATTGCGCACATAGAAGGACGTGCAAAAAGGAATCAAAATATCTATACATACACATTATGTTAACTAGTTGCCTTTCAGTAAATAATAAATGTCAATAAAAGACATACTAATAGTGGAAAAATAGTTGTATCTAGCATAAAGCGAATAATTATAATCGTTCATGATCTATAAAGTATTTTTGGAGTAGTGATAATTTGGTCTGCTTTAATTGTGTGTGTCTTTTGTGTTTTTATTAAATATTCTATGATATATTAAGGTTTCTAACGATAATTGGCTATTCATTTCAACAAACCTTGTTACTTCTTTTACTGACTACAAAGGACTGATATAATAACTATATTAAATTTGATTAAAAGAGTACCTAACGAGAAAGTCCGTCTTATTTTTCCAACAAATTGCTATATAACTTTATTTAAAAGTGAGACCAGATCGTCGTAAATGTAAAAAGTATGATCATGTTCATGCCCATTTAAAGAAATTTATATATCGCCTGTATTATGAGCCAAATGTTGATGATGAAGGGTGTTTTCTATGATCCAAAGTAAAAAATTGTATTAAATTTAGTCATTGGTAATACGCTTAAAGTGTTTAAAAAAGTACAGTACGCGTAAAATAACTTTGCCGCGCCGAAGTCAGTTGCAAATGGTTGCGCAGTAGTCAAAATTACGACCAAAACAGCAGTGCACATGTGTTGAGAATATTTGATGCTTGTTTGCGCCCCACTCACTTAGTGCAAATATACAGTTGGTATAAAAGTGTTGCGTGGCAAAAATATTTTAAGCGTACTAATATAGAGGGTTTTAATCATGAAACCTCAATGTCTCATTTAGTAAAAAATGGAAGCGGTTTCTTTGACAAAAATATATTCGAAAAATATCTTTAAATTTATTTACGTTACAATAATATGTTTTAGAGAAACCGATTATAACACCTGTACGGTAGAAGAATTAAACGATTTCAGGGTGTGTAACACATAACGAGTTTCTTCAAAAGATAATATTTAGCTGTGTTCCTTTAGTTAAATAATTTTGTCAACTGAAAGTTGGTATAATATTGTGATTTACTATATAATTACATACATTATGAATAAAAATATATTTAGTTTAAATTTATAGTTATGTAGATTATAATTAATAACAATATTGCGTTTTGTAGCAATACATCTGTAATTGTTGTTGAGGATTGTATCAATAAATAAGTAAAAAATTTACATGGTCCTTTTATTTATTACCGACAAATTATTTTCCTATCTATAAATATCTCTAAAAAATATCTCTAAGAAAGAATCTTACGTGCACTTTAATTATATTCTGATATGAGCTTTGAATTTGTCGATACGTTAGTACTACTACTTGGTATACTTAATCTGAAACAAACAGTAAAGGCATAATGCCATACCATAATCAATCATAAAATACTCTTCGAGCACCTGAGCGTACGTTTTACGTGTTATGTAAACGAGAAAATGTGATTTGGTCACAATTATTTTCTTACGAGTCGTTAGATCAGACTGTGTATTGAGACATCGGTTTCTGCAACGAACTCGCTTCACGGCTTCGCGACTTGCAACCTTGGTGTTTTACACAATTTTCATACAATACAAAACTAATAGTATAAAAACATAGACGCCATTGCGATTGGTATCAGTTACCTGCTTCACTGACTGGCATCATGAGAACTTTACTATTATGCTGCGTCGCTTTAGCGGCGTTGGCAGTAGTCAGTTGTAGAACGACTCGCGAGAGACGCGATACTGATCTGCAAGAGGCAGCAAGTCATC
This sequence comes from Amorpha juglandis, assembly GCA_949126905.1. Taxonomy (NCBI): domain Eukaryota; kingdom Metazoa; phylum Arthropoda; class Insecta; order Lepidoptera; family Sphingidae; genus Amorpha; species Amorpha juglandis. The sequence continues at coordinate 10,921,979 of OX421374.1, read as the reverse complement.
ACGGCGGTGGCGGTGGCGGTGGCGGTAAGTGGGACAAAGGGGGTGGCCACGAACACCATGCTGATCATCACCATGATCATGGCGAAAAGGGCCATAAAGGATACAAAGGTCATCACCATCATGAACATGGCAAAAAAGGTCATCACCACCACGAAGGTCACAAAGGCCATCACGACGAGCACGGCGGTCATAAGAAACATCACCACCACGATGATGGTTATCATCACGAACATCATCATGGAGACAAAGGCCACAAGGGACATGGCCATAAAGAAGAAGGTCATTACCACAAGGGACACTCTACTAAGGGACATCATGGTGTTCATAAGCATGATGAGTTCAAGAAAGAAAAGCACTTCCACGACAAACATCATGAAGGTGGACATCACGAGCATCACGGCGGGCACCACGAAGAGCATGGACACAAGAAGGGCGGCGGCTACCATAAGGGTCACAAGCATGGTGGTCATCATGATCATGAGCATGGCCACAAGGGCCATCATGAGAAGGGTGGACACCATCATGACCATAAGGGTCACCATGAGGAAGGCGGACACCACGAGCACCACCATCACCACGATGATCATGGAGACAAGGGGGGTCATGAACACCACAAGCACTGGGGCCACAAGAAAGGCCATTAAAAAGCCCAGTACCTGTACATATAAATGCCCACTGATGGAACCATTGTCTAGGTTCTTTTAATTAAATTTACGTTAAGTTTTGTTAACTGTGATGAAACGTTATAAAATATATTGTTGTTACAACGCTCGGGTTTTCTTATGAGGAGCTAGGCCTATTCCATACAGATTACATTATTATTAATATTCCATACATTATATTTATGCAATATTTGTAAGTAGAAAAATAAAGTTATCAATTTCATAGCACGTTTCGACAACAAAGTTACATAAAATTATTGGCGGTGGACTGTTGGCAACGACTCCCGGCGAGATAAGTAACTCAGCGTTGAGAAACTAGAGCGGTGCCCGAGATTGTGCCCTACATTTTAGTGAGCAACGAATTAGTTGTGGTTGCAATCAAGCGTTTCCTATAGAAAACATTTGCAGCTGCTGAAATTGATAAGGTTTCTCAATGGATTATTTGGCAACCGTGTTCTTGAAAACCCTAAAAAATCCAAATGAAAAGCTGTAAAGCGACTTCATTGTTCGGGTATAAAAACTAAGTTGTTTTATTGTTGAATCATTAATTGAATAATAAGTTCATTGTTGAATAATAAGTTACATTTTAACAATATCTTCACGTCTATATTCCCGATGGAGTAGGCCCACATATGAGTGATTGTTCGTCTATATTTTGCTATCGGTATTCGGTTTTATGACATTAAGATGGAACTATGTATTTGTCGTCTACTAAGATTAAATAAATATGCAGATAAGCCTTTCAGGCAATCTAAAGATTTACCCAAATTATTACTTGATATAGTTATCAAATTTAGCACCTACCTCGCGGTTTACAAACGGATTACGCCGCCTAATGCAGCGACATTGTAAGCATGTTGATTTCTAAGTAGGTAGATAGTGATTTCATTATAAATAACTTTCGAACATTTATTTTATAGTGTATGAATTTAAAAAAGCTTTGGTAGGTATTTAATTACCGAAATTAAACGTATAATACTAAGAGCAATTTTATTTATTTATTTCATAACATTATTGTTATATTTAACTCATGTAGCTTTATTAAAATGATGACAATTGAATGATGTGCGAGTGACACTGGGTGGGTGACGTCACACAATCCAACGTGGTGGATGTAAACCATTATGATCATGGCATGTTTAATCAAAACCAGTTAGTGCAGTAGCGGACTAAGGGGGAAATGGGGTCCGTCCTAGAGCCCCGGTCCTAGAGGGCCCTCCAAATCACGGAATCTTATACAATATCAAGCCTATGTGCAAAAGCAACACAAACTCATAAGACTTGCCGCTTCGGGCACCCAACGGGCGTAGTCCGTTACTGAGTTGGTCCTTTTGCATGTCGCCAATTGACATAATTTATAGGTCAGTCACGATTTTACAGCTAAGTTTGGCATACGGTAATGAGAGGGGTTAAGTCTTAATCCATGCTGGCCTAATGTGAGTTAGTGGACGTCACATATCTTAGAAACTCTTAAAGAGAATTAGTATTTTCAGGAATAATGGGCGCAAAATAACTTGGCTGGGCTTTTGGTAGTCACTTCATACCCAGTCTCTACGTCTTCCGCCACCCTTAGGTCTCTGATAACAATAGCCGCGTAAACCCTCATAATAACTTCAAACCGGCTAAGTTAATTGACTCGTATTTGTAATTGTCTCGGCAGTTTGTAGCTACCACTCCCTGTTGAGTTATCCCTGCCTTTTTTTATTTGGCACGGCAAAGTGACTAAGCGGCTTATGATCGTAAATACAGTGTAGTCGAAATGCTCTAATTTCGACTCTCGCGAGACGTTGCGTCCTTCGAGTGCAGAATAATGCTGGCCTGAATTTTTTGGTATACTGGCTGACCGCTTAACGCGACTGGCCGGAATGTGTCACTGATGGCTGGGACCCGACATGATTACATTGATGGCGATCCAGTCCGATGCAAATGTGTTCCAGGAACCCTGTTCAGCAAAATTAATTAATGTTTATTTTATATTTACATGATGAAAACTTACGTAAGGACTAATCAGCATATCTGTTGTAGAAATGTTAACAAATAGGTACACCTTTACGATTTTCAATTATCGGGTAAGTAATAACAATACACGTATTGTACTAGATGTGGTTGACAGGACATAAAAATAGCTAATTACAAATGAGTAGTCAAAGTTATATGACTCTAATCAGTCTGAATAGTATCTTATGCAGAACTTCTTACAAATATACTTTATTAGAACTACAATGAACTTTGGTTAAAATGTGAGTACTTAATAATTAGTGATATGTTTGAGTGAGATGTCTTATGTAGAACCCTCAGCGAAATAAGTACCTAGTTATTTATTCTATACGTTTTTCAGTAAATCGAATTCTAGTGTGGTATTCTAAATTTGGTGAATTCTAGAGCGATAGAGCCACACAGCTGTTTCTACAGCATGAATAGGCCGGCTCGTACGGGTTGTTAGTGTTGTAAGGTAAACCTAACTGCACCACCGCAAGCGAACAGGTTTTCTTTTTCTAGAAGGCTAGATTATTGACCTATATATATTTGGAAATAAAAAGGAGACAATTCTGAGTAATAGGGCGGATGAGATGTGTGGATTGAAATAAAACAAATTTAAACGGATTTTTCATTTAAATCTTGGTCCCGACGTTTCGAAAGCTTTTCAGCCTTCATGGTCACGGGGTGGACTGAACGAAATCCGTTTAAATTAGTTTTATTTCAATGAGTAACATTCGAGTAAACGTAAGAAATCATTAGCTATACACTTGTGGCTCCGTTCGCGTTATTCAGAAATATTTCTTACCCCTTTCTCCAACTATAAACCAAAAAATGATTGTGTCCCATACCAAGTTTGGCGCCCTCAAGGCTTGAATTTCAATAAATTTATACGATGCCGATATAAAAATAAAATTTATATTACTTAAATCGTCTCGCAAACAAATCATGTCACAAAGTTTCGGGGTTATAAAATTTCCGTTTGTGCTAGGCCAGTCAGCACTTCGGCTTTTATATCTTATACAGAGAGTTATACATATCACTTACTTATTTTATTTATTCTTTTATTTGCGAATCAAAGTAAACGACAAACGAGCACGTGGGTCACCTGATTGTAAGTTATTTCCACCGCCCATGTACAATACTAAAATAATCATAGGCGCGTTGCCGTTTTTAAAGCAAAAGGGGTTATTATTATGGGATTCGGAAGGAGAAGGGTATTTGGGCCTCCGGATTTCTTATCGTACGAAACGCAGCAGCTAGCCATTACTTTGCGTCGGTTTTCTGTGACACGGTAGTAATGATCCGGTCGCGCCGGCCCATTCATACTGTAGATTGTAGACAAAATTGTATACAGCGTGTCTCTACCATTCAAAAATTTTTACGTTAGGGGGAGTCCATTAATTACGTGAGGCGAATTTGGCAAATTTTTAACCCCCTTAGTGGGATTTAGTGATTTGGCTTGACCATTCCTCCCTCCCATCCTAATCTCACGTCTTTCAAAATGTGTGTACCTATTTTTAGCGTAAACAAGTTTTACAGTTCTTAAATACTTTACTTATTCATAATCATTTTCGAATTTAAAATGTATCCACCGGTAATTCATGATGGTAAGGCTGACGGCAAATCGATCCGTGATTACGTCAGACAGACAGAAGAAAGAATAAGATACTAACATTAAATTAAATAACGATATAATTTATATGAAATATGATAAATTGTGTAAAATTTATATAATAATACAAGAAGTAAGAAGAAGAAGGTAAGAAGTTGCTCATGATTATGTTTTTTATCAAAATCGCCCCTGCACCCGCTAGCTGTTAATCACCCGCGCGCGGGTTGTCTCGCGACGCGTCGATTAGCACAGCTTACACAACTGTTTATATAAAACTGCTGCGCTAATATTGTTGTTGTCAATTTTAGGAATAGAGCACACCCATCGACACCCAGTGATAGAATCGTTTACAAAATATGAGGTTGACTTTTGCGTTAGGATTCTTATTAATCCTTGTGATCGTCGACGCACGCCGATTGCCTCCTGAGAACCATGAAGTTAATAAAGAACAATCAGACGTAGCCGATCAGGCTCCCGCTGCATCAGGACACAAGGATGAAGGAAATCAGGACCAGAATTTCAAAAGGGGAGGAGGCAGGGAGCATCACTCTGAACATCATAACGATCATGTAGAGCAAGGTCATAAGGGCTACAAGGGTCACCACCACCACGAAAGAGGAGAAAAAGGACACCACGATAAGGAACATCACAAGGGCGAATATGACGACCATGGTGCCCATAAAAAGGAACATCATCATGCCGATGGGCACTATGATGAACACCATGCAGGTGAAAAGGGCGAGAAAGGTCACAAGTACGAAGAAAAAGGACATTATAACAAGGGGCACTCAACAAAAGGACATCACGAGATACATAAACTGGATGAGTTCAAAAAAGACAAGCACTTCTTCGACGAAGAAGGCGACTCCGGTCACGAAGAAAAACACGGAGGATTCCATGAAGAACACGGCCATAAAAAGGGTGGACACTTCAAGAAAGGACATTATGACGGAGGCCATATTGAACATGAGCACGGTAAAACAGGTCACCATAGTAAAGGTGGACACCATCACGAGCATAAAGGTCACAAGGAAAGCGGCGGCCATGACGACCATTATGATCATCATCATGATCACGGCACGAAAGGCGACCATGCGCATCACAAGAAATGGGGTTTTAAGAAAGGACATTAAGGTACCCTCTCCAAACGATATCCTTCAGGGTCAATTCGATCTAGGCGTTGTTAAAAATGTTATTGTTACTTACACTATTATTTATTTATCGATAAAAAGCAGATTTTACCTAAAATCTGTCTAGGACATAAGGTAAAATGTGCCGAAAAATTAAATTATTTTTTATGTTTAAGTAGTTTGTACACATTTTTAATATATGAATGTATTTCTAAGAGGCTCTCATTTAAATGCAGTTATTTCAAAAAGTAATTTGTGTTTGGAGTATGCATTTTTTGTTCGGATAATGGATATTTAAAATTAAATTTACATTAAACATACTTCATTCTATTATAAATTATCTCCATGTATAAATAAGCATAATGATTACTTATTTTGAAATCTTGGCAGTGACGAAGAGTATTTTACTTTTAATGGCCTTTCTATTTAGTCATACAGTTTTTTTAATTCGTATGCCATGATATCACTATATAATCCTTTTTATTTTGTCTCATAATGTGCATTTTTTTTATATTCTGCATATTTGTATTCGAAAATGCAGAAGTTGCACGTAGATACGATATTTTGGTATCTAACAATGTCGGTTAGCAGTTCCAGTAGGGACGTTTTTAAACCAATTAGCGTTCATAACCAACTCTCGGGATCCTGTGGCTTTTACACTTTGATAGCTACGCACCGTAGGTACTTCTCTATAACCTCACTCTCAGTTAGTATTTCTACTGGCAGCTATTATTTGTGTTTTGAAGCAAAGAGTAAAAAGGGATTTATTGCAATTACTACATTACTACTTACCACTTTGTTATTTAGAATGAATTATAGTGACTTTCAATAAAATAGCTCATGAAGCTTATAAGAAATGATTATAAAAGGTGATACACGAAGGACGAAGACACATTGTAATTCATTAATTAGAATCGATTACTACGAATTAAGCATTAACACGTATACCTAAGTACTACCTATACAGTGCACTAAACTGAGTTCGAGATCTAGAATAAAGACAATAATTATTCTGGGAATAGTATTTCGAAAATGTTAATGCATTGGAGAATAAATTGGACCGTTATTTAGAATCAAATGGACAAAATAGATACACCTCAAAGTGATCCTGTGCAGGACTACGCTCGCGATAACTTTGAAGTGTATCTATTGTCAACACTAAGATTCAGAGATATCACAAAATCGATAATTATTTTTGTCCCACAATGCCCAGTTTCGTATAATACTTAACCAAATTTGGTGTGGGAACCTTATGGAAAACCTAAACTCTAGCCGATCGAGCGTGATGGACTACGGTATATCATAATTTCTTTAATTAGCTACTGATCATCTTTAATATAATCAAGAAAAATACTTTTTTGGGTCGCTGAAGCTGTTTGTCCTAAAATTGATGTGGTCCCCGATAATATTATGTCCTTGCTCAAATTGTCATAGACCAATAACAATGATTTTCTCACTAGTAAATAACATTTTATTGGCCTAATTTAGTAGTAATCAATTGCGGTCCATGTCATTATTTGCTAATTTCACAGACGGTTCAAGTTGATTAATTTTAGTTTATACTTATTGCATTGGGGATTGTTGATCACTACTCGATATACATTATTTGAATAGAGCACCTGACCTACTTTATCAGTGGTTTAATTGTGTCGCTTATTTTTTTAAATAAATGCTCAAAGTTTGCATTCAGCGTGTCATTTGGAAATACGACACGAATTGTAATGGAAGAGAAATTTCTTAATCGCGTAAAGCGCAGTTTATTTGAAAATAACAAAGACCAATAACATTTACTTAACTGTAAAATGAGTTTTTATTTATATGCCTGAATGACGAAACGAGCAGATCATTCACCCGATGGTAAGCGTAGCGCCCGCCCATAAACAGGCACAACACCACATAGAATTTTGAATTACATAGCACTACATGGCACTGGGACTGCATTTAAGATCCTGAGACATAAGATGTTAAGTCTTATTAATTAATAATGCCTAGTAATTTCCTTGGCTTCAATGTCCTTAAAACCGAAACAACAGAGCTTACACACTGATGCTTGGTGGCAGAAATAGACAATGCGGTGGTACCACCCCCACGGCTTAGCATATAAGAGACCTACAGTCGAACGGGGTGACTATGTGCCACTTTTCAAGGGTTTTTGATCATATAAAAAAATATATGGACCCTACGCCAAAACAAAAAAAAAGCCCGAGCTCGCTTACCATTTAGTTATAAGAGTGTTTTGATAAATATCACTAATCTGTTATAAATATGGAGAAAATAAATAATATTGATCGCATATTCTCGCCTACTTTGTTGGGGTGAAAATGTGCCACGTCACAATTCCTTGAATATCTCTAAGATTATACAATTTCACATGGTTGTATTTAAAAATTAGGCAAATACGGTTCGTGGGAGAGAGAAAAAAAAAATGATTTGCCAGGAAATTTTAGTGCTTTCGGGCATTAAATAAAAAACAATGGCATCTATTGTTTTTCGATTAAATAATATACGAAATTTTGTTTATTTTGCTTATAATAATGGAAATATGTAGGTGAAATGAAACATTTGATAAAAGAACATAAAGTTTATTCAGATAATGAACATAAGAATTAAATAAAGGTACCGTCACACTCGGCATCTGATCCTTCATCAAAAAGAGGAGTTGATGGCGCAGGCTGAACTTCCATGTCGTGTTGTAAATCTTTGTTGTAAATGCACCACGAACTGAAATACGCCCTAATTTAATATCTGCTAATATGGCTTGAAGAGTTTCGTCTGTATAATTTTTGTACGTTCCAGAACGTAACGTTTCCTGGCTTTCTATTATAATCCCGCGGCATTATTTTGATTAACACTAAAATATATAAAAAGAAACATCAGGTAAGCACAATAGTACAAATACAGAAAAGAAACGTGACAAAACTATCAGTATGGAGGTGGCACATTTTCACCTGCGTACTTTATATTTTTTCTTGTCTACGATTTTGTGCCACCATAACAAGCCTTTTTGTTTTGATAGTTAGTGCATTTAGGCAACAAATAACTGTACTATTACTAAAACATACCTCGATAACGCCACCAGCGATAGTTTTTATAATACAACCAAAAGTTAGCCACAAACAACAAAACTCGACTTACCAATTCAAAAATTCTGTCGAAACTATTTCATATTTAGTGTTAACAGTCAATTATAACAAATTTCCCAAACTATCGTTAAAACCCTAATAAACATATTTAGACCATAAAAATTTCAAGATAACCACAGATAAAACAGAAATTTGCAAAAAGTAACAACAACTGCTTCATTGCACATAGTCACCTGCCAGGCACATAGTCACCCCGTTCTACGGTACCTAGTGTTTTTTTTACCAATTTGCTGTCAATGTAGCCATGTTTCTGACATGAAAGATCAAATGATAATTCCTGAAATCAGATTTCTGTTAAAATAAAAGTAACATAAATACTGACAGCAACCTATATTAATTCATCCTTAGTGCTCTTTCCGCGAATTTCGAGTTGCACATGAAAGGACTTGTGTCGAATCTTATGTGGCAAATTATTTTGATGCGGACACGTTGATGATGTTGAAAAAATGATAGCTTCTGTAGAATTTTCTCTATCTGAAGAAGAAAATATCGGCCTAAAAACATTTTGTACACTTAAACATGTAAGCCAAAGAGTGATAGCCTCCGTGGCACAGTGGGTGAGTAGTCGGCTGTGAAGCGACAGGCCGTGGGCACCGAGACAAAAAGGTTTCCGTGATCGACATATACAACGTGTTATAGAAAGGTCATATTTAAGGGTCGTTACATGCACCCGAGATTGAGCATTAATGAAACGACTCTTATCAAAATGTAGACAACCTAAAATTTCACTCTACTTTAATCACTTGTTTATTACGATCAATAAAGTCAATCACATCCCTATACGTGAAGTGCGTGAGCGAGAATAACAATGCTGGGACTGAGACAAAAACTCAGGGTGACTTAACTTATGATTTAGTGCTCCAAAGTAGCAAGTCGAATATCGACATGTTACTCATCCGATAAAAAAGATTTTATTTAAATTTATGTTCTAGCAATGCAATTGGATTTGGTACTATGGGGGTGAAATACTTGTATATATATACTATACATTGCTTAAATTGACCACACATTTCTGTGACATGTTGAATATTTGTTTTGGGTCTGGGTAGTTCTCCCCAGAGCAGTTGACGTCAGGCTGGTAGCCGGTCGTAAAAACAACAAGACAAATCTTTCTGTAACATGTGCTCCAAGCCTGTTGCCCACTGCGAGTGGGATAAGGGCAGGTGGAAGAAACGCGTAAGCCAAAATAAACAAATGGAAATCAGGTAAGGGCACGCGAGATAATTAAAAAAAGTTTTACTCACTGATTAGACAGACATCAAACGGCCAGAGTTTGTTTATTTAAACATTGTTTACTTTAAAACGGAAGAACTGGCGTGTACCAAGTCCTCAAAAATATTTTTCTAATAAGGCCACTTCTAAAAAAAGGACGGAAGTGTTTTTGTTGGTAATGTATTTTGATGATGGATCTGACCAAGAAAGCTAGTAAAATGACATCCAACAACTATCTTACAAGTTGTAGCTTACAAGTTGTTGATAGTTTATCTACAGCATGAATAGGTTGAATCAACCGGGTTATTGCCACTGTCTTATCGAAAACCGTCGTGAAGATATCGTCGAGGTCAGTGGGATATCCGAAGACAAACCACATTTCCTTCTAAATTCCTTTTTTATGGTCGGCTATGGAGCCACGATTCTTCTAGTATTATGAGGGTTTATGGGCAGTGGAGATGACTTAGCATCAAGTGTTCCGCATGATCGCCTGCTGCTATAAATAACGGGCTTTGATGAATCAGTAAACATCCCGAGGATGCACCAATACCTGTATGTATTCGAAAAAAAATGTTCGGAATATCTTCTATATCCTGTATGCTAATATAACACAAATATGCAATTTTAAATACTTCATTTTTAGATGGGTGCGTGTAGATCGTGGTTAAAGGTCAAATGGGTTAGTTATCTACTAGGTAAAAAAATTAAGAATTGAAATTTTAGGGACGATATTCTATACAAAAAATATGGCCTAAATATGCATTTTGAATGGACGCTTTCCGGTTCAAGATCATGAAGATCATATAGCTTTCTTACAGAGTCGGTAATGATAACTAAGAATTTCAGATTGGCCGTGCAAGACCGAAACATGTTATGAGCCAAACTAATTAAATGTTTATACATTTGAAATTTTTAGATCGATTTTCATAGTGCATGGAATGAAAAAATAGACAAAAACTGTAAGTAAGCCTATTCAATTTTATGATAATTCCAGTATTTTTTGTTTTAAAAAGTCTTGTGAGAAAAGCGCATTGATTTTTCGCCAAACGGATATGTCCTATCTTTAAAGGGTATCTTTTGAACCAAAGAATACAGAAAAATCCTGTGTTCAGTGTTTTGATCTATAATAGGTAGCTCGGTAAAAAAATTACTGATTTTTTTTTATAGCATAGGCCGGCAAACGAGCAAGTGGGTCACTTGATAGTAATTAAATGTAATTACTTGAAACATGGTAGATGTCCTCAGAAACAAAAAAAATGCAGGAGGTAATTACTGTACGAGTTAAAATATCCATTAAATTGACGTCATAGGTGCACATTTACGCATTACATACATACTCATTAAAACAACAACAAAAGTAGTAAATTGCGAAATGGTTCTCAGTGCCTATCCTAGATATGTTGTATCTATATTAAGATTTTGAATAATGTTTTGGGATAATTCCGTATGCAGGTAAGCAGTAATAAAAACACAGAAGAGATATTTGTGCTGGTGGGAGGATACTTGTATCCGACCGGATAGCGACCACCGTACACTGGTGTTAAAACCTGCCATAGTGGCCCATCTCGTGTGGGTCGCGTTCCAGGGTCAGCCAGTGTATATCCGGTTCTCCCCAGGGGGCTTGCCCCCTGATCCTAACCCTATTCCCATCCCTTTTTCCTTCCCCTCCCCCTTGGCCCTTTGGCAGGCCGGCATGATCTTGCCGACCTACGATGGACACATTGTTTATCGTTGGTCGACACTATTCTTGGATTGCGCTACACTTACCATCAGGTGTAGCGTAGTCACTTTGCCGAGCCAGGATAAAAAAAAAAAAAAAAAAAAAAATATGCATTGTGGATAATGAGCTGCCAACCTTACTTCAGAAACCTAAAAATACAGATTTTTTCTTCACTTTACACCTATGGGTGGTCATCTTTGTCAACCAATATGAATCTCTACAAAATTGGCTTTAAAAGTCTACTATAGGAAACTATGATAAAAGAAAACGTTTGATATAGGGGTGATAAATGGCAGAACAATTCTCATGAATAAAAGTTTTCGTTGTATGACACAAATTACATACAATATATAGCCGGAAAAGTTAAAAATAGTTTGTATTATTCCATGATACACGTTCAGTTTCTTGGACATTCATTATTCCTCCACATACGAGTATAAATTACATCTCACCGTAAAATGTAAATTGGGACGGATATAATCCATTGATAAGGCTTTTACACTAATTAGCGAGTGAGTATGCGGCTTAGTGACGTCGCACTTCGTGTTAGATTTATGGATGTAGGCCCTGTCACTGATAATCCTGACCGACGTCACGAGAAGTTGACATACCGGTGAATCGAACGCCTTTTTGGTTAAAACGCAGTGAATTCTTATTTCTGACTAATGGTCTGTTCTTCGTATATATTATGTACATAAATAAATAAATAAATAATACACCCAACAGTTACATACATAGTCCTGACCCACAGTAAGATACGAGTCTTGTATCGTGGGTATCAGGAACTACGAGAGACTTTCGGTCTCACAACACCCAGACCCCGAGACAAATATCTGTGGATCATACATATGTTTGTCTCGGTGCAGGGGTCGAACCTGCGGCCTCTCGTTTCACAGCCGGCTACTCGCCCGCTGCGCCACGGAAGCTGTCAAATATATATACTTGGATATTATAGAAATCCAAAATTTATTTTTGTCAGTGGTAGAGCTAACGCTGAAATAGTAAGCTTAACGTCTTAATAGGGAGGTGGAAGTATTAAGCCGGGTTAACGCAAGGCAGAAAGAAAGATAGATCTAACGTTTTAGGCAGCTTTATCTACAGCTAAACCGGGGTCGACGTGAATTGGCAGTTTGCTGTTGTGTATAAAACATAACGGTGAGTTTCAGCGGATCAAATTGCCCAAATTTCCTTCCTTTCCTTTAAAGTCAGCAATGCACCCATGAACATTATGGGTGACCACGGGCAGTGGACATCATTTTACCAATAGGTGACCTGCTTGCTTGGCTTTCCAACTTTCCTATGTAAAAAATGAGTGCGTGTAATCTTTACGCGCGGTTGAAGTAAAACTTAAAAAATCAATAACCTAATGGCCGAAAACGACGTGAATTAGAAAAATCTCTGTAACTTTGGAACGGTTGAACAGATTTTCTTCAAACATAGTTTAGGACCATTCAGATTAAACTAGCTTTCAATAAAAAAATAACAGTCAAATCGGCTTTATGGTGCCACACACAAGCAGACAAAGGGGTTAAACTTTTTTGTGGGTGGGGTTTAAAATTTAAAAAGACTTACAGCCGAGTGTCCTTGTGTCTTCTCAGAAAAGTAAGGATTTTTAAATCTTCAGTAGATTTATTTAATTGATGTGTGTAAAAGTGGCCTTGGTGGCCTGATTACTAGATAAATAAACGATTTTGTTTTGGATTTGAAAAAGAATTCCGGAGACCACTAAAGCCATCCTCATTCTATCCAACTCAGTAACGCACCAATGATTATTTTGGTATTATGGGTGTTTATGTGCGGTAGTGATTATTTACCACCAGGTACACGCACTTCCTCTTCTCGGTCTTCTGCTATTTAAAATAGCCATATATCATCACATTGTGGGATGGAATGAAGTTCGACGAACTGCGGGTGCATTAATTAATGTTTCGAACTGTTACCTTTTCTTGGTAGTACAAAGCCTATATCACTAATTTATGTACATTTCTAATAATAAGGATGTATTCGTCACGAAACCAAACGCAGCGAATACGGTGACAAGTACTGCCACCTATACAGTTAAAACCACTTGAATACAATCCGCTCAACCGTTCGCAACGTTTGCGAGTGCGTGCCGTGACCTAAATCAAAAGAACTTAATATTCGTGTCTGGTTTGAGTCTGGTAAGATCCGTGTGCGGCAACCAGCTTCTATGTTAACACCAACCACGGGATACCCTTGTAGACGGTGGTACTGTGAGTGCAAGGTGAGTGCGAATACATCCACTACTGGAACGTTTTGTTGCTGGTCCTTCGACGATTCAATGTCCGCAACAATTGCAATATATCCCTTTTAATAACAGTAATAATAATACACCCACAACATGCCACCGTCCCGGAGTTTTTTTTTTTTGGAACGAAGTTCCTTATTTTTTTTTTTTATCGTGGCTCGGCAAAGTGACTACGCTACACCTGATGGTAAGTGTAGCGCAATCCAAGAATAGTATCGACCAACGATAAACAATGTGTCCATCGTAGGTCGGCAAGATCATGCCGGCCTGCCAAAGGGCCAAGGGGGATGGGAAGGAAAAAGGGATGGGAAAAGGGTTAGGATCAGGGGGCAAGCCCCCTGGGGAGAACCGGATATACACTGGCTGACCCTGGAACGCGACCCACACAAGGTGGGCCACTATGGCAGGTTTTAGCACCAGTGTACGTGGTCGCTATCTGGTCGGATACAAGTATCCTCCCACCAGCACAAATCAGCAGAAACAATTAGGCATGTGATTTCCGGTTGTTCGTATCTTGCTAACGGCGAGTACTTGCATAGACATAACCTAGTATCCAAGATCATACACCAGCAACTTGCTCTTCGATATTGCCTTGTGCCATTCGAGGTGCCATATTACCAATATGTACCCCAACCGGTTCATGAAATAGTCATGCAACGCTCTACTGGGATCGATCTGTTATTACGGACAGGACTATTATTGCAAATAAGCCTGATATTTTGATAATAAATCGATTGGCTCGCCGGGTGACGCTTGTTGACGTCACCATTCCGCATGACGAGAACCTCGTGAAAGCCGAAAAAGATAAAATTACCAAATATTTAGAATATTTGGATTTACTGACAAGCAGTGGTGAAACTTGGTTACCGATCCAGTTCCGAGTTCCAGAGTCATATCATGATGGGAATACGGTTCCTGGTATTCAGTCGGGGTTACGCATGACAGGAAGACAATGAAAGAATCATCAAAATAAATATCGAAGTTTTAGTTTTCCTTATCTATTTACCTTACTTATGCTGGGTTGCACCAACTTACTTTAGCAATGACAAACATCTTAAAACACCGGTTAAACAAAACGTGACTTGCACTATTTGACAAATGTTAGATGACGTCATAAATTTAGCTGTTAAGCCCAAGATTCACTAGTTAAAGCTATTGTTTAAGTTAAATAGCTGTCAGTGCTTTAATTATAACCACCAAACCGATATAGCCTCTGTGCTCCAAAATAATATCATGCCCCTGTTTCTAGAATTAATAGAGGAATCCAGTAGTATTGGAATATATGAAGTACGTATCAAACTACTTACTTACTAAACGTACTTTTGTACGTTAGTGGAATACGATGGTGCAACACATTCCGCAGTCAGTTTTAAAGTCAGCATTATTGTTATCATCAAATTTGACATAAACCTTAACTATAACAGCTATATGGTGTAATCCAGCCTTAGAGTGGAATTGTTTCTGGGAATTAAATATAAATTGTTTTATACTAATATTGTACCTTAGGAATGAAAAATATCATCAAAATTGGATCACTTTGTGAAAAGTTATGCGTGGTTACACATACACAAAAAAAATATATCTATACGTATTGAATTGAGAACGTCTTTCCTTTTTTCGTAAGTTTAAAATTTAAACATTTCAGTAGTTATATACTCGAGACGCCTAGGCGGTTAAAATGCACTAGGCAACTTCATAATTACATATGAGAGGAGAAAGTTACTTATGGTGAATATAAATATTTCAGACGATTTGATAATAGTGGCGAAGGATCCACATAATACGATTCGTACCGATTTTACTTTTGAAAACTTGGCAAATAGTGAATAGGTATTAATATAACTACAATAATACGGTACAGTTGCAGTAAAATAGAAAAGAAACTAGCGTCGCGTCGGTTTCTCATTTGGAAATTTCAGCCTTCGACACTGCTGTTTACAATAGAATTTGAAAGGATTCCATAATAATTTCAATTATAATACCTAATAAGTTGATGCAGTACCAAGCGGATCAGTTTTGGTTTTATGTTCATAGTTGGATTTATATTATATCCCTACATCGTAGGGAATAAAAAGTAGGTAATATTTTTTAGCCTTTTTTCGTAAACCATTTTTTAAGGTTTGAATTGTATTATCAGTGTTTATTTACACAGTGGTGAGAGTATAAAATTAAAACAACAATATCTATATACAAATAGGAAGAGTGTTTAGTGTCCCTTCTTGAAACCCCAGTGATGGTGGTCTTCATGACCTCCCTTCTTGCCATGACCGTGATCATGATGGTGGTGCTCATGGTGGCCACCTTCGTCATGATGACCCTTGTGTTCGTGGTGGTGGCCTCCCTCTTCATGGTGACCCTTCTTGCCGTGGTGATGCTCGTGATGTCCATCATCATGGTGTCCATGGTGGAAGTGACCGCCCTTCTTGTGACCGTGCTCATGATGGTGACCACCGTGGCCTTCTTCGAATCCAGACTCTCCATGCCTGTCGTGGAAGTGCTTGTCCTTCTTGAACTCATCTACTTTGTGTACTCCATGATGACCTTTGGTGGAGTGACCTTTGTTGTAGTGGCCCTTTTCTTCGAAGCCATGTCCTTTCTCACCCTTTTCACCGTGATGGTGTTCATGGTGGTGGCCATCATCATGGTGGTGATGCTTTTTGTGGCCGCTGTGGTCATCGTGATGTCCCTTGTGGCCTTCGTGGTGGTGATGTCCTTTACGGCCATGTTCATGGTGGTGATGTCCCTTGTACCCTTTGTGTCCTTTGCGTCCGTGATCGTGATGGTGGTGGGCATGATGATCACTGCCTCCGCCCTTCTCGTGTTTATGTGAGGCGGCAGTTTCAAGATCGGCATCTCGTTTTTCTCGCAAGTTGCGAGACTGTGCAAGCGCCACGAGGGCGATGAGGACGCCACAGCTAAGGAGGAGCGCCGCCTTCATTGTTGTGTTCTGTATCGGGGCGTCTCGTGCTGTGGTAGGTGTTAATGTTTTCGTCTACATTTTATAGAGCATTGAGTTCAGTTTTCTTGTCGGTAGCATTAGGCAATTATTGCACCGCGTCCCAGGCTCTTGCACCTCTATTGTCAAGGTCAAGCGCCCTCGTGAAGTAAACAAAATAATCAATTTAATTTGTTTGTTGTTTGAAGTTAATTAATTTACACAATAAACGTTACGGCGATTTTATTTAAACTTCCAAAATATGCATTGCACTTCATACATAGACACTCACACATGCACACGCCCTTACGCCTATAATCGCCGACGAGGTAGGCAGGCTAACCAGTACATCCACATTTCACCGACCTTATTTCTGTCCCATCGTGACAATGTGATAGGGG
This sequence comes from Amorpha juglandis, assembly GCA_949126905.1. Lineage (NCBI taxonomy): Eukaryota > Metazoa > Arthropoda > Insecta > Lepidoptera > Sphingidae > Amorpha > Amorpha juglandis. Next base: position 10,904,915 of record OX421374.1, on the reverse strand, counting down.
GCGAGCCTATCGCTATACCGAACACAATTCCAGATACCGGGCGGGTACAGAGCATTTCCTGACAGAAGAACCCAATATTACTGAAATAATAAGTAATATAATATAATATAAGTTGTCATAAGTATTTTTTGTATTCCGTGTTAGTTTTTAACATAATTTTTTATATTTAGCATCAGTACATTATAATAAAAAAATCATATAAAATACCTTTGATGTCAGCCTGTACGCTAAACAAAAGGGATTTCCCGGTGACCCATAATGTTGCGATTTGTTTATTATAATGAACGACGAAACAATCAGGGTAATCGCCTGATTATGGGCCTGCTCATAAACAGAAACAAAATACAGAATTTTAAATTACAATGCAGGACATGGTTTGCTATTTACTGGTGGTAGGCTATTCATATTCGCTCGGATAGCTAACACCGTACATATGGTGTTAAAACCTGCCATAGTGACCTTGTATCGATCGCGTTTCAGGATCAGTCCGTGTGTATACGGATATCTCGAGGGGCTTGGGATACGATTTGATTGTTGGACCTTTGTATCCCTGTGCCTACATCAGTCATCCGCCTAACCTATCGCAGGCCCTTCGATTGATTTCTTCCCTCTTTGGAGTGGGAAGAAGCATTTATACAGGCCTAATTACTTAATTATTTGAATTTGAATTTGACACGCTGACTTCACTCAGTATGTGAATATTACAGTGTAACCAAACATATCCAAACTTGATTATTCTGAATGATTCGGAAAGTGTCAAATGGTGCCAATATTAACGGAAATAACTTCAATGCTTCTGAATATTAATAATTCGGACACAATATAATTTTTGTCAATTATATGTATTGCTCTCCCCTTAACAACCTCCATGTCGCAGTAGGCGAGTAGCCGGCTGTGAAGCTAGAGGCCGCGGGTTCGATTCTCGCACCGAGACAAATATTTGTTTCGGGTCTGGGGGTCTCCACAGAGGGGTTGATGTCACGCAGCCAGCCGGTTGTAAAAACTACAACTCACCATTTCTGAAACAGGTGTTAAAAAGCATGTCGACCACACTGTGAGTGGGATAAGGGCAGGTGGAATGCAGATGATATGTATTGTTATGCCTCCCTGGCGATGGATGTGTAACATTACACGTCGAGATCGTACACGTAATGACTATCTACATCTGCGGCAGGCTTTTTCGTTCAATACTCTGAAAATCGTCTAAGAAGCATCGTACTGGAAGGAATTGCCGCCAAAACTACGAAAAAACCCTGAAATTTGCTACACCCGTGTTTTATCGGCTTTGACTACCAACAAATAAATCACCCTAACCGTCGAAGCCCTAAACACATACAAACCTGTCATTGGTGACATGCAGAATATATGAAGTGCGAAGCCCTATAGAAAAAAACACCGAATGATTGTTTATGAGTTGGATTTGTTTATCGTCCTAACTCGTGCGCGCGCTACGAAACTCTATTTTTTGAACTGGTTATACACTGAACGCTCGCGAGTAGAGCCACTATAGCGGGTTCCTAATCGATGAAAAAGACGGAGGAAGTTTCTCAAATGGTCAGTAACTATATACATATAAATATTTTTTGTGTATGTTCACACATATCTACTAAAGGTGGATCAATTTTGGTGAATCTTTTTGTATTCAATAGGGCATCCGCACTGAGGGTCCTATCGCATTTTTAGGCGCTATGCCACAGACATATAGACAAACAGACAGACATAGGGGTCAAATTATTTTTCAAAACCATAGACATACCAAAGTGCAAGTGTGTCTTCGATGTTTACCGTTCACCACACCCATGAACACCTACGGTGGGGGTGGTAAGGAAATTGTGGATGCGCTGAATTAAGTGGGTATTTGGGTTTGTTGACTCTTCGGAAATCTTTCTGATCGTAAAAACAATAGTAAACAAATAAATAAGCATTTTAGACTGGTAGAGCCACGCTGTAGACAGTTTTGTCTACAGCATGAATACAGCTGGCTCGACCGGGTCGTTACCACTGTCTCACAGAAAACCGACGTAGCGGCTCCCTGCTGCGTTTCGTACGGTGAGTGAGATATTCGGAAGCCCAAATCCCCTCCCCTTCCCTAATTATCCCTTTCCTTTAAGGTCGGCAACGCACCCATTATTCATCTGGTGGTGGGCGTACATGGGCGGTGGAGATCACTTACCATCAGGTGACCCACTTGCTTGTTTGCCGACCTATGCTATAAAAAAAAATACGACCTGTCAGATGGTAAGCGGTTACCGTAACTTATAAGTTCTGGCAACACGAAAGGCATCACCAGCGCGTTCCTTATAAAAATAATACGATCTATGCTATAGCGAGTATATACGGTTCTGTTTGATCAAGCTGAATTTTAAAGATAACTATTTCGGATTTTGTTTTACTCGTAATAAGTACACACTTATCCGTTTTTATATAAATAAACTTATTGATAGTCTTTGAAGGTTATTTAATATTAGTACATGAATGCTGCTTTTCTGCATGATTTTTTAGTTATAAGTAAATCATATTAGTAATCATATTACCTCTAAGAGGACATTTTACACACCAATTCTTAGATGCTGATAATTATAAAATGTGTCAAACCAGTGGGCATTCCCGAAGCACAGGTACATTAATATAATGTGTAAAAGTGCTTTTTCTGCATAATAACTTGATAAAGGTTTTGAATTAAAAATCAACCAACGATTATTTTTTATAAAATGTAATTAATTCATATAAAAACATAACAAAAATACACGTCTTTAAAAAATCAACAAATAACAGTCGTAGACTAGAACCAGCTAGTCGTGGTTTAGTGACCCTTCTTGTGTCCCCAGCTCTTGTGGTGGTCATGACCTCCCTTCTTGCCATGATCGTGATGATGATGCCAATGGTCGTGGTGGCCGCCCTCTCCGTGGTGTCCCTTGTGGTCATGATGGTGTCCTCCTTCCTCATGGTGTCCGTGTTTGCCATGATCGTGTTCATGGTGTCCACCGTGCTTGTGTCCCTTGTGATGGTGACCTCCCTTGTGGTAGTCGCCCTCGTGATGGTGACCGCCATGATGTTCATGGTGTCCTTTCTCTCCATGATGGTGGTGGAAGTGCTTGTCCTTTTTGAACTCGTCGTGGTGCGCGATGCCATGGTGTCCTTTTGTGTCGTGTCCCTTGTGGTAGTGGCCGTGCTCATCGTGACCGTGACCATGATCTCCTTTCTCGCCGTGATGGTGATGGTGATGATAGCCGTCGTCGTGGTGGTGGTGTTTCTTGTGGCCACCGTGCTCGCCGTGGTGTCCTTTGTGTCCTCCGTGGTGGTGATGCCCGTGCTTTCCGTGGTGGTGTTCGTGATGGCCTTTGTGTCCCTTGTGACCGTGGTCGTCATGGTCATGGTGGTGGCCTCCGTGGTGCTCGTGGCCGCCACCCTTGTCCCAATGATGGCCGGAAGCGGCTTCTTCTAGATCCGCTGATCTTTTTTCGCGGATCTCTCTGGCGGATAATATGGTTGCGAGGGCCAAGAGGCCGAAAGCCACTAGAAGGCTTGTTCTCATGGTTGGTTCTGCTAGTTGCTGTTGGTGAATGATAACTTCCTCGGTAGCGATGATTTTATATACCAGTTGTAGCGACGCTTAAGTAACTATACTACCGATAGAGTCAAGGTCGCGTGAACTATTCGCCACTGATTTCTACTTCCTTCCACCGGTGAATTATTTCGATGTTTATAGCACTCAATGTTTATGTGATGATTTAATGATCTTAACCCCCCACAAAGAGAGGAGTGTTATAAATTCGACCCCTTTGTCTGTGGGAGTGTGTATTGTACCACGTAAACGAATGTGCCAATTTGATTGCGGTTTTTGAATTCATAAGCTGGTTTAGGATTTTAACAAATTGTTCCTGTTAAAACATACATGTGTTACATATGATATTAATTTTAGTACATTGAAACTAATAATTTAATGAAATTGGCAGAGATAATCAGATCTGTGATGAATACTTAGTGGAGAGGGGCTGATATGACATTTTTGAATATTGGGTCATATCTAAAAATTATTTTTATTCTGCCCTATGCCCTATTCTATTTTATGATGTTGCAATTAAAGAACCCGATCTTTCTTAGTGGACGATAACGCCGGAATATACATTGCATATATTCGCCATTTTTATAAACGCTGCGCTTTCACGTGTGGCTTTTAAGAATACTCATAGGGTTCTTAAGGTTTTATTAAAACACGCTTCTTGTGATTTAATTTGTGTTTCGATTAGACTAGATTTGTTTGTTTGTGATTAGATTAGATTCAGATAACTTCTTACACATATTAAGAAGCTCTACTTCTCAGTAGAGCTTCTCAGTAAGTATCTCTACTTAAATTCATTATTTCCCAACGAGCTTTGGAATGGAATGTGTGTGTTTGTGTGTGCTAACTTTGTTGGATAGAAATATATTACTGCATCAAAGACACCCGTTGCTATTAATATTAATATGTACATGTGCAAATATTATATTCATCGGTCCTTTAGTACAATTCCATCATCTCTTCTCATTAATTACATGTTGATATTAAGACAAGCAATTTCCTTTCAACTTCTTTGTCAGGGGTGTCAATTTCAAGATTACCTCGTAATCATTATTATATATACATAGATAGGGATATAATTAGTAAATTACCATCTATTTATACAATATATACCTACATGTTTATGGCAATTTCCTAATTGTTGCCCAGCTTTAACCGTTCCAATTATGTTAAAAAATAAAATATAGAATCTTTTAAAGTTAGCTTCCTAGTTAGGTAATTTGTAATTTCTTATATTTAAAGCATTCCATGTTAGTTTGTCATAAATTGCGTTTACAATTTTATTATAAGTTAATTTGAATTATATATCAAAAATAAGTGTATTATAAAGTTACGCTGCAGTCGTAAAGTAACCCCCGCTTAATACGGTATTTGTTTCGTCGAGACGATACTTCATAGCTATATACTATTACTCAAGGGAGCGGAGCAGTAACATGCCCGCGGGTGGTACCGAGAGGGACAGCTAGTATTAGTATAAAATTATTTTGAATAAATTATAATGCTTCTGACGTTTTTTCAACTAAATCTGAAATTATTAAGTACTTATCTTAAAGCCTCCTGTTAATATGAATGAAGTTATAATTACGCATTTCGCGGATTTTCTAATACACAACTACTTTATAAAAAGTAACTAAATATTATTCTTTCAACTGTCCTTCGTTTGAACTTCACTACATTCTTGATTTCTTTGTGAAATTAGTTTGTTGTGTTGCAAGTAATATAAAGAAACCTAGCAACAAGCTTTAGATGGGTGTCAGGAGACTGAATTAGGTATTCTAAGGATATTTCAACCTCGCTCACTTTCTACAAACTTGTTTGTTATAAGGCTTTAGTAGCGAGACAGAAAAATGATAAATTGATGAAAAACCAGCTATTCTGAATGGTTTTATGCTTGTTATGCACTAACATAAAAATTGAGAGTATGTGTAGAAATAATTTGAATGTTGCTTTAATATTCCGTTTCAGATCGGTAGAAAGGTGGTTCCTGGTAATCCACAGATAATAAGGGAAAAGGGAACATGAAGTTATGCACAGTGGCAAATATAAATTTATTTCCGTATCACAAAATATTAACAATAACAAAACGCGTCATATTTAACATGTTAAAAGTGTCTCAACTCATTTACGTCCTTTCTTCCAGCCCCAACCCTTGTGGTCCTCGTGTCCGCCTTTGTTGCCATGGTCACTGTGGTGACCCCAATGCTCATCATGTCCGGCTTCGTCGTGGTGACCCTTGTGGTCCTGGTGGTGAGCTCCCTTCTCGTGGTGACCCTTCTCGCCATGTTCATGTTCATGGAATCCACCGTCTTTGTGACCTTTATGGAAGTGACCTCCCTTCTTGAAACCTCCTTCAAGATGATGGCCACCGTATTTTTCTTCGAAGCCAGAGTCTCCGTGCTTATCGTGGAAGTGCTTGTCCTTCTTGAATTCGTCTATCTTGTGGATACCATGGTGTCCCTTAGTGTCATGACCCTTGTGATAGTGTCCCTTCTCTTCGAAACTGTGCCCTTTTTCGCCTTTCTCGCCATGGTTGTGCTCGCCGAAGTACCCATCGTCATGGTGGTGGTATTTCTCTTGGCCGCCACCTTCTCCGAAATGTCCTTTAACTCCCTCATTGTCCAAGTATCCTTTCTTGCCATGTTGGTGGTCATGGAATCCTTTGTATCCTTTCTCTTCGTGGACGCCACCCTCACCGAAGTGGTCTCCATGGTGTTCGCCGCCACCACCCTTCTCCCAGAGGTTGGAGGCAGCATCCGAAAGATCTGCGTCTCTCTTGTAGCGTGTGTCCCTGGCGTAGGCGACTGCCACCACGGCCACCAAACATATAAGAACGATGGTTCTCATCCTGCGTTGTACTCCTGCTTCTATTGGGCAATGATTGCTAAATGATACCCGTTACAGCTGTGGCTCAGTTTTTATAGTATTGCCAATAATAAAGTGTACTTGTAACTTTTAATGTCAGGGTGAAGAATGGCGGTCACAGGTACGACTGACCTGAATTATATTTTGAGTCATACTCAGCGGGTCATGCAAATATTTTTTGTAGCTAGCTATTGAAATGATACTTATTGCTTGATTATACAGTTTATAACATATTATTATTATTAATATATGATTAAGACAAATTGGATTCAGTAAACAGTGTTATATATAAGTTCTACGGCCTCTTTGGCGCAACGGGCGACTAGCCGGCTGTGAAACAAGAGGCCACGGGTTCGATGCATGCACCGAAACAATTTTTTCTGTGACCTACCAATATATGTTTCGATGTTTTCACCCCAGAAGGGTTGTCATCAGGCAAGCGGTCGGTCACAGAAACTATAAGCCAACTGTTTTTCTAAAACGCATTAAAATGCATGTTGCACCGACCCCTCTGCGAGAGCTTTATTAGTAAGTGGAGGAATAAGATATTACCAATCAAATATATGTATTTCTGATACTGTAAGTAATATTTTGGTACATTTAGTTACCAATAATTATCAAGGTAATATATATTTTTATACATATTATATATAATTATATCACGTCTGTAGAACAACGATTAAAAAACATTATGCATATATACGATGTTAATGTTAAATAATCGAGCAATATTCATTTTGTTCAATTTTGAATCATTGAGAAATGATTTTTTAGAGTGGAGTTAATATTCAGCTGACAGCTTAAATTAAATGACAGCAATTTACGATTAACGTTTTAATTTGTTCTTTATTTAATAAGTAGGACAGATGAAACCTACTAGCTACTATCATTAATTAATATTATTTAATTATTAACAAGAATATATTACAAATACTTTTAAAAAGCAATATTTCGGCTGCCATATTGCACTCAGTATATACCTCACTCAGTCAATTGCTTTTTTATGAAACTCGTTCATTTAATGTGCATAACAACAGGGTTGTAAAGCGGTGGCAATTACGCTTTTAATATTCAGAGTCTGTAACATAAGTTATTAACCGCCGACAAAAACAGGGTGTTATAAATTGGACTCCTTTGTTTGCCTGTGTGTGCGCGCGTGCGTTTGTGTGTGTTTCTCTCTGTGGCCAATACCACAGAGATGCTACAATAGCCAATGCTACAATTAGGATCTAAATATTAGCCGATTTGAACGCGGTTTTTATTTTTTAAAGCTGGGTTAATCATTGGGTTAATCAAGATTAGGTATGTTTTAAAAAACTTGTTCAGCCATGTAAAATACAGGTATTTTTATTGTCGTCGGGGCTGTCTAACGTACAATTATGGTTGGTCAAGTAGAGTATTTATTTATCAATGGAACCTGCAGACGATGTAAACAAGTGAATAGGACAATGAAAAGTTTCAATATATTGTGAATCTTTTGAATTTTTAAAAACGTTAAATCAACAGTTTCATTAATTATGTTGAAGGGTATTAAAAAGTTGCAAGTAAATTTGTCCCGAAAAATATTATTTCCTATACAAATTTTGCAACCCCTTTTCACCGCCTTAGGGATATAATATAAATCGTGGTTATCTATGTCAATAAAAGAAAACGTTATCTAAATGTATAAGTTCCGCGGTATAGTCTCGGCGTTATTTAATTAGTTTGTCCATCATGCATGTGATTTTATATGTTTTATATATTTTAGATGTGCAATTCTGTTTCTTATGTCTTATTAAAGATTACAATCATCATCATCATCAGCCACAAGACGTCCACTGCTGAACATAGACCTCCCCCAAAGATTTCCAGACCGACCTGTTGGAAGCAGCTTGCATCCAGCGACTTTCTGCGATTTTTATCAGGTCGTCTGTCCACCTTGTAGGTGGACGTCTAACGCTGCGCTTGCCAGTATGAGATTATAAATAATTATAATTATAAGATTACAATAAATATCATTAAATGTTTGTTTATTTTTTTTTTCTTTTGAAACGTACTCTATTGTTAATCGAGTGATAAGAACGTACATATGTACGGGTATGTAGGTGATTCGCCATTGCCGTATTAAAAAAATACTTTGCTAACGACCTATGTGTTTCAGTAATTCTCAATTTTTGTAACATGCAGATGTTTTAATGATTATTCGCACCAACAAAACTGTTTATCTTGCTTTATTACATATACTACATAATACCCAACAAACATCAAAAAGCGAATAGTAAATAGCAGCACAGTGACGATAGCTTGGCGAGGAAGGCTTATGCCGAGACGGAGGTTTCCATTTTGGCTTTTACCCTTGGCTTTTCTAAGTTGCATTTGTCGTGTCATTGTTACAATAAACTATATTTTGAATTAAGTAACGTGGATAGCGGTGTTGGTTACATTATAACTGAATTTTTTTTTCATATAATTCTAAGTCAGTTGGTCTTTATCTACTGTTTGTTATACCCAATTAATGAAAAAGCATGCCTTCATACAAATTTCTCGGTGGTTTAAAACGTAAATCTCCTACGTAGTCTGCAGGTTATGGCCACAACATGGATGAGACAGTACAGTGCAGACCGTTTTCACTGGAGTCAAGGCCGTGCGGTGTCAAGGTGGTGTTGCGAAGCTGTCGCCCCCAATTCTTACATTAATCATTTTGTTTAGTTTTCTTTATATCGATTTCTTTTGTCATAGTTTCCGGTCGGGTGCGCACGGTCCGCGCTCTCCTACCAATCGGCGACAAATACTGTATTGTACCAGACACGGCAACACTTGTACTGTGTAATTGAGTTTTAATTGATTTTTTAAATTATCTAGTCATTCATTTTAATATTTTGTAACTCATACATTTACATTAGATATTCTTTGTGTTGAGTATTGCGATGAATATATTTTGGAGTTTATTATAATACTACGAAATAATACGTATTTTCTTGATAGTTAACTTAAAAAATAAAGGGTAAATTAAAATATTTATCGTAAGTATTATTCTATATATTTTTGTATTTAAAAGGCCTGTTTGACATCGTCTAAGTATACATTAATTAAGAGACAATGTTTGATCTCCTCTGAATAAATGAAACTTACTAATATAAAATATGACACGTTCAAATATAAAAGTCACATTCTGGCATATAAACCGAAGAAAAGAAAGTCTAATGAGTTCTGTTGTCTACTGAGTATTACTAAATAGTTGACTTATACATTAATTTGGTGAATAAATCTTACCTGAGCATTGTGAAGCGTACGTCAAGCTGATACCTCTAATGTTTTTCTGGCGGATATAATTGAGATAGACATTGAGCAATAGCCTCTAATTAGGTCTCTTTTGTTTTTAGGAATATACCCAATATAATATACCCAAAGTTGGAATTATTCAAAAGAAAATCATGAAAGACGAAATAACTTTAGAATAAAAACCGATAGCAATATCCCAGAACTAATTTTATTTCAGTAGGTATATTTTGAATTATTACGACTATGTAGTAGAATTTAACGGGGAAACTAATATAATTACTTGATTCCCCATAATCTTAGTATACAGTAAACCGATCCTCTATCAACCAACCCTTAATGATCCGGATCAGTAGAATACATTATATTCTAGGTACACCGTCTGTTGAGTAATCTTAAAAGTAGTTACCCCTCCCAAATCCCAATCTCTAATTATCCCTTTCCTTTAAGGTCGGCAACGCGCCCATGATTCTTCTGGTGGTGGGCGTACATGGGTGGTGGAGATCACTTACCATTAGGTGACCCACTTGCTCGTTTGCCGCCCTATGCTATTAAAAAATATACCTAGTCGGGCAGACTGATTTGTGTGGATTTTGAACCGACTTCAAAAAGAAGGGGATTTTCAGTTCGTCTGTATAATATATGAAATAGCCACACGTGGTAGGGGTCCCGAAGTGGTAGGCACAGGTGTAACCAGTACATCCACATTTCGCCGAGTGTATTCCGTCCCATTAATAAAATTCGATTAAAATTAATTTGTTTTATTGATGTCCTAGTAATGCAATCGGAAAACTACTATCTTTAAGTAACTTATGCAATATTTTATTACAATCTAAGTTAATATTGTGAAATACTAATTTACTGACCGCTATATCGATTTTAAGTAACCTATCCAATGATACTGACATAAGGACACGTGCCGATATACGTTACATACGGACGGAGAGATGGGCAGGTGGACAGACGAACATGACGAAGTTATAAAGGTTGCATTTTTGCCATTTGGCGATGGGCCCTTAAAAACAATTATCGCGTCCAGATTAGAAACTTTCCTGTTTTTTCATGGGTTAAAAGGCAAAAAAGGTTTTATGTGAATTGAGAACCTCCTCCTTTTTTCAAGTCAGTTAAAATAAGTTTCAAGGGTGCAAAATTCAAATCTTTCCAGGGGAGTTGGAGCCCTTAGCTGCGAATCTGTATACAGTACCTACTATATGAACTTACTTAAAATTTTCGTAGAATGCATAATACAAACAATAACGTTATCTGTATACGCAAGGCTGTTACGTGGACGGAGCAAAAAGCTAGTATTTTTTACTTAGCTTGTAATTGATTAATATAAAAACTTAAAAAAAAAACATGTGCGTCTCGGGACGCTCGATAGAAGTGATAACTTAAAATAATGTGGGTTAAAGTGAGAGAGGAGGAGCCTGCCTACTGTTGCCGTATGCGTGACAGAAAGGGAAGCTAGATAGAGTGGCGCGGTAACGCGGTACGTTACGAAGCGGTTTACCCTCCCATAAGAAGTTATCACTTCAAAAATAGTAATTGAATATAATTTAAAATATGAGTGATCTAATTTATATCCCATTGCTTTGCAAAATCTTCCCGCAGTATGGTAAGATTCGATAGGGTGTGTTTCTTTATCTGTCAGCAGTAATTTGAACGCGGTAGAGCTGAGCCGCAGATTGAGATGCCAGGCTTGCTTGTTTGCACCTCCACTAAAGTGGATGCAGTAATTGTTCTCGCAACTTCAATAACGTCAGCATTGCTCTCATATATATCATTTACCTATAGTAGCAACGATAGCTCAGCAAGGATTGGTAGGTATGGTTTGCCAAGACGAAAGTTGTAGATTACAATATTTGTATAAGTATTTATCAAATCAAATCAAAACATTTATTGGAATCTATAAAATGTTAAACATCATTTGGATTCAGTTTGGACGGTTGTTTCCCTAGAGATAAATTGGTTAGTTTCTAACGTTGCTTTTTTCAAAACCTGATTTACATTATTTGCACCACATTTTTGCTTTCAAAGTGGTAGTTTTGTATACTGCATGCACCACGTGGAACACTGTATCTGCCTTATAATCTAACCTGCGTGCAGTACACTCAGCTGGTTAACGGATGAGGCAATGGCGAAACTTGATTTTTGCGGGTTGTGCGGTCCAGACGGTGAATCATCCCACACACCATCAAACCCACCGTCAAATCATGATGGGAAGACGGGCCCCAGGCAGAAAAAGGCAAGAGAGAGGAATGTTAAATTTTGATATCCGTGGTTTCGTGTAGGTTTTTTATTTTTGTTTATTGCGATTACTACAAATATAGTCATCATTATCGCTTAGAATGGGAGTATTTACAAATTTTAAGCATTGTATATTGGTTCAATGATTATGATTCAAAATTTCATTCGAAGGGTTATTAGCTCAAGATAAATGCTTTTAAGATGAAATTACACTCTTAAGAGGCTGGCATCGGGGATGAATGACTAGAATTTCGACACCTGTGCAACGATTTTAAAGATATTAAGTTTATTAAATATTTATTATCATCTCAGACATAACATTTAAACAAAAAATCCGACAAAATAAAACTAAAAATCCAGAAATAAAAATAACCAGTAGTATTAGAAGTCATAATACCAAATTTTTTATCGAATGAGTAACATGTCGATATTCGACTTGCAACTTTGGACAACACTAAATAATAATCAACTGAACTTTTGTCTCACTCCAGCATTGTTATCCTCGCTCATGCACATCATTTAATTTATGGGAGTGTGATGGATCTTATTGAACGTCATAATTAGCGTAAAATTTTAGGATGTCTAGATTTTGATGATTATTCGGTATATATACGAACATAAATAACAACATTGTTAAGTGTATGTAAGGACACTCAAATATGACCACACTTTTCTGTGGCATGTTTTATAGACAATCTGCACCAGGGATTCCCAAACTATTTTGGGCAGGAGACCCCTTTCCGAAATTAAATGATACCTCAGACCACGATAGCCAAATTACTTTAAAAAACCTATCTCTATTTTTTTAATACTTACCAATTTAAAAACTTCGCGATTATCATTTAATTCGATCCCTGTGGGTTCGATATCGACCCCCTTGGGGTCGTCGACGACTATCAACCACTGGGAATCCCTGATCTACACCGTACCACTACTGTAACTATGATATACGACGACAGTTTGTCATCGGAAGATGAAGCATTGATTTTATGTTTACTAGCAGTATGAAACCGGAAAAGACATACGCCATATGTGCATGCCGGGCACATGTATATGTATGCCGGGCACATGTATTGATTAATAATTTGACGGTTATATGTATTTGACGGCTATATGTATGTATATAATAAACAATTATTATTATGATGTATATTTTCGCATTATACTTTCAACGACGAAAAAAACTTTTTAATGAATTACATACACTCATTTACAAAAATGGCAGTTTAATTTCTGTCCCTGTCTGTAAAAAAAACAAAACGAAAATCTTTGTACATTTCATAATGTTAATGCCACGTGAGTGAAGGGTAGAGAATAAAAAATTCGTTCCAAAATCAGGTTTCATAATTAGATGGGCTTTTACACGAGTAAAAGAAAATTAATGTTCCCCCTATATATTGTGGTGTGAATTGTTGAACGTTAATTCTAGATCACTATTTTTTCATAATTATTGCTAAATTGTTTATTATTCTTGACATTTTTTAAACTCTTAATAGGTATTTAGCGGTCCCTAAAATGGCGAATAAGACAATAACACCTAGCAAAATTATAATTATAGTGTTGCTTGAGCAAGTTTGTAGTCAATGTTATGTACCCAAAGAAGTTAAATGTGAGTCGTTCGACAGTTTATCTATGGCAACGATATTAAGAGACTGGTTCCTTCAATACAAGGCCTGGTTCTGGAAGAAATGCAATCATGGTTCAATCCACGGGATGACCGTCCAGGCTAACCTGGGCATTTAAGTAGGTACCTGTTTTATTTATACTAGAGTTTCTATCTTAATTATAAATATATATTAATAAGTCGCAGACGTATTGATTTTTTATTTGTTTGAATGTAATTTACGTGCATGTTGGTTTGAGATTTATATATACATATTTACATGAGGCAAAGGTCGCCTACCTTTACGGTATCGAACATTCTACTCGTAGCTACACGTACATATATAACTCCATAGTAGTTATACTCTAAGTACTAGGAGTTTAAGGCATTTGAATACGAGGGCTCGGCGACCACCCGGCGGAATTCGTACGACGCCACGCGACGGAACCTATTAATGAAATTGGAATTGTCGGCGGCGTCAAAGCTTGTTCTCCCCAATTGATTTTCATAGATGAGAATTGTCATTCCGCCAGAGAGCCGATGCCTCGGGGTCGGCAATTGTGATATGAAAAGCAGGTGGATCGGGCTTACGTGACTTGAATAATAAGAGGCTTGTTATCGCCCCGTTCTAGTCGCCTCACCAACGTTAAACATCTCTCTTATCTACCTTTTGATATTATTTTTAAATTGCGTTTCATTTTAGAGTTTTAATTTAGTCTGCTATCCCTGAGGATCTACGATGTAATTGCACGGAGCTATACCTGTACCCTCTTACCTATTGATTAAACGTTATTTACTTCGATTTTATGCAAACTGTGTTTGTGATTTAAGCGTGTTTAATTTAAGAGTACCTGACGCATGAATTTCATGCGGAACGGCGGCTGCTATTTTATATACAACTTATTTACATAATTCAAAATTGAGATTCAATCCGTTTATTAACTATTTAGCGCATCAGGGCACATATATTGTATATGTGCCCTGATGTAACATATTAAAAATCTACTGGATATCGGAGCTTGGGAAACGCCAAGGTGTGAGAAAAAGTTTTATTTTGCTTGGTTACATTATAGATGACAATAAACAATTACGAATTAGGAGGGCATTATAGAAAAGTAAATTTAGGTTCGATACAAATGTTCAAAGGAACGAACAGTAATCTGAGTCTGATCAAACCCATTTTGTAGCATATTATAATAGTAATTAATTAAGGCTGTATTCCAAGTCAATAACCTTGAAGGTTTACGACATACAAAAACATACCAAAGTGGAGGTTACGCGTGACCGAGATGCAGTGCAGAGCAGTGTTTTTATTTGTTATTTCAACTATTTGTTTAGAATGATGTAGACATTATAAATAGCGTATTTTTATTAGATCATAAGGATTATTTTGGTCAAGGAATCGATAAGTTGATTCTAGCGTAGAAGATTATAAAATAGCAGTAATTATTTTAATAATTACTTTTTATTATTTTAAATAATTATTTTTTTACACTAGTTGAGTGTAGCTATACAATATCTTTTTCGACAAAAATTCCGCAGTTAAGCTATACACATATATACTTTTTATAGAGCTGTACAGTCACTAGATTTTTAAGAATTTCCTTGGGAACTCACGTCAATTTTATGATTTGGCCTTAGTTACAGCCTTATTGTGCAATCTGTATAGATCAGTACACATAAACCGATTAACACATAAGCATCAACCGATCACGAATATGACGCACGTGCCAGCTTATATTATAGGACTGCGTACCAAATATCGCAATGTCATATAACACATCACAACACTCTTCAGTGACACATACCGGGTGTAAGGGAAACGCTTCCGTAAACGAAGGCAGGTAGTAGTCCTGATGATTTCAAACACGATACCATTAAAAATCGCAAAATAAGTCGATTTTTTTTACGCACAGTCCTGTTTGTATTAACGAATACAATGGCGTTTCATTCAAATAATATTTCTCGTAATGTAAAGCCAGTAAAAAATCAGCTGACTCGCCTAATCAGCTGTGCGGCGTGGTGCACCTTACAATGTCCCTAATGAGTAAAAGGAAAGTGATGCAAAGGATTTGCCGTTTATGTTAAGGTAGTGTTTTATTGCCTTTCGTTTTCGGTAGCGATGTCCTTACACTCGGTACTTCTCAAACAGAAAAACCATGGAAAGAAAATGTTATACATTACGGACTCGGCAATCACGCTTTAACAGCTAAACGGATTTGATACCCCTCTGGGGTAGAACCATGGTGTAGATAGGTTTTGCCTACAGCATGAGTGGGCTGGGCCGACTCTATCGGGTCGATGACACTTTCTTACAGAAAACCCACGTAAAGTAGTGGCTTGCGTCTGCGTTTCGTACGGTGAGTGAGATATCCAATCCCTTAATTATCCCTTCCCTTTAAGGTCTGTAATGCGCCTATCATTCTTCTAGGATTGGGGGCGTACATGGGCGGTGGATAT
The DNA here is from genome assembly GCA_949126905.1 of Amorpha juglandis. Taxonomy (NCBI): domain Eukaryota; kingdom Metazoa; phylum Arthropoda; class Insecta; order Lepidoptera; family Sphingidae; genus Amorpha; species Amorpha juglandis. The sequence continues at coordinate 10,888,923 of OX421374.1, read as the reverse complement.
CACTTACCATCAGGTGACCGACTTGCTCGTTTGCAGGTTTAATCTATAAAAAAATCAAATAAAAATCGCATTTAATTAGACCATAAATTAGAATATAGGCTATTTTTATCACAAATAAAGACATTCACGCGGGCGCAACAGCTAGCTTATAATAAAAGAAAAAGTCCTGACTATCTCATCCTCGCCCAGCCGAAACTGATAAGAATATAATTCAAAATATTAGATGGGTGTTATTTTAATTTTAGAGATAACGTTTAAGAAGAGATTTCTCGAAATTCAACCCCTAAGGGTATAAAGGGGTTTATAATTGTTGCAGGTGGAGTCGTGAGGGGAAACCTATGTCATATTATGACATGATATCAGCCTTGAAGTTATAAATTAAATAAACTTGGCCTCAGTTTCTCGTCAAGTACGTCTTTTAACCTTTGTGTTGGTCTGATTATAAAATAATTTTATCTAAAAGTATTAAAACTAAATTAAAATTTGATTGTTAAATTAGACTCTATATTTTTGCTACTTAAACTCTAATTGTCGGATTTTATGATTAGCATATTTTTATATAATTAACACTATGTACATGCGCTATTTCAAATAATTTAAATTATAGCGGTATAGGGTAGAATGATATAGGGTAGAGAGAGGTATGATATAGTAGAGTCAACACGGTTCTAGTGAGATAGAGCACATATTATGTTGAGCGTCATGTGTTGTCTGGCAGTATTTGTTCAGGAAATATAAATTAGAAAAAATTAATCGTGTGTTTTCGAAATTAATTACAGAAAAGTTGACATAACATATCATACACTGACTCGCCTCCCCGACCACTGGAAAATTTGTTGACCTCTTAAGGATGGTGAATTTCATATTGGAAATTGCTTAAACTTTCTTAATCTCCCCAGAAATGAGTGCAGCATATTATAAGACTTAAATCATCAACTGTACTCAGAGGCACTAAAGTATGGAAATTATCGAGTTCTAAGAAAGACTATGTGACAATTAAAGTCAATTCAAGTTTGTGCGTGCGGCAATAAGTATCGAAACATAAACGTTAAATTGGTCTTAAAACATTTAGTGCTTGTTTTGTAATGTCCCAGTAAACTTTATTTATGAGATAAAATATTGGCTAGTAAAATATAAAATGATTAACGCTATCAATTTATACAAAATAGCGTACATCAAATTGTTACTTACTAATTGGCCCAAATATACGTTATCTGGAGGTTGAAATTCATTCGTACATTGCGAAATAGGCTTTTAATATTGTACTAGCTTATATAATCCGTTAAATCCTTTAAACATCAAATTGTTCATGTATTTTTATTCAATTTTACCAAGTAAATTAGATATCGAACTTTTGTAATCTCTTCAGAGTATAAAAACTCCTGACATCGATTATAAAAAAGATATAACTTTTAAATAGCTGATCATATTTTCTTTAAACATCGCTAAGAAACATTTCGATTAAATTAGCTTTCCAACATATGAACTACTTTCGAATCGGCCCATTCATTGACTCGCTACAATGCAATGCCACAGACACACACCACAGAAGACAAATGATTAAAAGTAACACCCCTCTTTTTGTTGAGGGTTAAAATTCTGTTCTGTGAGGAATGCTTAGAAAGTGCAGTGGGTGGGCGGTGGTTGTGGAGGGACATTCACACCGAACACTGCGAATACCAACTATGCATTTCTCAGCCCGCTGACCCGGAATGTATATTTAATTGATTTTAGTATTGCGTCCCGAAAGTTTAACGAAGCCAGAGATTCAATGAAAGGATTGGTTTTTTGGCAAAATAGTACCAGGAAGGGCGGCAATGGCGTAATTATGTAAACTGTAAAGTTACCGGTGTTTAGAAAATGAATATTTTTAGATAACTTATTTTTACAACTTAGAAAACAAATCAAATAGGTACGGAAAAATATAACCCTCGAGAAAACAAGTGTGTTCCACGAACAACTCTTTAATTAAATAAACATTTATACCCTAGTAATGTAATTTTACTTGTTTTCAAAAGGTATTTTTTAACATAATGATAATTATATTTTTAATGAAAAGCAAACACAGTCAAAAGCCTACAATATAAGTACATAAAGATTTATAATGTCTCTGGCTGACGAGCTCAGTTCAGTGCCATGCAGTGCTTTGTAATTCAAAGTTCTGTGTGGTGCTGCTTGTTTATGGGCAGGCGTTGCCATCAGCGACCGCCTTGCTCGTCTCGTCTTCCAATCAAATAAAAAAAATGTGTTCATAGGATATAAAACATTGGAGATTTTTCTAGTTTTGTAATACGAAACAATAAATTCTTTTACGCCCGTTTGTCCTCATGTCCTCGTTGACATTATACTATTTCCGCAAGCATTTTTCGTACAGCGAGACAATACGTTTTTTATTAAAAAGTATAAAGTCTTTTTAATAGGTGAAGTACGTGCAGTTTAATGCAGTATTAATTAAAATGGTAACAGGAACCAACGTAAAACTGTTATTTTTTCATATGTTCGCCATTTCATTTTTTAATATTATAAAAAGTAATTGTTTATGAGAAAGGATCTATGTGGTTTAAACAATTATTTTTTGAATAATTCCAAATAAATCATGGTACCAACTGCAAAAAGCCATACCCGAGGAGGCCTTCCTGAGCGAGGATGTATGGCTCTGTATCTACGTCTGGTTTTATAATATATCAAATTATAGACGACACGTTGTGTTGCAGCTAATTTGACTCGTCTTGAGGAAGCCTACTCTAATTTACGGATTTAATTTAAAGACTGCAACGTTATAATGGAACTGGAACGTAATGAATGATGAAACGAATGTTGCATTTTGACGCTTTCAATTGACCCGTTGTTTTTGAGCCCATTTGACTCATCTTGATGAGTACTATACTTATTTCCAAAGACCGTGACCTGATGAACTGGAATGTCGTATAGTTATTCTCCACCGGGATTCGCGCAGCCGCCCGTCTTAAGGTTGCAACAAGAAAAAAAAAGCACATTCCCGCTGCGTGCTTGCTATCTCCATGATCTCCTTTTTGTTGCTTCTTAGGACAGGCAGGAGATACCGTTGTGGAATCCGATGCCAATGAGGATGTATTGAGGTGCGTGACCCAGATTAGAGCCCGTAGCATAGGGCGACAGCGACACGTCTACTTTATATGCAACTGTTTATGTATGTTTCGAGATATACTACCGAGACAGAGTAGCGCGACGCGCCTCGTTTTCCCTACAATTTCATACAAAGTGGACTTGTCACTATCAGCTAAATAACTACATTCGTCGCGGTCTTCCTGTCTCGGTCGCGTATCTCAAAACAACCCTATAATAAATTGATACGTGCTTGCAGTTGCAATATAGTGTGCCTTTATCGTTGCTCACGTAGCGTCGCGTCGTAGAGCTCGTAGCAATCGTAGAGTAATGACAGAAATTTCACTTTCAAAATAGTATTGAGTTTTTTTAATACTTGCACCGCAAAGTGACAACACTGGACCAGATATTAAGATTAAGATACTAAGTACAGTGCATTTAAAATAAAATGTTGACCATCAATATATTGTGTGCCTCGGCAGTCGGCAAGTCGGCCTAAATTTACTAGATATACACTGACTGATCTCAGAACGCGTTTTGCCTAAACGAGCCACTATGGTGGGTGTTTTATCATTTGTTTGGTGATCGGTATCCAGTCGGAATCAAAAATAGTCAGGTACGAGGGGTGCCTATTACCACTTGCTTATTAAAACAGGAGAAAGTTACAGTACTCTTTATCCCCGATATCACATGCTTGATTGTCTCTCCGGGACGCTGGTATGCCCGACAGACGTCGACCGTACCGTTCTTCAGGATGTATTTTGTGTAGTTGTTCGTTTTGATAATAAAGAATTAAGAATTAATTTAATTACAAGATTCCCAAGGGGAATTATTATTATTAATCTAAAAAAGCAACGAAAGCGAACGATACTGATCGTTATGACATTGCCTCAAGCGCACACTCAACTAGAATATAAATTTCGGGCAAATATTTTTTCATCTGCGTAATTCTTTATTCAAGGTCACAAATTTAAATTTCCACCCAATTGGTGTAGCCGGCAATTTTTTAAAATGGAGAGAATGTCACAAGCACCGGGGCAGGTATTAATGGAGTCTTAAATGGAGGTGAAACTTTAGCCAAGTCTCGTTACGGCGGCAATTTGTCAAACAAAAAATATGACTAAACTTTCAACCCAGAAGCGTTGTATGACATGACTTATATAAATAACCAGTAGCCGGGCCCGCGACCTACGGACGCGGACGGTTAGTTTCATTTTTATTTTATGGGATTTTTTTATGTGATAGTACTTGAATTGTTTGTTAAGTTTCTGTGTAACTCGTTAATATTGAACTGCCGTTTTTCCCTTTATACTGTGAATTTATAACAAGCTAGCGGCTTTACTTATCCTCTTAATTTCATCACAATACAACCTTAGTAATCAAGTGACCAGAATTTATATATACGAATACCCTGCACCAGAATGAAGTTATCAAATACATGCACTTTATTATAAATGCGTCACGCTCTCATCATCTAGGGCAAAAACGTTGTTGCCATGAACATAATTGTTTGCGTCGAATATTATAATATTGAAATACACATTGAAATAAAACTAATTTAAACGGATTATATCGCGGTTTTTTATTAATTTTGATCCCGACGTTTCGTTTTGTTTTTTCAGCCTTCGTGGTCACTGGGTGGACTGACCACCAATTAGTTTTATTTCAATGAGTAATATTCACGTAAACACAAGAAATCATTATTGAAATACACAGTAATTATGCGGGGAGACACGTCAGCAGTATCAGAGGTCATAATCAAAGCATGAAAGAGCCACTTAGGAAGAACTTTCGAAGTAGTAGGAGTATCTATTGCACAAACATTTAACGAATTACTAGAGGATTATCAACTTATTTCATTAAGAACTTTGCGCTGGCCTAATGTTATTTTGGATAGATCCCTAGAATATTACTTATTACGTTGTTCCATAATTACATATTTATTATGAAACGATGCAAATATAGTCGTATGAGTTATTTCGTCGGTCCGATAAATATTTTATCGTAAAGTTTTTAAGTGGTTGTGCAAAATTGTTTTATTAGAAAATATCTTGTCGTTTTTACTAATAAATGAAAGACGTTTGGACGATATTTAGAATTTCTTTGAAATTATTGTTGGCTAAAGCGGCGCGCGATAGCAAATCAGAGTGTGGAAGAACGACTGCGACAGAGGTCGCATTTTCAATGCTAGTGTACATACTTCTAACTATTCGAAGTTACGTGTGTATTCATTGTTAAGAATCGTTCACTTAAACTGTGGGAAAAAATACAGTGAGAAATCTGCATCACAGAATAATCCATAAGAATTTAGCAGGTAGAATCTACCATACCACATTAATATAGCTTCGGCTCTAAGGTAAAACTCCGCGCCCAACAGTGGGATGGGTAATACAGGGCTGATATTCTTTCGCGGTAAACGTAACGTAAAAAGTCTCTTTATTTAAACTTAAGTGACTTTCGATGTAAATGTAATTCGTTAGATGTGATATCATTTGTCAATAGTGGCAAAACTTCTCTTAACGAATGCGGTTTGCTATAAACAACCCAAATTCTCGTGGGAGCTTTGGTAAACGAATAACACAAATTCGTCCAGTATTCACAAAATGTTGATATACCATTTGTTATCGAATTCAGACTTTAGATGTAACGAACGTAATTAGTTGTAGGTAGAGCTGAAGTGTACTATAAAAAGCTTCCATTCACAGCTTTGACAAAGTGCCAAATAATTTTAAAGTTATAATTTCTTATACAAAGCCTATCCCCCCTTGAGATATTTACAAATCTGTTTTTATACCAAGCCGAAGATATAGATAGGTTATTGATTAATAGTTAGTTTTTATAGGTATAAGTAGATATCCCTCTATACTATAACAGATATCTACATATTTAAATTACTGGGCATAATGACACTTAACATCTTATGTCTCGGTGTGACGAGCGCAGTTCTGTGTGGTGTTGCATCTGTGTATGGGCAGGCGTGGTGCTTATCATCAGGCGAGCGCAGTGCTCGTCTCGTAGTTCAATCAAATGAAAAATGGACTGATGAGCATACGAAATTTGTATGAACTAAAAACGAATTTATCAATTATTATTTTTGACGCTAGTCAAGAAAAGTTTTGCAGAGTTTCGCGATTCGTATAATGATATATGATGATGATGACGAATCTTTGAAATTAATATTTATATGGATAAGACCCGTTTTTTTAATCATAGTAAGAGTGTCAATATTTCTGTCTAAAGCCCACTTGCACAATAATCCTAACCACTTACCTTGTTTAAGAAATGCCAAATTGTATGGAAATTTGTCATAAGTAAGCTTGATTAGTGGTTAGCCCTGATATAGGATCAGTTAAGTCGATCTTAGTGTCTAACTTGATATAAATAAATTAAACAAAACAAAAAAATAAAGTAACATATATTTTATAAAACTGCAAACGATTTTTTTCATTAGTTTTAATTTTGTATATACACACACACTATTGTATATATACACACTTATCAAATCATACCTCTGATCGTGTTGTATACATACACTACAAATTGAACGCACGAGTTCGGACGTCTTTAGAGTTTCCAGCGAAAACTTTGTTTTATCGGTTAAACTTTCCATTTAGGACTGTGAATACTTTTCAATTAGTGAACAAGAATTTCCCAAAGACTATTATCACTTACTATTGTATTCACATGTAACTTCGCGATTTCATAAAAAGTATGGTATGTTAAATTGGACGCTTTACATTTTTCAGGATACAGTACCTAAGTAACCGGACCGTATAAACCCCCGGCGCACTTACACTGAAATTGATTCGATTTCTGGGCTGCGTTTTTAGAATTTGTTAATCTTTCGAATCGTAAAACACAAGGTAGCACACCTGTGATTAAAAATAGTCAAAGATTTGCCGCCTATGGCATTCTGGGACGGAAATATGTACAGCGTAATTGCATTAATTACGTCTTAGCCTGAAGACGTGCATACATCGGCGTTGGTTCTGCCAGGAGTGAACTCAATTATCAATCTGAATTTTGAAGAAGCAGTTCTGATATTTCAAGGTATAAACCCTATTTAGTGCAAACTAAACGTCTCAACATCGGTTCTAATTTTCGATATGCCACATTGACTATGTTATTAATTTACGTCATAAATCCGTAGCAGAAAAAAAAAGAATAAAATTCTCCCGAATCGGTCTTAAATCGAAAAGAAAATAGATAATAAATGTCTTCGTACTTAATATTTTATTGAAATCAGCTACTGAAAAGAAACCGTAAAATAGCATTTGAATTTAAGTCGCATTAAAAGTTTGCGTGAGCAGAGTTCGGGGCACAATGGGGCCGTTGGAAAAATTCTAATTACTTTGCCGAGTTGGTTTGGAATTTAAAAAAGTTACGCTTACTAGTCGTAGTCGGCGCCAGTCTTGACACACAAATTACCCTCTATTTTCTAAGTGGCAATAATTTTACACTTTCCTGACGCTGGAGGTAAATACATTTGGGAAGTGTTTATTATGACGTGTTCTTTCTTCAAATTAACGAATTTTACTTAGAAATACTCATACATAATGTCATTCTTTAGCATTGCCGTTTGGGTAAATACGTATATTTAACGTGAGAATCACGTATGGCGCTTCGCCGTTTTATTGGCTGAAAAATTATTGGTTGCCATTATATAACAGTTCCTTAGATCCGAGATCGATGTAATGTAACAAATAATGAACTAGAGCAAACTCCAGTAAACGCTTAAGGCTCAGAAGTGTTGGCAATTTAGAGCAGCCGGCGCCGCTTGTTGCCGTCGTTTTTCTTGCCGCTCTGTTCAATAAATGTACGCCTCAAGTGCCTTTTTCTCAGTGTTCACTCCATATTACATGCTCATAATTACCTATATTATTTAGGTGATAATGTTCGTGACAATTGCACAAATGTATAGCAGTACGAGCATTTGTTTGTCATTAAGCGTCCTTTTAGGTCTTGTTAGGCGGCCTTTTTAGGCGGATTCTTCGCTCTTTGTTGTTTATTTGTGTATTTAATAGGTCTATTATGAACTTTCAAATAAATTGATAGATCTTTGGTCTCTGAAGGTTATCCTTCACTACCTATAAATGTATCTAATGCTTTAAAAGTCAATGCTAATTTATTTAAAAGATAACAATTCCGGATACTTGGTGGACGAGTGAGGCTTGTAGTATTTAAAATAAGAATAAGGCACTATTTGTTGTTATTCGGGAGTAAATTGAACATACATACCTATATAATATGTAAAAAAAATCCTTATGTTCCTATTGATCCCATTATAGAATCTATATTCAAACGTAAGGAAGTATCTCAATATACAATTAACTCATAGGTACCGTAAAAGTAATTTAATAATAATATTATTTTATGCTTTTAGAACAAGCCATGAGTACACACACTATAAGACTATGTGAGGTGTTGCAAAGGGTTAATGGCTTTATCCTTTATGAATAGGTTTCGAAATGCGAATCTAAAATTAATGCTATAGTTTGTAGAACATAGTGTATTATTAAAAGCTTTGCATTGGAAATACTTTTATGCTGAAACTAAAAAAAGGTCCCGCGAAATTACCAAGGAATGGAACGGAGCAGTCATCTCCAATGTTCCATTTTCAAATATTCTAATACAAACATTTGTAAATGGAATGCTGGTGACGGTTATCCCATTCCGTTCCGTCATAGTATGACTGGGCCCTAAGGCATCCGAAAGCGAATCAAGTTTCACTGAAATCCCAAAGCTCCGATGTAATATTGGTAGTCAGTGGACCTACTAACATTTCTGAGACATAATTTCTCTTTCTTACAAATACTTATAATGCTACAGATAGGAATGGATCTTAAGATTTAATTGAAATTACATTGTTACAAAAGAAATTAATTTCGATGAAAGCTACATTTATTTTAAACGAAAATAAGATATATTTCCTCTGAAAATGTCGTTTTAAATGGTATAGTAATTATAATAAAGGAAAATATTTAATTCTTCATAGTCTGGTGTATTATTACTTACTGCGTAGAGATAATTGAGTATATGAGGACCAATGTGGCGTAACTAGCATTGCAGTCCAACAAAGTGGGATCCGCAAATTCCAGTCAAATCTGTCACACCTTAGTAACACAATTGTTGTTATTTGTTTTTAACCGACGAAACAATCGGATGTGGTTCTCAATTCAACGCGTAATTTTTTTTTACGTCCTCAATTATGTATAAGTTTAATACTTCAGAAAGTGTAAATTGAGGTGCTTTTACCGTACATGTCGAGGAGTTTCCCTTTTTCCGTTGTATTCAACCGTCAGATCTTAACCAAATCTAAATGGAACCACCCCGGATATCTTTTTAAATAATAAAGAACCGAAATCTCTATTTTTAATGTGAAGTCTGTTAAAAGAATACGTAAAGGTGCATCCAGACTTCCATAGTGTTTCGCTGCATGAGAGCGTAGATGTCATATGTACTTCTTACGCTAATGAAGGCCATATCGTGACATGCATTGTGTGATTTTGCTGTTATTTAAAACAAAAAAATACAAATATTTAAATAACATGTCTCGGCGAAATGTTACGAGGTCTCAGAGCGGATCACTGAGACAGTAGGTTGTAACATTTGACAGATGTCTACACTTGAGAGTTTGACACACGTGTTTGGCACTCAGCGCCGAAATAGCACAAGTTGAGAAGCACTTTTATATGACTATCATGACGCTAGCAATGTCGCAGGTTACCTAGGAAAGTCCCAGGCAATAGGGTGCCCGGTCTAATATGTAAATCTACCTTCAGAAATGTAGTGCGATACCATACAGTTACAAAAACCTATTCAACGTTTAACATTGAACTGTTGGTTTTAGGCAACAATATTCGGTTGTTGAAATTCAAATGAACGCTATTGTCAGCGGGCGGGTGGGTTTTGATACATATTGAATTTAATTTCCCTTACAAATGAAATCTGTACGGCTATAATTTGTTTCTGTGATTCATACAAGTAGCTTAAACATAACACAATCGAACAAGACACATAAAAGCAGGAGAGGAGCCAGCCGGAACAATGGCTACCGTGCCCCGTTCGAATTAAAATCCCGACAATACCTTTGGGCAGGTGTTTTACTTGTGTTGTGTTTTATATCTATTATCGTGTAACATCCGTCGGTACCTACTTTCAGACCGTTTCATCTTGCGCCCGAGCGGGTCAGCGTAATTTATTACCTATTGTGCGGATATTTCATTTATCACGGTGAATTCAATTTACAGAACAATTAATCATTCCACAATACTTACTCGCCGACAGCGGACTGGTTGCCGGGCGTCGGAGACGGCGTTGAGCGAAAAAAATTACTCGCAAAATCCGCAGACAAACTGTAAATACTGATTTAACGCTTTACTTAGACTAATCACCTAACATAACCTTCAGAAAGGCAATTTTAATTCTATAAGTACCTGTATTTTGTGCTGATAGAATTGTTCCAACTTAGGATATGTTCTCAAACCTATGCATCACTAATTGTAAAGTATGAACGTCAGAAAATATACCAAGGGAAATGGTTTTGGCTACAAACTAGCTTTGGTCGCGGCTCCACTACCATGAACGTCCTTTTCCAGAATAAAAGTAGCCATGTCCTAATTAATCTAGGTCGTGGTCTAAGTGTGCCAAATTTCATCGAAATCCATTCAACTGTTAAGACGCTATTTTGACCACCAAACATTCAAATTTACACACACACACACAGACACACACAAATAAAAAAATAACGTATTAATAAAATCAGTAAGATAGTTTTATCAGTAAACAGCGAACTTAGTATTAGAATGATTCAAATACGCTCAGAACTGTGAGATAATAATCCGGTGTATTTTCACACGTGTCATTTGAAGATAGGTGTTCATTTTAAGTTGGAAGTTAGCATTCAGTTCCCTAGCTTGAAATTGAATTACTCTGCCGGCGACCTGTGACCTCGCGTGGGAAGGGATGTTAAACATGAGTGACATAATACGGTTTATCTAATTGCGACCTTTTCAAGATTAAATTTACATGCACATGCATATTCTTCTAGATGGTAGGTCTCTTACGTGCGAGAGTCGATCTGGGTAGGTACCGCCAGCTCATCTATTTTTGTTGCCAAGCAGCAGTATGCACCGTTATGTCCTCGTTTGTAACAATGAAAATCATGTGTTTGGAAATGACGAGCGTAATGCACTGTCATGTAAAAAAAGTGTTTTTATTTTGACGGATAGAGGATTACAATAGATGTAATAATTTATGAGTTTTTTAGAAACTATAATAACACTAGATTTTGCTTCGCCCGCATTAACTCAAGTAAATGGATCACCTGATGGTACGTGATCTCCACCGCCCATGCATACCCACAATGTGAGAAGAATCAAGAGCGAGTTGCCGAGCTTGAACGAAACAGATAATTAAGGTATTAAGAAGGGGAGAAGGCTTTGGACTACGGGATGTGTAAAACAAAGTAGGAAATGATTCATGAAACAAGTGGCACTGATCATCCCGAGACTTAGGGTTAATATCCTAGACATGGGCGCCGCCAGAATTACTTTCAGAAAGGTGCATCTGCATCTACACATTATACTATTAACTAATATAAAATATAGAATTATACATGCATATTATTATTATGAACCGATAACGGATGGGGCAAAAAGGTTCTGGAATGGAGGCCACGTAATGGCAAGCGCAGCGTTGGACGTCAACCTACAAGGTGGACAGACGACCTGATAAAGGTCGCAAGAAGTCGCTGGATGCACGCCGCTTCCAACAGGTCGGTCTGGACATCTTTGGGGGAGGCCTATGTTCAGCAGTGGACATCTTGTGGCTGATGATGATGATGACGATTATGTATTCAAATCGCGCGAGTATTTAATTGAATATGCTTCGCTAATTGAAATAATGCCTAATCTCCGTAGTCGATGGCTGGCGTTATTGCTCGGGGAATCCCCGCTGCCCGCTGAAAGGGGGGTGCAAGTGCACCCCCTTGCACCCTGCTGCCGGCGCCCATGATCCTAGACTCATATTACGTAGTCATCTCACGGGCTTCGATGTCTTTCAAAACGTAACACAACATTACTTATATAACTATAGAATATTAGACATAGCGGTACTGGTATCGTTATCATAATATCCATTATGGATTGGTATTATATTTGAATTACTTTAAAATATGTTTGCACTAAATAAATAGATATTTGAGATCGTGTAAATTTTCACAACGAAAGATAAATTGAGTATGTAATGAGACAAGTTTACAAACAGTTGTGTTAAAAGGTATAATTTCTCAATTTTATTACCGACTAGCATACTTCATATTTAAAACAATATGCTTTATGCAGATGTTCCTTAAACTTTTAATGAAGAATTCTTGCGATCAATTTACTTCGAAGTTCGAAAGTACTTAATTAATTAAGAAGAGTAATTGGTTGATTGTCTATACTTATATCATAGGTACGTTTTGTAATGTTTTTCTTTGAAGTGATGATGTGTCAGTTTAAATTATTTAGTGGTAGGTTCCTCGTATGCAAGAGGCTGTTTGGGTAGATACCACCGCTTTGTCTATTTCTGCCGCCAAGTAGTAGCGTGACAGCACTGTTGTGTATCGGTATGAAGAACATTGAAGCAAGTGAAATTACTAGATATATGGGACTTAACATCATATTGTCTCGGGGTGACGAGCGTAGTCCAATGCCAGGGAAGTACTTTGTAAATCAATGGTCCAATGGCTCAAATGACACCAGGACCATGTACGGAGTCCCTGGTATTAGTTTTCGGTAGGTTGTCCTTTACACCCTTTTTATTTTTAAATGCTTGTCATTATAATATAAAGGTGTGAGTTCTAATACGAAGTAAAATGTATAGTTATTTTCAATAAAGCGTTTTCTATAGGTACCAAATATATATCCTCATTTCATCTAAAAGCAACAAACACGTGTGGTACATTTGTTTTATTTAACAATGCCATTCAATCACAAACGTCTGTAGCTGGGAGTGGAGCCTTCGTCAAGCAGAAGTGTCGTTAAGTGCTGGGGCCGCGCCACGCCGCGCCACGCCGCGCCGCCTCTGTCAATTACGGCTACGAGCCCGTAATGACCCAGGGAGACCCTTATTAAAACTTGCTTCACCTCACTTCCACTAAAGTTTAAAGTAGCGATGCATAATAATTGTAACATTGACTATGTCATCGCGGGCGGGACGTGTGTGGGTTACTGGCACAGGAGTCTTGAAATATGATTTTGAGTTTTATATATAAGTTGACGGCTAATACTGTAAGTTTACATTATATCCTACTAATATTATAAACGCGAAAGTTTGTAAGTATGGATGGATGGATGTATGTTTGTTACTCTTTCACGGAAAAACTACTGGATGGATTTTAATGAAACTTTAAAATAATATAGCTTATACATCAGAATAGGACATAGGCTAGTTTTTATCCCGGAAAAAGCAGATCACGCGGGCGGAGCTGCGAGCAAAAGCTAGTATTGTAATAAATCTATTAAAGTAAAAACAAAATGCTGTTCGTTAGTAACGGCATCACTAACGAACGACTGGACCGATATGGTAATTTTATTCAATTGTTCGTAATAATCTGAAAAGGTTCGGGAATAACTTAACATGCATTTTATATGGGATTTTTATATGAACTGAAGATCATAACTCCCTATTCGAAGGATAGATATGTTTATTTTGTTTTATTGATCGAGATTCTGGAATAGTTTTCAGGAAAAAATCGTGATAGTCATAATTCAACTCTAAATAAACAACTTTCCGTTTCAGTCATTTTTTGTCACTACAGGGTTATTTTTAAAACACCAGCAACCTCGCAGGGGTAGATACCTAAGGTTATAAGCTACTACTTTTGTTCTACGACTTTTGATAATTTGTTAGATTTTATTTTCATACAAAAATAAGTATTCATTTAATTTCCGTCTTGAATGTTACCTACACGCATCGCAGATTACGTAAGCAAACACGCGAAGCGTGGGGAACGGGGCTAGCGTTGAAGGTCATCGCCCGAGCCAGCTGAGCGGCTTCTTTGAGTCGCGCGCGCACGCCGAACGCTACGAAGAAAAATACGACACAACAAAAACTTGTAAAATCATTTTTTTTTAAATATATTGAGTTATATACAAACTCGTAGAACAAAAGTTGTTCCGTATGGGGTCAGCTATCTGGTCCTGCGAGGTTGCTGGTGTTTTAAAATTAACCCTGTATATATTCGAATTTTTCGAAATTCGAATTCTATTCGGAACTATGATTTCAGTGGTGCAGTTGTATTGCATATTCGGTAAGACTGCTATGCTGAGTTCTCGGGTTCGATCGCCGGATCGGGTAAAGTGGGTTTTTCTATCACGAAATGCAATATGCGCCACATAGTACATTATTATATATGTTATGCACGAATATGATTTCATCTGACTTCTGAGTATCACATACACTTTGCATCCGGTCCAAACCCGAGAAATGTCGATCCGAAGTAGCCGTAATATTGTTGTTCACTCTCACTCATACCTGTTTCCCACAAGGGTAGGGAGAGACAAAGGATTTCCATATGCTACGATCCTGGAATACCTCTTTGGCCTCCTTCACTCTCATTACTTCTTCATGCATTTACGTCGGAGTAGTTCACTTTTGACCTGGCCTTTAAATAATATAATATCGAATAAATCCGATTATCGAATAAAGGTAATGGCGTCGGCTCTTTCAGGGATTTCTAGCGAAGTACAGCATCTAAGTGTTAGACCATTCGTCATATTCTCCGGATCTTGTGCCGCGCCACTTCTATGTGTTGCCTAAAGTAATATCTGAAATAAAAGGGATAAGATTTACTCTGTTATAGTTGTGAAAGAAAAAGTAGTACGCGTATTTATGGAGCTATTATGGAACAATAAAAGTTTCTTATGGAGGGATAGAGGAGCGGCATATATTGAAAATAATAAGTAAATATGTATGAAATCAAAATAAAATGTTGATGAAATAAAACTAATTTATACGGATTTTATTGCAGTTTTTTATTTCGTCGTGGACGGACGTAGACGGTTTCGGGGTGGACTTTGGGTCCACCTCGTGACTACGATGGCTGAAAAGCTTAAAAACTGCGATAAAATCCGTTTAAATTAGTTTTATTTCAATGAGTACCATTCGCGTAAACGGAAAAAACCATTATAAAATGTTGTACAGCGTTGTTATTTACTAGTCACACGATTTATCTCCGACTTGACCTGAAAATGTCGAGGGCTTCCCAATTGTACCAATCGCACTCGCCATATAGGTAGATATATTTATTTTATCAATCTTCTTTCCTCTATCCTCTCTACATGCTATTTTTATTAGTAGTATATTTATTACGCCTCATGGTTGAGCACTAGACCCGAATTCCGAAGTCAAGAATACCTACCTATCTATAGTTGGTATCATAATCTAGGAGCAGGATCGAGGTCTGGCAGTTAGTCTTTTGGGTTCGGATTTAATTAAGTGTATAATCTTTCGAACCGACGGGATCAAAATTAAAATAAAAAACCGTGATAAAATCCGTTTAAATTAGTTTTATTGCAATCACTAGATACCTGTTTAAAATATATCTACTATTTTTCGACAAATGGTACACGATGATATCTATACCAAACGATTCGTACAAAGCCGGACTAGCAATAAAATAAAAACTCCTTAGGCATATAAATTTTAAGTGTCACATAAAATGAACGAATGTGTGATGCAGACCAGTTTTATTGGTGGCATCGAATTATGTGACCGTAAGCGCCGTGTTTTATTGCATCCAGTGCTTATTATTAAACCGGGTTTGGCTCGATAGCGATATATGGCTATGAGCCCTTTGATCCCTCATTAATGCTTGTGGACACTTACTAATACTTTATTAAAGGTAAGCGCACAGTATATAGTATTTCGTTCCGCAGCGGGCTGGAGTGGGTCGCATTGATGCGCATTATGCGTCCGACGTAGTGTGCGTAGAAAATTCTAGAATTTTTATAGCAGAAGTCAGGAAACGAGCATGTAGATGATCTAATGCTAAAAAATCTCCACCACCCATGAACACCCACACAACCCGAAGAATCATGGATGCGTTACAGGCCTCAAAGGACAGGTATAATTTGGACCTCTGGATATCTCTCTCACCGTACAAACGTAACAGCTAGTTGCGACATCACGTAAAACTTATATGACACCGTAGTAACAACTCGGTCGAGCCAGTCCGTAAATGCTGTAGACAAAACACCACCTCCTTCACACCTCACACCTCAATCACACCTCAGAGACCACTTCACCACTAAGTTTTAGAGGTTATTTATGGCGATAATCGAAGCTATATATAACATAAATATCGAAACGAGTAGGTTATGATGATGAACGCCTGATGGTAAGCGACACGCCTGCCCATATGCAGAAGCAACACCACACAGAACTTTGAATTTCAAAGCATTCCATGTCAACCCGATATATAACATGTTAAGTCTCATAATGTCCAGTAGTTTTACTAGCTTCAATGTTCTTTAAACCGAAAAAAAGCAGTGCTTCCGCACTGTTGCCTTGCGGTTGAAATAGACAAAGCGATGGTATCCATCCACGCGACCTCTTGCATAAGAGAGATATATACCTACCACTTAGTTTCGCAAATAGTTGGTAATTCGTGGAATTGGACTTTATTACATTCCATGTAGGTGTGCATATTATACAGATAGTAGGTACCTCGGTGGCGCAGTTGTAATGCGTACGCTGTACGACTGCTGTACTGTCTGTCTCGAGTTCTATACTCCGGTTGGGTAAAAGCAATATTGAGTTTTTCTGTCACGAAATACATAGTTCTTCCCTCACCGAAGAGGGAAGAAGCATTTATACAGGCCGGCATAACTCTGGTGACCACCGATAAATTCATTGTTTTTCGGTGGTCGCTGGTTTTTTGGACGCTTACCATCAGGTCTAGTGCAGTGACTTTGCCGTGCTCGGAAAAAAAAATAGTATCAGCCCGGAGTCTGTGACATTTTTAGTTATGCTGGCTCGGCAAAGTGACTACGCTACACCTGATAAGTGTAGCTCAATCCAAGAATAGTGTCGACCAACGATAAACAATGTGTCTATCGTAGGTCGGCAAGATCATGCCGGCCTGCCAAAGGGCCAAGGGGGAAGGGAAGGAAAAAGGGATGGGAAAAGGGATGGGAAAAGGGATGGGAAAAGGGTTAGTATCAGGGGGCAAGCCCCCTGGGGAGAACCGGATATACACTGGCTGACCCTGGAACGCGACCCACACAAGGTGGGCTACTATGGCAGGTTTTAGCACCAGTGTTAGTGTATGCCCGGTACGGCGATAGGCTCGTCCCGTCAGTGACTGTGGGATGTGCGTGTATTGGTTTCACCTCTGCCTACCCCTTCCGGCATTGTAGGCGTGATTGCGTATGTATAGGTCCTAGTTACTTGATTTATTTAACTTCTTAAACTGTAATTAGTGAACCATTAAAACAATCGACAAAGTGTCGTCATTAGTGCAGTCGCTGTTTATAATCCGTGGGGTGTTCGGCAGAGCAGAATAAAGCCCTCCCTCTCATTCCTAATGGAGTGTCGAAGAAGGCAAAGGTGTTTTATCAATGAGTTATTTACAGCAAACTTCTTTTATTATTATTTATCATACTTTTCAAGGACGTTAATAAACAAATTAATCAGGAATTGGGCGTCAGTTATTAAAGAGCGTGGTTTTTATTTATTTATTGATTATTTGATATTTATTGATTCACGCACCAAGACCAATGTTTATGTGATCCACAAATATTTGTTGGGGGTCTGGGTGTTGTGGGACCGCAAGTTCCTCGCCTTGCTCGTCTCATCATTCAAATAAATAATATATATATATATACACACCGAATGACGATACGAGCGACCTGATGCTGCCACTGAAGTACTGAACCGTCTACAACTTCCAAGTATTTATGCCAATATTTCGGCAGGCTATTCTATTTTTACAGTCCAAACAGACGGCGTCGGTTTTGTAATACAGATCCATTGGTACCCTTTGGTAAGAATGGTTAGCGACCACCATACACATGGTAAAAACCCGCCACTGTGGCGGTCGTTGAGAGACACAATAACGGCATCAAGCCCAGTATGGCTACTTTGCCATGTCAGGATAGAAACCCTAAATATTATCGATAAGAACGAAAGGTGAATCTCTCCAGTCTCATCACAAGTTTGTTAGTGTCACCCAACGCCCAAGCGTCATCGCTTGCAAATTTGCTTGTCATCGCGAACTCATGTTTGCCCCTGATTATATTCATCCGCAATGTTCGCATGCGCTGTAAACTATATTCTAAAGTATTGGTAAGTCCATCAAAATATTTGATTTAAGCAAATTATCTGGCATAATTGGGCCCGTTGGCAATTGACAACTTTTGGGTGTGGACCCGTAAAATTCGCCCACGTTTAAGTTACACTCGTGCATAGAGGGACCAGAACCATTTCCCATACATTCTTACTTTTTTCATTATTTATAATATCTCACCATAATGACACATGTTCTGTGAAAAATTCAGCCGGCTACCTGTTACGGTTGAAATCATAGAAAAATAAACAAGCTAAAATTTAAGGTGAGTTGGAATTCTGGGTGGGCGTATCAAACTCCCATTTAGCTGGTTTATTATTCGACTTGATATCGCTTTTTCGGTTTCGAGGTGCTGCGGTAATGGCAAACTCCAGAGTAAATCATGAGCAAAGTAGCGTCTAGTACTTACATTGCAGCATTTGTTGAATCTCTATGTGTGGTATGAAAAGGGGCCCGACTCAGCTTATTTCTGTGAGTTGTCATTATAACAACCATAATACTACCATTCCATTACCATTATGACAAAAGTTCATAACTAATTAATTTACAATGATCAGTCAATGGTCTCTTGATTAATTCACGTTGTAATTGTAGTAATATTGTCAGTATCACAAAAGACTTATGCCCAAGTGATTGTTAGAAAACTATCATTAAATTTAAAATTTCGTCTAAGTGAAGTTTCTGTTAGACATATTTTCAGGCAGGATTTTTTGTCATCTTTTTTTTTGGTTTCTGTATACAAAGGGCAGCAACGGAACGCCATTACTAGGCCCACGCCGTCTATCTTTATTACATTTAAAGAGATCTATCTTTGAAGCGCAATAGGTAGCTAGACGTTTTCATAGAATATATATATATAATTTAGGTGAGTTATTACGGCTGATATACTAACAAATAATGATGAATAAAAATGAATAATAATAAATGAAAATAACATCAAAGTAGTTCAAATCATCGGAACAGACTTTTTATTGAAATTACCAACAAAATCCACATAATTCTTATTGGTTCAAGAGTATTCAAGAGTTGAATAAATAAAATCGAATCGAGTAAACCTGATATAATTCAAAAATGTAGGTAACATTAACTGTGCCCAATCTAGTATGTACTAGGTATATGAATAAATGAATAAATACACCCAAAACCCAAAACATAGTCCTGACCCACACTAAGTAAAACGTGTTTCGTGTTATCAGGAACTACGAGGGACTTGTGGTCCCAAAACAACCATACCTGAAACAAATATTTGTAGAACACACAAACAAACTACCTTCTGTGTATTACCTACTAAAGAACTGATAATTGTTAAATTTTAATAAAAACATAGAAGCTCATTTTACTTTCTATGTCCCTGGTGTAAATTTGACTTTTTGAAATAAAAATAATTTAAACGGATTTTATCGCGGTTTTTTATTTTTATTATAATTTGAATTTTTCTGAGTTAGCATACTGTATGTCGTTGGTATTGAAATGACGTTTGAATAGTTCTTACTAAATCACGTGGTAGAGACGGCAGGTATTTAAGTAAATTTTAATGAATAGACAATTACTATCGATACTTTAGTTTCGCACATAAAATAGGGAAGGCACTGGTTACATTGGTTGGGATAACCTTAGGGATAACCGATAAATTTCATTACGCAAACGAAATAGAAGTTAAAAACGTTGCCTCGGTAAACACCATCGCGTCACCCAACTTTTATTAACTGGAAACATGAATAACAATAATATGAAACGTTTTCCTGCAAGAAATTATTCCTTATTATGATTTATGTAGATAGGTGACCAAAACAGTGTTGAAATTTGAATTAGCTTCTAAATAATAAAGTTCCTCGGATTGCAATTTGTGGTTGGAATGGGGATAGGCTAGAAACCGACTCCTATCCTATCATGGGATGGATATAAGTTTGACGAACTATGTATGCCGCACTCGTTGTAGGCTTGTTTACCCTTTTCGCGGATACAGGTGTGAGCGTATAAATAAAATACAAAATAAACAGAATGTTTAAAATAGCAGACTGTTGACATTGTTTTTGGCATATTGGTCAGACTGACTGAAATTATTTTAGCCATTTAGATGTTTAAGTCCGAGTAGTTTTATAAAATTTCAATGAAGTAAATCTTCGTAAATCGGAAGTCAATATTATTATAAAATTACAGCGTATTTGGATGAAGGAAAGAAAGAATAAAATTGGTACTATCGCTATTTGTTGTTTCAGCTTCCACGTCTCTCTACATAACATGTATATATATATACATACATATGTACACGCCTATACCCCCGGCAGCAGTTGCAACGAATGCAGCACCCATGGTTCGCCCAGCTTATTTCTGTCATATCATGTGATAGGGAGCGAGCCTAACGCAGTTAGAGGTGTAGATTACTTATTCAAAATAAACAAGAATACCTTGGCAAAATTCCATTACCGTTAAAACGCCGGCTTACTTAATGCTTATTTGTGAGTTTACTGCGGATCTTTTGTGATAATCAGCACAAAAGCAGAATTAAGGAATATAAGGAAATATTACAAATGTGTGCAACAAGGTCGAAATCAAAGGAATAAATAATGTGAAATGTAATTTTGACAAGGAAATTCGTTTAACAAAATATTTTTCCGCGATTATTTATTCTCGTTGTCATATTAGCACGTTGTCTTCATATGTGGTCACACAACTATGTTGTGAAACGATTCCTTATATACCTACTGCATTTATTAATAGTCCTTTACTCGTTCTTACTGTTAAATAGCACGGGACAATGAGGTTCGTGTCTAGAATTACTGTTCAATCGAGTAGTACTTAGTAATGTAAACTACATGCGTGTGTGTTGTGGCACAATTTATTATGAAATTTTCATTCATTATTTTCACATCCGTATTTTCGTCCATTGTTGTGGGTCAATTCAAAATTGAATAAAACATGCTTGATGGTTGTTATTAAAACATTTTTTACAAAATAGTTGTACGGTGCGTACTATCCCTTTTATGATAATATGATATTTGATAAATAAGAGAGTCTTTTTTGTGTAAAATTTATATATTGATATTGATATTTATGCTATGATATGATAATGAGTACGCGCGGAACGATTGATGTATGAATGCGAACTGATTTGATATGTTACAATAATGCGCTATGGCGTGAAATGCTGATGATACAATTTACATCACTGTGTGTGTACGTGCTGGCTCGTACATGCTCCCGGGCGGGAAGATGAGAGTGATGAGGGGTTGATGAAATGATTGATAAGTGAGTGACGTGAGTTACAAGGTGATAAAACAATAGTTCCTTAAAATTAAATGATTAACAAGGTGATCAGACAATGTTTACTTAAAATTAACAGGATCGATTGAATTGTCTATAAAAAGTAGGCGACGTCGCTTTATTTACGACCCGCGTACTTTTTTCGACCTCTACACTATTGCATATATTTGATTCACTTTTATGTTGGCATTGATTTACGGCACTAAACTCACTACACTGATTCACTGCATGATCACTAACGCGACGAAACATGTGTCTATGGGGGCCCCTTGTGTGGACCTCGATGTCTGCTCGTTCTGTCTGAACCACTGGCAGCGCTTGCCGCGCCCGCGTCCTGTAGCGACGCCACAGCAGCACCGCGCCTGTCATTGCTACTACGAACACTACTAGGTATATGACCACGTAGTGATGCACGTCGTGGTGCGAAACGCGTTCTGTTAGAACGGCCTCTGATGCCTGCTTCAACTGCTTGATTTGCCTGTCGACATCCTCCAAGCGTTTTTGATGATTCAACGTCGATTGATTATCGACAGCCGAAATAGGTACTGATAAATTGATAATATTATTGATTGGTGGAATTTCTATTTTAACTACATCGGCTTGCTTGCTCAAATTGTTTGATTGTATTTTGTGTGAAAATATCGTAAAAGCGCTACTCTTTATAATGCACTTGTTGCCAATTGATATAATTCCAACCTCGTGTAATTGTTCCGCCGTAACATGAAGCTCACATATGATTCGCACGGTACATTGTCCGCAACAGAAAAATAAATATGTATTTACGTTACTAAGTTCTGTCCATGAATCTTTGCAACTCGAAGTCATGGCTTGGCATTTCCCTGAAGATACGTCTTTGACACACAAATTTTCGTCTAATTTCATCTGATAAATTGGCTGTTTCAAAGCACAAAGGTGTGTGTCCGTATCATATTTTAAACAATGCTGTATATCCTTGTAGGACATAGGAATATATGAATCTTTATGTATATTTATTGCTACGTAATCTGATACTGGCATAATGCTAATCGTATTGCTCTCTATTTTCTGTGGGATAGGTATTAACTTGTAAATATCAAAACTGTCTCTGCTAACCAATGGAATTTTAACTTCGAATATAATAAACCTTTTCGTTGCCTTTGCTCTTACATTAAGTAAGTGATACATCTCGGATAGATCGCCCTGAATATTATCTATCGGGAGTGATAAGTCCTTTGATAATAATCCTGCAATAATGTTTAACTCATCTCTTAACTGTTCGGGAGTTAATAGATGATAGTTGAATTTTCCAATGTAGACATTAGTGATTAATTCGATAAGTGTATCTTGGATGTTTTGGAGATTTGTTAAAATGTTGTTGGCGATTATTGATGACACCGTAAATTCACTTGTACTTAGTGCATTTTGAAGTATGTCTTCTTGCGTGTTGAGGGCCTTTTCTAAGTCGTTCAGATGTTGATTGAAGGTTTTATGTTGCTTATTCATTGTATTTTCGATCCTTTTTATTAAATTAAATTCTGCTTCTACAACCGATGTCTGGTTTTTCCACAAAATGGCTAAATGTTTTTCATTATCCCTGATGGTCTCGATATCGTTGTTATATTGTTGTGCAAATTGATCGTCCAATACGCCGAACAAGCTGTGCGCTATGTACCCGACACCGTTGATAAGGCCTCGCCGGACTCGCGGGCGCACGCCACTCCGTGTGAACTGCTGACCGAGTAGAATGCTATTGTAGTGTTCGAGACCGGCACGCCCGTGATGTAACTGGAGAAGGATGATGTCACACTGCTTTATCTTGTTGTTGTTTGTTTTAAAACATATGTTGTCTAAATGATTAATGTACTTTATAAGTAGTTCAGTTCCCTGCCAATATGGAGCCATATCGTAATAAATTACTAGTCTCCATTCATCTCGCTGCAGGCGCATATTTGTGATTTTGTCAAAATAGAAACCTTGACTCGTATTTAGATTTGATACATGGTATTGACAGTACACTGATGTGTTTACCATGAGCAAGAACATGAATACTAAAAATAAGAAATTACTATATTTGTGCGCCTTTCTGAATGTCGTGCCTCCACAATTTGTGGTGGATGCTGCAGTGACCTCTTTTTTCTGCTGATCGAGCCTCGGTCGCGTACTGTAATCTTCGTTAACAGGTAGTCTTGATATTTTAGTAACGGGTCTCTTGATAATACCGTTTTTAGTTTTTATAGAAACAACACGTACGTAGCCGTCGCTCCCTGGGTGTAGTGTTACGATTTTACCGAGCGCCCACTTTCCAGCGGGTAAATTAACCTCATGGATTATTACGATATCGTTGATGTTTAAGTTTTCTTGTGGCTGACGCCACTTGCTACGCGCTGATAGCTGACATAGGTACTCGATCCGCCATCTTTTCCATATGTCGTCAAATATTTTTTGTGTTAATTGCCACCGCGTTCGTTGATCTCTTTCTGTTTCAACTATGGTCAATGTGGGACCACTTGCCAAAAAATGGGAAGGAGTGAGATAATTCAAATCTTCCGGGTCTTCAGTTAGGGCACATAAGGGTCGTGCGTTTAAACAAGCTTCTAGCTGAGCTAACAAAGTCGAGAATTCTTCAAATGTTAACTTCTGTTCCCCGATTACTCGCTTGAGGTGATATTTGAGGCTTTTAACCGCAGCTTCCCAGAGTCCTCCTGCGCTAGGCCATGACGGAGCGTTAAAGTGCCATTGAATTTCCATTTCAGTAGTAGCGGTGAGGAAGTTACTATCTAATATTGATTTTAAATCTATATATTCCTTATTTATAATTCTGCTAGCCCCGACGAAATTGGTTCCATTATCGCTATAGATATGGCGAGGGGCGCCTCTTCTAGCTGCCATCCTACGTAGAGCAGCCAGGAAAGATGATGAACTGAGATCTGATACTAATTCTAGGTGCACAGCTTTTGTGACCATACACACAAATACAGCGATATAACCTTTAGAGGTTTTGATGCCTCGGCCTTTGCTTGACTTGACGTCGACGAATCCTGTATAGTCCACGCCAGTATGATGAAATGGTCTGGTCGGGTTAGTTCGAGCTGCCGGTAAGTCACCCATTATCTGACCATGTTTAACGGGATCGTTGCGTCTGCACTTAACGCATCCGCGCAGCTGTTGTTTGACTATTCTGTTACCTCCTACGATCCAGTATTTGTGTCTCAAATATGCTGATGTCAGCCTGGCTCCACCATGAAAGGTAAGCTTATGAGATTGATCGATAAGAAGTTCTGCTAAACGACTTTGTCCAGGAATAATTAAAGGGTGTTTCATCTCGGGGTCTATATGAGCGTTTCTTAACCGCCCCCCGACTCTGAGAAGATTGTTTTCATCCAAAAATGGATTTAATTGATTTATTGTGCTTTTCGGTTGCAACTTGTTATCTCGTAAGCTGATTATTTCCTTAGAAAAATAAGCTTGTTGAACATGTTTAATAAGTATGTTATTTGATCTCTTTAGTTCTGATATTGTTAAAAATGATTGCTTATGTTCTTGTTTATACACAAATCTCAACATCCATGATAATATTCGAACTACTTTGTTAAATGAGCTGTATTGGGATAGTAGCTGACATATGAGACTGTCTTCTATCACTTGCTCGGTGACGACGTTTGCTTGTTTTGTCTTTTTAACTTCTTGATCCGTGAAGTAATTTGGTTGTGCTTCCTGATAGCACTTGTTCTGTAGCAAAGTCGGTCCCTGCCACCACAACTTATGCTCAATTAATTGTGACGCAGTGAGTCCGCGACTTGCGCAGTCCGCAGGATTATCCTCGGATTTGATATATCGCCAACATGTTGTTGGCATGATATTGATAATTTCTCGTACCCTGTTGGCGACAAAGGTTTTCCATCTTCCTGGATCTCCGTTAAGCCAGCCCAAAACGATCATTGAATCGGACCAACCGTATAACTTGATATGATGATCTGTTAAACATTGCTTAGCTTTTGACATTAATCTTGAAAGTAGAAGAGCTCCGCTCAACTCTAATTTTGGCAGTGAAATCTTCTTACCGGCCGGCACTAGCCTAGTTTTGGCGACTAACAGGGTTGTATTTGATTTATCTCCGTCCATGATTTTACAATATATAACGCAGGCATATGCTTTTATTGATGAGTCACAAAATCCGTGTAATTCAATGCTGTGACATTTCTTTGTGTGAATCCACCTTGGTATTTGTATTTTATTGATATTATTGATATCTGGCTTCAGTTTTGTCCATTCTGTTTTAATATTTTCGGGCAGATAATCATCCCAACTGATATTAGATAGCCATACATTTTGGAATATGATCTTGAGTTTTGTTGATAACGGTGCTAGCCAACCTAGTGGGTCAAATAGCTTTGAGATATCGGAGAGTAATGATCTTTTTGTGTCTGATTTTGTTGTTTGGTCAATTTTGGATTGAAACGTAAAAATATCCTGATGTGGATTCCAGCAAAGTCCTAGTGTTTTGGTTTGTTCAGCTTGCTTAAAGTTGAAGCTGTCTTGATTGTTTGTTTTGAAGCTGGTATCTGATATTTCGGCAAGGTTGGACCTCCACTTTCGGAGGTTAAACCCACCTGACTCCAATAACTTAATAAGGTCGTCATGTAATTGTTTTGCTCCTTCAATTGTGTAAGATCCGTGCAAAAGATCGTCCATGTAAAATGATTGATCAAGGACATCTGCTGCTGCGCTCTTTGAATAGTTTGATTTTTCATCTGCTGCTAACTGTTTTAATGTCATCATGGCTAAAAACGGGGCGGATTTAGTTCCGTAGGTTACCGTAGTTAATTGATAGTCCTTGATGGGTTCATCTCTAGAGTCACGCCAAATAATTTTTTGAAGTTTTTGGTCGTCTTCGTGCATCCAAATTTGACGAAACATTTTCTCTATGTCTGCTGTAAACGCATATTGATATTGTCTCCACTTTATGATGAGAGACTGCAAATCTTGTTGAAGATTAGGTCCACGTTGCATGACGTCATTCAAACTGCAACCGGAAGATGTTTTTACGGACGCATTAAAAACGACTCTAAATTTTGTAGTCACCGACTCGGTCCGTTGTACACTATGATGCGTCATATGGCAGTCGGGTTTCATATTAGTTACGACGGGCTTCATGTGGCCTAACGATTGATATTCCTGCATAAAAAATTTATAATCGTTTTCCATGTTTTCTTGTTTAATAAATTTTCTTTCTAATGAACGAAATTGAGCGATAGCCTTCCCTCTTGAAGTACCTAAAACATCTTTAAAGTTACTGTTCATCGGTAGCCGCACTACGTATCGACCGTCCGCTCGTCGAGTAGTGGTCTGCTTGTAGTACTCGATGCACTGTTGGTCTTCCGATGATATGTTTGATTCTTCGGTAATATCTTCAATTTCCCAGAACTTTTTGATTTCGTCTATGTTGTTTAACACAACGTTGCATTGCAGTGTTTTGACATTACCGCTTAAAATCCAACCTAAGCGCGTGTTTTGCGCAATGGGTGAAATTTGATCTCCCCTACAAATACCTTCCAACAAAATTAGGGAATAAATGTCGGCTCCTAAAAGCAGATCGACGGGACGGCTAGTGTAAAACTCTGGGTCTGCCAGAGTAAGGTTATCTAAGTAGGACCATGCTGGTTTGGTGAATGAATGACTTGGTAGACTTTTTATTAGATTTTTCATTACATAAACATCTGTGTCAAATTCAAAACTATTATTCATTGCTACACATTTTATATGCATAACTCCCTTGAGGTTGCTTTGCTTCGCACCAACACCAAAGATAACACCTTGGCAACTCTGACGTGGTAACCCTAATAACTGTGCTCCGTTCTCGGTTATCAGTGACGCTTGAGAACCTTGATCTAATAGAGCACGCATGTTCAGGTATGATCCATCTGGGGTTTGAACCTTGACCATGGCGGTGGCTAAAAGTATTTCTGGTATATCGCTTTGTGACGCATGCGAGTTGCTTCGAACCGCCTGTGTTGGATCGGGTTTCGAAGCGCTCTTTGATGATACCGTATTCGACTTATGGTCGGATTGTGGGAACGCGTCGTGTAATAACGTGTTATGCATTCGCTTACATTCACGGCATGTTTTGATGGAAATGCATTCTTTACCTTGGTGACAATAAAGGCAATTATGGCATAAATTCAGTTTTGATACTGTTTTGCGCCTTTGTATTGGCGTCATTTGCAAAAATTGCTGACAATAAAAGATTCCATGATCGTTTGTATAACAAATAGGACACTTATAAAATTTTGTTGAATGTGTATTTTTGCTGTTTCCAAGTTGCGAAGTGCTTTGTCCATGCGCCGATGATTGTTTTATGTTATAATTATTTGAAGTATGATATTTATTTCCCGGGTTTGCTCGAGAACTTTGATTATTGTTGCGAGTCATTGACTTGTTAACTTGCTTGTGACTTGAAGTTTCTAGAGCAGTAAAGGTACTCTCTAAATATGATAAAAATTCTTGCAAGTTTGGTATCTCTCTTGGGTTTTTCACTGATGAGACGTATTCGTTGTGAGTTTCCGCATCTAGTTTTTGACATAATAGATGAATAAGTAGTGGAGCCCATTCGTCGACGTTTACGCCTAAATTTCGAATGGCGTTGAGACATTCTAGAGTAGTATCATGCATTTTCTTGATATGATATGATGATGCTCTTGGCACTACAGGGATGTTAAGTATTAATTCGATAAGCGAATCTAAAATCAATCTATTATTGTTATATCTACGGTTTAAAATATCCCAGCTGATAGAGTAATTGTCTGATGATATTGATAGATGCTGGATCAGCCTCTCCGCTTCTCCTCGTACTTTTGTTTTGAGGAACTGCATCTTCTGTGCGCTTGAAAGAGTAGGATTATTGTGGATAGATTCGGTGAAAAGATCTTTGAATGAAGTCCATTGATGATAATTACCGCTGAAGTTCGGTACATCCAGTTGGGGTGTTGATTTTTCTGTATGTGATACAGACCCTATCTTTTTGTTTATAGATTTTATGATATCTTTATATATTGTTTCATACTTAAAAAAGGTTGCTTCATACTCTGGATCTCTATCGCATAATTCGCTATCCAAATCCCAATGAGCGGAATCTATAGCTGACCAACGACTTTCGATCGAGCGCAAAAGATGGTCGAATTCCCATTTTTCTGATATTTCTTCTAGGTTGACGTTTGAGACTGTGTGCTCAAACGCCCTAAAATTACTACCTTGTTTCCTTAACATTTCATCGGTTTTGCTGTTGATCCCACGAGACTGAGCCGATGTGCTCTGTCCCAAGGGCGGCTGGCCGCTAGGACCGGCCAATGGTGTAGCAGGCTTGATAAGAGGGGTGGAAGGCCTGGTTTCCTCCCTTGATTGATAATTTTCGATAACTGCTCTTATGTTAAGAAACCTATCTTTCGTTGATTCGAGTTGGTTAGACGTGAAATAACTATGAGACTTAATACCTAATCCACACAGTTTATTATGATTAGATTGATATTCATGCCAGTACCTATCCAACGTGTCTAGGCGCCTTTTGATATATTCAGCATTTTTCCGCTCTGAGCCATCTTTTTTAAAATTTGTATAAATTTGTTCAATAGCGGCAGAAATTTGCTCTTGAGTTGATAATAGATCCTCCATGCTGGACATATTTGCTATATTATTAAAATTGGTAAGATCTTACTTGAAATATGCTGCTTTCTGATATGAACCTGGGCTGCTGAATGCTCCCTGGTAATGATGCTTGATCTTGATAGACGATGTGATTGATAAATGTTGATTTCGTCGAATAGTTCAGTGTGTGTTCCACTCACATGTAACACCGTGTCACTTTGTGCTGAGTCCACGTTTTCACTGAGTCACTCGCGTGGCCTTTACACGAAAAGCCAAAAAACTCGAAGGACCAAAAAGAGATGTACGGTGCGTACTATCCCTTTTATGATAATATGATATTTGATAAATAAGAGAGTCTTTTTTGTGTAAAATTTATATATTGATATTGATATTTATGCTATGATATGATAATGAGTACGCGCGGAACGATTGATGTATGAATGCGAACTGATTTGATATGTTACAATAATGCGCTATGGCGTGAAATGCTGATGATACAATTTACATCACTGTGTGTGTACGTGCTGGCTCGTACAATAGTAACAAGCGACAAAAAAAAAACGATATTAACACTCATATATACATGATGTGCCTTACTTAAAAACGTTACTTAAGTTACTTATCTTGAAGTCAGAGGTGTTCCCTGGTGCTGGTTTCGACCCCGCAAGTTTAGTTTCGATAGTTCAACCAAATAAAATATAAAAAAAAAAATAGATAATATACAGATTTAGATTTTTATGTTATATTAGTACAAAACATCAAACCATCATTTCGAATTGACGTAATTTACTAAGCGAAACGAAGATTTGTTGGTTTTATTAATCGAAAATTAATTAGTTCTTGATTGTCGTAACAATTATTTATTTATCAATATAATCTATGAATATGAACTATTTCATTGCAAGGGATTTATTTAACACATACATTGAACAGTTTATTTAACGTAATATTTTTATAGCATAGGCCGGGAAATGAGCAAGTGGGTCACCTGATGGTAAGTGACCTCCCCCCTCCCCCATGAACAACCACAATACCAGAAGAATCATGGATTTGTTGCCGATCTATAAGAAAAGAGATAAAGGATTTATAAAGAGGAGAGGCATTTAGGCCTCCGGATATCTTACTCAGCTTACGAAACGCAATAGTAAGCCACTAACTACTTCCCATCGGATTTCTGTGAGACAGTGGTAACAACTCGGGCAAGCCGGCAGATTCATGCTGTAGATGTCTGTCTACAGCGTGGCCCCACCACTCTTGTTGATAAACAATTATAAATTAAATAAATAAATACACCTAACAGTCACATACATAGTCCTGACCCCACAGTAAGGTACAAGTCTTGTATCGTGGATATCAGGAACTACGAGAGACTTTCAGTCTCACAACACCCAGACCCCGAAACAAGTATTTGTGGATCAAACAAATATTTGTCTCGGTGCGGGGATCGAACCCGCGGCCTCTCGCTTCACAGCCGGCTACTCGCCCGCTGCACCATGGAGGCTGTCAAATGTTATAATTGACGCTTATCTATACTAATAATAAAGCTGTAGAGTTTGATTGTTTGTTTGTTTGTTTGAACGCGCTAATCTCAGAAACTACTGGTTCGAATTAAAATAAAAAAAAATGTGTGCGTGTACTAGTGTACACACGTAGGAAGTGAAACTTCTTTATGACCTTATTTTTCAAAAAATGATCTACTATATGCAATTTTACAGAAATTGGTCGAATAAAGTTAAATTAGATAAGTTTAAACAAAAGGCTTTTATTATCATAGACATGAATACAAAAAAAAGTGTGCGTCTCGGGACGCTCGACAGAAGAAGTCCGGTCAAAATCCAATCTAAGTCCAGTCAATGTCCGTCAAAGTCCGGTCAAAGTCCGGTCAAAGCCCGGTCAAAGTCCGGTCAAAGTCGGGTCAAAGTCCGGTATGCGTCCGGTCTATGTCCGGTCAAAGTTGGGTCAAAGTCAAGTCAAAGTCCGGTCTGTGTCCGGTCTATGTCCGGTCAAAGTTGGGTCAAAGTCCGGCCAAAGTCCGGTCAAAATCCGGTCTATATCCGGTCTATGTCCGGTCTGTGTCCGGTCTATGTCCGGTCAAAGTCCGGTCAAAGTCCGGTCGAAATCCGGTCTATATCCGGTTAAAGTCCGGTCAAAGTTCGGTCAAAGCTAGGTCAAAGCCGGTTAAAGTCCGGTCAAAGTCCGGTCAGCACGGTCAAAGCCCGGTCAAAGTCGGGTCAAAGTCCGGTCAAAGCCCGGTTAAAGTCCGGTTAAAGTCCGGTCTATATCCGGTCAAAGTCCGGTCTGTGTCCGGTCTATGTCCGGTCAAAGTTCGGTCTGTGTCCGGTCTATGTCCGGTCAAAGTTGGGTCAAAGTCGGGTCAAAGTCCGGTCAAAATCCGGTCTATATCCGGCCAAAGCCCGGTCAAAGTCGGATCAAAGTCCGGTCAAAAACCGGTCAAAGTCCGGTCTATATCCGGCCAAAGCCCGGTCAAAGTCGGATCAAAGTCCGGTCAAAAACCGGTCAAAGTCCGGACAAAGCCCGGTTAAAATCCGGTCAAAGTCGGGTCAAAGTCCGGACAAAGCCCGGTTAAAATCCGGTTAAAGCCGGGTCAAAGTCCGGTTAAAGCCCGGTAAAAGTCCGGTCACAACCGGGTCAACGTCCGGTCAAAGTCCGGTAAGCCCGGTTAAAGTCCGGTAAGCCCGGTTAAAGTCCGGTCAAAGCCCGGTCAAAGTCCAGTCAAAGCCCGGTCAAAGTCGGGTCAAAGTCCGGTCAAAGTCGGGTCAAAGCCCGGTTGTCCGGTCAAATCCCGGTCAAAATCCGGTTAAAGCCCGGTCAAAGCCCGGTTTAAGTCCGGTCAAAGTCCGATTAAAGTCCGGTCAAAGCCCGGTTAAAGTCCGGTCAGAGTCCGGTCAAAGCCCGGTCAAAGTCCGATGAAAGTCCTGTCAAGTCCAGTGAAAGTCTGGTCGAAATCCAGTCTAAGTCAAAAACGTGACGCGTGCCGCGTAACGGAAAAACGTGACGATTTTATTTTTCTAACGCCGATAAAGAAGTTTCACTTCAAAAATATTTTTGTGTTGGATAGTCCATTTATCGAGGAAGGCTTTAGGATATATAACATTACGCTGCGACCATTAGAAGCGAAGCATCAGTGAAAAATGTTGCAAAAACGGGGAAAATTATTCATATTTGAAGGCTTCCGTTGCTAAGCTACCCAAATAATATTATTTGAAGACTTCCGTTGCTAAGCGACCCAAATCTATACTAATATTATAAAGCTGTAGAGTTTGATTGTTTGTTTGTTTGTTTGATCACGTGGGCGGAGCCGCGAGCAAAAGCTAGTGTAACTATAAAATTACAAAATTGTTTACTAGTTGTATGATATAATAATTTGTTGCGACGTATCGCGTCCAGGCGGTCACCCTTACACTGCCCAGTGTCCACAGTATTGTTTTATGATTAATTGCTGCGAAAATTGAAACGCCTTGATAAATGAAACTCCAACACAATATGTAACAAATCGCCATGGTAAACGCCCTACAATCGATGGACGGTCGCCCGTCGTGATTGTTTCTCATGGACGCCTGTACCGTGCGAAAGTGGAGAGGAGGAATTAATACACAACGGGCGAAGCTATAACGTAACAATAAAATTTTATTATATAAATTGTTGGTTTAGATTAGTATGGTTTGGCCCTGTAATATAATATCAATATTAGCTAGCGGGAGGTTTTCTTAAACATATTTGTACTCCATTGCATAGCGACCTCCGTAGACATGGTGAAATCCTGTCATAATGTTGTTCCTTCGAGTCGCATTCCGGGAGCAATCAGTGCGAATTTAGTAACTTCAGGCCGGCATAATTCTGCCGAACGTTGACATTGTATTTAAACTACACTGTTCTTATCACTAGCCGCAGTATTTTGCAGTGCCAGGATAAATATAATAACTATAACACATACCATTAAAAAATATGGAACACTTGATGGACCCGAGAATGTGATTGCTTGACCTGGGAATTGAATTCAGGACCTCAAGATTTTCAGCCTTAGTACGCTGCTACTAGATTCTAGACCAACGGGGCGGTTATAAAATTCATTATAAATTACTAGCTGTTCCTCGTGGTTTTACCACAGGTATGTTATTGCCCTGCTCGCTTGGGTCAGAATATATAAACCTTCCGGAATAAATTATATAAATTATCGTGAAAACGGCGTCTAATTCCGTCTCATAGGTTACATAAAATAAGCGGGCAAACAGACAGACAGACGCATATAGAGACTTTGTTTCATACTATGTGTTGATATCGGCTAATTACTGCTGATCGACGCTGACCGACACAATTACATCTCAAACTCTCAAATCGAATAAAATTCTTCAGCTTCCTTATTAAAACAATTAAGCAGTTCACTTGCAAGGCTTCGTAGTGTTCGTAATAGGTTTTTTTATTTGATTGAATGTCGAGACAAGCCAAGCGCTCGCCTGATGTTAAGCGCCACGCCTGCCCATAAACAGAAGCAACACCACACAGAACTTTAAATTACAAAGCACGCATGGCACTGAACTGCGCTCGTCACCCTGAGACCCTATATTAATTCTCATAATGCCCAGTAATTTCACTGTCTTCAATGTCCTTTAAACCGAAACACAACAGTGCTTCACAATGTTGCTTGGCGGCAGAAATAGACGTAGCGATGGTACCAACCCAGACGGCCTCTCACATACGAGGGACCTACCACCTTGTAGGTTTGCATTTCTTTTAGTATTTGGAGTGCAAAATATATCTGCCGTTCGCTTAACCTGCCTTCAGGATATAACGAGGTAAAATATAATGCCATTCGTCTATCCTTGACCCGACCTGATTGTTAATTAGATTCTGATGAATCAATTTTCACGTAATTACGTTTAACGGTCACTTGACTTAGTCGTAATGTAAGCAAATCATAATTTAGTATCAAACAATCCTCCAATTCGCTTTCGCTTCGCTTCTGGTAGTAACCTCATTTTCCTTTTGCGAGAAAATAAGCAGAATATAAAATAATTTTCATCGGACTCTGTTTATAAAGGAAAATAAATTAATTTTTGAAACCCAGTGTATACTTTATAATTTTATCGGGGATGAAGTTCGCTAGGTAAGGTGCGAGCTTATTGTGTGTTTTCGCTTTTATTTTTCCCTTTTGAAAGTTTTACAAATTATTACAAAATTCTTTGTACGATATTAGAGGCTCGTGTTTTAATAATGGATGGGTCGTGCATTAATGTAACCTCAAGTCGGGTCGTCACAGAGCCCGCACCGCCCTGCGCCCTTGCCCGCGCCTGGGTTCGGTCTCGACAACCGGACGCCTCGATTATGTCATAATTGAGTGCTTCCGGCGCTGTCGAAGCTGCTATTAAGGTACCGTTTCAAAATATTACGCTTCTAATTACAATCGACTACGTATTTGGTCTTCCACTAACGTAGTACGATAACTGTATTCTAAGGTTGTATTGGAGGCATTTTGTATTAAAAACGAATTGTCTAAATTAGTTACTAAGACAGTTGTTTATTATTTTTTGGTGGAGTGGACTATAAAGTACCTGTTACGCGTGCTCTGTCAAAAACTTTAAGATAGAAGGAAAATTGTGGAGGGTATGTAAAATCCAACGTTTATTATATGCCCAAGCTGAACAGGTGTTTAAATGCAATACTAAATACAAAGATACATTTCATAACAATGTATACAATTGCTTTTGAGCAATAAAACACAATCATATTAATACAAAAAAGTACTTATTCGTAGTAGCAGTTACTTAAAGCAGCAGATATAAGGCAGATTTTGAGGTTTAATAAATTGTCGTACACGTATAAATATACGTTGTAGGTAGTAAGCCATCGAGCGTAATAGACAGGCCATGAGCCGCTCTCGCGAACGCCTGGCATTCGCAATATCCACCCCGTCGCAATTTTAGCTCTTTATGAAATCTTTTTATTTGTTCGTGCAATCTGGATTAGATGTTGAAAGTTGGGCTCTAGAATATCACCTTCGGATTCAGACAAATTAATATTCTAAATGCATCGTAGATACAGATGAAAACTAATAAATACGAGAAATTAGTTATTTGTAACAAACCATTTTATTTCAAGTCTATCAATGAATGACAAGTGACATATATAATTCAAATAATTATTCTTCTTTGATGTGACATACACTATGCCATTAGCAAAGGAAGAGGTAAATATCCAATAGGTCTCCGCCCTTAATTATTGCGTTATAGCTCTATCGATTGAGGTGGTTAACATTTGGTCAATGTGCCTTCTCCACGTCGCACCAGAATCCCTTAAAACCTCATAATGTATCTGGCCCAAGCGTTTGACCACTGTGCCAAATTCCCATTTCTTCTTCCCACTATAATTTCGGAGTTGGACTCTCTGCCCTGAACGGAATGTTCTTAGATCACGTCCAGTCTGGTTAGTGAGTGAGACGGACTGTGCTATCTGCGCTTGTGGTTTCTGGAACATGGCGTGGAACAACGTTCTCACCAACCGCCCACTAAACATTTGTTCGTAAGGACTTTCCCCAGTTTGTCTAGAGGGCGTTCTTCGCAGTTGGGATTTGATTTTTAAAATTTTCTCGTATATTGAGCCAGATTCGTTATCCATACTATGCAAAGCTTTCTTTACTGTCTGGACGAATCGTTCAGCTTGCCCGTTCGTGGCTGGGTGATATGGAGCCGAAGTTTTGTGAGACACTCCGTTCTCACGTAAGAATGACTCAAATTCTTGAGATGTAAACTGCCTGGCGTTGTCCGAAACAAGAACGTACGGTAAGCCAAAATCAACGAATAAATTTCTAAGTTTTGAGATACACCACTTACTTGTGGTTGTTTGAGTTGGGATTATTTCAACCCATTTTGACATTGCATCAACTATTACGAAGAGATAATAGCCGCGTACTGGACCCGCGAAATCAATATGTATACGCTGCCAGGGCGCTGTCGGTGCTTCCCAGTGGTGTAATGGGGCTTTCTCTGGTTCGTTTTGTTTGAGACGACATTCACGACATTTGCTGACGAATTCCTCGATATCTTTGTCAATATTTTTCCAATATACATAACTCCGCGCTAAAAGTTTCATTTTTAGTATACCAGTATGGCTTGTATGTAATTCCTTCAATATATTGTGTCGGAGATTTTGAGGAATCATAACTCTAGTTCCTTTAAGAAGACAGTCGTCTTCAATTGTTATTTCATTGTCACCGTAGCCCAATGTTCTTAGAATCTGTCCATTCCTTAGTTTATTTATTATATTTTTGTATTCTGGATCGTTCATTGTTTCCTTCGCTATTATTTTGCGGTTAATTGTAAGTACATTAAGTTGGTTCTGCTGAAATATACTGTGTTGATCTATATGGTGTTCCGGAACTCGTTCCACTGGAAATCTTGAGAGATAATCTGCATTACTGTTGTTCGCTGAATTTCTGTATTCAATGTTGTAGTCGAATCCCGAAAGAAAGTGTGCATAGTGAAACAACCGCATCGTGCTCATTGCAGGTAAGGTTTTGTGTGGGTGAAATATGGACGTTAAAGGCTTATGATCCGTAATAAGCGTGAATTTCCTTCCGTAACAATAATGAAAGAACTTCTTTACTCCCCAGTAAATTGCTGTTGCTTCTTTATCTATTTGGCTGTACTTCTTTTCGCTAGATGTTAGTGAACGTGATGCAAACGCAATTGGTCTGTCGGTCCCATCAGCCAATCGATGTGAGAGCACGGCACCCAGGCCGGTCGGTGAAGCATCTGTAGCGAGGACCAGGGCCTTCTTTTGGTTGAAATGCATTAGGACTCGTTCACTAATTATTTCTTCTTTAATTTTCTTGAAACTATTTTCGCAGGCTTCTGACCACATAAATTTCGTGTTTTTCTGTAATAATTTGTTGAGCGGATTAGTAATCGTTGCAAGATTAGGTATGAATTTGTTATAATAATTACTCATACCCAAAAATGTTCTTAGTTCATTTACATTGTAGGGTTTCTTTGCTTCAAGTATGGCTCGAATTTTATCTTTATTTTTGTTTAGTCCGTGCTTGTCTATTGTATGGCCTAAATAATTTATACTAGTTTTGAAGAAATGGCATTTATTATGTGTTCTTGTAATCTTCCTAACACTGTTTCTAATCTTTGTTGTAATTGTAGTTCTGTCAATCCTTGTATAATAATATCATCAAAAAAACATTTCATACCCTGTATATCTTGAAGAATTTTATCCATAAATTTTTGCCACAAGCTTGGGGCCACCTTTACCCCAAACATCAAACGATTCACCTTAAATGTGCCCTTGTGAGTGCTAAGTGTCTGTAAAATAGAGCTTTCTTCATCCATTTGCATATTAAGGTAGGCTCGACAAATGTCTAATGTGCAGTAAAATTCGCCACCGTTCATCTCTGAAAAGATATCTTCTATGATAGGAATCGGGTATTGTTCATCTTTAATCACTTTATTTAGGGTGACTTTATAATCAGCACATAGACGTATGCTTCCGTCAGGTTTTACGATCGGTACGACTGGAGTTCCCCATTCTGAGCTATCTATTTTCGTTATCACTCCTTCTTGACACAGGCGATCTATTTCTTTATCAACCTTTTCTTTCAATGCGTAGGGAATACGTCTGGGCTTAATGTAAATTGGTGTAGTGTTTTCCTTTAAAGTTAAATGCCCTTTGTAATTTGGAATGCATCCCAGTTTGCCATCAAAGACTGGTGAAAATTTTGAAATGATATTGTCCAATCGTGAGTTGTCGGCCCTTTCTAATGATATTTTCTTCATGTCTGCTATATTAATATTGATTTCTCTAATCCAATCTCTTCCGAATATGGCGTCGACGTTTTGTCTGATAATAAAGAGTTTTCCATAGAAAGGTTGCTTTTCATAGTTGCACTTGACGTATATAACTCCAACTGGTGTAATAAGTTCACCTGTGTATGTTCTCATTCTTACTGTTGTTTTAAATATCTGTTTGTTTAATTGGAACCGTCTGTAGTCTCTCAACGAAATGGATGAAAGTGCTGCACCTGTATCTAGTTCCATCTGTACCTTTTTGTCTTCAATAGTTACGTCAACCATAAACTTATCTGAACCAATAGTGTTGACGGCATTGATATCGCCAATGTTTTCATCGTCAACTGAGTTCGGTTCTTCCACCTGGTGTGCTGTATTCTGTTTTAATCTCTGTAGGCAAACACGAGCTAAATGTCCTGTCTTTCCGCATTTAATGCAATCGGAGTTGATGTGTTTGCATTTATTGGCTCTGTGATTAGCATTCCCACAGCGGAAACATCTTCCTTGCATATCTTTAAATGAAGTGATTTGGTTTGGTAGTGGTTTCACTGCGGGTTTGCCTTTATTCTGAACTGAATGTACTGGTACTTCGTTGTTTGGATCATGTTTGTTTTTCATGAAGTCATTGTCAGCTTTAGCTATTTCTGTTGCTGTCGCCATCTGTACTATTTCTTTAAATGTACTTATTTTGTTGTCTTGCAATATTTTCGTTCTAATTTCGCCATCTCGAACGCCTCTGATAAATTGTAGTGATAAAAAGTTCTCATTTAGCGACTTTTTGCAATGTTCACAGCTAAACTCACAATCGTGTGCTAGATGTTTCAATTCTGTACTGAAATTGGTTACGGTTTCATTCTCAGCTTGTATACGCGTTATAAACTTATGACGTCGTGCCCAAATACTGGGTTTAGGATCTATGTATTGTTCCAGCAAATCTACTAGTATCTGAAACTTAATTTGTGATGGATCTTCTGGTGCACATAAGTCGCATGCCCGTTCATGTAACTCTGGGCTTAAGGAACTAAGTAGTACGCAAGTCATCATATGATCTTCATTGCAATTTGTCATTTGTAAATATGTTTTCAGTCGTTTTACGAAATTTTTGAAACTTTCCTTTTCTTGGAATGGTTGAAAGTTAACCTTAGGTAACTGGTACCGTGCGTTGCTCTCTGTAGTGCTCGCGCTTGCTATCGGAGCAGGTGGAGTTGCGTCATGAGAGCATGCTGTTGAAGTTCTTGGTGGCCGTAGATTGTGTAAAAATATCTTTAAGTTTATGATTTCTTGTGTTACCTCAAAGTGAAGGTCAATCTCTTCTTGTGGATTTTGAGTGATAATTTCGATTTTCTCTTGTAAAATGTCGAATTTTTCCTCATTTTTTTGAAGTGACGTAAGTCGTGAATTGTATTCGACATCCGAAATTTCTCTCAAAGTTTGTAAATAGTTGGATAATTTTGTTAATTGACCTTTAATAACACTCCTTGAACGTTTGAGTGTACTCAAATCTTCTTCCATTGTCGCCATTAATAAATACGAGAAATTAGTTATTTGTAATAAACCATTTTATTTCAAGTCTATCAATGAATGACAAGTGACATATATAATTCAAATAATTATTCTTCTTTGATGTGACATACACTATGCCATTAGCAAAGGAAAGGAAAGGTAAATATCCAATAAAAACAATAGTTTGCTTTATAAGATGTCAATATTTTTAAATAGGTAGATAACATATTTTCTATAAATAATATGTCGTCCTAACATATATGTCGTACATATGATATATTTGTATTTAACTAGGTACTTAGTAAATTGGTATAAAATCCAATCGAAACGTCGCCTATTCATATAAATGTACGTTTTGGAAAGTTTTTATGGCCGCATGAAAATTTTCCCGCTCTAACTTACAATATCACGAGCTATATCTGCTTGGAAACTCTTTGCCTTAAACCGAAGCATATTTTTGGATGGCAAAATTTGCGGCAATGAATCTTTTCCAAGTTTTGATTGTACACATTCGTTAGCTTGTGCACATTCGTCAACGTTAAAGAATTCCATTTCATCTAACTTTACGCTTCAAAGAGTTAGGATTCAAAGTACTTTTGAAACAAAATTTATCAGGAAGCAAAGTGAAAACGAAAAACGTAATATATTTGTGACTGATAGATGGTTCTCTAAAATGTGAATACAAGAATTATATTAACATATTTTAGAGCGATGTGCATATACTTAACACCATGAGCCAAATTGATATTGGAAAACTAAAATGAATTCAAGTGAATATATACGTGTGTAGTAAACGAGACATTAAACATGCGTCGGTGTGTTGATACGTTAAAACATTGTCGCCGTCTCGACTTTTCTTTGTCGTAAGGAGTTAGGGCAACGTCACGGTAAGCCGAGGAATGAAGAACTAGAACTTGTCTCAACTGTCTTTTTATCTCACGTTACAAATTGTGTGTCCTAGAATAATATTGTTCGAGAGATTTTCCTTTCCAACGTGACTTAGTTGATGACTTACTTGAAACCATTTCTACTAAAAGCTTTGAAGGACGCGATAGCAAAATACAAACTACTAAATAAAGAGTAAGAATAAAAAAGTGAGAGCCTAGCAACAAGTAAAATTGGCTACCGAGATAGAGCTCGCGGGTTTGGTCTCTGTTCCCAGAATACACACCTTTGATTTTTGGAAGTTTAGTTTGTTCTCATTATTAATTATCGCTATAATTTAATGGTGAAGAAAAACATCGTGAGTAAACTTTTATGGCCGAGACTTTTCTATGAGGGTTTAGAAATGTGTCTATACCAATAGGCGCCGTCGCGTTAGACTAGCGAGGAGCCTAACTCTAAGTAGAGGAGGCTCGTGTGCGACAGACCGATTTATTCATTTAAAATTAGATTAGAGATTATAAAGAAGAATAAGAATAGATTTGTTAAACATATAGTTGTCTATCAATATTATTTCACAGGATATATGGAATCATTTCTTTTGTCAGTTGTATCGGTAATCAAACATTATTTACTTTCACTTAAATAAAATACGACACATTGAAAAAATACTTTGTTTATTCTTACATCGTTATGTCTGCGATAAAGCAAATAGGTGGTCTTTAATAAGTCCGAGAAAGAAATATTAGCAGTTTAATCGAACTAAATATAAAGAGAGCAAAATGCGATGATTTGTTATAATTATAATTAGCAATGTCTGTTGGAGCGCGAGAAATTAATGCTTTTGTGATTAGCGTAATAACCGTCGTCATTAAATAGGCTGTTGAGTAGATGAGCCTTAATACTGTACAACTTTGGGAAAGTTAAATTCGCTCCACAATCATGATTTACATTTCTTTAAAGACGTACCTATTAAAACTTTTTTTTAGATTGCAACTCCTTTAACACTTTCAATTCCAAGTGCAATAAATCAGAGCTAACCGCGGCAGCTTTCACGTTATGACTTCCTCGTAAAATTTACATTTAAAAGTTAATTTTCTCGTTCCCCGGCTTAGAGCAATTGTTAATCTTGGATTCGCTCGTGTTGCCCTCGGTGTAAAAATTATGAACATTATTCTAAGTAGCCCGGGCTCGTTCCGACTCGCTTATGCTCTAGCTACATTCGCAGAATGCTATGGTTATTATCCCCGCCGGGCAAGAATGTGAGTTCGTCTGATTTGTTTTTTTTTTTCGTTTTCCTCCCAAATCAACGGTAAAATGTCTACAATTATTGTTGTGTAATGCATACATTTGTAACTTTCAGCCGATATTAAGTTTGCTTATTTCACCCCAGGTACTAATAACTTCTCACTGTGAAGTAGTAATAAGATAATTTATGACTACAACATGAATTCTGTTTATTACTATTTCATGCCTCGAAGATCTTATTACTAAAGTATGATGAAAAAAACGACATATCGCAAAACTGGAAGTGTTGAATGTACATACTTTTTTGACATCAATACCAACTTTAAGGGTCACACTATACATGTTACCTTAGTAAGGCGATTTCGCGGCTGCATAAGGTTTTGATAACTTATGCACCAACTGCGTTATACTGCCATATCAAATAGTGCGTTTCCAAAATTGCTTCGATGCTGTATTGTTAAATCGCTTTTTGAAACGGAGGAGGTATTCTATTTGTTTGTATATGATGTTTATGTTCAGTATAGCTCAGCTAAACGTGAACCGATTTTGATGATTATTTTTTTATTCGGTAGGGTGAACTTCAATGGTGGTCTTACAAGGGTACAAAAGATACATTATTTCTAAATAGCTGAATCGTTTTTCTTCAAATATAAGCTTAGTACCAATCCTATCAAACGAGCTTACAAATAAAAAACTCATTCAGTCGTTTAGGTTCTACGTTGCCACAGACAGAAAAAAAGGGGTCAAACTCATAACCACTTTTTTCTGGGATTAAAAAAATCGTTCCAACTGCATAAATACGTAGTTGCTCAGAAATCCGCTTGCACAAAGTTCTTGGTGGGTGCGGAGTAATTCGTAGTGTGCAAACGAATTGCAAATGCGGTTGGGCGGGAGTTTGCTCATCCGGTTGCCAAACATGGCGCTGTTGGGGTCTGGGGGCTCGCCGCACGCTGTGCAAGTCGCTCACCGACGCCGCGCTGTCACTACCAGAATACTGATGGAGTGCCAACAGTACACGATTACTAGGTTCAATTGATGGAGCAAATCGTTTTCTGTAACAGCGAGTTCACATTTAGTTAATCAACTTACTTGAATCAACAAAAACTAAAATACTAGGTGGTAGGACTAAGGACACAGAAAAATTATCGATACTTTTATGGGGATATTTTTGTCCTATACTACTTCTGAATACAGTATCGATACTTTTGATTTAATACCGTATCTCTAGTCTAGTAGGTCCCTCAAATGCGAGAGGCCGTCTTGTTTGGTACCGCCGTTTGGTCTATTTCTTCCGCCAAGCAGCAGTATTCAAGCACTGTTGTGTTTAGTTTTGAAGGATATTGAAGCCTGTGAAATTACTGGGCGATATGATACCGAACTTTTCTATGTTTTGAGATAAATAGCGCAGTCCAATGCCATGCTGTACTTTGTAATACATGGTTTTGTATACCGTTGCTTCTATTTATGAGCAGGCGTGCTACCTGCTCGTTTTGCTATTCAGGCTAATAAAAGAAAATAAACTGCAAGGGTATTATCGATCAATTCGATAGAAATACTGTTCAGACAGTTCAAATTGAACATATATTATCAACTAAAGTCTAATCTTGTGAACGCGATGAAG
Organism: Amorpha juglandis; assembly: GCA_949126905.1. Lineage (NCBI taxonomy): Eukaryota > Metazoa > Arthropoda > Insecta > Lepidoptera > Sphingidae > Amorpha > Amorpha juglandis. Next base: position 10,845,563 of record OX421374.1, on the reverse strand, counting down.
ACGTCGTAGTAACACAGAGTATACACGAGCACAAATATAAGGAAAATATACAGTTTTTTCGACTGGCTCGTTAACGCGCAGCCCGAATCATTGGTGCCAGAATAAAGGAAAAGATTTTCCTTATTTGGTAGCTTCAAGGAAAGCATAATTTTCAAAAATCGTTTTTATTGCTTTGTAACCGGTGATGTCTTGGGTTCGAATGCCAGGTTGGGCAATCAAACATTGTGTTGAGTTTTATATGAAACAGACAGACAGACGCAGATAGCGACTTTGTTTTATGATAAGTATTGATAAAAACACTGTTACAAACTACCATTACTTTGTAACACTGATATTTGTACATCACCACCAGTGGATCATATTGGAAACGTATTCATCATCATCATCCATCATCATTTATTACCACTGTCTTACCGACCGACCTGAAGTAGCAGCTTGCGTTCTGTGATCGGTGGAGATCACTTACCATCAGGTGACCCAATTACTTGATTGTGTATAAAAAATAACTTAGTTTAAAAGAAGAAAGTAAATAAGTGTAAAACGTAAAGAGATTTTGTAAGAATATGAAAATAATTAACAAAGCATTAGTAGGTATTTCGCGTAGAAAATGAGTAATGAGCATAATCCGTCAATTAAGATCTCCCGCGTTTACGCTTTCTGGAACAATACTCGTATATTTTCAAGCGAGATGGTACACGTTTGGTTTCATCTAATTAATGGTGCTGTTTTAGAAAACAAGATTAACTGTACACAAGATTACATATTCGATCCGCGCAATGATTATAAAAACGATTTTTTTTACTAGCCCTGTATTATATACCTACGTCCTACTGCTAGGCACGGGCCTCCTCTACTGAATGAGAGGGATTAGGCCTTAGTCCACCACGCTGGCCTAATGCGGGTTGGCAGACTTCACATACCTTCGAAAAATCTTATCGATTTCTCACGTATGCAGGTTTCCTCACGATGTTTCCTTCACCATTAAAGAAAGATATAACTAACAATGAATATACACGTAACTTAGAAAAGTCATTGATGTATAGGTACTCTTGGGGCTGGTTTCGAACCTGCGACTTTCGTCTCGACAGTCCATACTACTCCCCGCTGAGCTATCGCTGTTATAAAAACAATTACAGTCATTAAATAAAAAATATATACAATGGCCTCTAGTCGTTTAGCAAATGGCAGTGATCGTTTCAATAAAAACAAGTAGACGGTTAGAGTTCAGATCAATAGACAGACAATTATGGCGGTATGAAGCGGGATTGCTTACTGGAATCGCGTTATCATTTCCCGGTCACTGATACCATTTCAATGTACTGTAAAAGGTAAGATATTCCGTCCGGAGTTGCTTTAAATCGATTGCTGCCACTCGGTTTAAAACCTCGCGTACCAATGCATACTACATACTTTTTTATAATTATTAGCAACTTTGATAACACAGTCGGGGGTTTGATTTCAGCATCGAGACAAAGATTTGTGCGACCCACAAAAATATGTTTCGGTTCTAGGTGTTGTGAGACCGCAAGATCCGCTTAGTTCCTGATACCCCCAATTAGGGATTGCAATCCGGCGTCATTTTCAATCCGGCCGGATCCGACAGGATTTCCACTGATCCGGCCGGATCCGACCGGATCCGGCCGGATTGATCAAGTCAGGGTGATTTTCGCTTTTCGGTTCAAAATGAACTGTTAGTAAGTTAATCAAGTGGTATTGTGCTTAATATAGGTAGTTTATAAAAAATATAACATATAAAAAAATTATTTCCAATCTAATGTTAAGATTAGACAACGAGCAAACAAATAAAATTTAGTAGGTAACTAGTAAAATTTTAACGATAAAACAAGTAGCTCAATTTTCATAGATTTCACTTTCACATATAGATCAATTATTTTAGTAAGTAAAATTATAAAATCGAATATAATTAACCTTACGTAATTTATTGAGATGAGATCACAATAATTAATAAAGTATTTGAGAATGCTAACTATTGCAACAAACAAGTCTTATATTTATGACAGGCACCATCATGATTTGATGAATCTTTGTAATGAATGAATGGCACAATTATCACAATAATGAGTTTGTCTTATAATTTCAACTTTTTAGTTTAATCAACTTACGAAAAATAATTATTTTCAGTAGAATTTTAAGTAATAATTGTCTTAGTATTCATTATACATAGAAAAACAATGTTGATTTTGAAAAAAGGATCGTAGAAAACAAATATTGTTAATTGTGTCATGTGCTAGTCGACTTTTAATAGAGCTGCAAATATAGCCTGCGGCCAAAAAAGCCCTTTCAGTTTCTACACTTGTCGGCTTTATTGTCAGCAAATAGTCATAAATAGCAGACAAGTATTCTCTTCGAACTCCGTCAAAACTTCGTGACCTTACAAATGTAGTCATTTACTTTTTTAGTACTTTATGAAAATCTTTCTCTTGTTTAGTATGTAAGCTATAACACATGGTTTCTTGCTGGATTTGTAATTGTAATTCTTCCTGTAATGTCAAATATTTATTTAGTGAGGGTGAATCTAAGTTCTCTTCTACTATTTCTTCCAATTTTTTCTTTAGAGTTATCATCTTGAACAACTCTTTCCAAGATTTTTGTCATTTCTGACCGTATGCCTTTTTTCTTTGGCATAGTAAAGTACCTAATAATGCGACAACTCTATTTAAATATCTAAAAATTGTAGCACCGGATCCGGTCGCCGGATCCGGTATATTGGTACCGGATCCGGTGGACGTAAAATGATGCCGGATCCGCCGGATTACCGGATCCGGTTTTCCGGATTGCAATCCCTACCCCCAATACAGGTTAACATAATGTGGGGTCAGGACCATATATGTGACTGTTGGGTGTAATAATTAATTATTATTTCTTTAATTTGTTTCTTCAGTTTCTAAAAAGTAGGTAATAGAATTTCTCATTATAAATCCAAAACGGTGTGTTTCATTATTAATATTGGGCTCAATTAGAACGCGAGAGGCATGCGGTGGAGGCTGTCACCATAACTGAGCCGAGTTAACCGCCACTCCGAGAGTAATTACACTGAACTTCATTTAACTTCCGCAGCTCAGTCCAAGTACCAGGACCACTAAGCACTGTACTTACTTTACTTAGTCCGTAACAAAACGATGCAATTTTAAGTAACGGTCTGACGGGATAAGGCGAAAGCTTAATGTATGTGCTTATCTAACTAAACTCATATGTATCTATCGAATCTATTCGCAGGAAATATACCCAATGAACCTCTTTTTTTGTTGGTTTAAAACAGGCGTTGGCTGTAACACAGATTCGTGATTTTTTTACATAAGACTGTGTCCCACGCCAAGGGGAGATCCACAAATTACGTGAGATGTTTAAGGGGGAGGGGGGGTCGAGTCAAATCTCATCTAATCTTACGTTGGAGAGAGGGGGGGTCTCGGCAAATATCACGCAATTTTTTTTCTTATTGAAACAAAAAAAAACTATACTATTTTGACCCATTATCCAGATTCTACATGCTTAAGATTTAAGCATAACTGTAATACGATTAAGATCATTCACTAATTCATTCGAAAGAAAATAATTTCATTCATACTTCGACGTTATACATTACTACTGACTGTCAAACTACCATATTTGTTTTATACCAAATAGTTCAATTTAATCAGAGTTTACGATACAGTGTAGCCCGTCCTTTGTTTTCGCGCCACTGTCAGCCGAACGCGCGGCTCGATGAACGAGAGCGTACGAGCTGAATGGCAGCGACACACGGACAGGTTCCAACCTGCTTTGCTTATTCTTGCAAATGTTTTACTCGACTCAGTATATGCTCTCACTAATTTAAAATAGTTATCAAGATTAATACGCCACTGTCTACCGATTCAACCGCTGAATGCCTTCATCAGCACACCTTATGATCTCTATTGCCCAAGTGTACGTGATGATTTAGAGAAAAGATGCTGCAGTACATGCGGCATTTACTTTGCATCTATCACAAGAGCTGCAGAGAACAGGCGAGCAGCCCACATTGCACCAGCTAAGCAAGCGCGTATGTTCCGCAAAGTGGGACCCTCACGGATTGTTACAAGACGAGCTAATGAGTTACTGTGCGCAAGTGTCAACGGCTTAGAGTGGCTAGATGAGAACGAAGTTGAAGGAGCAGATGATTTTATTGAAAATCATATGGACATGTTGGTTCCAATAGTCTCTCTTGAGACCACGCATGATTCTCCATGGACTGAATTAGAGTAGATATTTTTTTTTAATCGCATTAGTTACGATTTAAGTATTCTATTGTTAAATTTTTATTACACTTATAACTCAGCAATATTGATTACTAGTCTTAACTAGTCGTAAATAAAAGTACGAAGCAAATTTTTTTTTCTTTTTACAATAACACTCCAACACGTTTACATATTTAAGAAACGCACATTTTGAAAAATCTCACGTGAGATTGGGGGATGGGGGAGGGGGTTGAATAAAATCTCACAACATCTCACCAGGGGGGGAGGGAGGGACAGAAAATTCAAAAATACACCTCACGTAATTTGTGGATCTCCCCCAATGTTCTTGACAATATGCGCCATACAAAAATCATACATGTTATTTCAACTTTTTGTTTAGAACGTTGAAAAATTAATACGTCGCTTTTTTATATTCCATTACAAGGATTGTGGTTAAGGATTCATCATAAATTTTGCGTCAAAGGTTATAAAATAACGGTTACTTAAACATTTTATTTTTTCCTATAACTTGAACGCACCTATATAATTCACAGAAATTTCCTTAACGAAACTATATTACTCATATACTTTTTATACAGCGATTAGGTAAGCAGGTTTCTCAGAATTGCCATGTAACACAACGTCATTTTCATGATTTACTTAGTTACAGCCTTAAATACACAGATACACGTAGAACTTAAATACTATCTAAATAATGAATTAATTAAATTTCAAAAGTCATATATTATGCTAGTCCACAGGATATTGCTATGTTAGAGATGTCGCACAATGTTGTTTACGTTTAGCGTAGTCCTTGTTGCTCGCAACTGGCTTACTAGATCAATCCCAAAATAATTGGTACCTACTCAAATATAACGTACACGGACAGGTCGATGCGCCAATAGTAGTAGACAGTAGTAGGTAAATAAATCAGTGTGCTTAGTGGGAGATTATCTTCACCTTCGATCCCGACAACGTTGACTGCGATTTGTTTAGTGTCAATAGATGTCGCTATATGTACAAATTGCAATGTTCAATGTTCTGGGGTCGAATGTGAAGAAAATCTCGCACTAGACTCGGAGTTCGATTGTATAAAGATTCGCGGGTGTCATATTTATTTATTTACTTTTAAGGTACACCAACAGCATACATATTCTACAATTTTAATACTATACAATACAACACATAAGGTCATATGGCTGATATATATGCTAATTACAGGTATACACAGTATTCAGCAGCTGTACATTTACAATGATTACTTTAAAAAATAACTAATTTAAACTACTAAATAAAAACTAAGAATACGAACCCTAATCTCGAAAATGTTTCAACAATTTACTTTTATGAACAGTAATCTTATCAATAAACATATCTAGGCTTACTAGTTTTTTTTATAATATAATATTGGTTCCATAATCTGACTGTCGGAGAATTCATGCCTACATTAGTGATGCAAAATATTAGTGGCGAATTAGGATTAAAATAAAAACCCATTTGATTAAAGATATTTTAAAATCATTATATTTGTATTAAATTATATTATTATGCTGATACATTCTAGTTTCAATATTTACTATTAATTTTTAAATATCGAACTTACAAAGCATTCGTTAGCGTATTTCATACAGGTTTGGTTTCTTACGCTACTAATAAATTTTGGTTAATTACAAGTTGCTACTCATGATAAACTGTACAAAAAAATAAAATAAAAAGAAGGCGAAGTTCAGTTTGGTCTGTCAAAGGAGATAGAAATATTTGACTGGTAGAGACTCGCTGTAGACAATTTTGTCTACAGCACGAATGGGCCGACTCGACCAGGTTGTTACTACTGTCTCACAGAAAATTGAGGTAAAGGTAGCTGCTCATTTCGTGTTTCGCCCAGTGAGTGTAGTACCGAGATGCCCAAATTACCCCTCCCCCTCCCAATGCCTTTATAATCCCTTTCCTTTAATGTCGGCACAGCGTCCATTGTTCTTCTGGTATTGTAGGCAGTCATGGACGGTGATAAACATTTACCATCAGGTAACCCACTTGCTCGGTTGCCGACCTATGCAATAAAAAAAGATATAAATGTTAAAGCCAAGTCTCAATAGTACAAACGCGAAAATAAGTTACGTTAAGATTTGGATGAAATTTGGCATACAAGGCCTTTTATTCTGGAAAGAAAAATTACACGGGCGCAGCCGGGAGCAAATAATCAAGGTATTCATAAAGTGGCAAGATTGTTATTGTCGATACAATTTCTAACACAAATTATGTCATACTCTTAGTCAGCAGATTTAGAATAACGCTGTACGAGCTCTTAGAGCTCTGATGAATTGTCCCATAAATTGTAGCTTACGCTATCCTTCGTGCGATGCTTCAGAACATTTGGTGCCACGAAAAGTGTTCTATTTTTCTTGTGTAATATATATTAGACTCGTTGAGCCCAAGATTTAAGAATGAGTTTACATATTTACGGATCTGATGGAGGGTGCTGTATTCTTCATTTACCTTTTCAAACCTCGGCGACCGTACTGATTTATTTTAAGGAATGTTATACCCGGTGGTATTTCTGAGACATTAATATTCTTTTATATATGCATTTTTTTATTGCAAATAGACTTTTACATTTAACCCCCTATAAAAAGAACGGCGTTAGAAATTGGAAAAAGAGTAAAATTATTAAAATGAGAACAAAATACACGTGACGAATTCAGAACATCTTTTTGCGTCAGTTAAAAAAATATTCATGTTGCTTCGCGAAAAAGAATCACAATATTATGAGAATTGATGTAACCTTCACGATTTAAATAACAGGTCTTGCTTAGAAACACCCGAAGGCCGTGTTAAATATTTGTTTTGAAATACTCTCATCATTAGCACTAAATGTACGCACCTAATTATCTGGAGCGGGCGCCGTCGAGGATGTTCCAGTAATAAATTATGCGACGAGACCCTTTATACAGGCCTGAGCAGTTTTCGGGATTTTGGCTTAAGAGTGATAATGGGACCCTCATATGGGTACCGCTAAAACTTATTACCTGTTGAGCGGTTTGTCTTCGCACGTACTTCTGACATTGTACCATAATATTCTCATCGTCCCTACTGAACGATATTTTATGCGTCTAATTGAATGGCCTTATTGGTTTATATAAGCGTAGGTAATTCTTGTTGCACCAAAAAATGTGACACAGGACATGTTTTGGAAAACCAACAAAAGCAGTTTGGCTTTTGTTGATCAATTCAATTGATCAATTCAGATGGTAGCAGTTGACCAACTAAACACGAACCGTGTAAACCCGTTATTGGTAATGCAAAGAAGGTTTCATACATTGTCAAAAGTTATATTATTTTATAGTCATTAAAATTATTATTTTATTTTTTATTATTTTTATAGACGACCTGATAAAGGTCGCAGGAAGTCGCTGGATGCAAGCCGCTTCCAACAGGTCGGTCTGGAAATCTTTGGGGGAGGCCCATGTTCAGCAGTGGACGTCCTGTGGCTCATGATGATGATGATTATAGTCATTTTAGTGACTTAATATACACTTATTGATTTTATAAATGCGTCGTCAGTGCGAACGCCAATTAGGCTTACAACCTGGTAAGGAACTGATATTAAATCACAACATATTCTTCTTAGAGGGTTTGCCGTTAAAAAACTACAAGCAAAATCTTTCTGTAACATGTGTTATAAAGCTTGTTGCGCCGACCCCACTGCGAATGGGATAAGCCACCCATCAAATCATGGGATGACAATAAGCTTGCCAAATCTTTGCTTATCTGCAGGCGTGATTTTATGTCGTTAGTTGAAAAAAAGACTACTCTATTAGACTAAAATTCATCTAGGTTTATATCCACTAGCTACTTTGGTAACTATATAAACTGACTGATATAAAACCAAATTAAAATTAGCGTACGTCAGTATATTAAGGCCATGTTTGTTTTATATAATGAAAAATATAAGTGGTAGTAAAAGAAAAAATAAGAGCAATGCAGTACATGCGAGACTGGTGGCTGATTTCAACATTATTACAGTGTACAGCCCTGTTGCAGAGTCTTATTGCCGCACCTGTTCTAGAAATTAAAGTTAGCAAATTTTATAATCATTCCTTTATTAGAATCTATCAATTACCAAATAAAAAAAGATAATTACAAATTGGTTAGATATTTATTAAAATTTCCAGAAAGAGCACATATTTTTTGGACCTCCATATTTTTTATTTTTTGTAAATGGACCCTGGATCCTGGACTAGAATACTTCACTTAACTAACGTTACATTACAGTACCCGACTGGATATCGGCCGTCACACACATCGTGAAAAATCTGCCATAATGACTTGTTCCGGTTAGTCATGTTCCTTCTGCTAGCATAATTCTAGTCGGGAGACTCAACGTTTCTTGACGATGGACATTATATTTGCACTGTATTATACTTATAATCTGGCGTAGTCATTTTACCATGCCTACGAGGATAAACACACAATAGGTCACGTAGCCAACAACATGTACATACTTATATATAATTTGTGGTGAGTATATTATGTGGTGTCCGTTTTTTATACTGGCACGCCAAAGTAAACGCAACCATTTACCGAACACGTATTATATTTTATTAGCAGCGCGACTTACGGGTCTATGGTAGCACTTTTATTTCTGTGTTCTCTATGATTATGGGAGCCTTTATATAAGATATCTTGAGACTATTTACTGGACCTATAAAAAATAAATAAACCCAATAACCGCACACATAATATTTTATTATAGTACTGAACCTACATTATAATGTATGGATGGAAGTTTTGGAATTGACTAGATAAAAATGTGGTATTTTTTTTGCCATCCAAAATCTTAGCCGCATTTTAGTCTTTCATTGTAGGCTTCACGCATTTTATGGAATTTGATTTCATTTTACAGGCAAGTACCTTGTACACTGTTTCAATATACATTGAAACAGTGTACAACCTCGCAATGTATCATTAAAAGTAAAAATAATATTTTTATTAAACAACAGTGACTTAATTATTAGGTATCGCAATATCCCTCCGTAATTGTTTTTATATGTATAAAGTATCCAATTCAATCCAATTTTATATTATGGCTCCATCGGTATTTGATGATTTTGCCAACGTCAAGATAGAAAAAGAAAGGGTGACTATAGGTAACTATTTTGTTATTTGAGAGTACTGATCGATAGAAATATATTTATTAGTCGAGGTGTAGGCTGTTGGCTCGAGCTTGAACCTGAACAAATACAATACAGGACGAAGCAATTAATGATTTTTAACACTTAACTAATAAAAACTAAGTTCGACGACAATGCTTGACAAAGACAATATGCTATGACAATGTTCAGTTTTTTCGAATATGCACATTGCATCAGCGATATTATGAATATCCTGTCATCCGGGTTCGGTCAATCGCTCAAGTAGAAAAATAAGTGTAATATTGTAACAGGTTTGTATTGGATCATCATCACCACATACATGTCCGTATTTCCGAAATATCCAAAGCGCATAATTTAAATTGTAGTGCCTATTGTAGTTAAATTCGTATAGAAACAGTAGTTTATACTTTAAATTTAAATGGATGCGTTCGTAAATCGCGATGATCTATTAAAGTGCAATTAACCTCATTTCAGCTATATTTTGTGTGGAAAACAGTGAACATCCACTCAATTATATTAATCCCGGAAATATTGGTGGGTCATTAACATATTTTGTAGCATTAATTTTTAACCGTCGCCAGAAAGAACGGGGTTGTTAATTTAGGAAATATGTTTTTTGCTTTTTTATGTAGCTGTGTAACGTTTAGTTAAGTGAAGTAAGTATATTATTTAAAACGGGAGAATTACTATAATAACTTTATATTATTAATAGTCTTTCATAATAACTGTTCATACAGTATTTAGTTAATATTCTAACCATTTCTTATATTTTTTCAAATATGTAATCATTAATTTCAAGCTGCAATTGAAGACAGATCGACATGTGTCGACGACTTAGAGTAGCACTGTTATATAATAAATAACTTATATTGACAGAGTATTCCAATAATTCTTATATTACTATTGAAAGTATACTATCATACTTATTTTATTTATTTTTATTACATATACTTACACCATACATATTACACGATTGAATAACTTCTTGCTGTGTTGCCTTACTTAAAGGCTGTATCAGTATATAATTTATGCTGCCATCAGCTACGTGGTAACATGAGCGTAAGCAGAATGGTCACAGTAGGTATACACTCCTGTTACACTGTGGAACTAAATATCAACTTATTAATAAGGCCTTTTGTACCGATTACAGTAGTTTTCAATGGTAAGAGAAAGCTCGTCGTCGTTCGTAAAGAGAAGTCAGCCGTGTGTCACCACTGTACCAACTGGACTAGTGCAGCGCTCTCAGAATAGTCGTCGGTAGAGATCTCTTTGCCAGTCGTGGTACCTACCATTGCTGGCAGACAGAGGTCGTAGCGTTGGCCACCGACGGTCGAGTTATGTCGCAGGAGAGCGCGGAACGGGATCGGGAACGAACTGATTCCGGTAAAGGAGACGAAGGCGCCGGGTGGATAATTGACCAGCGCCTCCTGCCCTGTGGACTGGGGGCTTTTGTAGAATGGTACCACGGTATCCTCTGCCTGTGGAGAATAATAGGTATAAATGGGATTTTACCCACCGGAAAAAAAATATCAAAAGCACGTCAGTGCTATATAATAAAAAATAATAAAGAATATGCATATAACTTATTTACTGCAGATGTCATATAAATCAATGGTATCTTTACCAAAAAAAAAATTATGTTTTATTAAAATTTTTAATTTACTAAATTCATCATAATTTGTTTTAAATGAAAGTATTCAGTCTGTGATAAACTGAAATTCAATACTGTGAAATCACTTCAATCAATAACAACTTCAACTCTAATGTTGTCATTGTGTTTTCTTGTCACCGAGGTTACACTTTACACGTCATTGGCGGCTACTATAATGCTGAGTTGCACCAACTTAATTTAGCAATGACAAACATTTAAAGTACCGGTTAAGCAAAATATGAGTGGCACCATTTGACAAATGATAGATGACGTCATAACTTTAGCTGTTAACCGTAACCGTCGCACATTCGCTGATTAAAGCTATTCTTTAAATTAGATAGCTGTCAGATGGTTCAATTAAAACCTTCAAACCGATATATCTCCTAAAACGTCTGTGCTCCAAAATAGTATCATGACCCTGCTTCTAGAATTAATCGAGGAAACTAGTAGTATTGGAATACGATGGTGCACACATTCCGGTCAATGTTAAAGTCAGCGTTACTTTTATCGTCAAATTTGACATAAACCTTAACTACAACTGCTATTATTGTGCCTAAGAGCCTAAGACTCATTCGATTTTTTGCTAAACTCAGTGTTTGCGACCTAACTACATACTTCGACGTTATGACCTGACGTTTGCCCATTTACACTGTATCAAAATGTATTTCCTGCTATAGTTTTGATATCCGCCATAAAAAGCAAGCTCTAATAGTAATGCAATAAAAGATTATTCGTTTTGTAGCGAGTCGGTGAAGTGCTAGCCGATGATTTAGGGTGATGTCGTATACATTCGAGCGTAGTACACGAGGTTTATGGGGTTCACTCTGAGCAAATAGTATAAGTATAATTCCGTGCATTATTGTATTTCTGTACAGCATAATACATTGTAGTCGTTTTTATTGCCTGTAATTGGGCGGCTTAATTGTTTATTTTTTAGTATTTTATGTATCAACCAGTTACAAATAAAAAATAAGTAATTTATACAATGAATGTTTCTTTGTATGTTTGTCCTTTAAGCGTTCCTAAACCGTTTATCCATCCCATTGTAATGTAATTTTGCTAAAAAAAAATCTTTATGTGGAATTGCCACGCATGCCAGGTATAGCTAGTATAAAATAAATCCTACTAGAACTTTATGATCGACCTCGAATGCATTAGCGGCTATTCGGTGACGAGTTTCCTATTCTTCCTTCGGACTGCGTCACAAAACTCGCGTCGACTTGAGAACTTCCTTCTTTTTTGCAGTCGGTTATACTTGCAGTAATCGACTGGTGCATTTGTCAATCACTCGCAACATTTATAAATGCGTATCATTTGGATATAATATTTATGATTGCATAATGAGACCGTTACGCCAAGATTTTACGAGCGTTATTGTTACAAATTCTAATTAGGCCGATTTTATATAGTAACAGTTATTCATCTTTACATAGTATAAAATGAAGTCGCTTCCGCTGTCTGTTCACTCAGATCTTTTAAACTATTCAATGGATTTTAATGCAGTTTTCAGCAACAGATAGAGTGATTCATGAGACAGGTTTATATGTATAATACATACATATATAAACGCACAGAAAAGCCGAAAAATTCAAAGATTTGATGTGATGTCGTAACAAACATATTTTTACCCGTGCAAAGCCGGCGCGGGTCGCTAGTCAGAAATAAATATAAGACAGTGAAATATAATATCATCACTTTGTCGATTTAAACAGAGAAACGTATGTCTGACTATCATAAACATTATCTGGTGTTAAATTGATTCGAACATTAAAAAACAATCGGCCCAATTAAATAATGTTTGGTATTTTTCCACAGCCGTCGTCGATTAACAAACTAGATTTACTAGGTTATAGGTACCTTGTATGCGTAAGATCGTCTGGATTGGGACTAATTTTGTCTATTTTTGCCGCTAAGCAGGAATGTGTAAGCACGGTTGTGTTTCGGTTTGAAGAATATTGAAGTCAGTAAAATACTGCGCATTATGAGACTTAACGTCTTATGTCTCGGGCCATACTGCTCTTTTCGTCATTCAAGGTATTAAAATAAACTTTCAAATGAGAGAACTAGTAGGAGTTGTGATAGTTTTTAAAACGATGACAGTTTTCGTTTTCTACATACATCAAGTAGCAATAGCCACGAATGGGAACTACGGTAAATTAAAAATGATAGTATGATTAATTTTATGACATGTCGCTCAGGAAATTAGTTTCCGAGTGAATATATCCTTTTTTACAGTAGGTACGTGAATTTATATGGAAGTTGTACTAGATCTACAGAGCATAAAGGCCTGTTTTAAGCTACGCGGCTGAGACAGAGAGACCGCGACACGTGACGCGAGACAGGCAATAGCGACATATACACTTTGTATGATATAGTACGGAATCGTTCGCGCATCGCGGGCCCTTTGTCTCAGTTGCCCAAAGCAAAACAGGCCTTAAGCGACCTTGTTATATTTACCTGATAGGATAAACTGTGATGTTTTCCTGTACGACTCGAGACGTGGACAATGAATGTTAAATGAACATTTCCTGTTGCAAGGTTGATTGTTTTGGATAAAATCTATTTTGGTCTTTTTCCTTTTACTCATTTTCCTTCATAATATCACTGGGAGTTAATATTTAGAATGCTAAAGACTACATTAGCATTTGGCCTCGATACAAAACCAGTTTTGCAAAGTGTACAAGCGCAATAAAAAATTAGGAAGCTAGGAGCAATGAATATATTTTGTATAATGGACCGCTTATATTATCATTGTTTATTAATTTATCATAACATAACCTCACGCTTGTATCCGTATTGGTAAGAATACATCGTGCATACGAAATTATTTCTGTCTCACGATGTGATAGAGGATACTAGGCACACAATTTCAATCATGGCCAACACAATCCAGTTTTTAGATTTGCAAAACTGTATACTTTTCAATGGCCTGATCTGGATAACGAATTCAGAACTGCTTATGCTAATGGACGATTGAATAGTGTTTATGTATATCAAGACATTATTATTTGTAATCTGCGGTTTAGTGTAAGTACATAGCTATATACTCACTCATGTTTGTAATCCCCGAAGTGGTAAGCAGAGGTGTAACCAGTAGGTACACCCACATTTCGCCGAGTGTATTTCCGTCCCATGATGTGGTAGCGGGCAAGCCTATTGTCATAACGGGCACAAATTCCAGATTCCGGGCTGATAGCATTTCGTGATAAAAAAAAAAACCAAAATCACTTTTACCCGACCTGGGGGATCGAACTCGAGACCTCAGCATAGCAGTCGTACCACGTGCGCAATAGGACTGCGCCACCGAGATAGTGTATTATCTATAATATTGTTTATACTATGTTCGCCCACTCAAATCGACATGGACTTCCCCCGTCCCCTCATTATTAATGGAGGTCTAGGTCTATGGAAGTTGGTATGAAGATTAATTGATACATGTCCGAGCATCGATAGGTGTGTGCTAATTTGGAGTATCCGAAAAGCGTGCAGCCGACATGACAGTCCAATTTTTCAAGAACAGCCTAACGTGTGTGTGTGTGTGGACTATAATATCTAATCCATCTAAGCCAGCTTGCTATAAAAACGTTAAACAATTTAAAATACAAGGTCAGAGCATTGACCACCACGTTTGATATTATTTACTATCTTACTATTATTATAAATATAACAGTTTGTGAGTTTGTGAATTTGGATGTTTGTTAGTCAATCACGCCTTAAAGGCTGAACGATTTTGGATGTAATTAGCACACTTTTAGACCCTGAACTGGATTAGGACAAAGGCGACTTTTCATCCTGCAAAAGACGGTTCACGTGGGCGGTGCCGCGGGCAAAAACTAGTGTATAAAAAGCTAAAAATTATTGTAATTTTAAACGACGAAAATATGGAAGGGGTTTTAAATTCGAAGCGTTTAACTATTTTATAACTTTTACCCCGTAGGGTGATCCGAATGAAAATGTAATAAAAAACTTTATATTAATAATTAATAGCCATATAATTTGTTAATACATCTTAATGTTATAAAATATTATTTATAAGTTACTCTATTATTGGTATCCTTATAGATTTGGTTCCGGAATTGTTATCTTTCTATACACAGTGAGTTAAGAGTTAAGGTAAATTTAAACGTAGAATTCGATTTGGTAGTTCAGTCCGGAGCCTCGTTCGCTCTTTAGCTTTATGTTGGCGTAAGAGAACCCAACTCCTCCAGCTGTGATGCTCGCTTCGGCATCCGTGTGGTCGAGGTCACGAGCTATTACTCCCTGTAATAAAAAACAAACAGAATTGTTTAATTAAATGTGGGCGTAAGAACAGACGAGTAAGGATTCGTTTATAAGTGGCAGAGCTAGGTTGTAAAAATAAAAGATAAATAAATGTAATCTAATTCTAGTATAAAATTATTGACATGTAAAAGTGATATTTTTGATCCAATTTACAGAATAAATTATTTGAATTTGAATTTGTAAATAGTCTTGTCTGCAGCATGAATACACCGGCTCGACCGATATGTTACCGTCTCACAGAAAGCTGAAGTGACAGCTTGTTCATACAGTTATTAAAGTCGGCAACGCCTCCATTTTTCTGCTACTGTGGGTGTTCATGGGCGGTGGACGTCACTCCTAATCAGGTGACCCGCTTGCTTGTTTGTCGGCCTGTATAATAAAAAAATTAACTAAGACGAAGACAAACCTTGAAATATCACGTGTAAAATTATTTCTTTGCACGATCTAACTGAATAATATTATAATAATTCTGCGAAAGAACCCACAAGTCTGACCTACTTTTCGATTAGTAAGTAGAATGATACAAAGGTAAGCAATGCCTATCATAAAATTAATTTATAACGTTTGTGAAATTATATTGGTAAATTACTCTTTAATCAATATCCATACTGTTAAAAACTATTCTGTATTCTTCTCAGGGTTGGAGAGTGATGGCACGTGGTTAGTTCTAAAAACTGGGCATTGAAGATTGGTGACACAGCTTAATATTATCGGCGAGCCCAGTCGCGCGTTTTTCCAGTCGCGTAATTTTGTGCTGCATTCGGTTTCATAGTACTTGTTATTCAAGCCAGATTAGCGTGAGTTGAAGGACAACTCATTTTTCGTCGTGTAGCAAAACCCGTACATACTCCTCCTTCTCCTTCGAAATTTCTCTAACTCTTAAATTTTAAAATTTAACCGTTTCAATATATCAACTCTGTTTATTGACATATTTTAGGTATTGTAAATAAAGGAAAGCTATAAAGATAATATTTGTACCATTTAAGGATAATTCGGCCTTTTGTTTAATTTCGTAATGGACCACAATCTACCCCCCAAACTATTTACTGACATCTCAAAGATAAGCATTCTTTATTGTCAGATAAGTTGCCTATAGTCTAATGGAAGCAATGCATAAGCCGCATTGAAGATCATAACCTAGACTTGAAAGTTTTCACTCTAGTTATATAATCTATTATACACCTACGAAGCAGCATTAATGTGGTTAAGGATAACTGATCCCTTTCATCCAAATTATATGCGAAGCATTGTGTTGTTTCATTTTATTAGCTTCAATGACGAAACGAGCATGTCACTCGCTTTATGGTAAGTGGCAAGCATGCCCATAAACAAAAGCAACAGCACACAGCACTTTGAATTAAAGTGCCTAGTAATGTCACTGGCTCCAATGTTATTCGACCCAAATACAACAGTAATTACACATTGGTGCTTGGCGACAGAAATAGACAAAACGATAGTATCAACTAAGACGGCTTCTCGCATACGAGGAACCTAACAACACCTAGTAACACCTAGTAAATATAAGGGTTACAGAGTATAACAAAATAATAATATGTAAGATGCCATCAAAGAAGGAGCTTAATACGTGCACACTAATTTCCTCTGAAGTGAGTGGAACGATATCCGCACGTCGGATTTTCACCGGATGTTTAGACGCAAACATCTGTGTATGGAAATGCTTTCTAACTTCCTTCATAAATACATTCGTCTCGTCACTCGGTATTTTTTTATGTATATGAATAACGACACGAGCAAGTCGCTCGCCTGATGGTAAGCGCCACGCCAGCCCATAAACAGAAGCAACACCACACAGAACTTTGAGTTATAAAGCACTGCGCTCGTCACCTCGAGACATTAAATGCGAAGTTTCATAATGCCCAGTAATTTTACTGGTTTCAATGTCCTTCAAACCGAAACAGCAGTGCTTACATACGTTGCTTGGGGGCAAAAATAGACAAAGCGGTGGTAACAACCCAGATGGCCTCTCGCATACGAGGGACCTACCACCCTGTAAACCATCTATTTACAGTGGTATATTTATATATTTTTATAACTAATAAGCTGTTGGCCGCTGCGTTTGCCAAAATAGTTGCCTACTTATTAATCCAAACCGATGACTTTGATAAATTCTTAAGATAACTACAATCACTTTACTCGAAATGTAAATATTTACAGGCATACTTTTTATGAACATTCTAAATGTACATGAACAAATGCCACGTGTACACGTTATTTAATGAGTGTAAAGTCGATGTTGGCTGTTATATTTTTTCTACAATCGTAAAAGGTGTTGTTAAACTGTAATTTGGTAGTAAAACAAGTACAAAAACTACTTAAACACGGCGTTTATGTAGGCTTTAGTTAGCTACAGAATCATAAAAATCGTTAAAAAAAAAGCGAATCTTTTTAGCCCGTCTCATTACTTGCTTTTGCTTGAAACAAAAAAGCCAGTGGCAGCGACTCGAAGAAATTCAATTAACGTTCACCTTCAGACGATAAACTTCGCGAAGATATAACATAGCTCGAAGTGAAATGTCACTTATTCTTATAACATTTTCGTTTACCTTTATAATTTGCTGTCCTGGATCGGAGAAGAAAACTTCTTTAACTCGTTTCTTCAGCGGTATGGCGTTGTATTCCGCTTTTTGTTGCGACAACAGTCTATTGTTGAAACTTGTTCCCACTATAAGGTCTTTGCATTGAACGACACAGATGATGGACAAAAGAACCACAAATAAAATGATTGAATTCTTCATTTTGCCGTGAATATTGTAATAACGTTAGAGTAATGTGATATGGTTAGTAGTTTGCGACAGACTGACCAAGGCGCGAGTGCGTCGATGACTCAAAAACTCGTTTACCTTATAACACGCACCTACTAGAGGGAAACCACATTACATTTATATGTATACCTATATCGTAAAGAACAATGACATTTCAATCAACTTAATATTACCTGTTATGTCGTGTTTACGTGTGTCAGTGTGTTTATTCATTGTTACAATTATTTTGTACAGTAATTTGTATTGAGTAGTATTTCAACTTTTTAATGTTCATCAATATTATATACAATAAACAATATTTCAATTTAAAATTATAAGTTTCAATTAAAATAACGCGTTACTTTCGCAATGCAGTAGTAATGTATCGGATTGTGTTCATGGAATCCTGATAACCTCAGCATAGTTTATCGCTTATTTTGTAATCAGGCGTTTTACAACGACCGTGTTTTAAATAGCTATATAAAACCCCGCGTGATATTTTAGAGTTCATTTACGTAACATCAACAACATTAAATGTTTTTGTTAAACTTGTAGACCATGGAAATTTAATATTAAATGAGGAGCACACAAACTTTTCTTCAAATGTACAATTTTGGGGGCCATACTTAAATAACAGTTTTTTTTTGTGTAGTCTCGCCTCTGTCGTGCGACAAAGTTTCTCCGTGTAAATGTTGCTTTGCCGAGACTTTGTTATTATATACACCTATTTAACTTCGTTATATCATCAAGGCGGCATCGAATGTGGAAATGAAATTGCTTTAGGGGGATAAATTATTATCATTTTGGCTAGCTTATCAATCTTAAAGCCAACAAATGCCTCAAATTAAAATTGTATTGATCATGTGCATCATATAATATGCGCAATTCCGCCTTTACCCAATGGGCACTGGCACTAACTCAGAATACTGTTTTAACACAGCGAAATCCGAGTTGGCTCCGAGGTATATGTGGGACTTACGGATCCAGACTACGGAATACAGAATTTTCTAAATTTGTAAATCGATGTAGGATAAAAAGGGAAGGGGAGAGCGTCGAACCTTGAAGGCCACTAGTATGTAGTTATTGTCATGGACTATATGGAGGCCAAAGAGGTGTGTAAGGATCGTAGCAGGTGGAAATCCGTTGTCTCTGCCTACCCCTATGGTAAACAAGCGAGAGTCTATGTATGTATCGTCGTTTTTATTAGCTGAGGCAAACATCAGAATGAAGATGTTATTATAATAAAGATGTTATACGATTCAGACCGCGTTCACGTCTGAATCGCTAACATCTTTAGTTGAAATCACACCGCAAAGCAGGGCGAATTACGAGCCACGTGTAGATCCGCTGGCGTGCTACCGCGCCGGTATGTGTTACAATGCCTCTTTTTAAACTGACTCCAATTAAAAAAAATTCAAAACCGACTTCAAAAAAATAACACTAAAAACTCAAAAATAGCAATTTATATAGGTCACTTTGGAGTCGATGCAATTTCAGTTGACCAGCAGCGACACGGGACAGTTGTTATTTTTGATGTTTCAGTGTAATTTTTTTGGTCGGGTTTTAGTTTTGTTAAAACTTATTTTGTTTTTCAATGTACAGAGCTATCGTGCGTAAATTCTAACTCAATAACACAATCATAACGACTGAGCTGTTGTCCGTTAAGAAGTTTCATCTTTTTACTCCGTACACCATCATCAGATCTTAACCAAACTTATATGAGACCACATCACAGCTAAATCGATTTTTTTTTCCGACAAAAAGTAATCGATGTACATACTTAAAAAAGAAAAACAAAAGACTCGCCGAATTGACAACCTACTCCTTCTTTGAAGTCGATTAAAAATAAACGAGGCTCACAAATCGGCATATTTGTTCCGATTTATCTGCACATTATAAACTGCTTATGTTAGAATAAATTTCATTCGTTAGAGTTTAGTAGCAATGTGGCAATATTTAAAATCATATAAGGTACATATATCAGAGTAAATAGAAAATACTCTTCAACAGATAACAACACACTAGTTGCAACTGTGTTGTGACACATTTATATGACGTAAAAGTTTTATTTATACAAAGTTCAACAGGCGTGCGCTCATCTTCTTTGATTTATTATTATTGGCATCTGGCTGAATGATAAAACGAGCAGGTCGCTCGGCTTATGGTCAGCACCACGCCTGCCCATATGCAGAAGTAATACTACACAGAATCTGCAATTACAAAGCACAGCATTAGGGCGCGTTTATATGACAAGGAATCCCACCGCGTTGCGGCCGCGCGGGTGCTTCGCTCGAATCACTCGAAAAACTAATGTAAACTCTATTGACTAAGCCATAATGTTTAATTCTTCGCAACGCTCCAACCACGCGGCGACTGCGCGATCGTGTAAACGCGACCGCGCGGTTAGTTACTCACAAAGAATTTCAACGTTAAGTCCTAGTTAATAAGACATACATTTGCTATGACTGAAAAATTTCGTGCGGCCGCCGCACGAAATTTTTCGCGTCGTCTAACCGCAGCCTTATAATGGACTGCGTTCGTCATCCCAAGACATGAGATATTTAGTCTCATAATGCTCAGTAATTTTTTCAGGATGCAATGCCCTTTAAAGCGAAGCACAATGGTGCTTAGACACTGCTATTTGGCGGCAGAAATATACAAAGCTGTCACCTTTTACTTACGAGGGAGTAGACTAACCAGAGTTTCATCGCAACCGGATGAATATAACAAAGAAACAAACATAGAATTTTATGTAAGCAACAATATCACTACACAATTCGAATCTGTTACAAACAAAAAATAGAGTTTTTACTTCAGTGGTGTTCCGTAGCTTGCTCACACAATATTTATAGAGTTTGGCAAAAAGCTAAATGCGGAAATAAGTGAGTCGCTTATCTGCCGGTGAGTTTTGTGTATAGCCCGCCCGACGGCGTGTGCTGAGCATAATTTATTTCCTGCAAAGAAGCAAAGTATGCCGCCGATGCCAAGAGCGTCTGTACACATTAACGACGCCGCACTTCATGAAAAATCGCTTAGGAGTCACGATAGTTTTGCCCGTACGAACCAACTTTACACATTTTTAAACCTTCGAGGACCGCTTGTTTTGTGAAAAAATTTTGTTGGGTACTGAGTAATTTAAATTTGGAAAATGAGTTTTACTTTACATTGCTTCGAAACTCGAATCAACTACGTAGCTAGCGGAATGTAAAATATAAAAATATTGCAAAGGAAAATTACACATTTGCGTTTATTTCCTGGTTACAGAAAATGAATGCTATTAACCCACGCAGAAAGAAAGAACGGTGGATTACATTATAAACTCTTTCGTTCGTAGAGGACCCGGTTCGTAGAGAGCCCGTGTCTAGCATTGGGACATTACAATATAGTTAATATAGGACATATATAATTATTAATTATAATTTAAAAACTTCAAACACCATTATCTTGCTCCGTTATCAAATTTATAAAGGTCCTCCGTCGGAGTAAATCCTATTGATCTACCATGATCAAAATTGGTCCACATTTGGCGGAGATATCGCGAAACCTAGGACCAAGTGAAGTGGTCACAGATTTCACAGAATCTAAAGAGATTTATATACTGGATCGTTGTGCTATTGCGGCATTTACAAATTTTTGACACATTTGATGCATACCTTCGAAGAAAACCCAAGTTTTAAAATAAGGTACTCAATCTAGGATGTAGCTATAAAAATACACCTGGATTTTCATGCACTAAACCGTATTGGAACTGAAATAAAGCAAGAACCTATTTACTACGTCAAAATATTTTTTCACCTAGAAGTAAAAAACATATTTTGATCTAATGTGCTTTCGATATTGAATTTCCAGTACCGTCTGTTTGATAAAGTTTATAATACGAGTATATCATGACCGAAGACCCCGCCTCTGGCCTAAATACATGCTATTTTCACAGTCAATCGTAAGTTGTTTTTACTTTATTTACGGAGCCAAATGCCAAATATGAAACCATTTAATTAGAATCACGGGTAAAGGAAGGAGCAAATATGAATAAGGTTTTCTCGGAATTCATTCGCGATTTCTTGGATGGTTAATAATTGGGTCATATAAATGTAGAAGCAAAAACAACCTTATACTTTGAGTAACAATGATATATATTTCTAATAAAATGGAATATGTAAAATCCCTGAATTATAAAAGTTTCTATTACAATACACCAAGAGTTTCAATTATATACCTAATAGTACTACCTTGCACAAACGATATGACTATAAACAGAAACGACATAGTTTTTTTAAAATTTGATTAAATGACTAGACGAGCCAGTCGCTCGCCTGATGGTTAGGGCCACGCCTGCCCATATACAGAAGCAACACCACACAGAACTTTGAATTACAAAGCACTGCATGGCACTGAACTGCGCTGGTAACCCCGAGAGTCTCATAATGCCCAGTAATTTAACTGGCTTCAATGTCTTTCAAACAGAAACACAACAGTGCTTACACACTGTTCCTTGGCGGCAGAAATAGATAAAGCGGTGGTAACAACCCAGACGGCCTCCCGCATACGAGGGACCTACCACCTTGTAAAGTAATACAATATTTTGTTATTAATTGCCTACAACACAGATTCTGCGTAATATTTCTAGGGCTTGGATTATAACCAAACACAAAGTAAAGTGTGTCTCCAACTTCAAAATATTATTAATTAAATAACTTTTTATAACCTTAATTAATTTTGTGAAGCACTTATACAGAGTTTATAATGAGGAGTCGTGGAAATTTAATATTATTTCGTAGATAAAAAAATCATATAACCACAAAATATTGCGAATTAAAGTGACTGAGAAAGGAATAAGTATTATGCAATATGTCAAGCGGCGGACATCTCAAATAACTTGCTAGTTTGACAGCTTCTGCTTAATTCTTTTTTGTATTCTATTTATTTTATATAAACAACAATCGAAATAACTTCTTCACGCGACTCACTTATCACGAAGTCTGAGGAATTATGAAGGCTACGAAATTGAAATGGTTAATAATAATCCTGAATGATCTAAAGGTGTTTAATTTATAACCGCCTTCAAAAAAGGGGCACATTAGGCTAGGACCTACAGGGGTTATCGGGACATTCAGGGTGGCGGAGCCATGAATAGTAATAATACATGTAAGTACACTCAATAATATGCCATTCACTATTAAATAGCTCGTGAGATCACTGTGGTGAAGAATTATCTTCAGATTGCCAAAAACAATTAAAATGCTACGTCTAAATATTGAAGACAGATGCTTCTAGTACAGTTACCGTTTGCTGAGCTTGTTTCTGTTCCATTATTTGTTATAATAGGCAAGCTAAATCAAATGCACTCGTATTCTCTATATTCAGGTTGTTTGAAGTACTAAGTACGAATATATTATATCTAGTTAGCAGATAGAATGATAGTTCTTGTAGTAAGTACTATTTCAGAGCTGATTACCTAAGTTCAGAGAAATGTTCCTGCTATTATTTTATCGAATGTTAACACTTTAATAAGTTTGTCGTCAATAGTTTTCTCACTTGCACGGAAGATATTATCTCGTCGGCACATGCCCCTTAGATTCGACTGTGTGCCATGTAATGTCCAATTAAGCAGCAATGCGACAATGAATATTCACCATTTTAAGAATTGAACAGTACAATTAGTCGAAGTTAATACGTACATTTGTAACCCAGATTTAGCTAAAATTTGCATAATGCTTTAACTTGTCACATAACAACACTGGGACAGACACTGTACTGAGTTTAAATTGCATTTTAGTAGTTTCGGATTGTTGTGGCTGCATGTGTGTGGCCGCATTTCGACACTAAAATATATCCGGTAATAAGCCATTCCTACAACTGTGTAATGACCAATAAATAATGAAAATCGTGGTTAATTACAAATTCATTTTGTATAACATATAATATAATAAGTCCACGTTTGTGTCTTCGAAAAAGTAAACAGAGTTATAGCACAAATACCGACCCCGGTAAACGTAATGCGATTTATTTAATAAAGAATTGTAACACAATTTGTGATTGCCCTACCTGGAATTTGATCCCAAGTCCCGTCTGTTTTCTCAGCTGTAGTATGCTGCCAATGAGACGATATCATGTGTAGCGTAGTTGTAGTTTAAAGTGGAATTTATCACGTCTTTACATATTTCGCCATCTGAACATATTCTGTTGTGTTTGATTGGTAAAAATATTTAATTTTCCCTTTATTCCAGTTATAGTTGAACAACTTTACTGGCGTATACGTTAATATATAATTAATTATGTTGTATTTTCTGTTTAATTAAACTTCGATATTTATTCCATATCGCTTATCACAAATCGATTATATTTATGATCAGCTACCAGGTTATTCTGGCCGCAAGATCCACGCCTCATCGTGGTGGATGGCCATCATCATCTCAGTACACCGTGATGGATATTTATCTCGTAATTGTTTAAGAAAATAAACGAGCTACGACCGACTGTCAGGAATAAAACGATGGGCCCTAGATGCCCTTAGAAGCTAGACTACTGGCGAAACTGAATTTGCTAGTATAAGGGTGCATTTCCAAACAAGAAAAAGTAAATCGATAAAGCCCGGGAGAAAAAAACATTTGGTATAACCAAATGTTGATACGTTAGTGGCAGTGTGATTTTCTTTCCGATCTGGAAATCGAACCCATGACCTCCTTGTTCATAGCTTATTTCATATGCATGCGACAAAAAGGCTGAAGAGGTACAATGAATATAAGAATATTAATTGTATACGCACATACGCTCCTCCATCTGAAATTCCGAAGGGGTAGGCCACTAATACACCCACATTTCGCCGAAAGTATTTCCATCCCATGATGTGTTAGGGATCGAGCCTATCGTCATACCGGGCACAATTCCACACTCCGGACTGATACTGCATTTCGTGACAGAAAATCCCAATATCACTTTACCCGACCTGGGGATCCAATCCAAGATATCAGCTCAACAGTCGTACCGCGTACTCAAAACTGAGCCACCGAGGCATAATTGTATAAAATATAACAATAATATAATATGTATCCAATAAATATTTATATAACCCGGTTACATATAACGTTTTTCTGACAATATTTTTTTTGAATGTGTTTTGGCGGAAATTACTCCATATCATTGCTCCACGTCCTATAAATTTTTGCCCATTGGCTCAAAAGCTTCAACGATGGATTTTAGTCCCTTGTAGCAAATAATACTAACTATTATATAAATATGTAAATCTCTGCGGTAAAAAGTGGTAAGATAATTCTATAAGCCGTAACCATTTCGACAGTAAAATGTTTCCCAGTTGATCCTTTAACCCCAGATAGTTATAATAATTAGTACAAGAGGGAGTGCGATTAATATTCGGCCGGTGAAGTGGCACCAGTCACTGTATAATCAGATTTAGTCTCCTCGAGGTGACTCCTTCAAGATATCACTCGGCCATGCCACATAAATGTCGCTTAAATGTAGAGTTGTACTGATTTATCCTACTAATATAATAGACGCGAAAGTTTTTGAGTATGGATGTATGTTTGTTATTCTTTCACGTAAAAACTACTGAATGGATTTTAATGAAACTTTACAATAATATAGCTTATACATCAGAATAAGACATAGGCTACTTTTTATCCCGGGAAAAGCAGATCACTCGGGCGGAGCCGCGAGCAAAAGCTAGTAATATATAAAAGTAAGAAGTGGTTGTCTGTATAAATATACTTAAATATATTTTATTTAATATACTTTCAACAAAGCTTCTTCCTACTTTGTATAAGTTGCTGAAGAAAGGAAATCGCAATGATATAAAATGTGTCCTTCAAATGTGTTTGTCTGGGAAATTTGTCTTGTGGCACGAATTTAACAACCTTGAGAATATTTATTTTTATACTAAACTTTCAATAACATAGGTCTTTTTATTATATATTGGTGAGAGGCACTTTAAATGCTGAATTTCGTAAAGTGTTATGTAACGGGTTAATTTATTTTGCAGGGAGGAGTGCTGACCTTGAGTTTGAAGTAGTAGCTAGTAGCCCGCCGATGTGGTT
Source organism: Amorpha juglandis (assembly GCA_949126905.1). NCBI lineage: Eukaryota > Metazoa > Arthropoda > Insecta > Lepidoptera > Sphingidae > Amorpha > Amorpha juglandis. Next base: position 10,819,451 of record OX421374.1, on the reverse strand, counting down.
GGGAGCCGGGAGGGGAGCTCGCGGAGGCAAGGAGGTCGAATCTTTGCGAAGCCCGCCGGGATTAGCGTCAAACGAAGAAAAAGAGACGCGGGAAATAAGCCGTAATCCACGAGACGTGACCTAAATTCTTCCTTAAACATCGACGATTTGATATCCTCGTGAAAACAATTTGATTTTTCCCTTTCTTTTTTAACTGTGCCCTTTGACAGTAAATTGGATTGGTTCGTGTTTTACGCATGAGAATTTCAAGAATCGACTTAAGAATTCATAATTTTGTAAAGCGGGCCCTTTTGCGCGGCTTCTGTTCAAAATTTTAAGCTTTGCGCCGCGTTTTATGTAGATATGGACTCTTTGTGGATTATTATTACATTTAAGACCTTGTTATGATTTTTTTACGAGGCCGTGGCATATTTATTACATACATAGTAAGTATGTTAATGTAGATACATATCTAAGTTTAAATTTATGCGCTTTGGAAATCTTCGTCTATTACGAAAATACGAAGGCATGACGATGATGACCTATTATGCTATATATATTTTAACATTTAATTATCATTTACTATTATGTAGATTTTATTTTCCGCGGCGATAATTCCGTTTACGAAAACCTTCCCAGTCTCGGGGATGGAGGGATGGTTATACCCAAACGAACGTTGGTCGTATCCTAACCTAACTAAATCCCTACGCTGCTGTACCGACTAAGCGATGGCCTTCTTCAATGCAAGTGGGACGATCCCGTGGGATCCTGATTGTAGTCTGCATTGCTGCCGGACCGCCAACTATTGATCGCGTATTCGTATTAATTCGCAAAACGAATATTTCTGAAGCGCTTAACTTCATTCGTGGTTGTATAGGAACATACACCGTCATGTAGTGTTAAGTTCAGTGGGCCTAGTACAAGTTTTGATAGTTTTCTAAAACGATGACAGTTTTCGTTTTCTCTCCATACATCGAATATCAGTAGCCACTAGTGGGAACTTCGTTAGTAGTAATTATAAACGAATTGAAAAACTATGTACGTATTTGTAACTCGTAATCGACCTGTCTACTGTTCTTAATTGTTCGTAGTATCAAAGTCATCTTAAAATATAAAGTAAAAACGTAATAAAATAATGTTTTTAAGGGTAACATTTTATTTCGAACCGTAAAAAGCTATCTTGTTTTGTAATTTTTGTAAACAAAAGGTGAGCGGGAGACTGTGGCCAATATAATCGGGCTAAATGTTAAAGAGCAGCCGTTTACATTAACCGCTTTTGTAAAACAAATGAATGCCACGCGCGGGGATGCCCACTCTTGGAAAAAATAATATTTCCTCTTTGCAACGACAAAAAATAAATCGTTGAGACTTAATTAAGTAAGTAAGATAAAATATTATTTATAAACTCGATTAATGTTTTTCCTTAATTGCTGCAATTTTGCTTTGGATGTTTTGGTACCAAAACCTTTAATTTATCCGCTATGGTTATTCTAAAAAAGTTTGAGTTTATGGTAATTTTAGGTATAAATGTAGATTATTATCAGTATTTAAAAATAAATAGGCTGGCACGACCGGGTCTTTACCACTGCCTGACAGAAAACCTATGTGAAGTAGCAGTTTGCTAATTCCGAAGGCCCAAATGTTTCTAGGGATATGCGGAGAACCAAATCCCCACTCTCATTCCAAATCCCTTGATTATTTATCCCATTCGTTTAAGGTCTTAATCACGTCTATGATTCTTCTGGTCCATGATTCTTCTTCAGGTCGCCCGCCCGATGGTAAGCGGCACGCCTGTTCATAAATAGGAGTAACATCACACAGAACCTGGAATTACAAAGCACTGTATAGCATTGGACTGCACCGACAAATAAGATGTTAAGTCTCTTATTACCCTGGCTTTAATGTCCTTCAAACCAAAACACAACAGTGCTTAGATAAACAAAACTTCAAGAAGAAACTTCTTAGGCGGTGGTACCAATCCAGACGGCCATTCGCATAGGAGGGACCTACTATTTGCTTGTTTGCCGACCTATGGTATACAAAAAAGGTTGTAGCTGTTGGATTTAGAATACTAACCGCTTGCTATTATTACACCTGAGTTTGATTTGTACGCACCTGGTCGTGGAACAAAATTACTTGCCGTCTTAGAGTCACAATCACCAATAGGAGATCAAATAAAATCGCATCAAATCAAATACAATAAATAAGTACAATACCAGCAAATAGTAAATTAACAAGAATTTTAATAATATAAGCTTACGCCTATATTCACAAAGGGGATAGGCAGAAGTACTACTAATAAAGTGTACATCTAGTGCGTCTAACTTATATCCATTCCGTGATGTGATGGGGGCATATTTAATATATAATATATAGAGAAGTAATTTAAACCCTAGGCATCTTATTGTTTTATGGGATCGATAAACTTAACACTAAATTAAAAACTGAAGATTGGTGCCTACATATAATATATTCGAAAAAAAAAATGTATAAATTTCCCTTAATAATTCAATAATAGTTTAACCATCTTTATCTTCTTGTTTATCGAGACTAAATTAATAAGTCGCGTAAAAAGTAAAGTCGCGGAATGATATCGATTGTGATTTTTCGTACTTTGTGCAATCCAGTAAATCTTCAGACCGGCATAATTCTGCCGACCCCACATTAAGTCAACCTGTATAGCTGTAATCAGAAACTACGTGGGACTTGTCACAACACCCAAACCCGAAATAAATATTGGTGGATCACACATACAATTATACTGCAAGTTTGAAGTCTAAAGACAATCTTGATGCAATTATGCCATGATGATTGCCATGAACTTCCATCTGAATATGTGTAAAATTGATGTAATTCATCCGATCACTGTGATATATTTCAATAACAGCTATATCTCGGATTAAAGGGTTTTGGTTTTCGTATAATCCGTTCTTATTCCTTCGTAAATGGATATTGAAAAAATTTGATGGGCCCTTTTTATCGGAAACTCTTTTTCAGAAGTGCTCTATTTTGCCTTTCGAAATGACGTCGATTTAAGTTGAATGAACGAGCGAAAACCTTCTACATGGAAGAGGCGGTACTGTGAAGGTGATGAGTTTATATAGTACCATTATTTAGTCGACGGCGTACCTTTGAACCGATAAATTGGCGTCAAGAAGCAGTTTCACTTTCTATCGACCATCTGCGATCGACCGATTTGCATTTTTCTTATAATCACAATATCGTAAAAACGGTAAAGTGGGATAATTAAAATAACGTCTTAACTACCTTTCAAACTGGACAGATAACAAAATATTATGAAAATATAACAGTTATGTATTTTTGTTTACAAAAATCTGTAATAAATAAAGTAAAGGCGAGTAATAATATATCATAGCACTTTGTTTGAACTAGGATTTCCTGTGACACTTGGACATAATACAAATCGAGACGGCCACGACGCTACGCGACGGCGAGAGAGAAATATGTATATTTGTCACATTTCGGAAATTGAACCCACGACGGCTCGCCTCTCAAACGATTTCATCTAATTTTGCTGATGTTTCACCAAGTCCATCACAAGTTTGAATTTATCCCAAAAAATATCCAAACTTCGCAATTCTTCGTAAACGAAGAGCAAAAGTTACGTAACACAATAATTTTACGATATTGAAACAAAAAGCTTCAAACAAAGTCTCCAGTTTGTTGAGTTCGGGTGTTGCGAGAGTATTTAAGCAATATAAATGCGCTATTACAGCTTGAATTTGTAAATCCATATGTTATTATAGAGGAAAGCGACCGCTGTGTCTAGAATTTCATTTAACGATCCCAGCTCGACAATAACCGTCCGTGGAATTTAATGGTTTGCAAAGCGGTCTCGATTAAAACTGCCGTCTATGTGGATAAGGTCACTCGATTTAGTATATGAGGGTAACTTATAATGAGTTTATGAGCCGTTCCCGTGATACCCGGAGTTACCTACATCCCATTCACAAAGTTACCATTACAGTGCGGAATAGATAACTGGAATAATGCATGTCGTGACTTTCATGTTCGTAGTTAAGTAATAGTAAGACAGTAAAACTCCGATAAACGAGCAAGTGGGTTACATGATGGTGATCAATGATTTCTACCACTCATGAACATCGTCAGGAAATCAGGAATCATGGATGCGTTGCCGACCTTAATAGGGATAATTAAGGGATTGGGAAGCGGAGGGGGATTTTGGACTCCAGATATGCCACTAACTATACGAAACGCAACAGAAAGTCGCTCTTCACGCCGATTTTCTATGAGAGATATGTTAAAGTATAAATGTAGACGGGAAATCCCGTGCAGATGGATGCTATCTAAATAGTTAGCATACATCTGTAAACACTGTCGGATTGAACGCCATCTAATTATCGTTTATTTATTATCGTAAGTAAATACAAGACCTCCTAATATTTTCCGAGCAATGGCGTATGAGAAATATAGCGGTCTGACCTTCGTAACAAAATAGTTAACGACGTAGCTGTATATCATACATCTTTAAGACAGAATTCGACCCGACGATACTCGATATAAATATTTGAGTGAAATTACAAAAATGTTTATTTATGTCCCTCGTTCAGGAGTTGATTTTTAATATACTTATTAAATATAAATTCTTTTTATATAAACCAACGTAGTTGCTATACGAGAGTGTAAGTTTGGAGTTTCTTAACCCCAAAGTTCATATATTTAAGACGTCATTTACAAATGTTGCAGAAACAAGGTGTAGAAAGTTGGACAGCGAGAAGAACATAAATCAGGACAGAGTGTGCGCCAGCTGGCAAGCTCTGAATAGTTCTGTAGAGACTCGACCACGTATGATATTCGATTACCCTTGTGTTGGGACAGGGCCTAAACATGACACGACACATTTTAGGAACAAACTTATCATTTATAATCACATTAAAATTTTAGTTAAATAGACACTAAGTAAAAGTCATCAAGAGGCACTTTTAACATTTTCCTGGCTTTTTCTATTGACCTGAATGTCGATACGAGCACGTCGCTCGCTTGAGGGTAAGTGGTACGTCTGTCCATAAAGAGAAGACGATACAGAACAAATTACAAACTACTGCATGGCATTGGACAGCACTTGTCACCCAGAGACATAAGATGTTGAATCTCATAATGCCAAGTAATTTCACTGACTTCAATGTTTGTAGGACGTTGAAGTCAGAACACCAAAATACAACAGTACTTACATACCGCTTGTTGGTAGTAGAAATAAATAAAGCGACGAAAGTTTGAAATAAACCCATTATTTCTGTAATGAAAAGTATACAAATACTTTGTTGAATATCTAGTCACTAAATGAATGGACTCCGTTAATATAAATGATAATGTTTGTAAATGAGGGAATAATATAAAATGTTCCCATTTAAAACTTTTTAACCAACTTAAGAAAAAAATGACCCGACGTATGTACAGCATATTATAGCATATATTATAGCATAGGTCGTCAAACAAGTAAGTGATCTGATGGTAAATGCTCTTCACCGCCCATGTACGCCCATAATACCAGAAGAATCATGAGCGTCTTGCCGATGTTAAAAGAAAGAGATAGTTAAGGGATTGGGAAGAGGAAGGGAGATTTAGGCCTCCGGATATCTCATTTACCATATGAAACGCAACAACAAGCCGCTATTTTACGTAGGTTTCTTTTGAGACAGTTGTAACGATCCGATCCGGTCAAGCCGGGCCATTAATGCTGTAGACAAAATTGTCTACAGCGTGGCTCTACCACTCCAGCAAATTTGTTCGCGATTTTCCCAAAAACTAATGAATTAATTGTGACGGTAGTTTTACCAACATAATGTATAAACATTTAGGATAATTTTGGGATATATTACCGGAAGTTAAGTAAATAATTTATTAGTGTAACATAGTATTAGTGTAAGAGAAATGCTTATGTGAACACATATTTATGTCTTCAATATTTTAGATATTTCGCTCTGTACCTAAAGCATTCCTTTTTCTATACCACATAATATACTTCAAAGTTGATCCTATTTTATTTAGAAGAAAAAATTCAACCTCTAAGGGGATGAAATCGAGATAAAAAATAAACATCATAAGCACAGATTTTGATTATTTTTTATACGGTGTAAAATACTTTTTTATACGAACCAACTTAAAAGACGTAAAAGCATTAAATAAAAAGCCGTATCAATTTTGGGGTTGGTGCTATCAATCATTGACTTACAATAAAAATACAGCACTGACCTGAAATTGATAAGATTTTGTATTTTATGGCTTTAAGTATTTTTTTAAGTCGGTTCTATTTTGATTATTTATTTAATAATTCAACTTGTATAATTTCATTGATAATAAAATTATAAATGTGAGAGATGGTGTATTAATTTTAATAGTATAGGTAAGTAATATTGGATTTTTCTATTACGAAAATGCTCAGTATCATCCCGGAATCTGGAATTGTGCCGGTGTGGAGATAACATGGGACGTAGAAACGCTCACCGAAATGTGGGTATACCTCTGCCTACCTCTTTGGGCATTACAGGCGTGAGTGTGTATGAGTATATTGGTGTGCATAGTATAAACTAGTCTAGCTCATCTAAGTGAATTTTTATATTAGGTTTTTTTTTGTGTTGTTTTTAATTATTTTGAAAGATGGTCAGTAATCGTCATAAAAGTTATGTTAATACTTCTAAACAGTGACAGTCCCGCCGAGAATTCTGATCTATAAATTAGTGCCTGGCACTGCGCTCGTCAGGCTGAGACATAACGTTTTAAAATAATATGCTAATTAATTTAAATTACTTTAAACAATACTATCGTTCCACACTGCTAAAATATACATAGAAGACCGCATGGTTCAACGTTCATATAATAATATGTTAGACAGCAACACTGTAGTCTCTACAGCAAAGACTATTGGCCAAATGGATTGACTCGAGTGCGGTGGTACGATTGTCTAACAGGGACTCGTTTGATGTGAGGCAAGAAACCCAAAAAAAAAATCGCTCATTTTACGGCTAGTTCTTTAAAAAAAAACATAGCATATAAATTAGCTCTTGTCAGCATTCTGAAAAATAGTAGCATGCTTATTTAAAAGAAAAAATGGTATATATATTATGTCGGAGCATGAAGAGTACGGACACTGAATTGACCTATTTAAATAACGTTATTCTACGTCAATTGTCGTTCAAAGATTAGTCTAGTTCCGTCCGTGAGCAAGAACACATTGTAACCCGGTGGCTCTTTTCCACCTAAGATTATATTTCCGAGCCGGTAGTAGCTTAAAAGAGTGAATAAAAGATAAAGTGATAACCCTGTGTAGTTATTATTGAGACTTATCATACGCCGTACATCTTGGCTACATCGAGTGAAGAGTGAAGGTTGTAAAATCCTCCTCTCTGACGCATCTACTTGGAGCTCGCTGCGTCATATAGGTACATTCAGTGTATTTCCTAAGTTAAACATCTATCGAGAAAAAGTCCCGCAGACTGTCTCAAGCGTCACTAAGATAAGGAAACATTATCTTTCCTCGTGCAATGGAATATAAAAACAATGCTGTAAATTGCAATTCTGTTAAACTGGCAAATAAAGTGCGGCCTTCCCCGCCGCCTACATGTTGTTCGAGTACCTATCCATCCTGTGAAAACCGCTGATATAGTACCTATCCATGTCCGTAATGTTTTTGCGGTGAAATCACAAATACATTGTTTGCCACCGCGGTTATTATTTTCCTTTATAAACAACATAGGTATACTAAGTGGACGATAGAGACCTACCACCCATCAATACGAGAACGTATCGAGTCGATCTGGGTATCTTTGTCTACTGTCGTCAAGCAGGACATTGTAAACAATGTTGTGTTGATTTGAAGGACATGACATTAGCACATATAAAATTGAAGCCAGTGAAGTAACTAGGCACTTCTAGTATCGGGATGAAGAGTGCGAGAGGATGTAATTATTGTTTTTTTTTATCCTTTTATTTATCTAATTCGATATTTAAAGTAAAAGTTAAACTTCTTTCTTTCTGCCTAGTGTTATCCCGGTTTAATGCGAGGATCTACTTCCTATAATGATTTGAAGGTGGGGCGCCCGACATCAGCCCCCACAATCCGGAATGGGACATAAGTTTCTCCATTGCCTCATTCGTTGATCAGCAGAGTGTACCACGAGCAGGTAAAGTTGGCTTTGGGTCTATTATGTTGCTGGTGCTTCGATGCCATTGACATACCCAGACACACACACACATACTGAGAGACAGATATATAGGTGGACAAAGAGGTCAATTTATAACACTGCATTTTCGCTGGTGGGAGGATACTTGTATCCGACCGGATAGCGACCACCGTACACTGGTGCTAAAACCTGCCATAGTTGCCCACCTTGTGTGGGTCGCGTTCCAGGGACAGCCAGTGTGTATCCGGCTTTCCCCAGGGGGCTTGCCCCCTGATCCTAACCATTTTCCCATCCCTTTTCCTTCCCCTCCCCCTTGGCCCTTTGGCAGGCCGGCATGATCTTGCCGACCTACGATGGACACATTGTTTATCGTTGGTCGACACTATTCTTGGATTGCGCTACGCTTACCATCAGGTGTAGCGTAGTAACTTTGCCGAGCAAGATTAAAAAAAAAAACTCGTTTTTGTCGGGGTTAATAGAAACAGCGGAATTTATATTACATCGAAATCATAAAATGAACTCATATTACCTTAGTATTGGTAAGTAGGTAAATCCATAACTCGAAACAATTTGAGGTTTTCATTATTGGAAATTTGGATCGCAAAAAGGTGGGTATTTGAAATGATGAACGTAATATGGAGAATTAAGGTGGTCGACATATTATGTATAAAAAATTTAATAATAAAACTTAGTTCTGCTAATCCTTGGCGTTGTGGGCGAGTAGCCGCCTGTCAAACGAGAGGCCGCGGGTCCGATTCCCGCACGGAGATAAATATTTGTGTGAACCATGAATATTTGTTTCGTGTCTAGATTTTGTGGGACCGCAACAACTCTGCGAAATGTGTATGATTTTTTATATTTGATAGGGATTTATGTAAAATTGAAACCTCTGGCGTAGCGGGTTTCAAACAACTGGTACTTTAAAATGGCAGAATCGTTTTTTTTCAAACGTGAGACAAAGTAGCGTTCTTATTTCGAATGAAGGGGTTAAAAAGGGGCATTGATACATGGATAAATGGACAACAAAGTGATCCTTTAGAAGTTCAGTTTTTCCATTAAGAGGTATTGATCTAAATAAAACAGATTTTCTTCAAATATAACGACAAACCATCTCGATTAAACCAACTTTCAAGCAAGAAAACCGCATTCAAATCGGTTCATTTGTTTATGAGCTAAGACGTCACAATAGACACGCACGAAGGGGCTTTGTCGAGGGTTAAAAATGGAGAATAAATTGCAAGAGAACATATTATTTCCAATATGATGTATATGACAAATTCCACCGCTAATATTTTCAATTTCAATTACAGAACTAAGTGACAGATTAGTATACAGTAAGCACCAAATAAAAAATAAATAGTAACCATGTGCTTGCAAGTGTGGGGCGGCTGTGTCGTGTAGGTAGATCGGCAGCTATTCTATTTTGGAAATTGTACAACTGAAATCATTCCGACACTGTTTGCATAAAATGTAATGGCAGATTGCGGCCGTGCGGGAAGTACTGCCGTCGATTCGCATTGTGCCATCTGCTCACATCGAGATCCCTTATAAAATGTTACTGCGCATTATCGCACCTGGATATGGCCCTCGCTTCGCGGTTATTTCGAAATGCTACCTTTTTATGACACTAATGGAAAATACTGCTCAGCTTTGTAAAGCAGTAACAGTATTTATTTCACGCACCGTACACAACGTGTTTGTTGTGAGTGGACATTTTATGTTTGAAGCACTTTCATGTTTTAGCTCAGCAAGACGTTATGAATATTACATATTTATTACCATGCATATCTGCGACTAAAGAGTGGCTAAAAGGTACATGAATTTTTATTCATTATTAGGCGTTTCGGCTAAAAGGCAGGTATAAAGTAGTATTTGCTTAATCGCTGATGACGGAAATATGCCCGTATTTAGTAGTCAAAGCGAACTCGGAAGAAATCCCTCTTCTTGGCGGGGATTCAAAATTAGCTCCGCCTCATAGACTTAACACTGCAATTGACCTGATTTCTATTAAATAAGTACCTACATTTGTTGTTCGTGGCTATTGCACTAGGCAGCCATAGCTCAGTGGGAAGTGATAGGGACAACTGACACAGAAATCACAGAACAAAAACAGCTTTACTAAGAGCATGCATCTCTAACTTTATTACGTTACGTGTGTATATATTTATTGTTAATTATCGCTTGTTGGCCAACGAAATAGCGGGAAGCAAGCTGCATACTTGTGCGATTTCTGCTTAAACATTTGAAAGGTATGGTAAATCCGCCAATCCGGCTTCAGCCAGCATGGTGAAATAAGACCTGGCGTCTCTCATTCGTAGATGAGCTCAGTAGTGGGGCCTGTGTTCAGTGAGTGGGTTAGTATAGTACAGAGCTAATATTATAACATTATTATTGCACTATTATTTTATTGCTTTGATAAGAGATGAGTAAGCGCCCCGCCTGATGATAAGCGGTTACCGCCGCTCATGGACGTCGCGTCGGCTATGTCAGTGGCCCAACCAAGCCGCTGCCTACCGTTATATAATAAAATAATAACACTATTATATAAACTATACTATACATATAACTATACTATATAAACTATAATAATTTTCCATTTTCTTAATGACTTTATAATTACCATTGGTGGCATTTATTTTTATTTGTTGGTTTAAAAGCTAATTAATTTAACTCGTTATAATGCTTTCGGACTATATGAAAATTAACTTTGTAATATGTACGTGTAGCCAATCTACTCATGTCTAGAATTACCCGGATATTAAATATCATAATGAAATAACAACTTGAAGTAACAGAAATGGTTGATTAATTTTCCGTAGAGGAAGAAGATTGTGATAATTAATTGTTATGTCGCAGCGTTTTAGTAAGTATATAGAAGAGCTTAATTCAAAAGGGATGTTTTAAAATTTTATACATATAACATTTAAAAAATTAAAATAATTTTATAAATATAAATAAATACACCCAACATTCACTAACATAATCTTGGGGATACTAGGTTACCTAACCTGTATGGTGTGTATCAGAAACTAAGAAGGACTTGCAGTCCTACAACACCCAGACCTGTAACAAATATTTGTGGATCTCATAATCATTTGTCTGGGTGCGAGTACTGAACCCACGGCCTCACGTTTCGCAGCTGGCTACTCGCTCACTGCGCTATAGTGGCTGTCAAAAATACTATAGCTTCAGATGGCGAAGCTCAGCACCCAAGCCAAGAGCGGTTAGGGCCCCAGTGTGAGGAACCTCTTCACAATGCGTGCCGTGTGCTAGTAAATATTGTTATTACATTCTTATGCCTCGCCTTATACGTTGATATCATTAACGCTAGACACAGATTAGCAATATTCTATACTTTCAAAAATCTATAATAATTGTAATCCACTTTAAAATAGACCTATAAAACTAAGTGGCGTGTGAGTGACAATTAAAATTTATTATGATTTAGGGGGGTTGACAGTCATCTTTCGTCGGGATCAAAATTAATAAAAAACAGCGATAAAATCCGTTTAAATTAGTTTTATTTCAATGAGTAATATTCGCGTAAACATAAGAAATCTTTATTATGACCAGCTCATTTCGTAATTGAACTGGAAATTTGGATTAACACACAAGACATTTTCAATAGTTATTAATCAACACTCAATCCCCTAACTTGACACTGGCATAATGTCTAAAAAATACTCTAACACACCATAAATATTGTAAAGTTCTAAATTTATGTGTAATGGTATTGTTCCAATAAGAAATTATCGAATATCATTGGTAAACTATGGAATCAGGCATTGTCTTAGCCCAGCTGTATACAGAACCTGTCGCGGCTGGCTCCACAATCCACCAATTCCGTCACGCACGACCTACTTAATAAATACTAGATTATATTTGACTAGTTTGGCGCCCTTAAATTAGCATAACGTTATTAACTATGTAGGATTATCGTTTAACTTAAACAACTATAATAAACTTTATACGATAAAGCATATACTTCTACTAGAATTGATGCTACGTGTGTGTAAAATTTAGCACTACGCAGGGAGGTTGTGTAAATGACCATATAAATCATATTGAGTGACGTTAAATTGACATATCGAAGTCATAAATCAAAAGGGAATGCCGTGAGAGAAAGTTTTGACAAGCCAGTTGACTTAGGAAAAGTGGTTTTTGCTATTCACTTGCTCACCGAGTACAAGATGATACTAATGGTCACCTCAGTCCTTATTTGTCCAAACGACCAAATTTACCACATAACGATATTAATGTAAATTTATCTGATAACGATAATATTTAAAATGTAAATTTGGTCCTTTGTGCAAATAAGCACTGAGGGGACGTAATCTTGATGTATTTTCTAAATTCTAATAGAAAAAAATAATTATTTATAACTTCGTAATCTTTGCTGGTGGGAGTGTACTTGATCATCGGACTGGAAAACGACCACCGTACAGGTGGTAAAAACCCGGCGGCGTATATCCAGTAAATTCAGGACAACATAATTCTGCCGGCCGTCCAGGGATACAAAGTGTCTTGACGGTCACCATTTTATTTGGATAGAAAACTTACACATTAAATTTGTTTGCTGTAAAACTTACAAACTGACTTACAAGTCGCGGTTTGCGAATCTCTCAGTATAAAAGTTTTCTCAGTACAAATAAAATTATTATTCTTAGTTTGGTTTCCCTCCATGTCTCTTTTATAATATTTCGAGTCATCACAATATTATGATGAAATATACGTGTGGCCGATTTCGATATTTGGTGTTAATTCCTTCAAACTATAACGAGAATAGCAGCAGTAGCGGATGGATGCGGGTTGCCCAAGACCGGGATGGTTGGCGCTCACTTACGCGTTGGCGCTTACTTAGGCTTACGTCCAACAGTGCACGGCAATAAGCTGATATGAATGATGAATGAAAATAACGAGAATAGATAAAACGCAGAAGGTCGATCAATCCGTTCCTACGAGCCACCCCCAAATCGCACCTTTCAAAGTTTCCATGCACTGTTCATGAGAAAAATTTCAATGTATACTACGATAATCCTCGACGAACGAATAGCTCCGATTTGACAGGTGCAATATTGTAGTGAACCCACACAATATTGTATGTACTTTTGAGTGAAAATAGCTCCAATTCAATGGTAATCCTTAAGAAAGTTTCAAAAACTACGCGACCAGACTACTGCAGACGGAATCACGGGAGCAGCTAGTATTTCTTTTATACAAAGCATTTATTTTGTAGCATAGCATAAATATCGAAGCAAATCTGTACGAAAGTGAATAAAGAAAGCGCTTTATTTCGGCACATTCTTACAAGAAAATGTTTTATAGATAATATGATATAGGTACTAAGTTTTTTTTTTTTTTTTTTTTACTAGCCCTGTATTATATACGTCCCACTGCTGGGCACGGGCCTCCTCTACTGAATGAGAGGGATTAGGCCTTAGTCCACCACGCTGGCCTAATGCGGGTTGGCAGACTTCACATACCTTCGAAAAATCTTATCGAGTTCTTAGGTATGCAGGTTTCCTCACGATGTTTCCTTCACCGTTAAAGCAAGCGATATTTAACAATTAATATACACGTAACTTAGAAAAGTCAGTGGTGTATGCCCTTGGGGCTGGTCTCGAACCTGCGACTTTCGTCTCGGCAGTCCATACCACTCCCCGCTGAGCTATCGCTGCTCTAAGTACATAATAAAATATAATTTAACATAAATTGTCTATATAAGTGACTAAGGATTCTTACATCTAATTTTTTAGGACTGTGAGTTTTAAGACCTAGATTGAACAGTATTAATTAACGAGACAGAACCGCATGGCTTACATTGCAGAAATAATATGATTTAATAGAAAAAGATCATAAAAATTACGTAGGTAAGTAGCTACATAAGTTTAAGGTACCTAAGTAAGTATTTAAATTGAAAGGTACATAATTTGATATTTAAATTGGGCACACCTTTTCGCTCCTGCGTATTCGACTCGAGAAATATTTTTTCCTTTGATGACTAATTTTTGAAGATAAAAAGGTAAGATTTCTCATAACTTTGTTTAAACAGCGACGAATAAAGGTTGTCTACCTCGAATTCAACTTTTTACAGCCAGTGAAGCTTTAACTTTTGCAGGTATGAAACTAGAATATTATATGCTATTTGAATAAAATATATTTGAAAGTAGGTGTATATGAATCCCATAAAGTTGCGTCGGGAATTTAAAAATCTGACATTGTAACACAGCTAACAACCTTATTTACAGGTTACTTATTTGTGCGATATTGAGCTAAACTGTGATTCTTTATATAAATTGGTAAATGTGAAAATTTGGATGGTGTGAGTGAGTTGCATTCCAAGATCAGTCAGTGGATATGCAGTAATTTCAGGCCGGCATAATTCTGCTGTCGAGTGACGCAATAGCTTTTAACGGTCGGCATTATATTAGACTGCAGAGTACTAAGTTAGGTCCAGTGAGCGTTTTGCCGTGCCAAAGTAAAAAGAATGATGTGCGCAAAATATTGTAAAGTAATAACTTTTGCGAGCCATGGAGCGCAGTATACTAAAAGTCAAACTTACAAACCGCATAAGAAACATCGAACTGCGCTTTAAACGCACATCACCGATGTCGGGCAACAAGCTGCCAAGCTGAAGTGGGATTGGGCGGGCCACGTTTGCCGCATGTCGGACGATCTGTGGGCAACAATAACCACAGAGTGAGTCCCCGAAAACGGGCAAAGACGACGTGGCAGACCGACGCGAGGTGGAGATGGAGGGACTATCTAGATACCTATAGAATAAATTGGCCCATAAAATCACTTGATAGGGATGTATGGAAGAAAGATAGGTAGGCCTGTGCCCTGCAGTGGGACATATTAGGCTATAAAAAAAATACTTTTGTTTTTACATCCTGTATGAAATCGCATTTTCTGTAATTGGTTTGAATATTCTTGAAGTAGTAATATCGTGAGTGCCAACAAAGTTATTCTTTGGACGAATCCGACCATCAACTAAATTATCAACATGTGTAACTTTTATGTACACCCAGCGAACTCTTACGTGTCTTAAACAGTTGTGTCTAAAGTGTCGGGCGCCGCGTCGGCTGCAGACCCCCGTCAACCGTTGACGACGGTGCGACCAGGTGTATCATACCTAGCACAAACTCATAATAATAGACGCGAATAACATACACAATTTTATTTAATTTCATTTCTTCATAATGATTAATGAGAGAGTGAAAAAACACCTTCCATATACATACGCTTTTACTTACTGATTTATCTTAATCTTAATCTTTTACTTACTGATTTATCGTGTAATTTCATTTCTAGTTCTTTTCTAGTTCATTTACCATACAAAAGATCAATGGAATTAGATTGACGGATTCCTAACTGCCCTATACAATTTTTTTCACTCGATCAGCTTAACCGCATAGGTATGCTAAGCTCAGAAACGGCCGAGTATGAAATATTGTTCACACCTTTGGGTCAGTTCAATACTTAACCGATGCCTTGGGTTTAGTGACGCTATGGGCTGTCCGTACGTTCAGAAGAAGGATGCGGACGTCAACTTACTAAGATTTTAAAGCCGCTATAGCTGCGTAGTGACATTGCCTCGCTTAGCCTTTGCTATGTCGCTTAGCCTTGTCTATGTCACGTGAATGCTATGATTATTTGTCTGACCTTATCCCACCCTCACCTTTCTTTAATTGAACCACGCGTGCTGACTTGTGAAACCACAGCTTCGTGGTCTTCTCTATATTGACTCGAATCATGAAGTTCGCGAAATCTTACTTAATCTGTGGAACAGTTTGCAGTTATATGTGTAGCCCCTTCCTTTCTGCAAATTTGGGCCCTTTAATCGGAGTATGAAGCAATTATGTAATGCCTCATATGTCGTTAATCGACACTATTATTTCATTACATATCACTTACCGTCAGGT
This sequence comes from Amorpha juglandis, assembly GCA_949126905.1. NCBI lineage: Eukaryota > Metazoa > Arthropoda > Insecta > Lepidoptera > Sphingidae > Amorpha > Amorpha juglandis. The sequence continues at coordinate 10,803,385 of OX421374.1, read as the reverse complement.
GTAGCGTAGTCACTTTGTTGAAACAGGGTTTTAAATAAATCCTTTCCCTCATAGATCGGTGAAAATCTATCTGCAATTCCACTAAAATTGTGGATATTCATATATTATACAAGTTGTTGACCCACTTGTTCATTCGCTTGCTTTCTCTCATAAAAAGAACCTTCAGTTCCAATGATTGGATTTCTTTAAAAAAGCAATTTTCTCTGCGGGACAAGCAGTGACAAACAAATTTAATTTAAGTAATTATTCCCCTCAAATAAACATAAGCCCCTTTACAAATGGGTAATTTGCCTTAAAAATGAGAATTGCTTCTTCAGGAAGAAAAAACGGTAATGACTAGAGTCGGAGAATCTAGGACATGCGACATCTTAAACAAGCATGCCGTACAAATGATGCTGAGATGTTTCAATGCGGCGTTGTCGTCCATCGTCCGCTACCTACTCGTACTTAGAATTAATTTAAACGAAATCATCACAGTTTATTCTACTGTGATGGCAAAACGGGCGTTTAACCGACAAGAAAGCACCGCAAGACTCATTTACAATTCCAATTAAGGGCAATTCTCATTTTATTTTGTACTGGAGAAGTAACGTTGACGTCGCGTCGCACTGTTCACCGCTAGTGACTTTAATTAGGCGAAATACAGTGGAAATCGGTAATGATGATATCGATTAATATTTAAACACACAGAACTAATGATATCTGTCGTAATTGCTGATTGGTTGGGTAATTCGAGCTGTTTAACTGCGTTAAAATGTTCGGCGTAATAACTTCCAAACATAAATCAGTAATTCATTAAAGTGACCTATCCGTTATAAAAAAAAACTCCCAATGTTTTTCTGACATTGGGAGTTAATAAAATTATTAAACAGACTTTGGCTGTGTACAGATTTTATCAAACAGCTAAGAACCATCTACCTATCTAACAAAAAATTGTCAACTCGTTTCTGCGCTGCGATGTGACGTATTACACACACACATACATATCAACAGGCAGACACAAGAGTCAAACAAATAAAACCCGTCTTTCTTGTAGGAGGTTAGTTGAAATACAAAAAAATAGACATGAGTAACAGTTACCCGGGATTGGAATTTGTGTAATTTGCACGGTATGGCGATAGCTATCACACCATGGGACGGAAATAAACTCGGTGAAACGAGGGTGCAGCTCTAGAACACGAGCGTGAGCTTATGTATGTACATTATTTATAAATATATTTCAATGAAACTATGGACTATTTACATAAATAATTAGAAGTATTTTAAGAAGAATAATAAACTGTAAGAGCTAAAGCATATATTACTTAATAGTTCTTACGAATCTACCGTTTCACAATTTCAAATGCAACTAACTTCTAAGTAATCGAGCCGGCGGCAGTTGTAGTTCAAATCACAGTGGAAGAGTGAAGCTGAGGGATTTTCTTAAAGACTCCGGTCGCTTCCAATAGCTACTGGTATTTGCTGAATCCTCGATTGCGAGCTTAGACATTCAATTTAACTTACAGTGCCCTAACGGAGATTTGTGATAGCGGTGTAATATATGAGATTGTAAACGAAATATATCCTTAACCGTCTAGAAAAACAATTTATATTTATTTGAAACATTTTGGATGTTATTTATTCACATTAATTCATTCTGTAAGCCTACAGGCAAACAGACAAATATAATTTCCAAATAAAAAACGTTCCATTCACCAAATTTTGTTATGTTTATTTTTCTTCTCTTGCTGAATGTTTGTTTATTTTTCCATACTAATCAGAATTACTTTTGTTTTCTAGAATAATGATAAAGGGATTTTACAACCATTATCTGAATTAAATATGTTTTAAACAAATTTTAGGCAATGGAAAATATTTATAAAAATTAATTAATTAATTAAATTTTAAATTTTAATTTAAAAAATTAATTAATGAATACTTGTTTTGGACTTCTTATTAAAACTGTGCTCTGAATTCAATTATATTTGGACACTAAATACAATATGGACACGTATATATATTTTTTTGACTCTTGGGATGAATTACAGGTTTTCCTGCTAATGGAATACTGGCGACCCCTGCAGCATCTCATCCCAGGGCCAAAGGGCCTCCCCTTGAAGAGGAAGAATCGATGTGAAAGGTATAGGAAGAGGGGACAAGCTCCCTCGGGAGAACCGGATATACACTGGCTGACTCCAGAATGCGACCCACACAAGGTGGGTCACTATGGCGTGTCTTAACACTGTGTATGGTGGTCTCTATCCGGGCGGATACGACTACACGTATAATGCGAGAGGCCGTCTGGGTTGGTACCACCGCTTTGTCTATTTCTGCCACCAAGCAACAGTGTGTAAGCACTGTTGTGTTTCGGTTTGAAGGACATTAAAGCCAGTGAAATTACTGGGCATTATGAGACTTAACGTCTTATGTTTCGGGGTGACGAGCGCAGTTCAGTGCCATGCAGTGCTTTGTAATTGAAAGTTCTGTGTGGTGTTGCTTCTATTTATGGGTAGGCGTGCGCTTACCATCAGGCGAGCGCCATGCTCGTCTCGTCATTCAATGAAATAAAATAAAAAATAACTATAAATTATTATAAAAATATTATTAGTACAGAAGTATCATGAGATCTAAAAGGTTTTATTTTTATAGCCAAGGCCGGCAAACAAATGGGTCACCTGATTGTTCCATGCAGGCCAAATGAGTCTGATTTGTCTGGGAGACAGACAATCATCCCACCGATCCAAGTCTTTAAATAACATAACATTTCTTTTATAAGTGAAATGAAATGTGTACGTGTATCGATCCTTGTGGAGTGTAATTGGTGTCTCAGTTCCTGAAGTCGGATAGCCACAGTGGATACTAGCCCTGTATTATACACACCCCACTGCTGGGCCCGAGCTTCCTCTACTGAATGACAGGGGTTAGGACTAAGTATACCTCGCTGGCTTAGTGGAAGACGTCACATACCATCGAATTTTTACGGAGCACTTCTCAGGTTTGCAGGCTTCCGCATGATGTTTCCGTTATAATACACGTTTAAAATGATCGGGTTACTGTTAAAGTCAGTAAAAAAATATCAATGTATTTATACAACGCTATTCTTAATTTGAAATAAATTAAATAAATAGAATTAAAATGTTGAATAAGAGGTCTCATTGGTGATTACTTTTATACCTGTACCTTATGTAGAACTATACAAATTGTGTCGAGTTGCCCTTAAATAATGGCAACTTAGTGGTTCAGCAAATGACGGTAGAGCGCGTTTGCGGTTGCCCTTCAAAGGGTTTTAATCGGCCTATAAATCTTCTTTTATGCGTAGTGTATACAAACGAAGACAATTCTTTCTTTTATTCCCTTATTACGATTTTTACTAAAATCTAACAATCATTATCTTGATAGTTGCTGATGCTTGATATTTACTTCGATTTTACTTTCAGTGTAGGTTAGATTTTTGACATTAAAATATGTTAATTCAATGTATTAAATTTTTTATTATATTTACACTAATATTTGAAAAACTCTTAAAAAATATGAGTATTTTGTAGATGAAATACTTATTTTTTTTGTTTTGTGTACGATGCATTCTTTTATTTAGGCCAACTGGTTTTATTGTATAAATTATTATCAAAATCTTTCAATTTATAGTGTCTGGCTTTCCATCGAAAGTCACTGAAAGCCAAAATTAGAAAAATCAAATAAATAACTTAATATAGGTAGGTGTGTACATAAAGAAATTAAACTGTTGTGAAACTATAATGACTGCCCAAAAAAAACTTCCTACTTGGGTATTAGAAGAAAACTTAAACGTGACCATAACGTCATAACGACAAAAACGTTAACAGAGAGTATTTTTGTGGGTATTTTAACTCATCTACATAGTACTGTTTGGATACACTGTGCTTGTTCTCACAAAAATTACAAAGAAAAAACGTTACATCTGTAATACTTAATAATGTTAGCGGCAAGAATATTGTACCGTTTACAGCCAATTAGTGTTAGAGCATTTTTCGGTTGGTATTTAAAAAAGGAATGGGGTAATTTATTTGGGATAAATAATAAAAATTGGGTAATTTTTGGGGATTAATTTACTTTTATTTCTGTTTGCACATCGATTCACTATTTAAATATCGATATTAGTACGAGTACGCATTCGACAGCCTCCATGGTGCAGTGGGTGAGTAGCCAGCTGTAAAGCGAGATGCCACGGGTTCGATAATCGCAGCAGGACAAATGTTTGTGTGATCTACAAATATTTGTGTTTTATATCTGAGCGTTTTATCCTCAAAGGGATTTACGTCAGGCAGGCGGCCGGTCGTAAAAACTACAAACCAAATGTTTGTGTAACATGAGTTCAAAAGCATGATATGCCACCTCTACTGGGATAACAGCATGAGGAAGAAGAAATAAATTGGTGTACGATTAGCATGCGCTGAAAGCGTACGAGTAGTTGAAACTATTCACATAAAAGAAACTGACCCGAACAGCCGTAATTCCACATATAAAGTGTCATAACGTTAATCACTTCAAGACGCAATCTGATTAAAATACACCTGAATAGACTAAGAAAGGAAAAGGTAGGCAGTAATCTTGAACATAATTTCCAGACAGTGCATTATCTCGGCTTTACTCCATTTCCACTCAATCTCTCAATTTCGAATAGAACTGGGAGCACTTGTCGCTGGATCTTTGCCCCTTTAAAACTGAGTAGATTTTCTCCCACAGGGTTTTTATAAGTATAAATGCGTCATATTTCCAGACCTGTTGCGGTGAACCGATGAATGGAAGAAAGAATGAAAATAATTTGATCAATTTATAACGTAAGCGGCGAACGGCATAGTTTCATTGAAATTATTAAACTCCTTAAATCAATATTATGGTACAAAAACGACATACATTATTTCTGGTATTTCAGTAAAATGAAAAGAAATGAAATGAAATCATGGTTGTGATATAATTTATATAGATTTATGAAATAAATATCATTTAAGTGGGCATGTTCACTTGATGTGAAAGACACATGAGGGAAAAGAAAGGCAATATGTTGTGTTGTTTATCCTTCTGGCTCATTTTCATTGGTTAATAACTCGGTCAATATACAGCATGCGGGGAATACCCGCATGCTGTGTTCCCCGCATGCGATGTAACGACTACTGAAATTCATCGGTGGGGATTATAGCATGCGATCTGCCAAGTTACCAATGTTGCCAAGTTAGCCATTTTTAGGTACGAAGTGTATTCAACACTCGATCGTGCCTGTACTTTTGTAAGCGGAAAAACTGAAAAGGCGTAAAAATACTACATAATATTCAGGATACCAAATCTGCACAACGTGGTCAAAATTACGCATTTCCTTTGCTTCCTTGGAATCAGATCGCCGCAAATATATATATATATATATATATATATATATATATATATATATATTAAGGGTACCCAGGATACTAAAGCTATTCGGAATACGGCAACCCAAATTTAGGGGGCAGAGGCTTGGGAATTTTTTGCACGTGAACGCGGATTCCTGAGCCTTCTTGGTATCGAGTTCTACTAAATTCTTGATACCTCTGCCCAAAATTAGGTCCAAGCTCTGGTTATGCTCAATGACCATAAAAATAATAATAATATAATGACCATAAGATTTTCTTACTGTCTGTCAGTGACTTCCTGGGTACCAGGAAGCTTACTGTAGTCACATCCATGCACTGTGATGTCATCTGCATAGCAATCAATGTTACCAAGCGGTAACATAATTTTGATATGCTGATAAACAAGATAGATCACAGCACAGAGCCTTGAGAGACTTCAGCATTAACTGACATGAGCTGTGAAAGGTCTCTTTCAAGATCATGTATTCTACGCTCATGCAGAAAGCCAGAGATCAAAGTATGCAGGTTGCACGCTGTGTGGTATTTAATAATATAGTTAGTCTAGTTCTTTTCCTTAGTAACAAAATTGAATCCATGTTCAACAGGTAATAAGATACGATGACAAGGATCGCATTATCGCGCACAAGGCAAAATCCCAAAAGTGGCTTGATTTATTGCCCCAAATACCCTTGACGGTACTCTGCTCGGTGGGAATTATATTTTAGCTCGGTAACCGTCCTTCTGCAAATATTGTATTAGCTGAATTTCAACATTTGAACTTGTTTATGCATAAGGCTTTTTACTTCTATATACTTGTAAATAAATTCTAAATCAATCAGCGAAAATAGCTGGGATTGACGTTTATCAAAATATGCGCCATTGTGTTGACCATTTTTATTACATTTTTAATGAGTCCTTATTTATGACTCATAAGTATGTTATTAATTGCGTCTTGTATGTTATGAATTTCGGTTCCTTACTTGTTAGGTACTTGTTAGTTTACCTATTTAGACGGATTCTATGATATAAAAAGAATATCAACAAATTAAAATCACATCAGGCTATGTATTTACTAATTAGAATAAAACATTTTATTTATACTATTGATAAATGGATTCTCATTAAGCTTGCAGTATTGTCCTTTTAACACGTAAATAGGTATGCTATATTTTTTTCCAGGTGAATTAATTTGGCTTTACATTCTGATACAATATACCGGTTATTGTGTGTTACGTTCTCATTAATTTACTACGTTTTCATGGCATTGTTTTTGCTTTGTAAAAATATTTGTGGTTTATTGTATTGGAAAATTGGAAATGATTCTATTATTAATAATTTTTGGAAAACGTATTGTTAGTTGTTAGTCGGGGTACGCGTACGAGATGTACATAATTGGTTTTTGGAGAACTTTGTATTTTTCCTGGAATAAAAATTGAAATACTTTGTGTAAAGCAGTAGATGAAAAAAAACACCAAGTACTCGATCTTCTTTATTTATTTTGGCAGTCACATTTTATATTCCCTTACTGACCCTTGCTGACTGACTGCTGACAATAACAATTCCACCTTATTTATATCATTCTACAAATATTTCAAATTAGTAACTGTATAAATATTGAACATGTTCAAACATTGAAATGACATGTTTGGAAGTTATAATTACATAACCATTTAACCGGCTATATAAGTTATAAAGCTATGTAATCGTAGTTGTAACGTAGTCGTTTTTTTTTGTCAACCGACGAAAATAAAATGGAGGAGGTTCTCAATTCAACGCGTTTTTTTTGTAAGTATAACCACGCATTAATCCGCCAAACGTAGACTGATTTGGATGATTCTTTATTCATTCGAATAAGTATATCTCAAAGTTGGTTCCGTTTTAATATTAAGAAGAAATTCTACTCTTAAGGGGATCAAATAGAGGATGAATGACTCAAACTTCGTCATTTATGCACCGATTTTGGTGAAAAAAAAAACTTTCTTTATCAATCATAGACTAATATATAGTACTACCTACTGAAAATTGTTTTATTATATTTCCTTTTTTGAGTCGGTATTATTTTTTGTTAAAAAAATTAAATATCCATTCGCTATATTTTTTTATCAATTAAACATATTGTTATCGATATTACCAAAGGCAATGTTATTATTTTTCGTATAATTCAATAATACATATAAAATAATAAGACACAGTAAGTACTTACTTTGTGATAAGTATATAATGAGCCGCCGGAGGGAATCATCTTGTATTGCCACCGATAGCTGCTATTACATATTTTGCTGATAAAATTTTCGTTACTTAATTTTTTGATACCTTGGTTTCGGTTTACAGGAGGAACTCATGACATACGAGCGCAAAGGGCTTATTCTATCTTATCGCGGGCGCAATAAACTTGCTTCGAAAACTCTACAGGGAATACACTTGTTTCAGAACCGAGAAGACAAATGAAATCTTATGCGAGTTTGAAAAAAATATCACAATATATTGTTTTATTAAGATGTGCATTTTGATGTTTAGATAATATTTAACTTATTGCAATACATATATTCAACAATAAAAAAAAATCTTTAGAAATTCATTCATATTATAAGAGATTATTTAAATAGCAGCGAAATGTAGCATGTAGATATATCTCATACTATTGTAATTAATAATAAAATATTACAAAATAAATGTAATAATACAGTTCCATCAACACACGTCCCACTGCTTGGCACGGGCCTCCTCTACTGAATGACATGGATTAGGTCTAAGTCCTTTATTTGTACCTATAACTTAAGCCTTAAAACCAGCGTCAAAAATGAGAAAATGATCACGATTTTTTAAATAGATAAACGGATTTTCTTCCAACATAGTGAAGAACCAACTCGATTATACCAACTTTCATATAAAAAATACGCATTCAAATTCGGTTGATTTATTTAAGCGCTACGATAATTCAGTCATTTACACAGACAGATAAAGTATGCTAATAATATGAACAGTTCATTTCCCATTCCTATGCCGCGCCGGTTAGAGTGGCAGTGCAAGTTTCGACCCAAGGCCCCTATTCTATAATTCGATACGAAGCGACGAGGTTCGAAAATATAGACTTAATGTATCATAGAATATCCATCACAAGAATAATATTTCTATTATAAAATAATGTACTGTAAAAGCAGCCGGTAAAAATATTTATAAAGGGGAAAAATGTTTTATTATCACAACGTGTTATGTTGAAATTTGTATCTATATTTTAATTCTTTATTATTACTTAAACAAAAATATTCTAGAAAACAACAATAAATGGGAAAAAACAGTTTTATACGTTATATATATAAATTAATACGTTTTTACTTACAACTTAATATTTGTGCTAGTAGTTTATATAAAAAAAATATTGTTGTAATGACTATTCTATTCTATAACTATCTTACTTACCGTGTTCCGAACTTCGTTGCTTCGTTTCGGATTTATAAAATAGGGGCAGGTCATTAAAATTTTAAGCCTGTGTGATACATGAGGTATTTCAACTATTGACTGAATTATATTTGCCTCACAAGGCTCAAAATAAAGTAAAGTCTTAATATATACGACACCGTACGGCTTTATTTCAATAAACCAATACACACAAAAATGTGGATGGGAAGCGTGAATGAATTTGGTCAGCATTCGCGTTGAATGAAAGCACTTCAGCAAGTGTGCCTGACCACGCCATGCGGAATTTAATTGAATCGGGCGCGTTGGAATCGGACGCGGGTCGACATATGACGTTTACGAAGCACCGCTGTAATTACCGACATCATATTCGCGAGACGGAGTGACGTCTAGTGGTCACTCCGAATGTCGAGAGGACACGCGGAATTAACTTGATATTGGCGATCAACGAGCCAATAACACCTCTTCAATTTATCACCTAACTCCGTCGAATGTCAGTATGTCGGTAACAGTGTGTAATGTCAGTACTTATCAGTCATTTAATAGTCACATACAGTTCTGATCTCGCAGTAAGACGCGATTTTATATGGTGGGTATCAGAAACTACGAGAGACTTTCGGTCTCACAACATCCAGATCCGAAATAAATATTTGTGGACCACACAAACGTTTGTATCGGTGTGGGGAATGAACCCGCGGACTCAATGAATTGGCTAACAAATAGGTTATAAAATAACAGTTGGCCAGTCTACTTACCAACTACCACCGACGCCTACCACGACGGGTCTACCACCCGGCACCTACTACGTCTCTATTGGCGGCGTGCGGTATTGATATGCTCAAGATTGCACTCTGAGCTCTCCGTCCACGAGATGATGCACTCGTAGCCCATTGCTCGCTAGCTGAGTCATGGCAGAAACCTCGGTCGGTTTCCTCCGATGGCTGCTCTTATAGCGCTGCAGTTTTCACCGCAAACTGGACACTCTTCCAGAGTGTGTTGGGCTATGTCCTCGCGGCAGTTGTCACAACTGTGGCATACGGCGGAGTTTTCTTTTCCGGCGATCCGACACAGTTACGAGCCAAAACTCCCGTAGTCCGTCATATTTGATGATAGGAATGGTAGCTCGGATATGTACAGCACAAATTGCATTTTTGGCATATAGTATGTGTTTTTTCAAAGACACATACAGACGCTCTCACGCATGTTATCTCGAAGATGTAGGCGGAGGTGTAACAAGTTCATCTACATTTCACCGGGACTATTTCCATACCCGACACTATTCCAGACTTCAGGCCGATACGAACCATTTCGTGATAATAAAACCCAGTATCACTTTTACACGTCATTTTACACGTCTTTTTACATATCATATTTAAGAATCTATTCAGTCACTGTGTGATTGCACCTTCGTGTAATTAATAACTTCAGTTACAGGCTACCCTAAAAAAATTATTTTATTTAATTTCACTACACCTTTGTGTAGCGGTTCATAGAATACACCTGCCATCAAAATTAAATCCATGTAGTGCTAATAGTGTCTGATTAAACTAGTACGTAAAGTTGTGACATACGAGCGGACGGACGAACATAACGAAATTATAAGGGTTCCTTTTTTATACCATTTGGCTACGGAAAATAAAAACGAATTACGCATATCCATGGCGCGAATCGTCAATTATGGCCTTGAGTTATACAACAATCCCATAAAAAACACTATCAGTTTTTACCAATTTTTACATTTTTCGGAGCAACTGTTCCATTTTTTCTATGCGTAAAAATGTTATAAAAAAGATAAAAGATAGCCGTATTCCATCCAGCCGTACTCAAGTGATGCGCATACCAACGAACGGCATTTAATTTTAATTTACTCTTTAGATGTACTTAGAAACGCAACAAATATAAATAACGGTAGAAAAATGGCCATATTATTTTATAGGCATTTAAATAGGCCTTGTAATCGACCATCTGTGCCCTCTCCTAACACATGAAAACATTTAAAAGAATCCCTGTAAATGCTGTAAATAAGTCGTTACGGTCAGGGACCGCTTGGAAAACATACTTTTGTAAAGAAAATGAATGTTTTTTTCTTCGTTCACAACTTATTGAAATGAAAATTACCAGGAATGGTAAAAGTTACTTTCGGGTCGTTTGTTACCAACTTACTTGAGCTTCGACTTTTTACGGTACTTTATAGTGATGCACTAATATATACTTTTTCCTGTTTAAGGTGGATTTGCCCCTATTTAAGAAAGTATTAATTAATACATGATAATATGTTTTTTGCAGTCTCTGTAGTGGAATTTATACAACTATTCTGTGTACAACTAAAACAAAATAACGTAATTTAACAATCACAATGTATTACCAACAAGCGCAGCTCGGAAAACAGAGCAATTCCGAGTATTTTATTAAATATAAGCCAAACTTAACAACTCGTATCTAAAACATGATATTTTACAGCAGCTAGCGTGGATGTTCGTATATCTGGCGTATACCGAGTTTTATGAATGAATCGTGTCGGTCAATTTTCGAAGTAAATATATTGCGATACGGGGCAGAAATATTGGCAGCATTCATCGTGCTCAACATTCCCGAAAACAATGTGATTTCAAGACCATAAATTGTGGATGGATTGACGGCAAATTGCATACTCTAACGAACGGTGAGAATATAGAACTTCTGGGTATTATTATGTCAGCATAAATAAACTTCAATATTAATATGAGTATGTGTGTATAAATAGAAGTAGACCATTATTAAAGTTAATTAAACTAACTATATAAATTATAAATTTTATATATCAAAGATCTGTAAAGTAAAAAGTTTGTGTCTTGAAGTGACGAACTTTCGAGGTTAATGGAATGGAAAATGGAAAGCCATAACCAGTAGTTGGATGGAAATAGCTGAGTATTATGATTTTAAAAAATATCGGCGTACGCAATTTTGATATTCAATGAACTGTAAGGCGGCTTGGAGGGTATGCCCGTATGGTGCATCAATACATTCGTCATTACGAACCTCAATTCACTCGATTGATAGCAATCGAAAGTAAATTGCATTTCACAGTGTATAAAGTATCTGTATGTCCCGGAAAGTTTGATAAATTCAATTTTCGACTGGGTAACTTCCATGTCTGGGCGGTTCACGCTTGATACTTTTTGAATAAATTGGCCGTGCGCCGAATCGATAGTACGTATAGAACTGGCAAGTTATCGAAAGGAAACAACTTTTCCCAGCATATTGAATCAGTAATATCCATATTCTTGAACGTGTTCCTAGTGTCGTAGTGAAAAGTATTATTTTTGGGACGCTGTCTAAAACGCGGGTTATAAACTACTTTCAATGTATATTTTTAGGAGTGGAATTTATAAGTCTATTGAGACGTTAACTTACTATGCCAATAGTAGGATACTTGACCATTTTTGTACCCGACTAGATATTGACCACCGCATACATGGTTAAAACACCGCCATAATGGCTCGTTTATGGGAGTCGCGTTTTGGGGTCAGTACCAATATACCAGTATCTAGTAACTCCAGACCGGCATAAATAGTGTAATTGGTTAATTGTAATTATACTAATTAACCAACTTTAACAAAGGAGGAGGTCCTAAATTCGCAGCGATTTGTCAATAAATTGGGCGGTTCACGCAAATTAAAATTAATTGTTTCGGAAAAGCATGTCTTAAGTATTACAAATTCATACAAAATATAATAATCACTGGCCTGGGATTTCTCCGTAAACAGCAGAAGTTTCGGAGCCCCTGACCAATAAAGTAATAACTGTCGCACTCGGAGACGTCGCTAAACTTTAATAATTAATTATTGTCATTAAGTCATTTATTAAAATTCGATTATTTCTCTTTATGTTCCGTTATTAAATACAGAAAAAGCTTTATGCTTCGGTACTAGTACTACTATGGAAATAATCTTAATTTACGTCTCTGAGAAATTATTGAATCATAAGAAATTACTTATGTGGAAATTGAAGTTAATTGACGTCCCTGAGTGCGGTAGTAAATGATATGTTACGGTGGTTAACATGATTTTTTAAACATTTTATCAACTTACATACGCACTCACGCCTGTAAACCCCGAAGGGGTAGGCAGAGATGTAACCAGTACACCCACATACGTCCTATGATGTGATGGTGGGGTGGAGTGTGGTGAGTCCTTATGACTGCCAATTTTTTTTTTTGCACTTACTGAGTGCTGAAATATTCTGAAATTCTCCGCCGACTCCGAATGTAAAAAAACGCCTAAGTGCAACTTCAGTGTGTGTACCGAAAATCAAATGATAGAGCCTCTTAATAGTTACAACTATAGCCAAACAGACAGACAGACCACGTAAACTTAGCAATACAGTTCTTATGGCACGATTTGGGTATGGACCTTAAAAAATGATATCTGTGCGTTTGCAAACGACTACAAAAATGACGTTCTCAATTTATTTATTACTAGCTTTTGCTCGCGGCTCCGCTCGCGTGATCTGTTTTTTTTCCGGGATAAAAGTAGCCTATGTCTTATTCTGATGTATAAGCTATATAATTGTAAAGTTTCATTAAAATCCACTCAGTAGTTTTTACGTAAAAGAGTAACAACATACATACATCAAACATACATACAACCATCCATCTATACTTACAAACTTTCGCGTTTATAATATTAGTAGGATTCGTCGTCATGTTCTAGGGCTTTCATTGCTTATAAGTTGCGAAAAGTGTATATCAAGAACTATTTATACGTTATTTAAATATATTTACCCTAAGGGCGCGTTTATATGACACGGAATCCCACCGCGTTGCGGCCGCGCGGCGATCGCGCGGCGGCCGCGCGGGCGCCTCGCTCGAATCACTCGAAAAACTAATGTAAACTCTATTGACTAAGCCATAATGTTTAATTCTTCGCAACGCTCCAACCACGCGGCGACTGCGCGGTCGTGTAAGCGCGCGCGTACGGCGACCGCGCGGCCGCCGCGCGGTTTGTTACTCACAAAGAATTTCAACGTTAAGTCCTAGTTAATAAAACATACATTTGCTATGACTGAACAGTTAGTACGCGGTCACTGCGTGGCCGCCGCGCGGCGGCCGCAAGAAATTTTAAGCGTCGTCTAACCGCAGCCTAATATGGAGATGAATCAATCCTAATCCCCAGCATCCTAAGCACAAGCATTAGAATACGATAAAGTGCTATTTAATGCCGGCAATCCCGAAAACAATTTAAATTCGGTAGTGTTCAATGAAGGATTAGTTTATGCGGTCAGCCATAGAGCGTCCCTTTAAATCTGATGCAGGGTGGGGAGCAGGACTAATCAGCGCGGATTGTTGCCCTTCTACCATTCGACGCCCTGAATCAAGTAAATGAGAAAACTTTCTAATTGGAATTTCAAATAGGCCTCCGTTTATCCAGACGAGAGCTGTTCGCGGTTCGATGCTAACATGCTGGTCCGCATTATAATTTTCTGTGGATTAAGTAATTGATATGGGGTTAGTAATTATCATGCAGGCCCATGATATACGTTGAAGCTGTTATACAATTTGTAGCTCTTTAATAAGGCACTGTTTACCTAAATATCGTCACTGTATTTTGACCCTGTACGTAGTAACATTACCGATAAAGGTTTTTTTTATAAGGATTTTCTTCAATGTCAATCAAATTGTCTCTATCATTTTTGTAGTGTTAAATATGATGTATGTATAGGGAAAAGTATTACAGCCAGTGTCGTTGCGATATAATTACGTGCCATCAAATATGTTTATACATACATATTTATTTCTGTTTCTATGAATATATGTGTAATATGAATATATGTATATTTTGGCTAACATTTGGCTCAATAGTATCAAACACTTCTTACTATGTGGTAGGTTCTTAGTATGCGAGAGGTCGTCTGGGTTGGTTAAATCGCTGTGTCTATTTCTGCTGCCAAGCAGCAGTATGTAAGCACTGTAATGTTTCGTTTTAAGGATATTGAAGCCACTGAAATTACTGGGCTTTATGAGACTTAAGAACTTATGTCTCAGGGTGACGAATATAGTTCAGTGTCATGCAGTGTTTTGTAATTCGAATTTCTCTGTGTTGTTTTGTGCTTACGTTTCTGTTATACTTTCAACAGAATATTTTTATTCAAGAATTCTTAACTGTATTTAAAACTGAAATATAAGATTATCACTTGAAAATAATGAAAAACCAAATAGGTTAAAAAACAATTACCGACATAAAACCCCTAGCCGCGATTGCTATTATCCGTTAACCAACTTCCATTTTCCTTCATAATCCATCATCAGATCATAACCAAATGTATATGAGACCACACTTTGGTAAACACTGTCGAATACAAAAATAATCATAAAATCAGTCCACGCTTGGCAGTTATTGCGCTTAAAATTGCCGGTGGCCGAAAACCTGATATTTTTTCCCATTTGGATAGCGACCAACGTATAAAGGTGGTCAGACACATGGCGAAAAGTCCGCCGTAGAGGCTCGTTCCGGAGTCAGCCAGAGTATATCCAGTCACGACTAACGCGACGTCAGGACGGCATAATTATGGCAGCCTTGGAGAGATGCAGTGTATCTTGACGGTTGCTATTACATTGGATTTGTATTATTGTATTATATTGCATCAGATCCGTTGTGGTAGCTTTGTCGTGCCACAATAAAAAAATAACAGACGAAATTAGATTTTTTAAATTCGGTCCATAATCAAAATAAACATATATTGTGCTATCATTACTCGTAATTACTTTTTCCAAGAATATAATAATAATCTTATATAAGAAATATCTCTTCTATGTTGTAATAAACGTGATTCTGAACGGAAATTTGGACCTAACATGTTTGTCTCATCGAGGGTCCCTAAAGTAATTAATTATACCGCCACAGCTTGCAAAAATAACACTCTGGTGACTTGTATTCATTATTACGTAATTATTAGGTAATCAATTCACCGTCACGGGCGTGATAAATCTATTGAAACATATTATTGCTACCACTTATACTCTCATCTATCATCCTACAATTTTTACCTACTCATATAAAATATGATAGGTTACCCAACTGACCCAACAATATTATGGCCGTTTAAACTTGTACTTTTCATCTTTGCCGTCATTCACATTTTTCATCGCATTGCCGATTAACCAAGTTCAATAAGGAGATCTATGTCTATTACGCCATTCATCTAGTAAACACATATTGAGTTGACTTATCAAACAATCTCGGTGTAAATCCAGTTTTAATGTACTGTATTACATACAATACTACGAATAGAATTACCCGCTGTAGCAATCTTTGTCTATTTAAAAAATACAAACATGTTGCGACACTGTTTTAATACAGACCCTGGTGTAATAAAAGTATGCACCTATTTATTATCCTCCTTTTTGTTTTTGTAGCTTAGGCCGGCAAACGAGCAAGTGGGTCACCTGATGGTAAGTGATCTCCACCGCCCATGTACGCCCACTACCAGAAGAATAATGGGCGCGTTGCCGACCTTAAAGGAAAGGGATAATTAGGGATTGAGAAGGGGAGGGGATTTGGGCTTCCGGATATCTCACTCACCGTACGAAAAGCAGCAGCTAGCCGCTACTTTACGTTGGTTTTCTGTGAGACAATGGTAACGATCCGGTTGAGCCAGCCCATTCATGCTGTTGACAAAACTGTCTACAGCGTGGCTCTACCACTCAAAGAAATTATTTTATCCTATTATAAATTATCCTTTAGTAATTCATCAGGCTGGAATGGGAATCATTACGTATTCGTACTTATTTGTTATCCAAAACTGTCGAAACGCGTAATTTAAATCGCTGAACATCCAATCGGATTCGATCGTATTTAAAATAGACGTTAGTGTTCATTCGGCGTGGGACTGTGTGCGCTGTATTTTTTCCGAACAGAGAATAGCCGTTACCCCAGACGGCTTTTACAACGGCGCAGGCAGGTGGATGAGTGCTTAAGCGCTCCGAATACGAACACATTCATCCTTTACCATGTTCGCAGTTTAGTAACCCATGTGACACTCTAGACGATTTCTGTGTATTTTTAACCGACTAGTAAAATGAGGTTCTATTTAGATGTTTGAGGCGTTGATTAAATAAAGTTTTAAGCACCTGTTTTACCAATTCTGCATGCTGTCTTCGAAAGCAGACGAGCAGCTGTTGACCCAACATTTCAAGAAATTAGTTAAATTTTTCAGGTGCACAGAGTAGAATAATCCTATTAAAACACGATATCATATAATTATTATCATTTTATGTTCATTTTTTTTGCTTTTTTGGCAAGGCGCTGTTTGGGCATCTGCTAGTGTCAATGTTGAGACTATTTTAAGGATAAGTTGCGATTTGCACGTATTTTACTCTGACGAGAACAAGTTCTTTTTTTTATAGCTTCGCAAATATTAAGCGGTTTGCCAATGGTAACTTTATTAAATCAAATATTTTCAATTCGTCACAAGAACGATGAAACACGGGTGTGTCCGATTCCAAGATCTTATTATTTATTTCTTTATTATTTACTAGCATTTCCTCGCGGCTCCGCCCGCGTGATCTGCTTTTTCCGGGAAAAAAGTAGCCTTTATTCACCAGGGATAATGTAGGATTCTAATGAAGAAATAATTTTGGAAATCGGTCCAGGCAGCGCACGCAACGGAAGCCTTCAAATACGAATAACTTTCCCCGTTTTTGCAACATTTTTCACTGATGCTTCACTCCTAATGATCGCATTGAATGTTATATAGCCTAAAGCCTTCCTCGATAAATGGACTATCCAATACAAAAATAATTTTTCAATTCGAACCAGTAGTTCCTGAGATTAGCGCGTTCAAACAAACAAACAATCAAACTCTTCAGCTTTATAATATTAGTGTAGATTAGCCAGTTTTTTTAGCGAATAAATTGCGTTTATAGAGATGATATTTGTATGGTGAAGATAATAGATGATATTTATAAAAAAATTAACTGTAATAGCTGTTGTTCTGTATTATACTGAAATTTAGATGATCATTTTTGTAATAGTTATTCGGGGATAAAAGACTAAAACTTCAAACTTAAACTTAAAATAAAAAAAATAACATTCAATAAAACCTACTCAAAAACCATACCGTATCAAACACTTTATTAGCACTGACTTCAAATTGATTGATTTTATTTTTTAGTTATAATTTGGTTTCTTCATTTTCCTCATAATTGCTGAGGTTTCATAATCTTATTCGCTAAACAGACAAATGTTGCCTTAGATGAATGGTAAAATTGCGAATATAATAACCTCATTAAGCAGATTAGACAGTGTGGGCACGGTGATGAACTGCGTCGCGAAATCCATGGAGAAATTAAGCCGATGATTCAGCAACAAATCGCACGCATGTATAAAAGAGTTTCGTCAGAACATTTGCGTTACATCAGAGATGTTGTAAAACTTGTGCGGCCGATGGTCGAGTAAGCTCGGAACGAAATTGCCAATCCTCTTTCACAATGGACCGTAAAATGGTTTTCCGTTTTTGCCCGACCGAGCGGAGCGCTGCTCGTTGATTCACCGGACACGTCGCCCGGTGGGGTATCACTAGTTCAAGGAGTTTGTGAAAATAACTCTTTATATTACAAACCAAATCTGTCAATCGTAGAATATTTTATCAATTCCACATTAAAATCTATAAGCATCCATATTGAGCGCTATATCCTTTACTGACGTCTGATATTAAACGTTGCCACATGTCGCTCAGTATGTTAATTGCTCATGCATTAATAATAATTTAACTCAACAACGCAAACAACTATTTTGTAACATTACATACATTAATGATTTCTTATGTTTACGCGAATAATACACATTGAAATTAAATCAATTTAAAAAGATTTTATCGCGGTTTTTTATTTAATTTTGGTCCCGACGCGACCGTTTCGAAAACTTTTCAGCCTTCGTGGGCACTGGGTGTGGACTGAGGTGTAATGCTAATTAAATAAAAAACCGCGATAAAATCCGCTTAAATTAGTCTTATTTCAACATTACATACATCTCACATCTATATCCACGAAGTGGTAGGCAGAATAGCAAGTCGTACAACAAGAGTGGTAGAGTCACGCTGTAGACAGTTTTGTCTACAGCATGAATGGGCTGGCCTCGACCGGGTCCTTACCACTGTCTCACAGAAAATCGACGTAAAGTAGCGGCTTGCTGCTGCGTTTCTTACGGTGAGTGGGATATCCGGAAGCCCAAATCCCCTCCCCTTTCCAATCCCTAATTATCCCTTTCCTTTAAGGTCGGCAACGCGCCCATGATTGTTCTGGTGGTGGGCGTACATGGGCGGTGGAGATCACTTACCATCAGGTGACCCACTTGCTCGTTTGCCGGCCTATGCTATAAAAAAAAAACTACGGTCCACCGAGACTATTTTTGCTTATCACCATATTGGGCACAAATTCTAATCCCGGACAAGTCATGTGACTTTCCGAATCGAAAACTCAAAGTAAAATTGTGATTGTGCGCATCGGTTTCTCAACGATAGTATGTTACCACTGCCATTAACGCAATAATATAACTATATTAATTATAATCATTATTAACGTATTGTTTTATGTATACAGAGTTGTTTTGACACCCTGTTACTAAATGAAACCACATATTCGTCATCGCCTCTGCTTACCTTGTACCAAACATGAGGCTTGAGCTTGTAGTAATTTGGCCAAAAAACGTGATTTTAGTTTTAAGCTTTTTAAATCACGCTATAGGTTTTTTGCACTTAACTGTAATCAATATGATATCACAGCTGACGATGAAATTATAAAACACAAGCGTTTAAGAAGGGCAACTCCATAAATATTAAAATACGTCTCAGGCTCACAAAGACGCTCTGGACACATTCACTGAGAAAATTGCGATAGTATCACTTTGTTTATTAGCACGCAACAACTTAAGTCAGCATGCAAAACCAGACAAATGTTCGTGTATTTGCAAAACGCACCTACTACATCGAAATAACTAAACAAATATTAATAATGTAGGAGTAGTAATATTAAAAATTTATAAAATGTTTACATAATGATTTCTTACGTTAACGCGAATGTTACTCAATGTTTACATTAATAATAATTAATATTATTAAAAAATAAATAGGTAACAAAAATTGAGTTCATACCAGTAATCATTACAAAAATTACAATATTCGAATGTATTTAGGATTTCCTTACATTTCTTATACTAATCTATCGTTTCTTTAATTTCTAAATTAATATTTTGAGTCGATATTTCCAAAATAGCTTTACGTTAAACATAACCAAATCGATTGCCTTCTGTACGCTTCGCGTTTTTGTAAAGCGTCGACATTGACCTTTGGACACACAAATAAAATATCGCACACAATAACGTAATAATATTGGAACACAGATACGAATCATCATTCGTTTAATATCTCTTTTTCACTTTCTAGTTTTCACTATAGTTGTCACTTTTTCGCTGAAACACGTGTACCGCTAGTGTTGTAGCACTTGTAGGTTTCATTTTACGCGTTATAATCTATTCTTAATTGGTATTTCAAAACGAAAGATTCATTGAACGAACTTAATCTAATGATTATTTACTATCGCTAGATTAAAGGTTTAATAATATGTATACATCATAGGTTTATTAAAGTGCTCTTAGTAAAGAATATTTATAACGATTATACTTTAGAGGTTTAGAGGTATAAAATACAGTAATACCCCGGACTTACGCGATAGGTGGGACCGAGCTATAACCGTGTAAGTCGAATTCGCGTAAGTCGGGGTACAACTTTGCATGTAAATACATGTAAAGTATGTTTAATCGGGACCAGAGTCTAAAGAAACAATAATTTAGACGAACGAATGATACTTGAACTCAACAATTGAGTGTATTTCACAGCTTCCAATTTTTTTTCTTTGCATTTTATAATCGTTTGGACTGTCGATTCCGGTAGGTCAAATATCTTTGCCATATCAAAAATATTATTTTTGCTTCAAAGTCTTTGATAATACACAGTTTACGCTGCAAAGACAGTATTTTTTCTTTCCTTGTTAGGTTCAAATGACACATTTTTTGCTCTTTTGAGTAACATAATTTGAGGTTATCAATAAAACACAACGTACGTAAAACAATTCAACGCGGAACACGTTCAAACCTGTCGTAAACGGACCACTAACATGGCGGAATAGGAGAGCTGACGCGCGCGGCCATCAAAAGGAATAACTGCGTATCTCCGAATTTGCGTAAAACGAGGTAGCGTAAGTCGGGGTATTACTGTATTCTAAAATAATCCATCAAACTCAACAACAATGATGGCATTATTATCTCATGTTTTTTTTTTATTATTTAAAAGGGTGCAAGCCACATTTTATGGTCGTAAATCATAGATCATATCACATGCACGTGCTCATGTCTCGATTATCAATTAGCTTAGAAGTTCATTACTTATGGTATAAACTTGGTGGCATCCATACTAAATACCTTAATAACAACACCGATAAAAATGTTTTCTCACTAATACTTATTTACATTAGGCCAACACTACTTAAACATGTATTATTCGGGAATGTCTTGGTTGTGTGCATTCAAATACCCGACTATTTTAAATTGGTACTTTTGTTGGGCATAATTACCAGTAACCAGTATTTTTTTTGTACATATTTGCCAACCACTGCTTGGGATTTCCACGTTATAAAGGTATTAGCCAATCTGATCACGGTATTTCTTGTTTCCGCCAAATCGGTGGCAAAGTACTTTTTAAATCCATTTTCGTAAATACGTCCCCATACACCTATAAAATATAAAATTGCATTTTACAAGTTAGTTCGTTTCCGGATCTTTCGTGTGATGCGCATGCGATTTTTGCGCTTCATAACCGCCATTTTGTATTTAAGTATTTAGTTGTGTTATTAACAATAATTTAGATATTTCATTTATTTTTGATTCCCTTGCATTTGACTTAACGAAATTGACGTTGTTTTTATAAACTTTTGTGTAGTGTATAAGTGTGTGTTGTAATTAAGTGAAATTGACCCTAATTGTTTGATCAAGTTTAGGATAGTGTTTATGTGTTTAGTACTTTTTCGTATTTAAGCGACATTGAAACATATTTTAGTTGCTTACAAAATACAGATGGTGGACATTTTGAAATTATGTCAAGATTCAATTACGTACCTACGTAAAATTAAAGTAATTATGCATACGTATCAAATCAGAATTTAGGTACACGAGTATGGATATGTATGTGAGTGTGTGTCATTCATGCGAAGTCGCGAGTGATCTGTGAACGTTGTATCCTTGCGTGTGTGTATACGTGTGTGTCTAAGCACAGCGTGCGCGTGCTCGTTTGATGTTGTCGCCTCGACGAGTTCCAGGTACTTATACAGACTGTTTAAAATTAATTCATTCGTAATGGATTTTAATTTGTTAGGAAATCTTATTTTTTTATTTTCCATTTTATGACTAACTGTGCTATGTCAAAGTACTTAAAATAACGAGAACTACACGTGGTTCAATTTAAGTATAGGGTGTCAAAATGACACTGTATATTGTCAACTAAATATAATAAGGTGATTAGAAAAATGCATTTCTTTTTTTTATTATTTGATTGAATAACGGGACGAGCAATGCGTTCGCCTGATAGTAAGCGCCATGGCTGCTCTTAAACAGAAGCAACACCAAACAGAACTTTGAATTACAAAGCACTGCATGGTACTGAACTGCGCTCGTCACCCCGAGACATAAGATGTTAAGTCTCATAATGCCGTAATTTCACTGGCTTCAATTTCCTGCAAACCGAAACACAACAGTGCTTACAACAAAGCGGTGGTACCAACCCAGACGGCCTCTCGCATACGTGGGACCTACCACCTTGTGATTGGAAAGCTTGGCACCGGTATATACTATTAGTGTGGGTAGCAGCACTCTTCAGTTAAAGTTATTACAAGTAATAGTAACCAGCAATAGTTGACGACATTTGCAAATTTTGACGTTTTGATATAGTATAAGATCCCGGGGAACATTGACCCATCTGTTTACCGAATGAAAATAATATTTTAGGGTATAAAATGTGCTGCTGAACACATACCAATAGGGTGGCCTAAAAAAATCAACAAAAATTTGGCAGCCTCCGTGGCGCAGCGGGCGTGTAGCCGGTTGTGAAGCGTGAGGCCGCGGGTTCGATCCCCGCACCGAGACAAAAATTTGTGTGATCCACAAGTATTTGTCTCGGGGTCTGAATGTAGTGAGACCGAAAGTCTCTCGTAGTTCGTGATACCCACGACAAAAGACTCGTATCTTACCGTGGGGTCAGGACTAGGGATTGCAATCCGGAAAAACGGATCCGGTGATCCGGCGGATCCGGCATGATTAAACGTCCACCGGATCCGGTACCAATATACCGGATCCGGCGACCGGATCCGGTCCTTCAATTTTTAGATATTTAAATAGAGCTGTTGCATGATTAGGTACTTTACTATGGCAAATAAAAAAGTCATACGATCAGAAATGACAAAAATCTTGGAAAGAGTTATTATATGATAACTCTAAAGAAAAATTTGGAAGAAATAGTAGAAGAGAACTTAGATTCACCCTCACTAAAGAAAGATTTGACATTACAGGAAGAATTACAATTACAAATCCAGCAAGATTTATATATTATGTGTTATAGCTTACATACTAAAAAGAGAAAGATTTTCATAAAGTACTAAAAAAGTAAATGACTACATTTGAAAGGACGGAGTTTTGACGGAGTTCGAAGAGAATACTTGTCTGCTATTTATGATTATTTGCTGACAATAAAGCCGACAAGTGTAGAAACTGAAAGGGCCTTTTTGGCCGCAGGCTATATTTGCAGCTCTATTAGAAGTGGACTAGCAGATGACACAATTAACATTATTTGTTTTCTACGATCCTTTTTTCAAAGTCAACATTGATTTTCTATATATAATTATTACTAAGACAATTATTACTTAGAATTCTACTTAAAATGTTTATTTTTCGTAAGTTAATTAAACTAAAAAGTTGAAATTATAAGACAAACTCATTATTGTGATAATTGTGCCATTCTTTACAAAGATTCATCAAATCATGATGGTGTCTGCCATAAATATAAGACTTGTTTGTTGCAAAAGTTAGCATTCTCAAATACTTTATTAATTATTGTGATCTCATCTCAATAAATTACGTCAGGTTAATTATATTAGATTTTATATGTAATGTTACTTACTAAAATAATTGATCTATATGTTAAAGTGAAATCTATGAAGACTGAGTTATTTGTTTCATCGTTGAAATTTTACTAGTTACCTACACTACTAGATTTTATTTGTTTGCTCGTTGTCTAATCTTAACATTAGATTGGAAATAAAGTTGAT
This sequence comes from Amorpha juglandis, assembly GCA_949126905.1. Lineage (NCBI taxonomy): Eukaryota > Metazoa > Arthropoda > Insecta > Lepidoptera > Sphingidae > Amorpha > Amorpha juglandis. Next base: position 10,779,280 of record OX421374.1, on the reverse strand, counting down.
TTTATATGTTTTATTTTTTATAAACTACCTATATTAAGCACAATAACACTTGAATAACTTACTAACAGTTCATTTTGAACCGAAAATTATCCTGACTTGATCCGGCCGGATCCGACGGGATCCGGCCGGATCAGTGGAAATCCGGTCGGATCCGGCCGGATTGAAAATGACGCCGGATTGCAATCCCTAGTCAGGACTATGTGTGTGAAAAAAAATAAATAAAAATGATACAACTTTTAAAATATAAAGTGGATCAATGTTTATTACAATAACACAAACTTTAATCGATACGACGGTTAGTACAACCCACACTTGTAATATAAAGACGGTATACTTGTAACATAAAGAAAAATCTTTTGTCAGATAAAGCGTCGCTAAATCTATATCTATACTAATAATAAAGCTGTAGAGTTTGATTGTTTGTTTGTTTGTTTGAATGCGCTAATCTGAGGAACTACTGGTTCGAATTGAAAAATTCTTTTTGTGTTGGATAGTCCATTTATCGAGGAAGGCTTTAGGATATATAACATTACGCTGCGACCATTAGAAGCGAAGCATCAGTGAAAAATGTTGCAAAAACGGGGAAAATTATTCATATTTGAAGGCTTCCGTTGCTAAGCTACCCAAATAATATTATTTGAAGGCTTCCGTTGCTAAGCTACCCAAATCTATACTAATATTATAAAGCTGTAGAGTTTGATTGTTTGTTTGTTTGTTTGATCATGTGGGCGGAGCCGCGAGCAAAAGCTAGTAAGTAATAATATTATAAAGGCCATTGATGTATATTTACCATGGATGTGCAGCGCCAAACCACATTTTTGGTTCGCGACATTGCCGATGTGGCTTGCGAGACAAGTAAGACAACAATACGGCACTAGCAAATGTCCTTATATAAATACATTTAAATGAAGGTAATAAACAAAAAACCGATAAAGGTCGCAGGAAGTCGCTGGATGCAGGCCGCTACCAGGTCGGTCTGGAAATCTTTGGAGGAGACCTATGTTCAGCAGTGGACGTCCTGTGGCTGATGATGATGATGAAATACATTTTAGAACGTTTTTATTTATTTTTTAGCGGTGAAACTCATCGAGCAGCGATAGCTCAGCGGGGAGTGCTACGGACTGTCAAGACTAAAGTCGCAGGTTCGAAAAACAGCCCCAAGAACATACACTTCTGACTTTTCTAAGTTAAGTGTGTATTCATGGGGAATTAGGTATCCCTTGCTTTAACGGTGATGGAAACATAGTGAGGAAACCTGCACACCTGGAAAGTTCTCCATAAGTAATTCGAAAGTGTGTGAAGTCCGCCATTCCGAATTAGGCCAACGTGGTGGACAAAGGCCTAATCCCTCTCATCAGTAGGGGTTGCACTCGCCCAGCAATGAGTCGTGTGTAATACTGGCTAGTATTATTGTTATATTAGCGTCGAATGAATTTTCGCTAGGATCATTCGCGATCGCCTAAGCGAGTTGCGGCTTGCATCGCAACTTTTTGCGCTACAAATTTTGTTCAGCATAGCATATCTATATGTAACAATTTATATCGATAGTAAAGGCAGCAGTCGGTCCGCGTAGTACAATGTGGGACGACGCAAGTGTATAAGCCAGTTGAAACCACTGTCGGTGACAGCTACAGGCAATATCTTTACTCCACCAGACCAATATCTGTAGTGGTGCAAAAATAAATGATATTCTGTAAAAATTGCACTTACTATTTTTATATTCTCTTGTAACAATGTGATGTTCATTTTTCCTTTATATGTTTTATATCAATTTAAAGAATTATAAGACTCCACGTACGCTATAGGGGTCAAGACGGAATTATATTTAACTAGCTTTTGCTCGCGGCTCCGCCCGCGTGAACAACATTTTCCGAGATAAAAGTAGCCTGTAACCGTCTCCAGAGTCCTATCTGTCTCTGTAGATAAATTCATCAAAATCGGTTCAGTGATTTAGGCGTGAAAGCGTAACAAACAAACTCACTTTCGCATTTACTTTCACCCCCTTAATAAGGGATTAAAAAATCCCTTATTAAATAAAATTGCCAAAATTCCTGAAACACGTATTTATTTGTTTTAAACGAATAACCGAAATACAACATTTTGTTTATGTAACTTTCAAAATGACGGACTTTCATACACATTATCATCCCCTATTTTGACCCCTTTGGAGTGGCATTTTCTAAAACCCTTTTATTAGTGGGTGCCTACATATCAAAATGAGTATACAGTCCGAATTTCATGCTTGTAGCCTTGATAGTTTGCGCTCGGCGGTGATGAATCAGTCAGTCAGTCAGGGCATGTTATTTTATAAGTATAGATAAGTTCCGTTTAAAATGCTTTAGAATGGAATATTATGCTTTCTGACGACGAACAGACGGAACGCACCCTACTCATAAATAGTACACAAAACTTCGGTACTTTTGGAGACGAGTAGGCAGTACCTCGTCTATGGCTCGGCTCGTGTTATTATACAGGTTTAACTAAATGCTTGTTTACCGCATGCCGAGTGAAAGGCCTGTTTTAAGGTGCACGATCTAGACGAAAGACCACGACACAAGGCGACAGCGATACGTCAGCTTTGTATGCAATTAAATAGGTTCGTTTTGAGGTCTGCGACTAAGACAGGTCACCGCAACGCGTAGCTGTTTCCATAAGGGTTTACACTGTGCGGACGTATTGAATCTGTTTAACTAAATCGCGACACGCATCGCAGTCTCCCTGTCTGGGTCGGGTTTCTCCCACAGACCTTTACCACAGTAATATTATCATACCTTTACACATACAAGTGCGTGGCAATGAGGTTATCGAAGAATCTATTAAAGTAGAGTTCAATTGTTTTTTATCGCTTGACCTTTCCCATAAATGGATTTGGTGAGGATAATCTGAATACAATGCGTGACATTTACGGCATTGTCTCTAATTATGTAACATTATTATGAATAAAATACAGTTATTAATATCAAACTTGTATAATATTGTCCCACTGCTGGGCACGCCCCTTTTTACGAATGAAAGAGGTTAGGCCTTAGCCCACCACGCTTGCCTAATGCGGGCTGTTCGACTCCACATATGTACCTTCGAAATTCATAAGGGGGATTTTGAGATATGCAGGTTTTATCACGATATTTCCTTCACTGTTATGGCAAGCTGTAATTATTAAGAATATAGAAGAAGAAGACGTCACTTAGAAAAGTCAGAGGCAAGATTATCGGGCTTGTTACGAATCTGCGACTTTCACATGGGCAGTCTGTCCCATTTCCCGCTTGCTTGCTTTTGAAATTCAAATAAAGTTATTTATAAAATGAATTCGACAGGTGTTGGAACAGCGGACCGTGAGCGGGAAATCATATCCCAGCTTCGCCGCTGAAGGGTCACGCGCAGGAGATGCGGGGGACTTTAGCTTTTTAGCGAATAATTAGCTGATTTTAGCTTTGAGAGGGCGCCTGATACATAGCGACCGCGCTATAGTAACATTATATTATTCGGTAATAACGAACGGTTCGTTACCACTGTCTCACAGAAAACCGACGTAAAGCAGCGGCCTGCTGCTGCGTTTCGTACAGTGAGTGAGATATCCGGAAGCCCAAATCCCCCCCCCCCTTCCCAATCCTTAATTATCCCTTTCCTTTAAGGTCGGCAACGCGCCCATGATTCTTCTGGTAGTGGGCGTACATGGGCGGTGGAGATCACTTAGTTTACCATCAGGTGACCTACTTGCTTGTTTGCCGGCGTATGCTATAAACAAAATAAAAAAATACTTAATAAGTGTAATTGGCATCTAAGGCCGTTCTTATTACTTAAATAAACAGTAAAAACCCGCCATATAACTGTTTTCAGCGAGTCGCTTTCTCGGATCAGTGAGTGTATATCAAGTTATATAGGTCGGTATAATTCTGGCGACCGTCGAGTATCGCGGCGGGTGACTTATTTGGACCGCGCTATATTTATCAGGAACAATGTAGTCACTATGTTTGATAATAAAAAATCACACCTGTATTAATCAAGAGTGTCAAAAAAGGTGCGACCTAAATGCTTTCCGCAGTTAATCAAGATCGTATTCCGGCAAAACCTCGTGACAAAATCTAATTAAACCAACAGCAATCCAAATACTGAAGCAATATAACCATTACACTTTTTAATGTATATTAACATGAATAACAAAAAAAAACTGACTGCGCATAAATTTATATTTATTTTATATTTATACGTGAAGAGAAAACTTTTTATCCCGGAATAAAGCGCGCACAGAGGTATATAAGATTTAGCTTAGTTTAAGTGTATATAGGGAAGTAATACTGCATTACTTCCCTATATATGTTAGCTATTTATGTATTGTAAAATTATATGTAAAAAATATATTATATAAAATAGAATAAGACATCATCGTTTACGCTGACTCTGCCAATGACAAACACATAATCTGTCACGCTCGAAGCTGACGTAATAGAAAAAAATTCAAGAAAATGTATGACTATAGATACATGTATATTTTTTGAATCGAAAACCCAAACACAAATCTTTATTGCCCGATCTAGAAATTGAACCCAAATATTTTCAGCTTTACTACACTGCTACTAGACCAATGAGGGAATTCCGACGGAATTCCAAGAATAGTATTATAAAGAATTCCGACTTCTTTATAATATTATTCTTGTTCGTCTAGACTCTAGACAGTAGCACTGTATAAACAATAACATGTGTAAATAAAAACCGGAACATTTATGCAAGTGATTCTATTTGAAATTGAATGATTTAGAATAATTGGTTTATATTCGTTATAACGTAAAATGTAAAAAACTATTCAAAAAATAGCATAAACCACCAGAGATACAATATGATATGTTGCCGGTTCCCAGTAGCGTAGCCGTTCCTAACTGCCTTCCATTTTCAAATTTTTGTTTGAGAATATTTCAAACATCGACTTATAAAAAAAGGGGGACACCACGTCCCATACATCGAAAGTGAAGTGACCCATAGTGTGCCAGAATGCTGTACGTATACGGGTCTCACGCACACACTCTCATCATAGTGTGCCAGTTTCCGCCATTACGCGACACGACCGCCTTGTGTAACGTTCACTCCAACTTGGATTTAAAAAAATATAATAATGCCGACATGTGTCATGAAACATTGTAAAAACAATTCGACATCGAAAAAGAAATATCAAGGAATTACTTAGCACAGGTAACATATGAATTTATAATCACTTTTATAATGTTTTTGGTAAAATTATTTACGTAATATTCGGAACATAAACGTCAACTTCACGTGCATGTGTTGCCAGAAAATAAATGACGTATTTTCCCCAAAGTGTGAGTATTCCGTTGTAATTAAGAACATTATTAGTTCAAAAATTACTAACCGACTTTAAACCAGGAGGAGGTTGTCAATTAAGCGTATATTTTATTTTTAATGTACGAACATATATTTTCCCATCAAATATGGACCGCTTTGTTGAAATATGTTGATGTTCGATAAAGTTTAGGTACTAAGCGGTCTCCTATATACAGTGGCGTAGCTAGCACGGGTGGCACCCGGGGTGGATTTGATTTGGCTGTCACCCAAAGAATGAAAGCTTTAAAATGATTTAATGTATTTTAACCGATTTCAAAAAAGGAGGATAGAGGAGAGGATTTCCCCATTTTTGAATATTATTTCGGGTTATATCAGGTCGAGTTCCCATAACCGGTGACAACCGGGGTAGAGTGCCCCCCTCTTCCTTCCTAGCTATGGTACTGCATATATATTTTGTTAAAATCTGATAACGGAATATGGAGAAAAGATATTAAACTCCTCGAACAAACAAATATATAAAAAAATAAATTCGCCGAATTGAGAACCTTCTTTTTTGAAGCTTAACCGGCTTCATATTATCTAGATTACCAAAACATAACATTTATCTTAAGAAACTCTGTGAGAAGTAAATAATAACATTAATGTCTAAAGGTATTTTTGGATTCGGTAAAATTTGTGTTGCGCGGCAGCGGCACAAGCCCCGGCTTTTTTATTTATCAGTGCGTTTTGAACTTTGTTTTGTACAGTACTCTTTATTTTAAAAGGATGTTTTACATTTTTAAATATTAGTTAAAAACAAAAAACAAAACATTTAAAAATAATACTCTCCAATGGCGAGGCCTAGGACCCAAGCCACCGGCGGTTAGGACATAAGAGAGAGAAACCTCCTCACAATGCGTGCTGTATCCAATAACGCCGCTTACTGTATCTGGACTTTGACCCAACGACCAATTGAGAGCCTCTGAAGATGTTTGTCGAGGCTCTTCGGTATCAACCCAGAGACGACTATCGGTACAATTATTGTTGAGTCAACATCCCACATCTCGGTAACCTCGTGTGCCAGATCTAAATATTTGGTAGTTTTATCCTTTTGGCTTTTACGAGGTTCTCGTCATGCGGAATGGTGACGACATTTTATAGCGAATAGTACTTTTTTTTCAATTTGGAATTAAAACACACTCTGGCAGGCACCGAATATAGGATTAATCTAATTAAATGTATTTTAGAAAAATATTTGAGCATTCGAGATCACCATATTTCCAAATTAGAAGCTACTGAACGGTCCGTGCAAAGTAAAAGGCATGTTTATAAAAAATTAAATCATTCTAAAGGATTTTAATTTAATTTTTATCTTTTCATATACCTACCCCACAATTAAACGAATCAATTAATTGTTTGAACTAAGTACTTAATTACCATGTACATACTTTATTCAATACACACGGGTCGAATATAAAACCTCTTAGGAGTTGGTTAAAACTGGGGAAAATTTTCATTTATCTGGTATCCCTCAACTTTCACACACATATATCATAAACCTGCATCACTGACGATATTAGTAGCGTTCTATCCTCCTTTCTTATATATCGATGATTTCAAAATGGAATCTGGAGATATCTGTTCCGTTCTGTTCCGTCGATGTGTACAAGCAGAGCTCCACCGAAGAACGGTTCGCAGATGACTCTCATATATTATTATGGCTGGTCCAGGGGCCGACCCGGGGCAATCGTAGTCGACGTCGGGTTATAGGCGCCTCCGTATATCTACTCTCTGAGTACCCGCTTTACATATACTAAATCATTGGAAAATATTATGATATATTTTCACCCGCGTGCGTGTCACTGGTCAGTATGGTCACTGGTATACTCGTAAACATCATCCAAAATCAACCAAATAAAAGAAAACAAGATTAGAATAATAATTAAATTTATTTTAAATCTACTCCAAAACTAATTAATCCATTCTGATGGTTGTTTTACTAAGTCTACATACTTTCAGGAAGATAAATGAACTGCAGGTAAATGAGGTTATCATTCAAACGTAGTAGGTTAGTTATAGACATAAATTTACATCTATTCAAGGTGCTATGTCCCTAGTATGTGAGAGAGAGGCCGTCTGGATTGGTAGTAACGTTTTGTTTATTTCTGCCGCCAAGCAGCAGTGTGTAAGCACAGTGTTTCGGTTTGAAGGACATTGAAGCCAGTGAAATTACTGAGCATTCTAAAATCTTCTGACTCGGGGTGTCGAGTGTACTCCAGTGCCAATATGTAGTGCTTTATAATTCAAAGTTCTGTATTTTGCTTCTGTTTATGGGCAGCAGTGGCGCTCACCATCAGGCGACCTGCTCGTCTCGTCATTAATAAGAATATATACGTCGTAGATTTTACCACATATCTCTGCATTTTTTTAACAGATTTTAATAGAACTCTATCTTTATACGATAGGGTATACGTAAACGAACCGTTGAACTCATTTAATTCTGAATTAAAAATTCCACCCGTAAGGGAATTAATCGGGGATTAGACTAAAACTTGTATATTGTATTGACTGTGGTCATAGCGCTTTTATTATGTTATGACAAACAAATTCGGCAAGCCTTGTTCGTGTGTACTTGTTCGTACTGCAAGGGTCACGTGCATTTTAAATTACTGCATGTCTGGCACGGCGAGGTTAATGACACTTTTCAACGAACTTTTTCAACATAAATTATTTTATTTTACATTTTAGAGAGCCTTTATAACATTACGCTTTTTATAGATACGTCATATATCGCTTAAAAACTGAAAAGCAAAATATTAAACGTCTTACCAAATTTAAGCCGAGGCTTTAGCAGACTTTTTGTAAGTCAGTGACTCTGCTCTATTGATTACAGAAATTATTCTCGAAATTAAAATACGTGATTAAACGACAGATTGCACAGGCGAGTATATCCCATAAAACACCACTTTACATCGCCGATAAGATTCTTATTTTCAGAAAGCATAACGCCGTCTTGAGAATGACAGTTTTCTGTTAAATTCTTGCCTCGGTTGTGTGATAAACTCTCTCCGTCTAAATTAGCTAAAGGCTTAATTGTTATCACGCAAACGTTAAAAACCCCCCGACACCAATCAGAAAAGGGATTTACAATTTCTTAGTCTTTATTATTTCTTTATGTTGACATGTTAATATAAATTATGCCCTTGAAACAGCTGTCGCCCCAATACAATTAAAACTTTAACTCAAAAGCATTTGAAAGTCTGAAATTAAAATATTAACAAAATAACAAAGTCATAAAGCATACCTAATGAAATTGTAATAATAAGAAACATAGTAATTCAGTTTTTATTAAGTTTTAATAGTATTTCAGCATTGTTTATTAAATTCAGATTTTACTTTATAAATAGTCAAATTTATAAGAAAAACGTAATGTACGTATGTTATCATACATATTTTTATTTACTATTTTTGCCTACGGCTCCGTAACATGATGTTTTTAGTTTATTCATTCCACCGATTATAATGTATGTAAGCATTTCAAGAAACCGTTCAAATGTAGTCCAACTCGATTAAAATTGAGTAATTTAATGTTGTATTTTTTTATTTATACATATAGGTGGCTATGTATAGGGCCACTATATATGTAGTGTGATGTGCGTGTTCGAGAGAGGAAATGAAACCAGCGAGTCTCGGCTGACGACGAACAACTGATTTATTATTCAAACACAAATACATTTATACGATACAATTAGATGACGTGTGCATTTCATACATTATGTCCCCACATACACAACTTTTTATATACCTAATGTAAAAGTAATACATCGCGTTTTTGTATTCGCTCACGAGGATTATAGGTACTAGTTTAGAATTCATGCGAATCGCTGAGCTCATTTAGTACCTGTAATGTTATGTCAAAGATTACATAAACAAATTCTGCTTCGACGAAAATTTCTGTAATGGAATTATATTACATAAATATTTTTTATACAGTAATTGGGACGGCAGTTTTGTGACAAATATTATGTAACCCGTTATTTTGACGATTTTCCTTAGTTACGCCTTAATAACGCTTATAAAGTAAATTAAAATATCATAACAGCTTTTGTCTATTTTTGCCACCAAGCAACGATTTGTAAGCACTGTGTTTCGATTTGAATGACACTGAATTCAGTGTAATTACCGGGCATTATGAGACTTAACACCCTATGTTGAGGATGATGAATACAATACAACTCAAACTTTAAAGTTCTAATTAGTAAGTTGTATTTTTACTGTTTATACGCAGACATTTACCAACATGGGAGCGAGCGAACTGCTCGTCTTATCATATAGTTGTATAAATAGAGTTTACTAACAAACTTTGCTTGAAATGCTTCAGCCAGATAGTTTTGAGGGGATCCTAGGTGGTTGCTTTGCTCATCCTTTTTCCTGGCTGGCACTGATCGGAAAATAATACGTAGATGACGTTCAATTTAATATTTCTAAGTACGTTAAAATTGAGTGAATACGAATGCAAAGAAAAATAGGAATAAAACTGATTTAGTTTTTTGCGCATATAAGCTTTATTTACAGTTTGGATAAAGTTTGATCATTTATCGCAGTGCGGGAATCGAAACCATGGTCTCTCGCATCAGAGCCTCGCCTACTACGCCACGGAGGCTATCATCACAGAAATCAATATAAAAATTAAACAATTTAAAGTGTTATTAACTAATTACTTGAAATTTTATTATTTCCATATTCAGGGCCAGTTATTGCATTATACTCGGATACTGAGTACAGAAATAATCTTAGTTGAAATCTGAGATATAATCGAATTCTTAGAAATGGAAAATAATTTATATTAAAAAAAAATTATAACATCGCAGTTAGCGATAAGAACACCATATGCACTTATTTTATTTTTTTTAATTTCTTTTATAACTAATATATACAGAGTTTATAAATGAATATCATAATTTTAATAATTTTTAATATAAGATAATAGTTTGAGTGGTAGAGCCACCCTGTAGACAGTTTTGTCTACGTGACATGCACGTGCATGAATGGGCCGGCTCAACCGGGTCATTACCACAGTCTCACAGAAAACCAACGTAAAGCGGCGGCTTGCTGCTGCATTTCGTAAGGTGAGTGAGATATCTGGCAGCTCAAATAACCTCTTCCCTTCCCACTCCCTTAAGTATCCTTTTCCTTTAATGTAGGCAACACGCCCATGATTCTTCTGGTATTATGGGCGTATATGGGCGGATGCGGTCACTAACGATCAGGTGACCGACTTGCTCGTTTGCCGGCTTATGCTATAAAAAAGTATACAGAGACGAATAGACTGTTAAAAAATAGTGTACGTCGTACTTGTGTGCAACTAAAATAACATACAAATGATGCGCGAGTTGGCTACATTGAAAGTGCTTGTCTCCCGAAATGGTCCCGGAATCCCAGTGAGCATCTAACCACGTAAATGTCCAACTGCGATGTGGGTGTTCACTTACTATTTATGTGAATTTTAGTGCGGTCTCAACGTTATATTTAAACTAGATAAACACCATACAATGTAGTTAAGCCCAAACGATTCAACCGCATACGATTCGAGTTAATGGCCAAACAATATCGGCAAATGGCATATGCATTATTCGCGACGTTTGTATATTAGGACCCTCACAAAGAAACCATAATAGAAAACGGAACCCAACCGTCATTCACATAAAATGGAGTAGTTATCTAAGATTGTAGTCGCCTATAAATACATCTAAAGCGGGAAGTTAACGTGATCGTATGGCTATTTACGTGTTTAGTACGCGTTCTGTAAAGAAAAGATCGCGTATCGTAACGGAAACATATCTGAAGTATCCGTAAAGTTTGGGGCGTGGGCATTCGGGTCACGTTCCAGCAACAACGAGAACGATGCCGAGCACCTAGGGGTTTGTTGTGATATCGCCGCGCCAGTTTTTTCACAATACCTGACCTCACTAGCTGGGAGAGATTCTCGTAATGTTAGTTTGTAGAGATAGCTCCGCCAACTTTATGTTCTTGTTTTTGGTTTAGGAGCCACGTGCCACGTGCTACGTGCTCCTCATTTTATTTGTCTCGCTGTCCTTTAGGTCAAACACTTGTCTCTGAATGTTAATCAGTGTCTTTCATTAAACAAGTTAAAAATGTGTCATTCCAAAATATTTAATTAATGTATGGGTGAAATGCTTTACTAAAACAATTGCATCTGTAGCACATATAGTTTTTTTGGTTGCTGCTATACAGGTACTACAAGCTAAATATTGTTTTTAACGTTTAAGTTTTAATTCTTAAGGCCCATATAAATGCATGGATCAACATAATATTTTAAATGTTATGATAACTGTCAAGTGGCAATTCATAATCAATGTTATATATTACGTGTCTGTTGAGGTTATTTAAAATTAATACAATAATAATTTATATCAATGTCATTTTAGTGTTTGATGCGTAAATTATATTCAAACCATGTATGGCCCTTGGTCTTTAAAAGCTAGCAATCAAAATTCTTTGACCGCCTGACACAATATTACGTATATATCACATTAGGTGCGATAATCAGATACAATACGACCGATAAAAAGATGTGGTCCAGAGAGTTTATTATCGGCTAGTCAATAATAATTAATATAATTTTAAGAGGCGAAAAAATTACGGTAAAAAATATTATTTTATACATACAAACATACCGAAAGAGTAAGAGAGAGAAGTGGAAACATTTTTACACCGCTATTTTTTCGGGCGTTAAAAATGAAAATAAAACAAATTTTCGCAATATACGACAAATAAAAAATTTAGAGATATTTATTCTTTACACGAATGCCGATATAAAAGCTCGCATTCTTTAGGATTTAACAATTCATTTGAAGGGATCCGAGAGGAAACGACGTTGTATTTTTTACATTGTGCTCAAAATATCATTTACATAAAACTTCAAAGGAAATGGAAAATAATTAAAGGAAGACTATTTCCTAATTTAGTAGTTACTAAGTGGTAGGACCGTCGTATAGGAGAGGCCGGCTGAGTTGGTACCACTGCTTTATCTATTTCTGCAGTGTTTCGGTTTGAAGAACATTGAAGCAAGTGAAATTGTTGGGTATTATGAGACGTGACATCTTATGCCTCGGGTTAACGAACGCTGTGCAGTGCCATAATGCACTTTGTAATTTAAAGCTCTGTGTGGTATTGTATTTGTGTGTGTTTATCGGCAGGCGATGCGCTAACCATCAACGAGCAACCTGCTTGTTTAATTATGCTAATTAAAAAAAACAAAAGTAAGCTTTTTTCTTTTCTTCTTCCCTCTGGTTTCACATATGGTCGTATAACGAATGCAGGTCAATTCAAGATGCAACCCTAGTGGCCGATTATAACAACGCACGTAACTAGAGTTGAAGAGATTACGACTTGTCCCATCGCCAATTAAAGGTCCATTGTCAATGATTAATGTAAGTCCTACTGATGTAAGAAATCGACTGAGTGTGTCTTGTCTCTCCTTCGTCTATAATATAAATGTGAAATTTTATATGTTTTGAATTTGGATACCTGGGCTACAACATAGGCTACTATTATGGACAGGGAGCCCTCGGGTAGCTGATCCACTTGACTACTATCAAGCTCATTTTCCGTGAGTAGCTTCGTTTCGATGAGACGACCAACAATTCCCTATGCGAAAATTCTCTATTGTGGTAGCTAACAGAGGTAGCAAGGATAGAATATTTCGATTTGATGATACTCAAAAAAATATTATTTTATTTGTAGGACAATATGACAGTTAAATTATATAAATATTAACTAAGTAAATACAAAAAAATCAGCTGGTTAGTAATCATTCTTATGACCTCGTTATCGATACCTATTGGAAGCCCCTCCTTCGGCAAAGTAATTTCGGGAAGGTAATTTTCGCATAGGGAATTGTTGGTCGTCTCATCGAAACGAAGCTACTCACGGAAAATGAGCTTGATAGTAGTCAAGTGGATCAGCTACCCGAGGGCTCCCTGTCCATTAGTGCTAGGAGCCGCGAGCAAAAGCTATTGTATCTATGTATTTTAGCCTTCACAGTTTTAGTTGGGAAGGCAGCTCATATGAGAAATATTAAGGTTTAGCGATCGCCAACAGCTGACGCCACGCCGGGCGCGCGTGTCTCAGTCGGAAAATAGTCCGTGCGACCCTCTTCACCTTCAAAATATTTCATTTGTATTTTTTATTATTGCAAAAGGCGGCAAATGAACCAGTGACCCACCTGACGGAAAGTGATCTCCACGTGACAAAACACGCTAAATTGACGAATCACTGCATGTTCATGTAAGGATTCTACTGAAACCACACTATTTGATCTTGACATCACAATATGTAAAATATTATAGGGACCTGCCACTACCCACCATTAGTAAGAAATACGATTTCATTCTCGTATAATCATAATAGCAATACTTTCTAGCAGGAATGTAAATGATGATGAAGTAGTCGTTTAAACCGATTTTCAATTAAATTCAAGTCAATTCCTACTATAAACAAATATTTATAGCGTAGCTCTACCACTTACAAAATATGATAATGTTTGAACTAGATAATTAAAACGAATTTGTCACGAAACTATATCGCACGTTGAAAACAAAAGTGACACTAAATGAAAAATGTGTTTATGGGAGATTAAGTTTAAATGTTACTAATATTATAAATAGAAGTGAAAGTTTGTTTGTTTAGATGTTTGGATGTTTGTCCGTCAATCATGCTGAAACTTCTGAACGGATTTTGATGAAATTTTGTATACAGACAAGGTATGAGCTGACTTGGGTGATAGGCTACTTTTATCCCGGAAATCCCGGAAAAAGCAGATCACGCGGGCGGAGCCGCGAGCATAAGCTAGTGTTTCATAAAATAGCGTTCATAATTAAAAATCGTCAATTTTCGTTTAGTGTCACTTTTGTTTTCAAGGTGCGATATTTTGTATAAGTTAAATGTAAATTAGACGTTTTGCGTTGAAGGTTACGTTAGGCCTGCACTCATCATACAAGTGCTTATAATATCTGAGGAAATAGTTTACAGCAAAAATATACTTCGTGTCTCGTTCTCGCGACTTTGCTCGTTTGTCAAACGAGGTGGCGTGGCGCGGTGGCACCCCGGCCGGTGCCTCCAACAATCTGTTTGTCCAGATGCCACCTTTCTCCTTTTAACAAGAGCTTTACTTGATATCCGGAAATTTATTTCTCTCACAATTTGTCATGATTCGCGGTCGACGCAGACAAAATTTATGAACAATTCGACAGCGTCGCTCGCAGAAATAACATGTTTTTGCGCAATTAAATTACAGCGGTATTGAGTTTAATCCGATGGCCGCAATCATAAATATCCACAGTAATTGTTCCAGCGCTGTACGTACATAAAGTATAATATTTGGGACGTTTATTAGAAACGTGAGTCGATGGCGGCGGAGATTACGTCAACTTGGCCTCGTCGAAACAAAGAGAGACATGTTGATGACGTGATCAATAAACTTGAAATTCGCCATTCATTGTTTCCCAATTGGAAATAGTTGAGTAGCCGCTGCCTTGTCGCCCCCGCTACGCATAAATACAGAGCCCTCATCAAACCCTCGCTTATCCGGCCCTGACGAAACTTTGACAACTCTATAGCCACAAGTGCAGGCGTTACGATCTCACGAATCATTATCTCATTGTTCTCCAGGAACTCAAAATACGTCGTTTACGGCAACGCTTTGTTTCCCAAAATTATGATCGTACCCTCGGTTATCCTGACCCATTAGTAACATTATGTATTCGGGTAGTAGCTTAGTTACACGGTTGATATCTCGTGTATGATTTAGTCGAACATCGCTACACGTGTAGTGGCCTGCGTGCGTGAGTAAGTCTGCATGTCACTCCGTGTACACACATTATTAGATTAATCGTGCAAGACATTTTAAATCATGGTCAATGGAACAGTCATTTATTTGGGTATAATTTATGACCAACTTATAGGTACACCTACAGCGAAATTTTTTGCAGTGTTCTGTATGGTGACTACCCTTACGGATGGTGATAGAGAAAGTAGTCCATAGAAAACCATTTTTGTCTAAACTGAGCAAAGCTGCATTTTAAATTTTTTTATGTTAAGTAAATAAAAAAGTCCAAATTATGTATCATGAACTACTTACGGTCCCACACCCAGAACCCGAATCACAAAAATATTTATTTCGATGCGAGGAACTATTCCGCGACCTCTTGTTTACTAAACTAGCACACCAAATGCTCACTATGCCACGGAGGCTGTCTGTAAACAGATTTTATATTCCAATATAAATAATTGCCAGCTACATAATATATTTAAATATAATTAAAATGTAATTATAATTATAAAAAGAAACAACTTAAAACCTGAAAACCAAAAATTAAAAAGTTCGAGACGATAATCTTTCTTAGTATGTATATGAAATACATTTTAATTTCCTTAATCCTCCGTTAATCTTGGTTCATTCGCAAATTCTATTAATTAGAACTTTATCTGGTTTGTGAGCCTCGGAATGTGTTACATATGAATTACATGGAGGGTTTGATAACATGTTTGGATAGGTAAAGTGTAAAATAGTCAAGCGGTTGCTGACCGGCACACAAACGTTGGTAATCCTGCAGTGCATCCATCATTCTGTAATCCTGGCTCTAGTTCACCACCGCTCAAAACGGCTATAAAGGGGCTTTAAACGATTACGTGCGTAAATGCTTCTTACTGCTTCCTCTCTTCATTATGAATTATCAATTAAATTATATTAAATGCCGTTTGATACCGTCGTGTCACCTGTATTTATAGCTGTTTATCTAGCAGTGCAATTTCGTATAGAATGATAATAAAAGCGGACTGAATATGATGTTTACATTACATAATTTACTCTGTATTTATTTTATATTATTAATTTACTGAAGTGACACGTGTTTGCGTTGTTGTTTATGGCACTCGATAGTTTCTGCCAACTCCCATAAGATGAAGGCGTGAATGTGTATGCAGATAATTTGATTGCCCATAATAACCATATAGACGAAACTTTTGTGGGTGTTGTTATTTCCAAACTAAGTGAAAAATCCTTAACTTATTTTATTTTATAAATATTTAACTTTTTTATTTTTAATACAGATATAGAGAAAATTATACAGTTTGTTTACAGCGTGAAAGGGCCGGCTCGTCCGGGTAGTTACCATTGTCTAACAAAAAATTGACGTAAATTAACAACGTTTCGTTGGCAACAGCAAGTTATCTGACGGAGGTCCAACGGCCTAAATTCCCGTCACCTTCATTATCACTTATTAATCCCTTTTCTTCAAGATCGGCAACGTGTCCGTTCTTCTGGTATTAAGCGCGTTCATGGGCGGTGAAGATCACTTACAATCAGGTGACCCACTTGCTCGTTTGCCGCCCTCTGCAAAACACTCTGCACCACATTTTGAAGAAGCAATCTATAAATATCATGGACTATTTTTTTACAGAATCATCGATCGAGCTCAGTGTCGGTCTACTTAAAAATTCAAGTCATAAAATAGCTGCCCGTAGCCTGACAAATTTCTGAACGATCCGGAGTAATATGACAGCTTAAATTTTTCGTGCTTCCGTTATATTTTTGTCAGTATTTGAAAATCATTGTTTCAATATGGTCAATTTAAAGGTCGAATGATGGCCACACACGACCGCAGTCTACTTTTAAAGACGAAAAGTATTGCAGTATTGATACAGTTACGGCTGTCGTTTTACTGTACCATCGATACAAAACATAAATAGGACTCGAGTATGTATACTCACTACTTTTTTGTATATTCTGAAGCAATATTCATGTAACCAAACCATTAAAACCCCCGACGTCATTTAGAAAAACTTGTGTAACTTTGAAATGGCTGAATTATTGATCATCAGTGAAGTTATGTAATGTATGTAAGTGATGCTTTAATCATCATGATTAAAGAATTAAAAATTAAATTAAATTTAATTTAATTAAACTTATAATATTCTTTTTTCTTTATGTTTTTTAGGATGTCTTCCATAGTTATGAATTTATTGAATTATGTGATCATTTCAGCCCGTAAAACGTTTTAACAAAAGTACCATTCTTGCTAATACATATATTGTTGCTGCACTATATGACGACATATCACAATTAATGTAGAACCACTTTAGTATAGCGTTACTTGCATTTTCTTTCAAATTGTCGAATTTCCACTACAAGCGAAATAAAATTTATAAACAATTTAATGACTCCATTAAAAACTGCAAAATTTAAATCAGTTACAACACTTTGAAGAGTGACACTACAAAAACGTATTTAAAATATTCTTCACTTAACTGGCCCTACGTACAAAGAGCCTCTTTATCGTCGTCGTCTATATATATATATATATATATATATATATATATATATATATAATAACATCATCTTTGAAAGAGGATTTGGTATACGACATATATACCAACCATTTTTATTTTTATTCCATAAAGACACATAATTTAACAGAGAAAAACGATTACTAATCTCAATGTTATTATTTCCTATTTACAATTGCAAACCTGTTGTGATAATAAACAAATGTATATATAATGATATTTTCTTTGAATAAATCAAAGTATTACAAACAACTGCCTGTTTGTTTTCAATACCACCAACCACTTGTACGTTCTCCGACGTCTGATATAAAAAACTTGGGATACCGATCATTTTTCTGCTATTATTCTTATGTATTATTCATAACACTCTGAAAACTTCACAACTTTATTTCGAACAACTTCTAACAAATAAGATTTGTTCAAGTTGATAAATTATTTACAAAAAAATGTCTTCACAATGTGAGATATATTATTACAGTGTAATTCGATAAATAAATACATCCAACAGTAGCACACATAGTATTTCTTATTACCTATTTTATGCCGTGATTATTTCATAATAAGTATATTAGCAGTGCTCACGACTTGCAAGACTACCCTAATTAAATAATGAAGCAGGATAGACACGTTTTTTTTAATGAGAATAGTCGAGTGTTTTGGCAGATGTGGTTGCGGAGCGGCGTAATCGTGATGCCAGAGGAAATGCCGGATTCCTGACTTCGGCCGCTTCTCACACCAAGCTGACAACACTTATAGGTTAGAAACTGTTACATGATAGTAAAGTTGTCCGTGAATAATAGTCTGCACTGCTGGCCAGATATCTAATGCCCAGTTCTTGCTTAAGCTTCACTTAAGTAATTCGTCGGTTTTAACGAAAAATTTCATCGACATTTTGAACGTTTTCTTGAGTAACCGCATTTGGCGGCCGAACTAACTTCACCTTATCTTCAAAGCTTTCCCGTACTTTTTTTAAAAAAGTCGTGGCTTAAAGTTCGAAGCATTCTTTTTTATAATAATTATGACACGAAAATCACATCTATAATAATAGAGCTCTATTGTTGCGACTAAATTCCCACCAGATAAAAAATCGAAGTATGGGGTGTTACA
Organism: Amorpha juglandis; assembly: GCA_949126905.1. Classification (NCBI taxonomy): domain Eukaryota; kingdom Metazoa; phylum Arthropoda; class Insecta; order Lepidoptera; family Sphingidae; genus Amorpha; species Amorpha juglandis. Next base: position 10,760,530 of record OX421374.1, on the reverse strand, counting down.
TTTTCAAATTTATTACCAAATAACTTGTACAACGGTGTATAACTTGCCAGTATCAAACAAATAATTAAAGAGTATCTAATTTCTTTACTTCTTCGTACTCTACATTATTATAGATTTGGCGTAATATCTAACACCTCCGCATGAACGTAACAAACCTAATAGTAGGTTGTTTGATTCGTATACTTATCATTGAGTTATAAATACGTAAACAAGAACAAATTGGTGATAAAAACTTTTATTGCGTGTTTTCTTTCTTTACAAGATTATTGTGCGGCATAGATACAAGAAAGATTCGGAAAAGTTTACACTGACTATGAATTCCCCGAAGAGAGACGTGGGTAGAAACCGCCTCGGAGAGTTCGCGCATTACAAACGTACCGAATGCGGTGTTATTCCTTTTTGTTAAGTTTCATGTTTATGCAACTACGTGCGTCTTTACTATAAGTATGTATTGTGTTTATGAACATGTTGTGCATTATTGCAGTGATTGCACCCACTCAAGATTGGTTAGTTTTATTTTTAGCTTTTTGAATCAATTTTATTTTTGCTAAAAAGTATTTTACTATTTTAGTGAAAGTATCATTAAAATCGATGCCTAAACGTCGAAGTTAGTCTTTCATCCCCTATTTCACCCCCTTAGAGATGAATTCCTTCTTTATATTTAAAGTATGTTCATGTTTCAAGTATGTCCTTTCAGTCTGCGAGTTGTGTGACTGTAAGTACCTCTTCATCATCATCAGCCACAAGACGCCCACTGCTGAACATAAGCCTCCCCCCAAGATTTCCAGACCGACCTGTTGGAAGCGGCCTGCATCCAGCGACTTCCTGCGATCTTTATCAGGTCGTCTGTCTACCTTGTAGGTGGACGTCCAACACTGCGCTTGTCAGTACGTGGCCTCCATTCCAGAACCTTTCTGCCCCATCGGTTATCGGTTCTGCGAGCTATGTGGCCTGCCCACTGCCATTTCAGCTTGCTAATCCGCTGAGCTATGTCGGTGACTTTCGTTCCTCCTAAGTACCTCTTACTCTGTTAGATTAGGCACCATAGCAACAGATGTGCGTCGGTAACCACATTTACCTGCGGACTTTCAGATTGGAAGCAGGCAATAGTGTAATGTAATAACAGCGCGCACTAACTAGGGAACAGAACGTCCGAGACATCGGACCCGAGAAATCGTGCCATCTTAAGTAATTCCCTAACGATGCTCAATTTTCTGACTATTGCGAATAATCGGATCCAACTTACGTTTTGCACGCCATATTTTATACTTCACTGCATCTAATTACAACAGTAAGAGCCATTTTGCTATAAATAGCAGAAAACTAAATAATGTGAGCTAAATATTTTCCCGCATGCAGAATACAAACAAATATCTACCGCAATACAAATACATAAATATTTTCGTTTTCACTAGGGTATTGCAACATGTAAAATGAAATATATCTTCTCTCTGACGTTTGGACGTAACATCAAACGTCTTTATTTGAGATAGCCATTCTCATAAATGATTTCTAGGTATAGAATCTTGGAGCGTAAACACGTAATGTCTTGTTTTTTGGCGAAATACATTATTTAATCTCATTTATTTAACGATTCTTATTCTGTTTGTAATGCAACTTTAAACGAGGAGGGTCGCGCTTCTGCGTTTTGTTTTTTATATTTGCATTTTTTTGTGCGTGGACCGATTATGTAGGAAAAAAATCTTTCCATGGAGTTTAGCTGCGATGTGGCCCCATATAAATTTGGTTATGATGATTCTGATGACGGATTAAACAAATATGAGTAAAACTCCTTAAGGAATAACAGCCGGTCGACGCGATTTTGTTATATTAAAGTTTACATCCCATAACTATTTTTTTTTACTAGCCCTGTATTATATACGTCCCACTGCTGGGCACAGGCCTCCTCTACTGAATGAGAGGGATTAGGCCTCAGTCTTAGTCATAACTATACTTACCAAAAAATATATAAAACAATATAAGTTTGAAAAAACTTTCATACCGACTGAAATTGCAATTTCAGTTGATTGACAGCGGCACCGACACTGACTTCAAAAAGAACCTTAGAATTTGGTATTTTTGGCTAATCAAAGTTATTTTTAGGTTTTCTAGTTTTGTTTAAACTTATTTTTTGACCACCACCGCCTTTTCTATACATTTGTTATTTCCCACTCTAGATGAAGTTGCGGAAAGTAATAAAATAAAAGTATAAAAAGTCCAAATTTCATTCAGTAAATACATTATAGAACATACTCTAAATAAAAATATTTACTCGAGGATACCATCCCATATTCAACCAGCTCATCATAATATCTGTATTATATCTTTTGCCATTGCGAACAGACCCTAGTTGACCCTGCTTAGCAAAAAGTAATCCAAATATTTGCGGTTGTGGTTGTGGCTAAAAACTATAACTCGTTCTTCTATTGCTGAGAGACGAAATCTAGATTGGTCACATTTTCGTCCCAAAAACCTTTCACTCTATGAATGTTGTACGAAAAACATCATTTCGTATTATATTTCAGGTTATTCGTAAAGTTTATTTGACATAAAATATTGTCTTTATTATGCAATATCCAAAGGAGAGATTGATGGTTTTAACCGACGAAAAAACGGAGGATGGAAGTTTAAAACTTCGACAATAATAATTATTCACCGATTTAGATAAATCACTAATCTATTTGTGTTAAAACTACTTAATGTGTAGTAGGTACATTGATGCAATTTTCAATTAGTTTTTAATAATACTAATCTTTAATAAAAAAAATAATACGCTGTAGACGCTTTTGTTAATGACATGAATGGGCCAGCTCGACCGGGTTATTGCCACTGTCTCACATCAAAAGTTGGCAGTGCATCCATAGTCCGTCTGATGTTATTGAGTTTCATGAGTAGTGAAGATCACTTACGATCAGGTGACCCACTTGCTTAGTTTCCTCAACCAATTTTTTGTCGGTGATCTTCATATCAATGAACTGCAACGGCGCCGAATCTACCTATATCTATAATTCTAGCCTCTTATATAAATCCTCTTGATTTCTTCAGCGGCACTTATTCCTCTACAAAAACCCCTCTATGTTTTTGCGTGTAATCAATCACGCTTATTAGCAAAGCGTGCCCCATGTATAATTTATCTTGATATTTTTTTCAGGCAATGTGAGCGACGCTTTAAGTGCCTCTCACAGAGAACCGTGTCGCCGCGTTGTGATTTCTCAAACTGTAATACCGTTTGATGTATCTGCTCGTCTAACTCGATCGAATACTTATGTGCGTACCTGTTTGAGTAGCGTCAATATAAATCAACGTAGGACATAGTTACTTGCTGTGGTATTGGTTAAATTTAGTATATTATTTGAAACACCAGCTGTTTTATGATACCTGTATTTTATATGTCTCTCCACGGGCACGGGCCTCCACTCACTCAATGCTGACGGGACTCAATGCTGGCATAATCCGGTTGTTCAAACAATTGCTGTGTTAGGGTGCCTCAACACTTTCGTGATATTTTGCCGCACCGAGGCTAGGCTGTCACACATACTTACCTATTACGATAATGTTGACGAATTTACTTTTATTACGAATCGTAACATGCACTGTTTGATTTTTCCGTCGCCTAAACCAAAAATAACTAAACCTTAAATGACAATGTCACGTAGAAATATTAGAGATTAGGTTGTGACGGTATGACAATCGTTCACACTTGTGAGTTTGTCACGTGTAATTTTGCCGTGACCTAAAACAAAAAATGACAAAACTTTAAATAACATGTAACGGAGAAATTGTAAGGATTGGGTTGTGACGGCGTGCCAATCTTTCACACAAGATGAGTGTGTTTGTCACAGTCATGCCTCTCGGTGCGCTGAAATGTCACAAATGGAGACGCAGTTTTAATGGTGTTTTAAGTAATAATTATATTATAATAGCTTTTGCTCGCGGCTCCGCCCGCGTGATCTGCTTTTTTCGGGATAAAAAGTAGCCTGTCCTATTCTGATGTATAAGCTATATTATTGTAAAGTTACATTAAAATCCATCCAGTAGTTTTTACGTGAAAGAGTAACAAACATACATCCATACTTACAAACTTTCGCGTTTATAATATTAGTAGGATAGGATTACCATGGTACGGGGGTGACGTAGTCACTGCATGACTAAGCCCCTTTTAATAAATAAAGATTAAAAAAAAAAAGATTACCATGGTCAATAACATTCACAAATACTTGCATTTATGAGTATGTGAATATAGCCATATTCTTTTAGTTCGTTAATTTGTTACAAAAGCAAGTGAAAAGACAGGTTTGAAATTCAGATCTATATTTCGAACATTATTCTATACTTTCATCTGTTCTGCGATTTAAATCTGTATACTATAAACTAAAATTAATTATTTTACGTGTTTCGCTTGCAATGCTCGCCTGAGATCGAATTTAAAAAATCGCTTAACCTTAACCATATGCTTAACCTTTTTTACATAATATTTTCCCTTGCAGAGAAGGCTAAATCATTTAGCACGTACACCCACGAACATGATCAAATTCCATTCATTTAGTTGATTAAGCGTTTAGTATGGAGAAATTATATTTGCTTTATTTTACATGCCTCGACGGCATCATAAAAAAATGCATATTTTACATATCTACGGCTTTACCATACCTTTCAATTAATGATAAATTTCATTCTCCACCTAAAAAGGAGTCACAACGTTTGTGCTTTATTATATTATTATTATGGTAAAATTAAAACATAAAATTGTGCTATTATCCATGGTAATTATATTAGATTACACAATAGGTATACTGTTGAGACAACTATTGATATCCTAATAGACATACTGTTAAAAAAAGTAATTCTAAGGTTTTCCTTTTTTTTTTCATTTTATATGTCAGTTGGATATTGTTGGTACTTAATAAATTCCTAGTCTCTCTGTGCTTACACGAAATAAGAAAATATGAGTACCTATAGCATAGACTATAACAGGGAATAAAGAAAGATCTTTATGAAGAATTGAGTCATTAAACCGTCTTTAAAAATACCAGATTGTTATAGATGTGTCAATTGAAATGTTACTAAATATACTATTATATTTTCTATACTATTATATTACTATATATTTTCTACTAATAAGTAGAAAAGTTAGTAGCTATTTTGGAGATAATCCACCGTAGACTTTCAAAACATGAGTGCTCATTACTTGACCGTGATTTCTAAGTTATTTTATAAACTGATACTATTTGCTCGTACGTCGCACCAAGGTAACACCTGACATGACTGAGTGTTATCACATCGCATCTGTTAGGATAGGGACAAAAATCGATCACCGTGAAGGGTCTCTCGAGAACATTTACAACGACTTATCTGGACATATCAAAGTCACATTTATGTGACACTTTAGGGCAACACATGCAAATCGGCACCTAATTTATATTAACTAGTAACTTCTGGCCAATTGTTCTGTGAACATAATATTGTTCTGTGTGCAGTTTTGCTGTGCTATAACAAATATGCAAGAACGTAAATGCTTTTTTTCCTTTTACGTTTTCGATGACAAAGATGAAAGTTTCCATACTTTGCATGCTGGCCAACTTGTTTATGCATTTTTCTGCAACATCTGCCGTCAAAGAAACATTTTCCAATGTAATAACAAAACTTGTTTACTGGTTTCATTCTGTTTTACTGTTTGTTATTATTTTTTTACAATTATTTACCATGATTTCAGCGGTAGGTTTCCTAAAATAAGAATATATTAAATAAAAAAAAGTTATGTTCTTTCAGGAAACGCACAAGAAATTTGTAATATGTAGGTTATAATAAAATTTTAGGTACATTCGTTTAAACGTAAATAACCGTCCATATTCTTGTAATGTTTATGCGGGTAAAACATATATTACGTACATACATTCAACAGTTTACAAAAAAAAATATTACAGCCTGGCTCAGAAACAAGATTTAAAAAATCTTGCTCTCTTCTAAATAAGTACCGTCTCGAACTGAGACTTGGTCCACTTTAGTGCTCAGTCGTCTTTAAGTTACTTCGACCTAGGATACCCTCAGTATTTTTATTAAACTCTCTTGTATTTTATAACAAAAGCTTTTTAAAGTAGTAGTAGTAGTAACAAATTCACCTAATCGTTAAAATATATTAGAAATCCATTACCAAATAGTATAAATTCAGTTTTGTTTCACTATGACTAATAAACGCTATTTATCAAAGTATAAAATAAGAGACAATGTAAATCTTTATCACACACATAGTGATGACCCACCGTAGAATATGAGTATTGTGTTGTGGTTATTATGAACTACCAGATACTTTCAGTCTTACAATATCCAGACCTCTAACAAATATTTGTTGATCACACAAAAAAAAATCCGGTGCAGGGATCGAACCCGCGGCCGCAGACCCTTGTTCATTCATATTTATATTACCAAAAAATCTTTCAATATAAATCACCAATAAATTGTGTTAACACTGACTTAAGGTTGCTTGTATTTATGTAAGATTTTTCTCTGTTTAATTTCTCTTAAAAAATATTTTATTATCAGTGAAAGAATCATCCAAATCGATGCACAAATAACGAAGTTTTAAACTTTCATACCCGATTCGACCTTTCAAGGGGTAATATTTCTCCTTTAAATTCAAATGGGAGCAACTTTGAGCTATAACCCTTTCGAATGAAAAAAGAATCATAAAATTCCAACCACTTTGTGAGAAGTTATACGGCTTTACACAAAAATCATAAAATACGAGTAATAAATAAAATACGAGTCGGATTGCGAAACTATACTTTTTTCGTCGGTAAACAGTTAGACCCATCGCTGGCATGGACTGTACTTTGTCAGAAACAAAAAATACCGGATTCGTGCAAGTATAAGTGGAGTACGTACACTTGAATTGAACGCGTATTCATACACGTTCGTCCCTGAAGTTTCAGTGTCTGTGTGCGAGTGACTATTCGTAACAATTACTTAGCTACTGGACGTCACAAACTTTTTGACAGCACACGGTTCCATTGCTGGTACTATATGTGAAGGGATTAAGCTTATTGTAAAACAATGTGCTAGTAAACGAAGCATAATACAAAATCAACACGTTGTCCATAATATTTTTTTGAATTGAAATCATATCAACAGACACGTTTTAAGCTTATCATGGGGTGCAACGAGAATGGATGCGCGAGGTTGTATCTAATTTCCCACAAAGAAATCTATGACTGTAAATATCATAGTTTGTTTTACATTGGCACAGAATAGTGCTTGTATACTCGTACTACTACTTTGAAAACAAAATGGTTACAAAATAGTGGATGCTATCCCTAAGGTCCCTCATATATGAGGGAACTACCTTACAGCGCGATAGGATTACATTGTTATAACAAGATGTTTCGTATTGAGAGTAAAGTTCTTAAGTAACTTTTACTTTAGCAATTTATCGGCGCGACATCATGAATTTATAAAATCTAAACTCTTTGTTTTTGTTACGTAACTAAACCCGTTAAATAATAGTAGGAGCTCGGGTGGTGTCATGTGATATTATTATTATAAAATTATCTAAATACCTATGTGTTGGCTTCGGCGCCACGCGCGTTATCTAAAGGCCCGGGACTCTGTAGTCTCAAGATTAGAGAGTCCTGACATTTAAATAAGTGGTAAGTCTCTCATATGCGAGACGCCGTCTTGATTGGTACCATCGCTTTACATCTGCCGCCAAGCCGCAGTGTGTAAGCATTGTTGAGTTTCGCTCTAAAGGACATTGAAGTCTATGAAATTACTGGACATTATGAGACTTTACAATGTATGTCTCGGGGTGCAAAGTCCAGTGCCATGGTGGAGTGCTTTGTAATTCAAGGTTCTGTGAGGTGTTGCTCCTCGTTATGAGTAGGCGTGGCAACCTACTCGTTTCGTCATTCAAGCTAATAAAAAAAGTTTGCTTCCAATAATATTAAACTCCATTCATGTCCACAGACATCATACGTAGCAGAAACGGACCGTTCCAGATATAAAAATAATAATTCATACATAATAATATATGAACGTATTCACATCCAGTCTGGCGGTACTATAAACTGGCACGCAATGTCAATTTTCGATGTGAATTAATTAACAATTTGTTCCGGTGCGTGTCTCTACGTGTTTGTAGTTAAGAATGACCTTTATACAAAGTATGTACTTACGTAATAAGTTTTTTTTTTTTTAGTAATAAGTACTTATTTTACGAGTATGAACATAAATGATATATTTTTTTCCAATTCGTAATACTGAAAAGGTATGAATCCATATAAGCTCACGCCTGTATCTCAAGAGAGATAGGTAAAGATCTAATCGATGATTGGCAGGTGACTTTCTGCTATGCCCAGCCCCCCGACCGCCTATTCAAAGCGATAGCGATAGCGATAGCAATGCGCGAAAGCGATGACAATGTATTGTCTTTATTACTTAAAAATTACTGTCTGTTTACTGTCAAATGTATGGCTAAATCATTCGGTCAATTTTTAAGTAATTAAGGCTGGATTGCACCATGATAGCTGTTAAAGTTAAGTTTTTTGTCAAATTTGACGATAACATTAACGCTGACTTTAACAATGACTGTGGAATGGCCGGAATGTGTTGCACAATCGTATTCTTGGGCATAGTTATAGTTATCAGGGTTACAAGTGAAATGAGATCTTATTTACCCCGAATCAGTGACAAGAAATATTTTTAATTTTTTTTTTTTTTTATTGCATAGGCCGGCAAACGAGCAAGTGGGTCACCTGATGGTAAGTGATCTCCTCCGCCCATGTACGCCCACCACCAGAAGAATGATGGGCGCGTTGCCGACCTTAAAGGAAAGGGATAATTAGGGATTGGGAAGGGGAGGGGATTTGGGCTTCCGGTTATCTCACTCACTGTACGAAACGCAGCAGCGAGCCGCTACTTTACGTCGGTTTTCTGTGAGACAGTGGTAACGATCCGGTCGAGCCAGCCCATTCATGCTGTAGACAAAACGCTGTCTACAGCGTGGCTCTACCACTCACAAAAATATGGCAATAACTAGATAAAAATTCAAATGACGCTGTCAATTGACTAATTTTGCTCAATGTAATTGTGTTTATATCTGCAAAAGTTTTATTTACAATAACGTGTTTGTGAATTGTGAGTATGGTAATATTTGTTTTAAACCATGGAAAACAACTTGTTTGCAAACATTATAAATTCTACAACATCTTTAGAATATTGAACTATCTGACAGCTATTTAACTTTAACAATAGCTTTAACCGGCGAATCTTTGGCAGTTACTGTTAACAGCTAAAGTTATGACGTAATCTATCATTTGTCAAATGGTGCAACTCATTTTTTGCTTAAGGCCCAGCACACACGGTGAAACGTAACTGCAACGAAACCCTTTTGAAATTATTGGTTTGAAACCAGTTTCAATCGTTTTCCACACACGCCGCAACCACAATCTGATGGAATTAGTCATACTCATTTCGCTTTTGAGAACGGACGTCTACAAAATGTTAGTGACGAAGACGTTGTGGTTATACAGGGTTATTTTTAAAACACTGACAACCTCGCAGGAGTAGATTCCTAAGGTCATTTGCTACTACTTTTGTTCTACGACTTTTCATAATTTGTTAGATTTTATTCTCATACAAAAATAATTATGAATTTAATTTCCGTCTTGAATTTTACCTACGCGCAGATTACGTAATACACGCGGCCGCGCGCGTCAGTTCAATGACCGGCCGCGCCGTCTCGATCGATAATACCTACACGTAGACGTACGAACACAAACACTACATAACAAAAACTTGTAAAATCATTTTTTTTCTTATGTATTGAGTTATGTCCAAACTCGTAGAACAAAAGTTGTTCCTTATAGGGTCAGCTATATGGCCCTGCGAGGTTGTCAGTGTTTTAAAAATAACCCTGTATATTTGTACCTACGACAAAGAAGGAAGCGTAAAAGAAGAAGTATGTGGATACATCCCTACATTGAGAAAAATATCAACTGCCGTATGTTTGTGGCTGCCAAAGAATTACAACAAACTGATAGAAATTTCATGGATTTTCAACTTCCAACACAAATTGAATGTTTTTATTTTCGTCGTCAGCCATTTTGGAACCAAAAAGGCGCGAAATCCACAACGAACGCAAACACCAGTTTCCTGCACGCCGGTTTCATAGCAACTGATTTGCAACGCGTTTCAAACTGGTTTAAAAATGGTTGCGTCATGTGCGGTCTCTCCTTGGAGTCTATCGCATAAACTCAAATGAAACTCAAAAGTAACTAGAAGTTGCAGTTTCGTTGCAGTTGCGTTACACCGTGCGGCTGGGCCTAACCGGTATTTTAACATGTTTGTTATTGTTAAAGTAAGATGGTGCAATCCAGCCTAAGATCGTTAATTTTTAAGTAATTAAGACAATACATTGTCATCGCTATCGCGCATTGCTATCGCTATCGCTATCGCTTTGAATAGGCGGTCGGGGGGCTGAACTCCCAATCCCGTTTAGCTCATAGGTGTTTTTCAAAATCCAAAAATTATATTAATTTTGATTACCCAACCTGGGAATTAAACCAATGACCTTACTGATTTCACAGCCTTGTACGTTGCCACTAGAGTTCACTGGACCAATGAGGCGTCCATGGAAAATGGTTAAATAATTATCAGCAGCCAAAGTTAGGTAATGTTTATTATTTTTAGCAATACTTCAGTATTTGTAATGTTAGTAGCACCAAATAATTCACCGTCCTCGAAATTTCGGGCGATTGCTTTCAATTACTTTATCAATCTTCCTCAAGATACGTTTTTCCCATTCACACTCATCCCGAGACGAGGCGTATCAATTATCAGGGCATACACTTATTACTCTTATTAAGTGCCTGCGATAAATTGATTTTCCTCGTTTGCTCTCTTATACGTAACAGCCTCCGTGGCGCAGTGGGCGAGTAGCCGGCTGTGAAGCGATAGGCCGCGGGTTCGATTCCCGCATCGAGATAAAAATGTTTGTGTGATCCACATATATTTGCGTTGGATCTGGGTGTTTTCTCCCCAGAGAGGTTGATGTCAGGTAGACGGCTGGTCGTAAAACTATAAGCCGAATCTTTCATTAACATGTGTTAAAAAGCATTTTGCTTGCGTGTACTTAGTTGTTCCTTATGGGGTTACCTATCTAGTCCTGCGAGGTTGGTGGTGTTTTAAACGTAGCCCTGTATACTCAGGGTTGATTCAGTACATGCGAATTCTATAAAATTATAAGCAAAAATGCCTATCCTCCATGTTGTAATAACTTTATTATTTCTTTCAATACAAATAACAGCGATAGCACAGCGGTGAGTGAAAAAACAAAGAAAATTTATTACAAGGAATGCATTAAGTTACATATTATTCATTAATTTTTAATGATCGCTCAGAGTAGAGCTTTCGACATAAAGTCAGTATATTTGATAATAATTAAGCATATTCTGCTGTGAGAATACTGTTATGGCCGGCGCTCATTGACGGCATGGCACGGCATGGCACGGCAGGTCATGCTGCGGCATCCCGCGGCGTCCCGTGGCATGCCGCGGCGTCCCGTGGCATGCCGTGGCATCCTGCTGAATGCCCAGCCACTCTCTCTCTCTCGCGCACCGCGGCAATCCGTGGAATGAAACGGTATGACACGTCGGGCCGGAGCATCCCGCGGCGCGTCGCGTCATGCCACAGCATCCCGCGGCACGTCGCGGCACTGTGGTATTGAAATAAAGTAACGTGAATTCTAAACTCGTGGCAATAAGATTCAAAATAACTTGATTAGTAATAAAATCCTTTGCCATGCCATGCCGTGCCATGCCGTCTATGAGCGCCGGCCCTTAGACATTAATGAATTTTTTTTTTTTTTTTTTTTTTTTTTTTTTTTTATCCTGGCTCGGCAAAATGACTACGCCACACCTGATGGTAAGTGTAACGCAATCCAGGAATAGTGTCGACCAAAGACAAACAGTGTGTCTATCGTTGGTCGGCACAATCATGCCGGCCTGCCTAACTGCTTCTTCACACTCCGTTTAAAGGACCCAATATTATAGGAAGGAGGGAACACGTGTGCCGGCAAACTATTCCACAGCTTAATGGTCCGGCAGAAGTACGAATTTGCGAACTTTTTAGTTCGAGCCGAGATGGAGGAGACCACGAAGCTGTGGCTCCGCAAGCCAGCACGCGTGGTTCTGTTAAGGAAAGGCGAGGATGGGATAAGGTCAAACAATTCTTCGGAGCATTCACCGTGATACAGACGGTACAAGACGCTCAGTGAGGCAATGTCCCTCCGCAATTGTAACGGTTCTAAGTGTCCCGTAACGTCTGCATCATTCACAATGCGGACAGCCCGACGCTTTGGAACAAGCACATTGTAATTTTTTATTCCAAACATCACCAACATTAGATAATAATATACTGTGGCAGATTCATTGTCATAACATAAATTATTCATGAACCCTTAATATAGAAGCTGGCACCACATCCATCGATACATCCTTTACTCAGTTATTCATGGTTTAAAGCTATCTCGATATGCAAGCTTATTATAATTTACGATATCGATTTATCTCATGACCTTATCACTTATGCTCAATCTTGAACAATGTTAAATCTTTTAATATAATAAACATGTTACTAAATAAGTTTAGACACAACTGCCTCGGTGGCGCAGTGCCTACGCGGTACGACTGTTGCGCTGAGGTATCGAGTTCAACTCTCCGGTCGGGTAAAAGGTATATTATTTTTTTTCTATCACGAAGTACTAAGTGTTAGCCCGGAGTTGAGAATTGTGCTCGATGTACAATTTCACATTGTAGTGGGTCGATGGGACGCAAGTAAACTCGGCGAAATATGAATATATTACATACACCTATATATACATACCATATAGGATACACCTCTGCCTACCCCTTCGGGGATTACAGGCGTAAGGTTGTATGTATATATGTGTGTATGTAGTATATCTATTTATGACACGGTGGCGTATTTCCATTATCACTAGCATTGAGACCACAAAGGGCTTGAGCTTCATACAGTCTATACATCAGCTATACGAATCGTAACGTATAAGCGCAAATTTCGTCTCCGAGAACAGGTGGCGTCATTAATGGTCCCAGCAATTTGACCAGTTTACATAATAGTATATCATTAGGGTTAAGATGGAACAATGGTTATAGAAATGGTTGTGCAATCCATCACGCGTAAGCGAGCCCCGACAGACCACTTAGCCACTGTCCGCCATCATCGGATGTAACCCTCTACCAACATCCGTTATATAACCCGAACAGTATCTTCATGTGTAATGAGCGCAAAATGAACAAAGGAATACACTTCAATCACATTCTCGGGCAAAACTTTTATAGATACACTCCTTCAGCCAACGATGAAAGTAGTGTTGCCCAAATGCAAGAACAAGACGAGACTTAGCCAGTCTTGGTCTTGGTCTTGCGCCAATACACCTGGTCTTGGTCTTGGTCTTGGTCTTGCGCTCCCAGTCTTGGTCTTGGTCTTGGTCTTGCAGCAAGAGTCTTGCAAGTCTTGCAATTACCTATTAGTCTATTACTATTTATTAAAGTTTACTTTAAATCTTAAAAAAACGTATTAGAATTGGAACATTGTGAGCTTGAATTAACATAGCCATAGTAAAGATCAAGCAGATTAACAAATAACTGAAGATTTAATAAGAAATTCGAAAAATTAACTGACCTATATGTCGTTTTCCATGGAAGTAACTGTTTCTTAATAAACATTTATGATTTATAAGCTTACATTTGCTAAAACATGTAAAAAAACAAATTAATTACAATAACTTGACTGTATTTTAAAGAACAATACTTATCTGTCTAAAAAGAGATTGAACCCTCAACTTATAAGAAATTTAATAAAAGAGTTTTACGATTTATCATTTATTTGAACAAAAAATAAAATACAACACTAATCAACAGCTTTATCATTAGGTTATGATACTTTATATCAATTTTTTTGACCAACAATTAATACAAAGTAACCATCTGGCTGACTCATCATTTAACCTATTTCTATGTTTTCTAATTACTAATGATGCTTTAGAAAATAACCTCTCAGCAGGTACTGAAGTTGCAGGTATTGAGAGAAAATCACGGGCCATTTTCGATAAAATCGGATACTCTGTCTCATGCGTCCTCCACCAATCTAAAATGTCTTCCGAGCTGGCAGTTCTTGGTTTTCTCAGGTACTCCTCCAACTCGTCTATCACTAAGCCTTGAAGACAAGATCCAGATGACGTCGAGGGACATTCATAGAGTTTATCAAAGTCTATTACGTCTTCATCTTCATCACATACTTTATTTTCTTTTTCTGGTAATTCCAGAGATTTGTTCAGTGAGTGTAGATTTTTATATTCTTCATAAAGTTCATTGAACTTGCGCAGACTTTCTGTTTTAAGTTGCTTCCCCCACATTGTCAGGTCAAAAGTCTGAGCCTTATGCCTTGGGTCTAAAATTAAAGAAGTACAATAAATCCAGTTGCTCTTTTTGTAATGTTTAAGCATTTTGTCTCGAGCTGCTTGGAAAGCTAGAATGAGCCTTTCATCCACTTCAGATCGATTAGGTTTCTCATCTAACTGTTTTACCATAGATTCAATTTTATCTAGCAAAAGATTGAATGATACAATGACTAGCGGTAATGTAACATATTTGTCTCCACCAAGTTTTGTACTTAAAAGTTTAAAGTTTATTAGAAATTTATGTAATTTTTCGAGTACCTGCCATTCATTAGCTGTGATTTGAAAATCATTTAATTCGGTGACAGAACTGCACAATATGTCAATGCCCGCTCTCACTTTTAAACCAAATCCAATCATATCATGTGTGGAATTCCATCTCGTTGGACAGTCAAGAATGGCATTTAGATTTGATGGCACGCCAGCTGCTTCACAAGCAGACTGAAACTTCTTCTTCACTATCTCACTTCTTTTTATTTTACTGGAAACACTGCGTAACTTTGTTACAGATGTACGCGAGTCAGCAATATTTGGTGCAGATTCTTCATCTTCCTCATCCTCAGTTTCGTCTGCATAGTCTTCGTACTGCTGATCTTGCGCGTTAGTGTCAGACTCACAGTGTAATGCTAAGGTCTTTAATAAATCTTGTACACCAAGGTTTAAAATGTGAGCAAAGCACCGGAAATGTTGATTGTCTGAATCAAAGTGTGGCGGCAGCTGTTTGCCCAGTTCATACATAAATTTGGTATTTGCAGTTGCGTTGTCGACCGTGATACCTTGTATTTTATCAATTATGCCATATTCCAATAAACATTCATGGAAAATCGTTGCAATATCTTCCCCAGTATGTCGACCGCGTGATGGTATAAAATCAAGAACTACAGATTGATACTTCCATTCGTTGTCTATATAATGAATAGTAACCCCGTAGTAACTCCTACCAGCAATTGACGTCCACCCATCAATGGTAAAAGACATTTTAGATGATAATTGTTGAAGTCGTTCCTTGAGATTCAATTGGAGCTCTTCAAATCGCTCTTTGACTTTCCTTCTAAGTGTAGACCTTTTAGGAAACACCATATTAGGGCAAATACGTCGAAAATATACTTGTGTAGCTTCGTCATCGAAAAATGAGAAGGGAAGATATTTTTTCACCACCCAATCAACTGTAGCTGTCGTGATGTTGTCACTGCTGTTTTCCGACTGAAACAAAACAATAAATCTTGTGTTATTATTTAAAACATACAAGGTTTGAGCATATAAGAGGAGGAGGTATGTTGTTGTTAAATCGAGAAAATCGTTAAATTGATATTTGTTATATTAAGGTTGCACTGTACTGTAATTTACCAAAATAAAGTACTTAGTTGTTACTGGCCGATTAAATGAAAATATGGGTGTTTATAAAAAATATTTAAGACGATAATTACATACTTAATATGTCGCACCCCTAGATGAAAACACCACTAACTCAAAAATACTTACGTAAGTTAATGGCGTTTTTGAAAGTATCGCATGAATAGCTATGCAGAGTTAAAAAAATATTCTTACCTGTCCACTTCTTCCAGCGGTTACTAAAAAGCTTGTGATATCTCCACTTAATTTTGGTTTAACAGGAAGAAATATTTCTGATTCCTTTTTGTGGAAAGATATTAGATGTTTCCTTAAGCCTGAAGTGTTTCTGTTTTTCATTTTTATTTCAATCTTTTTATGTTGGCACAATTTACAGAAGGCAGTTTGGGATGCATGAATTATTTCGAAAAACTCTTCAAATTTGCTTTTGGGTCTTTTAGATCTGTGACTCAAACTCTCGTTACTCGGACTCGAATAATTTGAATCTTCGTCACTCATATTAAATTGTACACGTGATACGTTTTTAGAAAACAACAAGAATTAGTAAAAACAATTATTAAGTTAGACTCGAAGCACAGCTCAATTGGAAATGACTGGAATTAAAATAATTCCTTTATTTATAGTACGTTTCCTTGCTTTCTACCGCGCCGCCTCGCCACGTGCCGGCTCTATGAAAAGGATGCCGCCGCAAATCAAATAATGCCGCGTGCGGCGTACAAACACACACTAAATATTACCTACTTGTACAGACGCGACGCGTGAATAAAATATATATAAAGAATTAGTGAAAATCACTATTCTTTACATATAAGTGAATGTTTTGGCGTACATCTATACTAATATTATAAAGCTGAAGAGTTCGTTTGTATGTTTGATGACAGAAGTTTTAAAATAAATAAATAAGTCCTGAACGTCACTATACCTCCAAAGTTACTATTCCTCGTGGACGAAGTCGCGGGCACAGCTAGTAAATACTTACTCTCATCATCTCTCTCAGAGATATTCGGGCTGGTAAGTAATACAAAACTCTTATCGCAGGCTTTTTATTTTATTAGTAGGTAAGTACCTACGCTTTTTATATTATTTTATTAGTTTTGTAGAATTTTTTTACACGTTTCAAGTATATTTAAAAGTGGCTACAATATTTATTAAACGGGTGCGGGGTGATATTTGAACACTTTTTTGCTATTTTTTCTTGTAAAAACTTAAGAAATATAATGACTAAATGTACAATAATAGTACCTAAGTAATTAGTTTAAAACCATATAAGTAATCAATATTATAATATATACTTACTAGAATGAATTAATTTGACATCTACTACCTATCCTTACCATTTTATCCCAATCATAATACTACTTGCGTGATCAGTATAATGTATTCATTTTCATTCTAAGCACTCTGAAACTTATTTATTCTTTGGAACACCTGTAGGTACTCTTAAAATTCGAAATTATTTTGCACGAGTATACCTACGCCTACGCCCTATGGCGGCAATCAAATAGTGTCAAATGTTATGATTTCGGCGTGGCGGCAACGATTGTTTTAGATTTCAAAAGAAGCCGCCGGCGCGTGTATCGTAACCATGTACTTCCGAAAAGCGGCAAATTTCTTTGAGAAGTAAGTACAAAACCTTTGAAGCCGCATTATCAAAGTGCCGATGGTTAAAACATAACTATGCATGCACTCAGTTTGATTTTAATAGATAGGTCCAGTTTTTCATACCTATTCTTTGATACAGTTTTTTGCGTCTCATAGAATTTCTAAGCGTACCTACCTATACACCGAACTGTTACACCTAACTACTCAGTGAAATAGCGCTAAGTCCTAGCTGCAAGACGCAAGAGTCTTGCAGGCTATGTCTTGTTCTTGCTCAAGTCTTGCACGGTCAGTCTTGGTCTTGGTCTTGCTAAAAATACGCGGTCTTGTTCTTGGTCTTGGTCTTGCAAAAACGCAAGAACAAGACCAAGACTACAAGACCAAGACTGAATTTGGGCAACACTAGATGAAAGTAAGGGATTAAATCTATCTACTTATATACTTTATCTATTGAATATGTTTCAAATGTTTTTTGAAGCAGAAACCGGCAAATGAATAGGTTGACCACCTATTGGAAGGAGGGGCTTCCAATAGGTATCGATAACGAGGTCATAAGAATGATTACTAACCAGCAGATTTTTTGTATTTACTTAGTTAATATTTATATAATTTAACTGTCATATTGTCCTACAAATAAAATAATATTTTTTTGAGTATCATCAAATCGAAATATTCTATCCTTGCTACCTCTGTTAGCTACCACAATAGAGAATTTTCGCATAGGGAATAGTAATTGGTCGTCTCATCGAAACGAAGCTACTCACGGAAAATGAGCTTGATAGTAGTCAAGTGGATCAGCTACCTGAGGGCTCCCTGTCCATAAGTATTTGATTCCAATTTAGTCGTCAAACTCAGATTTTGCGATAATTAAAGCGAATATATAGTTCGAATCTTTTGTAGCAGTTACTTTCACATCGGCAAAGCCGCAGACAAAAACTAGTAAAAATAGATAATAATGACACAACAGTATATTGGACGTTCTGTCTTTTTGGGGCAAGGATCGTTTACTCTTGTGGGAGAAATGTTCAATATTAACAGATTAACTCGGTCGGGGATCCAGCTTCATAAAAATAAATTCCAATATTCCCCTCGTTGCTGTCATAACTCGTAAGAAACGACTCTCGCTGGAAAGTTTAAGGCGGACGATTGGAGAATAAAAATAGCGTTTATACCATGTTAAATTAAGTTTTTATTGAGGAATTTACGCGGTCCCAGTGTTGTAAAAATGTATTATATTATAGCAGTCAGACGTTTTGCGATATGTTTGTGAAAGAATTACGTTTCAGAAAGTGGATTATTTTATATTATAAAGGTTAATATCATAACGGGCGTTTCTTATCTACTTTACGGTAAATTTTCTTCAAAAGGTGAGGTGTTCTCGTCTGAGTTGCTAACGTCCAGAGTATTATAGAGAGCGATTACACGGTCCGTGGGATTGGCTCCTTAATGCCCTCCGTGGCGAAAGCATTACGAGCCGAAAATAAGAAAAAGGTTCTATTCTTTATACTCATATCGTGAACACTACAAAGTGATTTGAACCTTACAACCATAAAACACTTTACGACAACTGTGATACTGAAAGCAAAGCTTCTATTACCCAATAAAATATTGGTAAAAAAAGCTTTAGATAACACGTAACGAAATACTTTTAGGTTAAAATAAAATGGTAGGTATTTCAGATTTTTTAATTGAAATGAACTCAATAGTTTTGGGGCGGCGTGCTTAGGTTGTAAAACCGGCAAGGTTCTAGTTTCAATTGCTATACCTGTGTAGCAATAAAAAATTCTGTTAATTTTGATAATATGCTTTTTTGTACAAATATTATTACCTCTTAAGACGGAAATAACTTCAGCGAATCGTGGTTACCCAAGTTGCATCTCTGCTTACCTCTTCATGGATACAGATAAGCTTATCCTACTAACCTACAAAATGTGAAAGGTTGGATGTTTATTAATCAATTACGGCTCAACAGCTGATTTTGGTTGAAATTTGGCTCACGGGTAGATCACGACCTAGACTCGGACATAAGCTACATCCATCCAGCCATCCATCAGCCTGAATTTGTCCACTGCTGTAAATAGGCCTTTCCAAGTTCGCGCCACCCTTAACGGTCTTCCGTCAAGGCTTCATATCAAATACAATTACATGGATAATTACATATTCTGTTCATTGATATAATTGTATATGTATAAATAAATCAATTACTGTTCAAAACAAAATAAATAATTTGCTGATAATAGTTTAATAGAAGAATAATAAGAACGAGTATTGAGCGACAAGCACTCTTACCCGGGGCTAGACTCGGAATTTCCTCCATAAAGTTGGTCCCTACTTATTCTGTTCAAGAAACTTGGAATGCCCTGCATAGTTTTACTTATCCCAATGACACAATGGCATGCAGTTCTCAAAGCATCTTAAAGATGTTTAAGTGCATTGGCATTTCAACAATAATGCTCATAATTTATGACCGTATTCATGAAATTTAATGAACGTAGTTACTACGGCATGTAAGGAGCCAAAACTTGGCAGCTTTTGGTCCTGACAATAGTGAGTTACTCCTTCTAAATTGATATAAGATAAATGTCTGAAGATAACAGACATAAATTTGTTTCAACTGAACATCGTAACATCCAGATTCCAAGTGTTCTTTATCGACTACTTACTTAGTGATTGATTCCTTTTTTAACTTTAACTACCTTGTTGTTGGCGAAATATGGGTATACTGGTTACACCTCTACTTACCCCTTCGGGCAATGCAGGGGTGAGTATGTCTGTATGTATGGAAATATTGTTACTACCATGAATTGCAAAGACATAAACTGTCAACTGTTTATGAATGTTACCTTATGGGTATTGTCTATTGTCAAAACGTCTCTACGAAGTGAAACAATTTAAGAAGATATATAATATTAATATATATAATAATAATATTATTCGGCTGCACTGTATATACTTATCATCAAGGGTTTTATCACGTTAGCCATCATTTTAAAAAAATGAGTTTAGATTTAATATAAGTTTTAAGAGTTTATAGAAAATCAAGAATCGAGTGCCGCTGTAATTCAATGTAATGACGACGTATGTATATTTGACAGATTTGTGCACTTAATTTAAAATATGCTAATATGATGGCCGTTTATTAGAATGCAAACGATAACACTGCGGCTAAATAAGAGTTTGAAAATCGATATTCCAGAGCCGCTATAGAGATTTTAAATTTACTGAACATAACTTCATAAATGCATCTCCATGCTTATTAAGTGGTAAAGTTAATAGCATAAAAGTTATCACTGTTTCAATAATAAACGATATCATTTAGCACCTTGCTGTTAAGTTTCATACGGCGACTGAGATATTCGGAGTCCCAAATACCATCCATTTCCTTTAAGTTCGGCAACGCATCCATGATTCTTCTGGTGTTGTAAGTGTTCATGGGTGGTTTAAATCAATGCCCCTGCTGACCTTTGCTATAAGAGAACTGCAATAATTTTGAAAACATGATTTAGTAACATAATATATCATTGTGAATAACAGTATCGGCTCATTGAACGATTGGCAGTGTATTTAACTGTGAAATCGGCACGGGCCTCTTCTACTAATAATAGATATTAAACCTCAGTCCACCATTTTGGCCTGACAGCAGTAATAAACTTTGTTCATAACGTTAATAGGTAATTATTTCAAATTGCTCGCGGCTCCGTCCGCCGGAACGTCTTCCCGTCATATTTCTGAAATAAAATGTACCCTTTGCCACTCTCTGGGCCCAGAAACTATGTCTATGCGAAAAATCATGTCGTTTCGTGTCAACGCAACGTTTGAGTGGTAGAGCTATGCTGTAGACAGTTTTGTCTACAGCACGCATGGGCCGGCTCGACCGGGTCGTTACCACTGTCTTACAGAAAACCGATGTAAAGTAGCGGCTTGCTGCTACGTTTCGTACGGTGAGTGAGACATCCGGAGGCCCAAATCTCCCTCCCTTCCCAATCCCTTAATTATCCCTTCCCTTTAAGATCGGCAACGCGCCTATGATTCTTCTTTGAGATCACTTACCATCAGGTGACCCACTTACTCGTATTATATATTACTCTGACTATGCTATATAAAAAAAATAAACACGCTTTGTTGCCTCGTGAAAGAACGACAAACCAATACAAACGATAAGACTACCACTGCAAGTGGGATACGGGCAGGTGAAATAAAAGTGGATAAAAGGCTTCTTCTAAATCAACCTGTGACATTTTTTTACACTAAACTAATACCAACAATGTAATAAAATACAACTAAAACATTTAATATCAACCACAAAATTATTTCTTATAAAAGGCTTTTTTGTTTTTATTCATTTTATGTGGGTGAAGGATATAATAACACTGCGTTTCAGATTTAATGGTCTCGTCGCAAGTCAACAAATCGGCGACGTGCTCTGCGTCGTCCATCGCCTATACTCCAGATACCAGAGGAGGGGCAAGATATTTTCATTATTGAATTTTTGCTTGCACTTTTCAATTCATTCGAATCCAAACAGCGATGGAATGGCTGCTGGCGTTTGATATTGCCATGTTTTTTGAAGGAACCCACATCTATATTGTTTGATAATTCTCGTCGTATATTATATGTATAGTTATAATTATATAACTTTTTTTATTAGTCTGAATGACGAAACAAGCCTATCGTTCGACCGATGGTTAATATGCATGCACATAAACAGAAGCAACACGACACACAACTTTGTATTACAAATACATTGAGTGACCAGTCGACTGCGCTCGTCACCCAGAGACGTAAAATGTTAGTTCTCTTGTATGGGAGAGGCTGTCTGGGTTGTCCCCGCAGACAGACAGTCCGACAGAAATATATAAAGCATTATATATTTCTGTCAAAGTATAATGTCGGATTTATCTAAGTACACAAAATCAAGTGTGAATTGATATCTAGTGACACATTCTCGCAAAGCATGTAAAATCTTAAAGGTGACATTTCGACGCACCGACAGTCTGTAGTTATGACTATTGACTGTCTCGTACTTGCTACGCAATATGGACGAGTTGTGACATGCCTCGGCAAATTGTTCGTTAGTTTTAAAAAGGTGACAGAACGGATCACTTCGTGGCATTAGGTAGTATCTATCTCTATCTGTCTGGGTTAGTACCAATGCTTTATTTCTGCGCCTAGCAGTAGTGTGTAAGCACTGTTCATGAGTTGCTTCTGTTTGTGAGCAGGCGTCACGGTCACCATCAGGCGAGAGACATGATCCTTTCGCCATTCATTAATAAACAAAAAAAAATGACATCCGCACTCTTTATTACGTGTATTTTACACGGCCGCGGAGTTTCTATGCGTTGAAATGACACAAAATGTAGACGCACTTTATCAAACAACACTACTCCAATAAAGTTTATTAAAAATGCAAGCCGCACCGGACTGTACGACTCCACTGGACTCACAACCTACTTAAGGTCATTTGGCTTCTTGTTGTGTACGCTGTTATTTCGGTTTACGGGATTTGTGGTTGAAACGTTGTAAACGTAGATATTGTAGAGAAGTCTCGACGAAGAGCACAGTTTTTGCCAAAATTAATGTACAGTACAGTAAAATGGGGTGAATAGGAATGTAACTGGGTTAGTTTATAAATAAAAAATGAAATGAACTTTAATTATCTAAAAAATAATACAAATTCTATACAATATAGTCAATTTTATGTTCAATACCGAATCTAACTTAATTTAAACTAAAATTTCTAACAATTTTATCATCGGAATAAAATACCAATCTATCAATTTCCTTAATTTTATGCGATGAACAATATTATACCGTTACAATGTTTGCGCATTGCATTCGATACGAATCTGAGATATGAACGAAATGAAAATATTCTCGCTTTCACATGGTGGTATAGGTACTTAAGTCTTGGGATGACGAGCACAGTCCAGTGCCATGCTGCGTTTTATAATGCAACATTATGTTCTGCTTATGGCCAGGCGACATCGAATTCAGTACTTAAACCCTTGTTTTGGTCAGGTCCAGGTCAGATTAAAATATGATTAAAGTCTTAAACCGTAGCTATAACTTATACTAAATGATGTAGGAAACTATGATACAGTATATAAATAATTGATATTTCATGTCCTCCCTTTAGTTCGCATAATATATCGATGTACTAAATAATATTTGGCTTTAGAATCAAAATCAAAATCAAAATCTTTATTAATCATGTAGGCTAAGAAAGCGCTTATGACAGGTCAAGTACAGAACATTTGTCATTAAAAAGACTAACTTAGAATTAAGGGAACTTAGGACTAACCGCCGCGCTAAAGGCTGGCAGGAAAAGGCACACCAACAAGCATGGGAAAAGGGAGGGCATCCTTAAGTGAAGGGATTCACGGACTAGGATATGGAAGTCGGGATAGGGCAAGACGGAGTAGGGTAAGCTTACAAAAAAATTGTAAGGGTTTAAAAGGTAAGGAGATGTGTCGTGGACCTTACTGGCAGGAATATCCCTAGCCTAGCTAACCTACCAACCTTTCTCTAGCTGCCTACTGATGACGACCCGAAGAAGAAAGGCAGAAAGAAACTCCGGGCTTATTTTTTTCGCCATCAATTATATATTGCATACTTTTCCTTTTTTCTTTTAAATATGTATTTTTTTTAGCATCATTTACAATAAAAATCGTCATATGGACTTGTCCATTTACAATACTAAATTTACAATATATAAGAATATATAAGAATATCTGATAACACCGGTAACAGTGAGGTAATGCGTATCGTGCCTTTAAGTGCTACGTTAAAATGTGTTGACGCTTTCCCTACAATTTAATGAATGGTTTTATTCGAAGCTGCCAATTTATCGATAAATATATACATTTTCTACTACTCTTTTATTAGTTTGAATAACGAAACTAGCCTGATGGTAAGCGCCATGCCTAAACAGAAGCAACACCACGCAGAATTTGGAATTATAAAACACTATTTGGCATTTCCCTACTCTTGTTACCCCGAGACATAAGTTAAGTGCCATAATGTCCAGTAAGTGGCAGAAATAGACAAAGCGGTGATACCAACCCAGATGGCTTCAGCCATACGAGAAATCTACCACTTAGTAAAATTTTACTTGTGGATCTATCAATTTGGTTGTTTTGATGTTTTATATATTCTCTATTTAACTAACATTAATTAACATTCTTACATTTAATATTATTGTGAAACAGACTTTAAGGCCACAATTAAATCATTATTCCGCCGCGAGCATATTGACGATGTGGGGGATGATAGACTCTCGCAATAGTTATTATAAACACGATCGACCAATCCAATAAAGCAGTAGTTGTTTTCGTTTCCCCACTAAAGAAAACAAAGCTATCCGCTTATGTAATTGGACATGAAAACTAATAAAAAAGTATTATTATGAAATATTTACAATAGGTATCAATGTGCATACACAGTTTGATCCTATATTGTAATCCTAAATACGTATCAAATATAATATTATCTATATATTTATCTTGTAATAACAATTGAGAATAATCAACTTTGTGTCGGTGCTAACGCCTTTTATTGGCCACGAAAATAGAAAGGTTTTATTTTTCTTATTATAATTATCATTAATATGAAAGTGATTATGTATGTTATGTTTTCACGACATAACTACAGTGACATAACCGCTTAACCAATCTTGATGAATTTTGCTATTAATGTAGTTAAAATAGAGTACTTTTTATACCCACGATACAGGTTTAATTGGGTGCACTAGTTACACCTCTGCTACCCCCAGGAATACAAGCGTAAAGCTTATGTATGTATATATGTTTACAAATTATCTATATAGGCGAGTTTAGAAGCTAGATGCTGTCAATTGAAATGTTTAGTTCCATGCAGAACGGAAGCAGTCTATGCTGGAGCTGCGTGCTGTCTCAACTACAAGTTGCAATTTCCGTCTAAAACTCTAACACTTCTTTTGATCAACAAAGTAAATATTGAACATCAACGAATTGTAATAAAGAATACATAGTAT
This sequence comes from Amorpha juglandis, assembly GCA_949126905.1. Classification (NCBI taxonomy): domain Eukaryota; kingdom Metazoa; phylum Arthropoda; class Insecta; order Lepidoptera; family Sphingidae; genus Amorpha; species Amorpha juglandis. The sequence continues at coordinate 10,735,097 of OX421374.1, read as the reverse complement.
TTGTTATTCAATTTACATTATCAATTATATTAGCTATTATCGAAGCTCGGCATATCACCGCAGATCAATGTCTATTATTCTGTTATTATACTCCTAGTATCAGATTGTATAATAAATTATTACGCAGATTGAGCTTTAACATAGAAACTCCGATCCACTTTCATATGAGTAGATAGATCGGTAGTCCTGTTAATGGTCCTTGAAAGTCAATTCATCCGTGGAAATGAGTTCAGATGAGTGTAGTTTATAATGAGTTAGAGTATTTAATAAAGAACTTAAAATGATTTTAATCTATGTTTATGATGAATACAGAATTTTTTTCAAATCATAAAACCAGGCTCACAACATCGACAACAAATTTACGCTTTTACAATAAATTTCCCAATTAAAAGACCTTAACATCGTTAACTTAAAGCGAACTTTATTATTAAGCGAAATAATGTAAACTACTACAAAATTACTGAATATTTAAAAGATGAAAAGGCTAAAGAATAATTTAATGTAATTTACAAAAACCTGAAGACTAGATATTCTGAAGTTTTATTATTGGCAGCTGTATGTCTAGGTAATGCAAGTTCTCCCAGGAATTAAGCGTGACTTCCCAGAAACCTATTGGCAGTCGGTGAGAATAAATGACTATATTCGTTAATTGTATGCTTACATATTTGCTTTCTTTGCTGTTAATTATATGCTTATTTGCTTTGGGTATATGATATGTCATGCGTGGCGTCGTGTGCCGAGTCAGTCACATCCATGTAACATGGTTCAGGAGGCCTATGGCTGACACATGTATCATACTACTCAACGGGTGCTGCTTGTATGGATTGCTGTGTTCGGAGTGTTATTGCTTGTGATTACCGTTATTTCATAGTCTTAAATAATTCATCGTACTTGTGAAGATTATGCACACAAATCATTATAAATTCATAATTTTTTGTTAAGATGTTGCTCATTGGCTTAAATAAAGCTGTTTAATTTTAATTTATAATAAAAGTATTAATGTAATGCAAATATTGTAATACAGTTTAGAAAAGAATAACGTTAGAATTGCTTGTCCGTTCTTCTCTAACGAAACAGCTTTCCGAACCCGCAGTGGAGATAAAATTTTACTGAATATAAATGATGTATAAATTGTACAGATTGAATGTATATTTTGACTTGATTTGGTTTAACTCCATCGAACATACAAAAATCTACCGAACTGCAGATTTGCATGACCGAGATGCAGCGCGGCGTGTGGCGGCAACATTTCTGATAGATTTGTTTGTCCTGGCTGTGCCTGCGACTCCGTCTTCATGGAATTTTGTATGTATATATAGCTACATTGTTTGCAAAAAATAGTGATTTTATATGGCATAAAATAAAAAAGTTTTTTTTCTATTTTTTTAATGAATGAATCATCTAAGTCGATGCATAAATCAGTGCATAAATGTGTTTTAGTTATTCATCCCCAATTTTACCCCCTTACTTTGACCACCACTGCGGTAAATTTTATAGAAAATTATTATCCCAATTTTTGTATCGTTTAAAAAGTAAAGAAAGACTAACTAAAGAAGATAGACTAAGCGGCCTAGGCTCAGTATCAAGCGTCCAGTCCCCGTTCACGGAGCCCCACGGACATCAATTTTAAAGTCAAACGGACCTATAACAAAGAAAATCAAGAGTTGCCGAATTTTTAGAGATCCTTACCAGAAGGATAACCGACGGAAACCTATTACTAAACATGCGCTATATGTCTGTATAGGTTACTAACTTTTCAACCGAAACACTGTTATTTCCAAAGAATACGTAATAATTTTTCTGTTTGGATCATTCGCGGAATTGTGCCTATGTTTTTATCTGACACAGTTATTTTCAACCGACGCGACGCGACGTGGGCACTCCTGTTGTTTTTTTTACTACTTGTATACTAAAACGAGCAAATCGCTCGTCTGGTGGTAAGCGCAACGCCTGCCCGTAAACAGAAACAACACCACAATAACTTTGAATTCCTCAAAGCGTGACCATACAATTTTAAGCGTAATTCCTGGAGTTATCTGCCACCTGGCGGCCCTTAAGGCTGATACTGCCCAACTTATTGATACCTATTTTACTCTTCATTCATACATTTTGTAAGTGGTAGAGACACGCTGCAGGCAACTTTGTATTCAGCGTGAATGGGCCGCGAATATCTTAAAAACAACAAAAAGTAATATTTTAAGGAACACGGAACCCTTAATTCGGGCCCGCAACTCGCACTTGACATGTTTTTATTACAACTTAGCCTTATTTACAACCTTCAATATTAATTTTTATTGCGTTTTTCAAGTGGATATTAATCTATTTAAATTTATCGAATTGAAATACTTTTAAAATGGCTCACAATAATTTATTATCACAGTGTTGTAAATTTTTATATTCGTCTGTATCTCTGATAGGGGTAGGCAGGGGTACAACTAGTGTACCCGCGGTTCGGCAAGCTTAGTCCCATGCGATGATGTGATAGAGGGCGTGTCTGTCGCCATACCGGGCTATTTGATTTGCCGAATTGTAAACTGAGACAAAAAATTTGATTGCCGGACCTGGACTTTGAACCTAGGACCTCACAGCATTAATAGCTCATCTACACACTAGCCAATGCATTGGCCAGTGTTATGTGCCAGTGCACTCGTCGTATGTGAAGATGGTATCATAAATCTCGTTGGTAGGTATCTACTTGGTCTTAGCTCTGGTGTATGATCCATCGTGGTTTTATTGAATTATTAGGTTGAATTACGAAAAGAGCACGTTGCTCGCTTTAGGTTAAACTCCACACCTGCTCAAAAACAGAACATCACCATACTGAACCTTCAAAGCACTGGATCGTGTTAGACTGCGTTCGTCACCCCAAAACATAAAAAAGTTAAGTCTCATAATAGCTAGTATTCAAAGGATATTGGCGAAATGTTGGCGAGCACACGTAGCCTCGTTCAACACGCTTAGGGTCCTCAAAGAAAGGGCATCATAATGAGCATCATCTCTTATTCCATGCCTTTTTATAGTTTAATATTAAAAGAGTATCAATAAAATAGCTAAGTCTGTGTGCCGTCATGTTTGTGTCTAGACACAAAGGCGTGGGCTCAGGCTGACAAACAGACGATTGTCCTACTTTTAATAAGGCCTCTATATTGAACCGTAATACCTTTTATTTTATTTTATATCTTATGTTAGCCGGCTGGCCTAAAACAAAAATTAATTAATTTTGTTAGATCGATAGCAATTACTGAATATTATATTATTACCCAGAATACGCAATTCTAATATTAATTACTTAGAAGCTGTATGTTACTTAAGAGGAGGCTCCCTAAATTGTACGTTAGTTTCGATGACCATACTGCGTCAATTATATATCCAAGGAATATAAAACTTTAATATATGATTTTTCAGTCCTATTTCTTTCCGTTAATAAGACAGTTACACAATTGTGTTATTTTCCCTCGATACATTTTTATTCCGAAAACGATGTATTTTTGGTAGAATTTTTGCTGTTTCTAATAAATGGCTTGAGTTATATGTCTAAAATAAATATTCACAGTTAGTAAATATTGTTTATTATCCACTGCCAAGATATAAATTACCTAGATCCATTAAAACTCATAATATAAATTATAATAGATTTGCGACTTACGTCATTTACTTCTGTGCATTGATAAACGTCCGACGATGTGCGCAATATTCAACCTTATGTCATTTCTCATAGTGTGTTGAGTAGTGCACGGTAACTAATAATTAAAGCTATTTATCGTTAGTACAGCGCCGTGCTTCAAGGAAAGACTACGTGTATTATTTTGCCGCGCGAACGCTCTGCCCGAGTGTTGAATCAGTTTATTATATTTGACAAACTATGCGAAACAGACAATAAATAATTTGTGCAAAAAAGAAAGAAAGTGAATCGTTTCAAAAACTTTGCAATGATTTTATGAGAGAAGCAAAAGCGTAAGTATTTTGTTAGAATGTTATTTGTACATTTTGAAATTAAAAGTATTATTATATATAATATAACATATTTTAATAATATTATTTCTAAAATAGAATTTAACTATTTACATTATTACATACATAATAATGCCTCGGTCGCGTAGTTATATTTCGTACGCGGTATTGCTATGCTGAGGTCTCGGGTTCGATCCCCGGGTCGGGTCAAATGATATTGGGTTTTTCTATCATGAAATGCTCAGTATCGGTCCGGAGTTTGATCCCGAATTGTGCCCGGTATGGCGATAGGATCGCCCGCTGTCACATCATGGGATGGAAATACACTTTGCGAAATGTGGGTGCACTAGTTACATCTCTGCCTATCCCTTCGGGGATTACAGTCGTGAGTATGTATAAACAATCATTATAATGACTTATATACCCTATCTTTTTTAGAAAAAGAAATAAAGAAAATCGAATGATGGTTATCCGGAACAAAGAGTCAGTGGAGTCGCCTCGGCAATTATTTGATTTAGTTTCTACTTTTGTGATGCATGAAGAGTGAGTTACTCTAACATTATATTATACTATACTAATAATAAGATTATAAGCAAGTATGCATCTAATCGTCATGTATAATTACTAACTTGATATTGTAAGTAATATTTACTTTATCTTCTTCTTCACTAGGTGGTCGGTCCCTCGTATGCGAGAGACCAACTAGGTTGGTACCACCGCTTCGTTTATTTGTCCTACCATGTAGCAGTGTGTAAGTACTGTTGTGTTTCGGTTTGAAGCTAGTGACATTACTGGGCATTATGAGACTGCAAAATTTGTGTCTCGGAGTAAATATCGCAATCCAATATCACGCAGTGCGTTGTAATCTAAAGTTCTGTGTAATATTGTCTGTTTATGGTCAGATGTGGCGCTTACCATCAGGCTAGCAAAACGTTATTCATGCTAATAAAACAAACTATTACATATTTTATTGGCACTATTATATGATAATGGGTAATAACTACTAACTATGTATGTAATTATTTACATTAAATCTAATCTATGTTCTTTTTATTATCATGGAGAAACAAAATGACGATTATTTTGCTATGTAAAGAACCATGCTGTAGACACTTTTGTGATTTATCTACAATCTGAATAAGCCGGCTCGACTGTTATTCATACTTAAGTGATCTCCACTCATTGATGATTTATTTACATAATTACCTAAATCATTGTTACATTATTATTTAATCTATTTACATAAATCACCAATGAGTGGAGATCACTTACCATCAGCTTACCTACTTTTTGTCCTAGCACGGCAAAATGACTGCGCTATACCTGATGGTAAGCGCAGTGTAGACCAAAAACTCCAGCGACCATCGATGAACAACGAGATTATCGGTGGTCACCAGAATCATGCCGGCCTAAAATAATGCTTCTTCACACTCCGGAAGAGGAAAGAGGCAAATCGAAGAGCCTGCGACAGGATAGGCGGATAGCTGATGAAGGCACAGGGATACAAGGATGTATCCCTATACCCGTCTCAACCAACCATCGAGTCATGTCGCAAACTCCTCGGGAGAACCAATTATACACTGGCTGATCCTGGAATGCGATCCACACAAGGTGTGTGGGATCATTATGACGGGTTCTTACACCGTGTGTATGGTTGTCGCTATCCGAGCGGTTAGGAATATCCTACCAATAGCCAATTCCTCAATTGATTACATAAATGGGTAAGGATGAAAATGATGATGATCCTGAGCTCTAACTTCTAGTGATGTTAAAAAATATGATTTGATTATATGATGATGATTGTTGATGATGTTTTTGCAGACTAAACTTGATAAACCTTGAATCTAGCGAGAACACTGAAAACATAACAGCTATTCATCGTGCATATATTTCGCCACCTTCAACTCTCGCGGACAAACCTCCCATACGATGTCAAAGAGAACATTTCTCATAATATTTGTTCCATGAAAGCAAATATGACAATATATAGCCCTTACTTGATGCAACTGACATTGTATGGAACGTACTGTTATGTTGTTTAATTTACGATAAATTTTTTTTATATAACAAAATGTATATTATTATGATGTCTTTCAGATTGATGTTGATCATGAAAAAATCCTTACGAGGTACAAAATATAAGGTGAAGATGTAAGATTTTGTTGTTTTATTTCGACCTTAAACCATTCTATAGACACATGAGTATCATCCTAATAAATAAATACACAGTATTTATTCCTTCTTTTTTGCACTTTTCGTTATTTCCTTTTGAATACACGTTCTAATGGGTAGACGTATCATCGACGTACAGTCACTTTTTGAAAAACAAAAGAAAATTAAACTATAGTCTATTTTAAAGAAAATTCATTTATTTTTTGTTTTATATACACATGGTCTGGGTTCCCTGGGCCATTTTTCCACTTGATTACTATCAAGCTAATTTTCCGTGAGTAGCTTCGTTTCGATGAGACGCCCAATAATTCCCTATGCGAAAATTCTCTATTGTGATAGCTAACAGAGGTAGCAAGGATAGAATATTTCGATTTGATGATACCTAAAAATTTATTATTTTATTTGTAGGACAATATGACTGTTAAATTATATAAATATTAACTAAGTAAAAACAAAAAATCAGCTGGTTAGTAATCATACCTATTGGAAGGAGGGGCTTCCAATAGGTATCGCTAACGAGGTCATAAAAAATTATTACTAACCAGCTGATTTTTTTGTTTTTACTTAGTTCATATTTATATAATTTAACAGTCATATTGTCCTACAAATAAAATAAAAAAAAATTGAGTATCATCAAATTGAAATATTCTATCCTTGCTACCTCTGTTAGCTACCACAATAGAGAATTTTCGCATAGGGAATTGTTGGGCGTCTCATCGAAACGAAGCTACTCACGGAAAATTAGCTTGATAGTAATCAAGTGGATCAGCTGGCCCAGGGAACCCGGACCATGTGTATATAAAACAAAAAATAAATGATTTTTCTTTAAAATAGCACCAACACATTTGTTCAAACGAAAATATATTTCATTTAAATTTTGAAGAAGAAAAAAAGAAAAAACACTCAAAAGGCGCAAATAACATTAATTTCTTTCATGAAACTACTAGAGTATGTTTTTGTAACCAGTCTACATTTAGCGGCATTATGCGTGAACATATAATAAACAAATATATTGTACTTTTTTTTTATAGCATAGGCCGGCAAACGAGCAAGTGTGTCACCTAATGGTAAGTGATCTCCACCGCCCAAGTACGCCCACCACCAGAAGAATGAATCATGGGCGCGTTGCCGACCTGAAAGGTAAGGGATAATTAGGGATAGGGAAGGGGAGGGGATTTGGGCTTCCGGATATCTCACTCACCGTACGAAACGCAGCAGCAAGCCCCTACTTTACGTCGGTTTTCTGTGAGACAGTGGTAACGACCCGGTCGAGCCAGCCCATTCATGCTGTAGACAAAACTGTCTACAGCGTGGCTCTACCACTCAAAATGTAATGTAAATGTATGTTCGCAATTCGTCTGTATATATATATATATACCTCCTCTGTTTTTCCATTGGTTAAAAAATGTGAAAAAAGCATCAAAGATTTTAAGTTTGGAAATATGCATACAAACTGCGATAATCCTGTTCATATTTCCATTCAGTGGGTTTTCGTGTACAATACACGCACAAACATACAGACAAGATAATTAAAAATATATATTTCTGTAATCGAATATGTTTATCATTACTTTTTAAACATATCAAATGTACAGACACAGCTCTGATACAATTTTGTTATATTATATCAACAAAACATTTGTCTTTCAAAACAAAATATATTATTAAAAAAATATTTATGTACAGAAGTCTCCGTGTATTTATGCCCACTACTATAACGTCAAGCGACGCGCGAAACGACGCGTTGCGTACAAGTGCAGAGGGTAGCGGGGTGGATGGGCGGAGCTAACGCACGAAATATTTTAGGCAGCATGCTCTTAATATAGAATACCAACATACTCGTAATTATCCGCCTTTAAGCAATAAAGTGCCAATCCTCAAAATAAAAAAAATCGTTATTAAGATATCATTCGCACAACTAAATTATTATATATGATATCTAAATAACGATTTTTTAATAATATAATATGATTTTTACATCGAAAAATTAAGTAATTTTACGCGAAAGAAGTTTCCCGCTAAAACATTTCGCACTATCATGTTAAGTACCATAATGTTTTTCTTTCATTATAAGAATCGACCTTGTGTTACTTCTAAGAAGCTGCGATCTTTAGTTCTCGAAAATTGTTAAGAGAAATTTAGTAATAAAGCTTTTGAACATGGTATTTTTTGGAACACTTACGTTGGATGTATACAACGTTTCGCAATATCATAAACTATTCAATGTTTTTTTTTATGAATTAATTTCCACCAATATTTTTACACTATTATTACAAAAATAACTTGTTTAAATATAAAGACTAGTTAGTTAATATCTTAAAGAATAATCTATACTAATAATAAAGCTGTAGAGTTTGATTGTTTGATTGTTTGATTGTTTGTTTGTTTGAACGCGCTAATCTCAGGAACTATGTACTGGTTCGAATTGAAAAATTATTTTTGTGTTGGATAGTCCATTTATCGAGGAAGGCTTTAGGCTATATAACATTACGACCATTAGAAGCGAAGCATCAGTGAAAAATGTTGCAAAAACGGGGAAAATTATTCATATTTGAAGGCTTCCGTTGCTAAGCTACCGAAATAATATTATTTGAAGGCTTCCGTTGCTAAGCTACCCAAATCTATACTAATATTATAAAGCTGTAGAGTTTGATTGTTTGTTTGTTTGTTTGATCACGTGGGCGGAGCCGCGAGCAAAAGCTAGTATTATATAAAAATAAAATTATAGAATAGAAAGATAATAAAATTATAGAATTAAATTTATATTGCTATAATATCAGCCCTGTATTACACACATCTCACTGTTGGTCACGCCCCTTCTCTACAAATTAGAGCGGTTGAGACTTAGTTCACCACGCTGACCTAATGCGGGTTAGCAGACTTTACATACTTACGAAATTATTGTGGAGAATTGTCAGGCATGCCGGACCCCTCATGATGTTTCCTTCACCGCTATAAACTACAATTAACACATATTACACACTTAAGAAAAGTCAGAGGTGGGTGCGTACTAGGTGATAGGTCTCTATTATGCGAGAAGCCGCCTGGATTAGTATCGCCGTTTATGCTTTTTCTACTGCTAAGCGGCAGTGTGTAAGCATTGATGAATTTCGATTTGAAGGATATTGGAGCCAATGAAATTCATGGGCATTATGAAACTTGAAATATTATAGCTTGGGGTGACGTGAACAGTCGAACGCCACGCAGTGTATTTGTAATTCAAAGTTCTGTGTGGTGTTGCTTCTGGTTATGGGCAGGCGTTGCATATAATTAAACGAGCGACTTGCTCGTTTCGTCGTTCAGGCTGATAACAAAAGGTGCGTCTTCATGGTGCTGGTTTTGAACCTGCTGAAGTTCCTATTTCTCAAAAGGTGTATTTAGATGTTTTATTTTCATTTTCTATCATTTTCTCACAATGGCGAATGCATATGTTGAAATTATTGCTTACCAACGTCCTGTTATTTGAATATATGAAATCAAGTGTTTCATCAGTACACGTGGCTCCACTTGTAAACAACTTCGTCAAATAAAGTGCCTGTAATTCCACAACCTTACTCTTAATATCCTCAAACTCTAATTTTGGAATTTAATATAAAATTAAGTACCTTTAATCTCCATCGTTATTGAAAATGGTTCAAGAAATTTGAACGAGAATAATTTGATACTTCAAATAATGATTTTATATAATATAATATTTTAATTTGTATGTAAAGCAATATCTTTTGTAACAGTTAGATATATGTGCGTACATATTATTTTTCAATTGTTTTTTCTTATGAAAAGCAATAATAAATAAAGCACGTCGTCACTTAACATGAAAATAGATGTTTTAAACTGTGGGTATGTAAAGTTGGGTGCAGTCAATGTAAAATTGCGGACGCTGTTGACATGCGACCAAAGGTCGATGTGATTACCGATTGTGGGCACGCTACAGGAAACTAAGCCGAACGCCACCGAAGAAGACACAAGGACCCAGAGATAAGACCACTTTCTGCAAAATGCGCAAAGGAGAAAGCCTCATATTACAGCCCACCAACAGGTAGAAAGACTATAGTTCCAGCATCAAGATGCTATCAACGACAAAACTGCCAGTAGAAGATTACATAAAGTCAATCTTTACGCTCATTCCAGCAATGCGACGTAAAAATCGAGGCTGTCGTTTATTGTGCACAATTTGCACCGTATCGACACTTAGTGGGCACGTTTTTTGTTTTCCGATGCATCTCGCTTTGGCTTTTATCCTTATTCAAGACACGTGTCTGGTGAGTCATCAAAGTCGCCTCCCGAATCGTCAGCAAGTTCATCCAGGGGAAATAATATGTGGACTAAACTTAGGGTAACATCTCAATTATGATAACGCCCAAAAGTCGCTTTTAGAAAAATAAATAAATAAAATGAAAAGAAATTATGGAATTTGAATTTATTTGTGACTAACTTTTGCGTGCGGCTCCGACCGCGCGAGTGTCCTATTACAGAAAACAATAGCCTATATTCTAATCCAAGGGAAGGTAGACCTGTGTTCCAAATTTAATTCAAAATTGATTTTGCGTGATTGACATATCCTAATTCACAAACTTCCAAAAATTTACATTAATATGTAATAAGATATGATGATAGAGTATATTAGTTAAATTTTAAAAAATATACTCGTATGATTCAAACGCTATTACTAAAAGCGACAACAGATATAGAGAGGTTTTTTTAGAGTCCAGGTAAACGTTATTTACCAGATAAAGTTTAACACGGCCAAATGTAAAAAACATATCACATTGTCAATTAATTAGCTGAGTTTATTTGAAGTACGGAGAAGTAATCATTTTGTTTTTGCCGTTTTATATTTTATCTGTTATATACCGTCTACTTGGAGATTGAACAAGCTGCTTTTAAATGAACTACGTAACAACTGATTAAACTATGCTACCAGAAAAAACTATGTACTTTATATCAACTGCCTTAATAATAACGCTTTTTTAGTGTATACAATAGTATGTACATATAGTATAAAAACGCATTAAAGTGCGTAATAAAAGGTTTCATTATAATCAAGGGTAGAGATAACTATTTGGGTGAAGCGACCTAATCACAGCAGTACTTAAAGCCTTTCCACGCCTTAAGTTATGCAAACGAGGAAACTTCAGGATTGTAAAATGGCTTAGACTCCATCCCGTAACTTTGATCGACACTTCAAAGTCAAGAGTCAATTTACTGCACTGTGAGTCGAAATCTTTCACAAATACTATATAAATTATTTAATGTAGAAAAAACATCAGGAAACAAACATCAAGGTAGATATTTTTTTCTTTAAATAGCTATGTTTAATGAGTAGCCTGCTGTGAAGCGAGAGACGGGTTCGATTTCCCAGAGAGAGAGAAATGTTTATGTGATTCACAAATTTTATTTATTTTATTTTATTGAATGACGAGACGAGCAAGGCGCTCGCCTGATGGTATGCGTCATGCCTATTCATAATCAGAAGCAACAACACACAGAACTTTGAATTAAATATTTGTTACTTGTCAGGGTCGCATGTGACTGGCGTTAAAAACTACAGGTTAAATCTTCCTGTAACATATGTTTTAAAGCATATTGCACCGATCCCACTGCGAGTGGGATAAAGACAGGTAGAAGAAGAAGAGTAGGTATTTTCTATAAACAGTGTATTATTTTTCTGTATTGTAATCAACCTTAGATGTATAGAATTAGATTCAGGTATAACAGTGTGCTATTTAATAGTTTCTTTTTATAGTTCAATACTATTGTATCAGTTATTTAATCAATGATTTTATTGTTCAGGATGTAACAGGGGAACGCTCTCATTAGGTTAATGTCGGCCGCCTTCGAGCTCAGCCGGAAATTAAGCTTCCTTGACGAAGTTTATTGCACTTTTTGTTAACTTGTTTTAATTAATTTATAGCAACAGGTTATTTAACAAACGTGTGAAATAAATAAAACTCGCAGAATCACTTTATACAAAATATTACTTTATATTATAGTTTTCAAAGGACAAATGGATCTGATGCGTGATCTATTGTAATAAAAATTTAAATGTCTCTTCCAAGCGCTCACTCTGTAATTTAATAGCAATAGTACTTCTAAGTCACTTCCAAGTTCTAAGGATTATTTAAAAATATTTTCTTGCGAAGCTTGTGACATTCTTAAAATATTCACATAACGAAGATACCCAAAAAATCATGCATAATGTATGATACACATATATTAAACTTAATTAATGTTGGAGGTGGAACTAATTGAGAATGTATTGATTAATTTGTCAATATTCCAAATCGACCAATATGCGTTTGCCGACAGCGCCACTCTCATCCACCACAATAGTTAACTCGCCACTAATTAGTCAAAATCATTATATTTACTGCTTTCTATGTACTAATATTTTTATAATTGTATGTTTTACAAGTCTTGTAAATGCATAGTTTAACTGCTTTAAACCCATAAACATCACTGTAGTACTAAAGCAATGTAAATTCATATACTGTAATGTTTTACTTGAATATGCTTAAATAAAACATCGGATTATACTTGCCCTAATTTCTATTTGCCTTAAAGTTGGAGAATCTACTTAGTAGCCACGTCGTGTCACGTTTCGATACACTCTGTAAACAGAAGTTGAAACTGTGGAGAGGCAGACCTTTCGGACCATTACACAGGCCGTGGCTTTGGCTAATAGCGGACCGCTAACTTCTGCTCAAAATAAATCAGGATAACTGCCTAGACTTGTGACCTTTATTTAATAATAAAATGTAAACAAACTGTTATTTATTGAATAACAGATTTCTTTAATAATACTAAAGTTGCAGTAATTTAATATAATTTGTGAAACTTATTATAAAACAAATTATAATTAGCCATAGTAAGATTAAAATAGGTCGCTACACTATGATCGAGTGTTCTACTTCCTACTACTATAATGAATACAGGTTACTTAAAACACCAACAACCTCGCAGGACCAGATAGCTAACCCCATAAGGAACAACTTTTGTTCTACGAGTTCGGACATAACTCAATAAGTACTTGAAAAAAATCATTAAATATTAAACAAATAATTAAGTTTTAAAACATTAAAAGAACTGAAAGGGTAGGGTTACTCTATAAAATCCAATAAGACCTCAGTCACTTATCTGAGCAATCCTCTGAGTTACGAGCCTGAAATCTTCAATACAAGTGGTATAAAGGGAAGGATTTGCGATGATATTTAAGGTTCAAATATTTGATGATCAACAAAGAACTTGCTCCATGTATCCCCTGAGCCATTAATCACCCTATTATTGTACGAGGTGGCACAAAGCGCAATATTGCCCTTCGATCGTCGGCGCTTTCGGTATAGCCAACACACATTGATGCTTGGCTGAATCTATTTTGAGAATGGCTTCATGGAAATCAATAGCTGCGGAAACGAAAGGTCATTAAAAATGTTTGAAACATCCTATCGTTTAATTATAGGTGAAATTTTAATATACATTCTAAATATCACAGGTATAGGTAGTAGTAGGTATAGGTAGGTCGATGGGTAGGCACGATGTTTAGGTACCTACATCCTAAGTCATTCTATTACTTATAAAAAAAGACAGAATACAGACATTAAGAAATTGTTTAACTAAGTTAAATTATATTCTAAAACATGTGCTCCACAAACCGTAACATAGCAAGGATCAAGTCAAAGAACATTATTCCGATTTCGTCCAATCAACTTAAAATGCGAAAAGCAAAGAAGTTTTTCATTCGATTGCTAAACACTATTTCGAAGTTGTGTATATTGTAGCTACAAAAATGGGACCGTTCTCACACACATGTGTGAATAAAAGTGGCTCTGCCTCCCGTTTGATTTTTAGGATCATTTGCAAAGCTCAAAAGCGCTAACAGAATGTATGGACTCGCTTTCTTTTACCGGAGACCCTTGAAAAGGTCTTTATCGGTCCATAAAACTTCTTTTATGCTACGCGAACTTTCTGTAGCGAACGGTAACTTGTTTGATGGTCACCCTCGAAAATAATTTTCTAAACCCTCCTTCAGCTTCAGCGATCGCGTAGCAACTTACTGGCGATAAAATAAATTCTTTATAAAATAAATTGTGTTATGATCCCTTTACTTTTTACTGAACCCGGAAGAACGAGTAATAATAGGATGATCCGAAAATGAATGTTTTCAATACATCGTATTTTCCGAAGTTGCTTGAAAATATTCGGTTTTTTCGGTACATAGCGAAGTTGATTTAAGGAGGCCATTTTTAGTTTTAAGAGCGGCTGTTACGCAACAGATAGTAAATATGTATTGCGATTAACACCTAGTTTTTCAAAGGCTGACAAATTAACATTCAACTAACATGACTTTGATTTTGACAGTGCTGTCAATTCAATTCTAGTTTCTGAAACGTTGTTAGTAATTGATACACCAATCGACTAGAGAATTATCCATGAATCTTCCAGCAACCCAATAGCGTTTCACATACAAATTTTTCATATTAGTTCATCAAAAGCGCTGACCACGCTTCTAAAAACTCAATTTTATCTTGACGTGAGATTTGACAGGTGATTAGTTCGACATAGATCATTCTTTCAGAAACAGGGCTTAAGTATATTTAAATGTTCATAACACGTGTATCATTCAAACATTATACCTAGATACCTACCACACATACCTATTACCTACACACTACCGATTAAATAGCACAATTTATAATATTAGGGGTCATAGTATCAAAAGTGGTAGGATTTTTTTTAATGCCGTGAATTACGAAACGAACAAGTCTATCGCCTGATAAACGCCGGATAAGGAACATCACACAGAACCTTGAATTACATAGCACTGCATGGAATTAAAGTCTCATAATGCGCGGTAATTTCACTGGCTCCAATGTCCTTCACAACAAATACAACGGTGTTCACACTGTTTCTTAGCGATAATAGGCAAAGTGGTGATACCAACCCAGACGGGCTCTTGCATATATATCTTACATACAGTGAATTAGTACTTACTTCTTATTTATATAATTATTAAAGTAACCTAATATTAGATTACTGTTTTTTAACCGACTTGAAAACAGAAGAAGGTTGACAATTCGGCGAGATTTATTTTGATTTTGTTTATTTTTCTATGTTTTTTTATATAGACATCGATTTCTTCGCCAATTGTGGACCAATTTTGTCAGAAAAAACCTGAGAACTTATGTTTTGATTTAACTTAAGTCAGTATTTACCTTCACTATAACGTATTTTCTTTCTTTCTTTCACTATTTATGCGTTTCTGTCATATCATGGAGACCTGGACAACATTGAGCGCAAGGCGTCATCGCGTAACTACTATCAATTTTATTCGCACCGCGATTACAACGTAGTAAATATTCTGACGCTTGGTTTCTTACAGATCAGCGTTTTTGTCATGTATATATATTTTTTTTATAGCATAGGCCGGCAAACGAACAAGTGGGTCACCTGATAGTAAGTGATCTCCACCGCCCATGTACGCCCACCACCAGGCTCTACCACTTAAAAGTTACATATAATTTGAGTGGTAGAGCCACGCTGTAGACAGTTTTGTCTACAGCATGAATGGGCTGGCTCGACCGGGTCATTACCACTGCCTCACAGAAAACCGACGTAAAGTAGCGGCTTGCTGCTGCGTTTCGTACGGTGAGTGAGATATCCGGAAGCCCGGGGATCTGGGCTTCCGGATATCTCACTCACCGTACGAAACGCAGCAGCAAGCCGCTACTTTCCTCCCCTTCCCTATCCCTAATTATCCCTTTCCTTTATGGCCGGCAACACGCCCATGAATCTTCTGATGGTGGGCGTACATGGGCGGTGGAGATCACTTACCGTCAGGTGACCCACTTGCTCGTTTGCCGGCCTATACCATAAAAAAAATATATATAATTATTATTGTATGTACAATATTATTTCCACTTCTTTTCATTCTGTCTAGCGTTGTCCCGGCTTAATGCCAGGGTCCACCTTCCTGCTAAAACGTTTCCACTTCGCCCAATCTTAAGCATTCTCTGCAGTGAGACCATTGGATCTCATATCTCCCTGCATTACGTCAAGGTATCGCTTTTTGAGCCGTCCACGGGATCATACCCCTAGTACGATCTGTGTAAGGCGTCTGCGACCGACATACTTCTGCGGTTTCCTCAAAACGTAACCAAACCCTCAAGTGACATTCCTGATGTTTGTCCGCCTCGTCTAGCGCAACCATCTGAG
The DNA here is from genome assembly GCA_949126905.1 of Amorpha juglandis. NCBI lineage: Eukaryota > Metazoa > Arthropoda > Insecta > Lepidoptera > Sphingidae > Amorpha > Amorpha juglandis. The sequence continues at coordinate 10,718,762 of OX421374.1, read as the reverse complement.
TTTCCACTATTTTTTTAAATGTATCGTTATTTATACATATACATGTAACAAAAATAACACTGAAAATTAAACATATTTTTTTTAATCCTGGCTCGGCAAAGTGACTACGCTACACCTGATGGTAAGTGTAGCGCAATCCAAGAATATTGTCGACCAACGATAAACAAAGTGTCCATCGTTGGTCGGCAAATCATGCCGGCCTGCCAAAGGGCCAAGGGGGAGGGGAAGGAAAAAGGGATGGGAAAAGGGTGAGGACCAAGGGGCAAGCCCCCTGGGGAGAACCGGATATACACTGGCTGACCCTGGAACGCGACCCACACAAGGTGTGCCACTATGACAGGTTTTAGCACCAGTGTATGGTGGTCGCTATCCGGTCGGATACAAGTATCCTCCCACCAGCAAAGAACAATAACAATGTATACAAGTAATATCAATGTATACAAGTGTTATTGCAGTCGGTACAATTTTAATTTACAGAAAAGCTTCATGATTAACTTTTCATTTGTGCACAGCAGTGTTAACCTGTGTAATGTGAACGCACACAGCAACACCATACTTAGGTATAGTGTTTGTTGCTCTTTTTATCCCGCAATAGTTTGATTCCCGGAGGTAAACGTTCGCTTACGGCGAATCGAAAGCAAAAATCACTCAGCAGTATTAAAAGAAACGAATGAAAAACTACAGTATAATAAGGTATACTATATTTTAATCTACACTAATATTATAAAGAGGAAAGATTTGTATTTTTGTATGTAACGAGTAAACTTAAATACTACTGGACCGATTTGAAAATTTCTTCCACCATTAGGATCCTACATTATCCCTGATGAACATAGACTACTTTTTATTCCGGAAAAAGCTGATCACGCGGGCGGAGCCGCGAGGAAAAGTTTGTAAATAAATAAACACAATCTAGTCACACACACATAGTCCTGACTCCATAGGTTAATTTTTATCATAGGTATCAGGAATTAACTTCATTAAAGGACTTACAATTCCACAACACCCAGACCCGAAATAAGTGTGTTTATGGTTGACGACATTAGTATGTTCTCTCTTTCTGTATCTCTTTTTCTCTTTCGGTCTAATCTATTAAAATATCTACTATAAAAATTTAAAATATGACATGTGAATACTTATGCTACAGTAATAAAAGTAGGTCTCTGAATATTTCAGTCTACTCTACAAAGTACAGCTTATCCTAAACCAAATGAGTGTGGAACGAAGTAAAAGCATTCGGTCTTAAACTCCACGTTGACCTAAATGAAAGTGTTTCAACGAATGATAATGTTTCACAGTTGATTAGATTTGATAAGGAAGTGATATTTGAGTTCGCTCGGAGTGGCTGGGACCGATTTCGTGGTCCACTGGTCGCCACACACCGGTGGGCAACGACAATGGCCGCCGGAGCACTGAACTCACGTCTCATCGCACAGACATACCAACACTATTGTTTTCCATTAACGCGAATCATTCTAATCCTTTACACAAGAAAGTACCAAAACAAAGAGGCCAGAATCAATTTCACCATTTATCAAATACGACGGCGATCACTTACCATCAGAAGGCCATCAGAAGGTGCTCATTTGCCTTCTCTTCTTTAGAAGTGACTGTGAAAAGTATGCGAAGTCAATATCCAATGACTGATTAAAAACTTTACGCAGCGTACGCACATTGAGCCGTAATTTGACAAAGGCTAATGTTTAATTTTATAGAAATTTTATTTGACTTATTTGTATTATGCTGTCCCACTGTTGGGCACGAGTCTCTACGAATGAGTTTAGGCCTTAGTTCACCACGCTGGCCTGATGCGGGTTGGCTAGCTTCACACATCTTCGAAATTCTTAAGGAGAATCCTCAGGAATGCAGATTTACTCAAGAAGTTTCTTTCACCTGTTAGCAAAATAATGTGAATTGATACGACACTAATGAGACTAGCCAGCATAAATAACAAAATTATTATAAATAACCAACTAATTCTCAATAAGAAAATAGTAATTCTCAATGTCATATCGGACAGCTCTAAAATTGGTTTCATAGCCTATATAAATAAATATGTCTGCGGCAATATTAGTAATAAAGAGGCAGATCGTGGGTCAGTTTGCTTTCGGCATTATTATTAACTCAATTCTAAGCTGAACTACCAGTTGATATTATATTCGTGCTAACCAATTGTATAATCTTGCTGACCAAGTAATTATTTTTATACTAGCTAGCTGTCCCCCTCGGTTTCACCTGCTTGTACACTGCTGCTCCGCTCCCGAGGGTCATAGTACGATGTTATATAACTATGAATCATCATTTCGGCAAAGCAAATAGTTTATTAAAGTCGTCCAAAAGTTCCCAACCTTTACAGTTGAATTGTGATTGTACCGATCGTTTTTTCCTGAAACCTTTTCCAGAATCATAAAGAACAAGACAAAAAAAGAATAACGCATATCCATCGTTGTCTAGAGTTCATACAGGCATCGCATAGAAAAAGTACTTTCAGTTTTTCACGGATTTAAACATTTTCAGGGCAACTTCTCAATTTTTTCTTCCATAAAAACCTTATTCGTATTAATGCGAACAATAAAAAAATGCCATGTCGCACCAACCGTTCTAAAGTGTATTTATTAATAGCAATTTTTTTTAAGAGGCAAATTATTAAATTATATCCCATTTAAATCTTAGTACTATTGTATGTGTTTTTGATTACAGGACGTAATCGCAGTCGGTCATACTTGTAGATAGTACGTAAAAATCTTAACAAAACTGTGTTTTTAATTTAATTTATTAAATGCGAGCTGTAACGCACTGGAGCTTCCGTACAATACTTACATTTCTTAAAATATGCGTTATAATAACAAATCCATGAAAACATCATCCAGCTACCCATAGTATATTTATTATACAAGTGCTGTGTCGCGAGTATCAGTAACTACCATAGACTTTTGGTCTCAAAACACTTAGACCCGAAACAAATATTTGTGGATCACACAAACATTTGTCTCGATGCGGGGATCGAACCCGCAGTCCTTTGTCTCGTAACTCGTTTTCTAGGCTATAAAGGTTGTCTAAGATTGCCAATATTGTCAAGTCCTTTAAAGGTAGGCGAGTTGATTGAGAAACAGACAACGAATAATAGGGTCCCCTTAGCACTGTTTGGGTACAGAACCTTAAAAAATATGATGATGTATAGTATATATATGGTCTGGAAATCTTTGGGGGAGGCCTATGTTCAGCAGTGGACGTCTTGTGGCTGATGATGATGATGATAGTATATACACGAATTCATATATCATTGTGATGCACGGAACATATGAATTCGTATTGTTGAATTGTAAAACTCGGTTTATAAATTCATGGATATTTCGATTGTAAATGAAAATGAATATAAAATGTTGAAATTCATTTAGGAACACCGATACATTTTTTTCGACATTGCGTGAAAATTCCAGCAGACTGCTCGCTGAACAAAAACATTAGAATCAAAATAAATCTGCATGCAGTGAATTCAACGTTTTGCTTGTTAGTGATTGTGAGAATTGATAAAATATTCATTTGGTACTATAATTTTGGATCATCAGTGTCTTTAGTAAACCATGTGTATTTTATATGATTCATTAACCAATACCTGAAATAAGTTTACGTTATATTAATCTTAAAAAATATATAAAACATTGTAGAAACAAAACCTTCTTATTAACTATTCTGGTAATCTATTTTTATTACGCCGGACGATGCGGCAGTAGATAGAACGTGCATTAACAATTTTACCCTTAGTACATTTCGATCCTGAATTAGCTCTACCAATTAAAAATGTATCCATGAAATTATGTATTTATTTATGGCTTTAGAACACTTTGTATTAAAGTCATTACAGACGTGGTAGCGCCGGCAGTAGCCAGTTTAATCTACAACATGAATCGGTTCGACAGAGGTGGATATAATTTAACAGAAACATAGAGTTTATTTCAGAAAATTAGCTAAGTGAAGTAAGTATCAAAAAATTTGCAATTAAATTCGTAATACAAATTATATTACACTGATAAACAGATATTTATAGACAGAGTAGGCGGAAAAAAAGAAGAAGAATAAGATACATTGAACTTCAAAATGTTGATGTGTTTCATCAATAGAACTTAATAAATAAGTCAAATTTAATTAATACACGATTCTAAAATTATTTAGAGGATTTTTTTCTCGTTACCGAGGTATTATTCGGAAAATGAAATGAATTATAAGAAAATGAACGAATGAACGTTCTTCCGAGTGTACTAGCCGATTACGCCAATTTGTCACAATTCCCTACATTAAAATCAGCAACGCCTGCAAGATGCATCATAGCAAAGGTTTTCATAGGTGATATTTATATTTACCATGACGCTTATGGATAAAATCTGACAAAATACAACCTCGAAAACGTGTTGTCTGTAAATTAAATCAAGATTATCAATAACACATAAACATTCGTAATAACGGTAGAGAAAGGATCCAGCAGAATCAATGAGAACAAAAGATTTTATCAAAAGGCCTGTAATGAAAGTTAATTGTGTTCTGAAAGACATAAAGTACCCAATAGGTCGGGAGAGAGCGCTTGAAGCGGCGCGGTGTCATTGTTTGTGCTAAGTGTAAATTAATTACTTTTTGGACTGCGGTTACAACAGTGTGGCGCGGCGCGGCGTGCGGGCCCCACCAGAACTGAACAACTTAGGAAAATTACTTACACATTTGACAAGAGACATGTAATTTTGTTATGAAAGACTCACACCGTCTTTGTAAGTTGATGTTACTTTTCAATAATTAAAACAAATATTACGGCAATTAATCACTATTCAGATTACTTTGTGCCAAAGCGCTACATCTCGAAATCTAATTGAAATACAGTACTACAGTTAGAATCATACGCTTCGGCAATGTTTGTTTTTACAAATTAGTTTTATAAAGTTATCTGGCTATATGAAAAAAATTAAATACACATTCATCCCTATATATTGTAACAGTCTCGTATAAAGTAATCATAACCACGTTTTTAAACATCCGAAGCGCATGATTTAAATCATAGTACCCATTTTACTTTATTTTGACAACACGCAGCAGCGACGAATCTACGTTGCATTTTCGGTTTTAGCCAGTTTCGGTTTCGGCTAAATATCGACTGTAACTTCGGCCCCGACGAAACTAGCCGATAGAAGTTAGTCCAGAACCTAATTTCATCGGGCTACGTTAAATGCTTTCTATCTTTCTACTGCCTCTACCACGACATTGTTCCAGTAATCCTTCCTACATAGACGCTTCTACTTCGCTCGGTCTTAAGCATCCTTCGTAGTGAGATCATTGGATCTCGTGCTTTTCTCTAATAGGTCAGCCAGCACTTTTTTGGACCCTCAGACATTTAACAGAATTATTTTGGTTATATTATAATTAAACGCTACTCAAGCAAGGAACATACCTGGAATTTTAATTTGCATTAGCATTTATTAACTTATGCCATAAGACCTCACTAATGTGCTAATAAATTCTATATTGATTGTTAAAAGTTGACAAGCGTAACATCAGTTTAGCCTACGGTTGTAAAGAAAAAATGAAAATAATTCACTTCAACATGTTTAAACGCATATTTCAGATTTAGCAGGCTTAACGCACAATGACCAAATAGACCTTATTTATCAAATTAAATATATGACAGCAAAATGCAAAATAATGTAAGCATACGTAAGTAAGTACACCCAACTGACACACACATAGTCTTGCCCCCACACTAGGTTAAACCTGTTTCGAGGGTATCAGGAACTACGAGGGACTTGCGGTCCTACAACACCCAGCCCCGAAACCATCATTTGTAGATCACACACATTTGTTTCGGTGTGGGAATCGAACCCACGGCCTCTCGCTTGGTAGCCGGCTACTCGCCCGCTGCGCCACGGAGGAACGTATGCCAAATTGTTACAAATACGTCTGTTTAATGCGTTGTTTGGCATTAAAAAAACACACACGAAAAATTCATTCATTAAAATGATTAATGAAGCGGACTATAATCCCTTGTAGAATGTAGTTACCCCTACACGCATACTAGGAACTATGCGCTAACCGTTTTACAGGCGCCAGTGAAATTTTACTTAGGCTATAAGTAAAATCTAGCATTTTTTTTACCCGTACCCTTTCCACGAGCTTCAAAAGACTATATTTTGTGTCAATTCGTACGGAACTGTGGAACCATTTAACCGATTTCGTCGCCAGACTCATTGAAGTATAAGGCATTTATCATGTAGGTAAGTCTTTGAATTTAGGAATACAATGAAAAAATGCAAGAAAGAATTTTGTAGTTGAGCAGTGGAACCGTGACGTTAACTTATATTTTTTAACCCTGATAAAAAAGAGGGGTGTTTTATGTTTAAAAGAAAGGGACAATTGAAGCATTGGGAGTCAAACACAATAGTGCTTAGACACTGATGCTTGGCGGCAGAAATAGATAAAGCGGTGGTACTAACCCAGATGGCCCCTCGTATACGAGGGAACTTTTCGAATCGATAACTGAAACGCAAATTGTAATTTTTTTACTTAAATGGTACACCAGCAGCACCCATATAAAAATTCACTATCAAATTCATTCAATATTTTTAATGAAGTTTGATGTATATGCCAACTGACAGGTACATTCATTCTCTAGTAACTTGACTTATAAACAGTATGCCTGATCTGGGACCTAAACCCAACACCTCACGGTTTTTCAGCCTAAGCACACTCCCACTAGACGAATGCGGTGATTATCAAATTAAGATATATTTAATACTTTTACATCTTGAACGTCCAATAATCCAGTTTCTGTAAACGTATGTTATATTGATACCTATCCTAAATTATGATTCAATATATATCATATTAAATCTCAATACAAGAGGTATTTTAATGTATTCAGTTGCTCAAAGGTGTTGTCTATTGTTCTCGGCTTATCTTCAAGAGGCGTGTGGCTTGAAAGTTTGATTACTCGTCGAAATTAAGCGACGAACGGTATTAAATTATCATTAGAAAGCCATTCGCCCGGTGACTCATTAACTACGCTTCTAATGAGTGATTTACGTTAACTGGAGTGTGCTGTGTCACATTCGCTACGGTACGTGATATATGCAAGGTGCGCGCGGTAAGGAAGCAGCCACACAATCGCATGGCGCTTTATCGCGTCCATAAACAATTTATATTGTCATTGTGACGAGGTGTTTTTACACGCTCACCGTGAATGTTACGATCTGCGAAGCATTCTGTGAATTTACCTTTTATTATTTGTATTTATTTTTAGTGCGCATATACTTAGGCGTCGTTGTTACTCTTTCATTGTACATAATAAATATAACTTTTAGAAAGTAGAGTGAAATAAGGAAAATACATTTTTCTGGGAAACTTGTGTGTGGCAGTGTCTTTACACGATTAAAGCTTCACCTGGGTCGGAACTGTGCAACCTGTAATAAGAGGGTTTTCAGCCATGGAGCTGCTACACGTCCCCGTTACCAAAATTGATGCTTTTACTTTTCCAACTAAAATGCTAAAGTGAATAAGATAAATCATTAAGCAGTCCTTTGATTTTTAGACACATTACATTAAAATAAGGAAATAATATTATAAACGTATGTAAGTTAACGGTGAAGGAAACATCGTGAGGAAACCTACATACCTGAGAAATCGATAAGATTTTTCGGAGGTATGTGAAGTCTGCCAACCCGCATAGAGAGTAGAGGAGAGTAGAGGAGCAGTAGAGGAGGCCAGTGCCCAGCAGTGGGACGTATATATTACAGAGCTAGTAAAAAAAAAATGTAAGTTTGGATGTTTGTGATTTGGATGTTAATTGACCATTACAGCTGAATGTTCTCGGACTAAATTTAGCGCACAGGTAGACCATGATATAGGGAAGAAATTAATATAAATTGAATAAGCTTTTACTAGCAATCACGTAGAACGTATAGAGTAAGGAAATGATTGGAATAGTGGCCCACTAAAGAAGATTCAGCTTGAATATAGTAAAAAAACACGGCGATTCGAGGATTATGTACAACGGTTAACAGTTGCGTGAATCCAAACAAATACAGGAGTTGTAAAATGTACTGAATGCGGAAATTGTGGGGGAAAAGTTTTTTTTTATATATCATAGGGCGGCACCTGATGGTAAGTGATCGTCACAGCCCATGTACGATCACAAAACCAGAAGAATCATGGGTGCGTTACCGACTTTAAAGGAAAGGAGTTGGGAAGGGGTGGGGGTTTGGGCCTCCGCATATCTCACTCACCGTACGAAACGCAGAAGCAAGCCACTACCTTGAGTCAGTTTTCTGTGAGACAGTGGTAACGCTCCATTCGAGCCGGCCCATGCTGTAGAAAAACTGTCTACAGTATGACTCTACCACTCAATTATCTCTCTCATTTTTGTGTATGTGCACTTTGTGACAACAGATATCTATTAGAAATGAATAGAAAAAATAATAAGGTAATCCTACGACAACAAAAAAATAGGTATTGAAAATTTAACTTAATTACTTAAACCAAAAAACAATATGCTGTTTTCCGTTGAAGAGTTTCCCATTTACCCTTGTACTCCGCCAGTTTAAATGGGACTATACTCGGACAAATTCGTATTGAATACAAAAATAAATCTATACTAATATTATAAAGCTGTAGAGTTTGATTGTTTGTTTGTTTGTTTGAACGCGCTAATCTCAGGAACTACTGGTTCGAATCTAAAAAAAAATATTTTTGTGTTGGATAGTCCATTTATCGAGGAAGGTTTTAGGCTATATAACATTACGCTGCGACCATTAGAAGCGAAGCATCAGTGAAAAATATTGCAAAAACGGGGAAAATTATTCATATTTGAAGGTTTCCGTTGCTAAGCTACCCAAATAATATTATTTGAAGGCTTCCGTTGCTAAGCTACCCAAATCTATACTAATATTATAAAGCTGTAGAGTTTAATTGTTTGTTTGTTTGATCACGCCGGCGGAGCCGCGAACAAAAGCTAGTCATTAATAAAAATCGGCCCACAAACGGCGGATATTGCGTAACATACATAAAAAAAAACAGATGAATTGAGAATCTTTTACTTTTCGAAATTTGTTGAAGACCGTCATAAAGCATAAAATCAACGGGAAAACAATGTTTAAAAGCTAAATTTTCGGTGGTATTATCAAATCATACGCAATTGAGATTTCGATCGTGATTCACGAGTCGACAAGACGAATTCGATTATAATGACGGTACGGTTGAGCGCATCCGTCGCCAGGGCGCGGTACGACGTCGACGCCACGATACCACAACGTAACTCGTACAGAAAACTCACTTCGAATAAATTATTTTTAAAAATATTTTTTTTATCGCCCTGTGTATTAGATATAGTATGGGATTACCCATTTTAACTGTTATTTCGCTTTTTATAATTTCATTTGATATCCATTTCAGTCGGGTATAAATAAATGTATATCCACCATTGTGAAGCAGCAGTTGTGTACATATAGAAAAAAAACATAACTGAGTAGATTATAAGGGCTAAAATGTTTGCAAAATTTCTCTTTAATTCATTAGGTGGAACTGGTTTCAATTTCACACATACTAACGAGTGAAGTTAGATATCAAAAGGCTCGTAGAATTCATAAAATGATCACTATACGCTCAAACTGCGACAGATAATCGTTTGGTGATGCGGGCGGTATAAAAGAACGACGATATTATGTTTCACATAATAAAACTCTTTACAGCTAGACCTTATGAGCAACATTTATTTATGTAGCAGTTCTAGCATGTTTCCTTTGCAATTAAATAATTTTACGATGGCCTATTCGTAGTTAATACGGCACGTGGAGATCTATGTGTTCGTAGCTGGTCGTCAAAGCGACTACGTCTTCGATACAGACTTTTATTCTATGTCGATAATGAGCGTCGATACGGCGCAACGACTGAATCATATGACCCTCCGTTTTCGTCGCCGAAGAAATAATTCACCGCACTGTCGATAAAAAATATATGAACTAAATTTGTCTTGGTAACGATAAGGTTTGGACCGTAACAAAAGTTTATCGCTCCAGTAAAACGACAAGCAACCATTAAACCCTGTGTCGTTCGCCGAACCGAGACCTTCCACCATGTGTACGTGTAAACTCAGCATTTGACCCATCACTTATTTAATTCACGACCTGAACATGTAACGTGTGTTTTATTTAAATCTTTATATGTATAGTGCCAGATGTTATAGTGCTTGCAAACAGAAGTGCATTCGTAGCGATTAAAAAAGTTATTAGCTACAAATTGCATAGCAAATTTATAACACTGACTTAAAATTTAAATTAATTGTTAGCATTTTATTTTTAAGTCGGTTTCTTTTTTGCTAAAAAAATTCTTCTGCTTCCTTTATTGGAATAATATCTAAAATTGGTGTATCAATTACGAAGTTTATGCACCAATTTTAGACTTTTATCCCCGATTTCCCCCCTTTAGGGAGATTTTTTGCTCTTGCCCTTATTCCAACCGCAGTGAGGTCGGCGCTACATGTTTTTTTCACACATGTTACAGAACTATTTAGTTTGTACGACCGGCCGCCTGCCTGACATAAAATTCATAAATCTAAATTTTATTATTGAAGTAAGTAGACGAAGAATTGCCTGTTTCATACAGAATATCAGGATTTCCTGGGAATAAAATTATTTCTTAGCAAAAAAAAAAATTACTGTCTGACCAACATTAAAACAATAAATGATTTTTATATCTTATTTAGGGGGGCCGTTAGCAATCGCTAACTGAAAAAAAGAGGTTTTTCACTAATCTTTAATACATCGCGTCGTCATCTTCAAATCCGCCAGATTATATAGAACATTATTACTTACAAGAGTCCTATAAAAAGCCTTAGAAGCTTCTATGTAAGCCTCGTTTAATATCACTTTTGATGTTTTGTAGGTAATCTGCTTATATTAATTTTGAATTTTATTTATTCTCGCATACTTTTATAGTCTCCATGGATACTAGTATACGATTAAATATACCTTATTTAGCTACCGTACTTAGTTGTTGTGAAATAAAGTAAAACTTAAAAATTATCACAAAATAACCATTTCTTACAGGAAAGATGCGATTCCATTGACACCGGTACTGAATTCGTTAAAACTCTGCTCTACACTGTTATTTAGATTTTCAAATATAGATAAATACGATATACCTTATGCATTTTTTAAAAATACAACTCGTTTTTTGACCCCTGATAAAAGAGGGATTTTATAAGTGTGGCCTCTTTGTCCCCTGTGTACGTGTTTGTGGGTGCACACATACACACACAAGAGGGTCTAAATTTTAACTCACCTCTTTTTACACATACTTCTATAAATAAAATCTACATCCTTACTAAATAGTAATGAACCATGTACACTAGACATACCCTGCAGTGATCTTGGTTAATTTATATATTTTGTGTATCCAACTACAACAAAAAGTATTACAATGCATTAAAATGTATGTATGTAATAATAATGTACCCACAGAACACAAGATTAATGTACCGCACCAAACTATAAAAACGTACTTATAAACAATGTATATATGTATATAGTATAATGTATATATAAGCTTAAAGTGATTCCTGCTAGCAGAGATAAGCCACCGGCTTTTAAGGAAAAGCACAGTGGTTAACAAAAGTTTGTTTCATTTCATTGTATTCTTTATTTATGTTTGATCACATCGTTTTCCAGAAAAGAGGAAGAAATCGGGAATTAAAGAAAATGTTGGCTTTTACACATCGATTTTGATAATTGTTTTACTAAAAGGTGTAAATAAAAAACTTTTTAACAAAAATAAACAATAAAATCATCCAATTTTGAATCGGGTGCTCATCATTTAAACTGCAATAGCACCGATGCAAAAATGGTTTATTTTATTATTTTAGCTATTTAGAATTTTTTTTTGAGTTATTTTTATTTTTTAATAATATATTAGTATAATTTAATAATATGTCAAGTAGCGATAGCTCAGCGGGGTGTGCTACGGACTGACAAGACAAAAGTTAGAGGTGTTACCACTTACCAGCCCCAATAGCATGCACCTCTAACTTCTAAGTAATATTATGTATATATTAATTGTTAATTATCACATGCTTTAACGGTGAAGGAAACATCGCGAGGAAACCTGCATACCTGAAAAGTTATAAGAATTTCGAAGGTATTTGGATTCTGCCAACCTACATTAGACCGGCGTTGTGGACTAAGGCCTCTCATTCAGTAGAGGAGGCGCATGACCAGAAGTGGGGCGTATATAATACAGGGCTAGTATTAATATTATCACAAAACTACATTAAATATTTTTATTGTGCGTAATATTTATGATGAATAGTTAAAACCACGTTAATCGGGCTTAATTAATGCTCACTTAAATATCAATAAAATATCGACTTCACATATGTATTATGAAACTATAAAAATAACAGTTGAGTTCTATGACCATAATTCTTTATTACGTGGTAGTTTGGAAGCGTGCGCGTACCTTGCGTCTAGCAATCTATTTATATAACTACCCTCTTTATGGGTTCCCGCGAGCAATATTCGTAGACTCACTGTGGATTCGATAAGCGCACGTAATTTACCCAACGGACACTATTTTCTTGTAAACTAGATCGGAAAAATCCAATTAAAATTTGTCGTGATGCGGGAATCGAACCCACCGCCTCTCTCTTTACAGCCGGCCACTGCGCCACCAAGGAGTTAAATGTATTTAATAAAGTATTAAAATCTTCATTAGGTACCATTTTAGTGTGACCTCATTATTAGCGCTGTATGACAGCCATAGCTGTTGATGGCCCTACGCGCCGAAACTGCGCGGACGTCATGTTATTAAAACGTTTTATTTTACCTTTTTTACTTGGTTTTTATTTACTTTGTGTACAAATATTACCAGTAACCTAAGCTATCAACAGATTTTATGTATCGATAACAACACATTTTACGGATGTTGTCCGGCATATTTTATTACGTCGAGTTGCAATGCTTGTTCGAATTACATTGATTGTACATAAAGATAATGCAATATATCAGGAAATAGGTAGTAAAAAAAGGCTTCTACATATTCAGCTATATTTTTATACTCTGTATAATGATCTGCCCACACTTCATACATTCCTAAAACATCTCCTTTATAAAGTTTAAATATAACAATTATGGTTTCTCATTTATATCACTCTTCGCAAGAATTCTTCCTCATAATATTTCCTACAAAGGCAATCTAATTATAACAGGAAAAGAAATATTGGCACCGCACTGGTCAATGCATTCATGCTGTAGACAAATTTTCTACAACGTGGCTCTTCCAGTTATATGACTGGTAGTCTTCACGGATTTTTACGTCATGTCACGCTCTTACCTATGTTTACGCCACGATCATTTAATTATTTTCTCACACTTCTGGCTTGTCACAAATTTAGAGACCCGATCACTGGACTGTTAAAAAAATACAGCATTTACGCCCGTGGTTTACCTTTAGCTGCATTTCTTGTCACGTGCCCGCTTCGGGTTGGGTGTGAGTTCACGAAGAATCCAGCGCCAACGGCAACGGTGGCGGTACCAAAGCCTACTGACTTTCAAAAGTTCATGCAAAATCTTTCAATCAGTCATGTAAAAAAAATATAACCCTTTAACAAAAATAAATTTATACAAGCAGGCGCTACAATTTTAATTATAATAATTTTGGGTAGGTTGTTTTTTTTTATTATTTTATTATACATCGCTATCTATTTCTCCTCTTTTTTATTATTTTCATACTAAGGTTGACTGGAAGAGATTACTTCTAGCAATCAATTGTCCACTATAAATTAATTATTCTGATTTGAAATGGTTTACAACAAAGAGTATATTTATGGTATTGAATAAAACCAATCAATAATAATAAGCTAAAAAAAACATAGTTTGAGTCGGTACTATCTCAAACAAACAAAAACAAATTTGGTCATTGATGTAAAGACTTTAATACATTTTCAAGTCTTCACAGAGAAACAAATAAATATACACGTCGAAATGAGAACCACTCTTGGCTTCTAATACGTCTAATAAATCTGACGCAAGCCTAAAATTATAGCTGCGACCTTCATACGTAGGGATATAGCTGGTCGAAACCAGCAAAATGGAAAGAGGAATAAGAATATGCAGAACGCAAGCGTCATTGTAGCCCTGTAGGGATTATAATTGAATCGTGTACACAATCAGCCCTATTTTTTATTATTGTTTCGGACCGAATAAAGGCCGTTGCATACGTACCTCGAGGTAAACTTTAAAGACTCCTGCATTCAGTAGTTAGTTTATCTGGTGCTACAATTTATGACCTCAACAGGTCAACCGCTTTTAAAACACGATAAACTATTTTGTCTTGTCAATTAGATGATTTGTGAGTTTTGTTTGTTTTCATAATTTTCTCATTTATCTGTTTTCCTAAACAAAAATATGTGATGATGCAGAAATTGTAACAGTTGTAGCGATGTCTGGTCTGAGTAGTACCATCGCTCTGTCTTTGTAATCCGCCAAGCAGATGTGCGTAAGCACTGTTGTGATCTAGTTTGAAGCCAGTACAATAACTGGATATTAGGAGACTGATCTTATATCTGGAAATGTCATAGCCCAGCACAGTAAACAACAGTACTATGTAGTTCAAAGCCCAAGGTAGTTTTACAACTGTTCATGTGCAAGTATGGCGCTTATATACAGATAAGCGACCAATTCCTTACGTCATTCAATGGTATTATATAATCCATTTAATTATTCATCTGATCAACATTTGCATTTTGAATTCAGATTCGATTACTTACAATATAGTGTAACTTCTACTTTATCTAAACCTGCATTCTTAAATTAGTAACAAAATAATTTTTACTCAATATAAAAAGTGTTAACACAAATTGTATCGGAATAATATTTAAAGTCAGTATATATCACAAGGTTGAAGCAATAAATCAACTGTTTGCAAAAGCGCCATTGCATGCGCTGTTAATTATAACGTCAACACATTTTTTTATATATGACATACACTAAAGTACACTTTAAAACTGTTATCTAACAGTGTTGAACCGTCACACGACTGTTTTCATACACTTTTTTCCCAATAACACTGTGTAAATTAAACTTCAACAGAAGGTAAATCGTTTGATGAATGGCACCGCAAGTGTACCACCCACGCAACACTCTAATCAAAATTAAGAATCTTCCGACATCACGCAATTGCTACCTTTTTAGGGCATGCAATAAGGCACGCTAGGGTGAGGTAGGCAAGGTGTAGCGATACCTTTCTACGGAGCACGAAGTCCGCCTGAGGTTTTTAAATCGATACAAATTTACTTATGCATACCCAGCCGGGCTCAATGCCACATGCAATGATGGATCGAAAGCAATGTGGTTAGAAGGTTCACGTTAGTGCTATACATGTATATAAAAGTTATTCCAGTATAGAGTGTTAATTCTTTATGAAATTAGAACGCACATAAACGAAATCAAAAAGCTAAAAATAAAGTCAGGTCTAAATCTATATCTATACTAATATAATAAAGCTGTAGAGTTTGATTGTTTGTTTGAACGCGCTAATCTCAGGAACTACTGGTTCGAATTGAAAAATTATTTTTGTGTTGGATAGTCCATTTATCGAGGAAGGCTTTAGGATATATAACATTACGCTGCGACCATTAGAAGCGAAGCATCAGTGAAAAATGTTGCAAAAACGGGGAAAATTATTCATATTTGAAGGCTTCCGTTGCTAAGCTACCCAAATAATATTATTTGAAGGCTTCCGTTGCTAAGCTACCCAAATCTATACTAATATTATAAAGCTGTAGAGTTTGATTGTTTGTTTGTTTGTTTGATCACGTGGGCGGAGCCGCGAGCAAAAGCTAGTCTAATATATACAGCGTGTTATATAAAGGTGCCGTCATATTTAAGGATCATTACATCACCTGATAGTGATTTAACACCTAATACATAATAACATTTAACCTATTGACTTGAGAATTTTGTGGTTTTCTCTAAACATACACCTCGCAGTATATAAGTGAAAAATAAGCAAAATTCTAATTACATTTGTCGTGGTCTTATAATATAATTAAGAGGCAAGTACCTTTTAAGCTATCTTGACAAAAAAGGGTTCGATTAACCCCTACGCAATACATACATACTCACGCCTGTAATCCCCGAAGGGGTAGGCAGATGTAACCAGTACACCCACTTTTCGCCGACCGTATTTCCGTTTCATGATGTGATAGGAAGCGAGCCTATTGTCATACCGGACACAATTCACGACTCCGGGCTAATACTGAGCATTCCGTGAAGGATAAGCCCAATATCACCTCATACCCGATCCGGGGATTGAACCCGAGACCTCAGTATTGTAGTCGTTACCGCCGCTGGCGCACAGCGTCACTGCCTTCAGCGTTGTGTTGATAAACCCTTATGGCACTGACGTTCACTTCTAATGCTTAATGCGACCACAAGAAGGTATTTATGCCTTAATATACCGGTATGAGATAAATGTCTTGATTGAAGCCGAGTGCACTTTGGGTCAGTGTTCGCGGCAGTTTTTCATCGTAGGTATATAAATATGACGATAGTTTTAAATGAAATAACAACGTGTATTAGGCACGATTAATCGTGTGCAAATATAATGTGTGAGCTTCTGTATAAAGGCCTGTTCTGAGGTGTGCGACACGTGACGCGAGACCGTTTCTATACAGTTACATTCAATGCGGACTTGTCACTGTCAGTTAACTCGCGACACGCGTCTCGGTTTCCCTGTCTCGGCCGAACTTCAAACAGACGTTTACTTAGAGTTTCAAATTCTTTATCACAACGTCGTGCGTATTTGTACGGCTCAAATTCATATGAAATCCGACCCAATGTGCGTCCAGCCTAATCATTGGATAAGTACTGGAATTTATTTTGTAAGGCGCAAAATATTTCCGTCGATTAGGAACAAAAGTTGTAACAGTAGGAGTCGTTCGTAGGCCGATATCTGGGGCGTGGGCCACCACTCGCGACCAATCTGTTTACGTAACAGCCCCGTTATGTTCCGAGAAGGGTTCCCGTACTAGACGTTAAACATATTGCCTCATAAATCGTGAGAATCCCGGCAAAAGCTGTACAACCGTACCGGTGTCGATTTGACTAAGTTTCCTTTACGATTTCATGGTATTAAGCGATCCAACTTTTTTATATCATCATTCCAAAGATGAGCTAAGAGCACTAGCCAATAAATTTACCATCACTGGAGCTAATCAATAACTTCATTGTTAAGTATTATACCGAGATTGATTTTAAATTCAGTGTGAATATTTCCTTACAAGTAAAATATGTTTGGCTCTTCCTAAGTCGATATTTTCTGTATATTATAATGTAAATTAAATTGCAAATGTACTTAAGGAGGCCGATGACTTTGAGCGTTTGATCTCAAAATTATGTTCGTATTCTTCGAAAGCATGTACTGGATATATTCGGTTCTTCCGAGGGGCTTGCGACATAACGTGATGGTTGATTGGGGCGGGTATAGGGGTACATCCTTGTATTACTGTGGCTGCATCAGTCATTCGTCTGTCCTGTCGCAGATCCCTCGATTTGCTTTTTCCCTCTCTGAAGAGGGAAGCAGTATTTATACAAGCCGGCATGACTCTGGTGACCACCAATAAACTCATAGTTTTTGGACTGCACTGCGCTTACCATCAGGTGTAGTGCAGTCACTTTGCCGTGCTCGGATAAAAAATATCTGAAAAACGTTTTTTCTCGTATATTATAAACCCGCAATAGAAGCAACGATAGCTCCAATGGGGAGTGGTATGGAAGAGGAGTGCAAAAAATATAATATCTTTAACAAATACATTAAATTAAACTTTCACTGTGTACGTTTATACCGTCAATGTCGGAATGTTAAATCGCGCAGCTGACGTTAAAGTGTATGAATAAAGAGGTCGACCACTACGTGAACTCTATTTTATAATAAACTAGCTTTTCCTGGCGGCTCCGCCCGCGTGATCTGCTTTTGTCGGGATAAAAAGTAGCCTATGTTCTTCAGGGATAATGTAGGATTCTAATGGTGAAAGAGTTTATGTAATCGGTCTAGTAGTTTTTAAGTTTATTCGTTACATACAAAAATACATATCTTTCTTCTTTATAATATTAGTGTAGATATGTAACTAAACCATGGCAACTCGGCACACAGCAGACACCAAAATAGAAATCTGTCTCAGTCGCCTTTGTAAAGCACAAAGAGAGATAAGAATAGAGCAGAATAACACAAAATACTAAGCGGTCCAAAATAAAAGCCTCGGCGAGCCATAAAGTGTATAATTAAATAGTAATTATCACACTAAAACATTTTTTATCAGAAATGTTCAAAAGGCGTTTTGCCACAAACTGGGTTAAAGAAAGTTTTATGGTTAAGTTTGTTAAAGATTAGACATCTACACGAACACGGGGCGCGAAACATGTTTACCATCGCGCGTCTTACAGCTCTTGCAAAATTGCTTTTGTTGTTTAATAAATTTGAAATCCTTCTCGTGTATTCTCTTCCACATATTCCCTAATGTTTAAAAGTCGTGAAAGACAATTATACGCCGCATTTCCGCATTCAAGTAACAATAACGATTCGCGTAATTTATAAAATTTACGTGGCATTACCACATTGAGTGCCATAGTCGTCTCGTCTCGTTAAAAATAAAAATAAACAATTTAATAAACGGTCATCACTAGTCAAAGGGCAAGGCGAAACTAATTGACATTAATGACTAAGCTCGATAAACATATAACTGTAATACAATGCTACAGCGCTTACACATTGTAGGCGGCAGAAATAGATAAAGCTTAAGATAGGACTCTTGCTTAAGTCTCCTAAGCTAGAAGGCCGTTTAGACTACACAAAAGTAAGTGTGAGACCGGATACAAAAATAAGTGTGCAAATCTTCACGCTATGCACATAATAGATCAAATACAAATAAAAGGAAATAGCACAGCTGAGTTGTTGGTCGCCGTTCCCAGGTAAAGGTGCATAAACTCTGATAACAGCGGAAGTAAGGCCAATGTTCCCACCAGCCGCCGATAACAGCGATCTAGCCAAGCTCACTGTCGCCGAGTGATAATATCGCAAAAAGTTGCCAATTCTTTTCGCAAATGAAATAATCTTATGTATATGTCTAAACATTGTAATAATATCCGACCAATGCGACGTCATGACAATATTTAATTTATTCATTATACGTCCGCCTTTATACATGTTTTGTATATAAGGTTTAAATAAATAAATAAAATATTTATTATAATATTCATAAAATACAATAATTATAATATTAAACACAGTTTATTCAGATCAGCTTGATATTATTCTAAGTTCACAATTATGGATAAGGCGGTAGTTGCTGGATGGTCTCAGAAGACTCGAATTCCCCGAAGCCGCGGTACACAACTTGCAAGTGTGTTGAAATAGCACTGAAAAGGGTT
The DNA here is from genome assembly GCA_949126905.1 of Amorpha juglandis. NCBI lineage: Eukaryota > Metazoa > Arthropoda > Insecta > Lepidoptera > Sphingidae > Amorpha > Amorpha juglandis. The sequence continues at coordinate 10,699,308 of OX421374.1, read as the reverse complement.
ACAGATAGCGATCACCTCTCTTAGTAAGTCAAAATTCGATAACACTAAGGGACACCGTGTCCTAGACAGATAAACGTGGTGGTGGGACGAAGAGATTCAAGGTGCCACCCGGAAGAAAACCGCATTCTGAACACCAAACGAATGCTCGACCTTTAGCAGATGAGTTACATAACTCATGTATACAAGAGCGGGTGATAGTCAGGGTTGCGAGAACTACCGCGACATCAAGCTGATGTGGCACACCATATAGTTCTTCAAACGTGTCCTCGAATCCAGGTTCCACCAAGAGTGTATTTGTGTGAGAGTTTATTTACATTACTATGATTTAAGTTAAGTGCTTCGGCATTCTCGAAACCCTCCTTTTTTCTCAGGGGTCAATGGTAAAAATGAAGATTACCGAAGCGTGTGAATTTTATTCTAACAATGCATATTAATGTTACATTTGGTTGGATTACAAACTTGACGCTATATATTGTAACGCTAACGCATTAAATGCGAAAGCAATATTTTGCAACAGTTTAAAATTTCATCATTTCATCAGTTTGCGAGTGGTAGAGCCACACTGTAGACAGTTTTGTCTACGGCATGAATGGGCCGGCTCGACCGGGTCGTTACCACTGTCTCACAGAAAACCGACGCAAAGTAGCGGCTTGCTGTTGCGTTTCGTATGGTGAGTGAGATATCGGGAGGCCCAAAACCCCTTCCTCTTCCCAATCCCAAATTAACCCATTCCTTTAAGGTCGGCAACGCGTCCATGATTCTTCTAGTATTGTGGGCGTACATGGGCGGTGGAGATCACTTACCATCAGGTGACCCATTTGCTCGTTTGCCGGCCTATGCTATAAAAAAAAATAATAATAATTAAGTAAAAGCAAAAATAAACTGATAATTTTTATCAATTACTCAGAACGTACAAAAGAGTTGATAACTTTAATGTCCTGCCTGTCAATACCAGGCCTAGTTATGTTTGTGGTAAATGGGTACGCGTCACGAAATAACCATGAATAAAAAATGTCAGCGGTCCACTCTGAGAGTCCGAGAGCCAGTCGGAAGTGTGAAGCTACTGAACTCATTAAACATCATTATAGCTGGCTCAGTTGTCTGTGAGTTAATTAAAATTGTTTATTTGCTTAGACCATTCAAGCGGTAATGTTATGATGCTCTTGATTTACTGTAGATATTTTTTTTATACAGTATAAAGTTTTCATTGTCAAATGTTTATTATAAAAAAATACTGATCTACCCATTATGTTTGGTTTGAGATTGGATTCTAATTTACATAATAAGATAGATAGATAGTGTAGTAGGTAACTTAATAATAAGTATTTGGATATTATCCTAATGAAGGTACTTGATAATAAACCAGTGTTCAACTAGCTCGCGTCGTTTCATTACATGGTGACAGCGGTGGGATGATTGAATCTTTACGTGGGGAAATGTTAAAGCTTGTGTTAACTTTTATGAAAACTTTGTATCCTTATGTTATTTATAAGGAGAAAGATGTAGTACTGTAACTTAATAATAAGTATTTGGATATTATCCTAATGAAGGTACTTGATAATAAACCAGTGTTCAACTAGCTCGCGTCGTTTCATTACAGATAGATTGTTAGGTTCGATAGTAAAAAGAAGTGTATAAGTTATTACACTGCCAAGGGACGTGCACGCTTTGGTAACGCTCGTTTTAAGAACCAAGAGGCGTTCTGAAGCGTTCCAATCCCCTTCCGGGCTCACCCTACTAATCGCGAGGGGGTCGTTAAAGGCGAATTAGGTATTTAACTCAATTATTAATTAATTAAAATTGAATAATAATTATTAATACCAACAGATTTTACTTTCGATACCAGCCCGGAGTCTGGAATTTGTGACCGGTATGGCGCTAGGCTCGACGAAATGTGGGTGTAAGGGTGCAACCTCTGGCTACCCTTCAAGGATTACATGGATTATTATATTTTTATTTCACAATGTTGTCTACTGTTCGACCGAGTTAATTCTATTGCTAGTTGTATAGCTTGCTATTTGTACAATGAGTGCGATTTTCAGCAGCCCATATTTCTAAATCCCAATTTAGGTCCCTTTTCTTTAAGGTCGGTAATGTATAAATGATTCTTCTATTACGGTGTGTGTTCATGGGCGGTGCAAATCTCTTGCCATCGGGTAACCCACTTGCTTGTCTACCAGTCGCTACCACAAAAAAACCTACGAGTTTCAATAACGATTTTAGCTGACTTACAATTTTTACACGAGTTTTCAATCTTTAGAATGACGGCCAAGATATAAGAAATAAACGGTAAAGATATTAATAAAAAAAATGCAGCGAGCAGACACGTAATATAATTTCGTATTAGAATCCGCTGGTTGAGCTTGCAAAGAATAATTACGGAGGCTGCCTGTGGACTAATTAAGGTTAGGTTAGCATTAGAATAGCTGAACGCAACAGGAATAGACGTTTTAAAAGTGCTCCGTTCTAGAAGTAGTTCCGGTAATATTCGTTTCTTAATTTATAATATGTATCGTGGCAATGATACACGATTGTAATTCCATAGAAAGCGTAGCAGTTACCTAACAGTGTACGTGAGCAAGCGAAATTGAATTGGTGTCATGTTTTCTGCGATGTAAGTTCTGACGGATTTATTAAATTACTAAGGCGATATCGCGGAAGTAGGTACAGATTAAATTATCGCCATGATCAAATCGCATTTAATAGTTTTATATACTTTTATTTCCGTAACGGTATTCGGATATGTAGTTTCGCCTCACCAAGTCGCGTCTGCGACATTAAAAATACTTTTTACGAAAAAATGCTATTTAAAATAGAAACAGCCAATTTTGAATGGGTGACCATTAGGTAAATTTTTGGTTGAAACCGCCGACTCAAAATTGATTGTTCTCAACATTAGCTTTTAGATTTTTTTTTAATTTTTGTATAATAGTTTTACTGAAAGAATCATCCTAATCTGTCTACATTATGCGGAGTTATGCGTAGTTATATTAGTTGTAGAACATATATATATTTCCCTCGCACCCGTGCATCGTAATGGCGAGACCTGCCTTGTAACGTAACGTGCCATGTCGTGCATCCTTTTTGCGTCATACGACAAATACCCCTTCTAGCAGATTTCGATAATATATTACAGGAAATGTAATTAATTTAAATTAAATTAATTAGTTAAAATAATAGAAAAATACTATTCAAATACCCAATAAAAAAACAACGCTTTTAGTAATAATTATATTGCACAATGTGAACAATCAGTTAGAAACCGGTAGGTGGCTGCCCCTATACGTGTGGGCAGATTTTATATGTGATAACCGACGTCCTTTTCAAACTTCAAAAATAGAATTTTCTTCACTTATCTCGCATTTCTTATGTGGTACACGATATGTCCACCAAAGGACGGAATTTGATTATTCTTTTGTGTTCGATAGGGTTTACTCCGAGAGTGACCCTATATAAATTCCTTTAGGATCTGATGACGGTGTACAGGGGAAATTAGGGAACTCCTTAAGTGAAAACAGCTAATTCACCGCGATTCTGGCTTTGAAATTATTAACTTATTAATATTTATATAGAATCAGCGACGCTCAAAGGGCAGTGGTACGGACTACCGAGACGAAAGTAGCAGGTTTGAAACCAGCTCCAAAAGCATGCACCGCTTTTTTAAGTTGCGTATGACACACACATCGTTAATTATTACCTGTAAAAAAAGAAACATCGTGAGGAAATCTGTATAACTGAGCAGTTCTCAATAAGAAAACGGTATATGAAGTCTACCAACCCGCATTAGGCCAGCCTGGTGGACTAAAGCCTAAACTCTTAATTAGAAGAGGCTCGTGTACTACAGTGCGACGTGTATAATACAAAGCTGGTATTACTATTATATTGTACATGTTCGAAAAATTTAGTAGTGTCCTGTTAAAACGTTAATAAAACCGATCAAAGAGGGGAACACGTTGAGCGAAGCTATCTCCATTCGATTACCTAAAACGTCGCGTTGATACGTTGCGTCGTGTGCCGCTTTAGCTGTCAATTTGTTCAATTGAAAAACTTTGCATATGTGCTTAAATATCCGACTGGGGACAATATTTGAATTTGCGTCCGCTCGGTAACCTCTGAAAATTACAAATCGTATTTGTATTTTTTGTTGTAGTATTTGTTCATTTATATAAATATTAATAATATCAGCGCTTAATTAAATTGTCCTAGAGCTTAACACAAGCCCCTCTACTACTCAGAGAATCGTCGTGTCGTCGTCATCGTCCACTCTGTTGGCCTAATGCGGATTGTCATTCAGTACACACACACACACAGGAAGTAGGCCTCTGAAATTCATATATATGGAATATTTTCGGATATGCAGATTACCTCACAAATTTTTTCTTCACCAATGAAACGAGATATAAGATAATTAATACACATCACTTCGAAAAATCAAAAAAGCTGTGCACCCAAGCTGTTAGGATTTGGGTGACTTCTGTTTCGATAGGCCACCCACTCCCTGCCGGGCTATCTTCGCTTTTATTTTTCGTTTAAAGGGGAATGCCCACATTTGGGTCCACGCGTTATACATTTAATTTATACTGCAATAAAACTATATATCCTAAAACGAAAACATAAAAAAATGATTTACAATTTCCAAATAAATAATATTATTTTTATGATTAAATGATTTTTATTATTACATTAAATTTCGCACATTTTAAATGCACAAATGCAAGCTGAAAAAATTAAAAAAATATACAAATGTCATTAACTAACATTAAACCAGACCAATTAACCTGTTATTTTTATTTTTAAAAGTGATCACTGGAATCAATCTTAGGAAGTGTAAGCCATGTAAGCGTCTAAAATTCTTTCTTTCGTTTTTTAAATGACTTGATTAAAAAAAATCGCCTTTTCTCTACGTTGGAAGAAAATTGCTAAATCATAGCGAATACCGTACCAAAATCCGTTTAGAAGAACTAAGCGGACATATAGACTGATAGACAAGGATAGCGACTTTATTACTCTTTAGATATTATAAAATGTTTTTTTTAAAACATAAACTAGCAAACGATCTGTCGGTCACCTGATGGTAAGTCATCTCCATCGCCTATGTGCGCCTACAATACCAGAAGAATCATAGTCACATTGCCGATCTTAAAGGAAAGGGAAATTAAAGGATTGGGAAGGGTGGGGGATTAGGGCCTCTGGATATATCAGTCACCGAACGAAACGTAGCAGCAAGCCGCTTATGTACGTTGTTTTTTGTGAGATAGTGGCAACGACCCGGACGAGCCGGCCCATTCATGCTTTAGACAAAACTGTATACAATGTGACTCTATCACTCAAATAATTCTTTATTTTGAATTTAATACAGCTATATCGATTTATAATTATGTATTCTTAATAATAAGCCACAATTCTTATAGCGTTTTAAAAAATTACGTTGATTTTATATTCAATAGAATATTCTTTTAATTACCTATGCGGCGCAGGTAATTAAAACGACATTCTATGCTATATCTTTAATAACTATGCCGCCATGTTATTACAATAGATTTAACATATCTGATTTTCAGGGCCTTAATATTATAATTAACTAGTTATTACATCTTAGCAAAATCAACAACCACAAGAAAGCTACATGTTATGTAGATATATTTTCGAAAGACTATAAACACCTGCCATGTTTCTGATGCTGTTTATATGCCAAGACTACCTCAGACAGAAAAGTAGTCATAGTCTGACTTATTCTTTTGAATTAAATAAGTCAGGACTAAAATACAAGAATGAGGATTGGCCATGACTAGAAAGAAAATCATCGTTACCATTGTGTTTAACTTAATGCTTGTTTTCGAATCCACTCCTACTTTTATGGGTTGATAGACAATCGCTTAGCTCCTTCCATTTATGTACATAATGTGGTTTTGTGGGCGTGAGTTTCTTAATGTTTGAGTGGTAGAGCTACGCAATACACTTTTTCCACAACTTAAATCGTGGGACTCGACCAGGCTTGAAGTGACTTGAATTGACAGTTTGGAGTTACGTTTTTTTGACGTGAGTGAGAATATTGAAGGCTTAGAAATCCACCTGATTTTATATTTTCCACTAATGCTTCCTCTGATAAGTGAATGTTCATGGGCAGTGGAAACTACTGGCCCTGTAATAGATTTCCATTTGTACTCTCTGGATACCGTTAGGTAACAAACAAACATACGTTTCCTTATTCCAAGCTGTGGCCTTAGAAGATAAAGTACATACATAAAAGGAATCAATAAAAAAATGTTTTCAATAAGATTTACGAAAGTTGAACTATCCATAAAAATTGTACACGAAGTTTCCACAGTAAGTGTACACGTTGTAGAATAAGTATAATACGTACAAACAAAAAGTTTTCGACTTGAGTCTCGATCCATGAGAAATAGATGCCTGTTCGCCGAAGCTCGTACAGATTACGGAACCATTTACATATGAAACGTTTCACTGAACTGCAATAGAATTGTTGTACTTTTATCCGCGTGCGCTCACATCCGACTTATTCGAGGAAGCCGTTTTATGTTAAACACATATTCGTACTTAACAGCCTGTTTCTAAAAATACACTTAATTTTATCACTTTTACATATGAGAATTATTATTGTTAAAATGTGTTTTTGGGGATTGATATATCATTAATATATTACTGTTCCTGGTATTGCGATGGGCTCGCCTCCCATTTCATCATGGGACGGAGTTAAGCTCGGCGATATGTGAGTGTACGGGTTACACCTCTGCCTAGCCCTTCAGGGATTACACGCGTGAGTGCGCATGTATGTATGTGATAATATTCGATTTTATTACCTATTCAATACGTCGTTTTGCGTATAAATAAATTATTACGTCGAGTCTCTGCCGGAGTGGATTAGGAAAATCGACAAACACTTAGTTACTAGTGCACCCATCAATCTTATCGTATATTCTCGCCGATTGTAAGCAATTTTCATATTAGTCTTTGATGTGTTCTGGAAAGAAAGGTTATTTATTGAAATTACCTGTTTTTTTCCTGCCGTAATGACGTCTACGAGTAGTGTAGTCAAGTGAAACATTAAGGCGCCTTTTATGTCTGAAATTTTAGCATATAAGTTTCTCATCTCGACCATCTATCTTCTATTATTATAATACTGGAAACCCGCTTAGTGTATTTAATAGGGGAATTAGCAACAAAATCCGTTTAGTCCACAGAGTTTAGCCCTGTCAAATTAGCCCAAAAAATAGGGGTACCCATGCATTAATTCACAACAAGCTGAAAATTTACAGGCACGTAAGGGATACCACTCTAATGAAATCCTAAAAAGTCCCTATTGATCCCGTATGTGCAAAAAAAATATTCAGGGTCAAAGGTCGCAAAAAAGTTTTATTTTTATTTTATGGCCCAAGGTTAGTTTTACGATAAAAATAGCTCAAACTAAAATTGTAGAAGTACAAGTTCTTATTTAGATACTATTATTGTCCTTATACTTTTTTCTCTAAGATTTACAATTTCTAAAACAAGCCATTCGAAAGTTAGCTGAAGATGAATTTCTCCATAATAAACATTACTACGCAGTCTCTGAACATTATTGGACGCGTAATATAAGTAAAATTTTAAATTTTCGTGACTAATAAATTTATAATGAGTAATTCTGAGAATTTGAGTTGAAATGAATCCGTCCTTTATTGATGTGACCACTTGGCCTTGAGCAACATCTGTCTGCTGTTCAATTGTCTACTCGGGTATACTTGTCTACGTACCCTTTATTCGAAGGGCCTAACAATAAAAACTAAAATAAAAAAATATTAATATTGTTATGTACAGTACTGTTTATTTTGAAAGGCTTTTTTTAATTTTTCAACATAAAATTTAAAAAAAAGAGTGTTGTGTTATTAACATAATATAAGCTCACGCATTAATCCCCAAAGAGGTTTTTTTTTTTTTTTATAGTATAGGCTGGCAAACGAGCAAGTGGGTCACCTGATGGTAAGTGATCTCCACCGCCCATGTACGCCCACCACATAAGAATCATGGGCGCGTTGCCGACATTAAGGGAAAGGGATGATTAGGGATTGGGAAGGGGAGGGGATTTGGGCTTCCGGATATCTCACTCACCGTACGAAACGTAGCAGCAAGCCGCTACTTTACATCGGTTTTCTGTGAGACAGTGGTAACGACCCGGCCGAGCCAGCCCATTCATGCTGTAGACAAATCTGTCTACAGCGTGGCTCTACCACTCAATAAAGGTGCAGCCACGTTTCGCCGAATTTATTTCCATCCCGCGACTCAAACATAAATTGTGACTGCTTGATCTGAGAATTTAGCCTACGACTAGACCAACGAGGCGATTCTTTTACTAAGTATATGTAGATAAAGTGCATAGCCCTGACTGACATAGCCCAGCCCAAACCCCTGAAGGTAAAAGAGAGGTTGTAGAATTTATACTGTAGTCATTTAAGAAGGTTTAAGAAGGGATTCACGAAATACAACCCCTAAGGGTGAAAGGGTAAGAAAAGTTTGTAAGGAAAATAACATTTCTTGGCCAAATTTACTAGATACTTGTTATTAATACTCTTGAACATAACAAGTTAAAGGTGTATTTCCCTTGTTTCTTTAATCGACGAAGTGGTGAAAGGATTAGGTTGAAAGAAAAAGTTAGTATGTAAGGCGGGCGGAGCGAAACGCTAATTGGAAATAGGTAAGTTTGCTCAATTTTAATGGTATTTACCTTTATTAGTACTTTATACAATGTTATTTATTAAAATAATAAATTTATTTCCTTGTCCATTTTTAAATGCGATCGCGTTTGGACATTCCGATTTAGGTAAACCTTTGTACAGTTAATTGTCGTTTACAATTGCGTGAACAATTCTGACATAAAAATCGAATTTATAAACTGAGTAGAAATTTTGACTCCATGGCGCGGGAATTGAACCTACCAGTACATTAGATTCAGATTTATAATATAGATAGATAAGATAGTCATCTTATATTTTCCTGTTGTGGAATCTTGAATTTTCCAAATTTATAAATAATTTAACGTACTCGTATGCTCTTTATATTGATGACTCACGGATAGAAAGTTCTGTATCACTTTGAATGATATAAAAAATAAATATACTACCAAGGCGGAAATAATTTTAAACCAATAAAATGTATACACTAACTAGTTAGATTGAATTAATTACCCGCCAAATTTTACTTTAACGAGAGTACTCCGTTGTGACAGCATAGTTAGTAGCGATTCCTAATGTAGGTCACTACAACTCTGAGCTAACTGGAACTAGTTCCATTTTCAATTAAACAAGTAAGAATTAGTTAACCGTTGAATGCATACGAGATCGTTATGGGATTCCGCTTGCTTTGGAATGACAATATACGTTTGCTGTCTAGAGAATACCATAAGAGAATACCATCAATGGTATGAAACAAAATCCCTCAACTCTCGGCTGCTGGTGAAATTTAAAACAGTTTGCGTTTTTTTTTCTCCATCGTTTCCTATAACTGCAAACTGTCATCGCACCGGATCAGTGAAAGTCGGCTAGATCCGTTCTTGTAGGATATATTTTTTGTGAAACGATTCCGTTCTTCCTTTTATAAATCATACATTTTAACGATTCAATAACGGTCTTCGAGAACCAAGTCAGCAGCTTCTTAGTATTACCGCGAATACATATGTATGTTTCTCCCCGCCATATTTATTATCAAATTTACAGGCAGATGTAATTAATTTAATAATGACAGCTTTTGTAGTCTTGATTTGAGAAATGCGTATAAAAATAGATATTTAGGTAGCCGATTTCCTCGGGCCCAAATTCCCTTTTACTCTGTCCAATCCAAATTCCTTTCCTTTAAGGTTTGCAACAAATTTTAGGGTATTGTAAATGTTCATGGTGGTGGAGACCACTTATCAATTGCCGGCATGCCAAACACTACAAAAAAAGAAAAAGAACTAGATCCATACCACCTCAACAGCCAATCATATGGATATGTGCATTATATAAGTATAGGTATTAGGTTCGTACCAAACATTTTCATTGCATTCCTGAAAGGATGTTCTATACATGACGCCGTACACATAGCAGGAACTCCATTTCGGCCGCGAAATTAATGGCGGGAGTGACTAAGAATCCCGACGCTTTTGGACATATGAGAGGAGAACGGGCTCATATTTTAGCCGCCGGTACTCCATTAGTGAAGCGGGAACCCCAACCAACATGGCGAGGCGAATCTGCAGTGACAGGGGCATTCACCCCGCGTGCAACCAACCCCTCGTTTTTGTTATAAAATCAATATATTTAGGACAGGCCTCCCTTTTGGGAACAGGATAAAAACTTGGATTTAGAAATAAAAGATAGTCATATTTGAAAATTTAGATACGACTTATCAACAATCGACAAATCTGAGGCAAAAACAAACTTACGACAAATGAAATTGTTAATAAAATTATGAAATAACGGTGGCCTATATAAGAGCATTATAATATTTAAACGACGAGGCCGCGTGCCTGCGGCTGTAGTTAATAAAGTAACATTATGACTAAACTAACGTTAAATGGCGATATGATTAAACAATTTACTTTTCTCAAATTGCGTCACCCATTTAATACTTCCGGTTAGTCAGATGTGACTCAAGTGTTTTTGCCTCGCTGCTTGATAGACGTTGAATCGAAGATTTGTCACAAAATGGCCACGTCGACATTTTACGATTGGTTATTTTCGAGACAAACTAGGAGGAAAAGGGACTATAATACTTCTTTAACGGCTATCGAGTTTTCAAGTGATGTGAATACATATTACATATAAAACTATAAGGTTCCTTTATCAGTACGAAGAAAAAGTTTACAGAATGTTGAATACTTAATCACACTATAAGTACCGACTACATTTTGCTACGCCCATGTGAGTCTTTCCTGAAATATATAATTATATTTTTTATAGTAGAGAGCGGCAAACGAACAAATAGGTCACTTGATGATGGTATTTTCCACCGCTCATGACAATCACAACATCCTTTACGTTAAGGCATATAATAACCAAAAATAGAAGAGAATAATCGTTTTTCAAGTTATTGTAAAACTTATTTCTTTTTTGCAGTTTACAGACTATTACATGTTAATTCCAATACAATAACACAAACGCCACTCTATCAAAATTCTATGGAACCGAAAAGTAGTAAGTATTTCATAAAAATAGACCCATATTTGGCGGAGAAGTCGACGTACATACATAAAAAAAATCCAATAAAATCCGATAGAATTCAGGAAGTCCTCGTTTTTTGAAGTGGGTAAAAATGCGAATATTATAAAATACTTCGCCCTTGAACGACGAACGATTATCGTAGACCGGTCCTATTCCAGGATACCATCTACTGAATAATATATTATCGTGCTGGTATAAAAGGAAGTATAGCAATAAATTTTATTCCGTATCAATCAATTACAGGAAGCTAACTGAATGCGTTTTTTTAAGGAATCTATAAATATATTATAACAGACACAACCCATTTCGGGGGTTATTTCTTTTCTACTTCAAATATACAGGCTGATATTACACTCCATATAAAACAACATAGTTTGAAAACTAAATATTTAAAAAAGCATTTCATATACTTCTAAAAAACGTTATACTTAATCACCAAAATTAAAAAGCCAGATTTTTCCAGGTGTAAACTCTCTGCATATCGATTAGTGACCGTGCGATAGTTCTTTTATTTTTCACGATTTGTGTTTACAGAACGGTTTTTGTGTGTGAAATATCCATAATAACTATCTCTGTACCTAACACAGAAATTTCCATGAAGTGATAATGTACTTTCCTTATAATTATGTAGAACCTTATTTATCTCTCCATCCCAACAACAACGCTTTCTCGATTTTTAACAAGCTGATAAATCGCAAACATAAAACAGCAAAAGGACATTCTACATGCAACCAAGCCAACAATATAATTTGAATTGAATCTGTTATAGTTATGAACTAACAACATGCGTAGAATTTCTAAAAATGGTACAATTTATTTTTTAGGTAGGTACAAAAAAGTCGCGGGCGTTGGAACAAAATTGAGTACTAAATTAAATTAAGTTACCCACGCAAACGAAGTCATACCAAAAGCTAATAATGTATTGTAATAATGCCATATTGCTCTTTTAAAAGGATGCTTTGTGCCAGCAAAGTTATAAATATAAATAGTTTTCACTTGAAGGATTACAGAAATCGATAAAAATAATTTAGACTGGTGGGTGTATACTTGAAACACTTTTGTACCCGACTAAATAAGGATCACCGTATACCTAGTGAACCAGTGAACCCATCAACAGCTAGTGTACATCCAATAACTTCTGGCCGGCATAATTCTGCGACTGATGAGGGAATATATCCCGACGGTCTGGTTGCAAGAACAGTTCAGTTGACTGCAATTTTCTAACAATTAGGTGCATTTTCACATTGTCGTGCAAGATTGAAAAAAAATGTGTGTGTGCAATTCACACACGGCAAAAGTGAAACTTCAGAATTATTAAAATAAATTAATTAACCCACGAATTTTAAAATGCAAAAATATAAAACACGTGAATAATACGCCTTTTCTTTTTGTTGTTTATGACACATTTTCCGAAGGCTTCGTTGTACGCAGGCGCAAAAACACGTGATAGCATACTTGTAATTTATCTCTTTCTGCAGCAGGCTAAATTCTATTTATGAATATGTTTGTCTCTGTGTGACGCATTTTCGTTTCATCGAGGTTCAAATCACAGTGATTCTAAAGAAGTTTCACTTCAAAACGCTTGCATTTGAATTTATTAATAGGTAAGTGGACGATTATAATATTTTTTATCATCATATTACGGTAAATGTGAAACTTGGTCTTTAAAACATTTTCACACAGAGAAAGCCTTGATAACTTCCGAAATAATTGCGAGAAAGTGAGCATACATCATACGCACACGCGCCAATAATTCCAGAAGGGGTGGGCAGAGATATAAACCGTACACCCACATTTCGTTGAGCTTGTTTTTAATTAGTGATGTGGTCGGAGACGAGTCTATCGCTATACTAGGCATACATTCTAGATTCCGGGCTAATACTGAGAATTTCGTGATAGAAAACCCCATATCACTTTTACCTGACCCGGGATCGAACCCGAGACCTCAACACAACAAGCGTACCTCGTACGCAATACAACTGCGCCATGAAGTAGTCAATTTTAGTGTCTGCGTCAGTGTCTAACATAAAATAAAATGTAGCCACAATGGTTCCTAATTCTTATTTAATTGATGTCATACAAAGTGTCAACACGCTGGGGACTCGTGCTATAAACTCGTATATAAATACTTATGCAATACTACAGCAAACATATTTACTGTTTTACAAAACTGAAATGGAATAATTTATCAACAATTTTGATTGATATGTATGATAGATATATAGAACAACTGCAAAATAACATACTTTTTACGAGTGTGTGTTGGTAACCCAACTTACTAAAACTTAAAAAATAGGACCACTGCTAGGCCACAGCCTAGAAGTGAATACGTTTCTGTGATAATGTGCCACAGCATTATCACAGAAACATTAACTATTGATCATTTTTCTTTAAAATGGCTCTCATTTGAATTTTCATCGCTTGATATATTAAATTTTCTTCAATTAAAATTATTTAGGTAACTTATTGCCTATTGTTTCTCTGTTCTATACTGGGACTGAACCCTAGATAAGACAGGGAGGCCTGGTCTCTATGAGGTCTTGGTAGTATTCCAGAGACATATTTCTATATGTCATTTTCAACAAACTGGCCTTAAATTACTTCTATACGATCACTTGAGATGATGACGAAACCTATTCATGAATAATTTAGACAACCGTCAAAGCTATCATTCATACGCTTCGGTAATATTAACCTATTTCGAAAATACGAATGCCTAATGACAATAATACAATAATATATTTATTTTCCCTTTTGAGCGTCTGACTAGGCTCGTGTGGGCATACATTTTAATTTTGGGACTGTACATTCATATTTTTATTTTCTATTTTTACATTCATAGCTTTTTATTCAATTTTTTTATTTTCTTTGCGATTCAAGTAGTGATTGATGGGTCCAATGAATCAAGTCAATTAGACACATGCTTATTGTGCATTCTATGAATAAAAATAATAAACGAGCTAAATAACGAGCTAGGTGGGTGTATTTCAGCCCACAAGGGTGATGATTATGCATGTTAACGGCCTTCCGCACGCTAACTGTTGCTTAAAAAAAATCTGTGTTGACTTATCGTTAAATAAGTCGTTGCTTTATAGGAGCACTGCCATGATTCAAATAAGTTCGCGAGTCCAAACCTTTGGCATACCATCGCTGTACCAAGCCTATTTTCTGTCCGTCTCGAATGTCTTGATTAAAAAATATGTATAATACAAGCTCATTTTTAAAACAACCATTTTAGTTTCCCAGTTTTGTAAAATTCGCCGGACACTTGAAGTTTTATTATTTTTTAAATGAATATTCATCAGATTTTATCGCATTAACATTTCACAGGTGATGATTACCTACGTAATGTATATAGCAAAAAACATGAATAATATTACACTCATCTCTAGATACGAAAAGCCAGCAACAAAAAAGTTTACACTGAGGTTAATACTCGTAGATTGGTGTTACTATCAGACTTAAATTAAACGTTAAATAAAAAAATGAAAGATTTAAATAAAAACTAACTTCTGCTTACCCCTTCGGGAATAAAGCCATGAGCTTATAAGTAATTGGCGTAAGCAATTAATGAAGGAAATGCACACTTTTCTGGGAAATTAAATAATTGTAATCTCAAAGTGTACATTCTTACGACTGTCTATAAAATTGTCTTGTTAGCACAGACATAGATTTGTGTAGATGTCGTAAGTATTCTACCTTTTTGCGGTGAAACCCCATGGTTGTTCTCTCAGCAATAGTGCTGATAGAACAACCATTTCCATAGGGAATTGTAGCGGGACCTCCAAAAGCAACATGCCAAAACAAGGCAAACGTGCAAAGCTATACTTGGTCCAGTCATTTTAGGAAGTTCACCTCGGAATCCGAGATACCCGGCTGTAAGTCTGTAAATAGTTGTATATTGACACCCTAAAAGTTGTCTCAAAACCTACATATGGTAGGGTGTGCGCAACTATTAAATTTCAAGGTCAAAGGCCACAAAAATCGCTTTTTTTGTAAATATCTCATTTCCTATGGGATTTTTGCTATTTGTATCCATTATCAATATTGTAGAAAACAAAATTCTCTACAAATTTTGTTTAAAACTTTTTTTCATACGGTGAACCGTTTTCGAGATAGAGGGCGGAGAGCGCGCGGTCACAAGTTCGTCATTTTGAAAGTTACATGAACGAAATTTTGTATTTCGGTTATTGACGTAAAATAAATAAATACGTGTTTCAGGAATTTTGGAAATTTTAATAAAAAGGGATGAAAAAGGGGGTGAAAGTTTTCACGCTTTCACGCCTAAATCACTAAACAGATTTTGATGAATTTATCTACAGAGACAGATGGAGCCCTGCAGACGGTTACAGGCTACTTTTATCCCGGAAAATGCTGTTCACGCGGGCGGAGCCGCGAGCAAAAGCTAGTATAACATAATAGTTAATAAAAATTGACAAATATTTATAATCATTGATTTATGGATAGTTCATCAACTATATATGGCGCGTTTTCGACCGGAGGCACCGTTTGACCTGAAGTGATCCTGTGACCGCGCGCTCTCCGCCCTCTATCTCGAAAACGGTTCACCGTATGAAAAAAAAAATATACAAAATTTGTAGAGAATTTTGTATTCTACAATATTGATAATAGATACAAATAGCAAAAAACCCATAGGAAATGAGATATTTACGAAAAAAGCGATTTTTGTGACCTTTGACCTTGAAATTTAATAGTTGCGCACACCCTACCATATGTAGGTTTTGAGACAACTTTTAGGGTGTCAATACACAAGTATTTACAGAGTTACAGCCGGGTATCTCGAATTCCGAGATTCTTACCTAATTTAAGCTAAAATGACTGCACTATACTAGCGATACTATAATTTCTTCCACTGCAACGCGTCGAGTGACGTCGACAGCTGTGCCTCCGAATGGAATCAGCTCTCTCCCGACCCAGCTCTTTCCTAACTTTGATAGTTTCACAAAGGAAGGCAACAGTTTATTTTGCGTGCGGGAAGCGGAGGCAAAATCATGAGTACACGTATTCTGTGATTTAGTCCACTCTCAACAACACCTGCTGGTGGGAGGATACTTGTATCCGACCGGATAGCGACCACCGTACACTAGTGCTAAAACCTGCCATAGTGGCCCACCTTGCGTGGGTCGCGTTCCAGGGTCAGCCAGTGTATATCCGGTTCTCCCCAGGGGGCTTGCCCCCTGATCCTCACCCTTTTCCCATCCCTTTTTCCTTCCCCTCCCCCTTGGCCCTTTGGCAGTCCGGCATGATCTTGCCGACCAACGATGGACACATTGTTTATCGTTGGTCGACAATATTCTTGGATTGCGCTACACTTACCATCAGGTGTAGCGTGGTCACTTTGCCAAGCCAGGATAAAAAAAAAAAACCGCATTAAGACTTCAGACGTCAATTCTAACTAATATTACAAATACGAAAGTGAGTTTGTTTGTTACGCTTTCACGTCTAAATCGCTGAACCGATTTTGATGAAATTTGTAACAGCGATACGTAGGACTAGTGACAGTTATCCCGAAAATTTGTATAGCGGAACCACGAGCAAAAGCCAGTTTTCAATATTTGGTGATTTTATAATTAGATCACACCATTTAAAAAAATAGGAAAATACTATTATTATTTTATCTTAGTTTAACTAACCGATTAATACGCTGTTATCAATTAATCGATTATGAAAATCAACATTACTATCAAAAATCATTTGATTTTGTAACGTTTAGCAAAACCATTATTTCAGTCAATATTGATATTGAAGATGGACACTGGGATCGAAAAAAAATGATTACCGCGTCTAACGCAATAGGTTCAATTAACTATATTCTTTAATTATACAACTGTATCCATATGTATCGACAAAAATACGTTCAGTAATGGTTAAATAATCATTCTATAATATGTACATGTTTATTAAAGACCTATTTGTGTCTACAAATAAAATGAGCGTAATTTATAAATTATTTTTTGTTTAATATAGGTGGTGTTTCGTGATGGTATCACCAAGAGAGATAATTGTGTGTGATTGGTGGAGGTCTCGCGCGAGGTTCAACGCGCGAACACCGTTTATTCGAACTAACTTCACTTGAGTCACGAGGTCAGCTAGCCGCCCCTTCCTTGTTCGGACGCCGCCGACCGCGGATCTCTCTCTTACGTGTTTCGCCACCACGCGACGCGGACGCGTCCCTGGCACGCGGTTTTCATCAAAAAAGGGGGCTAGCCCCGGCTTCTGGAGTCGGTCACCATCTACCAGCAAGCAACATCAACAGCAGGAAGCGACTACAACATCCATATGGCGGTCTTCAAGCAGTCGAGTTAAATCGGTGAGTACCCTTTGCTAGTCACCCACTTTTCTAAATCTCTATGTATTCCATTAGAATACATATTTTGGTGCCGAAAACCCGGGAATAGCAAACATTTTGTTTCGCTATTCCGAACGCTGAGTAAATTCGACAAATTCGAAACATTTCCGACCGCCATGACACGTGGATGGTACCATACATATTGATGCTGTTCAAATAAGAATCGAGAAGGCACATGATTGTTTGCATAAACTGTTAATTCGTAGTGTTTCCCGGTGATTTACGTAATAAAATTCGTGTTCAACATAGTTACTTTGCAAAATACAATTCCTGCCACCACGTGGCGAGATTGAAAGTTTGATTGGTTGAGTGGCTATATCGTTGTTACCGTTAGTTGTGGTGAAACATTTAAATCGTAGTTAAATTCGATTGCGTAGTTGAGTGCGCCGACGCGTCTCGCCTTTCCGCGTAGATGTGGGTAGTCGTGAAATGACGCGGTCGTAAACGCCGCAACGTTTCATTTCGTGCAAAGCTGATTTGTTAACGTAACGTTTGTTTTTGTGATCTATTCGTCTCGATTGCCTACGTCCATCAAATTCATTTAAATACGCTGATGTTCGTTTGGTTTCAGTTTCTCACACATTTACATTCGTAATACAAGTTGGCAAACTGCCGCACTCAAAGTCATTTCGTAACGGTTTATTAAAACAAATATATTGAAGTGCCTACACATAAAAAACTAAGCGGTATAAAATACATTCATACTTAGTTGCAAATGCATGAATCATTCTTGACCCATTGTTCGATCATTAGTTGCTACCTGGCTGGAAATAGGTATCCATTCAAAGAATGCTCGAAAGAGTGTAAGTTATATATATTATACATCGGTTTATTTCACGTTGTGTCGAAACTTGTACATTTTTATTGGTGTGGCAGTTCATACGCGTTTTGTGCAACACGCTTCGGCTCGTAAGGGTAGACAGTGAGTATAAAGTGTGTGTATTGTAACAAGTCTCGGAGGTCTATAATTTATATTATAGACTTTGTTTTGACTCATTTGAATCGTGAATTACATACTTTAGGTGCGTAACTTGGCTCACTCGTTAGCAAGTCCACCCGCCACAACTCGCGCGTATTGCGACTCGACATCGCATATAACGCTTCTATTCGTAGCGGGGTAGGCAGTGAGTGTAAGGTTTGTTTAATTCTAACACTTTGTTAGTAATTTTGGTAATCGTTTAGAATGTCGTATCGGGGCGTGCGCACGACCAAGCGGAAAGTGAGTGTAACTAAGTCGGACTTAGATCGCCCGAGTAGTCAGGAGTTGCCTGTGCTTCGTCGGAAGCGCACCCTCCCTTTGAACCGATTGAAGAAACTTCTAGAAGTTGCTAAATTAGCTAAACATGATGAATCAGTTTTGGATTTATTTAGTGTTCAATTCTCTGCGTTACCTAAATTCATTGATAGTTTTGAGATCGCCCATTCGAACATTTTGTGTGTTATCGACGATGATGACTATGAACATGAAGATGAGATACGGAGCGAGTTCGATGATATTCTTTTTGAGATTTTGGCAATCCATAGAAAATTATTTCCCGAATCTAATGCGGAACCGTGCGATAAAAATGCGAATGCGTCGTCGGAATCTGACGTCAAGTTACCGAAAATCAACCTACCGTCTTTTTCCGGGGAAATAAAAGAGTGGCCAAAATTCTTTGATTTATTTAATTCATTGATTCATAATAATGAATCACTTTCGGACACGAAGCGTATGCAGTATCTCGAAACTTGTCTTAGTGGGGATGCATTGGGCGTTATTCGATCGTATCCCATTCAAGGTAAATATTACCGTGGTGCGTACGAGGCATTGGTTAATCGATATCGGGATAAACGAGAGTTAGCTTTTACGTGCTGGAAAGAAATATTAAATATTAATTTGAAATCCCTGTCGCCTGTCGAGTTTCGTCGAAATTTAGATTCAATCAATGAGAATTTAAACGTGTTGTCTAGTCTCGACCTTCCTACACATGAGTGGGACTTCGTTTTATGCTATTTGATATTGTCGAAATTGGATACCCAGACTCGGCGTTCTTTTGAACAAAAACAGGAGGCGACGGAATTACCGCAATACAAGGCGTTGAAGGCCTTTCTGTTTAACAGAGCTGATGCGTTGATTCGCGATAACCATTTTTCATCGAGTGGTCAGGGAACTAGTGGTATCGGAAAATCGTCGGACAAACCGCAACCGATAAAAACCTTGTCATCAAATACTTCGAAGTTTCAGAAGAAAACGACAGTATTTCTTTCAAATAGTACAGAGAAATCCGCCTCTAAGAAGAAGCCTCTTTCGCCATCTTCTCAGACACCCGTGGCGATATCCGTCAAGTGTTCATTTTGTTCGGGTGATCATGCGATAAATAAGTGTAATCAATTTGTACAACTTTCGGTTGCGGAACGTAGTGAGCATGCGCGAAAACACCGCTGGTGTTTCAATTGTTTGAAACCAGCTCATAGCGTAAAAGATTGCAAATCTTTATTCAGGTGTTACAAATGCCATCACCGACATCATACACTTCTTCATGAGGAAGTTGCTTCCACCTCATCGGCAGCCGATGTTCCGGATATTAAAAAACCGGATAATCCGGTGCGCGTGTTAACTAGTCTACATGAACATTCCTTTGTATTGTTATCGACTGCTATTGTTCAAATTCGTGATTCACTGGGACATTTTCAGTCATTTCGAGCCTTGATTGATTCCGGCAGCCAAAGTCACTTCATCACCGAGAATGCCGTTCATCGATTGGGTCTCACCAGTATTTCTACGTCACGTAAGGTAAGTGGGTTGGGTCATTCGTCGGCTCCAGTGTCAGGAATTATCCAACTTGATGTTGGATGTAATGATGAACTGCTCTTCAACATCAAAGCCTTAACTCTGCCACGGATTTGTGGGAAGATGCCTTCGATTCGGCTTGATACATCTTCATGGCACCACATCAAAGCACTACGGCTAGCAGACCCAAATTGTCACCAACCTGGTCCAATCGATCTTCTTATCGGTGCGGAGTGTTTCGCTTCGCTTTTGCTGCCGGGAACGGTCAAAGGTGCTCCCAATCAACCGTCAGCTCTTGAGTCGGTATTTGGTTGGCTCTTAGTCGAGAATGTCGGATATGCAGAATCTTCATCCAATTCATTCTTCATTCATGAAGAACTTCAGCTTCATCATGAGTTGAAGAAATTCTGGCAGCTGGAGGAACTTGGCGTCACGCCTTCGAAACCTCTCGCCGTCCAAGACCAGCGGTGCGAGAAGATCTTTGAAGACCTTCAGGCCAGAGATTCCACCGGTCGATACGTTGTGCCCTTGCCTTTTAAGAGTGAAGGTCAAGAGATGACATTTCCTGGATCTCGTGAGACAGCCCTGAGATGTTTCCATTCCATTGAGAGGCGCCTTCTGAGGAACAGCGAGCTGTATGAAAAATACTGCGATTTCATGAAGGAATATCTCGATCAGGGTCACATGAGCCTGGTACCGACTGAAGAGCTGAGTATGGAAAAATATTTTATTCCTCATCATTTTGTACTTCGTACGGAGAGTAGCACTACTCCGTTGCGTGTTGTTTTCAACGCCTCTGCCAATGATGCGAGGGGTTTGTCTTTAAATGATGTGTTGCTCGTAGGTCCTAAGTTGCAGACTAACATACATGAAATTCTTCTGAAATTTCGGGTTCATGCCGTGGTTTTCACTGCCGACATGAAACAAATGTATCGTCAAATTCTTATTCGGGAATCTGATCGTGATTATCAGCGTATCTTCTGGCGATTTAACGCTGATCAACCTGTAAAGGAATATCGTCTTAATACCGTGACTTACGGTGTGTCCTCCGCGCCATATTTAGCATGTCGTACTGTCAAACAGTTGATTCAAGACGAGGGTGGCAGATTCCCAGTAGCGACTCAAGTGTTAGAATCCGACGTTTATGTCGACGACATCATAACCGGATTTGGCAACTTGAGCGAAGCTCAAATTGCAAAATCGCAAATCGTCGGACTTTTAACCAAAGGTCATTTTGAACTTAGGAAATGGGCCAGTAACGTTCCTAAGTTACTTGCTGATTTACCGCGAGAACACTGCCTTACCGATCCTGTATCCATGGACGTTGATGAGGACAACCCTACGCTCAAGGTATTAGGTCTAAAGTGGGATCCTTGTCAAGATTCGTTTCTCTTTTCAGTAACTCCTCAGCATAAGAAATGTTCGAAGCGTAACATTCTTAGTGAGCTTGCACGTATCTATGATCCACTTGGGTTTCTGTCTCCGGTAATTTTGGTGGCGAAGGTGTTAGTTCAGCGTCTTTGGATCCTGGAGATAGGTTGGGACGATGTCCCTCCTGATGACATAATCCAATTTTGGTCCCGCTATCTCACACAGTTGCCATTATTAGGATCGTTACAGATTCCCCGTTTCATTCCTCGACAGGATTGTAGTTCATTGGAGTTGCACGGCTTTTCCGATAGCTCCGAAACAGGCTATGGGGGGGTGTTGTACGTACGAACTGTAAACGTTCAAGGTAACATTCAGACCTTCTTTGTTTGTTCAAAGGCGCGAGTCGCCCCAACAAAATCCACGTCCCTTCCTCGGTTGGAGCTTTGCGCTGCAGTCCTTCTTGCCGACCTATTGAGGTATGTGTTGGACATTTTTTCCCCTCAGTTTTCGTTTAATCGCGTTGTCGCTTGGTCTGATTCTACAGTCGTACTCTCTTGGCTTCGTTCTCCTTCTTCACGCTGGAAAACATTCGTGGCAAACCGCGTTGGTCACATTCACGATACCATCCCAGATGTTCGTTGGCGCCACGTGGGTTCCGAGGATAATCCGGCAGATATCGCTTCCCGTGGCCAGCTGCCTGCCGATCTTATGAACAATAGATTATGGTGGGCGGGTCCCGCCTGGCTTTGTTTTACCCACGATCGATGGCCGGAATATCATCTGAATCCTCATGAGGACCTCCATCAGTATGAGGAAAGGGCCTTAAAAACGCTCTTCGCCTTTATTGACATTGGACGCATTTATTGACAATCTTCTCGAACGATATTCTTCCATTCGGAAAATTCAACGTATCATTTGTTGGTGGGCAAGATTCATTAAATTTTTACGGCATAAGCAACCTCCTTACCAAAATCGTTTTTTAAATCGAGCTGAGCTTCATGCCGCCTTGTTGGTCGTCGTTAAGCACCATCAACAATCGGTTTTCGCAACCGAAATTCGACAGTTGCGGCAGGGACAATTGTTATCGAAACAATTGCGTAAGTTGAACCCATTTCTCGATACGCAGGGAGTTCTCAGGGTGGGCGGCCGCCTTGCGAGATCCGGTCTCGAGTTTGAACACAAGCACCCCGCTCTACTCCCGCGTAAATCAAGGTTAACTTACCTCATAATAGAAGCTATTCATCGTGAAAATTGTCACACCGGTGTGAACACCACACAGTATCTTCTATCGCAACAATTTTGGGTACTATCCCCTAAACGTGCCATTCGCAGCTGTCTCTCTAAATGTGTGTCGTGCTACAGAACGCATCCATCCCCACTTGAGCCTTTCATGAGTGACCTGCCTGCGGTTCGTGTAAATCAAGTTAAGCCATTTTCTATTGTAGGGACCGACTACGGTGGTCCTTTTCGTATTAAAACTGGGAAGCATCGAGGCGCAAAGATCACAAAAGCATACTTATGTTTGTTTGTTTGTCTCGCGACCCGCGCCGTTCATCTTGAGGCGGTCTCGGATCTGTCTTCGGACGCGTTCCTCGCTGCTTTGCGTAGGTTTTCCGGGAGACGCGGTCGGGTCAGCATTATTCATTCGGATTGCGGGACAAATTACGTTGGTGCCAATGCACTATTAACGGAGTATATGCGAAGTGCTGCTCATACCGATCAAATTGAATTCCGTTTCAATCCGCCTTCGAGTCCCCACTTTGGCGGAGTGTGGGAGATACAGATAAAGGCCGTAAAATCGCATTTATATCGTATCGTTGGTGATCAGTGTCTCACCTTCGAAGAGTTGACTACTCTCTTTGTGCAAATCGAGGCGATGTTAAATTCAAGGCCTCTTTGTCCGCTGAGCTCAGATCCTAATGACTTCTCTGTTTTAACGCCTGGGCATTTTCTTACTCTTGAGCCCTTAACCTCTGTACCTGATGAAGATGTAACTTCGTTGAACATAACTCGATTAGGTCGGTGGCAACTGATTCAACGCTTCCAGCAGGATTTCTGGAATCGCTGGAAGCATGAATATCTTCATTCTCTGACTGAGCGGGCAAAGTGGACTAAGCATTCGAAACCGTTAGGCGTCGGATCAGTAGTTCTCATCAAGTCCGACAATGCCGTTCCATTGCATTGGCCGCTGGCTCGTGTTGAGGAACTGCATCCGGGTCCTGACGGTGTCGTCCGTATAGCCACAATTCGTACGGCTGAGGGCTCGCGTTACACTCGGCCTCTCGTTAAACTTTGTCCTCTGCCAAATCAAAACGACTAACTTGACCATACAATTTTCATTTGCCGTACTTAAGTTAAGATCATATGCCTTCTTTAAGTTAGTTAAGTTTGTTTCATATTAATCGAAAATACATTAATGTATTTTGGTGGGCGGAATGTTTCGTGATGGTATCACCAAGAGAGATAATTGTGTGTGATTGGTGGAGGTCTCGCGCGAGGTTCAACGCGCGAACACCGTTTATTCGAACTAACTTCACTTGAGTCACGAGGCCAGCTAGCCGCCCCTTCCTTGTTCGGACGCCGCCGACCGCGGATCTCTCTCTTACGTGTTTCGCCACCACGCGACGCGGACGCGTCCCTGGCACGCGGTTTTCATCAAAAAAGGGGGCTAGCCCCGGCTTCTGGAGTCGGTCACCATCTACCAGCAAGCAACATCAACAGCAGGAAGCGACTACAACATCCATATGGCGGTCTTCAAGCAGTCGAGTTAAATCGGTGAGTACCCTTTGCTAGTCACCCACTTTTCTAAATCTCTATGTATTCCATTCGAATACAGGTGGCTTTTTATTGGACAGTCTCAATTAGCTGACCGATGCGACGCGACGGGTATCGTCCGACACTTACCAAAAACTGAATTAAAAATAATCTATATTAATACTTTTTGTTCCGCAGGTGTCTGTGATCATGCGGTGTGAATTAAAACAGCTTCGTTTGATAGATACAGGTAAACTCTTAATCAAATAGTCTGTACAATTATAAAATCACCGTTTTTAGAGTTATATTTTATTTTACTCCGATGTTACGGAAGTAGTTTCAAAAAATAAATGCGATTTCTTTTCTTGTTTTTCACATATCTGACTGAGTACATTAGCATAAACTATATCTTGATTAATATAATTATATCCTCTACTAAAGATAATTGTATGAGAAAAATATGGTTATAATAAAGTTAGTAAAATAATTATAATTATGTATTGTTTGAACATTTAAAAATCTCGATGTAACAAAAAATAAACAGAGACACATAAGTATTTTGCAAATAATTAATGTAAATAACTGAATGCTAATTTATAACTAAATTTATAACGTTTTGATGCCATTATTCGCAAACCTGTTTCTATCTTTAAGAATTGACAATAATAAAAATAATCATATAACTAACATAAGAATCGCAACTATACATATTTACTTATAACTAAGCTAAAATAAGTAGACTCTAAATTCGACGTGTTTTTTTTTATAGCATAGGCCGGCAAACGAGCAAGTGGGTCACCTGATGGTAGGTGATGTCCACCGCCCATGTACGCCCACAAGAATCGTGGGCGCGTTGTCGGCCTTAAAGGAAAGGGATAATTAGGGATTGGGAAGGGGAGGGGATTTGGGCTTCCGGATATCTTACTCACCGTGCGAAACGCAGCAGCAAGCCGCTACTTTACGTCGGTTTTCTGTGAGACAGTGGTAACGACCCGGTCGAGCCAGCCCATTCGTGCTGTAGCCAAAACTGTCTACAGCGTGGCTCTACCACTCGAAAACTTGTGTTTGGTTTGTTTATTTTACATTTTAATTATGTTACGAGACATTTCCTGCAAATGGGGACCGATTTTTAACCGACTTCAAATAAGGAGGCCTTGATAATATTTTTAGTATATACGGTATATATTTTTAGAGCGGGCAGATTTTATTTAGTTATCAACTCATTAATAAAATCAGAAGCAGCTCAACGAACCACGTGTGAAAGTAGAACACGACATTCGTAAAGTAGTTAATCGTTCCCAATTATATTACAGGGTGCTTTTACCTTTTAAGACTGGCTGAGTCGACAATGGCTATTATCGAATTACGTATTTACTTCTTAGAATCCAATCGTTTGGGTGTACTGAGTTAATTAGAGAGCGATGAAACTTCTAAAGATCCTAATTATAGTCACTGCTAATGAAAATTGGGAACAGAAAAAAGGAAACAAAGAGACGACTTACTAAGAATAATAGTTTTTAGTGCTTTTCCTTTATGAACCATCCTTTGATAGAAACACATAGTAAACATTTCAATAAAAAAAACAACTAAATGATTGAGATTAAATTGATTGATTTGGACCTGAGTTAAAATTGTGAAGAAAGACTGGAAAAACACTGGCTTGGATGATTAGACATGGATCTCGCTACAGAGATTACATAAGTGCAGCACTAGTCACACCTCTGCCTACCCCTTCGAGGATAAAGGCTTCAGCTTATGTACGTATGGAGGTTTTTAAATAGTATTAAACATTATTGATAAAATTAATAATCAATGTAAACACGTTCATTTGGCGAGTCAACACGTACGTGAGGCTTTTGTAGACAGAAGCGGTGCGTGAAGTCGATCGGTCATGTCGAGTTTATGGATGACATGAATGTGTCTGTTATTTATCACCCATAATTTCAATATAACGCTATACTTTTAATGCCGCACTTAGAGGCGTCAATTAGCTTTAATTGTCAGCAAGCCTTGCCCTGTAGCAATAGCTAGCTGTCTCAGCTAGCCCTGTATTATACATGTCCCACTCCTGGGCACGGGCCTCTTCTACTGAATGTGAAGGGTTAGGCCTTAGTCCACCACGCTGGCCTAATGCGGGTTGGCAGACTTCACATAGGTACCTTCGAAAAATCTTATCGAGTTCTCAAGTATGCAGGTTTCCTCACGATGTTTCCTTCATCGTTAAAGCAAGTGATAATTAACAATAAATATATACACGTAACTTAGAAAAGTCAGAGGTGTATGCTCTTGGGGCTGGTTTCGAACCTGCGACTTCCGTCTCAACAGTCCGTACCACTCCCCGCTGAGCTATCGCTGCTGATCGCCGCTTCTATATCGCCTTTTTTTAGACTTCAATTATTCCTCAGAGATGTCGTACTCAGTAATGGAGCATAACGCAATTTTTGAATTCTGTTACGGAGCAATAGGCATTAAGTGGCTCTGAGCGTGGATATAATTGAATTCTAAATTTATTGGCAATATTATGATGTATTTATTTGAGTGCAGCAGTAAAACAGCGAAAGTTAACTACGTTATTTCCAATATATCAGGCAAGTATATACAAGGTAGGTCCCTCGTATGCGAGAGGCATTATGAGACTTAACATCTTATGTCTCGGGGTGACGAGCGCAGTTCAGTGCCATCCAATGCTTTGTAATTTAAAGTTCTGTGTGGTGTTGCTTCTGTTCTGTCATGGGCAGGCATGGCGCTTACCATTAGGCGAGCGGCTTGCTCGTATCGTCATTCGATCAAATATCTGTTTCTTAAAAATTGTTATACTATTATTACTACTAAACAAAACAGTTCATGATGAGATATGGTGATAATAAATAAATACACCCAACAGTCACACACATAGCATGAGCCCACACGGCTCATGGCTATCAAGAACTACGAGATACTTTGGATCTCACAACACCCAGAACCGAAATAAATATTTATGGATCACACAGACATTTGTCTCGGTGCGGGGATCGTACCCACGGCCTCTCGTTTCACAGCCGTCTACTCGCACGCTACGCCACGGAAGTCGTCGAATAATAATATTATGTGACACACACTTACATAAAAAACCTTATAGCTCAATGTTTGGTGGAAATAGTCCGACCGACGCGCTGTCCAAACATGAATTTAAACTCAGTGGTTGCAAAATAACACGAAATGAATTAATAATGCAGTTATTACGTTACCACTGTAGCAGCTGATTATTAGCTAAACCCCTTTATCACATTTGGAAACCTGATAAAACCATTGAAAATATGTTTATTATACTTCTATATACAATTTGTATCGGTATACATTTGTACATACGTTTGTATCATAAGAATTTCGAAACATTAATTTATCAATCCTGAGGTGATTTGATATGATTTCGAAACATGGATCTATTGCATTATTTGCTAAGCTGAGAAATAGCTTTCCGGCTTATGTGTTTAGTATCTCGTATTATATCGATTTCTTCAAACGAAGCGTGAAGTGGGTTTTGTTCGGGCCGACACGATGACGGCAACCGTCGGATGGAGCTCACTCTCGTCAACAGCTTTGTTACCTTATTGGATATAAACCGATACCACGTACAAACGTCTATAGCGTTTTGATAATACTTACGTACATATGTTCTTATAAAATTGGACACGAGACATGAGAACAGGAAGAAGGGACCAAGATCAGGCTCAGATGCAACAAATGGATTGTTTTGATCCCATGAAGCCTGTCATCACATCAGGTACAAAATTAAATCGTGTCCGAGACCGAATACTAAATAACACGACAATAACTCATTGCATAGTATTTCAACACGAGCATAAACTGCTGATAAATGTATTGCTTCAAAATAAAACTGGTTTTTATTGTCATTCATATTATATAAAACATATTTTTTCATGATTTAATTAATTTCGATTGCTATATAAAATGAATTGTTTCACGGATAGCACACGCAAAATAAACAGTAAAGGGGATTGTAACTAAGACCAAACACAGTGCTAATTGATGTTAAGGCGGGGACCCAACTGACCACCTTACAACTGGATAAGCGAAGCCCGGTCTTAGTCTTAAGGTGGTTAAGCTCAGTCACGGGCGCGTTAATAGAAACGCTGCCGCCTGAACAATTCTTACGGATGACATCACGACGAGATTACCGAAATATTTACAAATATAATGCAGCTCGAAGATATCCTCTGCTTATCTGCTAAAATGACGTAACTCTATCATCAATGGATAATTCTATTGGTCAATTAATGATTATGTTAAATAACATATTCATATATTAGGCAGCCTCCGTGGCGCAGCGGGCAAGTAGCCGGCTATGAAGCGAGAGGCCGCGGGTTCGATCCCCGCACCAAGACAGACATTTGTGTGATCTACAAATATTTGTCTCGGGGTCGGGGTGTTGAGGCGGTATGACAGCGGTATGATTACTAAGGTCTCGGGCTCGATTCCCGGGTCGGTTAAAGTGATATTGGGTTTTTTCTATGACGAAACGCTTAGTAACAGCCCGAAGTCTGTAATTGTGCCCGGTATGGCGATAGGCTCGTCCCTATCACATCATGGGACGGAGATAATAATATACGCTCGGCGAAATGTGGGTGTACTGATAACACCCCTGCCTACCCCTTCGGGTACTACAGGCGTGAGTGCGTGTGTATATAAAATATTATTTTCACGCCACACATGATTTTGTACACAAAATATAATTACTTTACATCCTGTAGCTTTCTAACGGTTCCCTCCTTACCATATGCCTACCCCGGCCACTAGCCCAGGGCCCCTGGTCTTATGGGGCTATTATTTAATTTAAATCACAAAGACAATTCGCTTTTAACACTATCTGTATGTAATATACGTGATCACATAATATTAAAAGAAAAGATTTTTCTTTCTAAAGGGAACTCAAACTATGCCCTCAGAGGCGCCCGCATGGTTTAAGAGTGTGCACTTTGTATTCGAACAATTACTGCTAGATTTTGTATATGAATGTAGATTCAGCCAGTGTAGTCTGGTTTGTTACAGCCGGAGAAAATGAACCAGTGTTTCTATACATATAACCTTAGCGGATTTGGTGTTCAACACAATACCGTCAGTGGCAAACCTCTGAATACTTCGCGAATTCTTTTATAAAGAACCTGTTCCGACTCGATTTCTTGGAAAGGGATTGCTAAGAGTAGATATTGCTTAACATTGTGGCTTTGTTTAAATCAGTAACAATGTAAGTACACTCAAATAATATATGTACATATCATATTGCTCACAAATACGGCGAATAATCCGTGTGTTACAGACTGAAAAAGGTGTTGTAAATGTATTCTGTATGAACATTCCAGAAAACAAGTTTCATGAGAAATACTCAACCACGAATTTACATACAACACAGTTGAATGTTTGATACACACCCACAGACAGTAAGTACTACGTATTAAATTGGCGCTTCGGCAATCTTCGCCTATTTACGAACGTGTGATGATAATAACCTAATACAGATCATTATTATTATGTTTGACAGCCTCCGTGGCGCAGCGGGCGATTAGCCAGCTGTTAAGCGAGAGGCTGCGGGTTCGATCCCCGCACCGAGACAAATGTTTGTGTGATCCACAAATATTTGTTTCGCGGTCTGGGTGCTGTGAGACCGAAAGTCTCTCGTAGTTCCAGATACCCACGACACAAGACTCGTATCTTACTGTGGGGTTAGGACTATGTATGTGACTGTTGGGTGTATTTATTTATTTTATGTACTTATTTTTCTCTTTGTAAGTACTCTTTGAGTACGATCCCCTAAAATAATATTGCCGATACTCATAATTTTTATAGTACTAGATTTTACTCGCGGCCCCATCTGTGTCAATCTCTTTTCTAGGGCAAAATTTATTTTTCCCGTATAAAATGTACCCTATGTCATTCTCAATGATATAACTTATCTCCTTCCACTTTAACCGTTTGACGCGAGGCGTTACTTCCACTTTTATAATATTGATATTGTATCACAGCCTATAAATACTGCTAAACTGTCTCGGTGGCGCAGTTGTATTGCGAATGCGGTGCGACTGCTGTCTTGAGGTCTCTGGTTCGATCCCCGGGTCGGGTAGGGGTGCTATTGGATATTTCTATCACGAAGTGCGCAGTATCAGTCCAGCCTGGAGTCTGGAATTTATGCCTGGTATGGTGATGGGCTTTTCCTCTGTCGCATCATGGGACGAAGATGAGTTCGGCAAAGTGTGGGTATACTGATTGCACCTCTACCTACACCTTCCGGGTTTGCAGGCGTGACTGCGTATGCATGTATGTATAAGTATGAACGCATATGATATGGTGTAAATTCATGTAAGTATGACTTTCAACGCTATGATGGCTGATATTATGAATTTGAATAAAGATATTTGTAAACCTGTAGTAACCTAAATATTGTGACATTATATAATTATGAATATATCATTCCAGCATTTTGTTTGTTGTATTGGTAACACATTTGTTTTATTTGTGTTATAGATTATAATGTTTATCGTTTACTTAAAATATTCAAATGCATTAAACATTTGAAACCAAAGGAATTTAAATTGATAATGGTTTCACAAAAGAGAAGCATTTAATTCAGGAGCAAAAAAATCAGTGTAGCCGCTGCCAGTCGTTGTCAATAACACAAAAATAAAATCAATTTTCATTGGCAACGACGACATCATGCGCTCGGTCGCCGATTCACTTGCCGCAAACCATTTACATCGAAATGTGTTTTTTTAATTTCGTTTTACAACGTCCATGCATGGATCAGCATCATGTCAAATGTTAATGTCACTATAAAAAAGAATGGGTTTGTTAATTCACCTACTCATCAGCAATGAAATATATGTCGAAGAAAAACTTATTTCTTGTGTAACACCATTGTTGTATGTTTTTGCTGTTTTTGTAGGATATTCATATCCACCCGGATAGCGACCACCGTACACATGGTGTTAAAACCTGCCATAGTGATTCACATGTCTTGTGTGAATCGCGTTCCAGGATCAGCCAGTGTATATCCGGTTCTCCCGAGGGGCTTGCGACATGACTTGATGGTTGATTAGGGTGGGTATAGGGGTACATCTCTGTATCACTGTGCCTGCATCGATCATCCGCCTGTCCTGTCGCAGGCCCCTCGATTTGCTTTTCTTTCGAGAAGTATTTATACAGGCTGGCATGACTCTGGTGGCCACCGATAAACTCATTGTTTGTTGGTGATCGCTGGATTTTTGGATTGCACTACGCTTACCATCAGGTGTAGTGCAGTAACTACGCCGTGCTCGGATAAAAAAAAATATTAAAGTAGAAGTGTAAATAGATATTCATAAATCTCACATCATCATTACTCTATAACACCTCCCACTTGATCTGTCTATACAAATGAAATATAATATGTCATATCTTTTTTTTGTACCTACTTAATTTTTGTATGTCAGCAAAAAATATTTTTCAAATAACCAGGTTAATAGAAATTCATAAGTCGCACAGTAAATAAAGGCCTTCAAGTTACTCTATCCAGATACTTAACGCTAACGAAATTTGTATCAATTGAAAGTTTATTTCTTGTACATTTTTTTTTTGTATATGACAACAAAATGTACGTGATGAGATTTTCGATGTAAAGATAATAGTCATCTCTTATATCACGCAGTTAGTAAGGTTGAGATGCCTACCACGAAAAGGTAGGTAGCGGTGCAACTGTTGCACCCATGAGATATACGTCGATTTAAAGCTTAAGCAGATACCCGTAACGACAATGTATTTTAGGAAAACCTTATCGTTTTTGTAAAATCGTGTTTCTGTTTATACGAAACCAAAAGCGTAACATTGCCACCATCTGAATCATAGGGTGTCGCAAAGAGTAAAATAGAACTTTCCTCAATTATAGAAAGCTAGTAAACGTTCAAGCGATGGTCAGTGATCACCACGGCCAGTGATCTCCACCACCTATAAAGATTCACAAGCCATGACAAATTATGGGGATAATTGCGATTTGTATTGGGTTGATATTTGTTGTATCACTGACTACATAAAACGCTTCAGGAAAGCCGTTACTTTAAGTCGGTTTTCTATGAAACGGTAGTTCCAACCCGGTGGCGCCGCGCCAGCCCGTGCATGCTGTAGATGGAACTGATACAATCTCGCTTTACCACTTTGACTAAACTTTAAGATACGGCATTTATCTACAGGAGGTTATTATCTTTACATGCTTTGTTGTTAGAAAAAAAACTTAGATCAATCGTCAGATTCCGTGGTACCAAAGTGGCTAGAGGCTGGCCGCAGGGATGATTGCCAGAGGCGCAAACCTCAAGAAGCCGTATTCGCAGATCAGCAGCCTGCAGGTCACTAGGCCATGGGCACACCAAAAACCCAAATTTAAACACGAGTGTATACTAACTTACACTTGATTACGATAGCTCCTAAAAGATTATTTAATGTACGTCTTTAGTAAGCTGATTTCTGTACAAAATATTCACTGAGGAATAAAAAATACTTCAATAGAATATAATAGTTTAAATACACCTTACATATAACACAAACCAAAAAATAAAAATATAAAATAAACAAATAAATAAACTTATTAATTATTCAGCATACAGACAGAGAAACATAAACAAAAAACTAATTCTAATATAGGTTTTAAACTATTTATCGTTTATATATTTAATTCGCTCATATATTGTTCCAATGGCTGCCTGAACGTTTGACGTCATTTTGGGTTTGCCCTACAATGACCGCTGAAGGTGCACAAGCATTTAACATTTAGACGAGAAGCCTGTATAATGCCTAAATTTGATTTAAATTTTCCGGTTTTATTTCGCTTTATTCGAACTATCTGTTCTGTGCTTAAGACTATAACTTTCTTAAACTTTCCATCCTTTCTCCTTCAACCTTTATATAGTTTTGTATGTGTAGTGCAATTAAAATCGTATCCTGGACTTTTTCTTTTCTCTCCACACCTACCAACTCACTATAACTAATATCAGTAAGAGATACGACTCCAGTTCATCGCATAAAGTGATCGACTGCTGGCAGACGCTAGCTATTCTCACTAAATGATGGTAATGGTGCAATGAGGTCCAAGTGGGCATATTTGAACCGAGCTGTAGGTAAATCTATACTGCCCAAAGGTGACTACGACATATATCGATTTACTTTAGCGTATTTATTTATTATACTAGCTTTTGCTCGCGGCTCCGCCCGCGTGATTTTCGTACAAACTTTCATCCCCTATTTTATCCCCTTGGGGGTAGAATTTATCAAAATCCTTTCTTAGCGGATGCCTACGTCATAACATCTACCTGCATGCCAAATTTCAGCCCGATCCCTCCAGTGGTTTGGGCTGTGCATTGATAGATCACTATGTCAGTCAGTCACCTTTGAGATTTATATATTTAGATTATTTATATTATTATTCGCTTTGGGTATATTTATTTAAATTTAACACCGGTGTGACAATATTAAGTCCTGTAAGTCCTGTAACCGACCTAGTACCATTCGTAGATTTACGTCAATCCTGTTAATTGTGTCAGCGAGAAGATGGTAATGATAATGGTCGACGTTCTGGCCATCTAAATCACATCCCAGGAGATATAGTTTTTAATTAACCTATCGACCTTGTTTTAACGCCATACTGATATCAATAAAAATATATCGTGTTTCTAATCCTTAACACATTTAAGATATATAATACCTATATATTTCACAAACAACGTTCTGGTATTTTCTGCAAAACTAATATAACTGTTACTGGCGCAGTTATATCGCGCAATTGTACTGCTATGCTGAGATCGTGGGTATGATCTCGGATCGGGTTAAATTATATTGGGTATTTCTATCACGAAATTCTCAGTATTGGCCCGGAGTCTGCAATTGTGCCCAGTACGGCGATAGACTGGCCCCCTATCACATCATGGAACGGAAATACGCTCGGAGACATGTGGGTGTACACCTCTGCCTATCCCTTCGGGGATAACAAGCGTGAGTGCGGGTGTACTAATATACGTTTTGTCCATAATTGACCTAGTGTTTAGTCGGTAGAGTATGTTGACTTAATAGCTATGCGACTTATGAAATTCAATAAATCTCGTTAAATTGAAACCCCATAGATTTTTGCTGTCATAATATACAAATAATGGACTGCAAAAATAAGAATTTTATAGACGCTATGACAGTACTATTGAATAGGTAAGGTAACCCAAGCTCCATATATTTTGTCCATTCTCCTGTAACAATTTTACTTAACTCTTTATTTTTCTACATGATATTTTTTTATATTGTCATTTTTGTTCCAAATATTAAAGAAAACGCTAATATTTAAACTCACATTTCACTATGGTGTATAGAAATAAACACGTTGGAACATTACTAATATTTAATTTGTGGTAGAGCCACGATGAGAATAGTTTGTCTCGAGCATGAATGCGCCGGCTCACCGTGGTGGAAACATTGTCTCACCGAAAACTAACGTGAATAACCAGCTTGCATTTCATACTATAAATGAGACACTGGAGGCCCAAAAATTAACCCTATCTCCCCATTACTTTCATTAAAAGTCCAATATATCTATGATTCTTCTGGTACTGTGGGTTTTCATGGACAGTACAGATGACCTACTATCAGGTGATCTATTTATTTGTTTCCATTCATACGTTTTAAATAAAAAAAAATCAGTTTCTGGCAATTTCATATGACGAATATACATACCAGACCGCATGAAGCGAGACGACGATCGTCGGCACTCCCGTATTTGGTGATTTTCGGCATATGTTTCCCCCAATGTGTAAAGCGATAAAAAAAACAGAAAACAAGATAATATAATTGACCAACAATACAAGCAGAATAACTTGGCCGGAGTGAAGTAACTCATTACGCCTCATGTCACCCTTTACACTTTGAAATCAATAGCCGCGACGCCGCGCGCCGTTCGCAACTAACTTCAGGGCCAAGTTATTAAAGTGATGATGATAATCAATTCTTCAATTATGACATATTTAATCGATGATTGATGATGAATCGATGATTTTCATAATTGTTTATTTCCGTAATCAGTTATCTTCATAATCGATTCATCAATGTCACTATGCGATTCGGATTCCAATAATCGATTAATAGTAATCAATAATTTAAACCAAGATGAACCACCAGTAGTATAATCTGCTTTGTAATGCCTCATGTAAGCACGGGCTACTATGATTACTAAAAAAACAATTTTAAACAAATAAAGGGTTTTAATAATGTAATTACATTTTATCTCTTGAAGTTGTCGACGAATATGTCTATCTAGGACAAGTAGTCCAATTAGGCAGATCCAACTTCGAGAGAGAGGTCAATCGTCGAATCCAGCTCGGCTGGGCAGCGTTCGGGAAACTTGGCAAGGTCTTCTCGTCCAAAATACCTCAGTGCCTGAAGACTAACGTCTTCGATCAATGTGTGTTACCAGTGATGACATACGGCACTGAGACGTGGCCTCTAAATATGGGCCGTATAAGACGGCTCACAGTCACTCAGCGAGCTATGGAGAGAGCTATGCTCGGTGTTTCTCTGCGTGATCAAATCAGAAATGAGGAGATCCGTAGAAGAACGAAAGTCGTCGACATAGCTCAGCGGATTAGCAAGCTAAAGTGGCAGTGGGCAGGCCACATAGCTCGCAGAACCGATAACCGCTGGGACAGAAAGGTTCTGGAATGGAGGCCACGTACTGGCAAGCGCAGCGTTGGACGTTCACCTACAAGGTGGACAGACGACCTGATAAAGATCGCAGGAAGTCGCTGGATGGAGGCCGCTTCCAACAGGTCGGTCTGGAAATCTTTGGGAGAGGCCTATGTTCAGCAGTGGACGTCTTGTGGCTGAAGATGATGATGATGAATTACATTTTAAGCCAGGTAAAGAATCACAGAAACAGATTCGGGTGGGGTTTTGTGTTAGAGGAGATCAGTTTCCATCAGGTGAGCCACGTGCTCATTTGCCGCTCCCTGACAAAAATAAATAACACATGACTTGTTCGGGATTAGAATTTACAGCATGGTGATAGGCTTGCTCTCTATCACATCATGGGACAGAAATAAGCTCCGCGAAATGTGGTTGTACTAGGGCTACTTCTTCGGGGATACAGTTGTGGCTTTTTAATTGTATGTTTTATTTTTCATCAATCAAATCGGTGCTGTTTTTTTTCTTTTTTGTCAATTTCTTTTCCGCCAATTGTGGACCTATATTGTTGGAAAAAAATAATTTGATAGAGATTACCTGCGATGTCGTACCATATTAATTTGACTATGGCTTTATGATAAAGGACGGAGTACAAGAATAATACTCCTCAATAGCAAATAATAGCATGATACTCGTCACATTCGTATTATATTGGAATTTACATGTCATAACTTTACCTACCGCTAAATAATTAAAAATAAAATAATATTAAAAAATACTTATAAGCCGATTTTAAAAAATAACATTGAAATTAATATGAAATGAATGAAAAGTCAAAAATAGTCGGTACCGGTAAGTATAGAGTAACTCAAATTGAACTGCCGCTAAAATACCTCTAGAATTGAATTCATATTTTTTTTACTTTTCGGTGGCATTTTGAAGTCGATTTTAAGCATTGTTAATTCTTTTTTTATTTTATTTAAGTTCTATCCAAAATGTTTATTTTGTAACTTTTATTCATCAAAATCGGTGCACAAATTTCGATTTGTTAGTCGTTCATTCCTTCTATGGGTATAATTATTAATTGTCTGATATGCGGGGACATACATTAAAAAGGTACGTAAAAGTGTACGCGTTGAATGAACCTCCTCGTTTTTTACATCGGTAAAAATACCAAGCTCACCTCTGTGTACTCCAGGATTAAGTTTAATAACTACTTAGGTATAGGAGGACTCTTTCACACAAAGCCTCCAACCCGATTTGTATCAACAAAAATATTAAATTAAATGGTAACGCAAACCGGAACCTGGATAATAAAAACTCCATTACGTTAATAGCGCTGAGAACCGTGACATCTTCGATTCAATTCCCAGGTCGAGCAATCACAATTTACATACTTATTATGTCAATTATTTAAAAAGTGTAACAAAACAAACACTACGAGGCGAAATATCACGCCAATGATTAAATATATACGTATTATGTACCATGCGCCTGCCTTGAAAACTGTACACAATTGAAATATTCAGCAGAACAATCAAGATCGCTGTGCCCAAGTTTCCATTGTTGCGTACTACGAAACATCATTACTGTCAGCGAAAGTCCCCGCTTTTACGAGAAGAAAGCGCAAAGCCATTGATGGTAGGAATAACATTTCTGATATACAGAATGCTGCATAATTTAGCTATCGTAATTTCCCTTCTCGGAATCTGTAACTTTTTTATTTTATGAAAATCCTTACAAACTGTTCAATCGTGGATATTAATTACTACTAATATATTAATCGCCTTAATAAAAGCGGTTTTGCATTCAACCCGTATAAATGTAATCTTATGGCGATTTTCTCAAAATGAATGAATAAATATTGATGATTGTTTCGCTAACCTAATTTATAGGTATATGACATGCTTCAGGGCGGTTTTAATGTCATATACGTGCAGTAATCATTGCCATATAGTAAGTTATAATGCATTGTCTTTATGAAGATGTTTGTACACCTTTGTCATCAAAGTTATAAATAGCTATATTACCCCGTATCTCGAACATTTCTTAACAAAGGACATGTTTTATTTTGGGCCATTGCATGTACAGAATACTGACATCAATTGGGGCGGTCTTAAGAAAAATACGATTGAATTTATTTTTTATAGAATTAAAACGTTCATTAAGTATAATTTTAAGAATGGCATCATTATTTTTAGTGCTTTATGACCGCCATGACTGTTAATGGGTCTGGTCTATCGCGCCAAAATTGCGGGAGGCAATGCTATCCAATACAATTTACATTTTTATATGAATTTATGTAATTTTATCTTCATAACTTGATTTATCATTATTCTGTAAATAAATTATTAATTGGAATAAAATATTATCAGTCGCCTAACAGTTTCAGTCTAACAGTTAAATTATGTCAACCTAACCGTTTAATTATGTATTATTTAATTGACAATAAGACTTTTTACGGATGTTGTCCGCCATCTTTATTTATTTATTTAAACTTAATTTACAAAACATGTATAAAGGCGGGCTTAATGCCAGAGGCATTCTTATTGCATCGTGTTGCAATGTTTGTCCGAATTACATTGATCATAGTTAAAGCAATATAACAGAAAATAGTAAGAGAGGGTTTCTACATATTTAACTATATTTTTAAGCTACGTTAAATGACCTGGCCCAGGCTCCATAAGTTCTTGAAACATCTTTTTTGATGATTAAAACTTCCGCATATATGCACCCATTTTAGTTATTATTTTACTTAAGACAGGTTCAAACGAGTTGAATTGCTTTCAATATCAGACTTGAATCAACAAAAACTGAACAATTTGATTGAAAGTCAATTCAGACGAAACAAATTTTGTAAAATATAACGTTGAGGCTTCTTAAGTATTCATTTTAAATCGTGTTGTTTTATTAAACAGTAACTTTGTAATCAATGTAAAATTTAAGCGTTTCCTATAAATGTTTTATTTGATGCTTCCCCGGCCCATGACCAATATGCCCCATAAATATTACAGAAATGACATAAGCAACAGAATGAATAAGTTTCATTATTTAGCCAAATTAAAATATAAAATATACTCATTCGTAAGACGTCATCATTGTTGAGAGCAACAGCGCGGCGCATGAAATACCTTGTGGCTCGTTTGAATGATTTTAAATACTTCCTTCATAACTAGATACACATACAAAAGGCGTCGCGCTGCTCTAATGCTTACCACAAAATTCTCAGCACTTCCAAACCCGTTTACAGTTTGGTTCTAATAAAAAAAGGTGAATTGAACGGAAATGAAGTAACGTTAACCGGTTTCCCTCCAGTGGGTGGTGGGCTTGAGCCTTTATACCTTTTTTTGTCGCCACGGCAGTGACACTACTCGCAAAGGATTTCTTTAAGCTTGCCTTTGCTAAAAATAAAGGTGTGCTATTCAATGCCATAGATTGATACAATCGTATTGGCATTTTGTAATTTCGCATTCCTTCCACATGACGCATTATTATCAATACATCATTAAGTACTGTACGGTTTGATATACATAGACCATTTAATAATTAATTATAAATTAAGTGTATTTGATATCTAACCTAAAAAACTGTACACCTTACTAGTTTCTTCATAACTGGTATCGC
This sequence comes from Amorpha juglandis, assembly GCA_949126905.1. NCBI lineage: Eukaryota > Metazoa > Arthropoda > Insecta > Lepidoptera > Sphingidae > Amorpha > Amorpha juglandis. Next base: position 10,659,551 of record OX421374.1, on the reverse strand, counting down.
TAGCTTAGCCAATTTTTTTGCATGCTTTAATGAGTTAATTAGCCTTTATGAATAGTTTTAGCTGTATATTTTATGAATGTAATTGAAATTGTATGTTTCTTATTTTAGACCGACAATAAAACGGAGGAGATCTAAACTCGACATGTTATTTGTTTCTTTTTAAGGGCCTATTTCATAATATTCTGATAATATTTAACTATCAATAATTAACATATGAGACAGCTACTTTCTGAAAGTACCTAGTAGACAACTTTTTACGGTACATATGTCAGAGTGTGCTTCTTGTATTGTAACGTGTCATAGTGCTTTATTTGGTTAGTAGCATTAACTCAGATGCGGAAAAACAGGCGCTAAATCTAATTTGAAAATTCGATATCCGTAAACTAGATATTATACTTTCATTCATTTATTTCATGGAAGCTTTCATAAGTTCAGTGTATTTACCTGATGAAACCGTTCCATAAAGTGTTGCCTATGTCAGTAAAAATGAGGTGAAACTAATTCAAACAAAGCATACATTTTGCAATCGCCTGGTTTATTTTGTTTTTTTTTTAATGCTAATTTTTTTCAACACAAAATTTACACATTCATATATTGTACATTAAACAACATTTATTGTGCATTACAAGTATAATACATTAATATTTTTACTATTGTTTCAAGGAGATTTCAATGTCTTTGGATAGGACGATTATACACATGATCCACACGCATTAATATGTATTTAATTTTTTTACGTAACTTCTTACTTGGGTTTCAACAATCATAATATAATAATACTCAGTACCTATTATAATTATTTGGCGATCATAGACAATAGATACTCATTCCGTTATATCATAATATTTTACACTTACTAACATTCTTCAACTAATCAGTCGCGGATCTTTCATTTCAGATCCAATGTAACTTTCCATAATATACCTAAATAAATTATATCATACAAAAAATATTACACTAACAACCTGTTTAGGTATAAATTACACATACCTTAAGTACAGACTTTCTAATTTAGTTTATAATTTACAAATCTTACATTAAACCTCTAGATATGTAACAATGTCTTCGTTTATTTTTAAACGTCAGTAGCACAGCCATCTTCGAAGCCGTGATCGGCAGACGGCCTGGTGATGGTGAGGACACGCTTGAGCGCCGACACCGGCGGAAGCACAGGCGGGGCGCGCTGCCAGACACGCAGCGTGCGGGCGCCGCCCGGGCCCACCGGCAGCCCGTAGTCAGGCGGATACGGAGCATCGCCCTGGGAAGGCATATTCGTCGCCGTGACGGCGTGAGACCGCGGAAACGTTCGGCTCATGTAGCCCAACTCTTCCTGAGACCCGTTCACGCTACAGTTCTCTATTATTGGAGTTCTGTCATTGTAGTAAGCAGGAATAGCAGAACTGACTGCTCGAGACAAGTTGTTCGACTGATTCATTTTCATCTGATCCCAAAGACCAGAGGGATACAAGGAATCCGAAGCTTCACGCTCGTACTCCCCGCTGCCTGGACGCGTGCTACTATCAGGTCTTGTGTCATTGATAAGATCTGGGTCTATTGATGCAGATACTGTTGGAGACACTACCACGGGACCACCCGACGTTACAATACTTCCTCTTCCTTCATAGTGGTTTGTTGTATAAGGAATATCATTGGCTCTGGGCGGTTTTAATACTGGATTGCATTTTGGATCATTAAAATTAGCGGTTTCTTGTCGATTTGCAAGCACAGCAACTTGCGGCCGATCTGTAGCGGACGGGTGGACCTCGTTTCCAGAAACAACTCTGTCTAACGTATTAGGTGTTTTACTGTCACATGCCGGTGTCGGACGGAAACGTACAAAGATGATGAGTAAAACTGAGCATATAACGACGATTACTAAAAACAGAGCCGCACCCAGACTCGCAATTTGTGCGCTACCCAATGATGCCATCCCCACCGCAATCGGTGTGATATGTACGGTAAAATTAGCTTCAGCATTGCCACCTTTATTTTCAGCAACACAATAAAATTCGTTTGAATCAGATTCTTGCGTATTGCTTAGAATTAAAACTGATTTCTTTTTTGCTTCACCTTCTTCGAAGATATATATTTTCTGGTGTGAGTTAAAGTTGCTTCCATTCTGAAGCAATCTTCCGTTCCAATACCAATTGATATCGGCACTGGGAACTGCTTCCGTTCTACATGTAATTGTTGTATTTTCTCCTATAACGGCCTTAACATTCCGGCTGACTGGCAATATTTCAGGTTTACATGCAAATTCTTCAATGGGCAATTCTGAAAATAATTTATTGGCCAGTCTCGTAGGTGCGGAACAACTGGGAGTTGAAAGCAATTTATGTTTCGCCAGCCACAGTTTAAGCTCTCGTAAGCGACAGTCACAAGTCCATGGGTTATCTGATAAATCTATAGCTCTTAGCTTATCTAGTTTTTCTAGCGAGCTTAAAGGTAAATCACGCAATTTGTTGTGATTTAGCTTTAGAGATTCCAACGACCGCAAATTCTGAAATGCGTCGGCAGCTATATCCCTGATGTCGCATTTAGAGAAATCAAGTTTAACGACACTGCCGAGATTGCTCAAAGCGTCAGAGTGTACTTTTAGTATAGGATTCTGGGCCAGGGTGAGATCTCTAAGGAACGGGGCATCCTTGAAACTATTTGCTGGTATCTGAGTTAGCAAATTATGTGATAAATCTAACTCAACTAAATTAGTCAATCCTTTAAAAGCTCGATCGTGTATTTGGCCAATATTACAGTTGCGTAGGTACACTCTTTGAAGGTTAACAATTCCTGTTCTAGCGAAAGCTTCCTGCGGCAGTATCTGCAAATTATTTCCTGAAAGGTCGAGCACTTGTGTGGCGGGGTCCACCGGTTCCGGCACTGTGATAAGAGCTCTGTCTACACACTCCACCGTTTGTTTGCCTCCTTTCCACTTACACGCACACACTGCAGGACATGATCCGGGAGGGGCAACACCTCCTAAAATGGTTTTGAACACCATCACAATTATAGTCACAAATAACCACTTCATTTTGATTGCAATCCAATTTACGTTTACTCACTATAACATTTTTTTACTTACGTCATAGAAACAAGTCTGAGCACTGTTCGCAAAATTTAAAAATCCAATAATTTTGAAACTATGCGGTAACAATACGGCGATATCGTATCACATCACTACTCGAGAAAGTTGGCAAGCGGCACATGACGGCACGGTAGGCGCCCGCGATGGTTCTCAATTAACTGAGAAGGAAGATCGTCCGATCGGCTCAGTAAAAAGAGCTCCACGCATGCGCGCCGACAGCGCCCCGCGCCCCCGCTCTGCGGCTCCTCGGCCACCGAGGCACCGCGCCGAGGCGAGTAGCCCAACTCAGCTCGAACAGTTGAAAGAATTTTAAAAGTGTAATTTTCTACCTGGCTGTGACCGCAAGCGATTATACCGCTTGCTGGCCCGTCACGTTCATTCATAAATACTAGCCAAGCGGCGCGGTGGGGCAATAGTTTCAATGCGCGGCGTGCGAGATGTATCAAACAATATCCATGCCCGTTCGGGTGCGGCACGCAAACCGCTCCGATTGTTATACAATACAAATCTTTTTGTCGCAGACACGTAGGGGAACGACGTCAGGTAGTGGATAAATTATTATTGGAGCCCGAAGGGACGCAGGTACACGACAACATTGAAACAGGATGTGGCCCACAAAAGAACGACCCGTTTCCATTCACAATTTCGCGGAGCCGGTTTTGTGTATGACGGCTTAAGCAAATTTGAGATAAGCTATTAGGTATATAGTTATATAACGTATATATTTACAAAAATAAAATGATTTTGCTGTCCTTCATCGTTTCAAATTTCCACTTTATGATAAAGATTTTTAAGGAACCTTAATAAGCCTGCAACAAATCAGCAATAAGTATTTTGAACCTATTAAATACTGCAATGGTTGAGATCATATAATAATGGTACTTTTCTATTCATATTACAATTCTCAGGTTACAATTACTGTTGCATTATTTCCTTGAAAGACCTTCGCAAGTCCAATATTCTATCCTAAGAGGTATCTATTCTATGTTAGGTGGTGGAAGATGCCGTGTATGCGAGAGACCCTTCAGGTTGGTACCGTCGCTTTGTCTATTTCTGTCGCCAAGCAGCAGTTTGTAGGCACTATTGTATTTCGGTTTGAAAGGCATTGAAACCAGTAAAATTACTGGGCATTATGAGACTTGACAGCTTATGTCTTGGAGTGACGAGCGCAGTGCAGTACCATGCAATGCTCTGTAAATCTAAGTTCATCTAGCGACCTTCTGATCTCGTCATTCAAGCAAAAAAAATAAGGTACGTAGGCCATTATGCGTAGTCATGGGGAGATTAAAATTCACAGCGAACCAGTAAAATTTATATACTTAGATTAATAACACCTATATATTAATACGTACAGAGAAAACTTTGTACCCCTTTAAAGCATGGGTAGGTATTCCGCGCACGGAGGAGTAAGAGATTTCACTTAGGTACTTACTTAAAGTTTATAATATGTAGAATAAGGTCGGAAAGCTATTTATATTTAGGTAAAAAAAAACATTTTTTAAATTAATAACAATAAAATATTCATTAATTACGTTTATAGTTTCATTGTTTAAATGTCAAATCTCACAGCTGACAATAATAACCAAAATTATATGATTATAGAAATCGAATTTCAACCAATACGTAACTACAAGTAAAATTAAATTCGTCTTATGCATTGAACTACAGGTTACAACTTACACGTCGTAAGGAGAGGCGGTACAGGGTAAGCGGCGAGGCACGCGACATGCGCCAGCGAAGGGATGTGCTGGCTTCACCATATGTATGCGTGTGTATAGTGTGCGATTCGCCTTCAGCCTTGTCTTCAACATTCGTCAGCTGTTCTCACACCTGGCGACTGACGGGTGTCGGCTGACTGCACGACGCGTGTTCCTCCGTCTGTCGTTCAGAAACACTAATAAGGCATCCGCGAGCTTTATAATTAAATTAAGTAAGGCACTTAGCGCCTTGCAAGTCAACAAAGGTAAATTGCAAGGCCCGAATTATGTTTTAATAATGTTAAATTATTATGTTCTGTAATATACCTATTCGCGAATAATTTGCACTGTGAGCCGAGAATAGTAGCTATTAGGAAATGACGCCCCTTGCCTCGTAAGGTAAATTCGGTTGATATTTGGTATTTAGCCTTTTTAACTTTGATGATAATTACTAGTGTATTGTTAAAACACAGTACAGAATTTTTTAAATAACTAAAAAACGTAGGAGGTTCCGAGTTCGTCCGTATATAATAGTGCCAGTTGTCCCATCACGGAATGACTAATGGTATGGAACATTTTATTTTATTTATTCAAGTCAATATTTCATTTGAAGTAATCTTCAAGTCCAAAATTTGCAAATATAGAATACTCTATGTCTTTATTATCCATATTTGATTAACGGTTATAATCCGTGAGCTACAATATTTAGAACTTTAATACCTAATTCATGAAATATATTTGACAAAATAAAACTAGTTTATTTATTAAAAAATGGATATTTTTAGAGAAAAGGTGAAAAAGTGAACAAAGGCAAAATAAACACAAGCTGGGTTATCCCCAAGAGTGCATGAAGGGACAATTGCCTGCAAGCCTAATCAGACTAAAGAACAAATTCGACTCACATGCTCGACCAAAATTCCGAATATACTGCCTGCCTGTTGAGAGCATTCTATTTTAAAACCTTATAATATAGGGCCATATCACTCATAAGTCATATTATCTATTTACGCAATTTTATAAAGAGTGGTCTACATTGGCGCAAGACAAGGACGAATGGCATCAACAAAGCGATGGCTATGCCCAGCAGTGGACCAACACGTGCTGACAATGATGATGACGATAACGAATGACACGGTGCCATAAATATATCAATTGAAATAAAATTATAATGTACATTAAACTATTTGTGAAAACTGGTAAATGGCCTTTTCAACTTTATCCTGTATCGATATTTTAAATGATTGTTGGAAGTTATCCAAACAAATGAAAATAATAGAAGCTAAACAAAAAACAAGCTAAATAAAAGATATGTCCAAAATATTTGAAAATCGCCGTACAGAAATATCTAAAAAGAGATAATGAAATAAAAAATCATTGATAAGTGTATACTTATGAAAGAGAAACATCTTTAAAAACAATAACTTAACAGTGAACAGCTGAATTGTCTCATAACAATTTGGAAAGTTATGAGTAACATCTTGGGCAAAGCTAAGTAAATACGTTACTCGAATGTAATGTAAACATTAAAATTCATACAATCGTTTATAATATATGATTATTTCAGTAAGCAAATTAAGATCCATGACCGTAACTAATTTATTTAAACAGTCTCATTGGGTACAACCCAATATAAACTAAGTTGTTTTCGCCGTCTTCGCTGCGGAAAATTATTAGCTAAGTAAATGTAGCAAACAATTTAATATTTTTTACTTATGAATGTTGATACTTTATTTGTCCTACGAATATATTTAATTTTTCGTAAATAAATACACCTAAAAATCACACGCATAGTCCTGACCCCACATTAAGATACGAGTCTTGTGTCGTGGGTATCACGAAATACGGGAGACTTTCGGTCTCACAATACACAGACCCGAAACAAATATTTGTGGATCACACAAACATTTGTCTCGTTGCGGGACCCGACGTCCTCTTATTTCACAGCCGGCTACTCCCTCGCTGCGCCACGGAGGCTGTCAAAATTTCGAATACTTTTAAACGATAAACACGCGCTCATATTCGATGTTTAAAAAATTCTCAATTTTTGTAAACACATCATTCCATGAATATTCATTTTTTTACAGGTCGGTAGAAGAGTGTCACTTTCCCTTATTTTCACATTTTACTTCGACTACAGGCTAATATTTACATATTTTAAAACTGAGTTTTGTTCGCAAACTCTTTCGCATCGGGATTCAGGAGCATCACTTTCGTTATTATTTATAGCGTTGCCAAGTCTTTTATCATTTATAATAAAGCGCTGTTATGGGTGCATTTATGATGGACGTTTATTTTAAATAATTTAATATGAAAAGCTCTTAACCATCAATATTTAAATTAACAACAAATTATCAAGGGATGAGAGGTGACACCCAGCAGTATAACTCAAGGAACCTAAAAGCGCCAGTGGCACGCATTTTAGATAATGAGCAATGAAGTTGGTAGAGCCAAGCTGTACATAGTTTTGCCTGAGTCTGCTCGAACGGGTTGTTACTATTGTCTCACAGAAAAGCGACGTGAACTATCAATTTATATGGTGAGGTCTAAGTCCCCTTCCCTCCTTTATCCCGTAATAGTCCCTTTCTGTTATGGTCGGCCACAAATCCATAACAAAGCGGGGCACAAATAAAAATAAGAAAGATTTAACTTCAAACTTATGGAAATTTATAACTGTAGCTTTAAATTAAGCAACATGGTTGTTATTTAATGGGTCATATCTTGCAAACTGTTAAAATTCATTTCGATAAATAGGTATTGGAAAAATTTCGCTAAGACCGAAATCCTAAGTAGTATCCACCAACTCCAGATTTTATTTGCATGCTGTCTAACAAAGTGGACCATTCATTGTGTTATTTTGTCCGAAACTAAGTGTAGTTTCATGGGAGTGCCAAAAGAACATGATGTGCGAACTGTGCCTATTGGTAGTTATCTATAGTAGTCAGGATACAGTCTAACTTTTTTCATAGTTGAGGACAGCAAACGAGTAAGTGAGTCACCTAATGGTAAGATATCACCATAGCCTTATAACACCTAAAATACCAGAAGAATAAAATTGAGAATCTCTTATGTGAGTGTCATATTTTAGCTTTTCGCCAATGTAAACGCACGAAATGCAAAAGATAAACTGCTTACTTCACGTCGGTTTTCTGTGAAACCGTACCCCAGTCGAACGCCTCTTCTAGGCTATGGAGTACTGGACAAAACTAGCTAGAGCGTCTATATAGCATACAGGTACATATAATACCAATACGTTATGGCCTCGGAGCCACGAGGAACTCTACATTAAAATGTTTGAATACCGCTCTGAAAATCGAATCTACATCAATCCAATGCAGTTAATATAATAGAGCAATACAGCCGTGAGTGCCAATTAACACCTGCAAATAATATCTATTTATAGACGCAGCTGCCGAGTAATTTTGTGATTGGTATTGCATTTAAAAATGCTCGTTTATTTTATTAAATATTGACGACGGGTACTTGTATTACTAGTTTTATATTTGTGTTACAATTAATGAAACACCTATAGGCACGTTTTGACATAAAAAAATTAATGATTTTTATCGACTGAGTAACATGTCAATACTCGACTTATAGCTTTGTACAACACTAAGTGATAAACAGATGAGCTTTTATGTCACTTCAGCATTATTATTCTCGCTAACGCACTTCCCTTAATTTATAGGGATGTGATCAAACTTATTGATTGTAATAAACGAGTTAAATTAGCGTAAATTTTAGAATGTTTAGATTTTGACAAAATCCGGTACATAAACATTTACTGTCAGGTGTATGTATTATGACCACACCTTTTCTTAACATGTAACATATCCTGCGTGACAAGTGCTTTATACTTGTTTTAAGCCCACGAAAGATCCACAAGGATAAATTCTTGTAGATCTGTGTGATTACGCTTTAGAAGTCAAGTAAGAAGAAAAGCGACGTCCTGTGTTTAAAAAACTATTTAAATTACTGGACTGCAACGAAACTTCAGCGGGAACTGCTAAGAAAGTCGCTGGTTCGATATCAACCCCAAGAGCATACACTTCTAATGTTTCTAAGTGTGTATTCATTGTTAATTATCTCTTTTATAACAGTGAAGGAAACATCGTGAGAAAATTATCAATTGTATGTTACAGCTATATTAACAATAAACATTTTGTCGTTGATGATTATTGTAAGGTAGGCTAGAGACACCGTACAATCTTTTCTGTATTACCTTTAAACAATACAAGCTTTAGAAATTATAATTTACTACTTCTAATATCAAAAATATAAAATAAAAAATTAACATTAAAATACTTAGTCGTTTGAACCTGTTTAAAAATAAAAGCTAGGCATTTGCCTAATTGCACCAAATTCACATCTGTACATTTTTTCTCAAGCTTCTTAATTACCGGAGCGTCGGCAATAATTAACAGTTAAACGAGCGTCCCAATTTAATGATTATGAGTTAGTTCCGGTGGTCAGTGGCCGCGACTGTGTGATGTGCGCAAAACCTTCCATTTGATCCGACGCGATACATAGTACCTACTCTTGAACGGTGAATCAATTGCGGTATGTACCCAATTATACTGGATTTAATAGCACTGTATTAAACTTTCTTTGGGACAGAAAGGTTTTGGAATGGAGGCCACGTACTGGCAAGCGCAGCGTTGGACGTCCACCTACAAGGTGGACAGACGACCTGATAAAGATCGCAGGAAGTCGCTGGATGCAGGCTGCTTCCAACAGGTCGGTCTGGAAATCTTTGGGGGAGGCCTATGTTCAGCAGTGGACGTCTTGTGGCTGATGATGATGACGATGATGAAACTTTCTGTATATAAAAATGTTTTTCGTTGATTCGATAGCTCAGCGTGGAGTGGTACAGACTGCAATAAGACGCAAGTTCAAAACCAGCCCTAAGATCATGCACCTTTGACTTTTAAATAACGTGTGTATTCATTAATAATTATCGCTCGATTAATAACAATGTTTAATTCTAACTAAAACATCGAGAGGAAGCCTGCATACCTGAAAAGTTCTCCATAAGAATCTCGGTTTTCGAAGTCTGCCAACCCGCATTAGGGCCAGCGTGGTGGACTAAGGTCTAACGTCTAACCTCTCCTCTCATTCAGTCGAAGCCCGTGTCCAGCAGTGGTAGCAGACATATATAATATAACCTTCTGGGTTTGTGTTATTATTATTTAAAAAAACTAAACGAACGCATATTTTCATTCACTAATAGTTATAAAAACTTCAAAAATAATATTCAGCCAGTATGAAAATACTATAAGTAAATGTTTTGTTAAATTTATTTGCTCACGTTGGAAAAATGAACCCTGCTTTTATATTGAAGTACTGTAAGAAACGGCAAAACATGCAGGCAGGTAATTTAACCCCATTCCCTAACTTCACGATTCATAAAATCATGAAATCGATTCTGCATTTTAGTTTGAGGATTTTGATTGAGTGTGAGTTCGTAATGATGTTAAGAAAGTATAGAGAGGGCAACAGCAGAAAGTGACGGCATGATAAGGTTTTTAATGGCGGTACTCGGTAAATTAAAAAGCATGGTCTAACTTCGACCTCGCCCGCCACCCAGTCTGGAATTGTGCCGACAATTTGCATTTTCCGACGCCCACATAACACAATATAAACGGTTTTGTAAACCGTACGCCGTTCTCAATTTCGGAAATTCCTGTGTATACATGGTACGAAAAATATTTAAAGCGTCCTTGGGACATAATGTTGTATATTTTTTACGATTATTATACTTAGGGATACATATATTTCACGTATTATGGTAAAAATCACGAAGAGATATTTGCGAATTTTGTCGGCACAATACATGTTTTGACATAAGTCTATACTTGGCATTTTTTTACCTGTCACAAAATGCAAGTCATTGACCTGGTGCAATCTTAATATCATTTTACAATGAGGGAGACGATACACAATACAGTTAGGCAGGCCAGCATAATTCCGACCACTATCGAGATATGCAGCATGTCTTCGTTACGTTATATTTTTATTGTACTGTATTGACCATGTATTTAAAGTTGAAAGATTGAGGTTCAGCTAAAAAATAATCACTTGCATTGGTTTAGACATGTTATTAGGCGGAAAACAGTCTATATGTCTAGAACAGTGATGAACATAGATCCACTGTTATCTAGTAAAACATTATAGAAAAAGGTCTTGAGGCTATGAATGGACTTAATAACAACTGAAGATAGATTATCGTGGCGAAAACTTACGAGCATGACTCATCCCAAACGAATTAGGATTAAAACCAAGGACAGAAGAAACTGTTCACCATCAGGTGGTGCAGTATAGCCAGTCACTTTGCCGTGTTAGAAAACACAACACACGTAATTAATATATGTATTCTGTATGGTTCCGAAGTGAGGCTTACAGAAGTAAGTTTTTTCACCAGTTCGATGGGCGTTACCTAAAATGGGCCAAGTAAAGAAGGAGATAGTTTCATGAAATTACTCAATCGTTTTTTCTGTGTAGGCACGGAGGTTTGTATTACTCCACCGCTCACGACCACAAAATTTCAAATAGAAAACCTTTTTACAAAACGGGTGGCTTCATGGAAGGCACCTAACTAGGCTTTTACAGGGAATTACGTAAACCTTTTCTGTGACTGAGAGCGCCAACATAATTTCAAAGGTATTTTTAATTTGCTTATGAATGCGAGGACTATTTTTGTATCACACGTTACTTTTACCATTTCAGTAATTTATTCTACAGTCCACAGGGATACAAATCGGATTAGTGTACATAACTGCATTATAATTGTTATATTAACTATCTTATAGTGTATCTAATATTAATTGTCTATTTAATATTAATTTAAAGTTGTAATTCATTAATTAATTTTATACAATTGCATGCTGTATTCACTTATAATGACAATGGTTTTAAACTAGTTAGGGATCGTAATTATATCAGTTTACATTGTGTTGGTGATCAATAAAAAAAACAATTGTTTTAAATAGTAATGTATTGTACTCGTACCTACATTAAATGTGAAAGTTTAAATATTTGTGAGTTGGTAAAACGTTCTTTATTCCGTCATGACTAACGGCTGAACTGATTTGGCTAAAATGTAACACCACTTCGACCATAAACTTAATTAAGATACTTTTTTATCCAGGTAATACGTTCCCTTGGGATAATGTTACCGTTCTTTTTAATCACGGAAAAGACTTCCCCGCGGATGGAGCCGCGAAAATAACATAGTAATACTTAAAACTGATATGTACAAGGTGTTTCATCATGTTACTACGTTATATAATATAGCCAGTATGTATTAATACTAAGAGTACAAATAGCTAAATGCATAATTTAATATGTAGCATAAAAAAACATAAGGTTAAAAAATCATTCAAACGTGAGACCGCAACGAGGATTCCGTGCCAATTCTTTTTTTTTTTACCTTTTTATTACTTGGATTGACCATAACAAAAATTAAAAAATCAGACAACCATAATAAGTACAATAGAGGGAGGCCCTTTAAAGCTAAGAGAGACAGACGCAACAGGGTAAGTTCTTAGTTATTTTTGTAGAAAATCTGTTCAGCCATTTACAATGTACAGATATAAAAATTTTAAAAAATAAATTAAGCTAAATTAAATTTAAGTCAAGGATTTTTATGGTAAGTTTATATTAGGGAGATTCGTGAACAACAAGGTACTATTATCATTTACAAGTAGTAGAGCTACGGTGAACACAGCATATGTGGGCCGGCTCAACCGGGATATTACCATTGTCTTACAGAATTCGATATTAAGTGACAACTTGCGTTTCGTACAGCGAGTGATTGAGATTTTTGAAGGCCCAAATCCTCTTCCAGATCCCCGTTCTTTTCCTCTGAGGTCGACAACGCATCCGTGATTGTTAAAGCTCTACATTTGATAACTGATACATACATATACAATCTATTATACATATACGCTAATCAGACAATTACTGATGCTAATACAGTATTAATTACATTCGACATTTAGTATCTACCACCTATATAATTACGTTTGCCTATATCTATTAAAGCGTACGCCACTGATCTATAGTAATAAAACGGGAACTAGAAATATTCTGTGAATAACGAAACCAGAAATTTACGTTCATTATATATTCTCTCACTCCATCTCCGCAATACTTTCTTTGACTGTCGATTTTCTTTGTATTTTGTACTTTTGTTTATCACGTCTATAAAATATTTCGCTGTAGAGCCTCGTCGAGTTGTTATTTTATGACTCAAGCTGGCGCTACATATGTGATCGATATAACTCCTTTTCAAATGTTATGGATTAATAAACAATGAAAATTATAAAAGTCTTTTTATGGCAGAGGCTGGCAAACGAGCTAGTTGGTCACCTGATGGTAAGTGATCTCATGGATACGTTACCGACATTAAAGGAATAGGATAATTAAATGAAGGGGAACGACTGGTATATCCTCCTGATATCTCACCCAACGTACGAAACACAACAACAAGCTGCTATTTCACGTTGTTTTTTGTGAAATAAGATATTGAAAGTTGGTTTACCAACACTTTATTCATGTACAGTAACAGAAATAAATAAGTACCTAGGTGTAAAACAAATAAAATATTACATTAATCAACGCTAGAATGATAACAGTGAAACAATGTAGATCTCTATAAACATTTCGACTTTAGCACGCTCTCCCTCGACGGAATTATTCATATCTTGTATCTATACAATAAAGATTTCCGGGCTGAAACCATAAACTTGTCCGATATCTTATAACTCTTGTTTCTAAAGGGTAATTCGCAGATAATCTAGTCCCACTGACCGAACAAAAGATACATTCTAGCCGGTAAACCCTTCCAAAAGCTATTTCGAACCCAATTCATTCGTTTCTATTCCATTGACTTCACACACCTCTTGTCTTGTTACTATAAGAAGTATAATAATATGAGTCATTCCAACGCGTGATCTTTATAAGGAGAACATTAACCGTGTGAACAAAAGGGAATAGTGACTAATCCCACGAGGTACTCGTACAGTCACCGATACATGATGTAAATTTACGAAATGTTTTAACAGCAAGCAATCGGAATTACACATGTAAGTATATAACTGTCACCATCTATACTTATGAAAGAACATGTCCTGACTGACTGACTGATTCATCATCACCGAGCGCAAACTGTCAAGGCTACAAGCAGGAAATTCGGACTGTATATTCATTTTGTTAAGTAGGCACCCACTAAGAAAGGATTTTAGAAAATTCCATCCCAAAGGGGTTAAAATAGGGGATGATAATATGTATGAAAGTCCGTCATTTTGAAAGTTACATAAACAAAATTTTGTATTTCGGTTATTAACGTAAAACAAATAAATACGTGTTTCAGGAATTTTGGAAATTTTATTTAATAAAGGATGAAAAAGGGGGTGAAAGTAAATGCGAAAGTGAGTTTGTTTGTTACGCTAGGCTATTTTTATCCCGGAAAATGCTGTTCTCGCGGGCGGAGCCGCGAGCAAAAGCTAGTAGGTACACTATAAGATTTCCGAAATATGGAAATGAGAGATAATTTAATATTTCATTTAAGGCTGTTAAACTAAAATATTATATTATAAAACTTATACTGACTGCCTTGATGGCGCAGTAGCAATGCGTACGCGGTATGAATGATGTCTTGGGTACAATCCCCGGGTCGGGTAAAAGTGTTATTGGGTTTTACTATTACGAAATGCTTAGTATCAGCCTAGGGTCTACTGGGCACAATTCCACCCCAATATGGCAATAGGCCCGCCCTCTATCACATTAGGGGACGGAAATAAATTCGGCGAAATGTGAGTGGGCTGGTTACAACCTTGCTTTCCCCTTCGGGGATTACAGGCGTGAGTACGTATATATGTATTAAATAAAATTGGTGTGTGTCGTGGGACACCAGGTAGGAACGAAGTTCCTTCGGCTAATGTAGAATCGACACAAATTGCAAAAAAATCAAATTATCAACTAAAATAACAAAATATGTCTCTTTATTTTTGTTTGACAACATAAAATTACATAGAAATAGAAAATAGAATAGAAAAATAGAAATAAAAAAAAGACGTGTGGCACTCGGAGACTGCCGCGGTAAAGCTATTGTATAGCATTTTTTATCAACTTATGTAATTGTAAATAATAACGAGCTAGCGTAATCTTTTAAAAATCGAAGGAGTATTTTTATATACTTCAAATATAACTGGCTGAATGAATTTCATTTTAAAAAAGGAACTAACGCTGGCTGGTTATGCGACTGTCGCGCCTGCGCCTTTTCCACGCATTTTTCTTACGGTTTTACTATCACATTTTTTTCAGTTCGGTCACGCAGCGAAATCCCTATCCCCTCCAAGCCTGCCGTAAGGAACTTCGTTCCAATAAAGAAATCGAACTTTCCTTAGAAAAACTTAAAACTTACTGAAATAGTGCTAATAAGCACATTTATAAAACTTAGAAGGATTGATGAGAACTATATTATTACTAAGTTTGCAACACGCAAAAAAACGCCGACTGCGGTAAGTTGCTTGGAGTCGAATGACGATCGACAATAATAAAATCTGAAGTACATATCTCTGTCCTAGCGGAGAGCACTTCAAACCTTCGCGTCGCGCCCGGTTCTTGCCAAAACTAGATCCAAAACTATAATAAGAATGGTTCATATAGACACTAAACTAGTGAATAAATGTTTGCTGGAGCAGCAGGAATCTTTTATAAGGTTACGTACCAAAGGGTACCAACTGAAACCCATTACTGAGCCTACGCCGCGCTGTTTGTCTGTCTGTTTTTTTGTTCTACATTTGAAAGGTTCTATCATCTGACCGATAATAAATAGCCAACTAAAAAACCAATCTTAAGATATGTGTTATTAAGACAGATATCATTACAAATACCAAAAGGTAAGGGTGTGGGTAGGGAATCCTCGGTGCGCGTACTCGAATCGCACTTTCTCAGTTTTTTTCTTTTTTCGAATGTCAGCTACGAACCCACGATTCGTTTTGTATTAAAGATATTCATTGGCAGCACTGATCGACCGTTAGATAAAGTGTGTCGTCATCTCCCATAATAATTGCATATAAAATCCTCTACACAAAACCATTACAAATTTGTCAGTAAACGTACCTAGTTCTATTTAATAGTCTTTTTTTTATAGCATAGGCCAGCAAACGAGCAAGTGGGTCACCTGATGGTAAGTGATCTCCACCGCCCATGTACGCCCACCACCAGAAGGATCATGGGCGCGTTGCCGACCTTAAAGGCAAGCGATAATTAGGGATTGGGAAGGGGAGGGGATTTAGGCTTCCGGATATCTCACTCACCGTACGAAACGCAGCAGCAAGCCGCTACTTTACGTCGGTTTTCTGTGAGACAGTGGTAACGACCCGGTCGAGTCAGCTCATTCATGCTGTAGACAAAACTGTCTACAGCGTGGCTCTACCACTCAAAAGTCGGTATAATACGTAGCCGCCTTGTTTGTTTAATTTTTAGCTTAGCTCGGTATGGGTTTTTTAGTAACACTGCAACCCTACGTCACGACTATTTGCCATTCTCATTGTGAACAAGTGTAGCGCGGTATGCAGAGCCGACAGAGCCGACGGAGCAGGACAAAACCAACATCCTACACCGCACCGCGTATTTATAATCTCACATGACTTCCTGTTTTTTGTCCGAACCACGTAGCGTTTGGGAAAGGAATCTTTTTAAGGTGCTAAGTTGGAGTCCTAAGGTTGTATGTACGCGTAGAAATGAAGTGGACTCTAATATGTAAATCACGTATTTAATGTTTATAATAAATAATGCCTATGATTAAGATACTTGGGAAACTAAAAGAGGTGTCCTTCAATATAATTAATAAAATATGGACACATTATCGTCGCTTTATAAGCCGGATGTAATAGTAAAACATGCCGATACTTTTTACTTGGTACAAAACCACTAAAATAAATTACATATTCCGGAACCGGTATGTAAAGTAGATACGCATCCGGCATCAGAGCATAAACCGTCCAGCAAGTGCATCCCTATTAGAACTGTATACAAAATGTATGCATAAAGCAAATTCTTCACACGTGGCCATAGCAAGATAGTTGGCATATTTAGCGTAAGTTTCAACGGACTGTTGTCCGCAATCGCCGCTCCGCCTACACAGTGAGAACGAATGCAGTACACAGTTTTGGGGGGCTATACAGGGTTATTTTTAAAACACCAGCAACCTCGCAGGGGTAGATACCTAAGGTTATAAGCTACTACTTTTGTTCTACGACTTTTGATAATTTGTTAGATTTTATTTTCATACAAAAATAAGTATTCATTTAATTTCCGTCTTGAATGTTACCTACTCGCATCGCAGATTACGTAAGCAAACACGCGAAGCGTGGGGAACCGGGCTAGCGCCTTTGAAGGTCAACGCCCGAGCCAGCTGAGCGGCGCCTTTGAGTCGCGCGCGCACGCCGCAGTCTACGAAGAAAAATACGACACAACAAAAACTTGTAAAATCATTTTTTTTTAAATATATTGAGTTATATTATTATACAAACTCGTAGAACAAAAGTTGTTCCGTATGGGGTCAGCTATCTGGTCCTGCGAGGTTGCTGGTGTTTTAAAATTAACCCTGTATATTATTATGTTGTTTGAGAATATTATTTCTCATCTCGACCAATTATCGAACCAAAAGTGAAAACAAGTTCACTGCTGTCGAAAAAGGTTTGGAGAGTATATTTATATTTACTTGACAATCTACCAAGTTGACTATTCAAGAACATATCTAATACTATATCTCAATTATTCATGATTACAAGTCGCTTTAATCAAAATCATCATTCAAGTCGGAATTTCATAAAATTCAAGAAAACTTTTAAATTCAAAAACTACCGAAAATCGCAAATTATACATGAGGCGACTAGGCTTCCTCTAGGGGATACAGGATATAGAAGATATATTTGGACGTTATTTTATCCGACACCCGGTATAGACTTAAAACTACCCTACTTTGTCAAATATTTGGGTTTGTCAGATTACCATCGCAGCAAATCGTATATACTCGCTCTATACTCTGCCAACATTGCTCATACCAATTGTTGTCGCCCTTACAAAGCCAAACAGCTGCTCTAGATATTGTCTTCTGTGATGTTTTCATGCTGTTAACTAGTAACGAAGGCTACATACTACATGATTCCGTCCGGCCATCAATATATTTAGCAATACACCTCAGTGCTTCCCGCTTCGCTTTATAAACTTCCTAAAATCCTAAAATCCAAATACCTCCTAGGAAGAATGGAATGGATATTATAATTTTATCGAGGTTTTTTCAAATATCTACCTATAGTGCAAAAAAATCAATATCAATTTCCATGGTATTGATGGCAATTTCTAATAAAAAAATAGCGCAATCGTCTATAATTTAACAGCTAATGTAGATTTCCGTTTTGAACATGTTTACCTTTCGCCAATGCTGTTAACGGTACCCAAAAATAATACGTTCTGTAACTTCTGACTTAGGTGATATGAAAACTAGATAATTATTACTTACATCTATTCGAATTGAAAAACTGTGAATTCGTCCCAGTTAAGAGGGAGTCGTGAAACCCCTGACAACCACCTCGATCCGAACTAGTATGCGCTGACCGTGTACCTATGTAACTACCACACATTAATGAGATACACTAACATATTGCACACATTTCTTCATAACACAAAAGACCTCGATAATTTAGAAAAAAACTTTCACCTGCAATTTATGTTTCGTGCGTGACTACTTTAACAACGTGTAGGACTGGTTACGTCTACTTACCTACCTTTCGAAAGATTTCAAAATGTTCACAATACAGTACAATTAACTAAATCCTCAGTTAGTCGGCTACTAACTCAGAAATCGATTTTAAATTTAAGGGTGTAGAATTAAAGTCCACTTATTTTTTTTTTCCCCGGATGTTTAAAAGCTAAGAAATCATACTTGTATTTTATTAAACATCAAGTTAATTTGATTACTAGACTTTTATTACACGAATATATTTCACTTAGCTTTCTTCGGATACTAATAAGATTAGTTTTATTCTAACTATGTTTCATTAATCTGACTTTGCTATTATTAAGTTTTAAGTTTAACATTGACAGTGCTACGAGTACGCTAGTGATAATAAATAAATAATAATAAATACACCCAACAGTCACATGCATAGTCCTGACCCCACAATAAGATACGAGTCTTGTGTCGTGGGTATCAGGAACTACGAGAGACTTTCGGTCTCACAACACCCAGACCCCGAAACAAATCAATGTGGATCACACAAACATTTGTCTCGGTGCGGGAATCGAACCCGCAGCCTCTCGCTTCACAGCCGGTTACTCGCCCGCTGCGCCACGGAGGCTGTCAACGTGGCCATAATCATTCTTAACGAAACAATTAGCTTTTACTTATGATTTATTTATATCACATCTATGTTAGCATTATTATTCTACTAATGTTATTATATCACGAAGTAGAAACATCCTGTAATCCGTAGGACAAATTCTTCCCCTTCCCAAACCCATAATTATCCCTTCTATGTGGCACAATTACTGTTACCATAATATTTCGCTCTTTTGTCAAACGTTTTCGCTTTCTTGCCCTTTTATAACTGGTCCCGCCAAGCTAGCACCATAATCACGACGCAGAAAATCCCGCTTGTGAACCTAGTTTTGGTTTATTACAAATAATTTACTTACCCACTGCATCGCATTTTTTATTATTCCGTCTTTTTCCCTTTGTTTTTCTCAGAACCCGCTATCTGGAAAAATGTGTCTGAATTAAAGTACTCGTCGTTTGTTACAAACGATTAATAATAATATAAATAAATACGCAAACATACATATTCAGGCAAACAAAATGCGTTGTAAATGAATGTACCTAGTATGTACTATCATTTTATTAGTGAAGCTTAGGACGACTTTGTATTATTTTACATGATTGTAATCAACTTTATTTAAGTAGGTAGATAAGTTACGCGGGAGCGCCCGGAGGTTTTTAAAAAAAGACAAGTCTTCACAATGAAGCTTTATTGCGAACTGAATTACAATTGACAAATTTCCTTATTTATACCTGTTCATCTGTTGACAATGAATGCTTAGATCTACGCATTATGATCATAACAAGATCACCGTCTAGACGCTAGGCTAGCACTTTTTATGGTCAACATAATTTGATATTAAGAGCTTTAGACAAAACAAGAATATCATATTACAAATAGATAGAATTACATCTGAGTACCTGTGTCAGCAATTGCAATGTCCTTCATATAGTAAATAAGGTTACATCACATTAGCATGCGGTTATAATGTCATGAGCGGGAGCGGGGTGCATAACTCCTCCCCCCATAGCTTCGAAATTATCAGAGGGATGTATATTTCTCTGATTATTTCGACACACAATATATTTTAAAAAGTTATACTTATACGCTATACACACAAAAAGGAACAGAAATATGATTACATATAATAATAGAGTAGCTGCGCTAACACTTTTCACAAAAATGCCTTTTTCACGAATTTCCACTTCACTTTCACTGTTCTTCAACAATTCGTTTAGATTCTGTAGATTTTTCAACTCGGCAGCATCCAAATTTATTGGTTTCCATCCTGTTTGTGGCTCTATAGTCGTTACTTCTGGAAGATCAATAATTGGCAGTTTTCTGAAGTCCATTGTGCTTATTCCCGCATAGTAGGATTTCAGGGTAACGTTGTCTATTTTGGCGTCACAGTGATCGTCAAGTGTGAGGAGGTAAGTCCCTTTTATGCTTTCTTTTGTCATTTCATTATGACAGCTTTTTGTAAATATAGTTTCCGCTTTGCTGTAGAGAATCCATCTTCGTTTCTCTATTGGCTCTATTTTTATAGAGTTTATTTCAACTGGTATGGGTTGACAAGAACTGGTGTTGTGCGAAAATTTCATCAATGATGTTATGCATGTGTCTTCTAATGGTAATTGAGTATCATCTTCATAACATAGGAACGTCGCCTCATAGAGTTCGCTGCACGGCTGGGAGAGCGAGACCATATTTGACCCTCTTACTAGGAGGTAGGGATATTTTGGGATTATGATAATTGTTTTACCAAAGGAATTGGTGATGGGTATTGGAATGATTTTGTAATAAATGTATATTTCATCTTTAATTATAGGTATGTCCAAAATGAATGTTATTTGACTTCCTTTTGAATAAACTTTTATCTTAATACATAATTCTAACTTAATTAAATTATCATAGTTTACTGGGTAAATGAGTTTATTAGATTTCTCTATTTCTTTTAACAAAATTAATAATTCGTCAGAATTTAAAAGTGACTGGTGTAAAGTTTTTAATTTACTAAAAGTAATACAAGTTTCAATCTCTTCCAACCGAATGTACAATAATTGGAAATTGTGCAAAAATAAATTATAAATATTAATAAAGTTATGAATTGTTATATTAACATTACTCTGGTTTATTAATTTTCTCATTTCCCATAATTCTTTATCTATGTTAATAAAATTATTGGTTGTTGAGTTATTTATTTTCAAAAGTGATTCAGACATTTCTGATATCAAAGTTACTTTTTTGCTTAATGTATCTTGACGTGTTTGTACAGCCTTAATTAAATTTTCATATTTGATAGCGTCGTCATAATCTAAATTACCAGTAATAATTTTAATAATAGATCCTAAAGGATTCAGAATTCCACGTTTAATTCTAACTTGAGGAGCTAATTGCTTAAATTTTTCAATTGTAGAGTTCATTATATAATTTATTTGAAGCTTTATATTAAGTAATTGATGGTTAGGTGGTCTATTCTTAAAATATTTTCCAACATGATCATTTAAATTAGCATATCTATTGATGTTAATTTCTAATTCCTCTTTTGTGATACTTAAATCTACAGTCTTAATTATAGTCCATTTATCATAACTTACGCTAGCTTCGCCTTGCTTCACGACCAGCACCCCTGGATTTTTCTCAATCCTTTGAAGTTGAAGGGCGTGCGTACTGGTCATCAGCAGCACTAACTCGAGGAGGTACCTGTGAAGGTCGTTTTACGTCCTTAATAGGTACAGTTGTATCTCGATGTTTTATTTTAACAGGACATGTATTCCTGTTAATTTCACCAGTGACTTGTGCTTTTTGGAAGCGAGGTTTATCTTTACTTCGCCTCGTATTAACACCTTTTATGAAAACTGTGTCACCTTCTTGTATATCAAAGGAGGTTTCACCGCCGCGTTTGTCTATCACCTTTTCTTTGTTAGCTATTAATTTATCTGTTAGATATTTATAAAGATATTTTGTACGTTTCATGTGATCTGCTACTAATTGTTGGGTATACTGTCTGTTAAAGTCAACATCAAACATGCTGTTAGAATCAGTATGTCCGAATACAACTTCAAAAGGTGTAAGACCGGTTGCTGAGTGTATAGTCTGATTATAAGACATAACTGCGTATGTCATAATGTTAGCGGAATCTGTTATCTTATGTTCGTATTTCGCGATACGATATATTTCTAAAATGGTAGAATGAAAACGTTCAATTAAACCCATGGAATTAGGGTTGTGCGGAGTACCTATGTGAAGATCTATCTTATAAAATTGTAATGTTTCTTTCAACAAAGTATTCTTGAATTCGGAACCAGGGTCAGTATTTATTTTAGATGGGACACCATAAAATGAAAAGAATTTAATCAGTGCACGAACTACCTCAGGTGTAGAACGGTTGGGTACTTCAAATGCTTGACCTAATTTACTGAACGCATCCACTATAGTAAGGAAGTATTTCCCTTCTATAGAAAATAAATCCATAAATAATTCGGTAAAAGGTTTTGATTGGGTTTGAGTCAACTGTAATTGTGGCTTCAAAGGTTTACGGTCATATTTTAATGCTTTACAAGTTTCACAAGCATTAATAATGGTAGAGACTACTATATCCATATTTTTCCAATAGTAGTTGCGTTTCAGTTTCATTAGTGTTTCTTTTATACCACGATGGCATGTTGTACCATGGTGATACTTTAGTACAATCGAACGTTGTTCATCTTCATTTTCCACATATATTACCCTTTTAGTACATTCATAAAAATGAACAGTATCTTTTTTGAACAGTTTAATAACCGCATCTGTAAATTGGTTTCGGTGTACTTGATCTTCGAAATAAAAGAAATATTTAACTTTCGGCTTAATATATTCTAAAAGGAAACGTTTAACAAGTTCGGGATTATTTGAAGGTAAGTGAACTTCTAAAACTTTCTGTTTATCACGTGACAAATCTTTCACTGATGTTTGATTTCTATTCCAAGTAAAAACAAGTATTTGGTTCGGTTTCGTATCTATGGCTTCATCAAGAATAGGAATACCGTTAGTGTCAATATCGTCAGCAGAGTGAACTGTTTCCGGTAATGAACTAGCTGTTATTGTACTAGATGAGGGAGAACGAACTGGATAACTTATAGTTTCTTCTGAAATTGAAGGAGCAGATAATGTTTCAGATGAGTCTGATATCACGATTGATTCAGTATCATCTATGTTAACTTTCATTGATGTATTACCGCTTTTCTTGGTAAGTACATTCAATCTTATACGTGAAAGAGCATCTGCATTACTATTTTGTTTTCCGTTCTTGTATATAATGTCGAAATCAAATTCAGACAATTTTAATTTCCATCTAGTCAATTTGCTTCCAGGTTCCTTAAGTGAATTTAACCATGCTAAAGGTCGGTGGTCAGTATATATTTTAAACTTGCGTCCATATAAATAAGGACGGAAGTGCTTGACTGCCCACACTATGGCTAGTAATTCCTTTTCTGTTGTACTATAACGTGTCTCGGCATCGTTTAATGTACGACTTGCATATGCAATGGGTTTATCATTGCCAACTGTTCCTTGTGAAAGGACAGCACCTAAAGCGAAATTCGATGCATCAGTAGTCAGAATAAATTCTTTGGAAAAGTCCGGAAATTGAAGTATAGGGGAATTAACAAGTAATTCTTTGCATTTCTGAAAAGCATCAATGTATGTTTGTGTGATTTCTATTTTATTTTTCTTTTTAAGGCAAGATGTGAGAGGTTGTGTGACCTTGGCAAAATCCTTAATAAATTTTCGGTAGTAACCGATCAAACCTAGAAAACTTTTAATTTCCGTGGATGTTCGTGGAAGTGGGAAATCCAATACTGCTTTAATTTTATCATCATTTGGTTCTAAACCGTTTTTGGTAATCTTGTGCCCTAAGTATAAAACTTCTTTACGCAAAAATTCGCATTTGTCCAAAGTCATTTTGAGATTGGTCTGTCTGAGTCTGTCAAAAACTTTTCTAAGTTTTTCTATATGTTCCTGTAAACTATTTGAATAGATTATTATGTCATCTAAGTAAACGAGACAATGTATTCCTTGCAATCCTCTCAACACGTTATCCATTGCGCGTTGAAATGTTGCAGGTGCAGTTTTAAGTCCAAAAGGCATGCGACTAAATTCGTAATGACCTGCGGGTGTAGTGAAAGCTGTTTTGGGTCTATCATGTTCCTCTACTTCAATCTGATGATACCCACTTGCTAAATCCAATGTACTGAAGTAAGTTGATTTTCCTAACTTGTCAAATAAATCGTTAATGTTAGGCATTGGGTATCTATCGTCAGTAGTTAAGTCGTTCAAACGTCGGTAATCTATTACCATCCTAAATTTTTGTTCACCTGATGCGTCTAATTTCTTTGGGATAATATGCACAGGGGCACTCCATGGTGAAAACGATTCTTGAATTACATTATCTTTTAATAATTTATCAACCTGTTTCTGTATTTCTATATTTTGTGAAGGTGGAAGTCGATATGGTCGAACATAAATAGGATCTTCATTCCTTGTCCTAATTTGATGTTTAACTTGGTTACTAAATGAAAGGGGCAACTTGTCACAATAAAATATGTCCCTGTATTCGAAACAGAGCTTTTCTATAGCCTTTCGTTCCTCTGTATTTGCGTGATTCAAGCGTAATTTAGAAAGATTTTGTTTAAGTAATTCATCAATTTCGAAATTGCTTAAACTCTCATCAGATGTAAAATTTGTTTCGCAAATGTTGTTATTGAATGTAGTCGTAGGCAGTGGTTCGCAAAATTTTATTGTCACTCTATTTTGGGAGGCGTTTTGAATTATCGTAGTGGCATATGAATCTATGCATGTAACTATAGCACTGGGCATACGTACATTATCACCAAAATCTTTGAAGTTAATAATTGCATCACCATTTTTTACGCTGGTGGGTACTTTGATGCGTGTTTCAGTGCGAGGTTCTAAGGTAACTTCATATGGAGGACTGTATACTATTGGTATCTCTGTATCACGTGTATTCAATATCTGATTTTTCATGTCAATTGTTGCGTCTAACATTTTTAATAAGTCCGATCCGATTAAACCATCGTAACGACTATCGACATCGTATACATAAAATTTATGTTGTTGAGTACTTCGGAAAGTTTTCAAAAGTGGTATAAAAATTATTTCATTATGTGAGCTACGAGCATGAGTACTAATAACTTCAAACGGCTCGTAATATTTATAATTGGAAAAATATTTATCAGCTTTGGCTGGGCTAATAAAACTTCTAGTACTACCAGTGTCTATCATTAAATTCGCGTCAATTTCGGGTATGTAGATATGAGGTAATTTATTAATTCTATTACAGTTAATCTGTATTATTTCGGATGGTCGGTCTTCGAGGCCACTATCCGAAAATTTTCGGATTCGTCTAAATGTTCCTCATCTGTGGGATTCATGTTTTCGGAATAAAAATTTTCGAAATCAATCTGTTCATTATTATCAGAAAAATTGACATTCGGGATATCATTGTTCTGATCATCGGAGTCCTGCATTATCTCAGCATAGTTATCTGAGTGAAATAAATTATTATGATCGTTATCCGAATCATGCGTGATCATATTTTGTCTTAGGGGACGGGCAGTACGCATAGATACATCAGTGTCTTGTATATTACGTTGAGGTAGGCTTTGATTTGGAATACCAAACTTAAACTGTTGGTTTGGTGCATTGGTATACGGTCTCATTTGAGCATTATTAAATTGGGGTCTATATCCCTGTTGGGGCACTATGCCAAACTTAAAATTGTTTTGGGGATAATTGACATTTGGTCTAAACCCTTGTTGATTCGGTAAACCAAATTTAAAATTGTTTTGGGGCTGTGGATAATTCGGTTTGAAATTAAAGCCCTGATTTGGAAGACCAAATTTAAATCCATTTGAATTAACAGGCCTGAAATTATTGAATAATTGATTTGGCATTCCAAATTTAAATTGTTGATTTAAATTATTTAAAGGGTTTGGTCTAAATGTCGGCTGGAAATGAGCTTTATTCACATCTGAATTAGTAGGTGGGTAAGAATGTTGAGGTGGCTTTACAGCACCTCTATTTTTATTTTTCGCATTGTATTGTATTTGGAAGTTTACTTCTTCCATTACAACACTAAGTGCGCTTTCAAGACTTGTGCAATCTTTCAATCTTACAATTCGAATTAAATCTTCAGTAAGGTTGTACATGAACACGTTCAGAGACAAATTATTATAAATTATCATTTTTGCTGCTTTAATATTTTCGTCCAATAATAAGTTTATCTTAGAAAGAAGAGTGCTGCGTATTTGTTGGATGCGATTGCAAAATTGCAAGTAGCTTTCGCCAGAATTGATTTTAAAATTTTCTAATTCAATGGCTACGCACTCTTCAGATCTAGGATCTCCAAAATGTTGGATGAGAACAGATCTGAGCTGTTCCCATGTGGTTATGTCTTCGCGTTCACTCAATAAGCCTGCGGCTCTACCACACAATCTACTACTAATGCACTGAAAAACGTATGTAGATTGTACAGGATTATTTACTTCACCAAAATTTCTCAAAATATATTCACTTTTTCTTATGAATAAGTTTAATATACTTTGATCTCCATCAAATTTTGGAATTAAGCATATAAAGTCTTTGGGAATCATCTGAAATTCACCGTTGCGCGACATATTTTCACACGTATATATAACACACAGTAAATAAAATGAAAATAAAAATTAACACACAGTTATACACACAGTATATAAAAAAAATAAAATTAACACACAATTAAAACTTTGTAACAATAAATCTAAATTCAAATGTTTCAATCAAAAATTCTAATATTTCAATAAAAAATTCATATATTTCAATCAAAAATTCTTATTTCTTAAAATTAGCCTGCCTATTTTTGTGCAGAAGTCAAATAACTTTCGACTATTTTTGTTCAAAAGTTACGGAGTTCACCTTTTTTTTAAAATTGTGTCGTACAAAATCAACCACAGGAAAAATAGCAAGGATGAGACAGGAAATGTAAAGAGGTCTACTTACAATCCGCTCGATCCCATGCCTTCTCGTAAAGCTGACTTCGTGGGCGACGATCTTCGGTTCCCGCCGTTTATCGTATTTGTTTGGTTCGAGGATACCCGGAGCTATGCCGCAAGACCGATGCTTGTGTACTCGCAGACAGAGCTTACAGTCGCGGATATCCTACCGACTGCGCCAGATAAGTTACGCGGGAGCGCCCGGAGGTTTTTAAAAAAAGACAAGTCTTCACAATGAAGCTTTATTGCGAACTGAATTACAATTGACAAATTTCCTTATTTATACCTGTTCATCTGTTGACAATGAATGCTTAGATCTACGCATTATGATCATAACAAGATCACCGTCTAGACGCTAGGCTAGCACTTTTTATGGTCAACATAATTTGATATTAAGAGCTTTAGACAAAACAAGAATATCATATTACAAATAGATAGAATTACATCTGAGTACCTGTGTCAGCAATTGCAATGTCCTTCATATAGTAAATAAGGTTACATCACATTAGCATGCGGTTATAATGTCATGAGCGGGAGCGGGGTGCATAACTAGGTAGGTACTTAAATATATATTATTTCTATAAATTTTACTCAAGAAAAATTTGTTTTCGAGGTATTCGTCTTTTTAACCTTCCGTCTTTGATCACGGAAAAAATGCCTTTAGTAAGCTTTAGTAACTGGAATGGTAAAAAATACGTTTATTTGCCAATATTTATGTCTGTGAACTCCTTTCATATTATATGATATGCCTCGTAAGTCGTAAGTTCGAACATGGTGAAGCGTGTCGAAACATGTTACCAAAACGGTGACGCGGCGCCACTGGGTCAAAATATTTTATTAGCACAACGGTCAACGATGCGCATTGTTATTAGGTATACAAAGGTCACACAGACTTATCTCTGATACATATTAGTATAAATATTTTATGTAGTATATAGGCACGCCAAGCTCTTAAGTTTGTTAATGTAACAAGATAGAGTACATATACAGTAAATCAACTTTAACATTATAGTAAATATAGGACATTGCTTTTTGGTCTAATGGTAGCGTACTATAGCTAAGAACATTAAGGTTCTGGGTTTATTAGATCAGGCAATTACAATTTCTTGAATTTTCGATTTAAAAAATCTGAAAAAAGCATGAATTTCTGAGGTGAGCCGTATGGGAACTCATCCTCTATTCCATCCTGGTATAGCAATAAAATCAGCCAAACGTGTTGAGGTACTAGTTGCATCTCTGCCTACCTATTCGGGCACCTGTGAAGGCGTGAGCTTCTCTGTCTCTATGAATTAAGAATCTAAGAAGCTTAGCTGTCTCTATGAATCTGCTGGGGAGTATAGTTCTTATTTACACAACGTGCATTTGTACCTACTTACCTATGGCTATACAGCACTATTTACAACCTTCATCATTCTGTCTAATGGCATTATCAGCGTCGTCTAAATGACGCATTATGGGCAGAAATATTTAACTACGTGTCGTAGTATCAAATATAAAAGGAACAAAATCTGTTTCTAGGTCACACGATTCCTTCATAGTTTTTTAAATTGGGTAACAGAGTTAAATTTGTGCCAACCGATATGATGCCGTACGTCTCTTAGTCTAAGGAACATTTTGAGTTACGTATAAAATCATCTCAACAGAGTCCTGGTGCTATGAAGTCGCGATATCATTTTACGCTCGCAAACTTACATTGCTGGCCAATTTGCGAAAGAGCTAGCCTCTGGTGTAAACTTGCTGACTCGGAAGGAAAACAAATAATAAGTCCAATTTGGTTGACCTATTACTGGAACAAATCCCGGGACAGAAATTGATTTCGATCAGATTTAGGGCTCAAAGCACTCTATTAATGTTGCTGTTTGCTACATTTCCTACGTATTTTAGGCACTCTCATTTAACATAGAATACCCGAGAGTTGCTAGGGATGAGATAATCGAGGGGTATAACATGGCAAGCGTTCGATTATTATAAAATAGTATCCAGCATGCCATCACTAATTATTGTTTTAGATAATCGAAGACGTATAAGACGAAAGATTATTACTATCGTCTAGGTAAATGACATCAATTCTCAATGAGTAATTATCTTTACATTCTATTATTCCCACACTCAGAGCCGCTTACTCTCTGTTATTGACTACCGAAATAATTTTAATGATCGTCTGTGAGTGCGGAGAGTTCACCTTTTATTGAATGAATATTTCCATGCGTGCCATGAATTTTTATTTGTTGACAAGTCGTCGTGCGGCATCTAGATTGCATTATTTATGGTGAATACGACGTTAGGTATTTATAGATTCATGAACTTTAAGAAAACATAAACGTAAAAAAATGATCTTTTTGTGGAGTTATGCATTGTTTAAAGTATATCCGCATTGTTACAGATAGGTAAACATGCAAAAGGACAATGTGGTTATTATTTAAATATATGCCAGCGTCAAACTCTTTATCATACACAAAATATTTCAAGCTAAGAAATAGACCGCACCTTTATAAAAACTAGTTAGGACACGTTTCTCGTTTCCGGCTCATCGGTAGTGATACTGTTCAACGTTTCAACCGTGTATTTACATCTTGCTATGAGTCAGTGATATGATGATATCGCCACAAAGCTCGTTTGCATAACGATAAACCACACGGCGACAAAGGAACAAGGTTGAATCGACAGGTTAATACAAGTCTCGCTGTACAGCCGTGTGCTACTCATACCTTACACTCACACATGTATGTGCATATGGACGAAGAGACACTAGACAAGATGTCTCGCACACAATGAAATTCCCACAAAGTACATGTGTGTATGAATTGCTCACTCACTCGTGAGGTGTACCGTGTAGGTGTAGTTCGCCGTCGCTTAATATACCAACAAGAACGTAGGTAGCTATGTTATTCATCAGCTTCACTGGAAACAATGTCGGGCGTACTGCCAAAATGTTAAATAAGACATGTGTACTCATGTTAGAACTTAATCTGGGCTCAAGTAATGTCAATGTTTTAGATTAATCATCATTATTTGATATGTGCGTATACCATATGAAGCAGAAATTTGTCATAATATTCCAAAACCAAACCTTTTCTAGTTTCTAGATATCTTGAACCATCGATAACAATATGTCGAACTATAATATAGTACTGTCCCTTCTGATCACAATACGTACTGTACCAACTACTACAGTGAAAAGAACAATGTTAGTATTTCTTGGTCGCTCTTCTCTTGTGAAATAGCCTTTCGATCCAGCGGTAGAGTTAAAATTTTATTGAATCTAATTATACTAGAAGGTCGCACTATGATTATGACGTCACACTATGATTTGCTTTATATCGCCGGTTATACTTATCATCTCTGAATTATTTTGTTATGTAATTGTAATTATTATAAACATTAATAACAATGTTTGAACATGTTCAAACATTGTTATAATTACAATACAATAATAATTACTACTTTACTTATGTAAGTAAAGTAGTAATTATTATTGTCAGCAGTCAGTCGGCAGGTAAACCGAAATATAAAATATGACTGTCAATTGCCAAAATAAATAGATGACATCGAGTACATTGTGATTCTTTTTTTTTTTTAAAAAAAAAAAAAAAAAAAAAAAAACATTGTGTTTCAATTCAACAACTGCGTTGCACACATTACGATGGGCTTGTATCGTGAAGGTTTTAAAGCAGTTTAAGCTTGTTGCTTCAGTAGTGAACGATTACTAATTTTATATAAATATAGATGAAATATATAAAGATAGATGTTACATAACTTGTTTAATTTTATGACTTCCTTATAAAGTTATGCTGTCAAAATATAAAGCGGATGCCTTTCACTCTATTTTTGATAAATGAATGCCTACACTATCACGTAAACATTAATAAATCGTCAGGCATTTTAGTGATACCTACTTATAGTAATCATTTACACTGGATCCAATACTGCCAATATTGAACTTAAATTTCTAAACTAAAATCTCCATTTTTAACATATTAATATAATGTTGAATTAATTATTTCAACACTGCAAATCAACAACTTTGTGTACAGACTTTTATAATGTAAAAAATCGAATGCGTCATTTGTTAAAGTATACAATTAAAAAAATAAAAACTCGCCGAATTACGAACCTCCTCATTTTTTAAAGTTGGTTAAAAAGGACAACCTACATGAACCAGCGGGAAAGAGTAAAATGGTCGTAGGGTCGATTCCTAACCGACATAAATTTTGTGTAATCCTAAAATATATATTTAGAGACCAAAGATCTCTAGTAGTTGCTATATGGTTAGAACTAGAAAGGTTATAAGGGAAACGCTTCCGAAAATCAAGACAGGTGGTAGTACTGGTGATTACAGATATGATACAACTAAATATATCATGAAATAAAATTGTTATTTAATGTATTTTTTTTTAATAGAAATGTAACACGGACGTGGTACAGACGCGATTTCCTTACACTCTACATACCCTACATATGTAACTGTTGGAAAGGTGAATTTATATGACTAAATTAGTATGCTTCTTTGTTGGCAACTTCAACGATTCACAATCACTCAGGTTATATAAACAAAGTTAGCATGATCGAATCCCGGATGAGCGCACGTTTACAGCGCTAGCTCAGTAAATATCAATGTTCCGGAAATCACGTCAACTCGTCGCTGTATGTAGTTAAAAGGTAGTAGTCGGATCATAAGCATGGTATAATGTAAAATACAGCTAAATTCTTAACAGCTTAAGTTCATTGAAATAAAACTAATTTAAACGGATTTTATTGCGGTTTTTTACTAATTTTGATCCCAACGTTTTGAAAAGGCTGTAAGCCTGTTGGTTCAAGTTAGTTGATTTCAATGTGTAATATTCGCGTAAACATAAGAAATCATTATGCTTAAGTTCGTGATACTGAAAAATACCAGTCAACACTACTAGATTGTAAATATCTGTTTTTTTTTTATCCTGGCATGGCAAAGTTAACAAGAACATGATTATCAGTAAAAATAATAAGATTTCATGTATAGTATAAAATCTGCTTTATTTCTTTTTAAACGATGTTACCATAATATGTTAAAAGACCAATAAAATACCTGAAAATTTCCTAACACATCCTTTGGCGATAGGAACTCATCGTGCCTATACGAAATTAGGGTGACGCGACAGGTTGGTGACTGCAAGTGATAAAATCTAAAATAAATAAATAAACTACCTTCTACATTTGTGGGTCCGGACCGTGAGATCACCATTGATAAATACCGATCGCAGGGTCCGAGTTAAAAGGGAAATTGTGTTGGAATGTATGTAGCGGTCAGGGCTGCTATCCTATCGTCCATGAAGTCATGATAACCCAATAGTTATCGAATTTTATTTCTCGTGTCAACTTTATTTTGTGGTGACATGTATTTTGTTTGAAGACCTTTTAAAACTGTTTAAAAACTTTGTGACTA
Source organism: Amorpha juglandis (assembly GCA_949126905.1). Taxonomy (NCBI): domain Eukaryota; kingdom Metazoa; phylum Arthropoda; class Insecta; order Lepidoptera; family Sphingidae; genus Amorpha; species Amorpha juglandis. The sequence continues at coordinate 10,626,993 of OX421374.1, read as the reverse complement.
GATTAGATTGTTCGACGGACCCTCTTGGTTGGCTCCACCACTTTATATTTTTCTGACGCCAAGCAGCAGTTTGTAAGAACTGTTGTGTTTTGGTTAGAAGGATAATTCATCCAATGAAATGATTGGGCATTATAAAAAATGCTCATTACAAAATAGTATCTAAAATATGTAATACATACTTATTATTATTTAAAACTTAAGTTTCTCTAAATTCTACCTAATTGGACAAAGATAATATTATTACTTCCATGTCAAATCATATTTTGGTATATGAAATACCCGCTCTGATATTATTCTTGAATATAATAATGTATATAACGCAATTTCCAGTCAAGTGTCATACCTGCCTTATAAACATGCATTTCATGTTGAATGTTACAAACACCTAAATGCAATTTATTTTTACTAAAAGCATCAAATTGTTGTCTGCTTATAATGTTGACCCAAAAAACGACATTGTTGCACTATGTATAATTTTGACCCAAAATTAAGCATCTTTACGTCTAAAAAAAATCGACAACCCTGTACTGACAAAAGTGGCATTGTCCCCTACACCGGCCAAGTTACTTATATAAAGAATCAAATTTTACCTTCATTCTTAGTATAGTTGTAGTATAAACCACATCCGTAATAAACAGAATAACAGTTTTACTTTTAAACAAAAAAAGGAAATGTTATATTATGCTATGTTGCGTTAGGCTTAAATTCTAGAAGATGCCTACATTCTATAAGCTTCTAATATTTATTTTATAAGTATAAATACTTGAGGAAATCTAGCATATGCCCGCAACTCTTAGCATTTTAATGTTTCGATGGTGTAGGAAACATAGAATATATACAGTAAATGCTACAATTAACATTATGTGCTTCAGCGATCTTCGCTTATTTCAAAAATACGGACGCGCGATTTTTTATTTTATATAAATTCGCTAAAACATTAGATTATGTAGGTACTTACTAACTTTTACTCGCAGCTCTCTTTTTTCTCTAAATCGTTGGTCAGAAAACGAGCAAGTTGGTCACCTGATGGTGAGTGATCTCCACCGCCAATACCAGAAGAATCTAAGACGCGTACGGCATTGGCGACCTTAAAGGGAAGGAATTCGAGGGTTGGGGATAAAAGGGGAGATTTGTGCCTCCGGCACTATACAAACGCAACAGCAAGCGGCCACTTTTCGTTGGTCTTCTGTGAGATAGTAGTAATAGCTGGCTCGAGCTGGTCCATTCATACTGTAGATAAGAGGTTCTACAACTCTATTAGTCGTGGAAAAAGAATTACCAGAAAAAAAGTTGCCTGTTGTAACGTTGTACGTTACCTAGTAACAGTTAGCAAAAGATTGTAAAAAATTCTTAAAAATTAAATATATTTTTTTGCACGGCGCACACCGGGGGAAACCACTTGTATAGTAATTCACCGTTATAGGCTTGGGCCGCAGGCGACGACGGTACGGCTCACACTCGGCCATTTCGTCGTCGGTCGCCCAAGCGTCAAGTCGTAATTGCTTCCACTGTGTCTGTGTGCCGTTGATAAGTTTTTTTTTTGTCCCGTTACCATTTACGTGGCAATCCGGGAGATTCCAGCGTGTATTGCTTTATACACCATTCTGGGTTCCTGGGCACCCCCATCGGGTGAGTTTGTTGAACAAATTATACATTGTAGTTTTCAAATTGTAACCGCCGATTATTTTTTTTCTAATGTTAGATCTTTCCTCATGTTAAACAAGTGATTATAAAAGTGTATCGTTGCTCGAAGCAGTAAGCAATTCAATTTAATTTAAATAGTAATTCGTAGCATCATTTTTTTCTCCGTGTACCGACACGTTTTGAATTTGTAGCCGTTGTATAATTTAAATGTACTTAAACTTAATTGGTGCCGTTCTGAGTGTAGCGTAACACCGCACCAACTGCTTACGGTTCCGTCCGTGGGGATTTGGTGCGGGTTCGGTTCCCGGCACTCACATATTTTTCCTGTATGTAAATTACAGGGTGCAAGTATAACATTCGCAAGCCTACCCTTGCGAGTTTTTATTACCTTCGCAAGCCCTACCCTTGCGAGGTCTGCGCTCTGAGGTCGCCGCTGCGACTACGGTATATATTCCCTGCGAGTCGCGTCGACGGTCGTCAACCAGTCACCGCTGCGCCACCGTCCGCGGGTTCCAAGACCACGTGGCCGCCTTCGGGTCACCGTGCCACAAGCTCCGGCCCGGCCTACCTTCGCCTTGACCCAAGGACGGTACTCGAACGTGGCAAGAAAAACCAGACGGCCAGAACCTACCCCCTGTACAAAAAAAAAAAATATACGATTTTTTAATTTTTGTGGACGTAGTTTTTTTTATTGTGCCCGTACGCGGGACACCACCTTTGGTAAACGTCACACTGGCGCCTTAACGTGGTTCTTCTGGAGTCTGGTTTTCCTTGCTTCGTAAGTAGTGGTGTTGTGTTTTTTGTAAACGTTTTTTTTAAATTTTTGGTTGCTAGCAACTAAGGTGTGGTTGGTGGTATTGTAATTATATTTTTTTGTTAGTACAATCTTGAGGCTGCCAATCACACACTAGTTGCAATTGTTTTCTCCCTTCTCCGTCGCTGGTGGTAGGATACCTGTACCCGACTGCTGGTGTTGACCGCTGGTAGTGGGATACTTGTATCCGCCCGGATTGCTACCACAGTACACGGGTGCTAAAACCTGCCTTAGTGGTCCGCCTGGTGTGGGTCGCGTTCCAGGGTCAGCCTGTGTACTTCCGGTTCCTCTTAATCCTAACCCTTTCCCCATTCCTTTTTTCCCTCCCTTCCCCTCCTGTTAATTTTTTTTCTTTTTCACCTGTGTTTTTTAACTTAAATTAATTTAGAGTCAACCATAACGTAATTGTAGATTTTTTGTAACAGAACGGCACTCAGTATATATATGTATAATTTGTTCAACCGCTTCAATATCGTCGTTTATTTTTAAAATTTCACCCATCTTATAATATGGCACATAAAACTTTCAAGAATATTAGAATAACAGGTTTAGTCAAAGACTTCTGGCTTGACGTTGATCCCCTAGTCAATTTTTTTTAATTTTATTTCATCTACCCTAGAAACTTAGGTTTTCTCTTACTACAATACCTTTTCTAGAAACTTAGATAGTACATTGATCAGACTATAGGGTCTGTGTGCCGTGGATAGTGTGACGTTTACCAAAGGTGGTGTCCCGCGTACGGGCACAATAAAAAAAACTACGTCCACAAAAATTAAAAAATCGTATATTTTTTTTTTTTGTACAGGGGGTAGGTTCTGGCCGTCTGGTTTTTCTTGCCACGTTCGAGTACCGTCCTTGGGTCAAGGCGAAGGTAGGCCGGGCCGGAGCTTGTGGCACGGTGACCCGAAGGCGGCCACGTGGTCTTGGAACCCGCGGACGGTGGCGCAGCGGTGACTGGTTGACGACCGTCGACGCGACTCGCAGGGAATATATACCGTAGTCGCAGCGGCGACCTCAGAGCGCAGACCTCGCAAGGGTAGGGCTTGCGAAGGTAATAAAAACTCGCAAGGGTAGGCTTGCGAATGTTATACTTGCACCCTGTAATTTACATACAGGAAAAATATGTGAGTGCCGGGAACCGAACCCGCACCAAATCCCCACGGACGGAACCGTAAGCAGTTGGTGCGGTGTTACGCTACACTCAGAACGGCACCAATTAAGTTTAAGTACATTTAAATTATAAACGGCTACAAATTCAAAACGTGTCGGTACACGGAGAAAAAAATGATGCTACGAATTACTATTTAAATTAAATTGAATTGCTTACTGCTTCGAGCAACGATACACTTTTATAATCACTTGTTTAACATGAGGAAAGATCTAACATTAGAAAAAAAATAATCGGCGATTACAATTTGAAAACTACAATGTATAATTTGTTCAACAAACTCACCCGATGGGGGTGCCCAGGAACCCAGAATGGTGTATAAAGCAATACACGCTGGAATCTCCCGGATTGCCACGTAAATGGTAACGGGACAAAAAAAAACTTATCCACGGCACACAGACACAGTGGAAGCAATTACGACTTGACGCTTGGGCGACCGACGACGAAATGGCCGAGTGTGAGCCGTACCGTCGTCGCCTGCGGCCCAAGCCTATAACGGTGAATTACTATACAAGTGGTTTCCCCCGGTGTGCGCCGTGCAAAAAAATATATTTAATTTTTAAGAATTTTTTACAATCTTTTGCTAACTGTTACTAGGTAACGTACAACGTTACACTGTATCTAACTGAGATTAACCTTCTTGTGTGGCGAATTAACTTTGTTAACTTTAAATCCATTCAACCGTTAAGACATGATTAGTTAATAAACATCAAAATTCACTATCTCAGTAACATTCAAACTTTCACATTTACAATTGTACAGATTCCCATTTACTTTTTTATTTCTCTTGAGTGATTAACCGGATCCAGGTAGCCAGGGTTTTGTTACATACATACATGTCATATTAGTACAACTTCGTCAAATATATCAGTCTCTTTGCCGTGCTCGGATAAAAAAAAAATTGCGGAAAGTCATAATTTAAACGTAGTACTGCATGTAATCACTTGCAGAGTAAGTGAGCCAGCAGCATTTTAGACCAAAAGCCAACCTCACCTGCTCGTGGTATAATATGCACCAGCTCTGCTGATTAACGGACGAATCATCGACGAAACCCGGTTCCCGTTGGGCGGGTTGGGTTAGATTAGTGGTCGCCCCACATAATACCAAATCCACTATCCAATCATGATGGAAAGGCTCAAGGATCCCTTTCCTAATCCCCATTCGTTTCTTTTAAGGCCGACATCCATGAATCTTCTGGTATGGTGGCTTTCGTCGTAGTGTAACGTACTTGCTTGTTTGCCAGCTTCTGCTATTAAAAAGGATACCTAATAAATACTTCTATTGAACACAGGGCATAAACTTTGTGTGGTGATATATGCCGATGCGACGCGGAGAGATCAACCTATACCTATTGTCATATAAAAAAAATATTGAATGTACCTATCGTACTTCAGTTATGCTTCTCGCTTATATAATAGACAACAGATTTTACCTGCTCCACAAAGAAAAAGTACGGTCATAGCAATTTTAAAAATATTTTGGGTCGACAGCCTCATTCAAGAATAAGAACGTGATTTTTCCCCTAAAATTGTCAGCGATTACATAAGACGCTCATTACACATTACAATTATCCCGGTAAGAATCTGTCAAACATTTACACTACTATTCGACAGATTAGTTATTTCATCCAATGCAACATTGTCACGATATTTTAAATCAATCTATGTACATTTTGCATATCTTCGATCTTGAAATATAATCTAAGGACAATAAATGACTTTTTTAGGTAGGCCTGTCCGCGAATCATTTTCTGTTTAATGTTTGCCAATTGAAAACAAAAAGTTTAAATGGAAACGGCTGGCTTACGCACTGTTATAGTAATAAGTCAATTATATAATAAATTACTAAATAATAATATGATACGACGTGATATGAAGTTAAAAACATGGTAGGTATATAGGTATTCATTCACACCCGACAGGAACATTAGAACACGTCATAAACGTATTAAACTGCATAGAATGTAATGACCATTAAAACATTAACCACTTTTATCACAAACAAAACTCATGCATCCGGCGTAACTCGTCGCTTCAAAGTAACGGAAATAACTTATCAGATACGCCGCCATTGCGCGCACACTGCCGCATTTACATTCAACGTTACGCCCGCGCAGTGCCGTGTACTGGTAATAAAAAAAAGCGTGTAAAAATACTTAGGCACAGACAGTCGCAGCTGACTCAACCGACCATGCCAACAAGATGTTATACAAGCCACGAGCCTTTCTGTCGTCCGTACAACGCACAATGACGACTAGCCCGGATTATTTTTTATGTCACGACCAGGTAATATTAGTAGAGCTGCACCTTTCAACGAAAGGCTATCGATTTGCAACGAATGTTATCTGTCAAGTTTTGGTAAACAATACGCCTTATCTATATCACATAAAAATGAGAGAAATTAATGTATTCCACTTAATTCATATAAAACAATCGAAATGTCTTATCCACCAGTAATGGTTTAATAATTCGTATCGTAAGTATGATATCGTTTCATGCCTTATAATACATCAACGCCTTAAGTCAATGTCGTCAGTAGAGGTCACCGTAACGCAAACGCTGTGCAAGAATGCCGAACATCCAAACAATAGTGCGACTGGTGAGTAATCGACAAACAGTGTTGAAATCTCTAGCTAGACGGCAATATCGTAGCGATGCTATGTGATTGGCGCGCGCCGTGGGCGGCTGCATAATGAACCGACGGAACCTGGATGTGGGTGGGGCAGGTGGGGCAGGTGGGGCTAGGGGTGAGGCGAGCCGAGCCGTCGCCGCCGTGTCGGGCCGCGCCGCCGCGCCGCCGAGCCCGTGTCTCATCTCTCGTTTAATGCTAGATTGGAATCCATACGAACTAGCGCCTCCTGTCGTCAAATCCGTCAACATTTCCCTCCACGATTTCCGCATAGTGATCTTTTATAACCTGTGATGTTGTTATCGTCGTATTGGGTTTATATTACTTAGTTGGAACTAAGTTCCAAAAATGACGTGGGTCTTATGAATAAATACCACAGTTGAATGTCAAAAATACGAATGCTAAAAACCTCAATAATCTTTATGTTAAAAGCAGGCCAGATTTAAAAACCGTATTGAAATAAACAGAATAAAAATTAAACTATAGTAATATTAAAGTGATAGAGCTACGCTGTGTTCAGTTTAGTCTAGATACCATATATGGACCGACTCAACCGGGTTACTACCCAATAAAACAAAGAAAAAACAATATGAAGTAGCAACTTGATGTTGGATTCGATCGTAAAATGAATGAGATATCCGGAGGTCCAAATGTCCTCTCCACTTTCCAATCCCCTTCCTTCAAGGTCGGCAGCGTATCGATAATACTTCTTATATTTTTGGAGCTCATGAGCGGTAGAAATCATTTACCATCAGGTGACCCACTCGCTTATTTAACGGCCTACAATATAAAAAAATTACAATCACCATACAAACATCCAATTTTAGCAGAAATACGTTGAGAGTTTTGCCTACTATTACATAAGTAAATATAGCAGATGTTTGCAAAAGCAGAAAAAGCTCTGGCAGAGAGATGCACGAGTGACCGGTCAAAGCACGCTGGATCGAGCTACTTTTCCTTTCGATTGCGGCAATCGTTTCCGGTGGCCTTCCGATATTCCTTCTATTTCAAATCTTCGGCAACTTATAGTCGGATTGATTGCTAAGATAAGATATTTATTTATTTAAAAAAGTGATTCTACAATATTTAGAATGTACTTAATAATAATTATTGACTATATTTATTACATTTTTGTAAAAATGAGGCCTTCGAGATGAGTATTATTACATTACATTAACGTATGTATTACAAATAATAATTATTGTTTCTTTTTTACAAAGTTACGTTACAAAATAACGTGACTTATTATAATAAGAATGTGGATCGAACATTGTTACGTATGATATTTTAAAGGTCAACTTGCTGTCAGAACAGAGCCGACAATCCCAAGCAGGATGTAGCGACGTCTGACTAACTTGAGGAGAATTCCATATATGAATAACTCTACTTTCTATTATATTATATCTTAGTTTCATATACGTAATACGTTTTTAAATAAAATACTTATTATCAAAAAATAAATTCCAATCAAATAAAGTAGAAAACTAACAATAAACTTCTTTTAAAATCGACAGTATAACAGTTTTAATATTGAAATTCATTCACTAGATTAGATTGCACGGAATTAGAATTTCAGTAAAAGAATAAATACGCAAAAATATATAGAGTTCTGTCGGTAAGATATATTATAGTGAAACTTCAGCATAATCGCATCAAACGTAAAGCGTGGGCATTAATGACGTCGCGGTATGTCAACGATAAACGAAGGCGCCAGTCACGCTATGCGTCAGTGACGCTATTATGGAATGGTTGGTCTCCTATAGATTTTATCGTACGCAGTGCACAGTACAAAACTTTGTAACGACTTAATTTTGTTTGTCTGTGTATGTGTGCGTGTGTCTATGTGTATGTAGTTTTATAATACAATTATTGTAATTTTATATTAATAGTATCTATACTAATAATAAAGCTGTAGAGTTTGATTGTTTGATTGTTTGTTTGTTTGTTTGTTTGTTTGTTTGTTTGAACGCGCTAATCTCAGGAATTACTGGTTCGAATTAAAAAAATCTTTTTGTGTTGGATAGTCCATTTATCGAGGAAGGCTTTAGGATATATAACATTACGCTGCGACCATTAGAAGCGATGCATCAGTGAAAAATGTTGCAAAAACTGGGAAAATTATTCATATTTGAAGGCTTCCGTTGCTAAGCTACCAAAATAATATTATTTGAAGGCTTCCGTTGTCAAATCAAAATCAAATCTATACTAATATTATAAAGCTGTAGAGTTTGATTGTTTGTTTGTTTATTTGATCACGTGGGCGGAGCCGCGAGCAAAAGCTAGTAATTCATATAACGCTTGAATTCACCTGATCGTTCCGGGATGAGCACTCAGAGTTAGTCAACTTTTAGTGAAATTATATTAAATAACTAAATATTGTAAGCACAGAAAGACAACAGTTAATAAGGAATATTGACACTTTGTAATGGTACCGAAGAGGATTGCAATATCAGCGCTCCGTAGCTCTATTTGCTACGACAAACAACCAGAGCGCATGCACTGTGCAATTTTAAATATATGTTAGACACTCACTCACGCCTGTAATCCCCGAAGGAATAAGCAGAGGTGTAACAACATTTCGCCGAACTTGTGTTGATGCTAATACCGCGATATTAATAATAATTTGATATTAATACCGCGCGCTTTAATATTTTAATAGATCACACACATGATGTGTCAACAAATTCCTGCGTCATGATTTAAACTTTGTACTTCGGATGGGTATGGTCGGTCATCCGGATACGGACAGTCACTCAACAGATAACCTAACCAAAACAAAACTTTGCTTTCAAAGCAAAGCTTTCAAACAAAATAACTGCATTCAAATGGACACACGCACGCACGCATACATACATACACACACGCATACTGTCAAAAAAGGCAAGCTTATAACACCACTATTTTTTGTCGGGGTTAAAAAATAGTACATACTCTAATGATAGTTGAAATAATGACATAATTTACAATCGTAGTGGACCGGAGTCCCTGGGGTATTTGATCCACTTGATGAGTATCAAGCTCATTTTCCGTGAGTAGCTTCGTTTCGATGAGACGACCAACAATTCCCTATGCGAAAATTCTCTATTGTGGTAGCTAACAGAGGTAGCAAGGATAGAATATTTCGATTTGATGATACTCAAAAAAATATTATTTTATTTGTAGGACAATATGACTGTTAAATTATATGAATATTAACTAAGTAAAAACAAAAAAATCAGCTCATTCAAATCATTTTTCATGACCTCGTTATTGATACCTATTGGAAGCCCCTCCTTCCAATAGGTATGATTACTAACCAGCTGATTTTTTGGTTTTTACTTAGTTAATATTCATATAATTTAACAGTCATATTGTCCTACAAATAAAATAATAATTTTTTGAGTATCATCAAATCGAAATATTCTATCCTTGCTACCTCTGTTAGCTACCACAATAGAGAATTTTCGCATAGGGAATTGTTGGGCGTCTCATCGAAACGAAGCTACTCACGGAAAATTAGCTTGATACTCATCAAGTGCATCAAATACCCCAGGGACTCCGGACCATAGTACTATACATAATAAAAAAGTACAAAAAGTAATTTTAGATATTTTAAAGATATATCACCTAGTATATCTTTATATATATAATTCTTCTGTGAGTGTGTATGTCACTGAACTTCTCTTAAACGACTGGACCGATTTTGATGAAATTTTTTGTGTGTGTTCAAGGGGATCTGAGAATGGTTTAGATTCACAATTTTGTCCGCTGGACAATGATTTTTTAATTAATTTTTAATTTATTAGTAGTTGTTGATTTTGGAATGTTCATTTTCCAGTACAAACTGTTCCTGGGTACTATAAGCGCAGGTATAAACCGGATGGTTGTCGTTGCGAAGCTTGCCGTGATGACGGGTCGTATAGCGTCTAGACTGGACAGGGACAGGACAGGGACAGGACAGTGAGACAAGACAGTGAGACAAGAAAGTGAGACAGGACAGTGAGACAGGACAGTGAGACAGGACAGTGAGACAGGACAGTGAGACAGGACAGTGAGACAGGACAGTGAGACAGGACAGTGAGACAGGACAGTGAGACAGGTCAGTGAGACAGGACAGTGAGACAGGACAGTGAGACAGGACAGTGAGACAGGACAGTGGGACAGGACAGTGAGACAGGACAGGACAGGGACAGGACAAGACGGGGACAGGACGGGGACGGGACGGGGACGGGACGGGACGGGACGGGACGGGGACAGGACGGGGACGGGACGCGGACAGGACGGGGACAGGACGGGGACGGGACGGGGACAGGACTGTCCAACCGGAGGGAGGTGGGAGACGACCTGACTTAGGTCGTCGAAGTCAATTAAATGTGCGACGGGCTACCTCACGTGCAATGGCGCAGTACCTCACTTAATTGCATTTAATGTAAATAAAACATTTGTATTAAGTTTTGACCACATTTTACACAAATATATTATGTAGGTGATACGAAGTTCACCGGGTCATCTAGTTATCTTATATAACACATAAGATCAAGAAATTACAAATATTAAGGATACATGCCCACGTTAATTAAACAACTAACGGCTAAGTAACATTATGTGAATTCAATAAAAATAATCGACACGGAATCGGGCTCCAAGGGTATAAATTAACAATAATTAACCGCAATGTTGCAAATAAAATAGAGAATGTTTCGTTTACAACACAATCATAAAGCTTTGAAGTAATTTGAATATAAAACATTTAAAAACCGTTTCCCCTTATTCCGCGGATCCACATGGGACGATAAATCCGCGCATGGGCTGTCTGCTCGCAAAACGAGCATTTTATTTGTAGACGTGACGTAATTTAACGGCTCCGGTTCGTGCTAGTCGCGTACGGTTGCTTAAATTTTACCATGATTTATCTAAACGCCGTACAATTTCTTCATTCATCTTTTAGAAAATAATACTGCACGTTGTCGTCGCTCCACAAATGCAATAAACGCTTTTAAAAATATTCTCCATTGTAATATGGAGCACAATGAGCTCCCTTATTTAATACGCCAATGTTCTACGGATATAATGCATCTCATCTTTCCTTAATAACTGCAAAATTCGTGTCTGAAGAGCAATATTTGATTTCTTAACATAGCATCGTTCTACGAGTTTTATGTCTCATTGTAATTAAACCGGAATTAATATTCAGGGCTTGTTTGTTTTAATCCCTTAAAAACCTCCAACTGCTTGCGTCGCCGTCTCTGCGAGCCGCAATAACACTAACTCTTACGAACTGGGATTATACCACTCTCTGTAACACGACTTAAATTCAAATATGCACTTGCTTAAAAATGTTATATATTTGGGCAGCAACGCCAGCGTTAGACTGGCTGAGTTTCAGCTACTATGGCCGCTGTTAAGCGAAAAAGAACTTTGTTATGAAAGGAGCCAACGTAAAGTTTAGTTTCAATTTGTGCATGCGAATGAAGACGGCTAAGAAGCTTAGCAAAAGTAGCTCTGTTCTGGAAATTAACATACAGAGTTAATCACTGTATTCAGGCGGTTGCGCGTTAAATATAATAATTACTTATTTTTACAAAGGCTCTGCCACGTTAAACTAACGACATTTAAAGGTATTTCAAAAAGGTAGTAATTGTAAGAAAAGGTAATTGTAAGAACCGTCACAAATTTAGTAACCCTAGGAATAAATTTACTTACAAGTACAAAATCCTGAATGCATATTTTGCTATAAAGCATTTATAACATTTTATATCATATGTGTGTGTAGGATTACATTAAAACGTAATAAGTAAATCACAACAATACATGTATTAAGAGTGGTGTAATTATGTAATGTAATTAATTACATTGTTTTATTTGTGACTGAGAATTTTAATCAAGAGGGTTTCAAAACTACAAATTAAATTGCATAAGTCTAATTATTTACAATCTTACCTCTATTAAAATCATAGAAAGAAATATTTAATTTATACTTCAATAAATAAATAAATATGATATGCAGACTGACAAAAGTTGCTTGGAACGCTATATTAAACAGGTCAGATAGTAGAGTGGAATCCGAATTTACATAAACATGCAATTAAACCGAGGAAAAGGACATCCTTCAGCCCTGATATTGAAGAGGCTACGGTCTTTTTCATAAACGTCAACATACTTACCTACTTCATGAATATTGCCTGATAGTTATTGTATACTTTGATCTGTTTTGAATTCAGTAACGTTTGTATATAAAAGGTGTTTTTAAAATGACTTCAAATGTTCAGAAAGCGAAACTGCAATCTCCTTTTAAAACGGTTTGCACTATAATTGCAGATTTCTAGTAATATAAAACGTCACGAACATTTCACGGCGAGACGCTTTTAAAATCGAAATATAATATCGAGCACAACTGCGGAATAATAAACTTCCTCGCAGGACTTATTTACAACAATCTCCGCTCACAAATATCATTACCGGAGTTCTACTTGACTAAGCTACGAGCATATAAGCTGTACGTGTAAGCTTTATTCCTGCCATATAACAGCTCTATTGATCGAAAACTCTGGTATGTAGTATATTTTCACGTGAATTACAGTAAAAGTCTGAATTATACTGAGCCCAAATTACATAAATGCACAGCCTTTCAAATCATAAACGATATAAATGCTGATGACTAACTCAAACATACTTCACCTTCTGTAGAAAGTCACGTCACTTCACCACTCTTCTGAAGGCACGTACCCGTTTTACGTATTCACTAAGTTCGATGCATTTCGTGCTCGCTCCTCAGCAGGCTACAAATAAAGGAAATAGCTTCGGAACCTGTTGGTATTTCTTCATATTGCCCTTATTCCGACGTTATATAGGTGAAAACTTGGGAAAGCTTTCACTTATTTACGATAACACACGCTTCGAACGCTCGAAAGCAGTAGTACCGGACCGAAAGCTTTAAGATACGATCGACGACATACCGAAGCCCGTAGACCAATAGGGTCCATTGCCGTAATGCGAAAAGGTAATGAACGTAACAATATCATAAAACGGTGTAGTCAACTCTCAAGCGGTGATACGTGGACGCAAGAATGTTCGTCATAATTCCAACGAGTTAACGGACTCTCGGGAATCACTTTCATTTTCACTTAGTGCCACCGACTGCTCCATAACCATTAAATCCTCTTGTTTACGGCTGTTCGCAGGTTCCACGCCACTGGCCTTCTCCCCTCTCATGTAACTTTTTCACGGATCCAACTAAACAGTAAACAAGGCGAAACTGTTTCACTGAAATCTTTCTCGGATGAGATACGCAGTTTTATATCGTCGGTGCATATTTTAAGATCCGCGAGGTTTTAACGGTTTAAAAATCAACAATATAGCTCTTACTAGTACGAAATGTTCCATAAGTTTGTAATGATATGTTTTTAAATTGACGCGGTATGGCTGCTGTGCTGAAATCTCAGGTTACCCGGGTCGAGTAAAAAGTGATATTGAGTTTTTCTATAACGAAACGTCTATTGATGTAGAGAGATCGCTTTCGGCCAAAGTTAGACATTTTTGGCCTACAAATTAATATTGTCACAAACGTCACATTTTCGCTATTGGTAGGATATTCATATCCGTCCGGATAGCGACCACCGTACACATGGTGTTAAAACTTGCCATAGTGATCCACACGCCTTGTGTGGATCGCGTTACGGGATCAGCCAGTGTATATCCGGTTCTCCCGATGGGCTTGCGATATGACTTGATGGTTGATTGGGGCGGGTATAGGGGTACATCCTTGTATTACTGTGCCTGCATCGGTCATCCGACTGTCCTGTCGCAGAGGGAGGGGTGCCCTCTCTGAAGAGGGAAGAAGCAAAACGAGGGGCAACGACCGATAAATTCATTGTTTGTCGGTGGTCGCTGGTTATTATACTGCACTACGGCTACCATCAGGTGTAGTACAGACACTCTGCCGACCTCGGATAAAAAAAAAAAAAATAGGCTATTTAGGAAAATACCTGATAGTGTATTATCACAAGAATTATGTGTCATTTTAATGATAATTCGCCTTATTTGACTTTTTGATAGCATTTAGTATAGATTAATATTAAATTATTTGTAACTGTTTAATTGATTGAAAATAAATAAAAATATAAATTTTAATTGCCATTTTGATACTGCCTATTCAATGCATATTTAAATTTTTTACTGTACCTTAATGCATACATATTTTGCCATTTTGTTAGTGCATAATAATATAATCCGATGTCTAGTAATGTTGAAATTAAACTAATTTAAAAGGATTTTATTGCGATTTTTTATTTTAATTTTGGTCCCGACGTTTCGAAAGCTTTTCAGCCTTCGTGGTCACGGGGTGGACTATAAAATCCGTTTAAATTAGTTTTATTTCAATGAGTAACATTCGCGTAAACGTAAAAAATCATTATCTAGTAATGTTGTTTTAAATCGCCGCAGCTTACAGTAATTTCGCCTTCTGTGACAGAAAGGTATTCCTATCTCATCTCAAATATCGGGCACGTAGCAAAGTCATAATTTCACGATGAAGCACCGCATGGGCAGGGTGCGCGCCCTTTGCACTGGCGAGAGTTGTGATTCACTGCTACGAATACCCATATATATTCGATATACTGTGTTTTAGAAGTTTTTGTATCGATACCACCTGTGAACAGGAAGGAAATAAAACAAAAAAGGTCATTACGCAGACCGTGCTCTGCTTGAACATGATCACGAAAATTGCTATCCATAATATTACGGCAAACGATAATCATAATTACTATTATCCGTCTAGATAACATCATTTATCTAAAACACCCAATATTTGCGTTGTTTTCGTTGTTGACGCTTAGCAATAGGCAGAGATATTTTTTTTATTTTGGCACGGCAACGTAACTTCACTAGACCGGATATTAAGTAATTACCCACTGTGTAGTCCAAATATAATGACGACCTTGATGGTCACATATTGCGTTCATCTATAGTAGGCAGAATAATATCGTTATGAAATAAATGGATATATGTATACTGACTGATCCAGGAACGCAACTCGCTTGCACGAAGCACTAAATCGAATTTTTCACCATATGTATGATGTTTTTTTTTATCCTGGCTCGGCAAAGTGACTACGCTACACCTGATGGTAAGTATAGCGCAATCCAGGAATAGTGTCGACCAACGATAAACAATGTGTCCATCGTAGGTCGGCAAGATCATGCCGGCCTGCCAAAGGGCCAAGGGGGAGGGGAAGGAAAAGGGATGGGAAAAGGGTTAGGATCAGGGGGCAAGCCCCCTGGGGAGAACCGGATATACACTGGCTGACCCTGGAACGCGACCCACACAAGGTGGGCCACTATGGCAGGTTTTAGCACCAGTGTACGGTGGTCGCTATCCGGTCGGATACAAGTATCCTCCCACCAGGGAAACTTCCAATCGGGTACATAAAAGATCAGCTACCCTCCCAACAGCCATTAAGTGGATAGATAGTAAAATAAATCGTAGTTTAACTGACTGAACTGGAGGTTCTGTTTCGACCCGTACTCTAACCGATTTTGTCATGTCATTAAAGGAATGGAACCGAGCGTGCTGGATTCGATCCCCAGGTCAAGCAAATAAGATTTTCAAATCCAAAAACACACACGAAGGAAATTGGACATTATGACTGATATAGCGATATGTATGCCCCTTACCACACCATGAGACATTCAGCATTAGTCCTCATAAAAAAATATAACCGTCTCAAAACACTCAAAAATAAAAGCAACAATAAAACTAATCAGTTTAGAATAAGCCCAAGAGCACGCACTTCTAAGTTCTCTTCATTAATTTTGATTAATTGTTTGCATTAATTATTAATCATCGTTAGCTTTAACGATGAAAATATGAAAATATTGTGAGGAAAACTGAGAAGTTCTCCATAAGAATTTCGAAGTTATGTGAAGTCTACCAACCGGCATTAGGCCAGCGTGGTGGACCTTAGCTCTCTTATTCGGTAGAGGAGGCACTTATAATACAGGGCTAGTATTGTTATTATTATATCGGGGAACCTTCCTCCATTTATTCGTCGGTTAAAAATAGAATAATAAGTCTAAATTAATTGAATCATAAACTCAGTATATAAAACATACATATAAAAAAGCACGCCGACCGAGACTTTAACTTAGCTTAAAGTAATAAAGCTTGGCTAGCTGTTTTACTTAACTGTAACTTAGATGAGTCTCGGTAGTCATTAGCGAATAGTCTAAAGATTCTAAATTATCTAATTACGATGAAAGCCTTTCGTTGTTCTTACCAAATATATTGCTTATTCAGCAAACTCAACGAAGTTTTGTTACAATTTCAATATTTTTAAATTCCGATCGGTTAGAAATTCATATTTCAGATGTAAGACAACGGCTGGAAAGAAAGTGTCCATAAATTAAAGCGTTTTCACTCCTTGAGAGGCGAGTCTCAGTTACCCGAGACGATATAAATAATTGGCTGGCGGTAAAATTTATTGCGCCGACAAATTATGACAAATATTATTCGTGCCACAGTCATTCAGAAAAAATCCCTATCAACTATTTAGTACTTCGACGTAGAAAACATTATGGAACTTAATTATGCCGTTAAAAATTCGGTAACCTCGAGTCATCTATTAAACAAACTGTAACGCCATTAAGGTTTAATATACATAGTTAATAGGTTTATGACCCGATTTACAATGTCCAAGCACAGTCCAAGTATACAAGATAAAACAGACACGCAATGTCAATATACTTCATACAATAATTAGTAATGTCTTATTGATAAAATACAAATGGACATTGAAATACGTCTAGAGTATTACGATATTCATCTAAACCAGAGGTTCCCAGACTTTTCTCTAACATTCCACTTTCAAAATTTACCATATTCCGCTTACGAATTGTGAACCCCCATTTTTTGGTCACGCCAACGTAGACCTCTGTCAAGTCTCCTGTGGACCCCTGAGGGACCACCTGGACCACTTTGGGAACTAAGGATCTAAACCGTCAATCTTTCCATAACCAACTTCAAAAAGAACTCCTGTTCGACCCGTATTTATGTATGTTAAGATCGCATTTTCTTTTTATTTAGTTATCGTTTATTAACTTCAGGATATCTGTATTAGATCTCAGTTTATAGAGACCAAACTAGCTGCATACTGATTACCAACAAGGCTTACTCACTTACTTATTTAAAAGACGGATTGCGGTAGTCAAGCCTTAATGAAAACGGGAACGTATTTTGTTTATCTTGTCATTCTATTAATTAGGGACCTTGTTTACAGTTTCAATACATGACAAGTCTTAAATACGCCCCGCACGGTTGAACTTTTATCACTCTAATTCATTTATACTTGTGTAGAGGGCAAATTGCTTTGAGTTCCGTCCCAGTATCCACTACGCATCAGATCTTTAATTATCTCGGCACGAATTTGGACAAAAAGAAAATAAGTCATCCAAAACAGACATTTTGTTAAGTAAATGTTTTTGTTTAAAAATTGGACTTCGTACTAAACATCTTTAGCTATTGTAAAAAAAGGAAATTAAAAAACATTACTGTATACTGCCGCCTCATCTGTACATATAGTTGAATTAACTTTTAATTTATTTTTCACTAATGATTTTTCGCGGGACAAACATTTATAGAATGCAAACAATAGTATGCTTTATTTGCATGATGCTAGTATAAATATCACCAGCTCTGTGGTATTAGTTAACGCTAGGATCACAGATCTGAGATCGTTCATATATGCTTTTTGATGTTTTTACTGTGCTTTTTATCATACTAATCACAGCACACGATTATATCTTCGCTAAAACTCTCTTTTTCTAAGTCGATGCCTAAAACTGTATCGTCTACATCAGTGTTTCCCAACGTGGGACCCACGCCCCACAGGGGAGCAATTTGATAGTTAAAAGTTAAAATTAAATAGTTATAATTAATTTAATTTTTAAATTAAACTTAATTTAATTTAAAAATGGACTCGATACGACTTTAACCCTTTCGCTTTTTTAAATGCAGTGCTAGATATCGGTGATAAATTTAACAAAAATATGTTAAGGTGGCCTAAAAAAGGTTGGGAAACACTGGTCTACATGATGACGAGATCATAAGCGTCAACATCACAGTTTGTCTGGCAGTCCATCGATAAACAAGGTGTCAAGTTCAAAATAACATCAAATACTAAGGTCTACAATCGCTTGAAATTACTCATAAGTGAGATATCCGGATGCCCATATACCACCCCTTCCTAATTCCTTAATTATGCCATTCCATGAGTTCATGTTCACTTGCTCGTTTGCCGGACTATGCTACAAAAAAAAAAACAAAGTAAAATAAAAGCAAAAAATCATTTAAATATTATACAGGAAAATAAAAGGAAAACAACAATGACTTTGTATCAACTTACAATATTTAAAGCTATTTGAAACAAAGTTTAAATAAACATACCGTGTTTCCTTACAATTCTTCCATTAACTAATCCATTTATTTGTAGCAGACGTAAACTCACTCCCTTTCCTTTTTGTAAAAAGCTGACCAGTGCAAATTTGTTGTTGATTTTATTCATTACCCTTAGAAAAAACACGAAGCAAAATTCCGCAAAGACGTCGTGTCAGATTGATGCATGAGTTCGTGTTTTTCTTTGTGCTCTCGTCATCAATCTTACAGATCTATTAACGTCCTCTTTAGTACCTCTCCTAATTATCTGAGCAAACTCTGTAGGATCCCTTGAGATTAAACCAAGCTTAATACAAGTAAACAACACGACATTAAATTGTTCCGTTCACCATATAGATCCAAATCACAAGAGCTTACAAATTACTTAGCTGGCGATCGATTTACAAACATCCTCCTCCTTGCGTCGTATTCCTCAGTATTGAGGGTCGTGACCTCCCTTCTGCATCACTTTCTCTCGCAGGATCTTTCTCCATCGGTTTCTGTCTCTGGCGGTGTGGAGGGCGTGGTGAACTGTAGAGCCAAGAGCAGTGCGGATCTGGTCAGACCAACGTATTGGATTGCGTCCACGAGGCCTTTTCCCATCTACTTTGCCGGTCACAATGAGCTTTTCGAGGTTGCCACCGTCTTTCCTTGCAATGTGACCGAAGTATACAAGAATTCTGCGAAGACACTCGCATGACAGCCGCGAGGGGATTTTGAGTTCGCGCAGTATGGATACATTGGTCCGAAATGCTGTCCAGGGGATACGGATCATCTTCCTCCAGCACCACATCTCAAAGGCGTCAATGTGTTTGCAGTCTGCAGCTTTCAATGTCCAAGTCTCAGCGCCATAAGAGAAGATCGAGAAGACTAGAGTCCGTACCAGTTTGGTTTTGGTTTTTACGGAAATGTTGCGATCTCTCCAAATTTTTCCAAGCTGAGACATGGCGCTCTTAGCCATACCAATTCTCCTGCACACTTCCTTCTCGCATGAACCATTATTACTGATGCTGGACCCCAGGTAGACAAAGTTGTCCACTGTTTCAATGCCCAACGCGCCGGTGAGTTCCAACTTCCCAGATCTATCCACCACCATGAGCTTGGTTTTGGACCTGTTGATGAAAAGTCCCATCTCCTCGCTAATCCGCTCCATTCGGTCCAGAAATGTGGCCATTTCCGCCTCATTTGCTGCAAGAAGAGTAGTGTCATCGGCGTAGCGCAGGTTGGTAATTTTCACGCCACCAACTGTGATGCCGCCCTCCCAATTCTCGCAGGTACGTCTCATAATGTGCTCTCCATAGGCGTTGAACAGAATAGGCGATAAAATACATCCCTGGCGTACTCCTTGGCGAAATTTAAAGGGTTTCGAAGTTGTTTTATCGACTCTTACAATTCCCTGGCTTGAGCTATACAGGGTGCGGAGTAGGGCGATGAGATGATCTGGTACTCCAAATTCTTGTAAGACTCTCCATAAGCTATCCCAGTTGACACAGTCGAACGCTTTGCTGTAATCAACGAAACACATTACCACTGGCGTGTCAAACTCGTACCTACAAACATGCACACGAATAATATGTAGGTACTTATTTCAATCTGGTTGCTAGGCGTGCTTTCTCCTTGTAAATATTTTTTTATGAAATACTTATACTATTTTACTTTGCTTACAATTTTCTTATGCAGAATTGCCACTATATTCGCAAACAATGAGTATATTTTACTGTAAGTACTGGGAATATTGTTATTGTGATCATGTTATTTAAATACGGATCTAAAACTTTTTTCGTATTACTACCGCTTTATTATAATACATATGTACAAGTATGTAAACAACTTACACCATAAACTCTATTATCTCTAGACTCGGAACATTGCGGCAAGATATATCTACATTTTATAACGGTGTTTACATAGCATTATCTATTCTCTTTACTTGTACGGAATGCTACGTAACATCGGTGGGATAAGAAGAATCCATTCTACGAAACCCTAAAATCGTCGTTGCAATTGTGGGGGTTTGTCGCGCAAACAGGCAATAAATGCCGGCTGAATAAGCCGAAACCGAGATTGCCATTCTACTATTGTCGATATTGCTGCGTTTTGTATAAAGATTTATTCTTTTTGTTTTAAACAGACCGCTCATGTAAAACATTCTACAGTCTGTACGTAATGCTTTTGTCTTTATTACTCAAAGCCAACTAACTTGGTTAAGTTTGTAACTTAACGTTTATTTTCTTTATCCAGTGTCCTTAAGATTTCTCTAAAATATTTCGAGTTAATATCCTTAACGGTTTGGGCTTGGCAACGATTAATCAGGGCTCTGCCTTATTAATACAAAAGACAGATACAAAATAACATTGGAATAGAATTCGCGGGCCAACGAGCAGTTGCGTCACCCTGATAATAAGTGATCACCACCACCCATGAACCACCAAAATATGAAATTAATTATGGAGTCGTATCTAGCCTTAAAATAATAGGGATTGGCAAGGAGAATTTATCCGAAAATATGTGTCCCATTCGTACAAAACAGCTATTTTACGTCTATTTTCTATGATACAGTAGTAACCCAGTCGAGCTGGCCCATTCATGCTGTAGATGAAATTTCCCTCCCAAACTCACCCTGCCATTCCCAATCCCTACTATCGGTTGGCAACGCAGGCCATGATTCTGTTGGCATTGCGGGCGTTCGTGGGTGATGGAGATAATTGCTCGTTCGCCAGCCTTTGATATAAAAAAGACAAAACTGTCTACTGCGTGACTCTACCATCTTCTTAACCTCCAGGATTCTCACCCTATGAACTCTATAATAACTCTATGTATTTATATAATGGAAACTATAATATGAAATATTCATATAGAGAGTTAATTATGTTATGCCCTATAGAACGAACGTAACAAACAAATCAAGACTCCGTTGCCTTTTCTCATTCTTGAAATCCTTGAGATTATAATAAATTGTATCTAACAATTCCATAATCTTATCTTCAAGTGAAGCAGTGTCCGTAATATTGTAACTTATATTCACTCTTAAGATTATATCACGGCGTAAGCCCCTTTGTGCCGGCTACTGTAGCAGCCTCATAACCTGTAACACTAAAAGTAATTAGGTTACAAAACAAATCTGAGAAGGAACTGAGTCAGCTTCGAAGTTGAAGAAACGAATTAGGGAAGAAATTGAAGAGGAAAAACTTGAACCGATTATTTGTTACAACACAAAACAATGAATCGAATTATAGGTCTAGTGACAGCGTACTTATGCTGATAAACCGGTGAAGTTCTGGGTTCAAATCTCATAGGGTCTATAGCCACGTTGTAGACAAACATAAAAAAGCTATAGCTATGCCTGTGCTGCTTATTATCCCACGCAATTCTAGTTTCTAACCGCAATGTCGGTTGTTATGGAATGCAATTAATTGAATTGCTCTGTGGCTACAAGTTCAACGTTAATCTCGTAAACATAAGGTTAGATTACTGTAATCAAATTTTATCATTTATGTAACTGCATGTTTATAATAGATCTGCATTGTTAATTTTTCATCATTAATCTTTTCAAGTTCAATAAAACATACTGTAAGTACTTCATTTATGTTATTAAGTTTTTTTTTTAATTCCTGTAGAAGTTTCCTTTATTGTCTACTTATTAAAAGTGGTAATATATGAATAGAACTATTAAGATTATTGTATAGAGTATGTCAGTTAGGTGAGGTATAATATTTAAATTTTCTGTTTTGAATAAAATCCGCAAACTGTAACCTTATTTCTTAAACAGTAAATATGCTGTGTACGCGTTCTCTTTATAAATTAAAAGGAAGCGTTTAAACGGCTTAAGCCTGTCCATCCGTCAATCACAACGTTGCAGAACTTTAAGCTAAGCTCATGAAATAATACATTTTCTTCGGATTCGTTTAATATACTCGTAATAAACTTTTAAAATAGTAAATGCTTGTTATTGAATCATATTTAAATAATAACATACAGACGCATTTCCATAATAAATATAGTGGGATTCGATGTAGTATTTATTTGACACCTAACCTAGATAACCTAGTGTATCGATTTGTACTTGTATTCACTTTAATTTTTAATAGCTTTCAATTAATCACACTAAGCGCATGTTTCACCACGCTTGAGTAAATGCTACCTACAAAATTATATATGACAAGTTAACATCACATAGTCATACTCACATATAAACTGGAAGAAAAATATCTAAATAGTTGCCTGAATAGGTTAAATCATATCCGAACATTGTGAAACAGGCCCTTATTGTAATATATATACAACTTTAGACATAACTCATGTAAATTAACAAGGATTGTTTAAATTTATATACTAGATATAGACAGTCAAGATTTAACAAAAAATATCAACCGTTGGCCATGTGCCAACATGTGGAAATTCATTTGTTACAATTTTATAGAGAAGCGTTGGACAAAAGAGGGATTACAAGAGATTAATAAGGATTTTAGTAAACCAATGAACTAACTAATCTATAAATTGAAAATGAAACCTGAAAGATGTTAAATAAAATTATTTTTATAGTCTATTCAGACACTATGTCAAGACCGGAAAATAAAATATAAAACGTGTGTTTCGTGCATTGTTCATTCTTTGTTTATTAATAACTTGTATTATTTATTAATATAAAAATAAAAACATATAACGCTTATATTATTTAAATTATTTTATGAACTACTAGCTGTTCCTCGCGGTTTCACCTGCATGTTACTGCCTTGCTCCCATGGGACATAGCGTGATATACATATAAACCTTCCTTATGCCTCCGTGGCGCAGCGGGCGAGTAGCCGGCTGTGAAACGAGATGCCACGGGTTCGATCCCCGCACCGAGACAAACATTTGTGTGATCCACAGATATTGGTCTCGGGGTCTGGGTGTTTCGAGACCGAAAGTCTCTCGTAGTTCCTGATACCCACGACACAAGACTCGTATCTTACTGTGGGGTCAGGACTATGTATGTGCCTGTTGGGTGTATTTATTTATTTATTTATGAATCACTCTGTCTATTGCTGAAAACTGCATTAAAATCCGTTGAATAGTTTAAAAGATCTAAGCGAACAGACAGCGGAAGCGACTTCATTATATACTATGTAAAGATATATAATTGTAAAATAACAAACATGCAACGTTTAAGAGGCATAAACGATTTTAAAACCGAATATAAAATTCAACGTAAATTAATTACAAAGTTAAGTCATTATAAATGACTTGCACAAAAGAAATTTCCATCGCCTGATTCAAAGTAAGTTTACAGTGGTGCGGTCCAACAGAACATAATTCATGCCACTCAGTGAAATATAATGCGGATGTTCTCATAATGTACGACGAGCAACTTAATCCGGCTGCGACTTTTTCCCTTACAAATATGTTCATAAATGCTTTAAATACAGTAAAACGTTTTGGCCGATCATACCTGTACCTATTTAAATACATTGTTTATCAAAACATATTTAAGCATGTAATAAAAACATTTAAAATTATTATGCCTGATAATAGAAAATCAATCTCTTGTCGACTTAGCCAATGATACCATATAAGTGATGTTAGAAAACTTTCAATAAAGAATACATTCCGAATAATATACAAGTAAGTACACACACAATATCTACACATATACTGTGTTTTTGAATGTTATGTATTATGCCATGACTATGTACAGTTCCACTATTAAAATTAAGTGCTTCGGCAACCTTCAGGATTTTACCAGTTAGTACGTATTTGCAACCAATTTCCGGCCGTCCACGCCTGGTCAATCACTTTAGGAAAAAAATAATTAATAACTGTGTGCTTACCTATATACCTGGCCTTTGTGAGCACGCATCACTAGAACCACCATGACAGAATTTTCATCATATTGTGTATGATGGTCACTATTATAGTCCTGTGTGTATCCTTCCACCTGTGCGGAACGAGCCACTATTTAGTGTTTTCTTCAGATATACGGTGATCTCAATCCATACGGGATATTAATATGAGTTAGATACTCTCCCACCAACTCATTTTCACTCAAAGACACTCTTTTCACAAAAAGAGGAGTTAGGCCCGGCTTACACAAGATGTTATATTTCACCCACACAATCAATTACATGTGCATTACATGTACCCTTGGTCTATATTTTCGTAATCATGACATCCATAACTCTATGCTAATTCCTAGAAAAATCTAATAAATGAATTATTCTGCAGGCGGTCGATGTCTTATTTTGAGAAAATAGACTTTCCTAGCTAGTATTTCTATTTAATTTTTCTTAGTATTCTTAACGTTTTGACGAAATAATAACTTTCATTAATAATTAATAATAATAATAATTAATGTACAAAATAAATATATTAAATAAAGTCAACCATGCATTTGGGACAGGCAATAATATTATTTTCGATACATATTACACATCTTTGTACACAATACCTACAAACATGTTCCTTTTCTAAATGCACATCTATTTATTTCTCGGCGGACGCGACGTCCTCAGTAACTCATATAAAGTTCCGGCGTAAAAACGACACAGCCGGACAGTAGCGGATGATACCACATATTGTGTGTATGCATGGGTCTTTATTTACAACTTGTTTCTAGGGCTTCACTTACTGGCCTCACTCCCGCTTCACACTATTGAAGCTTATCGTCAACTTGTTTACAAGAAAATATTCTTACCTTCTCAAATATCCCTTTCGTATTGACAATGTGACGTTTTGAAGTGAAAATATATACTAAACTATTTAAAACAGCTATTTTTGAAAGTATCAACCAAACGTATATTTCTCGATATAGATGTCAGGGCGTGTAGATAGCTTGGCCGCACTGAAGTTAGACACTAACTTCATCACGGCTAAGCTATGCCATATGTAATGTATATCTGCTTTGTATTTGAGTTACATAACATATTCCACATGTAGTAGTGTTATGTTATGGTTTGGAATATTGTCACAGGAGCACGTTTAGATACGACATCTCAAGCTTGGTGGCAGCACTCTCGCGGAGACATGCCGTTGCATGCCATGCGTGACCTGGCATCAAAATATTCTAAGTGTCTCGAAAATACTTGGGAAGTACTAACTTACGAGCGCTTAAACTAGATTTTAATACAGGTTTATATAAATAGTTTTAATTTAAATAGAACCTAGACTTCTACGTTAGATTATGTTAGGTTACAGTGTGGCAATGGGCTAGCTAGGAGTGGTACGAAATATCAAGACAGAAGTCGCGGGTTCGGAACTAGACTCAGTCCCAACACCTCTGACTTTTCGAAGTTACATGTATATTCAGTATTAGAACATATACCTAGGTCACTTTAATGATGAACGAAAATATCGTGAAGAATACCTAGAATTTCGAATGTATCTGAATTCTACCAAACTGCATTGGACCAGCGTGGTAGACTAAGTTAATATTCTCACTCGCTAGTAGGGAAGGCGCGTGTCCAGCACTGCTCATGTAATACAAATCTGTATTAGTATTACACTACGGTATTATTGTAGTTCATAGCAATAGAAACACCTATCAAGGAGTGTGGAATTGGGAATTTAGATTGCGAACCTCTTCGTAAAATGTATAAACTATAAACAACCTCTAACCTAAAAGCGTTTGAGGAGCGCATTATCTGACCCGCTACGCGAGATGCACCGCACCAATTCGTGGATTGTGCATTACTCAACAACTCGTAGCAAAACTAATTCAACTTGTTTGGTCATAAGAACGAACCCGTTGATATTAAGGTAGCCTTCCTAACTCATCGCAAATATTATCTAGTATAGCCAGTGGTCTAAATTCAACCATCTATACTTATAAAATAACATGTCCTGACTGACTGACTGATTCATCATCGCCGAGCGCAAACTATCAAGGCTACAAGCATGAAATTCGGACTGTATATTCATTTTATTATGTAGGCACCCACTAAGGAAGGATTTTAGAAAATTTCACCCCAAAGGGGTCTAAATAGGGGATGATGATATGTATGAAAGTCCGTCATTTTGAAAGTTACCTACACAAACAATATTTTGTATTTTGGTTATTGACGTAAAACAAATAAATACGTGTTTCAGGAATTTTGGAAATTTTATTTAATAAGGGATGAAAAAGGGGGTGAAAGTAAATGCGAAAGTGAGTTTGTTTGTTACGCTTTCACGCCTAGATCACTGAACCGATTTTGATGCATTTATCTACAGAGACAGGTTAGAGGCTACTTTTATCCCGGAAAATGCTGGTCACGCGGGCGGAGCCGCGAGCAAAAGCTAGTGTAAAATAAATGAATACAATATACAACGTAAGTTATTATTTGCAAAGTAATGTATGTATGTTTGTAATGTATTTTGAGGACAGATTTTTAACCGTACAGGGAAGGCAAAGAGATATTAGCTCATACAGCCATGAACGTGATAAAAATGCTTTCATTTGGTTGTTAAAGCAAGCGCGGGCAAATGCACGGCCCGTAAGAATTGTTACACTGTACTTACCATCAGATGAAGTGTAGCCAATTTGCGACGCCAATCTTCAGTCCTCGTTCGAACTTATGCTTCTGCTTCATTATCCCGGCTTTTGCCAGGGTCCACTGTCCTATTTATACATTGCAAATCGCCTGGTCTTGAGCGTCCTCATTAGTTAGACCATTTCCTCTCATATCTTCCTGTATGTGTAGTCAGCGGTTTTTAGGCCGCCTGCGGGATCATACTCCTAGTAGTAACAGGCATTTACATTCGACACGCTATTAGTATTGGTTTCCTCAAAACGTGACTAAACCATCTTAAGCGGCATCAAGGCAACCACGAACTGTCATGCCAGGATAAAAAAAAGTAAAATACCTGCCACTGCAACTACTGGAAATCGTGATCGATAGTGGAACGATAGACATGGAAAGAATATTATTTATATTAAAAGAACTCGCTTACAAGTAACAATGTGAACTACAGTTTTAACGAATGCCATGAGATTTAGAAACAGAAAATGCTTTTATTGCATGTTTAATCCGTTTATCCTAAACTCAATAACTATTATTATATACGTATCATAAAAACATAAATAACTTCATATATCAACTATCAACTACATTACATATGCTATACCAGCTCTATATTGTATACACTGCTGGGTAGTGCCTTCCCCCTCTACGAATAAGAAGGACTAGGCATTTGTCCACCACGCTAACCTAATACCGGTTAGCAGACTTCACATAACTTCGTAATTCTTATGGAGAACTTTCAGATAATACTTGTTCATAATCCTTCGTCATTGTTACAGCAAGCAACAATTGACAATGAATATACACGTAATTTAAAGTTCGGGGTGTGAACGGAGTGATCTTGGGGCTGATTGTGAACCTACGACTTTCGTCTTTGCACTCTGTACCATCTGAATCATCATCTGAAATTTCATTTATATTAATATTGGATATTAAATATTTAATATCTTAGCTAGCCTAATTTAAAAAAGAACTGCAATAAACCATTTTAATAATATCATTGTAGGAGGGAATCTAATTTCAATATATGTTTGCAATTTTTAAGAAAAGTATTTTTCTTATTAACTATTTTATTTTAAAACTAGGCACCTAAATGAAAAATGTTTATTTGCGTATATTTTGGCAACATACCTAGGAGGATACCCTATGATGTGAATATAATTAATTTCGCTTATATTTATTTTGGGTTAAAGAAAACCAATTATACCTCATTACTAGTCACTTGAAAAACTCGAAAATGCGATATAAATTATCTTATTGTCATGGTGAAATCTCTACAATCACTAGTAGCTCTCAAAATAAATAAAACCATATGTAACTTTCATGTTTTGCACTTTCCTGTATAAAATGTAAATTATGGTGGCGACATTATTGCAACACAAAGAAAACTATACCAAGACGTATTTTATATTATAATAGAAATACATTTTGGTAGATGTAATTGTATTCTATTTATGTAAGCACCAAAATCATTTACTGCAAAGGTTATAGGGGTATACCTACTATGCGTCCTGGCGTTCTTTGCAAACAATTACTATGATTGAGCGACTCATGAATACACTTTTTAGAATATTGAATTATTTTGAATTAAACGTTGGTTTCTTTGTTCTTGTAACTTTCACGATCGAGTTCACACCGCAACATAAATTAATTTTACGTAGAAAAAAAATGTTAGAAAATTCACGTAAATATAGTTTTGAACACAGTAGGTACCATATATAAATTCCTACTTGTTAATAAAATGAAGAGGGATTCGCAAGGAATTGTGTAAGAATAAGGAGGCTACAGTATAAGTTAATTACGCTAATGAACAAGGGAAGGTGCGCTCAAAAAATCCACCGCAAGATCAGTCCAAAGTCTTTAGAACGATGTTCTTCGCGCGGTTCATTAGCGCCTTCATTTAAAGCCTGGCTTACATACATCTTTTATAAACCTCTACGAATTAATTAGTGGAATATAGAAATTGACTACAATGTGTATAGTAAAACAACCAATTATATATTGTTATTGATACATTGTTGTATTTTGTAAAATTTTAAAGTTATTATGTTCTGTTGTGTAAGTTGTGGCAATTGTCATCCGGCGAGCGACATGCTCGTTGTCAGTCAAGGTGATAAAACAATCGTTATTAGGCAGTAAAATGTAGAATTTTTACAAGCCTTTATTCCCGAAGGGGTAGGCATAAGGACAACTAATGTACTCGTGCGTCACAGGGCTTATTTATATCCCAAAAGAATGCAAATATGTGAAAGACCATAACGCCCTACCGGGCAAAATTCCAAACCCGGGCAATACATGTGAGATATTTCGAATAGAAAACTCAAACACAGATTGTAATTGCCAGACTTGAAAATTGAACCCGGGACCGAACTGTTCTCAGCCTTAGTACGCTGCCACTAGACCAAGGAGGTGATTTTTAGTTGTAAAATAATGTTTTTTTGGGACAAAATTTCTTGCGGCATGTAACTAGTCGTCGAGGAATAGAGTAGCTGCTTCATTAGTGTTCCGCCTCGTAACAGCGGGATATAGATCGCATTTTTTGTCTTTCTTCCAAAGACATTTCCTTATAAAACCAAGACATTTAGCTAATTTGTACATGACCTTTCTAAAACCATTGTTAATTATTTAATTTTATTAATATATCAAATTCTATTATGTACACTAACATACCTTGACTTATGGTTATTGTATTACTATCAACCACCTCCGTGACGCAGTTAGCGAGTAGCCGATCTCCGCACCAAGACAAATTTGTGATCCGGAAATATTTGATTCAAGTCTGTTGTGTGACAATTGACAGTCTTTCCAAAACCCACGAGACAGGTTCTCCTAGTGGATTATACGTGTGACTCTAGGTCGACTAGGGATGTTATAATAGCTAATAAGATTGCATTGGAGAGGGAGTCTAACACTTGCTATACAATCCTTCTGCATCACCCTGTAGCAGTTCTAACGTTATATGAATAAGATCAGTGATTATGAATGTGAAAGTTAGAAGCCTTAGATTCAGTTAGTCTAATAAAGTTTACCGATTTTAAACCGAACATACCAACAAAATAGATTCGGCGTTTTACGCGAATAGCGCACACCCATAGAGCATTAAAGCAAACTGTTCGTGAGATGCTTTGAGCGCACATTAATAAAAAAGATCTTAAGATATGTCCCCACTAGAGTTTTCTCGGTTGCAAACTTCTTTTCTATGATTGCATACGTGTTACGCAATGACGCAGTATGCGTATGTGATAATGCTAGTGTCAACAGTTGTATGGAATTGAATGACAGCGCTCATGCACCAAATGCACGGTGAGAATGTGATCCGAGAGGCACCCGTCAAAAAACACTCATTGCAGATGAAACATACAAGTGCACGTTTCTAAATCACGCAACATATTTTCTACGTCACTCGTATATTACTTCAAAATAATTATCTTCATATAAAGTATATGATATATATCAATCTTACCAATGTAACCAAAGAAAAAAAAAAATAAGCTTAAGAGAAATGAAAATTCCGCTTGAGAAAAATGTCCGTAAGTACTTACAAAATTGTTATAAAACCATTCTATTTCCGGGGCTATATGTCCCAGCAAAGGGACGAGTGCTCACACGGTGTAATCCGTCTATCATACCATGCAAATTGAATCACGTCTCTCATCTGCTTACATAAATGTATTTCTGGAAAAATGCTGCTTCTCGCGCCCCATCAAATTATATGTGTGTGCTGCGCGATTAAGTTTATGTACTTTAAACTCGGATATAGACTATTAAACATATGTTAAACCGGCCAAGTTCGTGTCCGACCGAGTTTCCGAGGATTCAAAACGTTCGCGATTTTAATTTTAATACACAGATACTTGTATGTCAAAAACTACTGACTCTCGTAATATCCGCCCGAATATAGTGTTAGCTTATGTATATTGCACTTTATTAATCTATATTTAATTAATATTTAAACTGACTCTACTACTTCTCGGAAACCATGGTATGAGCTCATTTCTGAATTGATTACCTTCTCTCTAATTTTACGACCCACATGAGGATAACCGAGATTTATTGGGGCAGCGGAAGCAGCATGACTCGTATATTCAAATTACTCTATGAATATGACAGTCGTCAAAGAGTAAACACGTCTGCGAATAAGTGTTGTAAAAGTGTCTCAAAAAAGAAATAAGTATAACAATATTTTATTTCTGACACTAAATCCTATAATAGTTAATAATTAGCTCTAGTTTTGGTATCATTAATTTTTCAAATCATGGTTAAAGCCCTCAATCCTTACGTACGATAAATTAAAAGGCTCGCACGCCTACTGTTGAAGTGCAGCATGTTGACTCGCTAGTTCTCACTGTTTCGCGCACACCCGCAGTACGCATCGTGGGAATAATAAAACAGTAATGTGACATAACATTTGAAGTCATGTCAAAATTTCGAGCCGCTCTTACTTTATTTTGTCATGTACGGGACAAATGTATGTCCTCTTGTGTGTCCTACTCAACACTAACTAGGTAATTTATAAAATAGCTGTCTTATTAAATAAATCGGTGATAAAATATTACTCGAATATGATGATGATGAGTTTAATTTTTATAAACACAAACTGTAATTATCACTTCAACTGATTATCTGCTTATAGGCAACAACCCCTTAACAGGGTTCACTTGAAATCGCTCAGTAATCTAATAAATTGTAAGTGCATTCCGGCAGCATGACGCCTTAAATTCAAATACAATTGGAGACCGCTTTCATACAAAGCCAGCATAACCGCGTGATAATGTCAACTGTGGGCAGTAGACTGAGCTCTAAATGGCGAGGCGCTATCTAATAGTACAACTGTCGCGCCAACAGACGTACATTTTTTTTTACTATCCCTATATTACATACGCCTCACTGCTGGGCACGGGCCTCTTCTACTGAATGAGAGGGATTAGGCCTTAGTCCACCACTTTGGCCTAATGCGGGTTGGCAGACTTCACATACCTTCGAAAAATCTTATCGAAGTTCTCAAGTATGCAGGTTTCCTCACAGTGAAGGACACCTTCACCGTTGAAGGAAACTGGAAGACGTACAATATTAATCATAAAATATACATTCTCGCACACCTCCATTAAAATCATAAACAGGGCATAAAATATCAATACATAATATGTTACATTCAACCTAGAAAGTTTCATCGACCATCGGTAGTTGGATAGTTAGTAGAACAAAGACTGACAAGTTTGAGGCAAACGGAATCGAACCTCACTCGTATCGAAAACTAAACGAGATCTCGCTTTGTTCGTAAACAATCGGACAAGCTTCCTCGTGAAACTTTTAAAACTGAAAAGACGGAATACCTACGATCTTTACATAATATGAAACTTATACAATAACATAATAAGTTTGTGACTGTGTAAAATAATGACAGCCCCAGTGGTGCAGTTGTTTGAGTGGTAGAGTCACGCTGTAGACAGTTTTGTCTGCAGCATGAATGGGCTGGCTCGACCGGGTCGTTACCACTGTCTCACAGAAAACCGACGTAAAGTATCGGTTTGCTGCTGCGTTTCGTACGGTGAGTGAGATATCCGGAAGCCCAAATCCCCTCCCCTTTACCGGCCAATACTGTAAAAAAAAAGTTGTGTTGCGTATGCGGTACGACTACTGTGCTGGGGTCTCGGGTTATATGGGTATCCGCGAAATATGCGTATACGGGTTACACCTCTGCTTCTGCCCTTCGGAGATTACAGGCGTGAGTATGTATATATGTAACAAAATATTTTCCTAAAAGCATTTTTTGTCTTAGCGTTTAAAATTGGCAAGCTTATGTAAAATATAGGCGTTATTTGTTGAAAAGTATCATTTTAACCACCATGATAGTCAATTATAACGACTTTAATAACCTAGAAACCAGAACAAATGGTCAAAATTAAGTGAAATGAAGAGAAAAATTGAGTTCAAAATCAACCAAAGTTTTTACCACGCCATAAATATTTCCGCGCGCGTAATTTACATCGAGTGTTTATAACGATCAGTTAATAATATTTTTTTATATTTATATTATTCTTATGATACATCCTTGTGTAAGTCACATAAGTCACTATGATTAAATAAATTTAAGTCTTTATTAAATAATACTTTCCCCATATAGTTTCTAACATTAATAGTATCTAATTAATAAATTTGATCATTTAAAAAAAATCGTAATCACGGTCGTCCTTCATTTTATTTATTTCACTAACTTTGGAACAAAATCAGTTGCGACTGTATAGGTAGGTAGTCCCTCTAACTCTCGATTAAAGCTTTTATCGGAGGACTGATTAAGTGTCGAGACCAGGATGGATTTATTGTAAAAGTTGGCCGTTCGCTGAGGTTAGTGATTCAAGCCTGCACACTTTAGTCGAATAATTGTCTACGTGATCGGAATGGTGGCTTCCTGCCGCATTTAATAAGATCTGATAAAGAACTTTAGCCGCACGACCGGGCAGGTGCATGCGTGAGTTCTAATTTAATCTACTATATATTATTAAATCAGATAGATTAATTATTAATAATAATATAGCACCATACTCCTGACCAAGACAAGTAACTTGTAGAAAAGTCACCAAGAATAGGGAGGCCCTAAGGCTGCCTAGCCTAGTGTGAAATGTTTTACCCTACAATATGTACAATAGACTGATGTTTGAGCAATAAATTTTAATTCAACACATACATAAGCCTGTAATCCCGAAGGGGTAGACAGAGGTATAACCAATACACCGACATTTCGCCGAACTTATTTTCGTTCCATGATGTGATAGGGGGCGAGGCTAACGCCATACCGCATACAAACTCCATACTTCGGGCTGACACCGAACATTTTGTAATAGAAAAACCCATCACCACTTTGGATTGATACCTTGGTATCAATAAGTATTTAATAAATAAAAAGAAGCAGATGTCTAGGTATGAGACATTAACAAGGGTCTAGTCCAATTTTCGTTCGGAGCACATTGATATATTGAGACCCAGTGGACGCTGCCGGCCTACTCTTGACACTCGATTGACAATGTAACATTAGAAATAAGTTCGATAAATTGCTATTAGGAATTGTTAAACGCTAACGGCGCGGCGGCATTAACAACAGACAATACAACCCATTCGGTTTTCTTTTTTATTTATACGAAGTTGCATTGATTTCAATTTCAAAATTGGAAATTTTCTATGCAAATAAAATTGAAATGCTGTTTGTTGGTAAACTTTAAAAGGGCTGGACCGATTTAGCAAATTTCTTTAATTGTTTAACTTAAAGTGTCCAGGTAAAATAAAAACTACGGGACAATCATAATTCAACTGAATTAATTTTTCGTCATTATGTAACCAATTGGCAACTTTTGAACGCATAGGACGATTGAGGTTATATTCACACTAAATATTTGTTTTGTCGATACATTGTTTCATAGCTATTATCATGCTATGACCGATGGGAGCGGTGCAGTAACAAGCAAGCGGGTGAAACCGCGAGAGACAGCTAGTCTGATACAAATATCCGATAGTTACTCATTCATATTGCAAAATTCAAATTACCCTTTGTGTGTAGACATACTACACATATTTTCTATATTATTTGCGATGTAAAAAGAATCGACAAGTGGTGGAAACCGTAACAAAATACAAAGCATATAAAGGAAAGATTCCGTCCCTGCAAACCAACAAGGTATGAGGGCTTTAAAAATTCAGAGTATACCAACTCGCCACGCTTGCATTTTTCGAGAGTACTAAAGTCCGCTTCGTTTATATTAAAGACCTCTATCTATTCGTTTTATCCACCACGAAATATGCTTTCACTCTCGTCGGCTCTTCATCATAAGAGCGCCTCACTACAGCTTCCTTGTGAGCAAAATAGCATGATGTTATCACAATTTTGCTTGGAACACTAAGGAGTTGCTATAGAGTTAACATTTAAGATTAGCATAAAGCAACATTATAATAATATTATGATTCCTACTTATTATTTAGTTATCGTTTTGATACAATATTATACTTCTTAAGAGGATATTACTAATATACATTATTTAGGTAAATAAGTACTAATCATTCTACGCACTCGCTATAATAGATTAACGTAACGTAAAATATAATTTTTAAGCGATCCAGACACTCGCTTATCACGAAATTTCATGAACTAAAGGATATATTATTACAAACATAACATTGGCACAATTGATCAGAAGTCTGATGAGTCCGGCATGACCATCTGTCGTCCCCCGAGGTTGAGAAGGTAACTGTAAATGGGGTTGGCTCCGTGGGAAAAAAAGGTAGGCTTATTATTGGTTGATCTGATTATTACAGCAATTAAGTTACACAAAATGGTAAAAAGATTATTTCTTATTTCTTGTAATTTTGTCACATAGTAAGACAACATGGGATATGTTTTGTAAAATTGCACAAAGTAAATGTTTGTTATCTTATTGATTTCAAATAATTACTTATTACTTTATAAATTGAAATTACAGCAAAAAAATATTTCAAAATAATACCTAATTACGAAATTGAAGGAAGAAGGTACAATATAATATATCTACATCTAATATTCATTTTATTTCTTCTAATTTTACTATTTCCTTAGGGGATGAATGTCGAAAATCCTTATATAAATGATGCCTACATTATAAAATTAATACTCTCAGAATTTTGAATTTCTATCTATAGGTAACGTAATTGGACTGGGCGATAACGAGTTAGTCAATACTCAGAACTTTTATATATAGGTAATTATAAATTAATATATTGTACATATGTACCTACTTAGTCTACAGACCATAAGCAACTGGTTTTTTGGCCTATAAAATGATTGAAGACTATTAAAAGGATTTGATGTGTTAGTGCTGATGAGGAACGACGTTTTCCCCACAAAATCATTTTCTGCGACTTCACTGCACTCTAGAATCTAGATCAATCAGACCTCTCCACTCTCACACCAATTAAAGCCAATACAGCCAATTTACCTTAAAGTCCGTCACAGCTCTGTGCGTCACATCCAAGGTACTTTAGAATGTCAATCTCCAGCTATATGTGTAAAGGGAACGTGCACGAATTACTATACAATTATAAAGGTAGTAGCAAAAACAAGACAGAAGAGACAAAGTTCGGATAAAAAAGAAACTCGCTAGTTCTATCAATGTAAACAAGTAGTGATATGATATATAATTTATTTGAATTGTATATAATTTGATAAAAAAATATAAAATACTGGTTCCAGTCGATTAATAACGTTCAATAGCGTGCTCAAAATCAAATGCCTAAAGCTTTTATAAAGCTTCGAGGCATGTTTCAGATATTGATCAAGAAAATGAGGCAGTGATAAGTCAGATCAAATTATTATAAAAATAAATACTGTTAGTAAAGAATTTTATGTTAAATGTCGTGTTTTCTTTATTGCTATTTATGCTCATATCCCTTTTTTCAGCTTAATTACAATAGTAACAGCATGTCTTATATTGAATAGTTACTACAAAACTTTATTATTTTCACAATTAACATTATTACTAGTTTCTAAATTATTTTGAAACTCATACTTGCACATGTTTCTCTATTCCGTTTATCCATTTAAATCGTTTTTTATATAACAATGACACGCCAGTACCCACCCATTAAAAAGGGATAATGCAAATGGGTCCCGCCATTCTCTAAGTACCTAATGCTGGCCGTTACTAACGAACAGCATTTGATTTGTATAGTCTAAGATCCCGGGTAACATCGACCTTTACCCATCTGTTTACCGGATGAAAAATATAATTTAGGGTATCAATGTATTGCTGAACACAACACATTTTATACCCTAAATTATAGGATTGCCTAGAAAAATATGGTCAAGGATATGTTTTATTAATAAAAAAAAAGATGTTATTTCAATGACTTGATTACCAAATAAATGAACCTTTAATGAAAAGTATACAATGTGTACTACCTGCAAAAGCTAGGAGCTAGATGACCGCAATGACCACTTTTTAGTTTCCCGTTTGCACATGGCAACCAGTTAGTAGTGGCCAGAAAAAGGTAGGCAACCTAGCTTTTGCAGGTAGTATACCTTGTATACTTTTCATTGAAGGTGCATTTTTTTTGGGAAGCAAGTCAGGGAAATTATAAAAAACATTTTTTTTTAATTTTAATCAATATCCTTGAGCATATTTTTGAGGCAAGCCTATTGGTATGTGTTCAGCAACACATTTTATACCCTAAAATATATTTTTCATTTGGTAAACAGATGGATGAAGGTCGATTTTACCCGGGATCCTCTACTAATAGATAAATAATAATAAATAAATAAATACACCCAACAGTCACATATATAGTCCTGACCCCACACTAAGATACGAGTCTTGTGTCGTGGGTATCAGGAACTACGAAAGACTTTCGGTCTCACAACACCCAGACCCCGAGACAAATATCTGTGGATCACACAAATGTTTGTCTCGGTGCGGGGATCGAACCCGCGGCCTTTCGTTTCACAGCCGGCTACTCGCCCGCTGCGCCACGGAGGCTGTCATTAATAATAAATGATTAAATATTTCGTGAGATTTCGGTTGACCTCCATATAAATGTTGTAAATAACTGTAAATTGAAAGAAAAGAAAAAAGAAAACGTGACGATGTAGAAAAATGTAAGTTGGGTACTTTAAAATTACGTTTTGAACTTGGTATATTTAGGATTTGCCATAATCAGTGAGCATTTTAATCCACCTACGGACCTAAATGCTTTATCTCAGTATTTACCGAAATATAATAAAAAAACACGATTTAATTTCCTCGTAAAAATGAACAAGTGACAATTAACACAGTTGGCAATATTTAAAGTATAATTTTGTTACATAAAGTCAGTCGCAATATTTCATAAAATGACACTAATCTGTAAGTACACATGTAGACACCATAAAATGATATAATAAAAAAATAAAAAATCATTAAAGTTTACTCCGAGATCCAAGAGTGGTCTTAAATAACTTTGGTTCACGAAAACCCCAAAAGTTAGAAGAACAAGCATTTTTTAAAACTAAACAAGAGATTAAAACTAAACTAAATTTAAAATTCACACATGAATTGCCCTTTATGACTATAGGCTCTCCTCTTAACACATAATGGTACGAAAATAATCTGTGCGAAACGTGGGTACAGCACTAGTAACAGGTACGAGGCACGAGCTGGTCACACTTATCGTATTTTTATTCTCTGCGTTTGTTTACTCTTTGGTCAAGTAAAGTTCGTGATGTTTACGTATGTCCCATGTCCGTTGTCAATAAATTGCTAATGTAAATTCTAAATTTATAAAGTTTTATGGTTAAATTTAACTACATGAAGTTATAATGAACGATCAACAAACCAAAGAACCATTTTTAGTCACCTGCCAACCGCTGAAAGAAGAATTCAATAACTTAAAGAAAGTTAACATAACGTCTAACGAAGTATGTATTGGTTGTTTGTAAAAATATTGTGTATTCACTATTTAGTTCTATAATCGATGTATGGATTAGAACCTTGCTGGTGGTAGAGTATTCATATCCACTCGGATAGCGACCACCGTACACATGGTGTCAAAATATTTGCCATAGTTAGGTGTGCCTTGATTGTGGATCGCATTCCAGGATCAGGCAGTGTATATCTGGTTCTCCCGAAAGGCTTGGGACATGATGTTTGGTTAAGGCAGATATAGGGCTACATCTTTGTATCCCTGTGCCTTCACCGGTCGTCAACCTATCCTGTCACAGGTCCCACGATTTGCCTCTTCCCTCTTCGGGGTGTGAAGAAGCATTTGTATAAGTCGACATGATACTGGAGATAAAACTGTATCTCATTTGAATTAGTTCTCTTTGGTTAAAAGCTGGTTTAATCGAGATGATTCTTAGCTATGTACGAAGAAAATATTCAGGCATCCAAAAGTCTTAAACATTTTTATAATTAAACAGTTTTCAACAGTTAGATAAGTATAGTTAGACATCCATTAATGTATTTTAAATGCAGCCAATCTTAACAAGTTGTAGCAAAACCGGGTGTGGTATTATTACACTACACCACAATACTTTGGGGAACAGGATATTAGATCTAAGTAAGGCTGTACCTGGTAGTGTTTTTCTGTTCGGAAACATTATTATTCTATAAGCTTTGTATACACCATTTTTTAAATCAAATAAAACAATTTTTACCTTGAAGCATGTGTACAAATTAATGCATGTATTTAGCTATTAATTAAATATTGAGGCTATATTTTACTGTGGTACTGTCCAGCAGCTCCCCTGGTCGGCTCACATGCTGTTTTTACAGTTCAACCTAACATAACCCAGCTTGATTGTGGAATAGTGCTAATAGTGCTAACATCAAAACAGTCCAAAGGTAGAAGGCATCTTATGCCCTATAATTGACAATGACAAATAACATAATGTGCCCAAATTATTGACATTCAAAAGGATTGAATAAAGTGTTTTAGTAGATAATTCAGTTTTACCACTCTCATTACAAGGTGATGCCATACAAATAATGAATAATATGAGTATAGAATTATTAAAAAACACCCATTGTCTCTGTAGTTGCTGTCAGGGCAGTCTAAATATCAACAAGATAGTTCCCCTTATTAGTATATGTGAAGGTTAATATGATATTATTCCATTAAACTAACAAAAACATTTCAGTTCACATTAGGACGAGGAAAACAAAACTCTATTGTGATACCATTCCTATCCATATCTAGAAATCACTGTAAATTAAAAAAACTTAGACATCCTAAATGGATTATAGAAGATTACAGCACATTTGGAATTGAAGTTAATGGAATAAAAATTGGTAAAGGATTACAAAAAGAGCTGAATGATGGAGATACTGTTAAGTTGGAGCCAACTGGAGAATTCATTTATAGATTTGTTATACCTTCTGATACTGATGATTATGAAGTACCAAGGAAACGGCAAAAAATCGAGGAAGAAACAATGTATGCGGACATTATAAACAATGTTAAAGATAAGTTTGAACTAACACAAAACTATGAAAGATCTCGCATTGAAAAAAAAATTGAGAATACAAAACAAATGGTCACTACATCAATGATGTTAAAACAACAACTACAGTCAGACATGGATAAGAAAATGCAACAGCTGGAGACTGATTATGCTTTTCAAATAAAAAACTTACAAGGAGAAAAGAATGAAGTGGAACAAAAAACTGCATTGTTAATCAAAGAAAGAGATGCTCAGCTGACTCGCATTCAACAGGAGATGGGTGGCAAAATCCTTGCACTTATGGTAAGAACTTTAACAAAATAAATACATGCGTCACCTCATTAAGTTAGTGCCATTATACTTAGTGAGGTCCTGGGAGTCCCAGGTTAGGTTATCACAATTTTTATTTGGATTTTTCAATTTGAAAAGTTAGACAAGAGTTGTCCAGGCCTGGAATTTGTGCCTGATGTGGAGAAAAACTCGCCATATAAGTCATCAATCATCATGGAATGAAAATAAGCTTATTGGACTCCTCGGTTCATTCATCCTCATGCACTAATTGCACATCTACCTACTTCTCCATGGAAATAAACATAAGCTTATGTACATATATATATGGCTACTTATATTGTAAATAATACAATTTAGAAGGTTATGAGTGTTTAAAATATTTCAACAAGATCTTCAATATTTGAGTAGTATTTAAAGCCTAACAATAAAGAGAGTAATAACTTTGAAATTTTTGTCATCTCTGTGTGTGTAATAAAATATATTGTGTAAAAACTTCAGTCAGCTACATATAATATTTATGCACACAATATGGTTAAAGAAATAGAGAAAGATAGGACAGATCAATGCCTATCGGTTTACCATCTACCTAGATGGCGTAGGCATAGAAATAAGTTCCTGTTAGCTTTCTTTGGGTACAGAACCTAGTTAATCAGCTTTTTATCTCCCGAAATCTAAGCAAATATTAGTTGTGATCTCAATATATTGATAGCTATAGCTAAGCAACAATATGGAATATTATGACATTATCTGGTAAATACTGCATACATAATGTAAATACATATACTGACTTTTTATCTGGAACCTACATTTTAGGAACAAATTAAAAAACATAATGAAAAGGAAATACAACTTTTAGAAGAAAACAATTTATTAAAAGAAAAGCTAGAAAAAGAAAGGGAGACATTTTTAGCAGAATTGTTGAAAGAAAGTTCTTCAAAGCAGGATATACTTGATCAGCTAGAAAAGAAGATGAAAGAACAGGAAGATATCAGGAAAAAAGAAAAAGAAGAGTTGGAAGTTATGCATAAAAAGGAGAATGAAGAATTAAGATTAGCAAAAGAAAAGGTATTCCAATTTTTTACTAGTATTTTGTTGTTTTATAAGTTGCAGTGAGTATGAGATAATTATTCCAACATTTAAAACACATATTAATTATAGCTGACATAAGTATGTGTCATTAAATCTTAATTATATGTTTTGTGGTATTGATAGGAATTAAAAGAACTTGAAGAACAAAAGAGACAAAGAGAAACAGAATTGAAAGAGCAACTTGATATTATTAAGAAAAAATTAGAAGAGAAAGTAGAACAAACAGAAGTGCTAAAATCGAAAGCTGAGCAGGAACTCAACACAAGACTGCAAGAGATGCAGCAACTTAGCAATATTGAAAAAGTCAAAGTGGAACAATTGGTATGTATTATGCATTCAACTAGTCTAATATAAAAACATTTCAGTTGACATTAGGACGAGAAAAACAAAATTCTACTGTGATAGTCCTATACATATCTAGAAATCAGTGTAAATAAATTAAAAAAAAACCAAGACATCCCAAATGGATTATAGAAGTTTGTTTTTTAGCTTTAGATGTTTATCTGCTGGTGGGAGATTACCTAATATTTTTGTACCTGAATTAGTGATGTTCATGTACAAAAAACATCGATATTTTTTCCGATATAATATATCGAAATATTGTATCGATATATAGCGATATATCGGTCAAAAATATCGATATTTTCGATATATCGAATTGTAGGAAGGAAAAGACTTTCTTAGAAAATGATTAACAAAAATAATATCGAAGAGCTAAAAAAAAAAAACTACATTCAATACTTATTCTGGTATTTGATGTTGTTTTTTTTTTTTATTTTTAGCTACATCCGATAGATTTTCTATTTTCCGATATCCTTATTTCGATATATCGGATAAAATATATCGACTTCAATGATTCGATAGTATCGCATTGATTCGATATATCGGATAAAATATATCGATATTATATATCGACTTCAATGATGCGATAATATCGCATTGATTCGATATATCGAATAAATGTATCGATATTTTATCACATATCGATATATATCGAGCACCCCTAACCTGAATTGATAGTGATCACTGTACACATGATAAAAAATGTACCATAGTTGTTCGTTCATGCGAATCGCATCCCGGGATCAGTCAGTGTATACAGCAGTCACTTCAGGTCGGCATAATACTGCCGAACATCGAGGGACCTAATGTCTCTTAAATGTCGGCATTATATTTGGACTGCGCTGTACTTAACACCAGTTTTAGTGTAGTCACTTTACCGGGCCAGGATAAAACAAAAACTGCATGTTATAAAAAAAACGGGTCCGTCTCGGGACGCTCGACAGAAGTGATAACTTAAACTAATGTGGGTTAAAGTGAGAAAGGAGAAGCCTGCCTACTGCTGCCGTATGCGTGAGAGAAAGGGAAGTCAGACAGAGTGGCGTCGTAATGCGTCACGTTACGAAGCGGTTTACCCTCCCATAAGATGTTTATAAGATGTTTAATAATTTGGAGGAGCACTCACACACAGCTTGGTAGACACCACCTTCAACATCATCGTCCACATCCTGTTGCATTGCTGAGTATAAATATCTCTTATAATCTGTCTCCGCACATCTATTTGCATTCTAAAACGTATTGACTGATATCATGAGCTTTAAACATTGTTAGATTATTGGTATGTATGTGTAGTGATCATATCCATTGAATTATATTGATAGGTGACTCATATCTGTAAGTTTGGACAATGTAAAAATGCACAGTTAAACATAGTTAAGACATTGTAAAACCATAATGTAAATCATTGTTGCAGTATCCCCTTGTTTGGTACAAATGCAGATGTTATGATTTTATTTTTTTTATTTAAGGAGCAAGAGAGAGAAGAATTAAAGAAGAAATTCAGTGAAGCACAAACAACTGCAGAAAAATCACTTGAAGAATTAAGAGTAAGATATATACTTGCATATTAAATACAGTTCAAAATAAATATGTGCACTCACGCCTGGAATTCCGAAGGGGTAGGCAGAGGTGTAA
Source organism: Amorpha juglandis (assembly GCA_949126905.1). NCBI lineage: Eukaryota > Metazoa > Arthropoda > Insecta > Lepidoptera > Sphingidae > Amorpha > Amorpha juglandis. The sequence continues at coordinate 10,583,566 of OX421374.1, read as the reverse complement.
CCAGTACACCAGAGGTTCCCAGACTTTTTTTTCTTACAGACCACTTTCAAAATTTAGCTGATTCCGGTACATTTCTACCATATTCCCAAAACTCGACAAAAAAATGTGAAGATAGACGCCAACGTAGACCCCCGTCGAGTCTCCTGTGGACCCCTAGGAGTACCATTTTGGGTTGATTCCTAGGGATACCAGATTCCGGGTTGATACTGAAAAGTTCGTGATAAAAAATCATTATACCCGAGTCGGGGATCGAAGCCTAGACCTCAGCTCGGCAGCCGTATCATTTACACAATACAACTACGCCAACGAGGCAGATATACGAAGACGAATATGAAGATGTAAATATGTAATTTTAATGTGTTTTACAGGAGCATGTTAAGAACAGGGAAACTGAACTCGCAGCTATAGCTGCCCAAAGGATACAACAGCAAGCAGATTTATCAAGTGAAGTGATTCTAAACCTACAACAACAACTTGAGAAGGTAAAGTATTTTTTATATTCATAATTTTACTGTTTTGACCAAATGTTGACCTTATTTTAAATTCAACACAGCCATTTATTAAAAATGTTCATTGCAACTAAAACCTTAACAGGTACAAAACAAACTGCAAATGGTAGAAGCAGAAAAAGTCACATTTATGGATCATTTTTGCTTTGCGGACCCTTTAGAGGGAACATCGAAACAATCCACTTTAACACAATTTGGCGAACTAATGGAAAGTGAATTACAGTGCAGTATATGTTCTGAACTCTTTGTTGAAGCAATGACATTGAACTGTTCACACACATTTTGTAAATACTGCATCAATAAATGGAAAAGTAAAAAGAACATTTGCCCTATCTGCAGGTAAGAAATACTATTTGTGAAAACATATTGAATTGATATTTTGTAACATTTAAGTGCCTAAGTTTGTAGTGTGGGATTTCTTACTATTAATATTTATATTATGATCTACAACAGTTCACTTCCTGAAATGAAATAATTTATCAATAGCACAATGGGTAGTTTTTATGGACTCACACAAAGTCTCCAACAATAATTAATTCAATGTTATACGAAATGTTTTAGTATGTGCTTATTTAATTTTATGAGAGCTAGGTTTAAATCCTGTTTGCTACATTCTACCAATTCTCGTAACTGTGATGAAATCTGTCATACAAAATCTGAAATCTGTTTCACGTGCCCATACTGGACGGAAATATGACTAACTAGCTGTCCCTGTCTAGCGGTTTCACCTGCATATTACTGCCATGCTCCCATGGCTAATAGCGTGATATACATCTCTATCTATTGCTGAAAATTGCATTAAAATTCGTTGAATAGTTTAAAAGACCTAAGCGAACAGACAGCGGAAGCGACGTCATTTTATACTGTGTAAAGATGTAGCACTACACTTTTTTTTTGCGTTCGATTCAAACTTAAATGTCACATAACCGAGCAGAGTACATGCGAAAAGCTATCGTATGACATAGGTTTCACCACTGTAAGACGATTGAGACGCCTTGACGAATTATATTAAACTTTTACTAAACATTTGTATTAATATGAAAATCGTTTTCAAACATTTTTCGAGATTAGACCTATTTCATTATAGGTTTGGCGATTGAGGGATGTTGAGGGTTATAACTGTTTTTATATATTTTTTTTACGAGGCCTGCGTTTTTAAATTTTATTTTAAATCTTTTGCTGAACTCCAAATTCTGATGAAATTCTCTGAGTTCCTTCAATCTACATACATACTCTATGTTTCCTCGTTGCTTCCTTTCTTTTATACGGGCCCTGATACATACGTCTCCAGATAGTCGTATATTACTATGGGTCAGGACTATATATGTAACTGTTATGTTTTATCTACTATAATCTTTGGAACTACCAAAACGATTCTAAAAAATAAACATCAAAATACGAAATGAATATACGAAAATTCTGAAATAAAAAAAAAATTGTATCCAGAATAAAGATTTTAGTTTATCTATATATAATTAATATATACATTCATACTTAACAATACATCATGGTCTGATATTTTGGACCAGGGTGTAAAACTTTTGGTGCCACTATCAATTAAATATTATCATGTTGCAGATCATCTATAACTACAGAATGTAGAAGCTTAGTATTAGATTCATTTATTGATAAAATGGTCCAAAATCTTTCGGAGGAAATGAAAACAAAAAGAGAAGAGATGCTCCAATCTCGAAAAGGTATGTCTTAAATTAAATTATTCATATTAATGTAATACCATATAAATTTTATACAAATATGCCACCATTATGCGCCCACTTTGGTTCATATCTATTGGATATTTACCTCTTCCTTTTCTAATAGTATAGTGTATGTCACATCAAAGAAGAGTAATTATTTGAATTATATATGTCACTTGTCATTCATTGATAGACTTGAAATAAAATGGTTTATTACGTATAACTAATTTCTCGTATTTATTAATGGCGACAATGGAAGAAGATTTGAGTACACTCAAACGTTCAAGGAGTGTTATTAAAGGTCAATTAACAAAATTATACAACTATTTACAAACTTTCAGAGAAATTTCGGATGTCGAATACAATTCACGACTTACGTCACTTCAAAAAAATGAGGAAAAATTCGACATTTTACAAGAGAAAATCGAAATTATCACTCAAAATCCACAAGAAGAGATTGACCTTCACTTTGAGGTAACACAAGAAATCATAAACTTAAAGATATTTTTACACAATCTACGGCCACCAAGAACTTCAACAGCATGCTCTCATGACGCAGCTCCACCTGCTCCGATAGCAAGCGCGAGCACTACAGAGAGCAACGCACGGTACCAGATACCTAAGGTTAACTTTCAACCATTCCAAGAAAAGGAAAGTTTCAAAAATTTCGTAAAACGACTGAAAACATATTTACAAATGACAAATTGCAATGAAGATCATATGATGACTTGCGTACTACTTAGTTCCTTAAGCCCAGAGTTACATGAACGGGCATGCGACTTATGTGCACCAGAAGATCCATCACAAATTAAGTTTCAGATACTAGTAGATTTGCTGGAACAATACATAGATCCTAAACCCAGTATTTGGGCACGACGTCATAAGTTTATAACGCGTATACAAGCTGAGAATGAAACCGTAACCAATTTCAGTACAAAATTGAAACATCTAGCACACGATTGTGAGTTTAGCTGTGAACATTGCAAAAAGTCGCTAAATGAGAACTTTTTATCACTACAATTTATCAGAGGCGTTCGAGATGGCGAAATTAGAACGAAAATATTGCAAGACAACAAAATAAGTACATTTAAAGAAATAGTACAGATGGCGACAGCAACACAAATAGCTAAAGCTGACAATGACTTCATGAAAAACAAACATGATCCAAACAACGAAGTACCAGTACATTCAGTTCAGAATAAAGGCAAACCCGCGGTGAAACCACTACCAAACCAAATCACTTCATTCAAAGATATACAAGGAAGATGTTTCCGCTGTGGGAATGCTAATCACAGAGCCAATAAATGCAAACACATCAACTCCGATTGCATTAAATGCGGAAAGACAGGACATTTAGCTCGTGTTTGCCTACAGAGATTAAAACAGAATACAGCACACCAGGTGGAAGAACCGAACTCAGTTGACGATGAAAACATTGGCGATATCAATGCCGTCAACACTATTGGTTCAGACAAGTTTATGGTTGACGTAACTATTGAAGGCAAAAAAGTACAGATGGAACTAGATACAGGTGCAGCACTTTCATCCATTTCGTTGAGAGACTACAAACGGTTCCAATTAAACAAACAGATATTTAAAACAACAGTAAGAATGAGAACATACACAGGTGAACTTATTACGCCAGTTGGAGTTATATACGTCAAGTGCAACTATGAAAAGCAATCTTTCTATGGAAAACTTTTTATTATCAGACAAAACGTCGACGCCATATTCGGAAGAGCTTGGATTAGAGAAATCAATATTAATATGGCAGACATGAAGAAAATATCATTAGAAAGGGCCGACAACTCACGATTGGACAATATCATTTCAAAATTTTCACCAGTCTTTGATGGCAAACTGGGATGCATTCCAAATTACAAAGGGCATTTAACTTTAAAGGAAAACACTACACCAATTTACATTAAGCCCAGACGTATTCCCTACGCATTGAAAGAAAAGGTTGATAAAGAAATAGATCGCCTGTGTCAAGAAGGAGTGATAACGAAAATAGATAGCTCAGAATGGGGAACTCCAGTCGTACCGATCGTGAAACCTGACGGAAGCATACGTCTATGTGCCGATTATAAAGTCACCCTAAATAAAGTAATTAAAGATGAACAATACCCGATTCCTATGATAGAAGATATCTTTTCAGAGATGAACGGTGGCGAATTTTACTGCACATTAGACATTTGTCGAGCCTACCTTAATATGCAAATGGACGAAGAAAGTTCTATTTTACAGACACTTAGCACTCACAAGGGCACTTTTAAGGTGAATCGTTTGATGTTTGGGGTAAAGGTGGCCCCAAGCTTGTGGCAAAAATTTATGGATAAAATTCTTCAAGATATACAGGGTGTGAAATGTTTTTTTGATGATATTATTATACAAGGATCGACAGAACTACAATTACAACAAAGATTAGAAACAGTGTTAGGAAGATTACAAGAACATAATCTCAAATTGAATAAAGATAAATGCCATTTCTTCAAAACTAGTATAAATTATTTAGGCCATACAATAGACAAGCACGGACTACACAAAAATAAAGATAAAATTCGAGCCATACTTGAAACAAAGGAACCCAACGATGTAAATGAACTAAGAACATTTTTGGGTATGAGTAATTACTATAACAAATTCATACCTAATCTTGCAACGATTACTAATCCGCTCAACAAATTATTACAGAAAAACACGAAATTTATATGGTCAGAAGCCTGCGAAAATAGTTTCAAGAAAATTAAAGAAGAAATAATTAGTGAACGAGTCCTACTGCATTTCGACCAAAAGAAGGCCCTGGTCCTCGCTACAGATGCTTCACCGACCGGCCTGGGTGCCGTGCTCTCACATCGATTGGCTGATGGGACCGACAGACCAATTGCGTTTGCATCACGTTCACTAACATCTAGCGAAAAGAAGTACAGCCAAATAGATAAAGAAGCAACAGCAATTTACTGGGGAGTAAAGAAGTTCTTTCATTATTGTTACGGAAGGAAATTCACGCTTATTACGGATCATAAGCCTTTAACGTCCATATTCCACCCACACAAAACCTTACCTGCAATGAGCACGATGCGGTTGTTTCACTATGCACACTTTCTTTCGGGATTCGACTACAACATTGAATACAGAAATTCAGCGAACAACAGTAATGCAGATTATCTCTCAAGATTTCCAGTGGAACGAATTTCGGAACACCATATAGACCAACACAGTATATTTCAGCAGAACCAACTTAATGTACTTACAATTAACCGCAAAATAATAGCGAAGGAAACAATGAACGATCCAGAATACAAAAATATAATATATAAACTAAGGAATGGACAGAGTCTAAGAACATTGGGCTACGGTGACAATGAAATAACAATTGAAGACGACTGTCTTCTTAAGGGAACTAGAGTTATGATTCCTCAAAATCTCCGACACAATATATTGAAGGAATTACATACAAGCCATACTGGTATACTAAAAATGAAACTTTTAGCGCGGAGTTATGTATATTGGAAAAATATTGACAAAGATATCGAGGAATTGGTCAGCAAATGTCGTGAATGTCGTCTAAAACAAAACGAACCAGAGAAAGCCCCATTACACCACTGGGAAGCTCCGACAGCGCCCTGGCAGCGTATACATATTGATTTCGCGGGTCCAGTACGCGGCTATTATCTCTTCGTAATAGTTGATGCAATGTCAAAATGGGTTGAAATAATCCCAACTCAAACAACCACAAGTAAGTGGTGTATCTCAAAACTTAGAAATTTATTCGTTGATTTTGGCTTACCGTACGTTCTTGTTTCGGACAACGCCAGGCAGTTTACATCTCAAGAATTTGAGTCATTCTTACGTGAGAACGGAGTGTCTCACAAAACTTCGGCTCCATATCACCCAGCCACGAACGGGCAAGCTGAACGATTCGTCCAGACAGTAAAGAAAGCTTTGCATAGTATGGATAACGAATCTGGCTCAATATATGAGAAAATTTTAAAAATCAAATACCAACTGCGAAGAACGCCCTCTAGACAAACTGGGGAAAGTCCTTACGAACAAATGTTTAGTGGGCGGTTGGTGAGAACGTTGTTCCACGCCATGTTCCAGAAACCACAAGCGCAGATAGCACAGTCCGTCTCACCCTCTAACCAGACTGGACGTGATTTAAGAACATTCCGTTCAGGGCAGAGAGTCCAACTACGAAATTATAGTGGGAAGAAGAAATGGGAATTTGGCACAGTGGTCAAACGCTTGGGCCAGCTACATTATGAGGTTTTAACGGATTCTGGTGCGACGTGGAGAAGGCACATTGACCAAATGTTAAGCACCTCAATCGACGGAGCTATAACGCAATAATTAAGGGCGGAGACCTATTGGATATTTACCTCTTCCTTTTCTAATAGTATAGTGTATGTCACATCAAAGAAGAGTAATTATTTGAATTATATATGTCACTTGTCATTCATTGATAGACTTGAAATAAAATGGTTTATTACGTATAACTAATTTCTCGTATTTATTAATATCCATATTTAAAATCATAAATACCAACCAATTTTAATTGTGTTTCAACAAAAGAGTCTCTATTTCGTATTTTTATTATATTATTCTGTTGCGTATAAAATAATGTAAAAAATCAACTTAGCCTATTTTGAGTTCTGGTCATTGCATGTTTTAATCGACTTTCAAAGTAGGTTCTATCGGATAATTATTGAAAGTACGGAAACAAAAGACTATCGACCTATGCCACCTACAATAGTAGCTATCTATTTTTACTCGACTAAACTAAAACAAAAAATAAATGAAGGCCCGTATTCATACACAACACAAGTATGTAAGCTCTTTGTCAAATGTATAATTCTGTGTAAACGATTGGTCTGTTTTTATTTAGCATTAAATCCAACCAATGACGTATACACAAATATCCACTATGCGTTGCTGTGCAATTATATGTAGCAATAGCTTAATCAGTCCTGAACTACTGTATACCAGTGTGGGATGGAGCGATAAAAACTAAATTCCTGGAATTCGAAAGAGCCCAGAGACTACTATTGAAAGTAATGTATTTTGAACTATTTAGATTCCCAACTGAGAGAATATATTCGGTTTGTGACCTTTTAGAAAATTGTACATGTTGCAAACTATATGTAAATTGCACAAATCTATACATTATGACCCTCTTATTCTAAGTAAAAGCCGAAACCATAATGTAGCCCCGGTTGACAGAGTAAAAACAATGTTTGCTAAAAGACAATACAGCAGGCAATCTGCTTTTTTATATAATGTAATTAATAAATACCTAAACATTTACCCTATGACTTACAATGACTGTAAACAGTACCTGATAATCTGGCTAAAAAATAAAACGTTTGATGAGATTGAGAACCTTATGAAAGACATTACAATATAACACAAGCACGTATGGTGTACACACACACACGCACACACACATGTATATATGTTAGAAATAATCTAATAACCTAATATATAATTTACTGAATTAAACTAAGTCTGTTTTGTGTTATGTACACATTTTGTATTATTTGGTTAAGGAAGAAAGGGGTCCCCTAACACAGGTATTTTATATACTTAAAAGGAGACTTCAAAGTCAGTTTATTTATGTGTAATGAGTTATAGAAATAAACGTATTTCATTTTTTTATCTGAATTCGCAAAAATAAGCTGAATTTGTTTCGTTTAAAATTGGCGCTTAAGCGATAAGTCCCTACGTTGCCGTGAATTCCATTTTCTATATCTCGCTCTAATATGCTTCATCTATTCTACATTACCAGCATTTGGTGTAAACAATACAGCTTCACATTGGCATCATAGTAACCTTAATATACAAGTGGATTTTAAGAAACGTCACAAATTTGTACATCAAAAACCTTTATTTCAATTTGAGATGTGAAAAAAATCATTAAGCTGTGTTGTAAATACATTGCCATATATGAGCAATTCTACAACATAATTATAATAAATATATAACATAATATAAAATAGATTTATGAAGCTGTATTGTTTACAGAATTGTCCGAACGGAGCGGCGCTGATAACAAGCGGTATGGTTATTTTGTTTTTCCTTATTGAATGAGGTTTTATTTATTAGACAATTTGCCATCCATCTACGGCTACCCGATACCTAAACACGGATGATTTAATAATGATGATGATATTTATATGGAAAACAAAGTTATCCGTGGATACTTGGGTTTATTTATGCATGTCTTACAATGCCGACTTCCCACCGCCATGATGTCAAACGCAACATTCTTTCGTTATCGCTTCGCATTAAAAAATTAGTTAATTATTTGTTTATGGGCGTGCTTTTTGGTTTGTAGCTCAAGTGGCGGCCATGACAGCTCCAACGACGAAATCCACTCCGGCGAGGAGGGGGAGGACGGGGAGGAGGGGGAGGAGGACATATACGAGGATCTGTGAGTATCGGCACCTTGAACCGTTTTCACAGACTTCTTCCATTTACTATCCCGATAAGCACAAGGCAGATTGGTTATAGGCCTGTCTCACTCAGCGTAAAAGTAAGGATCAGCACCTACTAATTCGTGCAAAAAAAGGGCATATTTGTGTGCTTGTTTCATTTCAGATGATACAGCACTGAGTTATTAGGGGCATCGCAATTCAGTATTTTTTCCGAGACGCTTCCAAATAAATGCTGAAATTGCCGATTTCTTCATGAAATTTTCATATAATATTCTTCAAATGTTATACTTTAATTGACGATTTACAACATGAACATGTACAAATTTCAACATTGTCGTCAAAAAATTCACAAATATATGCCTTTTTTTGCACGAATTAACCATACTCTCCCCTTAACTCCCATCATTGGTTTTTCAATGGAATAATTTAATTAGTATATATATTTATTCCAGCGGCTCCTGGCTCGAGAGCGACTCCTCAGCCTCCGATTTCGACTATAGATTTGACATGGCTTCCGATGCCGACGAACAATCAATCATTGACCTCAGCGATAGTGGAGACGATGATCATTCCTCCGGTACAGGTTACATGATTTATATATTATATCTTTTTTATTTTATTGAATTACGAGACGTGCAAAGCGCTCGCCTGATGGTAAGCCACGCCTGCCCATAAACAGAAGCAACACCGCACAGAACGCTGAATTACAAAGCACTGCGTGGCATTGAACTGCGCTCGTCACCCCGAGACATAAGATTTTAAGTCACATCACTTACCACTCACTTATCATCAGGCGACCCACTTGCTCCTTTAGCGGCTAATGCTATAAAAAATATATTTATGCTGGGTATGATACGGATTGTCGAGACGAAAGTCGCGGGTTCAAGAACACACGGCTCTGACGTTTCGAAGTTAACTGTGGATTCATTGTTAATTATCACTCCATTCAAAAGTGAAGGGAAACATCGTGAGATAATTTTTATACCTGAGAATTCTCTATAAGAATTTCGAAGGTATATAAAGTCTGCCAATCCGCATTAAGCTCGCGTAATTATCCAACACTTAACCCCTCTAAAAAGGAAGCCCGTGCCGAGCAGTGTATTCCACTGTATAATAAAAGACTACTTGCATATCTGCTTAGCCTTACGGGGATACAGACGTGTTTATGTTCTTCTTCTTTTTATTTATGGCTTTCGCAGTATTATGCATTTAGCCAGTGTCAAGTATAATATATTCTCGAGTTCTTTTTACAAGAACGTTGAAACACGGGTGCGGTCGATTTCAAGGTCTTGTCGGAGTTTTGGTGTTAACTCCTTTCAGTACTATTCTTAATTCACTTATTTCAATGTTTCCATACACTGTTCATCACCGTCAATGATTACACTAGTTTACAGTACATCTGTTGCCGGAAAAAAAATACCTGTTCTTGAGTACATATAAACTCCTTTGCAAAAAAAACGGGCACCTTACACACACACTTTACCTTAGCTTTTCTATGGGTAAATATTATTATATTTTTAGTATGTCATTAGCTTGGATGACTAGAAATTTCTTATTATCAATGAGAATCTAGTTTTTTAACACTTTTATCCTGGTATCGGTGTTTTAGTCAATGTAAACAGAGAGCCGTGTTAAAATGGACATTTTTATGGGTATAATGAAATTAAGACTACGAGTATTTTTATGGTATTTTAATAAAAGAGACATTAAAAAATAAAAATTAATAACGAGTATGACCTCCTCTTGCAGCGATTACGGCATGTAATCGTCTTGGCATGCTTCCCACCAGGCTTTTGATGGTGTCCTGTGGAATGTGTTCCCACTCAGTCGAGATTACACGTTTAAGCTCTCTGATGTTTTGTGGAGGTGGTTGGACAGATCGTACTCGCCTTTTTAGGAGGTCCCAAACGTGCTCAATGGGGTTAAGGTCGGGGCTCCGCGCTGGCCAATCCAAACGACGAATACCGACCTCTTGCATATAAGCATCTACGTCGCCAGAACGGTGGGCCCGAGCATTATCGTCCATGTAAATGGCATCTTCACCAATTACAGTCAGTGCGGGTTGTGCATTTTGAGAAAGGATTTCTGTTATGTACCTATGCGCATTTAGTGAGCCATTTTCTATGAATACTATCTCGGTACGATAGTTGGAAGTTACGCCCGCCCAAAACATAACGGACCCTCCACCATAAGGGGTGATTTCATCAAAACACACATCGGCATAGCGTTCCCCTGGTCTTCGTAACACTCGCCGACGTCGGTCCTCACCATGCAGACAAATTCGAGCCTCATCGGAGAAGAGTACGCTACTCCAGTTACCTGGTGTCCAAGATAGGCAATTTCTAGCGAACCTCAACCGCGCAATCCGGTGCTCACGGAGTAACTTGGGGGCCCGCGCTGGTCGTCGACTACGTATATCAGCAGCTAAAAGTCTTCTCCTCACAGTCCATAGGCTAACTTGTGCTCCTCGTACCTCTTCAAGGTTTCTTTTGAGGTCTATGTAACTGCATTTGCGGTTCCTCAGCGCCTGAGTCACTAAAAAGCGATCGTCTCGCGGCTGTGTGCAACGTTTTCTCCCAGAACCTTGCCTTCTCTGAACGGAACCTGTCTCTTGGTATCGAGTCCAGGTTCTTTGTACGGTTGAACGACTCACGTTTAACCGCTGTGAGACGTAACATTGGCTACACCCCTCTTCCAGCAGCGCTATAATTTTACTAGCTCTCATTGCTTTTTCTGCCATTACGATAGACACAAAGATATCTGTTTTAAGTCACAATAAGGCAGAATTATGCGATAAACATAAATTGTTGTACTAAAAATAACGAAAAGTTACTTTTAGTTGCTTGATAACCTTTTAACCGCAAACCCGCGAAAAGTGTCACAAAATGAAAAAGGGATTAATAATTTAAAAAACAAAAGTTTTGAATTTGGAATGAACTTTTTTTCATACCCAGACTCTTTATTAAGTGCCAGTAACATAGTTTGGCTATTAAAACCTCTGAAGAACTAAATTATTACCAATAATGTTAAAAAATCAAACCCGCCCGTTTTTTTTGCAAAGGAGTGTATTATCCTAATTTAAAATACATAAGTAATTTTTTTTTATCAGCTTTAGTTTTTCAGTTTCAGCTATATACGTTTAAAACAGAAAAAATACAAGTATTTATATAGAGAAAAAATATTAAAAGATTTAATTAATCGTTGAGATCTAAAAAACTTCGCTTTAAAGCTCTTCTGTTATGTGTTGACTTAGGAAAATGGCATATAAGGGACCAGCAATAGTCAGACATCATGTTCATATCCTAGAAACCCTGATAACGTTCTTCTATCACACGTAAGTTCTGATGCATACGCTTTCCTTGCTCTTCGCTCATATCTCCAAAATTTTCCGGAAACCTGTCCAGGTGACTATGGAGAAAGTGGAGTTTTATGTTCATATTATACCCACACACAAGTTTGCCACTTGTGATTATTGTAATTTATTTTATTCAAAACTAACAAGATGTTACAGTATTTTTCCTTTAACTTTATACTATGAGCAATAGGTACGCCAGTGTATTTATTTCTATTATGTAACAGAATACATTTTAGGCTATGTTTTGAGTTATCAATTAATAAACGCCATTCTTTTGGTTCACATTGTTTCAAACCCATTGCTAGAAATAAGTTTTTAATGTCTGGACAAAAGACAATTGGGTATACCTTCAAAATTAGCATCATTTGGTGATGAGCTTGGTGTTTCAGTGTCAGTTTGTGATGGTGTTTCTTCTAAAGGTCCAGATATATTTTAAGACATTAAAAGTCAGGTGAATTTTGCACTGAAATCTGAACACAACTAGTACTTAGGTATTGCCATTTTAGGAGATTTTTCGTGTTTATTCCGTTTATGTTCGCGCAACAAAAGTAACAATTATCAAGATGATTTTGTAGTTCTCGCCAAATAGTTGGTGTTACAAATTTAAAGGCACTTCTTTTACTACTTTTCCATAAACTTAAATATCCAACACACGATTTACAAACACAATTAGGCGCCCAAGACTTGTCATTTTTATTCAAGGATATTTTAAAATATATAATATAAGTGTTTTTAACCTACTCTGATATAACTTTCCGACAATTCTTAAACACATACTATCCGCAAATGTAGTAAAAATTATTTGCATTGTTTAAACAACGTCTCCTTGAAGTACTCATGTCACAAAAACTTCAGATATTAATCTTAAAACAGTAAAATATGCACGTTATGGACTAATAAATAAGAAAAAATTATAAAAATTAAAAACAAAAAAACTCGAGCTGCATAAAAAATTCTGAGGGTAGATTTGTTAAAAACAAGGCATGAGTAAACATTGCCAACCATAAAATTCGCGGCAACAGACAAAAATTTAAATTTTGTAAACTAGTGTTATTGAACTAATCCACACCACTTTTATACAACAAACACAACTCTAAACTAGTTTATGAAATAAATTAAAATAAGCGATGAACTGCACTGTCAGAATTCCCGCCAAAAACCTTCGTGTTTATGTGTTACAGGTACAGGGAGGAGGGTCGCGGGTGTCCCGGGTTCGTACTACGGCGGGTACGGCAGGTGCTTCCGCTGCGGCGCAAGAGGACACTGGGCACCAGGATGCCCACTTAGATAACTTACCTATCATTTTTATCTAATTTACACTAACCGTGTAAATAAAGCAATTATTAAAACATATAATTTTAAACGACTTTTTTCTTGATTCGTTATGGTTATTTGAAGACAAACACCCGATTTAACAGCGTAGACACCAGCGTACACAGTTTTGTCTACATCATGAGTAAGCCGGCACAACTAGATTTTTTTTATCCCAGCCCGGCAAACACACCACCTGACAGCGCAATCCAAAGACAGTGTCGACCAACAGACGTGTCTATCGTAGGTCGCGGCATGCCTAATTTCATCTTCACACTCCGTTTAAAGGATTCCTAAGACCGCGGACTCGAAGTCAGCGGCAAGCGGCGGCGGCGCGGGTGCGGCGCGTTTAAATGCATAGATTGAAATGGACCCGGTCTCGAAAGCAGCGGCGCGGCGCGGGCGCGGGGAGCGACGTACGAGCGGCGCGCGCCAAATGAGCGCCAACTGCGCGTCTGCATTGACGTAGTGCTGTGTATTTTCAAAAATGCCCGCCGACGTGGTGGAGCAAATTATTTCAATGATTTTTTATATGGAACATCATATTCACATCAATTTCGTTCGCGAACAGACACTAATTTCTCATAGTACAACACTACGCCGCTCTAGCGCCGCGTGATCTGCCCGCTGACTTCGAGACCGGGTCTCCACCGCACCCGCGCCGCCGCCGCCGCCGCCCCGCACCCGCTGACTTCGAGTCCGCGGCATTATAGTGGTCTAAGAGGTAGACGCTTGCACACCGAGAGTTCCGTGCGCCACGAGCCTTGACTTTTTACTTATTGTTATTTAATGTTTTTTTTACGTTTACACGAATGTTATACATTTAAATAAAACTAATTAATGCGGATTATATCGCGATATTTTATTTTAATTTTGGTCCCGACGCGACGTTTCGAATTATTATTATTATTGTTATTCTTTAATTTTTTTAGGATATTCACCATCATAACAGGTTTTCTGCGAATTTTTCAGCTAAACCTATTACGATTCAAAAGAAAATACCCTTTAAAATAAGACACAGACAGACTGCATAATCTTATTACCCAGTAAAACTAACGTAATTGGACCCGGTTGACACCGCTCGGGTGCGAAGCCCCAAAAAATAAACCACGCTTGGTTCCGTAAAGATACCCGCTACTTAGTCCATTACCGTCTACTTAACTCTGATAGGAACACAAAAACTTTTAAAAACAATTATTTAATTCATAATTTATTGAAACTATTCAGCAGTAAATGTATAACAATAATTTATAAACAAAATTAAGTTGTGCTCTATATACTTCAAATTCATGTTACATAAATATAGTTCAATGAACAAAATGTTATACATACTTCAAACATTATCAAAGACAAAATACTCGTATAGTAAGGTTGAACGCCATAAAATTTTGAACGCCAGTCAAAAAAATATGTAAAAAGTAAATTTATACAATATTATCTAAATGCAAATAGTAATATACTAATGTGACTGACTGTCACTACCAATCTATACTTTGAGTGTTAAAACCACGTTGTAGACAGTCATGTCTACAGCATAAATGGGCCGACACGACCGGATCGTTACTCCACTGTTCACAGCAAACCGACATGAAGTAGCAGCTTGCTCTTGTGTTTCATTTGGTGAGTGAGATTTCCGCAGACCCAAATCCTCCTCCCCTTTCCAATCCCTATTCCCTTCCTTTAAGGTTGGCAACGCACCCATGATTCTTTCGATATGTTTAGGGATGGCGGAAATCACTTACCACGACTTGATCGGTTGCCAGAGTCTGCTATATAAAACCTAAAACGGTAATTATTATTGTTCTATAGAAAATATGTTACCCAAATTACAACAAAACGTCCTAATAGTAATCCCCTTCCCTTCCACCCCCCGTGCCGGTCATCTCGACTGGTACGTTAGATGGTATTTGTTGGCCCGCCGCGCCGCTGAAATCGCTGTCTTCCATTGCTGCCTTCATTAGAAGTGAAGACTGGTGTCATGCAATTGTGCGCTGGTACTATAATCAAGTCATTCTTGCATGTCTTTCTTTGTGTGCCTAATGTCCTTGTCTCCGTCGTGACAGTTCAGTTATGGTTGAAGAAAGATATCACACACCAACACATACAAACATTATCTGACCTATAGATATAGATTATTTGAAAAAAATATACATAATAAGAATTGATACATATATGTGAACATTTGATTTCAACCTTTGAAATAAAACTAATTTAAAAGAATTTTATCGCGGCTTATATTTTAATTTTGGTTCCGACTACGGTCCGTAGCTTCGGGACTAAAATTAAAGGTTTACACCTCAAAAAGTCCGTTAAAATTAGTTTTATTTCAATGTGATATTCGCGTAAACATAATAAATTAACATAATAATTCCGAAAATCCTGACGCTTGTGCGGACTGCATCAGGAACGTGGTGCTTTTGGGGATGGACTTGTTCATCCCCAATACCAAAATACCACTAGGGCGTCGTAGCCGGCCTTGGTATAACAATGCCTGCGCCGAAGCTGCGCGCCTCATACATAGCGTGGAATGACGCCAGAAAGCGTCAGGATCCAAACGCCAAGGAAGAGAAGCGGAACTTTAATGCTGCTTCCAGGTCCAGCAAGAAGGCTATAGCCAGGGCCAAGGCGGAGCACATTGGCAGAATTGGCGAGCGACTAAAGAGTTATCCCTCTGGGAGTCGTGCTTTTTGGTCGCTTGCCAAGGCTGTCCAAGGCAACTTCTGCCAGTCTAGTCTCCCGCCACTGCGTAAGCCTGATGACAGTTTGGCCCATAGTGCAAAGGAGAAGGCGGATCTTTTAGCCCAATCCTTTGCCTCGAACTCGACTTTAGATGATGGAGAAGCCACACCGCCGAAGATCTCCCGGTGCGAGTTTACCCTGCCTGAAATACGCATCAACCAGCGTGCGGTCAGGAGGGAACTAAGGCTTCTCGACATCCGTAAGTCGAGTGGGCCAGACTGTATCCCCGCGGTGGTTCTTAAAACGTGCGCCCCTGAGTTGACCCCCGTTCTTACGCGCCTTTACCGTCTTTCCTATTATACTAACAGGGTTCCCACTTCATGGAAGGTGTCTCATGTCCATCCGATCCCTAAAAAAGGTGACCGGTCGGACCCTTCGAGTTATAGGCCGATAGCGGTCACATCTTTGCTCTCCAAAGTTATGGAACGAGTCGTTAATGCCCAGCTGATGCGGTACCTTGAGGAGCACCAGCTGATCAGTGATCGTCAGTACGGTTTCCGTCACGGTCGATCAGCTGGTGATCTTCTTGTTTATCTCACACATCGCTGGGCAGAAGCTTTGGAGGGCAAGGGTGAGGCTATGGCTGTCGGCCTTGACATCGCGAAGGCGTTCGATCGGGTATGGCATACAGCCCTTCTATCGAAGCTACCATCTTACGGAATCCCCGAGGGACTCTGCAAGTGGATCGCTAGCTACCTGGAAGGTCGGAGCATTAAAGTCGTCGTTGACGGCTGTTGCTCCAAGACTCTTTCAGTCAATGCTGGCGTTCCACAGGGCTCGGTGTTGTCGCCGACACTCTTCATCTTGCATATCAATGACATGTCTATTGACAGCATGCATTGCTATGCAGATGACAGCACGAGTGATGCGCGATACATCGGCCACCAGAATGTTCCTCGGTGCACCGTAGAGGAAAGACGGTCTCAACTTGTGTCTGAAATCGAGAGCTCTCTGGGGCGGGCCTCCAAATGGGGAGAAATGAACTTAGTTCAGTTCAACCCCACGAAGACACAAGTTTGCGCATTCACTGCGAAGAAGGACCCATTTGTCATAGCGCCTCAGTTCCAAGGAGTACCTCTCCGGGTTTCCGAGAGTATTGGGATTCTCGGCGTCGAAATCTCGAGCACAGTCCAGTTCAGGAGTCATTTGGAGGACAAAGCCAAATTAGCTAGTAAAAAGCTGGGTATCCTGAACAGAGCGGGGCGGTACTTCACGCCGGGCCACAGATTAATGCTTTATAAAGCTCAAGTACGGCCCCACGTGGAGTACTGCTCCCACCTCTGGGCAGGAGCCCCCAAATACCTACTTAACCCACTTGACTCCTTGCAAAGACGAGCTGTTCGAATCGTCGATGATCCTGATCTCACGGATAACCTGGAACCGTTAGGACTGCGGAGAGACTTTGGTTCGCTCTGCGTGTTCTATCGGCTGTTCCATGGGGAGTGCTCCGAGGAACTGTTTAAGATGGTGCCAACGTCACCATTCTACCATCGCACCACCCGACACCGCAGTAGAGTTCATCCATACCACCTGGAAACAATACGGTCTAGTACCGTACGTTTCCAGCGTTCATTTATCCCACGTACGTGTAAGCTCTGGAATGAACTCCCTGCCTCGGTGTTTCCCGAGCGCTATGACATGTCCTTCTTTAAACGAGGCTTAAAAAGAGTACTCCTTCAACGGTAGGCAGCGGCTTGGCTGTGCCCCTGGCATTGCCGATGTCCATGAGCGGCGGTGACCGCTTACCATCAGGCGGGCCGCTTGCTCGTCTGCCTATCAAGGTAATAAAAAAAAAAAAAAAAAAAAACGTGATTTAAACCGTACAATAATAAGTACTGCAGAGGAATAATACTGTTATATACATAATATTATTATACTCCAAATGGCCTTAGCCTTAATTGCACAAGTTATTTCTCAAAAAGTATTTAGAATAGTATAAACGTGGCTCCTCCCATACAAAGGATACTTTTTGAAAAATAACCTTGTATATAAATATTAGAATATGTCCTATATTTGAACCATAAAATGCAACACACTGTCCACTGAGTGATCAAATGCATATTAATATAATAAATACACTCTAAAGATACTAGTTTTCTGCTAGAACATGTTTTATGAATTTATTGACAATATAAGTATACAAATTATAAAATAGTCATTTAAACATTATGTATGGAATGAATTCACAAACACAACATTCCCAAAAGGCTAGCCTTTATGTAAATCACATTTGAAACAAAAGGTTTGGGATTCATAATTTGGTACACAACACAATACTTCAGATAATATTCAGTTATTTAATAAAATAACTTATTTTACGTTATATTACCACAAGATAACTGTTCAAAACAGCTTTAATTTTAACTAGATAAAATTAATTAATGAACTATAATAATCACACTATTCGCAGAAACAATGCACACTACAGGACTATCCCAAAATTACTAGCAACATAATGATATACAGGGTTAATTTTAAAACACCAGCAACCTCGCAGGACCAGATAGCTGACCCCATACGGAACAACTTTTGTTCTACGAGTTTGTATATAACTCAATATATTTTTAAAAAAATGATTTTACAAGTTTTTGTTGTGTCGTATTTTTCTTCGTAGCGTTCGGCGTGCGCGCGCGACTCAAAGGCGCCGCTCAGCTGGCTCGGGCGATGACCTTCGGCGCTAGCCCGGTTCCCCACGCTTCGCGTGTTTGCTTACGTAATCTGCGATGCGTGTAGGTAACATTCAAGACGGAAATTAAATGAATACTTATTTTTGTATGAAAATAAAATCTAACAAATTATCAAAAGTCGTAGAACAAAAGTAGTAGCTTATAACCTTAGGTATCTATCCCTGCGAGGTTGCTGGTGTTTTAAAAATAACCCTGTATATATACATTTTTACGATCAAACTACAATTTATAAAACACAGCTATTATTTGAAGCAAATTCGAATTGAAAATATAGTAGAGATTAAGTTTACTAAGTCACAGCATGCAGTAATTCTGAGGTAGCCAATGACAAAATATTTAATCATTTTTCTTATCTCCAGCTTCGTGTTCCGTTTCAGTAAGAGCTGGTGTGCCATTTTTGGCAAGTTTCTGCTGCTGTTCCATCTCACCAGAGAAGCCAAACTCGTTGACACGTTTGTGGTCCACCTTGTACATCCAACGTTGATACAAGAAGATGAAGAACACAATATCTGAAATAAAAACAAAATACCTATACTCACACCCACTTCATTTTAAACACCTATGTGAGCTCTGCACCACTGTATCTGCACAGTAAAGATTTCTTTATAATTTATTGGCGCCTTATTGATTAAAGTCAAAAATGGACCAATAACATATGATTACATATGCATATAGAAATCCTTATGTTACCCCTATGCGTTCATACACACTATGCACAAAAAGATAAATAACCAATATAAATTAATGATGATGCCATTACAAGGCGTGCCAAGGTAATGTAAATAATTCATAGGCATGTGATCAATCTTAATAAACTAGTGATTCAAATTTGCATGACATTTAAAGATGTCATGATTTTGATAAAATCCTGTACATAAACAATTAGTCAGGTGTTTGTAAAGAGCTTTAAATATGATGATTGTGTTTGGTATTTATCACACAGGTACAAAACTATAAAATTACATATTTTACTCACCATCACGGAAACATCCTATTCTGTACATAGTTGGCATTTTTATGACAAATGCAAAGATATCATCAATAAATGTGTTAAGGAACTTATATGTCATCATACGCCATGGGAGATGAGCTACTGATTTCAACTTGTAGTTAATGAATAACTGTGGAGTCATCATGATAAATCCAAAAGTCAATAAATATCCATACATCATATTCAGTACAAATGAATACCATCCCTTATGCTCCTGGTACAGCAAGGAGTAAACACCATATCCAATCAGCAATGGAAAACAAGCCCAACCAAGATATTGAAAAGCCAACATATCATATTGTTTAGTGCTAGATTCTACATATGATCCTTTGTCAGTAAATGTAATTTTTGGAATCCCAAATACACGGTCTTCCCTGTTTATCTTCACATCCATTACTTTATTGATCTTCCAGATTTCAATAATCAATCCAATGAAGCAAGAAATTCTAACCATAACATTAGTTTCATTATCAAATACATAAAGGAGCACTATAGTAGATTGAAAAACATTGAAAAATACAGATCTCACAGACAAACCTTCCAAGGATTGTCTGTTATTCCAAAACTGAATGTCATTTTTGAACGCCAACAGTTCAAAAATAGAATGCAGAACAGAGACAGTGATAGTCAACCCCAACAAATATGGAGATGTGTCTAACAACAATTCCTTAACAGTGTCTTGTTCTTCATCTTGCTCTTCAGCACCTAATGCCGAAAACATACTCAATTTGTCCCTCATGGCTTGTGCTGTATATAGTTGCCATTTAAATAAACTTAGGGGTTGATATGTGAGCTGAAGTTCAAGGTTGGTAGTAGTTTTGTTTATAGGAACATAATCACGCATCATGTTCCAGTAATCATTTATGAATATGGCAGGTTTGTACTGTTTGCCATCAGGCAAAAAATATATAAATTCATCAAGTGGTGGTGGGACACTTCCCATCATCCAGTTAGTTTGGTCAGTCACTAAATTAATTGTCAAATTTGGGTGCCAATGCGACACAATCTCCTCTTTCAGTGTTTCTGCTTTCTTTATTTCCTCCTCTGATTTTTCAGTTTGGCCAGTTAATAAATTATGTGTTTTAAGATAGCGGAGTTTCTTGTATTTATTCAACATTTTTTTTCCATATGCAATCCTAGGTCCAGCATAAGTTTTGTGCTTTGGATCTGGTGACTTTCCTTCTTCTACTACAAATACATGTAGGTACATTGAACCATTATTTCTAAGAGCATGTGAAGGAGTTATATTGGTAGAAAAGGTAACAGTACCATCATTATTTGGCCCTGAACTCCAATCACCATACACTAGACCAGTATGAGTCCAAATTAATTTCAATTTGTCAAATTCATCATAAAATTCTTGATCTGATAAATAACAGTATATATCTAAGTTGGTTCCATTAAGGAACATGTTAGACGCAGGCACGCGTACACTGCCAGGAGAACTGCTAAGGTCAGTCTTAGGTGCAGAAGGTTGTCTAAACATTGAGGTTATGAAATAAACAACCAATGCCCTAATAATAAGGGATTTTGTTATTGCAAAAAAAGATTCTAATTTAGTTGGTTGCATCCTACGACGCTCCTCGTCGACCTGCGCATTGATCTGGAAATAATGACATTTGAAAGGCTATAATATGTAGGTCAAGACTGAACTTATTATTATAATACAAAATTAATAATGGATAAAACTAAATTAGTTTATCGTATACAAATATATTTAATTGTCGTCTTAATTACTTACATCCGTAGTGGTTTCAGCAACCTCATTGCTCTCTGCGACCGCGACAGGATCGTCGTTCGAATTATCAGCCGATAAAGTCGTGGCCATTTTGCCTCTTATCTATTCGTAATAGATATTAAGCTAGTTTTGTGGATCCCACTTTGAATACAAATTACTTTGTGCACTAAACCATATATCAATATATTTTGTATGAAATGATAATTATTTTAGCCTGCCACTCATAATCACGATTCCAGCTATCAGCAGAGACAAATAAACGACAGCTATCAGAATGACAATTGTTGACCAGGGCTGCCAGAAGATATTTTTCAAAATATTAACACGCTTTTATTAGCTTCAGAGGTATGTTAGTATGTTTGTATGTAACGGAATCTTTGAACGTGTTTTGACCTTCAAACCGTCGGATTAAATCGAAATTTGGCATACTTATCAAGGTCCGATGACAATGCAATATTTAAAAAAAAGTATTGTAAATTGTGATGTGTGTAAAGTTTAGTTTAGCGCCATCTACACTACGCAAAGAATGTGTCAATAGATGGCGCTTTTTTGATATTCGGGTTAGGAATTACGTGATAGGTATCCAATTGTATCCACTTGTCTGGATCTCTCTGGATCTCCGCTTATTATAAGGAATATCGTAGTATATAATATTTATACCGAACTTTGTATTGTCAGTGTGTTTCCCATAACATCATCTTTGCGTTCTGAACATTGCATCAATACACGTTTTATTTGTGAAGAACCTCAACCAATTACAATATATTTATATTTTTTCTAAAAAATGAAAAATCTATACTAATAATAAAGCTGTAGAGTTTGATTGTTTGTTTGTTTGTTTGAACGCGCTAATCTCAGGAACTACTGGTTCGATTTGAAAAATTCTTTTTGTGTTGGATAGTCCATTTATCGAGGAAGGCTTTAGGATATATAACATTACGCTGCGACCATTAGAAGCGAAGCATCAGTGAAAAATGTTGCAAAAACGGGGAAAATTATTCATATTTGAAGGCTTCCGTTGCTAAGCTACCCAAATAATATTATTTGAAGGCTTCCGTTGCTAAGCTACCCAAATCTATACTAATATTATAAAGCTGTAGAGATTGATTGTTTGTTTGTTTGTTTGATCACGTGGGCGGAGCCGCGAGCAAAAGCTAGTAAATAATAGTTAAAAAAAACTATAAAAACACGCTTTTATAGAAAGTCAAACTAAAAAAAATAAAAAATAAATATGAAGAAAACAATGTATTTTATTGTCAAAAAAAAAGCGTGGATGCTTTTTAAGATACTATTGAATTGATAATCCTTCTACTCATATCTCTCAATACAATATTTATAACTATTGACGCCATGCACCCCACGCTTTTTTTACAATAAAATACATTTTAATTCAAACATAATGATTTCTTATGTTTTACGCGAATATTACACATTGAAATAAAACTAATTTAAACGGATTTTATTAAGTTTGTTAAAAATGGGGAAAATTTTCCTTTAACTGGTATCCCTCAACTTTCGCACACATAGATAAAAAATCTATTTCGCTTTCGATATAGTATAGTAATGCGAAGTCCTTATTTATTCTAAGTCGATGATTATCTTATATATTTAAACGAGCAATAATTGTATATCTGTATATTTATTTCGGAAACGGCTCTAACGATTTGGATTAAATTTTGTACTTAGATAAAGATTTGTTTTCTAAGTTTTTTTTCTGTTTTTTTCCTGAGAAAACGCAATTTCCATAAAAAAAATATATGAATTTTCTATAACGATATAGCGCGACCTAATTTTTGTAGGTACATGAATTAGGTAGTGCAAATAGTTATATTGTTACAAATAGAATGTAGGTACTACGCAGAAAAAAATCGTGGCTCAAAAAGTTGCGGTGCCAGCCGCAACTCGCTCAGGCGGTGGTGAACGCAGCGTACGAAAGTATATGATTCACCACTTAAATATCTTATATATTTAAACGAGCAATAATTGTATATCTGTATATTTATTTCGGAAACGGCTCTAACGATTTGGATTAAATTTTGTACTTGATAAAGATTTGTTTTCTAAGTTTTTTTTTCTGTATTTTTCCAGAGAAAACGCAATTTTCCATAAAAAAATATATGAATTTTCTATTACAATATAGCGCGACCTAATTTTTTTAGGTACATGAATTAGGTAGTGCAAATAGTTATATTGTTACAAATAGAATGTAGGTACTACGCAGAAAAAATCGTGGCTCTAAAAGTTGCGGTGCCAGCCGCAACTCGCTCAGACGGTGGTGAACGCAACGTACGAAAGTATATGATTCACCACTTAAAAAATATGCCGTTTCACTTCTAAAACCTGTACCTAATGATAGTTCCAGGACAACAAAGAAAGGACGATGGCGTGACATTTCATCGGGTAGTAAACTTGTGGCAAAACTGACAAAATATTTCTAATGCCCTTGTTGACACCAGTGTTGGCAGCCCCGTGCGGCGCGCGATAATTTTGTTTGACGCAGCACATTTATGGTAACTATACATCAATACTTCAGGCCGGCAGACTTATTTTACGCGTATTGTATTACAGACAAAGTCCGCGCGAAATATAGTAATTTCCGATTATAGGTAGTCCCCAAATAAGAACATATTATGTAGGTAACCATTTCAAATAAATAATACATAGACCTATAATCTTTTGGACGCTTTTACGTTTAATAGGCGAAGTTACAGTGTATTGGCTGGCAGACATGCGAATCGAACCAAGAAACTATAAGGCCACCAATCACTTTCGCTGCCATTACAACAACATTACATTACAATAAGGTGATTGGAGAGGCGATAGGGAACACTTTTATTCGATGTTGGTAAAAATGTAGCAGTACATACGTTAGCAACAGAAATACACACACCATCATTAGTCTTTTATTTGGTATCCATTGGAAATAATCATTGACAGTACTAAAATGCAAGCACAATAAGCCATGGCGGCAACTGGTGCGATAATTATTATTGTTAGAAATCAAACAAACTTACTGATATTTATCATTTATTTCAAACGCAAAATTGTAAGACTGATAGTTAATCGGACCCAAAATGCATTCGGAAACCTTACCTTATATGATTAGATTCCCAAACCATTATAAAATTAGTTCTGGCAACATAAACAAAACATAAAAAATTACTAACAGCAATTCACTTCATAAAGTTTTCCTAGAATCTACACATAATACTTAGATTCTGTACCGCACATGTTGTCGTCCAACACTGGTTTCCATCACAGAGATATCATTACTTACATTTCATGATTATTTTAAATCATAGTAATGTTCTATTTCTTCTTCTAGCAACTTAAGTTTATGCACATTTTCCTGCCTATTATATTACGAAGGCGCATAACTAACTTGCACTTACAAAATAAATCTTTGTTTAATGAGTTCACATCTTTCACTAGCATTCATCTCCTCATCTAGCATTCATGTCTCATGCGGTCCTCTGAACATACTGATATATAACATAACTAACATGACAGAGTGATATTTTGCAAGTGCAAGATTAAACATACACTAATGGCAACAGTTCACTTAAATCGCTTAGAACTAAAGCAT
Organism: Amorpha juglandis; assembly: GCA_949126905.1. Classification (NCBI taxonomy): domain Eukaryota; kingdom Metazoa; phylum Arthropoda; class Insecta; order Lepidoptera; family Sphingidae; genus Amorpha; species Amorpha juglandis. The sequence continues at coordinate 10,558,516 of OX421374.1, read as the reverse complement.
TTTTGGATAAAAAAAGAAACCGTATTATTAAATTATTTTTTTTCTGTGAAAATCTTTTCTGTGTACATAAACAAATAAAACAAACACTTTTACATTAAGTTCCCACGTACCTACGTAAAAGTTAAGTTTGAGCCTACACTGATCAAAGTTCCAAGTAAAGTAAATATATCAGAGAACGATATTACGATTTAATTATATTAAAAATAGTTATTTTCAGATTGTGTCTCATACTGATTCCCTTGTACTTGCTGGCATAGTAAGTAACAACATATTAAAGTTCGATTCGTTATTGAAATTTGATTCGATTTGTAATGTTTTTTTAGTTATTTATTACATAATGCTATAAGCGAAAAGCGCGAAACTATGAGCAATGCTATTTGTTTTAAAGAAAGTACTATTAAATAAAACGAGAACATATCCGCGGCCGCAAAATCCTCAATTGGTTCTCGACATAACTGTAGGTACTGCTTGTAACAAAACATATCAGTTAAAAACTGAATTCAAACTCAGAATCGTGGTGCATTTGCGTTTATCCAGGAGGAGTTTTCTATTCTCCCTGGTACTCCGTCATCAGATCTCAACCAAATTTATATGTGACTACCCTCAAAGAAAAACCTAGCTTACAAAGATAATTGCCATTTTTTTGCTAGCCGTACCCCAACTATTGTTCTGCGCAGTTTGAAGTTGCATACGAATAGTTATGTTTTAATTACAGCCATGATCCTCTTTGATACGCTAGGCGCGTAGGCGTTAGGAGCAGTTTATGTGACCAGTACAATTTTTAATTTATAAAATAGCCATTCATAAACCTTGTATCATACTTTGTCTTAGCTATGATTTACTGCAATATTTTGCATAAATTCCTGTCAACCATTATTCAATTCATTGCAATATACCCTTTGCCAACAATACAAAGCTATACAACATTCTGCCTAAAGTAACAAAACGTTTTAAATAAGGTATAAAATTATTAATTTAGTCACTGTAACAGGCAACTAACTTAGTTGCTAGCTTATTATGTAACTTATTAGTATGTTGCTAAAATATTATAATTTTAAAACAAATTTCAACAAAACTCATGCAATTTGCACTGTAGCAAAAGAAAAACCATATGAAAGTAGGTAATAAGTAATATATATTAATCTCTCAGCAACTATTACTGGAAATTAAGAAACTTAATAACAAACATTTGTCTAAGCATTTTTCAGACCTTTTTACTTATTGGAACTTGTGTATTATACACTTATCTGTATAATATTATATTCTGTGAACTGTTACCATTTTTAGACGGAACTATGATTCACTTAATCCTGCATCTCTTCTGGGAGTTCGTGTGGATTCAGAATACCTGGAACTGACATCTGAACTCTTCTCTTCTCTTCCTGTGCCTGACGAAGTACAAACAAGCGCTCTTCCAAATACAAGTCACTGTCGTCTTCACCTGTGTACTCCTGTAACACAGAAACAAATACATTTATGTTAACTTAAATCTCGTCTGGTCGAAATTCGTCCAATTGGCATTATATAAAAAAAATGTAAAAATATAACAATGCCATTTATTTACTTGGATTTTGCAAATATTATATTTTCCCATGCAGAGAAGACAAATGAGACCTTACATAGTTCATATAAACATGAGCATGATCAAAATTATTTGTTTATTTAATTTTCCTGGTCCAGCAACGTGAGTTTTTATTTTGTTGCACATCTATTGTACGCACTATGCATGTACTTTTGAATAATTTATGCTTCATTCTTTTTTTATTTATAATTAATACGAAAAATAGTAAGATGGACAATATTCTATAATAGCGTTTCAACATTTCCTTGGGGGTCAGATTTGAATTGAAACCCCCACCAAATTTCTGTGAAACTGCAATGATGTACTGCAATATTTTTAATAGGCGCCTAACGGTTTAGTAACGTTTAAGTCTCAGGGGTGGATTTGATTCTTTTAATTTTTTTTTCAATCATTTATCAGTTTTTTTACGCTAACTCTTAGCGTAACTTTTAACTAGCGTTTAACTTTTTATTTTCAGCATAGACTAACTCGTATTTTGTAACTCATCCAAATAGTAGATTTTTATTTAATGCGCAATCGTAATAACAATTTAGAAACAATATATTTTATCGTATACAAAAAACACCATATTTCGCCAAGTCGGGTTAAAAAGCAAAAGTTAACAAGCGCTCTTTTATTCTTATTGGTTCAATAATAATTATTGTGAACGCGCCGTTATGCGTAAAGTTTCTCAAATGCGCGAAATGTCTTGGACTTTGAGAAACGTTTCTCATTGGTAGCACATGAGAAACATATTAATATTTTGAATTGTACCCATTTATCAATAAGGGCAATATTACAAAAAAAACAGAAGTAGCTACCAATTTACATTTTGAAAATTCAAAACTATATTTAACATTGGCAAGTTAAGTTTTTATTTCCCAAAGTTTAACTATTTTGTGCAAAGTGTTCACTTCATATTATTGCCGGTTGAATAATAATTTTTCACGTAACTTTGAAATGTTTTCTATCAGAAAAAAATCTTTGCCGGTTGAATAATAATTTTTCACGTAACTTTGAAATGTTTTCTATCAGAAAAAAATCTTTGCCGGTTGAATAATAATTTTTCACGTAACTTTGAAATGTTTTCTATCAGAAAAAATTCTAACAACCGTATTTTCGCAACGATAACTAAATATATGCATTATGCATATTATATTATTATCCAACCGCTATGGGAAACAAGCATGAGGCCTATGTATGTACGTATGAGTATTCTCAACTTTACAAACTACTACTTTTCAAAGTGATTGCTACACTTTTGTTAATGTAACACAGCTAATTCTGGACCGATCGACTCTTCATAAAGGCATACAATTATTTATGATTTAAAATAATGTACATTAATACGTAAATAGAGGAATGGCTAAGATAGCTGGTTACTAAATAATATATATTATATCTGACATAATGTGTCCAACAACAAAACAAAAACCATAACAAGACGTAACATTGCACTGAAAAAAGAAGTGACGTAATACAGGCAAAGTGTAAATTACGTCTGAGATAAAAATAAATAATTATGCTGATGATCTCAGCTTGAGCTCAAAAGATGAGTCTGAATTCGTAAGGATATTGGCCTTATCAAATTATTAACAATTAAGTAAAATTTATTATACTTACTCTTACTTGTACCAAGAAGTCTCTCAAGTGATCCTTAAAGGCGGGGATATCTTGGTCCAGATTGAATAACCCTTGAACTGTAATTTTTATTTGATTGTCTGTTAAGTGGGGGAATGCTGTTTTGAGGAGGTTAGCCACATATTCCTGAAATAAACGATGATTTGTATTAGCTGTGGTATTATTTTATAGGTATCTACAATATATATCTACATTAATGCACTGGTTCACAAGGAACAAGGACCTATGGCAAAGCAAGTAATGGTAACTAATGATTTTGACACCCTATATGTATGTATTTATGTTGGCGATGCACAGGTTGCACAGAAGCATAACACAGCTCTACAAAACAAAACTTTTTTTTGTTGCCCTGGATGTGATCGCAAATTTTTACGTTTTGAAGTGCCCAGATTACGAATATATTCATGAAAGTTCTCAATGTGCTCGTATTTTCATGATTTTTGCATATCTTATATTTTGAACAATTATCGGCTTGTTAAAAATAATATTTAATTTTCCAGTCCTGATTAGGCTTCTGCGCAACTTTTTCGCGCATACAAATATCACGTGATCCCCACTCTCAGACCCCTTGCAAATTTCCGAAGCTTAGTATGGAAATATTGAAAGGTGGAATATTTTATGGTCCTCAAATACGGCAATTAATGAAACTAAAACTCAGATTTTATCAAAGTTATGACTGTTCCGGAAAATAAAGCTTGGAAAAGTTTTGTGTTGGTTGTCGAAAATTTCCTAGGTACCCATAAAGCAGCAAATTATGAAGAAAGTGTACAAAATATGCTGACAAACTTTCATACATTAGGAGCAAATATGGGTATTAACTATTTCCGCAATCATCTAGATAAATTTTCGGATAATTTAGGAAATTATAGTGAGGAACAGGGAGAGCGGGTCCACTAAGATCTAAAAGTGATGGAGGAAAGGTATCAGGGTCGATGGGATTGTCACATGATGGCAGATTACTGCTCATCTCTGAAAAGTCATTGTCCCCTGAAAAATTTTAATAGAAAAGCTCATAAAAGGCTTTTTATGGAAATATAAAATATATTTTCGACATTTTCCTCTTTATTTACTTCGATGTATCCTAATTTCTCAAAACAATAAAAATATATCAAGACATTATAAATATATCTGTTAATTTGTTTCTGGTTTTTGATTTTTATAACGTAAAATGAAAATAAAGATTTAAAAAAAATATCAGAGCAAATCTTACAAAATCGTTGATGATTTCATGAATTGTGTGCATAAATAGACCCAAAATCATTTTCATATCTAGGGCAACAAAACCACTGTAGACCAGTGAATCAGCTCACATTAGTGGAAACATTTCACTCTTAATCTTAATTACTTTGTATAACATATGTAAGTATGTATGGAGGTTCTGGTCTAATCTATTGGCGCTCCTAGTGAAACGATTTCGACAAATGACACATATTTTTATTGTGCGATGGTAATATATGCTGATGGATAGTATTTAATTTCAAATCAAAATAAAAAGTAAGAGACGAAACATAATTATACAGGGTTATTTTTAAAACACTGACAACCTCGCAGGAGTAGATTCCTAAGGTCATTTGCTACTACTTTTGTTCTACGACTTTTCATAATTTGTTAGATTTTATTCTCATACAAAAATAATTATGAATTTAATTTCCGTCTTGAATTTTACCTACGCGCAGATTACGTAATACACGCGCGCGCGCGTCAGTTCAATGACCGGCCGCGCCGTCTCGATCGATAATACCTACACTTAGACGTCCGAACAAAAACACTACGTAACAAAAACTTGTAAAATCATTTTTTTTCTTATGTATTGAGTTATGTCCAAACTCGTAGAACAAAAGTTGTTCCTTATGGGGTCAGCTATATGGCCCTGCGAGGTTGTCAGTGTTTTAAAAATAACCCTGTATACAGGGTTCTACGAGTTTGGATATAACTCAATACATAAGAAAAAAAATGATTTTACAAATTTTTGTTATGTTGTGTTTTTGTTCGTACGTCTACGTTTCAGTCATAAACGAACGACCCGACGCTCGCGCCCGCTTGCAATAGTGAAATCAGCTGACGGCTGGGTGTAGGTATTATCGATCGATACGGCGCGGCCGGTCATTGAACTGACGCGCGCGCCCGCGTGTATTACGTAATCTGCGATGCGCGCAGAGCGTAGGTAACATTCAAGACGGAAATTAAATACATAATTATTTTTGTATGAGAATAAAATCTAACAAATAATGAAAAGTCGTAGAATAAAAGTAGTAGCAAATGACCTTAGGAATCTAGTCCTGCGAGGTTGTCAGTGTTTTAAAAATAACCCTGTATAGGTACATAATTATATTGCTGCCAGACAATAGCTAATAGCCAATTCTAAATATATTAAAATTTCACGGTTACATGAAGATTACATTCTTGGGGTTTTATATGTATATAAAGCTAATAAATACTACAAAAAATAACACATACGAGATTAGGATAGCTGTTTTTTAGGCCATAAAATGAACTATAAGAGTAATAATAAATAATTTAAGTAAGCACATTGCAGTCCTAATAAATCAGCAACCACCGACAAACAACTTGGTGGTGGTGGTTCTTCACACTTCAAAGAGAGAAGAAGCAAATCGAGGGGACCTGCGACAGGACAGACAGATGACCGTTTGTTTGGGAATTGCTGAATAATTGACTAAGCGATAAATGATGCACTTCTTTTTTTCATCATAGCCAACATACATCAAATATAGTTTGAAGCATTTGTCGCGTGGTAAAAATTTAATTTTGTAATAATTCCCTCAAAACTCATAAATTAAATTGAAATTTTCGGAATTAGTTATCTGAATTAGTTATCTAAATCTGTTAAGATTGGTATGCATTAAACTTTGATGATGAATATCTTTTATACACTTAATTTAATTGACTAAGCATAAAAGACCATTTTTGAAGAGCATTTAACTTCCTACAAAAATATACATTGCCCATTTCATAATCCTTATTTGTTCACGAGTTACAAAATTCATAAGAAAAAACAATGTCTTAAAATAAACTTCGATCTTCAATACTTTTTAAATTGTGAGATTTACAATAAAAATAAAAAGACACCTATTTTGTAGAGTGTTCAATTTCCTACAAAATAGTACTGAGTAAAAAATCGAAACCTGTAATGCGGAAGACCTTCCTATTAAAATTAAGAGCTTATTTTTGGTGAGAATTTTTTATTGTCTAATAACCCATTTTTCAGTCTCGCTAGTAAAGAAATATATATAAATAACGTATAAATTATTAAATATAGCATAAAAACTATTTTCTTTCTCTGCTAACATTAATAAAAGTTTCATGAATAGTTGTAAAAGTAAAACAAAACGACAATTACGAGCCAATTTTGTGAGAGTCATGTTTAAAATGGTCACTCAGTTCAGAAATTTTATAATGTATTAAAATATTTTGATTATTCAAAATGCGGAAATACCGGGCCTGCTGATGTTTAGTGAAACTTTTTTACTATAAAAATACATCATTTTTATCATGGATTGATTACTTACCAAGTACTAGACTAGAAAATTACTTTTCACTATTTTCTATACAATCTGCATAGTAGGGTGTCCACACACCAAAGTAAATTTAAATTAATATTGATTGTATTCTTTGCATTTTAACCAAAGCAACATCTTAACTTGAGGATATGAATTCATATTATCATCTAATCCTTTAAGTTACTAAAACTAAAAAAAGACTCAGTCTACCTACACATATTGTGGTGCTGGAGTATGGAGATTTAGAAATGTTCCACTACAACCCCCTCCTCATATGAATGAACATATAAAATATAAATTGTTGCAAAATTTTACATTGGATCTTGATACTGTATCCAAACAAAGGTTTCTTTTCCATGTTATTTGATTTGACAGTAATTGTAATTTACAGACATGAATTAAATTAAACATTACCTGAATGTAAATAACATTGTCAGGTGCAGGTCCCAGAGGCACAGTAACTCGGCCAGTCTCCACTAAAGAGAACATGTGAGCTAGAATGGTAGCATGCATTGTGAGTCCTGCCCCGTGTGATGTGTCAGTGACTACACTAAACACATGTTCCAATATATCACAAAAGTATGTTTGGTAGAAACTCTGTGCTGCTTGTGGATGTTGTTCAACATTGTGTAGCAACTTGTACAATATTTGAAGGCCTGTGTCTGCAACATTTCTCATAGTGTGTTTAAATGCCCAAATAATTGAATCCAACACCAATTTGAATTGTGCTGGAGGTATACTCAGGAATGCCTTAAAACAATTTGTATTCACTGCCTGCAATAGTAGGAAGAATTCTGTTCGATGCTCAGGATGCTCTTCAAAATCTTTGTTGATCATCTCTAGTGTACATTCAAAAACTGCATCAAATATTTTTGGTACCTCAGAAGTGATCTGGCCTCCTAGTTTATACACAATAGCACCCATACAAGACAACACCTCTGGTTCTCGTGCATCAGGCACTGCAGTTCTTTGATAATCTAAGAGGACAGCATCCAATAGTGGAGGAATAAAATTCTCCAAAACCATGCTGTTATCTGTTGACCGAGATACCCAACTGGCAATCAACTTTAAAGTTTCTTTTTTTATTATTCTCATGTTTTTGATAAGTGGCTGTTTATTGACAACAACACCATTCAAAGCTATAGCCTGGTTAATATTTTCTGACATCACTTTGTAAACATTCAGCATATCTAGGTATATTCTCCCCAGCTGGACAACATATGGGTGCCCCAATGCACGGCAAGCTCGTACATTGGTTTTCAAAATACTCACTAGCTGTTTGACAGCCTCTGGATCTTTAAGAATATCAACATTATGTGATGCTTGCGATATTATGTCATCCCACACTTGATTGGGCAGCAACATGTATTTTTCAATGAGTTGCTCTTGGGCAACTTGATCCACTTGTGCACTGATCATGTATCCAACAGCTTCATAGAATGTGTGGACTTGTAATGTTTGTAAATCACAAATTATAGAGCTAATTGTGCTTAAAATTTCTTCTATAAATGGACATGCTTCCCCAACTTGAGTAGTGACAAAGTGACGACGACATTTCAGTGCTATTTTTATAAATGTATCACAGGCCATATCCTGAACACCTTCATGTGTCTCATGCATAAATTCAAACAATTTATTAACTACGGTTTTCAAAAATTTCCAATGGGCTCTCAAGAAACGAGGATACTGTCCAACAACATACATGATATTACTGGCAATTATAGCTTTATTATCTTTCCCTTTTTTCTGTTCACACAACCCCAACAGCTCTTTAATGACAATAACTAGAAATCGTTTTTCATCTTCTTCTGATGTGGCTCCTGAAATAGACCCAATAGCCCAACATAGTGTGTTTAGATTTTTCCATGACCATTCTGTTCCATTTACTTGATTTTGTAATTTCTCTGTCATGATACGTTCTGTATCCTGGTAATCTAAATGAGTCAAATAAACTAAAGTTTCTCGCATGTTTTTGTACAAATTTATTGAATCTGTGTCCTTCATGAACTCTCTTACAACTTCCCCATTTTCATTTTCCACCACCAGCACCTCTTCTGGTTTAGCCATCCTAGAAATCATTATGTAGCGGACACTACTAAGAACATCAGAGTATAATGTTTTTCTGCATATATTTTTTCCCATAGTATAGTTGGATAAGTGTGCACATGGTACTATTTTGTATAAGTCAGCTGTCAAAGCATGCCAGAACTCCAAACAAATTTTAAACACTTCAACATCATCTACTTCAGATATCAATACAAGATATCTCAGAACATTCATCAAGGTGTTTGTAAGCCCTCTTCTTTCTATTAGTGCACCATGTTCTTTCAAGTAAGTGCAGAGAAATAAAGCAAGATTTTGAATAAACACTTGTTCCTGATCTCGACCTGCAGAATATGCCTCCCGTATGTTGGTAGTCAAGGGCAGCATGACCTCCAATTGTTCCATGGTTTGCACTAGTAAAGCTACAAACTGATCTTCATAATTGCTTGCTGTGACACCCGCAATCTCTGTTAAACAGCTCAATGTCACATTACGGAACATTGGCACATTAAGAAACTTGAAAATTAGTGTACTTATTAATTTCATTTCAAAAATGTAACCAAGAGGAATCCAATTTAAAAACTTCAATAAAGTATGAAGGGTTGCATCAACTAAAGGTGCATTTTGTGAGTTTTCAAGTACAAACTGACAAAGTTGAAATATTTGATTGAACTCTGTACACATGGTATCCTTTAGATGTTTTGCTTTAGTCTGAGTGAGTTGTCCCGTACTAAACACAAACACTTCTTCACTTAACAATTTTAAAATAACCATATTGTTCTGACAGAGACTCTCATTGGTCTTGGATGCACCAACAATGTCACTTATGAATGTCTCCCAGTTGTGGGGCCATTCTCTCTTTAAAACTTGAATTAAAATCATGTTCAATTTCTTCAAAAACACTTTATTGTTGTCCATTGTAATAGGATCCGACGAGTTCTTAATTATAAGACCCACAATATATTTCTTAATACCCTCGCACTGGTTTCTTGGTAATATTTTCCATCTCGTTTGTATAACCTGTTCTAATATTTGTAATGCATAATATTTAGTCTCCTGGTTTTGAGAATACTCAAGTATGGTGTCAACACGAGTCCATGCATCTGGATGTTCCTTAAGTGTAGTAAGTATATCCTGAGCGATTCGTTGTTGTTCCCCAACTGTCGAGTACAAGCATCCGACAATGTTATCCAGCAAGTCGATGTCTAGTTTTTGGTTAAAGTCCAAAAGTTTAGAAGCTTGTTGCTCCAGAGTTGCCATTCTGATATTCTTATAATATATTCAAGATTTGTTCCCGTTATTGAAAACCAACTTAGATCAAATTAAACACATTCATTCCTCACCATGTACAACACTGAAAAAAAAAACAAAAACTTGCATTAGAAGGACTCTACTGGCTCTAACCTCTCTGACATACTATAGATTTGTGTTATGTTTGTTATAAAAATTATGATGGCATATATTCAGTAATAACAATATAGGTACCAATCTTGATAAGATTACTGTAAAAATCATATCAATACATCTATTTTAAAATGTTTCAAAATATAGAGCACACACCCCGCATAAATTGTCAACGACTATATAACTCTTGAATCACACATTGAGTGTTAGAAATAATGACAAATATTCGGTACCAATCCGGTAAAAGAGGAAAATTTAGTTTAATAAACAATAAATAAAATTACTTACCCGAGAAAATAATTTGCGGCGCAATCAATCTAACGCACTACCATACATACTAATCCGTTGTTTTCATGAAGCTTGAATAAGCTTAAACACATATTGTCTATGCTAACTAAAAAACACTATACAAGCATTTTAACATATCATTTTGATATTTTCTATGACTCCGGAAATTATTTATGTCGTAAATTCTTATAATAAATGTTTTATTATTTTTCTTGAGGTTTTGTGCTTAGTTTATTGGACAAGGTTTTCTTTCCATGTATGAATGCTTTACGATGTGATACCAACCAAATAAAGAAATAAATGCAAGATGGCTGCATTCATAGACAACAATACGGTCCAAGAAAATACTACGACAATTTCAACGAAATATAGATGCAATAAATTAAATTTTGTGAGGAACTAAAATGGCGATTTAGTAAAAGAGCAGTGTTGGTTGATGTTACCTATTAAAATTTTGTTGTAGCCATTTAATTACCTAGACCACTCGACCAAAGGATCGGCCTCGCATGATCTTTCGCCTCATCTACAGACACAGAGTACATTATTATATGGCTACAGAATACAGATAGATTACTCAGGGAAGCTACCGCTCCATCAGCTAAGTTACTAGGTCAGAAAATCTAGTACGTATAAAAAATCTAGTAAAAACTGTTTATGGAATCGATTACATATCATCAAAGTCAGAATTGTTTTTGCTCGTGAGATGCTCCGCGAAAAATGCCCACCTGTACAAAAAGAAGTCAAATACATTTAATTTACAAAAAGATGAAGTTACATTTTATAAGTAAGCATTTTTGGTCTACATCATGGATATAGAAAAAAGGAGGACGTCACGTCTCATACTTCGAAAGTGAAGCACCCATAGTATGCTGTACGTATACGGGGCTCACGCACACTCACTCATCATAGTGCACCAGTTTCAGCCATTACGCGACACGACCGCTGTGTGTGTTCACTATGCCTAGAGTTAAAAATTATAATAATGCTGACATGTTTTGTAAAAACAATTCCACAACTAAACAAAAGTTTTAAGGAATTACTCATCACAATTAAGATTTGACTTTATAGTTTATTTTTATAATGTTATGGGAAAATTATTTATGTAATGCCCCAACCAGACTCTCGACGAGGCCACACGAGGGAACGCGAGTGCGAGAGTGAGGACGGTACGCTCGTGTCCCCTCGTCTTTCCTCGCCTCGCCTCGCTGTTGCTCCGCTTCATGTCGGTTTTTCGGGCGCGAGTCAAAGGACGCGAGGGGGCGAGAGGAGGCAATCAACCACACTCTCGCGCTCGCTCACTTTGTTGTTGACTGCTGCATAGAGAGGACGCATGCAATTTTTTATTAGGGTGGAGTGGAGTAACGATTTGTGCACCGCTTTTATCAATAATTTGGAATAATAGTAATAATAATAGTTTGCCGGCACACGTGTTCCCTCCGTCCTATAATATGGGGTCCTTTAAACGGAGTGTGAAGAAGCAGTTAGGCAGGCCGGCATGATCGCGCCGACCAACGGTAGACTCACTGTTTGTCACTGGTCGACACTATTCCTGGATTGCGCTACACTTACCATCAGGTGTGCCGTAGTCATTTTGCCGAGCCAGGATAAAAAAATACAAAAAATCCTTATCACAAGGATAAAAATAAAGTGAATGACGTGTGGGATCACCTTCTTCGTTTTGGCTTTCTTTTTTTAGTTGGGTGATATAAACGCAAGACATTATTATATTGGTATTTATTATTATATATATATTATATTATTATTTTAAGATCTAATTATACTGTAATGTAATGTAGGCACATAAAGTAGCTAACGCAGGCACTTGAATCACGTCCATGTTGTAGTAGACGTAGCGGGCAACTGAATAAATCGAGAGTGTGGATGGCTAGCACTCCTGCCACCTTCAATCGCCAAAACTCGTGCGAGAGCCTCTAGGAGGCGCCTCGCGAGAGTCTGGAGCGGGCATAATATTCGGGACATAAATCCTCAACTACACGTGGATGTGTTGCCAGAAAATAAATGGGGTATTTTCCCTAAAGTGTGAGTATTCCGTTGTGTTTAAGAACATTAGTTCAAACATTACTAACCTACTTTAAAACAGGAGGAGGTTGTCAATTAAGCGTGTGTTTTGTTTTTAATGTATGTACATTGATTTCCCCATCAAAAATGGACTTTGTTGGAATATGTTGATGTTCGATAAAGTTTAAGTAAAATACGGTCCCATATATACAGTGGCGTAGCACGGCTGTCACCTCAATAATGAGAACTTTAAAATGGTATTTTTAATGTATTTTAACCGATTTTAAGATTAGGAGGACCGAGTGACAAACTAACTGAACAGTGACAAACTGCAGCTTGCACCAAGTTATTGTGCCAAGTGACATCTGTTGATGTGGAGATGTCGTTTTCGGCCAATAACTAAAGATAATTTTTTGAATAGTTCTCTATCATACCTTAATGACTGGTTGGGAAAGCATGGCTTAAATTTATCTCCTGAAAAGTGTAATGTAGTTGTATTTTCTAGAAAAAGACTTGTTCCAAATGTTGATATTTATATTCAAAACCATCATCTTCCATTGAAAGATCAAACAAAATTCCTGGGGGTTATTCTTGACGCAAAATTGACTGGAGTTCCCCACTTAAGCTACATTATTGATAAATGTGAAAAGAACGTAAATGTTCTAAGGGCACTGTCTGGCGTTTGGTGGGGCTCCCACCCTTACTGCCAGAAACTTCTCTACAATGCAATTGTCAGAAGCCACTTGGATTATGGTACATTCTTACTAGAACCTTGTAATAAATTTTTCTTAAGCAAATTAGACAAAATTCAGTCAAAATGCCTTCGCATAATCACTGGAGCAATGAAATCTTCTGCAATAAATGCCTTACAAGTGGAATGCGTGGACCCTCCTCTTAATTTGCGCAGACAATATCTCTCTGACCGTTTTTTTTTCAATGCCATTCTGATTTCTCATCACCCTCTTGCATTCAAACTTAGTTCTCTCTCTCAACTCACACTCTCTTCCAATTATTGGCTCCACAAGGACCTTCCATGTCTTGTTATTAGTTATAAAACATTCACTGATCTCCCCCATCCGGTTATCCAGTTTACAATTAACCCTGTTTTTTCCATTAAATTTGATGCCCTATTTTTCAGTCCTAACATAATTTTCAACTTTGGTATAAACAAAGATTGTGCATGTGCTAATCAGCTGTTTAACAGTATTGTTGATAAGAAATGGAATGGCTGGCTCAATATTTTCACTGATGGATCTAAGCTCTCTCCCATGGATTATGTCGGGGCGGCTGTATGGATCCCTAAATATAAAATAATCCTGAACTTTAAAGCGCCTCCTTCTTCCACAACATTTTCCGCTGAAGCAATAGCCCTCTATGAGGCAGTATCCTATGTTGAATCTCATAAACTGAATAAGTCAATAATTTTTTCTGACTCTTTAAGTTGTCTTCAGGATATTTCTAAGTTTCCCCTTCGTTCTAAAAAAAATTTCCCCTTGAATTTAAAAACGAAAGAGATATTATATAAATGTCATTGCCTTAACATTGAAGTTGCATTAGCATGGATCCCCAGTCATAGTGGCATCAGTGGTAACGAGACTGCAGACCTGTATGCAAAAGAGGCTTCTAGGTTGGGATGTGACACCCATTTGAAATCCTACCCATCAGATATCCGCACTCTTGCCAAACCTCGACTTTTTGATAAATGGAATAACATATGGCATAGAACGAAAATTGTTAAGGGAAAACATTTTGGTAACATTCAATCGGATATCCCCGTTAGACCATGGTTTTTTAAATATAGAAATGCTAACAAGTGGGTTACCTCTACTATTATCCGGTTAAGATTAGGTCATGTCTGCTCCCCAGTTTTTCTTGCCAAAATTAGGGTAAGGGACCATTCGTTATGTGAATGTGGTTTAGAAGATGGGACTACTGATCATATATTCTTTAACTGTCCAAATCTAGCTTTTTCCTTATATGATATAATCCCTCCTTATATTCCCCGCCCCACCAATTTAAATTGTTTATTGTCGTATGTTAATTCCAAGTTTATTGAAATCCTATCAAAATTTATCCTTATCAACAACATAAAGTTATAATTCCTACTCAGAATAATTTAAGGTTGTATTTTGTCCATTGGTAGAAATATTATTAATAATAACTTGGTGATGGTGTTGTACATGTTTCTATCATATTAAATTATATGTACCTATGTATGTTTATTGAATGTTGTTTGTTCTAGATTTTTCAACTGCAATAACCGGTCATCTTTCTTCTTACTGATCAAACTCTTTAATTTGTAACGTGTATTTGCCTCACTTGAAGTTGGCAAAATTGTCCAAAAGGGCAGAGCCACAAAACAAAAAAAAAAAAAAAAGATAATTTTCTTTCGTCATTGTTTTCGGCAAAATTATTAATAATAAGTGGCAAACGTCGTAACCTAGATTATCTAGGATCTAGATAAATACCTGATCTCATCATCATCATCATCATCAGCCACAAGACGTCCACTGCTGAACATAGGCCTCTCCCAAAGATTTCCAGACCGACCTGTTGGAAGCGGCCTCCATCCAACGACTTCCTGCGATCGTTATCAGGTCGTCTGATAAAGATAATACCTGATCTCACTAGAATGATATGTGAGTTTAACGTTAATTCATCACATTACATTTTTTATTAGTATTTAGTACAAAATATGTACAGTATTCTTTATTTTAAAACATTATTTAGTAAATATTGTTGAATATAAAAAAACATAAAAATATAGAAAAATAGAACCTTCCATTGGCGACGCCACGCAATGGACCCAAGCCACTGGTGGTTAGGACCCCAGAGTGAGAACCGCGTTCTGAATCCATGAGTGTGAATGTGTATGAGCACAATGCAGTGTCATGCAGTCATAAGTTTAAGTTTAGCTTCTTTGTTATTGTAATTTTTAGATCCCATAACTACTAAATAAAACAAGTCAATACAAAAAACTTTTTATTTTTAATTGACCGCCGCCACTTGTCCGAAAATGAGAACAAACCTTTACTAAGCCAGATTCTGTTATGAGCGGATTATAATACCACGAGTGGTGCGCGGAACTCTAGCTCTGAAGAAAACATGCCCACCCCGAGCTCCAATTGCGGAGATTCCACACTCACAGGTCCTGCTTCAGGCGGCACAGGTCGCTAACCTTCCGGTTGGTGCATGTCCTCTCGGGGCACGGTTGCATCGAGAAGTCCTTGTGCCGCATAGCCGGAAGAGAGCCGACACCCCAGTGACAACTGCAGCTACGACGAGAACACAGCGGCGCACACTTTGGAGGAGTGCCTGCGTGGGCAGAGCAACGTGCTACCTTTTGCAGAATTGAGAGACGACCTGTCGTTACCGGCTATGCTGTGATTAAGGCCATGGTAAAAGATGACAGGTCGTGGAACGCGCTATCTGCGGATCAGTTATGTTGTAGAAAGAGGCGGCGGAGCGTGAGCGGGAAATCACCTCCCAAATCGTCATCACGCCCGAAATATCGTGCGCAGGAGAATGCGACAGACATTCCTACCTACCCCTTTGACAGTGGCCGGGGCGGCGACACGTGGAAGGTGATGCGCGCGCCGTTCCTACACGAACCTGTTTTGAGCGGAATAAATAAATGGGTATCAGCAGCATAATAACTCTCCTATCAGCGGGTCCACTGATGAAGGCCCACGGTCAGGAAAGGCCCGGCGCCATTGGAGCCTTAGAAGAGTTTGTTGAGTTAGTTGAGTTTGCGTTATTGTTAACATACCCGCAACTCCGACGGAACAAGCGTACCTGGTCTGACCCGGAGGAACACCATTGATTTTAGTGTGTGGGAGTCAGGCATAACCTTCAAAGCCGGCCACGCGGTAGGGTGATACGCACATGGGGTTTCCCAACGTTAATGAGGTGGTAATAATAATATTATGTACCTATTAATATAGGAATTAAAAAACTATATGGGACAATGTGTGTTTTATTACTTACTGCAATTACAGAACCGCATGCATTCGGTAATAAAGCATTTTATGCAAATAAACAACACTATTCCAAACTACGTCCAAAAGGCTCGCTCGGATTCGTTTTCAAATAGAATTTTCCTGTAATGTTCGTGTTAACTCCTTCTCCCATAAATCCGTAACTGTCACAATTATTTCCTAAAAAGTCCAACCAACTTTCACATTTAACTGCTGGGAATGCTTTGATGTTCTTAATTGATTCTACAAAGTAATTCTGTGCTCTTCCGTGACTGCATGCTTCTGTGAAACACAAAATAGTTATCATTTTCCCTAGCTAGTATGGATACATATTATAGTATAAGTGGCACCCAACATCTTAGACCCAAAGATAACCTCACCTGCACGTACACTCTACTCATTAACGGACGAGGCAATGGCGAAACTTAGTACCCGTTCAGGGTCGAGTCAGCCATACGACGCGACGGGGCGCACCATATCTTACCAAATCTACTGTCAAATCATGATGGAGGAAGGCGGACGCACACACGCACACACACACACACTTTTTATTATGAGACGTTCATATTTGCGAAAAAAACATAGATTGCCGAACTTTAAGTATGCCCTTTACTAACCAAATATTTTTTGTATACTGTCGCAACCTGGTTGTGGTGGGATTCCGCTGTTGGGGTAGAAATCTGCTGTACCCACGGCGGATTCGATACCTAGCAACCCACCGCAAGTGTGAATAATGTCCACAAATATAGCATCAGTGTGGTCTAACTTTTGTGAGTCATCACGACTAGGATATTCAAATAACGGTCTAGCTGGATCCAGTCCTGAAACAAACGGAAGCAATAACATAATGTAATCAGAAAACTAAATAGACTTATTTACTTAAGCTGATAAACTCTTTCTTAATTTTCAACTGACTAAAATTCGACGATAAAATCGATCACTTCCGTATAAATTAAGTAAAGTGCGGGAGCGAGAATAGTAGCAAAAGTAGTTGCGGTGAGACAAAAGCTCAGCTGTTATCATTTAGCGTTGCATGTCGATTATCGACATGTAACTCATTCGATAAAATAAATAAAATGTTTAGTGTTTATGTCCTAACAATACAATCGGATTTGGTACTACGGGGACTGGAATGTACATTATTCCTTGCTTATATTTGGCCACACCTTTCTGTAACACGTTTTATAATCATAATTTTGTAATTGTACACATAACGTACCTGTGATTCTATCAATTGTTAAATTAGTTTGATATGCAGCGATGCCCATAACATGAGCCCCCAGACTATGTCCTATTAAATGAATTTGGTCACCCGACACGTTATATAGTCTATTCAATTCTTCCAAAAATATAGCTATCTGCGTTCCGATGGTAACTGTTTGATTCGCAACCCAATGATAAAAAATTGAGTCTGCCGTTTTGCTCCAATCTATTGTAATTACGTTTACGTCTCTATATTCCACGTAAGCATCTTTAATACTTTTGATAGCATTTTTTTCTGTAGATGATTTCCAACCATGTGTTATGATTTTTAAAGGTAACCCTGATAAATTTAGTTTAGTCTTGTTTTCTTCTTGCACTATGCCGAACTCATCCAAAATAGTGTAATTTTCTGTATCATTGCTGAAATTTAAATAACAACACAGTATAACAATCAAACAGTAAAGCTATGTGCAACGCTTTTGACGTCCTCATACTGTTACGTCGCGCCGCGCCGCGCCGCGCTGTAGGCATTTATTTAATACTAGCTGTGCCTCGCGCTTTCACCCGCGCGCATGTAACTGCTCCACTTGGTGTAGTTAAGAAATAAATCGACTTTTCTGTACTATATTATGTATGTAATATGCATATAAATCTTCTTCATGAATCACTCTATCTATTGCTAAACTGCATTAAAATTCGTTGAATAGTTTAAAAGATCTAAGCGAACAGACAGCGGAAACGACTTCATTTTATACTATGTAAAGATACGTAGACCAATATTATGAAAGAAAGCAACGCAACTATTTAAAAAATCTACAATTATACAGAATTAGCTGAAGATAAATTTTAAGGACAACACTGCATATCGCATCTAGCCAGCCATGCTCAATGCATTTCTGATCTATTCGACCTGTTATACCATGGTCTATGATCCGAACCGTTAAAAAAATAATATTCTACTCTGCTTCGCTGACGCCGGGCTAACACTGTTACCTCTTATGTACCAGTGGTAAGTGACCACGGAAGTGGAACGGAGTGATGAATTTTTCCGATTTACATTCACATTCACACTACTTATATCCCTTCGCCCGACTTAACTTCAGTGGCAACTTAAGGTAGAAACGCATAAATGACCATAATAAAGTTAGCCAAATACCTGGTAAATAGTCTGTAATTTATATCTATATGCGCTTGTCTTGGCATAAACTGTTCGATATGGACGGACAAATTCACAAAATGTGGTATTCCATCACCATCGGGGAAATATATCCATTTCTTTCCATAGTCATCCCCATATTCGTTTTCATACGCTAATGGTTGATATCCTGTAAGTTATATAATTATATAAAATTGTAAAAAGTTCAGAGGAATATTACTTTACAATGCAATTTAAAAGGATATTACTAGAGCACCTGAATTATTGATGTAAAATACCTAATGACGTGAATTATTGATGTAAAATACCTAATGACGTGAATTCCTAAGATAAAAAAAAATATTAGTTCCTATAAATATTTATTACTGTTTTTATCATTTGCATAATTATGCTATACACTCAACAGACATATAATCCTGACCCAATATTAGGTTGTTCGTGGGTACGACATACGAGACTTACCACCTAGGTATACATAACTACAAGGAACTTAAAATATTTACCCATCATTAACCAACTCACTAACAACACTAACACAAATGATGTTTCCTCACAAAAACACACACATATCAATATAATATTAAGCTGTAAAACACTCTCTCTCTCGCACGCGAGAGGCCGTCTGGATTGGTACCACCACTATGTCTAATTCTGCCGCCAAGCAGCAGTGTGTAAGCACTGTTGTGTTTCGGTTTGAAAGACATTAAAGCCAGTTAAAATGTGTCTGTCGGGTTATCACAATCGCGCATTTGACGCATGCATTGTAAGCTGTAATTTAGGTCCGCGCTTTAGTTTATTACGGACTAACCTTTGCTCGCGGCTCCGCCAGTGTGGAAGTCTTATCCGGAATAATTGTGAATGTATGTAGGTACTCATTTTCATGCCGTATTACGTTCCATACAAAAATTCAAATCAAGTTATATGACATGTCCCCACCCCCCAGTAATCACTATAAAGCTTCTAGTTTTACTGATAAATAAATGTTTACATACCACTGACTAGATGTAGAAACGCACAAGATTCAAGTAAAATGAGTTGAATAATCATGACTAAATTTTTAAAACGAAATGGAGAAAAAATATCTCATTTAATACCGCTACGGATATTGCATGTTTTTTAGTATCTATTATTTAAAAAAAACCTTAACTAGCTGTTGTACCTTCTCTTCCAGAATGGTTTGAACTACACAAGATGAAGTGAGAATTTATATACTGATACCTTAAATAGCTTCTTGGCATTTGTTATGCAAAATAATTGATTTAAGGCAGGCAAAAATTATGTTCTCGTTTTATTTTTTTATGTATTCGTAATATATTTTATACTTATTTTCAATTTAATATAAGCTGCATATCTATGCAACTCTCTCACTAATATATCTATCTATATGAGTGGTAGAACCACGATGGAGACAGTTTTATTACCAGCATGAATGGATCGGCTCGATCGGGTCGTTACCACTATCTCACTGGAAACTGACGTAAAGTAGCAGCTTGTCGCTGCATTTTCATTCTGTGAGCTATTCGGGGGCACAATCCTCTTCACCTTCCCAAACCCTTAAATTATCCTTATCTTTAAGGTCGGCAAAACACACATGATTATTCTGGTATTGCAGGCGGCGGAAATCATTTATCATCAGATGACCCACTTACTCGTTTGCTGGCCTATGCTGTATAAAATAAAACAAAAAAGCTGCTCTTGTATTCTCTAATGGTGTAGGTATTTACTAAGGTGTAAGTTAGAACTTTGGAACTTCAGTTCTAATATCTTTAAAGGCTATAGTAATCTAAAATATTGTACTTGCATATTAAGGATATGCCATCTACTTATAATTTGTTTCCTAATTATGAAGAACATATTTCTTAATAAGGTTATTTAATAATACAAATTCTCATAACCGTAATGATTATTTGTATATCTAATACTTATATTAATTTTTAGTAGACAGTTAAAGGTACCTACTTTGTAGTTAAGGCATAACCACGTCCCTTTAAAAAATAAAAAGCCTATGTTGTCAAGTAAATAGACTTGAGTACTTAGATAAAAATATAATCATTAAAGTAGGTAGGTACAAACTCTTTATCACAAGTAAGTATGTTTAGTGAAAAGTTTTCTAATGTAAGTATATTCATAAGAACCTTCAGAAGACCTTATTATTATGCTGGCTAGCTGGTTGCATTTAATCAACATTAAGGTAGACGATAGCAATTATTTAAAGTAGATACTTAACTAGTCGTTATTTTTCTTCCTGTATGTATTATGTCATTTTATTCTTTATGTAGCATTTACTCAGAGATGGTAAAACAGACATTAGTGTCATTAGTTTCACATGTTTGGTGAAACAGACGCTTAGTGTCTATTCGGCGTCTAACTTACAAAATAAAATTAAAAGTAGGTCAGATTCAAATACAAAAGTCACACTCTGACATAGGTAATATCGTAGTGCCAGAAGAAAGAAGTCTAGTACTAGACTTATTGAAAAACCTAATTCTATGTATCGATCTAATTTGGGAACAATCAGTAATTAGTAGACACACCATTTGACAATCGAATTATCTATGATCAAGGCTTAACCAATCTTTCAGAAACCCAAAATAGCGTTTAACATAGGAATTATAAAATTAGTTTGAAAGCCTAAAAAAAAAAGTCTCATCTAACAGGTTTGTCAACTCAAAAGCGTTGACTTCGCTTCTAGCAACAATTTTAATTGGACATGAGATTTGACGGTAATTAGTTAATTTTTATATTAATTAGCTTTCCGGAAACCGAACGTGTATTTCAGTTCGAATGACTCATCGAATCACATTACATTTTAACGAGCTTTAATTTATACAAAACCTTTCAAGTCCAATGTGATAAATTTGGATAAAAACAGATAATCATTACATTTATATTGGCAGTAAGTACCTGCGTACATATCATGAGACATAATCAATGTGCTTTTATACGGGTAAAAAACTATTAAAATTGTTGATAGGGGTAACTACAGAGCCAGCTCGTCCTTTTATGTAAATTAGGCGAGCGACGCAACCTCACGAGTCACGGTCTATGGCACTCGAATTTGGAAGGCCCGAGCGTGTGCACACAAAGTAGACCGTATACAAATCAAGCGTCGACGTCTACACTACCAAGTTTTGCAGCAATCACATGACTTTTTATTAATTGAGTATTGCCAACAAAGTTCACAATAACACATGCGTACATCAAAATAATGTAAACACAGACAAAATTGAACCTAATAAGTGTCGATTTCTGTGTACATGATTGGTCTGTTTTTATTTAGTGCCAAAAATTAACCAATGACGTTTAGAGAAATTGTCACTATGCGATCGCGTTGACTATAAGGCTTCATAGAACATCATTTATGAATACGGAGGCTATGTTAATGCTAGAAGATGAGAGAGTGGAACGAATGAAAAAATTGTGTATGTGGGTGGCATGACGAGAGATGAGAAGTGCGAGGGGATAATGAAAGGAGAGTGATGGCAGGTAATAAAGTGAGTGGTGCCTTGCGCGTGATAATGAGCAGTCAGTTGGTGTCACAAAAGGCACGAATGGCTATTTGCAATGGTATGCTGGTGCCAACACTTACGTATGACAGTGAATGTTGGGTTTGGCAGAAGAAGCTTGAAAGTAGTGTGTCTCCGCAAATGCGCTCCTTACGGAGTATGTGTGGAGTCACCCTTGTTGATCGCATGAGGAATAGAGCGAAAAGGGATCGTTGTAAGTTGAAGAACGATGTGGTGACTAGGATAGAAAAGAGTATACTGAAATGGCTTGGGCATATGGAGAAGATGTATAAAAGACGACTTACGAAAGGTATGTATCGTGCGTATATGGGAATGGGAGGGTCGGAAGAGGGCGCCCGAGGAGAACATACGCCGATCAAATAAATGGTCTTCTCCGAAAATGGCACGTCACGAGTACCCTTAACCGACGAAAATGAGTGGTAGTTTAATGAGTGGTAGAGCCACGCTGTAGACAGTTTTGTCTACAGCATGAATGGGCTGGCTCGTCCGGATCGTTACCACTGTCTCACAGAAAACCGACGTAAAGTAGCGGCTTGCTGCTGCGTTTCGTACGGTGAGTGAGATAACCGGAAGCCCAAATCCCCTCCCCTTCCCAATCCCTAATTATCCCTTTCCTTTAAGGTCGGCAACGCGCCCATGACTCTTCTGGTGGTGGGCGTACATGGGCGGTGGAGATCACTTACCATCAGGTGACCCACTTGCTCGTTTGCCGGCCTATGCTATAAAAAAAAAAAAAAAGAAAATGTATGAATATGGAATAAGTGAAAAAGGTGTATCAGGATCCTAGCCTGGGGCACTCAATAGTTTCTGCCTACGCCCATGGGACATAGGCGTTAGTGTTAATGTATTACTATCGTCCCACCTTGATAGGAGTTAAACTCACCGGAGTATTCGAGAAGAAGTATTTTCTTTGTCCGAAAATCTCCAAACATGAAGGTTGTCTTCGAGAATCCGGGTGGAGTCCCACTCTCGATATTATATTTGGACTGCAGTGTACTTCACATCAGGTCCAATGTAATAGATATGCTATGAAATGGGTTTTGGGTGAATAATTTACACGTATATTTCTATTTACGTATTGTTTCATTTTATCTTCGATAATTAAGTACGTTAGGCTATATAAATCATATTTACCATTCGAAGTATTGTATTTCAGAAGTATATTAATGATTTTAAACCTAAATAATAAAGAAAAAGTAAAAATAAGAGTGTCTAACAACAAAAGTAATCGACGCTTAAAAACACTGTAAAAAAAAGTATAGTAATGGACCGGCCACGTAGCACTGGACCGACCGGTCCATCACGAGTGCTTTTTGAGTCGATCTCGAGAAAAAATTGCCAAATATAGGTCAATTCACAGATTTTGTTTTAGTTGATGCTCAATTATGCCAGAATAGCCCCCTCATCGCTTTCTTTTATCGTAATAACCCCCTGCTAGGGGAAAAGCTGCGAAAGGCGGCTTTGAAGGAACGTGCGGTACTCGTCAAAGAAAAGCCGCGACGTGCGACATTTTTGATAAATTTTCGAGTAGCATGTTTGGCGTCACGTTTATAAACAAACCATTCAGTCAGGTACTTCGGAATATTCGAGACTTCATTCGCGCCGATTATGCTGCGTCTGTGGGAGTAGGACTCAGACCGAATTTTACCTTGAAGGCGATACAAAGATTGTTGAAAATAATACAAAATGAATGCATCAAAGGGAAGTAAAACGTATCAGTTTAACAACGATTGGGAGGAGTTATTTTATTTTGTATGGGGAAGGATAAGTAGGTACATTATCATTTGCTGTTCGTCAGACGCAATACCTTGCGTGGGAACTTAGAGGGGGATTATAAAAACCTTCATTAAATAATGAAAAGGATTTTCCGCTACGGAGTTCATTTAGAAAACGAAAAGTACATACGTTATTTGGTTACTTGTTTAAAAAAAACCATGTTCAATACATTTTTATGCACTTGGTAAGTCGAACGAAAAAATTAACACTACGCAAAAAAAATACGCGTTAATTCGAACTTATCGGCGTCAAACACTCGACAATTCGTAAAGAATAAGTCACTTGATCCTCATTTAAATAAGTCCAAGTAATCCATCCCGCCATTGAGACATCTAAGTACATTGCAGAACAAGTTCAAACCAGGTTCAAACTTGTATCATCATACCTTAGCATGTCTTGTCATAGTTAAAGAATAACAGTTAATAAATAATATTGTAATTGATTATCAACACTCAATAATTCGAAGTTTTATTTTTCTCTCAAAAATTTCGAACACTCGATAATTCGTAATATTTTAAGAGTCCCTTGGAGTTTCGAATTAACGAGAGTCGACTGTATAGCTAAAAAAAAAACAACATCCAAGTCCAGTAGAAGTATTTGATATTTTTTTAGCTATTCGAAATTATTTTTTTAATTATTATCGCAATTACATTGTTTTGTAATACCTATCGTGTAATTTCATTTGAAACTATTTAGTGAATTCTAGTGATTTTTTTAGTTCAAAATATCCCGAAATCTACGGAGTTTTGAGACTAAATCTAGTGATATTTTTTTCTGCAAGGTGGCATCACTGCTTCCAAGGGCAAATGATACCAAACGTCAAAAGTGCCAAACAGTTTGTCTCTGGTGCCAAATAAAATAAAGAAAACGAGAAGTCAGTGTATTTTTATTATTGGTTATTGATACCTATTGATACATTTGACAGAGTACACTGTACAGTGCAGTTGGTCATTTATTTATTAACTGGGAATAAGATCCTGTAATTTGTATTCTATTATTTCATTTCAGTTAACTAATTATTATGAATAGGAAAAGAAATGTTGCATATATAAAGCCTGAAGATCCGGAGTTCCTAAAAAACATTAAACGCCAAGCAGGCTATGACGACCGAAATCACAAATTTGATGAACTTGAAAATTCCGACAACGACTTCGTTGAAGATGAAGACAGTGAACAACCTCAAGTGGTAGTGTTAAAGAAAGGTGATCTTACAGCAGAAGAGGCTGAAATTGAGAAGAAGAAAATTGAACAATTGGAATCAGAGACCAAGGCAGATTTATCTCAAAGAGTTATCTTTAAATCCAAACATAAAACTAGTACATTATCTCAGAAAGAGTCTAGTAAACGGCAAAATGATTCAAACATAAAGTCAAATGCCAAAAAAGCGCGATGTTTATTATCTTTTGATAATGAAGAAGATGATGAAACTTAGCATATAATATATAATAACTAAGACCTATTATCAATATAAATTTATCCAATATACAGTACAATTATTTACCATTTGATGAAATTAACAGGTTCACTGTCACTTCCATCCCTATATTAATCCCTGATTCTATGCAGCCTTGTAGCACATTACTCATGTGTTCAACACAATATACAAAGGTGTGTAAAAATTAATACACTGAGTCCTGAAACTTAAACTTGGATATTTTATTAATTACTGATACTGCAAATTAAACTTTCGATAAGATACCTTATCTCTGCTTTTTACAATCTCAACATGTGAATTTCACAAATAGGCTTCGGGGCTTTAAAAAATAATTCTGATGGTAATATTAATAAAACGATATAAGATACAGTTATTTTTTTTCTTACATAAACATTCTTATTATAACCTGAGTATACAATTTACTTAAACTTATGCTATGCTATTACTAATATTTGCAACTAAAGCCTGGAGTCATCCAAGCTCTGTCTCTTTTTTATTTTCATCTTGGGTCCATTTGCTGTAATTGTTGCCTCATTTCTGCAATATGCCTGAGATATATCTACATCATTTTCATATTCTAAAATTTTATGAAGTAAAAACTTTCTTTCATCTTTTACAATAACAATGCTTTCTTGGATTTTAGCTACTTCATCACAGAGTGCTGCATTTTCCTGTAACATCAAATTTACAAACTAGCTCAAATAGATGACTCCAGCTTCGTTAAATTCGATAACCTCTACAGACAACTAAAATGTTAAATTTAAATACAAAACTTTTTTAAGGAAATTAATTTTAATTCCATAAAAATTACATATAACGGTTTAGAAACTTCAGAAACAGAGTTCTTGTAAACACCATCTGACTGCTTCATCACTGCCTCAAAGACATAATAACATAGCACTGCTAAAGGTTTTGCATGTGTACCAAATGACATCCAAGTTATACATGTATTAACCATAGATTTAAGGTATATACTAAATATTTGTCAAAGGAAAAAGGTGAAAATTTAATTGTGATATTAGGCTGCTTTATAAGCAGTTTAGAAGTTAAATAAAATTGTTTAAATTAATCTACAAAGTGATTTTCATTTTACCAATGTAAGGATGAGCCACATTTCTGTCACTTGATGTCACACTCAGAAACAAACACCAACTTTAAATTAGGAATTTATTATAATTCGATTACTTCTACACTCAGAGCATTAGTGCTTTATGCTCCATTAATCAACACAAAAAATGCTATAGGGTCTGTTACAAAAACAGTATAAATTTGCATCTCTGTGCAATGTAATGATCAGAGACAGTAAGGATTATTTACATAAATTTATCAGAATCTCCGAGTATGGCAATTAGACTCCAAAATGTTGATAAATAAGTGTGTATCATTATAAATCTTTTGTTTTAAATAATTATTAAACCTCGCTGAAAATTTAATACTTACAATAATCAAACTTTTGATCCTCATTTTTATATATTTATATTTATTGCGGTATCGCTTATTCCGGTTTTCATGATGTATATTACCCACTAGGTGAAAATTATCACTCATATTTACTACACTATTCATATCTTTATTTTTGTGTGAAACACATTTCTGATTATATAAAATTGTTAATTTATTAGTATCGCTTTAGGTTTAGATCAGAGACAAATAAACTAGTTTAGATTTTAGTTTCGTCAACAAGGTTGCCAGATGGATCATGGAGATTCAGACTTTTCCCCAATCCATGTTCATAATATATATTTTTCCCCTAATTGATAGATATTGTAATTTTTTACCCATATGTTTATAACAGGCATAAAAAAAATTGAAAGATATGAAACTACACTGATTGAACCAATTTAGAGGAATATTTAAAAGACTTTGACTGGATTTTGACCAGACTTTGACCGTACTTTGATCGGGCTTTGACTGGAACAGGACTTGTGACTGGATTTTGACTAGACTTCGACCGGACTTCACAGGACTTTGACTGGATTTTAACCAGACTTCGACCGGACTTTGACCGTACTTTGAACGGGCTTTGACTGGATTTTGACCAGACTTTGACCGGACTTCACAGGACTTTGACTGGATTTTGACCAGACTTTGACTGGAACAGGATTTTGACCAGACTTCGACCGGACTTAACAGGACTTTGACCGGGCTTCATAGGATTTTGACCAGACTTTAACCGGACTTTACATAACTTTGACCAGACTTCGATCGGACTTGACCGGACTTTGAGCGGATTTTGACCGGACTTCTTCTGTCGAGCTTCCCGAGACGCACACTTTTTTTTGTATTCATGTCTATGATAATAAAAGCCTTTTGTTTAAACTATACATATCTAATTTAACTTAAATCACTTACCATCAGGTGACCCACATGCTCGTTTGCCGATCGATGCTATAACTAATAAAAAAAAGACGTGTTTCACATTTTCGTAAAACTCCACTCGCAATTGGGTTAGAACTACGAAGTCGGTTTTTTCATCCATACACGGCAGTGACTGACAGTCCAAAAAAAACCAGCGACCACCGACAAACAATGGTTTATTGGTGGTTACCAGAATCATGCCGACCTGTATAAATGCGAGAGCGGAGCAGTATGATGCACGCGGGTGTTGGCGCACGGGTCAGCTGGTATTTAAATAAAGATAGACTGTCTTAGTGGCGCAGTTGTATTGCGTACGCGGTACGACTGCTGTGGTGAGGTCTCTAGTTCGTTCCCCGGGTCGGGTAAAAGTAATATTTTTTTCTATTCCGAAATACTCAATATTAGTCTGTAGTCTGGAATTTATCCCCGATATGGCCATAAGCTTGTCGACCTCCATCACATAATGGGACGGACTTCTGCCTACCCCTTCGTGGGTTACAGGCGTGAGTGCGTATGTAAGATACAAGAAGATATAGGTTGACATTTAGGAATCAGGATAAAAGTAGTAAAAATCAAAACAATAGTTATTAATTTTATTTATCACGTCATATGGAGATGTATTGATGCTTAATTTTGGACCCAGGTCGCCCAGGTCTGGGTACAATAAGCCGAAAAACATAAAAAAGGTTGATTTAGAGAACATAAAATTCTTTTATTGGTTCGAGTTGAAATGTTTATTCGTATAAATTATTTTTAGTACTAAGCCATGCATATTTTGTTGCAATTAATAGCGATTTCTTCAGCACTTTAATGCTATTTTTATTCATTCTATTGTAAGAAAGAAACACGTTTGTCGATGAAACAACATTATATCTAGTGAAAAACGTTAAGCCCCAAAAATATACAATATATGCCCTAACAATGAGACGTTAACTTTCTCTTGAAGCGAGCAGTAATCAACAATGAATACACACATAATTTCGAAAAGTCAATGGTGTAATTCCCTTTATAGACTACTGGTTGCTATGAATGACCATGAGCAACTAATCCATCCTTTATCTTCACTGCACCGCGACCCGCATGCGTTATTGTGAACCACTAAATGTACCTAGACAGATTTTTACCATTTCACTGACGCACACAAAAGCATTGTATCACAGCCTAGGAGACAGAGCA
Organism: Amorpha juglandis; assembly: GCA_949126905.1. Classification (NCBI taxonomy): domain Eukaryota; kingdom Metazoa; phylum Arthropoda; class Insecta; order Lepidoptera; family Sphingidae; genus Amorpha; species Amorpha juglandis. The sequence goes on along the minus strand of OX421374.1, from coordinate 10,529,434 downwards.
GTCATGCGGGGGTGCTGGGTGAGAAGCGGATGGTGCGAACCCGAGCTGATATTCTGAGCCTTTCTATCGGATTATTCTTCAGATCGAAATACCATTTTCTGGGCTAATGCGCAGCTTGTTGATTATTGTTCTTCTGACCCACCGCGCTAATAAAGCACACTACTAGTAGTGTCGTGGAGAATAATTTTCTTTTCTGAACTACTGGGACTGAACTACTATGCTGTAAAACGATAAAAGTTCAGAGATGTAGACCTAGTATAAAATAGAATATACATGACAATGACAGTATTTGTTATAAAAAACAATATGATTTACATAAAGGAGTGGATAAAAGCGTGTTTAGAAAGGGTTTTGTGCGGAGTGAGTGAGTCTATGCGAAAACTTTTAAAAGACAAGTATGGGACAAGTAGGGTTAAGCCTATGAATAGGAGTATTCCAGGGCATCCTGGCTGCACCTAAGGGCCGGCGCTCACTGACGGCATGGCACGGCATGGCACGGCAGGTCATGCTGCGGCATCCCGCGGCGTCCCGTGGCATGCCGTGGCATCCTGCTGAATGCCCAGCCACTCTCTCTCTCTCGCGCACCGCGGCAATCCGTGGAATGAAACGGCATGACACGTCTGGCCGGAGCATCCCGCGGCGCGTCGCGTCATGCCATAGCATCCCGCGGCACGTCGCGTCATTTCGCGTCACTGTGGTATAGAAATAAAGTAACGTGAATTCTAAACTCGTGGCAATAAGATTCAAAATAACTTCATTAGTAATAAAATCCTTTGCCATGCCATGCCGTGCCATGCCGTCAGTGAGCGCCGGCCCTATCAGTGACGTAGCCACAACTATGTTCGAAATGATAAATTCTATTGTAAATAACTAGGAAGATTATATAAGTAGTTAAGAATCATGTTTGCCTGAATGGGGCTGACATAATCACAAAGCGACTAAAGCCCCACAAAAGATAAAAAAAGAAAGGATATTTTTTATAATTGCAACATGTTGTTTTTGATGTCTTTTTTTAAATTTTTTTATTCATACTTCAAATATTCTGGGCACCACAATAAATAGTAAAAACCAATAATTTTCCATGGATATATATATTCTTTATTAAAATATTATTATTGCGGCGGTAGACGTAGTCCAGTATCATTTACTGCTTTGTAATTCAAAGATGTGGTTTTGTATCTGTTTAAACGCAAGCGCTCCGGCGCGGCGAGACGTAGCGCTTACCATCAGGCGGATTGTTACCCTCAGGGTAAGGCTCCACAGAAACTTATTTTTATTATTGGAACGAAGTTCCTTATCGCGCGTTATGAAAGGGGGCTAGACGGAAAAAATTCTCACGAAAAGTTGTCACGACAGTTTTTTAAAGTGATAACTTAATTTGATATCTAGCACACAAAGTTAAAGTCGAAATTCGGTTAATACAAGTAAAAGGATATAATCCCATCCAGACGGGTGTGAAACTTATGACATTTGTTTAAATAATTTGATATCTATTACACAAAGTTAAAGTCAAAATTCCGTTAATAAAAGTAAAAGGACTTAATCCCATCCAGACGGGTGTGAAACTTATGACATTTAGAAATGTTGACGCGGTTCGAAATTTGCATTTGAATTTTTTTTGAATATCGAACACGATTTACGGGCTGGGCGACGTAGCAGCCGGTGTATTTCATTTCTATTTCGCATTGAACAGTGTGGTGTCGCGACGATTATTTTTGTTGAGTGTATACAGGTTTGTAAATAATATTATTACGAAAATTGAGCCTACTGATTAAGTTTATATAACATTATATTTGTTAATAATAAAAAAAATATTATTATAACTTAAAAAAAAATTTTTTTTATTACAATTCCTTCACTAATTAATCGAAAGGAACTTCGTTCCATCCGGGTGTCCCTTGACACCTCTCAAGTTTTTTATTTTTAGTTATTTATTCACCGGTAGGTACAGATCAAGGACTTTATAAACATACAGCCAAGTTTAACGTTTAGTCAAATTTGTAGCTAACAATAGGCTTTGAAATTAGCGTTTCATTTTTAATACGTTATGCAAATGACCCTCGAAATGACATGAATGAATGAAAAACCCTTAAATAAGGGTTAAGAACAACATGTTTCTCTACTAAAATATGGCTAATACCTACACAAAACGTATAGATCACCCCCACATAACACAGTTTTTCTGTTCCGTGATCACCCCCATAGAACAATTTTTTGTGTTCTGTGATCACTCCCATAATTTCTTTTTTTTTAAATACTAGTCTTTAAGAAAATAATAAAGCAACATTATCTTAAAACTACACTAAAAATACGCATTTAAAAAAATCTCATGTGGGATTAGTGGTGAGTGGAGGAGGTCGAGCAAAATCTCACGAGATCTCACCACCGAGGGTTTGGTCGATAATTCGTAATTATAAACGTTATTAACGGACGCCGCCTTGGCAGTGCCGGGTAGAGAATTGGGTTTAGGAATTGCATTCCGCTACAAAAAACGGTGGGAAGAGCATTTTTAAAACAAATCTTTTAACATAGTTACTATACTAGTACTTAAAAAACACAAATACCTATGGTACTACAATGCGCATTTCGAAATTTTTCGAAAACCATCCTCTTAGGAGGTGAAATGCTTAAAAGGGGCGGGGTTTTTCCCGGATAGATATTCCCGCGAGCGGAACCGCGAGTAAAGCTAGTTGAAAACACAGATGCTGTGAAATCCGTTTCCGGATCAGAAATCCGGATTAATCTAAATTGCAACACGTCTGCGTCCGTGCACTCTCGACGGGCTTATGGAAGTTCAGCGTTACGGCTCGCTCGTGGGATGGCACACGTCATAACGTTCAGTACGTCACTCTGTCACATCATGGGACGGAAATAGACTCGGCTAAATGTGGGTGTAGCAGAATTATGCCAGCCTATATAAATGCTTCTTTATGCTCCGAAGAGAGAAATCAAATCGAGAGGCCTGCGACAGAAGAGGCGGATGACCAATGCAGGCACAGGGATACAAAGATGCACCCCATATACCCACCTCAGTCAACCATCAAGTCATGTCGTAAACCAATCGGGAGAACCGAATATACACTGGCTGATCCTGGAACGCGATCCACACAAAATGTGACCCACTGTAGCAGGTTTTAACACCATGTGTACGGTAGTCGCTGTTTGAGCGGATATGAATGTCCTACCACTATTCATTGTCAGGTATTTTTAAGTGGTAGGGCCTCGCGGTAGCGGTTAGACAATGTTGTCTACACTTACTGCACGAATGAGACGGTTCGTGCAGTAGGTAAAATTATTTTATTCCAGATTTTTTTTTATAAAATTAAAATTTCCAGAGTTTAGCTGCAATGTTCCCACTTAATTTGTCTAAGATCTGACAGTCATCAGTACAGCCTGAAACTCGTCGCGTTGTTATTGTATTGGAATTTACATGCCAAGTCAATAAAGCATTTTTTACTGTAAAAGAGAGAACTACGCTTAATGTAGTGTGTTTTGTTCGAGCAGTACGAGTGTACTCGCTTATTTTTTCAAGCGGGTCGGTTGTCACCCCAAAACGGGTGACAGGGACCGCTTCCAAACCTAGCTACGCTACTGTACCTATGTTGTCTACTTCTAAGCGTAAATAGGGGAAAAGGAGGCATTGCAACTCTAATAATAACGAATTATTTTTTATGACATTTCTAGCCCGTTATGTGACAGAAACGTTTAGTAGAACCTTCTACAATAATTATATATATGTAACATTAAAAGTACATCACAAATTAAGGTACAATGTATACTGATTGTACATTTATATAATAAAATGATTCACTGAATCTTAAAATTCCATAAGATAAACCATTGAGGTACCAACATCACATGCCAGTCTGATAGAAAGCGTATTTCGTTTAAATGCAGTAAGTATACTCGAATACTTAACGTTCCCGCCTAGCCCGCTTAGCGCGCGCCGTCGGTGCAGACGGGCTCTGGTCGTCGTCGTCTCTTCGTTTAGTAGGTGCTTGCGGCCTCTGCAGCTGACTTTGTGCAGTTAATTGAAGCTGCAATGCATGAGTGTTGAGCCTCTCCGCCAGTAGTAATGGTTTCAAAGCGGCCATTTTATGACTGTATAGAGTGACACGAGGTCGACTATTAACCGCAGCTGTTAACTGTTCACGAACACTCATTTCAGTATTTTCCCCATTATTATTCCATTTGTCATTTTCATTTTCCTTTTTATTATCACTGTCAGGCTCTTCCAGCGCTTCTAGATTTTCGTCTGAATTAGGGCGACATATAATATTAACTTGGGCTCTGACTTCCGCATCAAATTTCGATATTGTACTCACAAGAGGTTTTGCCCATCCAATATGCAATATTGGAGTTTGACTACCCTCTTCCCATTTACAAATTCCATCATAAAACCTTTAAAAGATAACCAAATCTATAGTAATTATCATATTTAATCTACACTACAAACAATCATTTGATTTAATATTCATAACTAACCTCAATAACGAAGCAAAACATTCTGGATCTTTTAGTATGGATCTTGCTGAGTGACCAGAACTCTCGGCTTTCATCAGCTGGGGAATTAATTCATTTGCAATTTCCGAAAATTCCTTGTATATTTCTTCATCATCACGAGAGTAGTTATAGCTGTAAATTCAAATAAAAAAAACTATTATTGGATTTTCAAACTTCCGTCCCTATGTTAAAGGTATGATACTTTGCCAGCAATCTACGTGTTTAATTAATGGTCGCTTTCATCTAGCTATAATCAACTTCATAGCCTTCTAAGTCCAAATACAGAAACGTAATTGAAATAATTAAGATCATGTTAACATGATAAGACCCTCTTACCTGTCAAATTTGTATGAAAATATTTGGGCATTAGACTATAAACACTGACTGGCAGTGTTACTACTTAATAACGCGCTCGCTACAAACTTGAAACATACTAGTTATAAATATAGTTAGCAAATGTGACGCCCGCGAGAGATTATCGGCGATTAATGTCTCGGGTAAAAGTATTAATATTCTATAAAGTTACGTCATGTTATGGTTCGTAGACAAAATACAACAGACAGATAGAAAATGCTATTTTCTCTACTTTTTACATAAAAAGTAGAATACTATAATAGAAAGCCACAGTGACTAACATGGACTTGATATTGAGTACACTGCAATCCAAACATAATGTCGACCGTCAACAGACATTGGTTCCTTCGACGGTCGGAAGAATTATGGCGGCTTGAAGTTACTGGATATAAACTGGCTGAACCCGGGACGTGGCTCGCCTAAACGAGGCACCATGGCGAGTTTTTCACCGTCTGTACGTCGCTATTCAGTAGGGTAAAAGAATATCAGCTACCCTTCCACCAGCTTGCTCGTTAGCTTCAATAAACATACTCGTATATATAGAGATAACCAGATAAACAGATTTTTCGCGACAAAATTTTCTCGTGTTGCATATGCTAAGCCGGCATGCCTACCGTCCCAGTGTACGTTATTGTGTCTTACGACATTTTGAAATTTAAAAGAATAGTGCTTCAATGCGTTCTAACCAGTGTCGGACTCGGCACTAACAATAATTATATCCAAGTCTTAAACCATTAGAAGATGATAATATTGTCGTAATTATCAGGACTTACAGTCCCATTAAAAAAATAAAATTGTTTGTTATTTACGTCATTTTATTGTTTTTCTGTTTTTCTGTCCAAGCCTAATCTACAAATTCGCACTATTTTAAAAGGCGATTGTTAACGCCATTCCGTAAATAACTATTTTGATCTTTGAATGAGAGTCAAATGTTAACGATATACCTACGTACTGGTGTCGACTTTGGTATTTCCGTTTTATTTGTAATCACAAAAAGAAAGGCTTATGAAATAACGTAGCATTTTCCTTAATCTTTACATAGTATAAAATGAAGTGTGAAGTGAAGTGAATGTGTTGTTTAATGGAAGTACGAATGACTTGTAGTCCCACAACACCCCAACCCAGAAAAAATATTTATTGTGGGTCACACAAACTTTGGCTTGGGCGAAAATATATTTGAGACTGCTCGTTTCACATACGGCTACTTACCAGATGCGCCACTGAGGCTGTGAAATTATTCCGAGATTTGGCAATTTTTCCTTGGATTGTCATAGCAATAAAGTTTAAAGGTCCACTAAAGTTAAAAACAGGATGGTGAAAGTTGGAATGAGAGTGTGTTACGAGTACAGCTATTTAACTGGAACCCCAGATGTACTACTCCAAGCAGACTTCAAACGGCGCGTGTAGCTTCAGCACCCATAAACAAAAGCAATTGCTAACAATAAATTGATCGGTTTGTAGTATAAATATTACACCAAATGTTTTTAAGATGAAGCAATTTCAAAAAAGGTACAAACTGTCGAATGACGTCACCAGCACATGCCCATGCGTGGAATGCCTCCTTGTACATTTTGTGGCGATGATAATAACCTCCTTGGAATGTGTATGGATAGACATGTCTGTCTTCATAGTGAGTCCTTGACGAGCGAATTGCTTGAGTATACAGAGCTGCAGAATCAGGTCTTGACATGCCATCAAGTTTAATATTATTTATATTGCCAGATGACATAGATGTGTCCCCATCTCCGGACCCATTTGATAATCGCATGTATTCATCCAAATCACCAAGATTTCCAAGTGCCATAGGATATGTATCCAAATGCCCTGAATAAAAACGGTATAGCAGTTTAATGTTGGCTTAAAATATTATTTTATAGATTTATTTATTATTGGTACAAGTCACTAAAAGTGGCTTTGATTGACTGTGTCTCAATTCATAAAATGTAATAGTATGGGCTTGTTTATATTTAATTTGTTACATAATTTCATGTTAATGATGTTTTAACAAGTTATTTTGTAATTGTTGGAAAAAAGGCTTTTGTATAAATTATAAGCCAGTTTTATTTTTGAGACCTACATCATAAGCATATTTTGGTACTTTAGGGCTTAAAATATTGATATAAAAAACTAATAATTAAATCTGAAATATGTCTCAGTGCAGTACCATGGTGTAATTTATAATTCAAAGTTTTGCATGGTATTGCTTCTGTATATGGGCAGGAATTACTCTGACCATCACATAAGCTACCTTCTTGTTTCTTCATTCAGACAAAAAAAAACACTTTTCACTTTAGAATCTCCAATTATAATATAGTAAAATCTGATACCAAAGTGTTAAACTATTTATTAAATAATAACTCACTAATTCATAATGAATAAACTTACCACTATCATATAATAACCAAAGAAGGCTATGTTGCATTTGTGCTACTTCATGGACATCAATTGTTGGTGTTAATGTGGGATTTATTGAAGACACTAATGCAGCAAGTTCCATAAGCCTTGTGCACACAACAGGTTTACCCGCAACATACAACCATGAGCAAGCTGACACACCTTCACCGACTGATCTGCCTCTCTTGTCTTCATTACCTTTACCATGCCATGTTACCTGTAGGCATAATAAATGGTGTAGTTAGGTCATGGTCGAATCGTCACTGGTTACAGGTGAGGTGACAGACAGTGGCCGGCAGCAGAATGAGCCAGGTGCTAACCGAACAGGTGGTATCCAATTTATTGTGAATGCTTTTTTATGTTTGTGGGAGTGCATAGTAAATATTTGTAAAATTATGAATGGCTTCCGCATTGTCAACTAGTTTTGTTTTTTAGGGAATAAAATGGTTAAATTTAAAAAAAAAAAAAAACATTTTGTTTTTATTTCAATAATTGATTATACTACAAAGTTTGAACCTCCTGAGCAATTTTGGGCACCCTTAGAATAAATACCCAATATGTAAGTGATATGAAGTTCACGGGGTCGTCTAGTACTTTATAAATTCTTGGTGAATTCTCAGGGATGCTAATTTCCTGTTTTCCTTTACTGTTAAAGCAACTAATAGTGAACGATAATAGGAATGCCTTCGGGCTGGGATTCACCCCACTAGTATGCCTATATTAAAAATAACTTTTTGTTTTTTTTACCTCTGCTGTCTCTGATCCATCTTTTCCAAACACAACCCAAGCATGATCCTCTGACAGCGCAAGATGAACATCTTGTTTTCCCAAAACTTGACATCCAGCAGTTACCGCGAAGGCGACACCGAAACAGTCAAGTTTGTTTCCAGTTAAAAAGCTGTAAATTGACTGTAAATGCGCTCGGTCTTTGTAATAACTGCGAGTCAGCGAATTCCAAACTACATCGGCTACCCGTTTAACCAGGTCTCGAGTTGCATACGAGCCACTAAGGAGTTTAGAATCGACACCGCTTCGCATCAACGAAACGAACCGCTCGTGCAGCGCTTTCACTTCATCCCATTCTACAGATGGAAATTTCATTTTGATAAACTTATTTGAATGCAGGTTGACATCTTTATCACTATTTTTAACATTCGTCAAATTGTTTTCAACTGCGCCAATAATAATAGAAAATAACGCCAGGTCGGCTTCCTTGTTACTGCGTAATTGCTCTTCGAATAAATCACATACTTTTTGTATGCTGTCTATAGGGAAGTAGTGTTTATATCCCAATAATCCAGACATTATTACTATTTTAATTCACATAATTTCACTGTTTGGAAGACAACACCAATATTTGTAATTAAAAAATTATAGCATTCATTTTACCGGCAGTAACCAGTGTTACCATCTTTTTTATGCCTTTATCCGCGATAGTTAACTGTTCAAACCACTAAAAGCCAGAAGCCTATATAATTTAATTTACATGACAAAATTATGGGGCTTATATTACTTGACACATGAATATTTGAATGGTTAAACCCACAAGACAAAAATTATATTTTTGATCATTTCATATTATCTATTTAGCACAAAGCAAGAAATTAATTTATAATAATTAGTACAGTCAACCTGGGTAATTTTGGCTCACTTTAGAGGTAATTTATAGTAGTACGGATTTACTTTTATTGTTATTTGTCATAAATGAGTGTTTCTAGTGGGATATTGACCTCTATAATCTAAATTCCTGTGTTATTTATCAAAACGATAAATAAAAGACCCTTAAATTACCAAAAATTTGGTGAGCCAAAGTTACACTGACATTTGGGTAACATTATCAAGTATGAGGAGTTGATGAAGAAAATCTCTAATTTATGTAGTTTTTTTTACTCCTCGGTAAGATTAGCTTGTCATATTGATAAAAAAAATACATTTCGTTTATATCACTATCTCCTTTTTAGTGGCAACGTAGGGTTGCCATATTAATACAACATTAATCTGCCTGGTTTATCGAAATCAACTTCTATTTTATGGACCTCTTAAATCAAGTTATTATTGTATTAATCAGGTTTTGATGTACTTATGATTATTGAGCAATGCCTAAAATAACATAAAATAATAAAACAAACTCAATCACATATAAAAAAGAAACATAATATCGGCTCTCAATTCCCCCATACCATGTATAGAAATTGACATCAATCGCATAAGAATCGCCTCGTTTTGTGGTTTTAGATCCTCCAAATCGACTAACTATATTTCGGGGGTGACAATTAAATATGTCAAGCTTTGATGGCCACTTCCACCCTTCAAAACTTTTTTGCATAATTGAAATTTTCACGCATTGTCTGTCCTCGCCCCGAGCTAATGTTACCCCAAATAGTCTGAAAATGAAACGGCTCGAAGATTAATTAAAGATTTTTTAAAAAATCTATCAATATCGCGGGATATTTCAGTGTTATTACATAAAAAACATATGATTCTTCAACATAAAACTGAACTCGCCTTCTGTAGTTCTTCTGTAGTAATTGCTATACACAACTTTTTAGCAAGTATATTTCTAACTCTGTTTACCGCCCAAATTTTGAATGGTGAGAACAAAATATATATTTGATAAATATCAATTGTCACTGCAGGTTTCGTTTAAAAACACTTTTTACTTTCATAAATTAAACAACTTATTATTATACAGTGTATCAGTAAGAAGAGAAAAAATTAAACGTTCAAATACAAGTTAGTGAGTCAATGTTACATTGAAAGCTTAAGTTACCCGGGTTGACTGTATCTATTTGAACATAATAGTCAAACGTCATCCCCAAAATAATCGTACTCTCTTATTTGTATTTAGCCTAACACAATAAAAAAATCGCTTTTCAGGAAATAAAAAAAGCTCTTCTGGTGCTGCCACACCGGTGTTATAAAATGTTAACAAACATTTTCTAACATTAAACATTTACTAACATTATCTAACATTGTCATAAAATGTATCAAATTTTTGTTAACAAATGTTATAAAATGTTTTGTAAACATTTTATAACAGCGGTGTGGCAGCACCATTCGGAACAAAAATAAAAAAGGTGAGAACCTCATAATCGCACAGTAAAAAAATCTCCATGACGTTCCAATCCGGAATGAATGTGTCGGAACGTTTGTTTTTTTGCCCTCATGAACACGAAATTCTCCACAAAAGGGGAATTTACTCAGAACGACAACACTATTCGAACGTCAAAAAGCGAAAACTGTAGAGATGTACCCAATTAGTAAAGTTCTATCTAAAATACAAAATCGGTCTCAATAAATTATCTTGGTAAATATTTAATAAGCAACACGTAAACAGTGTTCCCGAACCAAAAAAAAAAAACAAATACTCGGTAGAACTACAGCAGAAAAATCGGGAGAAATGGGTAGCATTTAAAAAAATGATTGTTTTTATATTTTATTTATTTTATCAATGCATTACATAGTATTGAAAACAGTCCCTGTTTTCCAATTAAAGAGAATAATGCGACTCAGTGGCGCACAATGCCGAAGTGTGCTAATTGCTAATTGGAACGTGAATTAGTTTTTTAGTGCACCAGCAGAGTGCGCTAAGTTCAGTGTTGAGAATAAAAATATAAATAGTCAATGTTTATACCTTCATCAATCCTTACATTTACTTTTTAACAGGGTTGATTTTTGATTTAACTTTTGAATATTCCGAAAACACTACGATAAGACGAAAGCTTAAAAAAAATCTCAACAATAAACAATATTAATTACTAACGATAATATAAATAACATTTCGATCAATGCCAACTTAAAGAAAAAACACTTGTTAATTTTCTGTTACTGAGTTGGTATCGATTGCATGTATCACCCGAAAGCAGTACTTTTGAGAGTGCTTGATTGTGCGTAGCGTTGCTGTAGTTGAAACATTCAACGTTGAGCATTATGCCGCATAATGCGCTCTAGTGCTGTAATTGGAAAACTACCTATGATAATACCAACGTGGTCTAGAATTGGTGTTCGGGTACACGATTAAAGGAATATAAATGCAAGGCAAATAATATATAATCACTGATGCAAGGAATATAATACTCTCTACGAATACATTTGGAGAAAATTTGCGTTCGGATACCTAATTTGGACCGGATTTGGTAATTGGTATTTCTAAATTGAAATCGGAAATTATCGGCTTTTTAAAACCGGTTATATTATAAGTGTATAATCTATGGGTTACATCACTAAGTACTACGTTGAATTTGTTGGCGTGATTGTATTTTGTAATAAATGTATTTTATCAGTTTTGTATTTCGAATATTTACTACAGAAGTATGAAACTTGGGTTGTGATGCTGATTTCCTTCGATATTTGTCTAGCGCTTGAATGTGTTAAAAAGTTATGCGACAATAATCGTTGTACTGTTTGGTAAGTAAACTCACCAACATTTTGTTTACGTGTTGGTATTACATATTAAAAAATGAACTGGTTGCGCGGTATTGAGCCAAAGCGTTATCCCTTAATCGCATCATCAATTTTATGGCGTCTGTTATCCGTGGATATGAATGTTCCTTAATCATATGCATATTTTAATATCGCATATAGGTAAAGACGCAAACCTTAATTCAATCAATGTCAATTTAGACATTTCAAATAATGAAAATTCCCACAAAGCTAAATTTGGTGGAGGGCTGGGGTTTACCATTACAAATAAAGTTTTAAAAATCCCCATCGATCCCATGTGTGCTTCAAAAGTTATTCGGGGTCAAAGGTTAAAATTTGAGGTTTTTTGGATTCTTCTCAAAAACGGTAAATTTTATCAAAAAAAACCTCAAACCAAAGTTGTAGATCTTAATATTCTCTACAAAAGTGGTTTTAATATTTTTTTGCTAAGAGTTACCATTCCTGAGATATCGCGATTCTAAAGATGCGATTCCACCAGTGTGCTGAACTGTGCGGCATAGTAATGCACAGTGTGCGACACAAATGTTCACGCTGGTCGACTCACTCGGGCAAACAATAGCAAATTGTGCGCGAACATTTTTGAAATGTTCGCGCACATCTGTACACTTTTGTGCGCGCACATGTGCAAGCAGTGGACTCGCATCGACGCGTACACGCTTGTTGTTCGCGAACTCAATCTTGCTTCCGCTACCGGAGCGAAAACATTTATTTGTGCGCGCACATAAAATTTGAAATATGGATTGGGCGAATGAAAAAATTATTAAATTCATTCAAGCAATTGAAACCTATCCTCTACTATGGGATTCAAGTCACAATGACTAAAAAATTATGAAATTTTTAAATCCACTCAATGTATCTATTTTTATTTCTTCTACAAATCTATTTGTTTCTTCATTTCGTCGCTGTAGGAAAGGTCTCACCCTACAACGTGGTTTCTTCTTTCGTTTCTTTTTAAACAGACTATTTCCCGCCCGTCCATATTAACAGCTGAAGACAACTTTTCTCAGCGAACATGTTCGTGCACAAGTGTGCCACACTGTGCGTTTACAAAAGTTACGCACAGCCTTGCCGGTGGAGACAGAAGCTAAACGCGATACCAACTTAGTACGTGCACTGCTGGAGTTCTGCACAAAATGTTCGTAAACAAATGTGCTGCACACTATTTTGGTGGAATCGTACCATAAGAGTCACATTATACATGATATGCACACACTAGCTTTTGCTAGCGGCTCCACCCGCGTGAACAGCATTTTCCGGGATAAAAGTAGCCTGTAACCGTCTCTAGGGTCCCATCTGTCTCTGTAGATAAATTCATCAAAATCGGTTGAGTGATTTAGGCGTGAAAGCTTAACAAACAAACTCATTTTCGCATTTACTTTCACCCCCTTTTTATCCCTTATTAAATAAAATTTCCAAAATTCCTGGAACACGTATTTATTTGTTTTACGTTAAGATGCGAAATACCCTGATGTTATCATCCCCTATTTTGAACCCTTTGGGGTGGAATTATTAATTCATAAGAATTCGAATATTTAATAAGGGATGAAAAAGGGGGTGAAAGTAAATGCGAAAATGAGTTTGTTTGTTACGCTTTCACGCCTAAATCACTGAACCAATTTTGATAAATTTATCTACAGGGATAGATGGGACCCTGGAGACGGTTACAGGCTACTTTTATCCCGGCAAATGCTGTTCACGCGGGCAGAGCCGCGAGCAAAAGCTAGTAATCTATATTAATAAATGTTTAATAATTAATAAATGTGTAATGTTTTTAAAAACATAAATAAACTCAATGAGCTCATTTTAAAAGAGTTTAAATAGGTAAGATAAAGTGAAATGTAATCAATGTTAGCCATTTTTTTTTTGTATACGTATGTTTGCAGTGATAAAGCCGCAGGACAGTTTAGGCGATACTCATGCGGCCATACAGCTTGTGATGTTTGTGCCTCGGGGACAGGGTATTGCGTGTTTTGTCTCACCCCACCAGAAAAAAATACCTCAAATAATTCTTTGTTGGATGAACTTTCCACACAAAGAGCTAGAAATGCCTCAGTACTGCTAAGTGCCTTTGAAAAGGCGTTTAATGTGGATGGTAATTTTTAACTATTTTATTACTATTTATTTGTTTGGTCAATCATTGATGAACTAAAATAATTAAGCTGAGATCTATAAAGCAATCTTACGCTTAGTTTAAGATTGATTTCATTTCGAATTAATATAAGGAATGTTGGTAAGTTTACTGTTTAACAGTACGTTGCTTAGTCGACAGGTCCGGGCAGGTGAGTTCACATCTCACCTGTTAAAAGTTTTATTTATGTCGACTTTATCTTATTTTTTTCTTTTACAAGTAATATTAGAAATAAACATTTCTAATATTACTTGTAATGAACACGGTCAAATTATGTCGCCTTTCGGAAAATTAACTGCGTGAAGCGCGTATTGTTTAGTTAGTGTTTTGTAGCGTATTGTTTAGTTAGTGTTTAGTAGCGTATTGTTTAGTTAGTGTTTAGTAGCGTATTGTTTAGTTAGTGTTTAGTAGCGTATAGTTTAGTTGGCTTTATATCAAACTTACTGCGTAAAGTAATTTTCTAGAAGACTTATAGATTTCAGCCTAAGTGGCATGATATGCATAAAATTTAAGCCAGGTACTTGCTTTACAATATGATCGACAATGCTTTTTTTTATAAATTCTGGCACAACAAAGTGACTACAGTGGACCTGATGGTAAGCACAGTGCAGTTCAAATATAATGGTGACTGTCGGGAGTCATTGTATCTCAACGGTCGCTAGAATTATACCCGCCTGACGTTACTAGATATAACTATTAACTGTCACTGGTCACTGGGTGACCTTGGAACGCGACTTCCCGAATCGAGCCACTTTGACGGATCAGGTATCCACCCCTCCGGCTTATTATGCTTCTTTATGAAAGCTACACAGTACATACACATGTACATGAAAATATCCAAATGTGTGTGTATCCAAATGTTCTTAGAGTAAAATATTATTAAATTTAAATGTTTCAGTTTATAACCACCAGAAGATGTCAGAACAACTGAAATTAGAAAGAGACTTGTTCCCAGAATGTATTCAGGCGCCAAATAAATATTTTAATAAAAGAAAAAGTGTTAATAATACCTATGTCAAAAAGAAAAAACATCAAGTCTCTAAGTTACCTGGTGAAGTAATTTGTCCTGTTGAGAAAAGTAAAGTGGTATATTCTATCAATTCAGTAGAGCAATGGTTTGATAAAAATATGAAAACTGAATCCAAGGAACAAAATGTAAATAATAAAAATGAAAATGAAGAAAGTGGCATTGATATTGATACATCTTTCATAGATTGTTCACAAATTACTGAAGATAAAGATAAACAGGCTTTGTTAGATGTATATGAGGCTGATAAGAATTTTCAACTATCTGACTCTGTACTCACAATAGAAAGTGAGGAATGGGAAGATGATAGTGATATAATAACAGAACTCCCAAAGATTTTCAAAGATGAATATAAAGTACCTTTTTTTAAAAAAAGCAAACTTGCAGAAACTTATGAGAAGTGTGTTAACGATAGCAGCATAATTAAGATAAGTACAAATATGTTTGATGAGACCAACAATCTTAACATCACGATATTTAATAACAATGGATTTCTGAAGCCTAATGAGTTTGTCCAAACGGGCGTAACTTCAGCACATAGCATACCTGTACAAACAGACATTTGTGGAGTTTCTGACTCAAAGGAGAATATCTACCTCAACACTTTGGAAGAGTCATATGAAAATAATTCTTTATGTCCAAATCTCAATGTGCCTAGCCAAGACGTGTTTACTATTATTTGTGGAGAATCAAATGAAAGTTCTAATGCGAATACACAAAATATTGATATCAAAACAACCGCAAAATCTGTATTTATAAAAGAATCTGACAGTGAAGATGAATTTGTAACTGAACCACAGATAATTGAAGTTTCAGCACAAGTTCATAGAGTTGAACATCCAGTGTAAGTACGAGAGGCATTTTATTAAGCGCTTCCCATTCCACTTGACATATCATGTCCTTGTGGATTGATAGTGATCATTTAACATCTTGACGTCACATATTTTTACGTTAAATATATTTTTTTAACGTTATGGAATAGGTCATAAGTTTTTTTTATCTCTGTTATGTAGATTATTTGTGGCCATAAACATATACCTACATAACATATAATTTTATCTGCTACCGAATAAAAATCGTTCTGAACTGTGGTGTTGAAAGTAGTACAGATTCGATCCGTCCCAAATTTGTGAGACGATATATTCGTGATCTCTTCAGATATTTCCTCTGTGACCTTTATAAATACATAGATACGCAGAGTTTGAAACTATTTAAATTAGATTTTAGGGAAAATTGTCAAATAGCAGAAAAACGATGCATCTCGAATTTTTGTTGCAAAAGGACATACTGTACAAAATTAAACATAGGACTTTAATATTGTTATGATATATTATAAATTCTGTTTTGTTTACAGATTGTCTAATATAACGTACATCGGCCAAGAGGAATTTATTAGAGGACAGAAGCGTAGGCGACGCCGATTAACACCAGATAGTTCAAATTCGTCTGAAAAGGAGAATTTGAATCCTAATAGGCATAAAAAGTCTAAATATGGGAAAAAGGCTAAAAAATAATGGCTATGTCATTCCTCATAATCAGTAGTTGTGTTTAAGATTATTTTTTATTTATTGTTGTATATTGCGAAAAGCTTGTTAAGTTTTAAATGTAAAATACTAAACTAGTATGTAAGTTAATGAAATGTCGCACACGGTATTTTTAAGTAAACGACATGTAATGATGATTTCTTACATTTACGCGAATGTTACTCATTGAAATAAAACTAATTTAAATGGATTTTATCGCGGTTTTTTATTAATTTTGATCCCGACGTTTCGAAGGCTTTTCAGCCTTCGTGGTCACCCACCCTGTGACAAAATTAATAAAAAACCGCAATAAAATCCGTTTTAATTAGTTTTATTTCAATAAACGAAATGTATTTGTAATATAACTTGCAAACAGTATAAAACTGAACTAATGTACTTTACTCCGTATTTCGTCACAATACATCCATCATGTTATTAATAAATGTGCCTCATTAATGTGTTATATACATTAGCGATGTCGTCCCACTGTAGGCCAAAAGCCCACCCCCCTTTCGATCGTCACGTTTCAGAGCCCGTCGTGGCTAATCTTTCCAATATGAATCTAGCTCGTCCCGCCATCTCCCTCTGGACTCCACTCGGTGGTAAGTCTCGCCCTCAGCTTCTCCGACATGAGTTGTATTTCTCAAAATTTAATAACAATAGGATTTTGTAAATCCACAAACGAATTATATCTTCCTTGGTGTATTTTTCAAATGACTGACAAAAGATGAACAACTCTGTGTGGGAGATCACCCGCGACATTAAGTGCGGCATGTGAGGGTGATAGTAGGATGTTCTCTAGCATGCGTAATTTCTCTGCTCATACCATTTTTTTTTACAAATAATTTGAATGTTTATTGTTCTGTTTTCGCAAAAGGATTTCTTCTTATTTTTTTAATTCCTGGCAGGGCAAAGTGATGGTAAGTGCTATCCAAAAATAGTATCAGACGATGCATATCGTAGGTCGCCAGAGTTATGCCGGTGTGCCTAATTGTTTCTTCACACTCACTTTAAAGGACCTCATATTGTAGGAAGGGGGGGACCACATATGTTGGTAAACTGTTACATAGTTTAATGGTTCGGCCAAATTAAGATTTTGCAAACTTAGTTCGAGCCGAGATGGAGGAGACAGCGACGCTGTTCTGCAAGTACGTGTGGTTTGGTCAAGAAAAGGTGAAGTTGGCAGTCTTTAAAGCATTGACGATTATACAGATGTTACAATACACTAAGCGAGGCAATATAAAAAAAAACATTTGTATTATTTAAGCCACGTAAGTTATGCTAAAAACAAATTCGCCCTGAGCCCGAAGCGTAAGTGTGAAACGACAATGAAACACATACCTACGATTTGTTTTTGTCATTTGACAATGATGCTTGTAGCATAGAGCGAATGTGCTGTGAGGGTTGTTTTCGTGACTCTCTGGTAAAGCTGGGTTTTGTTTAGGGTAAAACACCTACGCACCTTGTTCAGGATTCCTACGCGACGGCTATTACACCCTCAATGTGTTTCCTGGGATTCAGATGGCAGCAAATATCCATGCCCAGCGGTATGACCTGAAGATTGAGGAGGGGAAAGTGGGAATTTTTGCACTTGAACGCGCCATGTCTGGGTTGTCTTGGTAAATATCACAGATAATTTTGTATTTGTTTATAATGTCTTCAAGTTGTATTGAAAAATGTATATTTAATGTATTGTTTTATGATGTTACAGATAATTATTACGGAAAACGAATTCTGTTGTTTTACTTTTGATCCACCCACCTACATTTTGACAAAACAGCTTGCGTGTTAAAAAGGGTGAGTAGCCGGCTGTGAAAGAATAGGCCGCGGGTTCGCTCCCCTCACCGAGAAACTGTGCTGTATTTTGGGACTGTAAGACCCTCGTAGTCCCTACTCCTGATGCGGTCTATACCGGTACCTAATTATAGTATGGGGTCAGAACTACCTATGTGTGATCGATGTTTTTTTAATATTTATACTATTTTCACCAAGTGGTAGATCCCTCTTATGCGCGAGGCCGTCTGGGAAAGTATCACCGCTTTGCAACTTAAAATTTCATATCTCGGGGTGATGAGGGCCGTCCATTGCACTTGACATGCAGATTGGTGTTGCTTCTGTTTGAGCAAGCATTACGCTCACCATCAGGCGAGTAAAAAGTCTTCTTTCATGAGTGATCAAGTGGGTCTAAACTATGTACATTTTGTACATAATTTATGATTTTGTATGGAAGATCTGTCAAAACGTTTGGTCTAAGATCCCGCGGAACATTGACCTTCACCCATCTGTTTACCGGATGAAAATAATATTTTAGGGTAAAAAACCAGCTGATTTTTTTGTTTTTACTTAGTTAATATTTATATAATTTAACTGTCATATTGTCCTACAAATAAAATAATAATTTTTTGAGTATCATCAAATCGAAATATTCTATCCTTGCTACCTCTGTTAGCTACCACAATAGAGAATTTTCGCATAGGGAATTGTTGGTCGTCTCATCGAAACGAAGCTACTCACGGAAAATGAGCTTGATAGTAGTCAAGTGGATCAGCTACCCGAGGGCCCCCTGACCATAAGGTATATTTGGTTAGATTGATAGTTTGTATAGTGTAGACTGTAGAGACTCGCTAATGGATTGAAGAACATTTACTTTAAGAGGGCAAAAGGGGGAAGGAGTGGAATTTTTTGTGGGACCTAATACGACTGAAAATATAGGGTTCAAATAATTAGACGTGTTCAATATATTCCTAAAATTCCACTCGCAATTGGGCTGTTGAAATTTAAAATCTGTGTATGTAACTTCTGGACCGCTTGAGATGGTATTCACACCATATATTTGTATTGTCTATGTGTGGGGCTCGACCACTGCCACCATCAGTGACTCCACTAGCCGCAAATGATTTAAGCATACTAAAACAAGTCGTTCTTTAGCTGCAAAGTGTGACTTTTTAATACTATACTCTATAGCAATATGTGGAAGAAATAGTATGTACGTAAGTATAGGTCATTGACTTAGTAGTACATATTTTACACCAGTAAACAAAAAAGTAAAATAAAATGGCTTGCTTTTAGAGGTATCACTTTATTGTAATTTGTACTAAATGGTTAGGTCAGGAGTTGGTTTACCACCAACCAGAGGAGCCACCGCCGCTGGACCAGCCGCCACCACCGCCTCCTCCGCCGAGCTTCCAGCCACTGCTTCCGCCTCCGTAGCCACCGCCGCCGCCGCCACCGCCGCCGAGTTTCCATCCGCTGCTACCGCCTCCGAAGCCGCCGCCGCCGCCTGACCAGCCACCGTGACCACCGCCTCCTGTACATATAAAATCAATCAGTTTTCTTCTAGTACCATTACAGAAAGTAAACCTGTAGTTTAGCTGTCAAATTTGTCAATTTCGAACTAATAAAATTAGAATCTAGCGCGTTATGAAATAATTGAAGTAGAAGAGTTACAAGGAAAATTCTGAGCTTAGAAATAAAAAATGGAAAAAATACGTGGTTCAATTTACATTTTTAACATACCTAATACTTATATGGCTGTAATTCTCAGGAAATAATTTTCAATTTTTAAAAATGTAGTACCTAAATAGTAGATATGCCTCTCAAATTTGTAAACCAATCGTTCTATAATCATTGAAAATGGTCGTAAAATACACAAAGAGCACATAGTTACTGTATCCGAGTTAATGACATCAATTGCAGTTACGAAATTTTTAAGTTGCGTTCGAGACGCCTGACTGGTGAATGGATGACCCTTGCAAGATCTTTTGGCCTCTAACAGTTTGAAATGTCCTACCTACAGACAATCCATGTTTACTTTATGATAAAAAGTAGGCATCCTATTACTCCTCAATAATACCATCACAGCTTTGATTTGCTACAATAGGTATTTTTGATACGCGTTTGCCGCGGTTGCTGCTCTATATTTTTATAGCTTAAGCTTGTTCTTCATGTAAGTGTCTCTAAATAATAAACAAACTATTGTGAATACTCTGCTTTAAGGTTGACAGCGACATTTGAAAGTTGCAAAGTACCTATCTGCGTAGGTATATAATTCAGTATTGGTATTTGTAGATTTTTTCGTATACTGAACGATTTTTTCTGCGTAGTGGTTTACGAATTTATTGTTTCGTGTTGTATGGTTAGTTAATTTATAATTTTTTTGCCATACTAACCATAACCGCCACCGCCGCCGCCGCCTCCGCTTGAGATGATCTTGATTATTTTGACTTCTGTAGAACATACGCAAGAACGAGTTATTCTCTAAAAAATAACTTATTGTTTATATAATTCAACGGTACTATGTAATTCTAATGAGTATCATTATTTCATTTCCCACAGTTATTCGAATTTGTTGTTTAATTTTATGCTCTATTTTAACTCCTTTGCAAGGTCGATCATTGTGTAGTAATTATTTTTAACTATTTGTTTTTATAATTGTAACTTACGTCCGCCGCTGCCGCCGCCTCCGTGGCCGCCGCCTCCGTAGCCGCCGCCACCGCCTCCGTAGCCGCCGCCACCGCCGCTGGACCAGCCACCACCGCCTCCTCCTAGCTTCCAGCCGCCGCCGCTGCCGCCACCGCCGTAGCCGCCGCCACCACCGTAGCCGCCGCCGCCGCCACTGGACCACCCACTACTACCACCGCCGATAAATCCGGCGTGTGTGGCCGCGGCCAGGGCTAATAAACACACGAATACCTGTGGAACAAAACGTTTTAGTTTGATATAAAAATTTAATGCCAAACAGGAAACTGAACTGAAAAAAAGTGTCTTAGGGGTAAATGCCGTGTTGGAAGATTTTCCACTAGATGCAAAAATAATTTTACGAGGTTAGACTTGTCTTAGACACCGATTACGTCCAAAGCAATCGCCTAACTAAAGCAGTTATGGGCGTCACCTGGCTTGTCCAAAGTTTATACATTCGGGCCCACAGAACATTTTGAAATGCAACTATTAAATCTCGCGTGACAACGGTAAGATGTTCCAGCCATCTAAATGGAAAGATGTGTAGATGTCAACCCTTAATTGCTTGTTAAAATAATTTTAACTATAACCGACGGATGTTGCAACTACTTTTATAATACTTTTGTCCGAAAATGTGATCTCCAGCCCGTTATACAGAAAAGGTTAATTATGTCAGTCAATCAACCACCATTAAAAACTAAAGTTAAAATTATAATATGTAACATTTGTCTGTCTTGTTATGTTTTTGAAAGATTAGACAAATGTCAGGCATCTCGTTCACAATTAGGTGAAAGGCCTGTTTAAAGACCACGGTAAATAATTATTATATTGAATTTGTATTGAAAAAAAAATGTTCCAATAATCTTAATGTGGTGGGGAATCTTATACGTCAACGGTACATTATTGACATACATGTGATAACATGGTCATATGGCGAGACTTCCTGCTACCTGAATACGAAGCTGACTAAAAACATTTAAACTGCTATTGGCAACAAAAATCAAAAGTTGGGTATGTCTATTTATGTTCTCTAAGAGCATCTCACAAGTTCAATTGCTCTAAAGCAAGTGAAACAAGTAGTTATATATAATAGCTGATATTCCGTTCTGCTATCATCAAAAAAGACGAAACGTCGATGACATAAATACTCATCTTGTGAAAAGATCACCTACCTAGGTCGTTCCTGTCGTTCGAATGTTGTAGGTAATCACGTAATAACAGGAAAGAACAAAAAAATCGAAAGTGCACTTCTATGATTATGAAATCGTGTTTATTATAAATGAAAGGAGGAATGAATCATTACGTCGTTGTATTGACGACCATCTTCATTTAGACGCGTGTAACACATAGGTACTGTTCGTATTTCATTTTCATTTAGCAACTTTAAAATCTTTTTAAACCCATTTTTTTATCTGGTCACGGTAAAGTGACTGCTCTACACCTGATGGTGAGCGTAGTGCAATTCAAAAAACCGGCGACCACCGAAAAACAATGAGTTTATCAAATCATCAGAGTCATGCCTGCCTGTATAAATGCTTCTTCCCTCTTCGGAGAGGCTACACTGGCTGATCCTGGAACGCGATCCGCACAAGGCGTGTGGATCACTATAGCAGGTTTTAACACCATGTGTACGGTGGTCGCTATCCGGGCGGATATGAATATCCTACCACGTTTACAATATTTCTCGCCACAACACGCCAAAAATTGTTTAGTTTGTTTCGTTATCAAACTCTTATGAACAAAATTATCACAAAAAAATAATATTTATAATCAACAATACAAGCCCTGTCTTATATGCGTCCCACTGTTAGGCTCGGGCCGCCTCTACTGAATGAGAGGGGTTATGCCTAAAATCAAAGGGTTAAGGGCCGTCCGTGAGCAAACGACCTTGACTGTCTCGCGCCATACTGAATCGTGTACTCGGCGAGTGCAGAATATGCACGTATTTAGCGAATAATTGATTTAAAAAATCAGGTTTTGGTCTTTTCGAAAATTTAAAACGGGCAAAATATTCGTTATTAAATTGCCTATCTAGTGATGTTAATCTCATTTGATAACATTCTGTACTTTAAAAGGAGACGCACGGAATCTTTGCATTTTTCCCATTTTTATGGTTCATTTATAACGACAATTAAAAAATATATATCAGCATTAACATGAATTTGAATCGAACAAAGTAAAGCTGACAGATTGTAAAAATATATTGTATATTTATTTAATCAATATTTATTTTAAGTAATGACTAGATAGCCTCTAAAAACCTCGATCGCGCGGTGTTTTGCTCACGGACGGCCCTTAAGCGAAAATATTACACAAAATACAGTACATTAAATAAAATAATAATATCAACCTAGTATTAAACCGTCCCGCTGAGCACAGGCATCTACGAATGAATGACTAATTAATAATAATAATTAAGCCCAACAGTCACACACATAGGCCTGAGACCCCACAGTAAGATACGAGTCTTGTGTCGTGGGTGTCAGGGACTACGAGAGACTTTTCGATCTCACAACACCCAGACCCCGAAACAAACAATTGTGGATCACACAAATGTTTGTCTCGGTGCGGGGATCGAACCCGCGGTCTCTCGCTTCATAGCCGGCTACTCGCCCGCTGCGCTACGGAGGCTGTTAAAGTAAATAAAGTAGGTACAGACACATAAAGATTTTTTGAAAAACTAGGAATGTTATACTAATATTTAATTAATATTTTGAACTGCCCTAGTTTATACTTCATAGAAAATTAACCGGTAGTTTGTAGATATATTTGCTTACAAAGAAACAATTAGATATGCATAATTGATATTGTGAATAACTAATGAGATAAGGTTTGCATCCTATATTCTCGCTCCCGAGAAATACTAGCAGTTTAAAAATTTACAGACCCGGAAACTTAGTTTAAAGAATTCCCCGAAGTAGAAAATATGATTCGGAAACAAATAAAGCTGAAGGGCTCTGGACATGACGACGCGACGTAACTATCGCATTGAGTTCCTAACCTAAATAAAATAAATATATTTCAAGTTATCATGTAAAAATAGAAATAAAAATGGAATTTTCAACATATTTAATAATTTTGACGATATTTACAAAATACTTTTTCTGGTGAACTCTAGATTTTTTTTTTTTTTTTTTGAAAAGTCACATTTCTTGTACTGTGTGTTCCACTTATTATATCATTGGATATGGATATTACCTACGATTACAAAGGTGTAACGTTTTTTTAATATCTTTAATGTAAAAAAAAACACTATTAACTATAAAAAATAAGTAAATACTGCTTATACACGGAGAACAATAGTAAATAACCACAAAGATTTTGTATATCTAAGACGTATTAATTATTTATGAATATTCTTATTAACTTTTATGAATTTAACTATTATGTGTTAGCAGCTTGTTTATTTTATTGTCATTTACTACCGTAGTATCATTATTTTATGGTAACCTATTATAAAATATTTAAATTCGACTTCGTTCTAATAAATCGCAAGGATTCTATAAAATGCAAAGTTAACTACAACTGTGTATGTACATGTACGATTAACAAATATTTATGCCAATTATAATTCTATAAAAGAATATTGGTATTGTTACCTTCATGTTGAAGCTGTATTGCTAACTGCTTGCTGAGGGTTCAGTTGTATCGCATTATATATGTGCCGTGGCGTCTCCCACTCGCGGAGCTTTGCTCGCGGCCGCCGATAGTAAAGAGGCGAACGGAAGCTGTTCCGCGGCCAATGACGCAACCCATTGTCCCTTTGACCACAACCTCCTCGACATAAGTCCAAAAATTATATTATTAGTATGAAATTAGTTATGGCGTGTTTATAAAATCAATTATAGTTAAATTTCGTCGATTAAAATAATTTAATCGTGTTTAACGCACGATTTTGAAAATGTAGAAATTATTTACAGTTAGGTAAATTATACTAACGTGATTTGTAGCATGATTAAAAAAATATATGTCTTGATAAATATATTGGCTTATTAGTAGCTAGCATAGGTACCGCTAATTACTTAATTAATTTATTATTGATTTATTTGCACATCTTATCTTGGCGTTAGATGTTCGAGAATATAAATTCATCTCATAGGTAGGTGTGTCCCATACACACCTACCTATGAGATATATAGTAGGTACACGTCATACAACTGTCTAAGAAGTTTGATTTCATCTTCCAAGAGAAAGGCTCGCATATCGGCAGTCAATCTGCCTCTAATTTACTTTAATAAGTAGGTAGGTAGTAGTATAGGAAATAGGAAGTTGCATTACCGCTTAAGTCTATTTCTGCCGCCAAGCAACGGTGTGTAAGCACTATTGTATTTCGGTTTGAAGGACATTGAAGCCAGTGAAATTACTGCGCATTATGAGACTTTACGTCTTATATCTCGGGGTGACGAGTGCAATTCAATGCTATGCAGTGCTTTGTAATTCAAAGTTCTGTGTGGTGTTGCTTCTGTTTATGGGTAGGCGTGGCGCTTACCATCAGGCACCGCCTTGCTCGTCTCGTCATTTAATCAAATTTATATGTTTTATTTCATATAGGATTTACTGCTGGGTATAAAATCACTTATTTAGCATACAACCCGAATATCTGAATTAATAATTCGAACTTTAACTTCATGCCTCACACATAACCTAAATAGTATAATTGTTATAAACTTCGATGCCAATAATTATTACTAGAAAAATACCCGTGACTTTTAAATAGCTAAACAGTTTGTTTCAAACATATTTTATACATTATCTCGATTAAACTAGCGTTTAAATAAAATAACCGTATTCAAATCGGTTCATACGTTAATGCGCTACAATGTAGGTCAAACTTAGGACACCCTCTTTTTTATCGGGCCTAAAAATTGGTTAGTTTTGAAACTTTTACACATTTACGCACTCTGGCCTGTAATCTCTAAGTAAGGGGCATGCAAAAGTTATTTCTGTCCCATGATGTGATGATGGGCGAGCCTATCGCCATATTGGGCACTGTTCCAGACTTTCAGCTGATACTTAGCATTTCGTGACAGAAAACCCGATATCAATTTTACTAGACTCGGGATAGAACCCGAGACCTCAGCACAGCAGTCCGCATACGCGTTACGTTGCGCCACCATGCAGGCAAACGTCTAACGGGCAAATGATGGTAAATTATCTCTACCGTCGATAAATTAATTGAACACCCACAATACCACAAGAATCATGGGTGTGTTGTCGAAACGGAAGGAATGGGAATCGGGGAAGGAAGGGGATGTGGGACTCCGGAAATCTCTCGCCGCACGAAACCAACAGCATGCTGCCACTTGGTGGAACAGGCCCATTTATGTTGCAGATAAAAGTGTCCTATGGCTCTACCTACCGTTTATAAAAAGCATAAAAGTAAGTTTGTCATAAAATTATTATGGATCTATAGCCCCATTTAGAGGGAGAGATTTTCTAGTGCGACACAAAGGGCGAATATTTATTTATTTCACCCAACAGTCACATACATAGTCCTGACCCCACAGTAAGATACGAGTCTTGTGTCGTGGGTATCAGGAACTACGAGATACATTCGGTCTCACAATACCCAGACCCCGAAACAAATAAATGTGGATCACACAAACGTTTGTCTCGGTGCGGGGATCGAACCCGCGGCCTCTCGCTTCACAGGCGGCTACTCGCCCACTGCGCCACGGAGGCTGTCATAATAAACAACAACAATATAATAAACAACTGTAATTTACGAATAAGCGTCATGCCTTTCTTAGTTTCAAATGTGGCCTCGGCTGTGAAAGGTTTTTATCGGTTGTGCGATAACCTATCTCTATTTAAATGGGGATTTTGACCGTTTTTCGTAAAACACGTCTGTCCATATCACTTATAATATGCAGGTAAAAACATTTTACATTACATGTTTATCGATGACCGCGCCCTGGACCCTGAGTGCGCCTGTGCCACAAATTACCGTTTCTAGAAATCCTTGTTTAATTGTGAATTGCTTGCTTGCTTTTATGGACAAACTAAGAATAAATAAGGAATGCCGATAACTTAACCAGCAGAAACTCCCGACGTCAGTCTGAAAAACATCTGTAACTTTTAATGGTTGAACAGATTTACTTTAAAAATAGCTAAGAACTATCAATAATAATCTTTCGCTAAAAACAAGGGCATGTGTAACATGTGTGTTTTGCTGGCTTGCAATTGCAACTATCATACGTACCTATCTACTACTGATCTGGGTCTTTTGGTAAATTAATTTACCGACCATGGCCTAATAGACCCAAAAATAATGTTATTTACTAATGCGATGCACATTAATTGTATGCGGAGCAATATTCCATATTGTTTAACAGTATGTTGCACTCTAATGCGAAACATAGCAGTTGCGTTCAATTGCGATGAAGTAAGTGACTCGAGTACTTACTACTACATTAGTAACCATCCAGTGACCACGATCGAGATATAACCGCGAATTAGCATTTCACACCCATTACCATACGGTACCTAACTCTAGAGGCGGAGGGTATGACCCTGATTTTTCTGTACCCTTTGACTGGATTGGGCCACGTAGTGTGTTTGCACATCGAAAAACACCCGTCATAATAGCTCATCCAGGTGAGTCACGATTCGGCGTCAGTTAGTGTAAATTCAGTAAGTTCAGGCTGGTATAATTCTGCCGACCATCCAGAGATGCAGTGTCATGACAGTCGAAATGATATTTGGACTGAACTGCACTTAACATTAGGTCTAGGTAGGAAGGATTGCAGATAGAAAAATACTAAATGAAATATCAACCCATAGATTTATACCTATAGATGCATAAATAATTTGTATACTAAGCATACTATATTGCAGTGGTCTTCTGAAAGAAGACCAAGAAATTATCTATTAAATAAAGATTGATCTAGAGGTACTGTACTTATAAGAATGTATACTTACCTAGTAGAATATTAAGTACATAGAAATGCTAATAACTTAGTCATTAAAACCCTCTGATATCAATTATTTCTATGTCAATTATAATATTATTATTGTGAGTGATAAAGCTAGAAGTAGACAGTTTTATCAACAGCATGATTGGGCTAGCTCGACAGGGATGTTACCACTGTCACACAGAAAACCGATGTAAAGTATCTGCCTACTGCTGCGTTGCGTACGGTGAATGAGATATCCAGAAGACCAAGTCCCCCTTCCCTTCTCAATCCCTTAATTATACATTCCTTTAAGGTCGGTAACGCGCTCATAATTCTACTGGTATTGTGGGTGTACATGGGCGGTGGAGATTACTTACCTTCAGGTGACCCCTTTGCTCGTTTTCCAGTCTATGCAATAAAAAAATAAGTAGCAGTGAACATATTAATCAATAATCTGTCTGTAGGTAGGTATCTATATAAATATAAACTCCTCAGTCCTGATTGAATCATCATCGCCGGCCCAAACTATTAAGTATAAACTCTAGAAATTTGTAATTTGTATGGGAAAGAAGTTTTTGGCTAAACTTACTTGAAACTTGGTACTTATTAATGGCATTTCAAAACAATTAGTAGATGTTGAAATAAAACTAATTTAAACGGATTTTATCGCGGTGTTTTATTTTAGTTTGGGTCCTGACGTTTCGAAAGCTTTTCAGCCTTCGTGGTCACGGGTGGACTAAGATGTAGGTCGTCTCGAAGAGTTAATGTTCATTGCCTATCTTCAGAAGATGGTTGGATGCTAACACAAACCTGGGATCCGATTATACATTTAAATAAATAGGAACCGAAATAAAATAAGTATTATCAAAACTAAAACCCCACTTCAAGAAAATAACTGAAAAGTGAAAAAAAGCAGTTTCAGTTCTCTTTGCAGTCGGGGCCTGTGTCGCTGCCGGTCAACGGAAATTGCACCGACTCCAAAGATAGTTTTTTTTTATTATATAATATGCTATAGTATGTATCCATAATTGACAGAGAAAGCGATGTGCATACATAAAAATACTTGCCGAATTAAGAACCTCCTCCTTTTTTGAAGTCGGTTAAAGACCAACTGTCAGACCTCAAGATACTGTGAGCTCTTTCGATGTATATCTAACTAAGAATAAAAAAAACACAAATTATAATAATTTTAAAGCGAAGGCAGGTGATGTAAATAAATAAATAATAATATTCTTTTCGGAATAACCTACATCTCAGTCCACCCTTTAACCATTAATGCTGAAAACCTTTCGAAACTCACGTCAGGCCCAAAATTAAAATAAAAAGCCGCCATAAAATCCGTTTAAATTAGTTTTATTTCAATGTGTAATATGCGCGTTAATCAATAAATCATTAATGGCAGATGTTTTCAGTATTTCACAAAATTTAATCCCTGACAGTAGATTGGGGGTGCTCCACCCCTTTCTCTCCTTTCAGTCCTCCGACTGTGCATGTAAAGAGTAGGGAACGGAAAACTTGAAGGATGATATAATAGATAAGTAATTTATGAGAGTGCAATTTCAAAAGAATAGGGAGATATTTTACTTTAATTTTGTTGTAATACCTACATAAAATCAATTATTCAATAATGCACAATTGTAACAAGTTAAAATGGGACTGTATTACTTTTCAAGAATCATTTTGTATGTTTCCCAAATTAAATATTTCACAACTTCGCTAGATCAAACCGATACTGAGAAGATAATTGCCGCATATTACGCGTCAATCATTCGCATATCGAGGCGACTGCTTAGTCGTGCTTCTTAGAACACGATTTGAATGCTTTGTAGTAAATTCTTTATTTTTTAAGGTTCAATCACTGATTGATTCATAATGAAATATAATTAATAAACCAAAGGCACATATAACATATATGAGCTCTCAAGTCTGTATCACCGAAGAGGTAGACAGAGGTGCATGTACTAGAGACCATTCCACTCACACACTCGCCACTGTAACGTTTACACTAGTCACTAGATGCTTTTTGTTGACATCCGAGGAGCGAATCTGGGTGATTCTCTAGGAATGTTAAATTATCTTTGTGTGGCAACGAAATTGATTAAATAGGAAATGAGGGAGAAGTTGGAAATATAAATTGGTGCAACTAGTGCACCCACTGGTCGCCGAGCTCATTTGCGTCCCATAATATGATAAGAGACCAGCCGATCGTCATACCGGGCAAAAATGCGTGCTGGCTTGCGTTACCACAGCTTCGTGGTCCCCTCCATCGCGGCTCGAACTAAAAAGTTCGCGAAATCGTACTTCTGCCGGACCATTAAGCTGTGGAATAATTTGCCGGCATACGTGTTCCCTCCTTCCTATAATTTGGGGTAACCGCTAACCTAACCTAACCTAAACACAACAGTGATCACACACTGTTACTTGGTGGCAGAAATAAACAAAGCGGTGGTACCAGCCCAGACGGCCTCACGCATACGAGGGACCTACCGCCTTGTAAAATAGCTCGCAGAACTGATAGCCGATGGGATGGAAAGTTTCTGGAATGGAGACCACGTACCAGCAAGCGCAACGTTGGACGTTCACCTACAAGTTGGACAGAGGACCTGATAAAGATCGCAGGAAGTCGCTAGATACAGGTTGAGGCCAAGGTCGGTCTGAAATCATTGGGGAGGCCTATGTTCAGCAGTGGATGTCCTGTGGCTAATGATGATGATAATGAAACATTTTAAATATTCGAGCCGTGTTGGCTTCCATTCAAACCGTTCCTTATGGTGCTGCCACACCGGTGTTAGAAAATGTTATATAACATTTTAAAACATCGGTGTGGCAGCATCATTTAGTAAACATTTCTTAACAATTTGTAACATTTTGTAACATTTTTTTAACATTTATTAACCGCGGGCTGCGGTACTTTTGAGAGCGGCGCCGTCAAAGAAGCCGTCTAAGAAGCCGTCAAAGAAGGGCCGATGTCATGTTTTCAAATGTTAGAAAATGTTTTTGTTAACATTTTATAACATCGGTGTGGCAGCACCATTATGGCGGATTCGAACAAGTATGATTGTGCGCCGATCATACCAGCCGGTTGTACACACCTCGGCTAACTTTTATACTAGCCTGAAAGACGAGCAGATCACTCGCCTGATGGTAAACGCCATGCCTGGCCATAAACAGAAGCAACACCACACAGAAACTTGAATTACAAAGCACTGCATGACTGCGCTCAATACCCCGAGGCCCAGACATAAGATCTGTTTTACTGTTTATAAAAGTAAATTGTTGAAACATTTTCGAGGATAGGGTCCGTATTCTAAGTTTATAGTTAGTGGTTTAAAATCGTTTATTTTTTAAACTTATTATTATAAATGCACCCTGTGAATGCTGTGTATATGTACCTATCATAGGCATATATATCGGCAATGTGACCTAATTTATTGTTTAGTATCAAAATTGTTGAATATGTATGCTGTTGGTGTATGCTAAAAGTAAATAAATATGTAAATAATGCCTAAATGATTTTACTGGCTTCAATGTGCTTTAAACCGAAACAGAACAGTACATCTAATACTAAATACAACATTAAATTTTGTATTTAAAAATAATTAATAAAAAAATTGACCTTGTGAATAATAAAAAAAGATCTTAATTAGGTTGTTGTATAATATATGTAGATATCCCAATAAACTTTTAATTTTGCACAACTTTTAGCAATTAAAGAGGAGGATTCAATTATGTACCTACTAAAAGTTTCGTAACATTCAAATGACGATTTGGCTTTAATTGCGTCGCGGAGGTTGTATCATTAAAAATTTGAGGTATATATTACATCCCTATAATTACTACCTAGTAACATACTTATTACCACAGTATTTATTACCGTTCGCTCGCCTGTTGGTAAGCGCCACGCATGCCCATAAATAAAATAGGGTACCTATTTGACTATGCGAATTTTATATACAAAATCGTAGGATTGATTTTCGAAAAACTTCGAAATACTTTTTTGCTTATTTGTTTTTGAGCGTAGCTTACGAAGTGTCGAAATCGCATCACAGTGCTCTCAGGACACTCGTCGGAGCAGACCTCACGCCACCGACCGTAGTCACTTCCATGCTTTGCGCTCTCCTTCAGCGAGTGCATCATCTCGCAGAAGGAGAGCGCAGAGCGGGATCGTGAGCAGAATGATCCCGCTCGCCGCCAACGGAGACGTAGGAGGCGCCGGGTGGACGACTGATCGGCATCTCCCGCCCTGTGGAATAGGGGCGTTTGGAGAATTCCACCACGGTATTCTTAAGAGACGACTAATAGAGGCTATCGAGGGTCGCGGGCGCGCAGCGGGGCCTGTCGTAGCGCCCTAGTGTACATCCGACCCTGTGATGGACGGCAGCATGGGTGATAGGCCTCGTGCTGTCGTTGAAGCCGAGGGCGTCCTTCGGTGCGTGTCGGGCCGCAAAGCAGCACCGCGCAGGGGCGGGTCCGGCAGCAATGCTTGGTTTATCCAAGGATACCCCGGGGCCGCTCCACATGCGCCGAAGGCCATCGCGGGGTTTTACCATACTTGATTTGATTCGCCAAAAAAGCTCACTCCTTGCATCCGCCACGAACGCAGTCTTTAGGTACTAGACACCGTCTGTAGGTATAGATATAGGTATAGGAAAGTACCTATAGAACTTAATTTTCTGTATAAGGAACAGGACTTCTTATTTCGCTTGAAAGGAAAATAAATAAATTTTATGTACTTACTTTACTTATATATTATAAAAGTTATTATTTAATTAAGTACCTATTAATTTTATTAATTAGACAGCTTGAGCTGTGTCATAATTTGCATCTGTAGGAGCTCGTAAACAGACCCTGTTTAAAAGTATTAATAAAATATTTTGCGCAATCAATCAACAATTTTCTGCAGCCTGATTTTAAATTCATAATTAAGACAAGCCGGATTATTAAAAGTGTACTTAATTGTTTTGATTTTGTAAAATTACGAAACGCTTAATTGTAATTGTATTGCGTCAGTAAAAATAAAATGCAAGGCAACATTTATAAATAAATACGAATATACGATAGTCTCCGTGGCGCAGCAGGCGAGTAGGCGCCTGTGAAGCGAGAGGTTGCGGGTTCGATCCCTGCACCGAAACAAATGTACCGAATCGTATGTTCAACTATCAAAAGCTCGACGTGGCAATTTTTTTTCGGGATGAGATGTCGGGTTAGCTACATTAAAATTGGTGTTCAGTATCCACTTAAAGCGATGGTAAAGTGCACTTGGCAGCCATGGCCATGGAAGCTATAAAAAGCCTACCCATGTCTTTAAAGATATAGGACAAAAAGGTACCATAAGGCATCAGTCATGTGTATAATTCCCAAGTGTTTATCTACTTCCGATCCACCACCGACGCAGTCTCAATGAATGAATGATCTGGGTCGTTGTTTTCTGGATTGCACTACGCTTACCATCAGGTGTAGTGCAGTCACTGGTCCGTGCTTGGATAAAAAACTTCTATCCAAAAATTAAAAAAAAAAATAAAGGGCAAGAGGTCTGAGAGCAAAGAAGGTGTCTTGGCTGCTTATAAGTTTCATATGATAGCTTCATAATTTTGAGAAGAAGAGTGATCATCGGTGTTTTCTAGGTGGAATAGACGCATGGAAAAGTGTTTACATATCCATTTGAATATTTTGAAAAAATCAATATCTTTATTATAGAAAAAAAAAAAAATTTATGAATCTAATTTCTTTTAGCATGCCCCTGGTAATAATATTAAAAAAAAATTATAATTCTAACAGGGTTTATCATCTGTAACTGCGGGGTGCTCCAGATATCGAATTTGAAGTTAATCGGCATTAAAACAAAAACAAAAAAGAGGCCCTTTTTTCAATTTTCATACAGAACCTATTATTTATAATGCCAGGGCGTCCTAGATATTGATTTTGAAGCCAATTGGCCTCAAAACAAAGAATAACAAATTGTCGGCCACGTATTTCAATTCGAACATCGGATACCTATATCTTTTATAACTACGGGGTGCTACAGAGCGGTATTGACGTAAATCGGCCCCAAAATAAAAAAAAAACATAAAATGGCGGTTCCTTTTTGAATTCCAACGTTGTATATACCATTTAAAACTAAACGGGCACCGTACATATTGATTTTGATATCAATTGGTCTTAAAAAAATAAGAATGTGCAGCCATTCCGACGTATTTTTACGTCTCCTCTTTAATTTTTGTTTTATTTATTATAATTTTATATAACTATACAAATTATCTCCCGATTTTCTTTATATTTTTATCTATATAAATGTACGTACATTTAAATCCAAGTGATAGAGATGTGATAAAAATATTACGACGACAAACGCAAATAACCCTTTATAGGTACTTTATTTAGCTATTTGTATAATAGATTATTATTAATTAAAATTCGTTTAACGCATTGACCAACAGTCGTCACTCACCAATAAATGCCCAACGCATGCAAGGCATACCGAGTACATTATAAAAAATAGAGCATGTATTTTTTAGCTGAATAAGTAGGTATTTATTTTCTCAACACACGTTCGATATGAACATTGCAATACTTTAGCGAGATCACCAATGCAATATGGGTATTGTATTTAATTTATAACTTGACTCTAAAGCGGGCTCTGGATCTTAATATTATCGTTAATTTCAATCCAATTTATACATTCCGCATTAAAATACGCTTTGTTCGATACATTTTACCAAATGTGCAGTCTTATGAAAGGCAAAGTACTTAAATCTGAGTTTGTGCAATGTAATACAATATCGTGTGCTGTAATCAGTGTTTGTTGAGCTCCGAGTCCTTTCTCTGAGCGGTAAAATGATAGCCTGGTGTTTACAACACTAGGTGTGTGTGACAGATTTTAAAATAACCGGAGCGATTGTAGATACCGTATGCAGACAATCTAGGTCTTACAACACATTACTACAATAGAATACAGGTACGTAATTAGGTATAAGTTTATCTAATTATATTTTGTCATCTAGCCATGACCCGGGGCTATGCCCTTACAATTTGTTATTTAGTCACATTTATAAAGTAACATGTTCTGTACAAATTACAATTTACTTAATATATATTCAGGGCGCGCAATGACGCGACGACGTATACACCAGGCTTGACCCATCACGAACTTCAACATCATCTTCTAATCTTCACATGGACACTGTGTCGAAATTTGCGCGCGATAACCTTGTACGCGAGATTTGCTCATTATAAATCGTAGTGTTATCGCACTATGATCTGTGGTCTATTTACCCACGGGCAACGCCACCTACATTGTGCCATCTTGCCAGACACAAATCTAGGAGATTGAGAGGTGGAACATGGGGTACAATTAACCTCTTTCACATAAGTAAAACCGAAGTGAAAAAGTAACGAACAATATTTTATCGCCAATATGCCATTTTACTTCATGTATAAAGAAGGATGTGTAAACAATGATTTTCTGGTGTAGGTTGTGAACAGTGAGACTATTTCTGTGCTGCTCTCTGTAACCTGTCCTTGTCACAATACAAGAAACTTGAACTTTTTTCCAATATTATGACAGACGTGACAGAAGTGGGCAAGTAGCCGGCTGGGAAGCAAGAGACCATGGGTTCGACTCCCGCACCGAGACAAATGTAATCCATGAATATTTTTTTCGGGGCTGGGTGTTGTGGGACCGCAAGGCCCCGTAGTCCCTGATACCCACGATACAGGTTTTAATTAGTGTGGAATAAAGACTAGGTATATGTGACTGTTGGGTGTATTTATTTATACAGGGTTATTTTTAAAACACCAGCAACCTCGCAGGGGTAGGTTCCTAAGGTTTTTTTTTTTTTTTTTTTATAGCATAGGCCGGCAAACGAGCATGTGGGTCACCTGATGGTAAGTGATCTCCACCGCCCATGTACGCCCACAACCAGAAGAATCATGGACGCGTTGCCGACCTTAAAGGAAAGGGATAATTAGGGATTGGGAAGGGGAGGGGATTTGGGCTTCCGGATATCTCACTCACCGTACGAAACGCAGCAGCAAGCCACTACTTTACGTCGGTTTTCTATGAGACAGTGGTAATGACCCGGTCGAGCCAGCCCATTCATGCTGTAGACAAAATAGTCTACAGCGTGGCTCTACCACTACTACTACGTGGTTATAAGCTACTACTTTTGTTCTACGACTTTTGATAATTTGTTAGATTTTATTTTCATACAAAAATAAGTATTCATTTAATTTCCGTCTTGATTGTTACAACGCGCATCGCAGATTACGTAAACAAATACGCGAAGCGTGGGGAACCGGGCTAGCGCCGTTGAAGGTCAACGCCCGAGCAGCTGAGCGCCGCTTTGATGTCGCGCGCGCACGCCGCGCCGCGCCGCTATCTACGTAGAAAAACACGACACAACAAAAACTTGTAAAATCATTTTTTTTTAAATATATTGAGTTATATCCAAACTCGTAGAACAAAAGTTGTTCCGTATGGGGATAGCTATCTACCCCTGCGAGGTTGCTGGTGTTTTAAAAATAACCCTGTATAGTATAGTATGTCCATGCTGTTAACCAGGCCGTCACGACGGGCAGAAACCAATAGTACTTAGATAGGTACCTAAATACTAGGTACTGCGATCTGTAGATTTGAAGCATTTCACCTAAGTATCGCTCGGCTGTCGTAAGAATCACCAGGGAGTCGCAGGCGTGTAAGGGAGGACTGTCATAACGCCTTTACCTTACTATAGTAGTTTTGCACTTTTTGCGACTCCGATATGAATGACAGCGGTTGTTGGCTTCATTGCTGCCGTAGAGGTTGAGAGCGGCCGTCGGAATGAGGGGGCTTCTAAGCGCCAATATTGATACAGGTCACTAGGCGGACGGTACAGGGACGGTTAGCACAGAAGCTATTGCGCTTCTTGCTTTGGGAACTCAGGGCCGGCTGTCTCTAATACGCCGACGCGACGACGGCCACGGCAGGGTTTTACTTGGCAATATCTAGCAAGTGGGTATTACAATATAGGGTGTACCGGCCCAGCGGTTGCGCTGGTCCGGATGTTTTCTATCTATTCCGAGCGCCTGAACGGAACGATGCCGGTGGGTCGAAGATACATGTGCCCAATATAATTTTTCCGCCTTCTCCCTGGATGGGGTAGTAGCGATAACACATTTTACCCGCGAAAACAAAAAGAGGTAGACTCTAGGTACCTACTTATACAGTCATATTATAATACTCTTCACCTTGTAGCAAACGAAACTTAATTGCTAAAACGATTCACGCAAACAACTCGGAAATATTACGAAATATTCTGCACTTCTATCATTAAGATAAATCATTCATGAGAAACACTATTGGTGTAACCATAATGTTTAGAGTGTGTGAGCATTGAACGGTAAACACACGCAAGGTTATGTTCATTAACGATGTTTACACGCTTAAAGCTGATTTTGAACTTAAACATCTATTTATAGATACTTTTATTCGGTCATGATCACAATAAAAATACAGTGCAACAGTCACACACATAGTTCTGACCCCACACTAAGTTAACTATATCAGGAACTACGAGGGAGTTATGGTCTCAGAACACCCAGGACCGAAATAAAATATTTCTGGATCACACAAATATTTGTCTCAGTGCAAGAATCGAACGCACGGCCTCTCGCTTCGCAGCCGGCTACTCGCACCACTGCGCCCGGAGGGTTGTCAATGTGGTACCTACATAATGTTACTTACTGGCAAGAACATCGAACTTTTATTATTTCGTGCAAAACAAATTAATATTTGTATATTTTTCACATAATATCTATGAACGTTACGATCTACCGTGAAAGTCGTATACCATGTCGTTATGGAATATAACATAGGCATCACATTATGGTTGTTTATACCTGTTTCTATTATTGTTAATAATAGGTATTCACAAGGTGGTAGGTCCCTCGTATACGAAAGGCCGTCTGGGTTGATAACACCGCTTTGTCTATATCTGCCGGCAAACAACAGTATGTAAGCACTGTTGTGTTTCGTTTTGAATGACATTGAAGCCAGAGAAATTACTGGGCATTATGAGACTTAACATCTTATGTCTGGGGGTGACGAGCGCAGTTCAGTACCATGCAATGCTTTGTAATTCAACGGTCTGCGTGGTGTTGCTTCTATTTATGGGCAGACGTGGCGGTTATCATCAGGCGAGCGGCTTTAATCGTCTCGTCATTCAATCAAATAAGAAAGTAATAAGTTCATAATATAATAAGTAATATATTATTGGAGGAAAGACGATCAATTTTTTGTTTGAAATGGAGATCTCAATGACGCGGAGCGCAGCGTCAGGTCATCTAGACTTTAATTCAACCCTACAAAGACGCAAGTTTGCACTTTCACCGCGAAGGGCCCATTAGTCATGGCGCCACAATTCCAAGGAGTACATCTGCAGACCTCTATTTAGATTCTTAGGTTTAGGGCGGTGTCTAAAGGAGTCATTTGGAAAGTAACTGACGTAAAAGTAAATTCACGCCAGTTCTTACGTGATCTCATGTGGAGTATTGCTCACACCCATGGGCGTAGCTATAGCTTTCACATGGGAGGGGTCCATGAGTCCAAAAATGTACTAGATAAACTACTTTTAACCCGTGCCTTCACTCAAAAAACGGTAGAATACTAAACGCTAATCACAGTCAATTAGAAGTTATATAAGTAATAAACACGCAAGTTAAGCTGCGGGCCAACTGTACTATACTTATTCTAATTATCTGCAAATAAAATATGTAAGTAATTTTTATGTGTCGGTCGCTCGCCTGATGGTAAACGCTATGTCCTAACACTGGGCGTGATGAATGACATTGGACCTCGTTGCGTTTATTAAGCTCTTCCATAGTGAGTGGTCTGAGGAACTGTTTGAAATAATTCCATCATCTTCGTTTTACGATCGCATTATTCATCACAGGTAGGTACAGTGCGTTTCCAGCAGTTCATTCTGCGATGCACTTGCAGACTCTGGAATGAACTGTCCTTCATGAAGGAAATACTTTTGGTATAATGCTGAGAATATACCATGGTATATCCTCAGCATTATACCAAAAGTATTTTCAAATAGGCAGTAGGTAGGCTTGCTCCGGCCTGATACTGAACATTTCGTGATAGAAAAACCAAATATCACTTTACACGACCCAGGGATCGAACCAGAGACCTCAGCACAGTAGTCGTACCGCGTAAACAATAAAATTACGCCACAGAGGCAGTCATCCTATAAGAGATTCATTTTTCATCCATATTCCATTATCAGAACTTAAATAAATTTATATGAGACACCGTCGTAGGTTAATTCTATGGAATTTGCAGAAAAATTGATGTATGTTTACATACACAAAAAAAGGAACGATTCAAAGAGAATCTACTCCTTTTTATAAAATTGGTTCAATATCCTGTTAAACCTTTATCGGATTTTAGAATATTTAGTTTTTATTCTAGGGATGCCTATGTAGGCTACGCAATTGTATGTTTACATACAGGTATGGTAATACTTTTTTTGACTTGAAGCCGGACTAATCAAACTTCATGAATAAATTGTCCCTCTAAATTAGACCGTGTCTAACCTGCTCGGATTTCGTCAGGTTTTTTCCTCTGTAACATGCTGTAAGACGTGTTGGTAATAAGTTTTCAGTGTATATTCGGTTCTCCTGAGGGGCTTGCGACATGACTTGATGGTTGGTTGGTGCGGGTATAGGGGTACATCTTTGTATAACTGCGCCTGCATCGGTCATCCGCTTGTCCTGTCGCAGGCCCCTTGATTTGCTTCTTCCCTCTCCGGATAGGGAAGAAGCATTTATACAGACCAGCATGACTCTGGTGACCACCGATAAACTCATTGTTTTTCGATGGTCGCTGGTTTTTTGTACTGCACTGCGTTTACCATCAGGTGTAGTCACTTTGCTGTGCTCGGATAAAATCTATATCTATATGTCGGAGCATCAGCACGTGGCGCCATCTATTGCAATCTCGGAGCAACGTCGACAACGATTACAGCGCCAACGGAAACGTTATTGAAAATCGGAAACGTCAAGCAACTTTGTTGCTTGGGTGTCGTCGATACTAGTGGCGCCATTTTAGCGTATTTAAGTTCAGACCGGTGGGAGAAACGGGAGTCTTGATTCGGACGTGGAAAGGGAACGGTCGCCACTCGGTATCGAACTCACCACGTTTCCAATCTAAATTAATCTTTTGATTTTCGATTGTATTCAAAGTAATTATGTACTACCGAATAAATTGACCTTTGTAATTGAGTATTGGTGAATGTTATTTTGGATCTACACAATGTCCGGCCAATCTGATGACAAGTCAACCCGAGCGATCTCCGTAATCAGAAGTGGGATGTGCCCTACAGCCTATCTATTGAACACGTGTGATGAACTACGACTGTCTACGAGTGATTTGGTGAGTCTATTCCAATTATATTGAGAGAGAGAAAGTCTATTCCAATTATATTGAGAGATTTAGATTTTTGCTAAAACATAAATCGCGATTATGATTGTCATGTGGTGAATTGGTTAGAGATCATAACAATGATCAGCAGTCCAGTGCCATACAAAAAATCATTCAGAGTAAAATCATTGCATTGTTGAATTTGATGGTGTTCAGAAATGTAAATGATTAATTATCTAGCCGAAAATTATTAACAATTCCATGTCTTGATATTTTCAAAGTTACTTTACATATTGTGTCCACACCTACAAAGTTATTAATCGTGTACCCATTGTTGTAAGAGCTTATCTAGGACTATAATGGACGAGTTCTACTGATGTGGCACCGGCGCTGGAGTTTCCGGTCGTTGAACCATAACGCCGTACCCAAGGTGTGGCGGTTCACCTGTACGGCCTGCAAAGCGGCTTTGCGGGACGACTGTAATAGAAAGCATTTACGAGTGTTAAGTATACGTCGAGAAACTAACAAGGATTTGGAGAGTTCGTTCCATTTTTTCTAGATCGCGTAAAAAAAGAAGTAATTTGAAGTGCCTACAGGTTTTGTAGAATTGTTAAAATGTGTAGTGTGTGTAGCGATTGCCTACTTTTCAGTACACATGCAATCAAAATGGTTGTCACTATCGAGCAAAGCTGTGTACTGTGTTTACTAAATACCTAATGCAGGGAAATCTATCCTGATGATTGTCGTTGTAGATGTGAACGATAATTTCTTTTTGATTTGTTAGAGGGTTAATGAACCCATGTTTCGTAAAGTTAAAGTATTTTTCAACTATTGCACTTGGCTACGATCTGTGATAAATTGAATTAGATCTTCACTACATACGTTTTTGAAAAGAAAAATAATAACAAACGTTTTTGCTTCTGCCTGGCACACTTTAGTGTGGAAAGTGTTTTGACGAACTTATAATCGTGATAATCACTTGCCTACTCGTTTTGGTTTTTGTTTTCAGAAGCAGTAGTGACAAATTACGCTGGGTGGCGCTTGTCGAGACGCGCGTGGCGGGTTCCGCTTCACAGGCGTTGGTCGACCATCAATGATTCCTGTGCTGAGCCTGGTGGTGCTGGCGATGATGAAGAGGACTATCCAGAGGATTTGCCCTATTGTTTGTCTGCACGCCCTGCTGAAGACATCTAAAGACAGATGAGTATCTATGTGAACTAGTTCTCTTTTATGTTGTTCCCAAGAGTAAAATTTGAATCCCAAAATTTTAAACCTTCACAAAGGCTAAAATTGTTCCTTTTTCTTTGGGTGATTATGTCCTACTAAAGAACGAAGGAGTACGCCCATGATCGCTTAAGAACAATGCCCGGCAATGATAATATTTGATTCTAGTGATGTGAATGATGAGTTAAATTTAGTGGTGCTTTCTTTCTGATTAGTGAACAGTAATTGGTATCATTACTAAGCTGGAAAAGGAGCATATCGCTCGATTTAGGAGATATGTCACTCGATAGAGGTGGCAAGGTTAACGTCACTCGATGGAGGTGGCAAGCTTATCGTCACTCGATGGATGTGGCAAGGTTTTCGTCACTCGATGGAGGTGGCATGAGTTGCTATCGCTCGATTTAGGTTATAGCAACGACACTTTTTATTGTCACTCGATAGAGGTGGCAAGGTTAACGTCACTCGATAGAGGTGGCAAGCTTATCGTCACTCGATGGATGTGGCAAGGTTTTCGTCACTCGATGGAGGTGGCATGAGTTGCTATCGCTCGATTTAGGTTATAGCAACGACACTTTTGGCTGGTTATCGTCACTCGATGGAGGTGGCAAGGTTATCGTCACTCGATGGAGGTGGCAAGGTTATCGTCACTCGATGGAGGTGGCAAGGTTTTCGTCACTCGATGGAGGTGGCAAGGTTTTCGTCACTCGATGGAGGTGGCAAGGTTTTCGTCACTCGATGGAGGTGGCATGAGTTGCTATCGCTCGATTTAGGTGATAGCAACGACACTTTTGGCTGGTTATCGTCACTCGATGGAGGTGGCAAGGTTATCGTCACTCGATGGAGGTGGCATGAGTTGCTATCGCTCGATTTAGGTGATAGCAACGACGCTTTTGGCTGGTTATCGTCACTCGATGGAGGTGGCAAGGTTATCGTCACTCGTTGGAGGTGGCATGAGTTGCTATCGCTCGATATAGGTGATAGCAACGACACTTATCGGTTACTAACGTTTGTCATTCTATGCTATGATGCTTTTTACTACCTACTATGATACTGTTCACTAATGAGCGAGTTGCTTTCATGATATAATGTGTTGTGATGTGATGATGTAATTGAAATAACTTGATGTTAACCGTTTAAACGATAATCAGGATGGGCCGAGCTAAGAGCTTGAGATATTGCAGAATGTTTTTTTTTCTTTTGCAGGAGCATCACACAGGGACGTGTGACGTGTCAAGATGGCCGTGTCGGAGCATCAGCACGTGGCGCCATCTATTGCAATCTCGGAGCAACGTCGACAACGATTACAGCGCCAACGGAAACGTTATTGAAAATCGGAAACGTCAAGCAACTTTGTTGCTTGGGTGTCGTCGATACTAGTGGCGCCATTTTAGCGTATTTAAGTTCAGACCGGTGGGAGAAACGGGAGTCTTGATTCGGACGTGGAAAGGGAACGGTCGCCACTCGGTATCGAACTCACCACGTTTCCAATCTAAATTAATCTTTTGATTTTCGATTGTATTCAAAGTAATTATGTACTACCGAATAAATTGACCTTTGTAATTGAGTATTGGTGAATGTTATTTTGGATCTACACAATGTCCGGCCAATCTGATGACAAGTCAACCCGAGCGATCTCCGTAATATATATAATAAAATACCCATAATAACTATAACACATTTATTTTATCTTTAAAACTACAACACAACAAGGGAAATATATCTACATACAAATACTATCGTCTTTTCTTTTTGACTTCAGAACGACTTCCACCCATATCTTGTAATTGTTGCTTCAAGTCAAGGAGCTGGTTGTCAGGCACGTACCGTATTTCCTCATGTTCTACAGTATGTTCATGTACATTAAGCGTACATCCCTCCGGCAGAGCCGCTCGTGCTACGCGCAATAGCGTTCCTAAAGCCCATGCCGGTACATCAGTAACCTGTCAACAAAACAATAACTATGTATCATAGCTCGCAGAACCGATAACCGATGGGGCAGAAAGGTTCTGGAATGGAGGCCACGTACTGGCAAGCGCAGCGTTGGACGTCCGCCTACAAGGTGGACAGACGACCTGATAAAGGTCGCAGGAAGTCGCTGGATGCAGGCCGCTTCCAACAGGTCGGTCTGGAAATCTTTGGGGGAGGCCTATGTTCAGCAGTGGACATCCTGTGGCTGATGATGATGATGATTGCAGTAGGAATGTAGTGTTTTATTGACGACGAGAATAATGCAGTCCATTTAATATAATATCGATTCGCCAATACATGTTGCATTTCTAGGCGGCCATAGAGACAAAGAGACACTGCATACCATGACAATTTGCTAATTAATCATTGAGATGAATTTGATAAGTTTCTTCTTTGTCTACCTTAGTGAAAATGTATGTGCCCGTAACTGGCAGACGCCATAAATGTGCCGATTCAAGTAACTGGATATACACTGATTGAACCTGGAACGCGACTAGAGAAAACGATCCACTGTGGTGGGATTTTCAACATATTATGTACAACGTATGTACGGTGGGCGGGTACAAATATGTATCATATATTTTACCACCAGCATGAATCACATAGTGATGTACCTACATAAAACTACGAGGGACCTATCATCTCTTACAAGGTGGTAGGTCCGTCGTATGCGACAGGCCGTCTGGATTGGTACCACCGCTTTGTCTATTTCTGTCCCCAGGCAACAGTGTGTAAGTACTGTTGTGTTTCGATTTGAAGGACATTGAGCCAGTGAAATTATTGGGTATTATGAGACTTAACATCTTATGTTACTGTGTGACGAGCGTAGTTCAGTACCATGCAGTGCTTTGTAATTCAAAGTTCTGTGTGGTGCTTCTGTTTATGGGCAGGCGTGGCGCTTA
This sequence comes from Amorpha juglandis, assembly GCA_949126905.1. NCBI lineage: Eukaryota > Metazoa > Arthropoda > Insecta > Lepidoptera > Sphingidae > Amorpha > Amorpha juglandis. The sequence goes on along the minus strand of OX421374.1, from coordinate 10,485,211 downwards.
CCATCAGGCGAGCGCCTAGCTCGTCTCGTTATTCAATCAATTAATTAAAAAAAAATTATGTATCCATAGTGGCACAAATACCTGTTAGGTAAACTTTCATATAACGATTGGGCGACCATGGGTAATTATTTTGCAACAGCTTAGTCATTTATTATTGGACGTAGTATCTACTGTCCGTACGAAATGAGGACATTCTCAAACCTTGGGTTTGGCTTGGTAGTAAAGTAACCATTCAGCATAAAAACAAGTACCAATAAGATCCACTCGGATATACCTAATAATTATACAAAGTATTCTCAACACTTGAGTTTTGAGAATACTGACGTTTGTCTGTGTCAAACTCTTATTAAGAGTGCTGTTACAAAGACTTGGCTGTATGAGCTACAATACCTTTGCCTATTAAAAACTCGAATTTGAACCAAAAATTATAATACCGAGGACTATGACGGAAGTGACTACTTTTTAAATTGTTTTCGTAATTAAAAAGTGTCCGTTCTATTTAAATAATTATAATGTAAATTATAAATAATAATAATAATTATAGTAAATGTTTCATGCGTGTTGATTCATAGGCCATTTTTGACAATGTCCTTTCAAGTTTCATATACACGGTTCGTGTGCGTACGCTGGTGTGGAGGCGCTTTTACAAATATGTGAGATTTAGCGCAGAGTTCAGTGGTCGGAAGCGTGATGGATAATCCTACTAATATTATAAACACGAAAGTTTGTAAGTAAGGATGGATGGATGAATGTTTAATGATTTCTTACGTTTACGCGAATGTTACTCATTGAAATAAAACTAATTTAAACGGATTTTATCGCGGTTTTTTATTAATTTTGATCCCGACGTTTCGAAGACTTTTCAGCCTTCGTGGTCCTCCCCGTGACCAGTTTTATTTCAATGGAAGAATGTTTGTTACTCTTTCACGTAAAAACTACCGAATGGATTTTAATGAAACTTTACAATAATGTAGCTTATACATCAGAATAAGATATAGGCTACTTTTTTTATAAATGGATAACCAGATTCCGCTCAGGATTAAAATCTGCTGGCGAGTTAAAATCTTAGACAAAAGTTAACAGACATAGATCCAATAGACGCTGCAAGTACACCTCTTTCACTTGCTGCAACGATACATAAAATCTGCTGCGACGATATATAAAATCTTGCTTAAGTGAGCTCTTATCTATTTGTTTTGTGGCTATTATGACCGACAAACGAGCATGTGGGTCACCTGATGGTAAGTGATCTCCACCGCCCATGTCCGCCCACCACCAGAAGAATCATGGGCGCGTTGCCGACCTTAAAGGAAAGGCATAATTAGGGATTGGGAAGGGGAGGGGATTTGGGCTTCCGGATATCTCACTCACCGTACGAAACGCAGCAGCAAGTCGCTACTTTTCGTCGGTTTTCTGTGAGACAGTGGTAACGACCCGGTCGAGCCAGCCCATTCATGCTGTAGACAAAACTGCCTACAGCGTGGCTCTACCACTCAAAAAAATATGTTTTTATTTCGTGTTTGACGTTATTATTCGGAGACAAAAACGAATCTATGAAGCCTCATAGTAACGTTTATGACTAGGGGGTAAATCTGCACTCGATATACTTACGGTTACACGAATGTTATTTCGTAAAGCTGCAATTAAACGACGTGACGCGTGCTAGCTCGAGCCAAGCCAAGTGCGCACAGGTACATCGCAACTAATGACATTTACACAACGGCGCGTACCGTTTGGTATTCAGAGTTTACACATGTAATTATAATGAATAAGCGGCGCTGCGAGGCGCGGCGTACGGCGTCGTGTAAAGTAAACCTAGTAGATTGCGCGTTGCGCCCTGTCTCCGTCTTCGCTCGCGATAACACTCGTCGTTCAACTGCTGTATAAGACGTCACTCGTCACGCTTTTTCGTGCCATAAAGTATTGTAAAAATCCCGCATACGTGTTTTAAGGGTATCTCGTCACTAAATTGCTCTTGAGTTGAGGGTGTCAGATTTACTAATCTAATGCTAAACTTGTTCGGCACAAACGTTGCTCAATCGTGCTAATCAATCACATTTGCACGGCGCATGCTCGCAAATAAACGACAAGGCCTGTTAGCGACACATTTAATTTAGTATTTTATGCAATTTAATTATATTTTGAGAAATGTCCATCGAACGCCTTGTGGTGCAAGGGAAAGTCGAGGGCACACGGCCGCGAGGGAGAACACAGATGCGGTGGACGGACCAAGTCAAAGCAGTACTGGATGGTTCACTATATACGTGCACCAGGAAAGCAGCAATCAGAGAAGAGTGGCGCAGGATTGTCAAGCGAGCCACAAACCCTGACGTGACGACCACGACCACTCTGCCAAGTCAAGTCTTTGCTTTGATAATAGGAAGCGCCATCTATAATTATTTATGTTTGACTCGGTTCTTGTTTGTTTTCAAATCTTTTTGCCTATGTGAACAGACTTGTCTAGAACAATGTAAAAAAGTATGTTGTCAACTCGGTGTCGTTGAAAAAACTGTACGTAAATTCCATATTATGCATGCATTAAAATTGTTTCCATGTGTGGACTTGCGTGATCATTAATTCCATAGCTTACATGGCCTTTAATTAAGCCCTGTATTCCTAAAAACTCACACGAACACTTTTGCTCGATTGAAATGGAGCATGTAGAGGAACGACGCAGAATTTTTCTTTAGTTAAAGTCCATCATATGCGAGATCCGTGTGTACAGCTACCGCTGATTTATTTCTGTAGATATGCAGCAGTGTGTAAGCACTATTGTATTTGACTTACTTTATCCACCCTTTCGGTGACACATACACGAACTCATGCATTATATACAAGTGACGCTATCACACATCAGTTTGCATGACATGATAAATAAAATAAAATAAAATAATTATGTTACCTGCACGTTCCGTTCATAAATATTGAGAACATATTCTGCTTCCACAACAGTTCCACCGGGTTTGAATCGCTGAGCCTTCAGTTGTTGCGCAGGTGTCGCCCAGCTACGATCATAAAACAATAAAATATTATTCCGTCATTACTACAGAGCTATACTCCGCTCCCATGGATCGTAGTGTGGTGATATTTGAATCATTTTCTCCACAAAACCCATATGTGGTGTGAATATGACCTGCATCAATCAATGTTCTACTACAATGTTCACGCTCTTGCGAGTTAAAGGACATTGTCGAAAACGGCCCCAGAACCAACAAAGATGTGACTTGCACCATAATTATGTACACATTTTTTTATATTACTTGCAAATATGTGTATATAACGGACAAGCTGTTATATCCCAAACGAATATTTAAAAGTATTGTAACGACTTAAAGTCAAAGTTGCCGACATCTTTACGGCTAATTGTCAATAGAGATGTAACCGGTTGGACAAAACGATAAATCTAATAAATAATAATTAATTATTGGATCATAATATTAATTCATCAAAAACGGTACATTGATTAATTATGATAATAATAATTCAATTAAATGAATAGGGCTGCGTTTAGACGACGCGATATTTTTTTTTTTTTTTATTTTTCGCGTCGTTTTTAAACGAAATTTTTCAGTCATAGCAAATGCATGTCTTATTAACTAGGACTTAACGTTGAAATTCTTTGTGAGTAACCAACCGCGCGGCCGCGCTCCCGTTTACACGATCGCGCAGTCGCCGCGTGGTTGGAGCGTTGCGAAGTATTAAACATTATGGCTTAGTCAATAGAGTTTACATTAGTTTTTCGAGTGATTCGAGCGCGGCGGCCGCGCGGCCGCCGTGCGGCCGCAACGCGGTGGGATTCCTTGTCATATAAATGCGCCATAAGTACTCATATCCAGTCATAACCGTAGCCAGGATTCATGAGGGGGTGGGTGAGGGGGGTCCATCTCTTGCAACCAGGAGGGGGTGTGGGGAATAGTTGCAGGCAGTCGATTTACAAAAAAAAATGTGACACAGGGGAGCTAGACCGATCAGGGAAAAATCTGAACATAATAATTTCGGGGTGATTTGAACCCCCAAGGCTGGCCCCCTCCTGGCTCCTAGGCCCTGTATTCGGGCCCAGCGACAGAAGACGCTGCTTTTTTCCCGTTTTTTTTTTGTTTTTTTTTGTATGATGTTAAAAATAAATAAAGATCACAGTCCAATGCAAAATATTATATTTCACTGAATATTATAAAAAAAATGAATAAAATCAATTTTCGTATAAATAATCGATATTATTGATCCAGAATCTAGTCGAGTAACATCCCTAATGCTTACTTCATTCTTCAATTAACATTAAACGTCACTCATGACTCTACTTCTTCTTTTTAATTTATGACTTCGCATTATTATGCATTTCGCCAATGACAAGTATAATTTATTCTCGTTTTCACAAGAACAATGAAATATCGGTGTGAAGATCTTCAAGGTCCTATATAGTCTTCTTCTTCTTTTATTTATGGCTTTCGCATTATTATGCATTTTGCCAGTGTCAAGCATAATTTATTCTCAAGTTATTTTTACAAAAACGACGAAACACGAATGCAGTCGATTACAAGGTCTTGCCGAAGTTTTGGTGTTAACTCCTTTCAGTACGATGCTTAATTCACTTATTTTAATGTTTTCATACAGTGTTCATCACCGTCAATGTTTATTGAACAAATCCACAACACTTTTATACAACAAACACAACAGTAAACTAGTTTATGAAATAAATTAAAATAAGCGACGAACTGCACTGTCAGAATTCCCGCCAAAACTCTACTCACTCACTATCGCCAATTATAACCTCAAAATCTGTTCGTTTTTTTGGATTAATGCGATATCTCCGCTTGTCCGTGTTATAAATAATATGTTATGTGAACTTATTAATGATTTTTTAATATTACAAGCATTTTTCCATTGCTGTTGGTTCTGGGGCGAATGCTGTATGGGCACAGAACAATGTCCTTTACAAAAATTTGAAGCATATGTCTCATTACACTTAAGGGCCTTCCGTGAGCAAACGACCTTGACTGTCTCGCGCCATACTGAATCGTGTACTCGGCGAGTGCAGAATATGCACGTATTTAGCGAATAATTGATTTAAAAAATCAGGTTTTGGTCTTTTCGAAAATTTAAAACGGGCAAAATATTCGTTATTAAATTGCCTATCTAGTGATGTTAATCTCATTTGATAACATTCTGTACTTTAAAAGGAGACGCACGGAATCTTTGCATTTTTCCCATTTTTATGGTTCATTTATAACGACAATTTAAAAATATATATCAGCATTAACATGAATTTGAATCGAACAAAGTAAAGCTGACAGATTGTAGAAATATATTGTATATTTTTTTAATCAATATTTATTTTAAGTAATGACTAGATAGCCTCTAAAAACATCGATCGCGCGGCGTTTTGCTGTGGGCATGCCCTTAATACGCGATATTTATCTGCATTTCATAATCATACTCTATTCCATAACAAATTCCTTTTAATTAAGTCTTTTTTTATTTAATTTAATTGAATGACGATACGAGCAAGGCGCTCACCTCGTCCTCGAGACATAACATGTTAAGTCTCATAATGCTCAGTAATTTCACCGACTACGAGAACGAACGGTAGTTCAGCAACGTCACCTTGCTCTAAGTGACGGCGTTGATGGACAAACAGCTTTACAATTGTAGGAATTACATATATAATACAAAAATTCTCATACCAATCGTCAACTTGTAGCCCCATTGCTTCAGCGTATCTGTGAATTTGTTTTTGGCATGCTTCTAACACAGGAAAGTCATAACCCTTTAGTTGTAAATTCAAGCAATCGTAAACTGGCTCATCAGGCTCCATACTCTAAAACATAAACAGAGAATTAATCTCACATTGTTTAACATATCTGTTGTAAATAATGATTAGTTTTTACTGCCATACTCAGAGACATCCATAGACTTTAATAATTGGCATTGTGTCACTTTTTTTTTATTTTGAATTCCCACACTCAGAGCCAATAAATGCTTAACACAGAAAATGTTTTATACTCCATTCCTGGATATAGATTTAATTTTAAAAGAAGAATAAATACTGAAATTGTTTTAAAAACTCATTATTGATTGGTATAAAACAAGTTTAGCATCAAGAAGACATTTTCTTTATACACAATCATTTGAATACTTTTGTTGTGGAGATATTACTGGGTTTCTTATGAGTGTAGATTTAGTACACATATTTTATTGAATACCAATAAAATATGTGTACTATAGTATACACACACACACACTTGGCAGGCTTACTCCAGAGTGCAATTTCCCTGTGGGTCATTCCATATAAAATCGTCTGAAACGAAAAAAAAAAATTCCTGACTAATTTTAGATTTTGTGTAACTTTGAGAAACTCTACTCTAGGGTCCCAAAGAACAAAATTTACACGAGTTTGATTTTTACAAGCCTTGTTTCCGCCTATTTAAATATAGACTTCTAAAAATCGATATTTTTAAACCTTATCAACTTTTGCTGTGAAATTTTTCTGTGTGAAGCTATCTGCATGATCAAGACGGAATTCACAGTCGGAAAGATAGTAGTTTAAGTGTAAATGAGGAGAATTGGCTCGGACGATCCCTTTGAATAATAGCAACATGCTGAAAATGAGTGTTTTTTAGTCATTTTTCGTGAATTTTAATCGACTCTAGCGTATTAACTGTGGAGAATTAAAAACTCATGCTCCGCGGGAATTAAGTATACCTATCATAGATAAAATTCAGCCACAAGTTGACTTGAGCAGGCCACTCTTCATAGAAAAAAACTTTGCTTCAAATTTTGGAATTTTAAAAAATCCCAATTTTCAGGTTATGAAACGAACGTGTTGACTGCGAGATAAAAATCTGATACTCACAGAATCTACTGTTTTTACCTTTAACTTAAAATTACTACATCACTTTTTTTGTTATTTTCATGTTTAGTGCATGTACGAGCCGTTATTTTTTCACAGCAAAAATCTGGACGTTTTTACTAATGGATTAAAACTAAAAAAAGAAAAATAAAAAAAAATTATAAAGCTACTAGTTATTTAAAAAAAAAATGAGTCAACATACAAAAATGAGTAAATTTTGTTCTTTGGGACCCTAGAGTAGAGTTTCTCAAAGTTACACAAAATCTAAAATTAGTCGGGAAATTTTTTTTTCGTTTCAGACGATTTAATATGGAATGACCCCTGTCTGTTATCCAGACACCACATGTGTGGCTTGATTGTCTTTTTCGTACCAGTGTACATGTACTATACAATACAAATAATAGGGATGTGAATTGAATGACCTCAAATTGTCTGTCACTTAAAAATATGATTTTAATAAATTATATAATTTTAACTCATATAAATTTTGAGATTTAGACTGATTTCCACAGCGGGTTGCTGCTAAACATATTTACTACTAATAACTTTTCATATGATTTGACGTATCATAAATATGTTTAGTGGTTAAATTCATTTAGACATTCTTGTGTAAGTGGACCTTAAATTCTTTACTAATATAATTTTACACTTGTATGTGTCCCCAATACTTGTGTGATTTTTTGAATCCATTTGCATGACCTAGTATTTGAACCTAAGTCCTCTCTGGTATGTATGTTACCTCTATACCAATGAGAGATGGTGCAAGAGCAACGGTGCAAGGTAATTTTATAAATTTATTATTGCAGCAATCATAAATTAGAATGACTTGGGATGCTGTCTAAGGATAAATAGTATTAATGGTATACTCACTATTAGATAGTCTGGCTCATACAAATCACTTTTGAATCTTTTTTGTAGACATTGTGTGGCTGGCAAGGCAGGTATACTGTTAGGTATTGAAGAATAAAGGGGTTTTACCTAAAATAATAATGAAAATTTTACAGCCTAGCAAATAATGGTTCTTTTAATAGCATAGCCCGGCAACCCATGATCATGATCTCCACTGCCCATGTACGTTCACAATACCAGAAGAATCATGGGGTTGATGACCATAAAGGAAAAAGAGGAGGGTTTTCTGTGAATAAGTGGTAACGACCCAGTCAGGGCAGCCCATTCATGCTGTAGACAACGTTTTACAGTTTGGCTCTACCACTCATACTATATATGGTGTACTCATATGGTACTGTTGAGATGGAAGTCACAGGCTCGATACTCACCCACACAAACACATCTGAACTTCAAGTTGCCTGTGGACTTATGCATTTTAATTGTGTGGGGATATTGAGTTTTTAAAGCACGAAATGCTCAGTATAAACCTTCGGGCATTACGGGCGAGTCCGTATGTATACTAACGGTGAAGAAACTACCATATCTCAGAATCCGCATAAGAATTTCGAAGGTATGTAAAGTCTACCAACCTGCATTAAACCAGCATGGTGGACCTAACCCACTCTTAATAGCAGTTGAGGCCCATGCAAACCTTTACAATAGTAATATGCATATTTACAAATCAAAATTTAAATATTGGTACCATTAATTAAATTATTATATTCAACGTACTCACCAAATGGACTATTCTATTTCTTAACATTTTTTCATATATTTTTATACGGAATATGTATAACACACAGAAATCAACTTGGCACCTCAGTGGAATGCGCGTCCCCTCCCACCACACCCCACCGTCTACCGCTCTCGCCCTCGACGCGTCATTACGGTCAGTAAATTAAATACTACCGTTACGCACGCGCCTCTTTCGTGTTTTTTTCGTTGTTATTATTGTTATTTTTATGGATATAGAACTGTTCCCAAAAAATATACCTACATTTAACCCCCTTATTGATAAACGCTGAATAGGTATCTATTGATTAATTATTATATGTTTAGCGTCAGTCACACATTTGTCATCTGTCAGAGTGAGAATGAGACAAAACCTATTTTAGTAACCAATTTAGTAGGTACGCACGCGAACCCGCGCCCGTGAACTTCGCTTGAAAACGTGCCCATCCACATTCGCAGTCACAATAACTTGTATCGATGGGTCTTATAAGGGTACTTGAATTTTTTATGCAGTTAGTACATTCCTATGACGTCATTACACCGAGGTGCCTAGTTAACTTCTGCGTGTTATACAATAAAACTTAATCAGACCAGATGCCTTTAATAAATCTTTCTTTCTTTTTTATTAATGGCTTTCGCAGTATTATGCATTTAGCCAGTGTCAAGTATAATGTATTCTCAAGTATTTTTACAAGAACGATGAAACACGGGTGCGGACGATTTCAAGGTCTTGTCGGAGTTATGGTGTTAACTCCTTTCAGTACGATTCTTAATTCACTTATTTCAATGTTTCCATATTCTGTTCATCACCGTCAATGTTTATTGAACAAATCCACATCACTTTTATACAACAAACACGACTCTAAACTAGTTTATGAAATAAATTAAAATAAGCGATGAACTGCACTGTCAGAATTCCCGCCAAAACTCCTTTAATAAATTGTGCAATATTTCTAATTTCATATTTTTTTATGCATTGCCAGAGACAAATAGTCTACACACCTGCCACCAGGGGGGTGACACTACTATGACAATGACAGATAGACAATGACTATACTGCCATCGTTATATTGAATCCAAAAGTTTTTTGTCTTATTTGAATACATATTAATTTCAACAGATGTCAGCACATAGAACTCTAAATTCAACATTGCCAGACTAGTGAGTTTCTACCATAAGTATTTACATTTTACATTCGCAAAAGAAATAAATCGATAGTTATTTTTTATTTTATATAAAGTAAGGTGATTTAACTTTACATATGATAAAAAAACTTTATTTTACCTTTATACAACTAGTCTAAGATACATTACTGACTACTTTTTGTATAGTTGATAGTTTTTAGTGGTCTTAAGCTGGCAACACCGAATAAACCAAAAAATGGCGGACTGTCAGGAATCAAGATAATGTATATAAATTTCACTTCAACTGCGCGTACGCATGCATGTGTTAAATTCTATCTGATTTTTGAAGAATTTGTACTGTGCTGTGTTCTTGTGATTGGCGTTGAGGTTCTCCGTATTTGCGTTGAGGTGCTCCGCCATCATTTCGCGACAGGACGCTTTTACCGAGTAAAAACACTTTATCTGTGCTATTTGCGAAAGGACGCTGTTTGTGTTAAGTGTGTTAATTTGTTAAGTGTGTATAGTAATCTTCTGTGGTTTAAGATGCCTAAGCTTTGCGCTTTCGGGTGCAAACCAACTGGTAAGTTCTCATATTGTATTTAAACTATTGTACTATAAATTATCAGAAAAATTAAAGGTATTTTATCCTTAGTGTACAAATCACTTCATATGCAACTTATAATAATCGTTTCCATAGTATAGCAATGTATTCTATTATTTTCGTTCAAACTGAAATGCAGGATGGCATTAAAATACAATAACTGTTTAATTCAAAATGTGTATGGCATTTTTATTAACCCCAAAATGTTTTGAAAACTTGAAATAACTTTATCAGACATAACGAAATATAATGCAAACTGGAATGCTTACCTATTTAATACTCAAATATAAAGTACATAACTTTTATATAAGTACTGGGACACTCAAAGCAACATAATTCATGCATACAATCCTTCATATAAGTAAAAATAAAAATGCATCATTTATAAAATCATAACAACTGTTTTGAATTCTTTGATACTTACAGGAGATACTATAATTATGTTTGGGTCCAACACCAATTACAAAGTTGGGATTACTACAATTAAAAGTTAAAGGAATATTGTTATTATTGACTGTAGTAATAATAAATATTTTTATTTACAACTCTGCTAGAAATGCGAGTAATGTAATATGCCAAAAATCAGTACCTAAATAAAGTGTTTCCTTTTGGTTAGTACCAAAACTGAAGATAATTGCGTCAATTCAATAATAAAATTTAATTGTTAACTTTTCAGGTATTGCGATGCACCGTTTCCCCAACTATGAAAAATTTCCTGAACGCTTTAAGGAGTGGGTTAAATGTTGTGGTGGTAAATTAGAATCAGCAACTGACTATGAATGTTACAAAAAGAAACTAGTTTGTGACAGGCATTTTACAGACCACGACCACAATCGGAACCAGCGATTAAATGCTTTAGCAGTTCCATCACTTTATTTTTCAGGTAAGAATTACTAAGATTATTTCTGTTATAATAGTGGGTTAATCAATTCAACAATACTATAATTTGGGAAAGAGGTAAACATAATAGGTATAAGAAAACAAAACAAATACACCTGGCAGATCTAACAAAGCTATTTTTTATAAGAACATCTAATAATTTCTTTATATTATTTCTCAAAGGTGTTTCTTTTTTGTCAGAATTTCCCACCACTCATAATTCTTTATTAAATTTAATGATCAAATATAATTTTAAAACTCGCCCCTAATGACGAAAAATAGACAAATATTTTTAAATATTTGCAAAAAAATTATGAAAATTTATTGGGCCAACTGTTTATAGTATAATACATTAATTTATTGTATTTAGGATTATATTAGATAGTGGTCAGCCCTATCGGTGCGAACTGCGAAGTATTTTTATGGGTCACCTAGCAACTTCGTATCATTAAAATGTATATTTATCTAATTATTATTATAAACATTTAGTAATATCTGTTATCTTTGATGGAATCTACAGGTACTGATATGCCTGTACATAAGGAGTTGCCTATACAGACTGTTGCAGAGACAACTAATATACCCAGTCAAGCTTTGCTACAATTGTTCTCGACACCAGGTATTTACCTATCCTACTAATATTATAAACACGAAAGTTTGTAAATGTGGATGGATGGATGTTTGTTACTCTTTCATATAAAAACCATTTAACCGATCATCATGAAACTTTGTACACATATTTTTGGATGTATTAGAAGTAACATAGGCTACTTTTTATCCCAGAAAAAGCAAAACACGCGGGCGGAGCTGCGAAGAAAAGCTTGTATATAATATTTTAAAAATTAAATTGCAAGTTAAGGGCTTTATTTACTCTCTATATTTTTAACTTCCTCTGCTAGTTCTTTATTACACCACTGGTGGGGTTTATTGGTATAAAATAGTTTTTTATAAGTCTTGAAAAAATAGGCTACTATAATAAATCTTTCTTTTATTACAGGCAGTTCTTCTGATCTACCCAAATGTGTCGAGTTTACACATGTACTTGATGAACATAATTACACTGCAGCTAGTAAAGACAAATACATTAATGCTAAAAAAGGTATGTATAACAATGTCAGGTGCTTATGTTGTTCACTAAGCTATACATCTCTTGTAATAATTAAAATTTTAATTTCTTACAGCTCTGGAGAAATCAGTACCAAAATATAATTGCGTCCAAGTCAGCAACATGCAAATGCAACTAAAGAGACTACGCAGTGAAGTATGCCGGTTGAGAAAGCATGGCAAATTTACAACAAGACTGGCCAACGCTCAAAAACTATCAGAAAGTATAGTGTTCCAACAGGTTGTGGGTAGAATGGCAAAACCATCACAACTGTTTATTAATATGCAAATGCAAGCTGCCAAAAAAACAAAGGGTAGACGTTTTACGGTTGAAGAAAAGATTTTGTCTTTATCTATTTATAAAAAAAGTCCTAAATGTTATCCCCTTTTACAAAAGTATTTTACATTGCCTTCAATAAAGACAATGAAACGACTTTTAGCAAAAATTAAATTATGTCCAGGAATAAATCCAATTATTTTTGAAAAAATTAAGAATTCCTTGGCCGAAAAAGACGCCACAGACAAGCTATGCAGTTTAGCATTTGATGAAATGTCCTTAACTACTCAAATAAATTATAATTCTTATAAGGACACATTTGAGGGATTTGCTACCAACAACGAAAATGAATTTGCTGATCATGCTCTTGTATTCATGGTTAAGGGGATAAAACGAAATTTCAAACAACCTATAGCATATTATTTTACCAATCGTTTGAATAAGGGAGAGTTAAAAAAATTAATAAAAACAGTCATTCGCCACGCTCAAAACTCTGGCTTAATTATAATTAACACAGTATGTGACCAAAGCACTGTTAATGTCAGTGCTATCAACGAATTGTTGAATGACGAAAGAGAAGCGTTTTTGCGCCATAGAAAAGAGTGGCGGCATGATTGTTTTTCGGTCAACGGGCGTCAAGTCATTCCTCTTTTCGATACTCCTCACTTATTTAAAGGTATCCGTAACAACTTACTGACAAAAGATTTAAAATATATTACAAACAATAAAGAAAAAAACTGTTAAATGGGAGTATTATCAACAAGTTTATAATGCTGATAAATCTTACGGGGAACTAAGATTACTTCATAAAATAACAGAAGAACATATTAATCCCACTAAAATAAATAAAATGCGGGTGAAGACTGCAACTCAGCTCCTAAGCCACAGTTTTGCAGTCGTCGCCGAGCATTTAACTGCCAGAGGAGATATCCCAGAGGAATGTCGTCAGCTCGTTGATATAACTGTTTTATTAAATAATTTATTTGATTCTTTAAATGTGAGCAGTTTACATGTGCCAGATGGCAAAAAATATAAAGGGGCAATAAAAAAAAAATCCCCTCATCACGAATTTTGGAATGAGGCTAAAAAAGTTTTAAAAACTATAAAATTTATAAGTAAGAAAAAAATTGGCGACAAAATCCGATTAGTGGAAACAATTGTACCATCAATCACAAACCTTATAAGAACAATTGAAGGTATGGAAGCAATTTGGGAAGTTTTATCAAAAAAATATGGTCTAGACGCAATGTTGACAAGAAATTTTAACCAAGACCCTGTGGAGAACTTTTTTGGGAATATCAGAAGCTATGGAGCAAGAAACAATGCTCCCAACACAATTTCTTTCGAGGGGGCATTCAAAGCATTACTGCTGAATAATTATAGCTCTGCTCACTCTAAAAGAGCAAATTGTGAAGATGATCAGAGCGAATGTCTCCAAAACTTAGATTTTTTTTTAAGGGAAAGCTGTAACTCATCTTCTTCAAAAGATGCTTCTGATATTCCCGAAAACATTTATTTTACAGAAGAATTATGTGTTGAATACCAACATCAAGAAGACGCAGGGCAAAGAAATTATGTTTGTGGGTGGGTATTGAGAAAATGTTTAAAAAATGTTTGCAAATCTTGTCAGCAATGCAGACAGACTCTATTGTGCACTTCCACTTCAAAATCATATACAAGAGCAAAAGAATACTGTAACAAAGGATGGCTCTGTTATCCAAATAAAGAACTTGAAAATTGCTTCCAAGAAATCCAAAATATAGTTACTGCCTTCTTAAAAAAAAATATGCCAAAACAAAATATCAGAAAAACAATATGTATGTATTGTGATCTCTTGGTACAATATCCATTTCAATGTATAACACATAAAAAAACATTATGTAAATATTTTTTAAACACAACAATTAATGTTATATTATATAGTTGGTGTCGAAATGTAAATCGGATTTTGTCAGGAAAAATAACATACGAAGGTGAAGACGATGTTAAAAAAAGTGCCTCTATGTATTATAATAAGCATAAACATAACAAAAATAAAAAATGAATCTAAAGCTGAAAATTGTCTTTTATTAAAACTATTTTTATTAATGTATAACAGTTTATTTGTCGCGCAATAGCTGACTGTAATTAATAGAAGATTTTAACCATGTAATCGTTAACCTTGTACCAGAAATGATAACACATTTCTAACAATTTTCCAACTGTCTCTGATATATTTTTCAAATGTTACAAATAACGGGTCTAGCGAGTGATTTATTTGAAAAGTGCGTATATTTGTTTACATTTTTGGTTCAAGGCTGACGATTGTCCTGAAGATACCTTTCCCTTTAAGCTATATGTAGGTGCACTATACCTATGCATGTATATAGAACCATTAAGTTTTCGGATACAAATAACAGATGGCGTTTCAAAATATGTTGGCTTCGAAAACCGCAAGAGGGTTCTCTTTTTCCTATATATTACTATACTCTTTGCCTGCCACTATTCTAGCCACAGACACAATTTTTTTTAAATAATTTTCCCCTTATTGGGAAGGCAAAGGGATCTAATCCATACATCCTATTCTTTTTTTTTTTTTTTTTTTTTTTTTTTCGATTTGGCGTAGTACTGTTAGCCTGACGCGAGTCGGCTTTCTACAGCTTCACCGGACTTTCGGGCGAACGCTTTAGGCGCTCTCAACCCTTAAAACATCCTATTCATATGTGATTGGTATTTCAAGAGCGATGAAATAGGGGTGTGATCGATTTCAAGATCTGGCTGGAGTTTTGGTGTTAATTACTTTCAGTATGATACTTCTTAGATGACTTTCTATTGCGAATCGAACGCACGAAGTCGATCGATATACTTTGTCGAAAATCACCTAAATTTTCTTATTTCAATACTTCTATACACTGTTCATCACCTTTAATGTTTATTATACAAATCTACATTTTTTTTATATAATAAACACAATATCAAACTAGTTTAGGAATAAATTAACCAAGAGATCAACCGCACTCTCAGAATTCCGTAAAAACTCCTGATCAAAGACTAAGACTAGTAGTCTTGAATCAGTAACATACTTATACATACATTGAGCAAATAAGATCCAGGGCGTGAAGTCGCCTGAAGCGAAACAGTTATCGTACTAGTGGCGTAAAATTATCGTTAAACGTAACATATGTTTTCAGAATAGACTTTTTAAATATTTGACTTTTTAAATACATTTAAATATTGCTTTTTACAAATTGTGTGAGTACTGGATTGCGTGGTATTTAAAACCAGTGATACAGACGTCAAGTTGTATATTTATTGAAACAGTAAACACGCAGAATTCCCTTTGTGTGTCGTTAACCGTTTTCCTTTCTTGCATACGTTTTTCTTACTTGCAGAAGTTTTTCATTCTTCCAGTTCTTCTTCTATTTCTTGAGGCGACCTGGGTGAGCGAAGCGGCGAACTGATTTGTATCGTTTTTTATTTTATTGTATGGTCGTTGTGCTGTTAGCCTGACTCGAGTCGGCTGTATACACTTTCACCGGACTTTCGGGTGAGCGCTTTAGGCGCTCTCAACCCTTACATTAAGCAAACTCACTGAGGGCAGCCCCTGTGGGGAATGAAACTCGGCTCAGGACGGTCGCTGGGAGAGGGCAGAGACATTTGCGATTATTGGTTTTGGGGGACTTTGAAACTACTGGATAGGTGAGGACGTTAAGCAGTCTTGTCCACTTTGCTCGACCAAAGGGAGTATATGGACGCTTTACGGATAAGTGTATTCGGATGATTTTTTGTGATTTCTCACATACCAAGGGGCCCCGAGAATCTTACGCATAAAGCGATTCTGCAATGCTTGCAAGCGTCTAATTCGATATTCGGAAATGTGAGTGAACGCGGGCGACGCGTACGTCATGATCGGCCTAACCCACGAAGTGTATATCCTAATCTTGTTGCGGATGGAGAGTTTGTTTTTATTGTTTAGCAGCCAGTAAAGCTGGCCGATCACGAATGCGGCTGGCGCACGTACCGCTTTTACGTGTGTCGCGAAGGTAAGGTTCTGCTCAAGGGTCACTCCGATATATTTAACTTTTTTGTCCAGGGAATGCTCACTTTAAACATGTTTACATTCGGCACTGCATCTACAAAAAGAAAGATCGAATGAAAGATCGGTACAATCAATCATAATTTATCCTATAAAATATCGATTTATCGCAGCAAAAATATCGATATTTTAATATTTTTTCAACATCCCTAACACTTGAAGCAGTTGAAGCAATCAGAAGCAATTTGAAGACTTCAAGGAGATGGGAAGAAAATTGAAAATTTTATGTATATTACATATTTAAAGGAAGTGCTTACGTTCATGGTGAATCATTTAAATAGTTTGTCTTGTGGTACAATATTTCGAAGATATGGCATCGACGGGAAGTACACCATTTCCTAAATGGCAATTGGCCATTCTTCTTGGTGCACCCTTGGCTATCGGTTTAGGTTACCTTTATCTTCGAAACAGATTAGAAGATCCCGAAAAGAAAAAGGTCGCAGAGTTAAAAGCGAAAACCACAATATCTTTGGACAATGAAGATAATAACACAAAAACTGCCGAAACTGCCATTGAACGAGCGATGAAGCTGAAAGGCGCCGGTAACAGGGCTTTCCATGCTGGCGAGTATGATAAAGCTATTGCTTTGTATAATGAAGCGATTGAAGAGTGTCCTCCGGATCGCACCGTCGACCTCGCCACTTTCTATCAAAACCGCTCTGCGTGCTACGAGAAACGAGAAATGTGGGATCAAGTCAAAGAAGACTGTACGTTCGCTTTGAAGCTTAATGAAAAATACGTGAAAGCGTTTTTAAGGCGATCTCGGGCCGCTGAAAAGAGTGGTGATCTAGTCCTTGCCTTGGAGGACGTTACATCAGCTTGTATCCTTGAAAAATTCCAAGTGCAGAGTTCTTTGGTGAATGCCGATCGTATTCTCAAAGCATTGGGCCGGCAGCATGCTCGCGAAGCCCTCGCCAAGCGACAACCCGTCATGCCATCGAAACACTTTATTAAAACTTACTTTTCTGCCTTCTCTGAAGACCCCATTATGAAAATTCAATTGGATGAAAATGTCATTAGTGGTATTGTAAAGGCCAAGCAAGCCTTAGATAACCAAGACTATGATTCAATTGTGGATTTATGCACAGAAGAGTTGGATGCTAATGGACAATACAAAAATGAAGCCCTGCTTCTTCGTGCCACATTCTATCTGTTGTTAGGCAGACACGAAGAGGCCCAGGCAGATCTTGGCAAAGTTATTGAGAGTGATGCTTCCACTAAGGTTAAAGTGAATGCTTTGATTAAGCGTGCCTCTTTATTTACACAGCTGGAAAACACGGAACGTTGTTTGGAAGACTTTGCTCATGCTGCACAGTTAGACGCTAACAATTCTGACATTTACCATCACCGAGGACAGGTTTACCTATTGTTGGAGCGTATGGATGAGGCCACTTCTGAGTTTTCAAAGGCTGTAGAGCTGAACCCTGACTTTTCAATTGCTTACATTCAAAAATGTTATGCCGATTACAGACATGCTCAGATCAACAAGAATGTTGGTGCCCTTAGCCAGGTGCGAGCAGACTTTGAGCGTGCTTTAGAGAGATTCCCAAGATGCGCTGAGGCATATATACTGTATGCTCAAGTACTGTCAGACCAACAGGAGTGGGGCCGTGCTGAAGCTCTGTTTGACTCAGCTCTGTCAGTGGACCCCAATAATGCCACTCTTTATGTGCACAAAGGATTGGTACAACTGCAGAAGAGTACGGACTTTGATAAAGCTGTGAAACTGATTAACAAGGCCATTGAAATGGATGACAAATGTGACTTTGCCTATGAGACATTAGGCACCATTGAAGTACAGAGGTAAGTGAATTGCAATTGAAGAATTTATATATTAATTTATCTTACTTATCATCATCATCATCTTCAACCACAAGACGTCCACTGCTGAACATATTCTTACTTATATAACAATATAATTTATTTAGGGCATTAGTCTTATTAACATTGAGAATTTAACAGATTTTATAATTAAAACATTATTAAGCCCCAATTTGATAAAGTCATCATCATCATCATCTCAGCTTATTGCTGTCCACTGTTGTACGTAAGCCTCCCCAAGTGAGCGCCAACCATAATATTTGATAAAGTATTAACATGTAATTTTATTTCTTTTTCAGGGGTAACCTTAGACGGTCATTAGAACTTTTCGAAAAGGCTATTTCACTGGCCAAAACAGAATTAGAGATGACTCACTTGTTCTCATTAAAGGATGCGGCAGCTGCACAACTGAAGGTGTCTGAACGTTGGGGTCTAGACTGGACCGTGAGCTAGACCTTTGCAAATTATCTTGCCACAAATCAATGAGAATATTATCTGGCCGTCCAAACTAGCAATTTCCAATATTATAATGTTATGTTGCATTTCATCTGTATTTACTTAATTTATATTTGTGCTTTATGTTATTGAATTTTAAATGGTTCTTAACCTTATTTTTAAATTACCTTAACGTTTTATGAGTAGGTAGATTGTTTATTAAATATTATTATTATCATTGTCTAAGTAAATATGAATACCAGTAGAGTAGATATGCCAGATCATATTCTCGTTGTATATTTTACCGCCGCCGACTCGAAAAGCGTCCTAAGCGCTGTCAGATCAAACAATTTCATAGTCCACGGTATTGCTTTGTTTCTTTAGATGTATGGATAATATTTTGCCATTAAAATGTAACCTGTATTGTTAAAACATAAATTGCCATGTTATACAAATTTTTATGTCTGTACTTATGTTTCACATTACAATTCCAATTATTGCGATATAAAGAAATGTTTTTTTTTACTTGCGTTCACATTTGACACTACATCACAAATACCAATCAAGCTTACTGTAAATATTATAAGGAAGAATCTTTGGAAAGCAATAAACATATTCTGTTGTGAAACATACACACGCAGTGTGTTTTTTATGTGAAATAATGAAATGTACCTTTGTAGTTATCAAAATTTACTTCACATTGAAGTCATTACTTATTCCTTGATCAAAAATTGATGAGCATTGCATTTATATATAATACAAAATTTTGGTAAATTGTTGTGAATTTGGTTATGAAAATGATACATATTGTATTTTTAAATGTATTTAGATATCAGATGTTACTGCATCTCAACTGAAATATGAATCAGTTAGGGACGAATAGGAAATACCTGTTACTTCTATTGTATTGTGACTTATTCCATATTTACAGTCTTTAGACTTTGCCTATCGCTCTGTCCCTAAAACCTTTAAATAATACGTAGATAAGTCATTGACACACATTGATAATCTTATCATTTCGTATTCAACGCGAGGTGCCGAATATGTTATGTCACCTATTGTAACTTATTTCTCTAAAGTCTAAATTGTATTATGTAGAAATGTCAATTTTACTTTGTGCTGTGGGGTTGAAAATGGTATAATCAAAATTCATTGTTAGATTCTCTGTGTTGTTTTATTTATTTTTGGGTCCAAATGACAACATTGTATATTATTAATATGTAAAGGTTCTGATTTTTTTTCGTGACATGAAAGTAGGTTCTATTGGTACATAGAGTGCAAGGTGTGCGCAGCGTGGCGGTGCGTGTATAATTGGTGTATTCAAGACATTTTTCGGCATTTAAATCTATATTAGTGTGAGTCTTGCAAAACCTCCAAATACTTGTATAAAATGAGGGTTTGACGAGTAATAAATATGTGTTGCTTTCAGCGAGTTTATTATGTTTTGAATGCACCTAAACATTATTAGATTGTGAATTTAGAATATAGCTAGCAGAGACGGTTCTTCAGAGTTGTTACCTCACCGATAGCGAATACTTAGTTATCAATTTATGAAACTACGAAATATATTATTGAAAAAAAGGTTTGTTTCTTCTATTAAATTCGTGTTGCCCTGCTTTTAGTGTACCGACATATAACAATCAGTTATTTTCCTGCTATTTAGTATTTATTGCATAGTTAAAATTATTATTAGTTGGTCCATAACTAATATTACAATATTTATGTAACAAACCAGTAATAATGTTATGAAATTATTTTATTTTTACATCAAATACATATACAGCTAAATTACAAAATAGATATCAGAGTAGTACAACAGAATAAGCTATTTACAGATCCATACGATTAGATAATTGTTTATAAAGCATTACACGTAAACAAACGTAGGAGAATCACAAAATATGGGCGAACAACATTATTCCCCATTTATGAGCAACACTCCATAACAACACTATTGGAAGAAGTCAAGGCTTAGCTGTCCTCTAGCCGGACTAACACTCGTAAAGAACAGGTCCAAATCCGACTGCCAGCTCGCACAATAAAACTATTTTGTCTGTAATTGGTAATGGTATATGGTGTAGACATGATATTAGTATGTCTTATAATATTGAAAGGTACATGTAAGCAAGTTTGGTGAGTGGTAGAGCCACGCTGTAGACAGTTTGTCTACAGCATGAATGGGCTGGCTCGACCGGGTCGTTACCACTGTCTCACAGAAAACCGACGTCAAGTAGCGGCTTGCTGCTGCGTTTCGTACGGTGAGTGAGATATCCGGAAGCCCAAATCCCCTCCCCTTCCCAATCCCTAATTATCCCTTTCCTTTAAGGTCGGCAACGCGCCCATGATTCTTATGGTGGTGGGCGTATATGGGCGGTGGAGATCACTTACCATCAGGTGACCCACTTGCTCGTTTGCCGGCCTATGCTATAAAAAAAAAAAGGAAATCTTTTGTAAGAGTTCCGAACAATCAATATCAGAAAATATTGTTAAAAAAGTTTAAGTCCGGTATATCTCGTCGCTTAGAGGCAGGAGGTGAAATTTCCTGCATAAGTTGAGATAATTAACATTTTTGTAATGAATATTGGTACTATAGCAAAAATAACGAATTTCTCCAAGAATATCCAAGATAATTTAATGCTTTCGCCACGACTCGGTCAACGTGAGCATTAAATATATGTTTGGAATCATGTGTCATACCAAGATCACTAATTTTATTTTAATTCGGAACTAATTCACCATTCAATGTATAAGATGTGGGAACTAATATGTACAGGTTTTTACGCGTTTAAGTTACTACTTAACACTTCGAAGGATTGAGGTCCAATTGAAGATGTTAAGTCTCATAATTCCCAGTAATTTCACTGGCTTCAATGTCCCTCTAACCGAAATACAACAATGCTTACCCATGTTGCCTGGCGGCAGAAATAGACAAAACGGTGGTACCAACCCAGACGACCTCCCGCATACGAGGGACCTACTACCTTGTAAAATTCTTGATTCCTTATATGGTACCTAAAAACACTGAAATTCGGTAATACGTCCATAACATCGGAACTTTTTAGATAGTCCTTATTTTGTAAAGTGTTCTAAGAGGCCATGGCAATAGCGACTTTTAAAACCCTGTCATTTATGTATCACCAAGTTTCACTATTGGTTATATTTATTTTTGTAACACATAAGACGGACTCACTCTTATGTTATAATTATACATTCACTTATAAAAGATATGGAGAGGACCCGTTATCTATGAATAGTATTTTTATGTCCAAAAGTAGGCTTGCAAAAATCCGCTGCACCCTAACAGTACTTTGTCCAGGTAAATTTATTGTTATAGCTAATATTTGTTTTTGATAAAACTGTACGCCCTCAACAAATTAGAGAACTTTGGTTGCGGTAATAATGATTATAGTTACATATTTCCTGATATAATTATCACTTTGACTGCTTTTCCCACTAATAGTACAAGATCCCGGGGAACATTGACCTTCACCCATCTGTTTACCGGATCAAAATTACATTTTAGGGTATAAAATGTGTTGCTGAACACATACCAATAGGGTTGCCTTAAAAAATATGGTCAAGGATATGATTAATTAACATTTAAAAAAAAATTTTTTTTTATAATTTCCCAGACTTACCAAAAAAATTTAACCTTCAATGAAAAGTGTACAATGTATACTATCTGTAAAAAATAGGTTGCCTACCTTCTTCTGGCCACTACTACCTGGTTGCCGTGTGCAAACAGGTAACTAAAAGTGGTAATTGCGCTCATCTAGCTCCTAGCTTTTGCAGGTAGTATACATTGTAGGTTTTCATTGAAGGTTCATTTATTTGGTGAGCAAGTCAGTGAAATAATATCTTCATTTTTTTTTATTCGCAAAACCTATCCTTGACTATATTTTTTTAGGCAACCCTATTTGTATGTGTTCAGCAACACCTTTTATACCCTAAAATATTATTTTGATCCGGTAAACAGATGGGTGAAGGTCAATGTTCCGCGGGATCTTACACCATAACTACTTACTTTAACTTAACACTGAAAGTTGAGTTGTGGCTTTTTTTTTTCAAGTTGTGGCTCGCCCCGTAATAACACTTGAGCTGACTTCTTGTTGTCACCGCGAATACATGCAGTTGTAAAGCTTTAATTTTAGATTAATTGTTTTATTGCGCAATGCATTATCTGTAAAACATACTCAATATGTCGTCATCAAGGACACTCGTACTCAGTAGTCACTTATAGGAGTGTTTTCAAACCTAGTACTCCCCTATTAGATACTCCCCAACCAAGACCATATTATAGTTTTACAGCCTAAGTAGGTTGACACTAGATCAGTGACAAAAATACCTATCTGCAAATATGCAATAGTATTTTATCCCACATCAAATAATAATTGAGATCTCAATTTTATTTTGCTAAATTCAATAACTTAAGGGCCGTCCGTGAGCAAAACACCGCGCGATCGAGGTTTTTAGAGGCTATCTAGTCATTACTTAAAATAAATATTGATTAAATAAATATACAATATATTTTTACAATCTGTCAGCTTTACTTTGTTCGATTCAAATTCATGTTAATGCTGATATATATTTTTAAATTGTCGTTATAAATGAACCATAAAAATGGGAAAAATGCAAAGATTCCGTGCGTCTCCTTTTAAAGTACAGAATGTTATCAAATGAGATTAACATCACTAGATAGGCAATTTAATAACGAATATTTTGCCCGTTTTAAATTTTCGAAAAGACCAAAACCTGATTTTTTAAATCAATTATTCGCTAAATACGTGCATATTCTGCACTCGCCGAGTACACGATTCAGTATGGCGCGAGACAGTCAAGGTCGTTTGCTCACGGACGGCCCTTAAATCAATAATTTAATGTTCTATTTTGCATAACTGAACGGGGAAATGTTTTTTTTTTTTTTTTTTTGTGTGGGGCTCTATGCCCCACTCTCGTCCCTCTGATATTATTTTTCAGAGTTATTACCCATCTATAAAATTCTCAACATTTTTTATTATAAAAACCCCGTAATAATGCAAGAGTAAAAAAGTATATATAAAATATAAAAGGTACAATAGTAAAAGAATAAAAGAAATGCACACATTATAGTGTTTGTCTGCATTAATACGGTTATAAAAAGTACAGAGACATTAAAATTTAAATTTACACAATAAAAAACATACAATTGTAAAAACAGATCACACATCTTGTGATTGTCAGTGTCTCTGTACTATCTGAAAAATCTTTCGTCCGACAACTAAACAATAAAACAAAGTATAAAATCATTATAAGTATGCCAATAAAAAAAACATTCTTAAAAAAGAAGCTTAATCAGTCACAGTGCATACTTATTACTAAAACATTATTTATACACAATTATTAGGATATAGCATGTCTCCTTCTCTAAAAACACACTTTCCTTGGCATCTAAGTTCTCATAATATCATATTAGGAAGCATAGTTGCCCCGGCTATCTATTTCTCGAAAACACTTTACATGCTATATCCTTACAATAGCTCAAAAATTTACACCTTACTGCACCGGTCTCCAGTATTCTGCCTAGGTTCTCTTTACAAATTTTTATATCAATTTCGTGTTCAGCTTTCAGACGTTGATACAGAAATACTGGGCACTCGGTCAACACGTGTGCGACATCCTCTATAGCTGCTGGGTCGCAGATACATGAGGGGCTCTCCTTGCACTTGAAGCGATTCAAGTACTCAGAGAATCCCCCATGGCCCGTGAACACCTGCGTGAGAACCGGGTCCAAAGGCATCTTCCGGATTACGCTGTAAGCCTTCCTGGCGTCAGGGAAAAACAACTTGGTCACTGAAGCTGTCTTCCCGGCTAAGTAGCGCTCGTTCCACTCGTCAATCGACTCCTGACGGATATGACGCTTGACGAATGAAACGGGGCATAGGTCATAATCAGGCTTCTTCTTCAGCTTTAGAGCAGCGGCTTTTGCGAGCTCGTCGGCGCGTTCATTTCCAGCCACTCCCACGTGCGCCTTAACCCAATAAAGGCTAATAGTTTTTCCGCACTGTACGGCCTTATTCAACAAAATGTTGACGCCAAAAGCGATGGGGTGGAAGGAGTCTCCGCTCACGACGGACTCGAGCGCGGCCCTTGAATCACAGAAGATGCTGTATTGGCTGCGATCGCTCTGTAAGGCCATTTGCACCGCTTTCCGCAGAGCCAACAGTTCTGCTTGGTAAACGGTGCAGAACGATTCCAGTCGCATTTTGGTGGCTTTCGTCTCGGCGTCGCCGTCCCATAGGGACACCGACGCTCCGACTCGGCCACCAATTTTGCTGCCATCTGTGAACACCTTGACGGTGTTTGCAGCCTTGAGGATCAGTTCTGCATCGTTCACCACGCATTCGAACCGCAGCGCTCTGCGATCAGCTGGGTGTTTAGAGGTGGCGAAAGGCACAGGACATTCCACCTCCCAGTCCCCCACTACTTGCCGAGTATGTCCCTTTTTCACTTCAAATAGAAGCGCCGCTTCTCGGACACGAATGTCTAGCGGAAGGATCCCAGCAAGCAGCAGGGCCGAGTTCAGCGAAACGGTCCTGTAGCCCTTCACCATCTTCAGTGCAAAGCCTCGTTGAACCCTTGCAAGCTTCTTTTGAATGCATATTTTATTGCTTGCAGGCGCCCAGGCACTGGCTGCATAAAGTATGGTAGGTTCAACTACCGCCGTATACAGGGTTCTCACAACCTCAGGTCCCAATCCCCACTGCACTTTTGCAGCGGTTGCCAACTTTTTGTAGAAGGCAATAGCCTTTCTACAAACATCTGAGACATGCGTGTTGAAAGTTAACTTATTATCCACTGTCAAGCCCAGTATCTTGATTTGTTGCGACAGGCCTATATCGACGCCGCCCATGCGCAGGATCGGAGAGTCGTACTTAAGTCGCCGCGTCACGACCATAGCTTTCGTCTTGTGAGCGGCGAATTTCAGCTTGTTACGAACTCCCCAACTCTGCACATACGCTAGGGCATCGTTGGCCTGTTTCTGTATTTTTGATGTCTCATCCCCGTGAAACACCAAAACAACGTCGTCGGCGAAGGCCTGGCAGTAATCGCCCCGCTTGTCGAGCTCCTTCAGTAGTGGGTCGAGGAGCAAGTTCCACATGATAGGACCACCAATAGACCCTTGGACACATCCCTTGGTGGTCGTTCTCATGTGTTCTACTCCGGCGTAGCGAACTTTCACTCTTCGGCTCTCGAAGTAGCTATCCACCAACCGTCTGATGTTTTTCGGACATTTTTCCTCCGCCAGTCTGACCTTAATAACAGGCCACCAAGCACTGTCGAAGGCTCCCTCTATATCCAGTGAGACCAGTGTGACAATTTTCTTGTCGCTCACTTTACTCCTGATGTGCTGGAGTAGGGTATAGAGGGCGTCTTCCGTGCCTCTTTGGGGCATAAAGCCAAACTGCCGTGTACTCATCCTTGGTAGCAGATGCCACTTCACTCTTCCCACTACTGTCTTCTCCAGAATCTTTCCCAGCACCGGCAACAAGCCTATCGGTCTATACGATTTGACGTGTGTGTAGTCCTCCTTTCCGGGTTTCCGGAGGACTACGACCGTGGCCTCCTTCCAGGCGGTCGGGAAGTGGCCATTCTCGAGGCATTTGTTAGCCAGTGCAAGGAACAACTCCGGATCCTTAAGGATAGCTTGTCTGCAGATGTCGGCTGTTAGACCATCTGCTCCGGGGGCTTTTTTAGGGTTGAAGCTGTTTATAGCAGCAAGGATTTCATCCATTGTAAATGGCGGATCGTGATAATCACTATCCGCTAATCCGTCATTTATACTATCAGCTTCTGCCCTAATCTGCTGGTGTTCTGCGTTGTCGTCCTCTACCCGGTCTTCCGGGTAGAAGACTTCCGCCAGAACCTTCGCTGATTCCTCTGGACTGAGGATAACACCGTCCTTCTTCAAGGGAAGATCTTCCTGTCTTTTTGAAACGCGTCCAATCGCCCTATAAATACCGTCCCAAACGGTTTCTTTGGACTGTCGTTCGCAGAATGCCTTCCAACTGCCTGTTTGGGCCCTTTTGACTTCAGACTCGTACTCTTCCTTTGCTTTTAGGTACTCTTCGACGACGAACTCTCTGCGGACTGGGCGTGCACAACGAATCCTTCTCCTCCTAGTGACCATGGCCTTTTTCAGTGAGGCTAGCTTATCCGACCACCATGGAATAGTAGGCTTCCTATTATTTTTGAATTTAGGTATGCTCGCAATAGAAGCTTCCTGAATGACTTTAGTGTAATCATCTACTATTCCATCTATTTCATTTTTGTTTTGTAAATTTTCAATATTGCTAATACTAAATTTTGACTCTGACGTTAATTGGGTGAATTTGTTACCAAACTCATCCCAATTTGCCTTTTTGGTGTTAAAAATCCTCGTTGTCCTAGAAATTTCAATTTTATCAAGTTTGCCAAAATTAACTTTAAATAATATGGTGTTGTGGTCGGAGCTGACAAGGCCTTCACTGACCCGCCAGTCATTCACCAGGCCGAGAAGGTCCTCTGTACATAATGTGATGTCCACATAACTTGTCAAATGCCTACCGCCCCTTATTGTATCAAAGGTAGGCACGTCGCCGTCGTTAAGCACCTGGAGGTCCCATTCTCCGATGCATTCTGCTAGGTCCTCTCCCCTCTGATCAGTGCGCGGACTGCCCCACCACATGCTCTTGGCGTTAAAATCTCCGCCGATGAGGAAGTTGGTGGGACCCAGCTCGCTAATAATTCCCCCCAGTTGCTCCAGGTATGGCCCTATGGGTTTATCTGGCTCAAAATAGACGGAGACCACGGCGATCTCCCGACCTCCAGCATATATGGTCACCACTGAGATGTTAGTCGTGGTGAACTTTGGACATGGCTTGACTTTGGTGTTATCGTCAAACACTGCAATAGCGGCCTTTACGGCAGTGTTGTCCACGCCTGTATACTGGAAGATTCTCGTCCCGCCGTAGTCCCTCACCCTACCTTGAGCTCCCACATATGGCTCCTGGAGTAGAGCGAACGCCATTCTTCCGCTTGCGGCCTCCAGCATAAGCTCCTGCGTAGCCAACCGACTACGCTGGAGGTTTGCCTGAGCCACGAGCAGTGGCCGTGCTCCTTCTGGGGGATCGTTACGCTCGCTTACCCCGGGGACACCCTTAGCAATACGCTACCGCTGTCCGCGCCAGGGCGTCCCACTTCCTCCTCACCGGACATTCAGCGTCAAAAGCATTATGGTCAGTTCTGTCGAGACCAGACCTGACGCAGTTGCAGCACGTTGGGGGCGCCTGTGCCTGACGTTTGGCGCAGTCCTTACTAAGGTGCGCGCCCCCGCAGTGACTGCACACGTCAATCCGCTCACCACAGAACCGCCTCCCGTGGCCATATCCGAGGCAGCGCGAACACTGGACCAGTGGGGATTGGTCCTCGACCCTAACCCGCTGTATATCAATATGGACGGCACCTTGCTGGGTTAGTCTCTGCCACATCTGCGGAGAGACTTGCAGCACTACGTGCGACGTGTGTGCGTTCCGCGCGCCTTTCCGATATTTTACGGACATGCGTGCGTTCTCCGCACTCACGTCCCCAAACAAGTTTCTGTTTTGCGATTTCAGCGCCTGGAGGATCTCGTCATCTTTGTTGTGACTAAGGACGTTCCTAAGGATCACCAGAGGGTCCTTATTCTTCACATCCTCTATCGTGAAACGTCCCTTCCCCTTTATCCTCTCTTTGACTTTGTCCAGCTCTTCCTTTGAGCTACAGCCTAAAATAACTTTCCCATCCTTAGCCTTCCTTACCCTGTCGATCTTTATTCCACCCTCTTTGGCGTTGACGGTCGTCCGGATCCGTTCAAAGACCTGCTCGCCCGTATCTCTTTGGTCCTCCGAGGCGATGACCACCGAATGCATCGCTGCATGGTTCGGTCTCGGCCTCGGTGGTTCTGCCAGTACGGTTGCGTAGCTCGGCCTATGATTCGCTTCCTCTCGTTGTTTACGGATCTCATCCGTCAGCGCCTTCATTTCCTCTTGATTTCTCCTGAGCAGTTCGCTGTGCTCATTCATCTTCTGAATGAGCTCCTGCTCTCCTGGTATTTTCTTCTCTCCGCCACATGTCACCTTCGTTTCCTCTTTCTCTTCTCTTTCCTTGTACCTTCTTCCTTCCTCAGCATCCTTGACAAGCTTAAAAAGCTTGTCAGTTGCGTTGAGGACCTCCGTCTTAATCTCTGTCTTGAGATTGCGGCTGATGTTGATTTGCGCCTTAATGCGCATAAGGCACGCCTTTGCCTCGGCCGTGCGATTTGCGAAGATGAAAGGCGCTGCCGCTTGCGGAGATCGCTCACTCACGCTCGTCGTGCTCGCCGACTTCTTCGCCTGGCCCGTTACCTTGCCTTCGGGCTGCGACTGTGTAACCTTTTGCCGCGAAGGCCTTGCCAGCACCGGCTCCGCAGATTTTTCAATCTGCGACTCGATGCTGCGCCGGGCCTGTGCGACTTTGGTGCCACTTGCCGCCTCCGTCGGGCTGGTTTTCTCGGGCGTTGGGCTTCGGCGAGCCGTTTGGGTTTCCATTCCTTTTGCAGGCGTCCTAAACCCAAACATCTTGGGAGCTGAGGACTGTCGAACCGGTTGACAGGGTAGGGTACCACTTGAAGGTGTAAAAAGCCCTCAAGTAGTATACACACACAGATTACCTAGGCAGTAACGAGACTCTGATGCTCTAATGAATTTATTGTCGGACGTACCAGAGGGATGCGTCAAGTAATAAAATATAACTTGCAGGTGTATGCGGCCTGCAAGTTTTGTGTCAAAAAATTAAACTTAAAATTTAAATTCCCCACAGGGGAAGGTCTTAACTAAATAAAATATCGTCTATTGACGACAGCCAAATAAATACAATAAAATTAAAATTTAAAAATTTTAAAAACTTACTGACTAAATTACTGACTAAAGTACAGTAAGTCCTTTTGCCCGAGTACGGAGCGTCGCACGCGATTTCTGGCAGGGCAGAAATGTTGCCCTTGGCGAGCTCTATCAGATGAACTCAAACTCGAAGGCCTGGGTTCAAATGCGGCCGAGATAGGGGAGGGGGGGTAGGGGAAAAAAAAAAAAAAAAAATATGGTTTGGATGGATGTGGGAGGGGGGTGAAGGCGGGGGGAATTTTTGAGGGGGGGGGGGTTTCGTGCTACGGCTCAAGGGTCAACCTAGGATGGTTGTTGTCAATTCCAGACAAACACCAGACCAAAGTAGACTCGTCCACGGCCGAAAATACGATGGCCAATCTTGGCCCGTTCGGATCACCCGGTCACGTGTGTGACGTCACCGGAGGGGCACGTGATTGAAGCGTTTACAAGTTATTATGTAAACCACGTGATCTCCTCCGAAGGTCCAGCTATATTGGCGCTGGTCTTTTGTGGCACGTCACACAACTCGCGAGACGGGAATGTTCCAGAACGTTTAAGCCGCTCGGTAGCCAAAATTTTCCACCGCCAACTTGTTGGCGGACCTGGCCTCTAGAATGTTCGGCCGGGACGGCGTAGCCGGTGACGTAGGTTGTTGACAACTAAAATGGGAAAGTCGTCACGCAACGACGCAGTTCGCGCACTCAATATGGTGTTTCGCTCTCCGGCCCCGAAATTCTATGCCCTGGTTTTTTAGCTGCAGAAAATCGAATTCTAGCGTCAGACCCGAGTTCCTTATTTCTTCGAAGGCGTGGTGAAGTGGCCCTTATGATGGCATAAAGAAACTCTCGGGTCACAGATCGTTTCGACCTCCTGCAGGGCCCCAAAGTATACACAGTTTTCCAGGAGCACGGAAAGCGAAATAGGCAAAAAGGCCACACGTTTTTTAAAAACAGGATACGGGAACCCGTCCAGCAGACCTTGATGGTTGTGATGGTGTTTGTTCCGAGTTCCTGCGGTCAGTAACTACAGAGTTGAGCCGCGAAGCCAAATCGGTTTTTTCCAGATTTCGGCAGATGTACTCGCCAGAAAAATCTGGAAACTTGGTGAATCAAGGAGGGTCCCTGCACCCTCCTTTTGGCGTCTTCAAAAGTGGGTGTCGTAGATCTTGTTTGTGCAGCGCTCACACTTTAACTTTTGTTTTTCACTTTTCTCCCGTGAAAAGCGGCCTATTTCAGCCGTTTTTTGGGCGATCGCACTGAATTTCACGGGAGGTGTGACCAGCAGCTACTTAGTGGAGCACTTACACAAAAAATCACGACACGTCAAGCACTTTTCACTATTTAACCGATTTAAAAGGCCAGGAGCGGCTTAAATACGATCCGCTCGTGGCTACAGCTCGCGGCTCTATCCACGGGGAAATGTTCAATTTATGTTTCTTTTTTTGTAAAATACGGAATTTAACCTACTTAAATCCAATAAAGTTCATCATCATCATCAGCCACAAGACGTCCACTGCTGAACATAGGCCTCTCCCAAAGATTTCCAGACCGACCTGTAGGAAGCGGCCTCCATCCAGCGACTTCCTGCGATCTTTATCAGGTCGTCTGTCCACCTTGTAGGTGGACGTCCAACGCTGCGCTTGCCAGTACGTGGCCTCCATTCCAGAACCTTTCTGTCCCATCGGTTATCGGTTCTGCGAGCTATGTGGTCTGCCCACTGCCACTTGAGCTTGCTAATCCGCTGAGCTATGTCGGTGACTTTCGTTCTTAAAGTTAAATAAATAAAGTTAGCAAAATAAAATAATATTTCAATTTTACTTGATATGGGTTGAAATGTTATTCCATATTTGTATCCAATTTATTAGAATATGATATTATACTATAAATATCTATTGATATTATTAATACCCATAACTAGCTGTGCCGCGCCGTTTCACTCGCAATACCGGTTCCATTTGTGAATCTAAACCATTCCAGGACCCACTCAAGCTCACACAAAAAAAAATATCAAAATCGGTCCAACCGTTTAGGAGCTTTTGTGAGACTAAAGAACAACTAACTAACTAAGAAGAAGAAGATAGATGACAGCATCTATAAATTGGGCTGGCGTTTTGAATCCAATGAGTCTTGCCAGTTAGACTTATAAACCAAAATACCGATCAAATGTACGTACAACTGCCCAGCGCGGCGTACGATTTGGCTTCGACCTAATGAACTCGACTCGTCAAATGAACTCGTATGTAAGAGGCCGTCTAGGTTGGTACCAATGTTTGTCTATTTCTGCCGCCAAGCAACAGTGTGTAAGCAGTGCCATGCAGTGCTTTATAATTCAAACTTCTGTGTTTCTGAGCAGGCGTTCTGTGTTTCTGCTTTTGTTTATGAGCAGGCGTGGTGATTACCGTCAGGCGAGTGACTTGCGCGTTTCGTTCTCAACTCGATACGTATATTTTATTTATGGTAGACCACGCATATTTTTTTATTGAGTAGACAAATTTTGATATATTTTTTTAAATTCCGAAGTTGCTCCCATAAAAAAATTCAAATAAAAATTCTAACAGTTCCCATAGAAATTTGAACAAAAATTCTAACCCTAAGAGTAGAAAAATAGGGGATGATTGCGTATTCACTCACTGATTTCTCCGAGTTATTGTGTACACCTCTCATACCTTGTAGTTGGCACTATTTTAATAATAAAAAAAAATCAAACCTAAGGGTGGAAATATAATGAAGCTTTAATACTAATTATTGAAATAAATGTTAAAACTCAGTAATTTACCGTTTGAAGCAATTATTATTTTGACAATTTATATCAATAAATTTATACTTATCAAGTTTATCGCATATCAATAAACATAATATCAAATATCAATATGCATACGGGCCGCCATATATAGTTATAAGTTATACACGTTTTTTCCATGGTTATGCCGAGTCCTTATATAAACGTCAATGCTTAACGGCCTCTAAGGCAAAGAGTATTATATGTACTTTTGATGTCATCAGCAAGGAGAATATTACTTAGTCAAAGAGTTTTATGACTATCAGTTCTGGGTAGAAATTTTCATACTTTTTGAGTAGAGAATTATTATATATTCCTTGCATAGGACCAAGGAATATAATACCTACTTAATAGGATTGATCTAACATGATCTAATAAATCTCGTGACGTTTCTTCCGATTTACTAAAAAATAACTAATTGAAATGTGGAGTATATTGTGGTTTTTGTCTGGCTTTATAAAAATAAGTGTTTCATTAATCTGCTATAACTGCTCATCAACGTTGCATGATACAAACGGTTGTGAAGGAGACTTCGCACCATCTCTTTTTCAGTTCAACAGTACTCGACAATATTTAGTAAATTGTAGTAGAGGTAAGTACTTACCAGAATTACAACACATTAACAATATACCTAATCTCAAATGTGTTCATTAAAAAGATGCAACGATTGTACTTAGGATTCGTGGAGCTTATTTGCGTATCATGATACAATAGGGGGCGAGCCTATCGATACATTGTCCAAAAACTACAATAACGTGTAATTAACACGAATATCTCGCAACACGCACTGAGGATTGATAATTGAACCCAGGATTGCACCGATCCTACGGCCTAAGTACGTTGTCACTAAACCGATGCTGCAATTACTATCCGATAGCTACTGTTCTAAAAAAGGAATGCTTGTTACTCCAAAAAATGGGCTGATCGACTAATATTAGGACTATTTACATATCTGTCTGACTGACATCGTGTAGATTGAGCATGACACATATGCACCTATCCTAGTAGAGTTGTACTCGTTTCACCACTAGGCAATACTTAGATGCCAATTTTACCACGTACTTATTTAGCTTATAGCTAGGACGATGTACAATCCGTTGTGTCATAAGTGTATCTACCCTTGTATCATGGATGTACCTAACAGGATTTACCTACCAGGGACTTTCGGTCCCATTTTGCGGCTTAGATAGACATCGGTACTTATTCACAACAAGTTTGACCTGCCCATTGCTACATTGTTTTGTTGCAGAGAATGCAATGTGCTTTGTGAGATCTTGGTCCGCCCGCGCTAAACATGCTTGGATGGTCCAGCGAGGTTGCTATCAACCTATTCAAAATGATTTCCTGCCTAGAACTATGACAAATCCTACCAGGGCTATGACTTGCAGAAATGAAAGGTATAATCTATAATATTAATCATTGTTACTTGTATGTTAGTTTGTTTGTTTGCTCGAGCATTAAAACAACTAGACAAATTTTTACTACCTTTATGATTGATTTTATACTTCAAAACTGGTACATTGTTATGAACAAAATCAGACGCTTCGACAATGTTCGGCTTTTTCGAAAATACGGACGTTGTTGACTTAGAACAAACATATTAGAACATTAGTTAATGTACATACTTACTTTTCTATTGAATGACTGCCCGGGTCCGGATGTCCTGGCATTCATTGCATATTCGCGTCTTTACGTAAAAATCAAACTTTTACCACATCGTACAAACAGAAGCGCGTGCCAAGGCGTCGCATATAATCGTAGATAGGTAATTTTTATCCTGCCAGGATATATAACAATATTTTTTTTTTCACAACCGTTAAGTATATGATGAGTTCCCATTTCAAAGAGAGATATCATAAAAATTCTTAAGACTTGGTACCTAACGATAATAAGACCGAGTTTTTATTTGTGTCTTCTATACATTCGCGTAGTGATATCCGATTGACGTAAATTTTTGTACAGTTGTTTATGTCGGCGTGAAGTTTTTTGAATTAAAAACATTGTGTGTTTATGTATTTTGTAAGCTGTAGGGATCTCCTTACCATAATCATAGAAACAGAACTATGGACAAAAGCTCATAATAATTAAAATAATTTGTACCAATACCATATTTTTTGTTCTAATAATATACTTACTAGATATCGAATGCATTAATATATATATACGATATTACTTACGTTAATATAAATCAAATTATAAGAGGCGAGCCTCAAGCTGAACAACGCCTATTTTCTTTCAGACTTCCCGAGGCTGAGTACAAAGTGTGTCTTTGTAAGGCAGATTGGTGTAACTCCGCTTCTAGCCATGTTCCTCGTCGCCTTAAATATTATGTAGTCATTTGCCTGAAAAGTGTGCTAACGTACCTCCGTACGTATCTATATAAATAATATTAAATTTGCAATAAACATTTTTCAACGATATAAAAATGTTTTTTTTTATTAAATCCGCTATGTAGCTACTTTAATTAATATCAATAATTTCCTATTAACATCAGAGGATCGCAATGGATCGCAATAAATGTGACATTATGGGTTTATAAGCTGCTTTCACTTTATCTAAGCTGCATGTCTATTTCTACGAAAAGGACGGTAAGAAATGTGTGTGTTAGTGGGCCGCGTCCGTTGCGGCCTGCGATGCGCATGTCTTTTTTGTGGACATGCGGCAATCTACACTTACCTATATAATGAGAAAAATGTAAAATTGCGCCTGTGAGATAGATTTCTTGACTGGTAGTTATATTTGGTATATTATCTTTGGGCGTACCATTTCTGAAATATAGTTAAAAACAACGATAGGATTTGAAGTTAAAACAATTCATTGAAAGAAACTAATTTAAACGGATTTTATTTTTTAGTCCACTGTGACCACGAAGGCTGAAAAGTTTTCGAAACGGCGGTATCAAAATTAATAAAAAAACCGCGATAAAATCCGTTTAAATTAGTTTTATTTCAATGAATTAAAACAATTCGTAACGTTTCAGTATTTTTTATTGTTAACAATAAAATGTATAATAAATAAAGAACTAATTACTAATGTTGTACACGATGTATCTTGGGATAACTATGCAGCACTTATATTTTTAATGAGTAAAGATTACACATTTTTTATATTTGTTAGGATCATTGGAATAAATATTATCACTCACAAATTATAGACACATTACCAATTGCAGGACATAAATCGGTGGGGTCACAATCTCCTGCAATGATACCAAGATAGACAACGGTCCATTTCGGTCTTAATTATTATATTTTCAACAAATATTAACAGATATCCCATCTTAACTAATGATATTGGTTGCAGGTAGGTTCAATGATGTATAGTAATTTACCTAATTCATCTTTCTTCGTCTTCACTATTTTCCAGTTCTTCAAGTTCATCAACATCAGCAACATCGTCGCTTGTGACATCTTGCGTTATTAGTCCTATTGTGTCATCTAGAGTATCTTCATCAATCGGTAAGAGATCTTCGAGGTCTATATGCCTTTTCGGTCGATTCTCTTCTGAATTTTGCTTAGAAAAGGTGTAATTAGTTTCATCATTATCTACTATTCCTTTCCTATATATTTCTACAGGAACATCGCTACCATCGCTTACGTCATATTTTATTCCAACATCTGCATCCTGTATTTCAATAGATCCAAGTCCTGTGTGTATAAGCGATTTCAAATTTTGTGCTTTACTTACTCTGTTTATGTTTGTTGTGGCCGATTTCTTAGTACTTTTATTTTTGTAGGGATGTAAATGTTTTACTTCATTTGTTTCGTTAGGTTTAGGTATTTCATTACTTAATGTGTCATTATCATTATTAGGCTTCGGCTTTGAACTATATGTTTTTACTTTAGAGTGTCCCTGTATAATCAAATACATTGGTAAGGTTGGTGATTCTGGTGTTGATTTTAGGTCTTGAGAAGTTACAATAGGAGTTGAAATAGTAGTTGGCACCGGTGTTGTATAACGCATATGAAGGTAAGGATCGTGGGTAAATATTTGGGGCTTCTTGACAAGTAAATTATTTAACGCGAAGTTATGATCCTTTTGAATTGATATATTTTCAGTAAATTTAGTAGGTGGAGGCGGTTGCATAGTTTGCATAGTCTGAATTTGTATCGAATCATTAATTGGTTTTTCTTGATAAACATGCTTATTTTCTGAAGCGTAAGCATAGAGGTTATCTTCTGGTCTTTCTGGGCCATTAACTAACGGCATAGACATCATGGGCCCCAACATGTTAAGTATATGTCCCAAAGGATTTCCTTCAACTTTCTTGTTAGGAGATAAAGACGTTTCGTAAATAAAAGTTGTCGATTTTTCAGTCGATGTTTCTTCGTAATAGTCTTGCATGTCTGTGGTAGTTTCAATGATGTTTTTTTCTGGCGGCCGTGTTACTTGTTTTGTGGTTAATGAAATTGATTCTTCTGTTGCAGTAGGTGGTAAAACAGTCGGTAGGAATGTAGGTAATGTACTAGATGTTACTTTAAAAGGCGTTGACGCCTCCGACAATATAGGCTTATAGAAAGACAACTGTGGTTTCAAGGTTTCCCGGTAATCATTGCCAATGTGATTCTGAGTGTCATTAATAACATCATGCACAGGTGTTGTGGGTCCCCATCCTGCATAGTCACTACTTACGGCGTTGTTCAACGGAGATTTTGTTTCACTTATATCGTGCACCCAATTTTGACTAGTTGTTGAAGATTGATATATTAGATTTGCTTCTTGTAAAGCATATGAAGATGTTAAAATTTCAGGACTTATAGTAGAATTCTTGGCTACTTCTGATGAACTACTCGGCTTTATAACAGTGGAACTATGAGGTGGTAACTTATCGCCTGACAAAATAAATAACGACGGCTGATATCCTGGACGTGGTGGAGGTGGTGGCACAAGTATCGTCATGGGATAATGTTCGCTTAATTTATACGAATAATCCTCATACTTTACAGGTGGTCGATGTTGAATGCTTTTTGGCGGTAGTGGTGGTGGTGGCGGTGGAAGCGAAGGCTGCCGTGGTGTAATACTAGGTCTCCGTGATGAAACGCCCAGCACTAGAACTTCTGACTTTTTTTCTGGATAATGTTCACGCTCTAACCTGCTGTCGTCTGCCCAGTAATGAACTCGTTCCAAAACTGGTGGCTCATAATCGTATGTAGGATCATTACGTAATGGGTCGCCGCGACCAGTCAGAGGTTTCCATTGATCAAAGTCCATACGGGGAGAAAATAACGAAGCTAGCCTGTTGGCACTCTGGTTTTCTTTTGCGACTGCAATAGATGATAATTATTTGTTCTTATTAGTAAAAATCGTTTATTTAGGAATATTCATTAAAATTCAAATTCAAATTAAAAGATAATATAAATTGTAGGATCAATATGGCATAAATTTAATAATTTAAGTTTATGTTAGTAATTACCACAAATTTAGATAGGTCTAAAAAGATACCGCAAGTACTTCAATGTGTGTGAAACAAGGGTTTCACAATTTCAATATCTTCTTATATATGTAAATATCTGCTGTAACGTCACAAGAGCCAGTGTAATGAAAAAGATCCTTATAACTCTTTCCAGGATCTTTTAGTTTTACTTTGCGGCGCTTATAGGATTTTTTTAGTGCGGACAATGTGTCCGCATGTTTTTTTGAAAACCTCAGTGCTATTCAAAATGAGCCGTAATTTATTGTAATTATTGCTGTTATTGTTAGCCGTTATTGTAACAGCCTTCGCAACGTCTAAACTTGAATAATAACGTACGGGTTGGCGTACAACTAACTTGAAATAGAACATTTTACGGCTTGCGCAGGCTGAATAAGTTTACTTATGCACAAGATCTCATATTTAGTCTCGGCACCTGAAGTAGGTACACTTGCGTTACCTGTTTAGATTTATGGTTGTGGTAATTACACTGTAATTATATGTTAAAACTTACGCGAATCATTGTAGGCTTGTTTTATTTGTCCAATCGAATCTATGGAGCGAATCTTCTTTAAAAATGAGCGTGAAGATGCCAATGCCGCGAAGAACAACAACACCAACGCTCTATTTATCTGCAACGAAACAAATTTAAGTTAAGTACCATAAAACAGTTTTTCGCGAGTTAGTAAGATATACAGTAAGTACTACAATTCAAATTATGCGCTTCGGCAATCTCCCTATTTTGGGATTTAGTAAATATGCAAATAATGTTCGCGTCAGGCACATAAGACAAAAATGAGTACATGAGATGTTATAACTGTTCAATAGTAATAGTAGAGGAGCCCACGATGCTAAATGGGGATTTACTCGTGCGTCGTAGAGACCTATTGGGATGCAAAGCTTAGATGATATGAAGAAAAAAATGTTATATGATATATACCTTTACATCGGTGGGGGAAGCGGCTATAGATTTTTAAATACCGTAAACTGGTCCTACTTTGCTCCTTAACAGGTAATTATGCTCCTGTTCTGTAAAATGTTTTCGCCTATTCTACGTTAAAAAATTTGCAACAATTCGTTAAATTATGAACACATTCGAAACATTCGACGTTTAAGTGACAACTCTAAATTGACAAACTATTCTACCGCCATTTCTTTTCAATGACAGATGCCACTTTCGTGAGAGCTCAAATATTTATATTTTTTTTAGTTCCGAAAAAGTCACTTCCATCTCGAAAATAGCACAGCGGATTGTGATAAATATGTTTTCATATTATTATTTATGTATTCAGATATGCGGAAATGTAAATATGTTATTGGATTGTTACTTGCCTATAAACCCAACCTTTATTTTTGGGCATGCTCCTATTTTTTTAACACAATGGGGTAACTTTGCGCCTGGAGCTGTTAATTAAAATTATACCGTTCATTAATAAATTGAACACTTTTTTGGAAATTATATTCAATACAAGAAATACAATACACTTTGAAATCAATTTTTTTTGCTATTTATTTCCAAAAAAGATGCCAAGAGATTATAAAAAAACGTTTAAGCTCTAGAAATTATAAAAATTATACCTCCGCATCTTTACGAGAATGTTTGGCTTCTATAGAAAACAAAGAGCTCAATCAAAGGAAAGCCAGTGAAAAATATGGCATCCCACGAAGGACTATTATTAATCAGCTGAGACTCCTACGATCTAAAATGCCATATCGACCGCCAGGAGCTCCGACGACATTTTCGGACGAAGAAGCCTTGTTTGTGGATTGTATTTTTTGTTGTATTTGGTGAGATTTTGTTTTAATTTTTATGGTTTTGCAGAAAGATAACCGTATTTGATATATTGAAAATATAAAATGGCAAAGCCAATAAAATAAGGTGATTTAGTAACTAAATTTACGAATACACTTAATTATGTTAACAAAAGACAGTTTTGTTCATTTTTACCCATATCACATCAATTTATATCATCAATAATAGCAGAAAATATTATAACTGGATGGGAGTTTGAATTAGGAAAACATTACTTTACTCCAACAGCATTAACAGTGGAGATTGTTTATAAGTAATTTCTAGGAGCAAAGATACCCAACAATGTGGGTAATTTTGCTCATTATTCTTTGCCAAAAATAAATTAATAATATACTTCATAATATTAATTTCTCTATAAATACATGTCAAATAAGCATTGTTTCTTTATAATAATACATAAAATATATTTAATAGTTGATTGTTTTAAAAATATTCATAATTTTCAACATTTGGAGCAAATATTGGAGCAAAGTAGGACCAGTTTACGGTATGTAAAAAAAAACTGTTGCATGGACATCCTCGAGCGCGTCAGATATTGATAGCATCAATGCCCTACGTATTTTTAATAATGTACGTATGTTAATCTGATCGTTTGCATGATGCGGGTGGTTGTATTTAAGAGTTGAAAATGAAAAAAAAAAAAAAATTATCGAGCGCGTCAGATTTTCTAAGGGAGTGTTAAGTGCACCAAAAAAAGCTCTCATTCACTAATCTGATGATTTCGATGGGACGCAAACTCGCGGCCATTTTCATAATGTGCAAAAAAAAATCGCCATTTTGAAATACTCAAGCGCGTCAGATTAAGATATATATAGTTCATCTTTATGTTCTAAACGTACTGTCTCATAACCTGACGATTATCTAGAGGGATTGGCCTGATCTGACAAAAAAAAATTAGAAAAACGGTTCACCTTAGAGGCCATCCCTGCAACTTCCCGCTAATTCCATTCCTTGTACTTATGACGTTTTTGAGCTCAAAATATAATTTATGTGATATTTTGAGCTCGCTGAGTTCAAAGAAATAATATTTCTATGCATTTGAGCTCTCCCAG
This sequence comes from Amorpha juglandis, assembly GCA_949126905.1. Classification (NCBI taxonomy): domain Eukaryota; kingdom Metazoa; phylum Arthropoda; class Insecta; order Lepidoptera; family Sphingidae; genus Amorpha; species Amorpha juglandis. The sequence continues at coordinate 10,444,459 of OX421374.1, read as the reverse complement.
CTCGAAAGTCTGATAGAAGTTTCATAGAACACTATTTTTGGAATTTTCAAACCGCAATAACTTTTGAATGGATCAACCGATTTTCACGCGGTTGGCGGCATTCGACGCAGTTTTATCATCCTCATAAGTAATTTTGCAATTTTAATTGATCGAACCACAAATTTCGGAGTAATCCCGAAAAAACACTTTTTCGGGTTTCTTTCGTTCATGATATCTCTCGAACGAATCAACCGCTTTTGACCAGCTTGGTGGTGATCGACGTGGTTTTTCAAGCTCAAAGGCGGATTAGTTTTTGAAGTTGATCGATAAAGCCGGTTAAAAGTTATTCCAAAAATTATATTGCAAACACGTTGTAAACAGTATGCCACGAGTCTTTATGATCAATGATGGCGTCATGGCAACAGAAACCAGAGTGGGGACGGAGTGAGAGAGTAATAGATAGAGAAAGAGTGAGAGAGGAATAGAAACGCGGAGAAGGAAATGTAGGCATCACGCAACTGCAAGCATTTAACTTTATCGACGAATTTTTGTTATTTCGGCTTGCGGAAATCGTCAGATTATATATTTTTCATTATTCTTGAATTAATTCCTTCAAAATAAAAAAAAATTTAGCTACGCTCGAGAATGTCGAGATGACGTTTTTTTTTACAACTTTGTTGCCCTCCGCTTTTTTTACGTCACTCTCAAATTGTCAGATTAGTGGAATATACACTTTTTAGGATGTAATTAACTCACCCTACCTTAATCTGACGCGCTCGAGAATTTCTGATGGTCAATTTTTTTTTACTAATCTGATCCTGTATCCTTCACGGGCGGCCTTATATATGGGCCTCATGTTTTGTGGAGGTACTTAACCGGGTACAAGGTATCCCCCTGTATATTAATCTGTCGCGCTTTAGTAAATCCCGAAATCCCCGCTTGGGCTCCCCTACCATAAAGTTGAACGTCATCATCACCCTTGGTATTTCAAGATAAACGGAGACTGCCTTAGCGCATGACTTTAATCCTAGTACTGAAGTTATGTAGTCTATTCCTTTGGTTCGCTTCGGAGCTTTCGGATTGACAATACATTGTTTATTTCATCAGCGGGGGGAATGTAATTTTTTTTGTTTACATTTATGGATTACGAATTACGAATCAACATAGTTTAAAACAAAGTCGTTATCTGCGAGTGTTTGCCTGCTCATTTCTTATAAACTAAGCAACGGATTTAGATGACGTTTTCACTATAATTTAGAGAATTTATTTCGGAAGGTTTATGTGTATGTCACGCTATGACCTATGAAAGCAAGGCAGGTACATGCCTTCGGTGAAACCACGTGGGCAGTTAGTTTATTCATCTAATGTTATTAATCTAAATGACAAGTAATTATGTATGCGCTGTATGCGGTAAACATAACTGTACCATCTGAATAAATAATGTAACACTTTTATTTAAATTTAAAAATTCAAAAATATGTTTTTTCCATCATTCCGCATTTTACTACAATAATTATTATATATTATTAGAGTTGTGCTTCATCCGTGGCTCGGCTAGCGCTAACACGGACCAAACCGCGCCGTCTAACTGGATCAATGTGTTAATTTTTCTATAAAGATATTACCATAGTAATTAACTATTTAGTATTTGCTCACACTAATGAACTTCACTGCTCTTTTTATTTTTAACTAGCTGTCCCTCGCGGTTTCACCTGCATGTTACTGCCCTGCTCCGAATGATCCAAAAATCCGTTGAACAGTTTAAGATCTAAGCAAACAAACAACGGAAGCGACTTTATTTTGTACTATGTAAAGACGATGTTTGATATATAATATGTACACTGTTAAAATTAGGATAAATGTTATCACGGATTTCATATATTGTTATAATTTGTTTCTTTAACGATATGTACTGTAGCTACACATGTACCTACATGCTGTCTCGCCAATTAGAGCGGTGTGCGGCTGTCATTCCTTTTTGTGGAAGTTTGGACTGGAGAGTTTGCTCATTAAAATGTCTGTCGTCCTTGTAAAATGAAAGACAAGTAAATTTAAATGAATAACCACCATAATGTTAGCCAGTATACGATACCTACATGTGACCTCAATGGCTGTCTCGAAAAAAAACTGTCCAAGTTCATGGTACAGAATAAAACCATTGTGCATTAAATTTAATAAAAAATTATATCCCGACAGTGATTTATAGTAAAATGTTAAGGAGTAACAACCAGGATACGATTGATGCGATCGCAGTGAAAGCAGCACGTGTGCCGAATCATTAACGCACGCGTTACTTGACGGGAATCGTACTTAAGTATTTTGCATCTAATTTGCCCTGTTACGATTGTCCTTTCACTCTTTCCTATTATACTAGTGCACAAGTTCAAAGAGGTGTGAATTCTTGCTACTGCAAATAAAAAAAGAACGTCACGGCCAGTTGGATTCTAAGAAAGAAATCTACAGAAAAGCTCAAAAGTTTCAAAGACGCACATAAACAACTAGGTTGTAGTTTGAAAAATATAGATAAGTTAGACAAAAGTAAAGTTTTTGCACTCCAAAAAGTATCGAAATTACAGAAACTTTAAATAAAATTATTCTATAAAACAAATATTTACGCGTGGAATTTAATCTCTAATAAATAAAACTCTTTTATTAATTTTGATAAGCTGCCATGAAACCGGCCATCGCAAATATTTATTTTATGTTAACTATTAAAAAGAATGTTAAATAATTTTAAAAAAACCATGAAATGACGAAACGAGTAGGTCGTTCACATGATGGTAAGCGTCACGCCTGCCTAGAAACAAAAGCAACGCTGCAACGTACAGAACTTTGAAATAAAAAGCACTGCATCACACTGGACTGCGTTCTTCACCCTGAGGTATAAGTTGTTAGGTTTTAAATGCTCAGTAACTTCACTGGCTTCTATGTCCTTCAAACCAAAACAAAACAGTGCTTACACACTGCTGCTTGGCAGCAGTAGCCTAGATGGCTTGTTGTCTACGAGAGACGTATGATGATGACGTTACATGGTGCGTTCAATAAAGTACTTATACAATAGGTAATTGTTTACAAATGAATATTGAATGCATCTAACGTTTTTGTATGAAAGCAATAATAATAATATTTTACGTCAATTCTGTGTAGTAAAGCCTTGCCCAGAGCTATCTATATAGCTCTGTGCAACGCGCTATTTGCCAATTCAATTTATGAATCTCATGAGCTTGAAGGCAAAAAATCCGACATGAAATTTGTTTCTTGCCGTCTTTTCATATTAAATATTTTTAAAGTTCTCGTTTACAGTCCAAGTCGGATAATTTATTGATAGTTAAACAAGAGCCCGTATTCAATTTCATTTGTAATATTTTTTTAATTGTTGTGTAACAACTTTTGATTATTGTATCATTACATTACTTATAAATAGTATTATTTAATTATAATTTGCAATCCTTGAATATCTATAAAGTATAAAAGAAACATATATTTTTTGGATCTTGTTTGAAATTTGGCATATCTTAAAAGTTTCACTACGAATTAAATAAGCCATCGCCCTTATTGATTCGCACTATAAAGAAATCATTTAAATTTAAACTTTTGAACTAGTTTAATATCTACGTCGCGTAAGCTAAACAATTAACAAATATACATACGCAAATTATGGACTTAAAATTGTTTTAGAAGGTACAATAAATAAAAAGGAGATTAAAAATTCTATATTTAAAGGTAGGTATATATTATTTCTTAAAGCACATATACACAGCAGAAAGTGTGTTTGGATGTCTGTATGTCCCTCGGTCAGGTGGACATGGACACCGTTGGTTTAATTTCTATTCTTGGCACAGAGGTGTGTTTTGGCCCGAATCAATGTACTCGATTGTATGTAAAAATATAGAATATACCTTTTGTAATGTATCTACAGTCTTTCTACTGGTATTATTCGATGAATGTAATAAAAACAGGTCAAGTGCGAAACGATATCGCGGTTCGATTTGACAGATTTTCCATACAAAATATGTAAAAAATTTACTGCCAGAAAGTAAATCTATCTTTACAATATAGGAATCGGCCATGAGTGTACCCTAATGGCCGGGCATTCATTGCATATTCGTACTGTTTCATAATTAAAATCGTTGCGCTGTAATTAGCATTGCTACCGGCCCGAGGCATGAGAATAATAATCATGTATAATATTCATAAATCTGCGACGTTGCAAAGAACCCCAGGAATGTCGCATTAGGCTGTGTGGTTGCAATTTGAGGAGACCTCACAAAAGCTTTCCGCCAGATCGTACAGGAGAAACAGCACTGACGTATGAGAGCTAATTAACAGTCTCACTGCAGGACATGAAATGAGTAGGAAGTTTGACTCTGGCAATCCCAGAGATAAAGAAAGAACAGATAGCATGCGCTTAATAAGTTTTCGATACCTTAATAAGTAAAACAACTAGAGACACTTATATTCTGAGCTTCCATAAGTTATGTAAGTCCAATAAGTTTAACTAAAAACTAAACCATCCATAGACTACGACGTATCAGACGCCGACGATCGAATGTAACATTAATTTTTCGATACAAAATTTTAAAATTTGACTTCGACTGCATCTTAAATTGAGGTTTAACTGAATTTGTAAATAAGATCAATTGAATACCTAGTGTGTGTTCATGATTAATCTTCTGTATTGTGTAAATGAGCACGTTCGACAAACATTTGCCGCAGTGTGTACATCCACGCAACTTTCCATTCTTGTTCAAAGCATTGTGGCTAACCATATCCTCTGGTTTTACTAAGAAAATGAAATATTATCTATGTACTGAACGTACTCTTCTCATGTTAACATGGTGAAATTCCACCTTGTGCCCTATAATGTATCACTTTCAAATGTTATACGATTCTTTTGATTTACGGGTTTACTTCATGATTATAATTGGTTATTTCAACAATAGTTTTTAGAGTTTAGGTACACTAAGTACACTATTAGCTATTTACATTATAGAGCATTTGACAATCATTTCAAAACTTCAAAAACGAAATCGTGGTGCAATTTCTGTTCTGTCGAGAATATTTCCAATTTCGGTTTCAGATCATAACCAAATTTATATTGGATCAAACTTGAGGTAACCCTTAACGAATAATCATCACTATCAGTTCACGTTTAATAGAGAGTTGATACGGTTCGATTTTAGTTTATCAACTGCTAAATCAGACACTATTTGAATCATCTGAACAAATTTGAAATCGAGTTGATCAACAAAATCTATACAGATAGACTATGCCGCCAACATAGTAACTATCTCCTGTAAGCCGAGATCAACGTATACTAAACCGAGCAATAAAGCTCCGCGAGCCTCTGAGAATGCATAGAAATTAATCAATAGGAAATAAAGGGAGGAGTTAGAAATACTTATTTATACTTCCCTTTGTAGCATAAGAAGAGACAAATTAAAGAACTAAGGAGATACTAAACGGATGTGTAATTGGACATTTACAGATAGAGATAAGCACTACGAGTGTTATTTAATGGATCTTATCATGCCAGCTGTTAAACTTTATTTAACAAGTAAGTTAGTATGGTAACAACGTCGGAATGCACGGAAATTAGACCAGACAGACTACACTCTCAAAGAATATGGTGTTCGGTCTGTTCCTAATCACAGTCAATTGTAAAGATCAACTAGAAAAATATCCGCTAGCTTCCGTGGCGCAGTGGATAGTAGTCGGCTGTGAGGCGAGAGGCCGTGCGTCCGATTCACGCACGGAGACATAATATGTTTATGTAATTCACGAATATCGGTTTCAGGTCTGGGTGTTGTAGGACCACAAGTCCCTCGTAGTTCCTGATACCCACGATACAGGTTTAATCTAGTGTGGGTCAGGACTATGTGTGTGACTGTTGGGTGTATTAATTTTATTTTTATTTTAAGTACAGGCAAAACTTCAGTATTAAATGTTCTCCACTCGTAATACAAGGATATCAATCCCAGGCGCTTATTTTTTTAAATCGTAATAGGCTAGTGTTTGACCATCCACGCTGACACTGGAGCAATTTTTCGTACTCGGCTACTTATTTCATAAATAAAAATTAATTTACATGGAAAGATTGTACTACAGATATACGCGAAGCTTACTTCCATTAAAAATAAATCGTTTAGGTAGGTATTTACAGAACCGATAAAAATTGATTGACGCGACGTGAAAAGCGCGAGCTCCAACTTCGGCCAAGGCTCGGATATCCCGTAAGTTTAAAAATACGTACAGTTAATCAACTACATTAAGACGATTAAGTACATTAAGACGACTTATTCTCAAAAAAACTAAAATCATAGTATATTAAATCTTTAAAACCTTGATTAAAATTCATTAAAGAGGCCTCTATCAGATTATATGTTGGAAACTTTAAAACTCAGATGGCGGTTGGTTTGCTGTTTTCCGGTGAGGCATTTTTAATTTTCCCTGGTACTCCGTCAGCAAACATTAAGCATATTAATTATATGAAATAACCCTGGGAGTGAACCCTGGGTATTAAGGTTTGTATATTCTGCTATCGATAAGTTATTAATTATATAGACACATTTTACATTATTATTCCGTTAGGACTTTAGATTGCATAACGTGCATTACTAAGCTGGGCCCAGATTCTATTGGCTTTGGGTAATTCTACACTTGTGGTTTCTTTAATATACCATAAATTACATAATAGTAAATTAGATAACATTAACATATTTTTAAAAGGAATCTTATTTTGTTTGACTTTTTTATATAAGAAAAAATATAACAAAGGCGTTCAACAATTTCGATATTGATCTAACACTGTAGTTGGCTTAAACTCGTTTTACGTGAGTTACTCACACGTTTCCGAAAAACTTGTATAGCTATTGGCAGTGAAAGTTTTTGAGGTATTTAAGTATAAAACTTGAGTTTGATGTACGAGAGCTGGGGGCTGCGGGGCGGGGGCGTGGGAATGGAGCGGCGCAGGCGCAGACAGAGTGGCGCCACGGGCGGTTTGACACCCACGCGCTCTATGTGCCGTCGCGTCGCGGGGACCCAGCAGCGATGTTAACCCATATAATATGTCTTTTCTCTAAGTTAAAGATTAACCCCATAGCGGACATTGTTTGATCACGTGACATAATATATTTTGTATAATTGTATGTTACACAAAAAAAATTAAGATGTAGTAAAATTTATCCATTTCAGTTCCCCCGTTTCCCCGTTAATGTAATAGTGTCGGTCCAATAGCGGTGTGTGGGTGAAGAAGAAAAGGTATAAACACTTTCACACAGCTGTGTCGTTGACCTGCTGTTAGACATTGACTACAGTACCCAGCAGAAGATGTGCCCACGCGAGTGACGACAATGTGCTGTGCATGCCACCGCGCCCACCGCGCCGCATCATGTGTCGACTAATCGACTAGACATACGTGCTAGTCGTTATCAATTACATGTTACACGACACTGAAGATTATTTAATTCGTCATAGAATATTAAAAACGCGAGATCTCACTTTTAATAGATTTTTTTTCTATAGACGTATTTTATTTATAATCAGTAGTTAGCATAAATTTGGCATAAAATATAAAATGGCATATACTTTGAAATACAATAATATACTTTTAAAATAAAATATACTTTGAGTATGTATTCATATTAATAATAATTTACATTAATATTTCTATTAATATAATATTGTATAATATTAAGTTAACAGAAAACTAAATAAGCAGCAATTGTTCAGCGGAGAGTGGTACGGACGCCTGAGACGAGACTCCCAGGTTCGAATACAACCCCGCGAGCTCGCACCTCTGACTTTTCCAATTTATTTCACTTGCTTTAACAGTGAACTAAACAGTGTGAGAAAACCTACATAACTGAGAAGTTCTTCATTAGAATTTCGAAGTTACGTGAAATCTACCAACACGCAGGCAGGCCAGTGTGGTGGGTTAAAGCCTAAGGGCCTTTTCTACGCATGAGGGGCATTGGTAGAAAAGGCCTTTGCTCAGTAGAGGGACGTATGTAATACAGGGTTGGTATTAATAAAATGAAGCGAAACTTAATACGTATTATATAATTATATGATAATGTAATTTATTTATATGTTACATCAAAATATAGAGCTAAAAGCTTCGTCAAACAGAAAGCGTACTTAGCGCGCGTCAGAGCGCTAAACTGACGACTGACAGAGCGTCGCGTACGGCTAGCGCTGGCGCTCTGTTTGACGGTATATTACTATAACAGTACAACACAACTCGGCGTCATAGCGCGACGTCAGTTTAGCGCTCTGACGCGCGCTAAGTACGCTTTCTGTTTGACGAAGCCTTAAGTGTCGCCCGAGATTTACCAACGCGTTGAAGTCTTTTGTATCGACAACCACACGAAATTTCAAGCAGTGGTATATTAATAATAATAATTTGGTTAAGTGGTACATGGAAAAAAATCTGACATGTCTGCTTGTAAGCATATTGCGTGTTAAAATGATTGAATAACTAAATTTAATCCATTTTACATCGTTAAAAAGCTTTTGTTTAATTTACTTACTTACTACTTTCCATCCGAAATAGCAGATTTTGACTTTGGTAAATTCCTAGGTTTTATAAATTGATATATACGGGTAGGCAGAGGTTTAACCAGTACACCGTCAATTCGCCAAGTGTATTTCCGGCCCATGATATGATAGGGGCACAAGTTTAGACTCCGGGCTGATATTGAGCATTTCGTGATGGAAAAACCCAATATCACTTTTACCTGGGGATTGAACCAGAGACCTCAGCACAGCAATCTTACCGCGCCCCAGTTCAACTGCGCCATCGAGGCAGTTTTATAAATTTGTGGTGGATAATAAAAATACATCTGTACGGATTACATAAAACTATTTTTATGTGTGAGTACTACAAAAACTCAAGATTAAATATTCAGTTAAACATAGATCCACATGCCAGTTTTATTGGAAAACCCTCGATAAAGATGTTAAAATTAATAATACAATAAAAGACTCTCTGATAAATAAATAACAAAATCTCAGAAACTACAAACAAATTTTTATGGCAGGTAGATTCCTTATATGATACGCAAGTATTAAACAAGGGCTTTTATAAATCTACAAAAAAAGGTTTAAAATGGGGACTGAAAACAGAAATTTAAAGTGCATAAAGGCCACAGGGACGCGGCGCGGCGGCGGGGCGCTGAAGGGACGAAAGCAAACGCTAATAAACATATTTGTTAATTATATAAATTATAATTGATGATTAATATGATAATATATAAAATAAACAACAAGCAATTCGCTCATGTTTATCCTATAAATTAATATGAAACACCATAATAGTTAAATTTATAGTAATTCATTAATATAATAATATATAATAACCGATTATGTACGTAACGTACGCAATACTAAAAAACTAATATACGTCGTGATTTTTTATGGATCTTTTGTATTGTGAACCTTATTCGTGTTTTTGTCAGTTAAAAATAATAAAACACTCACCACAATCATTTTGATGGTGTCATGAGCAAGGCGTGTAAATTTGATGGTATCACTTAACGATATAATCGGAGTGCACGTGTAACCCCCGGACGCGTGGAGCCCGCGGCGTCTGCGCTTCGTCTGGTCAATGCTGAACCGAGGCCGCCACCCGCAGCTCATTCATAGTGCACGACTGCCGCCGCCGCCACCGCGTCGGCCTAAACAACTCAACAATCCGCATCACGTCGCCGCGCTGCGTCGCGTCGCGCCACAAACTCAACTTTTATTATATATTTAATCGTTACTTCCGCTAAAACTAAGGGTTCTATCTTTTAGAAACATATTAATCACCTCATAGATTAATATTAAAATATTTTAAGCTTAAAATGTAAATATAAAACCAATGACTGAACACTGGCACTTGACAGAAATGTGAGTGCTATTGTTTGTATCAAGAACTTAAATTGTATTGGTTTATAATATATAGTTTACAACGTTTCATTATTTTAATAGTCGTAACTAAAACAGAAACAGGTGCATGCCATTCTTATGCCTTACTTACGTTACTAAAGTAAACTCACATATCACTATATCCGGAAGCTCGAATCCTCCTCCTCTTGCCTCTAGTACTCATCTAGCTCCTAGCTTTTGCAGGTAGTATACGTTGTAGGTTTTCATTGAAGGTTCATTTATTTGGTGAGCAAGTCAGTGAAATAATATCTTTTTTTTTTAATTCCTAAAACCTATTCTTGACCATATTTTATTAGGCAACCCTATTGGTATGTGTTCAGCAACACATTTTATACCCTAAAACAATATTTTCATCCGGTAAACAGATGGGTGAAGGTCAATGTTCCCCGGGATCTTATACTAATACAAAAATCATAATTTTTTGTCAATTTCCGTTCGCCCGGACGAAAGCGACAAACGTGCTACATTTACATTCAGACAGTTACATTCTAGCTAAACACGATTTAACTTAAAAACTTAAAAAAAACGACACACAATGAGTATAATACAGGTATAGTATAGGTATAGTATAGTATAGGTATAGTATAGTATAGGTATAGTATAGTATAGACGGTGATAATGCGCTTGTCCACGATTCACCATCAACGCATACTAGTGTATCTTTGGTCATATCATCCTCAGTAATAAGAGGCCGACTACTGAAAGACAGACATAGAGATCGACTGTCGAAAGCTAAGGAGCTGACGGCCTAGCTGATGATAGTGGTTTCTGTCGACCATAAAGAACAGCAGCGCAAGGAGCACAGCTAAGCCGCCCAACACCCATATACGGGTGACACCCGGGCGGTTACGCTACTAAATACAGGACAAGTCTAATTGTTGAGCTTTCAAATGAAAAAAATATCACGAAGAGCGGAGCACTGACAAGTTACACGCTTCGAATTACGAACCTCCTCTATTTATCGTCGAATTAAATCACTATGACCTCATTGTAAAAATAATTCAATATATTTTCGTTTAATCTTTAGCGTTGAATATTTGTTTATGATTTTGTGGACCGCTACTCGAGCAAGTATTGTATGTAAATTTCAGAGAATGAGGCAGTTGTGCAGAGGGCCGCCATTATATTAAACATTACTTTGTGACAGTGGTAATAATATATAATAATGTTTGAACCTCGTCAGTCTTGGGGATAATAATATTACATTATACTATTTAAGGGTCGTGTTTCAATATATTTTTAGTATTGAAAAATTTAAAAATAAATGAAAATGGAACACCGTCGGCGTTTGGTACGTTGTAATGTATCATGAACCTTAGGTAATAAATTATGAAGTATATCCAATGTAATATGCCTAATTAGAAACACAAAGGATGGTGTAATGGCGTGTGTGAAGTTTTTTTAAGACCTATACGTAATAGTTAGTTGGGCAATGTGGTTATAAATATTATTTCTTATGGGGTTTATTAGTAAAATGTGTGTAAAATTTAAGGCTTTGCAAACTCGCTACAACCAGCTAAAACCTTTTTAGATGAACTTTGAAAATAGTCCCCGAAATGAAAATATCAATACATAAATAATAATTATATATTTTTTTTTAAAGTTCAGGTTCAGTTTCTCGAAGATAATAGAATAGTCCGCTATATTAAACAAACATTCACCTTCAAAATTATCTCTTCTCTCATCCCCAAGTTAATTCATGGACAGCCTGTTACCTCTGTCTTGCCCCTTGGCTGGAGACACGCTTGACCATATAGACATAAAATACATGTAAAGTCTCGAACATACTGATAGTAATAAGTTTAACCTACTAAGTACTTATTTTACACCTACTTAATGCTTAAGTATTTATTTATTTTATTTATTTATTTCATTTAGGTCCTTCAGAGCTAACAGTACATAATATTAATATATAAATAAATTTGTAGAGTAAACAAATTTATGATAACATGCAAAATTTCTTAAAAATGTAGTCTATAGAACTACAAGGGTTAGTAAATAAAGTATGGCTTATTACATTTAATCTTTGTAAATAGCCCTCTTAACCAATTAATAATAGATAAATATATGTAAACCTGCTGTATTTACATATATGTCACGCAGTTGAAAAGCAATTTTCTTTGGCATTATCTAAGTACATGTACTGGGTGTGATATGATATGTGAAATTTGCAAGTCGTTCATAATCTGTATGCATACCACATTCATGCTGCCTTAGAAAGAGGCGTCCAAGACAAATACATTCAATAAGGAGTGTCAAAGAAACGTTACCTGTGTTCCAAACGACCAATTGAACATATCTATAGTAGGGAAGTATTGCACGGATGCAGACGGCAATGTTGTGTAACATCACCATCTTCAATATTAATATTTTACATAATCGATTATATTAAGATTACATTAACACAGTGTGCCTATTACAATTATTCAATCGATTACCATTTCAATCATCAACCTAGTGGTAATATTCTTTTTGAAATCTCACGTTTTTCGATATAATCTACTAAACTAAACGCATGACCATTTCATGATATTTCCAAGCATACTTACAATAATATTTTTGTAAAAAAGTTACATTACCCTCCACAAGAAGCGGTAAAACAACATACAAGAACGTGACAACAAACACAACGTCATTCAGAAGCGTGACAACGTAGCAGAATTCGAAAGACTATTGCTAGTTTTTAAATTTTAATGTGACATAGGTTTTTTTTTTTTGAAGTGATAACTTCTTATGGGAGGGTGAACCGAAACGTTCCGTAACGCGAGCGCTCCATCGACCAGCCAGCGTTAGCCGACCTCCCTGGAACATCGATAATTTCGAAGTACCAGGTGGCGCCACACACACGACACGACTTTGACACGACTTCGACACGACTTTGACACGACTTCGACACGACTTCGACACGACTTTGACACGACTTTGACACGACTTTGACACGACTTTGACAAGACTTTGACACGACTTCGACACGACTTTGACACGACTTTGACACGACTTCGACACGACTTCGACACGACTTCGACACGACTTTGACACGACTTTGATGCGACTTTGGCACGACTTTGACACGACTTTGATACGGCTTTGACACGAGTTTGACACGACTTCGACACGACTTTGATACGACTTTGAAATGACTTCGAGACGACTTTGACACGATTTGGACAAGACTTTGATACGACTTTGACATGACTTTGACACGACTTTGACACGACTTTGATACGACTTTGACACAACTTTGATACGACTTTGACACGACTTCGACACGACTTCGACACGACTTTGACACAACTTTGGCACGACTTCGACACGACTTTGATACGACTTTGACACGAGTTTGACACGACTTCGACTAGACTGACACGACTTTGATACGACTTTAACTAGACTTCGACACGACTTTGACACGACTTCGACACGGCTTCGACACGACTTTGATACGACTTTGGCACGACTTCGATACGACTTTGACACGACTTTGATACGACTTTGACACGAGTTTGACACGACTTCGACTAGACTTTGATACGACTTTGACACGACTTCGAGACGACTTTGACACGACTATGACACGACTTTGATACGACTTTGACATGACTTCGACACGACTTTGACGCGACTTTGACACGACTTCGACACGACTTTGACACGAATTTGACACGACTTTGATACGACTTGGACACGACTTTGATACGACTTTGACACGACTTTGACACGACTTCGACACGACTTTGATACGACCTTAAGACAACTTCGACACGACTTTGACACGACTTTGATACGACTTTGACACGAGTTTGACACGACTTCGACTAGACTTTGATACGACTTTGACACGACTTCGAGACGACTTTGACACGACTATGACACGACTTTGACATGACTTCGACACGACTTTGACACGACTTTGACACGACTTCGACACGACTTTGACACAAATTTGACACGACTTTGATACGACTTTGACACGACTTTGACACGACTTTGACACGACTTCGACACGACATCGACACGACTTTAACACGACTTCGACATGACTTTGACACGACTTTGACACGACTTTGACACGACTTTGACACGACTTCGACACGACTTCGACACGACTTTGATACGACTTTGACACGACTTCGACACGACTTCGAGACGACTTTGACACGACTATGACACGACTTTGACATGACTTCGAGACGACTTTGACACGACTATGACACGACTTTGACATGACTTCGACACGACTTTGACACGACTTTGACACGACTTCGACACGACTTTGACACAAATTTGACACGACTTTGATACGACTTTGACACGAGTTTGACACGACTTCGACTAGACTTTGACACGACTTCGACACGACTTCGACACGACTTTAACACGACTTCGACATGACTTTGACACGACTTTGACACGACTTTGACACGACTTTGACACGACTTCGACACGACTTCGACACGACTTTGATACGACTTTGACACGACTTCGACACGACTTTGACACGAATTTGACACGACTTCGACACGACTTTAACACGACTTCGACATGACTTTGACACGACTTTGACACGACTTTGACACGACTTCGACACGACTTTGACACGAATTCGACACGACTTCGACACGACTTTGATACGACTTTGACACGACTTCGACACGACTTTGATACGACTTTGACACGAGTTTGACACGACTACTAGACTTTGATACGACTTTGATACGACTTTGACACGACTTCGAGACGACTTTGACACGACTTTGATACGACTTTGATACGACTTTGACATGACTTCGACACGACTTTGACACGACTTTGACACGACTTTGACACGACTTCGACACGACTTCGCCACGACTTTGACACGACTTTGATACGACTTTGACACGACTTTAACACGACTTTGACACGACTTTGACACGACTTTGACACGACTTTGACACGACTTTGACCGGACTTCGTAACGTAACGCGTTAAGGGAAGCCAGACAGAGTGGCGCCGTAACGTAACGCTTTACGGCGCCACCCTGTCTGGCTTCCCTTTCTCTCACGCATACGGTAGCAGTAGGCAGGCTCCTCCGCTCTCACTTTAACCCACATTAGTTTAAGTTATCACTTCTGTCGAGCGTCCCGGGACGCACACTTTTTTTTTTTATCCTGGCTCGGCAAAGTGACTACGCTACACCTGATGGTAAGTGTAGCGCAATCCAAGAATAGTGTCGACCAACAATAAACAATGTGTCCATCGTAGGTCGGCAATATCACGCCGGCCTGCCAAAGGGCCAAGGAGGGGAAGGAAAAAGGGATGGGAAAAGGGTTAGGATCAGGGGGAAGCCCCCTGGGGAAAACCGGATATACACTGGCTGACCCTGGAACGCGACCCACACAAGGTGGGCCACTATGGCAGGTTTTAGCACCAGTGTACGGTGGTCGCTATCCGGTCGGATACAAGTATCCTCCCACCAGCAAAGCAAAGGTAATAGAAACAGAGGATGAAGGGTTGGGTTGACAACATTCAATAAATATGAAAGCATGTGGTTTACCATGTAATGTTTCACCATATAATTAATGTAGAGTGCTCATACTAATGTTGGTTTTACGAGGTGGTCCCTCGTGTACGTACCTCGGGTTCAAACTTACCAAGCGCCTGCCCATAAACAGAAGCAACACCACACAGAACTTTGCATTACAAAGCACTGCATGGCACTGAACTGCGCTCGTCACCCCGAGACATAAGATGTTAAGTCTCATAATGCCCAGTAATTTCACTAGCTTTAATGTCCTTCAAACCGAAACACAACAATGCTTACAGTGTGTAAGTGTATGCTGCTTGGCGGCAGAAATTTAGGTCAACAATAATATGGCTGGTGGTAGGATATTCATATCCGCCCGGTAGCGACCACCGCACACATGGTGTTAAAACCTGCCATTGTGACCGACACTCCTTGTGTGGATCGCGTTCCAGGAACAGCCAGTGTATATCTGGTTCTCCCGAGGGGCTTGCGACATGACTAGATAGTTTGGGGCGGGTATAGGGGTACATCTTAGTATCCCTGTGCCTGCATCGGTTATCCGCCTGTCCTGTTGCAGGCCCCTCGATTTGCTTCTTCTCTGCATTTATACAGGCCGGCAAGCTTCTGATGATCACCGAACATGAACTCGTTGTTTGCCGGTGGTCGCTAGTTTTTTGGACTGCACTACGCTTACCATCAGGTGTAGTGCAGTTGCCGTGTTCGGATAAAAATAAATATATTAGCGCCCGCTCTAATATTTACTTCTCTATTAGCGATTACACAGCCCCGGGAAAAAAGACAAATTGTCGCTCTATATACATATATCGTGTTTTAGAAAGGTGCGGACATATTTCAAAAATGTTACTAAGAATTGCAGTACCAGATCTGAAGAGAACTACGCAATTCCCGGTTTCAACCCGATACCAGTACCGGGAATATCGGCTCAAATCAGGAAATTCGATACCCAAAACAAGTAATTTATAAACCGTTAACATACATAAAGCGCAGCGACAGTCTGCTCTTGCCACTGCCTTTCCTGTAGCCACGGTGTTAACCCTTGCGGACACATATATCAGATTCGCTACTATTCTTTGTTCTACTGCTTGGATAGGAAAACCAGCAAGCGGCCCGCAAAACACTCCAAAAACTTGGAGAGTGACTTCTTGGAATTATGGTGTCATGAGAGGTATTCTTAGCAGTAAAAGTAGGAAGTTGCGTCTTTGTGGGGTTGAATTGAACCAGTTTCTTTTCACACAATTTGGAGGCTCGCTTTAGAGAGGGCTCAAATTCAGACATAAGTTGAGACTGTCTTTTCTGTCTTTTTTTTTTAAGAAGTTTCCAGTGATCACTTGTACTATCATCCGCATAACAATGCATATTGTCAATAGGATAGAGTCTTGCACAATCTGAAAGTATAATCAGCTTAGGATGAAAAGGCTCTTGTTACACACACAGGTGTGTGTGGTGTGTGTCTTTGCCACAGGTGGTCAGGTTGACTCTATCTACATGGATTTCTCGAAAGCTTTTGACAAAGTTCATCACAGATTACTCTGTAACAAACTCGCTTCTTATGGTATTCATGGTAGTTTATATCGATGGTTAACCTCTTACCTCACTAATAGGAGTCAATTAGTGGCTCTAAAAGGATATTACTCATCCCCTATTCAAGTGACTTCTGGGGTACCCCAAGGCTCACATTTGGGACCTCTTTTATTTCTTATATTCATTAACGACCTCATGGAAAATTTATCTTGCGAATGTTTGTTGTACGCCGATGATTTAAAAATATATAATAATATTTCTTCTCCTAATGACGGTAATCTCTTACAGAGCGATTTGAATATTGTTTCAAACTGGTGTAAAACAAACCATATGTATTTGAATATCAACAAATGCTGTATTATATCGTTTACTAACAAACGTTGTAAGGTCGTTAATGATTATATGATTGACGGTCAGGTTCTTACAAGATCCAACGTAGTTAAAGATCTGGGTATCCTGTTCGATGATAAACTCTCATTTCGAGCACATTATCGGCACATAACAACGAAAGCCAACCAACTTCTTGGATTTGTATTTAGATCCACCATACACTTTAAATAACCTCATTCCGTGCTGTATTTATTTAATACTCTTTCCAGAAGCATATTAGAATACGGCAGCCCCGTTTGGTCACCGTACTACAAAGTCCATATTGATGAGATAGAGAGGGTACAGAAAAAGTGTTTACGAATGTTGTGTTACCGTCAGAAGCTAGGCCGTACCAATCTCAATTATGAAACTAGGCTGTCTAAATTTAATGTACAAAAGCTGGAGACACGTCGTAAGTATCTCGACTTCATTTATTTTTACAAAATAATTCACTCGATGATAGATACCCCTGATTTGCTTTCTCAAGTAACCTTTAATATTAAGTATAGTGCGCGTAGGTCCAATCAAACAAACCTTTTCGCTTTAAAAACATATAAAAATAATATTTCCTTTTACAATCCTCTGGTTAGGATGGCTCGTCAGTTTAATGAATTGGCAAAAAATAACTTAGAATTTGATATTTTCACTCCTACATTTGCATCTTACATTAGAACACTAAAGGATGTCCTCTATCCCAAACATGATAGCCCAGACTCAACGCCAGTACTGAGTCTTGTTGCTTCAAACGCAACATAATACATCTAGAAAATTTGTTTTCTTTTTACATGTAATTGTTTTTTTTATATATATCATTGTAACGTCTAACCCTTACATCACTTCTCTATGTACACATATTTTTGGACTACAATCTAGATCAGAATTGTATAAATTTAACTTATATCTTTGCATTAATTGTAATCTGTCTTGTGTACTTTAACCCTTAATCAAACAATGGTAGAATACATGCCACATTCGATCGATCGATATGTTTTTAGAAAAAAAAGTAAAGTTTTAACGCAACCTCAATTTATTGTTGTATAGCTAATAGAACGATTATTATACTTTTGATTGTTGGTAGTGGCCGTAAAATAAAAAATATATATTCTTTGTCATTGACTGTCAAAATCAAAACATCTGCGAAGATTTATAAATTTTGTACCGTAATTGTGATTTATTCATAAATATTTGATTTGTGTTTGGAAAAAATCCGATAAGTAAATAAGAGATACTTATTTGTAAAGTTTATTATATTGTTAGGTGTTGAGTGTATAAAATTAGTTGCTTTCAGTAATAATTATATCTAAAATATGTTCATAAAGTATGTGGCTAATATATGACCATTGTACGTTAGTAGAAGTAAATGTTTGAAATAACGATAGTATCGTTGTAGGACATTTTGTCAATATATGTAAATAATTTTCGTTTTTATTGTTATTGCCTAATTATTTATTTTTATAGGGCAAGATGTCATCAAGTAGGCCACTATCTGATGCTGCATGACTTATATTTTGGAAAATTGGTCCGATATAGGTCCATCGGGAATTTCATTTGCGTTTAGCAAGAGCGCTGATTAGCGACTTCTTGTGCAAAAAGAAGAGACCAATTACTTTTAAAAATAAGAAAGAGGAAAGTTCGGCTTCAGAGCGTCGGAATTCACTTTCCTCAAGGACAAGATACCTATAAGCGTTGCAAGTTTTGTTCAACGCGAAAAGATGCCAAAAGATCAAATATAAAATGTTCTCACTGTGGCGTATCTGTATGTGTTAAGGATTGCTTCAAAAAATTTCATTTAGCGATAAATTTAGAAGAGCAAATATAAAAATAATACATTTTCATTTTATACGCTAACAAAGTTTTAATTTTCTGTTCAGACAATGGTCATATAGCTGCCACATTTAGGAATCTTTATCAGACAACGGTCATATATTAGCCACCTAAAAAAAATACTGATCCCATTATTTTTTTTTTAATTTTTATGTTTACATATCATAATTAGACTATAATTAACCAGAATTAACCGAATATCCCAACATATCGCCGCGAATAGCTCGTATCCGATTAAGGGTTAAAAATAAAATAAAAATAAAATAAATAAATAAAGGTGAACTGTCACTGCAGCAGGCTCAGTTGTGCAGAAGTAATATACAGTTATGTAACTAAACATACCACCTTTTTATCAATTCTTTGTTCAGAATCAAGAATTGAAAATATTTATAGCTTTTCGATGAGTATTTAACATATATTAAGATTTTTCTTACACCTACAGCCAAAATACCGTCCTGGACAAATATCCAGGTTGAATATCCACCTAATATATTATATAATAGCATAAGGCATCAATTGTATTTACATTATTTTTTATAGACTTAAATAGTGTCACATATATGTTTACATCCAGATAAACTTCTAGATCTGGCATGTTTCCCAGTTTACATAATATGTCATATTATGTACATTATTTGATAATGCCAAGCAACATGTAATATTGTTCACAATGGTAACTTTATTGTAAGACAATTAAATTTTTTTTTTTACTAGCCCTCTATTATATACGTCCCACTGCTGGGCACGGGCCTCCCCTACTGAATGAGAGGGGTTAGGCCTTAGTCCACCACGCTGGCCTTATGCAGGTTGGCAGACTTCACATACCTTCGAAAAATCTTATTGAGTTCTCAGGTATGCAGGTTTCCTCACAATGTTTTCTTCACCGTTAAAGCAAGTGTTATTAACAATTAATATACACATAACTTAGAAAAGTCAGTGGTGTATGCTCTTGGGGCTGGTTTTGAACCTGCGACTTTCGTCAGGCCAGTGCATACCACTCCCTGCTGAGCTATCACTGCTATTAGCTTTAATTAACTAGCTTAATTAGCTCAGCTAATATGTGTAAAAAAAAAATTGAGGCCTACTCCCTATTTAAATAAATCATGTATCACTTACAATATTAAATACATTATTATTAAATTATGTCTATTTGATATTAAGGGTTTATTTTCAATAACACAATTACTTTTGTAATTTATTTGCAATATGTTTCATAAAAACATCAAGAGGGTCATCCTTTATATTACTGCAATTAGAATTTTGTCTTCCATATTCCTCAATTAATTTCATGTGTTCTTCCAAACTGTCAATTTCATTTGTTTCTGAATCAAAATATTTGACTGTGGTTAAGTAAAGTGTCATTAAAATTTCGTCTGCATAAAAAATTCGCATATCACCATAAAATAAAGAATTTCAGTGTAAAAACATTATAACAACGAAGAACAAACGTATTGTGCCTTCCCCACTCAAAAACGTGCTGTGAAAACAAACTATTTAACAAGAAAAGTGCTAAAAACCGCGCCAAACGGCTATATAAACATCTATAAATACACATAACATAACCTCCCAAATTCAAAACTTTGACAACTACGAAGAGTGTGAACTAAGCAGCAAGTGTCAATTTGGACCTACTGTCATCCGGCATTTGACAACTCAAGCCATTTATTGCCAGTACAAATAACACAACCAAAGACACTCAGTGCGACCACTAAAAGAGAAAACTACCAAATAGTAGAAAAAAAAAATCGGAATGGACAGCAACATGAAAATACTTTTAGATAAAATGAGTGAAATGCAAAGTGACTTTCAAAAGCAAACTATAACCCTAACCGAAAGTTTTGCTAATCTTTCGGCCTCTATTGATGAAAAACTAAAGCCTTTAGTAGAAGAAAACGTCAAACTGAAAATCCAAGTTACTGCACTAAATAAAAAAGTAAACAATCTCGAGCGTGAGGTCAGGAAAAACAACATAGTGATACACGGAATAAAGGAAAACGAAAAAGATGACACTGAACTTCTAGAATCAATCATCACTTTCCTCAACAATGTAAGCAAAGACACGGGACTTGAAAATTGGGATAAATGGGAAATAAGCAGTGCCCAAAGACTGGGAAAAAAAGATAGCAAAAAAACGCGACCCATTCTACTCAAACTCACTCTGGCTTGGCGAAGACAAGAACTTCTGCGCAGCAACAAGAACCTCCCTGAGAATATCTACATCACAGAAGATTATCCTAAAGAAATACTCAATATAAGGAAAGAATTAAAAATTAAACAACAAGAGGAAATAAAGAAGGGGAAAATCGCGTTCATTCGATATGATAAGCTCATCGTGAAAGACAAGACCCATATAACGAAGGAAAGCGAAAAGAGGAAAAGAATGCCAACAGATTCGCCAACACAGACGAATAAAGATGGGAATAATGAGTCCACAGCACCTTCAAAAATAAATAAAACAAACCTATTAGGTCTCATGAACCGCCCTCGGGCAAATCCAGCCCCAGGAACAAGTAAACAATGACAACCAACGCACATCGGAAACCGGAAGACAACAAATCAGACAACCAACTATAAAAACAAAAATACACAAAACCGAAACACTCCCCCAAGCCGGACTGCGGTCTCCGTGGGGGAAAATGACCGCAACCCTCTAACCAAACACAAAATAGAAAAACAAAAACCACACAGTAACGTATACATCGCGACCTTGAACACCCTAACCTTAAGAACCGATGAAAGACTGTCGGAATTGGAAAACGCACTGCAAAATGTTAAATGGGATATTTTAGGACTTAGCGAAGTGAGAAGACTAGGTGAAACAATCGAAGAATATAGTGACTACATACTTTATTACAAGGGAGAAACCAAAGGACACTATGGAGTAGGATTCATGGTAAAAAAAGAGCTCAAGAAAAACATCATAGAATTTACAGGAATTTCCGAAAGATTAGCAGTGCTCAACATAAAGTTACCTGGCTTCAACGATAATTGGTCTACAGGTCTACGCTCCAACTGAAACTTCAGATGAAAAATTAAAAGAAGATTTTTATGCACACCTAAATGAAACTATAGAGTCTTGCTACAAAAACATCATTATCATGGGTGACTTTAATGGCAGAATTGGGAAACAAAACCAAAGTGAAAGCGACATAATTGGTAATTATAGCAGGGGTAAGAGGAGCAATAATGGGGATCGAATGGTACAAATGGCCCTTGAACACAAATTAAAGTTCATGAACAGCTGCTTTAAAAAGAAACCATCAAAAAAATGGACCTGGATCTCACCAGATGGCCTACACCGAAACGAAATAGACCACATCCTAAGTAACCGGCCAAATTTAATACATGACATACATGTGATTGGTCAGTTAAACTTCAATACTAACCACCGCATGGTAAGAGCAAAACTGTACTGCGCCAACCAAAAGAGATGTAGGAAACACTACAGGCATCAAATCCATCACCAGCTCACGCAACAAGAACCATCGAAATTCACTCACGGATCAGCACAGAGCAATAAGAGAATCCAAGAAATATATAACAATGTAATCATCTATTCATATAAAACAAAAAAAATAGAGAAGGAAAAATCAAAATTGCTCAGCCAAACTACCAAGGATTTAATCCAAAGAAGAAAGACTATGTTCAAAAATAAAAAAGACAAGAAAGTATTAAAAGAGATCACCAAGATAAGCAAAGAAATAAGCAAACAAATCAAGAAAGACAGAGCCAGAAAAAGAATGACATGTATAATACAGCACATAACTAAAACAGGAGGAATAAAAAAAGCCCTTAAGGAACTACGCGAGTCAAAACTATGGATTCCAAAACTCAAGAATAAAACGAGACAACCTGAAACGAAAAGAAAAAACATACTGGACACTGCAACAAATTGTTATAGGGAACTGTATTCAACTAAATGTATAGAAAGAAATGATATAATTCTAGATGAAGAAAACGAGGACACTATTCCCCCTATTTTAGTTAACGAAGTAGCTCATGCTGTGGGAACACAGAGAAATGATAAATCACCCGGTCAGGACTACATTACGAACGAGATGATGAAAGCTACACTGACAGAGAACTTAAATACATTAACCAATCTTTATAACATCATTCTGGAATCCGAGTACATCCCTGTTCAGTGGACAAGCAGTACAATCATCCTGATACACAAAAAAGGTGACAAAGACGACATAGGTAACTATCGGCCTATCAGCCTTCTCTCAAATGTTTACAAGGTGTTTTCTAAAATTATCTTAAACCGTATCTCCAAAACCTTAGACTTCCACCAGTCAAGGGAACAAGCAGGATTCAGAACTGGATACTCAACCACAGATCACATGCACAGCCTGAAACAAGTTATAGAGAAATACCAAGAATTTGGATACAGCCTATACTTGGCTTTTATAGACTACAACAAGGCCTTCGATTGTTTAGAGCACCAATGCATTTGGAAAGCCTTAAAAAACCAAGGTGTTGAACCCAAATATATAAGGCTAATACGGAATGTGTACCAAAATAGTTCATCACAGGTAAAACTGGAAAGTCTTGGTGAAAGTTTCCCAATTCAAAGAGGGGTAAGACAGGGCGATCCTCTCTCACCGAAACTATTCGCCGCTGTTCTGGAAGAAATCATAAGAACTTTGAAATGGGACAATCACGGAATTAATATTGACGGCCGCAAACTCAATCACCTCAGATTTGCAGATGATCTGGTATTAATAACCGATAATCCTGAAACACTACAAACAATGTTACAAGATCTTGCCACAAAAAGCAAAGAGGTTGGGCTTACGATTAACAAATCCAAAACCAAGGCTATGACTAATAGAACAGAAATAACCATACAGGTAGACGGCGAAAACATAGAATACGTGAAGACCTACATTTATCTCGGTCAATTGATATCATTTCAAGACCAAATGTCACTAGAGTTACAGAGAAGAATAACAAACGCATGGAAAAGATTTTGGTCTCTGAAAGACATATTAAAAAACAAGAAATACACAATAAAAACCAAGCGAAGACTATTTAACTCATGTATCTTACCAATCCTGATCTATGGCTGCCAGACATGGGCTCTGACAAAAAAACTCCACCACAAGCTGAGAACTTGCCAGAGGAGCATGGAGAGGAGTATCCTGGGCTGCAAAGTGAGTGACAGGAGAAGAGCAGCAGACCTAAGAAAAATAACAGGGTTTGAAGATGTTACCCGTAAAGCTCAGCAGCTCAAGTGGCGCTGGTCAGGACACATGCTGAGAGAGACAACGAGTAAGTGGACGAAGGACCTCACAGAATGGATTCCGAGGTATAACACCAAGAGAAGAAGAGGAAGACAGCTGAACAGGTGGTCTGATGACATGAAAAAAGTTGCAGGACCCCTTTGGCTAAGAGTTGCGAGAGATAGGGAGAAGTGGAAATGGTTAGAGGAGGCCTATGTGTCTGCAGGACACACTGATTTGCAACCGGACCAATGTGCACAACTATAATTTATGTAACACTCAAATTAGTAATAAAGGCTTTGAATTTGAATCTATTATATACGTCCCACTGCTGGGCACGGGCCTCCCCTACTGAATGAGAGGGGTTAGGCCTTAGTCCACCACGCTGGCCTTATGCAGGTTGGCAGACTTCACATACCTTCGAAAAATCTTATTGAGTTCTCAGGTATGCAGGTTTCCTCACAATGTTTTCTTCACCGTTAAAGCAAGTGTTATTAACAATTAATATACACATAACTTAGAAAAGTCAGTGGTGTATGCTCTTGGGGCTGGTTTTGAACCTGCGACTTTCGTCAGGCCAGTGCATACCACTCCCTGCTGAGCTATCACTGCTATTAGCTTTAATTAACTAGCTTAATTAGCTCAGCTAATATGTGTAAAAAAAAAATTGAGGCCTACTCCCTATTTAAATAAATCATGTATCACTTACAATATTAAATACATTATTATTAAATTATGTCTATTTAATATTAAGGGTTTATTTTCAATAACACAATTACTTTTGTAATTTATTTGCAATATGTTTCATAAAAACATCAAGAGGGTCATCCTTTATATTACTGCAATTAGAATTTTGTCTTCCATATTCCTCAATTAATTTCATGTGTTCTTCCAAACTGTCAATTTCATTTGTTTCTGAATCAAAATATTTGTCTTCAGCATCTTGTGAAATTTGTTGTAAATCATCATATTGTTCATCATTGTCAATACTGGCATAATCAATGTCCACATCACTCCCTTCCATAAAACTACTGTACATCTCTTGAAGGAATTCTTCACGTAACAAATTTCTTTCAGGAGCACTAATCATAGTTTGTTTTCTTATTTCAGGCCCAAAACCTGGTTTTACATCAGGAGTATCAAAGTCTCCCCACATCCTCCTGCTATTGGGATTATGATTATTTCCATTGTTTTCCGGTTCAGAAGTATATCTGGTAGCTTCCAAGGTACCTTCTTGAAGCATCTGTTCATTTTTTCTTTCCCTCATCACATTATGGTCTACAGTATCTAAGACTAGCTTAAGAAAGCTGATATTTTGATGATCTATGTTATCTCTGTCTTTGACTTCCTCATCGGTAAGATACTGGCCAATTAATTGTTCATAAAGAAGAGGGTTTCTAAACCTCATTTCTTTCTCACTAAAGTAGTCCGTTTCATTGATTAACTTTTGCAAAGCGTTGTATCGTCTATTTTTTACTCTTTTGCGTCTACTGGGCTCAGAATGATACTCTCTTAACTGCTCTACGCATGCACGAAAACTCTCACAAAGATTATTATTGG
The DNA here is from genome assembly GCA_949126905.1 of Amorpha juglandis. Classification (NCBI taxonomy): domain Eukaryota; kingdom Metazoa; phylum Arthropoda; class Insecta; order Lepidoptera; family Sphingidae; genus Amorpha; species Amorpha juglandis. Next base: position 10,418,524 of record OX421374.1, on the reverse strand, counting down.
ATTTTTCAAAATACGCCATGTGATTAGGTGCCAAGTATTTTCCAAATTGCATTAAAAATTCTGTAGGCGTACGATTATAAAGCTCATGAGCTTCACGTATTTTATCACTAGTCCTAACTTCTTTTTCGTTAACATGAGGATTTTTAAATGAAATTTTAACGCATCGCACTAAATAATCAATTATGTCATTGAGAGGATCGACCTCGACATCATCTTCGCCATCAATCTCAGGGTTTTGGGAAGTTTTCGTTTCCATTTGTACTGATTATATTTTGTACAATATTAGATTCAGAACTTTCTATTTTATTTTGTAGTATTAGCCTATTACATATTATTAGATATTTTCAACAATGAAATATGATATAAAGATAATTTGATAAAAATATACTTTTGATGGTAAATAATAATATTCCGATTTCCGAAATTCAGCACTTGACACTTCCTACTAGTAATGTACCGGACACCGGTTTTAGCAAAACCGGTGTTCATAAAAACCGATAATCTCCGGTTTTGCTTAAGTCATCAATTACTAGACCGCATTCGTATTATCTTTGGTCGAAGAATCACTGTTTTGATATTTCAGAAATTGAAAATATTCAGGCAATTTCTCTAATAAAGGCTCCATCGTTGTTAATAATACAAGTCGTCTCATTTTAATACTTTTCTCAAAAAAATTTTATTAGTTACTTTGGATTAAAATAGGTGGTACCCTAAATTATTGAGAGGACTTTAGACGGAAATCATTGAATGGTAATCACCAATTAATTTGCAGTATACCACAAAATCTTTTCTATTTCAGTTTATTGTTAATTTTAAGAAATTATAAGTAAAAAGTATCGTACTAAAAGGAATTAACACCAAATCTCCAGCAAGACCTTGGAATCGACCATATCCGTGTTTCATCGTTCTTATAAAATAAAGGAATAGACATTCCCTGTTTTCCAATTACAGCACTAGAGCGCATTATGCGGCATAATGCTCAACGTTGAATGTTTCAACTACAGCAACGTGTTAGCGAGCTCTGGCGTCGCAGGCACATACGGCATAATTATTAATATTTAACCTTTCTTTACATATGTGGCGTAATGTATATGGCCTAAACGTTTGTTTTATAAAATAAAACCGATTGATGGATGGGTGTCACTGTGACGGCTCTGTGGGATATATAATTTCGATTATTTTAAGAAGTTGATAATTGTCGTCGCAAGATATTATTAAAATTGTTAATCGTTGCTGTGAGGTGTTGTTTCCTTTCTCAAAATCCAAAATAACACCTCAGACGTGGGATCCTAAAATGTCTGGGCCATATAAAGAAGGTCTCGGAAAAAGAAAAAGGCGTTCCAGTAAAACATTACCAAAACCCACGTGCGACAAAAATAAGGATTTCTTTTCCTATCTTTAAATCCAAAATAACAAACGCTACGCACAATCAAGCACTCTCAAAAGTACTGCTTTCGGGTGATACATGCAATCGATACCAACTCAGTAACAGAAAATTAACAAGTGTTTTTTCGTTAAGTTGGCATTGATCGAAATTTTATTTATATTATCGTTAGTAATTAATATTGTTTATTGTTGAGATTTTTTTTAAGATTTCAGCTTATCGTAGTGTTTTCGATATATTCAAAAGTTAATTCAGACCCTGTTAAAAAGTAAATGTAAGGATGGATGAAGGTATAAACATTGACTATTTATATTTTTATTCTCAACACTGAACTTAGCGCACTCTGCTGGTGCACTAGAAAACGAATTCACGTTCCAATTAGCAATTAGCACACTTCGGCATTGTGCGCCACTGAGTCGCATTATGCTCTGTAATTGGAAAACTACCAATATCTAAGACAGGCTGAAAGGACACGTATCCAAAGCTGTAAAATAATTAACAAAAAAAATACTACGACAATGGTCTCGTCAAATATCAAATAAATTGTAAATGTTATTATATTTTTAAAGTAAAATTAGTAACTCTAGTTTATTTGTCTCTGTTAGTGACTACTCAACAAAATTGTTTTGTGCTACTCAAGTGTCAAGACGTAGTAAATATTATCTGAAAACAACACAATATTTGATTCAGTACTCGAAACTTAATAGTTGTTTACAATGAAGTAGTGTGAAATAATTCAATTTTAAAATAAGCAACAAGTCTAAAAAGTGCTGTCAAATGGATTCATTACTGCATATAACATGGAAATGGGAAGATATGTGCGGGCCCGAGGGATTTCAACCCTGGAACGACACGAAAAAGGACTTTGGGCTATGTTTTCAAGAATTATGTTTTCAGATACCAATATACTATATAATAGCAATCATATCTGGATATTATGTTGGATACAGAAAAGACTGGGTCATCCGTGATAAAATACTTGAAAGAGCAATTATAATACGTAGTTTTATAGTTTTGGGTCTGGTATTTATACCGATAATTCAGCTATACATTTTTATCACGAAGGTTGACTACATATTGTATCCTGTTGATTATTTTGCGGCTGGTGCGTCATCCTTATCATGGCTAGTGCACTTTGGTTATGTTCTTGCTTTGAAACATCGTCTTGGACTAAGTTCCCGGGGACCTGTCATACAACTAATTATGTGGAGTATTGCAGTGTTGTTAAACTTAGTAGCTCTTCGTACAAGTATCCTTTCTGGTTCACCTGTGGGGTTCAATACAGCAACATTGTGTTGCCACGGTTTATACTTCCTTACCCTGATTCCATCAAATGATTCCAGACCCACTTATTTTTCCCCATGTCTTGTAGGCTCACAACACTCTCATGTGAGTATATTTTACAAATATTAAAATATAAAAATGTACACCTCAGTCACATTATATAATGTCATCAAACTAAACTTTTTTTTCTTAGAATGAGTACACTCCATTGTTACCTCATGTGGATGAAGGTGTACTTGGAACAGCTATGCAAGGAGCTGGATGGTTTTCAAAACTATCATTTTTGTGGGTTAACCCACTATTGCAAAAAGGTAAGTTCATATAAACATAATGTCTGTGTTAAAACTTATTTCTTGAATAAAAAAGTCATTAGCTGCCTTTATCTGTTTTGGTTTTAAATCATGAATGCCATAGTACAAAGTATCAACTTATAATAAATGGGGTTTATTAATACATGATCCATACAATTCCTAGTAATTTTACAACTATTGTTGTCTCTTAAATGTGTAAATCTCACAAGAATTGTATCTTACTGTGGGGTCAGGACTATGTATGTGACTGTTGGGTGTTATTTATTTATTTATACATTTGTTATCTGATGGAAATAAATAAAATAAATCACTTTCAGGCCTGCAGAATAAACTGAATGATTCTGAAGAATTATTTGATATACCATCAAAATATACCAGTTCATATGTTGGAGCTAGGCTGGACCGTGCATTGATTGGCAATGTAGACCACTACCAACAGTATTCTGAAGTACCTCATGAACCATTTATTAGATCAGGTTAGAAAATATTTTGTACAGCTATACAGGTCATTATTGACTTTATAATTTGGTTTTTAACACAATATACCAGGTGTAAAAGAATGATTAAAAAACACAACTTCTAAAAATGAAGACAAGTGGTAGTGCTAGTGATTACAGAAACAAAAAAAAAAGTGTGCGTCTCGGGACGCTCGTGTGAAGTGATAACTTAAACTAATGTGGGTTAAAGTGAGAGCGGAGGAGCCTGCCTACTGCTGCCGTATGCGTGAGAGAAAGGGAAGCCAGAGTGACGCCGTAACGCGTTACGATACGAAGTCCGGTCGAAGTCCTGTCAAAGTCCGGTCAAAATCCGGTCAAAGTCCGGTCGAAGTCCGGTCAAAGTGCAGTCAAAGTCCTGTCAAAGTTCAGTCAAGGTCCTGTCAAAGTTTGTCAAAATATGGTCAAAGCCCTATCAAAGTCCGGTCAAATGCCGGTCAAAGTCCTGTCAAAATCCGGTCAAAGTCCAGTCAAAGTCCGGTCAAATACCAGTCAAAGTCCTGTCAAAATCCGGTTAAAGTCCAGTCAAATGCCAGTCAAAGTCCTGTCAAAATCCGGTCAAAGTCCAGTCAAAGCCCTGTCAAAGTCCGGTCAAATACCGGTCAAAGTCCTGCCAAAATCCGGTTAAAGTCCAGTCAAAGTAATGTCAGTCTTGTCAAAATCCGGTCAAAGTCCTATCAAAGTCCGGTCGAAGTCCGGTTAAAGTCCAGTCGAAATCCGGTCAAAGTCCGGTCAAATACCGATCAAAGTCCTGCCAAAATCCGGTTAAAGTCCAGTCAAAGTAATGTCAGTCTTGTCAAAATCCGGTCAAAGCCCGGTCCAAGTCCTATCAAAGTCCGGTTAAGGTCCAGACGAAATCCGGTCAAATACCGGTCAAAACCTGTCAAAATCCGGTCAAAGTCCAGTCAAAGTCCGGTCAAATACCAGTCAAAGTCCTGTCAAAATCCGATCAAAGTCCAGTCAAAGTCCGGTCAAATACCAGTCAAAGTCCTGTCAAAATCCGGTCAAATACCGGTCAAAGTCCTGCCAAAATCCGGTTAAAGTCCAGTCAAAGTAATGTCAGTCTTGTCAAAATCCGGTCAAACTCCTATCAAAGTCCGGTCGAAGTCCGGTCAAAGTCCAGTCAAAGTCCGGTCAAATACCAGTCAAAGTCCTGTCAAAATCCGATCAAAGTCCAGTCAAAGTCCAGTCAAAGTCCGGTCAAATACCAGTCAAAGCCCTGTCAAAATCCGGTCAAATACCAGTCAAAGTCCTACCAAAATCCGGTTAAAGCCCAGTCAAAGCCCTGTCAAAGTCCGGTCAAATACCGGTCAAAGTCCTGCCAAAATCCGGTTAAAGTCCAGTCAAAGTAATGTCAATCTTGTCAAAATCCGGTCAAAGTCCGGTCGAAGTTCGGTTAAAGTCCAGTCGAAATCCGATCAAAGTCCGGTCAAATACCGGTCAAAGTCCTGCCAAAATCCGGTTAAAGTCCAGTCAAAGTAATGTCAGTCTTGTCAAAATCCGGTCAAAGCCCTATCAAAGTCCGGTCGAAGTCCGGTTATAGTCCAGTCGAAATCCGGTCATATACCGGTCAAAAACCTGTCAAAATCCGGTCAAAGTCCAGTCAAAGTCCGGTCAAATACCAGTCAAAGTCCTGTCAAAATCCGGTCAAAGCCCTGTTAAAGTCCGGTCAAATACCAGTCAAAGTCCTGCCAAAATCCGGTTAAAGTCCAGTCAAAGCAATGTCAGTCTTGTCAAAATCCGGTCAAGTCCTATCAAAGTCCGGTCGAAGTCCGGTTAAAGTCCAGTCGAAATCCGATCAAAGTCCGGTCAAATACCGGTCAAAGTCCTGCCAAAATCCGGTTAAAGTCCAGTCAAAGTAATGTCAGTCTTGTCAAAATCCAGTCAAAGTCCTATCAAAGTCCGGTTAAAGTCCAGTCGAAATCCGGTGACAAAACCTGTCAAAATCCGGTCAAAATTTTGTCAAAATCCGGTCAAAGCCCTATCAAAGTCCGGTTAAAGTCCGTTCAAAAACCGGTCGAAGTCCGGTCAAATACCGTTCAAAGTCCTGCCAAAATCCGGTTAAAGTCCAGTCATAGTCTTGTCAAAATCCGGTCAAAGTCCGGTCGAAGTCCGGTTAAAGTCCGGTCTAAGTCCGGTCCAAGCTGACTGGTCACTGTGTGACGCCACCTGGGACTTCGAAATTATCGATGTTCCAGGGAGGTCAGCTAACGCTGGCTGGTCGATGGACCGCTCGCGTTACGGAACGTTTCGGTTCGCCCTCCCATAAGAAGTTATCACTTCAAAAAAATTGTGATCTGTTTACATTTTTTTTTTAATCTTCACGCTCAGTCTTGTTTAGACTAGTAAATGAGGTAACACTTTTCAAATAATAATTAAAATAGTATTTTCCTTAATAATGCAATACAAAGCAAATAAAAAATCAGGTTATGCTCGGAATCGCTATTACCTACTGAGTATTGGTGCATGGTTATTGACCCCGTATTTAGTATTATATGCTGTACATTGCGGGCCTACATTTTCAAAATGCGACTAAACAACATTTTATGTTTATATTAAGGTAGTGTTTCATTACACCTTCTGCTTTGGAAGCTGTTCCTTTACACTGGGTATGTTTATTCTTTACACTGTATAACCACATTACAAATGTTTCAGGTTATGGTTCTACAAGTGAAACAGTCCCCCAAGCGTCCACTCCTGTGACGCCAATATCACGTGTTCTGGTCCGGCCGACACGCAAACAGAATGTATCGTTGTTGCGTGCCTTGCACATATGTTTCGCCTGGCAGTTCTACAGCATTGGTTTACTAAAGCTAGTGTCGGATATGGCCGGTTTTGCAGGACCGCTTCTTTTAAATAAGCTAGTCACATTTGTTGAAGACGAAACCATTGATCAACATCTAGGGTAAGTTATCTACCCTATTCTATAAAGAGTAAATATTTGTTTGTATTTAGAGTTTTGTAATCTTTGAAATTACTGAACCAATTTCTTAAGAAGTTGGTTAAAAATAAATCACTAATAAAAAGCTAGATTTTTAGCATAGACCGGCAAAAGAGCAAGTGGGTCACCTGATGGTAAATGATATCCATCGCCCATGTACGCCCATAATACCAGAAGAATCATGGACGCGTTGCCGACCTAAAAGGTAAGGTATAATTAGGGATTGGGAAGAGGAGGGGGATTTGGGCCTCCGGATATCTCACTCACCGTACGAAACGCAACAGCAAGCCGCTACTTTACGTCGGTTTTCTGTGAGACAGTGGTTACGACCCGGTTGAGCCGGCCCATTCATGCTGTAGACAAAACTGTCTACAGCGTGGCTCTACCACTCGTAGAACAAAAGTTGTTGGTTATGATGTTAGCTATCTAGTCCTGCAAGGTTGTTGGTGTTTTAAAAGTAACCCTGTATTATTATACAGGGCTGCCAACCACCAACCTGTTTTAATGTTAAATGACGTTATTTAAAATTAAGTGGCAGCTCACGTTGGCATCAACGTACCAGCAGGTGAAGTCTACTTATACCGCCATAAGTCATTAAATATGTCAGTTAATATGTAACGGGTTGTTTTCAGGTATGTATATGCGGCTAGTCTAATGATTTCTACTCTGGTGTCCACGCTATTTATCGTGCACTTCAATTGGTTGATGTCTATAATTGGGATTAAAATGCGGGGTGCCATTGTATCAACAATACTCAGGAAAACTTTAAGTGTGACATCAACAGTCCTTAACAAAAGTTTTTCTGTGGGTGAAATCACCAATTTTATGTCGACTGACACTGATAGAATTGTGAATTCATGTCCAAGCTTCCATGCGCTTTGGAGTATTCCATTACAGGTATCTTGATTATTTTTTTATTAAAATTCAATGTGCATATATTATATATACATAATATTATGTAGTTTTGGAAGTTGTAAACATAAAATAAGAAATAATTTTGATTCAACTGATCATGTTTAAATGTTTTACACTTTGCAGCTGTTCATTACATTATTCTTGTTGTATCAACAAGTGGGCATATCGTTTCTCTCTGGGGTAGCATTCTCAGTGGTATTAATACCTATTAACAAATTGATTGCTAACAAAATCGGAGATCTCAGCACAGAGTTAATGAGACATAAAGACACCCGAGTGAGTTTAATGAGTGACCTGCTCAAGGGAATTAGAACTGTGAAGGTACACGTCTGGGAAGATTATTTCATCAACAGGGTATCAGGTATCATTATAAGTATATATTATAAAATACAATTTATAAACAGCTTTGATTAAAACATAATAGGAATATTCATTGTAAAAATGTATTGTAGATTTATACAGAAAGTCTATTTGTTAGTTTGTTCAAGATTTCCACGCGGGTAAAACCGCGAGCAAAGACAAGTAATAATATAAATAAGACGAAAGTTAATTTAATTTAGCAAACGCTTATAAACTTACAAGCATTTGGTGCACTTTAAGAGCACCATCGCCATGTGTGAGCAATATAATTTATTTGTAGATGCCAGAAAGGAAGAGATGCGTTACCTGCGCGGGCGCAAATACTTGGACGCGGTGTGCGTGGTGTTGTGGGCTACCACGCCTGTGTTGGTGGCGGCGCTGACGCTCGGCACGCACGCGCTCCGCCGACAGCCGCTCGACGCACCCATTGTGAGTACTAATACTTGGACGCGGTGTGCGTGGTGTTGTGGGCTACCACGCCTGTGTTGGTGGCGGCGCTGACGCTCGGCACGCACGCGCTCCGCCGACAGCCGCTCGACGCACCCATTGTGAGTACTAATACTTGGACGCGGTGTGCGTGGTGTTGTGGGCTACCACGCCTGTGTTGGTGGCGGCGCTGACGCTCGGCACGCACGCGCTCCGCCGACAGCCGCTCGACGCACCCATTGTGAGTACTAATACTTGGACGCGGTGTGCGTGGTGTTGTGGGCTACCACGCCTGTGTTGGTGGCGGCGCTGACGCTCGGCACGCACGCGCTCCGCCGACAGCCGCTCGACGCACCCATTGTGAGTACTAATACTTGGACGCGGTGTGCGTGGTGTTGTGGGCTACCACGCCTGTGTTGGTGGCGGCGCTGACGCTCGGCACGCACGCGCTCCGCCGACAGCCGCTCGACGCACCCATTGTGAGTACTAATACTTGGACGCGGTGTGCGTGGTGTTGTGGGCTACCACGCCTGTGTTGGTGGCGGCGCTGACGCTCGGCACGCACGCGCTCCGCCGACAGCCGCTCGACGCACCCATTGTGAGTACTAATACTTGGACGCGGTGTGCGTGGTGTTGTGGGCTACCACGCCTGTGTTGGTGGCGGCGCTGACGCTCGGCACGCACGCGCTCCGCCGACAGCCGCTCGACGCACCCATTGTGAGTACTAATACTTGGACGCGGTGTGCGTGGTGTTGTGGGCTACCACGCCTGTGTTGGTGGCGGCGCTGACGCTCGGCACGCACGCGCTCCGCCGACAGCCGCTCGACGCACCCATTGTGAGTACTAATACTTGGACGCGGTGTGCGTGGTGTTGTGGGCTACCACGCCTGTGTTGGTGGCGGCGCTGACGCTCGGCACGCACGCGCTCCGCCGACAGCCGCTCGACGCACCCATTGTGAGTACTAATACTTGGACGCGGTGTGCGTGGTGTTGTGGGCTACCACGCCTGTGTTGGTGGCGGCGCTGACGCTCGGCACGCACGCGCTCCGCCGACAGCCGCTCGACGCACCCATTGTGAGTACTAATACTTGGACGCGGTGTGCGTGGTGTTGTGGGCTACCACGCCTGTGTTGGTGGCGGCGCTGACGCTCGGCACGCACGCGCTCCGCCGACAGCCGCTCGACGCACCCATTGTGAGTACTAATACTTGGACGCGGTGTGCGTGGTGTTGTGGGCTACCACGCCTGTGTTGGTGGCGGCGCTGACGCTCGGCACGCACGCGCTCCGCCGACAGCCGCTCGACGCACCCATTGTGAGTACTAATACTTGGACGCGGTGTGCGTGGTGTTGTGGGCTACCACGCCTGTGTTGGTGGCGGCGCTGACGCTCGGCACGCACGCGCTCCGCCGACAGCCGCTCGACGCACCCATTGTGAGTACTAATACTTGGACGCGGTGTGCGTGGTGTTGTGGGCTACCACGCCTGTGTTGGTGGCGGCGCTGACGCTCGGCACGCACGCGCTCCGCCGACAGCCGCTCGACGCACCCATTGTGAGTACTAATACTTGGACGCGGTGTGCGTGGTGTTGTGGGCTACCACGCCTGTGTTGGTGGCGGCGCTGACGCTCGGCACGCACGCGCTCCGCCGACAGCCGCTCGACGCACCCATTGTGAGTACTAATACTTGGACGCGGTGTGCGTGGTGTTGTGGGCTACCACGCCTGTGTTGGTGGCGGCGCTGACGCTCGGCACGCACGCGCTCCGCCGACAGCCGCTCGACGCACCCATTGTGAGTACTAATACTTGGACGCGGTGTGCGTGGTGTTGTGGGCTACCACGCCTGTGTTGGTGGCGGCGCTGACGCTCGGCACGCACGCGCTCCGCCGACAGCCGCTCGACGCACCCATTGTGAGTACTAATACTTGGACGCGGTGTGCGTGGTGTTGTGGGCTACCACGCCTGTGTTGGTGGCGGCGCTGACGCTCGGCACGCACGCGCTCCGCCGACAGCCGCTCGACGCACCCATTGTGAGTACTAATACTTGGACGCGGTGTGCGTGGTGTTGTGGGCTACCACGCCTGTGTTGGTGGCGGCGCTGACGCTCGGCACGCACGCGCTCCGCCGACAGCCGCTCGACGCACCCATTGTGAGTACTAATACTTGGACGCGGTGTGCGTGGTGTTGTGGGCTACCACGCCTGTGTTGGTGGCGGCGCTGACGCTCGGCACGCACGCGCTCCGCCGACAGCCGCTCGACGCACCCATTGTGAGTACTAATACTTGGACGCGGTGTGCGTGGTGTTGTGGGCTACCACGCCTGTGTTGGTGGCGGCGCTGACGCTCGGCACGCACGCGCTCCGCCGACAGCCGCTCGACGCACCCATTGTGAGTACTAATACTTGGACGCGGTGTGCGTGGTGTTGTGGGCTACCACGCCTGTGTTGGTGGCGGCGCTGACGCTCGGCACGCACGCGCTCCGCCGACAGCCGCTCGACGCACCCATTGTGAGTACTAATACTTGGACGCGGTGTGCGTGGTGTTGTGGGCTACCACGCCTGTGTTGGTGGCGGCGCTGACGCTCGGCACGCACGCGCTCCGCCGACAGCCGCTCGACGCACCCATTGTGAGTACTAATACTTGGACGCGGTGTGCGTGGTGTTGTGGGCTACCACGCCTGTGTTGGTGGCGGCGCTGACGCTCGGCACGCACGCGCTCCGCCGACAGCCGCTCGACGCACCCATTGTGAGTACTAATACTTGGACGCGGTGTGCGTGGTGTTGTGGGCTACCACGCCTGTGTTGGTGGCGGCGCTGACGCTCGGCACGCACGCGCTCCGCCGACAGCCGCTCGACGCACCCATTGTGAGTACTAATACTTGGACGCGGTGTGCGTGGTGTTGTGGGCTACCACGCCTGTGTTGGTGGCGGCGCTGACGCTCGGCACGCACGCGCTCCGCCGACAGCCGCTCGACGCACCCATTGTGAGTACTAATACTTGGACGCGGTGTGCGTGGTGTTGTGGGCTACCACGCCTGTGTTGGTGGCGGCGCTGACGCTCGGCACGCACGCGCTCCGCCGACAGCCGCTCGACGCACCCATTGTGAGTACTAATACTTGGACGCGGTGTGCGTGGTGTTGTGGGCTACCACGCCTGTGTTGGTGGCGGCGCTGACGCTCGGCACGCACGCGCTCCGCCGACAGCCGCTCGACGCACCCATTGTGAGTACTAATACTTGGACGCGGTGTGCGTGGTGTTGTGGGCTACCACGCCTGTGTTGGTGGCGGCGCTGACGCTCGGCACGCACGCGCTCCGCCGACAGCCGCTCGACGCACCCATTGTGAGTACTAATACTTGGACGCGGTGTGCGTGGTGTTGTGGGCTACCACGCCTGTGTTGGTGGCGGCGCTGACGCTCGGCACGCACGCGCTCCGCCGACAGCCGCTCGACGCACCCATTGTGAGTACTAATACTTGGACGCGGTGTGCGTGGTGTTGTGGGCTACCACGCCTGTGTTGGTGGCGGCGCTGACGCTCGGCACGCACGCGCTCCGCCGACAGCCGCTCGACGCACCCATTGTGAGTACTAATTATCACTTTGGGAAAAATAACTACATCAATAATAGCGGTACTGTGTAACTTGAGTAGGTTCCTGCGGCGGTGTCGCGGTTATAATTAATGAAATATGACGTATCTTACCTGTGGCGCTACAGACGTGCTGAATTGAATTCACATCCCTTCAACACACCTCTCCCTCATCACCCCACCACTGCAGGGACGTAGGTACTCGGTCATGAATTACTTTTATTTGCATATTTTACTAGCTATACTATTTGTTTTGGGTAATTTATAATCAGGTTTACACGGAAATTTACATTTTTGTATTTATATGTCTAAAATACGAATATAGAGTCTTGTATTATACACCTCCCAATGCTGGGCACGGGCCTCCTGTTTTGAATGACATGGGTTAGACCTTACAATGGTGGTGAAATCCACCACGCGGGCTTAATGCGGGATGGCAGACTTCACATACCATCGAAATTCTTATGGAGAACTTCTCAGGTATGCAGGTTTCCCCACGAAGTTTCCGTCACTGTTAAAGCACGCGATAATTAGCAATGAATACACACGTAAATTAGGAAGTCAGAGGGGCTGGTTTTGAACTAAATAAACATAAAATACGAATAAATTATTGATTTAATAATGACGTAGCTGTGTATTGTTTTTGCAGGTGTTTACTACTGTGGCTCTGATTAACATGTTAATAGCACCGCTTAACGCATTTCCTTGGGTACTCAACGGACTTACAGAAGCTTGGGTTTCAATAAAACGTATTCAAAAACTTTTGGATGTATGTTGTTATGACCTTGTATTAATTATTGTTATTTTGGTAAAGCTTTTATAAAAGATAATAGTTATTTTAGCTTCCAGATATGGATATGGAGCTTTATTACGATAGAGTCAATAGGAATCGCGATGAGGACAAAATGATTATATTCAAGAATGCTACTTTTGCGTGGGTGAATCCATCAAGACAAAAGAAAATTGTTTCGAAGTCTAAGAAAAATAAAGGAAAGTCTAAGAAGAACCTATCCAGAGTTAGTATTCAAAGAAGCGACTCCACGTCGTCTTTGGAGGCTTTAACACAGGAGGAACCATTTATGTTGAAAGATATATCGCTGGAAATTGGAAAGGAGGAATTAATTGGTGTGGCCGGAACAATCGGCAGTGGCAAAACGTCTTTACTACATGCTATTATCGGAGAAATGGTGAAGAAAAGTGGAGATATACAGATCCCTGAGAGTTTAAACAGTAAATATTTCTAGCGATATGTTTAACTTATATGTCCTGTTGTAGACTTTGGAAATTACTTTAGTTATTATTTGCAGGTTTTGGTTATGTGTCACAAAAGCCGTGGCTCGTGCGTGGTACGATCCGCGATAACATTCTATTTGGGAAGCCATATGACGAAGCAAAATTCAAATCGATTGTCGATGCTTGCGCTCTCACGGGTAAGATAATTATGCATGTAATGTTTACTCTTTGAATGTCTAGTGTAAATACATAATACTTTAAACTGATTTCAGAGGATTTAAACATTTTGGGTTGGAACGCGTATGTGGGCGAAGGTGGCTGTACTTTGAGTGGAGGACAACGCGCAAGAATTTCTCTGGCACGGGCCGTATATCAGGACAAACAGGGTATTTATCACACAAAAAAAAAACAAAAGATTGAACATTATATAGGTGTCGCTTCTGTGTCGACTACGACATTATCGTTATCGAGTTGCATGTGTTAAACACTCTAAATTTATTCTATTGTTATTTTTTCTGACAACTAACAAAACATATTTACATTCGTTAGAAAATTATATGTATACAAGAGGTTTGGTGTCTTACGCTAAAAGTTGCCACCGTATGCTAACATTCTTCTTTTTAATTTATGGCTTCGCATTATTCTGTATTTCGCCAATGACAAGTATAATTTATTCCCAAGTCTCCACGAGAACGATGAAATAACGGTGTAGACGTTCTCAAAGTCTTGTTGAAGTTTTGGTGGAAATTCCTTCCATTAAGATGCTTAATTCACTTATTTCAAGGCTTCCATACAATGTTCATCACCGTCAATGTTTATTACATAAATCAACACCACTTTTATACATCAAACACAACTTATAAATAGTTTTGGAAAAAAAAAGCGATGAACCGCACTGTCCGAATTCCCGCCAATACTCTATGCTAACATTGAAAAGTGCATAGTGTACTCAACTAATGATAGAGACAGGCGTAAATGGACGTATTTGATGTGTGGTCGGTGCACTACGCAGTGTACTTGTTGGACGACGTGTTGTCCGGCGTGGACGCGAGCGTGGCGAGCCACATCATGCAGCGCTGCGTGCTCGGCGTGCTGCGCCACACGACGCGCGTGCTCGTCACGCACGCGCACCGCCACCTCGCGCGCGCCACGCATCTGGTACTGATGCAACATGGACGGATCATCAGACAAGGTACCACTTATATTCTTATACTCCTGCTCATTGTTCACTACGACAACGACTCTACTGCTCTGCAGAATGTTATCTACATTTATAGTTAGATAGATAGATAGTAACTCTTTATTGTAGACACACACATAAAAAACAGAAAACAATAATAGACAAAAACAACAAGTAAATAAATGTGCCACAAGTGGCGGCCTTATCACTAAAAGCGATCTCTTCCAGGCAACCAAACTAACCAGTTTTGTTAGTGAAAATAACCTTTATATTACCTATTCTTTAAATGTTAAGTACTAAGCTCATAATAAAAACATCTGGATTTCTTGTGTAATAATAATAGTGGACTTTAAATTTTACATACATTAATGCTATGTATGAATGCTATGCTGAATATGAAACAGATTTGTTGAAAATCTTATCTCTAGTTTTGAGTCAGTAATAAGCGTAATAACTATTATATTTAGTTATTATGCTGACTTGATTTAAAGCTCATTTAATAATCACGCGTTTGAGTGTCCGGTGACCGTCCTGAGCCGAGGTTCGTACCCCAAAGGGGGTGCCCTCAGCGGTGGTCACCTAGTCAAGGGCTGAGAGCGCCTGAAAGCGCTCGCCCAAAAGTCCGGTGAAGCTGTATACAGCCGACTAGTGTCAGGCTTACAGCAATCCCAAAAAAAAAAAAAAAAAAACGCGTTTGAGTTTCTTTATTCGAAAAAATCTAACATGAATAGTCCGGAATTGGAATTTGTGCCCAGCATGGCGATAGGCTGGTTCCCAACCCTGGTACAAGACAGAAATAAGCCCGGCAAACTGTCTGCATCAGTTGCAACTTTACCCACACTCCTACCTATGCCTCCATGGATATAGGAGTGAGTTTATAAATAACTTTAATCATTATGTATAATTCAGGTCCGCCGGAAATGGTTCTAAATGATATTGAGGAGTTGCTTCCGAGTGAAACAGAGTCTATAGGCGAGGAACCTCCGCGACAGCCTGACACAGAACTTCTAAACCAAGACGAATTACCGCAGAGCGATCCTGAAGAGGAGGTATATAATGTCCTAGCATTTTAATTACTTACATTATATCAAACATCACAGTTCTTGTTCGTAGTATATTACTTAAAGCAATTAAGTACGCAAAATCGTAAATAGTACGTTGATATCCATAAAACTTCTGAGAAACTTGTTTACCCATTCGCTGTATTAAAATTATAGTACCCTATGGTACTATTATATATACACTATAGTAGTAATAGAGCTTCGTTACGAAACTATTTGTCGAAACAGAATTTATACAAGAGCGATCAACTCATGTAAACAAATTTCAATTCTTTGTATCTATAATCCCTGAACCAAAATAATTTATTCGTCCAATAAAATATGCTGTGCACATATTACTATAACAACCTTTTTAACATATAGTTTGATATACATAAACAAATGGTTGCAGTACGAATACGAAAAATCACACATGAATGATTGGTATTAGTGCCCGGTATGACGATAGGCTCGTCGCCTACAACGTCATGTGACGGAAATACGATTGGCGAAACATGAGTGCAGCACTAGGTGCACCTCTGCCTAGCCCAATTGAGACACGATTTTAACACTACCTGCATATTGGATCTCGGCAGCTAGGCTTAATGTTGAGATGGCTATGTTATATTATTATTTAACAACATTAACGCCATACCATAAGTTGTTATGCCCTCAGTAGTCTTAGGTGATGAACCCGTTGGTAAATTCAATTTCTTGATTGCGTCACGATCACACGATTAACATAAATTGTTTTTATTATATTGAATATATTATAACAAGTTTTTATCTTTTCAGGAAGCAATGTCTCAAGGAACTGTTGGTTATTGGGTTATTGGACTTTATCTGAAGTCCGTGGGAATATCTCTAACGATAACCATAATACTCTCATTGATACTCATGCAACTTTCGCAAAATTTCACTTTCCTTTGGCTCACATTCTGGCTGAAGAGCATGACTAAAAATTCCACCACAATCGACTCCGGTTTCATCGACATGCCACACGAAAATACTACGATTTTGGACCATGGAATGAATACTTTAGACAACATTGTACACGCTCTAGTGAATACGACGATTAAAATTATTGGCAATATGGGTACAGTGGACGAATCCCTCAAAGAACCAATCAAGTCGACACCTATTGTGAGTACTGAGGCAGTGATTGCAAACGGCACGCCAGTTTACAGCGACGATTTTTACCTAGAAGTGTATTTCGGTTTGGCTGGTTTGAATTTGGTTATGACGATTATGAGAGCGTTCTTATTCGCGTACGGAGGAGTTCAAGCAGCAACAAGGATACATAGAGTTCTGCTAAAAGTCATTGTGAAGGTATACTTTATTTAAATTGCGTTTAGTTCACAGTCTTAGATCTATAGAACAAACTTCGACTTAAATCAAGTCGTTTTGTACGAAATGACTTCGCCAAGTCTGAACTCACAATACGATAACTCAGGCGCCACGTGAGTTGGACTCACAGTGACATCAAATTACAAAATATTTATATTTAGACTAAGTAAAAAATTTACCCATCTTTTTCCCTGACACCACCATACCATTTAAAAGATTTGTGGTTACTTATGAACATTTAACTACTTGTGAACATTCTTTGATTCATTCATTCATTCATTTTTCCATTGACTTTAGAAAGTTGCCTTTGGTGAGTTCATATTGAAGTTTACTACGCAAAGTCGTTTCTGAATGACTCCAGTCGGGTCTAAAGATCTCAGCCTTAAATCTAAATAGACATCGGGTACTGAGTTGATGTATTAAATCTGGTAATCTCGTTCAGTATAACTATATAAAAGTACATCAACGTAACCGCAATAAGAAAAAAAACCGCTAAACACACCCAAAAAAAGTATTTTAAGAGTCCTCTTAAATGTTTTAATTAAATCCTTTATATTAAAACGCTCAATATGACTTACACTTGAAAAATGACACGCTTGTTTGCATATTAATACAGTTTGAAGTACTTGCGATATCTATTTAGATCTATGACGTTGGTTCCATTACATTTGTTATTGTTGTAAGCTCATTTAATTAAACAACGTAAAGTTGTATAATTATTATTTTTTTATTTCAGGCCAAAGTCAAATTCTTTGACATGACGCCCATTGGAAGAATACTAAATCGTTTTTCATCTGATACATACACAATTGATGACTCTTTGCCCTTCATTTTAAACATACTATTAGCGCAATTCTTTGGACTAGTGGGTTAGTATGCGTGTGTATTGAATAATTTATTTTATCTGGAGATAAAGTTTAGAAGGTTGATCTCCATAACGAGATCATTATGCTATTATATTTTATCGATGCCTATCAGTACAGTACCTTATCTGATATTAAAATCTGATTCAATGTGTTTTAGTTAAAAAAACAAAATACCATAGGTTATATTTAAAGTCCTATTTATATACATAGTGACATGTGGAGCTATTAAGTAATATGGGAAACTAGCTTAAGGAACTTTGATTGATTTTAAAACTAATAATAGCTGTGTTGAAAAATCCATTCGCCCCAATGGTCTAGTGGTAGCGTACGAAGACCGAGAACCGTGAGGGCATGGTTTCAACTTCCAGGTCGGGCAATCGTTAATTTGAGCTTGAGTTTTCGGTTCGAAAAAGCATACTTAAAATTCCCTGAATTTGAGTTTCTACCCGGTATGGCGCTAAGGTCGCATCATATCACATCATCGTAAATCGGTGAAAAAGTGGGTACAGCACTATTTCCACCTCGTGTCTACTCCGTTAGTGATAAATGCGGATGTATGTATGTTGATAGAAATGAAAATATGACGAAAACGTTATGTGGTAGAGCCACACATGAATGGGCCGGCTTGAACGGATTGTTATCACTGTCTCACAGAAAACCGACGTAAAATAGCGATTTGCCACTGCTTTTGTATGGTGTTTAAGATATGCGGAGACCCAAATCTCCCCCCTTTCTCAAGCCTTTAATTATCCCTTTCCTTTAAGGTCGGCAAACGCGTTCTTAATTATTAATAGCGATCGAGATCACTTACCATCTGGTGACCCACTTGCCCGTTTGCCGGTCTATATAAAAAACAAATTTAACAAACCATAACATGTATGGTAACTATCGGTCTAAAATAGCAATTTAGTTTTCCTATAGTATTGAAAATGTATGTAACACCATGCCGTGCTTGTATACATCGAAAGGCAGAATATTTTGATTCAATCCAATTTTTTGTGATTATTAGCTGAATATAACCTGAAATTATTTAATTATTAGCTGAATAATTGAGTCACCACCTTAATTCGTTGTATTATTATATATGTGTAAGTATATATTATGTTTATATATTTATGTAATGTTTATACTTTCACTTGTTTGTATGTTATATTTATATATGTATTCCGTATTTTTTTTTAAATAGTATTTCTAGTTTATACTTGATGCACCTACTTTGTCTATCTCTGCACCATCCTAAGGTTGACTGGTAGAGAATGCCTCTGGCATTAAGTCCGCCTATATACAGATTGTATATGAAGTGCAAATAAATAAATAATTTTATTATTCGTTAGGTGCGATTGCGGTGACGCTATACGGAATACCGTGGCTTTGTGTGGGGCTTATACCAGTGGTGTTCATCTACTACAGGCTGCAGCGAATATATCGGATTACGTCTAGACAACTCAAGCGATTGCAAAGTGTCACTCTCTCACCTGTCTACACTCACTTCAATGATACACTCGACGGTGAGTTCATGATCTAGTATTAATTTTTATGCCACATAGTAAAACGTAATACATTTGCTATTATAAGTATGCATGTACCAGAGAACACGTATAATATAATAGGTCCCGTAAGTGCTACAATTTCTTAGGACACCAAACGTACGAATATTTAGAATAGTTGCGCAAGAGCTTGCGATAATTTTCGAAACATTGACTCTTGTTCTGTGCGTGTACTTTTTAGTAGTCGTGACCTTAGCGACAAGCTGTGTGAAATGGGAAGCTGTGAGTTCGATCCCTACACCGAAACTTACGTGTGATTAAAGAAGATTAGTAGAGTCACATTGTAGACATTTTTGTCTACAGCCTGAATGTGTCTGTCTGACCGGTTTGTTACAACTGTCTCGCAGAAAACCGACTTGAACAGCGGCTTGCTATTGCGTTTCGTGTGGTGAGTGAGACATCTGGGGCTGAAAACTCGTTCTCGTTCTCAATCTCTTAACTACCTCTTTCGTTTAATATCGGCAACACGTCCATTATTCTTCAAGTAATGTGGATTTCATCGGCGGTGGAGATCTCAGGTGACCCACTGGCTCGATTGCCATTCTCTGTTATATAGGGTTACTTTTAAAACACCAACAACTTCACAAGACTAGATAGCTAACCCCATAAGGACCAACGTTTGTTCCACGAGTTTTGATAATTTGTTACGATTTAATTTTTATATGAAAATAAGTATTAATTTAATTTCCGGTTTGAATGTTTATATCTCTACGGAAATCGCAAAGATTACATAAACAAACCCCTGCGAAGCGTGAGGAAGAGGGTGCAGTGCTAGCGTCTTTGAATTTGACCCATTTATTTAGCCGCCAGTCGTCTGTCATTCAGTAATTTTTTTTCATGTATTGAGTTATGTTCTAACTCATACAACAAACGTTGTTCCTTATGGTGCTGCCACACCGGTGTTATAAAATGTTTACAAACATTTTCTAACATTAAACATTTACTAACATTATCTAACATTGTGATAAAATGTATCAAATTTTTGTTAACAAATGTTTAATAATGTTTTGTAAACATTTTATATCATTTTATAACAGCGGTGTGGCAGCATCATAATGGGGTCAGTTATCTAGTCCTGCGAGGTTGCTGGTGTTTTAAAAGTAAATTTGTATAAAAAAACATTTCGGCACGAAAATTTAGTATTTATGTGTTCAGTTGAGATGTATTTTTCGTCGTTGTTTAAAGTAGAGTATAATTTGTAATGTTGTGTTGTTGATGGTATTGTGTTGTGTGCGTGCAGGCGGCGGGACGGTGCGCGCGCTGGGTGCGGGCGGGCGGTGGGCGGCGCGCGGCGAGGAGCTGGTGGCGGCGTGGCAGCGAGCCGCGCTGGCGAGTGGCGCCGCCGCGCAGTGGCTGGCGCTGCGGCTGCAGGCGTGCGCCGCCATGCTAGTCGCCGCCGCCGCGCTCGCCGCCGTGCTGCAGCGAGCGGTGCACGCGCGCGACCCAGGTACCTACACACTACGCACTACACGCACCGAACCTACTCCTCCTCTCGGCGCATACTATCATCCAGATAACAACTTCTTTCTGATTATTGATACTCCTAGTGCATAATATGGATGAATTATATTATTTCGAAAAAAAAATAATCTCATTATTTTCAAAAATAATTACTCCGTAAAATTAAGCTCTAAAGCCGAAGCTTCGCGACCAATTCTGCTAAGGCTTGTTGCTTTATCTATTAACATGCGCACTAACGCCTATAATCCCCGGAGCTATAGACAAAGGTGTGACCAGTGCACCCATGCATATTCCGAGCGTATTTCCCCCCCATAATGTGATAAGGAACGAGCCTGTCGCCATGCCGAACACAATTCTAGACTCCGGCTAATACTGAGCATTTCATGATAGAAAAAATCAATATCACTGTTACCCGAAACCTTAGCACCGCAGTCGTAACGTGTATGCATTACAACTGCACTACCGAGGAGAGATTTTTTTTTATATAAAAAGATATAATCCATTTACATTTCTCCTAATACATATTACAGGATTGATTGGCCTCGCCATATCTTACGCATTGTCATTGACGTCGATGTTGAGCAATGTTCTTAACTCATTCACGGAAACGGAGAGAGAAATGATTGCTGTGGAGCGGGTCGGCGAGTATATTAAACAGGTGACTTATTTATCCAAAGCACTAAGAGTGTATCCACATTCGCGGTGTACTCTCTGGTACTGCAATTAAATGGCGCCGTTCGCGAGCATATCTTGGTCAATTCCTGCTAGATTCTTAGGACGCTCGCGATCTACCAACTTGCGTTTCATCTTTGTGCAAATGCGACGAATACAAAAATCGGAGGAGTGAAGCGCGAATTGTTCACACTATGTACTTTGCTTGGATTTCTTGCGAGTTACGGACGTCCTAAAATCAAGCGTTTTTACCAATATGGACGCACCATATCAATTTAAGTATTTCAGTGATCAAATTATTATACTAATTTAATTTTATTTAAAACCCATATCTATTTTTAGGTCGAAATGGAAAATATTGATGGAAATCCACCGCCTTACGGATGGCCATCTCAAGGTGTCATAGAATTCGACAATGTATTTCTTAATTACAGGTACGTAAAACGGACATCAGATACCATTGCTAAAATATTAAATTCCAAAATTGAATTTATGGCTCATGTTGTCATAAAATAAGCAAGTCGCTTGTCTGATGGTAAGCAAGCGCTGTGGTTATTAAAGTACTGCGTGACTGAAACTATTCTTATAATCCCGATAAGTAAGTGTCACAATGCTCAGCCAATTCTTGGGCTTCTATGTGTCTTAAGCGGCAACACAACAGTAAATAGTATTAGTCGAGTGGCAAAAATAGGTAAAGCG
Source organism: Amorpha juglandis (assembly GCA_949126905.1). Taxonomy (NCBI): domain Eukaryota; kingdom Metazoa; phylum Arthropoda; class Insecta; order Lepidoptera; family Sphingidae; genus Amorpha; species Amorpha juglandis. The sequence continues at coordinate 10,396,785 of OX421374.1, read as the reverse complement.
GAATATTAGGTACCCAGGCGGACTTTTACATGTACTAGAGATCTACTATCTAGTAAGAAGAATGTAAGTTACATTTATACGGTCTTATTATAAAACGTAGATTAACTTTAAACCAAGTTTATATTAACCAATTATTATAGTCACCCATAACAATGATCGATATTGTTTTTTTTATCCTAGCACGGTAAAGTGACTGCACTTCACCTGATGGTAAGCATAGTGCAATCCAAAAAACCAGTGACCACCGAACAACAATCAGTTTATCGGTGGTCACTACAGTCATGCCGGTCTGTATAAATGCTTCGTCCGTCTTCGGAGAGGGAAAAAGGAAATCGAGGGGCCTGCGACAGGACAAGCGGATGACCGATACAGGCACAGTAATACAAGAATATATCGCCCCAATCAACCATAAACTTGTTTCGCAAGCCCCTCGGAAAAACCGGGTACACACTGGGTGATCTCGGAAAGCGATTCACACAAGGCGTGTGGATCACTATGACAGGTTTTAACACCATGTGTACGGTGGTCGCTATCCGGGTGGATATGAATATCCTACCACCAGCAAATTAGTTGTTTGTATTGTTAAAGTAAGTTTAGAGTTGGTTTAAGTTGAATGATGATGTTGTAACAGTGCGAAAGAGAACAGCAGTTGCGCGCTGCGTGGCGTGTCGTTCTCCAGCTGGCCGAGTGAGCGGCTCGGCGTGGTGGGGCGCACGGGCGCGGGCAAGAGCTCGCTGCTGCACGCGCTGCTGCGGCTCGCCGCGCCCGCCGCCGGCCGCGTCACCGTGGACGGCGTCGACGTCGCCACGCTGCAGCTGCACGCCTTGAGGTACCTACACTATTCAAGAGCTCGCTGCTGCACGCGCTGCTGCGGCTCGCCGCGCCCGCCGCCGGCCGCGTCACCGTGGACGGCGTCGACGTCGCCACGCTGCAGCTGCACGCCTTGAGGTACCTACACTATTCAAGAGCTCGCTGCTGCACGCGCTGCTGCGGCTCGCCGCGCCCGCCGCCGGCCGCGTCACCGTGGACGGCGTCGACGTCGCCACGCTGCAGCTGCACGCCTTGAGGTACCTACACTATTCAAGAGCTCGCTGCTGCACGCGCTGCTGCGGCTCGCCGCGCCCGCCGCCGGCCGCGTCACCGTGGACGGCGTCGACGTCGCCACGCTGCAGCTGCACGCCTTGAGGTACCTACACTATTCAAGAGCTCGCTGCTGCACGCGCTGCTGCGGCTCGCCGCGCCCGCCGCCGGCCGCGTCACCGTGGACGGCGTCGACGTCGCCACGCTGCAGCTGCACGCCTTGAGGTACCTACACTATTCACTATTCACCCGGAGTTCAGTCTGTTTGGATTAAATAAACATTGCTCTTTGATTAAATAGCTTAAGAATAGTATTATAAGGAGTGGTAATACATTAAAATGTTGAGGCTACACATACCATCAATTTAAACAAACTTATAATACTTCCTTCCCCCTGCCTTTATCTCTTTCGCAGTGGTTTTTTTTTTATCCTGGCTCGGCAAAGTGACTACGCTACACCTGATGGTAAGTGTAGCGCAATCCAAGAATAGTGTTGACCAACGATAAACAATGTGTCCATCGTAGGTCGGCAAGATCATGCCGGCCTGCTAAAGGGCCAAGGGGGAGGGGAAGGAAAAAGGGATGAGAAAAGGGTTAGGATCAGGGAGCAAGCCCCCTGGCTGACCCTGGAACGTGACTCGCGCCACTATGGCAGGGTTTAGCACCTGTGTACGGTAGTCGCTATCCGGTCGGATACAAGTATCCTCCCACCAGCAAAGGTATCCTTTTTAATACGTTACAGAAAGATATGGCTTGTAGTTTTACGACCGGCCGTCTGCCTGACGTCAACTCCTTTAGGCAGAAACATAATTATGATACCATTAAGTAATAATAGTTTTAAGTCGAGCGAAGAAAAACAAATCATAGATATTTTTTGAGTCGAATGGGATTACATAATACGCAATTTTATTTGGCCGGCGTGAAGTTAGTTTGAGCGACGATGCGTAAAGAGTGGGTGAGTTGACATATTTCGTGCTTGCTGATAAAAGACGCGTATTAATTAGCTTATGTGTATGCGATCCGTTTCCAGATCGCGTATAGCTGTGATCCCGCAGGAGCCGTTCATATTCGGCGGTAGCATCCGCGAGAACGTGGACCCGCTGCGTCAATACGGCGAGGCGGAGGTGTGGCGCGCGCTGGACGCGTGCGGCGCGCGCGGCCTGGTGGAGGCGCGCGGCGGCCTGCTCGCCTGCGCATGCGCACCGCCGCTGTCGCGAGGACACGCGCAGCTGCTGTGTCTCGCGCGCGCGCACCTGCAGCGGGCCAAGGTAACCAACCAACAACAAAAGATGTAGAGAATTTACAGATGGGAAAATCTCTGAATAATAATATCAGAGTAGGCATAGAGCCCCACAAAAAAAAACAACCTCCAACCATTTCAATAATAATATTTATTTGGGCATAAAACAGTGCATACATATTATAAATAGCGCCTGATGTCCTAGCTAGTTTACGCAGTAACCTGTATTAATTTATTAAGTTCAACTTCAATACAATACCCACTCTATATCTTACTACGTTTGCCTTCAAAATGCGTCCACAAGTACTTTTTTCCATTACTCACCACAGTAACGTCAGTACGCGTGGTAAAAGTTCGCATGCTCATGGCTGATGATGTAACAGAGTCAGACCTTTAATAGATTCATCTCTTATTAATTATATCACATGTATGTATATATATTTATTTATATAATATGTATTTTATATTATATATTTATTTATATTTGTTGTTTGCACATTTAAGTATTCAGTACCTGGGCGACCGAGCTTTGCTCGGGTGAAAAAAAAAAAAAAAAGTATTATTACTCGCCAATAGATGTCAGGAATTAAGTCTAACCTCAAAGCAGACACTCATTGACTTAATTAATTATTACTAATCTTAATCTAGATGACCCGGTGAACTTCGTATCACCTACATGTATTTGTGTAAAATGTGGTCAAAACTTAATACAAATGTTTCATTTACATTAAATGCAATTAAGTGAGGTACTGCACCATTGCACGTGAGGTAGCCCGTCGCACATGTAATTGATTTCGACGAGTAAGTCAGGTCGTCTTCCACCTCCCCCCGGTGGGACAGTCCCGTCCCTGTCCCGTTCCTGTCCCGTCCATGTCCCTGTCCTGTCCCTCTCCTGTCCCTGTCCCTGTCCCGTCCCTGTCCCCTCCCTGTCCTGTCCTGTCCCTGTCCTCTCCTGTCCCCTCCCTGTCCTGTCCTGTCCCTCTCCTGTCCCTGTCCCTGTCCCTGTCCTGTCCCTGTCCCTGTCCCTGTCCCTGTCCCTGTCCCTGTCCCTGTCCCTGTCCCTGTTCCTGTCCCTGTCCTGGCCCTGTCCTGTCCCTGTCCTGTCCTGTCCCTGTCCTGTCCTGTCCCTGTCCTGTCCTGTCCCTGTCCTGTCCCTGTCCTGTCCCTTAGCGTGGCGACCCGTCACCACGGCAAGCTTCGCAACGCCAACAATACCGTTTATACCTGTGCTTATAGATGTTTCACATCAAAAAGACATCAAGTGTTTCATACCCAGGAACAGTTTGTATTGGAAAATTAAGTTGTTGTTTTTAGTGTTTTCCTTTACTTATTATTTATGTTACTCATTTTTTCTTATCGGGTAAACCTTCCCTGAACTTCCACAAATATTTCAAGATCAGAATTAGCCAAATCGGTACATACTAAATTTCATGAAAATCGTTGGAGCCGATTCCGAGATTCCAATTATATATAAATATATATACAAGAATTGCTCATTTAAAGATATAAGATAAGATTTATATACCTATGTTAGTTGATTTATGTATTTATCTGAAATTACTGATTTAATTTCTTTTATAACTTTTATACACACACATTGTCTCGTATCTGCATCACCTGTAGGTTGGCTGTTAGAGAATGCCTCTGGCATTAAGCCCGCCTTTATACATGTTTTGTATATTAAGTTTAAATAAATAAAATAGACACCCTTGGATTTCATACCAGTTGAAGCACTTACATGATTTAATTTATATCTTTGATTTATAATATCGGCACTCATAATTGCAACCTTTTGCTATAAGCTGATAGATGAGGAAATTTCCGAGTAGACCCCAACCATCCCGTCTAAGAAACCGATTACTGGACAGCAATTACGTTTTAACTGAGGAATATTACTAAAGTGAAGTTCTATCATAATTGTACGAATTATATTAGTATGAGAACACTTATATATACGACAGCAGTAGACAGGCTTCTTCTCTCTCACTTTAACCCACATTAGTTTAAGTTATTATCTGTCGAACGCCCGAGACGCACACGTTATTTTGATTTTATTACTGGAATATCTCACCTATCAACCACATCAACCCCATTTATGTTCTGTGATTTAGTTACGGTTATGGAATTGTATAATTTATTTATAACTTTATTGTACATCACAACATAAAGTATTGAAAATATACAATAGACATCTAAGAATAAAAGAGAAGTACAATTGGCGGCCTTATTGCTAACGGCAATTTCTTCCAGGTAACCATTACTATTGCTATGCAATTTACTATTGGTATTTTGTTCAAGATCCTGCTGATAGACGAGGCGACGGCGAATCTGGACCAGGAGGCGGAGCGGTTGGTACTGGACACGATCCGTTGTTCGTTCGGCGGGTCGACGGTGGTGTTCGTGGCGCACCGGCTGCAGGGCGTGCTGGAGTGCTCGCGCGTGCTCGTGCTCGGCGCCGGCGCGGTGCTCGAGCTGCGCGCGCCCGACGACGCACTCGCGGACCCGCACTCGCATCTATACAACTTGGTTTACGGATCATAAACCGAACATTGCATTATGGTGCTGCCACACCGGTGTTAGAAAATGTTATATAACATTTTATAACAGCGGTGTGGCAGCATCATTTAGTAAACATTACTTAACAATTTGTAACATTTTGTAACATTTTTTAACCGCGGGCGGCGGTACTTTTGAGAGCGGCGCCGTCAAAGAAGCCGCCCGAGAAGCCGTCAAAGAAGGGCCGATGTCATGTTTTCAAATGTTATAAAATGTTAAAAAATGTTAGAAAATGTTTTGTTAACATTTTATAACATCGGTGTGGCAGCACCATTACATTACGAGTGATAGAGCCACGCTGTAAGACAGTTTTGTCTACAGCGTGAATGGGCCGGCTCGACCGACTCCATTTTAACGACCTCGTTTTGCAACATGATTGCGAACGCGTAATACGTATTAATTCGATTGTCTTATATCTAAGCTAAATAGGCGATTTTGTAATGTAAATATATAATGTTTATACTACGCGTCAAATTACACATTACTAGATTATTATGTAATTAGAGCCTAAAATAGTCGCTGTGGCCGAAACCGGCTAAGAAGTCATCATCATATTAATTTCAGACCAACAGTGTTGTGAATGTGTCTTAGTTTGTTTTTATTTTTTTTAATTTTAAATACAATTTCTTCATTATGTAATTAGGCCACCAAGGGCACTTAGAATCTACCTTTGGATTATAAAGATATAAGCGATTGTGTTTAATGTTTATTTGACAGATATTTATGTATTGACATTATTATAGTCTTATTAAGTTTTAATTTGTAGACTGAATTGACTAGTCACTGAATATCAGTGTCTTAAGTTTAGATAAAGAGCATGATAATATGGGTGATATTTATATTTTGTTCTCGAACTAAACAGCGTATTATGTAGCCAATAAATAAACATAACATAATAATGTAAAGTACCGATTGCCAACATACTAAGCACAGAGTGACTGAAATCCAACAATAATGGATTATAATCATGGCAATTATTTTATAGGGAACGCATATTCGCAACACACTAGGCGTGTTTTTCTTACAGCCCGAGAGAACACATCATGTGTGTGGTCTCGCACCTGCGTATGTGTTATTAACACGTTTGGCGTCTGGTGAAATTTTATTTTCATATAAATTATTATTAAAACACGCCTCGAGTGTTGCGCTGCATTCAACGTAATTATAGTAAAAATTCCATTACGTATCATGTGATCAGAGAAATATTTTTGTTATTTACAGTATGGCTGTGAGTGACTTGTTTATAAATTTTTGCTTTGAGTAAATTTTATTGTTGTGAAGTTAATATTATAATATGCTTATGAATATTTGTTATTTTTTTACGCTTTTGTAGCAAAATAGTTATCTATAGGAGATCAATTAATTTATGTCCGACATAGCGATAGGATAGAGCCTTATTAAACCATACGACATAAAGAAGTTGTGTGGACTATGGGTGTACTAAATGGCACCATAGCAAAGGTTGGCAAACGAGCAAGTGGGCCACCTGATATTAAGTGACCTCCACAGTTCCTCATTGTCTTGAAAACGTTTGAGAGCCTCCTAATATTTCAATCAATTACTGACTGAATAGTATTGAAATTAATATATCAATAAGAATGGTCAGTGAGAATGATCTCACTGATCATTGTATAATTCTAATTATTGGCACTTTAATGGATTTTACAAAACATGACAGCTTTTGTTTATTGTATGAAGAAACTAGTACGAGGTTTTGAGTTAAAGCCTGAAATCAGATGGGAATAAAATAATCACGAATAAGATGGCGCTGCATGCTCGCATGGCGAGCGTTCAAAATTATTGTTGATTTCTCACTATTTTTAAACACTCGCCAATAGGTCCAAATGTCCAATGTGCTTTAGGTTCGAAATAAAAACATTTTATATTAAATGCAATATTATATATTGATATAATATTCACAATTTGTCAAACGAGTATTACTTGGCTGCTGACAAATTAATTTACAAGTTTCGCTCTTCAGGTTTTCGATATGGGTAATTTATGTAGTCGAAGATTTCTTCTTCTGACGAGATGGGGACAGATTCTCCCGGCACACCTAGATATGAATAAGTAATATTTTAATTTGAGATGTACTCAACGTGTTACAGGCGTGGTCATATTATTTAAGGGTCGTTAACTACCCCTTGCCGTGAGTCTTTATGTAGCGGATCTTTTCAAAGACAAGATCGACAAGATTGATCGCATCACTATTGCTTATGAATGACACTCACATATATTAAACATGAATAAGGTGTTGGTACGTCCTTTTACGGGCATACGTAAGTCAAACATAATGTTACAAATAATATGGAAACTGCCTGTGTGCTGCAAGACTTGATTCTCGGGTCTTCATTCATAAACTTTGTTTACAGCCTACGAGCCTCTTATAGGCTATTTCAGACGAATCAACACAAAACATAATTTCATCATACTCGCTTCGAATCCAATACAACATGTTTTATAACTCGTAATAATAATTGTTTTCTAACAACAAACTCTGAAAATATCAAACTAACTACGTGAAACAAATTTTGCCTGTTGACAACTGTTTTTAATATTACAAGTTTGAAACAATTTTTTTTTATTTATGTCCCAGCAATGCAATTGGATGTGGTACGACAGGAGGTACATATAAGAATTAAATATTTACATTAAACCCTATATAAGTTTGACCACCCCTTTTTATAACACGTTGTATAACTGAAAAAAAGCATGCAAATTATAAGGTACTAACCAGTAACTCCGATTGGGCGCAATGAGTACTCATTTAGAGTAAATTTATGTTCTAACGCATGTGCACGCATTGTTTTGTTAAAAACGTCACTGCCCGTAAAATAAAGTACGGCACAAAAATATTGGTCGCATGGTATTAATCTGATGTCCAGCCGTCTTGCAGGAAGGTCGGAGGAGAGACGACATACGCCCTGCAACAAAATATGTAGGTACATAAGACTTAATAATCAAGTTGCGGACTTACAATAATGGAATAAATTCAGCCATGCGGTTCGGGATATGCCACCCCCTTGCAAAAATTCAAAAACGAAACATTCCATCGCGTCGTCTCGGAATCACACGGCACGAACGGCCGTCTCGTGTTTTTGCGCCGCATTCTTACCCCACAGGTGTGTTTCTGGACACACGTAGTGAACACGAACAATTGGCCAAGACTATTCAGTGTTATTTTTAAGTTGGTTTTTAACTTAGCTTGATGTTGCATTTTGTACGGTGAAAGAGATATTCGGAGCAACAAATTCCCTTCTTCCCAATCCCTCAATCATCCCTTTAAGTTCAGCAAGGCGCCCATAATTATTCATGTCGACGCTTCAAAGGCAAAAAATAAAATTTACAGGAGAGTGAATTAAAGTTTAAATTCCTCATAAAAACTCATCTTAACTTTTGTGATTTCTTTTTTTTCAATTATACAACGTGTTATAAAAAAATCTATAAATCACTCTCCTGTAAAGATTAGTCAATGTCGCTTAGATATTTTTGTCTTTCAAGCGTCGTTGTATTGTGGATTTTCATGGGCGGTGGAGACCACTTACTATCAAGTAACCCACTTGCTAGATTGACATGCTCTGCTATAAAATAAACTAATCGGTATTATACATTGTTTTAATATCTTATACAATAAATAATTTCGTTGTAAGCTGTTTTATTATTTATTTTTATTTGATTGAATGTCGAGACGAGCAAGGCGCTCGCCTGATGGTAAGCGCCACGCCTGCCCATAAATAGAAGCAACACCGCACAGAACTTTGAATTACAAAGCACTGCATGGCATTGAACTGCGCTCGTCACCCCGAGACATAAGGTGTTAAGTCTCATAATATGCAGTAATTTCAATGGTCTTAATATTCTTCAAACTGAAACAACAGCGTTTACATACTGCTGTTTGGCGGCAGAAATAGACAAAGCGGTGGTACCAACCCAGACGGCCTCTCGCATATGAAGGACCTTGTAAACTGAAACTGTGAATACAGTTGATGTAGGTACTGTAGTAGATGAAACATACGTACTTTGAATAAAGCATGTTTCATCTACTTTTGTTTCTGATGTTATATGGCTGTTCCCAGTAAACGATCTTGGTTTGATTTTCCAGATGGGTCTCCAATTAAACTAGTAAGTAATTTGTACCCGTAATTTTCAAACAGTCTTCTTATTAACTTGTTTTTGGGATCGACCTGGAGACTAAATGGATAAGTAGTGAAGAATGTTGCTCTAATGCTTATCGTCTCGATGTCACTCATAAATCTAAAAACAGAGCGAGTTAATATTGTATAAGTGACATGTTGTTTTAAGTCTGCATTTGGAGACTAAGCGAAGTCATTATCTTACAAAATGACCTTAAACTAAGTCGAGGTTTGTTCTATGGATCTCAGAGTTAGGCCGATTTGCACACCGTTTTTTAAATCATATATAAAAGCATCCTACATGCGATTAAATAGTTAATTAAAATTATTGGTTCCTGAAGACTTGCACGACACAAAAGCCAGTAAAAATATTTATCAAGCTGTAGAAAGTTAAATGCTTAGTACTACTGTATTTAATTATACTTATTGTTTCAATACGGTATATTGAAATAATAAGTATTACGTACGCCTATAATGATGGACATTTTATTTTTTTTAGTTAATTTTATTTTAGTCCACGTCTTTTGCTTTTCTATCTTATGTTTTATAAAAACCGTCTTTAGACACTCGAGAATGTTCATTTATGGCGCATTAAACTACACAAGGACACTTCTTCTTCCTTGCTGAAATTAGGTACTGAGGATCTAGTAACGGCTTTTACAGCTTTATCACTAATTCCTATTATTAAAAATTAATAAATCGTATTTTTATTTATTAAAAATCCAAATTCCTACAATAACGCCTTTTCACGATTGGTTCTACGCATATATTTTAAAGAGACGTTGTTGAAATATACTATACAAGAAGCGACAGCTCGTAAAACGGTTTTACCGATGCAAAAAGTCTCATGCAAGGCAAATTATTGTTCTGTGTAGTGTTATAAGTATGTTTAGACCACTAATTTCAATTAGTCATGCAAGCTCGCCTTGGTGTTGCCGTAACAAAATATAAAGAGATATAGGATCATTAGTTTTAGTCTATTTTTATATCTCCTATCATATGTCACGTCTGTGCGAGCGGCGCAGAGTCGCGACTATTAGTTTTAGGGATTGAAAGAGTGACGTTCAAAATGCATAACGGGCGGATGAAGTAGAACTTTAACCCGGCAAGGTATTTTGCGCGAGTTGTATGATTATTACGGTTAATAAAAATAGCCATCGGGCGGTGTCACATCATAATATTAGATTAAATTTGTCTAACGGGTATCTACGTGCTGGCTTCGGCCCCACACACGCCTACCAAATTTCTGAGACTCTTATAGTCCCGAGATATGGTAAGATATGGTAATAATAATAATAATAAAAAACTTTCACAGCGTACCATAAACTTTGTTTCTCCTAGGGATAAAACATCAGTGATTAGAGAATGTTTTAAACTCTCAATAACCGTTTTCAGAAGTTGTTCACCATCTTTATGTTTCTTTTTAGATATTTTGAACAAAGGATGTGTTAACAATACGTCTATATCTCCACATTCAGGTTTACCACGTCTGCAATAGCGCGACATGTTACATGAAACAGTACACATACATTCTTATAAATAGACATACAGTTAGTATTATTCTTCAATCAATCTTTTTCTATTCTAAATATACACATGAGTAATGCTGATGGCTAAATACTGACCTGTTATACTATTAATACATGAACACATATACATGTAGTCATTATTTAACCATATACAAAAAATAAATGAAATACCTACGAAAATACCTAATCTTAGTCAAGGGAAAAAATATTCTGTTAACTTTTACTTCGCTGCTAATGTTTAATTACAAAATACAAATAATACCAGTCAGAGATATCAGTTTCCGCTTGCGCAGTCGTCGTCTTTTTTTTTCATCAAGTGGCGCCACTGTCGCAATGACGCGCAGATGGCATTGCGATGCTGATGTTGCCAACACGGCCATGCTGCACGGTGCATGCCCCAGGCACCTCACGAGTTTGGATAAGATACTGAAATCAGAAACAATTACATATTAAGTAAGATACAGTTACAGCATTCGTTTAGTACCTGATAGTATATCACACACTCATATTCTTTATGCACTGCAATGTCGCTTCCTGCACCTAAAGGGACTTAGCCACACTTAGGAGACCAGGTTTGTCACTGATCACTTGCACTCGAAGAGCATTTAGCTCACTCAAGCGTACCAAGTTGATCGCATCTATAGACAGAGCAGCACATTTAGACTTCTTGATATGTGCAATACTACTTATAAATATTTTTGAAGACAGTATCGTATCCAGGCTCGCCGACTCGAAACTGAAATCAGTTTTACATTAACATTTACAGTCCCGCAATATTTTCAAGTAATTAGCCAAGTATTATATTTATATTTATAACTATATTATATACATAATACTTGTGATAGAGAAATTACAATTATGATACTTGTAAATACCTTGCCAACACGGTTTTAGTTGCCAACACGGATGATGATGATGATGATGGTTTTAGTAGATTTTGATTCATATTTATTCCACACTCCAATCTTCAATATTAATCCATGGTTTCATATTTTCCGCCACGGTTACCCCATTATACATTTTCGAGCTTCTTTGACTACCTCTCAAGTCAGATATCTCATATCTATCATTATCCAATACTTTCTTAATTTGAAATGGACCTTTAAATACCGGTAAAAGTTTTCGGCTTTGACCATCATTACTCTGGCTTTGTATTTTGACCAACACCAAGTCTCCTTCCTTATACCATGTGGCTTTGATTCGTGTTTTGTCAAATCTTTTCTTTTGACCCTCTGCGCTGACTTTAATGTTTTCACTGACCTTCTCGCGTAACTTTGACACGTCTATCAATGCTTCGCTATCAAGATCCGGGGCAAGACTATCGCTATCGGTACGCAATCTATATCCGAACATTACCTCACTAGGGACCGCGCGAGTAGTTTTATGAATAGTACTATTAAGTCCCTGTTGTAATGATTTTAGGCACTGGTCCCACCTATCATCAGTAGTATCAGCACCCATGGATTTCAAGGCGTCTAAAATTGTTTTATTAAACCGTTCTACCTGTCCATTCGCACGGGGTACACCTGTTGCTACGATATGTAACCTAATGTTTTTATTCGTGCAGTATTGAGTAAATTTACTTGAAGTGAAACAAGAACCTGCGTCACTAATAATTCTCCTAGGGTTACCAAATGTCTTAGAAAGGCATTCTAATTCTTTTATAACGCTGGCCGTATTGTTTTTACGTACGGCCGAGATAAATACAAATTTTGTAAAAGAGTCTACTGTTACTAATATATACTTATTTTTGTTTTTAGTGGTTACAAATGGTCCTAAATAATCAAGATGCAGAGTATGAAAAGGTTGTGCATATTTTGGCAGAGGGTAAAGCTGTCCCTCTTTTGGACCCCCTTTATTCTTAAAATATATACAATTTAAGCAATTTTTTATATATTTCTTTACAATGTTACGCATTCGCGGAAACCAATATCGTGTACTTATACGCTCAACACACTTGTCTAATGAAAAATGGCCTAAATCATCATGGTTAACTTTAATGATTTGCCAAATACATTTCTTTGGAACGACCCATCTACGTCCTTGACTAGTTCTCCTATAAACCTTTGCACCTAAGAGTTCATAATTGTGAAAAATATTTTTGTTTTCATCGGCCTCTCCTGATTCTAAGATATTCTTAATTTTACCTATTTCAGAGTCTTGTACCTGTACAGTCAGTAACCAATCTGCCTCTGATATTGACAAAATGATCTCAGATTCTAATCTTTCTCCGGATGGCACGGGATTGCGACTTAAGGCATCCACATGTTGCATCCGACATCCTTCCCTATGAATAATATTAAATGAAAATTCTTGAGTTGATAAAACCCAGCGTGCTATTCGCGGTATAATATCTTTTTTTGTTAAAGCATACCTAACTGCACTACAATCTGTAACTATTTTGAATTCTACACCTAACAAGTATAAACGAAATTTTTGAAGAGAGCATACAATGGCTAGCAGTTCTAATTCAAATGAATGGTATTTCTTTTCATCTTCTCTGGTTTGTCTACTGTAGTAATGAATGACCTTCTCACCCTCATCATCTATCTGAGTAAGTATACCGGCAATACCTTCCCTACTAGCATCTGTATACAAGATCTTATCTTTGTTCGGATCAAAAATGGCTAAAATGTTTTTAGATGTTAATTTGTTCCTTAAAGTATTAAACGCTTCGTTTTGCACACTATCCCATACCCATACGGCACCTTTCTTCAACAGTTTTGTTAGGGGAGCAGACAAAGTGGCACAATTCTCTATGAATTTCCTAAAATAACTTATTAGACCTAAAAACTGTCGAAGTTGGTGAACCGTTTTGGGTACTGGGAAGCTCCTAACAGCTTCTATTTTTGAATCATTTGGCATAACGTAACCTGGTTTAATTTTATATCCTAAAAAATCAATTTCATTTTTAAAAAAATGACACTTCTTTAAATTCAATGTCAAACCATTTACTCTAAATATTTGTAATACCTGTTTTAATAATTTAATATTTTCTTCTATGTTTTGTGTTACTAAGTAAACGTCATCTAAATAAACAATAACATTACCAAATCTCAAATTACCAAGGACTTTGTTCATCATCTGTTGGAAACAAGATGGGGCGTTTGCCAAACCAAACGGTAATCTTAAAAATTCGTAATGCCCATCTTCTGTTATAAAAGCAGTCTTATCGATAGAATCTTCATGTACACAAATTTGGTAGTAACCACTCTTTAAATCTAAACTTGTGAAACATCTATGTCCTTGAAGCCTATCTACCAGGTCTTCAATCCTAGGCATAGGATATTTGTCTTTAATTGTTATTTTATTTAATGCCCTATAATCAATGCAGAGTCTCTTTTCACCATTTTTCTTATTAACTAGCAAGGCTGGACTGGCGTATGGAGACTTACTATCACGCACAATATTATTATCGAGTAATTCTTTTACCATTTCTCTAACTATCTCCCTTTCTGAATAAGAGGTCCTAAAAGGTCTGCAATGAACTGGCTGTGAACTTGATAAACTAATGGTCATTTCGTAGTTACTAATTTTACCGAGTTCTTTTATATTCGAAGCAACACAATCACTATATTCATTAAATAAAGCCAATAACTCGCTCTGATGTGTAGTTGTGTCTAGGTCTACTGCATTTATGTTATTACAAAATTCTTTAAAATCACTTGCGTACTGAAATTTAAGTTTGCTGCCTACACGAGAGTACACTAGATCAGATCGCTCAGTTACATTTCTGCCTATCAGAATATCACATCCAACCATATCTTCCATAATATACATATCTATATTGTTCAATAAGATAGAATCCAAAGAAAAGCTGATCGTAACCTTTTTAGACACACATTTATAATTTTCTTTACAAAAACCTTGCAAAATAACGGGTGAGGGAAGTGTGATAAATGGCAATGACATTTTTTTAGCTAAAGATTCTGATATTAATGAGCAACTACTACCAGTGTCAATAAATGCTTCATAACAATTATTAAGTATGTAAATATCTTTAATAAATTTACTTTGTGCATTTGTAGAAATAAATTTAGTTTCTTGTTGCTCAGGTTTCACTAATGATTTTGATGAATTTTTCTTATAACAAACTGATTCTATGTGCCCTCTTTTCCCACAAAATTCACATTTATTATTATCACATTGATTCTTTCTATGGTTACCACCACAAATATAACATTTAATTATTTTACGAATATCATTTTGACTAACATTGGAAGAAGTTGGTGGACTTATATAGGTTGAATTGGTAACTACCGGAGTTCGGCTTACTGATGTTGACTGATTATTTGGAGTTAATTTAACCTGTGCATCACGTGAATTATTTTCTTGTTTTCCACTTTTCTTATAAACGCGGCTGTGTAAATAACTTGCTAAATCATCACTCGATTTAAAATTACTAGCCTCTATAGATGCACCGATATTCTTGTCACCAATATTGCCTACTATTATTGAAATTATATCTTGTTGAGAAAAATTTAAACATAAACGGTCTATCTTGCATTTCTGCTCAAAATAAAATTCATACAAAGATTGATTCTCGACTGGTTTCTTTTCAATAATTTCTTTTAAAAGATCAAACATGTTTCTACGAATTTGGAAACTACTCGACAATTTTAACCTCCAATCGTCCCATTTCCATGTAGGCCACTGTTTTTCTGTACGTAATAGCGAATCATACCACATTTTAGCGGAACCTTTTAATTTATTTAAAGCTTGATAGCGAATCATTTTATCAGACCATGCAAAGGTATTTGCGTAAGACTGAATAATGCTAAGCCAGGTATCAATGTCATCTTTTAGCGGGTCAAAGTCAGGTATAAAATTGTTTAAAGTGATAGAATTTGAGCTACTTATAGTTGCGGTATATTTACGTGATACCTTATTCTTCCGCCTTGATGGCGGTGATGGCGTCCGTGCACTGCTAGAGCTTGAAGAAGAGGTGGAGCGGGCACGTTTTCGTTTCGTGCTACTACCACCTCGCTTACCCATGGCGTGAAAGTTGTTTGTCACTTCTGATGTTAACTTTTACTTCGCTGCTAATGTTTAATTACAAAATACAAATAATACCAGTCAGAGATATCAGTTTCCGCTTGCGCAGTCGTCGTCTTTTTTTTTCATCAAGTGGCGCCACTGTCGCAATGACGCGCAGATGGCATTGCGATGCTGATGTTGCCAACAATTCTAATTTAATCCTAATTCGGAAAAAAACGAAGAATGCGGATAATTTAAGTCATAGTAAGTAGTGTGAAACAATAAAAATATCAATAAATTCTCACCTGTAACTGCCACACACCGTTAAAATAAATTTAGAATCCATATCGTAAATTGTTCTTTTTAATACCTTCTCAATTTGCTGAACCTCTGTTCTAGGTATTTTCTTTTCAAAATCTTCAAAATACCTGCATAACAATAAAAATACTAGTTTGCTGCTGCATTTCATATGGTTAGTGGGATATCTTGAGGTCCAAATCTACCTTCCCTTCCAATTCCTTCATTGTCTCTTTCCTTTAAGGACGGCGCCCATTATTATTCTGGTATTATGGGAACATGGGTGGTGATCACTTACCAGGTGACCTACTTGCTTGATTGCTGGCTTATGCCACAAAAATTAAACAAAAAACTAATAACATATATGTATGCTCACTTCAAACCTATTATTTGATGGTGATTTAATTTGTTTTTGTTGTTTGTTAAGTCGTCTATTGTCTTGATTCCAATTTTTACCAGTTCTGTGGCTTTAGCTGGACCAATGCCTGATACTCTTGTAAGGAGACTTATTGCTTGTGCATTTTCATCTTGATGAATATTCTCCAGTTTTTTCAACCTGCCAGTTTTTAGAAATTCGTCGATTTTTTGGGATATTTTTTCCCCAATACCGTTTAATTTTTTCGCCTCTTCTCCTGAGTTAATGCGCTGATTATGTGAAGCTAGTACACTAACCGCTTTTCTATAAGCATTATACTTGTGTATGTTTCGACTAACATTTTTCTCATATTCTGCTAATTCCATAAGAAGTTCACAAAAATCTTCATTCAAATTGTCAGTATTTACAGGGTTTTTGTGGGTACTCATAATTTTGAGCCTGGAAGTGAAATATTTAACCATGTATAACTAGTTCTCTATCTATATATATAAAAATGAATCGCTGTGCGTGTGTCTCGCCAAAACTCGAGACTGGCTGTACCGATTTGGCTAATTCTGATCTTGAAATATTTGTGGAAGTTCAGGGAAGGTTTACCCGGTGAGAAAAATGAGTAACATAAATAATAAGTAAAGGAAAACACTAAAAACGACAACTTAATTTTCCAGTACAAACTTTTCCTGGGTATGATAATAAATGAAGGAAAACACTAAAAACGATAACTTAATTTTCCAGTGCAAACTGTTCCTGGGTATGAAACACTTGATGTCTTTTTGATGACAGGACAGGACGGGACGAGACGGGACGGGACGGGACGGGACGGGACGGGACGGGACGGGATGGGATGGGACAGGACGGGACGGGACGGGACTGACGGGACGGGACTGACGGGACGGGACGGGACAGGACAGGACAGGGCAGGGATAGGATAGGACAGGACGGGACGGGACGGGACAGGACAGGGATAGGACAGGACTGTCCCACCGAGGCAGGGACAGGGACAGGGCTGTCCCACCGGGGGGAGGTGGAAGACGACCTGACTTAGGTCGTCGAAGTCAATTAAATGTGCGACGGGATACCTCCCGTGCAATGGTGTAGTACCTCACTTAATTGCATTTAATGTAAGTGAAACATTTGTATTAGTTTTTACCACATTTTACACAAATATATGTAGGTGATACGAAGTTCACCGGGTCATGTAGTTATGTATATAAATATCATTGTATTATATTTATGTATAATATTTAATCTTCTAAACACGATTTTTATTTTCGCACCTACTTTTGAGTGGTAGAGCCTCCCTGTAGTTTCCCAACATAGGGCCCATGCCCCACAGGGGGGCAATTTGATAGTTAAGGGGGCAATTTAAAAATGGACTCGACACGACTTTAACCCTTTCGCTTTGGGTTATACAGGGTTAATTTTAAAACACCAGCAACCTCGTAGGACCAGATAGATGACCCCATACGGAACAACTTTTGTTCTACGAGTTTGGATATAACTCAAAAAATGATTTTACAAGTTTTTGTTGTGTCGTATTTTTCTTCGTAGACTGCGGCGCGGCGCGGCGTGAGCGCACGACATCAAAGCGGGCGGTCAGCTGCTCGGGAGTTCAAGGTCAAAGGCGCTAGCCCGGTTCCCCACGCTTCGCGTGTTTGTTTACGTAATCTGCGATGCGCGTTGTAACATTCAAGACGGAAATTAAATGAATACTTATTTTTGTATGAAAATAAAATCTAACAAATTATCAAAAGTCGTAGAACAAAAGTAGTAGCTTATAACCTTAGGAATCTACCCGTGTGTGGTTGCTGGTGTTTTAAAAATAACCCTGTATAAATGTAATGCTAGATATCGGTGTCAATTTAACAAAAAAAATGTTAAGGTGGGGCATGGCCTGAAAAAGGTTGGAAACACTGCTGTAGACAGTAATGTCTTGCAGAAAACCGACATAAAGTAGCGGCTTACTGCTGCATTTCATACAGTGAGTGAGATATCTGGAAGCCCTCTCTCCTTCCCAATCCCTAATTATCCCTATCCTTTAAGGTCGGCAACGCACCCATGATTCTTCTGGTATTGTGGGCATACATGGGCGGTGGAGATCACTTACCATCAGGTGACCTACTTGCTCGTTTGCCGGTCTATACTATAAAAAACAAATAAAAACTTCTATATCTGCTGCACCTTAGGTTGAGTAGCAGAGAATGCCTCCAGCATTAAGTCCACCTATACATATATGTATGAAGTGTGTAGAATAAAATAAAAAAATTCAAAGTTGATTAATAAGTCAGCAAGCTGATGAATGGTGGGAGGCAGAGGTATGGTGCAACTTACCCAAATTAAAGATGATATATGAGAACAACACAAGAGTATGCATACTCATTTGCATACATACAATTTTAAACATATCCATTATAACCTAATGTATTACTTACATAAATATTAATACACAATCATCAACCATAGTGATCCCTATTTCAGTATTAATTTTAAACAGACTACAGAGGGAACTTATACAACACACAACTTATTTATATCATTTAAAAGGTACCTACTGCATAAAAGTCATGTGTTTATGTAGCACTTTAGGGATATAAAATCAAGAAAATATACATACATGATTTGTAATTAGTAATTAAATTATTTCAATTATTTTTGCCCTTACCTGTGGCGCCGGCTACCCAATCGTTTCAAATTTCACACCCAGACCTCAGTTTTTAACATTTAACATAAACTTCGCACTTATTTCTGAAAGCGACAACTGGCGGAAATAGATAGATTACATTGAAAAAACGGTGCAATGTAAAGGTTGTTCTTTCTTTCTTTTTTATTAATGGCTTTCGCAGTATTATGCATTTAGCCAGTGTCAAGTATAATGTATTCTCAAGTATTTTTACAAGAACGATGAAACACGGGTGCGGACGATTTCAAGGTCTTGTCGGAGTTATGGTGTTAACTCCTTTCAGTACGATTCTTAATTCACTTATTTCAATGTTTCCATATACTGTTCATCACCGTCAATGTTTATTGAACGAATCCACATCACTTTTATACAACAAACACAACTCTAAACTAGTTTATGAAATAAATTAAAATAAGCGATGAACTGCACTGTCAGAATTCCCGCCAAAACTCGTAAAGGTTGTTGTTGTACTATTTTGTTGATGGCGACGAGGTTTTTTTTTTTTTATTTTTATTTATGGCTCTTGCAGTACTATGCATTTAGCCAGTGTCAAGTACAATTCATTCTCAAGTTATTTTTACAAGAACGATGAAACACGGGTGCGATCGATTTCAAGGTCTTGTCGGAGTTTTGGTGTTAACTCCTTTCAGTACGATTCTTAATTCACTTATTTCAATGTTTCCATATACTGTTCATCACCGTCAATGTTTATTGAACAAATCCATACCACTTTTATACAACAAACACAACTCTAAACTAGTTTATGAAATAAATTAAAATAAGCGATGAACTGCACTGTCAGAATTCCCGCCAAAACTCCCAATCAACGACGAGGTTTATTTTTCTCTGGCGACGAGCTTATTGTAGGGGTGCTCGATATATATCGATATGTGATAAAATATCGATACATTTATTCGATATATCGAATCAATGCGATATTATCGCATCATTGAAGTCGATATATAATATCGATATATTTTATCCGATATATCGAATCAATGCGATACTATCGAATCGTTGAAGTCGATATATATATCGAAATAAGGATATCGGAAAATAGAAAATCTATCGGATGTAGCTAAAAAAAAAAAAAAAAAAACAACATCAAATACCAGAATGAGTATTGAATGTTGTTTTTTTTTTTTTTTTTTAGCTCTTCGATATTATTTTTGTTAATCATTTTCTAAGAAAGTCTTTTCCTTCCTATAATTCGATATATCGAAAATATTGATATTTTTGACCGATATATCGCTATATATCGATACAATATTTCGATATATTATATCGGAAAAAATATCGATATTTTTTGTACACGATATATTATATCGGAAAAAATATCGATGTTTCTTGTACATGAACATCACTAGCTTATTGGAGGTTAGGAGTGCTCGATATGTGATAAAATATCGATACATTTATTTGATATATCGAATTAATGCGATATTATCGAATCATTGAAGTCGATATATAATATCGATATATTTTATCCGATATATGAAATATCGTACGAAATAAGTATATCGTAGAGTATTTAGGAAAAATCATCATTACAGCTCTGTGGCATCTGAAAGACTTTTTTCTATGGCCGCGCAAGTATTAACCGAGCAGAGAAGCCGGATCCAAGCTAAAAGAGTCAATAAAATTTTGTTTCTGTCTGTAAGATGATGTTTCTGCCGCCAAGCAACAGTGTGTAAGCACTGTTGTGTTTCGGTTTGAACGACATTGAAATTACTGGGCATTGTGAGACTTCATATCTTATGTAAGGCCATATGTCGCCAAGGCGCCATATATAGTTCTAAGTAATACACATATTTTCTATGGTTATGCCGAGTCTTTAGTAGTCTAATGTGCTTCTGATAATTAATCACAATTGAAGGGTTATTTACAAAAACAACATATCTGAATTGAATGTCATTTATCAGAAACCTAAAAAAACTTAATTTCTTTGTCAATAATCATGACTGATGCCACATTTCTACGTATTATATAAAGAAAAAAATACAGATTAGAAATCATCTCAGTTTGATATTATAACTGTTTTAAATAATAAGATATTTAATAAAAGCTATCTGACACCTATGCAGTTTTTGTGAAATATCCGTAGTTATGTTGTTTTTGTGAAAAAAAAACACAAGTTTACCAAAGTTATGTTGTTTTTGTGAAAAAAAAACACAGTCTGCTAAAGTTATGCTGTACCTATTTGCAAAAAAATATCATATTAATCATGATTATTAATCTTCTGTGCCACTGCTATTGTCCTCGTTGTCCACATCATCAGTTAAATTAGTGGGTGCTGAAGTACTCAGAAGATTTTTATAGAAGTTGTGAGATGCAAGGTTTGACAAATAAGGCATCAGCTTGCGTAAATCATTTACTTTATGTGGATTCAAAGGCAGCGATGACTGGTACATCCTACTTAATTACAGATCCTCTGGCAATTTGCGTTTATTCCTTATCATAATTCTATGCCAAGGACCTGTGAACGGATATCGTACTAAAACAAAAGGAACACCCGTCTTTATTTTGATCATTCGAACTTCTTTAAGTTTCATTGGAGGTTTGCTTTGACGTAAAAAAATGGCTAACAGCTTCTTTTATATAAAAAAACATGTCATATGTTATTTTGTCGACATTATATGGTGATGGATGTCTTCGAGCTTCTTCCGTTATAATATTCCAGTCTTCAGGTGTCTCTGCAGTGTATTTCTATTTTTATCCCCAATCAAGCTAAAATCCTGATCATTAGGTAGGTATGTGTGTCCTCTTATA
This sequence comes from Amorpha juglandis, assembly GCA_949126905.1. Classification (NCBI taxonomy): domain Eukaryota; kingdom Metazoa; phylum Arthropoda; class Insecta; order Lepidoptera; family Sphingidae; genus Amorpha; species Amorpha juglandis. The sequence continues at coordinate 10,375,152 of OX421374.1, read as the reverse complement.
GGAAATATATATTTGCTTGAGTTAAATAAACCCAAGACATGAACTAAACAATAAAGAAAGTACACCATTATGTAATTTTTATTTTGTCCTGAGCATCCATCACTGATTAGTACTAATTTATTTGAATGAATCTCATACTTATTTAAGTATCTCAGTAGGAGTGATGTTACATCATTCTGTCCCTCCCTCCCTCTGTTTCTAAGCAGCTATTCATAACAACTGGATTATTTCCAACATTATGGATCCCAAATACATACATCCATAGTTGACGACAGTAAAAGACATCACTTGTCATATAATGTAATATGTGGCAGAGGGAGATTCTGTATGAAATCAAAGGTTAAGCAGACAGTTTTACCCTGCTGAGCCTTTTGTTTTTCCATTCGTCTCTCATTAAATTTTCCACTTTGACCACAGACATGATATTTTTTACAAAAACTACTTAAGTACAAAATGTTATGCAGTTTTTGCAAAATTTTTATGAAGATATGCAGTTTTTGTAAAATATTTATGAAGATATGTTGTTTTTGTAAAATGGCATGATTTTTAAAGCCAAATATCTTCGAGATACGTAGTTTTTGCAAAACATGTAATATATCATTCGATAGCTTAGTCAAAGACGAACACAGTGATACTAATAACAAAAAAATAGTGAAAGTGTTGGTTATGTAGTTTTTGTAAAAATCCCTTCAATTATTAAATTTGTTTATTAAATAAAAAAATGCTTACTTTCAAAGCGCTTTTTTAGAAAACCCAGAATTTTGGGGGTCTTTACGTAAACGTTGGGAAAATGGGAAATGGTCATCTGGCAACATTGTCCTAGTTGACAGTACCCGTAATAATCTGTGCGATTATTTAATATCTCGTAAATATTAAAATAGGTACATATAGGTTGTTGTAAAATACAATAAAATCACTATAATTAATTGTTATTGCGCCGTTGGAAATAGAAATATGCAGTATGTTTTAATCCACATGCATGGTGTGGTTAATACTCCAATTAAAAGTTTGTTTACAGTACCTGTAATGTACATAAGGCAAAAAACTTCGTGATGGATAACATAACCGAGAAACTATTTCAATGTTTTGGACATCGCAAGTTTAAAAGTGAACTTCAAGAACAAGCCATTAGAGCAATTTCTAGAGGTATCTATTATATTTCTTATGATAGTACCATGATAGAATGCAAAACCTTAGTGATTTTATATTGGCAGTGAAAAGCATTTTAATTTGAAACTAACACCACAACCGGTTGAGCGATTATTAATTGGTGCTGTTCCGTACATTGCAATGAGTTGAACAGATACAAGTCTTGTATCTTGGTTATTGATTATTCTGATGAACTTACAGTATGACAATACCCAGACCCATAGTAAATATTAGTGTATCTAATATATTATGTGATAGGCCACTCGTATGTGAGAGACCGTATGCGTTGGTACTACCGTTTTGTCTATTTCTGATGTCAAGCAGTAATGTGTAAACATTATTGTGTTTCAGTATTTTTGGTATTGGTATTGGTTGTGGGCTCCTTTTCCCGCACTTAGCCTGTAAAAATTCAGTCCATTGTGGGTGATATCCATGCCGGCTATAAAACAAATGTGTTTCAGTATAAAGAACATTGAAGCCAGTAAAGTTACTGGGCATTACATTATTAGTCTAAGTGATGAAATGATCACATCGCTCACCTAATGTTAAGCACCATGCCTAAACAGAAGTAACACCAGGAATAATTGTCTCATAATGCCAAGTTATAGCACTAGTTTCGATGTCCTTCACACTGAAATACAACGCACTGGTGCTTGTTTTGCTAAATCTAGGATCTGACATAGGATTACTTCATTATGGTGTCACACATTTGTCTGTATGTTTGTCACTGCCCTCTTTCCAGAATACTTGAAGTATCAACTAGAAATTGTTATTGAAACAGTTTATATGTTTAGTTTATGCTGTATAAAATTCACATTTGTAAATTATTACTCTCTCTCAATCTCACTTCAAACACTATAACTAATACAAGTAAAAAAAAAGAAAAACAATTTGTCATGGACAAAAAATAGTATACATGCATACAACATGAAGAACTTATCTAAATAAATATTACGCCATGCCATTGTCATGGCTGTAACAGCACATTTGACTCAGCATATTTCTGTACTGTGGTATAAACTGCATCACAGTACTGATTTTCAGTTGTCACCCTAGTATTCACTCTCAAGAATCTAAATTAGTTGATAAATTAAAAGCAATTGATTTTAATTTATTAAGTTAATTAGATTCCTATGTATATTTCTGTTCCACAATGTGATAGTGGCAAGCCTATCACCACACTAGGCATAAACTTCAATCTCAGGCATCACCTTTTTTTAACTTGTTTTATAACTTATGGTTTGTCTATTTCTGCCACCAAGCAACAGTGTGTAAGCACTGTTGTGTTTAGGCTTGAAGGACATTAAAGCCAGTGAAATTACTAGCATTATGAGACATCTTATGTCTCAGGGTGACAAGCGTAGTTCAATGCCATGCAGTATAACTTAAAGTTTTGTGTGGTGTTGCTTCTGTTTATGGGCAGGTGTAGTGCTTACCATCAGGCGAGCGAGCGACTTTCTCATCTTGTCATTCAATTAAATACAAACAAAGCAAAGTGTGTTATATGATATGTGTGTTGTATATTAATTTTAATTTATTAAATAGAAAAATATAAAGTACATAAGAGAGGCTATTGATATCCAACAGAACATTAGGAAATTTCAAAAAGTACAAATAAAAATGCAGGATAATTTGACCATTGTTTTCATCAATTTGAAAAAACTTATACTTTCTAAAATCATTATACCTCTCATTACAAAATACCTGAAAGAAGGTTGCTCTTAGATTTTGAGTTGATTTCGTGTATAATAAGATTTTATTGTTATTGTCATTTATTGTTGTTATTACTGTGTCTTGGAGTAATAATATATAGGGAGTACAGTGTACACGATTCATAGAAAAAAACGGCCCAAAATCCGCGATCTTAAAAGCGAAGTACCACTCACTGACTAAGGGCGCGTTTATATGACAAGGAATCCCACCGCGTTGCGGCCGCGCGCGATCGCCTCGCTCGAATCACTCGAAAAACTAATGTAAACTCTATTGACTAAGCCATAATGTTTAATTCTTCGCAACGCTCCAACCACGCGGCGACTGCGCGTTCGTGTAAACGCGAGCGCAGCCGCCGCGCGGCCGACCACGCGGCCGACGTGCGGCCGCCGCGCGGCCGCCGCGCGATCGCCTCGCTCGAATCACTCGAAAAACTAATGTAAACTCTATTGACTAAGCCATAATGTTTAATTCTTCGCAACGCTCCAACCACGCGGCGACTGCGCGATCGTGTAAACGCGAGCGCAGCCGCCGCGCGGCCGACCACGCGGCCCCGACTTGCGGCCGCCGCGCGGCGGCCGCGCGGTTGGTTACTCACAAAGAATTTCAACGTTAAGTCCTAGTTAATAAGACATACATATGCTATGACTGCGCGGCGGCCGCACGAAATTTTTCGCGTCGTCTAAACGCAGCCTCACTGTTTAATCACGAATTCTCAAAAATTACTAAAGCTAGAATTATGAAAACACCAACACTTAGTTGCAGTGAACTAACTTGGTGATCAATTAGTTTTATGAAAAATGTTAAAGTTTTATAGCTCTTATGCACTTGTATCTGCGTTACGAGCAGAATGTTTATTATAAGGCAATAATGCATCACCATGAATTTTAATCAACACTTTATTAATAGTGGTACATGCTGCAACAGTTTACAGGTTTATTGGTATTTAGGACAAACATCACACAAAGAAAAAGTGATTCATCATTTATGTGCACACTCATATTATTACTCCAAGTACTGTGTTAATTTGATTTTCATTCTATACAGGTATCCATGATGTGTTTGTATCAATGCCCACTGGGTCAGGGAAATCCCTATGTTTTCAATTACCAGCAATGTTGCAAGACAACAAAGTGGCTATTGTATTCTCACCATTACTTGCACTCATAAAAGATCAAATAGATCATTTAACCAAACTTAAAATCACAGCTGAGTCAATAAACTCCAAAATGACATCTAAAGATCGAGAGAGAGTTTTAAATGATTTGAGAAGTATGAAACCAGATACAAGATTTTTGTATGTTACACCAGAGCAAGCTGCAACAGGAACTTTCAAGTCTCTTATGGAACATCTAGTCAAATATAAAAAAGTTTCCTATGTAGTTGTTGATGAGGCACACTGTGTTAGTGAGTGGGGGCATGATTTTCGTCCTGATTATATCAAACTGGGTGAATTAAGAGAAAAATACAAAATGATCCCTTGGGTAGCTCTTACTGCAACTGCAAGTGTGGAAGTAGTAAAAGACATATTGGAGAACCTTAAATTACTTAAACCAGTGGCACAGTATAAAACACCAAGCTTTAGAAGAAATTTATTTTATGATGTTGTTTACCAGAATGTTGTAGATGACGAAATAGGTCACCTATATGAATTCTTAAAAAAAAGTTTGAAAGAAGACGAAAATGTTAAACCGGTAAGTTGTTCTTCTCCCTGGGCTGGATACCCTATTCCATGTGGTGCAGTTACTATAACATATTGTTTAACTGCACCTTAACATTCTATGCTATTCTATTCTATATAGAATGGTTAGAGACCAAGCTAGTGTCGAAAGTTTTTCAAGCTGCCTGAAGCCCTCTGTCTTCAATTAATAACTGCTGTCAGATGATAACAGATCAGTACCAATCTTTTACATGCCCTTCGAAGCATATAGGTGCTCAAATATGATTAAGTGTTCACCCATACATAGACTGACCATTTATTGTTTAGTGATTTTTGACTGCAACGAAAATATATATAAATTGAGATTTTTCGTATTTCGCTTTCAAATAATGCATTTGAAGCTTAAATGTACTAAATGCTGTACTTGTTTTATTTAATACTAGATTTTGGTCCCAGCATGTGAATGTATTTTTCAGGATAAAAGTAGCCTATGTTCTCAACCAGTTAATAATGTGTTTGTAGTATAGTATGTCAAAATCCATTCAGCTGTTAAGGCTTGATTGATTAACACTATTCAAATTAACAAACACCCAAAATCCAAACTTTCCTTTTATAATACCTGTTAGAAGGTGTTTTATAAGTGCATACAATATTCCAATTACGATTTTAATTTTCGATTAATTTTAAACTTATAATTGTTTTATTAATGCCCCTCAAAGGGAGGGGTGTTAAGTTTTACCTCTATGTTTGTCTGCCTGTCTGTATGACTGGCATCCATAGTGTCTAAACGTAAACGTTAATTTTTATTATAAACAGCTGTGTTTATTGAGATGATTTTTAGCTTTATTTGAAGAAATTGTTCAAGCACTTAGAAATTATAGATCTTTTAAATGTCAGTGGTTTTTAACAATTATGCTATTTATTGGTTTGTTATCAGATAAAATTTCCGAATAGAAAAAGTTTTTTTCAAAATTTCAATATAATAGTATATAAATATTTTATTAAAAACATGAATATTTCAGAAAGACAAAAATGCTGTTATTGTTTATTGTCGCACACGAGAACAAACCGAGCATTTGGCTAATGTGCTTACAAAGAGAGGACTGAAATCCGCTGCTTATCATGGAGGTACTTGTTATTTTATCTTAGTCAATAATATGTCGGTATTCATTGGTATTTTAATTTTATATTTTTGTTTCATTTACAAACTTTAAATCTCGTAATTTAATTAAAGCTTGTCTGGAATAAATCGCAGTTAGCAATTACACTGCTATTTTTTTACTTCTATTTATTCTTTAAATTATTTTTTTATTATTAGGTGTCAATATGTATAATAAATTGTTAAATATATAATTAATATAATCAATTACACGTTTTTAGGTGTTTTGATAGTAAATTGTTATTCAATGTGTTTTCCGTAGGTCTAAAGACATCTGAACGTATATCGGTACAGGAGACCTGGTCACGTGGCGAATGTCCATGCGTGTGTGCGACGATATCTTTCGGCATGGGCGTGGACAAGGCGAGCGTGCGCGCCGTTGCTCACTGGGGCATAGCACAGAACGTCGCCGCTTATTATCAGGTTGCCCTCTTTATACATATTATATTTTACATATTATAAGAAAAACCCTGTCCGATCTGTGAAGGTGTTATCAGATATCGAGATAAGGTTCTATTTTGTAATCCTTTTTAGATTAATATAAAAAAAAACATTAAATGAGAAAAATATGTGGCAACACAGGCAGTGCGGCGGCGTCGACTCCTATTGAGTAGTGACGTCATGGGGTCATGACCCCAGTTGACACCGGGCTCAGTTAATCAGATGATCATATCGTTTTCTAAAAATATATGCAGCTTTGTAAATTATTCAAGTTGATATCGTGTGTAAGATCATCCGATTACGACACTATTATGATGGCTGTGACGAAGTTACTGTTCGATGTTTCTACCACCAGATCCTGATTCGGTGATGGGCCCTAAGCCCACCGATTCCAATATAGTATATTTGGGAATGGTATTGTTTAATAACTAATTTGTTTAATAGCCGATATCTCAGATAGTGGGCACATTAAGAAATCATTACATTTTTTTACTTTTTATCCTGGCTTGGCAAAGTGACTACGCCACACCTGATGGTGAGTGTAGCGCAATCCAAGAATAGTGTCGACCAAAGATAGATGTGTGGCCGGCAAACTACCACAGCTTAATGGTCCGGCAGAAATAAGATTTTACGGACTTTTTAGTTTGAGCCGAAATGGAGAAGACCACGAAGCTGTGGCTCCGCAAGCCAGGACGCATGGTTCTGTTAAGGAAACAGAGGATCTTCAGCAGTCGCATAATAGAAAATCACTTGCCTTTCTGATGATGAAGTGTATAGTGTAAATGATAGTGTAATTGGATCTTGGGAGCTAAAATAGCCGTTTGGGCACATAGACTTAAAAACTTGGCAATTTGACTAGGTTTACCTAAAACTTAAAAGCTGTCGTTGACCTGAGACGTGTTCAGATAAATCCAGATAACTTAGAAATCCAAAATATACTATCGAGGGTCAGTCGATATAGGGCGGGGTTGTCTTCTCTTGAAGTTTATATCACAATAGTTTTAGATCGCGCAGGCTTACCTACATCTCTTTGCCCAGACAAAATTTTAACGCAGTACGAGCTGTAGGCAAAAGCTAGTTATTTTTAAATTAAACAACGTGTGTGTTTCATTAAACGATTTAAGAGTGGTGAAATTTCAACTCAAAAACACCTCTGGAATGTTAATTGTAAGTTCAGTCGACATTTTCAGTATATTATAAAGGACGGGATTTTCCAACATAATGAGTTATATTGTAGGAATCTGGGAGAGCGGGTCGAGACGGTAAACCGGCGTTTTGTCGCATTTACTACTGTCGTAGTGAAAGAAATGCTGTTGACTTTCTTCTGAAAACTGAAATAGCGCGCTCACGCACACCTGAACAAAAACAGCGGTGCAAAAACGCATATAAAAGCTTTGAAATAATGGTGAAATACTGCGAAGATGTAAAGTAAGTTCAATACAATATAAAGTACAATAGAATTCTTTCACAATGGTGTCCATCATTTTTTAGTCATATTTATGCAAATATCGAGCAAAATACTTCTTAAACTATTATGGATATATTATAGTTGTCTGTTCAATTACTTTATTGCAGTGGATGCCTACGATGATATGAAACAGCGGTACCTTTCATTTCATTAAAAAACAGATGGTTCTTGAAATACATTTCAGCAAAAAATATAAATAGTTTATAATAATCGTTTCATACTATAAGTTTGTCTTGTGTGGTTGTCCTATACCAATGGCCCACCATCATTAGGTCAACAAAACATATTACGCTGTTATACCACCAGGCGCACATATAAATTACATAACCGTAAGAGTATGCGAGCATTACGTAGTAGAAGCGCTCGCGATGTGTGCTCAAGTAGCGCGTCGTTCGCGGCCCTCATGCGTTCAATAAAGAGGATTCCGAATGCTATAAATGTACCTGTGAAGATTGAGAGTTAATGTTACACAGGTGCATTTATGGCATTCGTCTAGCCAAAATCGCGAAAAAAAAGAATAAATATATCTGTTTTAATGCAGAATACTTGATATAATATGATATTTTTCTTTTGTATATATATTTTATAGTTAATTCACTTGAACGATTGTACATCTTGAGTATGTACATTTCGGGAGCAGGACCAAAAATCAAGATGTATTGATGCAAAAACTATTTGCTCTTATCCCTTTTTTGTGTGAAGGAATTTAATTTAGTCTCATGTTGATCGAATTGATAAACAACGTAAACTCAGCAGCATAGTCGGTTCTGAGTGCCATAAAAATGAATCGTGTTGTGCAGATGTCGCCACCGCACTTTCGCGACGTATTTCGGCGAGGAGGCGCCGGCGTGCGCGCGGCGGTGCGACGCGTGCGCGGACGAGCGCGCCGCGCGCCGCGCACTCGACCAGCACCTGCGCCGCGCCTCCGCACCGCACCAGCACGCCGCGCCGCCCATCACGCCCGCCGACTATGCGGACCTCTACGGCGAGGGGCGGTACGGACAAAAAAGGTACGTTTTTTAAGTGATTTATAACTTATTGGAGGGTAAACCGCTTCGTAACGCAACGATACGGCAGCAGTAGGCAGGCTCCTCCTCTCTCACTTTAACCCATATTAGCTTATGTTCTTCTTCTTCTTTTTATTTATGGCTTTCGCAGTATTATGCATTTAGCCAGTATCAAGTATAATATATTCTCGAGTTCTTTTTACAAGAACGATGAAACACGGGTGCGGTCGATTTCAAGGTCTTGTCGGAGTTTTGGTGTTAACTCCTTTCAGTACGATTCTTAATTCACTGATTTCAATGTTTCCATACACTGTTCATCACCGTCAATGTTTATTGAACAAATCCACACCACTTTTATACAACAAACACAACTCTAAACTAGTTTATGAAATAAATTAAAATAAGCGATGAACTGCACTGTCAGAATTCCCGCCAAAACTCATTAGCTTATGTTATCACTTCTGTCGAGCGTCCCGAGACGCACACTTTTTTTTTTTACTACATTGACTCCCTGCTCTTCGCCGACGGCGATTAGGTATCCACTACTTGGTGAAAAAGATGAAACATATTATGTTGATTGATATGCCACAGTTGGCTAAAGAATCATGTCAATCATCTTAAATGAAGGTGGGACGATTATGGGCCTACTCTACCACTTTGACTAAATAGTAACCTTATTTAAGCATAATTACTAGCTTTTTATTGTGTATATACTTAATTGCTTTAACTGTAATTTCTAACGCACTGATACGTGGTAGGTTCCTCATATTAGAGACCGTCAGGGTTTTTATCACCGTTTTGTCTATTTCTGCCGACAAGCTGCAATGTGTAAGCACTGTTATTTGATTTTCCATGTAGTAATTTATTTGTTTATTTTATTTTATGTGGACACCCAACACCTTACTAAACTACACTAACTAATTTAATTCTCAAAATCTCTTGGCCCATCATAAGACAACATATATTTTTAATGAGCTAAAATTACTTAGAATACATATCAAGAGTGGCGTGAGAGAATGCAATTCGTACATATATGTTACGTTTTTTTTTCTTTGACTTGTCCCAATATAAACCCACATTAGTCACAATGTAACCTCTGCGTATGGTATTTGAAATAGGGAGGTGGAATCATATAATGGTGATGACAGCGATGGTTCAGATGGGGAAGATAATCGACGTCGTATCGCAGAAGAAACCAAATCACTTATTATGAAAGAATTCGCTAACCGAAAGAAAAATATTGAAGGTAAAAGGCACCATCAAAACGATGAGGAGTCAGCTAAGCACTCTAAATGTAAAGCGGCCGACAGCACCGCAAACAAGGTAAATTTTACGTCTTCTATTATTTTCATTTCATATTTGACTATCATATTAGGCAAGGCACTGTTGAGATTACGGGCACAGTGATTTACATAAGCAAAATATAATTTTATATAAAGTATGAAAGGATAAGGTTTTCTGTGGAAATTTATGATATTAAGGCTTGTTTTATTCCCGCCGTCATAGGTAAATGGATTGACGGTAGCAATGCGAGAAAGTTATCTATCGCTGTTAACAACTGCTTTGAACGAAAATATTGCAAACACGAAAGGCGTCGACGAGCTGACAAGACCATTATCTAAGCACGATGTCGAACAATGTGGTGTAGACATGGAATATGAAGCATTTTCTAGCAGTACTGTCGTAAGTTTGTATAGACGGAAGATGTCACGATTGGTGAGTTTGTTTTAATTTAGTCGTAATATGCATAAAGACAATTTGGTTTTGGACATTTTTTTTATAATAATTAATTCTTATCACATACCATTTTAAATGCTTTTTGTCCCTATTTTAAATAACCATGCTGTTAGCGAACATTGTCATTCTCATGTTCATAATATACGTATTTATTTTTAGATATCATCAATAAAAGCATCCAACGATACCATATGCCCGCAACTTAAATCATTCGAGCCTAGAAAACGTGGCACAATTGGTGAATTTGTTAAAGAATTTGAAGCTAATAAGTTACGAGCAGGATTTGTTAAAGCATCGGAATTTAATGATGGTAAGTTTTCTAATAATTACAAGAATGGATCTAAACCAAGCCACTTTCAACACCGATGGCGGATCAATGTGTATGTAGAAATTGTTGGGAATACAATTATTGGTCCGCACTTTCTAGACGTAACAATAAGCGGTGAAAATTATTTACGCTTCCTGCGTAAAGATCTGAGCGAGGATCTTGACTATTTTAAGCCTCCATCTCGTACGTTATAATATGTGTTATCAATACGAAGGCGCACTTCGCCCGGGACGTAAGAAACTATTCAAATATCGAATATAGTGGAAGGTGGATCGGCCGCGGTGAATCGGTCAATTGGCCCGCACTATTAGCTTACATTACATCTTTGGATTTTTATCATTGGGGCACTATTAAGTAGTTTTTATTCTAAAAGACGTGTGATTCCTAAGAAGAAATGCGTTCACGAATAATTGCAGCCTTTGAAAAAATAAAATCACATACATCGGTTATACAACAACCGTACCGTCAAACATTGTGGGACGGTGTCGAAAATGCCTAGAGGTACAAGGTAGGCATCTCCAAGGTCGTCAAATAGACATTGTTGTTAATTAGTGATAAGTTTTAATGTAAGTTGTGCACCAGTTAAGACAATGGGAAGAAGTAAAATCGATTACTGATCGATGAACAGCTCTTGCAGGGGTAATCAATCGAAATAAGCTTTACAAATAATAAATAAATTAAAATTTTAAAATTATATACTATTATTTATATAGCATTATATTCGTATGCGAGTTATTTCCTTACGTTTGAACGTAGATTGTAAAATCACGTTCAAACGCCCAATAGGGTTTTTGTTACATATTGTATAAGCTTATCAATCTGTATGAACCATTTCAAAATAATGTTCCCGATTTCAATTTTGTTACGTTTAAACGTATTTAAATTTAATTGTTTTAGCTGACGTAGAAGATGCACGGGAAACCAAACAATTATCTAAAGCAGATAAGGAAATGAAACGAAAAGCTAATACATTCAAGAGAGACCCCTTAACCCAGACTAAAATTCACGGTTTTTTTAACAAAACACAAAATGAAGATACAAACATTTCTCCCAGTGAAAGTAATAACGATACCACGCTCATAATTAATGAAAATAATTGTAACGATACTACACTCAAATTAAACGAGGATGATTCAGATATTTACCAATACATGAACAGAAAATCTGATGAGGAATCCAAGACATTAGTTATAAATATAACTCTTCAAGGCGTATCAAGTATGAATAAAGAAGAGAAAAATATTGAAACTATGGGCACAAAAAAAGGCATAGCTAAAACTGATGAAGAAGATTCGAAAACTTCCGAGAGAACCAAGTCAACATCAAAGAAGAAGCTTAAAGTTCTGTTTGGAGAATCATCAGATAGTGATTCCGAAAGCAATAAACCCAAAGAACCAAAAAAAATTTACAACAAACCACATAAGCACAAAAAACACAACGAAACGAAAGATTGTACGGAGAAAAAATATGATAGTCAGGAAGTTAAAAAAGAAGTAACTAAAAATTTTAGCCCCAAACTAGTAAAACCACAACTCGGCCATTTGTCAGACAGTGATTCGGATAAGGAGTTGATTATTGATGAAAAATTCGAATATTCTGACATTGAAGACAAAATACCCAGAAAATCAGAAAATCATGACAAAAACCACAACAAAAAGAATAAATCACATGATGAAGTCATGAATGGCAATAATCATGAGAATTTAGAAAACATTTTATCTGGGGATGCAGATGAAGTAGACTTAAACAAAGCACACAAGTTAAGTATAGAGGCCGAGGAGGTACTTCAAAAACTCAAACAATTTTCAGAAATGCCACAGCAATCGGTGAATGTGGAAGAACCAATAGATGTTAAAATGTCGCCTATTACTGATAAACCAAAAGAGGATCGAGCTAAGAAAGGCGAATCACATCACCGTAAACGTAAATTAAGTTTGGACAGAAGTAAAGAACATACTAAACACGAGAAAAAAATAAAAATACAAATTGTGAAAGAATCACACAAAGATAGACAACTAGATGATAAAATAAAACCGGGCAAAGTAAACTTGAATAAAGAGCCAACCACAGTCAAGAAATCGGAAAAGGTAGATGTTGCGAGTCTCGTTGTGAAATTACTAATGCCATATTATAAGAAAAAAAAAATCAGCAATCGCGATCTGTTTAAAGTAACGGCCAGGCATATTGTTCATCAACTATTAGCTATTCAAGTAACTGGTAAGTGGATATGGTATAAAATATAAAATATGACAAATATCAGCTTTAATATAAAACTTTATCTTACTTCACAGAAAAAGCAGCTATCGACGTTCTGTTAAAGAAAACTTTCAGTAAAGATATCACAATAGAAACAGAAAGTGACTTACCTGTTAAGCTGAATTTTAGCAAAGATATATAAGTTTACGTACTATTTATTGTTATGGAGGTAAAAACTCGTATTATTTATAGTTAGTCCCATTTAGAAGAAGAAAGTTTTTGGCACGATTGAGGCAAAGATTTAACAGAAAACTGTCATTCACGATGCCACGTCATGAAATTTTAAATTATGACGCGTCCTTGTAAATGACAGTTTCTTGTGATATTGCGTATGTCGTACAAGTAAATTTCCAATCCTAATAAGGCTTTTATGTCCGAATACTGAAACGCTAATCAGCTGTCTGACGGCTAAGGGCCGGCGCTCATAGACGGCATGGCACGGCATGGCATGGCAAAGGATTTTATTACTAATCAAGTTATTTTGAATCTTATTGCCACGAGTTTAGAATTCACGTTACTTTATTTCAATACCACAGTGCCGCGACGTGCCGCGGGATGCTGTGGCATGACGCGACGCGCCGCGGGATGCTCCGGCTAGACGTGTCATGCCGTTTCATTCCACGGATTGCCGCGGTGCGCGAGAGAGAGAGAGTGGCTGGGCATTCAGCAGGATGCCACGGCATGCCACGGGACGCCGCGGGATGCCGCAGCATGACCTGCCGTGCCATGCCGTCAATGAGCGCCGGCCATTACGGCTACTTATTTTCAAACAATTTTGACAGCTAAGAGGGATTCAACTTGTTTAAAACGATCTTAAATACTTGAGTAGCGTTTCAGTATATGGGCGTAAGCCTTCCACGCACAGCCGTGATCTCTGGCCGCTATTCTGCGATCTGCGATCTTTACATCGCTCCCCTTAGTGGACGGAGTATCAATGGACAGGGCATACGCGTATACCTTATGAGACAGGTATATTTTCTGGGGTTACTACCTAGACGGCCTACGGCAAAAAAAAATCGTACGCTGGTATCCGTATAACCCAAATTGAATTTAGGTAAATTATGTTCATTACTAACCATTCGTGTGGCCTTTCCAATTTAGTAGGATTGTAATCCCAAAATAAGAATTTGTAAAATCTAAAATATCACGAAATAGATTCAAAAAAGCCAGTACAAACTTACGATTATTTCAAATAAATGGTTGGGAATTCACACGAAATTCAAATTTACGTCGTAAAACAGTTTTTTGTATCTTATTATACATTCTGGCAACGCAATTCGGTAGATTGCTGTGTGAATCGTGGATTGCAGTGTCTAAGATAGCGCGCGTTCCTATGCAAAATGTAGGGTAGACCGGGTACATTTGTAGCAGGGTACGGTAGTACCAACGGGAATATTTTTTTAACTACGCCTCGCACACACAGTCCCGTCCCCTCGGAACCCCCCTTGGGTGCTTGCCGACTAACTATCAGTTGCTCGGGCGTGTGGCTTGACGCAGACGCTTACGAGGGCGAGGTGAAGTTTTGGTGCAGTCAAAGTAAGTTTTTTCCATCTATTATCATTGGTCATAGCAGGAAATCAAAACGTCATTTTTAACTCAGTGTAAGTTAAAACATTTCTCACTATTGTTGCTCTTATTTTGTAAACGTATTTATTTAGATTCAAGTTTAAATTTAGGAGATTTTTTATAATATCGATGAAATGAGTATATGAGGACAATTGTACCAAATTTTTGGGGACGTTTGTAACGGCACAATTGTCCCCGTGGTAAAATTGACCCCATATTATATATATATTTATTTATAATCTATATATTTATTCTAACTATAACTTTAATTCATAACTTAATTAACTATATTTTTTAGCGAGCACGGCAAAGTGACTGCGCTGCACCTAATGGTAAGCGAAGCGCATTCCGAAAAGACCAGCGACAACCGACAATAATGAGTTTATCGGCGGTCATCAAAATCATACCGGCCTGTAAAAATGCTTCTTCACACTCGGAAGAGGGTAGAAACAAACCGAGGGGCATGCGACAGGACAGGTGGATGGCCGAGACAGGCACAGGGATAAAAGTGTGTGCCTAATTTTTTTGGTTGCATTCGGTTTGGGTATATCATGTCGTCTTAAGAATAGTTCAAGATAAAATTTGAATAAAAAAATTGCTGAACTATGCTATGCATTGTTATTCATAACGTTTATTTTTTAACAGATGTCGCGTTATAGAACAAGAAAGACTGATAGAACATCGAAAGATACTTTTCTACGAACAAGCACATTAGGTAATCCAAACCGGAAAATCTATACGCGCAGCTAAGTTTAGGTCTATGTTTAGGTTGTGCCATGTTTCTCTAATTTGATATATAAAGGAAAAGAGAAAATTCAAAACCCGGAGCTTTGGTATCGATGGGATATAATTCTGCTAAAAGAGGTTTGAGAAGACTTATACATAATTATAGTACGTTTATTATAATAATTATGCAAGCTATTCCAATGAAACTTACAGACTGAGTAGCTATACATAATAAAAAAAAATATAAAATTAAGTATGCAAGGGACAATTGTACCACGGGGACAATCGTTCCAAATGCTTTACCATACAATATTTTGTTTTGTGATTTTCGTTGTTTTTGATTAATTATAAGTATACAACACAACAAATATGATGGTCAATACTTAATAAGAACTTATAAGAATACTTTGTTGTAATCTTTAATTTAGTTATTATCGTTTAGGGTGAGAAAACTATTGTTTTATGTTTTTAATTTTTATATTGAATAACCTTACGAAGTTTACTGTATTTTGTTTGTCATTAGATTACAAGCTATTCTGTTGGGATATTACCATTTAGAGAAGTATATTTATGTAATGATAACACTGAGTTTTATTAAATTACATCGCTGGTACAATTAACCCACTGGCGGGGATATTTGTACCAGTTCACTCAGTCCGCTTTAATGCCTAATATCTATGATTGTATTATTGCTACACGTCTAAAGATAATGCGAACTTATAGCCGAATAAACTACGTTTCAATGGTTATTGACACTTTTGACACAATATTAATAATAAACTCAAAATTTAACGCTAACCAAAATATGCTACAATTGTCCCCGGTCTACCCTACCAAAAACAAAAATCGCAGATCACACGGACGCGTGGCATCCCATTAAGATCGCTGGTGTCTAGATCGCAGCAGTATGTAAGACCGCACACGATCCCATACAAAATGTACTACAAACGTTTATCGCGGTCAGAGATCGATATCGCAGATTACAGCTGTGCGTGGAAGGGTTTATACCCAGTTATCGAGTTGTTATTATTTCCAGAATGTTACCTATAACAGTGTTAAATATTAAATTCTTATTCAATAATATTATTGACAGTTTTGGAACAGTGTGCCGAGATATATTTCAATAAATATTTATAATGTGAGCTTATCATGTTGGCTTCTTCAATTGAACCTGTTGATGAAAACGACCTGTATCAGTGGACTTATACAACATTATGCTAATCTGGTGTATACAAATATTAACTCAATATGTCCCCGTGGACTTCAGTAGTAACTGGCGATATTTTTAATCTATCTGGACTTTCAATTTCACGGACCCGAGGCTGCGCCATTACCATCGCAGATGTTTGTTTTTGTGGGTGTGTCCATCAGTTAATCATAGTACCTTTTTTTTTCTTTTTTATAGCATAGGCCGGCAAACGAGCAAGTGGGTCACCTGATGGTAAGTGATCTCCACCGCCCATATACGCCCACCACCAGAAGAATCATAGGCGCGTTGCCGACCTTAAAGGAAAGGGATAATTAGGGATTGGGAAGGGGAGGGGATTTGGGCTTTCGGTTATTTCACTCACCGTACGAAACGCAGCAGCAAGCCGCTACTTTACGTCGGTTTTCTGTGAGACAGTGGTAACGATCCGGTCGAGCCAGCCCATTCATGCTGTAGACAAAACTGTCTACAGCGTGGCTCTACCACATCGTACCTAAACGAATGGGCCGATTAGGACGCAGTTCTATATTTGAAAGGTAATTTAGCCAGAGTGTTTTTAGCTAGGTGACATTGACTTGATGCTACAGCTTCCTGTTCTTCGATACTTAATTACAGATACATATTATGGTTGGGCTCATTTAAAAGGTTTTGATGAGTTGTTGGTATCCAGACGATAGCGCTCTAATGGAGTAGCAAGTGGCGACAGGAACTCTTCTTTATTAGGCATAGTTTGAGCTTGTTGGATTGGTCTCAGCGAGCAGATGGTAAAACCTAAATTAGAATTCAAAACCCCCGACTACATTTAAAAAGTAAGAAATAATATTATAATGTATTACAATAAATAATCTGTGTTGCCGTTGAATAGAATGTTAAGTCTATAGTCAGTGTTGAAATTTCCGCTAGATATGTAGAAAAACGTTTACTAAAAATCCGTTAGAAGTTAGCTTTCTACAGTGGAATATTTAACGACTCGGGCGGAAAATTTATTTGTTTTCAGTTTTTTGCAAATACATTGACTCAGGTTTTTATGCTATTTTGCAGGATTATGTATGTGGAAAATAGATGAATATGATTATAAGTGGTAAGCCTAAAAATAAATTGTAATCGTGAACCATGCTTTTTAAAGGTTCCACTGAACCAAAATAACAATTATTCGTGTCTCGGGCTTTCGTCAATTAGGCATGCATTTTGATTTCTTATGTTTACGCGAATATAACACATTAGTTTTATTTCAAGGTATACACGTAAATAAAAAAATAAAATTATACTTTCAACCAGGGCTTGGAAAACTCAACAATTAGCAAACTGGTATCGCTTAAAATATCTAAGACATTTACTTTTCGGTTTTGCTCACCTTTAACCGATATTTGTTATCGTACTTGCTGTTAATACGATAGATGTGAAAGTTTGTGAGTTTATGGATTTCGATGTTTGTAAACCAATCAAGTTTTAACAGGTGAACGGATTTGGATGAACACAGGTAATACACATCATACATAATCATGCCTTTTATCTCAAAAACATATATTTACACGGTGGCTGCCGCTAAGTTATCTAGTGTCAAAACTGAAAAGAAATAAGTAAATAACAGGATACCAGTTTTTTTTAAATTTATTTTGGCGCAATAATGAATACAAATCCTATATATGGTTTACATTGTTGTATTAGATCGACGGTGTGTTGGTTGGCTGTATGTCGGCCTGGTCGTTATGGATAGCTCATTAGAGCCACCTGGCACCCGACCAGCACCGCCGATTTCGTTTCGGTGACGATACAGAGTTGATGTAGTGAACGCGAATCCATAGAAATTCATATAAAGAATACTAACCGCTCGAGGCGAGGCGCGGCGTAGTGTTGTACTATGAGAAATTAGTGTCTGTTCGCGAACGAAATTGATGTGAATACGAACCATATAAAAAAATATTGAAATAATTTGCTCCACCACGCCGGCGGGCATTTTTGAAAATACACAGCACTACGTCAATGCAGACGCGCGATTGGCGCGCGCCGCTCGTACGTCGCTGCTCGCGCTCGCGCCGCGCCGCTGCTTTCGAGACCGGGTCCATTTAAATCTATGCATTTGAACGCGCCGCACCCGCGCTGCTGACTTCGAGTCCGCGGCCTAATGAGCTATGACGTTGGAGTTTTGGCGGGAATTCAGTTGTTTTTGTTGTATAAAAGTGGTGTGGATTTGTTCAATAAACATTGACGGTGATGAACAGTATATGGAAACATTGAAATAAGTGAATTAAGAATCGTACTGAAAGGAGTTAACACCATAACTCCTACAAGTCCTTGAAATCGACCGCACCCCGTGTTTCGTCGTTCTTGTAAACATACTTGAGAATATATTATACTTGACACTGGCTAAATGCATAATACTGCGAAAGCCATAAATAAAAAGAAGAAGAGCTATGCCCTTATATCCTAAGCGCGCGCTTGCGCTGCGGTTCTCTGAGGGTGCGCCCGGTGGCGGTGGCGGGTGTGCGCGGGGCGCGGCGGCGGGGCGCGCGCGGCGTGTCGGGGTCGGGCGGCGCGGACGCGGTCACCAGGTTGCGCGCGTTACCGAACGACGGCGCCTGGCCTATCGTCGCCTGGAACTGCTGCACGCGCTCCACCATCTCCTCGTCGTTCTCTATCAACTCCTCGATCTGAAACGGTTGTTTGTTTGTTTCTAATTAACAATTTTATTACTTTAAATTAATATAATGTTTAATATATATATAAAGAATATACTAAAATAGGGATGATAAATAATCTATAATTGAATCGATTTATTTGAAACCAGTAAAAAATATTATTACCCGTCTATCTGTTTAAAAACTACGAAAGCGTTCATAAGCTATTTGTTGAGGCTCCTAACATTTCGTTTGCTTTGTAATTCAAGGTTGTGTATAGTGTTGCTTCTGTTTATGGGCAGCCGTGGCGCTTACAAACCCTACGGGCGCGTTTATATGACACGGAATCCCACCGCGTTGCGGCCGCGCGGGCGCCTCGCTCGAATCACTCGAAAAACTAATGTAAACTCTATTGACTAAACCATAATGTTTAATTCTTCGCAACGCTCCAACCACGCGGCGACTGCGCGCTCGTGTAAACGCGACCGCGTGGCCGCCGCGCGACCGCCGCGTGGTCGCCGCGCGGTTAGTTACTCCAAAGAATTTCAACGTTAAGTCCTAGTTAATAAAACATACATTTGCTATGACTGAACAGCTAGTACGCGGTCACCGCACGGCCGCCGCGCGGCGGCCGCACGAATTTTTTCGCGTCGTCTAACCGCAGCCTACTGCGACCTGCGAACGATGTACATATAGTTTCTGCAGTTTCCTTAAAACGTGGTCACGTCAACCGACATTCCTGAAGTTGTCAAAGCCGATATGTCATCACTTTTTTGTGCTTTAAATTTGATGGAAGGAACGTCTGTCAAAAGATGCTTGATATCACCGTCAGTACGGTTTGGTCTTGGGTGAAAGATAGCTATATCTCCCAATACGTGTCTACTTCCGAATTTAGGATATAAATTGCATTTTACACCTAATTCCAATGCAACTTAAATAAGATCGAACATAGTGTCTCAATCACAAAGTTAATTATTATTGAGTAAAAGCAATACCTCTTGCCGGTAATCGTTGAGAAGATCTGTAGCGAGACGAACGAGGTAAGCAGTAAGCTGTCCACCGCGCGTTCGCAATCTCGAATACAGTCTTAATACTGCCGGCACCACCACTTCAGCAACGGTCCTTTTCATTTTCTATAATTAATTTATATTATTCTACATATTTTTCCGGTTTAATATTTGGTAGATCCTGATGAGTTTATTACTCATCTGTAAAATTTAAGCACATGTATCATGCATGCTATACCACTGATATTATGAATAGGAATATTAATTACTAAACATCTTATTTGGAACGTTTCACACATTTCAGTCGGAAATACTAGATACAGACCGGTATATAAAGCGGTCGTGGTCGTCCCTGTTTATTCCTATGTAATAAGTACAACATCTCTAAGCTACAAAGCAAAGCGAACTTGGTGTAATGTAAAAAAAATGTGTTAAATACATAGTGAATACTTTTATTATTTTTGTAAAATCAGGTTGTTTTATCTTTTTCGAAAATCCAGCTCGTTACTTTATGTCATAGCTGCTGGATCCCTTGCAATGTTATGTGTAATAGTTGAGTCTTGGCGAGATACAGTATAGCAACTATCCTAGCCGTGCAAATTAAAAAAGGAGTCTAAGACCATCTAGTCTTACAAACTGACTAAAACTACAATTACGGAATTTGGAAAAACAATCTACGGAATATAAATCAGCTGCTGAAACACAAAAATATGTAGACATATTTTTCTAAAGTCACTATAGATTGATGAAAAATAATATAATTTTGCAAAATGTTTATTAAATTAACTTTGTTGTATTTTACCGACGTTATTTCGGATATCGATCGCAACAGGTTCCACAAAGTACTCTTTTAACTATTTACTTGGTATTGAAAAAAAATCAGAAGCAGTTTTTTTTCCAGTCTCGAAAATATATTCCTCATCTTCGATTTCAGGTAGGACAATTAAAAATTTGAGTTTTTCGATTCAAAAATACACTTGTGTCGTCTAGTATTAGACTTTGTAATCGATGTGGAGGAAACTGGAATAAACTCTGCTAAATATGAGTGCACTTGTATTTCTGCCTACTTCTGCAAAATTACAAAAATAAATTGAATAAATACACCCAACAGTCACCCATAGTTCTGACCCCAAACTAGGTTATCCAGTATCGTGGGTATCAGGAACTACGAGGGGACTTACGGTCCCACAACATCCATACTCGAAACAAATATTTGTGGATCACACAAATATTGGTGTAACAAATAAGAAACAGAAATCAAGAACATAATTAAAGAATATACTATAATGATAATACGTCAATTGGCAAATAATAATACAGAAGCTGGAAGGGTATGCTATACAACAAATTTACGATGATACCTTCTCAAACTTTTCTGATGGCTAAAAAGAGAATTACATTAATTTAAACAGGGCTTTTATTTGCAATGTCAAGCTATTTAAAATGCAGTACATACATGCGAAACGATATTTGTAGTGACGCGTTCTTGTAAATCATCTATGTCTGCAGTCTCGCCGGTTGTTTGAGGCCTCTCTGTAAAAGGTTATACGTTTTTATAATAATCAGTAAGGATCATTACACTTTTCTACCAGTAGCAACTAATTGAATATATTATAGCGGGTTTTTCACTATGTGGTCGCTATCCATTCTGGGACAAATATGTGTCTGGTACACCAGCAAATATATAATATATATGGTATATTTGTATAGAAGATATTTTGAAATAAAACTAATTTAAACGGATTTTATCCCGGGTTTTTTATTTTAATTTCGGCCCCGATTTTTCGAAAGCTTTTCAACGTGGTCACGCGGTGGACAATCCAAAATTAAAATAAAAAACCGCGATAAAATTCTTTTATCTTAATGTGTAACATTCGCGTAAACGTAAAAAAAAACACTATAAAAGATATTTGGCCAAAACACAATGAACAACTAAAATAATATTTACTGGGTAGCTTCATTCTGGGCCCACACAGTAGCGTGGTTGTGTCCAAGAGCGCCGCGTTGAGTGAGTGCGGGAGTTCCCCGTCTCCTTCGTCAGTAAGGTCGGCAGCGTGCTCTAGCACTTCACGCGCGAGTCGACACTGGATGTTCAACTTCTGCACTAACGACATGCGTTGCAGCATCACGTCGTATATCAGCTGACGCGAGTCGAACGTTATATTTTCTGCCGATTATATGATTATTATTATGACTTGAATTGGCCTATCATTAAAACATAAAAAAAACTAGATTGGTCTAAGTTTATTTATTTTTTTAGTAGACGCTCTCCGTGGCGCAGTGAACGAGTAGCCGGCTGTAAGTGAGAGGCCAAGGGTTCGATTCCCGTACCGAGACAAATGTATGTGTGATCCACAAATATCCATCAGTTGTCAGGCAGGCTGCCGGTCGTAAAAACTACAAGCCAAATCTTTCTGTAACATGTATTAAAAAGCATGTTGGGCCGACCCCACTGCGAGCGAGATAAGGGCAGGTGGAAGCACAAGGTCTAATAGAAGATGGCAGTGTAATGAACATCTAAGTTAATAATAAAATGCCAAACACAGTTAACCTACATACAAATAAAGGGATAAAACTTATAACCTCAGAAAACCGACGTAAAGTAGCGGATTACTGCTGCGTTTCGTATGAGTAAGATATCTGGAAAACCCACAAATCCCCTTCCGAATCCCTTAATTATTCCTTTCCTATAAAGTCAACAACGCGCCCATGATTCTTCTGGTATTGTGTGCGTATATGGGCGTTGGAGATCACTTACCATCGGGTGACCCACTTGTTTGTTTGCCGGTCTATACTATAAAAAGCACTCCTCGTTTTTTGTCGGGGGTTAAGATATATACTTATTTAAAATTATTAAATTTAAAAATACAATAAAAAAAACAAACGCACGATGAGCCTTGTCAGATGTTGGGTGGTCCCAAAAGGTGAATTAAAAAATTCACTATGGTACGTGGGATATAGACTCTTACACCTGTCGTAGGATAACTTAGCGGGAATTATATTATAGTTCACTTAAAATATTAGGTCCTTACATATGAAATTGGCGTTTTTCGTACTGGCCACTTTAATCATAAATTTCTCCTCTTTGGTAAGGAATTCCAAATTCAAATTTGTACAGCTATAGACTCATGTATTTGTGCTTCGATGATCGTCATTCATTTGTTTTTTTCTTCTGTTTTTTTCTGTTTGCGTCACTGATTTTACAAAATGGAAAACTTAAAATATCGCATTTACGAGTACGAGTTCCGCCGTGGCACTAGTGCTGCGGAAACAACTCGAAGGATGAATGATGTGTATGGCGGTCGTGTTGCAAAAGAAAACACAGTTCGTTTTTGGTTCCAACGTTTTCGTTCTGGAAATTTCGACCTGCAGAACAAGCCCCGTGGACGGCCTGAGACTCAAGTTGATAATGAAGAGTTTATTTATTTATTTATTTATTTATTTGGGAAACATACAGAATAATAATAACTTAAGGTACATGTAAAAAAAAGGAAGAAGGCTATTGTGGAAGCGGATCCATCGCAAACCACGTCCGAGTTAGCTGCAGGCTGCGATGTTAGTGATAAAACTGTTTTAATTCACTTGAAGCAAATTGGGAAGATTAAAAAGCTTGAAAGGTGGGTACCTCACGAATTGACTGAAGCAAACCGGCAAACGCGCGTCGACTGCTGCGTTACATTACTAAACCGGCACAATAATGAAGGTATTTTAAACCGAATCATTACCTGTGATGAAAAATGGGTTCTTTACGATAATCGGAAGCGCTCAGCGCAATGGTTGGATCCTGGCCAGCCAGCCAAATCCTGCCCCAAGTGAAAATTAACCCCAAAAAAGTTACTTGTAAGCGTTTGGTGGACTAGTGCCGGTATTGTTCATTACAGTTTTCTCAAATCTGGCCAGACTATTACGGCTGATGTCTATTGTCAGCAATTGCAAACCATGATGGAAAAGCTAGCGGCTAAACAACCTAGGCTGGTCAATCGCTCCACGCCACTGCTGCTTCACGACAACGCTAGACCACACACTGCGCAACAGACGGCTACTAAATTAGAAGAGCTTCAATTGGAAAGTCTAAGACATCCTCCGTACTCCCCGGACCTTGCTCCAACAGATTACCATTTTTTTCGAAATTTGGATAACTTCTTGCAAGGGAAAAAATTCAACTCCGATGGGGCAGTCCAAATCGCCTTCAAAGATTTTATTGATTCCCGTCCGACTGGTTTTTTTAGTAAAGGGATCAATGAACTACCTATGAGATGGCAAAAGTGCATAGAAAATAATGGTTCATACTTTGATTAATTAAATATATTATATTAAAAAATATTCGACTCTTTGTTCCTCCCATACAAAACGCCAATTTCATATGTAAGGACCTAATATGTTTATTTTTGTCACCTTCATCATGTTTGTTGTAATGTATGACGCAGTCGACGAAGTGGTGGTATATGGCATCGGTGGTCAAACAAGACGTGACGTAATACTCGGCGGGCTCGCGCACGTCATGATCGTCGTCGGCCAACAAAGCACAGTACCTGGTGATCATAATTGATTGAGGTACTTGAGAACGAGACACATTCCATAAATGTGAAATAACAGGTGCCTATCACCATTCTTATATGACTACTATTCCCAGTTATCTGAGGAAATAATAAAGAGGCAATCAATCTTTTTCCTGTATGAGGACTATAGGACTTCTTGCGGAGGTATTAATTTGAGTTTTAGGAGTAAGGCGCCACCCAGTTGGTCATAATATTGAGTGAAGTTTTCTTTTTTGAAAACTTAAATATGAGACATCCCTATCCCGAAAACACGAATTGATACTCAGCAATAGGGTAGTTGACCTGTTTTTTTTAATCAATAAGTTTCGTTATCAAAAGCTATTGGAGAAAGGATTTCTTTAATCTGTACACAAAAACATAAATTAGAAATCATTCAAATCTGATGGAGGGGGCACTTGTTAAATAACAAACGACTCTTTGGCACCGTGGCAAACGGCCATTACGGTGCACACGTGCGAGCGAGATAGTGAGATGTCCTCACTAAGCGCCCCACTACCTTTGCTCATACCAATATTTAAAATCATAATTGCGGGCTCATTTTTGAACCGGTATTGATTGTGTATTGCATTGATTGATTTTCGTAATATGTCCCTTTTTGTATCATTTTCTATTATGTATACATTAATATTCGAATTAAAGTTCATGCATTAACCCTATTACATGGTTTGATGTAAAAATATATATAAGACATATAATTAGATGAATATGATATAATTAGAAAACCTGTATTTAGATGTCGTTTTAGATTTTGCAAACAATTTTATTAACCCGGGATACAATTTCCTTTAATAATCTCTGTTATTAAACATATTTATGGCAATAAATTGTTACAAGTTTTAGAGAGTGGTATTTTATTTTAAAATAATGTTTTTTAAGTATTATGTCCGTAATCATCAGCACTACAGCTTATCTTATTTTTCGTAAGCGTTTCTCTTGCCAGTTATCCAGTATAACGGTTAATAATTGCTGAATGGGTGTAGTAAACTTGATGTGTATGCAGCGGTGGATTTACACTAGAGACATTCGGGACAAGTGCCCAGGGCGGCAAAACTTTAAAAATTGATTTAATATAATTATGAGTCCCTTAGTGCCAAATTTATAATTGTTAGAAAAAAAACATAGATTTATTTATACAAATATTTTTTTAAACATATATTTATTTAAACATATATTTTTGGAATATATAACATATAATAAAGTTTCGGCAATAAATTAGTTATTTTAACTTTGAAAAATAAAATATAAACTATAAGTTTAAGTAAAATTCCAGTATTGGGCGGATTTTTTTCCGGTGCCCAGGAGCGGCATTAAGTTTAAATCCGGCTCTGTGTGTGTGACAGTACCTGTAGTAAAGAGGTGTGCGCAAGCGCAAGTATCCGCCGAGCAGCAGTCGTGTGAGCGCGCGAGCGGCGGCGCGGCGCAGCTCCGGCGCCGTCTCACGCGACAGGCACCCGCACATGCAGTCCAGCAACGGCTCCACTATGCACGTGTACCTGCCCACATACAGTTGTAAGGTTTGCATAAACAGGCGTCGTAGCGACATAACGTTACTTACGCTCAAAATCACGCTTTGTTTCACATGAAGAGATGAGAGAACGACTGTCACGAGAAAGGAATATTTTGGCATGCTTTTACGCAGCCGTAATTATAGGGGATTTTTGTAAAGTATGTATTTTAAGAATAAATTGTAAAATTGCTTGGTATTTTCAATTTTCATCTACGTCTAATATAATATGCGACATATTGAAATTCTAGCTCAGTGGAAGCAGGTATTTTTTATACTCTCCTAAGTATTTAAAAAAATATATGATGACGCACACCCGTAAGAGGTGCCAGGTATTGTATGTGTATTTCTGTTATGAAGTAAAATAAATAATGTTTCGCAACGAGGTGATGGCGTGATGTGGTGATGAGATAATGAGGCGATGCGTTCGTTCACCTGATGCAGATATCAGTGAGCACGAGCAGCGAGTTGAGCCTGGGCGCGAGCGGCTGCGTGCAGTCCCGCAGTAGCGCGGCGAGGTGCGGCGCGGCGGCGGCGGCGGCGGAGCGAGACCGCACGCACAGCCGCCCCGCGCCCGCCACGCAACACCCGCGCACGCACTCGCTCCACTCTGGCGAACGTACAACACTCACATGTACCCGACCTCTATGCAGGCCCGCAGCAGCGCGGCGAGGCGGGGCGCGCACGCACAGCCGCCCCGCGCCCGCCACGCAACACCCGCGCACGCACTCGCTCCACTCTGGCGAACGTACAACACTCACATGTACCCGACCTCTATGCAGGCCCGCAGCAGCGCGGCGAGGCGGGGCGCGCACGCACAGCCGCCCCGCGCCCGCCACGCAACACCCGCGCACGCACTCGCTCCACTCTGGCGAACGTACAACACTCACATGTACCCGACCTCTATACAGGCCCGCAGCAGCGTGGCGAGGCGGGGCGCGCACGCACAGCCGCCCCGCGCCCGCCACGCAACACCCGCGCACGCACTCGCTCCACTCTGGCGAACGTACAACACTCACATGTACCCGACCTCTATACAGGCCCGCAGCAGCGTGGCGAGGCGGGGCGCGCACGCACAGCCGCCCCGCGCCCGCCACGCAACACCCGCGCATGCACTCGCTCCACTCTGGCGAACGTACAACACTCACATGTACCCGACCTCTATGCAGGCCCGCAGCAGCGTGGCGAGGCGGGGCGCGCACGCACAGCCGCCCCGCGCCCGCCACGCAACACCCGCGCACGCACTCGCTCCACTCTGGCGAACGTACAACACTCACATGTACCCGACCTCTATGCAGGCCCGCAGCAGCGCGGCGAGGCGGGGCGCGCACGCACAGCCGCCCCGCGCCCGCCACGCAACACCCGCGCACGCACTCGCTCCACTCTGGCGAACGTACAACACTCACATGTACCCGACCTCTATACAGGCCCGCAGCAGCGTGGCGAGGCGGGGCGCGCACGCACAGCCGCCCCGCGCCCGCCACGCAACACCCGCGCACGCACTCGCTCCACTCTGGCGAACGTACAACACTCACATGTACCCGACCTCTATACAGGCCCGCAGCAGCGTGGCGAGGCGGGGCGCGCACGCACAGCCGCCCCGCGCCCGCCACGCAACACCCGCGCACGCACTCGCTCCACTCTGGCGAACGTACAACACTCACATGTACCCGACCTCTATACAGGCCCGCAGCAGCGTGGCGAGGCGGGGCGCGCACGCACAGCCGCCCCGCGCCCGCCACGCAACACCCGCGCACGCACTCGCTCCACTCTGGCGAACGTACAACACTCACATGTACCCGACCTCTATACAGGCCCGCAGCAGCGTGGCGAGGCGGGGCGCGCACGCACAGCCGCCCCGCGCCCGCCACGCAACACCCGCGCATGCACTCGCTCCACTCTGGCGAACGTACAACACTCACATGTACCCGACCTCTATACAGGCCCGCAGCAGCGTGGCGAGGCGGGGCGCGCACGCACAGCCGCCCCGCGCCCGCCACGCAACACCCGCGCACGCACTCGCTCCACTCTGGCGAACGTACAACACTCACATGTACCCGACCTCTATGCAGGCCCGCAGCAGCGCGGCGAGGCGGGGCGCGCACGCACAGCCGCCCCGCGCCCGCCACGCAACACCCGCGCATGCACTCGCTCCACTCTCGCGAACGTACAACACTCACATGTACCCGACCTCTATGCAGGCCCGCAGCAGCGTGGCGAGGCGGGGCGCGCACGCAAAACACGTACTACGTGGTCTCGTAGACGAAGCAACGAGCAAAACCTTAGTTTTAATATATTTCAAATGTGAGACTAATGTGAAGTGTAGAATATTATGTAGCGATCAGTACCGGGCGGCATATCAGCGAGCGCATCGAGGAACAGACGCAGCAGCGCGGGCGAGGGCGGCGCGGGCGCCACTAGCGACACGTCCGCGGCGCGCACCCACTCGCACACGCCGCCGCCCTGCAGCGCACGCCTCTCAGCTACACACACACACACACAACGATATCACTCACCACGGCACCACATGCCAACTGTGACTAAGACCAGGAATCTATCAAATATTTACTGTGTATGTAGGGACACACATTTAAACTAGGTTACGTAGCGTGAAGCATGCGAGTGACGAATGTAATATATATGTGGGTGGTTGAACTTGGGACATATATATTAACAGAGTATAAGCAGCATTCGATTTCTGTCCCAATATAGTCTTTGCTTATATTAGGTACATATAAGGAAATCGCTTTCAAAAATCAAGAGGTTGGTAGTGCTGACCCAATACCACTAAAAATCGCCAAATATTTTTTTGTTTCTTTTCTGTTTTTAGGAGTATTTTCCGTATCCCTATATTTATCATAAATTATGGACACACTAAGCGTAATATCCACCTATAAAAAAATTGTTAATAAAAATAGTCTGGTAAAAATAGTTTTTCATAATTCCGGTACCCATTCTGACCGGAAACTCTTGACTAGTGCCTGTGCCCTTATGGTAAAAACGAACCCGCCAGTACCACCCCGTAGCTTACAAAAATCTATTCTTTAAACTTTGAGAAACACACATAAGAAATTAATTGGAAATACAGCAAAACCATTTAAATGGGGATTACTAGGATATGCGGAAATCGTTACATAACGAAAAAAATATATACTTTGTACTACTACTGTATTCTGTCACCAATTGCATATATCCCTTGTTCAACCTGTTACAATATATTTATACTATTTATATAAAAGAGATTGATGGCTTACATAATATGTCCAAATTAGATTTGGTCAGAACATTTGGGACTTTAATAGTGTCATAAAAATGAACTTCTGTGAAATGAAAGTACTTTGGAAAAATTTCGATATTCGTGAGTCACTCACCAAGTTGCATAAGCTCCGTAGCCCATTGAAGATTACTTGGATCTAACTGAGCAGCCAATGTGACACAGGGAATTCTACAGCCTGGAAATTTGAACACAGATTTTCCATCAATAATAAATTTGTACCTCCCGTAAACTTGATATATGCATGTATTACATGCATGTGCATGCATGATGGTTCGATTACAGCTTCTGACTTTTCGAAGATATGTGTGTATTCAACGCTTTTTATTGCTCGCTTTAACGGGTAAGGAAAATATGATAAGGCAACATGCATACTCCAGAATTTCGAAAGTATGTAAAGTCTACCAATCGGTTAAGCCAGCGTAGTGCACAAGTCCTAATCTCTCTTATTTATACTGGAGGCTTTCGCCTAGCAGTGGGAATATATAAAGTTGGTTATGTTAGTAATACAGGGCTGTTATATTCAAGAATAATTGAGGCTGCTAGAACCAGAGTGGCCTAACTGCATTTTGATGATTTTTGACCTATTTGTATTTTCGTAATTTAAAAATGTTAATCTCAAGACCAGACCGGCCTAAAATTGGTATAAAATCATCTTGACATGATGGCAGTACAAGCAGCAAGCAGCCTCAATTTATTATATCACTCACCATCATCATTGGAAACGGCGAGCCTTCGCACAAGATGGTCACGCAATCCGCTACGTTCTTCTACATTCGCGAACCGGGACCACGTGCTGATTAACTCCAGAAGTAAAGGCATTAGGCGGACATCGCGCGCCTGGTCATCAATAATTCATATAAATCATGATGTATTCAAGTACATCGGTACATGAATACTAACAATTCTTTCTTTTTCACCACAACATTTTTGCTCATTTATCATAACAGAAAGCCGACAAATAAGCAAGACAAGGTGACGCACCTTATTGTAAGCTAGCGCTATCGCTAATAAACATTCCACATTAAAGGAATGAAATAGGGTTTGGCATGAGTGCATTGGACGTTCGAAAATCTCACTCAATAGTATCATTAATATAGGTATTTATTTGCAAGCAAATATTTATTTATTTATAATTATTGCACAACACATCTATATGAAAATAGTAATACAATAAATATAGTGGTACTTTTGGCAGTATTATCGACCAAGGCACTCTCTTACAGGCAATCATAAGACGGAGAGTAGAGTAAAAATATGACTAAGTAGCTGTTGCCTGCGACTCCGCCCGCGTGAATGTTTTTTCTGGGATAAAAAGTAGCCTATGTTCATTACGGATAATGTAGGATTCTAATGGTGAAACAATTTTTCAAATCGGTCCAGTAGTTTCAGAGCCTATTCAATGCAAACAATCAAATCTTTCCTCTTTATAATATTAGTTTAGATATATGGGTAAACGTTGACGTAGATACTTTTAGTTTTCAGTTACCTGATCAATATCTGCAAGTTTGTAGTAATAGTCAAGCGCAAAGCCGATGTTGGAGTAGTCACTATGTTTCGCTAAACTCGTCAGCATCACTAAACATTGTAAGTCTCGTTCGTCATCCACAGCGCCTAAATGTGTACTCAGTATATCAATTATACGATGACTGAAAAAAAATACTTGCAAATTGCGCTACTCATGTTTTTTTATGTACTTATGTAGTATGAGGTAATGGAGAAGCGTTCTTTTTCTCTTCTTAAACTTAAAACATAAGGGTTCAATTAATGACTAGAATCGCACGAGATGAATCGCACTAATCGCAACTAGATGGTATGCCCTGAAATTAACTGTTGTCGATGAAGTGAAAGGAAGAAGCAGCACTAAATGTTATTCTTATGAAGTAAAGTAAATTAGTAGTGTATGAGCACATGAAATTGATGATCATTTTTTAACTTATATGCATAGTTAATATTTGGAGCAGGATTCGATGGATTTGCCCTGTATCTATAACAGCGCCATCCCAAATTTATACATGTTTGTGGACTATTTTTAAACACAAAACTACTCTACATTCCATGGTTTTACACTTCAAACTTGAACGACTCATCATATTGTATTATATAGGAAAGAGAGAAACGTCATTTGGAAAAAAGAAAGGATCACAGACCAAAGGTCTAAATAGACTCTGTATTTGTAACTACTTCGCGTGCCAACATTTTGTACATGCTCATTATAAAATATAATCTAGCGTGCATCGCAATGACAACGTCAATGTACGTAGGAAAAATTGGCATGTTTGGCTTTCATACATTATGAAGTACTTAAGGTGTCTATTGAGGTATTTGACCTGTGAAGAGGGAAGTAATTATTCAATTTAAGTAAGGAATTGTAATATTGATACTAACCTTATTGATCCAGTCGTTTTAACTAGTAAAGTGCATGCTTTCTGTAAATGTCTCCTCATGTTACGCCGAGTTACACCATCAAGAAACATCCACGGAATGGTTTCGCCAACATCCTTACCCACAAACTTTTGAAGACGATCAAACAACAATTGTTGAATTAATGTTACCACTTGTTCTTGAATCTAAAATGAAATTATCTAACATAAATATCTTCAAATACTGAAATAATATTTTATAAGCGAACTAGCATTACCTTATTTTCAGGATCGGATAGTTGATGCATGGGCCCAGCAAGAAACGCGTCAAAAGAGGCTTTGCTTGGTTTGAGTATAACTAGATCTCCGAGGGCCGCGATCGCTGCAGACCGTACAATAATACTGGCATCTCGACATAAACCTACTAAGATCTGTTGATAATAAAACTATATCAATAAATAAAAACGCCGACATCAATTAGAAAATATCTGTAATTTCTAAATGGTTGAATAAAATTTCTGCTCAAACAGTTATAAACCATCTGGATAAAATCAGGTATCGAATAAAAAAAACATTCAAATCACCGCACCCGTTTAGGATCTACGATGCCACAAACATACACGTTACGGTGCACGCGTTGAATGGAATTTCTCAGCACGCGCCCAGCTTTGCATATTCCGATATTTAACACATGAACTGCAGCCTCATGTTTACCCCATTTGTTTAGGCAAAATAGTTTCTTTTTTGTATTATTGTCGGGAGCTTATTAAATACTGTAGAAAATTAGACATAGTCAAATACCCTATTGTGCTTGCCCTTCTTCACGGATATGCGTTAACATTTTTTTATGCGAAATTGGCTGGCTTGAAGTAAGTCACGAGCGGCGCGGTGTCGCTATTGTTTTAAGCTATTAAAGGACGGAAGGCATAAAGGCTAGGTAAAGTACAATCTTACTTAGGTACTAACTTCAATCCGAACAAGTTATTTTACTCGTATTATAACTATATTTTTTATTGATAAAACAAGAGTAGTAATAGAATAAAAATATCCATCTCTCCAGCGTAAGGGTATACTGTATATTAGTGTATGTATATACATATAGTATCTTTCGTCCCTAGTACATAATATTATTTGCCATAACCAAGCAATTCATGTGTTAATATATTATTAGTTTCTCGGAAACGGCTTGACCCATTTAAATGCAATTCCAAATTTCTATTTCGACATAGTTTCAAATTCCAAGTTTATTTTGATTATGTTTTTGTTTTTTTTTTAGCATACATTGCAATGCTCGGACATCGAAGTACTATAATATATGACACTTACCGCTAAATCATTACCGGCGGATGACACTATCGTAGGTATGGGCATTTCTGGAGTATCAGGCATATTTTGTACGGAAGGATCAGTGGGGGTTTCAGGGCTGGGAAGTGTTTCGTGATTCTGGCTGTTAGTGTTATCGACGTTATTTTTTTCTTGAGGATTTGAGGGGTCTGGAATAGGGTTGTCAGGTGGTGCGGTGGCCAACAGTGGATGCAGTAGCGTCACCCCAGCTCGTCGCACGGCGGCGCGTTCGTCACACACGCTGCGCGCAGCCACTGCCATCAGCCGGGACACTTCGCTGCTGCCGTTCAACTCCTGCCCGTATAAACCACATAGCTTCGTGATTTGTAGAAAAAGCGAACCCGCTAGGGACAACATTTTCCAGGCGAGATCTTCATCAACGTTCTGCCATAACAGACCTTTCTTTGATATTCGCGGTTGCAGATTTTAATGGAAATGGACTCGAAATAAAAAATTCAACACACGATTTTTCTTAGTGAATCATTTTAGTGAATAATCTACTAGGCGTTGACTTCTACAACTTTAATTGCATATATTCAACATCTAATGATGCAATTACAGGCTTCTAATTAGGGCTATTAATTTTTGTTTTTTTTTTGTGGGTTGGGCAGTACATGCTTTTTAACACATATTACAGAATGATTGGTCTTGTAGATTTTAGGACAACTTGCCTGACTGACGTGCGAGAATCTAAACCGCGATCTCTCGCTTCACAATCAGCTACTCGTGCACTGCGACACAGAGGGTATTAAAACAAAAATGAATATAAACTAAAAAAAATAAAACCTTAACTGCAGCTTTCATTGGTGGCCGCTGGCTAATAACACACTCTGTAAGGATTGTGAGAGCGCGAGTGCGTAAAGTGCTGGATACATCATTAACGCGCTCATATACAGCTCGCAGTATTTCTGCATGAGGAACAGTGTGTGGACGTTGCCGGAGTAAACCAGCAATCTCTTCTTCTGTCATTTCTTGGTCCAGCTGTGAGTTATAAATCGTAATATCAATTATTAGTATACCTTCCAAAATGGTTGAATAATCATTTAAAAATCATAGTAAATTGTATCAAAAAGATGCTTAATTTTTTTTACATTCTCTGTGTGCAGGAACGACTCTTGTGTGTTTTCGTCATCAGTAATTATTGAATCTCTGTCAGGTTGTTTCAAAATCTGGTTATCTACGACCTCTTGATCTTGTTTATTATTTGCCTCGCTTTGATTTTCAACTATAACAAGAAACAATATTATAAAGATGTTCCTGTGCAGTAATATTATTCGAATTTAACTTACCAATAGGAGTTGGTGGTGACATTTCTTTTCTCTGTATATTTATATCCATTTTTGACTCTTCTGCCTCATTGCTTAATAAATTGGACAGCATTTCCTGGAATTAATTATTTTTTAAATATATTAATCACATTTTATTCCTTTCCTCCTAGTATGTGAACTTATTATAGATGAATATCCTGGAATGAACTTACCAATGCAATTTGACGATGTGAAACTTTCGACGTTGTGGATAACTTTAGCAGCCATTTGACCATTTTGTGATAGGATTTACGTGGTAGCAAACTCATTAGTCCTACAACTAAAGATACCCGTGCTGTCCGAACTTCAGCTCTTTCCTATAAACAAATATCAATATCTTAAAGTATATACTATTATTATTTCTATCAGGGTTCGAGGATATATATCAATGGATATATGGACCGTTTATTTTGAAAGTGGTGTAAGTCCATTTTCTTTTGTTTCGAGAAAATTAAAGGTTTCTATATTTGTTGATTTAAAAATACAGGCAAATCATATGAGGTCTGGCATTCTTTCTATTGTTTTATCAACATTTAATTTGTTTATATAAATTTGTTTTTGGCTAATTAGACTTTTTTTTTTTTTTTTTTTTTGTTTTCGCGGGGAATGGCTAATTAGACTACGATAACACATATTTATGTGCTGTAAATGGACTTACACCACTTTCAAAATTAGACAATTGTAAAAATCGTTTAATTTCAATTTTGAAAAATCAAATATCGCTTAAAATATACTTCATTTTAATATAATTTTGTTTACAAATACGCATAACAAGACATAACATTTTATTTTAGACGGTAATTACATTGTCATTACAAGATAATGATTACAAGAATTTACTTATTCTCTGCATGTGGTAGTGTTTCAAAATATGCATGATGCACCGGAGGTATATAGGGTAGTAGCTGCTTCATTTCTTTATATTTTTCGTACGTAATAGGTCTGGCATTTTGGTACAAAGGCTCCAGGACGATTTTTTCAAATTTTAACGGTCTTCCAGGACGTAGAGGTAATAAATTGATAATTTTAAATTCTGCGTCCTTCATCGTTGTTTTATAAAAAATGGTTTATGGTGCAATTTTGAGGAACCTCAACCAACATATTTGCAACCAATTCACCTGTTCCCCATTAGTATTTTTTATAGTAGCTAGTATAAAATAAATGAAAAATAACAAAACACTGATCGGCATCCATCTGCTACGCCACCTACCTCTGTCAATTGGACTTACACCACTTTCATAATCAATGATTATGCAATTTCATTTATCGCCCGATTTTAAGTTGTACAAAACATGGGATTTTTTTGAGAAATTAAACACGGACTAGTTATATATAAAAAATGTACATTAAATTAAGCATGAATTACGTGATAGCTCATTTTTCTCAAAAATGGACTTACACCACTTTCAAAATAAACGGTCCATATATCAAGATATATATCCGATATATATCAGACTGGGTTTCATGATATATATGAATGAATATATATATCAAATGTTTTATAATATATTACAATACAAAAATGGTTTAAAAAATTAATATTATGTAATTTTTAGAGTTTGTTACTGTATTTCTATATCCAAATGTAGATGGCGTGGGAGTAGAGTTAAAACATACTCCGTAATGGTAAGTTCTAATCCATAAATGGCAACCCTTCGGCCCTAAAAGAAGATTTTATATTATGCCTTATTCCTTATTCTTGATTATGCCTTATCTAAAAGTAAATTTTATAATATCCAAACAGTATTCATAAATAATACAATAAAATAATAATATGGCTTTCATACAAAATGGATATATATCCAACTTGATATATATCGGATATATATCATAAATATCCGATATTTTGATATTTATAATAAATATCGGATATTTTCGAACCCTGATTTCTATGCAACTTAACATAATATTGTTATAAGTATGTATGTTATACAATATTTTAGATAGTTGTACATTTTAGGCCACATGAGCCACCAAAGAATCTGAATTATGCATACTCATACATTTAAATAGTGAATCTTTTATATTTTGGAAAATGCCATCTAATAGCTGGATAGAAATAACGAAATATTCAGTATTATAGTGTACGTCTTTAGATTCCAACATATATAATAATAATAATTTCTTTATTTTCATTATCTTAAATGTAAGTTACATATGCGACGTCTGGAGCCTCCTTTTAAGCATGCAATGCCTGTATTAGGAGACTCCAAAACATATTCAACTAGCATTTACATAGTTGCTAATGGGTAGTGTTGGTAAGACAGGGCTAAATATTATATAATATGTCATTGTAATTTTAAACACTTACCAACCCATCTAATGTGAAGCACAAGTGTTCCAATAGAACAGAGTAACCTGACAGTGCTGCCTTCCCATATTTAGTCAATAATAATCCTGAGTATGTCACATATGAAGCTCTTACTAGACCCTGAAATTGTCATTTTATTGTATCATTGTCTTATGGTGCTGCCACACCGCTGTTATAAAATGTTTACAAACATTTTCTAACATTAACCATTTACTAACATTATCTAACACTAGCTTTTGCTTGCGGCTCCGCCCACGTGATCAAACAAACAAACAAATAAACAAACTCTACAGCTTTATAATATTAGTATAGATTTGGGTAGCTTAGCAACGGAAGCCTTCAAATAATATTATTTGGGTAGCTTAGCAACGGAAGCCTTCAAATATTTATTTATTATTTTTTATTTTTATTTATTTATTTACACAATCTATAACATCAATTACAGTTGCCACCAATGCGATGTTATAAGTAATATATTATGGTTAGCTATTTTCTACGCACTTATATGCAGCTTCAGTGAATTTCGGTAAACTACAATTAAATATATCGATATCTTGTGAAATAAGATTCAAAGATCTAATAGCCCGTGTTAAGGGAGCGTAGTGAGTTAAGTTAGTTCTGCCGGAAGGCACAAGAAACAACGGCGGACGGTGACGAGAAAAGACGTAACCGTTGGGTACACAAAGTTTAAGCGCTATGAGCACCTCAGGTTGGTGGGCCCACCCACGCAGAACCTTCCACAGATATTTAATTAGAGAAACTTCTCTTCTTACTTCCAACTTATTATACCCAACCATACCCATTACAAATAAGCTCGGATACATAAGGGGATAGTAGGGGTACACTCCAAACTGTTTCAGATACAAAAAGCGTGTAAATTTATTTTGAATTTTCTCTACCATTAGTATGTATTTACTTTCATTGGGACTCCAAATCATCGAGTTTGTTTCCAGGCTACTACGTACGAGAGCATTAAACAATATTTTAATTACAGTTAAATTTTTAAAATCTCTGCACTGTCTAATAACGAAACCGAGCTTACTAAATGATTTTTTACATATTTCAACAATATGTTTACGAAAATTCAATTCAGATACCATTTCTATGCCTAAATCTTTAACATGCGTAACCCGTTGTACTGGTGCAGCTTCAACCTCATAGGTGTAGTTCAGAGGGGCGCGCGACCGGCTGTAACTCATTACGGAACACTTACTCACATTAAAGAGCAGCTTATTTTCTAAACTCCACTGCACAACTCGATCAATATCATTTTGCAGTTTCTGACAATCTGAGGTATCATTCACCGATAAAAATAGTTTGAGGTCGTCGGCAAACAACAAACATTCGGCGTCATTAACAACAGCCGGAAGATCGTTAATAAACAAAATAAAAAGTAAGGGCCCCAGATTGCTTCCCTGACTGACACCAGAAAACGTATGATATAGATCGGATTTAATACCTGCATACTCAACATACTGCTTGCGGTCGCTAAGGTAGCTCGCAAAGAATTTTAATAACTTCGGCGTAAACCCTAACATAGCCATCTTCCTCAGAAGGACGTCATTATCCACAGTGTCGAAAGCTTTCTGAAAATCAAAGTAAACGGTGTCAACTTGTCCACCGACATCAATATTTGGTATTAAGTGACTCATAACCACTTGCACGTCCAAGGATACTTTTCTAGCCAAAAAAAAAGGTGGGTTGTACGTCCAAGGATACTTTTGTAGCCATAGCGACATATTTTATATAACCGTCGTTATTAACAAATTGCAGGTAGTTAATGCGTGTTTCATTTGTTTATTAGATAGCTGACGAATTAGTTTACAACAACAATCACGAGATGGTAGTGTAAGAAGCCTCGAAGAATAGTTTTTTAGGTCGGACGTACAAGTGGATAAAGGACAACATGTTACTACAAGTACTGCGGCCGGGCCTAAAGCCGTGCTGAGCATTAGAGAGCTGTGCACATATTTGTGAGTAAATACATTTATGAATAACCATCTCAAACACCTTCGCAAACGCCGACAATACTGCCACTGGGCGATGATTACTAACTTCAGACTTTGCCCCACCTTTTGGCACTGGTATTACCCGACTAATTTTCCAGGCGTCAGGATAGCTATCATTAATCAGGAATGCATTAAAGATATGTAATAAAGGCAATTCAAATACTGTGCTACAGTCTTTTACAATAAACGGCGGAATTCCATCAGGGCCAATAGATTTTTTGGGTCTAAGACGAGCCAGCGCAGCACGTACGTCCTTCACAGTCACCTGACCAACGTGGACTCTAGCTGACCCCGCCACACCTTTTATCATTTCCGCGGCAACGTATTGCGCCACATCAATGTCTAAAATGGGCCGATCTCTACTGTACACTTAATGAAAATATGTTGCAAAACGTTCCGCACACTCTTCCTCACTGACCTCATGTCCCTCATTTGTAATTCGAATTCTAGCATATTGAGTACGTTTACTATTTATGTATTTCCAGAGCAATTTAGGATCTTCCCTAACCTTCAATTGAATTTTAGACTGATATGCTTCGTAGCAGGAAACAATTGTATTTTTGACAATAGTCCGATATCGTGAAAATTGTTCATAATCGGTTTTGGAACCTGTCAACTTAAATAATTTGTGATAACGCCATTTTCGCTTTATATCTGAAATCAGTTCCTTCGTGTACCAATGTGGGTAAGTATACTTCGTTTTGCATCCTATGACATTTCTACTTTGTCTAGGAGTACACAAATTTATCACTTCATCGACTCTATTATAAAAATATGACAATGCCGATTCGGCATTTTTAATTAAATATAATGGACTCCAATGTAAATAATTTTCCCCGTTTTTGCAACATTTTTCACTGATGCTTCGCTTCTAATGGTCGCAGCGTAATGTTATATATCCTAAAGCCTTCCTCGATAAATGGACTATCCAACACAAAAAGAATTTTTCAATTCGAACCAGTAGTTCCTGAGATTAGCGCGTTCAAACAAACAAACAAACAATCAAACTCTACAGCTTTATTATTATTATCTAACACTAGCTTTTGCTCGCGGCTCCGCCCACGTGATCAAATAAACAAACAAACAATCAAACTCTACAGCTTTATAATATTAGTATAGATTTGATTTTGATTTGACAACGGAAGCCTTCAAATAATATTATTTTGGTAGCTTAGCAACGGAAGCCTTCAAATATGAATAATTTTCCCCGTTTTTGCAACATTTTTCACTGATGCTTCGCTTCTAATGGTCGCAGCGTAATGTTATATATCCTAAAGCCTTCCTCGATAAATGGACTATCCAACACAAAATTTTTTTTTCAATTCGAACCAGTAGTTCCTGAGATTAGCGCGTTCAAACAAACAAACAAACAATCAAACAATCAAACTCTACAGCTTTATTATTAGTATAGATTGTGATAAAATGTTAGCAAATGTTTGTTAACAAATGTTAGAAAATGTTTGTAAACATTTTATAACATTTTATAACAGCGGTGTGGCAGCACCATGACAGCCAAATTCGATTAACTATTTCGATCCACATCTACCAATTGATCCTGAAAATGAATCAAACAAACTATGCCATTTGTAGGTGTGTTTGTAATCCATAAAAATTATGTGCGGGACAATTGTGTTATGTGCAATAGTGACTAAAGTTTGTATGCAAGTGTTTATAGTTTGGGCAAATAGTTGGAAATTAATTTGTATAAATAATTAGGTATAATTGAGTGCAACAAGGAAAATGGATGCGCCGCGCCGCCGTCTCGCACGTCACAGCGCATTCACATAGCCTCCCCTGTGCGAACCCGTGCTCAACCCCATACACCCGCGCGAGGTGGCATGTCTACATGCGCTCTGATATTCGTATCGTAGGGAAGCAACAACCCATGATTCTATGGAAAATTAATTCGGTTCTACAATTCAGTTCCGTTAGTACTACAGTTCCATTCCGGCACTCGAGCAAGAAATCGGCAAATAAGAAGTTTGCAAGAAAGGAATAGTCAGCCAAAGAGATATAATCCGTGAGCCAGGAAGCCTGACGAAAACCAAACGCCAGCCTGAAACCCAAATCCTTCAATTCCTGCATTTGTCTCTCATTGACTATACCTTCGCCGAGTGTAATTAACGTCGCAGGGTATAACGCCTATTTATTAATACTATTTCTAATAAATTGTTTTTCTGTTTCTGGATTATTAGTATTCTTGCTCACACAATCCCGGCTTGTTCTATTATAATTTGTCTCCTGTGATTATTTGAAATTGGCTGCAAGTCATTATAGCAGGTGATTTATTTTTAACAGTTTTTTTTGTCCTGGCATGAGTATAATACATATACAGCACCTGATGGTAAGTAGAATGTAGTCCAAATATAATATCGTCAGAATTATGCCACTCTGAAGTAGCTGGAAATACATTGGCTGAACAACACAAGCCATAATGGTCAGTTTGTCACCATGTGTATGGATGGGTACCTAATACATTTTGTATCCAACAATATTCAAGATATTAGCTACACATATTTCTTTATTTACCCAATTATGTATAAGAATAGTTAAATCCTTACATTGGAGCTTCGATTGTCTGAAGATGCAGCAATCAGTTTAGGCAGTAGACATTTAAAAAGTAGTTGTAGAGCTTCTGGGTTTGGTTCATTATTAGAATTGCACATTAAAACATCTATCATTTCATAAATTACTCTTGAAATATTTCCCAGTTCAATTTTATCTGTAAGTAATATGTTGGTTTGTTATTTTACTCAGATTTTGAGTACCTAAAGTTTACCTAGTTACAAAACTAGGTACAAGAAAATGTTGATTAGTTAACAGGATTTATAAAATATATTCACAGAAATTATATTACAGTTAAAGTAAACTGACTTTCCAGTTGAATAATAAAATTATTCTATGCACATAATTGAAAAACAATGATTTTAAACTTACCAACATTTAATTTATTAACAATAGCTCCTCCAGTGATATCAACTAAGTTACTCAAAATATCTTCAAAATTCATATCACTAGGATTCAGATGTAATGATTCCACAATACATCTTAAATCAAGGACAAAATTTCTCAAGCCTTTAATAACTGAATTAACTTCACAAGTTAATTCTTTAGTGTTGAAGTAACTATCCTCACTGTCACACATGGCTTTAGGAAAACCAAGACATGCTAAAGAATGTGCAAATAATTGTGAATGATATATATGATATGCCTTGTATCCAGAAATGGAGAGAAGCTTGTAATACACACGGGAGGCAAGTAAAGCATTCTTCCTATGTTCTTTGATAACTACATTTTTTATGCCATAATCGATGTAATAGGCCAAAAATGCCAGCAATTTTTCATGTTGTATTTCACGTGTAAGTATAGACCATGACTTTTCTTCACTCGACAGAGATTCCATGCTCTGCCATTCGTCGATACTCTTCATTAAACTTTGAAATGCCAAAG
Source organism: Amorpha juglandis (assembly GCA_949126905.1). Lineage (NCBI taxonomy): Eukaryota > Metazoa > Arthropoda > Insecta > Lepidoptera > Sphingidae > Amorpha > Amorpha juglandis. The sequence continues at coordinate 10,332,992 of OX421374.1, read as the reverse complement.
GTAAATCCAATGATTCCAAAACACTTTCATATTCTGTCGGAAATTCGCCGAATTCCAAAAATTCTGAATAGTAGATGGCCTGCACCCAGCCATTATCCAGTTGGTTTAGGCTTAAATTATTTAACTCATTTACTACTTCTTCCATCGTAATAATATTGATAATAAACTATGTTTACTATCTTCAAAAAAAATATACTTAGGAGAACTGACGTTTTAGGAATGTTAAAAAATTATCATTATATCGATATCTTTCTGCGAGACAATCGATATTTTTAGGCAATATATTGATGTATAGAGGCAATATATTTTTTTATCAAGTATTGAAAATATATCTCATACCAGCTTCCGCTCACGGCTCCGTCCGCGTGAACAGCATTTTCCGAGATAAAAGTAGCATGTAACCCAGTGGCATGCACAGGGTTTTGTGACAGGGTAGGCAGCAGTCAACATTATAGCCCTATAAGCACAAAAAATTATTATACGAAATTAAGTACTCACGATCATCAAGTGTCAAGGTCGAAAACACGATATTCTGACGATGACGCTAAATTGAAGAAAGAATTGGCCACCTCAAATACCTTGCTCGTGGGTAATTACGGAACACGTCACTTGTAAGATAGCCGAAGCGGCCTTTAAAAAGGCCGTATTTCATGGGCTTCGTATATATAAATATATTTAATAAGAAAACTACGAATGTATCAATAATTTAAAAAATTATAAACCAACTCATTTGTAAATTAAATCTACGCGCCTATTCTTTTTCAATTCGCACGTTGAAAACAAAAGTGACACTAAACGAAATTGTGTTTATGGGAGATTAAGTTTAAATGTTCATAAAATAGCGTTCATAAGTAAACATCGACAATCTTCGTTTAGTGTCAGTTTAGTTTTCAAGGTGCGAAATATGATTTTAAAATCTCGTCATAAAAAAATTGGCAATTTGCCAACAAAATAGCACTGAGCACTGAGCTGTGATTGGTCCTCCTGCCGCAGGAGTTCTCATTCAAAATTCAGTATACTATTTACACATATTTCGTCATTAAAGTCGAAAATCGTCCACTTTTGCGTAAATTAATGAATGGAATGTAGGCAACAAAAATCACTGCCTAGAAGCTTGCGTGCAACTCGGTACGAAAATCAATGCATTGATTGGACCTGTAGATGATGATGGGACCCTGTAGACGGTTACATTGTAACCGTCTACAGGGTCCCATCTGTCTCTGTAGATAAATTCATAAAAATCGGTTCAGTGATTTAGGCGTGAAAGCGCAACAACTCAGTTTCTCGTTTACTTTCACCCCCTTTTTCATCCCTTATTAAATAAAATTTCCAAATTTCCTTATAATTTTTTTTTTTTTTTTTTTATTAAAAATGGGTTTGCTCTTGACCTCAATCTAGCCGCATGGACTAAGATGAGATCGACGATGGAGCGAGCTTACCCAGAAGGTGCCGATTCACACTAGTCTTGAAGACACTTGGGTTGTACGCACTCGGAAGGACAGACGCAGGCAGGGAATTCCAATGCTTGGCTGTGCGCATTATAAAGGAAGATTTATAGCGCTGGGTGCGAATGTGAGGTATATCAACCAAGTAGGGATGATATCCTGCTGTGCGTCTGGTGCTCCGATGGTAGAAGGGGGAAGGCGGGATGAGCTCATGTAACTCTCGTGCACACTCTCCGAAGTACAGCCTATAAAATACCGACAAGCAGGCAACTTTACGGCGGTGATCCAGGCTGTGAAGCCTAGTCTTCACCAGCTTTTCATCGCCTATCAATCTCTTGGCTCTGCGTTCAAGCGAGTCCAATACGGCAAGCTGATATTTAGCTGAGCCATCCCAAAGATGGCTGCAATACTCCATGCAAGAGCGGACTTGCGTTTTATACAAAGTCAGAAGCTGTCCAGGCGTGAAGTATTGCTTGACCTTATTTAGGATGCCCAGTTTTTTGGCCGCTGTTTGTGCTTTGGACTCGATGTCGGAGCCGAAGTTGATATTTGCCTTCAGCTCAATGCCAAGAAGTGTAAGGTTGTCGGTGATTGGAATAGATGCACCCCGGAAAGTAGGAGACAGAGAAAATTGACTCCTTTTAGCCGTGAACAGACAGGCTTGTGTTTTGCTGGCGTTAAACCTGACCAAATTGTTGTCACCCCACTGTGAGACAAAACTTAAAGTCAGGTTAGTCCGCTCTACCATGGCTTCTCTCAAAGAACTAATGACGGCCCCGCCGGCCTTAGCATTAGACAGGTATCTCTCCATGACAGTACTGTCGTACTAATAAATATTAATTAAGTAAAAACAAAAAAATCAGCTGGTTAGTAATCATTTTTGATGACCTCGTTATCGATGCCTATTGGAAGCCCCTCCTTCCAATAGGTATGATTACTAACCTGCTGATTTTTTTGTTTTTACTTAGTTAATATTTATATAATTTAACAGTCATATTGTCCTACAAATAAAATAATGAATTTTTGGGACTCATCAAATCGAAATATTCTATCCTTGCTACCTCTGTTAGCTACCACAATAGAGAATTTTCGCATAGGGAATTGTTGGGTGTCTCATCGAAACGAAGCTACTCACGGAAAATTAGCTTAATAGTAATCAAGTGGAAAAAGGCTCAGGAATCCCTGACCATAAGAGAAAACATAGTGGATTCGATACTTAAGAGAAAATAACGATATATCTATCGATATATCGAATTAAAATGTATTATGAAAAATACCGATGTACCCATCCTTATTGGCAAATACAAATATGAAAACATAACCTAAAAGTCACAATTAGTCAAGTTATAAATATATTTATCTTCAAAACTTGAATAGTGAAATACCAAGACATTGATTTAATTCAAAAGAGTTATATTCCTACGCAATGACAACAAAAAGGGCATCATCCTGGTTTTTAACTGAACGCGGGCGCAGGTTTTCATTTGCAGTAGTCACCGGCACTGGAATTGCTCTTACGGCAGCAAGATTTGTACCAAATACTTTACTTTTATCAAAATATAAAGACATCGTACATTATTACAGGCATGTTATAATTACATTGTAACAATAATAATTAAATTAACATTATTTTATCTTAAAATTAATAATATTGTTTCAGTAATGGGAAGCCAGTAGAGTTGCCTGAGCAGATTTGTGAAATTTACCAGAAGTGTTTAGATGTTCTCAAAATATCAGATGTGCATAGAAAGCTAATATCGCCATTTAGTATATATGGCTATGATTTATTTCATGCTGGTATGTGTATGCCTACCACTTCATTACATAGTTAAATTTAAAGTACTAAAAGTTAATAAGGATACATACAAAACAGGTTAATAATTATAGGCATTAGCAGGAAATTTTAACACTACATAATTAAGCTATTATCAATGAAGTTAATGACTGTCAGTCATTTCTGCTAATAGGTGGAAACTAAAGAGCCTCGACCACACCTCCAGAGGCTCTCAATTGGTTGTTGGGTCAAGAGACATGGTTTGTGTACTTGGGTAATCTGGTGGTTTGGGTACTTGAGCGGGCTCCTTTGGCGGAGCGCCATTGGAGGGTGATATTTTCTATATTTTTAAATGTTTTATCATATACAGTAATACCCCGACTTACGTTACCCCGTTTTACGCGAATTTGGAGATACGCGGTTTTTATTTTATCTCCCACTCTGCCCTGTTAGTGTTCTGTTTACGATAGGTTCGAACGTGTACTGTTGGAATTGTTTTACGTACGTTGCGTTTTATTGATAACCTCAAATTATGACATCCAAAAAAACAAAAAATGTGTCATTTGAACCTAACAAGAAAAGAAAAACACTGTCTTTTGAGCGTAAACTGAATATTACCAAAGACTTCTAAGCAAAAATAAAAATTTGTGATATGGTAAAGAAAATTGACCTACCGGAATCGACAGTCCGAACGGTTATAAATGGTAAAGAAAAAAATATAGAAGCTGTAAAAGACTCTCAATTGTTGAATTCATGCATCAATCGTTCGTCTAAATTATTATTATATTCTCTGACTCTGGTCCCGATTAAACATACTTTATATGTATTTACATGCAAAGTTGTACCCCGACTTACGCGAATTCGACTTACACGGTTATCGCTCGGTCCCACCTATCGCGTAAGTCCGGGGTATTACTGTACTAGCTGCGGCCCGCGGCTCCGCTCGCGTGAATGTTTTTGGATTAAAAATTAACCTATTCATAATAAGTTTAGATATCTTATGGGCTTAAGTGCCAGTTGAAACTGTGAAAATTGTGGTTCAGTTGAAGATGTATTTATCATTTGTTTTGAATGTGTCACAAGAATTGTTTGTGAGGCTTTGATGAGAGAAATGAACACCTTATGTATGTTGGTGTATTCCAAGGCATTCTATCGGAATCTTATTCCTTTGCTGCATTTTCATTATTAAAGAGCAGCAGGGAATAACATGAAAATAGGGTATGATGGGGCTGTCATGGTCCACGGAGACCAAAAGTCCCTACAAAATTAACTGCATAAAAAAAACAAAAGGTGTAGATTCTCTAAAATGTTTTCAGGGCCCACTTTAGCCTTTATTTTATTGATATTAAATTATTTTGTTTAGATGTATAATATATTCGGCTGATAGTAAGGTAAATATTTTGATATGGATAGATAATATTTTGTATTCTTATTCATAAATTAGTGAACAATGAAACACTAGAAATCATCTGTAGATAAAAAAATAACTGACATAGTTAGAAATTTACTATTTGGATCTGGCACTATGTACAAATAAATGTTGGATGATTAGACACCCAAATTAGTAATGATTTTGTATATTGCTGTTTTTAGGGTTCTGTAACTAAATGGTTAAAACGGAATCCTTATCATTTCATCTTGTTTGTCTGTCCATCTGTCTATTTGTATGTCACGGCAGTTACTTGCAGACTATTAGTGCTATATTAATGAAATTTTGATGGCAGGTGTATTCAATGAACCACTACACAAAAGTATAGTGAAATTAAGAAAAATACTTTATTTGGAGTTTACAAGGTGGTAGGTTCCTCGTATGCGAGAACCGCTGTCTGGGTTGGTACCACCGCTTTGCCTATTTCTGCCGCCAACCAACAGTGTATAAGCACTGTTGTGTTTCGGTTTGAAGGACAGTGTGAAATTACTGGGCATTATGAGACTTAACATCTTATGTCTGTGCGCTGGTGGTAGGATATTCATATCCGCCCAAAAAGCGACCACCGTACGCATGGTGTTAAAACCTGCCATAGTGATCCACACGCCTTGTGTGGATCGCGTTCCGGGATCAGGTAGTGTACATCCAGTTCTCCCGAGGGGCTTGCGACATGACTTGATGGTTGATTAGGGCGGGTATAGGGGTATATGTATTACTGTGCCTGCATTGGTCATCCGCCTGTCCTGTCGCAGGCCTCAACTCATTGTTTGTCGGTGGTCTCTGGTTTTTTGGACTGCAATACGCTTACCATCAGGTGTATTGCAATCACTTTGCCGTGCTCGAATTAAAAAAAAAAAGTGTCTCGGGGAGACGAGCGCAGTTCAGTGCCATGCAGTGCTTTGTAATTCAAAGTTCTGTGTGGTGTTGCTTCTGTTTATGGGCAGGCGTGGCGTCCATACATGCATCTGAGGGATTATTGTTTCGTTTGCACGTAGGTATCTGTGGTATCATTGGAAAAGTCCTTAAAAATTATATAGAGATTGCTAAATATTTTGATATGTATTTACGTTTTTTTTTTTTTATTGCATAGATCGGCAAACGAGCAAGTGGGTCACCCGATGGTAAGTGATCTCCACCGCCCATGGATGCCCACAATATCAGAAGAATTATGGGCGCGTTGCCGACCTTAATGGTTTCCATTAAGGTCGGCAAGGGTGAATTAGGGATTGGGAAGGGGAGGGGTATTTGGGCCTCCGGATATCTCACTCACCGAACGAAACGCAGCAGCAAGCCGCTACTTTACGTCGGTTTTCTGTGAGACAGTGGTAATGACCCGGTTGAGCCGGCCCAATCATGCTGTAGACAAAACTGTATGCAGCGTGGCTCTACCACTCATAATGGAATTACTTTTAATGTTTGGAATTGAAAATATCAATGTATATCCAATCATTCTGATAAAATCTTTCAATATATACTTGAACTTTTACTTATTTATGCAAAATATCGAAAGATAATTGATAAAACACAATTGCGCAACGACGTAATTACGTTGTTGTTCTTTTGTATGAGCGATATGAATATATTATATCGGATTAGCGATCAATATTAACATGTGGTTTATGACTAATTAAATAATTATCAGGCACATAGTGATTGTAGATTCAGGGGGGAAATCGATCACCCAAATCACCCCCGTTAGCTAACACTGTAATTAGTCACAAACTGAACTGAAAAATGGTACCTTTATAAAAAATTGACAACATATTTTTTTTTATATTTTGTTGTTTTAGGTTGCACAAACTCAAAATTTGGAGTAATAGTTGGTGTTCCGGTAAATTTCTTTTACAAAACAGTTGATGATGTAAAAAAGGATGATATACTGGCAAGTTATTTATATATTACGAGCTTTTCCTCGCGGCTTCGCCCGCGTGATCTGCTTTTTTCCGGGATAAAAAGTACCCGGGGATCGAACCCGAGACCTCAGCAAAGCAGTACACAATACAACTGCACCACCAAGGCAGTCATATCACAAATTTTGATACATATTTTTTCGGTAGCTTGAACCGTGTACGCAGCGCACGCAACGGAAGCCTTCAAATATGAATAATTTTCCCCGTTTTTGTAACATTTTTCACTGATGCTTCGGTCCTACTGGTCGCAGCGTAATGTTATATAGCCTAAAGCCTTCCTCGATAAATGGACTATCCAACACAAAAAGAATTTTTCAATTCGAAACAGTAGTTCCTGAGATTAGCGCGTTCAAACGAAACAAACAAACTCTTCAGCTTTATAATATTTGTATAGATAAGAATTGCACACTAAATAAAGCAACTTAAAACTAAGGGTCATACAGTAAAGGTCATACAATGGGCGGTCTTATTGCAACCACCGACAACATTGGTTCTTCCAGGCAACCTTAATTCAATGGTATTGTTATTTTTGTGGCTAATATAATTTTGTCACCTGTAAGCTGATACAATAGCTTTATAACATATCTTAGTTGAAATCAATCTAAATACAGCATGACAGATTATTATTCTGGTATTGGAATTCGGGAAAGTGACCGGGCAGCTCAATAATTTTTATATCTTACTAGCTTTTGCTCGCGGCTCCGCCCGCGTGATCTGCTTTTTCCGGGGTTTCCGGGATAAAAAGTAGCCTATCACCCAAGTCAGCTCATACCCTGTCTGTATACCAAATTTCATCAAAATCCGTTCAGTAGTTTCAACGTGATTGACGGACAAACATCCAAACATCTAAACATCTTAACAAACACACTTTCACACTTATAATATTAGTAGGATTGTACAAAATTAAATATTGATGCAACTAATTTACAGGTAAATCAGAAGAAAATTGATTGGAATTCCGAAGTTGGTATGAAGCTTGCCGAAGCTCTGGTGTTACCCGAAAAAGTGCAGAAGTTTGCTATATGTAGAGAAATACTGATGGCACACAACAATAAAATAGTATATGAGTCAACATATCCATTCGCATGCATATTTTTCGCTTATAATCTTGCAACATACATAAATAGAAGGCTTAATTTGTATAAAGCACCTCTAACCATGAGAGGAGCATTATATGCTTTAGTTGGAATGTTTAGTACAGGTTTATATTTTCTTATGAAGGATATGACTGAAGTGTACTATGAAACAGAAACTGATAAGAAACTCTGCGAATTGGGTCCAGATTTCATAGAGAGTGGTGTTATACTTTATGATAAATTATTGCAAAGAAATCAAGCACTAAGAATTTTAATGGGAAATGAAGGTTTGAGTAAATACAGTGCGCATGGTAATGAAAACTTTGGACTCCGACAGCCACGATTAGCTCTTGTGCATAGAAAACGATATTTCGAAGAGAGATTGAAAGAAATTACAGAACAAGAGCAATCTGAAACATTTGTTGCAGAATAGGCGGATTTAATTTAACAGAAGTCGATTACGAAGAGTAGTAAAACCCAAAATGTAAGCATTACAATTTAAATGTACATATTAATATTTATTTAGGCAATTATAATGTGAATTATATTGTATTAGCTTATTAACATTAGCTGATTAAATTTATCAACAAACAATTATGCGTATCCTTTGTAAAGTCGCGTGCCTATTACAAAATTAGTTGATTAAAATTAAACAATATGTCTTAAAGAAAGCGATTTATTAATACCACAACACCTGCAATTGATAAATCGTTAAGTAATAGCCACATATAGTGACGATTACTGTGACGACATACTTATTAAGCTATTTTTCCTGACTTTATCTAAGGCACTAATATGAATCAATATACATGTCTTTAATAAGATATTCATTCATTAATAAGATATTCTTCCCACTTCGAAGTGGGAAGAAGCTAATCGAGGGTCCTGCGACAGTACAGGCGGATGACGATGTAGACATAGGGATACAAGGATGCACCCCTATACCAGTCCCAACTAACTATCAAGTCATGTCGCAAGCCTGGGAGTATATACTTATATATAGTATGGATATACTTATACTGATCTACTATTGCAAGTTTTAACACCATGTGTACTGTGGTCGCTATCCTTGCGGATATGAATATCCCACCACCACCACGTACAGAGACGGAGGAACTTCAGATATTCTGTAAATAAATACTCCCAACGGTCACACACATAGTCCTGACTCCACACTAGATTAATCTGTATCGTAGGTATCCAAACCCAATACAAATATTTGTGGATTACACAAAAAATTGTCTGCTGGAATCTGATTCCAGTGGATCGAACGCGTTGACTCTCGCTTCGCAGCCGGCTAATCGCCCACTGTACGGATGAGGATTTCGTTTTCCATTTTGAGGTACGGAGCTTTATGTACAATTTAAATAAGTATAATGGTGCAAGTAAATAGCTCGAGCTGAGTTACGGACGAAAAGCGCGCCGTTTCAAGTACTTGTTAAAATTTTAGTATTTTCGGAGACGCACCATGGCGATACATGCCGTACGTAGGCTGCACCATGTCCGTAGCTGGGCTCGCGCTATAATGTGTCGTTTCACTGCACCATATTTCTAAAGACGTATAAATAAATATAAGTAGGTAGGAAGTTCTGATGTGATACCGAACCCTAGAGCGCGAGTCTTACCTCGCACTTGACTGCATCTACATGGCGTGGCGCGGCGTGGCGTATATTGCCCGCAAAGTAAGTAAGTTTCTTTATGAAAGGAAATTTCATTATGACCATTTTGAATTAACCTCGCATAGTCCATACTATGAAATACGAATGGATCATCGTCTAATCCGTGAGAATATAATTTCATGAGTCTTATATCTTTCCATTATATCTTTTATTGAACAATAATTCCTATATGCGTCCTCGGTGCGTCTAGCAACTCCCACAAAATTGTTGAAAATTAACCCATGATTGTGACAATTAACGAATTTTAAAGAGGTAAGTACGTACTTATTTATTCTGTATTGTCTCTAAATTGGTTAAAATAATAGAAGTGCATACTTTTAAATTTTATTATGGACACGGTTTTATTCTTCCTTAAATTTAAGAAATCAATACATAAATCTGATGTGTCCCTAATAATAATATAATTATTAATCAATTGTATTATCGTTTGTAGGTAGCTTAAGGATTGATACTGAACTTTTTATCTATTAATTAATTTTACTTAGTGTCCAAAGCATTTATATAAAGAATGACTTGTGTATTAAATCTTAGTCCCATTAAGATGCGGTCGCTAGTTAGCCTTTTTTTATTATCGTACATTAGCTTGACGTTGGCACGGCGGTCTCCTCATGCAGGGCTCGTCGAGGAGTTATATATGACTGGCCCTCCAGGGAGCAGGGTATCGAACAACATAACTGAAGATGCATTACTAGATATTGTAAGTACCTACTTAGATTCATCTATGTAGACATCAGCGTAGTTGATCATGGACGCCGGCAGCAGGGTGCAAGGGGGTGCACTTGCACCCCCCTGACAGGAAAGAAAATATATAGAAAAAATACATGCTTTTTATTCAGTTACTGTTTGAATCAAAACTAAAGGCGTCTAGGTTGCTGTCCAAATTTGTTCATCGCCTTGTCAATAAATTATGGAGATCCGCAACGTACTGTTTTTAAAAAAATGTATAATGTCCGTTGTAGTCCCAGCAGTATTTTTCACTTCACTTCACGTCATTATTATATTAGTTAATAGTATAATGTGTAGATGCAGATGCACCTCCCTGAAAGTTATCCTGGCAGCGCCCATGTAGTTTTTTTTTAAAGCATAGGCCGGCAAACGAGCAAGTTAATTTAAGTGATCTCCACCGCCCATGTACGCCCACCACTAGAAGAATCATGGGCGCGTTGCCGACCTTACAGGAATTAGAATTTACCCTTACAGGAAAGGAATATAGACCTTACAGGAATAGAAATTATAATTGGTATAATAACGCACATTAGCGGACATGGTAGCATGGCTAGTTAGCGATAGCTCAGTGGGCAGTGATAACTGTTAAGTACCGCCTGCTGAGACGAAAGTTCGAAACAAGCCCTAAGACTTTTCTAAGTTACCTTTGTATTTATTGATAATTATCGCTTGTTTTACCGACAAACGAAAAAGCGTGAAGAAACCTGCATACCTAATGCCAGCGCCGGACATAGCTTCAATAACGCAAATACCTACAAACTCACGGTTATTTGAGCATGTGTGCAATATTTGCATTTTGCCGTCCCGTGTCGGTTTTTGAGCGCACATCAAAGCGTTCAAAGTTCAAATGTTTGGGTAGCCCACTACACTTGCGCAAAATCCAGTTGCGTGTGCGGCACTAAGCGAAGCTGTTGTGTCGTACATATAAAACATCAAAATTGACTGAGGCAACGAAACTGTCCTAAAATCACATCTCATCATCATCATATATTTAATTATTTAGATTTAAATATAATAACAAAGGAAACATGTAATAGTGTAAGATAACAGAAATAAAGCCTTTTATTTTTATAAATATGTAATGACATGCACATACATAATATAGGCATACCGCGTCCACAAAATCATCGTCCATCTTATTTGTCGTCTAATCAAGAGTACTATGACAAATATCTCCTTTAGAGATATGTTCAAACGATTGAAATTATATCTGGCGCCAGTATAAGAAGTTTTCATAACAATAACTTTGACGGTATATGAAGTCTGCCAACTCGCATTATGTCAGAGTGGGAGACCTCTCTCAGTCGGTAAAGGACGCCCGTACCCAGCAGTGGAACGCACACAATACAGGGCTGGTATTATTATAACCAATGACTGACAACAATGACTTCACAGGAGTATAGTATCACGATCGGCACCTCCATATGTCCATCTTTTTTGGGTTTCCCCCATATATATCAATGGTACAGCGGTGCCATATTTAGATCTCGCTCCATCATGAAAACGAGATCCTCAAGCCGGTTCTGCATAGGAGGGCGCGATACCACCCTGCACAGAAAATCTCGCTTTCACGTGACTCCCTGTGATTCATAATCCATATCGCTATTTTATCGCTTGTTTTTTTATTTTGCTATCTTATGTTTTGATCAAAATTGTGATGATAATGTTAAATAATATGTAGATACATCATAAGATAATGAGTTATTATTATAGTGTAACATCGGTACTTACCTAGTGTAAATAAGTGTAATTACAAATTAACATAATATCAGGTTAATAAAATAGTAGTCAGCTTGTATAGGAACTACTAGTACTTCATATCTGCTTTCTTTAATTTTAGTTTTTTAAACTAACTAGTTTGGCCATAAATACTGTTACATAGAAACTTTTCTTTTTAACTCTTTAATTATTATAATAAAATATTGGTGCGGCGCATGCTGTTAGAACTACAAAGGCTGTTAATGCTGTTAAAACCAGAATTCGTCGAAACCCCATCAGGAAACTAAATATCGCAAGAAATGGAGATTCGCCCTAGGTCTCTGTCGCGTATAATACAATAAGACCTGTAGCTCGGCGCTTATCGTTGATATACAGGACATATCCTAAATCAATCCCTAAAGTTAAAGAGAGTGGATCGATCAAAAAAGAAAAACGAAGACCTTTGATCGAATTTGGCATAAAGCACTTTTGCTAAGGTTCCTTCCTTCGGGCTTCCCGTGAAATTGTGCAGATGGGTCACCAGCTGCCTCACAAACGGCACATAAAGATCGACGGTATGTGCTCGGAATCCAAGTTCGTGAATATTGGTTTATCCAACGGCGGTGTGCTATCTCCTACGTTGTTTTTTCTGCATATCAATGATATATTACTTACTAATAACATTCATTGTTATGCAGATTACGATGTACAGGGGATGCTTTATATACCGTTTGATGAGAAGAACAAACTTGTGTCTGAAGTCGAGAATCACCCGAACGAGTCTCGAAATGAGGCCAACTTAATCTAGTTTAATACCAAGAAGACACAACTCTGTACTTTTACTACAAAACACTCCCTTTGTTTGTTGCTGTACTCAGCAGAGCCAGACGATATTTCTCACCGGCCCATCGCCTTCAGCTTTATAATGCATAGGTCCGGCCTCATATGGAGTACTGTTCTCATTTTCTGTAGCTATATTTACTGTAGCTAAATTTCCCAAGGAAACAGTGCGTAAATCCATAGATTCTTAGCCAGACAGATTAAAAGCCTGTATCAAAGCCAAAGGTGGCCATTTCCAACACAATATTGATTTATTTTTTGCTGAGACTTCAATAACTATGTATATATGTGTTTTATAAAGATTATTATATTAGGTACTTTATAAAATAGGATTACCTACATCTATTATTTTTAGCTGATTTTTTCTTAACTACACTAAGTTACATGCGCGCGGGTGAAACTGCGAGGGATAGCTAGTTACTTTATAAAATAATGACTGTATTTTCATTCTAACAGCACTTATGGCCGAACTAGGTATAATAATGTTACTCTTGTAGGTCGGCCTTATCACCAAATACGGTTATCCAGTCGAAGTGCACAAAGTGACTACAGAAGATGGGTATATTCTTGAAATGCAAAGAATACCGTACGGGCGCGACAATAACAACCGTCCAGATCCACAGAAACCAGTAGTGCTCGTCATGCATGGACTGTGTGCATCAGCTGCTGATTGGGTTCTGATGGGTCCCGGAACGGCTTTAGGTAGGTACCATAAGTTCTCTTATTACTCGCATCTTACTATCCAATGATTTACCAATTGCTTACCAATGTTTGCATGTCGCGTTGAATGAATTATCTACTTTTTTAACCGAATTCATAAAAAGAGGCACAGGAGGATTATGAATGATAGAGCTAAGCTGTCAGTTTTGTCTTCTGTTCGTCTTAAAATAAATATACGTTGTGTAAAAACTTCCTTCGCTCAAAGTTTCAGTCACTATTCGTTTCCCTACTTGTAAAACAAAATAAATAATTTATGCCCTATCAGTTCTTTCAGTATCAGTTCTTTAAGCAACCATGAGTGAAGCTAATCGCAAACTGGAAAAATTTCTTCTTTCTCTAAATTATGCTAATACTGAGGTTTTCCTAAATACTCCAAAGTAAGTTTCACTGGAGAAAACCATACAGTTATTGTACATCTGCTATTGTGAATATGAACCAATACACTTTAGCTGAGTATTTACTTACTACCTACTATTTATACTTCGTGTTCACCTTTAGCTTACCAACTCGCCGAGGAGGGCTACGATGTATGGCTTGGAAATGCCCGTGGTACCTATTATTCAAGATTTCATACCCGACTTAATCCTGACAGAAGCAATGAGTTCTGGGATTTCAGTTGGGAACAAATAGGTACCAGAGATTTGCCTGCTATGATTGATTACGCATTGGGAGTGACCGGAAAAAGCCGCTTACATTATATTGGACATTCTCAAGGGACTACAATATTTTGGACAATGGGTTCTTTACAGCCGGCCTATAATAACAAGATTATTTCTATGCAAGCATTGGCTCCTGTGGCTTATTTAACGAACAATGAAAGTCCGTTATTTAATGCACTTGCACCCCATGCCAATAGCATCGAGGTAAATATACTCATTCTGATTATTTTACGGCATTTAATGTAACTTTGATTAGAGATCACCTTATTGGCCTATTGGCAGCGTATTTGAGCAGTGATAGCCGTTAAATCATGAGTTTGATCGATAAGTATTTTTATAAGTTTTCAAAAATGCCTATGATATGATCCGGATTGAAATGTATGCCCCATAAGATGATATCGCATATCACGCGACGGAAATACGTTCTGCGTTACTGTGTAGGTTCTGGTGGCTAGTCCTTTCAGGGTTAGGTTAATTTACCCTGAAGGTGTAGGCAGGTGCATGTAGGAATAGGTGTTAGTTGCTGTTATGTTATCTTCCAGATCTCTTAATATTCATTTTAGGATTCGGTATCACATAATTTTGGAATGATAGGGTCAGTCAATTGCCATGGCTGCCATGTAGTATTGAAAATATATTTTAACATATTGATAATACCGAATTCATATTTTTATTCGCTACGAATAAATGCAATACCTAAGCATTTTTCTCAAATTTACCAATTTTATCATATTTTTCGATATACCTCCAGACCCTACTGTGTGCATAGTATTTTAATATTTGCAATGATAGTTATTGAAGTGATAACTTCTTATGGGAGGGTGAACCGAAACGTTCCGTAACGCGAGCGGTCCATCGACCAGCCAGCGTTAGCCGACCTCCCTGGAACATCGATTATTTCGAAGTCCCAGGTGGCGTCACACAGTGACAAGTCAGCTTGGACCGGACTTCAACCGGACTTTGACCGGACTTCAACAGGACTTCAACTGGACTTTGACCGGACTTTAATCGGGCTTTGACCGGGCTATGACCGGGGTTTAACCGGACTTTGACAGGTCTTTGGCCGGACTTAAACCGGACTTCGACCGGTATTTGACCGGACTTCGACCGGACTTTAAGCGGACTTTGACCGGACCTTAACCGGACTTCGACCGGACTTTGATAGGGCTTTGACCGGATTATGACAAACTTCGACAGGACTTTAACCGGATTTTGAAAGGACTTTGAGCCCTTTTTGACTGGACTTAACCGGATTTTGGCAGGACTTTGACCGGTATTTGACCGGACTTTGACCGGACTTTAACCGGACTTCGATCGGACTTTGACCGGACTTCAACTGGACTTTGACCGGACTTTAACCGGACTTTGACCGGGCTATGACCGGGGTTTAACCGGACTTTGACAGGGCTTTGGCCGGACTTAGACCGGACTTCGACCGGTATTTGACCGGACTTCGACCTGTATTTGACCGGCTTTCGACCGGACTTCGACCGGACTTTAACCGGACTTTAACCGGACTTCGACCGGACTTTGATAGGGCTTTGACCGGATTATGACAAACTTCTACAGGACTTTGACCGGGGTTTGACCGGATTTTGGCAGGACTTTGACCGGTATTTGACCGGATTTTGACAGGACTTTGACCGGTATTTGACCGAACTTTGATAGGGCTTTGACCGGATTTTGACAAACTTTGACCGGTACTTGACCGGATTTCGACTGGACTTTAACCGGACTTCGACCGGACTTTAACCGGATTTCGACCGGACTTTAACCGGACTTCGACCGGACTTTGACTGGACTTTGATAGGGCTTTGACCGGATTTTGACAAACTGACAAGCCTTTGAACGGTACTTGACCGGACTTTAACCGGACTTTGACCGGATTTTGACAAGACTGACAGGACTTTGACTGGACTTTAACCGGATTTTGGCAGGACTTTGACCGGTATTTGACCGGACTTTAACCGGATTTTGACAGGACTTTGACAGGACTTTGATAGGGCTTTGACCGGATTTTGACAAACTTTGACCGTTACTTGACCGGATTTAGACTGGACTTTAACCGGACTTTGACCGGACTTCGACCGGACTTTGACAGGACTTTGATAGGGCTTTGACCGGATTTTGACAAACTTTGACAGGACTTTGACCGGTACTTGACCGGACTTCGACTGGACTTTAACCGGACGTCGACCGGACTTTGACCGGACTTCAACTGGACTTTGACCGGACTTTAACCGGACTTTGACCGGACTTCGTAACGTAACGCGTTCCGGCGCCACTCTGGTTTCCCTTTCTCTCACGCATACGGCAGCAGTAGGCAGGCTCCTCCGCTCTCACTTTAACCCACATTAGTTTAAGTTATCACTTCTGTCGAGCGTCCCGAGACGCACACTTGTTTTTTATTATAATGTATTTGTATGCAAATTGATACAATTTGCAAAAAATCTATTTAATGGTACCTACTGTCCTCTAAGGCTGTAAGTCTTACTAATTACTCTATATTAACCGATGAAAAATACGAAGGAGGTTCTCAATTATACACTGATTTTATCTCTTAGACTAAAAGTGATAAGGTAAAACATTTTAAGAAATTTACAACCGACGAAAACATCAAAAAGCTTTAAACTTAAAATTATGTAATTAACCAATTTAAGTCGCTGACGTTAATAACCAATATTGGCAACATTTTGCTTGTTCTAGTAGAGATATAAACGAATTATATTTCGATTACCATTTGAAATTTTACAGTAGAGAACCCAATCGAATTCGCGTGCGAGGTTATTTCGAGGGAAATAAGAATTGCCTCCTTGTACGTAAACTGTAACAGTACCGACTTATTATCGTTTTTTACTCTCCTGTGTTTTATTATGTAATGTATGTAAAAAGTCATTGGGGAGCGTTGCTTGTGTGCGTAGAGGTGAGCTAATCCAGCAAAGGATAAGACCTCGCTATTTCATACGATGGCCATCTCCCTTACCGATTAAGTGTAGGTGTAGGGGGATTTACTTATTATTGGTTAGATAAATTTATTTTTACCCCTTTATAGATTTTTTCAAGTTTTTATTTTGTTAATTGTTATTTTCAGGCAGTTGCTAGCTTAATCGGTGTGAATGAAATTTTAGGAAGATCTGATTTTTTCACGGATATAGGAAAACAATTCTGTTCAGATGACGCCGTGACGCAAGCCCTTTGTTCTAATATGCTTTTCGCTATAGCTGGAAGAAGTGAAGATATGCATAATGCTGTAAGTATGGGTCTACGCATGATATAAATATGCAAAATGTATACAAATAAATTAGAAAAAGGATTAGGAGAACGATATATAATGTATTAGAAAATGCGTCACTAGATGATAAATGTAAGTAATTATCTTGGTCCATGAAAATATCGATTGATTGGCAACACACTGGAATTATGGTTGCGTTGGAAGTTTTTGTTCCGTAAGATACATATAGGAACTACCCCAGTCGAGACCAAACTGGCGATAGCGCTGCTTTACAAAATAAAAACACCATTACTGCCGTATGTTTTATAAGTGAACAATACATGTGGTCCAGTCATTTTAGCTTAAATTAGGTATGAATCTCGGAATTCGAGATAATGGATACAAGTAGCAAAAAACCCATAGGAAATGAGATATTTACAAAAAAAGCGCAAAAAACCGATTTTTGTGACCTTTGACCTTGAAATTTAATAGTTGCACACACCCTACCATAAGTAGGTTTTGAGACAACTTTTAGGGTGTCAATATACAAGTATTTACAGACTTAACAGCTGGGTATCTCGGATTCCGAGGTGAACTTACTAAAATGACTGGACCAATGGTATTTAATTTTATTTGTCATAGCTAGCTCAGACTGCGCAGTTGATGCAGCTATGTCAAAATTAATCTATTCAAATAACATTAAATAAACGAATAAAAAATTTACACTAGATACTTATGCAAAAAAAACATATAAATTAATACATTATTCTAGCTTTCTTGGAAACAATTAACGTAGACCTAAGTGCCGTACGGTCAGGTGTTAAACATTGATACCCATAATCTTATACATAGGTCTTACATAAGGATGATTTCATTATAGACATGTATATTGGTCATATTGGTCTGTTATTAGCATAAAAATAAAATTGTAGAAACCTACACACAGCAAAGACTTCAATTATGTGTTGTGCCTTCAATACGACCCTAAATAAAATAACGCCAGTACGGATCAATAGAATTCTTTAATAAAATATTTTTTCTTTTGTAGACAATGTTTCCAGTGAAACTCGGCCATACTCCTGCAGGCATTTCTGTGAGACAACTGGTACATTATGGTCAACACATTCGTCAGGATTTCTTCAGGCGCTTTGACCATGGACCTTTGACGAATTTGAGAATTTACAGGAGTATCACCCCTCCAAGCTATAACTTGAGATTAATAACAGCCCCTGTATTTTTGCACTATGTTGATGATGATGTTTTTGCGGATGTTAGTGATGTCACCAGACTCTTTAGAGAACTTGGTCGACCTATTGGAATGTTCAGAGTGCCACACGCTACTTTTAGCCATCTTGATTTTATGTGGGGAACACAAGCCAACAGGTTGGTGTATAACAGAGTAATAAATCTAATGAGATCAGTTGGCGATAATTAAATCTGTTACATACTTACTTAATTAAGTATTTCTAAAATCAGACACTGTAAGTTGGCTTTGGATGCATGTGTTTTCTCGGATCTTACAACGTTTTATAATGCCGATTAAAATACTTAATGAATTTGTATTGAAATAATAAATTACTGCATTATTAAATGAGTTGTTTCAATTATCTTGATTTAATGTTAAAATATAATTTTTGGGCAAATGTCGTCTTTGCCGGTTTGGTAAATGCAGCTAGTGCCGCGGCACGAGATTGATTGGTCTTAAACGGCGGCTCGCTAAACCATGGGAGGTTTGATACGTGTGAAACCTAAACTCAGAAAATGGACATCACAGATGGGCAAGCGGGTGCGCGTTTGACCTATCCATCTGCAGCGCGTCGCCTGGACGTCCGCTAGGGGATCGATGTAGGCAATTGTACATAATACTTATTTGATATTAAAATAATTTAAGTTTTAAACTAGTGGGGCTAGTTTTATTAGGTTTTTTTTGTAGGTGTTGTAGATGGATACAATAATTTACAGTTCATGGCATTGTCGCGTCGGCGTTGAATACTTACACTTTATATTTCGGTGATTTAATGACATACCTAATCTCACATCTGTAGGTACAGCAACTTTGTATACTCCTGTGGCCGCCACAAAGCTCAAAGAGTTGCAACTCGGGCACCCACGGTTTGCGGAGCTTAGTTCCACCTCATGATGTGATTCACATACTTACCGTGGTCACTGGACCTATGTCCGTGCTCCTGCTTCACGTCCTCTATAAAGAAGCTAAGAGAGTGCTGCACGTGGCTATAGGTAATATAGTTCAAAGTCCGAGGCCCATAACGAAGCCTGACGCTCTCTCGAAACTGACCGTATCGTATGGCGTTGAACAAGTTCTGCCCTTGGTAGCCTCCGCTGACGGAGAATCTCTGGGCCAAGCTAGCTCCATGCTTTTACTCGATCTTTTGCAAGATATTGAATTAAAGTGACCAAATCATTTGAATTCAGCATCTTTGTGCTTTATTAGTTCCATAACAATATTAAAACAGCTAATTCGCTATATTCGACGCTTTTATTCTGCTATTACTTGGCACTCTATTCTGTTTCTCTAAATGTCGAGTATAAGCAACATATTTACTTTAAGGTATTTTAATTGCTTTTATTGAATTCATAAATTTATCATAACTCGAATGATATGTTTCAGAATGCTATTATAGGACTTTAATTGTATTCCGTGCTTATAATCGACTTTTACTCAGCTTAAATTGCTCTAACAGAAGTCTGAAAAACATTTATTTATAGCACAACTCGTCCATTTTGTTATTGTTTTTATTCTACAAAATTTAATTACAACATTAATTTAATTTAATAAGAAAATGGATGAAGATAAATGAAAAAAAATACAAATGATGTTTTTCGTAGAAAAGATAAAAAAACGTTTCAGATGATGAGGAATTCTTAAAACTTCATTGAGCCCAATTTATAATCATTGCGTGAGTTATAGATAGGGAGCCCTAGAGTAGCTGATCCACTTGACTACTATCAAGCTCATTTTCCGTGAGTAGCTTCGTTTCGATGAGACGCCCAACAATTCCCTATGCGAAAATTCTCTACTGTGGTAGCTAACAGAGGTAGCAAGGATTAAATATGTCGATTTGATGAGTCCCAAAAATTTATTACTAACAGGTTATTTTTTTGTTAAATCTTAAGATAATTATCTAAATTATTGGAAAAAATATTTGGCCTACAAAATGTATGGTTTGATCAAAGAGTCCCCCCCTTCCAACATGTATCGATAACGAGGTCATCAAAAATGATTACTAACCAGCTGCTTTTTTTTTTGTTACTTACTTAACCCTTAAATGGACGATTTTTGTTTCACGTTTTAAAAAAATATATTTGTGTAATAGACATGTATTACTGTCTAGGAAAAATGAGTAAAAAAATCTAGACATGAATTTACTATACTTTTTTTGCAATAATGTGAGTGTTGTTTATAAACTACATTGCGCATTCATTGAAATTTTGCAAGTATGGGTAAAATAAGAGTGGATATTGTTTTTGAAATGTATTTATTTATTCTTCATTATGATATTTATAAAAACAATTGCTTTTTTTCGTATCACATAAAGATACACGACATTTTTGGCACATTTTGAATGTAAAGCCTGAACATTTTGGGAATTTGCACCTCTGCTGCTTATCCAGCCAAACTGCCCAATGACATGTCTGATCCAATCTGACGTCTTTCAAAGGAATTGCTTGAGCTGGTCCTGGGAACTTCTTCATTACAAGTTCTCTTTGTATTGTGCTCCCACTAGGTCGACCACGTTTAGCGCCATTTGCAGGTAGACCCAATTTGCAGAGGGTTCAGCAAGTTCTAGTCTGAATGTACCCAAATTGAGAAGTTGATCATTTCCTTTTATATTATTTACCTTCTTGAACATAACCCATGAATTTATAACTGCGAGGTCCAGGAAATGATAAAATAAGCGCATGGTCCACTTGCGGCTCTTCATTGTGATGCGATAACGACCTATAAACGAATCTAATAAGTCCACGCCTCCCATGTGGGCATTGTACTCCTTGATGACTCTGGGGTGCTGCTTCTTCGGCTTCCAAAATAGGAGGGTCTGGCATATTTTCATCGTTGTCGATTACGAGAGGAGGATCAGCATCCACTTCATCAGACTGGGCATTCTCACCTTCATCACTATTTTCAAGGTCTCGAAGAACATCTCGAGCTGTTTGATAATAGTGACCTTCATCCTCTACTTCAGAGTCTGATCCGTCTAAGCCATCTTCTGAATCTTCAAGAGTTTTTAAATACTTTGTAATTTCGCTTTCTAGTAATCGCGGCATGCTGAAAAGCAAAATAAAAATCCTTCACCAAACATGCATTTATTTATCAGGCAATGCGCATTGTAGTTTTCCTACAACATACCAGATTTCGCCTAATTCGACAGTAGCATCAAGTGATTTTCAATGTTTTACAACATGAACATGTAATTGAAGATATAATCAAGCAAATAAAAATATGTTATATATTTACATTATATTTTATCAAAGTCCGAACACAGCTACAAAACTTAGTTTCGCGCCACTAGAAAAGTTTTCTTCAGTGACATTTGACATTATCTTATTTTCAATACATACAAATATTGGATAGTGCCAACATTAAAAAAAGTACAAAATTCGTTCATAAATAAGAACTAGTTGTCAAAATTAACAAAAAATTAAAAGAAGGTCAATTTTATCTGTGATGTTTAGTATGTTGTTTAAAAACAACATTGTCCATTTAAGGGTTAATATTGTATATAATTCAACAGTCATATTGTCCTACAAATTGCGTGGTACGTTATCCCGGTCCTACGCTCAGAAATTGTTAATACCACAAGACAATTTTTCTCATTACTAACTGTAGGACAAAAGTATTACATAATAGGTTAGTGTGTTCTCTACCCAAATGAAACAATGTCCTACAAGAAAACAGGTATGTATCACTAGTCCGACAAGAATTGTAATTTTTTCGTTTTCCTATTTGTAACATAAGAGACAGTGAAAACACCTTTTTTTTAAATAACTTATTTTTTTTGTAAACTAGTACAACAATTAAGTAAATAAATACAGTAGCTAGATAAGTTACGCGGGAGCGCCCGGAGGTTTTTAAAAAAAGACAAGTCTTCACAATGAAGCTTTATTGCGAACTCAATTACAATTGACAAATTTCCTTATTTATACCTGTTCATCTGTTGACAATGAATGCTTAGATCTACGCATTATGATCATAACAAGATCACCGTCTAGACGCCAGGCTAGCAGTTTTTATGGTCAACATAATTTGATATTAAGAGCTTTAGACAAAACAAGAATATCATATTACAAATAGATAAAATTACATCTGAGTACCTGTGTCAGCAATTGTAATGTCCTTCCTATAGTAAATAAGGTTACATCACATTAGCATGCGGTTATAATGTCATGAGCGGGAGCGGGGTGCATAACTCCTCCCCCCATAGCTTCGAAATTATCAGAGGGATGTATATTTCTCTGATTATTTCGACACACAATATATTTTAAAAAGTTATACTTATACGCTATACACACAAAAAGGAACAGAAATATGATTACATATAATAACAGAGTAGCTGCGCTAACACTTTTCACAAAAATGCCTTTTTCACGAATTTCCACTTCACTTTCACTGTTCTTCAACAATTCATTTAGATTCTGTAGATTTTTCAACTCAGCAGCATCCAAATTTATTGGTTTCCATCCTGTTTGTGGCTCTATAGTCGTTATTTCTGGAAGATCAATAATTGGCAGTTTTCTGAAGTCCATTGTGCTTATTCCCGCATAGTGGGATTTCAGGGTAACGTTGTCTATTTTGGCGTCACAGTGATCGTCAAGTGTGAGGAGGTAAGTCCCTTTTATACATTCTTTTGTCATTTCATTATGACAGCTTTTTGTAAATATAGTTTCCGCTTTGCTGTAGAGAATCCATCTTTGTTTCTCTATTGGCTCTATTTTTATAGAGTTTATTTCAACTGATATGGGTTGACAAGAACTGGTGTTGTGCGAAAATTTCATCAATGATGTTATACATGTGTCTTCTAATGGTAATTGAGTTTCATCTTCATAACATAGGAACGTTGCCTCATAGAGTTCGCTGCACGGCTGGGAGAGCGAGACCATATTTGACCCTCTTACTAGGAGGTAGGGATATTTTGGGATTATGATAATTGTTTTACCAAAGGAATTGGTGATGGTTATTGGAATGATTTTGTAATAAATGTATATTTCATCTTTAATTATAGGTATGTCCAAAATGAATGTTATTTGACTTCCTTTTGAATAAACTTTTATCTTAATACATAATTCTAACTTAATTAAATTGTCATAGTTTACTGGGTAAATGAGTTTATTAGATTTCTCTATTTCTTTTAACAAAATTAATAATTCGTCAGAATTTAAAAGTGACTGGTGTAAAGTTTTCAATTTACTAAAAGTAATACAAGTTTCAATCTCTTCCAACCGAATGTACAATAATTGGAAATTGTGCAAAAATAAATTATAAATATTAATAAAGTTATGAATTGTTATATTAACATTACTCTGGTTTATTAATTTTCTCATTTCCCATAATTATTTATCTATGTTAATAAAATTATTGGTTGTTGAATTATTTATTTTCAAAAGTGATTCAGACATTTCCGATATCAAAGTTTATCAAAATTTTTCAATTGTAGAGTTCATAAATAATTTATTTGGAGCTTAATTGATGGTTAGGTGTACTATTCTTAAAATATTTTCCAACATGATCATTTAAATTAGTATATCTATTGATATTAATTTCTAATTCCTCTTTTGTGATACTTAAATCTACAGTCTTAATTATAGTCCATTATGATAAGTGGACGCTATCAGCTTACGCTAGCTTCACCTTGGATGTTTCTCGATCATTTGAAGTTGAAGGGCGTGCGTACTGGTGATCAGCAGCACGAGCTTGAAGAAGTACCCGTGAAGGTCGTTTTACGTCCTTAATAGGTACAGCTGTATCTCTTTTTTTTTTTTTAACGTAACGTTTATTCCTTTTAATGTGACCAGTGACTGTAGGTTTTCGGAAGCGAGGTTTATTTTCACTTCGCTTCATGTTTACAGCTTCATCAAGAATAGGAATACCGTTAGTGTCAATATCGTCAGTAGAGTGAACTGTTTTCGGTAATGAACTAGCTGTTATTGTATTAAATGAGGGAGAACGAACTGAATGACTCATAGTTTCTTCTGAAATTGAAGGAGTAGATAATGTTTCAGATGAGTCTGATATCACGATTGATTTTTCAGTATCATCTGTATTAACTTTCATTGATGTATTACCACGTTTATTGGTAAGAACATTTAATGATATATGTGTAAGAGCATCTACATTACTATTTTCTATGTTGGTGGGTTTTTTGATGCATGGTTCATTTCGGGGTTCTAAGGTAATTTCGTGTTCCTGTAAACATTCACTGCTATCATCAGTGAGTTTCATATTTTCAGTATAAAAAATTTCGCAATCATTTTGTCCATTATTATCGGAAAAATTAACATTTGAGATGTCATTGTATTGATTATCAGAGTCTTGGATTATCTCAACATCGTTATTAGTGTAAAACAAATTATTATAATCATTATCAGATCCATGCGCCATTATATTTTGTCTAAGGGGACCGGCAGTACGCATAGAGACATCAGTATCTTGTAGATTAGGTTGAGGTTGGCTTTGCGATGGAATACCAAACGTAAACTGTTGGTTTGGTGCATTGTTAAATGGTCTCATTTGAGCATTGTTAAATTGTGGCCTATATCCCTGTTGGGGCACTATGCCAAACTTAAAATTGTTTTGGGGATAGTTGACATTTGGTCTAAACCCTTGTTGATTCGGTAAACCAAATTTAAAATCGCTTTGGGGCTGTGGATAATTCGGTTTGAAATTAATGCCCTGATTTGGAAGACCAAATTTAAATCCATTTGAATTAACAGGCCTGAAATTATTGGATAATTGATTTGGCATTCCAAATTTAAATTGTTGATTTAAATTATTTAAAGGGTTTGGTCTAAATGTTGGCTGGAAATGAGCTCTATTCAGATCTGAATTAGTAGAGTTAGGTGGGTAAGAATGCTGAGGTGGCTTTACGGCACCCCTATTTTTATTTTTCGCATTGTATTGCATTTGGAAGTTTACTTCTTCCATTACAACACTAAGTGCGCTTTCAAGACTTGTGCAATCTTTCAATCTTACAATTCGAATTAAATCTTCTGTAAGGTTGTACATGAACACGTTCAGAGACAAATTATTATAAATTATCATTTTTGCTGCTTTAATATTTTCATCCAATAAAAGGTTTATCTTAGAAAGAAGAGCGCTGCGTATTTGTTGGATGCGATTGCAAAATTGCAAGTAACTTTCGCCAGAATTGATTTTTAAATTTTCTAATTCAATAACTCTTCAGATCTAGGATCTCCAAAATGTTGGATGAGAACAGATCTGAGCTGTTCCCATGTTATTATGTCTTCTCGTTCGCTTAATAAACCTGCGGCTCTACCACACAATCTACTAGTAATACAATGAAAAACGTATGTGGATTGAACCGGATTATTCACTTCACCAAAATTTCTCAAAATATATTCACATTTTCTTATGTATAAATTCAATATAGTTTGATCTCCATCGAATTTTGGAATTAATTTTATAAATTCTTTAGGTATCAATTGGAATTCGCCGTTGCGCGACATATTTTCACTCTTATATATAGCACACAGTAAATCAAATAAAAATAAAAAAATAACACACAGTTATACACACTAAATTAAAAAAAATAAAAATTAACACACAGTAAATTAAAATAAAAATAAAATTTAACACATAGTTAAACACACAGTAAACTAAAAAAATAAAAATTAACACAAGTAAACACAATTAACACAAGTAAGTAAATTAAAACTCTCTATTAATACACCAAAATTCAATTATTTCAATCAAAAAATTCAAATATTTCAATCAAAAATTCTTATTTCTTAAAATTAGCCTGCCTATTTTTGTGCAGAAGTCAAATAACTTTCGACTATTTTTGTTCAAAAGTTACGGAGTTCACCTTTTTTTTAAAATTGTGTCGTACAAAATCAACCACAGGAAAAATAGCAAGGATGAGACAGGAAATGTAAAGAGGTCTACTTACAATCCGCTCGATCCCATGCCTTCTCGTAAAGCTGACTTCGTGGGCGACGACCTTCGGTTCCCGCCGTTTATCGAATTTATTTGGTTCGAGGATAGGAGCTATGCCGCAAGACCGATGCTTGTGTACTCGCAGACAGAGCTTACAGTCGCGGATATCCTACCGGCTGCGCCAGATAAGTTACGCGGGAGCGCCCGGAGGTTTTTAAAAAAAGACAAGTCTTCACAATGAAGCTTTATTGCGAACTCAATTACAATTGACAAATTTCCTTATTTATACCTGTTCATCTGTTGACAATGAATGCTTAGATCTACGCATTATGATCATAACAAGATCACCGTCTAGACGCCAGGCTAGCAGTTTTTATGGTCAACATAATTTGATATTAAGAGCTTTAGACAAAACAAGAAAATCATATTACAAATAGATAAAATTACATCTGAGTACCTGTGTCAACAATTGTAATGTCCTTCCTATAGTAAATAAGGTTACATGATACATCACATTAGCATGCGGTTATAATGTCATGAGCGGGAGCGGGGTGCATAACTAGCTACAAAAATGTATTATTTATTTAAAACTAGATGACCCGGTGAACTTCGTATCACCTACATATTATATTTGTGTAAAATGTGGTCAAAACTTGATACAAATGTTTCATTTACATTAAATGCAATTAAGTGAGGTACTGCACCATTGTACGTGAGGTAGCCCGTCGCACATTTAATTGACTTCGATGACCTAAGTCAGGTCGTCTTCCACCTCCCCCCGGTGGGACAGTCCTGTCCCTGTCCCTGTCCTTGTCCTGTCCCTGTTCTGTCCTGTCCCTGTCCTGTCCCAGCCATGTACTGTCCCTGTCCTGTCCTGTCCCTGTCCTGTCCTGTCCCTGTCCTGCTCTGTCCCTGTCCTGTCCTGTCCCTGTCCTGTCCTGTCCCTGTCCTGTCTCAGCCCTGTACTGTCCCTGTACTGTCCTGCCCCTGTCCTGTCCTGTCCTGTCCCTGTCCTATCCTGTCCCTGTCCTGTCCTATCCTGTTCTGTCCTGTCCTGTCCTGTCCTGTCCTGTCCTGTCCTGTCCCTTCCCTGTCCCTATCCCAGTCCTGTCCCTTTCCGGTCCTGTCCTGTCCCTGTCCTGTCCCCGTCCTGCCCCTGTCCTGTCCCTGTCCTGTCCTATCCTGTCCTGTCCCTGACCTGTCCCTGTCCTGTCCCTGTCCCTGTCCCTGTCCCTGTCCCTGTCCCTGTCCCTGTCCCTGTCCCTGTCCCTGTCCCTGTCCTGTTCTGTCCTGTCCTGTCCTGTTCTGTCCCTGTCCTGTCCTGTCCTGTCCCTGTCCCTGTCCCTGTCCTGTCCTGTCCTATCCTGTTCTGTCCTATCCTGTTCTGTCCCTGTCCTGTCCTATCCTGTTCTGTCCCTGTACTGTCCTGTCCAGTCCTTGTCCTGTCCCTGTCCTATCCTGTTCTGTCCCTGTCCTGTCCTATCCTGTTCTGTCCCTGTACTGTCCTGTCCAGTCTCTGTCCTGTCCCTGCCCTATCCCTGTCCCTGTCCCTGTCCCTGTCTAGTATAGCGTGGCGACCCGTCATCACGGCAAGCTTCGCAACGCCAACAATCCGGTTTATACCTGCGCTTATAGATGTTTCACATCAAAAAGACTTCAAGTGTTTCATACCCAGGAACAGTTTGTACTGGAAAATTAAGTTGTCGTTTTTAGTGTTTTCCTTTACTTATTATTTATGTTACTCATTTTTTCTCACCGGGTAAACATTCCCTGAACTTCCACAAATATTTCAAGATCAGAATTAGCCAAATCGGTACAGCCAGTCTCGAGTTTTGGCGAGACACACGCACAGCGATTCATTTTTATATATATAGATTTATTATGTATTTACATATAAAAAAAACAATGGGTTGCACTCCGGGAGTGCCGGCAGAAGTGAAAACTTAAACATTAACGTTGTGCATTTTTAACACGCTTTTATTAGCTTCAGACGTATGTATGTTGGTATGTTGGTATGTTGGTATGTTTGTATGTTTGTATGTTGGTATGTTTGTATGTTGGTAGGTTTGTCTGTAACTTGTCTTTGAACGTGATTTTGACCTACTTCAAAACGTCGGATAAAATCTTGACAGCGCGATGTAGATGTGCCAGTGGCGCCATCTCATGATTTTTTCTTGTCAACTTGTAGCTTAAATGCAATAAAGGTGGCGCTGGTTGTTTTGTTGTGTTATTTTGATACGAGTTTAGAACAAAATAAATAAATATTGTAAAAATTAAAACTTCCTTAAATATTTCATTGAATAATTGTTATAAATTACAAATTTATTACCTACAACTGTTATTAAAATTACTTCAGTAGTAAGGGATGTTCGCAAAACACTTTTTTTAACACGCTTTTTTATATTATTTACAATTAGTGGCAGCAATATAATAGAACATTGGATTATAGTCTACATGACACATTAAAATAAAACAATAAAAAATCAAGAGATGGCGCCACTGGCACATCTACATCGCGATGTCAAGATTCTCCAGCGAATCATTACCTCCGACGCTTTGTATGAACTATGGGTGTTGTACGATTGATCGGGTACAGTTTTACAAATGGCTTGCTAAACAAGCCATTCGTAAAACTTGTTTCTAGAGGTGTTATATTAGGATCGTTTATTCGTATTCCTATTACCGAATATAACGCTTAGCCAATATTATGTTATCTATCCTGTTACTGGGTAATAGTCAAATAATAGTGAGAACTTATCATATTATTCGTTCATAAAAGACGCGCAATATAATCGTTATTGGTTAAAATATTATGTGTAATAGTTGAGAAATCGCTCACGTTATTGATATAAATAGGTATACCTATACAGTGATTTACTTTGCCTTCATACTTTAACAGGCTTAGGACTGTAAACGAATCAAACTAAAAATTAAAAATAAATAATAGTTTAAAAAAACTAAAAAACACGCTTTTACATAATAACCAACTAAAAAATAAAAAATAAATTTTAATGAATTCGAATTAGGAATAGTGTACAAAATTTAAAAATATACATATATAAATTAAGAATAGTGTAAATAAGAAAAAATATGTATTTTATTGTAAAAAAAGCGTGGGGTGCATGGTGTCAATAGTTATAAAAATATTTTATTGACAGATATGAGTAGAAGGATCATCATTTTGATAATGTCTTAAAAAGCACCCCACGCTAGATCGATTTATCGCCCCCGAACCCCCATATATACTAAATTTCATGAAAATCGTTAGAGCCGATTCCGAGATTCCAATTATATATATAGAATATGTATATATAAATACATATACAGGACGATATGACTGTTAAATTATATGAATATTAACTAAGTAAAAACAAAAAAATCCGCTGGTTAGTAATCATACCTATTGGAAGGAGGGGCTTCCAATAGGTATCGATAACGAGGTCATAAAAAATTATTTTAATATTGTCCTACAAATAAAATAATAAATTTTTGAGTATCATCAAATCGAAATATTCTATCCTTGCTACCTCTGTTAGCTACCATAATATAGAATTTTCGCATAGGGAATTGTTCGGCGTCTCATCGAAACGAAGCTACTCACGGAAAATTAGCTTGATAGTAATCAAGTGGATCTGCTGGCCCAGGGACTCCGGACCAGTACCTTGTATGCCAGAAGATAATTCTTCAAAAGATGGTCTTTGGGGACCATCAAACCAGTAATATTCATATTTATCATCAATTATTGCCCATCCGAAATAATTACATACATGATCAAACCATACATTTTGTAGGACAAATATTTTTTTCCAATAATTTAGATAATTGTCTTAAGATTTAACAAAAAAATAACCTGTTAGTAATAAATTTTTGGGACTCGTCAAATCGACATATTTAATCCTTGCTACCTCTGTTAGCTACCACAGTAGAGAATTTTCGCATAGGAAATTGTTGGGCGTCTCATCGAAACGAAGCTATTTACGAAGATTCAGCTTGATAGTAATTATTTTTACATCAAGGATCTGTACTACTACTTTTGAGCGTAGGACCGGGATAACGTACCACGCAATTTGTAGGACAATATGACTGTTGAATTATATTCATATTAAGTAAGTAACAAAAAAAAAGCAGCTGGTTAGTAATCATTTTTGATTACCTCGTTATCGATACATGTTGGAAGGGGGGACTCTTTGATCAAACCATACATTTTGTAGGACAAATATTTTTTCCAATAATTTAGATAATTATCTTAAGATTTAACAAAAAAATAACCTGTTAGTAATACATTTTTGGGACTCATCAAATCGACATATTTAATCCTTGCTACCTCTGTTAGCTACCACAGTAGAGAATTTTCGCATAGGGAATTGTTGGGCGTCTCATCGAAACGAAGCTACTCACGGAAAATGAGCTTGATAGTAGTCAAGTGGATCAGCTACTCTAGGGCTCCCTATCTATTAAGCACGAACCGTATCGTAATATTTTGAATGTTTCTATAGGTTCAAGTTTGCTCCGTAAAGATGAGCATGGACGATGTGACTGCGGGACATCCCAGATATCGATACTTTGACGTCAATCAGCCTTAAAACAATGACAAACAAAAGAGCGGTCACATTTTTTTGAATTCTGACATTGAATCTATTATTTGTAACTTCGGAGCGTTGCGGATATCAATTTTGAAGTCAATTGGTCGTAAAACATAGAATAATATAATGTTGGCCACTTTTTCGATTTCTGACATCGGATCTATCAGACTTAAATCCGCATTTATAATAATAGTATATGGTAAATATTTATACCATCGACTTAGAAAAAAAGAAGGAAACCGCATCTCATAGATCGAAAGTGAAGCACCCATAGTGTGCCAGGACACTGTACGTAGGTATACGGGCCTCAAGCACACTTTTATCATAGTGCACCTGTTGCTGCCATTACGCGACATAAGATACAAAAAGTTAAAAAACGAATATTAATGCCGCCTCGTGTTGTTGAAAAGTTGTAAAAATAATTCAACAACTAAACAAAAATGTCAGGGAATTGCTTATCATAGTTAAGCTATCAACTTATTGTTTACTAGCTTTTGCTCGCGGCTCCGCCCACGTGATCAAACAAACAAACAAACAATCAAACTCTACAGCGTTATAATATTAGTATAGATTTGGGTAGCTTAGCAACGGAAGCCTTCAAATAATATTATTTCGGTAGCTTAGCAACGGAAGCCTTCAAATATGAATAATTTTCCCCGTTTTTGCAACATTTTTCAGTGATGCTTCGCTTCTAATGGTCGCAGCGTAATGTTATATATCCTAAAGCCTTCCTCGATAAATGGACTATCCAACACAAAAAGAATTTTTCAATTCGAACCAGTAGTTCCTGAGATTAGCGCGTTCAAACAAACAATCAAACTCTACAGCTTTATTATTAGTATAGATTTTTTTGTTTTTATTAAAATTAAATATGTCATATTTGGAACACAAATCCTCAACTACACATGCATGTGCTGCCTGAAAATAAATTGGGTAATTTTCTTTAAAGTATGTATTTAAGAACATTGGCTCAAACATTATTAAACGACTTTATAACAAAAGCAGGTTGTCAATTAAACGTATGTTTTATTTTTTTTACTAAACGTAATGTTTATTTTTTTCCCCTAAATTTCCCCAAGAAAATTATTTTTCACAATATTCAAAAAAAATACACCAATCTGGAAACACTGCCCTCTACTGGCTCTGCTTTAGGGATGTTGGAACTAAGAGCAGGTGTCGATATAATGTATCTTAATTCTTTTAAAGTTTCGATTTCGTTATATGTGAATCAAATACCTACGTACGTATATAACACTACTAGTCATAGCGAATATATTTTATTTTTAGTATGTATGTATCAGCATATTTGGTATGTATGTGTAAGCTGGTAACCAATAACCTTATTGCTGATATAAAGTTTTCATAATATTTATATTAGGCACTCATTTGAAAGAGCAGTCGTCTATTAAAGCGACCATATATTTCTCACGGCAGGAGAGAGGTTTGAAACATGAAAGACATTACGGTATCAACTTTTGTCTAGGGGGTAACGAGCCCAGGCCATGCCATGCAGTGCTTTCTAATTCTAAGTTCTGTGATTCTAAGTGTGTGTTGTTGTTTTTTTAAGGGTAGGTGTGGCACTTACGATCAGGCGAGTGACTTGCTTGTCTCGTCACTAAAGTTAATAAAAAAATCAACATCGAAAATATGATGTAACCAACGACACTATAATAAATATGGGTGCGTGTACTTATGTACGCGCGTGAGAAGTTATACTTCTTTGGCATCATTAAATAACCAATAATAAGTATTTAACATTAATAATTTAATAATATTTAGTGTTAATTATATTAAATAAAAGTATTTTAATTTATATCAACATATCCACTCGACATGAACAAGTACATTCTACTCTCTTCGCGTTTATGCGAGCCTGGTACTTTTTACGGCAACATGTTCCGAATAAGAAAAAACCTAAAGAGTTTTTCTTTGTCCAAATCGTCATTTGTTTATTAATTACGGCTACTCGCCATGAAAAATGGACATTCTACTCTCTTCGCGTTTATGCGAACCTGGTACTTTTTTTACGGCACCATGTTCCAAATTATAAAATAAAAACCGCATCTATATATAATTATATATATATATATATATATATATATATATATATATATATATATTTATATTTATTTATTTATATTTATTTATTTATTTTTTTATTTCACTCTCATCATTTTTTCATAACGCGCCTAACTTCATACTGCTCTCGCGCCTAACTTCATACTGCTCTCGCGCCTAACTTCATACTGTTAATTTTTTGTGTCACAGGTGCGCGCGCATCTTAAAATTTCACTCTCATCATTTTTTCATAACGCGCCTAAAGAAGTATAACTTCAAAAAAAAAACAAATTTAATTAAAATTATTTTATTGCAAACGCCTGGAAACAAGCAAGTGGCTAGCTTATATTCAGTGATCTCCACCGCCTATGAACGCCTACAATACCAGAAGAATAATTCAAGTACTCGTTAATGCATAAAATATTATAATTGGTACAATAATGAACTCAAAGGAAAGAATTGGGGGTTGGGAAAGGAAGCAGGGGTTTAGGCCTCCAGAAATGCCAAAAGAAAAGTTACGGGGTACCTCTTCTCTGAGAGTATTCTTTGCAGGTGACTCTCTCCAGTTATGTTCTTTGTCACGTGTCGCATCATGGTAGAACCATATGGTATAATAGAAAATTATGCAAACATTAACAAAGACAAATAGGAGTGGAGTTCGCCGTGAATTGTGTAATTTTGTATATCTTTGAGATAAAGCCGTTCAAAATCGGGGGATGAACCCACTTGTTGCTGTAAAAATATCGATAGATCGCAAAGAAAAGTCGATGTAGGCATTGTATTGTTTGAACACCCCTATTTCCTAATATCCTTCAGATTGCTTCAATTTTAATCTTCATGTTTGCTTTCAAAAAACGCGAGCTAAAATGTTGTGTAGTTACTAGTTGTAAGGTTTGCTGAAGGAAAAGGTTTTCATTTAAGTTTAAAAAGGCTATAAAAGTTTGAGCAGGTCTAACTTCGGTTTTAGTGTGGACTAGTGAAATAGTGATCTTGTTCGTATTAGTCTTAAGCAGTCAAAATGTGTGGTGGATTTACTTGTTCAAAGAACGCATTGATTGCGTTAAATATTCTTTATGTGGTGAGTAGAGGAAACATACTTTTAGTAATAATAATTTCTGTAATTCATGATTATATATAGCAATGAAATAGAGAAAACAACTACTGTGGATTCTATTGTTCCTAAAGCATAAATATGTATATAATAAAGACCTTAGTCATTTGGTTTAAAAAGGTCATCGAAATAGACTATTTTTAAAATGGGTCTTGGACAGTGTAAACAAACTGATTTGATATTTGTAATATGTATTCAATGTGACGTAAATTGTACACTACATATATTATGTGAACCTACATCCAATTGTGGAAACAT
This sequence comes from Amorpha juglandis, assembly GCA_949126905.1. NCBI lineage: Eukaryota > Metazoa > Arthropoda > Insecta > Lepidoptera > Sphingidae > Amorpha > Amorpha juglandis. The sequence goes on along the minus strand of OX421374.1, from coordinate 10,298,682 downwards.
TGCCTCGACAGCACAACTTTGAATGCCATTGAACACAACAAATCCCTTTTATGTTATGGAACCCCAAATTAAATTATATCCATAATATTAATATAGAACTAACATTTAAACACAACAACGGCTTAAAATTATCAATATAACCCTGCTGGATCTACAATTTGCGCAAAATTACACATACCAGTTGAGAGGATAACAAGATATTAGATAAATTGGTCCAATGGCAGCCTGCTTAGGCTGAGAAACCACAAGGTCCTGTTTAAACTATAAAATTAAGTTTAGAAATGCAGGTAATGTGAAAAATTTAAATACAAATAAAAAATATTTTTGAAGTTATACTTCTTTAGGCGCGTTATGAAAAAATGATGAGAGTGAAATTTTAAGATGCGCGCGCACCTGTGACACAAAAAATTAACAGTATGAAGTTAGGCGCGTTAAGAAAAAATGATGAGAGTGAAAGTAGCCGTAATTAATAAACAAATGACGATTTAGACAAAGAAAAACTCTTTAGGTTTTTTCTTATTCGGAACATGTTGCCGTAAAAAGTACCAGGCTCGCATAAACGCGAAGAGAGTAGAATGTACTTCTATCATGTCGAGTGGATATGTTGATATAAATTAAAATACTTTTATTTAATATAATTAACACTAAATATTATTAAATTATTAATGTTACGATATTTCATCGTTGTTGTGAAGACTTGAGAATAAATTACACTTGTCTTTGGCGAAATGCATAACAATGCGAAGCTTAAGAGTGTTGTTACAAAGACTTGGCTGTATGAGCTACAATACCTTTGCCTATTAAAAACCCGAATTTGAACCAAAAATTATAATACCGAGGACTATGACGGAAGTGAATACTTTTTAAATTGTTTTCGAAATTAATAAGTGTCCGTTCTATTGAAACTATGAATCAACACGCATGAAACATTTACTATAATAATAATTATAATGTACATTATAAATAATAATTATTATTATAGTAAATGTTTCATGCGTGTTGATTCATAGGCCATTTTTGACAATGTCCTTTATAATTTATATATGTGCTAATAAATTATATTCAGTAGTGATTTAAATTGAATATTTTGATTGATATTACTTACTATTTGTGAATATTAGTGAAAAAAATTGTGCTTATATACTTTTTCAACTGCTCCAATATAATTGAGGTTAACTATCCGTATGTATTATTTATTGATATAAATTAAAATACTTTTATTTAATATAATTAACACTAAATATTATTAAATTATTAATGTTAAATACTTATTATTATTGTAATCAATTATTTGCATGCAATTAAAAACTATTTTTTAATGATGCCAAAGAAGTATAACTTCTCACGCACGTACATAAGTACACGCACCCATTTTATTTGTAAATGATTTTAACCATACCACATTAGAATGGTTTTCAATATAGTGAGACAGTTGCTTGTTGCTGTCTTTCAGGTGTGTACAGCTTCCATATGTTATCGGAACCCAGTGTGTGATTTCTATGTCCATCTGGGCTTTATTTCAAATTCATTTTTTATAATTAATTCCCAAATGCAGTGGGATCTTGGACTATCAGTCATTGGCTCCTTATGTGTGATTAATAAAGAAGGATACAACTAATAATAATACTCAAGAACCATAGAGATTTTTTTATATAAGTTGATATACTATTTAGGCATGAAACTGACCTAATATTACTAAATCTCATTATAGTTAGCGAATAGCAGTAATGGAATAAAAACAACATTGTAAAATTAACAGGTGGTTGCAAGTATTCTCATCTCAGTGGCTGTGTATGGACAAGCTTCATCATTAGTCTCCAACCTTCCAATATTGGGTGGCATCCTGGCATGTGGTGTTTTCCTTATTCTGATCTCTTTGCTGGGATTGGCTGGAGCTGTCAAACATCATCAAGTTATGCTGTTCTTTGTATCCTTTGCAAATAGTTTTGTTTCTTTTTGTGTTGATTGAAAGTGACCAAGCCAAAAGTGACTAGTCACTTTCAATTCCAAATCTATCTGATTTAATCCTGATCTGATTTAATTTATTGATAATGAATACTCATTGTATACACAAATAACTATCTAAGAAGTAAACATAGGTATTTCTTTTGCAAGTTTAATCCATAGTCAGTATTTTTATTTGTAAATAAATGTTATATACAGGAGGGCAGTGAGGCTGACAGATAAGAGAATTAATAGGTTAAGCTGGTTATATTAGTTTGTCTGATACTTGTGAAAAAGGCACATAAAATTATAGACTTTACAGAAAAGTTGTTAAATTAATTCATTTGAAAATAATCAAAACAGGCTTTGAACTAATATGATGTGTTTAACCCATATGACTGAAGGCATCAGTATTAAATCTCAATTTAGGGTCATAAAATACCTATAATAATAACCTACCTATAATAAAAAATAAATAGCTCTGGAACAATATAATATTTTGTTTTAACAATTCTTATGATGCTACCTTAATTCAATGAACAGTACATGGTAATCTTGTTCCTTTTGTTCTTAGTTCAGTTCTCAGTTGCTTGTGCTTGTCTCGCAGTCAATTCTGATCAACAGGAAATGCTTGCCCGGCAGGTAATATTAATTAATATAATATGTTGTTTTCTCCCAACACAATGAGTACTAAGTTAACTTAAGTACTGTATGTTAACATTTACAGAAATATTCCTCAGTTTTAGGGTTTTTGGATATATTTGTGCCATTATTAATGACATGGTGAAGAGGTTGCTCACCTGATTTTAAATGCCATATCTGTACAGAAGCAACACCACTTAGAACATTGAATTACAAACTGCTGTGCAATCAAATCCTGAGACATAGCATCTACTTAATTACAATAATAGTTTTCTGATATTTTTACTTTAATAATATAATTTATTATTAGGGTTGGAATGAAATGGACAATGATGTAAGGCAGCAGGTCCAAGTGCGATACCAATGCTGTGGCTTCCAAAACCAAATGACTAATACTACGGCTGATCACCCCCCTTGTGATGAAATAAATGTAAGTGCCCATCAGCAATCATTCTTTAAAACATGGCATATCAAATCGCCGCAAGATAGATGTAGCATGTGTAAACCTATTTCCCAGGGCACCACTGACTAGAGCTGAGACATATGTACAATATCAGGTTTTAAAACCAGGACTTCGATTCGCAGTAGGGCGCTATGGCGCTATGTACTATGGTACAGGCTGAAAATACTTGCCAGTATGTTGAAAGTATTATTAACGTGTAGTCGTGTACTCATATTGGCAATATGGGGTACGCCTCACTTGTTCCGGGTCTCTGTGGCTGTACCGTCTCATTACTCTTGTACAAATAAGACACATTATAGCCTATATGAAATTCCATTTATAAAACACGTATAATGCTGCGGCGCGTTACAAACTAACAGTATACTGCAAACTATTTTAAAGTATTGTAAAACCCGGTTTTCGAACCTGGTATTTTTACATACTCTTACTTGGAAACCCTGGTATTTAATTTTGCAAGTATATCTCAACTCTGGCTCTAATTTTTTGAAGTACGTACGTATATGTATTCATTGTCATTTATGACTCTCTTTTACTGGGAAGGAAAACATCGTGAGGTCCAAGAATTTCAAAGGCATGTGAAGTCTACAAACATGCCAATAGACCAGCTTAATGGACTAAAGCCTAACCTTTAATTAGTAGAAGACATCTATGGCCAGAAGTGAAACAGTATAATTATAGGACTGATATTATTTTTAATATAATATATTACAGGTCAGTTGCTGTAAAGATTCAATCATACCAAATTGTCAATGCGAACCATGCATGATAAAATTAAAAGAAACGATTGACTACGCATTTAAACTTTGCGGCGGCATCGGATTATTTTTCAGCTTTACAGAGGTAATCATTTAGAAAAATAATATTTCTTATCATAACAATTGTGATCTCTTTAATCAATGTCACAAGTTAAACAATTATTTCCATGTATTTGTATGAATGGTGTTGTTTGCATTTATGTATATATAAGGGGCCTTAATTGATAAAGAATTATGATATGCATATCATATTATCATGTTATGTAATTTACTACACTCTGGAAATTAGGAAAAAAAACACATTCCAGAATTAAAGACATTTTTAAAATGTTGAAGTAAATTTATCAGTAAAGTGAGAGAAGTAATTTTGTATAATTTATGCAAAATATATAATTTGTACTATAATATGTACTGATTATAGTTTATTTTTATTACATACAAAATGCATTGGAAGTAATGGAAAAGTTCTATATGTATTTTTAGTGTACTTTTATGAAGAGATAGTTTTAAATAGTAATGTTGGGTACTTGTAAATTTTACACAGGAATGGTTGATATCTAACTTGATTCAGCTTAATTCATTTTTGTGCATTTGGTTGTGGGCATAGATTGAATAATTTGTTAATGTGTATTTTAAATGAGTACTAATAAGAAACCCCTGAACATTAATACGAAAACAATATTTGTAATTTCTAAACATGGCTGATTTTCTTTGCACATAGCAATCATCTCTATTACACTAGCTTTCAAATCAGGCGCTATGATGCCACAGACACTCACACTCACATACAAACAGCATAGTTAAACCTATAAGCCTCCTCGTTTGTCGGATCTTAAAAAATAATACATTTATAATTGCTATGTGTTTGGTAATTTTTAAAGTAAAGCGAGTTAGTCGTTGATTAATTACAAATTATAAGCAATTAACAAACTATACATACATACGTTTTTACATTTGGACAGAAAATACATCGTTTTCATGGTTGTTTAAAACATACTTACTTGTGTGCCCTGGCAATCAAACATCTTTATATAATACCTGACATACATACGTACACACATATTATGCGCTCTAGAAGGCACAGTGTTTTAAATGTCATTGAAATTGGAAAGTTTCTCAGTGAGCATGTTTCATTGTTGCATTACATAAAAGTGGCTCAGTTAGCTCGCCCAGTGTAACTAACATTTGTGATGTCCTAAATATTAAACACATTCCCTTGATAATCAATATAATATTCGTTTGTGACTAACAGTAATTGTTTTCAGTTTCTTGGTGTATGGTTGACAGTAAGATATCGTAACCAAAAGGACCCGCGGGCTAACCCAAGCGCATTTCTGTGAATGATTCGGAGATTCGTGTCATTAATATAATCAGAGGTGGATTGGTGTTTCGCATACATGTCTCGCTTTGATTCACTTATGGCCGATTGCAATAAACTATCTTATATTAATTGATCGATCAGGGAAATCAATCAATCAAACTAAGTTACTTGTGTGAACATCAAGCTGTATTCTGATTGACTTGTCGTGCTATCTATTTGGAAGATCATATTAAGATCGTTTATTGAAACAGGCCATTAATGAATTAGCCATTGTTGCATGTGCATGCGAAATTGTAGTAATCAACGCAGTGAATTGTGTCCGAGGAATGGTTTCGTAAATTATGTGCGTGTGTAATTTATTTCGGAGTGTAACTTGCAAGCATGAAATGTTACATTCCCTCGTATCGAATTTGCTAATAAAAATGATAACACCCAATATTTAGAAATATTTTCAAAAATGTAAATTATAAGATAAATCATTATGTCGGTAGTCGGTACAGTTGCTTCTTTGCATAGCAAGTTTAGTTCGATTTTAGTTTTGACGAAAGAATCGATATTAATATATTAGTATGCTTTCTTATTTCCGTTAGTTTGTTTATGTTATCTGGTTTGCGTGTTACAAGTATTATTCAAGTTGTTTATTATTGCGTTGTGATTAATAAGTTTCCATAAAAAATATGTGGTTACAACAGAACATTTGATACCTAAACGTAATAAAGAGGAAAGTCCAATGTTTGCATGGTGTTAACAATGCCGTCGTTATTGGCATCCCTAGCACTTAATAATATAATAGCACATAATTGATATTTTGTGCCCGACTGGATGGCGACCACCGTACACATGCTGAAAACCTGCAATAGTGGTTCGTTCCAGGGTCAGCCATTGTATATTCAGTAACGCCAGGCCGGCATAATTTTGGTGATCATCCACAAGTGAAAAAATGTCTTTCGACGGTCGCCATTATTTTTAACTCCACGTTTTTTCTATCAGGTCCAGTGTAGTCACTTTTTCGTGTCAGGAAAAAAAAAACAGTACTTAACTATAACCCATATATTTTTCTAAATTAAAATCACAATAGAAATTCTCATATCATTACAGTAATTTCAGTGATGACATAATATTGAAAAGTTTTTCTTAGTGTTTAAAAACAGTATTGTTGTATGCCCTAAGTCTGTCTATGTTTCTATTTACCTCAAATAACGCATGTATCTGCTGCATGTTTGCAACTGCTTGCTTATTGTTCTCTTTGTATTAGATAATTGTGATATAAGCCCTATTTACACAGAGACAGTTTCTTGTAAGACATGCCTAGAATATATATAAAATTCTTGTTTACGAGGACGCAACAGTTAATTTGAAAATCATTATAATATGATGCAGTATTGTAAACTAGAGTTTCCTGTTACATTCTTTCCTATGTCGCACAAGAGACTCCCTGTGAAATGGCTTTATGGTGTTGGTAGTAGTAGAGTTATCATAATAAATTGTGTTTTACAGCTATTTGCAGTGTGGCTCGCTCGGCGATACAGAAACCAGCCTGACCCTAACTACAAGGAACCACACGCTATCTTCCCAAGGCAAAATTATCTTTATTAATGTTAACGATAAATGGTGCAACTGACAAACACAAAATGGAGAAAAAAAGTTGATGATAAAAACATACATACATACTTCGCATTTTTTATGTTATGATTGTTTGTGGAATAACTTACCACACATAATCGCAATTTGTGTTGTGTTTTTTTGTTTCGAAAATCACACTTTAAAGTTGCCCGGGATATGATTTATGGTCGGTATGGCGATAGGCTCGCCCTCTATATTATGGGACGAAAATACGTTCGGCGTACCTTTAGATCCATTAGTTACATCTCTGCCTACTCTTTCAAAGATACAGATATGAGCCTATCTATGTACCGTCTGCTCCCGTACAGTTCGAATATATATTTAACTAAACTTTGCAAAAAAAACGTCAGTTACGCCCTTTTTCATATCATGGCAAAATCTACATATTTTATAACGTGAGTCCGTGTGTTTAAAAAAAAACAGGGCATTTAGTAACAAAAACAGTGATTTTAGGCGCTATAATTTTCAAATCTAAATGTCTGAATAAGTCAAATCACAGTAAGGGCCTGTTTCATAACGCTTGAGTAAGATTCAACCATTAATTGACGTATGAATGAGCTGCTTTTGAAGTACCTAGTAGAAATATTTTTCCCGGTATCTTAGAGCGTTACTTTTGTATTTGAACGTGTTGTATTCTATTTGATGAATAACACTTACTCGGACGTGGTGAAACAGGCGCGTAATGCTATAACATTAGGCAACTTGTTTACACGGACATCTAAATGAATTTATTTATAATGTTCTTGACGCCAGAATAAAATTGCGAACTGCTCGTATGATTTTTGTTTGTAACATAATAAATCTGCGATATTATGCTAAGACCAGTAAATAACATTTGTTAGACTTTAATCGAATATAATTAGCTAAATGTTATCTAATACTCAATTCACTGTTATATTTATAGTCTTTCGTTGATTTAGTGCGAATTCTGAAAAAATAATTACGCACTGGGTCATTGCCAACTTTCATTTGGCCTAGCATTATCTCCGCTGAATGCCATTAAATATGCCAATACATGCCATTTAAAATCCCTTTACGATGTGACGGTGGATTTGGTATTATTTGGTTGTTTGAAACGAGATATTAAGGGAAAATGGGAAACTCAAAGGAACAGTAAACGCACTGCGACTCCGGTATTGAGTTCTGTTTTTAAGTATTGGTAAAGCTCACCTATGATTGTTGATCGCGAACAACATCAAGGGCACTATTGAATCCTTCTGATAATAGTATGCACACAACTGTAATACAGTAGTAACGGCAATATTCAGAATAGGCGTGTCTTCCAATCTAAGCCTAGAGTGATGGTTCAACTCGATCCACACAGTCAGCTCTGAGTTACAAGTCTTATTTCTTTAAGGTCGCTCCGAAGTTAGTCAAGCGGTGTAGCAATTGTTTATTTTTAATAGACTAAGGGGTGACAGGAGGCGTAGAGAGTCGGTCAAGTGACGGACTTCGGACACTGCTTCGGACCCGCCATGAAGATTTGCGACACAATATATACTACTAATTTCACGACAATTTCCCAAATACCTTGCTGTTATTTAATTTTTTTACAATTTGCTTACGTCTAATTTTAGAAATAAATTGTTTTAAATGTGAATTAACCCATCACATTTTATTATTTTTAGTGATCCCTAGCAAAACAAGAAAAAGTATATAAGTATATGTTTATATGTCCATCAGTTGGTAAGTCAGCCCTTTTATTTAGAGGCTATTTGAATAGAATTGTTTGGTAAATGCATGTACAATTATATGCGCTACAAATATATAATATATTTAATATTTTGTAGAATAAATGTTAAGAATACACGACACCTGAAGATGAATAAAAAATACCTTGTTTAAAAAATCTCCCAGATTTGAAATATTTGCCCCGAAAGTGGCTATTTTCGTTGAGGTTTATTTTGGCTGTGACAACCCGAAAACAATTTCTGAAAAATAAAAAAAATACAAGTGCTACCGCATAGACTTAAAGTACTTATGTCACACCATTTATTCTTATGTTTATTTTATTGTTTGTAGTAACCACTGTGGAATCACACTCTTACCATGTCTCGCCATGTTCTGTGTTAGATTTTCATTACTATATACTCGTATATTTATAGATCAAGCAATATAATAATTTGATTTCAATAATACTATGCGTTTTAAATGAGAAGATATACTCCAAAAAAAATAATTCCGTAGGTACTTGATATCCATTGTCCCTTAGCAATAATTTTATATTTTTGGGGGAATTTAGCATGCGTATTGCTAAAACACCGGCCAGGTGAGAGCCAGATTCGCACATTGAGGGTTCCATGCCACATTCCTTGTATTTTTACTTTTTTGTTTCTTGTTATTTAATTTTGTTAGAGTATGTCGGTCATAATACATATTCTGTGAAAATTTCAGCTAGGTTGGCAATATGGTTGAAATAAAGAAAAAAAAATGTATGAAATAGACAAATGGATGACAAAATGTTGTAACAAACCTTTAAAGGAAAGAAAATAATGTAATAATTGTCAATGACCGGCTCATTATATGCATTGAACCAATGATATGGTTCAGAAGTTGAGCCATTTATAGATACAACTGACAGACAGACAGACGACGTAGGCTTGCCGGAGTGATATAGTACCTATATCAACTCATTTGAAATGCATATTACAGACATAATAATGTTTGTATTATTTTAATATGTAATGCGAATAATGTAACAAACATAAGCTTAAGGTACATCATGTCTACTAGTCAGTAGTCTAATTTTATTTTTGAATAAATTTCTTTCAATTGTATAAAAGACAAAAGATTTAATTTAAACTGGGCATGGACTGAATGATACAGGTGTATATAATGATAATATGTTGTGGGTGTAAAGGTGGTTAAGAGAATATTGTGACATGATTCTATTGGTTATTTTGGCCCGTTTTTATGTGACTAGTCTTACACCCGTATTTATAAACATAGGTCCCATATTTCTGTATGCGTGATTGTTCTATTTTGGGTGCCCAATAAAAATGATTAATTAAATATACCGAAACATACATTTTAAAAATTTTAGGGTTCTACAATGCGGGCGCTAGATTTCGTTTGAAGATGCTTCCGTTCTTGTATCACAAAGCCAAGATCACGTGTCACATTTATATTATGTATAGAGGAGTTTCTATATGTGTTTACTTGCCATTTTATCATTTGGTCTTCTGAATCTATTAGCTTTAATTAGTTATTAGTTGGATAATTTCCGACTCTGTTTAACTTTGCTTTTATACTGTTATCTGCTTTGGATATATAAGTCTACACTGGCGCAGTGGAGAAAACGATACATAATGTAGACGAAATCTGTAAAAGGCTAATAGCCACGTACATATTTTTTTCCGTGTTTCAAAGCTATTATTTCCCATAGGTAATAGTTTTTTTCTTGGCTAGATAACCCTTGTTTACAATTTGCATATACAGGGTTATTTTGACACCCTGTTACTAAATGAAACCACATATTCGTCATCGCCTCTGCTTACCTTGTACCAAACATGAGGCTTGAGCTTGTAGTAGTTTTGCCAAAAAACGTGATTTAAGTTTTGAGCCTTTTAAATCACGCTGTACGGTTTTTGCACTAAAATCTATTGAATAAAATGTCACAGCTGACGATGTAATTATAAAACACAAACGCTTAAGAAGGGCAACTCCATACATATGAAAATACGTCTCAGGCTCACAAAGACGCTCTTGACACATTCCCGGAAAAAGTTGCGACAGTATTACTTTGTTCAGTGACAAAACGTAAAAAAATTGTGTTTGCGAGGAGTAGGTAACGTTATTCAACAATAAATAGGTATCACAAATTTGACTAAAAACAAATAATCATTGCAAAAGTTATGGTGCTGCCACACCGGTGTTAGAAAATGTTATATAACATTTTATAACACCGGTGTGGCAGCAACATTTAGTTAACATTTCTTAACAATTTGTAACATTTTGTAACATTTTTGAACATTTTTTAACAGCGGGCGGCGGTACTTTTGAGAGCGGCGTCGTCAAAGAAGCCGTCAAAGAAGAAGGGCCGATGTCATGTTTTCAAATGTTATAAAATGTTAGACAATGTTAGAAAATGTTAAGAAATGTTATAAAATGTTAGATTTAATGTTAGAAAATGTTTGTAAACATTTTATAACATCGGTGTGGCAGCACCATTACAAGATTCGATTTTACTTAGGATTTTATTACATTTCATAGGGTAATCTAATATTTATTTCTATTCCTAAATTACAATTTTGAGCCGTCATTTCCAAAACGTTTAACTTATCTAATGCGCCGTTTGCCTTCTGTGCGCTTGGCGTTTTTATAAAGCAGGTACATTGAACTTGACGGTATAATAAATGCACACAAATAAACTATTATCGGGACTCTTTTCGCATTCCAGTAATTGCAATAGCTGTCACTGTCTCGCAATAAAACGGGTAACGCTAGTGCTGGATTCATTGCTATGCATGCGTTGCAATCTTCTGTTAATCGATCCTTCAAATCGAAAATCTTAATCTTACGAATATTTAATGTCGCTGTAAAGGTTTCAATTAATTATACATTATAGGTTTAATAAGTTTCTTGAAATGTTTTTAGTAAAGAATATTTATGACGATTATTATAGCGTAAAGGCAAAATATTTCGTGTGATGGCCTATCATTTACGTGTGCTCATGTCGCGATATTAATTAAGCTTGAAAATTCATGATTTTTTTTTATAGCATAGGCCAGCAAACGAGCAAGTGGGTCACCTGATGGTAAGTGATCTCCACCGCCCATGGTCATGAGCGCGTTGCCGACCTTAAAGGAAAGGGATAATTAGGGATTGGGAAGGGGAGGGGATTTGGGCTTCCGGTTATCTCACTCACCGTACGAAACGCAGCAGCAAGCCACTACTTTACGTCGGTTTTCTGTGAGACAGTGATAACGATCCGGTCGAGTCAGCCCATTCATGCTGTAGATAAAACTGTCTACAGCGTGGCTCTACCACTCTAAATGTTATAACCACCCGTACAAGTTACCTAAGCAGCACCATAATTATACACATAATTCGCGTATCGTTATGTAAAATACAAATTCATAATAAAATACATGTTTTGGAACCGTAGAACTTACATACATTTTTGAACCAATAGCTCATCGGTCTCAGCCTGCAATGTACTGACATTGCTGCTACATCAATGAGAATATCGATATGTTTATCGCAATTCCAAGAATCGGTATTTTTTATTCGATCATAGATTCGCGGATCGAATCATACACACATTCGGACAACACTAAAATTTATGATTTACTGCATTCCTAATTCCTTGGTGTGCGTGCATTCAAAGTCGTAATTGGTCAACTTGTAACGCGTAATAATTCGTAATGTTTTTGTATTCGCCAACCCCGGCTTAGTATTTCTATGTTATTAATCCATTAGCCAACCTGATCACGGTATTTAATTGTTCCCGCCAAATCAGTTGATCTTTTGATGAATCAGTACCTAAAATTTAATTTTCGTAAATACGGCACTATACCTTACACTCACAAGTTTAAAACAAACTAGGTACATATTCTAGTTTAGTTCACTTCGGGTCGTTTCGTTTGATGTGCATGTTTTTTTTTCATATTCCGCCATTTTGCTCAGTATTTAGTTTTTATTAGTATTTCGTAATTTTTATTAGTGCGGCGATCTTAGTGAAATTGATACTGTTTTCACAAACGTTTGTGTAATGTTTTAAGTGTGTAATAATTATTCGTATTGAAGTGAAATTGACACTAACCGGTTTATCAAGTTTAGAATAATGCCTAAGTGTTTGTGTAGTGTTTGTGTTAAGTACATACTACACGTATACTGCCGGGAGTACCAGGTATTATGGTATTATGTATAATTGTTTAGAAATCTCAGGGAGACAATAACATTTTATAGGGTTTTATTAAAATTTAAGTTTACTTCCGGCTCAGCGATACTGCACTACTACACTGTCGTTTATTTGCTGCTTTTGATAAATTATAAGCTATTACTTTACATCCGGGGCGCAATCTTACGGGCAGGATCTGAATTAATATTATTTGCCGTAGTTGCTTAATGCATGTATCTAATGGTAATGTATGTGTGTGTGTCTCATTCATTCGATGACGGGTGTGTAGTGTGTACTGTGTACGATGTGTTGAGTTGTATATGTGTGTGCGCGCGTATACAGACTGTTTAAAATTAATCTAATGTTAATGGCATTTAATTTGTTAGGAAATATTATTTTTTTATTTTGCCTTTAATAAGAAAGTGTTTTAGCTCAAAGTACTTATATTAACGAACACTACACATGGTTTCATTTAAGTATAGGGTGTCAAAATGACACTGTATATACAACCAAGCTCATTTTTGACAATGCAACTCACACACACACACACTCGCTCGACTAGCTAACGTTGAATCAGTGACGGTGACAGTGACAGTGACAGTAACCAGGTACCCAGAGGTTTACATGTATATTATAAACAAAGGTTATCTGCCACCAGTATGAAGTTTTATATTTTACATGCAAATTATATTGCTACAAGTGTACCAAACTTTTAACAAGTTTGATAAAATGCTATTATTGTGAAACTCTTGTAGCTTGTATTTTTCTCTGAGACTACCTGTAATATTATTATAATACTGAAGTTTGTTCAAATATTCTGAAATAAAGTGTGAAAGCATATTTTTTTGTTTTAATATTGACCTCGTCCACAGACAAATAAACCTTCAAGAGTACCTACAGTCGATAACAAAACTTAATGCTGTCAGAACCTAAACAATGTAGGGCCACTTGAACGACGCAAATTGGCCTTTATATGGCGATACGCTTTTTTGCGATGACCTATTGAAAATAATACATTTGCTACGGTCAAAGCCACGGTGGGGCTATTGACCTATCAAAATTATTTTCTTTCTAGGTAGAATGCCAGGTGGCATAATCTCGGTTTAGTGCCAGGATCTGCTTTGCTATTAAGACGCCGGCACTTTACTTGATCTTGGGCATCGACCCTGGTGAGAACCTTGGCTTTCATGTGTCTAAACGCACTATTACGCCAGCGCTCTTGGGGTCTTTCGCTGGATCGTACCCCTGATATGATCAGGCACAGATATTTCAAACCGGCGCGGCGTAGGTACTCATCATGAAGTGCTTTGTGAATCAAGGTTCTGTGTAGTGTAGCACCATAAGACGAGCGACCTGCTCGTTTCGTCAAGTATCATATATGTATATTTTTTAAAACACGACATTCCTGGAGTATACCCGCGATGTCGCGGCACTAAGATTGCCGTGGATGTACTCATTACGTATATGTACTATCTATTATTTAGAACGTTGCAGATCCACCGCAGCATCTTCATTTCCGAGACGTGGATCTCCTTATCATGACACCTATGGGTAGGCCACGTCTCACGCCCATACAAGAGTACATACATAAATACTTAATATTCAAACATCTTTTTGTCTCCGTGACTAGTTGTAGCCAACTTATTTTTTATTAAAGCCGACCCTAATACACTACTTGCTACCTCCATGTCCAAAAAATCTTTTGTAACTCTTCTAGTTTGATGTAGTACATAATTAACAAAAAGGGAACCTCACACCAGAACTTTACATGGGGTGTAGTCAAGGCGAGCGGTAGGATGACAGTGTCTGCGCGCAAAGCTTCCGCGCAAGCTGTTCGTGGAACGCCCGCACCCTGTCGGCTTTGGATAGAAAACCTTGCGGCTAACAGTAAGCAGTTGTGCAGCGCCCGCACCCATCGTTACAACCATCGATCCGTCTCATATAAAACGTTATACGTTGATAATAAGTGTTTAGTATTAGTACAACCGTTCAAGTACCATGTCGTTCGATAAAGACGAGCTCCGTGACGAGTGAGTACATATTTATAACGAATTCTACATTGTTTCAGCCGCACACGTACTTTATCTCTGAAATAGGTGAATAATTTATTATCTGAAACGTTATATGTACATTGTTTGACAATAATTAATTAAACCTACATGTAAATGGGAATGCTTTGTTCCAAAACGTGCATTGTTTGTTTTATGTTAGAAACAGTTACATAATTTATACGACGTGATTAGATCTTTGATCTTTTTTTTTCGTTTAACCGTATGTCATCTCTGTACCTTATCTATATCTACATTCAAGGTAAAGTAGTGACAATACATACGTATTGCCATATTATACATGTGATATGTCAATCATAATATTACAAGTAGGTAAGTTTAGGCTTCGAAAATAGCGTTACAATTAGCAATAGAATGACAATATATTTATTGTATAGGTAGTATAGGTAGCATAATCACCTCCTTTTCTGAAGTCTGTTAAAAATAATCTAAGGTTAAAAACGTGTTGGTATTGTACGTAGGTAGGTATTTAGTTTAAATTGTAGCCTATTACCACAAGATACTTAATAGTAGCTAATAGTACTATCATGTACGTTTCTGTAATCGGTGATACTAATTAGTAGGTAGTAATACTATTAATAAGTAGTTAGAGTTTTCCTAAAACACAAACTTGATAGGTAGGCACCAATTTTGATACAACTAAAATTTTCGGTACGTCGACTTATCAACAGTAAAAATAATAATGTCCACGCCAGAGGTCTCGTCAGTCTTAAGAGAGTAGTTCCGGCTGTGTAGAAATCGCGGGATGCAATATTGCGACTAGATCGCGGCTGTGCGTGAAGGCTTTATTATGCGCGTATTGTTGGCCCTTTCTTTGGATGCACGTCCATCATAAATTGATTGATTCGTTTAACATGGTTCGTACCAATGCGACGCGACCAATTTTTTATTTGGTCACGTCGCGTCGGTACGGACTGTGTTAAACGAAGCGTTCAACCTAAACCAAAATAAGGTCACGAATAAATATTTTCTATTGATTTTGGTAGGTTTCCATCTATTATTTTTTTTTGATGTTACGAGGTTATTGATATCAAGTCATAGTATTTTTGTGTTGTTAAAGTTTTTATTACTTATTTAACAACAACGGTAGCATTATTTTATAAACTTACATATAATACCAAGCATGTATTGTACACGTCCCACTGATGGGCAAGGGCTTCCTCTACGGAATGAGAGGGGTTAAGCCTTAGTCCATGCTGGCCTAGAGCGAAGTTAAGTTTCTGTTGAAATTAGTCTGAAATAAATAATCATGAAGTTATTTATTGATGAGAAATACTTGGAGCCACGCTGTTGACAGTTTTGTATACAGCATGAATGGGCTGGCTCGCCCGGGTCATTACCACTGTCTCACAGAATACCGACGTAAAGTAGCGGCTTGCTGCTGCGTTTCGTACGGTGAGTGAGATATCCGGAAGCCCAAATCCCCTCCCCTTACCTATCCCTAATTATCCCTTTCCTTTATGGTCGGCAACGCGCCCATGATTCTTCTGGTGATGGACGTACATGGGCAGTGGAGATCACTTACCATCAGGTGACCCACTTGCTCGTTTGCCGGCCTATGCCATAAAAAAAAAACTTGGAGCACTAGGTATTAAGAGTTTTTACAATACGGCGCGGCGTGATAAAACATTTTTGTGTGTTCGGGTGACGACTTACGTTTATACTGCGGTAACGTCTAGAGCTGACTTAGCACCAGAGTCGGTATGCGTGTTCATAATTTTGCTCATGATTGCGATTCATTTTCGGCACGCGAAATAGGGTCTTTTTCGTCATTTAATAGATCTGTTTATTGTCTATGGCTTCCTCTGTATACGTTCCATAGAACCATTTATATATTTTTACAATTGAAAGTAACAACATAGAGTGTAAAGTGGTAGAGCCACGTTGTAGACATTTTTGTCTACGATATGAAAGAGCCGACCCGATCGGGTTTTTACCGGTGTCTCACTGAAAAACTACGTGCAGTAGCAGCTTGGTGTTGCGTTTCTTACGAAGCTAAGGTGAGATAGATATCTGGAGGCCCAAATCCCCTTCTCGAAATCTTTGAATAGGGGAGTTTTCTATGTTGAATATTATACGTTATTTTATACGAGACAGAAAATAACACTTTTATTAAAACACAATTAAAATGGATCCAAAAATTATCCCACAATTATAATTTTAAATATTGGAATGAGCAAAGGTGGGCGTGTAGTAGAGACTCTCATTATCTCTCTCGCACGCGTGTATCCTATTGGACGTTTTACACGCTGACGTCAAAGTTTGCGTTGTCTGTTATTTCAATAATTAAAAAAAACAAGTTAACTACCCTATTATCATTTTCTATCAAGTCCATGATTTTTCCGGTATTGTAGGTGTTCGTTGGCGGGGAGACCTCTTACCATCAGGTGACACCAATGTGTAATGTGTAAAGTTAATGCTTTGCCGACCTATGCTATAAAAAATAATAGAATATGAATACACTTATGTATAAACTGTAAGTACATGAGTTTCGTTTACGAGAAAAGTTTATTATGTAATAAAAACTACAGTATTGCCTTACATTACCAATGAAATTGAACCTAATGACGGATGCTTTTATTATGACAGAGTTTACAGAGTGGTAACGATATACTAAATTGAAGGCATATTCATTGACGATATTCACGCAGTACGTTGTGCAAACTTTGTACAAAAGGTTCAATGGATCTCAACTCAAATATCATCACATTACCGATACAATACTTTTACGTAAAGTGGTAGAAGTTGGCATGGAAGCATTACTAATGCGCCACTCGTATTCGCTGGCTATAATACCTTGCTATTCCTTCATTGTAAGTGGTGTCAGCAATACGTTCGCAACCATTTAATTTTCAGTTTTATTTTACTGTAGTGTTAATTTATGTTTTTGACGGTTACACATTGTAGTGTTGATATAGGTCAGTAATTACAATTTACTTATTTTCCATAAACATATTAGGTATAGGTATTAGTATGTTGCACTTATTAGATAAGATTTTTAGATTAGTTTTACATACATAAAAGATTACATTTATTGTTCCTGGTCGGTGTAAAATATCAACATTTTTATTTATCCGAGCACTGCAAATACACACTCCACCTGCACTACACCTGATGCTAAGCGCAGTGCAGTCCAAAAAACCAGCGCCCACCGACGAACAATAACGATATTTATTTTATATTATATTATTTCCATGCATTCATTACCTTCGTGGTTTCAAATGAAATAATGATTTAATATTTTTTAGGCCTAGCTATTACAAAACAGTTGATGATAATTTTTTAATTAGTTGTCTTGTTACCTCATTTTGCTAAGTTGTTTTACGATTCCAATTACACGATGTTTTCGACACTGCAAAAAAACACTATTTTACCAGTTCTTATCTAATGTTTATTACATTGTCTATCAAAGATACATACATATTATTTATTTTTTTACCAGTTTATATGGAGATAACTCTGTAACAAGTTTATTATACCATGAACGGGCTCTCAGTGAACACGCGTGGTTGTGATAATAATGTTATCCAACTGATTCCGAAGCAGACAAATAGTCGTCATCATCCACACCGGAAATTGTACGACAATGAAGACGAAATTCATCGGCACAGGGAAGAAAAGGACGCAGATTCCGTTAGGTTGTTAACCGTACCTGTAATAGTTTTTATGCTGTACCCATAAGTAGGTAAACCTACTTGATTCTATCGCATTTTTAACTAAATTTATAATTTACTTGTTATATTATATATTCACTGCCCATTTGGTTTCAATCTATTGCAGTTTTTACAAAATCTACATAATATATTTAAACTCAGTATTTACTTATATGTAAACTCATGACAATTTACCAATACATAGGCAGATATATTTATAGCATCGACGAATGTTGATTTTGACCGGTTGTACACATTGTAAAGGGCATTTTTTATTTATTTAATTACTTTTGAATATAAGAGGTAAGTAAATGAAAAGTGCAACCCGGTGTACACAGTTTATTTTGCATGTCGATGCTATAATAAACTTGATATTTTTCAGTGGAACGTGCAGGTAATAAAGATATATGTTTTTATGATTTTTAGTGTTGTGTAACTTTTCGGATAATATGCAGATATAATAAACAGATTTATAAAAACTTGGTTGATACATTACTAATTACCAAAAAAAATAGTGGTGTCGTGGGACACCAGGTAGGAACGAAGTTCCTTCGGCTAATGTAGAATCGACACAAATTGCAAAAAAAGTCGTGCTCAATTCTGTGTATGCGACTGTCGCGCCTGCGCACGTCTCATTTAACGGTTTTATTCCACGCATTTTTCTTACGGTTTTACTATCACATTTTTTTCAGTTCGGTCACGCAGCGAAATCCCTATCCCCCTCCAAGCCTGCCGTAAGGAACTTCGTTCCAATAAACTTTTATTCGGTAATATTTCACCCCAAAACACTACCGAAGTGTAACAACTCTAATTAAAAACTTAGACTTAGACTGGCTACTAAACGGTGGACGGCCGTGTTCTATAATCAAAAATTCAAATTTCAAACCGCGTCTACATTTCCAAATGTCATAAGTTTCACAACCATCTGTTTTATTAACGGAATTTCGACTTTAACTTTGTGTGCTAGATATCAAATTAAGTTAAAAAAAAGTCTCATTTAACGGTTTTTATTCCACGCATTTTTCTTACGGTTTTACTATCACATTTTTTTCAGTTCGGTCACGCAGCGAAATCCCTATCCCCTCCAAGCCTGCCGTAAGGAACTTCGTTCCAATAATTATATATACTTACCAATTATGATATCAAAATAACCGTTAGGTACTTATTGTGTAATCAGTATGCTTGTATAAACTGTCTGTAAATTCTGTTTGTAAAAGCCGACTCTACCTATATGTAACCCTATGAATTCTATAAAAAAAATCCTGACTTGCCACAAGCGCGCGCATTTCTATGATATAACCTACCCGTTATATGGTTATATTGGATTAATTTATTATTATTGGATTAATTTATAATTTATTATTGGATTTGGCAAATTAACGTTTATATTTCTTGCTTGGGCAAAAGTATTTAAAAAAATATATATTTATCTTTACATGTTCATTATTCAATAACCCTGACATTTTCAATATCCGACAGGCATCCTGAAAAGTAAGTAGATAGTAGGTAACTAGGTTGAGCTAGTTACTTCAAAATCCTAACCACTCAGGACCAAACCTGACGTCTGATAACGCTTACTCTACATCAAAAGTCCATGTGATTTTCTTTTGTAAATATGTTGTTCAAAAAAACATATTAATTATTTGATTGGTGTATCAGGTATCCAGATGGCACTGTGCGACTTCGCAATCCTAACATCGAGCTGATGGATCAGGACATCCTTTACCACTTAGCTCTTGGAAGCGGCTCTCATGACCTCGTTGAGATGTTCGGTGATGTGAAGGTATAAACGCTAAATTACCTAGCTTAATAGGCTTTGCTTTATTTTGTAAACAATACACGTTATTTGACACCACACAAAACTATTAAGTCTCATTATGACCCAGTAATTCTAGGCTCAATTTTTTTTGGAATTAAAACACATCAGTGCTTACACAGTACTACTTGGTGTCAGAAATAGACTAAGCGAGCCCAGGCGGCTTCGCGCATAGAAGCAACCTATCAATTACAATAATATGGAAAAAACACAATTCTTTTAAAGGGCTTCATATTTCGTTTTTTTTAAGTAGAGTTAATATATCAGTGTAAGGGCGCATTTATATGACAAGGAATCCCACCGCGTTGCGGCCGCGCGGCCTCCGCGCTCGAATCACTCTAAAAACTTATGTAAACTCTATTGACTAAGCCATAATGTTTAATACTTCGCAACACTCACAAAGAATTTCAACGTTAAGTCCTAGTTAAAAAGACATACATTTGCTATGACTGAAAAATTTCGTGCAGACGCCGCGCGGCGGCCGCACGAAATTTTTCGCGTCGTCTAAACGCAGCCTTATTGTGTGCATAAATCATAAATAAAACCGAGGGTTCCGTGCCCACACCCTTAAATTTTTACTTTTTGTTATTTTTATTATAGTTTAGAAAATTCGCGATGATGAAACATATTATGTGCAAATTTCTGTTACGGTTCAAAAGGAGAAGTCTTTAAAGTTTAGAGAACTCTTTAAAGTGCGGACAGGCAGAATGACAATTTACACCATTTAGGTATGAACCCTAAAAATAATGTTTTTACTTTTTGGTGAAATAATGTAGGTATGTAGATAATACGGGACCAAAAATATTTTGAAAAAGTTTAGATACGTGAGAAACAAGGTGCTTTGTCTGAAGCAAACAAGAAGAATCTATGGCGCCATAACAGTAACTGAATGAATGACATTGCGTATGTACATATTGACGAAGTAGTGTTATTTGAACAGTTCTATAAATTACCTTGACAGAGTTCATCGTAAGTGAACAGGAAACTTGCCGGAAGGTAATTCCGACTCTCAGTAGTTCGCATCATATATGTACATTAAATGCTTTTGTCCATGAGCAGTGCACTAATCCTTTAACAAGAGTAGGTACTATTGTAAGCAGCGTCGTCATTGCATCAGTGTTGCATCTAAATCAGTTTTTTTACTAAGTTCTAAGAGTTGCAGTTTAATATGTCTTTACAAATACACATTTTCTTCTTCAAATACATATTTTCTTGTTACGTCGTCATGAAATGTTTTCGAACTAATTCTATTTTCGTTACATGGCTTTGCTACCTGACGAACAAATTATATAAAAATCACAGGAACAAGGCATTTTCTCACAATACTTACTTAATCGTATTGAAAATAAACTATATTGCAGTCTGTAGCAGGTGTTTTGAAATAGTGGAATTCGATTGTTCCGTATACCTACTGTTGTTTTATTTTTCGAGATTGAAAGAACTTTGACATGCATACCATATGAACCTTTATCCATACCTTTATTAACAACGAAAAAATATGAATTACCTATGTATTAAAAATCTATTTACAGCTAAGAATTATCTCGATTAAACCGTACAAGTTTTTGCTCTCGACTCCACTGCCGCGAAAGTCTTAATTATAATAGGGAAATTCGTTTAGTAGTTTTACTTAATGTGCACATTAACAAATTGGCAGAGAGCAGAAACTCTACTGTTTTATTATGTATAGATCTACTAAAACTTAAGTCCGATTTAGATGGAGAGAATTTCTCGTACGATATGCGGGAATACAACAGGAAACCGTTATTTAGGTGGCCGAGTCATTCGATTATTTTTCAAACTGTAAGACGGCTCATTAACAAGAGTTGTTTGTTACATCCCTGTGTGTGTCATGCGATAAACTCTCCATCTTAATGGTGCCTTAGACGCGGGATTTCAATGAGCGCTTAATTTCCTCTATGTTCAGTTCGTGTGCATGGGTGGGACACCGAAGCGGATGGAGCAGTTCGCGTACACCATCATGGCAGAAATAGGGCACAAGCTGCCCTGCGGCACCACACTGCAAGATATTAGCCACTTCTCCTATAGATATTCTATGTACAAAGTTGGACCAGTACTGTCAATAAGTGTGAGTATTCTTGAATACAATATGTTAATATCCATAAAATCATACTAAACGACTCCGATTAACGGAGTTCTTTAGTACGACATTTTTACAACCGTTAAGGACGCAATCGAAAAAATAAAAATAAAGTTATGAGTTCGTGACAGAACCATTGGGTAACGAACTATTTACGATTTATTTAATAATGTAGTAATTTTATATCTTACCTTTTACCATGAGCGTATATAAAGGGGGGGGGGAGTCTGGGTGTCGTACTCTCCCCCTCCTTGGCACACGCAGAAATAAATATATTCATACGCTTCCTGCTCTGATGGGTTTTAACGTTTTAAAAATTCCACAAAGACATCCTCAGCTTGTCGTAAAAGGTGACTAGGTAGGTACTTTACTAGGTTCATTTAACATCTTACGCCTCGGGGTGGTGAGCAGTCCCATCCAGTGCTTTGTAATGCAAAGATCTGTGTGGTTGCATCTGTCTATGTGCAAGCAATGCGCTTATAAGCCATAAGAGCAACCCGCTCGTTACGTCATTCAAGCTAATAAAAATTTAAAAACTAATTAGCACCACTGAATTACCGGACGCGCAGCGGGAGATATAATTTGACCTTTGTATATTTTCTTAGTAAGACCTAAGAATAAGAGACTGTTGATAGAGAGTAGAGTTGATAGGTAGAGTTGATAATGTTAAGAATGTACTGATTGTGAAAAGGCTTCCAAGTCCTAAAAGAGGCCGCGAAGGCCGCGCGCAAAAGCTGGAGCTACGGGCAGTAATCCAGCATAAAGTAATACTAGGACCCCAGGAACCGTCACATTTGCGTCGAAAAAGGCCGAAGTTTCCAGTCGGTATACGAAGTTTTCAGCCTAAATGTAGCTGTGATTCGGATATGAATTGGATTGGAAGGCCAGCAAGTCGGGCATAGAATTCTTTCCATGCCCGAGGTTATTGTAAGATTGTTTTTTTTTTATTGCTGGAAAAAAGAGCTCTTCGCCAAATGGCAATTCGTCCAAAATGTACTGAATAATCTAGTTTTCGCTCATGACTTCAAAGTGGACTTTTAAAAGGTCCCTTGTATATGTGAATTCGTGTGGTTGGATCCACTGCTTTGTTTATTTCTGTCGCCTAACATTCTGCGGAAGCATTATAGTGTTCCGGTTTGATAGACATTAAAGCTAGTGAAATTATTGGGTGATAAGACACTTGAAATAAAACTAATTTAACTAATGTAACATTCGCGTAAACGTAAGAAATCGTTATGATAAGACACTTATCCTCTCATGTCTCGGGTTGACGACTAACGAGCGCCATTAAGTCCCTACTTTGTAATTCAAAGTTTTGAGTGTTGTTGCTACTGTTTATGGGTAGACGCGACGCTTCCCATCAGGCGAGCGGTCTGTTCGTCTATCATTCAGGTCTAAAAAAAAATCCTATCAGTGTCCGGTGCCCACATACGTCGTCACTTGTGTAAAATCACCCACGACAAGATGTAAATTGCAATAAACAAGCTCAAGGTGACGACTATATTACATGCATTCATACACCGTGATGCAAGACCGTTGATTCAATTATTTTGCATGTGGTCATACATATGGCACATGTATGAGGCTGTATGTATATGAGTACTGTTTCACTGTTGGTCGCGAGTCCCTTCTTCTAGTGAGATTGGATAGGCCTCAGTCTATCACGTCGGCCTAATACATAATAGTGACATCACATACCTTCGAAATTCCTATGGAAAATTGTCAGGTATGCAGGTTTCCTGTACTGTTTAAATGAGCAATAGTTACCTTGGAAAAGTCAGAGATATGTATCCTGGACGGAATATGGCCTGACCAGGCGCCTCCTGGCAGGAGGTGAATGCCAACTGGCGATCTTTAGGCTATTGATGTCGCAGTGGTTTGCTACAATCACTTTTCCCCGAAGAGTAATCTATCTATAGGATATAAAATGAAGTTCAGTTAAACATGTACTTCGAGCCTAAAAATACAAAGAGTTAGTCAAAGAAGTTAACGGACCAGTCGAATTCACTGAATTGAGAGCATACCAGATACGTACACATGGCGAAAAACCGTCATAGGTACTTCGTTCCAGCGAGTCGCGTTCCGGGTGGCTGAATCAGTAAATTCAGTTTAGTCGACCGATGCAACGTCTCTTGATGGTTGTTATATTTGATCTGCGCTGTACCGCCAACAAGTACAACAGCCTTTGTTGTGCCGGAGTACAAAACCTACCCTGGGCCTCATTATATCGCATAACTAATCCACGTAGCCAAAGTTGCGCGTGTACTACAATTCCTTTCAATGAACGATAATTGCGTCATAATAACTTAAAAATTGTGCATTGGGAATTAGTCACAACATATTTGGAAAGTACACTGCCATTTGGTTGGGGCGCTTCAATACTCGTAAATTCTTAGTAATTAAGCTGACTCTTGGGTCAGTTTCCTGTTGACACACTGTTGTTGTTGGAAAAATAATAGGAAATTATAAATCATACATATGCAATCACGCCTGTAATGCCCGAAGGTCTAGGCAGAGGTGTAACCAGTACACCCATATTTCACAGAGCTTATTTCCGTCCCATGATTTGACAAAATTTCTAACTTCGAGTTGATACTGAGCAATTCGTCATAGAAAAACTCAATATCAGTTTTACCAGACCCGAGGCCTCAGCCTCAGAGGAGGCCCGGTCGTAGGAGGATATCATGGCTTAAAAATCTTTTCCAATGGTTAAACATGAGCACAAGATCATTGTTCCCAGCAGCAGCTTCCAAAATTAGGATAGCTTGCATGATCTCCGATCTCCGATAGATGACACTCAAAGAAGAAGAGAACTCAGCAAATCACTCGCACAGCGCCATCAAGGCCGTCGGTAGAAAAATATAAACATTAGTAATAAGCGGAATTATTTCATTTATTATTGATCATATTATATCTACATGCAATAGGACTAGCAACTGAAAGTCAAGATTTAAATAATCTATGTTGCGGGTTCTATCTCAGTTCCCATGACAAACATATCTAGTTTTGCAAATTATATCCCAGAGAAAACCTTAAAGAGGTACCTGAAAGTTGTCCGTAAGAATTTCCGAGCTGGGTTCAGTACTGCATACTCGTAGGTATAAAAATTGAAATGTCTATGTGTGATGTTGAAATAAAAGTTTATATGGTTATTTGCACGTTATCAAAACCAAAACACGCGTTTCCAAAAATGTTGTCTGTGTTTGTCCGGGCTAATCTCCGAAACGGTGGAACTGACGCGACTCTTATACGCGACGCGAGGAGTTTATAGAGAAATTTAGGCTACCTTTTATCTATAAATATTTTGGTCCCCTGCTGTGAGAGTGGATCAGTACCTAACATACACGCGGGTGAAAGGGGACAGCTAGTCGTCAATAAGATTATTCCGTTGTAGATACTGTATCTGTAATAACAGACAAATTCTATTTCCTCAAATGTAGTTACGAGCTATGATTATTATTATCACCATCAGGCCAGATAGTGGCCAAACGCAAGCGTATTTTGAATATAAAAAAAACATGTGATTGTTTATCATATTAGTACGATATAATGACATCTCAATTGATAGACAAAAACAAACATTGATTGCGTTTCAATTCAAAGCCATTTCGCGAAATGATAACCTTATGTTTCGTATATTTTTTTTATTCGAATTTACTTACGTTAGTACTTATGTACACAAATTTTAAAGTGGTAGAGCTACGTGCGCTGCAGACAGTTTGTGTAGTATGAATGGGGCGGTTCAACCGGGATAGTACCTACCACTGTGTCACAAAAAAACTACGTGAAGTGTTAAGTTGAAACTTACAACAATAATTACGCAACGCGTCAGTATCTAAAAGTATCTATAGATTGTGGGTGGCAAAGATGCAAAACATAAACAACCAGATTTGTAAAAACATGTTTACATCAGTAGTCCATTGAAAAGTTACATTTGGGGTTGCGTTTCTTAGAGGAGTCAATTTTATTTTTTTGATGTGTAGGGGGGGTAAGTGTAAAGCTAAAATCAAGTTTGTGGGGTCGCCACCCTTGTCCCACGGCCGCCATCTTGAAAATAGGGGTTGAAACGGTTTTTACGATATATCTCTTAAACTATTTATCTGATAAAAAAAAATTGTTAACGTTTTTTGTTGCTAATTAAATTCTCTATAACTTTGGTCCAGTAACTTTTTGTCGTAAAACTATAAATAAAAAAGTTATAAGTGAAAATGTAATAAAGAAAAAAATAAAGATGATAATTCTCTTGACAGCCTAAGATACAAACAATTCGCCAAGGCAGTGACAAAAAGTACATTTAATTTATCTTCACTTCCTCCAACACAAGACACAGCTCGCTTTCATACTTTCCGAGTCTACCATCAGGTCCAGTCGTGGCTTGGTAATAATAATGATCCTGAAGACTGGGGCTGGAAAAAATGTGGAAAATTATTGATGCCAGTGCAGAGCTCTAAACCTCCAGCACCCCCTGAGCTTCTTAAATTGATCTTTTGTAAATGCAAAGGAAACTGTGGAGCGATGTGTGGATGTCGAAAAGCAGGGCTAAAATGTTCCGCAGTGTGCTTTCATTGTTCTGGAGAACTGTGTTCTGTGTCTTGTGTTGGAGGAAGTACTTTTTGTCACTGCCTTGGCGAATTGTTTGTATCTTAGGCTGTCAAGAGAATTATCATCTTTATTTTTTTCTTTATTACATTTTCACTTATAACTTTTTTATTTATAGTTTTACGACAAAAAGTTACTGGACCAAAGTTATAGAGAATTTAATTAGCAACAAAAAACGTTAACAAATTTTTTTTATCAGATAAATAGTTTAAGAGATATATCGTAAAAACCGTTTCAACCCCTATTTTCAAGATGGCGGCCGTGGGACAAGGGTGGCGACCCCACAAACTTGATTTTAGCTTTACACTTACCCCCCTTACACATCAAAAAAATAAAATTGACTCCTCTAAGAAACGCAAGGTGAGGCCTAAAAAATGTAACATTTCAATGGACTACAGGGATTAGTTCTGTTGTCGGAGGCGAGACATGTCTTTATGACAAATAGTTCATTAAGTTAGACGTTCTAAAATCTATAGTATTTTTTATAAGTAGAGATTATAGGCTTCCTCAATAAATTCAACTCTGATTTTTAGGAATTGCCTAGTTTTTGTGTAGAGTTAGTAACGCATTTTTTTAGTAAAAAATGTGCGGCTAGCGTTTGGAATTAAAACCACATGAAGGACTATGATGGCTCATAGAGAAATTATAAAGCAAAATGTTTACACAGTATGCAAGTTCTAAAAGTATGGTCAAATAAAGTGAATAAGTAATATTAAGGACTTCTGTAGGCTCGATGTGATACGGTGAATATTTTCTATTCAAGAGTCGCTCGACTCAGGATATTGCAGTCACTGATGTCTTTTAGAAGATACATACATGCCTTTGTCTATAAAATACTGATACTTATACTAATAATAAATACTTATACTCTATAAATTCTAACTGACCCAATTTTATTTTCCAGCATGGGATGGGCATCCCGTCCGTGGGGATTTTACTTCATGAGGTGATTAAGTTAATGTACCACGCTAAAGTACGCGACCCCGTGTTCTTTAGAATCGGCACGTGTGGTGGTATCGGCTATGAAGGTGGCACCGTTGTGATATCAGAAGAGGCTGTCGATGGAGCTATGAGAAACATACTTGAACTGGTAAACCATATAATTACTTATCGTGATAACTGTGTTATTGTTTTGGAAGTATTTAAATTAGCGCTGATATGGCTTGCAATGTCATACAACGAAAAATACTTATCGATAAATTATAAGGAACAATAACAGTCAATTCGTTACAGAAATATGAATAGAATTAAGTTTTGTGTAGATTTCGTATTGTGCCGTTTGAAATAAACGTTGACACAAACACGTCGATAGCTCTGTTTGTATTTGTGTATCAAGGTTATGAATAAAATTTTCAGACCGTGTTAGGCAAGATTGTTCAACGGCCGGCTAAATTAGATCGGCGATTGGTGCGAGAACTGAAAGGGTTAGCCGATCCCGAGGATCCGTACGATACTATTACGGGAAAGACCATGTGCACATACGACTTTTACGAGGGTAATGTTATTTTTCAATTTTAAATAATGTATTGTTTATGTATTCAAATATGTACGTGTATATTTGTGGGGGTGAGATTACTTTTTCTTTATGATTAGAAATATCTAGTGCATTATATTTTGTACGTATCATCCAACTTTTCCTCTTTCTGCTTGGCGTTGTCCCGGCTTAATGCTAGGTTCCGTTTTCCTATCATGACATGGTATTGTGTGGGGCGACCTGCCGCCACCATCAGCGGAACCAAGTTTACCACTATTTACCAAGTTTAGTTTAATTTTTTAACAAAGTTTAGTTTGTCCCTTTATCAGCAGAGTGTATCACATGTAGGTGAGGTTGACTTTGGGCTTAAGATGTTAGTAAACATTTTGTTAACGATAATAATTTAGTAGGTATCCACGGTTTTTTGCCTCTATCAACCATCATAGCTCTAGACACTATATGCGGATATTATTAACGAAATATTACGGCTTCCATTACGTGTGAAATGAGATATAAGGTAAAGAATAATAATTTTGCACAATAAAATGTACAACGTCTAAGTTAATTTATAGTAGATTCTACGATTCCGCAATCTTATAAAAATTTACCGGATATTCAGCGAAAAATAGGTCAGAGAAAAATAAGTCTAATTTTACAATTCATATATGTATATTAAATATACCCAACAATAACAAACACACTATATAGTAAAATAAATATTACATCGTCATAGTCGCTCTTAATGATTGTTTCCAAGATGAACAAAATTTGCCGAAGTGCGTAATTTAACTAGTTGTACTCTAATTAGGTGTCATGTCTTATGAGACGATATTAATTAATAACTCATCGGATCGGGCTCAATCCTTACACCAGGCCACCGCGTGATGCAATCTTCGCGATTGTTTAGATAAAATTTTACCCTTTGCCCCTGAATACACGCTGTAAATATAATTGATAATTTCTTTTTGACATAAAAACAATTGTACAAATATTGAATTATACAGACATAGGACATTTTTTATTTGCTGTGTGATCTTAATTTTTTTAAGTACAAATTTGTGACGAAGTTACAAAGTTATTATTTGAAGAGATATTTAATTATTAAGAATACGATTATTTTTACGCGGTCATAAGCCGCGAATTGATTGTGGTAATGATGTATTTATAGGGCAAGGGCGTTTGGACGGCGCATTTTGCGACTTTACGGAAACTGATAAGATGGAGTACTTGGATAGTCTACACAAAGCTGGCGTCGTCAACATCGAGATGGAGTCTCTAGCGTTTGCAGCGCTCACGCATCACGCGGGAATCAAAGCCGCTGTCGTGTGCGTCACTTTACTCGATAGATTGAAAGGAGATCAGGTACAACCATCTAAAAAAGGATGTCTTATTTTTGTATGTATGGCTTCACGGATCAAAGATCTTAAATAAAAGCGTCGTATCTGTACGAAATCAAATGGTCCAATTCACGAACCGTGGTTGCGTGAGCCGAACACGACACGACGCCGCACGTTAATTAGTAGTCTTTGGCAAGAAATCGGTACCTACATTAGGAGATGCATTGCGTCGTGTATACTTCTCGTCAAACTTTATGATTGCTCTGAAGTAAGTTACTTCACTTTCTCTCTATGACTCCCGTCACCCGTCACCACTATCATAAAAACAATAACTGCTACACCCAGTCTATGGTATTGTATCGTCTATCGTAGGTCGGCACGATAATGCCGGTCTGCCTAACTGCTGCTTCACACTCCGTTTAATAAACAATCTATATAAAAAACCTTAATGAGCAAAAAGTGATTAGAGTGAAAGTAACGAGGCCTCCTAAATGTTTGTATTTATGCTTATTACAGGTGCTTGCTCCTAAAGAAGTATTAGATGAATGGCAGCAGCGGCCTACGAAGCTTGTATGCCGATACATACAAAGGTATATATACAGTGTTATTTTGACACCCTGTTACTAAATGAAACCACATATTCGTCATCGCCTCTGCTTACCCTGTACCAAAAATGAGGCTTGAGCTTGTAGTAGTTTTGCCAAAAAACGTGATTTAAGTTTTGAGCCTTTTAAATCACGCTGTACGGTTTTTGCACTTAACTCTATTGAATAAAATGTCACAGCTGACGATGTAATTATAAAACACAAACGTTTAAGAAGGGCAACTTCATACATATGAAAATACGTCTCAGACTCACAAAGACGCTCTCGACAGATTCACTGAAAAAGTTGCGACAGTATTACTTTGTTCATTGATAATGACAAAACGTAAAAAAAATGTGTTTGGGAAATGCACATACCTATAAATAGGTAACACAAATTTGACTAAAAACAAATAATCATTATAAAAGTTACAAGATTCGATTTTACTTAGGATTTTATTACATTTCATAGGGTAATCTAATATTTATTTCAATTCCTAAATTACTATTTTGAGCCGTTTGCCTTCTGTACGCTTGGCGTTTTTATAAAGCGGGCACATTGACCTTGACGGTATAAAGCCCGCAATACATGTTGGACGAGTGTTGCCGAGTGATGACTAACACCAACGTATATATAGTATTTTTGGGTATCAGGATAGTATCGTGGGTATCAGCAACTACGAGAGACTTTTGGTCTCACAACACCCAGCCCGGGGTCTGGGTTTGTTTCGGGAAACATATATTTGTGGTTCACATAAACATTTGTCTCGGTGCAGGGATCGAACCCGCGGCCTCTCGCTTCACAGCCGGCTACTCGATTGGTTTTCGATAAACTTTCCGAACGTCTAGGCACTAGCGCTTGCCTTGTATTAATTTACCTACACTCGTGTTGGCCTAAGCTCGTCCAACATGTATTGCAGGCTTAATGGTAATGTATATGTGTGTGTCTCATTCATTCGATGACGGGTGTGTATGTTGATTTTTATATGTGTGTGTGCGCGCGTATACAGACTGTTTAAAATTAATCTAATGTTAACGGCATTTAATTTGTTAGGAAATATTATTTTTTTATTTTGCCTTTAATAAGAAAGTGTCTTAGCTCAAAGTACTTGTATTAACGAACACTACACATGGTTTCATTTAAGTATAGGGTGTCAAAATGACACTGTATAATCATTAGAAAATAAAAACTGAAAACTCGCATCTTTTTTTTTTTTTTTTTTTGTGTTGCTCTTGCTGTAAGCCTGACGAGAGTCGGCTGTATACAGCTTCACCGGGCTTTCGGGTGAGCGCTTTAGGCGCTCTCAACCCTTGACTACTCGCATCAGATTTAAAGGGCGTTTTCTATCGAAATACGTAGGTAATCTACCCTACTTATGACCAATTAATACTTATTCTATTTTCGAGGTCTTCATCAAAATCTGTAGGGTACTCC
Source organism: Amorpha juglandis (assembly GCA_949126905.1). Taxonomy (NCBI): domain Eukaryota; kingdom Metazoa; phylum Arthropoda; class Insecta; order Lepidoptera; family Sphingidae; genus Amorpha; species Amorpha juglandis. Next base: position 10,267,025 of record OX421374.1, on the reverse strand, counting down.
TTGTTCATATACAATCATGTTTGGCAAGAAGCTATATTTTCGCGATTACAAACTATAATTAGCATGGAGTATCGACCATGATATAGGCGAAGTATGGAAAAACATTTTCTTTTAAATTACGGATATCCTAACAAATCGCGTGGTGGTACGGAACCTTCGACGAGTCAGAATTTTTCAAGTTTTTAACTTAGATGTGATCAGTAACATATGGGTATTGATAACCATATTACTTCATCATCATCATCAGCCACAAGACGTCCACTGCTGAATATAGGCCTCCCCCAAAGATTTCCGGACCGACCTGTTGGAAGCAAAGAATTACTTATTTTTTTGATAATAAAAAATTTACTGTGTAGATACTAAGGGCTTTACTTATAAGCATTCTTTTGTAACGTTTATAAGTAAGGTCTGTTATGTATAATGTGTTATTTATAGCTTAACTGTGGGTCAGGAAAACAACGCTCAAAGCGAATTTGTTTTGCGCTGCACGCATCTGTGTCAAATGGCAAAGTTTTGTTTCATATATTTTGGTCTGTGTCGCTTCACAGTAACGCTTGCAGTGCAGAGCTAATTTGCTTTGCACCTTGCTTTCGTGGCCCAGGCGTAAGTATTCTCATTTGTATTTGGCAGGTATCTCCAAATGAAGGGCCGGTTGTCGTTAGATGGGCACGGATCGGTCGCTGTGAAGAGTCCGCGTCGGTTCAAACTCGTTCAGCAAGAATCTGAAACCTACGACTAAATCGGTCCATTCATTGTTCGTTCGAGCGTTATTGATACATCAAAAAATTGCTTTGATATCGTATACCGCTGACTACACCGTGTACGTGGTCAAATATTTATGTCGTACGTCTGTTTTATTATCTCTCTGTATAGATTAAGTATTTTTAGGTTAATCCTTAAATTAATACCCAGTACCTTAGGAGTAGGTATTTAAATTATTTTTTATTTGCTATAATAATTTTAATATTTATGTAATATCACATTATCAGCTTATATTTATTTGTACAATTGTAAAATAATAGGCCTATGTAATCAATTTAATAGGTGTTCAAGTAAGTACCTATGAACCTGCTAAAATCATGTATTACTTTACACTGCCGACATTATTATAAATTATTATTATTTAATAAATATTGTATTAGGCGATATTACTATTACTCAATGCGAATATAAAATAGGGTAATCTATATCTATCAGCTGTCTTGTATTGATTATAATCTGCTGGATACTAAGGTATTAAACCTATTTACCATTTGTTTTCCAAAAACTTATGTTTAGATATCATATTTTTAAGATTTCAATATATTTTGTACGGAAAGTGTTTTCAAAATTTCATACATGATGATTCTAAACATATTTTGTATCAAAAGATCAATTACTAAGTAACTTTTACATATGATATCTATCATTATGAATCATTTTGTATTTACGGCTTAATTATCATACGTGTAAGTTATAAAAATCGCGGGATGGTAGGAAAATTCCTATGTTCTATCGACAAAGTGGAATCGGGATTAGTGACCCGACTTTATATTTTGGTTAAAATATTTAAATACTTTAGATTGTTTAAAAATTAATGCAAGTGGTAGAAGCAAGATTATTATTATATATTATACAAAACACATAGTTATATAAAAAGTTTAGTTCGTTCGTATTCTGTGTAGACTTTCCCTATCTTAAATTTACGTCTGATGAACTCTGATGGCCTGGTACCATCCAGGCGTACCACTTATATTATACATCTATCATATTATACATATGTCGAAAATCCTGCGGAGAAACACCTAGTCTAATATGGATACCGAATCAAAATTACTGGCAATCTACTTAATGTAAAGTAGTAACAGTACTATGCTGCCATCTCGCGACTTTATTTCTTACGCTACTATCAAACACTAATTTTAAACCATGCCACCGACATAAAAATAAATATAATGGACTGTAAATGTTTTAATCTGCCACTTTAGCTGTGATTTGAAATTGGCATATCTGGAAGTCGCGGTTTTTGCCACATCCTTGCTCACAAGGTCCCTTTTAAAGCGGTCGTAATATTGAAACGTGTATGTAAGTTTAAAGAATAATTTGTACACGTAAACATATCTAAAAACAGTAAAGTGTTTTTGAAAATTTGCCATAAAATTTAATGATTAAATAAATATAATAAAATGTATTTACCACAAATACCATTATTATTCTTATAATAAATTTAAATTGCATTTATGGTAAATATTGATAGGGTTACTGATTAAACGACCAACACTTTATAATTAAGCACATGATATCCCTCAGTCGGGACAGAGGTCTCACAGCGTCCATCGCGTTCTGTCGTTGCCTGTATGCTATAAGGCTAATTCGCTGTGCTTCTGATACCTACATACAACTCAACGCCGCGCCGCCAGGTTTGTTTCGGTCGTCCACGCTTACGCCTTCCTTGTGGGTGCCAATCCAGAACTTACCTGGGAATGTAGTCTCAGTTTCAATGCGATTTAAGCAATCTCAGTTGTATTAAATGTTGTTGTAGTCTTACTTATGAGTGATCCCGAAAATACTTTACAAGAGTATTATACAAATTTTACAGGTTTCTTGACCCGCCTTTGGTCAGCAAGCGGGTAGGCCCAGAAATAATATTCATACATTTTGTGAATAATTGCAAGTGCATAATTGATATCACCTTTTTCACCTGGATTACCAAATACACACAATATAGGCAGAGATGCATTATCATATCACCAACTTAACTATTTTTAAATAGTTTCAAATATCTGTCAAATTTAGTAGTATAGATCTAACTGTTACATAATTTGGAACTTGAATCAAATATTGAATATTATTTAATTATACTCGTAAGTGTTGGTCGGTCAAGCAGTCACCCTGTACAATCTACACAAAGGAGACCATATAGCTCAATTTTAATGTTCGGAAATGTACAAATGCTTAAATATCATCATTGCAATTTTTACGTGTTACGGCGTTGTAATCACATGAAAAGTCAAAAACACTATGAATCTAAAGGTAGGTAATAGAATTAGTATTAAAAGCTTTTCGGCAATTTTTAAGAGGTCACACACGCGGTCCTTTGAACTTAGATTATTCTGTATAGTTATTAGGCAAACATGAAATATTTGGTTCTTACAGCTTCCAGACCTAAAACAAATGTTTTTGGATCACATAATATATTCGACATCAACTCACAGTTTCCCTAGTCTTTTGACGTGCATCTCTACCTTGAGGTTTCAAGTTTTTCAGACGGCAGTGTTATGTCGCGAAATATTGAGAAATAAGCGATTTAATCTAAACAAAATTAAGTTTACGGAAATAAATTCTATGCACGGTTGCTTGATCTTATGATTTAAGAGTAGATCTATTTTTTTGCTGAAAATTACTGAATATCTAAAGAAATTTGTTTTTTTTTAAGGTTATCGATCTTGTTTTCTCTCTTATGTGATAAAAACATGTTAAAAATCTCTCGATATCCGAGCGTCGGTTTTGGGATATCCATTGGCAATTTTTATTCTGTCTGCATTAGCAGGCACCGAATTTTGACCCTTTTACTTTTGTAAATGAATGTTCAAGTATTTTGTATGTGTAGACTGTACTATACCGGGTGTAAAGTAAATCCTTCCGAAAACGAAGACAGGTGGTGATTACAGACACGATACTAATGATAAAATCGCGAAATAAGTCGACATAATTTTTCTTATTTGTCACGCACAGTCCTGTTTGGATCAATAAATACAACATTCAAATAGTAATTAAAATAGTATTTTTGTTAATAACGTAATGGAAAGCCAATAATCAGCTGACACTTTGAATCGGCTGTGCGGCGCGGTGTGCGGGGCGCTTCACGAGTATTGGAGCGTGCTGATGCGCACAAATCACTGAACCCGACTTTAGCATTAATACCTATGCTATACATTGCGGGCTTAGGTTTCCAAAACAGCAATGGAATAGTGTTTACTATTTATATTGAGGTAGTGTTTTTTAACGGTTTCGGCTTCAGATGCAGTCTCTTTACACACGGTATTGGTAATAATACTAGGGATTAGAATATTTAACAACGAGTATAACAGTAATATGAAAAATTAAATAGTTTTAAACTGTTTATTATATGAATTTAAATGTGTGTTTTGAGAGCAAGTCACCGCCATAACAACGGCTGGGTACTTACACCAGTGTTGTTGTTTTAATGTGCTTCCACAAATAGTTAAATTGTTGTTGTTAAATACAGAAATGTTGCCAGTTAATTGCTTTAACTGTTATTAAAGTTGTACGGTTGTAGTCCTGTTGTTCAAAGTACACGTAGTTTCAATTATACACTTAGGTATATTATGGGAATTGGAATCTTGAAGAAAATACCTTAAGAAATGGTGTTAAAAATGGTTATTACTCAACAACTATTGGTAAAGAGCACCCGCTCTATTTTAGATATAATACTTATGTAAGCGTAGGATAAAATAACTATTTGCTCTTCGCCGTTTCATTGATGAGTCTCCTATTAAATTTTTACAAAATTGTGGGGCCAATGACCCAAAGTTTAACGATTTATTCGTTACAATGTAGTTTTAGTTCAATTGCTATACCTATTATTGTAGGTTTACACAAGTATTTTGTATATTATTATATTTATTGGTTTATATTTTTTGTTATGTAACAATAGTCGATAAGATTGTGTTTAAGTAGGTATATGTTGACCTTTGAAATGTAATCACTGTTACTAATGTCACTGGTTGGCAACTAATTAACAGCACTTTAGAGCGGCAAATAGATGAATAATATGGTGAAGAAGCACAAAGGCATTTTTATGGCAATGACCGGGAAATGAGCAAGTGGGTTACTGATGGTAAGTGATCTCCACTGCCCTTACGCCCACAACACCAGAAGTATTATAGGCGCTTTGCCGAATCTAAATGAAATTAAGGGATAGGAAAGGAAGGCGGATTTGGGCCTCCGAATATCTCACTCACCGTATGTAACGCAGCAGCAAGCCCCTACTTTACGTCGGTTTTCAGTGAGATAGTGGGAACGACCCAGTCGAGCCGGCCATTTATGCCGTAGACGAAACTGTCTACAACGTGGCTCTACCACCCAAGAAATTATGATTGTAAGCACACCGCCGCGCCGTAATAGCATATTATACATTGTGTAGGTAGGTGCTTAGACAGTAGACTTATGTCGCAATCAAAGTTTAGGCTAAGTTAATAACATAATACGAACGTGCGGTTTCGCGTTGATGTATGTTTGCCGTCGTGTAATAACTAGCACTACCGCGGACAGAGTAGGTACAGCCTAAAAATCATACGCTATGTCAACGTATTGCATGGCGATGAAAGAGTATCTATAAATATGTATAAAATTTAGATGGCGCTGCTGTAACTAGAAAAAAATTACAGGTTATGTAATGCCGCTTTAAAAAATATCTATAAAGTTAGATAGATATACGTTGTCAGCGCACCATTAATTCGTACATATTAGTAGACACTTTTTTGGTCGAAGACAGATTGTATGGTATATTAAAACACATAATAAATGTTGTTCTATAATGGATTGTAGATTGAAAATGGTAAATACTACCTACTTACATGATGACAGCGTTAACATAACTTTTAGTATATTAAGGATCACAATAAAAAATAGGTTTATATATCACAAATTTATTAAACTCGAATGAGTGGACTATCTACTTGCTATACTTATATTAAGTTAATTATTTGCAAGTGTTTTATCTAACATTTTCAACTAGAATAAGTGAGCATGGCACCACAACACACCTCTTCATTATATACAATATTTTATATCTACTTAAAACTATTTTATCTGAGAATATTGTAGTGTTTATGATACTAGGTATATTACAATTTCGATCTTGCAGTTTACAATTTGTATTAAACGTGTTTTGTCTATAAATTATTAAGGTTATCTCAAGTTTGCTTACTTTTATGGAGATATATATACATTTTAAATGAGTATTTGTCATATTTCATTTTGCATCAACCTCTTTTATAGAAGGTACAGACACAATTTATAAGGATGTCTTTTGAGGACTGATTATTCGAAGTCCCATTTGTACAATTTAACCGCTATATATCTTACGCGTAAGCTAGCTAATTTAAGAATAGACAATTTGACATATTTAATGCTTCTTCGTCTATAATCCAGCGTGATAGTTTTGTATGTTGCAGTCTTACATATTATATGATAAATAATGTTTTCTTGAAGGTTATGACATCGGCCCTTGATAGACTAAAAGAGAACATATTGTTTTAACAATTTAATTTGTATCCTTTGTAATATAAATGGGCTGTGACCGTGAACTATAAGATCATTGCTTTAATTCTCGGTTCGGCAAAATTTTAAGTTTTTCTAAAAGTATTTGCCTGGGATTAGTTACCCTAGAAAGAGTTGATGTCGGCCAGACAAGTGGTCGTAATCGAACCTAATTGATTAAAACCCCCGTAATTAATCAGAAAAACATATGAAAGATTTATACGCCTGAACTGAAAACTGAAAATTTTCTTCAAACATACTTAAGAACCTCAATTAAATTATCTTACAATAAAAAAAATTATCAAATCGATCCAGTCGTTTAGGCGCTACAATGCCACAGAAACATGTACATACACATACCCACACCTACAGATCAAGACAAAAGAGTCAAACTAACATAACTCTATTTTTGTCGGAGGTTAAAAACTGAAGAATCCTTTAACTACGTTTAAAAATGATGCGCCAATCCCGTGTTGGAGTCGCATGGCAGCAGGGGGATATTGAGCAGTAAATTATAATAAATAATATTACTATGTGCAATTATATCTAAAGGAAGATTGATTGGACAAATTGTAATAACCGGTGTACTTTAACTTGTGGAATATTCTAATAAGAAACAAACAAAAACATAATTTATAGCAATACAAAGTATTCATTCCCTCTGGAAAATCTTAATATGATATAATATTAAATCATATAAATACATAACACTTACCAAGGTTATTGCAGATATATTTATTGTTAGTTTGTAAGTACATGAAAACGAATGCAAAGTTTAAAGATTACGTATAAGGAATTATTGCAATATCAATGTGGGTTGTATGTTGCCTACGATGATATATCTGTGACGCGAATCAAAATAATCGAAAACAAACAGTTGATATTATTTGACATTTTATCGTTGTAATCAATCAGTCTTAATAATAAATAACGAGCTGTTAAAATGTATTTTATTATTCTTGCCATAACAAGTACCTATTTATTTCTATTGATAATTAAATGAGCAAATAAAGTTTAACAAATTATTTTTAGCATCAAACCGATGATGATGGCATCCCACTGGAACATTTAAAAATATTTAGAATAGTATTATATTTATCTGAGCTGTAGGAACTTCATAAGCGCATCATATATGAGACGAGGACTAGCGTCACTGTCGGCTGTGTATCTGACACCCCGGAGTGCTCCATCTTCATTCCGCACAACTCCGTACTCCCCAACTATAAATCCATCCGACGTCCTTTCTTCCACCCTGTACTTTTTATACTGACGACCTTCCACAACGTAGCCTACTTTGCAATTGTCTTGTTTACACTTCTCCGTCGTGGACTCTTGAATACCATGACTGCGACCATTGGTTATTACGCTGACTTTCTCGTCCACTTCGTAATTTTTTTCTGGTTCATGTTCCACAAATCTCTGCGTGTTTCCTGTCATGGATGGATTGGTAATCATCGTAATAGGAGTGGTGTTGATAGTTGTCGTGCCTGCAGCTGGAGACTGTGAATAATGTTGCCACGGTGTAAAATTTGGTGGAGCACTTGGACTTAGATGCAGGGAAGCGGGTTCGCTATAAAATTTGGCAGGTTCGCTGTAAACTTTTGCGGGCTCACTATAGACTTTCGCTGGTTCACTGTACACTTTAGCTGGCTCACTATAGATTTTGGCAGGTTCGCTATAAAATTTTGCCGGTTCGCTATAAATACGCGCAGGCTCACTGTAAATGTTTGGTGGTTTATAAACTTGCTCCAGTTCTGTCACAGAATGATTTGGATTTGTAAAGGTAGTCTGTTCATTATAACTCGTCGCTAATTTCGCATTATCATGAACTATATTAAAGCTAACTGTGGTTAATCGTGGTATATTCTCCCTTCCGCCTAAGGGCTTATTTCTATAGTCTTGTAAGTAGTTTTGCTGCGATGTTGTTACTTGTTTAACCTTTGTTGTGTCTGCATCATCGATAAATTTTGTAGTTACTTCTATAACAGATTTTAGAGACGATTCCGCTGTTGAGTCGTATGTTTCGTTATAATTATTGTCGTTGTAGTTATCGTCAATATTAGGTTCAAACTCCATTTTAAAATCATTTGATCTATCATCATCATCATCAACAGAAAGATTTTTACTTATATTTGTAATTTCTAACTTAATTTTTTCTTTTCGTGAGTCTATTGTCTTATTATTATTCGAGTGATTAATTTCTTTTTCTAAGGAGTGTGATTCATGTGAATCAGTTATTTGTGGAAGTTCTTGTTTTCTATTGACGTGATTAGCATAGAGTGATGATGGGATCTTTCGCGCAAGAGGGACATTTTGTATATTTTCTACATCGTCGCTTTCATCTAAGATAGATGTAGACTCTTCGAGAATTTGATCATCTGTGGTATAATGTTGATTTTTTATTAATAATTCAAAAGGATGCAATTGACCTATATTATGTTCTTTAGCTTCCTTTTTTGCATTAAGTTGTTTAATGAATTCTATATTAGCACCTACTAATTCTGGAGGTGTATCAGTCATTGTGATTATATCTAAGGGTTCTGTAGTAGTTTTGAGAATGATTTCATGAGTTGTTTTAGTTAGAGACTCGTTGTCGTTTTTGGTGTTCTTTTGCGTTTTATCTATCGTTCGTCCTACGGCAACCGATGATGTTATTCTAACAGATATTACTTGTTCGTTTTGAAGTTGGGAAACGCCTTCTTGGTTGGATGTAGTATCTCCCGCAAGCGAATTCTTTGTTACGTTGTCGATATCTGCACCTTGTTGAATGCGTACAGGGCGCAGTATGACGAATGCGAATTGTATCATCTGGAATAAAAAAATATTTTGTTAATAATACTGTAGATTAATCTGCAATCGATGGTTCATAATTTACATAATATATTATAAAAAATAACTAGCTAGATGTTGAAACTGAAGAATTACAAATAACAAAATAACTAATTTTGAGTGTGTGCATTTGCTATTTTACTTCTTTTGTACCCTTTTAAATTTAAATTGGTGTTCCTCATAGATGGATGTATGGACATGGATCTTTCGAAAAAAGATTCATTAAAATCGAATTACTCTATAAAAAGTTGGGCGTAATATAATGTATATAATTTTTTTAAATAGATTTAATGCGTCAAATCGAGAACCTCCGCTTTTTTTACCATCAGCTAAAAATAAAATCTATTTCATTGGAAATTGCTACACTATACATACTTAACAAAAAAAAAGAGCAATGACACATCGTATTATTTGTCGTATCCAATTTAAAAAGTGTATGCATTAGTCGTAGACGTTTAATCAGATAATAATAATGATCCAATTTATTTTAACTAAGAACTAGGTACTCCATTTCTTATTAGATCTTAGTGATTTAATGCCTATTGAACACATCCAATTTTATATAGGTAGGTATCGCGTGTCGTGAATTGAGGGATGGGATTTTTGTTCAATTTACAGGGGGAGGTAATCTTATTTGTTTTTAAATTGGTAGCGCCACCTTGTAGACAATTTTTCCCCAATAGTATGAATGACCCGGCTCGACCGGGTTGTTACCACTATCTCACAGAAAACCGACGTGAAGTAGCATATTTCTGTTGCGTTTCTTTGCGAGTGAGACATGCGAAGGCCTAAATCACTTCCTAATACTTTGATTATCCCTTTCCTTTAAGGTCTGCAACGCGTCCATGTCTCGTCTGGTAATATGGGAGATGATGGGCGATATGTCACGTACCATCAGATGACCCACTTGCTCTTTTGCCAGCCTATGCTATGTAAAAAAGGTTCTGTGTAATAACTACAATGCATTATAATTAAGCCTTAAGTCTTTTTCAACGAATCTAAAAGCAAATAAAACGAATACGACCTCGTAAAGTATTAATGCTCCGATTTATAATTGAGTGCACCCATATACAGCGTGTTTAATTATTAGATTATCTAATAATATTTTGGAAATCAGCGCAAGTCACGCCATGTGTAACAAATCAATACATAGCGTGCTAGCAAACGGTTTTAATAATTACTTTGATACAACATGCGACTAGACATACTGTTTTTCGCCCACATTATTTATTTAATATTATATTTAAATATATCTATTATTTATGTACATTCAATTCCATATTATGTAGAAATGATCCGCTCTATATTTACGAAAGTGGATTCGCCTGTGTCGTCTGCCACATTTTCCCGGACATCTGGGCCCCTATGCTATAAAACGATACGAAGAAACGACATTCGGAAATGTAGGCCCAATGCACAATAGAACATCCATCACAACAAATATTTATCGAATTTAAAATACTATAGCGACCGCCGTACACCTGGTGTTAAAACCTGCCATAGTTAATCCACACGCTTTGTGTGGATCGCGTTCCAGGATCAGCCAGTGTATATCCGGTTCTATTCAGGCTGTTATGACTCTGGTGACCACCGATACACTAATTGTTTGGTGGTCGCTGGATTATTGGATTGCAAAAAATGTTTGGACATATCTTTGAAGACCTTTCAGCACATATTTGATCCCATGTTTGTCGCAATAAGTGTGCCTGCTAGACATGGTTTGCAAACATGTGCTCTCACAGTACTCGATTTGACGACAAATAAGATGGACGATGATTTTGTGGACGCCTATATTATTTATGTGCATTTCTCTAATCCTACACTATTTTTTTTTCTTTTTTGTTATATTTAAATTATAGAAAAAAAAATACATATTACAAGTCCAACAAATTTAAGTGAAAAGTCCAAGAAGGAGGTGCGATTTTAGGACAGTTTCGTTGCCTTTGTCAATTTTGATGTTTTTAATGTACGACACAACAGCTTCGCATAGTGACGCACACTCAACTGGAATTTGCACAAGTGTAGCAGGCTACCCAAACATTTGAACTTTGAGCACTTTGATGTGCGCTCGAGAAGCGACACGGGATGGCAAAATGTCCCTTCAAACTTTGCGCATGCAAATAACCGTGCCACACTTCGTGAGTGTGTAAGTATTTGCGTATTTGAAGCTGTGTCTGGCGCGGTCATGTGGTAAAGCTGTAGGTAAAAGCGTGTGAATCGGTAAAATTCAATAATAATATTTATCCGAATCGGTCAAAATTTGACGGAGTTATGTGAACATACATATAAGTAAGGTAATATACAGACGAATAGAGAAACTCCTCGGTTTCTTTGTCAGTTAAAAATAGATATTTACTCTTTTATCTTGTTAGTGTTTTTTTTTTCTTTTTTGACAATTTATATACACCCACAATATCTCGTTTCTGCATCAAGGGTAGACTGGTAGAGAATGCCTTTGCCATTAAGTCTTTTGCGTCCGCCTTTATACATGTTATGTATATAAAGTTTAAATAAATAAATATTAAAATTTATTTGTTTTTTGTGTACTTGGAACTATTACAGTTGAACTGTTTCTTAAAATTCTTTCCCTATAGGAATGCTGCACTATACCTGAGTAACGTAAACAATTTTTTTTTATCTCAAAAAGACTTCAAAGGGGGCGCAAATGTTACAGCATGGCACGTATGGCAGATTTAGACACTTTACGGCCAATAACAATGGACAAGACAAGTTATAATTTAAGTTAATTGTGTTACACTTCTATCTGAAAACTAAAGTAAGTACTACAAAATAATTTTAATAATATTTAAAACAGTTTCATCAAAATTAATTCAAAGTATTTCCTCTCAACTCAAAGCTGATCATGCTGTATTTTGTATTTAAAGGTGTTTTATTGCAAGATTGCGATAGTTTCATAAATAAGGACAAAGAGGGGCGAGTCTACACTGAGCGCCATACACGCGTCGGTGCCGTGACAGTGAAAAAGTGAAGGTCGCTAACTTATACAAAATATCAAGTATGTAAGTAGGTACCTGTAGGTATGTGCGAGTGTAGCGCCGAGTAATGATCATTAAATCACTTGTTATACATACGTAACGAACTATCTTACAAAATTAAACGTGATGTCTAATCCGTCGCGTGTCACTTTTGAATAAAGAAGCATTGAAATTTAAAAAATGTTTAAGATATGATGTAGAAGAGATGTATAAGATTGATACATGTGTGGATTGGATCCTTTTCCTTAAACCATGTGTAACTAGGTACATCTGAATGGTTAGAGGGGTCCTGTAGGCACAAAATAATAACTTTTTTATATTGCACGAAGATAATATGCGTACACATATCTTCGTACAATGCAATCAATCATGTACGATAACAGCGATAGCTTAGCGGGGAGTGGACGGTCTGTCGAGAGGAAAGTCGCAGATGCGAAACCAGCCCCAACAACAAATATAAATATATATAATATATGAGTAAATATGCCATATTTACTCATATGTCAAACCGCGGCCCGAGAATATTAGTCGCAGAACTATCAACGTAACAGTATGGACCTCTATTTTTGGTAGGTACCTACCTAAACTCGTGAGTGAGACTGGCCGGGGTCAATTCAGTATGTCAAATTAATCAAAATTTTGTTTTTTTTTTCAAAATCGATGATTTTATTCTAATCTAAGTTAGGAGGGCAATCAGGTAAATCCGACGTGCGTCCCCGAGGTGCGCAACTGGCAACTTGCGTCATAACTTATGGAAAACACATCAGGAAATTCTCATTATGATGATATTATGATATGGCATTCATAAAATAAAAATTACCTACTTAGGCTTAATCAACTATATCATAATTACGTTTATGACTACATATTTTTTGCTGGTTCAAAAAACAAAATAATTATAATAACCCGCCTGATACATCTACCTCTAAAATTAGAACAAAAATAATTAAATAAGTTGTTTGAAGAGACATTTTTAGGCCTAGTTTTTGACAGCCAGCCTACTCGGAAAGCCCATATTGAAAAATACGCAATAACTCTTCCTGCCCAACAGGTTCGTTACAAGACAGCCTGATGTCGAATTACTGTCCAACTCTTTAATCAAGGCTCACATGAAACTATTTATGTACAATGTAATATGTACTCTTTTTTTATTTTTTGTTGTTGCTGTGAAAAAATGATTTATTTCTATCACCCCACCCCGGGGGGAGACGGGATGGTTATGTTGGACTCACCGGTCTCACGACCCAGCGTTAAGTCGCCCGAAAGAGATAGAAAATATTCAGAAGACAGCTGGGCCGAGTCCCTAACACTATGTATAGTAATACCCTACATCGTAATACCAATAAATACCCCGCGGGGCAGCCCTCTTCAGACCATTAGAATCGCGCCCGGGTTCCTGAAGAAAGTAGCACCACAATTTCTGTCTGCTGTTTCTGCGCGGTGCCGCCTAGCGACCTATGATCACATGAGGTAAGAAGCCTCCGTACACTTCATATTAAATGGAACCAAGGATAATAACCAAACAGACGTGATATGACAGCTTGCGTTTCGTAAAGTGAGTGAATATCCGGAGGCCGAATTCTCTCCCTTCTTTGCTAATCCTCATTACTTTTCTTTGAGGTCAGCAACGCACCCATATTTCATTTGGTATTGTATGTTCATCGGCGGTGGAGATCACTTACTGTCAGTTGACCCACTTGGGTTTAACACATTTGCGGGGTTGTGCTTTACAAAAAATGACATTACACATATGACAATTTTAGTCACGTAGACCGTACAAGAGTGATAAAGGGCGTAGCAGACTGATTAAAGCAGACTGAAGGCCGTCCACTAGGCGTCCATAATACACAAATATTATAACTATAACAGTAATGTTGCGAATAACTATCACACCTGCATAAACAGTGACGTAATGATAGTTGGCTATCTGTGATATAGCCAGTTTTGACTAAGAGCAAGATAGGCTAGTATTTGCCACTGTCACACGGATGACCAATTATAAAGTAGCAGTAATTTCGTTTAGCCTAGAAGGATTTTAGAGCCACGTTGCTGTTGAAATGTCGTTGTGTGTACACTTTTATCTACAGCGTGAATGGGTCACTGCCGGACGACCCGATTATTCCACTGTCTCGTAGAAATCTGACTTGACAGCTAGATATTCTGTGTCGTACGATAGGTACGTTTTTCGGATGTCCAAATCCCCTTCCCTTCCCAATTCCTTCCATGATTCTTCTGGTATTGTGGCTGTTCATAGGCGATTATGATCACTCACGGTCAGGTAACCCATTTGTTTGAATCCTAACATGCTGTTTAAAAAAGGCAATTGATATATTCTTTCTTTTATAGCAGAGGCCAGCAAACGAGCAAGTGGGTCATCTGATGGTAAGTGATCTTCACCCCAGTTGAATATCCGTAAAAGAGATGATTAAGCGAAGGAAGCGGAAAGGGAATTGGGGCTCCGGATACCTCAGTCTCGGTACGAAACGCAACAGAAAGCTGCTATTCACGTCAGCTATCTGTGAGACAGTGGTAACAACCCGGTCAAGCGTGGCTCTACCATTTACAAAATCTTTTTATCACAAGATTATTATTTTTATTTTTTTTAAGATCTTGTCTCTTGAATGCTTATAATGATTATTTTCCCCATTTACATTGGACATAACCATAAACTATGAAATATGAACTACATCATTTCATTTTGTGGATAACCTTGCCATAAATTAATCAAGTATACTTATTTCTTGTTTCATCATTTCCTATAAGCCATAAGATACATCAACTATACAGTCGTAAAAAAGCCAACGTCGTGAGATCGTGAGTCTCTACATGGAAAAGCAACGTCGATTATGATGCAGCAAAGTCTTTAGCAATATATTTTCTTCTTTCTTTCTGTAAAGTGGCGTTGTAGTAGAGGTGGATGTTGTGTGTTTCGCTCTCTATTTCTCTCTTTTTATTGTTTATTAGATATATTAGATGCATGATTTACCAAATAACGTTACAATACGGTTATACAATACGTTATTGCTACGTCGTGCGATACAAATGAGGCAAGTGCCACAATAATGTAACCTACAGAAAATAGTATCCACTACCGATATAATTTTAGAAAAAACTAATTTTTCTATCGTTTGCAACAAATATTGATAGAATTGCCGCAATATGGTAGGGCTTTTATTATTTATTAAATAATATAATGCTTCTGAGTACACTATTATGTTTATGTGGCCTATTGTTTCTAGGTAATTATAAGTATATAAATTATTGGAATTGCAGAGCCCTGATTGTGTAGATCTTTATATCGGTATATGAATATGGTTCAACCAGATTCAAACAGGTACACAGGTACGTATTATATTTATTATGTCTTGATTGCTAGAAGTCACGAATGTTAGATAATGATGCAGTCAAATTTTAGCGCAGCTAGATACTCATAGGCGTTTTTACACCAATTTGAAATATACTTTCCAAATATTTTCGATTATATAATATTACATTGTGAGTAGTAAGTTCCTATTTTACAACATTTTGTAATTTTCTAAAATCATCAGTTGTACCTTTATACACATTATATGTATTTAATTATTAAGAAAGCCTCCGTGGCACAGCAGGCAAGTAGCCCGCTGTGAAGCGAGAGCCTGCAGGTTGGATCCCCGCACCGAGATACTGGATTTAGAAGATTGGGGTCCACAAATATTTGTTTCGGAGTATGGGTGTTGTGAGACCGAAAGTCTCTTGTGACTTGTAATGCATATTTATTTTATTTTAACTTTTGTATGTATCCGCGCACTGAAATACCTTACCACAGCGAAAACAGAGTTTTTAATGAAAATTTACATAACTCCTAATTTGAACCCGGTGGGAAATTATTCAACATGTTCAAACCTGTACATAAGCTAACGCCCGTATTACCAAGGAGATATGAAGACGTAAAAGTGCATCCATGGTACGTCGAGCTCGCTTTTTCCCATGACCTTGGGAGACTTTACCCTATTGCCACATCGAGGACAAATCCCAACCTCCAGCCAATCGCGTATGTTTTTTTAACCCGAAACCTCAAACTTTTTTGCCTCAGACTAAATGAGTCCCGTAACTTATCGGTATTAAAGTTTTATGTTGGTGCAATGTCCCCAATAGCTAAATTAATCTTATGATGAGAGGCTAATTAATAACTATATTTGAAGTTGAACATATATTTACTTCGGTATAAATTGCAAATATATAATAGACCTTTTCCTTAATACGTAGTGTGTCAGTCGATCAAGCATTGTCTAAATCACTAACATCCCGTCTTGTTTCCACATTTTCTATTCTAGAGATATGGTTCACTACTTCGCCGATGAACTGAACAATACTTATAATATTATGTTTCTATAATATTGTGTTTTCACATATTTCGTATCGTGTTACTGGCCTATTGAGGATAAGTAAATAAATGATATCAATATTAGCCCTGTATTATACATTCTCCACTGCTAGGCAAGGGCCTCTAGGCCTTAATGCACAACATTGAACTAACGCGGATTGGCATACTTCACATACCGTCGAAATTCTTACGGAGAACTTCTTAGGTACGCCGGTTACCTCACGATGTTTCCTTCATCGTTAAAGCAATGATAGTTAACAATGAATACACACTAACTTAGAAAAGTCAGAGGTGCATGCTCTTGGGGCTGGTTATGAAACTAGAACGTTCGTCTCGAATCTCGTCCGTAGTTACCATGCCCCGCTGAGCTATAACGTAAATAAATACTTAATATTAAATAAACTACCCAACAGTCATACACATAACCCTGACCTGGGTATCCGGAACTACAAGGGAGTTGTGGTCTCATCGCACCCAGACGCGAAACAAATATTTGTAGAGCGCTATTCACATGAACTTATTATTATAGTTCAGGTCACCTATGAAAAAAAATAATTATGACTTTTAAACAAAAACCATAACACTGTATGGCTTTTGTATAAAAGTTATCGTTAAGATTTTTTTGCGAAACGTCAAAGTTAACATTTCTCATGAATAATGTAAAGCAAAGAGATTCATTTAGTAATTCTTTGTCTTTATTACCTATAAGGTATGCGCTGGCATTGCAGGGTGAGGCGAGTAAACCAGTTCTGATTTACAAGATCGTGAAGTATTTTAAAATCGAATGCAAATATATTGACCCGTGGTAAAGAACTTGAGTGCACAAAGAGATAGTAACTAGCCATTCTTATGTTACGGGTGCATAATAATGTTATGTACGTAAGCTGTCTATGCGGAAAGTGGTGCCTTTACAATTCAAAGTTTATCTCAAATTATCATACGAACACAGAACTAATAGTACATAATAATATGCATATTGATACAAGCCTACCTATTACACTTTATTAGCAATAACATTACTATTATACTCAGTAGGTTCTTGCTTTTTGTACTGTTGTTTTATTCCTGTTATGGTATAAATTAAATTATAATAGGTGACCTACCTATCAAAAAAGGAATTGGTTATAATGCAAAATTCTAAAACCTGGTGGCTTTTTGTTTTTTTTTTTCTGAATGTTATACTTACTTAATGGGTTCTAAAGGTAAGGATACTATAGGTAATCCTATACTGTTTGTTTAGTTTTACTATAGAAGTTAGCTCTGGGACTTACATCGATAATTATTGACGCAAAATTGTATGACATTGTCAAACAGGTTGCGTTGATTACGTTAGGGACATGCTGTGGAATAATTCATGAATCAATTGTAATTGTATGCCCACCCACTAATTGCCGACGTTTATAAAAAACATCAGGAAGTCTTATAGACTCGTTTCGCCCTCAACTGAAGCGAATTTAGAGTGCGGCTACGATCCAGTTTGTGTAAAGATCACACTGACATTTATTATACATGTGAACAATATTGATGTTTATTTTCTACCTGAAGGAGTTATTTCTAGGGACCTGTATGATTATGTTTTATGCATTCACGAAGGAATTACTAGTAAACAAGTATCGTTACCTACAGTTATTATGAACTTCGATCGAAAAGTCAAACTACATAGGTTACTTATTCACATACCTACTTCATTTCAAAAGGGAAAGAATGTATTGTGAACGTAACATAATAATTTTATCAAAATAAAATCAGCCTTGCCTGTACTTGCTGTTGTGTTTTAATATGTAATTATGCGCATAATTATGTTGTAAGAATGTAAGCAGCCTCTTAAACTTTGGTAAAACGACATCCGGTAGTAAGTTTTTCAGATAATTCCATAGCAACGACATCACACCTACGAGTATGTTGGTATTGATCAATATTTTTTTTCTTGATACAATTTGATAAGACAACGTAACTTAACGTGACAAGAAAACTTAACTTAGTCGATACAGAGTGCTTTAGAATGTCTATGTGGGATATGAAATGTTGAAATATTTTTTTAAATAGACATTTGTAGCAATCGACGCTCTACATTAAGTATCTAATTCCATATAAACTTAACAATTTTTGTAGGCATTAAGATTAGAAGTGGAATTGTATCATACCAAGAATAAAATCCATGATAAATTGTAACTCATCTCGTCGTAAAACAAGGGCTTTGCACTGTAGTTAACACGCCTGATGATAGTACTATTGTATCGATAGAGACATGTCCACTTGTTCCGGAATTATAAACAAAAACATCTTTAGACGAAATAACGTATTTGTTTAATTTAAAAACACATTGAGATGAATTTGTTATTCGAGTTTTTAAAGGCGCGTCAACAGATTCTGTACAACTAAGCGAATTCCTCTATTTCGATTTTCGATGCGAATTGAAGGAAAAAGCGATTTCGCTTCTAGTACACGAGTAGCCTGCGCGCGCGCCGCGGTCAACTACTCCGCTCAACTACCTGTGACCTTAACAATTAACAATTTTATTTAATGCACTTTCTTATGACGTGTTACCTTACTGTGAACGCACGAGAAAAAATATTTGGTATTTGTTTTATCACAAAACAAATAGGGCTTTTAAAAAAAATAGCTAAATCGGTTAACTACAGTCAATCGGGGTAACTTTGATTAACAATGGTAACTTTGACAGTCAAATCGCCAACTACTTTTTAATTTTTACGTTGACAACGTTAAGTGCAATAACATTGAATTTATGCAATATGTGTACACAACAAACTTCGTAAATGAACTCTTCGAAAAAAAACGAAGCTCTTAAACGAAGTTAATGTAAAAACCTTTCGAAAAGTTACTGCGCTCAACTGTTGTATTTTTGTAGTGGAAAACTTTCAGATAACTCGTGAATCGTGCTGCTATCTTTAAATAATGATAGAACTACAACTTTATGGTTTTATTGTCTTAACTATGACTCCATTGCATTTGACATTTGTTAAAAATATAAAACAATGCTACCCTGAAGCCATAAAATGTTTAAAATTTATGATTCCTGTGATAATTAACATCTGTATCAAAGTTACCCATATAGGGGTTGTAACTTTGACACACAACAAAATTGCAAGTTTTTAATATAATTTACTATTTTTATAGGCCATAAATAATTTGAGAGTATGAAAACCAACCTGAGAGCACTGATTATGCTAACTCTTTTGTCTCATATATACCATGAGCAAAATTTTGCTATAAAATATAGTTTTGATCTGTCAAAGTTACCCTGATTGACTGTACTAATATTGCATTTATTAATAAACATTTAAAAAAATCTATACATTATATTTTAGCATCGAATATAATTGATAACAACATATTTGGAAAGATCAATGTCCGTAGTAGGGGTCGTGGCCATATTGAGGAGGTCCGTAGTGTGGTCTGTTGTATTGGTCTTCATATGGGCGATACGATGGCATCTGAAAAATAGATATAGATAAATATGTACCCACTTAAGGAAAGCTATGATATTGAGCTGGGATATTTTAAGAACATAATGTTACAATTTTATTATGTTATGCGCTATGTCTAAGCTAAGTTACAGTTTAAATAATGCACTAGGCATGCTTGCAGACACGAGTATTTTGATTGAATTCCCTAGAAAAACTATGTATGTCACTATTGGGTTTGTTACATAAAATGTGCTATGAATTGTCCTTGATAAATGCTTTTGTAAATATGGCAAGCCACTATTTAATTGGATAAGCACTTATTGAAATTCCAATCTTAACAGAAATAAGCATTATACTTATTACGGGACAAGTAACGTATTTTAAAAGTCAAAACTCATTAGGAATCGCCACTGCTGCGGTTAAAGTGGTCCTATAAACTGACTAGACTAGTTTTATAAAACGGCGGCCATTGTAGAATTTCTAAGAATTTAAACCATCGAACAATAAACATCAGATAATAAAGTCTTAAATATATTAATATTATCATATAATAAAAAGGTTACTAGCACTATAAATCTACTTATGCAGACATATTGTAATTTATTAATTGAAAAGTAAAAGACATAAATGTAACATGAAAACAAAGTCTAAAGACTCGCACAGTCTGTCTCCAATGTTTTTTTTTATTTGATTGAATGACGAGACGAACCAAGCGTTTGCCTGATGGTAAGCGCCACGCCTGCCCATAAACAGAAGCAACACCACACAGAACTTTGAATTACAAAGCACTGTATGGCACTGAACTGCACTCGTCACCCCGAGACATAAGATGTTGTCTCATAATGCCCAGTAATTTCATTGGCTTTAATGTCTTCAATGGTCTAGCCAGGGCAATTAAATTGCGCGGTGCAGTGCCGTTTTATTATCCTGGTACGGTAAAATGGACCTGATGGTAAGTACAGTGTAGTACAAATAAGTATGAGTATGAGGTAGATTGTAATGGTGTACCTACCAGCACTTTGCAATTTTGCGGGATTCCGAAAAAAGTGAATCTTGTCTTGACGTACTCATATTATGCTATCATTGCAAAAGTACATGAAAAATACTACATTAATTTGTGTTGGTTATTTACAACCAAACCTGTTTTAAACCTGTCTTGCCTTTTCAGTATTTTCCGAAATGAGAAAAAATCATTTTCCCTGAATTTCCCGAAAACGGAAAATAACCCAAATCAAATATGAAGGTCAAATACATGGGTACATGGATAATAACTTATATTCTTGAACGATACTTTACAAAATAATCATCTTATTTAAAGCGGCTGAATATTTATACCTGTGCATAATACATAGTACATTTATTGTTGTCTAACACGTCATGA
This sequence comes from Amorpha juglandis, assembly GCA_949126905.1. Lineage (NCBI taxonomy): Eukaryota > Metazoa > Arthropoda > Insecta > Lepidoptera > Sphingidae > Amorpha > Amorpha juglandis. The sequence continues at coordinate 10,245,764 of OX421374.1, read as the reverse complement.
TATGAATATGAAACGACCTAACTTCCCTCCTTTTGGTCAAAAGTATAGAGATATTTATATTGTCAGCTATTTAGTCAAAACTCTAACTAGAGAATTGGCATAAAAGTCCCTCAATGACAAATTCCATAAAAATACTTAGGTAGCTACCGGATAAAGAAACAAAATGTCCGATGGCATTGAAATATTTTATAAAAATTATACCACAATTTTAACACAAAATTAATCTGATTCAATAGAAATATGCACAAAATAGACTTGAATACTTATAAATACCTAGTTACATAATTAAATATAGGTTTAATCTAAGTACATTGATTCCAGGTTAGTTTGGTATAATATGCGGTAGATTTGGTCTAAACACTCCAAAATCCAAACCATAAAGTTTTCACTTATTGCTAGTATGATAGTAGTCGTGTCTCGTCATGCTTTCTTATCGGCGCCAAACTTTTAAATTGTTTAATTAATTTTGATACCTATCCGTCATTTCAATTATCGTCAGTGATAACTGAATGTTGGTCCCTTATGAATTGAAGGTAAATTAACGTAAAACGGCCAAAGTGATGTCTGGAAAATAAGACGCTTGACTGAGGTTTCAACGGCTAGTTTGGTATATTATCTTATATCTTTAGGTTAATACCCTTGGAAGGCAGACGACCTGACGGCCCACTTGATGGTAAGTGGTGTCGCACCCCCATGGCATATACGGCCTGCCCGAGGGTTCGAGACCATCTGTGAGGCTAGGGCTGTCTACAATTCAAACGGTCCGTTTCTCTATGGAGTCAAATGAAAGAAGCTGGTATTTGGGTGCCCCAGTTCAGAGGTGTGAGCAATAAATCCACGTGAGACCGAACGTGAGCTTTCTAAAGCACTTTGACCAGATGTGGAGTAACGTTTGGCTCTGTTGACGATACCTAGTTTTTTAATGCCTGTTTGACTTTGCCTTTTCAATGACTCCTAAATTGGACGTCGCTTGAGACTTCAACTCCGAGGCTCTCAAGGCCCTCGGAGGCCTGTTGGGCTACTTCTTGAAATTATAGCACCATGACAAATAGTTCCGTTTTTTCGAAGAACGAGCAAACTTGCTTCTTCGTGGAATTGAATTGAATCAAGTTCAGATGACCCCACTCGGAGACCCGCTCCAAGGGGATCTTCACCTCAGACACACGTATTGATCGTATCTCCTCCAAAGTGCTCTGAGAGGTTTTGTGCGATATGTTTATTTTAATTTTGTTCTGACTTGTCATAAGCGGTATTTTAATTGCCCACATGATTTAAAACTATTTCATTTCAAAGAAATATATTTTTTGTTACTTTAAGCGCCTGCTGTTTCACAATATCCAAATAAAAGTTCTTATTCAAATAAAATATAATACAGCAAAATACAAAGTTAAGTCGCTGTCAATACAGTATCAAATGCGTAGTTCCTAACTTGTCTGTGTAGTGCGTTATTTGGCGATTAACGTTTAATTGCATATTATGAAACAGGCCCTAAACGTATTTGGGATCAACTTTTTTCTTCAATTATTAGGTATCATAATTAAAGACACATGTAATTGCGGGTACTGACGAACATTCAACATAGATGAACTATGTTGTTACATTCTAATCTTGGGGTACACTACAATAATACGACAAACTTTATTCCGACAGTCACAAATACGAATTTCAAAATACCTATTTTCATAATTCCGAATGGTTTAAAATTCCGAATATAAGAACTTCGATGTATCATTTATCCTATTTTTATAATTCCGAAATTTCAATATTCCTAACGAATATAATTCCGATTCTCAAAATACCGAGTTTCAATAAATCGAATAATAAAAAGTCCGAATTAATGATGATTCGAAACATCAAAAATACGAATTCCGATTATTAAAATACCTATTAATTAAAATTCCGAAATAAAAACGCCTTGTAAAACTGAATAGAAAGACAAATAAAAAAAAGTATAATAGAATGAGGAGGTAGAAATTAATGTCAAATGCGTTTTCTTTCCAATAAAAATATTTTTTTCGCTGGTTACAATTCTAACCTAACCCAAATGATTCACCAACAATAGAGAGGATCTAGCGCTCGGCGGCCGCTGCCGCGGCACGCTCGCTGCGCTCGCTCGCCTTCGCGCTTCAATGGTCACAGTTCTAACCTAACCTAACCCAAATGTATGTAATGATTATACTAACTGAATCAAAATCCTAATTTTAGCAATTCATTCGGAATATTGAAAATCGGAATGTCGTTTTTCGGACCGAGAACCCATCGAGCATTTGACTCTTCGAACATATAAAAATCGGAAAACAAACAGATCGTATTTACAACGTTCGGTAAAATAATTTTCGTAAATTTGAATAATAGACATTATAATTTTTAGGTATTATGAAATTCGGACTTTTGAACATCGGAACATCGAAATTCGGAATAAAATATTTCGGAGTATTTGGGTGTTCCCCTAATCTTGCCATAAATAATGTTAATAAGTACAATGATTTTGCCAATCATGGTTTTTAATTAAAATAATAAGAAAGAAAGTACCTGATAACTGTTATATTGCTTCTTCTTTTCATTTATTTCTTTATGTTTTTTCAAGGGCAGCAAGTGATTTTCCATCAACTCTTTCAATTTTAATTTTGTAGACAGCATGTTTGCCGCCAAAGCCTTGTCAAATGCTTTCAACTCTTTCAGCTTCGCTTTGATAGCCCACATTCCATCTTTAAGCAGGTCCAGCTTGCCTAATGAAATATCGTCGTCTTCTTGATACTCTTCGTGATCGTAATTTGGAGTATCGTATGCGGCTTTGAATAAATGTTGGTCTTCCTCATCCAGGTCATCAAAACGAGGAACGTTTCTTGATAATGCTGATAAAAACAATTATAGATTTATTGCAATAAGTACATACTAATTTGGTAATTTTTTTTAAACAGTCATCACATGATTGTGAAAAGTGCACGCTAATTGTATCAGTCTAAGTTGTTGTCATCGTAAACTATTTTTAACTTACATGAAACGCTTAGTAAAATAATGCAAAACATTTGCGCTAGCATCTTAAATGGAACAATATTATTGAATCAACAATTTGCTAGTGCCACGTTAACTCTTTTCAACTATCCACTGCACTTGACACGGTGCCGATGTTAACTTACGCGAACAAAATTATTTTCAAATACCTGTCTTTTGGTTTTATTGACACGCCAATAAGATAATGACAATGTAAAATAACGTCCACCTTCTAAAAGTTAATGACTCAGTAAATCTGTATTACTAGAATTTTTTAGTCCTCAGAATATATGTCAAAAATTAAATATTTTTATTATTACCCTATGTTATTATCCTTAAGAAAAAATATATATTAAAATAACAAAACCCTATGCCTGTATCCCCGTTGCAGATGAGAGAACTTATTAAGTTTATAACATAACTCACGAACGTAATATTCCGTAAGTTTATTTTCGAATCCCCACGCATAATGCGCCTCAATGGCAACGTACTTAGGCTGAAAAAATTTTGAGGTGCTGGATTCAAATCCTACGTCGGGCAATCCCAATTTGTGTTTGAATTTTCGATTCGAGAAAAATAAAGCACGAGTTGCTCGAGATTGGAATGTGTTTTATGTATGCGATATTACGATAGGCTTTCCACCTATCACGTCATGGGGCAGAATCATCGTTTACCTCTTCGGAGATACATGTTTGAATGTCTATATCGTGAGCGTAACCAGTAACTATCTATTGATTTTTATATTTTGTCTTACTTGTTTATTAGAGTATTTGAGGCTACACTTTTTCATGCCTGATATAATGAAATAAGGCGACAGAATAATAAAAATAACTGGTTTTAAACCAGGCAATACGACGTACTTATGATAATTTTATTAGAATGGAATATAGATTAGGTATCACAAAAAATTTAATAAGTAAAGTATGTAAGTCATTTTCATTACATATACATACAATTGATAGGGTTGCCCAAAAATAAAGACAGGTTATTAAGCCATAATAGGGTAGAATCCTGTGTTGATTGGTGGACTGTGATCCTGGGTTGATCCACTATTTTATATGCAACGGAGAATAATACGTAAAAGAAACCCTTTTGTTAAAACACAATCAAAATCGGTTCAAGAATAAGCCCCATCAGATTTGAATAATTTCTATTTTTTTTTTTTATTGGACGGATTAATGAAATTCATTCTGCAATCAGAAATCAATCTCACTGCTTCAAGCCAACCTCACCTGCACGTGGTACATCCTGCCAGTTAGCGAACGGGGCTCTGGCGAAACCGACAGAATGGCGGTATAACCATCCAAATACACGTGACTAAATGACACTGGCTAGTAACGGGCAGCAGCGTTACTGGTACGAGAAGTTACGTCCTGCGATCGCCAACCCGCATGCCCAGCGTGGCGATTATGGGCAACATACCTCTATGGCAAGCCAATACAAATCACGGCCCCTAGTTCCCGGCCGCCCTACTATTCCTGATCACGGCGGCGGTCATGGTAACGGTAGGGCAGGGGGTGCTAAGAATCCCCGGGCTACAGCAGGCCGCCAAAACCGACTGACTTTGGCTACGTATAACGGACGCACGTTACGACTAGATACACACCTGGCGCAGCTGGAAGAGGAGTTGAAAAACATAAGGTGGCATATATTGGGGCTTAGCGAAATCCGAAGAGAGGGCGAGGATACCGTAAACCTAAAGTCCGGCCACTTTATGTATTTCAGAGAGGGCGACCATCCATCCCAAGGCGGTATTGGGTTCTTGGTCAATAAAGTCCTTTGTGAGAACATTCTTGAAATATCCAGCATATCTACAAGGGTCGCGTACCTTGTTGTGAAATTAACCGAAAGATATAACCTCAAGGTAATACAGGTCTACGCACCAACATCCACTTACACTGATGATGAAGTAGAATGTATGTACGAAGACATATCAAGAGCGTTACATGAAACCACTAAAGCTCACTTTAATGTTCTCATGGGAGACTTCAACGCTAAAGTGGGAGTACAAATGTGCAGCGAAACGGTAGTGGGACCACACGGTTTTGGTAAAAGAAATCATAGGGGGCAAATGCTTGTCAACTTCTTGGAAAAAGAGGGATTGTTCCTTATGAACTCATTTTATAAGAAACAGCCCCAACGAAAATGGACTTGGCAGAGCCCCGATACTATGACAAAAAACGAGATAGACTTCATCATAACGGACAAGAAACGTATATTTACAGATGTCTCAGTGATCTCTAGGTTCAAAACCGGTAGCGATCACCGACTTGTCCGAGGCACTCTAAACATCAACTTCAAACTGGAACATATCCGCTTGATGAAGTCTACGCTCCGACCAAACATGCCCCAGACCGTTGTTGGGTCCGAAACTTTCCATTTGAAACTAGAAAACCGATTCGCATCTTTGGAATACACGAATGACGTTGATGTTGACCAGGAACTCGATGATGTTGTCCAAATCCTTCGAGAAGAGGGGACGAAATTCTGTGAAATGCGACGCAAAGGCCGAAAGTCTGAACTTTCGCTAGAAACTCTGCAGCTTATGGAGAAGCGACGCGAAGACCCAGAAGTAACCTCGTCAGAACAACGCGCTTTATCAAAGCAAATAAGAAAGCTGGTAAGACGGGACCTAAGAAGCTCCAATACACGCAATATTATGCAGGCGATTAAGCAAAATCAGGGTTCCAAAGTCTTCGCACAAAAGCTAGGAAGAAGTAATCTGACGAAGTTGACCACATCGAGCGGAAAGGTCGTTGTCGCTAAGCCGGATATTCTTGCGGAAGTTGAAAACTTCTATGGCCAACTATACGAATCACACGCACCTCAACCTGAACCCGATATTAAGGACCCAAGAGCCACTTTGACACATCACTACTCGGAGGATCTGCCGGACATCAGCCTAGACGAAATCGGGATGGCTCTTAGACAGCTTGCAAATGGAAAAGCCCCTGGTAAGGATGGAATCACGTCGGAGCTTCTTAAAGCCGGAGGTTACCCCACGCTAATGAGGCTTCAGCGCATCTTTAACACGGTCCTATTTTCAGGGAGAACTCCAAAAGCATGGCACAGCAGCATGGTAGTACTATTTTTCAAAAAAGGGGATAAGACCCTATTGAAAAACTATCGACCGATATCCCTTCTGAGCCATATCTATAAACTGTTCTCGAGAGTCATCACGAATCGTCTTGCGCGAAGGCTCGACGAATTCCAACCCCCTGAACAGGCCGGGTTTCGAGGAGGATATGGCACCATAGACCACATCCACACTTTACGGCAGATTATACAGAAGACAGAAGAGTATAATCAGCCCTTGTGCTTAGCATTTGTGGACTATGAAAAGACTTTTGACTCTATCGAGACCTGGTCTGTATTGGAGTCCTTGCAGCGGTGCCAAATCGATTGGCGGTATATCCAAGTACTAAAATGTCTATATGACGCCGCAACGATGACAGTGCGAGTACAGGACCGGGAGTCTAAAGATATCCACCTGCGCCGAGGTGTGAGACAAGGCGATGTTATATCTCCGAAATTGTTCTCAAACGCAATGGAGGATATGTTTAAGACTCTGGACTGGACAAAACGCGGATTAAACATCAACGGCGAGTACATCTCACACTTGAGATTCGCTGACGATATCGTCATCGTGGCTAATACGCTGCAGGAACTACATCGAATGCTGAACAGCCTAGCTGATTCTTCTAAACGCATCGGTCTTCGGATGAACCTAGAAAAAACGAAAATCATGTTCAACTCACACGTGAATCCGGAGCCGATTGCTGTTAGCGGAACTCCTCTGGAAGTTGTTCAAGAATATGTGTACCTAGGACAAATGTTCCAACTTGGCAAAAACAACTTCGAGGAAGAAGCTAACAGAAGAATACGGCTGGGCTGGGCAGCATTCGGTAAACTTCGTCGGGTCTTTCTGTCGCCAATACCGCAAAGCCTAAAGTCCAAAGTATTTAACCAGTGCGTCCTACCTGTCATGACATACGGCGCCGAGACGTGGACACTCACGGTTCGGCTAGTCCACAAATTTAAAGTCGCTCAGCGGGCTATGGAGAGAGCTATGCTCGGAATTTCACTGAAGGATCGAATCAGGAATGAGGTGATCCGACAAAGAACAAAAGTGATCGACATAGCTCACAGGATTAGCACGCTGAAGTGGCAGTGGGCTGGTCATACTAGCCGTAGAACCGACAACCGTTGGAGTAGACGCGTTCTTGAGTGGAGACCACGACTCGGTAAACGAAGTGTGGGACGCCCTGCAGCTAGATGGAGCAACGACATACGCAAGGTGGCTGGTAATAGTTGGATGAGTAGAGCCGACGATCGGGCTCAATGGCGTGCTTTGAGAGAGGCCTATGTCCAGCAGTGGACTAACACAGGCTGATAATGATGATGATGATGATTCTGCAATAGGTTTTGGGTATCGCAGGTAACTTATTGATTGAAATAATAAAAAAAAAAACAAGTCAACTACCCTATTTTAAGCATTATTATTAAAGCATAAAAATAATTATATGAATATAATAAATCACTCATTTAGTACAGTCCGAACATTATGGAAGGATGACTCTCATCAATCTCAAAGATTATGTTGGCTTGCAAATGACCTAGGTCTAAGTCTGTCAACTCTCATTACCTCTTACGTCTCTTTGACATCATCATCATCATCAGCCACAAGACGTCCACTGTTGAACATAGGCCTCCCCCAAAGATTTCCAGACCGACCTGTTGGAAGCGGCCTGCATCCAACGACTTCCTGCGATCTTTATCAGGTCGTCTGTCCACCTTGTAGGTGGACGTCCAACGCTGCGCTTGCCAGTACGTGCGCTCTTTGACATAAACAGTATTAATTGGAAACGTTGGTGTGTTTAGAGAAAAACCCAATTAATAGGGGTCTCATTTCCTGTAGTTTCTCATTTAGCGGCCAGTCAAAACATGGTAGGAAATATTTGGTCTTATCGATCATCATCTCAGCTTATTGCCGTCCACTGTTGGACGTAAGCCTCCCCAAGTAAGCGCCAACCATCCCGGTCTTGGGCAACCCGCATCCATCCGCTACCTGCCATCTTTTTCAAGTCGTCGGTCCACCGTGTAGCCGGGCGCCCTACACTACGTTTGCCTAGGCGCGGTCTCCACTTTAGCACCTGTCTGCTCCACCGACCATCGGTCCGTCTGCAGACATGACCGGCCCACTTCCACTTCAGCGTGCTAATTTCGCGAGCAATATCGATGACTTTGGTTCTCTGGCGGATAACATCATTTCGGATCCTATCCACCAGAGAAATTCCAAGCATTGCTCGCTCCATAGCACGCTGAGCGACTTTGAACTTATGGACCAGTCCGCTAGTCAGTGTCCACGTTTCAGCTCCGTAGGTCATTACAGGTAGGACGCACTGGTTAAAAACTCTCGTTTTTAAACACTGGGGGATCGACGACTCGAAAATGTTACGTAGCTTCCCGAATGCCGCCCAGCCCAACCGAATTCTTCTGTCCGCCTCCTTCTCGAAGTTGTGTCTGCCTAGTTGTATTATTTGGCCAAGGTAAACATAATCTTGCACAACTTCGAGAGTGGCATCACCCACGACTACAGGTCTCGGGAAGACGTGACGGTTAAACATAACCTTTGTTTTATCAAGGTTCATCCCGAGCCCTATTCGTCTTGAAGAACGTATCGATCACTGGTTTTTTAATTCATTTACCATTGCATCATTGGATTTCTAACAATTATAGTGAATTACGCAAACAATTTATCAGTTATGCCAATACTTTGTTGCCGTTAAACCGGTTAAATGAAAGAGTGCGCCATGCCTGCGGTAGAGGCACTTTAACATACACTATATTATACTATGTCATTTGGGATGTATACACGCTCGTGAAGTGCCTTTAGGGCGCATTTATATGACAAGGAATCCCACCGCGTTGCGGCCGCGCGGCGATTGCGCGGCGGCCGCGCGGGCGCCTCGCTCGAATCACTCGAAAAACTAATGTAAACTCTATTGACTAAGCCATAATGTTTAATTCTTCGCAACGCTCCAACCACGCGGCGACTGCGCGATCGTGTAAACGCGAGCGCGGCCGCCGCGCGGTTAGTTACTCACAAAGAATTTCAACGTTAAGTCCTAGTTAATAAGACATACATTTGCTATGACTGAAAAATTTCGTGCAGCCGCCGCGCGGCCGCACGAAATTTTTCGCGTCGTCTAACCGCAGCCTTAATATCTACGCGTGAAAAATAATTGCCGATTTACTATTAATACTAACTATTGTAAGAAACGCAACAGCGACGTATGTACCTACTGCTGGATCCATATTGTATCGAAAATACAATGTGCTAGAACACTATTGTACATAGTTTAACCTAAGTGCCATCGTACTTACGCGGCTTCCCTTCGGGCTTCAGCCATGTGTGAATAGAATGAGCCTAAGGTATTAATAATTACACTTTGTCTTCAAAATATTCTTATGGACGTATGTCTTGTTATAGCAAAATAATTTATTTAGTTACTAGTTACAGGAAAATAAATTATATCGTTATTTTTCTGGCAACCCTATTATTAATGTACATCTGAATTTATATCGACAACATTTTAGGAAGTTGTTTTGTTGTACATTTTTATTTTCTTGTTTGCGAGGAATGCATAGGTAATAATATGATATAGTAAAAATAGGATAGAAGGTAAGAAAAACATGTAGGTAAAAACGCACTTGTTTTTAACAGTGCTTAACTATGTTACATAAAGGTCATGAAACAAGTAATAATACCTACTTCTACGAATACGAACATTAAGATATTATTCGGAGAATACCTTCGAAAACCATTACTCATATTAGTGTCGATAATTTTGTTTTCGCCCGACTAAACTAGAACCAATTACTAAAACTTTATACAATTGTCGTGCATTGTAATGGAAGGTTTTTATAATGCAATCGAAATAAGAATACGAAAGTCGGGCGATCAATATTGTCACTTGGAAAGCACTGCTTTTTTAAATTTATGTAGGTACCTATGTATATATGTGTTTTTTAAACAGATGGTTATAAAAAATATTTTGTTTAAGTATAACGACATTTTATTTCCTAAGAAATCTAATTACGAATTAATTTTTAGATGTATAGTACTTATTGCTAAATCATCAAATTACAGGGAAGTTTTTTCTAATTTTATTTGGATCGAAAATTAAATGTTTTTCGTAACATTTTACTGTATTTTTTTAGGAATATTATTGTGATAAGTATGTAGTCGTCAAATATGGATATATTCAATAATTCGCTATTAATTTGCGGGTTTAAGTGCTTAAATTGGTTGTATTACGATAGGTTTTATAATAATAGATAAACACACCAACAGTCGAGTGGTAGAGCCACGCTGTAGACAGTTTTGTCTACAGATTGAATGTGCCGGCTCGACCGGGTCGTTACCACTATCTCACAGAAAACCGACGTAAAGTAGCGGCTTGCTGCTGCGTTTCGTACGGTGAGTGAGATATCCGGAAGCCCAAATCCCCCTCCCCTTCCCAATCCCTAATTATCCCTTTCCTTTAAGGTCGGCAACGCGCCCATGATTATTTTGGTATTGTGGGCGTATATGGGTGGTGGAGATCACTTACCATCGGGTGACCCACTTGCTCGTTTGCCGGCCTATGCTATAGGAAAAAGTCACATACATAATTCATATGTGATATATTGTATCGTATAATATCAGGAACTACGTTTCCCCTAGAGGGGTTGATGTCAGGCGGGCGGCTGCATGACTGTTTCTGTACCGTTTTAAAAAAAGTATGTTACGCCGACCCTACTCCTAGTGGGGTAGGGATAGGTGGGAGGAAAGATCAGAAGCTACGAGAGACTTTCAATCTCTCAACACACAGACCCGAAACATATATTTGTGGATTACACAAACATTTCTATCGGTACGGGGATCGAACCCGCGATCTCTCGTTCACAGCCAGCTACTGGCCCCCTGCGGCACGGATGCTGTCTTACTATACATACAAGTATTCTGTGTTCCAAATGAACAAAAAAAATATAATCTCTTCCTTGTGTCAAATTATGTTTAGGCAAAAGACAAAATTAAGCATACCTATCTTTAGAAAAAAATAACCTTGTGAGATGAATCATTAAATAGCTATATAGAGATATAACTAAAATATGCAGTACTCGTTGTTAGGGTTCCCTACCCAAAAGGTGCCTAAGGATAACAGAACCATACACGTGTTATTGGCCGTCAGGTATACTCACAGATAGATTTGCTTACCATTTATAGCAGTGTTTCCCATCGTGGGGCCCACGCCCGACAGGGAACAGGTTTTTTTTTTATGGCATAGGCCGGCAAACGAGCAAGTGGGTCACCTGATGGTAAGTGATCTCCACCGCCCATGTACGTCCACCACCAGAAGAATCATGGGCGCGTTGCCGACCATAAAGGAAAGGGATAATTAGGGATAGGGAAGGGGAAGGAATTTGGGCTTCCAGATATCTCACTCACCGTACGAAACGCAGCAGCAAGCTGCTACTTTACGTCGGTTTTCTGTGAGACAGTGGTAATGACCCGGGCGAGCCAGCCCATTCATGCTGTAGACAATACTGTCTACACCGTGGCTCTACCACTCAAGACAAAGGTGAAAAGTCGAAGGTGTGCCGGCAAACTATTCCACAGCTTAATGGTTCGGTAGATGTAAGACTTAGCGAACTTTTTAGTTCGAGCCGAGGTGTAGGAGACCACGAAGCTGCGATAACGCAAGCCAACACGCGTGGTTCTGTTAAGGAAAGGTGAGGGGGGTATAAGGTCAGTTTAGGATATACGTTACTTTTTGTTTTGAAAAAGACATTCACTCGGGCGGAGCTGCTAGCAAAAGCAAGTATTTTATTGTTTCGGATGTGACCATTCACGTACAATTTGGAAATTCATAAAACAAAGAGCTAGAAGTGGCCGACTCATACCAGCACCAAGAGCATGCTCACTCTGACCTTGCTTACTTATTTCTATTGTAATTTAATATATAAGCCATAGAACAATTAGATTAGGTGATGGTTGTTCATTAGCTCCATAAGCTGTCACCCTACTTAATTCGCGCGTGTCCAACATGTACTTGATAGGTTTTCCTTTATGTAACACCTAATCACATTCATTTATTTTGTTCACGACATATATGCAACAGGTAATGCGTCTTTGCGGTTTGCCACCATTAAAACACTTAAGCATAACTTAATGAGTTTATTAAAAAACACATAATAACTTATTTGATATACGACTTACAGAGAGCTAACACATATAACATGTGCTTAACTACGTAAATAACAAAAATAAAGAATTTAACAACAAAAGTAATAAAAAGGAAAATGTTATAGCAGGTAACTGGTAAACACCACACCAATTAATAATATATTCTTACAAGGATAGTTTAAATATAATAAACAAGCATAAGTGTGTTTGTTAATTTATGGGTCTCTGTTCATTTGAGTGTATGTACTATTTAGTTATTTTTGCAAAAACATGATATCTTAAGAAGGATTTATTATGCAGACGCTAATTTAAACGAAATCGTTAAAACTTTGGTAAAATAATATAAACCAAATATGCTGCTGTTGAGTATAGTTTAGAATTATTTAAATACTCGTTTCCTCATCTTTCTCACTTATCTATGACTCTGGTAAGGTGGCGGAGATCGCTTACAAATAAGTGATCCAATTGCTCGTTTACCGGCTTTTGCAATAAAAAAAAAAATATTGCAAGGAATCTAGAGCTGGCTATCTTACCTTTATAGTAATAATTAATATCAATAAAGGTTGAGCGCAACTGCTATTAATGTGTACTGCCAGAATATGGTCATGGTCAGGGCCATGTTACTGTCAAATTGTTTTTGTTATGTGAACTAATGATTACTAGGTTTTGGCGTTTGGGGCCCTCATTATGTCACCCCTGGGCAAGTGCCCGGGAAGATCAAGAAAGGATTAAGTAAAATTTTATAAAAAAATGAGCAACAATGTTTACCAACACAAAATGCTGTTTTAACTCTCAACTCAAAAGAAGTGTCTTATGAGATTGAGTCCCTTTTGGTCAATGAGAGTGTATTTGCAAACAACGTTTTACGTACCTGTAAAAGTCCATTCCAAAATAGTTCTATTGTTTCGAAAATAAGCCCGGGCAATATAAATATTTAGTTATATATAATACGGGTGTGGTTGGATTTTCTTCATGAAAATATTATCATCTGCACTTAGTTACTTAAAAATCACAGATAAGCATAGCATTTTTTTGTTTATTAGTGTAGATTAAAGAGCTAAATGTTAGAATAAGGGCAAGGAAGGTCGACTCCAAATAAATGTGACAAGGTCTAGAGAGGAAGGTATACGATATAAATATTTTTTTGGGGAAGACGAAGAGATCTTAATTGCGAATGCCGATAAACTATGTAGGTACAATTATTACATAGGTATGTGATTTATTACTCGATGCTATGTATTGAGATCATTTTTAAATTTTCTTACACCTAGAGCTAAAAACTAATATAATCGTGATGGCTATTAAAACTAGTTCCTACATAATATAACGAACATACTTTTAATATTTCTTATGGTAACTAGATTTACAAAATTGAGATTTGTGTACATATACATACATAGATGGATATAATTATTATTAATTTACAATCATTTAACACAGTCTAAAAATCATAAAATCTGTCAACAAACCTAAGGCGTATACATGGCACATACGTACGGTTGCGGTGTGGGGTTGAATCGCGGGCTGTAAGCCATTTTAGCTCACAGTGTTAATCTGGAAATTACCGCATTTTAATCGCATAGACGAGTAAGACGTACATACAACAACACGACACACCTACGCGACGCTTGACGAATGCTTTTTCGTTAACACCAAACGCGTTGACTCTCTGTATGCTATTTAGACTGTGGTGTTTCAATACTCTCCGGCAACACATGTGTACAAGTACGATGTTGCCGTACCAAATACTATCTAATTCTAACGTAAGATAATAATATAAAGTCGGCAATAAGTTTCTTTGTATTTTATATACAAACTCACGAGTATTAATTTTTTTCAAAATTTATATTACATTAGAAATTTTGTAATTTTTTGTCAAAAAATACGACAAGCAGTTTTGTCAGTCCTCTGTTAGTGTTATTTCTTACATTTTTATTTCGCGACTTGTGTCGTATCTTGCAAAATGGCGGGAAACAGTTGTACATTTTTTATTTCTATTTTTTAAACATGTATCTAATGTTTATACTTCATACGTCTACATTCAAAATACGAAAATACTTTCTCCGACCTATTGATGGAAGTTAGGTTACGTGTATTATCGGAACCTATAATAGTTTCAGCTACGAATATAGTTAATATTCGTACATACTGCATATAAAATAAATCATTGAATTTAATATGATGACTGCGTATTTCTTAAAAAATAAAAACTGTTTCGTCGTAAACTAAATGCAAATACTATGGTTGTAACTGTTCAACAATAATTTACAAGACGATTAACCAAATTGTATTAAATATACTCAATCAGTTTATGATTTGAAACATTTGTTGGTATTTTTGAGCATATTTTTTTTATTTGTTGCACGATTAAAATCTAGTGCGCCGACGGGACTGTCACAAAGCCGAACGGCCCTTGTACAAATCGTCCTCGAGGTCGAAGGCTGGATCCGCATACCCGGAATCATCGTAACGGAGGGATCTGTAATCAATAAAATTGGAAATTTCTAACCTTAGGGTGACTTGCACGATGATATTTAATCGTATTTATTTATTTACAGTATGGAAAACTTACAGCTAATAATTAACTTAGAAATAACAACAATTTAAGTGACAAAAAATAACAAGTTTCACTTTTAGTGACCTTTTAGTGAGTTTTTCACTAACCGCTAAACATTTAGTGTCAGCTGTAGATACGATTTGATTTAACATGTATAGTGGCTAAATATGTTTAAGCGTTGTGCAAGTGGGTCTTAATGTAGTAATTGTAGCAGGATGTAAATAACCACAACATTTTTTCTAAATAATAGAGCTGCGATAAATGCACCGTGTTTTGGAACAAAATAAAAAAAATCAATAAATGTGAGTCGGACTCATGTATCGAGGGTTCCGTACCCATCCTATAGAAGTTTGTAATGGTAAACGTAGTGTAGTCCAAATAACTAGCGACCGCTGACACCTGGGCCCTGCGACAGGACAGGCGGATGACCGATGTAGACATAGTGTTACAAGGATGTATTCCAACCAACCATAAAGTCATGTTGCAAGCCCCTCGGGAGAACCGGGTATACGCTCGCTGATTCTGGAACGCGATCCACACAAGCTATGGATCTATGGCAGGTTTTAACACCATGTGTACGGTGGTCGCTATTCAGGCGGATATGAATATCCTGCCACCAGCAAAAACCAAGCGACTTGCTCGCCTCGTCATTGAGCTGTATAAAAAGAAGCTTTATTTCCGTTTTTGTGGTCAGATATCCAATTAGTAGAAGTTCTAATATTAAACACTTGAGTGAGGTGGTATCTACGGAATTCTCGGTGTACCAGTCCGATTCACGCTTGGTTGGTTTTTATTACATTACAGTTGACAAAGTGTAAAAAGTTAATTTGTTTTTAAAACCGTCTTAGTTCATACCAAATAAGGTGTGATTTTATCAGCTCTAGAATTTGGCTTGACAGTCGTTCTAAAAAGGCAACATAAAGGAAACTGACCCCCAATGAGGGATATCTTTCCCAGAACGTGAATAACATTTTAAGTAATAAACACTTATGTTCACAAAACCATTGTCAAGCTAACTTTAAAACACAAATATGATTTTAAAAAGCTGATAAGTGTAGTGGTAGCAACTACAGCCTGCGTAGCGCAGTGGGCGAGGAGCCGTTTGTGGAGGCCGCGGGTTCGATTCCCGCACCGAGACAAATGTTTATGTGATTCACTAATATTTATTTCGGGTTTGGGTGTGCTTTCTCCCCAGAGAGGTTAACGTCAGGAAGGCGGTCGGTCGTAAAATTACAAGCCAAATATTTCCGTAACATGTGTTAAAAAGCATGTTACGCCGACCCCACTCCGAGTGGGAAAAGGGCAGATAGAAGACTAAATTACGATTATGAGGGATTAGTTGTATTTATTATTTAGACTTTGGATTAATATATTGAGAATCACAACTTACATACATTAATATATTAAGAGGGTACTTTGTGCCAATAGACCTTGACGATTTGCGTTATAAGTAATTACTGAAAAGGTAACTCCGTGTAGAGTGATGGTAAAATGTTATATAAACCGTCATTCAACATTTCGAAGACACACATATTAACTCCTCTCCTTCCCCTTCCTATATTCCTAATCCCTTGACCCTGGTATAAGATACTGCAGGGGTCGCCAGTATCCCGTTAGCACACACAATAAAATAAAATTAAATTGAAACACATTATTAACAAGATTGAGCATGTACTCGTAGGGCTTTACTAATAAATGTTGTATACGAGTGTCATACTCATACAGTGTTTTGTCTCGTTTCTTCTTATAATAAATGTCACTCAACATAGCAAGACAAAGTATTGTATAACTATTACCAACATATACAATGTTTATTAGTAAGGGCTGTAGAGTATTACCGGTCGGGTGTCCTGGTTCTGCAGCGGGACGGCGGCGGTGACCGGGAGGAAGCCCGCAGCAGCGCCGGGTCGTCATACCGTCGCGACACCACAGTGAAGTCGTGGTGGGCGTCTATAAGCTTTTGCAGGCGAGAGACCATCTCGAAATCAGACACTGACGCCGGCACCAAAATTCCAAGTAGTTTGGCAATCGAGTTCCTAGACGACACAGAAAAAATGTGCGCGTCACAACTTACAACAGAACACAACAACCGTGAACTTTTACTGCACAATGTTGTCTACGGAATTACAATTTGCTTTCGAAAGATGTGTAGTTATTTGTACCGATATAGTTTAGAATACGGTTTTCTAAATTTGTGTACATACTATGTATCTACACAAAAAGTATCTGTTTATTGTGTAGGTATGATTTTTACGTTTAAATGCAACGAGATCGTTAGAGGTTTGCCACAATTACATTTCTTATTGCGTAATTACACACAGGTATTGTGTTGTTTGATTGATAAATCGATGTTATTTAAAATGGAAGAAAATATTTATATACAGTTTGTTTGTTATAAAACTCATCTTGTGTAAATCTGGAGTGACGAGCATGTCCAATTCCATGCAGTATTTCATAATTCTAAGATCTAGATGTAATTGTTACGTATTGCGTCTAATTGTGGGCAGAAGTGACTGAAGAAGTAAAGTGAAGTGAGAATGGCTTACTATCAGGCGAGCGACCTGGGCTAAAAAAAGAGTATCTAATTGGCTATAATTTCTGCGATGTTAAGTTCTCTCTAAATAGAAACTTTCGTCGAACCATGATGAAAACTCTACTAGGCCAATGTGGAGGGCTAATAAAATGTTATTAAATAACATTCTGTTTGGACAGATCTCCTTTGATAATTGGGGTGGGTAGGCATTTCGGGAGTACAATGGTAGAATTCATGAACCTTTAAAAATCCTGAGACAGATCAGAAATCGTTGTTTCCTTCACTATTATAACTACAAGCAATAAAAAATATATATATAAGTACATGTAACTTTAAGACTGCTTCGGTGGCGCAGTAGTATTGCGTACTCGGTACGATTGCTGAGCGGAGGTCCTAACTTCGATCCCGAGTCGGGTAAATTGATAAAGGGTTATTTTATCACGAAATGCTCAGTATCAGCCCGGAGTCTGGAATTGTACCCGGTATGGCGATAGGCTGGTCCCCTAACACATCATGGGACCAAAATACGCGTGGTGAAATGTGGGTGTACTGGTTACACTTCTGCCTACCCCTTTGGGAGTTATAGGCTTGAGTGCGTATTTATTTTACGTAACTTTAAAACTCTGATAATGTTTGTTGTTTGCTAATCAATCAGGCCTTAGCGGCTTTGAATATCTAACGGGTTTGGATCTGACCTGGATTAGGTCCCAAGCTATTTTTATCTCGAAAATACCCATTCACCCGAGCTACCGCTAGCAAAAGCTAGTAATTATATAATTTCCTGTGACGCATGCTGCTCTTGCATGTTCTTAACATATAGACCAGTATTTCCCAACCTTTTTTAGGCCATGCCCCACCTTAACATTTTTTTGTTAAATTTGTCACTGATATCTAGAATTGCATTTAAATAACCCAAAGCGAACTATCAAATTGCCCCTGTGGGGCGTGGGCCCCACGTAGGGAAACACTGATATAGACAGATAACGTCACGTCTTGTAGGTATTAATTTATTCAGTGACAATGCCGTCGTGTGGAGTCCAGTATGTTCATGGAAGAGACATTCCATTAGTACTGGATGGCTTCAAGTATAATTCTCTTATAAATTATGAAATCAGATTTTAGTTAAATCGATAAGGAATTATCATCATCATCATCATCATCATCAGCCACAAGACGTCCACTGCTGAACATAGGCCTCCCCCAAAGATTAAGGAATTATTAGTCATGTATAATCTGTTTGTATTTACCTGAAACTATGCAGTTGGGATTCTCTTCTCTGGCACTCAGCGAGTGCTTCCTTCGTCCTGGCCAGGTCGTCTCGCATCATGTTGATCTGGTGCTCAGTGGTGGTCCTCTCTTGTTCGAAGGTCTCCCCCGTAGCCCGCACCTGGTCTTTTAAAACGTTCACTTTGCGATTGTACCGTGAACGAAGTATCTCCGATTCATCCAATTTCTTCTGCAATTCTTCGATCTTCCGCGCTCGTTCCAATGACGTGATCTAATGGATTACCGATAACTCGTTCATTATTGTTACTTTTGTGTGGAGAATATAGTTAAATGATTTATTGATACAACGACTGTTTACAATGAATAAATGTGATCACGATTCTATTAAGATAATCACTTCAACCTTGTTAATGTACATTGGTATTCTAGTAATCGGCCGTCAATTGGAATAATTAGTAAGTAGGGTCAGTAAAAATATTGTAAGTATAACACTTTTTTCTTTAGCGTATTATTAATTATAACATACTATTTACGTACGTTTACATTTTGCTCTAAAACTATACAAAATGAAATGATTGACATATAGGTAGGTAGGTACTTATCATTTTATACAGATACAACGAACAAGTAATAAAGTAGGTAGGTCGGTAGTTAGGAGTTGATATTAATTTGAATGCGAAACTTCCTTATTAGAAGTGTTGAAGGTGAGAGTGTACCAAGGTGTTTAAGACCACTTATTGGGTGTGACAATAGAAAACAACTATCAATATTAAAAGTATTGGTCAGCGATGAACGTATTGTAAGTATCGCTTAAAATATATATTATTAATTTTTATATATTTTATATATGTATATCTATAGAACCATCAATATAAAGGTAACATTATTTACAATACACACAAAATAACTTAGCCGTGCTGAAGTTATTGCACCGGCCGCTTTACGTCTTACATTATTACCCTCTATAGATATCCTTTGAAAAAAATGGTCACTCGTGACTAACTTCATCCTGGCCAAGTTATTTTGCGTGGATTGTAATTGGCTACAACTTATTAAAGAATCGGATAATTCAACTAATCTGTGAGCGCGGTGCAGTGTGTGCGTGTGTTTGTATACATAAGTGGAAGTAATGACTGTGTGTCAATAGGTACCTACAGGCGACGGCTAATACGTCACTGTCACGCAAATAAAAATCAACAATATAATAATAATAATTATTGTAGTTTTGATTAATGTTTACCAGCTCACGCACACGTACCAAGGGACGCACGCGCAAATAAGCTTAACTATGTAAGTTAATATCTAAAAAATGTGACAGTTTACTCTCGTAAGTCGTGGGTACCATATATCGCTTTATGTAAGTTATAATAATTGGCTTCCCGCGACATTACCTTGTACTCAGCAGCGTCTGCGAGTTGTGCGTTAAGGTCACGGAGCTGTGCGCGCGCGTCACTGAGCTGCACTGCCAGTTTATCACACTGACGCGCCAGCTTCTTGCTACGTGACACCGCTTCGTCCCGCTCCGCTTGCAGAACTGCACGGACGCGGGAACTTTCGTCCTGGCACATCAGATAATTCTTTTTTTGCTTTTTCGTATTATTCCGACCCGGAAAATAAGCCATGATGTTTGCGTTTCATTTTTGTTTGAACAACGTTTGTTAATACAATAACATTATAGCTTCGTACATGTTTATGTACAAAGGTCGTAAGCAGGGACAGCTCTAGGTCACTTTTCTACGACACGAGATTTCTGGGACATTTTACTCGATTCTTCTCAGTGCCCCTTTTATTTTGTATTAAAGTTACATAAATGCCACAATAGCGATTTCTTCACCACGGGGTACGGGTCGGGATGGCGCGACCTTTGGGCTGAGCTACACTACCGCTCTTACCCAAAAAGCATTACGTATTCTTATTTTTATCATTTTTTTTCTTCTAATTATATCGGTTTCTATTTTAAAATCTTTATTTTTTGCTTAACATTCCCTGTACGAATGTTAAAATGAAGTCGATTGTAGTGAATAATTTTTTAAATTTCTTCCTTAGCCACTATCTACTTTACCTTATAATAAATATTACTAACTTGTACACTTAGTTTGCGTCGGAGTAAATCCAGGTGTAAATCCTTTCTCTGCAATTGCTCTCTCAGAATTCTGATTCGTCTCTGTAATTGGTACACTACCGCTGTCTGAAATATTAAAATAAGAATGATAAAGAACAGAAGTACCATCTTCGGCGACAGACCGCATGACAGCTTCGTGGATGACAAAAATTGCTTGGCACCTACTATTGTTATTAAATATTATACTACGTTATAGTAAACAAGGTAACTAATGATTAATTCTTGTTTCCTCTAACTACAGGACGAGCCTAACTGAGCCTTTAGGCTGATATCTATAGTACAAACGTTGAGTAACTAGTCTAAGTCGTTACGTATAAAAATGCCTTCACTAAGGCCGCTTCCTGACTTGGCGGTACGGTATCGGTGCAGTAAAGGACGCTCGGTAATTTTTTTACCGATTCCTTACCGAGCGCCTATATTTGAATGTACGCTTCCTGATTGACGCGGGCTGCGCGGGAGCGGGGCGGTAAGCGTGCGGTATGCCGCGTCGCGGTGCGGACAGCCAGTAAAAACCTGCATGCCGCGCGGTAATCTAGTACTTTATTTTGTGATTCCGGGTGCAATAAGGCCCATAAGTTCACGATAAGTTTGTTTCGACATCTTATACATCGCCTGAAATTTTGTATCATCTTTTGAAAGTTGTTGTGCCGCAACAAAAAGTCTACAATTTATATTTTTGGCAATGTAGGGGTGTACCCAATACTTCTTTCTTTTTTTACGCAATCGCAAATACGCATAACACACTAAAGCATCTTCTTCATCTGACGACGACGATTTTCTCGCAACAGCGCAAACTTTCTGCCTATTTTATACCGAAAGCATACCGACAGTATACCGCCTAGTGAGGAGATCTGAGCGACATTAGTAAAGTCGCGGTAAAATATAAAATACCGCATACCGATACCGCACCGCCAAGTGAGGAAGGGGCCTAAGTCTGAACTAATACTCGGTCGTCCCGTGAGTTCAACTCACAATGACAGCAGTGTACAAAATATTTGTATTTTATAAGTTTTTTTTTCTTTCGTTATCTTTTTTTTATCTTTGGTGAGTTGATATCGAAGTTTACTACGCAAAACCACTTATCGGACGACTGTCTATAGATCTCAGCCTAAATGCAATGTCTAAGTATTTAAGAATTTACGCAAGTGTTTCATGTGTTCTGGTGCAATGAAAAATTGTAGACCCAGCCTAAAATAATGATGATATCTCCTGTGTGGTCCGCAACGCTCAAAAAACAGTAAGCAGCGTTAGAATATTTGATAAATAAAATCATATCGAAGTGAATTAAAACAACCATCTTCATAGACACCATAATATGAAAATATACTATCGGTTGATGAACAAATAGAGTTTATAATAATAGTACGTGTCGCGTATACTTTGTTTGTTGTTGGTGAAAACAGGCATTTATTCTACAATAACATACGAAATGGGTACACTAATGATTTCTACTTGGTTACCCATCATAGTTCAACACCTAATTGATTTTTAATAGCGTGATGATTTGTTTTGGTGTTAAGTCTGCCATTTATTTTAAATAACTACAATGCTTAGGGCACATGGACTAACCGGTTCAATGCAATTAAATTTGCGAGCTCTCTAAATAAGTGTTTAATTATTGCATCGATATTAGCTGCATGCCAATTTGGAACGGGTAATATCTTACTTCTTTAAGATAGGGCAAATCATGGAAAGATCGCTCTCTGCGCAGCCGCGGTAGTGTGCCATAGTATCCGTAATATAGCATCTATAGAAAACACGATAATTAACATAAAATAGATGACAAAATGTTGTAAGTAAGTATCTAAGTTCAACTTCATGAAAAGTTAATATAGGATATATTGTGGTAGACTGAGAGTTTGTTTTTAAAAAGGGCGCAAATACTGTAACCGTCATTTAATGTCGACAGAGTTCAAAAGCATCAGTTTCTCAATTTGTGTGCATTTTTAGGGTTCCATGCCCAAACGGAACCTTATTACCAAGCCTACGCCATCTGTCTTTCTATTTGACCTACCTTTTGAACCGATTAGGTAGCCGGCTGAAATTCACACATATTGATTATGGCGAATACATACTGGATATCATAATAAATAATAAAACAAACTCCTCTTCTTACACCTGCCCAATCCCACTCCCGGCGGGGTCGGCGCGACATACTTTTTAACACATGTTACAGAAAGATTTAGCTTATAGTTTTTACGACTGGCCGTGGGCCGCCTGCATGACGTTAACCCCTCTAGGGAACAAGCACACTCGAACCAAATCTTTGTGGGTCACTCTAACATTTGTCTTGGTGTGAGGGTATGAACCCGCGGACCCTTGATTCATTTACAGCCGGTTACTCGCCCGTCGTCATCTAAATCCATATTCGCCAAATGTGGACCGGTTTTGATTTGTTGATTCTTTTTGTGTTCAATAGGGTAGTTCGTTATATTTTGTAACGATCGCGATACCAACAATGATTCTGATAACGAAACGCGGGGAAAAACGATAAACTCCTCAAGGAATAACAGCAAATGCACTGCGCTTTAAAATTATTACTGTAGTTATGAGTTATGACATGATCAATATAATTTGAAGAGGTTTTGTAAGGCCTCATAAATCATAATTCAACCTATTATTTTTTTCGGCTTTTCAGTCTCAAATGTATAAAACAGCAAAAAAGAATAAGTCGATATTAACATAGGAGCGTATGTGAAAAGTGTCTCGCAGCTCGGTATATGTGTACTTACATGCAACCCACTGACTGACCTTGTCAACAATTTTATCGCTCTCAAGTCTCGCTAACTGCTCGGCGCGGTGCATAATGGATTCAGTGTGCAATTCTATGCCGACATCTTGAGTCAACTCATCCATATTTAGCGTTCTGCTTAGACGCTCCAGGAATGCTACAAACTGTAAGAGTATAACAGAGCGCGCGTGATATTTCCGCATTTATTAGTAAATAGCTTACATTATAATAATTATTAGCCTATTATGCATGGTTCCTAAAATGTAATTATAATACTTACGTTGGCCTTATCTTTACGAAGACTATCTCTTGACAATTCTAAAGCATTGAGTTCCGATTCTAGCTTGTGTACTTTTCCCTCCAGCATGTTTCTTTCGTCTTCTAGGATGCGGATGCGCGTAGTGGCTTGATCGTGTAAGTGTGCAGTTCTGCCCAATTGTTGAGATTCCATACCCAGTTTGTCACGTAGTGCATCTATTTGCTAATAAACGTGTTAATATAATATAAATTTACGCAATACTTTTACAAAATGTCGACAAAATTTTGATTTTTAATTATGTTCTTACCACTGATTTGTCTTTATTTTCACTTAGAATTTCCCGAATCCTGTCCTTAATTGTACTTTCGTGTGCCTCTACAAATCTTGTTGGTAAACTAAGAAGAATAGCTATGGACTCCATAGTATTGCGGAATTCAGCTTGTAGTCGTTGATACTTTTCATCTCGATGCCGCAAATCCTCTAAAAGTAACTTAATAAATCAATAAAATTCGAAAACGACTTAATGAGATCAACAACTCATTGATATGTTTAAAATAAAACCTTATTTACCCTTTAATTGGACTATCATAGATTCGTTCTGATTCACATTATCGGTTACTACGTTTAAATTTTTTGTACAATGCGATAATTTCTCTCTGGACTCGTGTAGTTCACGCTCGATGACCCGGTTCTGTACAGCTAATGATTCTTTTTCTTGTTTCAACCTTTCGATATCAAGAATTTGAGAAGAAAGCTGTCTCTGTAATATATCTTTGTCTGTATTAGATCGTTCCAAGGCATCTCTACAACTTCGTAGATCTTGTTCTATGGATGATAGGTTTTCCGTAGTGTTCATGCATTTGTTCTTTAAACGAGTTATTTCTTGAACTAATTCCGCTGCTTTGATAATGAGACTTTCTGGAGAGTGGGTATGCGTTGTATCGCAGAAATCAGCGTCCAAGGCAGCAGAGAGCCTACGAACTAAGTCATGAAACTGGCATCGCGCATTTTCTTTTTGCTGTTCCTCATTATGGCATTCTATTTCAAGTGAACGTATCTTTTTTTCTAAATCTTTTATTTTTTCTTCACTATATCTATTATCTCTTTGCAAAGTTTGTACTGTAAGTTCACTACGACCTTGTGCCGCTTGAAGATTTCTGTGTAACTCTTCAAGATCTTGAATCTTCTTTTTAAGAGATGATATGATAGCATTTTGACGTGCATTTTGTTCACGTAGGTGATCTATTTCCACTTGCTGTTCTAGTATTCTCTGATCTCGTGACAACATTTGATTTCTTAAGTCACTATTCTGCAAACGTGTTTCGCGATGAAAAAATTGCTATAAATATTTATTTCAATATATAGAATGAGTGTGCAATTAAGTGGTTGATGCTTACTTCAGATATTAATTTATCTCTTTTGTATTGTAGACCAGCAAGATCGCTTCTCAAGGTTGTAATTATATCATTTCCTGTATCACCTTCCATCTATATGTAAGAATTTAAAACATAATATTAAGAAGTGGTAGTAATTTTAATATATTCTAAGATAATATTTTACTTACAAAATTCCGGAGGTTTACTGTGTAATTGAAAGACAGTTTCACGTGCCGTGCAAAAGACGACTACTGAAGTTAAAGTACTCCTTGTTCGAAATGTAGCGTGCTACGAATTGCTATTTCAAGCTTACCCGATGGGAGTCACGATATCATACTCTATAGGTATGTACTTAGCTGTGTTGTTTACCCTATTTACATAAATTTTGGGACAGCATTTATTTGTGTGATGATTGGATAGGTCGCGAGGTCGTAGCAACATCATTGATTTTGAATCGGTTGTTGGGAAGAGAGTAAGGGTGGAATCCATTTACATGAAGTTCCTTATTAGAGGTTGCTATATAGTATACGTATAACAGCGTTTATACTTAGTAGAAGAGCATTCCGTGCATGGTACGGAATGTTGCATGCTACAACCCCGCTTATTGTGCACAAAAATGCTTTCACTTTATTTCCATTGTAAAACATAATGCACGAAGACATGAAAGCTTTTTAGTTTTAGTGGGTACAGCCTTTTCAATTGATTCATGACTATATTATATAATCACTTTTTGTTACTTAAAGCCATTTAAAAAGCTTTTGATCGGGGCTCAGCTCTGACCATGTGAAAGTCCCAACAGGTCACTTTTGTTATGTGTTATTTTTTCAACCTCTATTTTATTAGAAACTACACAGACATTGTTTACATGACCGTTTTTAGGATTCCGTAACCAAAGGATACCAACGAAACCATTTTCCTGAGCCTACGCCGACTGTCCTACCTATAAAAGGCAATCCGGTAGCCGGCTGAAATGTTACCAGAATGTGTATTATGGATATGGTGGTATTGTGGATATTCTGAGAAATCATAAAATAGTTATAATTCGTGGTATGTAATAGTATGAGCGAGTTAATACATCATGTACAGCATTCTGGATCCCGTAAAATATGCCAGTGCTTTAAAGTGTCGTTACTAAAAAACGTGTCACTAGAGATTTATTACGTAGGTAGATAGCTGATGGATTTTTTGGGCAGGGCTAATCCTACCATAGTTTTAATGCCGAATTAAGCGACCGCTCCAAGCGTCCAACGAAAGGAGGCACTTCCACAATCCGCATGTTCGTTCGACATATTCCAGATTTCTATCTTATACGTACGTCATGACCCGGTACAGGTCTCGCCCTATCAAAGGGAACGAATACAATTTGAAATATTTGATGCTATTTCGACTGAATCTATAAACGCCGCGATATGCCACTATAAATAATTATTACAAAAATTAGTTCTTTGATTATGGTAGATGTTATAAGGGCCTATTTTACAATGCCCTTTTTTATCCTCTCGTAACGTATTAATTTAGGAAGTCTCTGTATGTACGCTCTAGGCCTGTATCGCAGACTATTTAATGAAAAATAAATAGATATCGTCAGGTTATTGGTTAAAAGGAGCAAAATATGAATTCATTTCATATTGGCGGCAAATTAAACAAATAAACTATTTTGGACCAAAATTTACCGATATTAATTTGATTAAGATCGTCATACATACAGAATAAATAATGGGAATTTATCCGAACTATTTTACTGTTATATGTCACTTGAATATCGAATGCGACATATAACTACATAAAAAAGTAATTAACGCAGCAACATACCTCCGTGGAACTTTTGATATCCAATGTTTCGTAAAGTTTCCAATTCTCAACTTCTTCAGTTACTTTTTCATCTTCCATAGCGTTCAGAGCAACAAATGCCTTGTATTTCTTATAGTTGAATGAATAGTTACAATGTTTCTTTTAAGTATCACTTCATACTAACAATAAATCGCCCTGCATCACGTCTTGGTGACGAACGATGAGGTTGCTATGGCTCCTTTGGACGTAAACAACGAAATCGATTGAGCTCCTTAACCCTTAATCAAACAATGGTAGAATACATGCCACATTCGATCGATCGATACGTTTTTAGAAAAAAAAGGAAAATTTTAACGCAACCTCCATTTATTGTTGTTTAGCTAATAGAACGATTATTAAACTTTTGATTGTTGGTAGTGGCGGTAAAAGAAAAAATATATATTCTTTGTCATTGACTGTCAAAATCAAAACACCTTCGAAGATTTATAAATTTTGTACCGTAATGGTGATTTATTCATAAATATTTGATTTGTGTTTGGAAAAAATCTGATAAGTAAATGAGAGATACTTATTTGTAAAGTTTATTATATTGTTAGGTGTTGAGTGTATAAAATTAGTTGCTTTCAGTAATAATTATATCTAAAATATGTTCATAAAGTATGTGGCTAATATATGACCATTGTATGTTAGTAGAAGTAAATGTTTGAAATAACGATAGTATCGTTGTAGGACATTTTGTCAATATATGTAAATAATTTTCGTTTTTATTGTTATTGCCTAATTGTTTATTTTTATAGGGCAAGATGTCATCAAGTAGGCCACTATCTGATGCTGCACTACTTATATTTTGGAAAATTGGTCCGATATAGGCCCACCGGGAATTTCATTTGCGTTTAGAAAGAGCGCTGATTAGCGACTTCTTGTGAAAGAAGGAGACCAATTATTTTTAAAAATAAGAAAGGAGGAAATTTCGGCGTCCGCGATGAAGTTCGGCTTCAGAGCGTCGGAATTCACTTTCCAGAAGCACAAGATACCTATAAGCGTTGCAAGTTTTGTTCAACGCGAAAAGATGCCAAAAGATCAAATATAAAATGTTCTCATTGTGGCGTATCTGTTTGTGTTAAGGATTGCTTCAAAAAATTTCATTTAGCAATAAATTCAGAAGAGCAAATATAAAAATAATACATTTTCATTTTATACGCTAACAAAGTTTTATTTTCCTGTTCAGACAATGGTCATATAGCTGCCACATTTAGGAATCGTTATCAGACAACGGTCATATATTAGCCACCTAAAAAAAATACTGATCCCATTACATATTATTTTTTTTATTTTTATGTTTACAATCATAATTAGACTATAATTAACCAGAATTAACCGAATATCCCAACATATCGCCGCGATCCGCTACATTAGCTCGTATCCGATTAAGGGTTAATTATCTACTTATGAAATTATTTGAATACAAAACTAAAAGCGCACTTAAAAAATTAATATTAAAGGGCCAAAATTATCATTAATTTCTAGGGTCGTTTTGGAATCTGTGAAGTTATGGTTACCAGTGGCACCGGCACTGACGACTATCTAAGATACCTCTAGAAATTAATGTTGACTTTTCAGTTAATTTAAGAAGTCAGTTTTTAAGTTTTAGTTAAATTTAATGTGTTTGCAATTTTCAGTGGTAGGATATTTTTTTTCCAATTCCTGGACAGGATAAATATTCGTGGATCACATAAACATTTGTCTCGGCGAACCCGCGGTCTCTCATTTCATAACCATCTAATCGCCCGCTACGCCACGGAGGCTGTCAGATAATGAAATACAATTACTAGAGGTACTTTTATCTCATGTAGTTTCTTTCTTTTTCACTCATGTTTTAAATGCTCTTTTTGCGAACAAGAGTGAGATATCTGTATGAATTGCTACTCCAGATTTTAAAGGGGATTTTGGAAAAGCCGAAATTCTGGATTGCATGCCCTAAATGTCAATCCCCTATTTGAAATCGGATTTAAATTGATATAAAATTCGGTTTCGATATTTTAACTACGGAACTCTTTATATACCCTACTATACAGGGTGTCCAGTAATTAATGGATAACCTTGAAATGTCTTATAGCAGAACGTATGGCCGTTCAGAGAAAAATACGAAAAAAAATATAACATAAGTAGTACCCGAGGTACGTATTTTTTTTTTAAAAGTCGTAATTTTTTTGGTTTATTTTACTTTCTTGGACACTACGACCAGAAATGAAGGAAATCCATCGTCATTTTGTTGTTTTACTATTATACACTAACTATACTAATAGATAGATAGTCAATAGTATGACAAGCTATTGCACTTTAAAAAAAAAATAAACATTCAAAACCATTTTTTTAGAAAAATTTGCAAAATTTTATTTTTAAACAAAGTTTAAACATCTTGCGTATAATAAAAATGTATGAATACATGAGTGACCAAATTTTTTTAAATAATGTCGGTTTTAAGTAGATTTTATAATGGTATAATTCATTATTGTATCTACTGTAAATAGAGATTTATTGCTATTAATGTAAGAAAGGAGCTAATTTGACCAAATAATAAAAACAATATAATATGACATACTTTTTAAAATTAAATTGTACTTGTCTAATGAGGTTTATTAAAACTAAGATTTGATGTTGATAAAAGATAAAAATGGCTTATTTAAACAAATTGAAACCAAATTATCAGAAATAAATTAACTTAAATTTAATACTCATAATGTTTAAAATGGTTACTTCATAAGCGTAAAATGTGTCATATGATCTCCATATCTGCTTCCTGCGCGCACGCCATTCCCCCCGGTTTTTGTGTTATGTTAGACAAGTAGGGTCTGAGTTGGCTATGTGCGAGTGAAAGGAACTTAAAGTAAAAAAAAACAACCCTGTCCATCCAACCCAATGGACAAATAATTGGCCCATTTTAATTACCGGGACTCTAACTGGGCAAAGTTATTTGGAATTTCTTCAAAATGATCTGCCGACTTTATTAGAGAAGGAGTATCCGAGGAGCTGAGGGAATCGCATTGGTTGCAAAATGACGGCTGCCCTGCGCATTATGCTGTGTCTGTTCGGGAATATTTAAATACAGGGTTGGATTGGTTGGTTGACAGGGTTGGATTTTTTTACTTTAAGTTCCTTTCACTCGCACATAGCCAACTCAGACCCTTCTTGTCTAACATAACACAAAAAACGGGGGGAATGGCGAGCGCAGGAAGCAAATATGGAGATCATATGACACATTTTACGCTTATGAAATAACCATTTTAAACATTATGAGTATTAAATTTAAGTTAATTTATTTCTGATAATTTGGTTTCAATTTGTTTAAATAAGCCATTTTTATCTTTTATCAACATCAAATCTTAGTTTTAATAAACCTCATTAGACAAGTACAATTTTATTTTAAAAAGTATCTCATATTATATTGTTTTTGTTATTTGTTCAAATTAGCTCCTTTCTTACATTAATAGCAATAAATCGCTATTTACAGTAGATACAATAATGAATTATACCATTATAAAATCTACTTAAAACCGACATTATTTAAAAAATGTTGGTCACTCATGTATTCATACATTTTTTTTATACCCAAGAGGTTTAAACATTGTTTTAAAATAAAATTTTGCTAATTTTTCTAAAGAAATGGTTTTGAATGTTTATTTTTTTTTAAAAGTGCAATAGCTTGTCATACTATTGACTATCTATCTATTAGTATAGTTAGTGTATAATAATAAAACAACAAAAAACCGATGGATTTCCTTCATTTCTGGTCGTAGTGTCCAAGAAAGTAAAATAAACCAAAAAAATTACGACTTTTAAAAAAAAAATACGTACCTCAGGTACTACTTACGTTATATTTTTTTTCGTATTTTTCTCTGAACGGCCATTCGTTCTGCTATAAGACATTTCAAGGTTATCCATTAATTACTGGACACCCTGTATATATTGCAGACTTATTGGTGCATCTAACATTTCTTGCAAAAACGCAAATCGGTGCATTTTCAAGTGGTTTTACACTGTAGACACTTATGTCTACAGTCTACAGCGTAAATGGGCCGGTTGGACCGGGTTGATATTGATGTCTCACAGAAAACCGACACATTATCATCGCAGCATCAGCTTGTATTGTAGACCCATAGCGCCCACTGCTTTTCAGATATTAATAATTATTCCTCTACTTTGAAGGTCGCCAATTCTTTTACACGAGGTAGAGATTGTAGTGACTATTAAGATATTCACAGCTAGTGGGTTACCTGATCGCAAGTTTTGTCACTAAGTAGTGTGAAATTAAATAAAAGCAATTATTATATTAAAATAAAAAGTGTATTTTAAGAAAAACAACAAAAAATATCTTTTTTAGATATGAACCACAAACAACCAGAATTAATTTGGCTGCCGTTGATCCAAGCTAGAAAGTTATTAGTTTATAAAATGTTCTTATTCTTATTGTTGATACTCACCCGTATTCACAAATCTTATACCCCATAGCGCATATGCGCGCGTTCACGTGTTAAATACAATATAATATCAATAGTTGGGTATTTTAATAAAGTGTCATTGGACAAAGGTATAACCCACAAGTGTTGTGTTTTGAATGAACACAGTGACAACGCATTATGAAGCATTGTGCTGCCGCCTTACATGTGCAAGTAATGTTTGTGAATATGGGTGGATTTTATCAAACATTAAACCTTAAAGTTAATTATACGAAAACAATAAATGCCAATGGCAGTAAACAATACAGATCACTTAAGTCACATCGCAGGTGGCACGTTTAGTGCATCAGCATATTCACCAAGTGAGTGGTGTCAGTCACTATGAATCATCCAACCGATCGTCTAACCTCGGTGTGACTTTAGCCTAACGTTTCACATTCGAGTACGCATATTCTTGACTTCAAAATCTCTTGTCAATTACAATATTATCACAAAACATCTTAACAGGAAAACTAAATAAGAATTAGTAAATCGAGTCGGTGGTATTTCACTGTAAACGATTTGAATCATCTATCTAAACAGTCAAAACCGGCTAAGACACTGAAGTGTTCACATACAACACAAACAATATAATATCTGACATAGTTGTAAAGTCTGTTCATATAGGGAAGCCGCCATTTCACTGATCAGTCGTTTCTAAGTTACGTCTTCATAGTCGCAATTAACTGTAACAACTTACATATCTATGTTATTTTAAAATCTAAATGATCGTTTAATAATGTAACAATTCTGACTTAGGACCCGTTTCACCAAACCCAACATATTTTTATAAGTTGTCTTGAACATGTTAGTTTTGTATTTAGGTGTAAATATAAAGTTTACTTTATCATTTACTGGGACCAGTTACCTACTAAAATTTTCTCGAGTAGGTACATAGATTCTTTCATAAGGAACTTGTTTACTTACTATTACATACAAATTTATAGAAAATACAGAGTTTCATTTAGAGAGTAATGCGGTTGGTTATGGAGGCTGTTGGCCGCCAGGAATGCAAGTTTGTGTGCGTACTGGCACACGGACGGGACGCGGACTTGTGACGAGCAGTTGAAATACATGTGCGTCAGCTTGTACGTCAAACGCTGAATCTGAAATATTACATTTCGATTTATTTTATACCGTAATCAGCATTATTTTCCAAACTAAATAATGGCTCATCAACCTATGGCAGCATAGCATTCGTTGTTTTTAAGGGAAGTAAAACGTGATAAGAGGCAAAAACGAGGGCGGGAAATTAACTTCGGATCAAACAAAGATTAACAAGACTGTTACTTTAAATGGTATGGTAATGAAATTAAAAGCAAAATGTTTATTAATTTTAAATGTGTCGTATATGGTAACCTAACCATTAAAAACCTCCCAATGTCCAGTATTGGGCAAAATGTAATCTAACTACTGATTACTAACTACGATTACATAAAGTAGTTAGTAATCATAACTACAAACTACATAAAAAAATAAAAAATGTAGTTAAAAATTACTAACTACATACTAATTGTAGTTGCGATCACGATTACTTGATTACTTTTTATAACTACAGATTTAACAGTGTGTTAGAGCAAGAGCGCACTATACCACGCTCTCGGTTTCGCTCGCTGCATGTCGGTACAAGTCATTTTTTGGGCAGTCATTATTTATTTGATTCGCAAATAATTTGAATTATGTTGATGTTTGCTGAGTAATTTTATTTTTGAAGTGAAAACTTCTTATACACCCTCCCGGTGAACCGAAACGTTCCGTAACGCGAGCGGTCCATCGACCAGCCAGCGTTAGCCGACCTCCCTGGAACATCGATAGTTTCGAAGTCTCAGGTTGCGTCACACAGTGACCAGTCGGCTTGGACCAGACTTTGACCGGACTTTCACAAGACTTTAACCGGACTTTGATTAATTAGTAATCAAATTACAAAGTTGTAGTTAACTACGCCCTACACTGCCAATGTCAATTAGATAAACAGTTTCACAAATGTTCTTGAATTATAGTAAAGAACACATTCAAATAAGTCCATTCGTTTAGGTGCTCCGACATAAACAAATGTCACATATACAGGGTTATTTTTAAAACACCAGCAACCTCGCAGGGGTAGATTCCTAAGGTTATAAGCTACTACTTTTGTTCTACGACTTTTGATAATTTGTTAGATTTTATTTTCATACAAAAATAAGTATTCATTTAATTTCCGTCTTGAACGTTACAACGCGCATCGCAGATTACGTAAACAAATACGCGAAGCGTGGGGAACCGGGCTAGCTCCTTTGAAGGTCAACGCCCGAGCAGCTGAGCGGCGCGTTTGATGTCGCGCGCGCTCGCCGCGCCGCGCCGCACTCTACGAAGAAAAACACGACACAACAAAAACTTGTAAAATCATTTTTTTTTAAATATATTGAGTTATATCCAAACTCGTAGAACAAAAGTTGTTCCGTATGGGGTCAGCTATCTGGTCCTGCGAGGTTGCTGGTGTTTTAAAATTAACCCTGTATACATCCACAGACAGACAAAGGGGTCAAAATTTAACATCCTTTTTGTTGTGGAGGGTTAAACAAATATTCACGATTCACAACTTACACGATCCGGATGGAGGCTAGTAGTATCCTCGATGACGTTGTATGAGGTCGGCGCGATGGTGCCCTCGCGTACGTTTTGTGACACCAAGTAGAAATCATAACTGTAACAAAGCCAAATTGGTACATTTGCAAAAAAAAAGTCTAATGGCGATATAACTCATTTCTACCAAATTGGATCACAATAGTTGAAATGTGCAAAAGTGAAAGGCTATGCTGTTTACAAGTATTTATGAACTGTTCAATTCATAATAATTAGTAAATGACATCGGTTCACATCAATTCATGTATCACCAATCGTGTATCATTAAATTTTGTTCAAACCAATTGAATACGGTTGAATTGTATGCAATTGGTTTGAATATTGAACAATATTATTGAATGGTTATTCTTTTATGATTAAATGGTTAAATTTGGTTGCATCTTCCAAACCGAAAGAAGTGAACTGTGTTATATTGGCATAGGGAATGGAACATGCCTTAAAGAATGCACAATTTACATTATGTTCCGCAAAATGATTTATCATTGCATTATATTTCATTAGAAATTATTTAATTTGAGAGTAGTATATAACAAAGTGTACTGACCGTTCAGGCAGGGTGACCACATCGTCAATGACTGTCCCGGGACGTGGGTTTTCACCAGTGTGCCCACGGTCTATAAATATACGTGTGTTGATGCGTTTCGACACAATTATAAATGCCATTTTGACCTCGGCCCCTTCGTATAGTTCTGCTAATTTCTTTTTGATTTCGCCAACCTACAAAATTCAATATTGGTTAGTAATATAACTCATGAAAGGGGCGAGAACTAAGGAGCTCAATATTAGTATAATTAATTACCTCATGGCTGTGGACATAAGGGATTTGTCCGTCGCCTACCCCATCCCTGTAGATGAAGATACGGCCAGGCAATGTACCTGTTGGTTTGTAAAACAATTTAGACAAAGGACTTAGTTTTTTAACTAGCTAGGCCAAAATAAATGAAGAGTATATATAATAACAATATAATACTTTAAATGAACTTAGACAAGGGACTCAGTTTTTACTTAGCTAGGCCAAGTAAGTTAAGAGAAGAATGTATATAATTACAGTCTATGTATGTTGTGTGTATAGATTTTTGAAGTGCTATTGCCTACCTTTGGCTGAATTATTATTAAATCAGCATCACAGGAGCCTAACGGATGTATAAGGCTGCACACTAACTGCCATATCAAACTATAAATGGTTAATAGTACTATCCAAAAACATGCTGCAGAGGGTGACATATTCAAAAACCAACATTTTAATATATGGGGACATGCAAAGGAGAGCTAATACTCTTTTATGCAGATTTTTTTACATAATAAATTATAGATATAACGAAACTGAGAACATAAAGACGGATTTTTATTGAAGTAGAGTTTCAATAAGTTTTCTAAAAAAATGAATGTTTGTATGTATGTCCTTTATAGAATCGTAGACTATGCATTTGATCATGTGATAATCTTTAGCAAAGTTGTTGTGCATGAGCCCACGAGAGTTTCTGAGTTGGTACGGCCAATTTTCGACAGATGGCGCCACTGTTAGTTAGGCTAATTTTATCCCGGACAAAGCAGATCACGCTGGCGGGGCCGCGAGGGACAGCTAGTTTTTTTTTTTTTTTTTTATTAAATGGTCTACAAAACTGGTCTGTTCAATTGACTTTCCAGACAAAATTAAAAACACAAAGCCTTAGGTATATGAACGACCTGCTGGATGTAGACACGACATGCATGAAAATTTACTTTACAATAATGTTATAGTACATATACAAAAGGGATGCAATATATAAGGTGATAATTTTCTATATTTTATTAATAAAAGGCATAGTTACCGTTCCGTTCGCGGAACTTCCTGACGGCCGAAGCGATGTTGAAGCTCATGTGAGCGCTGAGCTCCTCGCCGGAGGTGTGCGCGTTCACCACCGAGTAGTACTGCGTCATCTGTTTGTCGAGCGTCGCCACGAATGCGCCGAAACTCTTCTCCTTGGAGCGCGTGTCGTGGCACACGTCGTACCCGATCACCATCAACGACGGCAATGGAATGTCCACCGTCCACGGACAACCTCCCAACTGAACAAACAATATTAATGTAACATCCATCCATTGTGTAGATAAACATTTATAAAAGATGTGTTTTTGGATAATAAATGATTATTATTATTTGTCCAACAGTAACGTACGATTTACTTGTGTCCGGGTAGATCTTCCTACGAAAGACTTTCATTTCTTAAACACTCAAAACAAAATTAAAAAATCACACAAACATTGTCTTGGCGCGGAATTGAATCTGCGGCTTCTAGTTTGTCTTAGTTTGCTTCTCGACCACTGCACTGTGGAGGCTATTTTGTTCAAAACAATTATATTGTTACAATGAAGATTATTGCGTTTTTTTTTGTTACACGTAGGATATGTTTTTCTAGCAAAAAGGGGGCACAGATTCAATGATTTGCCACTGTGATTATACAGTATATTTTTACAATTTTTTTATCAGACCGAATGACGAAACGTTCAGGTCGCTCGCCTAATAGTAAGCACCCTGCCAGCCCTTGATCAAAATAAAATCTATAGAGAATCTTGAATTGCTAAGTGCTGCATAGCATTAGACTGCGCTCGGCATCTTGGCATAACGGATGTTAAGTCTCATAATATTCAGAAACGGGCTTCAATGTCCTTCAAACTGAATCACAACAGTGCTTACCAACACAGACTACCTCTCGCATGCGCCTCGCAATATATAGCAAAGATTGATTTCGAGACAATATCTCACCTTGCAGTTAATTTGGATGGCTACTTTTGTAGCAATGGACATAGCAGACTTGCTAGTCATGTTTCTGGCGCACACGACTTGAGTGGGAACTGCACGGTCGATGGTGCACTTCTTTTTTATTGCCTCATACCTGAAATATATTTTCTAATCAGTTGTAATCCCAATAGGGGACTAGTTTCATAGTATAATTGGTTAGCCACAAATGGGTGATACAATAATAAAATATAGTGAAAACAGAGGAAACGCATCTGAAGTCTATAAGTCTACATGCTTGTGAATTTGTATTAAATAATATTATGTCAAAAACGTTAACCACTTTAGATGCAGCCTATGCAATTGTTCAGTTTATTATGCTTATTATGAATTAACTTAAGAAATCATTCATGAAAATTGTTCTAAAAGATAAAATAAAAAAAAAATCGAACAATTTATTTAAAGTGGTGGTTAGTCTTTGGTGGTAGAGCCACACTGTAAAATAAATACAATCAACAGTCACATACATAGTCCGGACCCCACAGTAAGATACGTCTTGTGTCGTGGGTATCAGGAACTACGAGAGACTTTCGGTCTCACAACACCCAGACCCCAAAACAAATATTTGTGGATCACACAAATATTCATCTCTTTGCGGGGATCGAACCCGCGGCCTCTCGCTTCACAGCCGACTACTCGCCCGCTGCGTTTCAGAGGCTGTCAATGTGTGTCACTTACCACTTGATTTCCAAAGCCAATAAATGCTAGGAGAATTAGGTGTGCTTTACTACTAACAGTTTTGTCTACAGCATAAATGGCAGGTTCAACTGGGTCGTTACCATTGTCCCATAGAAAACCGACGTAAAGAAGCGGCTAGCTGCTGCGTTTCCTACGGTGAGTGAGATATCCGGAGGCTCAAATGCCTCTCTCCTTCCCACTTATTCAATTTTCCCTTCCCTTTGAGGTCGGCGTCTTCTAGTATTGTGGGCGTGGGTGGGTTCATGGGTGGTGGAGAACACTTACCATCGGGTGACTCACTTGCTCGATGGCCAGTTTGTGATATAAAAAAAAATGTCCCCACCTGTCTGCAAAATTTCTTGCCAGCACACATAGTATCAAAGCGGGGTTCTTTCTTGCGATAACATTTTCGCACATATTGGCGTACTCCATCGGCCCGTCATTGCGTATTCCAACTGTAATAATACGAATTGCAGTGCATAAATTTCAATCTGGATACGAGAATAAAATTGTGGTTTTCTTTGGTACACACATCATTAGTTTTAAGTAATAATTTTTTTTTTCGAATAATACTGTCAATTCCTGTTTGCATTTCAAAATATCAAAGGCAACAAGTTAATTCAGAAGTTAAGGATGCATGTGTATTTTGCTATTCTAGCTGGAAATTAAACAAGGTATTTCAGGGATTTTTTTGTCACCCCTTGATATTATTATCTCTAACCGTACTTGTAAATGCCACTATTGGATAACTAACCGTGTCATATGATGTGCTTAAATAAAAATGTATGAGAAACACAGTAGAGCCGACGATCGGGCTCAATGGCGTGCTTTGAGAGAGGCCTATGTCCAGCAGTGGACTAACACAGGCTGATAATGATGAGTGTTAGCGACACATATCATTTTACATATTTTAAATATTTTATTATAATATGTTACCATGCAAATAGGTAGGATTTATATTTACTACAAACCTTTTTACTTACATACCTATTTTAAATGATTTTTCTACATTCTAAACAATGTAAAAACGTTTTTGTTGTCAACTGGACTTGATAAAAGCAGTACGTAATTTTCCGCATATTTTTACATGATTTAAATGATCCCATGGTGGACTAGCGGTAATCATTAATTCCATCGTTTACAATGAGAAACACAATAGAGTACCAATCTCCGGTCGTGGCATCCGGAATCCGACCCCCGCGCCGGTCTTCATGATGAGGTCGACGAACGGCTCGGCGTCGCGCCGCTGCCGGTCCGGGATGATCACCACCCACGACGGCATGTTGGCGAGGGTCAGCAACGATTTTGATCTACAGAATATTTCAATGGAGTTTTGGCGGGAATTCTGACAGTGCAGTTCATCGCTTATTTTAATTTATTTCATAAACTAGTTTAGGAGTTGTGTTTTTTGTATAAAAGTGGTGTGGATTTGTTCAATAAACATTGACGGTGATGAACAGTATGGAAACATTGAAATAAGTGAATTAAGAATCGTACTGAAAGGAGTTAACACCAAAACTGCAAGACCTTGACATCGACCGCACCCGTATTTCATTGTTCTTGTAAAAATAACTTAAGAATAAATTATACTTGACACTGGCTAAATGCATAATACTGCGAAAGCCATTAATTAATATTTCAATAACGATCTACTCTATTCTATTGCTTACCCATATACACTGATTGAAATGATAATATTTGTCATTGATAATTATCTTTACACTTGTCTTTCAAATTTAGATATAAACTTTATTTTGTTGTTTAATTTTAATCAATCAGGGCAACTTGCACGAAGGTTTATAATCGTAAAATTTTTCATCCGATTTGACGTTTCTTAAATTTGTTTAGTGGTTGAGTATGATTGTGATCAATGTGATATTTGAAATTTATTATTTTATTTAATGCCCCTACAGATTGACGATTGATGGCGATCCAATAAATTTGTTTACTACTAATTTTTCAATACATAATTATGAGCAATGAATAAAA
This sequence comes from Amorpha juglandis, assembly GCA_949126905.1. NCBI lineage: Eukaryota > Metazoa > Arthropoda > Insecta > Lepidoptera > Sphingidae > Amorpha > Amorpha juglandis. The sequence goes on along the minus strand of OX421374.1, from coordinate 10,206,378 downwards.
AAAAAATTACCGCATATCCTTCGTCCAGCCCTCCGTAGTGTCCCCAGCCGGGTACCTTATATTGTTGCCTTGGATTATGTTCTCTGGGGGCAATTGACGTCCCTTGAATCTCACTAGGTCGTTTGACAATTTCAACGACCAAGTGCCCAATTCCTACAAATAGAATGCAATATAATTATCTAAAGAGTGTTAATTGCATGAATTAATTATCAAATGCAGTAATTTTGAAGTAAAATATACTTCCAATTGTTATATTTTCTATAGTACAATTTAGAAAACAATAGTAAGAAACCATAGGGAAGGGATTATTGAGACAGATTGCAGGTTTGATCCCGACCCCCAAAGGACACAACTTTTCGAAATTGTTTGTATTCATTGTTTAACTTTAACAGTGACAAAGAACAAAATTTCAGAAGTATGTAAAATCTATCACTGAGCATTATTATCTATTTCAGACAGGAAGGTGCGGTTGACGCATCCATAGAACGTAACGATATCGTGTGATAACGATTTCGATATCGAAATAACACTTCCGGTTGGAACAAATAGGAAATTAACTAATAATTAAAGAACTAAAAAATATAATGTTTGAAGGCTGTCTATTATGTTTATAAGATACTTTCACAAAGTATTTTATTTTGTTATTATGTCAATTTCTTTTTAGATATTTTTATATATATTTTACATATCATTGAATTTTTCGGCTTTTCTGTACCATAATATGTATGTATTATTCATATAAACCTTCCTAATGAATCATCCTATCTATTGCTGAAAACTGATTCAGAAAAATGAATCAAGTCTGTTGAATAGTTTAAAAGATCTAAGCGAACAGACAGCGGAAGCGACTTCATATTATACTATGTAAAGATAATGATTCTACAGTTTCCAAACTCGATTGTTACATTTATTTTAGAACCGAATTCTTTGCTACATCTCTAGCTATGCCATTGTCAGATCACAAAGTAGACGGAAGTAGCATTCGCACCATCTTATTTAAAAAAATATAATATAGGTCAGCACAGTGGACTAATATGTCACCACTCATTATAAGTAGAGAAGGCATGTATCATTCCCATTACCATTACAAGTTAGTAAGTATTATATACAAACCTCAACGACTTCTCGTGTCTGTGTGAATCTCCTGTTGAAGTTGAGCAGTTTCTGTATGCGCTTGTCCGGTCCGATCTTGGTGTGCACGTCGAGGGAGCGCATGAGCTTGAAGTTGGCGCGCATCTCGTCCGAGAGCCCCGTCTGGCGACACAGCTCCGGCACCAGGTACACCAGCTCGGGCATGCCGGCGCGGATCTCACGCGGCTTCGTGCGAGATATCAGCAACGGCTGGCCGGGGTCTTGGATCCTTATGTTGTATTTCTGAAATACCGTATAATAAAATAAAATAAAAAAACTTTTTATTTCTCAATCTTAACCCATTACAATTTTATTTAGTTTTTTTTTCTTTTATTTTTGTAATATATTTATTTTTTATTTGAGAACCCCTAAGGTGAAGGCATATACACTTATATAAAACGCTTCGATCATGTCATCAACTGAACTAAAAATTAAGCTACTGTCAAATTTTATGTGTATTAAGCTAATCTTGTTCTACAGAACCAAAGTTTTACCCAATGTAGTTTATTAATAGTTCAAGTTCGTTGAGCAAAATGGCTGCCTAAACTCAAACCAGCTTTAGCTAAAAATAACGTAATTTTTAATGTTAAAAAAAGCCACCAATATGACATTCTTTACCTTATTGTAATGCCTTATTATTTAAATTAGCATTTCGCTTAATGGATTACATATTGCTTGATTTCATTACCTTTGCATAATAATCCATGTAAGTGACTGCTTCATCCCTCATTTGGAATGTTGAACGTGGAGACGCATTCCAAGCTACATCATCAACTCTATATGTTCTCTTGTTGTAATCAGTCATAACAATCTTGCCTGAAATTTAAAGCACGTGGATTAACAAAGTTATGATTGATCAATAATCAAGTTTTTCATATGAAATTTACTATATTTCCTCAGGGATTCAATCCCAATACAATGATGAAAATACAATTGATATACTGTAATTTTTTTTAATTAATCTAAGCATGTCTTACCTACAACATCTTCCAGAAATATTTTCTTATAGTTGGCGCCTTTTGTGGCAGCATATTCAGAGAGCATCTGAAGTACTGTGTCGAGACGTAGCACCTTGAAATATTTATACGTGAATTTTTTACCATTTTGTCCCAATTATCCAATTATCGAACTCCAAAACCTTTATATATAATTACCTTATGCGCTATTTCTGTTACCATAAGGAGACGGTCTTCATACTGATTGATTGTGGTCTTATATCCAGGCCAAATTTGGAGTTTGTATTCCGGTATATCAATCTGCAGTTAAAAATGAACATCTTTGTCACATACAACTTGATAAAATCTATTAATTTATAGACACTACTAATAAGTAAGATCCAGGTTTATAAATCTCCAGGCGAGATTCTAAATGAAGCCAGTGGCCAGTGAGCCAGTGGGTCACCTGATGGTAAGTGATCTCCACCGCCCATATAAGCCCACAATACCAGAAGAATCATGGGCGCGTTGCCGACCTCAAAGGAAAGGGATTGGGAAGGGGAGGGTGATTTGGGCAACCGGATATCTCACTCGCAGTACGAAATGCAGCAGCAAGCCGCTACTTTACATCGGTTTTCTGCGGGATAGTGGTAATGACCCGGTCGAGCCGGCCCATTCATGCTGTAGACAAAACTGTCTATACCGTGAGTCTACCACTCGGAAAGAATTCATTAACTAATATCTTCTGACCTTTGCAGCGGGATCAAAGTAATCGCGGCCCATCAATTGCAGTTGGAGCAGGTTAAAGCATTTCCTTATTATGATGTTGAAGATCTGGATGTAGTGGTAGTCACCAGGGCTGACAGCGCAAGTTAACTGTTAAAGACAAAATTTAATATTATTTTTAAGCTATATGTAATAAGGCGAGTCGTGATATAAAACCACTGGTTTAAGATATTGTTTTATATAATATAATACATTATATTACAAAATAGGGAGAAAACTAAATCTAGCCAAAAGTAAGCCGCTAAGCCCTGACAGTTATGATTTATATGAATAACTTCTAGGTCTCGCAACTTCCTTGTATTTTTTTTGTGCCATGAAATTTAACCAGATAGAATATGCCCAAAATGACTTCACCGGTTAGACGCTTCAGCCAACCTCTAAGTTAGTTTTTTTCAGGGTTCGAAAATATCCGATATTTATTATAAATATCAAAATATCGGATATTTATGATATATATCCGATATATATCAAGTTTGATATACAGGGTGTCCAGTAATTAATGGATAACCTTGAAATGTCTTATAGCAGAACGAATGGCCGTTCAGAGAAAAATACGAAAAAAAATATAACATAAGTAGCACCTGAGGTACGTATTTTTTTTTAAAAAGTCGTAATTTTTTTGGTTTATTTTACTTTCTTGGACACTACGACCAGAAATGAAGGAAATCCATCGGTTTTTTGTTGTTTTATCATTATACACTAACTATACTAATAGATAGATAGTCAATAGTATGACAAGCTATTTCACTTTTAAAAAAAAATAAACATTCAAAACCATTTCTTTAGAAAAATTAGCAAAATTTTATTTTTAAACAAAGTTTAAACCTCTTGGGTATAAAAAAAATGTATGAATACATGAGTGACCAAATTTTTTTAAATAATGTCGGTTTTAAGTAGATTTTATAATGGTATAATTCATTATTGTATCTACTGTTAATAGCGATTTATTGCTATTAATGTAAGAAAGGAGCTAATTTGACCAAATAACAAAAACAATATAATATGAGATACTTTTTTAAATAAAATTGTAACTGTCCAATTAGGTTAAATAAAAAACAATATTTGATAATCTTTATTTCATATTATTTATATTAAATGTTCAAATTGTTGGCCTCCCACTCTAATCAAGCCATGAATCTACGGATAAATGACCCTCTGAGCAGCCTTGTAACTTCGATACCTTTTTTTGATGCGGCTAACACGGCTTCGTACTTCTAAGGACCTTATCGGCTTACGGTATACTTCTTCTTTAAGGCAGCCCCAATAAAAGAAATCCAATGGATTTAGGTCCGGTGAACGAGGAGGCCACAAAATTGGCCCTAAACGCCCGATCCATCTGTTCGGGTACATAGTATTTAAATATTCCCGAACAGACACAACATAATGCGCAGGGCAGCCGTCATTTTGCAACCAATGCGATTCCCTCAGCTCCTCGGATACTCCTTCTCTAATAAAGTCGGCAGATCATTTTGAAGAAATTCCAAATAACTTTGCCCAGTTAGAGTCCCCGGTAATTCAAATGGGCCAATTATTTGTCCATTGGGTTGGATGGACAGGGTTGTTTTTTTTTACTTTAAGTTCCTTTCACTCGCACATAGCCAACTCAGACCCTTCTTGTCTAACATAACACAAAAAACGGGGGGAATGGCGCGCGCGCAGGAAGCAAATATAGAGATCATATGACACATTTTACGCTTATGAAGTAACCATTTTAAACATTATGAGTATTAAATTTAAGCTAATTTATTTCTGATAATTTGGTTTCAATTTGTTTAAATAAGCCATTTTCATCTTTTATCAACATCAAATCTTAGTTTTAATAAACCTCATTAGACAAGTACAATTTTATTTTTAAAAGTATTTCATATTATATTCTTTTTGTTATTTGGTCAAATTAGCTCCTTTCTTACATTAATAGCAATAAATCGCTATTTACAGTAGATACAATAATGAATTATACCATTATAAAATCTACTTAAAACCGACATTATTTAAAAATTTTGGTCACTCATGTATTCATACATTTTTTTTATACCCAAGAGGTTTAAACTTTGTTTAAAAATAAAATTTTGCTAATTTTTCTAAAGAAATGGTTTTGAATGTTTATTTTTTTTTAAAAGTGCAATAGCTTGTCATACTATTGACTATCTATCTATTAGTATAGTTAGTGTATAATGATAAAACAACAAAAAACCGATGGATTTCCTTCATTTCTGGTCGTAGTGTCCAAGAAAGTAAAATAAACCAAAAAAATTACGACTTTTTAAAAAAAAATACGTACCTCAGGTACTACTTATGTTATATTTTTTTTCGTATTTTTCTCTGAACGGCCATTCGTTCTGCTATAAGACATTTCAAGGTTATCCATTAATTACTGGACACCCTGTATATCCATTTTGTATGAAAGTCATATTATTATTTTATAGTATTATTTATGAATACTGTTTGCATATTCTAAAATCTACTTTTAGATAAGGCATAATCAACTAAAAAACATAAAATCTTCTTTTAGGGCAGAAGTGTTGCCATTTATGGGTTAGAACTTACCATTACGGAGTATGTTTTAACTCTACTCCCACGCCATCTACATTTGGATATAGAAATACAGTAACAAACTCTAAAAATTACATAACAATATTAATTTTTTAAACCATTTTTGTATTGAAATATATAATAAAAAAACATTTGATATATATCGTCGAACCCAGCTTGATATATATCGGATATATATCTTGATATATATCCATTGATATATATCCTCGAACCCTGTTTTTTTTTATTGATTGAATGACGAGTCGAGCAAGGCGCTCACCTGATAGTAAGCGCAACGCCTACCCATTAACAGAAGCAACACTACACAGAACTTTGAATTACAAAGCACTGCATGGCATTGAACTACTTGTTCCACCACCTTGAGTGTGAAAACAGTAGTCACGATGCCACTGGTGAGTAACTTCAGCCTGGCCAAGTTATTTCGCATATATTGTTTAACATTTGAATTTAAATAATAACTACAAGGTACACTTGCACCTGTTGCGCCACCTCTGGTTAAATGCTACTTACCAAATAAAATATGACATGTGCAATTATGTCAAATCTAAATATATATAAAAATTACGTGTCACAATGTTTGTCCGCGATGAACTCCTAAACTAGAGAGACTCCTAAACTCCTAACTAGCCGAGAAGAAAAAGTATCACTAGTATAGTAATACCCCGGACTTACGCGATAGGTGGGACCGAGCGATAACCGTGTAAGTCAAACTCGCGTAAGTCGGGGTACAACTTTGTATATAAATACATATAAAGTATGGTTAATTGGGACCAGAATATAAGGAAATCAATAATTAAGACGAACGAATGATGATTAAATTCAACAATTGAGTCTTTCACAGCTTCCATATTTTTTTCTTTACATTTTATAACCGTTCGCATTGTCGATTCCGTCAGGTCAAGTATATTTGCCTTATCACAAATTTTTATTTTTGCTTCAAAATCTTTGATAATATACAGTTTACTACAGACAGTATTTTTCTTTCCTTGTTAAGTTCAAATGACAATTTTTTTGTTCTTTTGGGTGACATGAATTGAGGTTATCAATAAAACGCAACGTATGTAAAACAATTCCACGCGGAACACGTTCGAACCTGTCCTTAACAAAACACTAACAGGGCAGAGTGGGAGAGCTGATGCACGCGGCCATCAAAAATAAAAACCGCGTATCTCCGAATTCGCGTAAAACGGGGTAGCGTAAGTCGGGGTATTACTGTATTGTGAAAAAGGCCCTTACCTTGATCATAATCCGCATACGCTCTCCGTCATTCTTACGATCGGAATACAATTCCAGTGGATCAGGGTGAAGTTTATTCACAGTGTACAATACAGTACCATCAAACAAATACCTGTAAAAGAGGTAACCTATAATGAAATCAGTGATACCATATGGATAATCATTCCTTTTGAAGCATGTATCGATAAAGAATTCAACAACAATCTATAAAAATAAAAATAAATGTTTCTTTGTATGTCCAATAAATGTGTTTACACGGCATTTTTTAATAAATTATTGAAATCGGATACTGGCAACACATTTTTATGTAGTACTTGTGCTGTCAGTTAAGAAATACAGGAGTGGCTTTCGTGTAAAAATGTTACGTTTTCCCGCATATTTTACAAAATTGGAATTATTGTTGTTGGTCAAACGATACATTATTTATCGTAGCATTATTTCAAAGTAATAAAAATTTAAAGTCAAGATTTTCAGATCAAGAATCTAGATTTTTCAGTGGTGCTATACACTTTTGACAGTGTTGCCAAGAGGGTTTTAGAAACACTTTATTATTCTCACATGAAAACAAATTTAATCGTCAGACTATACCTAATAACATAAAATAGGTTACCATATTGTGGAGGGGGTGATTGTTTTTGTAGAAAGGGGCGTGGCTCAGATAACTTAGGAAACCCTGTACTAGGTAACGCAAAATCATGTTTCCACTGTTAATATACCAGCAAATGACTGACAGAGATGTCGTCAGAGAAATCAAAAAGACCATGCGGGTGTAATCAATCAAAAATCATACAATTAGCTAGCAATTAAACCCCCCAACATTCATTAGAACCAGCAAATGACTGACAGAGATGTCGTCAGAGAAATCAAAAAGACCATGCGGGTGTAATCAATCAAAAATCATACAATTAGCTAGCAATTAAACCCCCCAACATTCATTAGAAAATAATTAATCTTTTAAATGGCTTGACAAATTCATACACAACTAAGAAACATCTTGATTAAATCAGACAACAAAATCTAAACAACAAAAATTCGCATTCAAATAGTTCGATTGGTTTAGACGCAATGATGCCACAGACAGATACACACATAAACACACACACACAGACAACAAAGAGATCAATCTCATAACACCTCTCTTTTTTGCCAAGGGGTTAAAAAGGAAAGTGATTATTACCCTCCAAGGGTTTTGCTGTGTATGCGCAACAAAGATTTCCGTACGCCGGTGCTGTCCTCCTCTGGCGATATATCCACATGATATTGATAAAGGCACCATTGTGGGGTTGTTTGTATTGTGAAGTAATTGGCACACAAATCCAGTGGAGTGCCCGATGTACCTATTGGAAAAGATCGTTAAGAATTAAAATTATATTGTTTCTAGTATAATGTAGCTTATCGTGCAATGCTGGAGTAAGGGGACCATTTCCAAGGCTGAAATTTATATTTTCGACTTATTTCACGATTTTTTTAATGGTATCGTGTTTGTAATCACCAGCACTACCACCGGTCTTCGTTTCGGGAAGCGCTTCCTTTACACCCGATATAGCAAGTGATAAAGTTTCTATCCACTGGCTTCATGTGACTACGTGTTTTTTTAGAACTTTTTTTTAGATGTGAGATATTTATTTTATGTGAAAGTAACAAACCTTTCTTCGACTGCACGGTGGCTGGACGCGTGCGAAGGATACTGAGCTGTTCAGGTAGGACACGACCACCGCCGCGACGTGAACCGCGCCCTACAACTATGCTGCCTGGATCGCCAGCAGGGCCTGCTTGCGAAGCTTGGCCTGCACACAGATATTTGTATCTCAACACTCATTCAACCTTACCATGAAATGTCACAAATCTGAAGAGGAAATATTTGTATGTTAATATATTGGGGGTAGTATAAGAAATATATATTATAAACAAGAAATAAGTTATCTCTCGAGTAACAGGCTATATATCATTGTGATTTATGACCAATGCCAATTGCCAGAAATGCATGTTTATAGTCTAATTAGACTGTATAATAAGATAAATAAGTTACATAATATTAAACCACTTATAACTCATGAGGTTAAAACTAAGATAAAAAAGGCTTTTACAGCTATGGCTTTACGGCTTAGACACTGGCACCTGTAACAAAGATTTTTATCTGGCACAAGTGTCAGGGGTCGCAATAGATTTGTATATTATTATTGGGTCAAATAAATTAGTATTATTATAATTGGATGAGAGTGGCTTGGGATAGAGTACAATGGAAACAGCTAGATGAGTCCTTTGCCAAGCAGCAATCTGAACTAAGAGACATACTTTAACATACAAACAAACACATACGACAATTCAGAATACATTAATAATCTTCAATTGGGGGCTTGTAACAGTATTCTGACTGAGCCTCAGTCAGACTAGGCCAGAATAGTTGTACAAATTAATTTATAATACGAATTAGATACAGCATTTTGTTTGTTTTAAGTTTTAAGAATCCATTTGTTTATGTTAGCAGGGCGATATCTTCACTTTAGTGAAAAAGCCCTTAATTTTGATAAAAAAATGCTCATTTTATCATCATAAATACGTATTTTAGATCCGATGATGGCAGGCGTAATTAGCTATATAATCAAACATAAACGCTTTAGCTTCGTCGTATTTCTTATAAATATTCCTAAGACCTGGTCACAATAAACTCAAATATTCTGCTATACAGTTCTTTTTTCTGGGAGTATGTATAGTACATACAAAATAACTTTTCTGTCTAATCAAAGGTACTCTGTAGGCAAAAGCTAGTACTTAATATATTGGTGCAACATCTACAACCAATGTCATAACAAGGTTTACTCTTTATAAGTTAATTGTTAAAATAAGTATGGGACCACAAATCAAATGTTATTTTGATATCTCAAGCCATTTATTCTCGCATGTCTGTCCTGTAAACACTTATGTTGATTATATTTCGGATTGCCCATACGTTAGCAGTTTGTCTTCAATATTCATTACAAATTCTGTTGAACTCGACATGTAATATGATACGCCAGCACAACAGTTACTAAATTACTATATGCCTTTGTTTTAAAAAAAAAACAGAGGTTTCAATATGACACATACCTTGCTTTTATATGTATGTAACCATTCATTACTTTTCACAGAATAATCCGATTTGTGATATGTTTGTCATATGACTTTGATAAATTCAAATTCATTATTATGTAATTAGGCTACTAAGGGCACTTTTACATATCACTTGAATCTACCGGTGCTTCGGAAATGCCCACTGATCTGAGAAGCACCAAGAGCTCAGCCATTGGTTTTTTTTTATTACTCACACAAGGTGTCACAATGCAGATACTTAGCATGTCTGTCGTGGTCACTATTCAGGCGGATACGGCTATCCTACCACCAACTATGTAAAAGGATTGAGATGCTGTTTACCTGCTTGCAAACACTATGTACAAAATTGGATGATGACTGATGCCATTTGTACATATAAGGACGGGTTGAAATGATTCCAGTAAGGTGGAATGTTAAACTAAGTTTTCGCCAATAGCCCCAGGGCTGTCAATATCATGATTTAATATCATAAAAAGAAAAAAGTAGTCACTAAAGTCACAATGACTATTAAGTGATAATATACGGCACTTTTTACAGAGGTGCGAGTTAATTGTTTGAATTATATAGAGAGTTTTTATATATCTATGTACATATATTTATTGTACATATCATTTATTTTTGTATTTTAGTCTCATTAAAACATTTACAGAGCTACATTATGAACCCCAGGGTTTTCATTATCATGTACATAATATTATATTGCAATAATAATGAAGGACCTATACTTTGAAGTTAAAACAATGTAGCAGTGACACAATTGTTCTTTAGTAGAGAATTCTCAAAAGGTCTTGTTACCTATTTGAATAAGCCACTGAATGATTACTAAAATCAACCGAGTTTTGTTATGAACACATTGAATGATTTTTTGCTATTAATGAATTCTTTAATAAACTGATGATATGACAGTATGGCACACACACACATTATTCTCGACAATATTCACACCAATGTTATTGAATGCTCAATATTATTTATATTTGATGTGATTCATACGTGCTGCTTGCCACATACTTGCCTCCTATCACATATTGGGATGAAAATAAGCTTGCTGAATAGTGGAAGCACTAGTTGGACCTCTGCCTACCACTTCAGGGATGCATTGTAAGAGTCTAAACTTATACATATTTTGGCAAGCTGTTTTAATTTATCATTTTTCTCTCCAGACATCAATCCTCAGGAGGTGAAGAAGGCAATGAAATTGAATTGAAATTATGTGTATATGAAAATCAGGGCTTGAAATGTATGGTATGTCTCATAATTATCTGATATTCAGTAATATATTTATTTCCCTTCAATGTCCTATGTGAAAATTGTATACAGCAAATTATGTCGGTAATCGATTATTTATTAAGAACTGATGATTTTGATGTATAGTAATCAATTATGTGATTATTTAAAAAATACCCCAAATATTTGTCTCCATCAGCTTTATGGAATGGTTTAGACCTTTAATGGAAACAACTCAGAACAAAGCAATGTGCAACAATGTAATAGTTTCAAGGGAGCGTAGGCTAATCCCCAACGTCTCTATCTCATGCCCAGAATAAGAATCAGTAAGATTTTTACTACCTATGAGGTGTGTATGGCTATGCCAAGGGGGTTCAGTCTTCTCTATCCAGTTCTGCTACCTCATTCCTAACAATAACATTTTTACAGGAGGCTATAGCACAGCTGGAAAGCCTGGGTAAAATCATGAGCACATGCGCAATGAAAGTGGATGAAAGACAAATTAATACCTCCTAATTCAATTCTCTGCATACGCTGCTGGATATCTACATCCCCTGGGTGTTCGTGAGTGGATGGTGTTGACCGGTGGGAAGCTCGTCCAGCTTGGACCGTCGGCGTCGGTACGCCTGCACGGACTGGAGGAGCTACTGATGGGGGACCCCAAGCGGAAGGTGGGTGTGGGCGTGGGCCTGGCATTGCTTGCTGCGGTTGCGGTTGCGACGGGCCTGCCTGCTCCCCGGGCCTGCGCGGCGCAGGACCTGCCCCGTCTCCACCGCGGCCTGCCCGCCCCCGGGCTCTTCCTCGGCCTCGGTCAGACATGACTATAAAAAAGAGGTACAATCTTTAAACTAACAAATTCATCTGTTTTATCATACGTTTTTCGATAACTAATGCAAATGTGATAGCAATGAAAATTTATAAGCTGTACTTAAGCCGTTAGGACTCCTGCAGTTTATCAGGATTAAAAAAATAAACAATTGTAAGAGTAATTTAAGTTGTGGATCTTTGCAACAAGTTAGGTAATCTCACTTTAAACAATTGCCTTTTAACGAACTCGCTCATTTCAAAAATATTAGTGTAGTGGGTAGGTAGTTTAGAAGAGATTGGTGCTTAAATATGAGCCTCCATGCTACCAAATAGCTGATGTAGGTATACAATTGTTTTTAAAATTAAAAAAATTATATGTAGGTGATCTTGTACAAGCATGCGTAGCAGTTTTAATTTGAATACCTAAATAAAAACTAAATATAACAAAAGTACTTTTGGCTTAGTAACAATGTAGTAGTTAATAGATTTTAAATCATTAAAAAATACAGACCAGTAAAGTACATAGGTAATAATTTTGTTCTATGGAATCCATCATTAAAACTATTTTACAAGTTTTACACTTACATACCTTATGATAATTATGATACAGACGAAATTATGATGAATTAATTTAGTTTCTGATTTATTTATGTTGTTTTGTTTGTACTTTACAAGCCAATCAAACACACAGTACAACAGACTTGCGCAGTGCAAGCACCATAAGCAACAACGGAAAACAAATTAAAATGGCGATTGGCGACATTCGCCGAATCTGAAGTGTTGTTGCCAGGTCCTGTTTCATTTTACCGAGTAATAACTTCTATCTATTAAATACTAATGGTAGTTCCCTTTGTTCTATTTACGGATAGCTTTGCTTACTTTTAATAGTATTTTACTTCAATAGTATTTTATACAAAATATAAAAATACAAAACATTTACTGCGAGTAAGCAAATCTGTCCGTATACATAATATTGGGAACGGCCATAATAGTGTTCAATTAGATATTAGATTAAAATATTACTTAAAATAGCATAAAATGCGTGTTATTTAACTGTTACCTGCGTTTAAGAAATAATATTTTATTCTATTTGAGTTGGTTGTATTGTTTTAGTGAAAAATTATATCGGACATTTTTGCTTGTTTAATTATATCTGATAAAGACGACATCGCATATTATCAACAAATACTAGTAATGTATATTATTACATAGCGTTTCGTTTAGAGCGTGATATACGAATTTTAAATAACACGCGTGTGCACGCGCTAGATATTTATTTGTTATTTCTAGCATTAAAATAACAGGTTTTTTAAACATAGCATTTTATTATAACGCCTTTATGATTTATAGTTAGTGAGAACACTTTTACAGTCTATTAATTATGAACAAACTCGATCTAAATCTTCAAACCGATTTCATAAAGCAACAAATGAAACAAGTAATTTGTATGGATGACCTTCAAACTGTATTCATTGGCTCAGTTATGGGATTATAGAGATTGTATAATATAATTAAGATGTTCTTGTATATACGTACAAGTAACCTATATAATATGTTAGTTGAGTGAATGTTACTAGTATTTGCAATATTTTCGTTAGTCTTTGATTCAAATTATTTAGTGACAATTGTTAATAAGTTATTTAACATTAAAATTATCATATATAAATAATTTCTCATAAGTATCACTGTAAACCTAAATCTAGGATAAATTAATCTAAGCTGGCATCACTACACCGGTAGCCGGAAAGAGCGATGTTAAGAAACGGATCAAGGAGTGAACTACCATAGAGAATTTAACTTTTCAACCTCTGTTAAAACCATAAACATATTTAAAATAAATGCTATATCTATACGCTTGGCTACTACTACTACTACTTACGTAAGCGTGAGAACCAACTTTTTTGCATCTGAGACTTTTCGAAGTAAGGTGTTTTAAATTGCTTAAAAAGAGGCCAGCAATATTGCGGGAACCAGCCAATGATGAAAACATAAGCATAAAAACATAAGCGTAAAAATATAAGAATACTGACGGCGGACAACTTAGATAATTGGGTAGTTGACTATATTTATTTTATTTTTCAAATCTGTAAGTTATATTACCCAAAACCTATTGCAGAAAGAATTTAATTAATCCGTTCTTTAAAAAAATAATTAGAAGGCGTTCAAATCTGATGGAGGGGAAATAACAGAAACACTTGTGAAATAACAGACGACGCAAACTTTGACGTCACTGTGTAAAATGGTCATTACGGTGCACGCGTGCGAGCGAGATAGGCTACGCGCCAACCTTAGCTCATATCAATCTTTAAAAACATAATTTGGGTTCTTTTTTGAACCGACCCTGACTGGGTTTTAACAAAAGCGTTTCTTTTCCTTATTATTTTCTGTAGCATATTAAATCATATTAAATAATGTATAATATTCAACATAGGAAACTACCCTCTAATTTACAGTTGGAAGAAACAAAGCCCATATGCGTGTTTGCCTGTCTATTTGTCCGCTTAGTTCTTTAAAACTACGCAGTGGATTTAGATGTAGTTTTCTTTTTAATTTACAGAATTTGTTTTGGAAAAATGTCACTAATACTACACACACACTAATACTACATACACTTCTAATTTAATAAAATTTATAAATTGTAAAGAAAAGTAAGTAGATGTTTGTAAATAAAAGTTGTTAAAAATATCGATTTTCGGGTACGTACGTACGGCTGGCTAAACTTTAAAAGATACATAAAAAAATATATATGTATTTTATAGTGTGTCACCTGATTGTAAGTGAAAAAACTAGTTAACTTTAAGACTGCCTCGGTGGCGCAGTTGTATTGCGTACGCGGTACGACTGCTGAGCTGAGGTCTCGAGTTTGATCCCCGGGTCGGGTAAAGTGATAATGAGTTTTCTATCAGGAAATGCTCAGTATCAGCCCAAATTCTGGAATTGTGCCTGGTATGGCGATAGGCTCGCCTCCTATCACATTATGGGACGGAAATACGCTTGGCGAAATGTGGGTGTACTCCTTCGGGGATTACAGGTGTGAGCGTGTATGCATTTATTATGAACACTCGTTTTGTTTCAAGATTGAGAATGCAGACAGAGAATAATATTTAATACTAAGTATATTGGTTCCAAATTCATACACAAAAATAAAGTAATAATTCTGTTATTTTAATATAGACTATGCTACTCTGATAATGTAACAACTGATTATATTATATTGACGACATATTATTATAACAAATAAGAAACAGGAGGTGAATCTATCGCCATACCGGGCACAATTCCAGACTCCGGGCTGATAATAAGCATTTCTTGATATTAAATCCAAATATCATTTTTATCCGACCTGGGGATCGAACCCGAAACCTTAGGACAGCAGTCGCAACGCTTACGTAATACAACTGCACCACCGAGGCAATCATACATAAGGCCTAAAAATTAATAACTATTAGTCAAGTAATACTGGTTGTGCAAGAATGAATTTACACTTGTAGATATGTTTTAATTATAATAAGACATTTATGTCAATACAGTCAGTCCATTCCCTTCTTTTCTAAGTCAGATGTCCATACCATACCTTATAATTAAAATACTAATATAAAATATGTAATTTGTGCCGTTCTCACATTTCCAAAAACGTAGAGACATATTTCTTTCTCGGGGACATTGGAGAAAAAATGCAGGTCTAATGTAGTTTTGATGTTATCGAATGAGCTATAAAAGGCTCCAAAGTATTTTTCTATAGAAATTAATGGTTGTGTGACCGCGTGACGAATAGGTACACGTACAGCCATGCGGCCGCCATTGGTCGTTAGTAATAGTAGATACCTACCTACCTACACCCGATGCTTATATTCTGGGTTCAAATCGCAAATCAAGCAATATAACAATTTATAGACGTATTTTTGAAGTCGATGTCGCTGCTTCTGCTGGTCAACTGAAAGTGACTTTTCCAGTGTTAAGTTTGAAAGATATTTTTTAATTACAGTTGTCCGGCAGCGGCAATGACACTGACTCTAAAGATACCTCTAGAAACGGTTATTTTTCGCCTTCCCTGGGTAAATGATATTTACCAAATAAAATATGAGACGTCCAATTATAAAAGTAACACTATTACATTATATATACCGGCGGCGGAAAGATGTCTACTAAGTACTTTCAGATTTCAGAAATAACTGACTTATAAGTGGATAAAAGTCTTATTTAAAAAGGTCTAGATCTATTTCGTCATAATATTTGGAACCTAGAGTAAATTACGCAACCAGAGATTTTATATTCATTTGACACTGCATTAAAATGGTACGTTTTTACATTGGCATTTTTATTAGCTCTCGTTTTCCTTTTGTAACGGGATCGGGCACTCTCCCTCTTTAGTGGAAATTTATTTAAATTCTTAAAAGAATATTCCCGCTTCTTTGTCTTCCCATTTTCTTAGAGATTCGGAAGTCTTAAGTGAGTTGGTAAATATTTCTTTTATTTATTGGTTACCTTTTTTATTGTTTTTGTTCAGTATATTATCTTGTTAGTTGAGAAAGTTAGAATATACTTATCTTATGTCAAGTTATGATGTAGGTACAGTCGTCTTCCAGAGTGCTAGCTCGAGCAAATGATGAAAATGTAGCACCTTTGCCCATGGTAAGTGTGAAGCCTGAGTTTAGAGAATTAACTGTATGCAGATACGCCTATAAACTGGGGTAGCGCTTGGAAGGGAGCTTCGTTCACGGCATGGTAAGGCTCTAGCTGTCACTTATGCATAGACGCCATTTTTTTAAATTATGTAACAAAAATTCAATATAGTAAAGATTGGTTTACAACAGAAATACTAAACTTGACGTTTAATTGTTTCCAATACGTACAAAATGACTTTGCCGGGCTGACGTTATGGGTGCTGTCGCGGATATATTTACAGAGATAACGGTTATCGGAGACTGGAGAGGTAGGGGGCATGTGAACTGTCTAACTTCAGCTCGACTATGTTGTATTTATTGTATGTAGCGTACATTTTTATGTTTTTTCATGTGGTTATAGTTTTTAAGCTAAATGATAGTGCACCTCTACTAAATTTTTATCATATGTACAGAAAAAATAGTGATGCAAGGATTATTACAAGGATAAGACAAATATTTTTTTTTACATTCTGCGCGTATACCTACATATTCTATTTCATGTTTTTTTAATCTATTAATAATCAAGTTGTCTAATTTTTTGTTATTTTTTTTTTGTAATTGGCTTTATATACTTATTAAATATATTTGGTATGCCTAAATCTAATAATACGGTGAATTCGTTCAAAATTTGTTTCATATAATGAAAATATACACAAATAGGTATAGAAAAATAAGGACATTGGTACAAAAGTCTTGAGCTTTTCAATTTGTCTCGAACAATGAGGTCGCTGTGTGAATCACCGCGTAATATTAATTAAAATCTATTCCCTTTGCTGCTTCCCCTTAATTAAGTGCTAGTAGAGTTTTGTGTGTACCCTTCCCCGGGGAGCTCCGTGACACCAGCGTGCATAAAACATTCATGCCCTAAAACCGTTTAATAGCCGCAGTTTAGATGCTTGTATACTCCGTGCTCTTTGACTATAAATTGAGATGGTAAATCTCTATCTAATGACTGTTAGATGTTTTCTTCTGTCTCGTTATATATTAGTCATACGTTTAAATTGATGATGATTGAAATTTTATATATTTTGATAATATTATATTGACTGAATAAGACATTGGTATTTTATAAGGGAGCAGCGATAGTCTTGCAGGGATGGTACGGACTGCCGAGACAGAAATTACGATTTTGAAACTCTGACTTTTAAAGTTATGTGTGCAGTCGTTGCTAATTATTTCCCGCTTTAATAGTGACGCGAAGGATCGTGAGTAAACCTACATATTAGACAATTATTATTCGTAAGAATTTCAAGGTTATGTGAAGTCTACAAACTCATATTAAACCAGCCTTACAAACCTCATTAACAGAGGAAGCCCGTGCGGCGTGCCAAGCAGATAGGACTGTATAACTTGTTGTTACCGAAGTATTATATTAAAATTAATGATCATAATATCTATATTATCTACAATATCTATATTGTTATAACTATATAGTAAAAATTCTCAAAGCTTTCAAACGCATTGTTCGGATTTTTCTTGCGTCAACACAGATTTTCATTAATCCGTACCCAAAAGATACCATTGTAAACAATATATCTGCGAATTAATCAAAGTTTGAATTCATTTCAATATTGATTTAACTCCAGTAAGTAGCGGGGAGGGAGGCTGGCTACACAAATATTTGTTGGCGGCAAACAGCAATATCGATGCGCCTCGAGGCCATTCCCGATTCACTCGCTTCCGTAGTTCGAATGTTCCCTCAATATGATAATGATGGATACGCGTAACGAATGCCGATGTGTGTAAGCTGGCTTAGCCCTCACTTTACACAAATCCGCATTTAATTTTTTAATATTAGATATTTCAATGTCAATATGCAGGCTCGTGTGCGAGCCATAATATGTATAGTCTGAGACAAGTTATTGTATAGCGTTAGTAAAAACTTATTAATAAATATAAAACTAAAATTAACTTATTCTTCTTTCATCTGCCCTTATCCCACTCGTAGTGGGATTAGCGCAACATAATATTAAAACATGTTACACAAAGATTCAGCTTGTAGTTTTTACGGCTGGCCGGCTGCCTGACGTTAACCCCTGTGGGGAGAAAACACACCCAGACCCGAAACAAATATTTGTAGATCTAACGCACATTTGATCTAACGTACCCGCAGCCTCGCGTTTCACAGCCGGCTACTCTCCCACTGCGCTATGAAGGCACTCGAAGGCTGTTGATGATTGCTGTTGATTCGATGTCAAGATCAAATCAAGTCGTGATCAAAAAGAGGGAAGGTTAGGTTGAACTGTGTAATTTCATCATCCTTATGTGTAATTTTTTTTCTTAATATTTGGGACCATCATTGGGTATCATCATCTTTTATACTCAAAGTTGGTCGAATAAAAAATTTACATTAAGAAAAGATAGAGATACGGGGCAAATAGCCACAAAATTGTTGACATTGGTGTAAATTTATGGTTTTTTTTTATAGCATAGATCGGCAAACGAGCAAGTGGGTCACCTCATGGTAAGTGATCTCCACCGCCCATGTATGCCCACAATATCAGAAGAATTATGGGCGCGTTGCCGACCTTAAAGGAAAGGGATAATTAGGGATTGGTAAGGGGAGGGGTATATGGGCCTCCGGATATCTCACTCACCGTACGAAACGCAGCAGTAAGCCGCTACTTTACGTCGGTTTTCTGTGAGACAGTGGTAATGACCCGTTTGAGCCGGCCCAATCATGCTGTAGACAAAATTGTCTACAGCGTGGCTCTACCACTCATATGGTAGAGCCACGCACGAATAATTAAACAATATTCCTTGTAAGTAGTTTTGGTTACGGTACTACAGGAACACACTCACATACACACAAACCCACGAAATAAAACTAATAACACATCTTTTTTTCGGGCGTTAAAACGAGTACTCTTTAGTATATTATGCAACGCTGGAGTGGGTAAGGGTCTCAAATGTTGATGGAAGGGAACTGTGAAAGGCCCCATTTGGTCCCAAATGAGGACATCCTAAAGCAGGCATTGGGAAATAGATAATAATATAATATTTAAGTATAGCTGTGAATTTATACATTAATCAATTTAAGGGACGTTGCACGAAATCCCGATAATTATAAAGAGTAATATTATCTTATTGACGCACCCCTGTTGTCTCGTCACATTTAATGAGAACGCGCAAACTTTTTGACGTTACGTATTTTAAACTTTGTTGTTATAGCTTAATGACCTGATCCAAGTTAATTGTTTCAAACATCTTTTGCTAGAAATAAATGTGGTTTTTATTTATTACTAGATGACCCGGTGAACTTCGTATCACCTACATAATATATTTGTGTAAATGTGGTCAAAACTTAATACAAATGTTTCATTTACATTAAATGCAATTAAGTGAGGTACTGCACCATTGAACGTGAGGTAGCCCGTCGCACATTTAATTGACTTCGACGACCTAAGTCAGATCGTCTTCCACCTCCCCCGGTGGGGCAGTCCTGTCCCTGTCCTGTCCTGTGCTGTCCCTGTCCCTGTACTGTCCTGTCCTGTCCTGTCCTGTCCTGTCCTGTCCCTGTCCTGTCCTGTCCTGTCCCTGTCCCTGTCCTGTCCCTGTACTGTCCCGTCCCTGTCCTGTACCTGTCCTGTCCCTGATCTGTCCTGTCCCTGCCCTGTCCCTGTCCTGTCCCTGTCATGTCCCTGTCCTGTCCCTGTCCTGTCTCTGGCCTCTCCTGTCCCTGTCCCTGTCCCTGTCCCTGTCCTGTCCCGTCCCTGTCCTATACCTGTCCTGTCCCTGACCTGTCCTGTCCCTGTCTTGTCCTGTCCCTGTCCTGTCCCTGTCCTGTCCCTGTCCTGTCCTGTCCTGTCCTGTCCTGTCCTGTCCTGTCCTGTCCTGTCCTGTCCTGTCCTGTCCTGTCCTGTCCTGTCCTGTCCTGTCCTGTCCTGTCCTGTCCTGTCCTGTCCTGTCCTGTCCTGTCCTGTCCTGTCCTGTCCTGTCCTGTCCTGTCCTGTCCTGTCCTGTCCTGTCCTGTCCTGTCCTGTCCTGTCCTGTCCTGTCCTGTCCTGTCCTGTCCTGTCCTGTCCTGTCCTGTCCTGTCCTGTCCTGTCCTGTCCTGTCCTGTCCTGTCCTGTCCTGTCCTGTCCTGTCCTGTCCTGTCCTGTCCTGTCCTGTCCTGTCCTGTCCTGTCCTGTCCTGTCCTGTCCTGTCCTGTCCTGTCCTGTCCTGTCCTGTCCTGTCCTGTCCTGTCCTGTCCTGTCCTGTCCTGTCCTGTCCTGTCCTGTCCTGTCCTGTCCTGTCCTGTCCTGTCCTGTCCTGTCCCTGTACTGTCCCTGTACTGTCCCTATCCTGTCCCTGTACTGTCCTGTTCTGTCCTGTCCTGTCCTGTCCCTGTCTTGTCATGTCCTGTCCTGTCCCTGTCCTGTCCTGTCCTGTCCTGTCCTGTCCCTGTCCTTTCCTGTCCTGTTCTGTCCTGTCCTGTCCTGTCCTGTCATCAAAAATACATCAAGTGTTTCATACCCAGGAACAGTTTGTACTGGAAAATTAAGTTGTCGTTTTGAGTGTTTTCCTTTACTTATTATCATACCCAGGAACAGTTTGTACTGGAAAATTAAGTTGTCGTTTTTAGTGTTTTCCTTTACTTATTATTTATGTTACTAATTTTTTCTCACCGGGTAAACCTTCCCTGAACTTCCACAAATATTTCAAGATCAGAATTAGCCAAATCGGTACAGCCAGTCTCGAGTTTTGGCGAGACACACGCACAGCGATTCATTTTTATATATATAGATTTAGCTCAACAAAAAAAACATTGTTATAAATTTGGCCCTTGTCTGTCTGTAACATCGTAGCGTGTAAACTAATGGTCCGATTTATGTATCTTTTTTAAAACTGATTTAATCGTGATGATTTTAAGGTATGTTCAAGAAAATCTGTTTATTAGTCATTTAGAATTTAAATATCGTATTCAAATCTACGTTACGGTTTTTAATTTACATTGATAGGTATTGAGATTTTGTACTCAGATGAGTCGTTGTAATTGTAGCAACTTTGGTCTGCTGTAATTTGAGCCGAGTCAGTGTACATAATCCTTTTATGAACTTGACGGTGGCGGTACCAATGTTTTGTAAAAATCGATATGTAGTAACATAACGGCTTGCTGTTGCATGTCCTGGTGTCAGTCACATTACCAATGGACAAATAAATCAACAAATTTTCTATTTTAGAATTGCAATTTTGTATTGAAAATTTCAAGCAGTGAAATTCTGCTGAGAATATACTTTGTATTCAAAATGTTTCTATAACCTAATTCATGGTATAAATGAAGTGAATAAAAAGAAATAGATCCGCAAATAATTGTGGCAATAATAGGCCTAGTATTATTAAAAAAGCAATTAAAAGCAATTAATATTAATAATGTTAATAATAATCTGAGGATGAAGGGTATAAGGCGTTATAAAAGGTTACTCTTAATTAATTTAATTTGTTGTAGTTGCCCTCTTTTCCATGTTTACTACAAACAACCAGAGAATTGTATTAAAATCTATAAAGTAATAGACCACAGTAGTAAACTTTAAAACAGCAGAAAATTTATTTTATTATATAACAATCCTTTGGAAGCAAAATTTAGCTCGCGTGTTGGACACAAATCAATTTAAAGCTAAAAGATAATAGACAAAATCAGAATAAGCGACGATGACGTGCCTTTTTTAAAGTGCAGCAGACGATAAATGGCTGCGGGGAGTTTTATGGATCATAAGCTTTCAGAGTATCGCCTCATCAAAGTTTCGCGGAGCCGGCAAGTCTGACATCGGGGAAGTTGGGTGGTAATGAAGACTTATGAGTCTGAATGTCGTCTCGAACTCGGTAATTGTCATCTCGGTTATTAGGACGCGGAGAAGGCTCTTTATCTGCCGCGAAATATCGAACAACGCTAACTGACACTGTCGGCAAAAATTTTAATTAGCGCCATTTTTCTTGTGTTAAGCTGAATGTACATTTAGGCAAATAAACGCTTAAAACATCATTTTATATTTACTTTAATCATTTAGCATTATGTACTTTAATCATAATAGTTTAATGTATTTTGACATGAAGCATATTATGTCATATGTATGCAATTACTTATCTTAATCCTTGGGTTCAATATAAAGTAAAGTGAAATAATCAAGACACGTTAAACACCTATCATCTTAAGAATGAATGATTTTCCTATTAAAATTAAGTCGGTTATTTATATATTTAAATATAAAAGGTACTGTTTGTAATGTTTAAAATCCCCGTTTATAGCAGTTCGCGGTTACGGGTATATCGGAACCCTAATGCGTTGTACATCGTTCCGTATGAACGGGCATGATTCATCAGAGCCCATTCACACCGATCTCTGGATTCAGCCGCGGTTTATCTAGGGATGCTATCCATTATACTCGATAACAATTCTCAATCTTTGATATGTTATTGATTTATGTTTATTATTTGGGTGATAATAATACTTATCCGATGGAATAGCTTAATTAAGTAGAGTTTGGAAAATACAATATACATGTAGCGAAACCTTAACTTTCTTACTAACTAATTACGAACTTGAAACTATAAAATCTAAAAACTTGTAGCGCGTTTCCATAAAGAGTGTATGAAATAGTAAGCATCAGATGAGGTAGCATTTTACAAGAATCTACTTTTTATAGACGGCTATCTATATCTTGCCCGCTGAGAGCAAGGCAAAACGTGTAGTAATGTTGTTCTCATATCCATATGAAGGGTAACCCAGTTACCATAGGCCACATCTTAAGTGCTAGTTAGCTTAGCTTAAGTATTAATTATGCTTTTTTATTACAAAGCATAATTAATACTGTAAATACTGTAATAGTCTGCCTTATCCGTCATTGAAGCTATTTAAAAAAACTTTATATTCTAGAACTTCTAGCAAAACCCAAAAATATTGTTTCATGACGATATCGATGTCTGGTTGGTTATCGATTAACCTCCCGGTTATCACTATTCGCTATTCGACAGAGATTTAGCCGACGCGCTGTCGACGTCGCGGATTACCGTGATTTCCCGGGGGGATCGGACCGAAAAGACACCTCTGTTGCATCCGCTATATTACTTTCCCATACTTCAGCAGCTGTCGACCGTCGAGCTTCCCTCATAATTATTTTATAACGTTGTAATTATTTGTCTAAGACCGACAACGTTAATGTTTTTTGTTTCTGGAAGATTATAATTGATTAATGAGTTTCATTAAGTTTTTTAGTTTGTTAGGTGAAAATTTGTGATGTGTTTTATTTCTCAGGTGTTGTAACGTGTCTGGCTATATGATTTATTGATTAATGGTCAACAATATAATGATTAGTGCGTTTTAATTTTTTCTTTGGAAGGGCCAAAAATTCATGACTGTTTATAATACCTTATTGAATGTTTGAAAGGAGCAGTGTGTAAGCACTGAAATAAAGTTTCGTATACGATTACGGGTTAATGAAAGCGTGTCATACACATTTAATCCCAAATTATAAAGATATGTAGGTGATATTAATATTAGAAAACCAGTTGTAAAATAGATAAAAATGATAACCAGGCGCGAGAACCGAAGCCAAAACCTCATGGTTGTCAAACAATGTTAACCGCCAATAAGGCTAATATAGCTAACAAGATATTCATGCATGTTGTCTAGAATACTATTAATAAATAATAATCATGTTGTACACTTTGCTTACCTTTATAATTGTTCGTGCAATTATGTATTTACCTTTTACTATCTTGTTATATATTAACATAAAGGCTTTGTACATCTGACTCTGTTCTTATAGTGTGGAAGGATGCTCCATATGAGGTGGATGTATGCAAAGAATACTTCTATAGATACGATTCAACTAACACCAATAATTCTTTAAATGTAGTTATAAATATACCTATTTCAAATATGTTGATGTAATAAATATAACAGTTGAATGACCATAATATTAAGGATTGTGATAAAAATAACAACACGAGTGTCCACCCTCCGAGGCGTCGACAATGCGTCACGAGACGACATCCGCCGGAAGTGGCGTAACGAGGCCGTTGTTCCGCCCTCCGCGCCCTTCTAACCCGCGTTTTTACGATTTTCCGATGCACAGTGTAATTAAGGAAAACGTAGTGTTACAAATCTGTAAAAACATTTTTAATAAGTCAAAAAGAAGAACGGTGAGGTAAAACTGCGAGAAAAACCATCTTTAGGACTCTCCCTAAGAATTCCGAAGTATGAGAACCAGCATTTTTTGTCGCGGGAAAAACGCTTTATCGCTACCGCCCCACCCCAGGGCAGGGGACGGTTATGTTGGACTCTGCCGGCCTTACGTTGACCCGTCCGGGAGAGATGGAAAACTACCGGGCGACTGCTGGACCGAGTCCCTAACATTATGTACATCCTATGTTGGCCATACCAACTGAAAACCCCGCGGTGGCGGTTTCTTCGGCGCATGTTTTTTTTTTTTTTTTTTTTTTTATTGCCTTGATGGGCAGACGAGCAAGCGGCCCGCCTGATGGTAAGCGGTCACCGCCGCTCATGGACATCGGCAATGCCAGGGGCATAGCCAAGCCGCTGCCTACCAGCATGTGGAACGGCCCCGGGATATCTTCAGCGAAGCTAAGGATTGCTGCCAGCCCGACTCCTTGTGGGGGGCTGAGAAGCCCACATGCACCGAAGGACCCCCTCGCCGTCAACGACAGCTCGAGGCCTACCACCCATGCTGCCTCCATTTCGAGGTTGCACGTAAAAAAGGACAATAGGGCGCTACGGCAGCCCGTTACCCCCATGACCTCTATTAGTCGCCTCTTACGTTAGGCAGGGGATACCGTGGTGGAATTCTCCAAACGCCCCCATTCCACAAGGCGGAAGACTACCAACTAGTATTAGTCCAACATAGTCTAACCTCGCTCAATAATAGACCTGGGTTTTGTGTGAAAAAATCATAAGATGAAATTTAAAAGTATCCTTAATAATTATTCTGATACAATATGAAAGTGATGCGTTTATATGTACCATACAGATTGCGATCTTTGCCCGAAATAAAGTTTTATAAATGCTTTGAGCTCCAGTATCAAATAAATATTTTCAGAATGTTTCTGCTTTACGAAATCATTTTAACAGTATTCACAAACAGTAACAAACCCTTGCAGAGCTCACTTACGTCGTAAATTTTTGCTACAACCGAACCCCCCGCGGATTATATTCGGATCGCATTCATACGATCTGAATAGCTCCATGGCGATGAATGCCGGCTCGTACTGATAAATAATTTGTCCGCGGGCTATCTGACTACGTATAACAACTCACTTGTCAACTGACAAAATATGTATGTAATTATTTATAACTAGCTTTTCCTCGCAGCTCCGCCTGCGTAATATGCTTTTCCCGGGATAAAAGTAGCCTATGTTCACCAGGGATAATGTAGGATTCTAATGATGAAATAATTTTTCAAAACGGTCCAGTAGTTTTTAAGTTTATTCGTTACATACAAAAATACAAATCTTTCCTCTTTATAATATTATTAAAGAGGTATAATTCTTTCACACATATATTATGATTATATATGATTGTTTTTTTTGTATTTGCTTGAATGATAAAGTGAGCAGCGCCACGTCTGACCATAAACGGAAGCAACACCACAAAAAACATTAAATTACAAAGCATTATAATAGCATTGGAGTGCGTTCGTCCCTCCGATACATAAGTTGTTTCGTCTCATAAGCCTACACTGTCATCTCACCCATACACAACAGTGCTTATACACTGTTGTTTGGCGGCAGATAAAGACAAAGCTGTGGTACCAACCTAGACTGCCCATCGCAAGGTAACCTACCAGATAGTAAAATGTCCTCCTTTATAATAGCTGTTTCCCCTAGGATTTAAAATTACCGTATGCTACAGTTCGCGGCCTATAGATTATATTATCTATTCTAAATAACGAGTTAATCCGTTTTTCTTTGCTCCGTGAAAGAAGGACAAACCAATAAATACGTTTTTGTAGGGGCGATTAAAAAATCATGATAAAATATTATAATTATTGCCCACATTTGTAAGAATACAAGTGTAGGTAAGTGGTACAGCGACGTTTCAGACAGTTCTGTATACAGCACGAATAGGCCGACTCAACCAGATTACTTACTACCACTGTTTCACTGAAAACCGAAGTAAAGTGTCCGCTTGTTGTTAGGATTCGTACGGTTAGCAAGATTTCCGGAGGCCTAATCCTCGCCTCCCATCCCAAACCTCACTACTTTCTTTCAAGGACAGCAACGCACCGATGATTTTTCTGGTGTTGTAGGTGTATATGGACGGTCGTGATTATTTATCATCAGGTGACCCACTTGCTCAGTTGCCCCCTATTCCTTAAAAAAAATCATTATTCAGATTTCAGGCATCGTGGGTGTTTATGAGTGATGGAGACTACTTACCATCAGGTGACTCACATGCCCGTTTGCTGGTCTGCCTCCGATCGGCATTACTATAAAACATACACACACATACCCATAAGTTTCACATATTTTTTTGAACATTCACACACATAAGATTCACATTGTAACAAAATATATATATAATAAATTATTTTTATTCATAAATTTTTATTTCTTTATATTTTAATTGTTCCTAATTCTGTGTCGGCTTTCTTTCGTATTTACCATTTAATTTGTAAAACAAGTCCCAGAAAGCCATTCTTTTTTGAAAAGGTTGAGTGCCAGTGCTGATATTTGTATCGATGAGGTAATAAAAAGGCGAATCTTTTGTAGATGGTTTCCATTTAAGTGGCAGTAATTTTGATGTCTTCGGCGTCGGATCCCTGAAAAGTTGCAAATCAAGTTAGAAATGTAGAGTCGATATGCCAACTAAAAACCCCGCGGTGATCTTCTTCGGTGCATGTGGGGCGGTCCCGGGGTATCCTTGAATAATCCAAGGATTGCTACCGGAACCGGCCCTGCGCGGTGTTTTGGGGCCCGTCTCCTTGTGGGGGGCCAGACGGCCGCTTGCATAGGAGGGACCTGGGTATCAACTAGATGTTAGTTAATAACTCCACCCGCCATCTATACCTCGTCACCATGTAGTCTCAATAAGCAATAGGCATGACATGCCTATTAACCAACTTCAGCCCGGCTAAGTTATTTTGCACGTACTATAATAGGTACTATAATGTATGCTATTAAGTGTCGTCAATTACCTACCCGTATTTGATAAAGTTTGCCCATAATGTAGTTACACGTTCTATTATAAGTTGATCATTAGGTGAATGTTTGTCCGCAATAGACGCCATGTCGAATAGATATCCTTGTTCATCCAGGTGAGTAGCCGCTTTAAATGAATCATCTACACTAAACTTAAGTCTTAGCGCATTTCTTTCTCCCAAATACGAAAAGATATAGACGTACAATTTGGCATCGTTATCAATAAATTTATTATTATTTATCTTTGTTTGATAGTTGCTTGTTATATCTGATACAAAATCAATTATATTTTGTTTAACCTTATTGCTGACTTCTTGGTCACCTATATAAAACTGTTTCACATTTTCTTCCATTCTATTTAGCATTTGCTCGTCAAAGTCAAATATACTGTCCAATAATTTTTTAAATATATCTTTGTTAGCAGTATCGAAATCTAATTTTGCATACAAATACAACATTTCATTACTGGATTGTCCTACTAACATAGGCATTTTTCTGATGCTTGGTATATCCTTAATATTTGACATGTGCCTTGTGATAAAACTTTCGACACTATCAAATTCTTTCTCTACACATACTTTATATTGGATATTTAATTTGAAAGAAGAGTTTATAACAACTAAGGGTTCTTTGGTTGCAAGGAATTTAAGAGCCTCGCTAATATTGTTTGTATGAAATCCAAGGTCGTCTGCAATTCTCAGAGGTACCGTAACGTTTGGGTCGCACATTATCAGCGGATATGCCTTGGAACCACCTTGTAGGATAACTTGCTGGAACAGTGGTTCTTTTGAGCGCATAAAATGCAAAGTCACGTGGAGTCCGGCAACACTTGCGCCGGCTAATGTAATTCTTTGCGGGTCTCCACCGAATGCACCTATATTTTCGTTGATCCAGCTTATTGCGTGAAGTTGGTCTTTGAGAGCTTGATTGCCCGGTACTTCAGGCGTGTCAAGGCACATAAACCCGTATGGACCTAAACGATAATTAATTGTTACTAATATTATATCTTGTTTCATTAAAAATGTCGGTCCATAGATGATACTTCTACTGACACCTGCTTCATTACGTCCCCCATGAAAGAAAATTAGTACGGGGAGAGGATTTCGTACTGACGCTACGTTTGGAACATAGATATTTAAATTAAGACAATCTTGCGATCCGCATAGTGTGTAATTGTAATCCTCTATTTGCGGACATATCACTGTGTCGTCATTGGCATCGAATATTCCGTCGAATTTAGGAAACGGGATGGATACCTGCAAAACACACATGAAAGATGTTAGTTATTGTAACTTTAAATAAGGGATATAATAATATTATATTTGCAATACACTACAGTCGTTTTTAAAGCACGCACTTACGCCTGTAATCTCCAAAGAGAGAGGTCTAACCTGTAGACTCACAGTTCGCCGAGATTTATTCCCTCCCATGATGTGACAGGGGGCGAGTCTATCGCCACACCGGTTACAATTTCTGACTCTGGGCTGATACTGAGCATTTCGTAATAGAAAAACCTAATATTGATTTTATTTTATTTTGTTGTGATTAAATAGAAACAATTATTTTTTTAACGCCGACATAAAAGAGGAGTGTTTTGTTTGTGGGTGTGTGTGTTTCTGTCTGAGGCATTGTAGCACATAAATCAATAGACCGATTTGACTGCGTTTTTTTTTGTTTATAAGCTGGTTTGAGACGGTTTTTAGCTATGTTGGAAGAAAATCTATACAGCAATTTAAAATATATAAATGTTTTGCTGATAGTTAAGTTCGTCGTGTAAAAAGTTTTGCCTTAACTAAAACTAGACTAAACTAAACTCACTGTCGTGTTCTGTGTCGTGATTATAAAAAAAAACTAACTTTTAATATTATCGGATAAGGTTTTGGGGTATTATTGGGTATATTAATAAAATCAAGTACGAATAAATCAAAATAATTTTATGGTAATATTAAAAATAACTTCTACGGGAAAAACAATATACACTTACTCCAAACGGATTTATTTTGTCCACTATCGCGTAAGGTATACCCATGTACATAGCATAGTCGCCATTAGTAGCTTTTAAACCTCGTATCATACCCAATTTAGTTTTTACCATGGGTTGGCTTGAATACCATTTTGTAACACTGATTGTGGTCAACCCAATAAGAGTTCCAAACAAAACCACTGTCGCCAGCAAGAGGTACACATAATTTCTCTGAAGACACGTCATGATAAGCCGAAATGGTATAATAAAATGCTCCCAAAGAATGTAGCCGCTACATTGAAGGCTAATTTACATATTTTAACTGTATTATATTTTGTATTGGAATCGGTATGTGATGAAGTACGCCACTTGTACAAACTATGGCCGCAGGTATACCAATGTCGTATACATACAATTACCATTAATTGTATGGTCTAGGTCCAGATCCACACACCTTATAGTTTGTCTGTTATTGATATAATGATACCACTTGGTAAAGTTTCATAAATATTTATTACTGATAACTTAAGGCACTATTGATGATAATGATAATGTATTGATTGAATGATAAGTCAACTCACTCTCAACTGAACACTCCGCTCAACAGACCGCCCAACAGACCACCCAACAGACCACCCATCAGTCCACCCAACAGTCCACCCAACAGTCCGCCCAAATGTCCGCCCAACTGTCCGCCCAACAGTCCGCTTCAGTCAGTCACATGAAATGATACTTCGGACCTTCACAGCTATTCTCCATAGACACGGTGATACTTTTTCTTTATTATATCCGTTATTATTTATTGGAGATAAAATTAAGAGGCCCATTTGAAAATGTGGTAACATCGCCATCTAGTTGCACTACTCCGAACTATAAGCTAAATTCAATTAACACTGAGCGAACGATTTTATTATCCACATTCGCGATAGAACCAAAGGCATTGCTCCTAGAGGGCGCTGTCAGCAGACTTGTGTGCCCACGCGTCCCTAATCCTGAGAACAATGCAGTGCAAAGACTGCTTGCTACAAACCGTACAGCAAATCTGGCTCAGATGGGAACTTCCCCATTATAAATTGCTTCAAATGTGCGGAGATTTATCACTTTGCTTGTCTCAATGTCCAGAAAGGAACTTAGACTCATTAGAACAAAGGTGAACTAGTTCATAGGTCCTAGCTGCCAATTAAAAAACAAGACTCGAAAGACGGATTGTACCCCGATACGATCAGTAGATCGTATCATACATTCACATGATGGTGAGTACACCAAGAATGTCTAGACGAACTGGCGGTCGAAGATTTCGCATCCTTTGCAGTAAACCGATCAAACCTGGAAGCATCCGGAGGGCTCACCTCTTCTCTCGCGGCCGCAGTGCATTCTCTCCAGGAAATGTTTACTTTAATGAAAAATGAAGTTAGAGAACTCACCACTTCTCTCAAGTCAGCGTGCGAGGACTTTGTAGACTTCCGGCAAGAACTAGGCGATATGAAGTCTCAAGGAGCTGGAAAAGTATAAAGCTGAGGTCTCCAATCTCCGTGTGGAATTATCCATACTGCGTCAAGAGGTACAGGTAAAGAGCAACGACAACTGGACCATAACGTACCAGTTCCTTGTCATCGATCCAAGTTAACCAACACTTTTAACACTGTATTTTTTATGTGACCTACATTATTATTATTTCAATTCACATCAACCTGAAGCAAAGCACTAAACAAGAATTGCACCACTTTATCAGACATCAATGCTACTTTTACATATTCGCCAACCATAATATTCATAAAACTCAGCATACACTACGCTTATCATTTACATTTTTTAATTATTATATTATAAATGAACGTTTTAATGTTTTTACTTTTAAAAAATAGGTAATATGGATATTGATAATGACATTGACTTCTTGATAAGTATCCCTTGTCACGAGTTGGGAATGCCTAAAGAATGTGATGGCTTACTTAACCTAAGTTTCAGTTCACAGTGCTCAGCTTAAATATTCGAAGCATCAATAAAAATTTGGAAGCGCTGAAAGTGTTTTTAAACAGACTAAGGTTACCTGATGTAATTATCTTAACTGAGTGTTGGCTGAACTTCAATTATTATAGAAAAACTGCCCGGGTTTACGCATCACTCGACGCTAAATAACATAAACCAAAATGGAGGCGTTGTTGCGTATATAAATCCACCTACAGTTTCTGAACCGCAGCAACATGACGCTTGTGGCTTAGTTAATGATATTCCAAGCCAAGCTCTTATCTTTGGAGCATATAGATCCCCATCTATAAAAATACTGATGCTTTTCTTTCCTCACTAGACCATAACTTAATTCTATACAGGGACAGGAAATGCATCATAATAGTCGGAGATATTAATACAGACATTCTCGCAGATGGTTCGTCAGACTACATGTGTCTGCTGGCAGAGCATGGGCTTGAACCTGTAATTTCGAAACCTAGAATCAAAAATCAAGCTTAGTAATCAAATCAGTTAAGTCCTTATTTTTAGAACCAACCACCCACACCACTATAAATTATATGTATTCTAAATAACGAGTTAATCCGTTTTTCTTTGCTCCGTGAAAGAAGGAAAAATCAACAAATACGTTTATTTTACGGTCGATTACAAAATCATAATATAATATTATTATTGTAATAATAATTGTTGCCCACATTAGTTTATAAATATTTATTAATACAAGTGTAGGTAAGTGGTACAGCAACGTTTCAGCCTGTTTTGTATACAGCACGAATGGCCCGGCTCTACCAGATTACTTATTACTACTGTTTCACTGAAAACCGACGTAAAGTGTCCGCTTGTTGGGACGTTTCGTATGATTAGCAAGATTTCCGGATGCCTAATCCCCGCTTCCCATCCCAAACCCTACTCCTTTCTTTCAAGGACAACAACACACCGGTGATTCCTCTGGTGTTGTAGGTGTCTATGGACGGTGGTGATTATTTACCATCACCCACACACCCGTTTGCCGGTTTGCCTCTGATGGGCTTTGCTATAAAACATAGACACATATAGGTGCACATACCCGTAAGTTTCACAATTTTTTTGAATATTCACACACATAAGATTCACATTATAACAAAATATATATAATAAATTATGTTTATTCTCACAATTTTTATTTCTTAATATTTTAATTGTTCTTAATGCTGTGTCGGCTTTCTTTCGTATTTACCATTTAATTTGTAAAACAGGTCCCAGAAAGCCATTCTTTTTTGAAAAGGTTGAGTGCCAGTGCTGATATTTGTATCGATGAGGTAATAAAAAGGCGAATCTTTTGTAGATGGTTTCCATTTCAGTGGCAGTAATTTTGATGTCTTCGGCGTCGGATCACTAAAAATTTACAATTCAAGTTAAGAATATGGTCTCTAGGCACGCTAGGCTGTCGTAACTCGTAATGAAATATAATAAAATTGATAAATGTCAATACAAACTATCTTCTACCCTCCACAGGACAACGGGCAATAAAGAAAACCTAAACTTATTTACAAGTGCATTTCAGTTCGGTTGACGATTATTTTGCTACAAAATAATTGACTCAAAAACTACAAAATTTACGTTTTATGTTTTTTGCTTAGCAATGAATCGTTCTCATTGTAGGCGGTTTGCATATTGAGACAACACTTTGTATAGTAATAAGTTATTCATGCAAAATAATTACGCCCAAAATAACTTGGTCAAGCTGAAGTTATTTCTAAAGCACAAAAGCAAGTAACGAGCCGGTCTTTCGCTTGATGGATAGCGACACACCAGCCTCCAAACAGAAGCAAAACCACACAGACTTTGGAGTTGCAAAGCACTGCATGACACTGGACTACCCTTATCACGCTGAGACATAAAATATGATAAGTTTCGTAATGCTCAGTAATTGCACTGGCGTCAATGCCATTTAAAAGGAAACATAGCAGTGCTATTAGGCGGCAAAAATTTTGAAAGTGGTCGTATCTATCCAGACGGCCGCTTGCATAGGACGGACCTGTTAGTCAATATCAAGATGTTAGTCAATCATTCCACCCGCCATCTATACCTCGTCACAATGTAACCCCTATAAGCAATAAGCATGATATGCTTATTAACCAACTTCAGTCCGGCTGAGTTATTTTGCACGTACTATAATGTATGTTATTAAGTGTCGTCAATTACCTACCCGTATTTGATAAAGTTTGCCCATAATGTAGTTACACGATCTATTATAAGTTGATCATTAGGTGAATGTTTGTCCGCAATAGACGCCATGTCGAATAAATAACCTTGGTCATCATTGTGAGTAGCCTCTTTAAATGAATCATCTACACTATACTTAAGTCTTAGCGCATTTCTTTCTCCCAAATACGAAAAGATGTAGACGTATAATTTGGCGTCGTTATCAATAAATTTATTATTATTTATCTTTGTTTGATAGTTGTGTGTTATATCTGATGCAAAATCAATTATATTTTGTTTAACCTTATTGCTGACTTCTTGGTCACCTATGTAAAACTGTTTCACATGTTCTTCCATTCTATTTAGCCTTTCCTCGTCAAAGTCAAATATACTGTCCAATATTTTTTTAAATATATCTTTGTTTGCAGTATCGAAATCTAATTTTGCATACAAATACAACATTTCATTACTGGATTGTCCTACTAACATAGGCATTTTTCTGATGCTTGGAATATCCTTAATATTTGACATGTGCCTTGTGATAAAACTTTCGACACTATCAAATTCTTTCTCTACACATACGTTATATTGGATATTTAATTTTAAAGAAGAGTTTACAACAACTAAGGGTTCTTTGGTTGCAAGGAATTTAAGAGCCTCGCTAATATTGTTTGTATTAAATCCAAGGTCGTTTGCAATTCTCAGAGGTACCGTAACGTTTGGGTCGCACATTATCAACGGATATGCCTTAGAACCACCTTGCAGGATTACTTGCTGGAACAGTGGTTCTTTTGAGCGCATAAAATGCAGAGTCACGTGGATTCCGGCAACACTTGCGCCGGCTAATGTAATTCTTTGTGAGTCTCCACCGAATGCACCTATATTTTCGTTGATCCAGCTTATTGCGTGAAGTTGGTCTTTGAGAGCTTGATTGCCCGGTACTTCAGGCGTGTCAAGGCACATAAACCCGTATGGACCTAAACGATAATTAATTGTTACTAATATTATATCTTGTTTCATTAGGAATGTCGGTCCATAGAGGTTACTTCTACTGAAACCCGCTTCATTACGTCCCCCTTGAAAGTAAATTAGTACGGGGAGAGGATTTCGTACTGAGGCTACGTTTGGAACATAGATATTTAAATTAAGACAATCTTGCGATCCGCATAGTGTGTGATTATAATCCTCTCTTTGCGGACATATCAATGTGTCGTCATTGGCATCGAATATTCCGTCGAATTTAGGAAACGGGATGGATACCTGCAAAACACACATAAAAGATGTTAGTTATTGTAACTTTAAATAAGGGAGATAATAATATAATGTTTGCAATACACTACACTCGTTTTTAACGCACGCACTTACGCCTGTAATCTACAAAGAGAGAGGTCTAACCTGTAGACTCACATTTCGCCGAGATTAATTCCCTCCCATGATGTGATAGGGGGATACATAGCGAGTCTATAGATTTAAAATAGAGCGAGCGAGCGTAGTGAGCGTGCCGCGGCAGCGAGGATGCCGCCCAGCACCAGATCTCTTCTTTTGCTTAATTCGTATTTTTGATGTTTCAAATTATCATAAAGTCGGAATTTTTGTTATTGAATCTATTGATACTCGGTATTTTGAGAATAATAATTATAAAAATATTCGATCTATTGATACTCGATATTTTGAGAATAATAATTATAAAAAATAAGAATATTTAAATTTTGGAATTATAAAAATAAGATGAATGATAAATCGGAGTTGCTATATTAGGAATTTTGAATACCAAATACATAATGATGAAAATCGGTATTTTGAAGTTCATATTTGTTTTATTTTTTTATAGCATAAGCCGGCAAACGAGCAAGTGGGTCACCTGATGGTGAGTGATCTCCACCGCCCATGTACGCCCACCACCAAAAGAATCATGGGCGCGTTGCCGACCTTAAAGGAAAGGGATAATTAGGGAATGGGAAGGGGAGGGGATTTGTGCTTCCGGATATCTCACTCACCGTACGAAACGCAGCAGCAAGCCGATACTTTACATCGGTTTTCTGTGAGACAGTGGTAACGACCCGGTCGAGCCCATTCATGCTGTAGACAAAACTGTCTACAGCGTGGCTCTACCACTTAAAATGATGTGACTGATGGCCTAAAGTTTTTCGTATTAATGTGGTGTACCCAATATATTTGCGTGTTTTTGTTTATAGGCTGGTTTAGTTGAGACGGTTTTTAGTTATGTTTGAAGAAAATCTATACAGTAATTAAAAATACATAAATGGTTCGCTTAACTATCAAAGTTCGTTGTGTAAAAAGTTTTACCTTAACTAAAACTAGAATAAACTAAAATCACTTAAGTCATTTAATTTTCATGATGATTGATGATCACGTTATTATAAATAAAATAGTTTTTAATGTTATGGGATAAGGTTTTGGGGTACTATTGGGTATATTCATAAAATCAAGTATGAATAAATCAAAATAATTTTATGGTAATATTACAAATAACTTCTACGTGAAAAACAATATACACTTACTCCAAACGGATTTTTTTTGTCCACTATCGCGTAAGGTATACCCATGTACATAGTATAGTCACCATTAGTAGCTTTTAAACCTCGTATCATACCCAATTTAGTTTTTACCATGGGTTGGCTTGAATACCATTTTGTAACACTGATTGTGGTCAACCCAATAAGAGTTCCAAACAAAACCACTGTCGCCAGCAAGAGGTACACATTATTTCTCTGAAGACACGTCATGATAAGCCGAAATTGTAGAATAAAATGCTCCCAAAGAATGTAACCTCTACGTTGAAGGCTAATTTACATATTTTTAACTGTATTATTTTGTGTATTGGAATAGGTATGTAACGAAGTACGCCACTTGTACAAACTATTGACTGGTTATTGAGGTATACATTGTAATCAATTACGAAATTTATAGTAAATTGTAAAAACCCCAAAGACAATAAAAAAATATCTTTAACGTTACAACTTCTTCAAATATAGAGAATAACCATTTATATTATCTAGCTTTTAAACAAAAACGCCGCATTCAAATTGGTCACACACAAGATTCGCCAAGCATAATTCCGTCCCGTGATGTGAGAGCCTAGGTGCGCTACATGAATCCGAAAATATAAGTTTTCTTAAGTTTCATGAGAAGAATATATTCCAATGCCTTATAAATTCCCTAACATCCCGCGGTAAAGACTGAAGTTTCAGGAGGAAGTTTTATTTTTTGTTTAATATTATAGCGAGGATGGTGGCTCCCACGCCACCAAAATCTGTCGAAGAATGTTTAGATGAGTTAGTGAAAATGTGGTGATAATCAGGCGATTTAGTGCTTACTAATTTATTAAACTGAATATTTGTGCCAGAATGTTCTCTGTCGATGCATAATGATTAACAAATCACAGAAGTGAGTATAAGGGATTTACATTCAACCATAAATAGTGGGAGGAAAGTGAACGACAAAGGGAACGATAAACAGGTGTCTGAAAGTTTATCTGATAACCAAGCAAGGGAGTAGTTTACTCCTCTAAAATGAAGAAGTTGTAATATATTCAGAGAGACTTTGGAATTTTTATCTGTAAGTTTTGAGGCCAATACAATACCAAGAAATTTCACTTCATTCTAAATAGAAATGGGACAATGTTTGTGTTTCATTTCAATTATGGGAGAAATACATTTTCGGCTAAACAAAACTAATGTGCTTTTCGAAATCATCAAATCGATAATATCATTAAGATCTCTTCCACGAGTTAGACCACATACTTCCTCACTCAGGTGAGTTGCATTCTGGGTCAGCCAGTAAATATTCAGTAATTTCTGCCATAATAATTATGCCGTCCGTCGAGGGACAAATTGTCTCTTGACAATCGACGTTATATTTACGAGTAACATCAGGTTTAGTGTAGTTACTTTGTCTTGTCAGGATAAAAAGAAACACTATTGTAAGGAAGATTCTGAATGCATGTCGCGATAAACCAAGATTAAATGTTAAAATGCTACTTTAACTGGCTGTATATTGGTTAAACGACTTATTTGTTGAATTGGAGTGTGACATCATTTACCACTTGTACAAATAACCAAATAAGTACGTGTACGGTAATCAATTATAAATAAAACGATGAAACCGTTCATATTTGTACAAGACTGAATGTATCAATATTTAGCGATATTGCTGCGACTCGCGATAAAGACCAAATTTATCGCTAATTCGCGATCGCCACCGCTTATGAACATCTCCAACTCCAAATGACTCATAGATTGCTGCGTGAGCTGTAGCGGACCTGCCAGCTACTGCACACATTGGTAGACAACTACTAACTAGCCGTGTTGCAGGGCTACATTCTGTACTTAGAAGTTTGTCATTATGTTAGGATTGGATTGCACTGTAGTCCACATGGAAGCGCTCCTGATATACTTACCATTAGCTGTAGTGTAGTCACTATCATCATCATCATCATCATCAGCCACAAGACGTCCACTGCTGAAAATAGGCCTCCCCCAAAGATTTCCAGACCGACCTGTTGGAAGCGGCCTGCATCCAGCGACATCCTGCAACCTTTATCAGGTCGTCTGTCCACCTTGTAGGTGGACGTCCAACGCTGCGCTTGCCAGTACGTGGCCTCCATTCCAGAACCTTTCTGCCCCATCGGTTATCGGTTCTGCGAGCTATGTGGCCTGCCCACTGCCATTTCAGCTTGCTAATCCGCTGGGCTATGTCGGTGACTTTCGTTCTTCTACGGATCTCCTCATTTCTGATTTGATTACGTAGAGAAACACCGAGCATAGCTCTCTCCATAGCTCGCTGAGTAACTGTGAGCCGTCTTATACGGCCCATATTCAGAGGCCACGTCTCAGTGCCGTATGTCATCACTGGTAACACACACCAGACACTATGCCACTTCTAAAATAAAACTTACTGAAACGAATGTTTGACAGTTAAATAAGTTCACAATATGAAAGGCGGATTAATTTTATTTTTCACTGTTCTCATGCAAGTCGGTAATGAAATGCTCAACCCTGCTAATATATCCTAACCGTTAAAAACCCTCGACGTTAATTACAAATACATCTTGACTTCTTACGTTTACGCAAATATTACTCATTGAAATAAAACTAAGTTAAACGGATTTTATCGCGGTTTTTTATTAATTTTGATCCGCGATAAAATCCGTTTAAGTTAGTTTTATTTCAATATAAATACATCTGTAACTTGTTATTGGCTGAATAGATTTTCTTCAAATAAAAAAAATTGCAATCAAATCAGTTCACTCATTTAGGTGCTATGGCATCACACACACAAACACACGTACGTACGCACGCACGTGCGCACACAACAAACACACACACACACACACAATCCGTTTAAAATTCGGCACAACGTAAGTGTGTGGTAAAACCACGCTGTACTCAGTTTAGTTTTTAGCACGAATGTGCCGGTTCGACCGGATTGTTCCACTGGCTCATAGAAACTCGACGTAAAGTAGCAGTTTGGTGTTGCGCTGCGTACGGTGAGTGAGGTGTCATCTACTTTCCAAACCCTTATTTACCTTTATCTCTATCTTTGAGGTCGGTCAAGCACCATGATTCGTCTGGTATTGTACATGTTTCATCAGTTGAAACACTTTGGCACGTTCTGGTACATAAAAAAAAACACTCAAAGATAGAAATACGGCTCAAAATTATAACACGCCTATTTTTTGTTGGAGTCTAAAAAACATATTATAATATATACAAGGTGTATCGATTGACGCTTTGAAGTATCTATCGAGTAAAGCCTCTTATATGTTAAGCCGATCTAATTGGTGTATTTATTATAGCTCTTCTTGGAACAGTAATGAGAAATACAAATTATAACGAGTTTCGCTGAAACCTTTGATGATGATGCTTGGCTTTAATTCAAATTTCAATTGAAAACTTTTAAAGGAGAAAAATATATTAGATACAACTCAAAACTTAATAACATCACACCGATTAAAAAAATCATTAACCTTTTTTATAGCACCATTATCAAGAAAGAGTATCGCCCGATGTCAAGGGTTTTCCAGGGCCATTTTCGATACCAAAAATTACATATGAGTTAGTGAGAGTAAATTCAAAATCAATTCATTATTGCGCAACATTACATAACAGAGAATATGTAAATTAGGATTTACATTCAAACTAACTCTAGTAATAAACTAAACAATTATGAAGATTTTGAGACAATAAAATCTTGTAAAACACAATTATTAACGATTTGACCCAAATAGGAAAAAAAGGATAAGTATAAGATAAGTAGGAAATCTGTGATATTACACTTGGCACTCTATATCCAAGTAGCACTTTTTTATGTTATAGCGACACTACGTCGCGCTGCGACTTATTTGTAAATAATAAAAATACACAACATTATGTACATTTTAAATGATACTGTGTTCACTTATTATTATCATAGCAAAAATATTTTTTTTTAATTTTGTGTTATTATGGGATAAATCGATATGATGGTAATTTGGGAGCAAGTTTTATATTTAGTCCTTTTTTTAATTACTTAATTTTGTAAAGCTAACTGTTTCAAATAATTCAATGAACGACAACGACAAAAATGTAATACGACACAACCCATTATTGGCCAGAATTTTAATATTGTGATCACAACTGTATTGTATTAATTTCGTTAATTCTCTGTTTCGTTTTTTCTGAGATTTGCTGATTATTCTCAACGTTTGACCCAAGTGTAATATTACAATATCATACAATATGTGTGGCAAATTATTAAGTTTAATAACAATAATGTTTTATTTGGGTACATTGGTATTTTCAATTCTAATATATTAGCAAACATTTAGAAACCTCTCTCCTTAAATTTTTAGATTATTTGGCGTTCCAAAAAGTATATTTCATTTGAAATTGTATTTGTATTTATTGTCTGTCCGCAGGAATTTATTATGAGTCCGACGAAAATTGTTTTCAACACAGCATGACGCAAAAAAGGGTTCTGGCTCAGTATTATTAAATTATCCAAAAACGTAAATACCTACCAAAAACGAGGAATTCATTGTTTGTTAAACTTAGGTGGTTAATTGATACTTTCTAAGTTGTCCAAGTAATCATTACTTACATTTTTAAAAAAATATTTTCATGAGTCGTCTAAAATCCACTGGCAAAGTATTTAGTACATAGGGCAGACGCTTTTTGATAGTTCTGACAGTTGATGTATGAGAGTTTTTCTTTAAGAGTGACTAATACATCAATTGTGATCGATTTTTAGTAATTATTTTTGTTGAACCATCGTTATACTTGAATCGCGTGATAAAGCTGCGACATTTATCGACTGCAAATGGCTATAGTCCATTAGTCATATAATCGGGCATTATCTATTTGTTACTTAACATGCGTTTCCACGAACAACAAATAGTGAATTCGTCACATATAAATTTATTGCTATGAATAATTATTACAAAAATCGTAATGTAGCGGCATTTATTTACCCCATTGGTCTTTTTTTAATAGCTCGGGCTAGCAAACGAGCAAATAGATCGGCTTATGGTAAGTGGTCTCTACCACCTATGGACATCAACAGCACCCGTAGATCACGGACGCGTTGCCGGCCTTAAAAAAGGTGTATCTATGGGAATGGAGAAGGGAGGAGGATTTGGGCCTTAATACGTTATATTCACTATACGTTAATTTCCACAGAGACAGTGGTAAC
This sequence comes from Amorpha juglandis, assembly GCA_949126905.1. Taxonomy (NCBI): domain Eukaryota; kingdom Metazoa; phylum Arthropoda; class Insecta; order Lepidoptera; family Sphingidae; genus Amorpha; species Amorpha juglandis. The sequence goes on along the minus strand of OX421374.1, from coordinate 10,165,003 downwards.
AACCCGGACGAGCCGGCCCATTTATGCTGTAGACGAAACTGTCTACAGCATGGCTCGAATACTTGAACTTCAACCAGGTAATCTTCGGTCAGGCAATCTTTTGAAAAAGTTTTATGGCCATAGACTCGTCCACTAGAAGTTATTAGACGTAAATACTATTGAAGGAAATATGTACAGCTATTGGGTGTACAAGCAGACTACCAACGCTATGAAGTATAGTAGAGGTTAGAATTATATCTATGACATCTACGACAAATTATATACTAACCACTAGCCACTACGAAGAGGTCAGTTTTCTGCCGATCAACGAGGTACCAAAAATGGAGTATTACTCGTGTGTATATAGAGAGTTCTAAAGCAATATGCGGTCTGGGTTTAGCCAAAAGGGGCGATTGGAAACTAGATAAATTATACCACAAACATTCAACATCGCAGATGCTAATAATATATAATCTCTAGACTCCTTCTCTAAAATCGTTTTAGGACTATAAAGGCTTATTCCACAATATCCATTAACCGTTACTTATAAAATGAAATGTATGACAACAAAATAAAAAATCGTCATCCTATACAGGAGGAGTGTGATATGTCAAATTACTACTTCCTAAATTAGCTGTATAAAGCATTATCGGGTGGTTATAGATTAATCGTACATTCTGTAACAGCCCATAATTGTTACAAAGTATACTAACAACAAAGTTACACTAAATGCTAAGCTGTGCACATAATCCAGCGGTATAGTTCCGCCGCCGGCGTTTTATTGTCCAGTGATCTTATTTATCAATGTTTCCCTTCCTCACAATTTACTCCCTCCGTTGGAAATTCTATTTTTATGGCGTAAATCTTCTTATCTCAGTTTCCACTCCAGCAGAAGTCGCGGAAAATAGGTACGATTTGTTTAAACTGTGTCATTTAGCGGATTTGCTATTGAGTTTAATTCATGACATATTTTTGCTGTACAGCAATAATATAAATGGTGTTGCAGAGATGCGGTATCAATGATAACTGCACTTACAACAAGGATGATAAGCAATTGATTAGTAAAATTATATACACGTAAATCTCACCTTTTCTGAATAATTTGAATTTGAAATTTGTAAAGTAACAATCGTTTTATGAACCTTGGATTAGCTGCTGCATGTTTTTACAATAATTAAATATGTTTAAGAAAATCTTCGTCTCAATACGATTTTAAGGTCACTTCTATTATTACTGCTATTACTATTAGCTCAATATTATACGAGTCTCACTGCTGGCGACGGGCCTTCACTACTGGATGAGAGAGGTTAGGCCTTAGTCCACCACGCTGATGTGGGTTGGCAGTCTTAACATACCTTCTAAATCCTTATGGAGAACTTCTCAACCATACAGGTTTCCTGAAGATGTTTCCTTCATCGCTAAAACAAGCAATAATTAGCAATTGACACACGTAAATTAGCAACATCAGAAATGTATTTTGGGGCAGCTATCGAACTTGAGACTTCCGTTTTATCCTGTCCGTTTAATCTTTATCCTGTCTCGGCAGAGTGACTACTGGACTGTACTACCTACTGGGCCTTAAGTTAAGTACAGGGTAGTCTAAACATTATTATAATATAATGTCTACCGTCAGAAGACATTATGTACTTGGCGATCGGCAAAATTATGCCGGCCTGAAATTACTGGATATACACTGGCTGATCTCGGAATGCGACACGCCTGAACGAGGCTACTACTAGATACTATGGTGGGTTTTTCACCATATCCGTACCAATTACCAATGCGCTACATGACGACAATAACAACTCTAACAATAGTGATATAACTTGAAGACGATCTTATGACGATTTGGATTATACTTTTTATCTCAGAATAAAGATATTACGCGCGTAAGCGGCGCGTAATATCAAGTAACAAATAAAATACTTCATTTATCAAACTAATTTCTCGCATACCAAGAAGTATGTAGTACAGTAGTAAGTACAGTAAGCACATGGTGATTATTTTTTATAACGCGGATTTTCCTACCCTTTTTTGTAAATACTGAAGAATAGTTTATTTTAACATAATATGAGTATTTTTTAATAAATTATTTTATAACTATTGTATAATTATATCGTTTGTGTTGACGAGTGAGTTAGAAATAAATATATTTTTTTCGTAGTAATATTAAATTCATTTTTATTTAAAAATCTCAACCTGCTCACGAGGGGGGGTAGAATGTTGCCGAGGCAGTGTCTGTGTGTGGGAGGGCGGCGGCCAGCAGGAGGGGACGGGGCAGGGGGCAGGGGGCAGCGTGAGGAGGATGTAAACACAAAGCTTCGGCTACGGCGGCAGTCACGTGGCGCGCCCGCCGGGGGCGCATCACTTTTAAGGGTACAAACTAAACACTATAATAATAATAACTACATGTATGATATAACAAAAAAAACAATTTTTTTTTTGAGATTTTCATTACAGATTCTATTTTTAACCGTATTTCCAACCGTGTGTTAAATAGGATAAGTTTAATATTTTATTTAAATAATTAAGTGACGTAGTGTTGGTACTTATAAATACTTCGACCTTAAAAGTGATGCCCCCCGGAGTGACGTAACATATACATGTCTATCGAACATATAATTAAACGTAAAATAATGTTCAAGTATTGAATTAGAGTAATTTGTATATAATACACAACCACTCTAAAGAATATCAATACATAACATATCAACATAAATATCATATCTAGTTTAACTTGTAAACTCTATTATCAAGTATTTATAGTTAGTAGTATAATCACTTATTCAGCACAGCAAGGATTGTATCAACAGGTAAGATTTTCTAATGTAAGCATGTGTTTGAAACATAGAAAAAAAAGTTATAAGGCTATTTATTTGTATGAGAGCACATAGCGTAATTAATTTTATTTTATTTTTAAAATTGAAACTTATTAAAACTAGGATAAATAGCCACTGCGCCGATATGTTTTTTAATCAGGCTGTTTTCATTATGGTTGTTAAATAAATACAACTACTCTTTTGAATATTTACTACTCTGAAGTTTATATTCAGAAAATTTTCTGAAGCAATGACACAGAAACTTGTAGGTTTATCTAAATATATAAAACTAAAAAGTAACTGACTGACATAGTGATCTATCAACGCACAGCCCAAACCACTGCAGGGATCGGGCTGAAATTTGGCATGCAGGTAGATGTTATGACGTAAACATCCGCTAAGAAATGATTTTGATAAATTCTACCCCAAAGGGGATAAAATAGGGGATGAAAGTTTGTATGAAACTTTGTCAATTTTAAACGTTCACGCGGGCGGAGCCGCGACCAAAAGCTAGTTTTAATATACTATAGGTCACTTTGCTTTACTAGTATATTTTTTTTTATTATAGTTGCAGTTGCCGTATTAATTGTCATTTTTCATAAACATAATGTTGTTACGACAATGAGTTTCCTTTATATCTACTGCTCTATTCTAAATGGTAAAATTGAAAATTATATTTAAAAGAAGTTGCAGACAATGTAAACAAACATTGAACCCAATAATTTATAATGAACTTTCATAGTATTTCAACAAAAAAGAAGTTGTAATCGATGTGGCTTCACTTACCTTTGTTCTGAACTGCTTATTCACCATAAAGTTTACACAAAACCTAAGTAAATGTACATCATGTTTGTTGTTTACGCACATAGCTGGTTACTGCACAGTTTGCAAATACTTTTCGAATAATTTCTATTTAGATAAACAAATGAGAAATAGAAAATGTTAAATATATTAAACAAGTACATTTATAGGTGAAATAAAAAGCAGCAATAGCTCACCGGAGAGTGGTACGGACTGTCGAGATGAAAGTCGCAGGGTCGAAACCAGACCCAAGAGCAAATATCTATGATTTTTAAAGCTTCGTGTGTATTCATTGTTGAGTATCGCTTGCTTTAATGGTGAAGGAAATATCGTGAGGAAACCTGCGTACCTGAGCAGTTCTCCATAAGAATTTCGAAGGTATGTGGTGTCTTCCAGCCCACACTGGGCCAGCGTGGTGGACTAACCTGACCGCTCTCGTTTAGTAGAGCGTGAGACCCGTATACTAAAGCGTTAGTGTTATTATTAATATTATTAATAACTGTTTTTTTTTACTAGCCCTGAATTATACATGTCCCACTGCTGGGCACGGGCCTCCTCTACTGAATGAGAGGGGTTAGGCTTTAGTCCACCACGCTGGCCTAATGCGGGTTGGCAGACTTCACATACCTTCGAAACTTCTCAGGTATGCAGGTTTCCTCACGATGTTTCCTGCACCGTTAAAGCAAGCGATAATTAACAATTAATATACACTTGACTTAGAAAAGTCAGAAGTGTTTGCTCTTAGGGCTGGTTTCGAACCTGCGACTTTCGTCTCGACAGTCCATACCACTCCCCGCTGAGCTATCGCTGGTCTAATAACTGAAATAAAAAAGAAAATTAAATTTCACTTAAACGGAGTAGGTTCTTTCACATAACTTTACTTTTTAATTCTCAAGTACAAAGATGTACTATTATGTAATCGTCAGCCTTTCATCAAAAATGTAAACAAACATTAACCACTTTTCGAATACGTACTTTGGTAACACATATTAATTACAGCTATATTTTAGCTAGTGGGAGGGTGAACATTTTAAATATCAACAGAAAATATATCTTCCAAGTAGTTTAAACCATAAAATATTTTTCATTAAAAATCATTCATAAACGTATTGACTGGTGGGAGGAGGTATCTGAGACACATATTAATATGTTCCCAATTATATAATCATAATCATAGGGATAAACCGATATTCATGTACTTCATTCTATTTTCTTTTTTATATACTTGAGTACGTACTTACCATGCAGTGTAGTTACTTGGCCGTGCCAGAACATCAAATTGTCACTTTACTCACTCGAAGAACCCACGGCTTCTCGCCTCGCAGCCACCCACTTACCCACTGCGCCACGGAGGCTGTCACAATAGATTAAGCGAAAAGTTTAAATAATTGCATAATTGTGGGTATTCTTTGTCAATAACTGAACTTATCTAAAATAGTTTAATCATGACTACCTCGGTGTCGCCGTTGCTAGTGCACGCGGTAGGACTACTGTGCTGTGGTGTCGAGTTCGATCCCCGGGTCGGGTATAAGTTATATTGAGTTTTTCTAAAACAGAATGCTAAGTATCAGCCCGGAGTCTGGAACTGTGGCCAATATGGAGGTAGGCTCGCCCCCTATCACATAATAGGACGGAACTAAGTTCGGCGTAATGTAGGTGTACTGGTTACACCTCTGCCTAACCCTTTGGACATTGCAGGCGTGAGTGCGTGTGTATGTAGTTTAATCAAACAGTTGTGTTACGACCACATTTAACTAATATTAGTTCGATAGGACTAAATTAAGATAAATATCTTAAATTCACAGATTTAGAAGACATTATAATGTTATTAATATCTGTGAAGTAAATTTAATTGTCGCTTGGTGCTGATGTGAAAGGAATATCTAGTAATGTTCGTCATATAAAAAGGTTGCATATAAAATAAAGCTGACTATACTTAAAATTATGTAATTTGGTTTTAGATGTTAAAAAGTACCGTTGGTTGTTTTTATAAGTTCGATTTAAATCACTATATCAACTAAGTTGCTGCGCTTTACAACTAATGTCCGTTATATAAAAAGGTTGCCTATAAAATAAAGCTGATTATACTCAAAATTATGTAATTTGGATTTAGATGTTAATAAGTACCGTTGGTTGTTTTTATAGGTTCGATTTAAATCACTATATCAACTAAGTTGCTGCGCTTTACAACTAATGTCCGTTATATAAAAAGGTTGCCTATAAAATAAAGCTGATTATACTCAAAATTATGTAATTTGGTTTTAGATGTTAAAAAGTACCGTTGGTTGTTTTTATAAGTTCGATTTAAATCACTATATCAACTAAGTTGCTGCGCTTTACAACTAATGTCCGTTATATAAAAAGGTTGCCTATAAAATAAAGCTGATTATACTCAAAATTATGTAATTTGGATTTAGATGTTAATAAGTACCGTTGGTTGTTTTTATAGGTTCGATTTAAATCACTATATCAACTAATTTGCTGCGCTTTACAACTAATGTCCGTTATATAAAAAGGTTGCCTATAAAATAAAGCTGATTATACTCAAAATTATGTAATTTGGTTTTAGATGTTAAAAAGTACCGTTGGTTGTTTTTATAAGTTCGATTTAAATCACTATATCAACTAAGTTGCTGCGCTTTACAACTAATGTCCGTTATATAAAAAGGTTGCCTATAAAATAAAGCTGATTATACTCAAAATTATGTAATTTGGATTTAGATGTTAATAAGTACCGTTGGTTGTTTTTATAGGTTCGATTTAAATCAATATATCAATTAAGTTCTAATCTGATTCTAGTATAGTTATAACTTTAGGAAACAGAACAGTCTTGCATGGTTATAAACGCAATTATTTTGTTACAGTATTTTTTTATATTTCAAACATTGTTGCAATAAATAATTGAGCATAAACTTTGTGTTTTATAAGTTACATAATTTTTAGATAATTTTACTGTATTATAAAAAATATAGTATATTTATGAAAATGTATATTATAAATTATTTATAACATTTCTTATTCTAAGTCACCCGTGCAAATTATTATTTTACACTTTTATATCATATAGAACAATGATGTAGATGTATATAATAGTAAACTTTATAATAGTTATGAGTAATTTTTTTAAGGATTTACAAAATAAATACCCTCCAAATTATACCTGTCTATATATATAGAGTAACAAATTGTTAAAATCTCATGCCTATTTTTTTCTACAATTTCTTCGTTTATTTATGTAATCGAGTTCATAATGGACAAAAATCTTATTCAATGTAGAGTTAAAAACGATACATTAAATAAAAAAAATCAAACGAAAACAATGTAAAACACTAAACAATATAAATCCTTTTATATTTTTACCATGATACTAATCAATATGGAAAGCTTTTAGGGTCCCTCCGTATATCGCAGCGAACTAATTCAATAACCAGCCCGCCCCTGAAAACATTTGGACTATTATACGTCAGGAGTTGTTTGCGTCGGCGAAATGTTAATAGAGTTATTAAATTTAGCGTTAATTTATTCAATTTCGGGTGCATTTGCTGAGCAAGACAATGGCAGTCAGGGGCGGGGCTCTACATTCGCCCGCCTACCTCACCTGCCATCTCATTAACATATGTAAATGTATATACCTTATTAAGTCCATGTATCATTTTCGTTGAATGGTGCAAATCGAGGAAATTAAACCATGGCTCGATGGTTACTTTTTATTAAATGGATATCTGTTTTTGAAAAGATTGCTACTATCGATTGTCAGAATTATTATGAAAATAATTTTTCAACAGAAAATAGTCCATTTAATAACTGTGTTTAGTAAACATCATCAGTGTTTGCAATCTAGAATTATAATAGTTGTTAACTTATATAAAGGAATGCGCAGAAAGGTGGTATCAATAACAATTCTACTTATATAGAAGGTAACTTACCGGTAAAAATGAAACTCTGGAAAGCTCATTGTTTCTGAGGAATGAGTAATATTTTTTATCAAAATATTCCATTTGTGATGCTTTTTAAAGGTTGTATTAGGGTATAAATTATAACTAGCTACTTTTTAACACCCGACACAAAATGGGTTCTCTGTGTTAGTGTGTTTAAAACTGGGACATCAAGCGCCTCAACGAATGGACCGATTTAAATCCTTTTTTAAAAACTGGTTCTCTTGTAAATTCAGATTGTTCTGTTTCAAGAAAATCTGCAAAAAAAAAAAAATTCAAATGCACAGGTATTTGTGTAACTTAATTTTAGAGTTATTGGTTAGTATTTTAACATCACATAAAATAAATAAATGAATTTTAAAGTACAGTATTTGTTGTATTACCTTTCTTTACTAATGAACTACATACACCATCTCTCGCTATAGTATAGTGAAATAAAACAGACCGTGGGAGATGAATTCGTATGGCATTAATTTCCTTGAGAATTTTGTACTTACTATACAGTAAATATATAAAAAACGATAGATATAATCTGATAGGGGATTGATAAATGTACAGTACTCTTTAAATTAAAAGGCTTTATACATTTGTTAATATAACATTTTTATAAATTAAATATTTACAGATATTACTCTCCTATAGCTAGGCCTAGGAGCCAAGCCACCGGTGGTGGTTCGGATCCTAGAGTGAGGAACTTCCTTACAATGCGTACCGTGTCCAGTTATATCGCTTTCTGGATCTTGCCTCTGGGGATGTTGGTCGAGGCTCTTCGTTATTGACCCATTAGCAGAAACTTTAACGAGATTTTTGTCATGCGGTATGAAGACATCGATAAGTATAGCGCTAATCGATCAACTACCACAATATCAGGCTCATTGGAAACAATGATCCTATCTGTGATGATAGATTGACTCCAATACAGTTCATTTTACATGTCCATTTTTGAGAACTGTTTAGGAGAAATACCTAATGTTTGAGGAGGTAATATGGTATCTCACTGGTCACAAGGCAATATTAAAGAGCATATTGCTGATCTATCATTTGGCTACTAGGTTATGTTTATGCAAGTAATCACCATTAGCAAGATACGAACTACCCAAAATAACTTGTCTGATTTATTTTCTGGGACGGTGCATGCCCGACAGATGGCAACTGTATCATCCTTCAAGAAGTAATTTTTGTTCGTCTTGACAACATCTTCCATAATTATAAAGAAATTAGGTTCGCCAAAGAGATAATTGAAACATAGTCAAGGCACGGAAGCTAGTTGGTCCTCACCGGGCCCATTTAGAGCTCGATAGAATCATCTGTGTAGTTCCTTGCTCCTCCACACTCCGTGCGACCACATATCTATGCCTCTCCTTTCCACTGTAGAGGAAATAATCCCTGAGATTACATATTTCGCGATTATGCAGGTCCTTAGCATTAAGTAAGCCTGGCGCACTGACGATCTGGGATGATGCATTCTGTTAGTGAAATCCAGACTCTACGATCCAGGGAAACTAACACTGACTGAGTCAATTTCAGTATACTTAGGGAGTATATGACTACAGGACTATACTATACTTAGGGAGTATATGACTACATAAATAAGCCAACCGAATATTAATAAATAAGTGCAATATTATTAGTGCAAATATTCAATTAAATAAATGTGCTTGTAAAATAATGCAGCAATGACAAAAACGATTAGGATTATAGACAAGCCCCGTCGATTTGATGTGCTAACTAATTTAAAGAGTTTATGATGGCGTATAGTGCTGACGAAACAAAATGCTAGTTCGTTCTATTTAAATCTGTATATTGATAATTAAAATAACTCACAGACAGTAAAAAATCATTGAAACGCTATATCTTATTGGTAAGTAGTCAATAAATATCGAAGGGTTTAGGGGCACATTTTATTGCTTTGTGAGCGCAAACTGGTTGAGTCGCGTCCCCGAGGAGCGATCGGTTGGCAAACATCGCAATCTGCCGCCGGAGGATTCGGATTGTAGCCACATCGGTGGAATCTTATTTCTATTTGTTGTTTTCTTTTTACTTCGAAAAAATATATTAAGTTTTAAACAACTTTATTTACATATTTGATTCTGAATTATGTATTATTTTTGATGATAACAGAGTGTATACGTGTCGTAGTCGTGACTGATTTTTGTGCTTTATTATAAATGTATTGCCAATTTTGCAACTGTAGTTTATCTTGGAGTAATTACAATTTCACAATGTATACAAATCATAAATACAAATAGTAAAAAAACTGTTTTATTATACTCGATTAATAAGGTTTCTTTAAGATATTTATTAATATGATATAAGATTTCTTTAGATATTTATTAGTTTCTTTAATTTGGGAACACCCAAATACTCCGAAATATTTTATTCCGAATTTCGATATTCCGATGTTCAAAAGTCCGAATTTCATAATACCTAAAGATTATAATATCTATTATTCAAATTTACGAAAATTATTTTACCGAAAGTTGTAAATACGATCTGTTTGTTTTCCGATTTTTATATGTTCGAAGAGTCAAATGCTCGATGGGTTCTCGGTCCGAAAAACGACATTCCGATTTTCAATATTCCGAATAAATTGCTAAAATTAGGATTTTGATTCAGTTAATATAATCATTACATACATTTGGGTTAGGTTAGGTTAGAACTGTGACCATTAAAGCGCGAAGGCGAGCGAGCGCAGCGAGCGTGCCGCGGCAGCGGCCGCCGAGCGCCAGATCCTCTCTATTGTTGGTGAATCATTTGGGTTAGGTTAGAATTGTGAGCAGCGAAAAAAATATTTTTATAAGAAAGATAATATTTTTAAAACGCATTTGACATAAGATTATTAATTCTACCTTCTCATACTATTATACTTCTCTTTGACAAGCAATGATGTGTTGATTTGTCTTTCTATTCAGTTTTACAGACGTTTTTATTTCGGAATTTTAATTAATAGGTATTTTAATAATCGGAATTCGTATTTTTGATGTTTCGAATTATCATTAATTCGGACTTTTTATTATTCGATCTATTGAAACTCGGTATTTTGAGAATCGTAATTATATACGTTAGGAATATTGACATTTTGGAATTATAAAAATAGGATAAATGATACATCGGAGTTGTTATATTCGGAATTTTAAACCATTCGGAATTATGAAAATCGGTATTTTGAAATTCGAATTTGTGACTGTCGGAATAAAGTTTGTCGTATTATTGTAGTGTACCCCTTTAATTTAAATAATCCTAATAAACTAAAGATAAAAGTGAATTAAATTCCTATTCATTACCTAAATGAATCGAAATTGATTCATGTTACATTAAAATGCGAGCATGACACGAGAATTTAATAAACTGTCTGTTAGTTATTTTCGATCGAGTTCACAATTTTCTATATTAAATCCGGAGACCGGGTGGGGTTGGTTGCTATGATACCTTTGAGGAGTTAATAAGTCATAAATAGAGAGTTAAAGAGAGAGGGAACGACTGATGTTACGTGGCGAGGGAAAGGGAGGGAGATAATCCCCAGGTAATGGCGGCGGGAGCAATCGAGTGGAAGAAGGTGCGCTTGGAGAGGTTATAAGGTGTTACCAAATGGTGACTTTTAACAGTAGTTGTATATAGTATGATGTGTTAATCCGTACTTTTTACAAAATATGTGGTGAGTGATTGTTTAATAAGCAGAGGTATGAGACGTATGTGAAGTCCGCCAACCCGCATTAGGTCAGCTTGGTGGACTAAGGCCTAACCCCTCTCATTCAGTAGAGGAGGCCCGTGCCCAACACTGGGACATGTATAATACAGGGCTAGTAAAAAAAAATGAGGCGTATGTTTAATGAGGCGTAAAGTAACAATAATAAAAAAGCTATAAGCTAGATTCAGAAGGTGTTGATAATAGACAAGGGACGCATTGTGAGGCGGTTCCTCACTCTGGGGTCATAACCACCAGTGGCTTGAGTCCTAGGCCTCGCTATTGATATGATAGTTTTATATATTTTTAGATGTTTTTATTTACATTTAAAAATTGTAAAAATAGCCTTTTCAAATAAAAAGTACTATACTTAACAATATTACATCCAACAGTTACACAGATGGCCCTGATCCCACACTAGGTAAAATCTGTATCACGGGTATCAGAAACTACAAGGGACTTGCGGTCCCCATACACGAAGCAAATATTCGTGGATTACACAAATGTTTGTCACGACAATAATCGTAAGTACTTGTGTGTACATAAAAATATCAAATTATTTTAGTTTTTTTATATATTGATTACTATTATCAAGTGGTATTTAATTAAATCCATTGTGGATTTTTTTTTGTCTGCATTATTTAGCTCAAAGTAGCTCCCACGCAGTGTTTGTTCCTAAAAAGATGGATGTCGATGAAATCGTGGGCAGCATAAAGGATTCACTACGGTTATTTAATTTAAATTAATTAATTAATTTAAAATATATGATTGCAAGACGTTGACATGTCCTTACCTACGTCACACACAAGTATAATATATTTTTTAATAGCTTTTAATGAGAAACGAGGAGGACGCTCGCCTGATGGAAAGCCTTGCTTACCCATAAACACAAGCAGTACCACGCAGAAATTTGAATTATAAAGTATTGCATGGCACTTGACTGCGTTCGTCATCCCGAGACATAACTTATTAGCTCAAAAGTTAATAACTAATAATATGGGAGAATAATTCGCAGATTATTAGGTTATTGTAATATGAGGTACATTTTATATACGGATCTCGGCAAATATCAATTTTGATATTGGTATATAATGCACCATTACGAATTTGGAATGCAGATAACATTTATTACATTTTAATTTTTCTATGTTTTAAATTACTTAGCACATTACATAAGAAATATAAGATATGAATAGCCTACAGATTTGTGACAAGTATAATAGTGAATTCCTACGCTTCGAACGTGGTACTGGAGCTTCTAACAGGATTTTCCGCACACAGACATTTTCCTTTGTTCGTAGTCAGGGTGTGTATTGTTTCGAGCGAGTGCCATCTACATGTACCCACATTGTAAAGTGGTAAGCGATGAAAGCCGATAAGAGCTGAGTGCGCTCTATCGGCGAGTGGTCGATCACCGCTAAGTGGTTGTTCGGGACTCTTCTTCTTCAGTGTTTAAATGTGCTTTATTTTTAATTATGCGCTTAATGTTTATTTGCTTTTCATAATATTTGGTAATGAAGTTATTAATCACCACTAAGTAAAAAGATTATTCTTAATTTACTATGATATTTGCTTTTGCTTGTGACTCCGCTCAAGTAGATGTACCTAATTTTTTGGGATAAAAGTAGGTATCTGTCATATTATGTCTTAATCTAGATCGTAGTCTGTGTGCATAATTTTGTTCAAATCTGCTCTGCCGTTAAAGTGTGATTAATTGACAAACAACCACATCCTCAAACCAAAAGTATCCAAAATTACAAACTGTAATATACACTCCTTTGCAAAAAAAACGGGCGGGTTTGATTTTTTAACATTATTGGTAATAATTTAGTTCTTCAGAGGTTTTAATAGCCAAACTATGTTACTGGCACTTAATAAAGAGTCTGGGTATGAAAAAAAGTTCATTCCAAATTCAAAACTTTTGTTTTTTAAATTATTAATCCCTTTTTCATTTTGTGACACTTTTCGCGGGTTTGCGGTTAAAAGGTTATCAAGCAACTAAAAGTAACTTTTCGTTATTTTTAGTACAACAATTTATGTTTATCGCATAATTCTGCCTTATTGTGACTTAAAACAGATATCTTTGTGTCTATCGTAATGGCAGAAAAAGCAATGAGAGCTAGTAAAATTATAGCGCTGCTGGAAGAGGGGTGTAGCCAATGTTACGTCTCACAGCGGTTAAACGTGAGTCGTTCAACCGTACAAAGAACCTGGACTCGATACCAAGAGACAGGTTCCGTTCAGAGAAGGCAAGGTTCTGGGAGAAAACGTTGCACACAGCCGCGAGACGATCGCTTTTTAGTGACTCAGGCGCTGAGGAACCGCAAATGCAGTTACATAGACCTCAAAAGAAACCTTGAAGAGGTACGAGGAGCACAAGTTAGCCTATGGACTGTGAGGAGAAGACTTTTAGCTGCTGATATACGTAGTCGACGACCAGCGCGGGCCCCCAAGTTACTCCGTGAGCACCGGATTGCGCGGTTGAGGTTCGCTAGAAATTGCCTATCTTGGACACCAGGTAACTGGAGTAGCGTACTCTTCTCCGATGAGGCTCGAATTTGTCTGCATGGTGAGGACCGACGTCGGCGAGTGTTACGAAGACCAGGGGAACGCTATGCCGATGTGTGTTTTGAAGAAATCACCCCTTATGGTGGAGGGTCCGTTATGTTTTGGGCGGGCGTAACTTCCAACTATCGTACCGAGATAGTATTCATAGAAAATGGCTCACTAAATGCGCATAGGTACATAACAGAAATCCTTTCTCAAAATGCACAACCCGCACTGACTGTAATTGGTGAAGATGCCATTTACATGGACGATAATGCTCGGGCCCACCGTTCTGGCGACGTAGATGCTTATATGCAAGAGGTCGGTATTCGTCGTTTGGATTGGCCAGCGCGGAGCCCCGACCTTAACCCCATTGAGCACGTTTGGGACCTCCTAAAAAGGCGAGTACGATCTGTCCAACCACCTCCACAAAACATCAGAGAGCTTAAACGTGTAATCTCGACTGAGTGGGAACACATTCCACAGGACACCATCAAAAGCCTGGTGGGAAGCATGCCAAGACGATTACATGCCGTAATCGCTGCAAGAGGAGGTCATACTCGTTATTAATTTTTATTTTTTAATGTCTCTTTTATTAAAATACCATAAAAATACTCGTAGTCTTAATTTCATTATACCCATAAAAATGTCCATTTTAACACGGCTCTCTGTTTACATTGACTAAAACACCGATACCAGGATAAAAGTGTTAAAAAACTAGATTCTCATTGATAATAAGAAATTTCTAGTCATCCAAGCTAATGACATACTAAAAATATAATAATATTTACCCATAGAAAAGCTAAGGTAAAGTGTGTGTGTAAGGTGCCCGTTTTTTTTGCAAAGGAGTTTATATAATTTAAGTATGATTATGTAACTTTACATATTATTTCTCTGATACAGGCCATGCAATTCTTGTAATTTAAATTTCTGAGTTGTGTTGATATTGTTTAAGTTGGTAGGGCTCACCATCAGACGAGCGACCTAATCGTCTCGTCATTCATTATATATAATCTAACCATAAAAACTCTAGGAGACCAAGATAGAAATGCCGCTACGCGTGACGCCAAACAGTTGGTCCCATATCGGTCGCATACTTGAAACTTCGGTCGCGCATTACAAAACTTTCATTGACACCATAATCCTAACTTAACCTGATTATTTAACCTGAACTCGATTTGCATTAGTTATCTACGTGGATTGTTCTGCTCAGAAAATAATTTCTTGTATTATTACTATATACCTTAATTTCATAGTCTTAATTAATTCATCGTACTGAGGAGTTCATGTGCACAAGAATAATTATTTTACGTTATAATGTTCTTCATTGGCATACATTGAGATGCTATTTCTAATTCAAAATAAATTGTATGCTGTAGTGTATTCTGTAGTGCAAATATTTTAAAACAGTTTTAAAAAGAGCAACATTGGAGTTTCTTGCCTGTTCTTCTCTAGCAAAACAGCCTTCCGAACTGGAGTTAATATTGTAATTAATCTAAATTTTATATGTTCGATAAATATTTTGATTTAATTTATTAAACATGGTTAGTGTGGAGACGCGTACGCATCAATCGCTTTTCAGTATTAATCAGCTCCCAAATTAAAAAATTGAATTAGTGTAGCACTTGATTTTACATGTAACAAAATGTTCGCGATAACGTGTAAGAAAGGATTCTTAAGCATACGAACGTATCTGATAAGATTCATTAACATACAAATGCATGTCAACTCTGCTAGTTGCAGCTGATCTGCTGTGAATGTATATTGACAAACGTATGGATCGATAGAGCTGCTGAAAGCGTTACATAGCCTGATATAGTTGCTTGTAAGTGTAACCAACATCGCCTTGTTAAATGCAAACTGATGCTGACAAATGTGATTTCAGACTTAGTTTGGAGATATGTAAGAGATAGTTACATAAATGAAAAAATGTATCATTCAATGTTGTGTACTTAATTTTTGTTATTTTGTTATTTGTAAAAGTGATCTGACAATTAAAAAATCCACATCTAATATGTCCTTTTATATTTTTAAGGGTATTATTTTTTTACCATTTTCAAACATTTTCCGAACGTAGGCCGTTAAAAAGTTGAAACGGTTTGATGGGCAAATATTCTGATTCAAACGTGCTATTCAGCGACCGTAGCAATATGAATCATAACTGCGAGTTACGAAGATACCGCCTTTGACTTTGTAGGAACTGTCTGCGTAGGTTGTTCTTCTTATATCCTATCATAATCTATTTCCAGAAATTGCGAGATATAAATGCTTTTAAATAATAAATATTCCTATTGTACGTACTGCAACTACAATCTTTAATCAATACTATTCATTCCGAGGCATAAGATGTTAAGTCGCACAATGCCCAGTAATTTCAATGGCTTCAATGTTCTTCAATTCGAAACATATCCATGCTAACGTAGGTATCAGAGGCAGAAATAGACAAAGCACTGGTAACAACCCAGACGGCCTCTCACATACGAAACGCCTACCACCTAGAAAAATATGTTTCTTTAATTGTGTTAAAGAGCATTAATAGCAAGTTTGAAATAAATTTGAGTAGAGAAATACCAATTGTACAATTTTTTTTACCCGTCTTCAATATTTAAGAGCTAAAATTAAAAAAACCTTACTTATCATAATTAAAGGAATATACCGTCAAATCGGGTAGTCGGTACACTTAATTCTATAAATATCATTTTCGTCTAATCGCGCATCCATTCTCTCTCTTACGCACTCGATAGGTAGATGAAATCCGGCAACGCGCGCTCGTTGGACCGGGGAAACTTCATTTGCGAGCTCCTCTGGCCGTGAAATGAACTCGGCCCGATATTGCGCCGATATTATATTCGTATCAGCAAACGCAACGGCGCATTTAACTCAAATGCTGATCGAGCGATTGTTTTGACTTCACGTTCAAAAATGGCGTAAGCTAGGGGTTCGATGGCGTTTTGTCATATAACGCTATTATCTCTTGAACGTTTTTAAAATGTTTATGGTTTGCTGATAATCCTCTAGCTAGTACGACTCATTATCATACAATATTTTGTCTTCAACAATAATGATGTACGCAAATAACAGACATGAATGTTTTATATATGATTTTTTCGATTCGTATAAAAAACATGATTATCTCTGCATTTTAAATATTGTATTTTTTTATTTTATTAATGATCAGACGAGCAAGGCGCTCGCCTGATGGTAAGCGCTACGTCTGCTCATAAACAGAAGCAACACCACACAGAATTTTGAATTACAAAGCCCTGCTGGCACTGAAGTGCGCTCGTCGCCCCAAGACATAAGATGTTAAGTCTCACAATGCCCAGTAATTTCATTGGCTTCAATGTCCTCCAAATCGGAACACAACAGTGCTTACATACTGTTGCTTGGTGCCAGAAATAGACAAAGCGGTGGTACCAACCCAGACAGCCTCTCGCATACTAGGGACCTATAACCTTGTAAAACTTATGTATGTATGGAACTTAAAGTATGAAACTTAAAGGCCTATTTGGAGTGCGCTACTGATACTGGAGAGGGCGACACAGGACAGTACTTCCGCTTTGTTTGTAATTGTATAGGTAAATTTTGAGGAAGGCAACCCATATAGGACAAATCTACGCGCGACAGTATTCTTATAGTTTCCTATAAAGAGAGTATGTCGCTGTCGCTTAACTCGCGACACGTGTCGTGGTCTTCTGTCCCGGCCGTCTTAAAACAGGCCTTAATTAGTTTCATGTATTAATAGTTAAAAAAAAAAATATATAATTGTAAAATACATTTTCAACATTAAAATTATAATACTTTACCGATAAATGTTCTTATTATATTATGGAATCTGGGATCTACTACACAATTTTACATTTTTAGTGGATTAGTTATTATTTTCTGATGATATTGGTAATTTAAATATCGAAATAATTTTAATAGCGCTTATGACAAGTTAAAACAAATAAAAAAAAAAATATACTAGAAAGCTCTTGTATACATAGCAGACATTATAACATCATCATTATACTCTATAATTATTACAGTTCAATGTTATATATTTTTATTGAAGTCAAAAGATAAATTCACAGGTTTCTTGGAACTGCCAAATCTTAGTTTTCGCACGAAAATATATACCAATTAAGATGTTTCGTATAAGTATCCTTTGTTTGCATTGTCTGTAAATTCATTTAGTAACATTGATTGAATATATACTAGAGGTACATATTTTTGGATCTACTGAAATTTTCTGAAAACTGGAAAACCCCGCCCCTTTACAGTGAAGGCTGCGATTGGTCGACCTGTATCTACGTCCGTAAACGTAGCGACCAATGAGTGGCGGGGCTACGCGCAGTCGTAGCGCTACGTATACCGAGGCGCGGGGCGCTACACGATCGACAGACGCAACGTAGGAGCTGCTACGCTAGGAATCCGAAAAATGTAAGTATTCTTGTATAATATTATTTGTTTTCCGTTAAATTTAATACACCGCACTTATTGGATCAAGTAAGTCTGCATATCTATGTATTTTCCTTATAGGTACTTATATAATATATAGATGTGTATATAACTATATATGTGTATATATAACTGATATCTTGTATTGTACCGATATTATTTTTTAAGCCTGATTTGTAATTTTTGTAATATTTTTTGTGTTTCATTCTACGAAAACTTATAATACAAAGGATTTTTTACCCATTTTAATTCAAAGGAATTAACCCCCTTACAGTGTAAACAGATTTTCATACTCTAAATTGAATTCTGATTTTATTCACAGTCATTTGATTTGATGCTTTACAAAAATTGAGCCAACAGAATTTATAAATATTTAGTTTTGACTTAAGAACACTTGAAAGCTCTTTATAAATAATATTGATTTAAACGAGTTAGTACGTGAAACGAAAGTATAAAATCGATACGACAATTATATGATAGTTTCGAAATGCACATCCCCATAAAATCTATATAATATATTATTTATTTTTATCCTGGCACAGTAAAGTGACGACACTGGAATGTTAAGTATCTATAGCGCAATCCGAATATAAAGTGTTAAAAAACATTGTGTATCTCAATATCGTGGTGTTGTGAGACCGAAAGTCTCTCGTAGTTCCTGATACCCACGACACAAGACTCATATCTTACTGTGGGGACAGGATTATGTGTGTGACTGTTGTTGGGTGTATTTATCTCAACAAAGGGCAGAGTTATGTCGGCTTGAACTATAGTCTGAAGGATACTGTACTGTACTGGATATATACTAGCTGTACGGGAAAACGATTCGCATAAACGAGCCTCTATGGCGAAATTTTCACCATGTGTTCGGTGGTCGTTATACAGTCTGGTACAAAAATGATTAGGTAACTAACATCCTATCAGCAGGATCAGATACCCTCCCAATACAGTTTACATCGTATATTAAGGCTTCCTACGCAGATCTTCGTCACCTACGGACCTTTGGGATTTACAGTGCGCGTTTTTTCGATAGCTCTCACCATTTTTATTTTATTTGACTGAATGACGAGACGAGCAAGGCAGGAGTAAGCGCCACGCCTGCCTATAAACAGATGCAACACTACACCGAACTTTGAATTACAAAGCACTACATGGCACTGAAGTGCGTTCGTCACCCCGAGATATAGGATGTTAAGTGTTATAATGTCCACTGGCTTCAATGTCCTTCAAACCGTAAAATTTGAGTGCTTACATACTGTTGCTTGGCGACCGCACCTCATTCATATACGAGAAATATATATGAAGATAAGAGAAGAAGATGCTAACTAATATACTATTTCCCTCTTAATAAGATCTGATCAGATCGCGGTACAGTTCTGCACGCATACATTAAACATGGTTGAGGTAACAGTTATTTATTAACGGGTAAAACCTTCCTACGGCCACAGTGTTTCGTTAATTTTAAGTATTCATAGACTTAACAGGCCACTTTATTTAAAAGAAACATTATCCTTATATCATTGCCATATTTATGATGAATTTTGTACTTTTACTGCCACCTTGTGATATATACTTCTATTAGAGCTCTATACAGAGTATTTTTTAAAACGGAACGGAAGTCTAATGCCAACGCCATCTGTGGAGGATAGCTGTCTGTCTGTTCTATATTTAAATGGCTCTAACTTTTGAACCGTAATTTGTACGAGATTTTGGCGTCCACTCACCCGCCACTGTAACTCCTGTAAGTCAAGATCGACAATGGCAAGGTGGTAGGTCCCTCGTATGCGAGAAGCCGTTTGGGTTCGCTTTGTCTATTTCTGCCGCCAAGCAACGGTGTGTAAGCACGATTGTGTTTCGGTTTGAAGGACATTGAAGCCAGTGAAATTACTGGGCATTATTAGATTTAATATCTTAAGTCTCAGGGTGACGAGCGCAGTTCAGTGCCATGCAGTGCTTTGTAATTCAAAGTTCTGTGTGGCATTGCTTCTGTTTATGGACAGGCGTCTGCCATCAGGCGAGCACCTTGCACCTTGCTTGCTTGAAATATGAAATATTTCCCCACTCCGAGTGAGATAAAGACTCATAGAAAAATAAGGTACACTTAACAAACATTTTATTACGTCACAGGTGTCGCGCATGAGTGTACTTTGATGTGGAGTATCGGGCAGCCGAAATGCAGGGGCTCCAAGCGGCTAAGGAAAAGGCGTCAGGCCTTTTCGCTAACAAACCCCTTTTATTCAAGTAAGTGCCTTTTTTTAGTTTTTTCAATACATTTTTTTGTGGGAAACCAAAAGTGAAAAGAAGTTTACGTATGTTTAGTTAAGTTTAAGTATGTTTAGTGGCTAAGCTCGACTTAGGATCGTGCAAGTTGCCTTTATCTCGGATATCGATATGTGAAAAATTGCATTAATTACCGGCTCATTCATGATGGACCAAGGTATCTGGTTATTACCACTGTTATGTAATATTTTGTACGTGTTAACTAATGATTTCTATAATGTAAATGAATCAGCAAACGTTGTGTGAACAATTTTTATTGTGACATACATTTTAAATTTTTATTGTGAATTCCTTAACATATTTTGTGTATGCCATAAATGAATACAGTATTAAGTTTCCAATTTTAAATGTATAGGTTAAATTCATTATATCATCGGAACAAAAACAAAAAGAAGCACAAGTTGAATCGGCAAAACGCGGGGAATTGAAGCAATTTGGGTGGAAGCTGCGAGTCGATCGTTGATAATATTGACAGGGGATAATACGTGTTGCAATAGAAATAAAATATAAGGGCGGGGATACCAAACTAGTCTCTAACGAGCATCGCGAAATGTAGGGCTTGTTATTGCTAATTATAACTCTGCGCATATTACGTTTAAAGTAATTATTAGCCATGTATTATTTTTTCATATATTTGTATATTTATTAGTATTTCATCGCATTAAAAATATGATGGACAAATATGATGTCTTATTTTCATAGCGTGCTTAAAATGACTATGTGATAGCAAATGGAAAATTTTGCGTGAAATAGCAAAAATTTAAGTCAAAAACGAAGTTACATAAGAACTATATTTAACGAGTAGCAGGAATTTAATAAATATTCGAGTATAATTAACCTGGATGCCATTTTTGTATTTAAAAAAAATCAATAGAATGCTTGTTATTTTTTAATCCGTACATTCATCGATCACTTTATTTCAAAGCACTTTTTGAGTGAAAAAGAAGAAAGAAAGAAAGAATGATATTATTGTTCGCTATAATCGCAACATTGTACAATAGTATAAAGTGCTTGTTAATAATAATTATAACATGATAATATATAATTATAACGATGGGCGCTAACCGTTGCACTCTTACACCGTGACAATTAGGTATTCTTAGCATATAGCTATGTTATGACGTGGGCCACATCAGAACACTGGTTCGGTGGCCACTTACGACAACGTACGGCCGCTAAAACAGCCCATATATGCCAGAACACATAATAATATAGGGAGCAGGTTAAAATAAAGATACAAATTTCACCAAATGTCTCCACTAAATGAAGCAATATCAATAAATAATGCGATTATTCGGCGGTGGCAGCCCTACAGTCGGCTGCTCAGCACTGATAACAAACAGACATCATCCGGATTTGTGTCATCATGCGCGCCGACTTCTCAAATGTGCGCTCGATACGTTACGGTCGGATTTGTCTGCAATTTTTCCGCTTG
This sequence comes from Amorpha juglandis, assembly GCA_949126905.1. NCBI lineage: Eukaryota > Metazoa > Arthropoda > Insecta > Lepidoptera > Sphingidae > Amorpha > Amorpha juglandis. Next base: position 10,143,079 of record OX421374.1, on the reverse strand, counting down.
TCTTATGGTTTTCTATTTTAGCGAAAAATATATTAATGGATGTGTGAATGTTCAATAGATTTTATTTTGTTCATTTAGGCTGCCTATCAATTAATAATTAAACAATTTTGCAGCTACTAATGCAATATAAAATTTAAACGTAGAAGATCCCGAGGAAGTTACAGAATCGACTTTTTTTTATTTAATTGTGCGATTTTATTTTTTTAACGTACAAACTATTCATATTCAATGATGATGGTGATTTGGAAGCATCAACCCCCTTCCCCTTCCTAATCCCTTAATTATACCACTCCTTTAAGGTCGGTAACATGTTCATTATTCTTCTGGTATTGTATGCGTGCATCGATGGAGATGACTTACCAGCAGAAGATCCTCTTGCTCGTTTACCGGCATACGCTATAAAAAAAACTGTAAAGAACCTATCCTTTCACTATAAGATCACGTTATTCAAATACGGATAATTCTAGATATATATTTTATGCTCATTTATTATGTCATATAATTAATATATTAATATTTTTTAAATTAATAGAAAATGAATATACCTATAATTTTTTAATTATACTTGATATTTCAATTACTTGTATTTATAATTTTGCAATAAAATTTATTGAACAGATTTATAACAATGAACAAAATTACGCCTGTCTATATATAAATTGTTACGACATACCCTTAAGGTTTAAAGCTCATAAATTGCGTAGCGAGCGCAGCGGAAGGGTAGCCAGTTCATTATTTAGTCCGTTTAAATCACTAAGTCCTTAAAAGACATTAGCAGGCTTTGTAACGTTATCGCAGTACACAAAAGAGATTTGGAAAGGGCTTATAGGGGAGTAGGCTGTCACTTATTACTCATAATGTTTAGCTCAGTGCAGACGTATACTGTACCATCGATATGCATCAGATATTGTTTTATATTGCTTTAAATTTGTGGAATTAATAAATGATAAACTTACGTCGTTTTAGCATGTTTTACAAGAACACATTTTGATTTTATGAAATATAGCCATGTTCGGATTTTGGTAAATGTCATCAATCTAAGAAATAAAATAGAATTCTATTGTAATTTTTTATTTCTTGTAAGCATTGTATTCTTAGGAACCCATCGCTGATTCTTTTAATAGGTTTTATAAGTTTTCCACTACGGTTCTTTCGTACTAACTAGTTTTTGGTCAAGCTTGCGCCCGTCCGCGTGAATGTCGTTTCGGAATAAAACTTAGCCGAAGCCATAATCTAAATTAGTCTATCTTTTCTTTCCTTCTTCTTTTGTCTTTCTTCCTTAATTACGAGACTATAGAGCCAAGGAATTTTTAAAAGCGTGGCCCGTTTGATAATTTTAACTGTTTGATGTGATACCACACTATGGCTAACCCTGTATACACTATAGAAGTGTACCCAAGGACAGTCCCCTATACCTATTGGGGTAGGATTATTATCTTTTAGACTATTGTAGAGATGGATAAACTTTACACTGGTTTATTGAGGTGCAATATTAGTGGATTAGGTAATTGTGTCTATGATAAAAAAAATATAATATTATCATGACTAAAATCAGTAGGGTTGTGCAGTTTGTGTGATTTAACTGACTGACTTTACGGCTGTAGCTATAAGATGGCTTAAATTTAGAAACAATCAGGATCGCTGAATGAAGGTTTAACGCCCTGTCAGGAGAAAGGTGTCAAAATTTTACCAATAAATGTGATTGATTCCAAGTAGATTCAAACTTAAATCAATGGGTCACGTCAACACAATGATCTCACAACTTGCGAGTTACGAGCTGATCTATGAGCAGCACTACCTCTTTTTTAGTTCACAACGTTCCATTACATCATTATCTCATCTTATTACACAACGTCATACCACATACGCTCTTTAACGCTGTCGTCTTCACTATTTTAATTTTTCTTTCTTCTTCTACCATACCGACCGATTATTGATGTTTTTAAAATTGTTAACATACGTACATACTTTTAGCATATAGCACCATTATAAGGTGGTAGGTCTCTCATATGCGTAAGGCCGTCTAGGTTGGTACCACCGCTTTGCAACAGTGTGTAAGCACTGTTGTGTTTTGGTTTGAAGGACATTGAAGCCATGAAATTACTGAGCATTATGAGACCTAACATCTTATGTCTCGGGGTGACGAGCGCAGTTCAGTGCCATACAGTAATTTTAATTTAAATTTATGTGTATGTTGCATCTTTTTATTAGGCGTGGCGCTTACCATCAGGCAAGCGCCTAGCTCGTCTCGTTATTCAATCAAATAAAACAAAAGTTGCTGGCACAACTGTGACACAGCGTATGCGATACAACTGCACCACCGAGGCAGATATTTTTAACATTATATTATTATTCACTACATCTTAATATATAAAACTCAAATGTGACTGACTGACTGACTGACATAGTTATCTATCAACGCACAGCCCAAACTACTGGAGGGATCGGGCTGAAATTTGGCATGCAGGTAGATGTTATGACGTAGGCATCCGCTAAGAAATGATTTTGATAAATTATACCCCCAAGGCGATAAAATAGGGGATGAAAGTCTGTATGAAAATCACGCGGGCGGAGCCGCGAGCAAAAGCTATTCATTTATATGAGTTAGGCAAAGTTTTAAATTTTAATTCATAAGTTTTTCGTATCAATGAAATCAGGTTCCCATCTAGACATATTATGTTCAGAGCACTCACGCTAATTGTTTCCGCCATTTGAATATTGCCGTCGACAATTACTGAATTGGTCCATTGCCGCTGGTGCAAAACGGACCCCTAAATTAATTGCTCCCTGCTCACTTTGTTTTATTTTGTTCTAAGTGATATTGAAAATGGGACTGCCGCCTCTTAATTGTTATTGTTTTTGACATATATTGTTTTGCCAAGTCCAATACATTTTATAAAGATATGATATTTCAATTTGTGTGATTTGATTTTTCGGTGTGCCTATTGTGAGTTATTTCGATACGCAATAAGTTATTTATATACGAGAAATATCTCGTTTTCCAATACGATCCGCTAGGGGCGCGGTATGGTTTAGCATACATGTTCTCCTGAATACAAATGACGTCATCATAATATAACATTTTTGTATACGTGATAAGACGAATTAAAAAATACATAAAAATAATTATAATAAATACATTAAAAAACATAACACGTTACAGTCATAAACCATATTCCCCTTATTTTTTTTATGTGAGCCACATCTTGACATCGTTCTGTCTATCGTTGCAAATTGGAAATTGAAAATGAAATATTAAAATGACTCAGATTTTTTTCGTCACTCAATTGAGCAAACAATAAGGAGCCTTTTTAAATCGTTTGTGAATGGTTATATTTTTGTAGAAATGTTTTAATTTTCATCTGACGAAGAGAAGTTAAAGGAGATGGCTATAATTGCCTGTTCCTCTTTTTAACCGACTTCGAGATGGAGGAGTTTCTCAATCAAAAATACAGACCGTATTTTTTGTACGATTTCTCCCAAATGTGAACCAAATTATAATGTTTTCCTTGTATTTGAGGGTGGTCCTATATGAATTTGGTTAAGATCTGATGACGGAGTCGAGGGAAAATAGGAAACTCCTCAACGGATAACACTCAACGCAAACGTACGATACGGTTTTAAATATCCCTTTTTCCTAGAGCCACACTATCGGTTTTCGGCAAAGGTTCGTACTATAGCTAAGAAATTTGCCAGAAGTTTATGTGACACTTAGTTTTTATTGAGTTCCTGCCAATATCATAAACACATGGAGATACCGCAGTTTGTATGGATGTATGTAACGTGGCCACTGTATTCGTCAATAACTACGTCGAAGGACAATGGACATATGACATGAATGTTCCTCCGACAATATGGTCATAATATTAGAATTGGTCAGTGATAAAGTCGCGTTTAACGTAATTTTTTATTCAGGCTACTATAAGTAATGGAGCTACGCTGTCAGTTTTATATCAGAAATCCTGTGTTTACACGTCATACAGTTTGAAAAAAGAATTGTATGACATGGTTGGAAAAATTATGGTTTAGTTACATTCTCAACAGTGTCGTACGAGAAACTCTCCATCTAAATTAAGCTTTATATACAAAATAGATTTGCATTTTCGTAGGATTTCAAAGGTTTTTAATTAATTACCATATTCATTCACGTCATCAATATCATTGAATGTCTTCAGGTATGGCCGCAAGCAATGTCAGCCACTAATTGGCTGTCCGTCCGCGGTGGGACCACAAAAGCTAGCAGTCGCTCATTAAAATTTAATCCGCAAACCCTGAAGCAAATGTTTGAGAACTAATTTGCTTGTGCAATATGACACTTAGACAGGAGCCTTCTCATTGTTAACGATGTGTTACAGATTGTAAAGTTTGAGGGCAATTTTATTGATATAAAGTTGTAGGTTATATTTAATTTACACTGTTTCAATGTAAATAATATTTTAGATCTTTTTTGGAATACACAATATATTAATCTGAATTATTTCCTTGGGTTTAAAATGGATGTCAGGAAAAAAAATCACTATCTGAACCGGTGGCTACGAGCTATATGAACCCCGCAAATCAAAATATTACTTTTTCTAGTACACGCTGTCTTCAATTGAGTGCGTTTAACTGATATCACACTTGAAATCATATCCGAGTGCGATTTTTTTTAATTTATTTTAATTAATTTATTTAATTTATAAATCAAACCCAAGCCAAGCAGCGTCCGTGCCAAAGTAGTCACTACCCAATGTATAACAGGAATTGAGTACTAGTAACGAGAATAATATAAAGTTTGAAATGTTTGGCCTATAACCGAAAAAGTATGTCATTGTAGTAACAGTGTCGTCATCTGGTGAGATCGATAGATCGGGTGCCGCCAGCCGCCGCGAAGTCTGTCCGTCGGGACGGCGCGGCGCCGTCGGCGGCGCCTAGGGGACGCCTTCATCACATAAATCTCATAAGCTGAACTGCTACCTCCATGAATTATGTTTTTATTTTTATATCTGGTGACGGTAACTTGAGTTTATTAATTAATTGTTGTTTATCAACCTTGTTACGTATCGTTGTAGAGAATACAGATATTTTTTAACAATGGGAACTGCATAGGCAGCCATTACATGTTCAATACAGATCACGATCCAAGCAAGGTGACGGATTGTAGTAGATTGACGAATCTTAGTATGGCTGGTCGCGACATTAGACGGCCAATCCAGATCATATCAGTCCACTGTTCGATATCAACAAATGCACACGCATTCACAACCACTAAATGGATCTGAATAAGAAAAAAGCTTGTGCAGCAATAATTATTGCTTTTTCTCTGAAGAAACGCGTGAACAGGAAACGTTGGATTAAACCATGGCTACTAAAGAGGAACATCTATACAGATTTGAACTTGTTAGATGAAATTCATAGCACTGAAGAGGAGGAGGATTACGCAAATTACTACAGGAGGCATGCTTTGATCATCTGTTGGAAATGTTCACACCGCACTTGTTAAAAAAAGATACCTACAACAATGGATCGAGATAATTGATTTCAAAAAATCTAGATATTTTCTGATCAGAATTCACGATCCGTCAATCAAATACCTGACACAGTCAATCTGGATTGAGATCAATGATCACGATCAAGGATCACAATCTAGATTGAGTGTGTAATGGCTGCCATACACATACACTGCATTTGACTGGACTAGTAGCCGACTGCGATGCAAGAGGCCATGAGTTCGGTCACTGCACTGAGACAAATGTTTTTGTGATCCACAAATATTTGTTTCGGTTCTGGGTGTTGTGGGATCTCATGATCCTCGTAGTTCTTGATACCCACGATACATGTTAACCTAGTGTGGGGACAAAACGATGTGTGTGATTGTTGGGTATATTTATTATTATTAACATGCATGTTTTTTGCAACTTTTATAATATTAATTATGCAAATAACATCAATTATTAATTTTAAAGTTAGATCTACATAAAGTTTGTTTAATAAAGTCTATAATAGAGCCATATCAAGCCATGAAAATAATGGAGTAAATCTAAAGTATATTTTTGAAAGATGCTACTATTAATAAATAGCACAACGTTTCATTAACGGAGCTAAATAATTGTTATAATGAGAAATCCTCTTTGAGAGGACACGGATTTAATTTGGTGCGTGGACGCGGTCGCTGCGAGGGCGGTGCCACAGCCGAGTTTAATCCCACTTCAAAGGACATGCTGAAATTACATACTGTAAAACTATAGAGGACTAGCGATATTGTATTCAAATGAACAGCTTTGACGTCTGCACTGGGCGAATTAATTATTTTAGACATAATTAATACAGTATCCATCTTCATTTGAAAGGTGAATTGAAAGTTTTAAGGTATCTTTAATTAAAATGTCTCGAATGAAAAAGACGCGCTGAGATTGTACATTGGGCATTAATATTGAGAACTGATCAAAGAATTCTTTGGTATATTTTCATCGATGATCATTTATTTTTAATTATAGCATATGCACTCACGCCTGTAATCCCCGAAGCAGCAGAAGCGTATAAGTCTTTTTTTTAGTTTTGAATGCCAGACCCACACTGTAGATAAGTTCGTTTACAGTATGAATGGGCTGGCTACCTAGACCGGGTTGTTACCACTGTCTTACAGAAAACTGTAAAGTATTGTGAGCGAATATGGGCGGTGATGAGCACTTGCCATCAGGTGACCCAGTTGCTCGTTTGACGGCCTATGCTTTAAAAAAAGTGATGTGCATAATGCATTGTTAATTATCGCTTGCTTTAGAGGTGATAAAAACATCATGATTCCTCATTCTATACCTGATAGTCCTCCATTAAATTTTTAAAGCTAACTGAAGTCTGTCAACCTGCGTTAGGTCAACGCGGTGAACTTTAATATATTGAAAGACAAAACGCGCAGATCGCTCGCCTGATGATAAACGCTACGTCGGTCCATAAACAAAAGCAACACCAAAAAAAACTTTTAATTACAAATTGTATGGCACTGGACTGCGTTCGTCACCCTAAGCTATAAGTTGTTAGTTCTTAAAATGCCCAGTAGATTCACTGTCTTCAATGTCCTTCAAATCGCAATACAACAGTGCTTACACACTGTAGCTTGGTGGCGGAAATAAGGCCTAGCCTCTCTCAATGGTAAAGAAAATCCGGGCCTAGCAATGAGTTATATACTGTCCCACCGCTAGGCCACAGGGATGAAATTATAATTTAAACACAAGCCAATGAGATTGACATTCAGAAGTAATAAATATTTAAGGACATCACTTTGTGGCCATTAATGCATTAGTACCGAGAGATGGATGTTGGCGCCACGCCGGCAGTCGGCGGCGTCGCGAGACGCCTCGGCGCCCACTCATTTCGTTCTTTGGGCGTCATAAAACACAATGTGACTATATTGCACAGAGTAGGCTCTCGATTCAAACTTTCTTATGACTTTTCTTTATTATGGTAATTGATGTTTATGCTTGGTGAGGGATTTTATGGTATTGTTTGCTCACAAAACAAGTTTGTTTATTAAATTTTATACTGCTTAATAGTATACATTTTAACTAGTATAGATGTTTCTAAAAAAACGCATACAATTTTAGGTTTCTCAAAAAGTATTACAATATTAATAAAATGTTATTGTAATTGATATGGAAAAATACAGACACAATAATAATGAAAATTGGACACGACTATTGTTGCCAATAATGTCAATATAACTAACTTTAATAGCAACTCTGTGAGAGTACCCCGGTACAGTGCGCCCATTAGTGCAGTCGACAAATGATCTACAGCGAGATATTTTTATTATATAGCATAGGCCGGCAAACGAGCAAATGGGTTACCTGATGGTAAGTGATCTCCACCGCCTATGTACGCCCACCATCAGAAGAATCATGGGCGCGTTGCCGACCTTAAAGGAAAGGGATAATTAGGGATTGGGAAGGGGAGGGGATTTGGGCTTCCGGATATCTCACTCACCGTCCGAAACGCAGCAGCAAGCCGCTACTTTACGTCAGTTTTCTGTGAGACAGTGGTAACGACCCGGTCGAGCCAGCCCATTCATGCTGTAGATAAAACTTTCTTCAGCGTGGCTCTAACACTCGACAATTGATTCATTGATTCAAATTCCGTAAATTCATTAAAGTAATTTAGAAAGCATTAAAGTTTAAGTTTAAAAAAAACGTTAAATAAATACGAATATAAATAAAAAGTTAATTCTACGCTTAATAGTTCATCATTTGTCCCTACTCTGTACACACAAGTAGTCACATTGGGTGTATTGCCCGCCCGGCGCTCAACCGTCTCCACTAATGTTCGTCGTGTGCAAATATTTGAGATGGCCAAGACTTATTGATCAGGAGCGGGATCATGGCGCTCACTGTTGGCGCCGCTTCCGTCACGTCTCGAGTGCTTGTAAGCACGGAGCACCGTGCAGTGTGCGGTGTTCCGCGTTCACATTGAGGGAATTTTACAGCACACATAAACGAGAAAAAATGTGTTATACCTGTAGACCTTGTACGAGTCGCAAATAACTTAGCTTTCGATTTCGTATAAAATTACTATTAACGAAGTGCTCTTTAGCAATTTTTACTGTATGAAATAATAGTTCTAAAACTAATATCGTATTCTACTAATTTTATATAAAAGACTCACACTATTAATAATTATTTATAGTTTGCGCTGGTTGTTTCTGCTGGTAGATTTTTTTCTTTTTTATTACGACCAAAATATGTAGGTTTGAGGTTTTAATTTTGGTCAACTAGATTTTCTCACATCAGATTTATCGGTTAACTGTATTATTTTATTATACGTAGAATGTTGTTGTTTCTTCTCTAAAGCACGTTCGTGTTGCGAATTTGGACATTGTTGCTGATAAGTGATAATACACGGAGACGTTCCAAACTCGATTGAATTTCCGGCCGGTAACGACATTTCGGGCCAAATGCCACCGGAAATACCGTTAATGCATGTCAATTGTTGTGTCCCTAACTTTGTTAACGAAACGCTCACAGTGTTTAATATTTTACGTAACATTTTACTTGAAGGTAGATGTATTGAATTACTAGCTTTTGCTCGCGGCTCCGCCCGCGTGATCTGCTTTTTCCGGGATAAAAAGTAGCCTATGTCCTATTCTGATGTATAAGCTATATTATTGTAAAGTTTCATTAAAATCCATCCAGTAGTTTTTACGTGAAAGAGTAACAAACATACATCCATACTTACAAACTTTCGCGTTTATAATATTAGTAGGATCAGCAAATAAATAATGCTGGCTCTGTACTATATACGCGTCACTGCTGGGCACAGGCCTCTTCTACTAAGGGGAGAGGTAAGCCTTAATCCACCATGCTGGCCTAATGCGGTTTGGTAGACTTCACATATCTGCGAGATCTTATAATGAATTCTAAGATATAAAATTTTATTTTATTTTGGTAAAAATAAACAGTTTTAACCACAAGTTGCTAATGCCTTCTTTAGATGAAAAAGTGTTGTGTGTGTGCGTGTTTGTTTAATTTTATGTACTATGTTTGTTTAACTTTACTTATGATGATGCAGTGTGAAATTATTTCTATTTATGTATCTAGGTTTACTCACAATGTTTTCTTCACCGTAAAAGCAAGCGAATATTAACACTGAATACACACATAACTGAAAAGTCAGATGTGGACTGGTTTCGAACTTGCAACTCCGTCCCGATAGTCCGTACTATGCTTGGCTAAACCATCGCATAAATAGCTTCCATTAAATTAAAATGAAAACTGTACCCAATACCAATACTTATGCGTTAAAAATCCCCAAACTCAATCAAAAAACCACGTGACAAAACATCTTGGCGATTAATTTACTTACCTTTCGATGTTTAACACATAGACATTTTGGGCCTCAGCGTTCGCAACACATCCATAGTGCACTTTCCTCAATTTTAAATCACAAGGAAAACGCACGCGGTTCATCGCGCCCATCACCCGTCCTGCGTCGCCTGTCGCATGTGGCTTTCCCTGCGCGTGTGGACGTAACAAAAGGGTTGCACTCGCTGATTGCTTAATGGACAGTGAAGGCTGAGATAGGCGACGTGATAAATCACCGCTGTGATTACCGACCCATTATCTAAAATGCAATCTCGGGGGTAGACAACTAAGGAAGTAAAGTTGTTGATCTAATTATCAACTGAGAAGGTATAAAAGTCGAAGAATTACAAGTTGCACTGGTAAGCAAGTATATTTTTTTATTAACTTGAGAATATTTTTCTTTGGATATACAGTTAAAAATATGTGTTTATGAATAAAATAATTTACTAATTTGAAACTAGCTGCAACAAAGATAGCTGATTTGATTTAGCTTAGTAATTCTTTAATTACCCTTCTCTATTTGGATCCTGCAATTTTCTTATCAAATTTAAATAAAATTACTATAATAAGTTGAAAATATTTAAGTTAAGAGAAGATGTTTAAGTCTGGAGACGACAAAAGAAATGGCTACTACGTGCCGACTGTACAGCTATGCGAACTCGATTTTTAAATACAGTAAACGGTATTACAAATAAACAAAAAATTGTGATCGAGCCAAATGCATGACAATTCTGAATAGACCGGGTTGTTACCACTCTATGATGTCAACTATCAGTTTGGGTTGCATTTGGTGAATGAGATGTAGCCTAGTAAGTCTAAATTCCCCTCCTCCCCTGCCAATCCTTCAATAATTTATCCCTTTCTATTAATGACGCCAACGTGTTCGTGATTTAACTCGTTTGCAGACATATTCTATAGAAACATACATTATAATTTTTAATTGATATTACACATTTTATGAGTGGTAGAGCCACGCTGTAGACAGTAATGTCTACAGCATGAATGGGCTGGCTCGACCGGGTCGTAACCACTGTCTCACAGAAAACCGACGTAAAGTAGCGGCTTGCTGCTGCGTTTCGTACGGTGAGTGAGATATCCTTAGCCCAAATCCCTCTCCCCTTCCCAATTCCTAATTATCCCTTTCCTTTAAGGTCGGCAACGCGCCCATGATTCTACTGGTATTGTGGGCGTACATGAGCGGTGGAGATCACTTACCATCAGCTGACCCACTTGCTCGTTTGTAGGTCTATGCTATTAAAATATATAGACATAGACATAGAATATAAATATTTGATACTTTCGAATGTTTTTTTTTTTTATTTATTCAATTACCATCTGCAATACTTTTAATTAACCTTACATAACATAATTTTGGTTTATTTAATCAAATAAACCCCTGTCAATACTATAAATCACAAGCGGACCAACAAACATACATATTTAAAACCAAACACATCAAAGACAAGAAACAGAAAAGGAAACCTTTGAATTACATTTTCCATAAATACGTCAATCTATCCACCCTCCAGCAGGTGCGAGTCGATCAACGGCAAACAAATAAGTGCATCGAGCTACAATCGAGTCTATTCCACGCAAGCCCCTCGAATGAGACACTCAAAGAGAAGCCTCTGTGAGCGACGACAGTCCTTTGCAAAAGGAAAAGTTTCAAAGACGGCTTACAACTATGCCAAGTAGATGCCAGCTATGTTCATACTTAAAGAACTTCTTTATGTTAATGCCCAGTTACATTTATAATTGCTTTGCTACTGTGAGGTAATTTTGATTGTAGTCAATTTTATCTGATCATACTTATACTAGCTTTTGCTCGCGGCTCAGCCCGCGTGATCTTATTTTAACCCCTTAGAAGTAAAATTTCCAAAAATCCTTCTTTAGAGGATGTTTACAACATAAAAGGCATTAGCTGCCAATTTCAAGTTTGTAGCCGCAGTGATTGTACGTTAAAGAATCAACCAGTCAGTGAATCTAGACACATAATTACATATGAATAGAGTGACGAGTGACACGTTATCCATCCATCTGACAATGAGGTGTCTACCTAATATTGTGTTCAATCATCATCGTAACTTACTAATATTCGTGTTGACACATTTCGAATAAGTTACAACGCTCTTGTAAGTGTTATAAATTATTAAAACTATAGTTAGCTTATGGTAAACAAATTTTAGGTATCTAAATTTCTTTCCATGCATTAAGAACATTGTACATACCTATGCAAAAATGTTCAAAAATAAAATTAATAAGATCTTCAAAGCAACCGACTATTATTAATTTTACACATTATTACGGCAAGATATTCATTTGCTTTACCACCTTAACATACGAAAAATATCTGTGAATTGATAAAATTTCATTGTGTATCGTGCGTTCTGCAATCTTATTGAAATGTTGGCTTAGTATTTAAATGGATTCCCATTTGTACTACCGAAACATGAAAATAGCGTGGCTCTCAAACAGAGAGGGGTCTCGCGTAGAGCTAGCAAAATATTCAAACTGTCGGTGGACGGTTTCGTTTGTAGGGTTGTGATTAATGCTCAATTTATTATTTCAAAGGAGACTAGTCAGTAAGAGCCAAGTTAAAAGTTAATATTAATTCGTTACTCAAGCTAAAAACATTTAACCTAATTTGTTAAATATTATTCATAATAGTAATATATTGCAGCTATAAAACATTATCGAAAATCTATCGTTAAAGCATTTCCAAACTCTATGTAATTATGATATTCACTTCTTATTCTTCTATCGGTCCACCTACTCAAGTATATTGCGTATCGTCGTACATACATATTACATACGGAGGGAGTTATTGTTGTTTTTGAAAGCCCGTAGCAACGCAGCGTTTTGACTGAAAGGGGTTCCCGCGGCTTCACTTCGCTTCTAACAGATTTGTAGGCAACAATTGTACACTTCATGAGATGGGGTCTTTATGGCTGCGGTCGGATTTATTGAGTGTTTAGGAACCATAAAAATGTAAATGTGAATCCATTGTAAATATCTTTTTTACAATCATGAATCACGAACAATTTGTCTTTTAAAGACGCCGTTACTGGGATACTTTTAATCATTTATGTTATGAAATGGTTTGCAACATATTTTTATGAGGCATAAAATGCTTGGATACCCTATGCGATACCAGTTAAAATAATTCAAAACTTATATGTTGGATAATTAAAACAATCAATAGTCTCGCAGTCCTTTATGTTTAAAGTAGCAAAAGCGTGACGATTGTTTCACGAACGCGATAATATCAAACGACGTAAGTTAAATGTCATTAAGAAAACATTTTTGCAAGCTCGTTTGAGATAAGTTTCTGATCCCGGCCATTGTGATAGCCATCTGTAGAAAAGTCCGTGAAAAGCTCGGGGCTCATTCGCCATTCATGGGGCGATTTGATTTACTTAAGATCCTCTGCTTGATACTGTCTATTAAGCGAGTGGTTCTCGGGGAGGGTTTTTATAAAAGAATAAATGTGACATAGGATGTGGGTGATTTATATAAATAGAAAATTGTATCTTTCCTGCAACTGCCAGATAGGATCGATAGTTGTGACTCCTTTCCTCGATGTACCTGCAAAATAAATTACCATTATAGTTATGAAATATTTTATCTTTTATCTATTTATTTATTTATTTATTTATTTATTTAAACACAAAACAGGTTACAATCAGAATATTAAATCAGTAATTAACAAAGGTTGTTTGTACATAATTGCAACCCAAAACATGTGTTCCAAGAATTACAATGAGGTGTTTTGCTATAGAAATAAGTACAAACAGAGATATAAGTATATATAGATATATGTATACAGAGTATACATTATCAGAGATTAAAGGAAAGGAGTGCACCTTTTATGAGGAACATTACAGCTTTATTTATCAAAAAATTCTCTAAAACTGCATATTTTTACAAAATGTTTTATTTTGTAGAGATATTCCTAAGCTACAACTTTAATACCCACTATTTTTAAATTACGATTAAAGTACCCCAAACGAGATTTTCACGATAAACTGTGTTCCGTGACCTTTGGTCGCGAGTTCTCAGCAGCACATGTATCGTTGAGGACTCTGGGATTTAGTTTAGTAGCATACTTACGTTAGTATTCATTGTTAACTATGGAACGTCTCATACTAATACTCGAACCCTCTCATAATGAGAATAAGCCCGTGCCTAGCAGTGGAACAGTTTATTATATAACGCAGGACTTCTGTTAAATATTTTTTTTATATAAACGTCACTGATTTTTGGTTTTAGATTTTTTAAGCCGTGATGTCTCTTATGGGTTGTTTTCATACAGTTCGTTTATAAGGGAGGTGCATTACAGAAGGGTGAGTTAACGCGTGGTTCCGGACGAACGGACGGACGATTTATAAAATGAGTTTGCGGTGCAACCAAGCCGTGATACCCCATTGGTTACGTCTCACTTCTTTATTAGTGATGTCACTACGAAGTATCATGTGTCGATAACAAATTAAACATGTTTAAGCATCAGATATAATAGTTGTTTATTAAATACACCAACGTTCAATTTTAGAACATCCTGCTTTTTTAAGCTATATAAAATAACGTTTGACTTAGTTATAGCGAAAAGCAACGTAATAGGAAAAACGGCTTCTTAATTTAAAATTGTTTTTCGGCCACACCACGCTTACAATATATCGTGCATATACGAGACATAATAAGTTATTACTGCGTATTTGATATTCCCTATTACCTATATGTTTATATTTAATAATAAGCTCATATTATGAAGTCAACAATTTATTTTTATTTTTTATTATACTTACGTATTTGGGAAAATAAACCAGTATATATATAACTGTTATTACATATGTAGTTTTAACATTTTTTTTATTATCTAAAACGAATAACTGATTAGACTTTTTATTCATATTCATTGCTTAGCACTCATTACAATTTGTAGTTTCTAAAATACTGATATTATATTTTAGTATTCAAAATAATTCGTAGACGAAAATTTTAAAATAAAATTATATCGATACATTGTATCGCGGGACATTCCTATTTTACGGGCATTTGTCGCGGGACGTCACCATTTTTCCCTCGGTGCGCCGCCATCAGTAGAAAGTTAAAAGCATTGAAAGACATATCGCGGGTTCCTTCCAGGCTCCATTGTTCTCTCGCCCTTTGTCCCCCGCCGAATGTTTTAATGTAATTGGCTTTGTGCGACGCTTTTTTACCCCACTTTCCTTATCGTATGTGTGTACGCTTCGAAAAGTTTTGCTTATCCATTCTTGTACTAACTGTTAACTGTTACTTAATTAGGTAATGGTATTTAGTTACACATTATGGATCATTGCGTAATTTTTTATTACTCATAAACATGTATGTCTCATAACTCCTTAGTAGTGTTATCAAAATATTATTATTTATTTGATGTCGATTTAATTGTCACTGCAGTTGTTTTGTTTTAACTATACCCCAACCGTTAAAAACACATATTAAGAACAATATTTTTATTTACATAATAATATAGCAAAAGCAACACTCTCTAAAGAGTGTTTTAGCAGTTTTCGATAATGAACTATTTTTATTAAATACATATTGCACTATTGATATAAGTCATTAATAACATAATATCGCGTACATTTACCTCGGCTCTCAGACTCATCACTCACACACGCTCGGCTTAATAACAAGATAGACATGTTATTACTTCTACATCCTTCCTATTTCAACTACCCTGTCTCCTTTGACTTCAGTAAGTGAGTTGGATATAAATTGGGCCATTGTCTGTGAATCTGGAGCATTCGCGCGACTTTGAGCTTCATTCTGCAACGAGAAAATGTATATCGATGAAAATTCACATTCCCGCTTGCGCAAATAATTTTTCCCCATAGTACGACAGAGATGGCCGACGGTTGATTATTGAATCGCCATGAAATTTTTGCAGAATAAGATAGCTGATCTTCAATGAATTTTCTTTGTTTTCTCTTTCTGATGCTGTTGTTATTTCGCTCGCACGTACAGGGCAAAGCACTATACACCCCGTCTCTGGAATACAGGATCAATTCGCAGTGTGATTCTGCATCAATTGTTTCGACGAAAAATCTTTTTTTTTTAATTTATCTGTGAAACAAATATTGTCTTGGTTGCTGAAGCATCATTGTTGAATAAGTATTAGTCATGTTTAATTTAATTAAATTTGTTCAATATCTATACTAACTTCAAACTTATTTGGGAAAATAATAAAGGGTTCGAAAAAATTGTAAATGAAAATTATTCACAATTTGGTAAAAAACAATTTAATTGGAACTATTTACGTAATAAAAGATTCAATACAATGCATTACTGCATTCGAATATAATAACAATATTTAAGTATATCTTAGTTTATCTCTTCACAAGAAATAATGGAAGATGAGTCAAAAGATTGCAGAATATCGCTGTGAGTAAGGACAGAGAGAGCGTGGCACGCATTTCTGGCTAGTTTGATATCAGCCCCCGTGACGTCACCACTGTGTCTTCGTCGCTGATTATATCTACGATATATTAAACTGAATTTACTGACGTTTTCTTGACAATTGTGAAAATGTATCAATTTAGTAAAGTGTTTGTGTCATTGTGAAAAATCGTTGGATTTACACAAAGTTCCCTCACAGCCAAGTGAATTCACTGTACAGTAACATTAACATGGGTTTTCTTTTTATTTTGAGTCGTGTTTAAGGAGATCCACAGGTCGTTGTTTCTCAATAGTTTGGCTTATCCCACGTTCTTGTAATTTTAGACTTTCTTAGAAGGGTATACGGTAGGAAACTGTTTAAAGGAAAATAAGGGTGTAAATTCCGTTATCACCTGTTGATCCCTCCGCGGAGACTTCCGAATATGTTTTGGCGGTGGTTGCTGTGAGTATTATGAAATAACATTTAAAGTCACAATTTGTTGCTATATACAGTTTATGCTTATTATTCCGATTACCCTGATTTTATTGCTTACAACACAATATTTAGATTGTATTTTTTAGCGTTTGTATTATTATTTTATTCCATTGTTTCACTTAGTTCAGATTCTTAGTTCATTGAGTAGGTTAACAAACTCAGTAAAAATAAATACATTTTCATTAAAAGCAGTAGCTTCTTTGTATTAGAGTAAAAATTATATTAAGTCTAATGTAATTAAATAATAAAGTAACTACTACTAAATAATAAAAAGGCTAAATAGTATAATAAGTGCGTGTGTATGTATGTAATAAGGCTACAAAGTTGCGATCGCACTCACTCACGCCTGTAATCCTCAAAGGGATAGGCAGAAGGGTATCCAGTTAATCCACATTCCACCGAGCTTAATTCCGTCCCATAATATGATAAGGGGCGAGTCTATTGTCATACCGGGCGCGATCTCAGACTACAGGGTGATAGTTTTTTTATAGCATAAACCGGCAAACGAGCTAGTGGGTCACCTGATGGTATGTGATTTCCACCGCCCATGTACGTCTGAAATGGTGCGGCTAATCTACTGGGTGGTAGGTCCCTCGTATGCAAGAGACCGTCTGTGTTGGTACCACCGCTTTATCTATTTCTGCCGCCAAGCAGGAGTGCCTAAGCACTGTTGTGTTTTAGTTTGACATCGACACAAGACATTGAAGCCAGTGAAATGACTGGGCATTATGAGACATAACATCCTATGTCTCGAGGTGATGAACTTAGTACTTCGTAATTCGAAGATCTATTGGTGTTGCTTCTATCTATGGGCAGGCGTGACGCTTTCTATCAGGCGAGCGACTTACTCGTTTCGTCATCAAGGCTTATAAAATAGAAACAAAAAACAGTAACTTGCACATAACTTTTATTGCAATACAGTAAAAGCTCCTTATTCGCGCTTCCTTCATTCGGGTTTCACTATTCGCAGAAAAAAAATCGACCCAATTCATATATTCGCGGCTAAAGATTTCTTTATTCGTGGGTCTAATCGGTACATACACATTGATATAAAGGATTCCAATATTTAGCACGACTTGGAGGAAATGTTAAATTCACAGCCCATTTATGAAGAGGCTTCAACAAGCACGGGAAACGATAATTTGAAAAATCTTAGTGAAGGTTTAAGAATGACAAATAAGTTTTGTGATTTCTTTATGAAAATTGATCCGTCTATGGAACGAAGTCTTATTTTTAAGAGGCAAATTGCTAATGCCACTGCTGAATATCAGTATGAATTGAAGGAGCATTTTAAAAACTGCCAAGCAAGAAGAAATTATAAAATTCTTTAAACCATTGCCTAAGCCTGAAGATAAATCAATATGATCAAAAACTACAATTAAATTTTGAAGTTATACTTCTTTAGGCGCGTTATGAAAAAATGATGAGAGTGAAATTTTAAGATGCGCGCGCACCTGTGACACAAAAAATTAACAGTATGAAGTTAGGCGCGTTAAGAAAAAATGATGAGAGTGAAAGTAGCCGTAATTAATAAACAAATGACGATTTAGACAAAGAAAAACTCTTTAGGTTTTTTCTTATTCGGAACATGTTGCCGTAAAAAGTACCAGGCTCGCATAAACGCGAAGAGAGTAGAATGTACTTCTATCATGTCGAGTGGATATGTTGATATAAATTAAAATACTTTTATTTAATATAATTAACACTAAATATTATTAAATTATTAATGTTACGATATTTCATCGTTGTTGTGAAGACTTGAGAATAAATTACACTTGTCTTTGGCGAAATGCATAACAATGCGAAGCTTAAGAGTGTTGTTACAAAGACTTGGCTGTATGAGCTACAATACCTTTGCCTATTAAAAACCCGAATTTGAACCAAAAATTATAATACCGAGGACTATGACGGAAGTGAATACTTTTTAAATTGTTTTCGAAATTAATAAGTGTCCGTTCTATTGAAACTATGAATCAACACGCATGAAACATTTACTATAATAATAATTATAATGTACATTATAAATAATAATTATTATTATAGTAAATGTTTCATGCGTGTTGATTCATAGGCCATTTTTGACAATGTCCTTTATAATTTATATATGTGCTAATAAATTATATTCAGTAGTGATTTAAATTGAATATTTTGATTGATATTACTTACTATTTGTGAATATTAGTGAAAAAAAATGTGCTTATATACTTTTTCAAGTGCTCCAATATAATTGAGGTTAACTATCCGTATGTATTATTTATTTATTTATATTTTGATTGATATTACTTACTATTTGTGAATATTAGTGAAAAAAATTGTGCTTATATACTTTTTCAAGTGCTCCAATATAATTGAGGTTAACTATCCGTATGTATTAGTTATTGATATAAATTAAAATACTTTTATTTAATATAATTAACACTAAATATTATTAAATTATTAATGTTAAATACTTATTATTGGTTATTTAATATTCACAAAATAAAGAAATAAATTTAAAAAACATTTAATAAAAAGTTTGTGATAAAAATTAAAATTGAACATCAAATAATAATATTAATTTTTAATATTTGCTATTAAATTGAATAAATAACAAAGAAGTATAACTTCTCACGCGCGTACATAAGTACACGCACCCATTTTTTTTATATACTTGTTATTTATTTTGTCACCTAGGAACGTATCCCATATAAATTACTATTCCATATTCACGGTTTCCGTATTCGCGGCATATTTGCGGAACGTGGGTATACGTTCCGCGAATAAACAGCTATTACTTTTTTATTTTTTTTTATTTCATTGCATGATGAGACGAGCACGGCGCTCGCCTGATGGTAAGCGCCACGCCTGCCCATAAACAGAAGAAACAACACACAGAACTTTGAATTACAAAGTACTGCATGGCACTGAACTGCGCTCGTCATCTAGATACATAAGATGTTAAGTCTCATAATGCCCAGTTATTTCACTGGCTTCAATGTCCTTCCATCCGAAACACAACAGTGATTACATACTGTTGTTTGGCGGCAGAAATAGACAAAGCGGTGGTACCAACCCAGATGGCCTCTCGCATACGAGGGACCTCCCACCTTGTAAACGGTACTGTACTATGAATTATTCAATTGTAGCTTGAATAGATTTCTACACTGTCATCGGTTGTAGCCATTTTCTAAAATATGATTAGCCCCTCGTCAATCGCCACGGTACAGTAGACGCTAGTTATGTTTATATCTGGTTCATATATCACGGTTCCCCTTTGGAAACGGTCTCTGGAGACAGTATTACGACGTCACAGGTAGCCCAATTTATTTTTATGATTGAACTATTCCAGATTTATATCATTTTTAGAAAATTGCCTTTCAGAGGTTTGTCATTGTGATGTAGTATTGTTTGTGGTAATGGGGAAATAATTATTTAATATCATAAGCCTTGTATTTCATATTGCCCATTGTTGGACATAATCCTCATTTATTAAGTGGTTAAGTCTGGCGCCTACAAAGATGGTTTAATGGGGGAAGGCTTAGCTTGTATACCTTCCAAATTCCTATGGAGAAGTATTAACTATACAAATTTCATCATATTTCCCTTCGCCATTAAAGCTAATAATTAATAATTAATTCTTAAGTATTTTTTTATTACTAACTTGAATGGCCAAACGAGCAGGTTGCTCGCCGCATGGTAAACGCAACATTTCCCGTAGATAGAACCAACACAGAACTTTGAATCACAAAACACTGCATGGCACGGAACTGCGTTAGCACTCAGAGACATAAGTTGTTAAGTCTCTTAATGTCCAGTAATATCACTGGCTTCAATGTCCTTTAAAGCCAAACACATCAGTGTTTACACAATGGTGCTTGGCGACAGAAATTGACAAAGCGGTGACACAAATCCAGCGTTGACGCGGACGTTTCAATACTCTATTTAAAGCTAATTACCGAGTAAGATAAAAGTAAAGTATTTTTTATTAACTTTTAAATATCCAAGATTTTGTTAAGTGTTTACTTATTATGTACATATTGTGTAGTTATTACAAAATGAATTTGGTGTGCTAATCGTCGCCTCTGAATCAGCATACTTGTAATGAACTTTGCTTTCAGCAGCAATTGCGCTGTCGTGCCTTAGACTGTCTCATGAAGCTGTATTTAGCAAAAGTATCTCTATTGGCTAGGCTATTAAAGGCTAGTCAATTTTCAAGGCAGTTCTGTTGTCAGAGTTCGTAATAAGGTCACATATCTGTTTAATGTAAATTAATTTTTAATAACGTTTGCGCCTATATCACTATCTCGGAGTAAATGCTAGTAATCAAATAAAATTATACATTTGATTTCAAAAGCCACACTGACATATTTATGGGAAGAAAATTTTTCATCATCATCATCAGCCACCAGACGTCCACTGCTGAACATAGGCCTCCCCCAAAGATTTCCAGACCGACCTGTTGGAAGCGGCCTGCATCCAGCGACATCCTGCGACCTTTATCAGGTCGTCTGTCCACCTTGTAGGTGGACGTCCAACGCTGCGCTTGCCAGTACGTGGCCTCCATTCCAGAACCTTTGTGCCCCATCGGTTATCGGTTCTGCGAGCTATGTGGCCTGCCCACTGCCACTTGAGCTTGCTAATCCGCTGGGCTATGTCAGTGACTTTCGTTCTTCTACGGATCTCCTCATTTATGATTTGATCACGTAGAAAACACCGAGCATAGCTCTCTCCATAGCTCGCTGAGTGACTGTGAGCCGTTTTATACGGCCCATATTCAGAGGCCACGTCTCAGTGCCGTATGTCATCACACATCACATAAAGAAAATTTTTCACTTACTTTAAAAAAATAGCTACCTTATTATAAGTTAATTGGCGGTTACATTTTAGTCAAATATTGTGAAATAGGCCTTTAGTAATGTACATATATAGTAGTAGATAAATAAATACATCCGACAGTCACACATCCAGTTCTGACTCCACAGCAAGATACGAGGCTTGTGTCGTGGGTATCAGGAACTACGAGAGACTTTCGGTTTCACAACACCCAGACCCCGAAACAAATATTTGTGGATCACACAAACGTTTGTCTTAGTACGGGAATCGAACCCACGGCCTCTCGCTTCGTAGCTGGTTACTCGCCCGCTGCGCCACGGAGGCTGTCGAATAATAGAAAACACAACATTAGAAATTACTGTGATGCATTTTAATTAGGCACAAGCCTATTGTACTCGTACAAGTCCCCGTGACCTAATAAATTGTATTACTTGTTGCTTGGTGTGATGTCAGAGCGAGCCTCAGGGGGCTTGCGACACGAATATTAAAATTATCTACTACGATTGTCAGCGGTCCCTCTATTACGTTTAAGGAAAATAATCACCCAAGAGACTTTTATCCGATTGCCTACTTCTGTACATTTTATTATCTATCTTTTGTACTTCACCTGTTATTGTCTGTTAGAATAAATGTTCTCTAGGAAATATTAAACAATAAATAAGTTGGAAATAATAGAGAGGATTTCAGGTTTATACTAATCGCAGTAGTAAAGATTTTTATAGTACTTGATTCAGAGGTGAGTTTTAAAATAAAATACTGCGATGGATTATTTTTCCCCGTGCACAATATCTTAAAAATTAAGTTTGTTTTAAATTAATTTTACTTCTCAATTGACAAGAAATCCTTATTTTTGTCTTAGACATTGTGAATAAGATACAAGTATACAGGGTTATTTTTAAAACACTGACAACCTCGCAGGGCCATATAGCTGACACCATAAGGAACAACTTTTGTTCTACGAGTTTGGACATAACTCAATACATAAGAAAAAAAATGATTTTACAAGTTTTTGTTGTGTAGTGTTTGTGTTCGTACGTGTAGGTATTATCGATCGATACGGCGCGGCCGGTCATTGAACTGACGCGGGCGCTGCGTGTAGTACGTACTTAATCTGCGATGCGTAGGTAACTTTCAAGACGGAAATTAAATTCATAATTATTTTTGTATGAGAATAAAATCTAACAAATTATGAAAAGTCGTAGAACAAAAGTAGTAGCAAATGACCTTAGGAATCTACTCCTGCGAGGTTGTCAGTGTTTTAAAAATAACCCTGTATATAGTTAAAGGGGGAGACCGAAGCCCGCGTAAAGGATTACACCTCCTAAGCGGGCGTATTTGCGTAATTGATATTTACTACTAACCTGGATTTGGGAACGCTCTTCTCGGGATTAAACGGAGATTTGTTTGGATTTTCTTTCCTCGAATTCACTTCAATTTATTTACAGCCTGTACCTTTTATCTTGTACCAAATAACATTTACAGTTCGCTGTTGAAATGTTATCGTTCCGCCCTTTTAGTATTGATTGCTCAAACCTTTTTGTGATTTTATGCTTGTAAGTTAATGTTAGATGATTTAATTTTACTATAAATAAATAAACGATTATTATGTGGTGACATACTTGTCTGGTTGCCCCCTCTTCCGTACAAAACATATCGAAGTTTATTAAGATATAATTCTCTCTGTACCCAAAATGCTAAAGATTTAATTTCGTTACATAAGACATTATAGTTTGTCCAATAAACCAAAAATAAAATATAAATAATCACTTACCCATATGTATTTAATTTATCAGTTAATTGACGAGATATCTTGTGAGAAAATACAATGTTAACAAACTATTACTCATCTATCAAATGTACTGCCTTGTTTTAATATTATGTTATATGTGTGTAGTTATTTGTTTACCTTTTTATTTTTTGGTATACTAGATAAGGTACAACTACCTATTTGGAAATTTGCTATTCGCCCATTTTTTTCCTCCGTCGAATTATTGAATTGCGGTTTTGTTTTATTGTTAGGTTATTATGTATGTCTGTAACAATCAATAATATAGTAGACTTGTTTCAACATTGAAATCATTACATTGAACACGTGAATTTGAAATGACTAAAGGGTTTAAATGGGGCAATAACTTAAATTAACGTGTAAAAAGGTATGTAAGGAAGTGCAAGTGTATTTTTCGCTCTATGCATAAAACATCATAATATAGGTATTTCACAAAGTTTATTTTTGCATTGTATTGTAGAATAAAAATATACAAATAGAATGGTGAAAATCAAGAAACAACAGAGGCGTCTCCCGGACGTGAGGTCTGCGCCGCCCGACAGATTAGGCTCCGACAAAGAGAATAAGAATCTACTAACCGAATACGAGTATTCCGGCAAATACAACACGCAGACTTGTTTGCCTTCCATTTTTATGATATTTATTTGACACGTAAAAATAAAATTAATATTTGAAATAGAAAAATGTCGATTGAAGGCACGTTCGTATGGCTTTTATGGACTGCTGCAAGCTTTAGTCATAATATGGTATACACACCATGGCCGTGTTCGGATATTGATTGACAGTAATACCAGAACTGATGTTGGATTTACTAGAAAACAGATGTCCAGTATTACTGACGGTTACTGACTTGTTAAACCGAAATCAGGAATGCCATAGGGTAGCAAAGGTTAACATAATGGTGATATTAACAAAGTATATGTGAACCTACGAGGAAAAGATATTGACTTGTCACATTTATTTTTTTGTCGCATTGGGCAACAAGGTGGAATGATAAAAACATTGTTTAAGACGCGGCTATCTCTTTTATTCGATTATGCCGGATTTCCCGGTATCCATAACGGCCATAAAATAAATCTGGTCATAAATATAAGTGAACAGACGCTAACAAGCGTCTCGGGTGCGCAAGTGATATTTCTTGAGACGATCCTCCATTTTTGTCATAACTCTATTATGTTACCAAGTGTCGAGATGCAAGATCATTCTTTTTGGTTATTTATAGACTTGTCCCCTTTCCTGCACCATAAATTGATTGAGTATTGAAAATACATTCATGTTTAATAAATAATAATCTCTATACGCGTAAGAAATGTAGATTTGTATGTAATGTAAATCATAATGATGAATATGACTGATCACTTTTTAACAAAAATATATTGTATACAAATATATGTATCATAAATATCCATCTAGTGGCACCTTACTTAGGCTGAGAAACGGAGAGGTCCTGAGTTCAGATCCCGTGTTGGGTAAATACAATTAACTCGTTTGATTTTTAAAGACTTCAGATCTTAAACCTCATGTTAGTTGTCCGGGATTGGAATTTGTGGTCAGTATGGGAGTAGGTTTGCCTATCACATCATGGGACGGAAATAAGTATGGCGAAACGTAAGTGAATCCGAAACGAAGCAACTTGTTATGAAGAGTCACAGTCATATTTTCGAGTAAACTTAATCTTCTTATTAGACATACTAAGTTCTAAGAAAACGGAAATGTATTCAACCTAAACGAATAGTATAAAATCCATGTTAGATTAAAACAGTATTTATAAAAACCATAACTCCGCATCAACAGTTTTTTGAAATACCTATAAATGCTTGGTGGAAATTATGCATTTGCAATCGTTGATCGCTGAGGGTGGTCGGGAAACAAATTTAACCGACAATTGTAAATCAATTAGAGAGGGTGGCTTTACGGGGTGTAATAGCTGCCCCCTCCCTACCAACTTACCAGGGATGGAATTGAAATTGATTTACATAAATATATATTTTAGTATACTTTTTTATGCAAATTGTACTACAGGTTTTCAAGCTCGATAAATAAAGGAATATGAAAGGGTTAACGTTGTATTTTTGCTAATTATTAGCATTAAGGACGTAGATATGAGGAAATGTCCCCATGTTTAACCGACTCATGTACTTAATGTATTTGAATGAACAATAGTACCTACCTGCAAAAATTATAACGGGTTATTGTGATCCACAAATATTTGTTTCGTCTCTTGTAGTTCTTGTTGCCCATGATACAATATAGTGTGGGGTTGGCATTATATATGGAACTCGTGGGTGAATTTATGTATTATTTTACTTATTAAATAAAAGATTCATATGACTTACTTGCTCAAACATTTATCTGGAACAAGTCACTCGCCATAAAATGTTAATTTAATACTGAACCATTATAAATCTCAATTAGACTATTATTTACGTTTAATTAACACTCAGACCGGTGTTAACTTCTGTACTAACAATTCTGAAACCATAGCATACCTCCCTGGCGTCTATAGTGATTCGTGGGGTATGCTCAAGTGTATATTGTAATGTACGCAACATCTCCCTTCTTCACCCCACGCCCCAACTCTTCACGTCTTATCCAGGAGTTGTCTTCGAATCGCGGAGGAAATCGCACCTGCCTAACTTTATAATTAACCTTATACAAACACTTGAATATGGATAATAAATGACAAAATCGTGACTAAATAGCGTAATTTACACGACGGCGCATCGGTTCGGTCGACATTATGTTTGGATTGCGCTGTACTTATCATAAAGTGAATGTAGTCGTCTTAGGATAAAAAATATAGTAGTTTTGTATCCAAATAACGATGGATTAGGCTAATGAATACATATTTATTCTTGGTTACTTAATAAACTTATATACGTGGAATCGTTGTGTACAAACGTATGTTGAGTTTGTATGTACTACCTACGTATAATTTGTGTTTAATTCGATTCCAAAAATTACGTACAAGCTGTAAAGGGCTTGAAACTTGTTAATTTAACAGTAATAAGCTTAGCAAATCGTGCGTGCAGTACAAGTTGCACCTCCGCCTACCTGTTCGACGATACAGGCGTGAGCGTATGTGTTGAGTTTGTGTAGCTTATAACGTTAATTACACATTGTAAAGTACAAGCGACAGTAAGTAAGACAAACTTCCTCACACAAATTAAATGACAAGAACAGTGCATTATCTAGTGGCGAGAGATGGTAACTAAGTTATGCTAAAACTTTAACTCAACGAGATGGAACTCGGTCAGCGGATACCCGTACTCAAAATTGTTAAGTAAACCTTATTCTAAGTATAATATGTTGAGACTTGTGAGGACAGTATGTTGCTCGAAGTTAATAGACAAAGAGAAATACGTGTTATGATTAAAAAATATACTTCTACACAAGGTTTATTAACCGACGAAAGAAATGGAGGACTTTTCATTTTGAGACTTGTAATTTTTTTGGTATGTATAATATAACACATAACTCCGCTAAATGTGAACCGATTTGGATTTTTTTTTATTATAGTAGTATAGGTAATAGATGGTCTTATTTTAATTTCATGAACAAATTCGCCTAATGGGGTGAGATCGGGTATGAAAGCTTCAAACTTCGTCAATTATGTATCGATTTTGATGATTCTCTCACTAAAAGTAGTAAAATAAAACATTTTAAAATAAAATGAAACCGGAAGAAACCGAAAAACTAAAAAGACAAAATAAAACTATACTATTCTGGGTCGGTAGTAACAGTAATTGACTATTAAACTATAATACCTACTAATTTGAGTCGGTTTTATTTCTTATTTTACTGTAATAAACTTTGTGTCGAGTTATGGCTCGCTGAAAATGTGTGTCTGATCCCTGTGGGGTTAAGACTATATGTGTGAATGTTGGGTGGGTTTATTATTATTATATATTTATAAAGTTCTATGTGAAGCTTCTGAATTACATTTTCTTGTATATTCATTATTGCCAAGTTCTCGTTTATGGCGGGCGCCTCCACTTGGCCTATTTTCACGTGCTCATCTATAGCACAGTTGTGTATCGAGTCCTCTCGAGAAACTCGACTCGGCAATTTCGGTAAAGCGGTGAAATGTTTTTATACGTAAATATCACAATTCAGTACACATGTATGTATTATGTACGTACGGTCTTAAAAGAAAGTATAATTAAGCGATTGGGAGGGTAGAGGGGTTTGAGCCTTAGAATATCTCACTCACCGTACGAAACGTAGCAGCAAGCGGTCAATTTACGGCAGTTTTCTGTAAGACAATGGTAACAACTCGGTCTATCCGATCCATTCTTGCTGTAGACGAAACTGTCTACAGCAGTGTTTCCCAACGTGGGGCCCACGCCCTACAGGGGGGTAATTTGATAGTTAAGGGGGGCAATTTAAAAATGGACTCGACACGACTTTAACCTTTTCGCTTTGGGTTATTTAAATGCAATGCTAGATATCGGTGACAAACTTAACAAAAAAAATGTTAAGGTGGGGCATGGCCTAAAAAAGGTTGGGAAACACTGGTCTACAGCGTGGCTCTACCATTCTTATCTCGATTAACCAATATTAAGTGCCTCACGAGGCCCGGTAAACCGGACTTAAATTCATACGAAATAATAAAAAAACGATAAAATTGCCGAGTCGTATATTTTAAATAACGTAAACGCACCTAATAAATAATGTAATAATATGTACACATCTTGAAGTTAGAAAAAACAATAATATCATATAATAAAATGACTATAACCAAACCAAGCAAGGTTGACTAAAGGGAACAAAACAGTAATTACAGCATTTTAACTTGCGTCACATAATAATGGGTTTAGTGTGGAATGCATTAGCGGAACAATGTCGTGTCGCGATAATCAAGGGGAGCTATTTTGACAAAACAGATATAACCATAATAATTATTGTGATGATGCACCTAATGTGTTTGGAATTTTGATGATATACGTAATTGCACTATAAATGCATAATTTTATTAAATCAGTATTAAAGATCAAAGTACATTGTGTTGTCTTATACAAAAAAAAAAAAAACAATATTAAGGGAAATTTTGCCGGCAAAAGAATAAATGTATTTCCTCTGGAATATTTTTATTTCATTATTGATCTTGCTCGCGACTTCTAACTGCTTGATTCCCGCAGCCCACGCGATACTTTCAATTTGAATTACGTAATGGTCTTTTTTTAGTATTATGGAGTAATAAGTTGTATATATGTTTGATTGTTTGACCTAGCATAACTATTGTAGTCAAGCTCATCGACGTAAATTTTTCAACGATAATAATAAAGTTTTTGTATGATTATTGAACAAACAGAAAACCAAGAAGACATGTATTCCGAAACACCGTTATTAATGTGTTTATCATTACCGTAAATTACTATCTAGGGTAATTTCAGAAAGTATAGTTTTATATTAGGGTATTGTCATGTAATAAGAACGCCCATTGTAAAACCATTAAGTAGTCCTATGCTAAATTATTTTAAGTGATTATTGGTTATACAATAAATAATTTTGTATTGTATTGTATTATAATGTCCATGAAATCAAAATGAAATTGCTTTTAAATTAGAAGTGTTACATATTTTCATATAGCGAAATGAGATAAACGAATAATTAGCACAATGTTTGGGGCTGAGGCCCGACGTAGCTGTTGACGGCGCGGCGTATCGCGTAGTCAGCTAAACGCATTAGCGCGGGTCGCGGGGACTACTCCGGTCCGGGGGCGCCACTGTCGCGCGTCGTTTCCACTTGGTTATGCCTTTTATGCGACGATTCATTACCAACCGTGTTAAACGGGGGACGGCGACAGATAGCCACATTTATTACTTTTGTCAGCGGAAAAATGAATTTACACATCGATGACTTAATGCTGTTTCATATTATGTAAATGTTTTGTTATGTTTGGGTTACCATTTTCCGAAAAATGCTACGTAACTATTTACAAGCGAGCTAAGAGTGCAAGGACTTGATTATATAAATATTATTAAATATAAATATTATTAATAACAATGCTTATAGGACTATTGTGCCAATTAAAATCGATCGACTATTTGATAGTCAACTAACTAATTATTGAAATCTATTAAATGAGGCCAAACACAATATATCTGCTATTAATAATAGAAAAATTGGAAGCTGCAGATGGTTTAGTTGCAGCATCAGGTCAATGTAAGGACACCGGACTAAATTACCTTTCTAATAAAAAAAAACTGCATCCAAAGCGCCCATTTGCTACAATGTCACAGGATAGATAGATACACCGACAGACAGAGGAAACACACTTATAACACACCTCTTCTTTGTTGGGGGTTAATAATAATGCCATAGTGATCCACACAACTTGTGTGGATGGCGTTCCAGGATCAGCCAGTATATATCCCCGGTACTCCCGAGGGAGATACAGGGGGTTATACAGGCCGGCATGACTCTAGTGACCACCGACAAACTATGCGTTTTTCGGTGGTCGCTAGCTTTTTGGACTGCACTACGCTTACCATCAGGTGAAGTGCAGTCACTTTGCCGTGTTCGGACAAAAAAAACAAAACTAAACAAAAATAAGTTGTATTTCCATATACGGAAATACAACTAGTGTAAAATCTTATTTTATGAGTAGCAGCGACGTTGCGTGGCATATCGTAGACAGTTAGTCTGACGAACGACAGGCGGCGCCTAATTCAATCTCCCAGCGTAATGGGCCCACTGATTGTACGCAGTGCTGTACACATCACTAGCGAAAGTCAATCGAATCTGAACGGGGTGCACTGCATAACTCTTTCGGCCTTATTATAATGTAGACTAACCTTAAACTAGATTTTTATCAATAGTAGATACGGTGGACATTCATGTATTACAACCTGTATAAACCTAGCTTAAATTTTTTCTATGTTTTCATAGCCGTTTGAGTTCTAAATCTTCATCCGGCAGAATTTCTCACATTACTAAAACTGAATTACTGAATATACATTCCTATTTTACGTGGTAAATCTCTTGATTAATGAAAAAGAAAATCAGAAATATAATTCCTTTTAAGATTATTCAACTGCGATATTTTATGACAGTTTAGAAAGATCAGCGGCGAGTCGCACTTTCATAATCAGCTTAAACTAGTGTTCTATATAAAGAATCTGAATTCATTTCCTAGGGTTATTAATGTGGGAACATATAACAATTTTGATAATTGACTTACTGTCTCGCAGTATAAACTTAATGATCGGTGCAAATAAGTTGGTGAAGTTACCTCAAAAGGAATATTCACAAAACAAGCCAAGTGTGAATCAGACCCGTAAACCAAAGATTCCATATCATCAGTAAAATGTTTACGTTTTGATTATTTGTAAAGATATCAACCATAATATCCTGTAAATATTTTTGCCGGCATATTACAGATTAAAAGAATGAGTTATTTAAATATATGGCAGACAGACAGACTTTGTAGTATTGGTTATTACCAAACGAGACCCTATTTAACACTGTTGGGTTATTACGGTATTTTTTAATACATAAAAGTTCTCGTTAAGTTCTCGAAGATTTTCTATTCAGACCGAACTATTGAAGTAAGTAGTGTCTTATACAATTCCACTGGAGTCATAAAAGTTTACTGGAATCCAAGTTATTCGCATTTACTTCCTCTAGAAGTTACTGGTGGTACTCTTTATGTTCAATCGATAACGACTATAGACGGCTATAAAATAGTCCCTTACCTTTATGTAGGTATATTATAATTATTTTAACCTACTTCTAAAAAAAAGTTGTTCACATTAGGGCTTCATTTTTTAAGGTTCCGTTTCCGAATGGTATCAACCCCTTATAAGGAAACTTGTTATAGAGCCTACGCTGTCTGTCTGTTTGTCTGTCCCACCTTTGAAAGGCTCTATCTTTTGAACCTTAATAGTTATACGACAGAAATATTCACAGAATGTATATCTTATCAAATAATTAATATAACAAATATTAATTATAATTTGTTTCCATATAAATTAGTTATAACTCGATGACGCACAAAAGAAAAAATGAAAAACTCATATATTGTTATATGTTTTACAACAGCCATTACCCTGGTACAAAAATCGTAACTGTTTGAACAACCCATGATATTAATAATTTTATTCTATTTCAGTTTAAAAAATTAAAAGCTTTTTAATATAATTCTAACACACACGGACAGCAGGTGCGATCCTTCACGCCAGACCTATTTGCAAGCGAGCGCATTTTAATTTTATTTTCCGAGCGAGGTGTGTCGCTTCCGATCGGATTTAATTATAGAGAAACACGAGTAAAATATCACCGTGCTATAAACTTAGTAAGAGCGTCATATCCACACTATAGCTAGTCGATAACTCTCCAGCAAGTGTGACTGTATTGAGTGTTTGTGTGTTTCTGTCAATGTTTCTGCAATTAACAGCTCATACGATTACAAATAAATGTAAGATTGTTACACATATGTTTGTAATTATTTTGTTTCCTGTTGTGAATCTTATTAGTGGTGTACAATAAAGAGATCAATATCAATCAATCAATCAATAAGATTATTAATATATTAATTCATTTTGGTGTGCTCCTAGGTGTGCTTGACACTAGTTGAAACAAAAAATGTCGATAAGTTATATGACTAATTCTTGCGGTAACAGAAGGTCTCTACATCGATACGGGTATTAAATAAACTACAGAACTAATAAAATTGTTTCAGAAACAGTCAATATGAAAACTTCCACGTCGACCAGAAGGGGTACGATCAAATGTATGATGGAGAAGATCTGGAAACACCACCATCACCTGACAGGCCTCCTCCACGACCCATAGGTAGTTAAAAATATAAAAGTCCATAATTATTTTAAAGAAATACTATAGTGGCGTCTAGCGGTAAAATTGCGTGCAGAATTTATATAAAAATAAATACCAATTCTTAGAGTAAATTTCTCAAAGGCTCTTGAAACTTTGGAATAATTTTTCTTCCACGACGTTTTCTCGTCGCTATGATATATCCCTCATAAAACAGCGTGTTAATAAGCTTTAAAAAAGTAAGTATGTAACACGAGTCGAGGGTTAGTAGTCTTGACATTACATATGGTGGCTTAGTAGTCAGTACATTGTTGACCGTGGGTGACGGTAACTACTTTTTATCAAATGGACCGTCAGCTCGTCTGCCTTCGAATGTCAGTGTCTAAATATTTTATTGTATTCTGTCAGATAAATACGTCCGAGCGGAATGTCCATGCCTGAGCGCGCGCTACACGGTGGCGTTGCTGGCATGCTTCGGCTTCAGCATAATGTTCGGCATGCGGTGCAACATGAGCATGGCGAAGCTAAAGATGACTGACCAATCCAATGTAAGTTTAATTTTCTTCTAAATTGTTATTTTGAAATAGTAATGTAATTATTTTATTTTTAACTGGCGTTATCTTTATGACGAGTTCAAAGTTTTTTAACGGCGCTTTAGGGGATGGATTGACGTGCTGTCCAAGAAATCATTTACCCATTTCAAATGCCGCCAATTAACGATAAAACGTTCAACATTGCAACATCGGATAATGGTAACGGGTACATAAATATAGAAATACTTTTCTTAACGAAAATAACACTATTGCCAAGTTACCAGGCAGTATTTAATACAGGAATCTATTATTTTGTAATGAGACACATAAGGTGAGTGTAGATAGAAGAAAAGTCAGTAGAGGTTAAACTCACTGCAACTATGTTAACCAAATTGGCGACATCTTGAAATAGGCCAGTTTAGGAGTACGCTATGCCGAGGGGAATGCAAATGAAAATCTATAGTTTCTGCATATCTTTATAAAATACAGGCGTGATAAGGTAAGTCATCTATAATTAATTTTACAATTTCACAGAATAAAAGTGAAGAATCTCCATTTAATTGGACCGTGGAAGTGGAGTCATCCATCGACTCGTCGTACTTCGCTGGTTACCTCATTACACAGGTTCCTGGCGGTTTCCTCGCCTCCATGTACCCTGCAAACAAGATATTCGGCATTGCTATAGTTATGTCCGCCGTATTTAACATGGCGATTCCTGGTGCAATGACCGTTGGACCTGCTGCTGTTGTCATTTTGAAAGTCGCACAGGGCTTTGTTGAGGTACGTGCTATTGTATAGACTAAGTCCTCACTATTTAAAGGCCTATTTCGTAATGTGCGATATATTTTTTTTATTTCAGATTACGTATTATTTAAGATTGACATTAGTTGTAGTGCTTCGAGCAATGCCAAGTAATCAGTAATATTGTGTTCATTTTAAATGCATTTCACATATGTATGTATTTGTCACCTTACGCTAATGTTATTTTTAATACGTAGTTAAAATTTACGCGTTACATCTGTGTGGTAGTTTTAAAACATTTAAAAAAGATCGAGATATCATTTAAACGATACAATTGAATAGGGGCTACACGATGTAACGGATGTATGTGTCACATTAAATTTTTGGGACATTTGATATTCAGTACGTGATGGTGCATGATCAAGCTTATTACCATTGTTACAAATTTAGCAGCGCGCTTCGAATGTCGCACTCGTCACGTTTGGATTTAACTCCCCCTCTACGCCAACAACAACTTCATTTTGCATAATACGATGTAGCATACATTTAGCAGATCTGTAATACTAAGCAAACATCTGTTTAGGGAGGTTCATTATCATATACTTAGTAATATGTGTTTGATAAGTAATCAAAAGTATTATAATTATTTGACTGTACTTCTAATGTAGAGTTTATTTACTTGAGAGACTTTTTGTAATACTGGTATTACCATTACCATCACTCCCAGGATCCGATTTTACTTATTATTCCATCTCTCAACATATATTAATTGACTTCTACTTTTCAACATATATCTTCTTCAACTTAAATTTCAACAGGATATGTCTCAAAAGTTCTGCTCACACACGACTAAATATTTAAAACCTATTTATGAGTAACTGAAAGCGTGTTTGATATATCGACCATTGTAAACCCACATGATTTTCAATTATTACCTCCATCCATGTGAATATATATCCTCAATCGCACTCCAGTACAATCGACATCGCTTGCGAATGTACTTACAAATCCTCTTTAGGATTACGGAGCCCTTCGTCGCCATGGTGACGTATTTGCTCTTCTCCGTATATTCCGGCTTAGATCTTCAATGCGAATACTATCCTATTTAATCGTAGATTGTGAGCCATCTATACAAATCATTGTGATGTATCAAATACTTTTTATATTACAGATTTAGAGGTAAAAATAGAAATATGGATTTCGTATAGCTATTATCTACCCCAAACCTACAAAATATGATTAATTCCGTCTATTCTACTAGATTATTACAATTTTGTGTTTCATAAAAATGTCAAAGTAATATATTCTGCCATATTCCCACTACATCTCCATTTCATTATAACAAAAATCAGGACGCACTATTCCTTTGAAATGTGGGTGTTCCAGTGTCCCGGTAATCACTTGCCATCAGGTGACTCATTTGACCGTTTGTCATTCTGATATAAAAACCTAGACTGTCTTGAATTACTTTTACTTTACTACCGTTCATAAGCAGGCGTAGCAGGTCTACAATTAATACAATAATATTCAGAAGAATGAATAAAAATGTTTTTTTTTTTTCTCATGTTTTAGGGTGTGACTTATCCATCCTGCCACGGTATTTGGAGGATGTGGGCTCCACCGATGGAACGCTCTAGGCTAGCGACCCTGGCTTTCTGCGGCACATACGCTGGCATAGTGATTGGCATGCCATTGTCTGGTCTCTTGTCAGATTACATAGGCTGGCAGGCGCCGTTCTATTTTTACGGCGTTTCGGGAGTAGTTTGGTAATTACCTCATATCATACTTAAGTGTGTTTACTATACGAATGAAAAATACCGATTTTGAACGTGCTTAGTATTTTATACAACTAAAATTTATGGAATACTTATATTTGATGTGCCATACAATAATGATTTCTTATGTTTACGCGAATATTACACATTGAAATAAAACTAATTTGGACGGATTTTATCGCGGCTTTTTATTAATTTTGATTGAATTAAATTAGTTTTATTTCAATGTGCCATAAAATGATAATCGAATAACATTTAAATATATTTAAATAAACAATATTATGTTTAGGTACGTTTTATGGCTGTGGTTGGTATTCGAGCGGCCTAGCAAACATCCCAGCATTTCTGCGAAAGAGATGTCGTACATAGAACAGTCCATCGGCACTTCCACACAGGCCGCTATGCCCGGCTTCTGGGCCACTCCTTGGAAGGCTTTTGCTACTTCACCACCCGTAAGTTACTAGAAATGTTATTTGATAATATATTTTCTTTGTATATCTGGATTTATTTTGATGGCAGAAAGGGAAAAACGTAAAAAGATATATCGTAATAAAATTGATTGCAGTTTTAATATCTGTTTATTTTTCAGGTTTATGCTATAATCGTAGCCAACTTCTGCAGAACCTGGAATTTCTGTTTGCTTGTCATATTTCAATCGGAATACTTCAAAACTAGATTCAATATGCAGATCACAGAGGTGAGTTAGTCTTTTATCCGCCTGACTCTTATGGAGCGCTTGAATTACGGGAATGTTTGTCTCTCTTTTAGTCCGGGTTTGTTGGCGCGATTCCTCATTTAATTATGACGTCATTGGTGCCCATTGGTGGAATGTTGGCTGATTATTTGCGTAAGAACAATATCATGACCACGACTAATGTGCGGAAACTTTTCAACTGCGGAGGATTCGGATTGGAGGCGTTCTTCTTTGTGCTTGTGGCATATGCTGATAATAAGGTAAAATTTCAAGCTATTTCATATCTGTTTGTTTGAAAATTGCCACTATGTCTTACCATATCTCGGGACTATAGAGTCCCGGACCTTTGGAAGGCGTGCGTGGGGCCGAAAACGACTATTGTTAACTATTATTATTAACGGGTTACTTGTTATAACTTTCATTATGGGATATTTCGATTAATGGGATTTTATATATCTAACAAAATCTAGGTAAATAATTTGTAAGATTTTATTAACTACAGAGTGTGTTTCATTTTATTATGTAAACGGTCGAAATGTTCAACAGTTCGTGGCTACAATAGAGTTGACGATTGGCGTGGCATGCAGCGGCTTTGCCATATCGGGCTACAACGTGAACCACCTGGACATTGCACCGCGGTACGCGTCCATTCTGATGGGTCTCTCCAACGGTATCGGCACCATCGCTGGCTTCGTCGTCCCCATCGTTATTGCCCACATGACAGAAGATAAAGTAAGACCATTTTATGGAATTTAATGTATATTGTATTAAAATTTATTTTCATAAGCCTTGTTTGCTTGAGAGCCTTACGTGTAGTATTAGAATTAGGCCCAGAACGGGCGCGGAAAGAGTTTTTGATACAATATATACGCACGTAACACTTTTATTTACGAGGCCGCGACATCCAATTTCACACACAGAATCGTATGATGCGGTCTTGCAAACCACACTGTCTGTTAAAGTGTAGCCTATGTCGTACGTGAAATTCTCTCTGCGTAACTTGTACTTTAAATGCGAATGATTTGATGTGTTTTCTAACATCGTTAAATTAGTTTATTGTCATATAAGTAGGTATATTAAAATCGCCATCCCGTATTAGCCCGCCGTAGTTGGCTAAAACTGAATGCCGCTTATACGTAAAGGAGGCCCGTGCCCTGCAGTGGGACAGTATAATACACGTCTGGTATAGTAAATATTCAAATAATTCGCATTGATCACGATGCTACTACATCGAGTCGTACAGTCAAAGAAATAAAAAGCTACGCTTGTCATTTTTTTGCAATACAAGCACAGTGCATCACGCATATCAATCAATTGCACACTTTATGCAGATTTGAAATCCTTCAATTCTAGCTCGTGCGTTATATTAAAAACTTTGAAGTGGCACACCCCACGAAACGTAAGGGTGTCGTTTTCCTTCGCCAGGGCTTGCGAAACACGGACGTTCGGCCGTGGCTAATTTTAAAAAGGAAATCGAGCTCGGCGTGACGCGCGCTCTGAATATCAAATGATTCTTTGTGGGTGCGCGACGATGCGTTACACACTGTATTTCGCGCTGAGCACTTTATTATCGCTATTCGTTGCTCCTACTGCTCCCGTTCGCATCGCGCACGAATGACTTTTGAATTGTATTCATATCGTACTAGCAATTCTATTGTCCAAGTTAAAGTATAGCAATGTTTTGAAATAGGATTTAGCTCTGTACCGGGATTGAAATAGCTTCGCAGCTATTGCACTAATAAAGGTGCGTCCAAATTTGTGACGTTTCGACAAACCGTGTTTGTATAGACTAGAGATGTGACATAAAATAGCAAAATGTTTGTGACTTTCAACGAGGCACGAACTTGTGATGATGAGGAACAAATATAGACTTATAAATCTTACAATATAAGAGATATATATTAGAGCCGTGATAATTGCAGTTACTTCTAACTGTTATTGTATTTTATAACAGAATACGCTGGTAATGGCAATAAAAGAATGGCGAGAGGTGTTTCTAATGGGCGCGACGGTACATTTCATCGGCATCACAATATACGGCATATTCGCTTCTGGAGAACTGCAGCCCTGGGCCGATACTGCGATTGAGGAACCGCCAATACCAATCAAATCTTTGGATCATGAAACTACTTTTGTAAGTTGTAAATCTTTTTCCTTTTGTTTACCCTGATTTTTACCCTGTAGTACACCAACATTTTTTTTTTTATCCTGGCTCGACAAAGTGACTACGCTACACCTGATGGTAAGTGTAGCGCAATCCAAGAATAGTGTCGACCAACGATAAACAATATGTCCATCGTAGGTCGGCAAGATCTTGCCGGCCTGCCAAAGGGCCAAGGGGGAGGGGAAGAAAAAAGGGATGGGAAAAGGGTTAGGATCAGGGGGCAAGCCCCCTGGGGAGAACCGGATATACACTGGCTGACCCTGGAACGCGACCCACACAAGGTAGGCCACTATGGCAGGTTTTAGCACCAGTGTACGGTGGTCGCTATCCGGTCGGATACAAGTATCCTCACACATATCTCCAAATATGGTTTTTATTATTGTTATCTTGAATGACGAAAATAGCAAGTCGCACACTTCTTGGCAGACGCCACGCCTGCCCATAAACAGATTATGCACAGACATTTGAATTACAAAACTCTATATGGCAAAAGAATGCGTTGGTCAGTCTTAGATATAGGTTGTTCGGTCAGTAACTTTACTGGCGTCTATGTACTTCAAACTAAAACATAACTTACTTACACAATTACACCGTCTATGAACATAATACCATCGCGTCCAGCGTTGCCGAGCATAATTGTAATTAGAGAGGAGGAGGGGTTTTGGGCCTCCAGAAGATTCACTCACTGTGCAATATGCAACAGCAAGCTGCCGTTTCTCGATGGTTTTCTGATAGACAGTTGTATTAGCCTGTTCGAGCAAGTCCATTTTGTATACAAACCTATTTGTGGCATGGCTCTACCATTTACTGCTTATGCATTATTGTTCATTGTATATTTAATTCAAAAATATTTTCTTAGATGGAAAAAACGACAGCGCCTCTGAAAGGTTCGGAGCCACCCGCGTACGGTTCGATCGCGCCCCCGCGGCCTCCCGCACCACCCGCCGTAGCCGCGCAGCCCCATGTGCCCAACAATCCTTTCGTTTCAGGCGCGTATTACCAGACAGAACCAGTCCAGCCACCAGCACAGCCTTACCAAGACCCCGCTGAGGACGGCACCTATTAATTATTTAATCCTCAACAGTATTAGACACCGTTTTTGCATGTTAAAAAGAAATAAAAAGTAAAAATATTAATATTTTTTTGATTAGATATTATTTTTCTGTTTTTAGGGCCGACGTCGGTACCTAGGTTTATTTTAAATTAATCATTTTGGATCTTTTATTATCACGCTACTTTATATCTAAACTCAGTTCTTTGTTACCTCGAGGTTAATTTAGAAGTATTGTGTAACCAATTTAAGTCTATTTTTTTGTAACGTTATTTCATTTATTAAAATATGTAAAAAAATATTGATGTGATGTTAAGTATCAGTATAAAGGTTGTAGCAGAAGAAATAATAATTTGTTGACATACAATTCCTTATATTTTGCAAAGTATCGAATAACTAAATAGGTAACAACTTTGTTAGTACATAATGTCTATAACCAGTGAATGTATATGCTAAGGTTGATTTAATAATTATAAAGTACCTAGTTATCATTCATGACTATTACTATATTTTCCATGAGAAAGCTGCCGTTTGCATTAAATTAAAGCGTGTCTACATTTATGACATTTCGATGCACCACGCCGTGACAAATACGCGTGACAAAGACACGAGTGTGGACAAATGTTAAATGCTTGTGACTGTGGTACGTAGTAAATCTGATATCACGAAGCGACCCGCTCGGGCACCTTGTTGAATATATTTCGGTGTTAGTAGGCAATAGTAGTGATACTCTCGCCTA
The DNA here is from genome assembly GCA_949126905.1 of Amorpha juglandis. Lineage (NCBI taxonomy): Eukaryota > Metazoa > Arthropoda > Insecta > Lepidoptera > Sphingidae > Amorpha > Amorpha juglandis. The sequence continues at coordinate 10,103,263 of OX421374.1, read as the reverse complement.
CATAAAGTGTAGCAAGTACGTGAGATAGTCACAGACTCTCGGCGAATCGTAATATCAGAAATGTGGATGCACCTTTTTATATATACATGTTCTAAAATTAAATGATTTCAAATCGTGCTCTTCAAACATTTGCAACACTTTGATAGTTAGGTAATTACTATAACTAGGAAGTTATCGTTGAGGGTTGATCGTATGTGGATCTTTTCACGGTGTGTAGCACTGCATATAATCTAACCTAACCTAACTACTAACCCAACTTCATGGGTTTATCTTAGAAAAATATTCATACATGAAGTCTTCTTTCTCGGTTTTAAGTATTCGAGCCTTATTCTCGGGCTTATAGTTATGTCGTTGCAGTGTTTAATTGGATAATTACTGTGGTCATGGCTGTGGCTGGAAACATTTGTATTTGAATATCTTTTTTAAAATGTATTGGGAATTAATTGGTACCTACACCTTGATATCAGGAAGTGGTGGTGAAAAAAAATCATCAAATAATCATTAAGTTTTAATAAATACTAATAGTTACAAATACATGAAAGTCAATCAAAAATATTATAATCTGAAAATTGAAGCACATGTTTCGTACGATACATGTTTTTGTTTCCTTATTAATGTTTTTATTTACACTTTTCAGTGAAGATCCTAAATAAATATCTAGATCAATTTGTTTTCTGAGTTTATTATTTTTATATTTTCATTATATCAAATGGTTTTTGGAGAAAAATCCAGCTACAGCCTAACACTGCATTACATAAGTAAAATTCGTTCTCAGATTGCGTTAGTTAACACTTGTACAGATGTATATAAGTTACATTTGCATATCATCAAAATATAAATATTTTATCAATACTTTTTATATAATTTGTATCGACAAGCATCATTTTGCATAGTTTTGTTGTGTTTTTAATCGCAAATCTCGTCCTTGTTGCTAAGTTTCATAATGTTGTTGTAAAATGTTTATAAATATTTACTAAATACTTAAATTGTTCAAATCTAGTATTGTACGTATCTTCTTAATACAATTAAATGTGGGGTACAGTCGACCATAATTATAGTTTTTTAGTACTGATCTTAGCAAAATAACAGATTTTTTAACAATAGTAAATTTTTCAGTATGATTTAACTTCTATATCAAAGGAAATTAAATATCATGTGGACGACTGTACCATAGATGTAGAAGATTTATTAAAATGTTAATATTTATAAGGGAAGTAATGTTACCGTTTTTAATTTTTAAATATATTTACTTTGATAATTATGATGTATGCAGATTAGTTTAATACAGAAATTTAAAAATGCAAATCAGGACATATTAAACATACAAAAACAATTTTTCCTCTCTTTACGTATTTTTTTGATATTTTAGGACATTTCAGAAGCTGCATGACTGGTAAAGATACATAGAAAACGATAGGGTGCACAGTCAGTTAAAATTGATTATTTAATCTATTCAAATATAATTGATGTACTTAGTCATTGTCATTAGATCAGCTAAAGTATTCTGGAAAAATATTGATGCTAATATCCAAAAAAGACTACATTAATATCCACTTTGACTCATTAGTAATCAAGTGCTACAATTTTAACGGAATATGTTTGGGCTGCGTGATATTCAATGTCACGACTAATTAATTATCTATGTTACAAATAAGATTTCTCCTTGCAATGTGTAAATGAAGTACTTATAATAATTATTTATAGTATATTATCTAGACTTAATCAATATATACATGCAGTTTTTAATATACATACGGCTGTAAAATGCTTGCTTCTAATTATTTAATTAACATGTAAAGCATATTATACATAGTTTATTAAATATTATAGCTATTATGAATACTATCATAAAAGTTAAAATTGACTCCGACAATAAATTGTATATGTTTACAGGGCGTATGGAACTCTATTTCTCTAATTAAAATTATTGAGAAAAAAAAGACAATAATATGTGACTGGTAGTATTTGAGACCAACATGACACTTGTTAAATTATGCACAAAAAGATCTATTTTTTACCAACAAATTTCGAACAAATGACATTTTCTAAATTTTATATAGCTCATAAATCGTGCAAAAATTACAATAGTACAGTTTGCTTGTACTCCAAATTCGTCACAAGTCCCGAATAGGGAATATGTATCGTGATTTATATCGATTCTTTTCTTCTCTTCTACTATGTTCTGTTTAGGAAGACCAAACACATCGGTATGAATATAAGTTTTTTTTATAATAATATGATGATACCCCTGACCCAACATTCGTTATAAAAGTTAATAAAAACTTTACCGCGCGATCAAAGGGAGTACTTTGTAATTCAAAGTTATGGCTGGTGTTGCTGCTGACATAGATAGACATAGCGCTTACCATCAGGCGAGCGGACTGCTCGTCTCTTCAAGGAGTTGTATAAAAAAAACTAAAAAAAGAACTATAATAACTGTAAATACTTAAATCATATTAACTATATGTATTAATATGACTATAAAACTTTACTATGCTACTAATACTCATGTCAAAGAATTGTGAATGTAAGTAGTATTTTATTATGATTCGGCAACGAATTATCGGTTTATAGTACAGAGTAGGATTTACACATGCATATTATAATCAGCTTATTTAAATAAACATAATATATGTATATTATGTTAGTCTAAAAATATTATAATATCTATATATAAAGGACAATAAATATAATCATATTTAGTCTATTGGACATCGGTGAGAATTATCATGTTTTAATTTTTTCAGTTATCTCTGTATAAATTATTATTACAATTGATATTTCGTTCCAAATAACACGTAAATATTTGCAAACATTTATTTCTTTGAGAATTTATTTTAAAGTGGCAGTAATCTTGAAAATCCAACTGCCCTCGATTATTTAGAAATAATATAGCATATAATACATACATACCAATGAAGTTCGTTATTACAGGGTAATAGTAAACATACTCATTCATTAAAGTATATTTTAAGGATTTTTTTTATGATCTCCCTACTTGAACCGTGTTGTTGAAAATTCTTACAAATGTTCCTCAAGGTTGCTTGTAAATGTCTGAGATAACAACATCCAATGTTTATAAACATAAACTAGAAAGATACGTCGTTATTCTAGAAAGTGGCGATTTGTCTAAAATGACTATATTAAGTAGAGATATTTCTCAAGCAACCTCGTTGTGACAATTTGCGTGATACATTGAGTTATGTAATATTATTTAGTGTTTCTATTCTCATGTTTGGTCAAGGAAACATTATTTTTAATCTATACTTTGGTTATGCAAAAGGGAGGTAAAATGCATTCATCGGCATGTATAAAGCATCGTCAGCATCGTTTTAAGCTATTGTAATTATTATAATAAGAATATTTGGAACATTTGTTTCCTTTTAGACAATTATGATTTTCTCTGCAGCCTAGCTTACAGTATAGCTCAGGTATGATATAAAAATACCTAATTTGACACGCACTGCTATGCTGAAAAAAACAATATTATTTAAATGTCAGCTAAGTGTGGAACAATCACACGTGATACTGAAAAAAAAGGATTAATTCTTTAGTACAAATTATTTTCCCTGTTGTATTAAAGTTGCCATCAAGGTCATAGTTTTGTTCCGTAACAAGACATTACAGAAATTACATTTTATCTACAAGACTTAATTTTATTAAAGAACTCCAATTTAAGCAGGAAATTATGTATTTGTACGATTTGCAGCATTTCTTCACAAGTTGTAGACCATCCTGATTCATAAAATTGAGGTTCCTTAATTTTGGCATTAGCCTTAGATTTGATGAACTTTGAATACTTATTTTCAATGTGTTTCATATTACTTTAAATATAATGATTGTTAAATATAGTTAATTGTTGTAGTCTATAGCATGAATATTGTTTGAAAGAATCTCTACACCGTCAATTCTGTGATGTAAAAATATTTTGAATAACTTTGAAAAAATTATCACTTGAATGTGTAGTTGTTGTACAAGTATGTATTCATTAAAACTAAAACAACATAGAGTGTTATTTTAAGTGACTACTAATTATATTTACTAATTTTTAAAAATGATATGTTATGCCAGTGTTTGAATATTTGTATTCTGATTAATACTCGTAAAAGAAGGAGGCTGTACATGATCGTATTAAAGCGGCTAACACAACTTTTAGTCAGAACTGGAAGGTTATCTTGATATATAAAATAACGAAGGAGTTTTTTTTATAACAAAATAACCTATTAGTTCGTTATTATGTATCTGTTGTCTCCTTCCAAGAGCCGTGTAATTAAGAGCGAAAAAAATCCACGACTCTTTGAATTGTTTCAAAGCGTTTTATTAGGTTATTTGGCCGGAGTACGTGCATTCAGTTTCAATACATTTGTTAGGAATACAAATGACGCTGTACATTCCGTATTGTTAAAGGATTTCTATGATAATTTTCACAATGTCCAAGACAATGGCAGAAAGGGTATGGATCCCCCCCTGCACTTGTTAACGTGCACCTAATGATAAGTTTTAGAATTTAAGTAACAATAGAATAAAATATATTTATAAAAAATACTTCTGAGATACCAAATACTTTTTTCCATCAGTTTCGTTCGTTTTACTTTGCGCTAACCGTACCGTCATATTTAAGGTGAATGCTATAATTATCGTTCTGATGATCCTGTTAGCAAAAAAGTATGGGATTGTAACCTTTTTAACAGATTACTGATACGTTAAGTTTTTATATGAGTTAAGAATTTAATAAAAAGGATTCTGAAAATTGTTTTTAGTATCGTTGGCAAATTTTGTATCATTATTATTTATATACATATATTTCTTTTTGGTGACGTAAATAGCTAATTTTATGAATATTTCTCCTTGTAATATTTAGTTTAAGTTTAGTGTAAGGATAAGACAATAATGGGGTGATCTCACTCTATAAGGCTGTGTTGACAATAAAGCTGTTAAAAGCGATCGTAGCATGTAAATACTAGGCTAATAATAATGGATCTGACCGCATTTGGGACAATAATCACGTAGAAAATTAGAGCTTTGACAATATTACCGCGGTTGTAACAAGTATGTATTACAAGTATATTTTTAAATAGCCTGTCATTTATCTTTAATAATATAATAATAATTCTTTTTAAAAGAAATTAGTTACCATTATGTTCAAGGCATTGATAATTCTGCCAATTCACAGTTTGCAATTACACACATGGCGAGATTACATAATATGTAATCATTCAGTTTATGAAGACATTTTAAATTTGGACATTGGACGGTTGAGGTATTATCTAAGGATAGGAGTAACAAACACAATACAATATATAACACTGTGAGATTCAGTTATGGGATTAAGGAAAGGTTTCTATTACTTATTATGAAATTAGGAATGATCAGGGAAATCCTAGTCACTTAACCTCCAAATTGTAATATAAAATAGACAGTCACAGTCCACCCCGTGACCACGAAGGCTGAAAAGCTTTCGAAACGTCGGGATCAAAATTAATAAAAAACCGCGATAAAATCCGTTTAAATTAGTTTTATTTCAATGAGTAATAATCGTGTAAACATAAGAAGTCATTAATATAAAATAGGTTATATGTATACATTAAATTGGAATGAATGAGATTAGAGAAATAAATAATGTATTAATATTGTAGACATAATAAAATTACAACTTTAATTTGGTCAAAGCAACATCATAAGCGTTTATACATTATATTTAGATACACAAAAATAATTTTCAATGATGTTTGTTATTTTTGTTTAATAAACTTATGTAGGTATCTGTATTGCAATATTAGGCATAGATCGGTTTTTGTTCTATTTAGTAAAGGCTAATATTGTAAATAAAACAATTGTGCATCTAGTATTAAATGAGATAGTTTAGTTAGGTATGCATAATAATATGCAAATAATATAAGAATATGTATAGTTTGGTAAGTATTACTTGCAAGAAAGCACTGATTTGTCAATTACCGATTAGACTCATGTTTAAGGATTTACTTTTGAAGTCCTGATATTTCTGTGTAAATATTTTGAAACGCTTTTTGTATCATTTGCTCCATTCTTTTCGCCACTATGTTTCGTCATTATTTACTTGTGCTCGTCTTCCTTTATATTTGGGAGCTAAAATATTTTTTGGTAGCCATAATTACTTATAAATAATTACCTAACTTTCCCATTTAAGGTAGACAGTCTTTTAAAATTGCTTTCTATTTTATTGTTATTTTTAATAAGAAATATTAAATCCAACAAATAAATAATCCATATTAATTTCAATAATTTGGTCTATAATGGCCTCAATAAAATAACATCTGAAGTAGGCTAACGAAAGAATTTAAAGTTAAAATATTTTTTTGGGTTCTTCAAAACAATAAAGCTTTACCTACATGAGAAGAGTTAATTGTACGATAGAGACGATAATATAAAGCCTCATTTACACGGAATGTGCTGCCTCGTCAATAACAACAACAATAATCTTTATTTTCTATTATTGCTTAAATCGTACAAGAAACTCTCCTTGTAAATTGAGCTAAACTATAGGTATTCGACTTTTCTCTTTGTATGTTTCATTGCCTTTTATTATTATGTTAGTAACGAATTTGCTGAATGCTCTGATGGTTTAGTAATACAACATTTTATCTAGTTGTATAATATGTAAAACTATAATATTCTTAGGCTATGAATATGAACTTATAAAAAAATATTCTAATAGTTTATATAGAACTTGTATCACAGTATAAGGTAAGTAATAATTATGATGTTTTATCTTCAGTAATATTTTTATTCTCCGGTTTATCATATCAAAACTCAACCTGTTATTTTAATTCATCATAACAGCGTTTTAATTATGTTATTTGAGTTAATTCAAGTATAATATGTAATAATATACTAGAAGACATAACCTAACTCGTCTTATAAGTAGGGGAGACCCGTGCCGTAGTATATAATTCAGAGTTTGTATAATGTACTAGAATAGACATCGCGCAGCAAATACGAAATAAAAATTGACATTGAAGCCAGTGAAATTACTGGGCATTGTGACACTTAACGCCTTATGTCTCGGGGTGACGTGAGTTCAGTGCCATGCAGTGATTTGTAATTCAAAGTTCTGTATGGTGTTGCTTCTGTTTATGGGCAGACATGGCGCTTACCGTCTGGCGAGCGCCTTGCTCATCTTGTCATTGAATCAAATAAAAAAACTGCGGTGCTGTACCGGAACACCTGGCTCACGAAATTCCGAGGACGTTAGTGCCGATAATTAATAAACTGAAGTGTTGAAATTTGTTAATTTTCGTCTTCCTCTTTTTTCATTAGATTCTATAATAAGTTAGGATACTGTGAATATAAAATTATTCATCTTTATATATTGATACACATTTCAAATGTTTAAGTTTGTTTAATAAAGTAGTGTTTGTAGTTTTGTAAATATATATACGTAGATTTTTAAATAATTATTTAATATTTTTCAAAAAGTTGCGTTTCGACCCGGCCTACAGATGCTTAGAGTGTAGAAATATAATAAAATATACTTGGATTAATGGCTATGTAAGAAAGAAAATTGTATATATATAATTGTAAAATTGTTTATATACTAGGTAGCATACCAAAGGATGTGACATAAAAATTAGATTATCTGGTAAAGTCTAGGTTACATGAGTACTTAAAACAAATACATTATTAATTGGGCGTAGTTACGCAAACAGGAACTAATAAAAAAACGATAGTAAAACAAAATCAGTATCTCCATTGAACTTGCTGTGGGTTGGTTCCTGTTTGCATACGTAGGTCCAATTATTCATTGGTCAAACTTTGTCAAAAAAGGCAAATTTACATGTTTTTTTAATAATTGAATTAATTTTGAATTCAATTATTATTATATTTGTATTATCACATAACATGTCACATTCAATGTATTGAAATAATATAGAATTAAATTAATAGATAATTTTGTATTGTCACAAATATAATATTAATTTGATTCAAAATTATTTCTGTATATTCTGTCATATTTAGACGCCGCGTTGTGCAAACTCAATTGAATTGATCGATTGAATCGTTTCAATTTTGTTGGATAGTATTTTTAGTTTAATGTATATTTATTGTACAGGATACATCCTTAATATTCAGTTTGTATATTGAATTTTTGTACGGCTCTAGAGTATCGTGTAAATATTACTAAGGCTTCTAACTAGTTTTAATGCAAAAAATACACCTCACATATAAAATAATTACCTACGCCTAGCAATGTCGTTGACATCATTACCACTCATGCAATTTATTTTAAGGAAAACAAAAACTATTATATTATTTATTATATAGAGGGGAAAATTATTGTTTTCTAAGCTGCATTAATTAATGTTAATAAAACATACTTTTAAGACTGTAATACACCTGGATCTTTTATTAAGAAAATATTGAGTTATTGTTGTCAGTAATTATTCAAGCCGTGTCCCTCGACCAACGTCGTGAGCGTTAATTAGTTGTTTACTCACTTTTTGTTGATTACAGGTCAAAATGAACTACGAATTGTACGAATTTCATGTATTAGTCATTCTTAATATTATTTTGATAACAAAAACATTCTCAAGTTTTAATTAATGAAACATTTTACTTTATAGTTTAGAGGCTTTTAGAGTTTAGAGGTTTAGTTCATAAGTTATTAAATTATTATATATGTCATAACAAAATAAATTATTATTATTATGTATTTCAAACAATATGCATCAATTTTGCATTTGATTCATTTAGTAAGCGAGTTTTATTAACACGTCTAAACTTTCAATATTACTAATGTTATATTGTGTGATAGATTGTACAGTATGTACAAAGACATTTCCAAATTCTAGTCATAATCAAATCGAAATTTATCGAGAATTTCAAAATGTTATTTGATTATTTAAAATAGCTTTAATATTTGATTGGATATGTTACGGGTTATTTACAAGTGATCTCAAATTAATTGTTTTTAAGACTGTTTAATTTTTAAGATTGTTTAATTAATACTTAGTCATAATTTGTTATTTTAAAAATGGTGACATTATCTTCCCTAATATATGTTCAAAAATCATATGATTGTTTTATTTCAACACACATTCCGGATCTGGAAACGATAGGTGAATTGTAATGTGAGAAGATTTTCTATATTGACAATAATATTCAGTTGTCAAACAACATAAATGATTACAGTAATAATTACATTTTTTTATTTGATTGAGTGACGAGACGAGCAAGGCGCTCGCCTGATGGTAAGCGCCACGCCTGCCCATAAACAGAAGCAACACCACACAGAACTTTTAATTACAAAGTACTTCATGGAACTGAACTGCGCTCGTCACCCCGAGACATAATAGTACAAGATCCCGGGGAACATTGACCTTCACCCATCTGTTTACCGGATCAAAATAACATTTTAGGGTATAAAATGTGTTGCTGAACACATACCAATAGGGTTGCCTAAAAAATATGGTCAAGGATATGATTAATTAACATTTAAAAAAAATATTTTTTTTTTATAATTTCCCTGACTTGCTTACCAAAAAAATTTAACCTTCAATGAAAAGTGTACAATGTATACTATCTGCAAAAAATAGGTTGCCTACCTTTTTCTGGCCACTACTACCTGGTTGCCGTGTGCAAACAGGTAACTAAAAAGTGGTAATTGCGCTCATCTAGCTCCTAGCTTTTGCAGGTAGTACCTATACATTGTAGGTTTGCAGTGAAGGTTCATTTATTTGGTGAGCAAGTCAGTGAAATAATGTTCTTTTTTTTTTAATTCGCAAAACCTATCCTTGACCATATTTTTTTAGGCAACCCTATTGGTATGTGTTCAGCAACACCTTTTATACCCTAAAATATTATTTTCATCCGGTAAACAGATGGGTGAAGGTCAATGTTCCGCGGGATCTTAGACCATAAGATGTTAAGTCTAACATAACAGAAGCTTACGAATTTATTGCCCAAGGGGTAGGCAGACATGCCACTAGTGCTGGACCCACATTTCGCCGAGTGTGCTAAAACTAAGTATAATATACATCTCATAATTATTTATAATCCAGGTGGGGTTACTTATTGAGACGTAATCACAATGACTTCAATGTATACTACTAGACCGGCTGAGTGGTACATATGAATTGCGCCGCTAAGTTACGGCTAATTGACCGTAACTCAACATTGCCTTCCCTCTTACTCTTAACTCGAACCTTTCACACACTCTCTGTCCGTTAGCTGTCAAAATCCCGCGTTAAGTGAAACACTGTCTAAACATGTCAATTGAAGGTAGTTAAAAACACAAAGCCTTAATGAATATTTTATTTTACGATATAATATTATGTACGGGTACACTACAATAATACGACAAACTTTATTCCGACAGTCACAAATACGAATTTCAAAATACCGATTTTCATAATTCCGAATGGTTTAAAATTCCGAATATAACAACTCCGATGTATCATTTATCCTATTTTTATAATTCCAAAATTTCAATATTCCTAACGTATATAATTACGATTTTCAAAATACCGAGTTTCAATAGATCGAATAACAAAAAGTCCGAATTAATGATAATTCGAAACATCAAAAATACGAATTCCGATTACTAAAATACCTATTAATTGAAATTACGAAATAAAAACGCCTTATAAAACTGAATAGAAAGACAAATCAACACATAATTGCTTGTCAAAGAGATGTATAATAGTATGAGGAGGTAGAAACTAATGTCAAATGCGTTTTCTTTCCAATAAAAATGTTTTTTTCGCCCTGTCATAATTCTAACCTAACCCAAATGATTCACCAACAATAGAGAGGATCTGGCGCTCGGCGGCCGCTGCCGCGGCACGCTCGCTACGCTCGCTCGCCTTCGCGCTTCAATGGTCACAGTTCTAACCTAACCTAACCCAAATGTATGTAATGATTATACTAACTGAATCAAAATCCTAATTTTAGCAATTAATTCGGAATATTGAAAATCGGAATGTCGTTTTTCGGACCGAGAACCCATCGAGCATTTGACTCTTCGAACATATAAAAATCGGAAAACAAACAGATCGTATTTACAACTTTCGGTAAAATAATTTTCGTAAATTTGAATATTAGACTTTATAATTTTTAGGTATTATGAAATTTGGACTTTTGAACATCGGAACATCGAAATTCGGAATAAAATATTTCGGAGTATTTGGGTGTTCCCATTATGTACAGTTATAAATTACCTATTCTACTTAAACTTTAACACACGAAAACCCAAAGTACTAAACCCAAATCCATTATTTACTATTATTACGTATAATGAAGTAGGTACGAGAATATTGCTTTTGAATTTCGTGTAATGGCTTCCGAAATAATTTATTAAAAGTATATGTATTTATTTCGTTTATGATATTTATCAGCTGTATGGAGTAATGGAACGCAATCGCCTGCTTTTGCCTGGAAAACCACGTGCGTACGGCGGCTTAGCGTTCGTTGTAACATAGTATACGCCACGAGCACTGGAAAAAAATATAAAAAAATCATTTTCTTTTTGTTGAGATATAAGCAATGCACATCTCTATGGGCGTGCCCCTTCTCTAGTAAAAGGACTTTGTGAAAAACGTTATGGCGAAATGGCGTCACTTGGTTTGTGAAAGGATTTATATAATAGAAATAAATAAGTATACAGTAATTTTATTTTCACACTATATAACCAACACTTTTTTATCGAATGAGTAAAGAAGGTAATACTAAATGATTAACAGCTGAGCTTTTGTCTCATTCCAGCATCATTATTTTTGTTCACGCACTGCATTTATAGACTGATGCTTATCCATTTTGAAACATAAATAAATTATAGTAGAATGAAACCCATTGTAAAAGGAAGAGAATACAACAAAATTGATAGGAAAAATAAATTACAGGCGATCTGAGGTCGGGAAGTGGGAAGGGGGGGGGGGCTTTTAAGGGTAAAAACGGTTTATCTCGATTTCCGGAAAAACTACATGTCCTATGGAAAAAAGTTAAATCGCAAAGTTGTAGGTAATAAAAAGATCTACAACTTTTGTATACACACTTTCTTCACATAACCTCAAAATATATGTGAAAAATTCAAATAACCAAGTTTTTTGTTTTTATTTTTATCTATTACAATAAATCGTTTTTTTTCACGAAATTTGGTGAAAACTATCCCAAATACACTGTCATTTTTTTATTTCAAATATTTATTTTTGATGGTGTAAAAAAATATATAAGTACATTACTATGGTAAATGTGCTCAGACAATGTAATGTGTTGTGTTTCGGTTTAAAAGACATTGCAGCAAGTGAAATTACTGGGCATTATGAGACTTAACATCTTATGACTCGAGGTGACGAGCGCAGTTCAGTCCCATGCAGTGCTTTGTAATTCAAAGTTCTGTGTGGCGTTGCTTCTGTTTATGGGCAGGCGTGACGCTTACCATTAGACGAGCGCCTTGCTCGTCTCGTCATTCAATGAAATAAAAAAAAGTCAAATAAGAGTGATTACAATTGTTATGAAACTTTAGGATTTGATAAGATCCGGCACATAAACACACTGTTAGGTTCATGTAACGACCCATAAACATGGCCGCACCATTTGTAACACGTTGCAAAAAAAGAAAAAAAGTGACGTATTAAACTTACTTGCGGTCGACATGTTCACCCATAAGAACGTAATCTGTGTCTGTAGGTTCGCACCAACCGATCAAGTACGAGAATAAACTGGAACAGGGCCCCGCCCAAAATCCTTCGCGGCTGTTGATTGATTCTATGAAGTATGGTGTCACTTTTGTGTGGTCGCAGGACAATGTTTCTGTGAAACGATGATAATACAATAGTTAACAATATTATTAACGTTTTTTTTTTATTTTTATAAGTTGATTTAAAAAAATAAAAGCTATGACGATTGAAAAAGAATGGGATAACAACCTAAAAACGTTCGTTTTGGTTTGGTATTGTGCAAAGAACTATAAGGTGATTATTGCAAACGCACCAAATAATACATAAACTGTCTTGTACTTTGCGTGTTAATGAATGGATTTTAAGGTGAACCAATTAAATTTAAGTAATAGCGTATAAGTTGCTTGTTATAACAAATAATTTTGTTTAAGCGCTATCTATTATGTAAGTTGTATACTAAAAAGTGAGTAATAAAACTAATACAGTGCTATCAAAAACTAAATGGATTTTAGTCCGCCAAGTTCTAAATAGTTTCATTATAAAAATGGTAGATGGCGGTAGTTTGTTACAACATAAACCTCAACATTTCTCGAAAGTTATTGTGTAATTAATATGCACTGTAATTTAACGATAATAATGCACACCACATCTACAAAAGTTATTATTCAGTGTTTTAAGTAATTAAACGTTCAAACGTTTCCAATACAAAAGTTACACTTTGATATAATATTTTTATGTATACGCAAGAAGAATGTCTAGGTAGGTACCTACTATTAGGTTCTTTCAAAAATAGCTGTCCTAAACGATAATTTGCGCTTAAATCTTACTGGAATATTGTAAAATTGGCTTTTCGTCAAATAGTTTGAGTGGGTAAAGTATAAGTATTTAACTGGTTTATCACTAATTATAAGTGTCCCATAAGAGGATGTAAGACATGACTTATTGGGCGTTCCTAAACGACGAAAAATTAAAGAATTAATCCTATAATAAAATACCGCAAGAATATCTACATGTGCTATTAAAATATAACATTAAACTCATTTGGTAAGCAACGGCTTGGCCTTGCCCTGGCATTGCCGATGTCCATGAGCAGCGGTATCGCTTACCATCAGGCAAACCGCTTGCTCGTCTGCCTATCAAGGCAATAAAAATAGCATATTATATAATATCCGGACGCAAAAATTCGTTCCCGATACCTTATTTATCCTAAATAATATTTCATTTCTCTTCAAAGGGGTTGAAGTTAGGCCGGAGTCACGGATGACATGACTAAATCATAAAGATTCCCTTTTTGCCATTTGCCTACGGAATCCTAATAGAAACCAAACCAAGTATCTAAATATCAAATAGAAACAAATAGGCATTTGAATTACACTACAATAAAATAGTGAGTAAAGACAAAAACAAATAACCTCAATCAATATAATTTTTAAGAGACATTAATGTCACAATAATAAATATTAATAAGAAATGTTATTTACGAAAATTATAAACATTGCAAAAATATAAATTTAATAATCATGTCTAAATTCAGTAAACATAATGAACATACCACGAGAATAGCAATGAAGTGTGAATTCAGACTTGCTTAACTGATGAGAGCGTGTGGGGTCACACCAAGGTCTATCAAGACGTTGGGAAATATACCGTTGAACCCAACCTACTGTATGACGACATTTTTATGTACAAATAATTGTTAATATTAATGACTAGCTTTTCCTCGCTGCTCCGCCCGTGTGATCTGCTTTTTCGGGATAAAAAGTAGCCCATGTTACTCAGTGATAATATAGCTTTGTAACGGCAAAAGATTTTTTGAAATCGGTCCAGTAGTTTTTAAGTTTATTTTTTACATACAAAAATACAAATCTTTCCTCTTTGTAATATTAATGTATGTAGATAGAAGACATAAATTTTCTTTGCAAAACGATAGGTAACAATTATGTAAATATATTCTTTTAAATCTACTCATTAATTTTTATAATTCAGTTGTAACAAAAAAAAACACTTGACATCGCTTAAAAAAATTAAGAGTGTGAGTTACAGGAATAATAAATATCAGCCCTATATTATTTACTTTCCCACTGCTGGGTACAAGTCTCTTCTACTGAGGGAGGTTAAGTCTTAGTGCGCCATTTTCTTACTTCCTTCTTTTTTTCAAATTATTTTGAAGAATCCTCTGATATGCATATTCCCTCACAATGTTTTCCTTGACAGTTAAAGCGAGTGATAATTAATAATCTACATATAATTTCAAAAAGACAGAGGCGTGGACCCTGGGCGTTAGAATCTAACCTGTGATATCAGTCTCGGTAGTCCGTTCTACTCCCCACAGGGTGTCACCATTTACTTGAAGTTAAATACTTACGAAATATAGTATCGTGTGCACATCCTGGCTGACTGGAGCCTCCATTGACGTAGAAGTCGGCATGTCCGTTAGGCCCCCATTGGCCCAAGATACCTGCGCCTGTATGTAAAACGTCGACAAACAATGCATCCGTGTGATCTAGGTCCCGGGACCGATTGCTGCCCATGTAGAAGAATATTGTTGGATCCAAACCTGCACAGAATAATAATAAAAATAATAAGTACTTGTGTAAACATATAATCCAGTAGACAGTAGAATTTATGTTTTTTGTCTGTGTTGTTGACGCATGACGTAAAATTGTTGAACGGATTTTGATGCAGTTTTCACGATTATGTTAAGCGAACTAAACGAAAGATAGTCAACGTATGATAGGCATTTTATTGCAGAGGACGGCAAAAAGTGGGTCGCCTGATGGTCTCCACCACCTATGAACACCCACAATATCTTTAAAACCATAGACGCGTTACCGACTCGGGAGAAAAGTGTAAATTATGACATTGGGAAGGGAAGGGGGAATTTTGACCTCATATTATTTACCGAACGAATGCAACAGAAAGCTGCTAATTCACGTTTGTTTTCTGTGAGACAATGTTAACAATCGCATCGAGCCGGCCCATTTATGTTGCAGACGTGACTGTCTACAGCGTGCCATTAATATTGCCATATAAAAACTAGCATTTGATCGCGGCTCCGCCCGCGTGAATATAGTCAGTCATATTTCCGGTATACTTCAATACAAATGTTAAGCCCTTATTTTATCTCCTTAGAATTTTCCAAAAATCCTTCCTTCGTGGATGCTTACAACATAAAATGCATCACAACCAAAATTTTGTAACCCCCGCGGCTCAGGCTCTGCGTTGATGAATCAGTCAGTCAGTTAAGACAATTAAATATGTATACTAAATGAATGTTGTTTTCATAAAAAAATATTGTATTTATTTATAGTGCAGCACAAACTCCTCTCGGTTCCTGATAAACCTAATGACGTAAACGGATGACAATTAAATGACAAAATAGGTAATACTGCATAACGTATTGTGCTTCAATATTTAAAAGTAAACGCGGAATGATCACTCAGCTCAATGGCGTCAATCCCTTCACCATTTATATTTGCGCGAGATATCGTTTGCCCAAGGTTTACATGTTTGATCTTATATAAATATAAGCCTTCAAAAACAGCCAGTCCTAGGCAGTTCTAGGCAGTCTAAAAGACTGCCTAGATTTGCAATCCAATCAAATCCTTACTGTGAACCTACAATAGCCTATGCGATTACCTAAAATGAATATTATGTTCTAATTTAAATAAATAAAAATACGCCTGTCGCTTTTAAATCTTAATAAATTAAGATTTATTAACAAATGTATACTATACGTTATTTAAGCTTTATATCTTTCTGAATTTATTTGTGATAAAATACCATACCTGTAATTCTGCCAAGTTTTCCAACTTTCAGGTAGTTTGCGACAAGGCCGAGGATGTGGGCACCCACGCTGTACCCGATCGTGTGGACCTGCTCCGGCTGCACCGACTTTACAGGATGGTTCTGCAAGTACTCGACCAGTTGCGTTATGCATAGGCCGGCAAACCGTGGAGCCCACTCTATCTGAAAAATATAACGACTTAAACACATTCTTTTTACACGCTTTTATTTTTTAACTTCTCCTATTGAAAATGAGAACGTATTCACTTGACGTTAACAGTAACAGCAATTATATCTTGCTCCATTTATTCAACCAGTCCACCTATACACGCTACGTAAATTATCGACTCGTTATGTTGTGCAACATCGGTTATCTCTATACATTATGTCTATCGCAGTCATAAGAGTCTATCCGTTATATCAAAAGTAGACAAAATAGTAAATGAACTTTTCTGTGGTATGTTGTCTACGAACCTAAAATAGTGATATCAATTTATCTATTGTTAACATTTTTATTAGAGATATTTATCATAGATAGTTTTCTCATTCGCACTCAATATAACTCGAGAAGTGCATACTAGGCTTACAAGACTGTCCCAAACATACGTAACTATTGTAAAGTTGTAATTAAACTAAGAATGTTCTAACGTGAAACCGCATTTACATTATTATACATACCAAGTCCCTATAAAGAGGTATACGTGTTTCTAAAATAATTTAACTAGTTCTACTCGTTTACGAACGGAATCAAATTTTCAAAATAATTTACCTTAAAAGTACTCAGCACCCATTTAATTTGCCGTATTACGAGTAGTATTAATGCATATAAATATCTAATGTTTTGCAAACTTTACTGCGTACTTATATTTTTTGTAGTAGTCGAAAAAATACATGTAGCAAAACAAAGTTTAAGTTTTAAAGAATTATCTACAATTCTAAGCTAAAAGCTCGTATGAATTGATCAAGTAATCAAGCCCGAAAAATAATGCCTGAGCATGAGCATTTTGCACTACGAGTATGCAATTTCGGTAAGACTGATTAGTGTGATTTTATCGCTAAACAATAAACGGCTTAACACGTATACAGAAATCTCCCAATGGGTTAATCCCTCGCATACTTGAGAAGGCACATCCTATGCTGCATGTACTGAGGTACCAAGTCCCGGACGTAAGTGACTAACTTTTACGGTATATCGAGGGTATAGTCGTGCAATTATCGACGGGATATGTGGAATGACTTGTCACACTGGTGCAAAATTAAATTCGATCCGAAAAGTTGTGGATTGTTTCATATTGCCAGTAATATTTAGCTTTCGTAACAATGACGTTAAGACGATATTTCAAGGTTATTCCATTTATTTTCAGCACTAATCATTGCTTCTTACGAACGCACTACCAATCTTACTATTACCAATTACTTTTTTTTTTTATATCATAGGCCGGCAAACGAGCAAGTGGGTCACCTGATGGTAAGTGATCTCCACCGTCCATTTACGCCCACCACCAGAAGAGTCATGGGCGCGTTGCCGACCTTAAAGGAAAGGGATAATTAGGGATTGGGAAGGGGACGGGATTTGGGCTTCCGGTTATCTCACTCACCGTACGAAACGCAGCAACAAGCTACTACTTTACGTCGGTTTTCTGTGAGACAGTGGTAACGATCCGGTCGAGCCAGCCCATTCATGCTGTTGTCTACAGCGTGGCTCTACCACTCAAAAATAATACACCTAAAGAATCAAAACTATAGTCGTAAAGCTACTTAATCCTCATTTTGAATAATGAACATAACGACAGTAAATTGTCTGGTTACTTATAATGCAATAATGTTTCACACAACAATACTCTACCTGACTCAAGCACGGTTCCTTCACTAAACTTCCATAATCCACGATGATTATGTTATAATTTCCATTGGCGAAATATGCTTTTCTCATATCTGTGCTCGGAGATAGATTTCTGCCGCCCCCAAACCCGTGCACCACTATCTTCGTAGGATGTTTTCGATTAAATCTCGATGCAGTTAAGGAGTCGTTGTCCAGTGTATTCAGCAACTCTCCGTATGCTTGTGTCGACCTAGTAGAAGTAATAATTAAAAATGTTTGTCTGTATTCCGAATGGGCGATCGATATTTTTTAGGTTCCCGTATCCGAAGGTCTGTCTGTCAGTTATGTATTCTGTCTGTCTTACTTTTTTTTTCTTTTTATCTTATAGGCTTTATCTTTTGATCTGTAATAGGTTGGCTGAAAGTTTACAGATTGTATGTTATTATCGCGGATTTCTTATCAAATTAGAAGGTGGTAGGTCCCTCGTATGCGAGAGGCCGTCTGGGTTGGCTTTGTCTATTTCTGCCAACAGTGTGTAAGCAATGTTGTGTTTCGGTTTGAACGACATTGAAGCCAGCGACATTACTGGGGATTATGATACTTAACATCTTAATGTCTCGGGGTGACGAGCGCAGGTCAGTGCCATGCAGTGCTTTGTAATTCAAAGTTCTATGTGGTGTTGCTTCTGTTTATACCCAGGCGTGGCGCTTACCATCAGTCGAGCGCCTTGCTCGTCTCGTCACTCAATCAAATAAGGGCGCCATATATTCTTTATTGGGCGTCTTTCATTGGAAACGTGTTTGCCAGGATTTTTTTATACAAATTCAAAATGCTTGCACATGCAGGTGGCATGCCAGTTTTTATAGCATAGGCTGGCCAAGCAAGTGGGTCACCTAACGGTAAGTGATCTCCACCGTCAGAAAATCCACAATATCAAAAGAATCATGGATGAGTTGCCGGTTTTTGAGAAAATTAACAATAAAGGGATTTGGATTTTGGCCTCGGAATATCTTATTCACCATACGAGAGTTGTAACTTGATGTCGGTTCTATGTATAATAGAGGTAACAACCCGATTGAGCCGTCCGATTTATGCTTTAGACAGAACCGTCTACTACATGGCTCTACTAATTTATGAACTCTACCAGTTTTTGCATGATTTGCATACGTCTTGCATGATGTTGCTACTGATTTCAAATGCCACCAAATACAAAAATATGTTTATTTATTGTGTAAGACAGTGGTTAGTCGAGTCACCTTCAACGTTATTTCAAAATTACTATGTAAATATTACCTTGTGTATAAATAAAATTGCATTTTAGGATGTGGACATCTGTAGGGCGGAGGTATACAAGACGTTGTGTTAAATAAATCCCTCACTGATTTTGGTTTTTGGCGGTTTAGCTCATCATCATCCTGTTGAGTTTCTGATACTGCGAAAAAAATTACCATATTATTGATTGAACCTTTTTTGATGTAGTGGGTAAGGACCACCGCTTAGTTTATTTCTGCCGCTAAGCAGCAGTGTGTAAGCACTATTGAGTTCGAGTTTGACGGACTATGACCAAGTGAAAGTACTGGGTATTATGAGACTTAAAATCTCATGTATGAGAGTGAAAAAGACTTTATATTTGAAAGTACTGGCTAGTGATGCTACGTTTGTGAAGCTGCTGTTTATTAAGAACTGTGGCCATGGCGCTTACTATTAAGCGAGCGACTTACTCGTCTTGCCATTCAAGTTAATTAAAAAAAAATGTAAACTTCAGCTCCAGCTTCATTTCAGGTTTTCTATAATTTAAATATCAAGAAAATTTGTCTTAATGAATCCAATAACAGAAAAATGTTTTTTCGACTTAATAATCACGTAACTGTTAAATGGTTGATACCAAAGAGCCTTGACCAACACATCCAAAGGCACTCAATTGATCGTTGAGTCAAGGGCCAGATTCAGAAGGCAAGGTTATTGGACAGG
Organism: Amorpha juglandis; assembly: GCA_949126905.1. Taxonomy (NCBI): domain Eukaryota; kingdom Metazoa; phylum Arthropoda; class Insecta; order Lepidoptera; family Sphingidae; genus Amorpha; species Amorpha juglandis. The sequence goes on along the minus strand of OX421374.1, from coordinate 10,083,031 downwards.
GCACACATTGTAAGGAGGTTCCTCACTCTGGGGTCCTAACCCAGTGGCTTGGGGCGTAGGTCTCGCCATTGGAGAGTAATATTTTTAATTGTTTTTTTATCATCATCATCATCACAAGACGTTCACTGCTGAACATAGGCCTCCCCCAAAGATTTCCAGACCGACCTGTTGGAAGCGGCCTGCATCCAGCGACTTCCTGCGATTTTTATCAGGTCGCCTGTCCACCTTGTCCTGGCGCTGCGTTTTTTTATAAGATTTAATATTTAAAAATGTAAAAATAACTTTACAACTAAAAGTCATAAATGTGAATTCGGATCGGATGCAGTGCGTAAATAATTTAAGGGTCCTTGCTTCCCATAAAGGTTCGAATAGTCATCATCTTTGAATTTTGGCTGTTGGCCTCAAATATAATCGTTTTATATGTGGTTACACTTCATTCAACGTAGGACTGGTATTGCATCAAGCAGTTGTCATTTTTTTATTGCAATGCAATTACAAGGTCTCAAAGTGTGTGTTACGTACAGCATATAACAGTACAACGTCTAGAGTACTTTATGCGCTCTGATTATTCCGGACGATTAGACATAAGCCAAACATGTAAGTAACTTGCATTAATCAAGCCATATTGCGTAAAAATTAAAAAAATAATAAGTTTTTGTTTTTTTTATGGCATAGGCCGGCAAACGAGCAAGTGGGTCACCTGATGGTAAGTGATCTCCACCGCCCATGTACGCCCACCACCAGAAGAATCATGGGCGCGTTGCCGACTATATAAAGACCATGCAGTATCTCACCCCAGGGCCAAGGGAAAGGGGAAGGAAAAAGGGATGGGAAAAGGGTTAGGATCAGGGGGCAAGCCCCCTGGGGAGAACCGGATATACACTGATTGACCCTGGAACGCGACCCACACAAGGTGGCCCACTATGGCAGGTTTTAGCACCAGTGTACGGTGGTCGCTATACGGTCGGATACAAGTATCCTCCCACCAGCAATTTTCAAAAAGTTGCTTGATTTCCAGCATTTCCTGGTATATTCAGAAATATGTTTTAAAGGTACTAATATATACAATATATATTATATGTATACACTTCCAGTTGGATTTTGATTAGACTTTAGAACTATACCTAATATATTAAGCAACTTAGTATTAGTATTGTCAAAATCTGTTAAGTGTATCTTAATAAATAAATAAAAATAAATAAATACCATTAAACTATCACCGCACAAAGGATTCTCGTAAATAACCTTCTGAAACTTTACGATTTTGTTATTTATCAAAAGGAGGTGCCAGCTGCATATAGACGTAACATACTCATATTTTCAAGAGCAATTCGTATTATATTCATTGCTTTACGTAATTAGTGGTTTCACAATGACTAATTAACATAACATAAAAACTGCTAAATGATTATTAATCATTATGCCAACCTAAAGTAACTTTAGATTTCTCTCTGATTTTGTTGACAATTAGAGATAGAAAGTTGATGCCGTATATTTTAGAGATATGCCTAAAATATACTATATTATTTATATTAGAGAGATAGTATGCTGTCAGTAGTTGACGTAACTTTTTAATTGTTTACTTATTGGTTCCCTTACAGGGAAGTTTAAGCATCAGAACTTATTTTCGCTCAGTGATGAGATAAGAAATCTTACCTATCGCTACATAGAAATTCCATTCTGGTAGAATTCACGTGTGGTTTTCAAACAGTAAAACTGAGACTTTGATTGACTGAACTGGGTGTCTATCGATACTAGACCTCCCGGGTGTCACAGCCTTAGTACAACAGTGGTTCTCAAAAACCAAGGTGGCAATTTGTTTTCAATATAAACAATATAACAAATGAGCTAAAACATAATAGACACTTTACAAAAGTAGAAATAAGTAGGTACAAATATAGAATAAAGGTATAGTTTTTATATAAAATAACTGAGTACTAGTTCAGAAATGTTGTGCCCTTAGCATTATATATAACCTTCATCGCACGATGATTGTGTAATCACTTGAAAGCGAGAGGTCAAAGGATACGTTCGTATATGTCGCAAGTTTATGTCAGTGTCATTCACATCCACTTGTTTGCAAATTTGGATACCATCGCAAAAACAATGCCGGATATTTTTATATCTAGTAAAAGGAAATAATAAAAATAATAATGTTATAAAATTGGACACTACTAAATTTCGAACATACATATAAACCTAAGGTTGCGACCTTAAAAAATATGCAACATATTTACGAAAGTTGCAATGATTTGAAGTTTCTAGAATAATGAAGCACACACACGACCGAAAAAATATTTTAATATTCCGCCTAACCACTACTGACACATTCTCTTTATTACATTCCTTCACGTGATGTATGACATGACACGAAGGCTCGTACTTCACAATATTAAAATATCGAGTGTTTAAAGTCTGTTTACACATTAATAAAGTTTATTTATCAACCACACAATAAGTAATTTTCAACCATTATGAATGCTTGTGACATTTTATAACACGAATGTAAAACAAAAGGTAGACGCAACAATACCACAAAGTGTTATGTTGCAAGCATTACAGTGTTTAGGCAAAGAAAAAAGATGATAGATATACTGTATAATAAATTTTTAATAACATAATACATAAATGGCGGGAAATCGGGAAACTGTGGCTCTAGTAGGTATGTATTTTTCGATTGCTATCACGTCATCCGTATTTACGAAAAATACGCAAATCTCTAAAGCTCGCTTATCGGACTGTATTGGAAGTGGTTAAACTTCGTACAAATTTCTCGTATCCAAACATAATGTCAATTATGGAAGCCCTCACATTCGAGGCAATCAACAGATTTTAGTTTGGATTTCTTTAATGACTTGACTTTTCTTACGGCCTTCTGCTATGACAGGTTACACCGTGATATTTAAAGCGACCCTGAATATTATTAATGGGCAATGATAGTGCTATAGACACAACATTAATAGAAACAAGAGTTAAGAGGGCAATAAAGAATATATACTTCAGGCTACTTAAAAACGTAAAGTATTTTTAACAGACTTAAAACATTTGCGCGCATTTTTTGTGCATGTAAATCAATTTCTTCACTAATTATAGACCGATTTTATTGGAAAATATTTCATTGTATAGATTTTTAAGAAAATGATTACGATGTGAAATGAATTATGGAGTAAAAAATTAACTCCTCGCCAAATAACATTATACTCTTCGCAATTGTATTGATTGTAATTAATGACAAGGATATACCTACCACTAAACATTAAAAACTAAATTATATTTAATAACCGACTTCAACAATTACAATGAACAGTCAAGATATCAACTTCAGTTGACCTGCAGCGGCTCCGGCATCGTCCCCAAAATACCTATAGAGGTAGATAGTTATTTTTGACTAATCAGCATAATTCGTGTCGGTGTTTGTTTTATTGTTTTTACCTCAAAAAGATTGACTATGATTGCTCTTATCGTGCTCATACTTATTACGTAATGTCAGTGAACCAGATTATGGCGGAAAGTGCAATGGATCCAGTGAACAGTGAAATCGTTGAATTGTAACTTATTACACCGACTCATTTGTATGCGATAAACGTAGTTTGCCTTCAACTTTGTTCATAAATGTTCAACTAGCTCTGGTTATGTTGGCTGGTGTTTCTATTTTGTAAGTCATTACGTTCACATTGTTATTGTTAAACTTTTTGCCAAGTTACGCAGATAGTTACGGTACGAACTGTTTAACCGCATTTATGAAAGCAGTAGTAAACAACGCATTAAATTGAAGTAAAACGGAAATATTTCCTATTCTTTCGCTGTCGAGGAATTTGAGAATTATTTATTAACACGATATTATTTTCAACTTAGATGTCAACCGACCCTGATTGCGTTGAATAACTGAACTATGTTCATTATAATGCCATATAGACTAATTTTGTTAAATCAATTCAAATGTTTGTATGCGAGAAATAAAAACAAATAAAATGGAACATCGTCGGCTTCTGATAGTCTTAGGGTAGATTGCATCATCTTACTTTAGCAATAACAAACATGTTAAAGTACCGGTTAAGCAAAAAATCAGTTGCACCATTTGACAAATGTTATATGAAAGTAATGACTCTTTAGCTGTTAACTGTAACCGCCCAAGGTTCGATAATTAAAGCTATTGTTTAAGTTAAATATCTGTCAGATAGTTCAATTATAACTACCATCCCGATATATCTCCTAAAGCGTCTGTGCCCCAAAATAATATTATGTCCTTCTAGAATTAATCGAGGAATCTAACAGTATCATAATACGATGGTGCAACACATTCCGCAGTCAATGTTAAAGTCATCGTTACTGTTATCATCAGATTTGACTAACTATAACTGCTATTATGGTGCAATTCAGCCTTAATGTTCTTTGAGTCAATCAATGTTTATTAAAGCTATGTTTAATACATGAAATAATTACACTGTTAGTGGTGAAAAACATTATTTACAGTCTAACATAACGTGGTAGACTAAGAACACAGTTATAAATCAAATGGGTCATCTTAATGGAAGTATTTGAACTAAAGCTATTTAGGAACATTATAATAACATAACAAGTATAGCAATTGTTCCTCGATATCGTACAGCAAGCTTTACTAGCCCCCTCCCCCCCTATATACGCCTACGATTTGAAGTATTTGTAAACTATATTTATTACCATTTTTTAATTTTGCACATTAATATTTTGGAGCCCCCATTCCCGTTTGATACTGGATTAGTTATCACCCCCACACAAAGCTTTTAACGTCCACTGGGGGGCAGTACCAACTCCTTGGGAATCTATCATTAAAGTGTTTGTAAAAAAATATTGCAAAAATTTAAGCAAGTGCTAAATGTGACATACAGCTACTAACTATGAATTCTTAGTTTAAAAGTGTTTGTAAACGTTATTGGCTTTCGTAATCTGCATAAAATGTGTTAATCATGTTAGACGTTATGAAATGATATTCATAGGTATTAATCGAAGGATAAATTTATCATTCCCACATCTAAATGAATATGTAATTTAGTTTACAATGTATAATAATATTGGTGTCCGTGACATGCCACATAAATTCCAGAAATATTGGTGCGATTACTTAATAATGTTTTGAGGCAACCTTAAGAGAACGTCGGTATCGTTATAAATACCTATAATAATAAAATATGTGCCAAATCGTCGAATAATCAAATAATCAAAAACAATATCAGGGGCATGACCCTGAGAACAGTTCAAAAAGAGCTGTTTTGACGTATCCGAGGAAGATATCATTTAGGATAGCCAATGATCTTACTTAGGAAAATACTGAACACCAGGTAAAGAGGAAATGTGTAAACAGAAAATCGGACCCTACCAGAAGGACGACATAGTGCCAGGCAGAAGACGAAGAAGATATATATTCGTGAATACTACAGTGTTTTCGAATATATTGAAGATATTCAGTACCTTGCATATATTATTGGAATTTAATGAGCTTTTGAGATTCTTAAAATAAATTAATTTAGAGTACAAATTTTAAAATTGCGTGAAGACAGATCCCGTTTAAGAATTTTCATCAACGCCTAGACCAAACCGCTAGACATACAAAAAAAAAATGCCAGCATATCTCTATGATCAAACTAAGAATTTTTTTTTGATATTCCATCGCTAAATGAGTGAAATAGGAAATTGTATATGTATTTGTAATTGTATGTATATAAATGTAATTGTATATGTTATATGGAAAAACTACCTGGAGAAGAGGGGCTTATACAGGGTTATTTTTAAAACACCAGCAACCTCGCAGGGGTAGATTCCTAAGGTTATAAGCTACTACTTTTGTTCTACGACTTTTGATAATTTGTTAGATTTTATTTTCATACAAAAATAAGTATTCATTTAATTTCCGTCTTGAACGTTACAACGCGCATCGCAGATTACGTAAACAAATACGCGAAGCGTGGGAACCCGGCTAGCTCCTTTGAAGGTCAACGCCCGAGCAGCTGAGCGGCGCGTTTGATATCGCGCGCGCACGCCGCGCCGCGCCTCACTCTACGAAGAAAAACACGACACAACAAAAACTTGTAAAATCATTTTTTTTTAAATATATTGAGTTATATCCAAACTCGTAGAACAAAAGTTGTTCCGTATGGGGTCAGCTATCTGGTCCTGCGAGGTTGCTGGTGTTTTAAAATTAACCCTGTATACTTATTTAATACACTATTAAATTTGACGACATCTTTTTGTAGCTCGTTGTTTAATATGAAACCTTATGTGTAGGTTGTTGCCGATTTATATTACTAACCTTATTATCAAAACCTTGCTATAAATTAGGTCAAATAAGTTTAGTGTAATTTAAAAACAAGTAAATAATGGTTGGCTTTGACCACAGACGATGTAATAAAACATTAACATTCTTAAAGTTTAGATTAAGTAATTGCTTTGTTGCGAAATAGGCTGGTTTCCTTGGCAATTAAGAGGTCGGCAGGTATTTTAATAGTTCATGAATCGTGATGCATCTTTAATGACAGAAATCATCTGTATTAGAGATCTTGTAAATCAAGGTCATTGCCTACCACAACTAATAATAATGTTGTTTTTATATAAATTATAAATGGTATAGTGCTAGAACCACACTGTACGACACTTGTCTACATATGAAGTGGCCAGGTTATTACAATCGTCCCACAGAAAACTGACATAAGTAAATGTAGTAGCTTGCTGTTTTATTCTATACGGTGAGTGAGATATCCGTAGAACCAAATCCTCCTCACCTTCTTATTCCTTTCCGTTAAAGTGAAGTTGGTGTTTATGAACGGCAGATATCACTTTGACTGTTGGGCGTATTTTATTGTTTATTCAGTTATTAGTCATTATTTTTCTCAAAATTCCTCATTTTTCCTTTCCCATTTTATCCTCAGAGCCTTTAGGTTAGAATTATTAATTGCCATACGAATAAATTTCTATTAATGACATTTAAGCTTAGTCGACTTTCGTTACTTAACAAATATATTTTATAAATTCGTCCTCAGACGTCAGATTTTGGACAAGGTGTTACAACCGTTTGTTGATAATTATTACTTACCTATCGATGTCTCTTGCTAAGGTCAAAGATCTAGGAAACGTGCCAGGGTTACGTAAAAACTGGATACACTAAAGCTATTAAATAATTAATATAGTTGAGTAGAGGAAGTAGATATAATTATGCAAAGAGATTAGCTTAATCAAGGCCCAAGTAAACAAGTTGTTTAACAAAATGTATTTTTATTAAAAACGATTTATTCATAGCCACGCCTGTAATCCCCGAAGGAGTAAACAGTAGCGTAACCTGTACACTGATATTTCGCCGAGCACATTTCCGTCCCATGATGTGATAAGCCTATCGCCATACCGGGCACAAACTTCTACTCAGGAAAATATCTCTAACTCTCTCGCATAGGCACTAAGGAACTCACAGTAAAACATGCGCGTAAACACGAATAGAAACAAGTAAAATTGAGATAAATGCCGCGATTATGTAATACAAATGTCGGCCACGCAGTCGACCAGTTATTTCGGAAGTGGTCGATAGGTGCAAACACCGCTACGACGCGACGACTCACCCACATACAAGATAACTCGTTACACAATTTGAAGATCGTGAATAATTGTGGAGTATGGCTGATGATCGCTTGTTTTAACGGTTAAGGAAACATCGTGAGGAAACCTGCATACTTGAGAACTCGATAAGATTTTTCGAAGGTATGTGAAGTCTGCCAACGATTCCGATTTATTACGTGCCACTAATTGTAATTGTTAGAATATAAACAAATGAAACACATGTAAATATTTTGTAATCGTATTCATAGGTTTAACTTTATACATCCACTGGATTTGAAGGAACGTAAAAACGGGAACTTACTACCGAAAACAAAGGTCTCCTATACCCAAATTCAGGTTATGATCTAACTAGGTGCCACAATTCATTAAATCCGTTCAGCCATTAAGGAAAACTTCTTAATCCATAAAGTCACAAACATTCAAACTTTTACAATTATAAAATATTAGTAGTATAAAGTATAGTAGAATGTTTTTATTAGGTAGTATTTTAATTAATGCTTATGATAATGACATGTAAGAATAGACAGTACCATAGTACCGGACGCTGTCATTTGGAACGTAAACTATGAAGTTACCTAATAATTAATAACATAAACGTATGAAAGAACAATTGCAGTACTGCATTGTTGTAGGATCCGTAATAGCACGAGATCCGGCAGTAGAATCTCTACGTTCATGACGTAGATGCTCAAGCTCAAATGTCTACATTCATTTTGAATAGGACAATACATTGATAATAGGGTGCCAGTCAAAAAGTGCCCGCATAATTATTATTTTTTTTAAATATAATTACATTTTGGGAAAAAAAATCGTTCATGGTGTAGTTAAATAAAGCATTGTTCCTATTACACAGCTATGTATGTAGAGAATTCAAAAAACCATGGGTGCCGTTGCCTACTCGGCCGCAACTACTTGGCAGCCAGGTGTAAACAGGTAATACTTTTTTGTACGGCAACCATGGTTTTTTGAATTCTCTACACACATAGCTGTGTATTAGGAACAATGCTTTATTTAACTACACCATGAACGAAATTTTTTATAAGGTGACGAAGCAATAATTTCATAAGTATGAATAAACTAAATTATGCTAACAATATAAATATATTCTTCATATTCTCTATTGCACCATATACTACTCAGTTTTAAACATTTCCTATACAAGAAACTTCACAATTTTTGTACCGTTTAGCAGCTCTCGACCGACAACGAAAGTGAATATCGCAGACCAAACAGGCGGCAAAACAAACTGCGGATTATGCAATCTATACGCAGTGAAGATAACATCCGACTGGCTTGAGGCTGAGAGGAATAACTATTTACTTATTCTTAATGTAAATAGACATTGCTCTATTCTGTTGTCGCTCGACGAAATATTATGCTATTTTTAATTTGTTATTTATTATTTAATTGGCGAGCCGTGCGTGCGTTAGTTGTACCTGTGATCTTATATTTACATATAATTCTTAGGTTTAGTATTAAAATAATAAAAATACTAAAAACTGTTGCGGTACATGCACATGGCATTATTGATAAATTAAAAAGTCGGTAGAGTACGTACCGTATGTAAACGCGCATAAATTTATGTACATGGTACATCAAATTACTTCATCATAAATATGTACTAGAAATACTACTGAGAATCTCAACCTCAAACGTACTTCACTCATAAAGACGCAAAAATGTTCTGTGACCTATTATTAATATCTTATTTTTGGGATTATCATTTTGTTTAGTTTTATTTAAGGTTTAAAATTTTTAGTCATTAGTACAAACATTGCTATATTATTCCTTTACATAAACTTTCTATAAATAACCATATAATTTTGGCTTTAGGTATTATAAAATCTGAAATATGTTATTTAAAAACAGTAGCTTACCGGTAATTTTAACAGCTGCAATTCCAATCAAAATTAACCACTTCGAGCCGGTTAACATTTTGCAATGTAACTTAAATTTAGAATCACTTAAATATATCACATAACCGTTTAATCACAGTAAATATCACAATATCGAGTATTAGTTTAGTAGTATTAGCTATATAATAAATGATTATTATATTAGCTGTATTTTGTATGTCGTATATGTTTGTTAGTGCAGCGTGCGAGGTTTAATGCTGTTGCTGGTGTGTTGGGCACTGACAGCGAAAGTGTTAGAGGCATGATGACCTCACAACGTGCTTCCCCACTAGTAAGTCGGCCACCCTTTACATAATTAATGGAATTTACTAGAAAAACGTCGGTGTTTGATGTTTTTGAAGATGTTAAATGAGTGAATGATGAATTAAGATAATGTTAAGATATATATAGTGTAGTAGTAGAATATGCCTAGTATAGTAGTAGTATAGTTAAAGTAATAAATAGATGAATAGATTATAAGCATATTGTATAAACTTAAACATGTCACGAAACATAAAACAAAACCAAGTTCCCTTTTCACAGATAGGGGGTACTGATTATAAAATAAAAATAAAAAAAAATGAATGAATGACGTGACTGGATGTTTTAGGATAATTACTACTCTTTTTTATAATTCCTTTTTTAAAGTCTTTATTTAACACAGTCAAAATAATTATTAAAATTTGTACAAGAATTAACAGCTCTACATTTTTTCGTGTGTAGTAAGTAACTTGCTAAAACACCATAAATACATTTTAATTATCTTATTAAAAAGATTTAGCAAGTATGTCTAGATATGTAATGTACAGTATATAGGCACAAATAATATAGAAAGAGTAAAGGATAAAAGTGTTCATATAAAAAAGAATAATAATATAGTATTATTACCTATGACAAGTACGTAATTGGACCTACTTACGCAAACAGGAACCAACCTACAGCAAGTTGAAATGAAAACACTGATTTTGTTTTACTGAATTTAATAGTTTAATTAAACTTTGTCGTAGTTTTTTTTGGTAAATCGGGCATGTAACACGATTCCATGTACGATTTTGCAAAATACAATATTAAGATCAATTTAAATTAATGAATTTAGCGAAACAAAACCAGTATCTCCATTTGAACTTGCTGTGGGTTGGTTCCTGTTTGCGTAAGTAGGTCCAATTGGTCATTTGTGTCGCTGCATCGAATGATGCAATTTATTTTATAGCATAGGTCGACAAACGAGCAAGTGAGTCACTTGATGGTAAGTGGTCTCCACCGCCCATTTACGTCCATAATACCAGAAGAAAGCTAGGCGCGTTGCCGACCTTAAACGACAGGCATAATTAACGTCAGCGAAAACAGGACACAACATTGTATTTTTTTAATTTATTTGATTGAATGACGAGACGAGCAAGGCGCTCGCCTGATGGTAAGCGTTACGCCTGCCCATAAACAGAAGCCACACCATACAGAACTTTGAATTACAAAGCACAGCATAGCACTGAACTGCGCTCGTCACCCCGCGACATAGGATGTTAAGTCTCAGAATGTCCAGTAATATCACTGTCTTCAATGTCCTTTAAACCGAAACACAACAGTGCTTACACACTGTTGCTTGGCGGCAGAAATAGAGAAAGCGGTGGTACCAACCCAGAAGGTCTCTCGCATACGAGGGACCTACCACCTTGTAAAAAGGTATATAGCATATACTCGTATATGTAAGACGATATATCTATTAATTTCATAAGTGTATCCAGGCGTAGACATATCGGCTCATTGACTGAGAACACTTGTGCAGTATATAGCATATACTCGTATATGTAAGGCAATATATCTATTAATTTCATAAGTTTATCCAGGCGTAGTCATATCACTTTATTGACTGAGAACACTTGTGCAACAATATTACCTAATTGGCGGACGTATAAACCCTGCGCCGAATGCCACCTGATGCAACGTCAATCGAGGATAGCGACAAGGATATGTGGAAATGTGTCCGTCTTTCCGTATTATGTGTTTATTTGTGGTTGCCACAACAGGATGAAAAATTCATATTCGACTTTCTAATTGGCATGTACAGTATGACTCCCTAGGTTATGAGTGGTGTTGGTAGTTTATTATTACTTATTATAACCAGATATTGTTGGACGGAAATCTTGAAATCCAACGGTGATATTGAAGAAGGCTCCTTGGGCAATATTCAAGAATTCTTTTAGCCTATGATTATGAATCTTTTGTCGATGTTTTGAAGGAAATTACATACACACATACGTGTACACTCCCGCCTGCATTCCCAGGGGGTAGACAGACGATATTGAGTTGAAATATGGAAAATTAGAGTTCTCCAAAAACGATATGCATTCGGTATGTCAAGCAGAAGTAACTAAAACAGCTACACACACAGACATAGATACAAATAGACAATGCAAGTACGATGCGGCTTGTGCGACACGGATAGGTGAACATTCGTTAATCAGAGTGCATATAAAAATGCTCAAGGTTATTTACATAGGAGTTTATTTCATTTGCGTCATCTTAATTTTATTTTATTTCTATGGTTACAACCTACAACCAAACAGAGTATGATGGCCCCAAACAGTTAAACCATGAACTATATATATTTTGAGTTGCATTTTGATTTTCATTATATTAAAGTAATAATGGAGTAGTGACTCTTAGGGCAACTTGCACGACGATCCTTAATCGTCGTTTAACCGCTAAACATGTTTTTTTCTATTTGATTGAATTACGAGCCGAGCAAGGTGATCGCCTGATGGTAAGCGCCGCGCCTGCTCATAAACAGAAGCAACGATGCACAGAACGTTGAATTACAAAGCACTGCATGGCATTAAATTGCGCTCGTCACCCCGGGACATAAGATGTTAAGTCTAATAATGCCCAGTAATTTCACTGCCTTCAATATCCTTCAAACCGAAACACAACAGTGCTTACACATTGTTGCTAGGCGAATCAGCGATATCAACTTTTCATAGGGTTTGATGTTTCCTAGACATATTTTGTGGATAAATGCGATTTAAGGGTCGTTGTGCAGGTCGGCCTAATAAATTAAACACAGTTATATTACTTATCTAAATAAAGTAATACTAGCTTTTGCTCGCGGCTCCGCCCGCGTGATCTGCTTTTTCCGGGATAAAAAGTAGCCTATGTCCTATTCTGATGTATAAGCTATATTATTGTAAAGTTTCATTAAAATCCATCCAGTAGTTTTTACGTGAAAGAGTAACAAACATAGATCCATCCATCTATCCATCCATACTTACAAACTTTCGCGTTTATAATATTAGTAGGAAGGATGAAATATTTTTCTATCACTTTAATTATCTATTGGCAGCGCGCGTAGATTAAGAAACAGATGAGCTCCTGTATTTAAATTCTAGGTCAGGCAATAACTTTTTTCTACTAGCCTGAATGATGATAAACGCCACGTCTGCCCATAAATAGACATAACGCTACATACAACTTTGAATTACAAAGTCCTTAATGGCACTGTCGGGCTCTCAGAACAAAAGTTGTTCCTTATGAGGTTAGCTATCTAGTCCTGCAAGGTTGTTGGTGTTTTAAAATTAACCCTTTTTTTTCTCGCGGGGAAAGCTGTTTATTGCTACCGCTCCACCGGGGGGAGGTGAAACGGTTATGTTGGGTTCTACCGGCCTTACGACCCAGCGAACCGCCCGGGAGAGATGGAAGACATCCGGGCGACCGCTGAGCCGAGTCCCTAACACTATTTACACCCTATGCCGGTAACTACCAACCAAAACCCCGCGTGGCCTTCTTCGGCGCATGTGGAGCGGTCCCGGGGTCTCCTTGGAAAAGCCAAGGATTGCTGCCGGAACCGCCCCTGCACGGTGCCGCCTAGCGGCCCGTCTCCAATTGGGGGGGCTCAGAATCCCCCGCACACCGAAGGACGCCCTCGGCGTCAACGGCAGCAACGAGGCCGACCACCCGTGCTACTGTATAACTAATTCACTTTTAGTCATACGTTATAATCTTTCACGTTTTATTGTTCAAACAACAATATGTATCGTTAGTAACATTTATGTCACTAACGATATAAGTCTTTAGACGAGGAACAATTTTAATATCACAAACCATATACCATTTAATATGTATGCAGTAATAAATTTCATCATTACCTACGTAGCCTCAGGACAAAATGAAAGATTACATTTAAAAAATGAAGGTGTACAGCATTTAATACGAAGGTTGTCTCGTAATATCTACACAAACTAGGAAGTAAGAACTTGTTATCATTTTCCTTTTTTAAACGAAATGAATTTAAACGACGTGACATTAATTTAATACTAAAAAAAAAATCCATGCAGAAAAGTGAAAAATATATTATAAAGTAAAATCTTAATTTTACCTCTAAAGGTAAAAAAAACAAATCACTAAAAATTAAACTGAAGTGTATAAACCGGTATGTATGCACTTTAATTGAATCCTAAGTTTGTATAAGCCAGTATTTCATTTTGAAATGTTTGTAAAGGTAAAATAAAAAATGGAATATCGTCGAGGACTGGGGTCTTATTCTATATGACCGTGTGGATTCTAAACGTGCCTGCGTTACGTTATCGCGACTACGTTAAGTTGACTTTGTGAAATTGGCATTGAATGGTGTTCTCTGAGCCAATGTCACATTTTATTACTTATTTATATATTATTTATTATACGCGATGAGGATTTTTTACGAGTTTAATATGAACATTTGACATTGGTTTACAGAATACATATTATAGAATGTGGTGCTGATTCTGCGAAGTTGGCGTAACGCGGTCGCGTTACGAGTATAAACGGTTACCTATAAGGATTAAGGCCTGATACGCTTCAAATTCGTTATACTACGGCAAGATTGAAACGGATTTTAACGGATTATTTATTAATACCTATATTGAAATATATTCGAGTACCTATGTTATAAAATATCCGTTTTTATGAGCTTGTCGTACCGCGCCGATTTTTCTTTTGGGAATTTTTATACAACCGAATGACGAGACGAGCAAACCACTCGCCCGATGGTAAGCGACATGAGTTCCCATGAACAGTTGCAACAGAATCAGAACTTTGAATTACAAAGCGCAGCATTGAACTCGTCATCCTGCGACGTAATATATTCATTCTCATAATGCCCAGTAATTACACTGAGCTGTTATCTTTTTTTTTTTTTTTTTTATAGCAGAGGCCGGCAAACGAGCAAGTGGGTCACCTGATGGTAAGTGATCTCCACCGCCCATGTACGCCCACCACCAGAAGAATCATGGGCGCGTTGCCGACCTTAAAGGAAAAGGATAATTAGGGATTAGGAAGAGGAAGGGATTTGGGCTTCCGGATATCTCACTCACCGAACGAAACGCAGCAGCAAGCCGCTACTTTACGTCGGTTTTCTGTGAGACAGTGGTAACGACCCGGTCGAGCCAGCCCATTCGTGCTGTAGAAAAAACTGTCTACAGCGTGGCTCTACCACTCGCAGAACTTGTGGTCTTCGTCTTGACAGTCCATTCCACTCCTCACTAGGCTTGTTGAGATTTATAGGTCATATTAAATTAGATACACATTTTAAATATACCCAGTACTTTTATTCGTATAATTTTCAGTTTCAAAGTCAGCATTCCTGATTGGTCTCTTTTCACGGCCACGAGCAAATGGTGATTCCGAATTTGTGAAGAAGAAATACATCCCGGATGCCCTAGAAATTAAACGATTTTTAAAAAGTTTATAACGGCGATTTTATTATGTACTTAGTATTTTACTGTGTAATATAATTAAAAATAATACAAAACTGAGGGAGTAAATCGTGAATGGCGGAAGTCAAATATATATATTTTTTATACTAGATACTGGCACTTTCAAAAAACACGTTAAAGTGCTGCAAATATTTATTTATTTAAAGCACGATAAGTAAGTGCAGATCGATGAAAATATGCAAAATCACCTCAACCCACATCAAGTAAATATTGAGATATTAATTTTATTTTGCTAAATTCATTAATTTTAATCAATAATTTAAAGTTTTTTTTTCATAATCGTACATGGGAAATGTTTTTTTTATTATTTATTTTTACAAAATACTGTATTAAGCCTACTTAAATCTAACGAATTTTATCTCAATGTTTACTTGATATGGGTTGAGAAGTTATTGCGTATTTGCATTCAGATATTCTTGGTTCGTGACATACAACAAGGCATTAGACGCCGATAATGTTCTATCTTCAACTTTTTCTGGGAAAATTAAAAGAAAAATTGTAAATGGACAATTGCAAAGAATTACGTCGAAGTATATCTTAACGGCATTATTAAAACATATCGAAGTCGCGCCTTGCCATGTTGAGAAATAAAACTATCTTGTCGATTGTAGTACTGCATTCTATACTAAGACTGCACGGGCCACACTTTTTCCTTATAGCAGGCCGGCAAACAAGTATGGACACTCACTATACCAGAAGAATCATGGTCGCGTTGCCGATTTTAAAGGAAAGGGGCAATAAAGAATCTGGAAAGGTATTATGGGCCTCCGGATATCTCACTCACCGTACAAATTGCAGCAGAAAGCAGCAGCAGCGACGTAAAGTAGCAACTTTACGTCGGTTTTCTGTGAGACAGTGGTAACGACCTTGTCGAGCAGACCCATTCATGCTCTAGACAAAACTGTCTTTAGCGTAGCTCTACCAAAAATTTTAATATTATAGTGAGTTACGTATATATACAAATCAATCTTCAATAACTTTGTGATAATTTGGTAACCAAAAGCTTACTTGCAAAAGTTACAATAATTAGTGTCAGTACTACTATATTATTAGTATCTCTCGCAACAGTCTTCAGTTTCTTTATAAATAAATGTCAATTGTGTTATGTGTATATCACTGAACTTGGTATAGTACACAAACATCGCAGTGTTAAAACATCAAATAGGTACGTCTTACGTTTTAGGCACATATTCTCCATATAACACGTCATCATCGGAATTCAGCTCACACCAGCCGATGACATAAGTAATCCAAGATGCACATTTGGTTGCGTAAAACCCAACTTTAGTTGTAATGGACTCGCCGAAATATTTTGTAGATCTCGCGTGATCGCAGCCCGATTGTGCTGAAATACATTAAAAATATTTTTATTGGGGGTTGATGTGGATTGTTTTAAAACTACCACTAGATCCAAAACGACCCAGCTTCAGAAGACCTGGCGAAACAAACTCAGTGGGCTTACTATACCATTGGATCAATATGGCGAGACCCAGCCCTAGTCAGATCCAACTAGTCAAACTTAGTGAGCTTGTTTTTAGCCCGGTTCTTCAATCGAAGTTATTTTGGGAAATACAAAGTCCTACAATTCATTTTGATTTCTAATAAATATACTAACGCCCAGCAGCAGTCTATCTGTTGATGCCAGTGACGCGATTATTTACGCAAATCTTTTTAAGTCTCTCTATGGGGAGATCTATCTAGGTATCTGTTAGGTAATCTGTATCTAAGAATCGGAACTACAACATTACTTGTTGTGTCTGCGATATGAACTGTTTTTCAGTAATTAGATTAGCTTATATAATCAGAGACATATTTAATCAAAATAATCATAAGGCATCGATAGGTTAGAACTAAATACATATTTATAATATAACTCTAGCTACATCATACGAGATTAATATGCGATGGATGTGCTGAGCGTTTTACTAGTAACTAATATACAATCCTAGTGAACTTACCATAGTCAAGCGAAGGTTTGCACCCAGGCTGCCTCATACCACCATTAGCAAAGAAGTCAGCATGACCGCTGGCTTCAAGTTTTCCTTTCTCAAGTGCATTTGTGTGGACAATATCTACAAATTGTGCATCAGTAATATCCAACTTCTTGCTGGCGTCATTAGTGACGAAGAGAGGCATGGCTGGATCCAATCCTATCAAAATATAAGTAAGGTTAGTGTTATCCACCGAGTTCAAAATTGTTCTCAATTCGTTTGTATTATTTTGTGTGTGGTGCCATACAAATTTGCAGAGTTACTATGACGTAAAATGGAAATCTCTTTATCGGATAAAAACAAATGCATGAGTATATTACTACTATTTTGTATATCAGGAGTTTTATACATCGGCCAAAAAGTTAATAGACTTACTAACGATAGATCTTAGTAACCCGTTTAAAGAAATTGAACAAAGCCATTGCTTTATGTATATATTTGCTTTAATCAGTATGAGTTCAGGGACAAGAATACATTGGCAAAGATAAAAGACTACTTGATCGAGAGAGCTACTAAATTAGGACAGGATGGTGATGACGTGAACTGTGATACATCGAAATTTCAAGGTTACGGGTTTAGTTAAGGTCGTAAGTTTTTAACATAAAATGATCAGTATTTGATAAAGTATAAGCGTGCTGACTTTATTTTTTTTTTATTTGAAGAACATTGTGATATGCTAAAAATATTGCTGACACTTGTTGCTAGTTGAAGTTAATAAAAAGTGACATACATGTAGTTGACGCGCGTAAAAACTCAAATCAATGTGGTAAAACGGAGTTCATTTAACAGTTTTGCGTCAACTTTAACGGCCAACTAGTATTACAGGATTATTACGTAAACATCTTAGACTTTCGTATTATATCTTATAGATTGTTGAATGCATTGACCTCCAATATAGGAAACGATCTACAGAGCTCCTTCAGAACCACGGTTTTTTAACTTTCCAAACCTAAAGTAGTCTTCTTAAAGCTTCTAGCAGATCGTTCATAGGAAAATGAAAATGTCCTTGATAATTGTCGCTAAGGATTTTAAAAGAGACAAAGGGCACATATGACAAAAGAAAGTTGCTCATAAACCAGGAACATGTTTCAACTTTGTTGTGCAATTTATGTTGCCAAAGTTAATTGTATATTGATGGATTATGTCCAAAGCGCGAGCATGAGAGAAGACCTGTACAACAAATTATATATTGATCGTTTCGATGTGAGAACGTTCCAAAGCATTCTAGCCACACAAACATCAGATGCGGCTAGACTGTTGTATCGGTCTGTTTACAGATTACTTAAAACAACTCGATTTTATGTATCAAAGAGCATGCAGTAGTTATAAGAGTTAGCACTATGGGGCTGATGTAGTCGTTGAACGACTAAAAGTCCCTAATAATTATTGAATAAAAAAAAAGTTAATTGTAATGTTGCTCGAGATGATTTTGATATCTTTGATAATAAGTTAGTCCATATAATGAGTGTCCATTATCGATATTAGATAGTTTTATATGAAACTGTTTCCTTCGTAAATATGACATTTTAATAATAAAGTAATGTTATTTTTCATTTTAGTCCATGAATAATGCATTTTTTTTTATAGCAAGGCCGGCAAACGAGCAAGTGGGTCACCTGATGGTAAGTGATCTCCACCGCCCATGTATGCCCACCACCAGCAGAATCATGGGCGCGTTGCCGACCTTAAAGGAAAGGGATAATTAGGGATTGGGAAGGGGAGGGGATTTGGGCTTCCGGATATCTCACTCACCGTACGAAACGCAGCAGCAAGCCGCTACTTTACGTCGGTTTTCTGTGAGTCAGTGGTAACGACCCGGTCGAGCCAGCCCATTCATGCTGTAGACAAAACTGTCTACAGCGTGGCTCTACCACTCAAAAAACCTATTCAAAGTAACACCATTTAGGTTTATATGGAATCTTTATTTCTCTCATAAGAACAATACAGTTCACTTACATGAGATCAAACTTATAATAAACAATTTCACATTTGACGGTAGTATATGTACCAGCAATTAAAAATGAAACAAATGATTAAACAAAATACTTTAAGTCTAATAGTTACCTAAATTAAAATAATCACATATTTCTTTTTTCGTTTCTAACCGCGATATTACGATTTTACACATTAACGATTTTACAAAGCTAATTTGCTGTAATAAATTGGGGCATTTGCAATGCATTTGCATTAGGTTAGCTAATTAAATATATTTTATATAGATTACTCCAGTCTAAATGTAGTCTCTCACTCTCTCTCTAATTACATGGTGTTAAAACCTGCCACGGTGACCCAACCACACCCCACCTTGTGTAAACCGTGTTCCGGTATCAGTCAGTATATATCGGTTTTCCCGAGGGGCTTGCGACATGACTTGTCGGTTGGTTGGGACGGGTATAGGGTAGATATCTACTAGCATCATCGTGCGGGGATCGAACCCATATCATTATATATATCATTTTTGTTAACTGGATATTGAAGTAATTTGTTATATGTCTATGTCTGTATAGATAAAGATATAGAGAAATAAAGATAGAAAAAGTTTTCCAACAAAAAAAGACAAATACTTACCAGTAATTCTAACCAGCGGACCGGATTTTAAGTGGTTGGCTATATAACCCCCAATCTGAGCACCAAGACTGAAGCCGATGACGTGGAAGTTTTTCAAGTCGAAATGATTTTTTTGCACCAGCTCGTCAATCATTTGGGCCGTACATTTACCAACAAGTTCGGTGTTTTGTGCTGATTCTATGTAGCACGGCTCTCTGGCTATTGGGTTGAAATCGACGCTAATTATGTTATAATTACAGCAATCCAAATAAGCTGGAATAACAAGAGTACAATAATAAGTTGTAGTGCACACGGGCGATTCCATCGAGTTCTAAATGGGCCCTAAGTAGAACAATTTGCTTCAGTGTCTTGACTACATTTTGGTGATCTGTCTGACCTGATCTGAAAAGTAAGGGTTTTGTCCTTGCAACTATGATCGAGTTTATCAAGACGAATAACTACAGACAAAATACATCCTGAAGGTCGACATCTGTCGAGCATGCCACTGTCCCAGAGAGTCAATCAGGCGTGTTATTCGGGCTATTCTTTTCTTGGTAGCGACGAGTGCTTGTATAATATAGTAGCTAAGATAATACACCGGCAACTTGTTAATATTGCCTTGTGATCACTGAAATATCATACTATCAGTATATACTCCAGCCAGTTTTCGAAAATGGACATGCAACGCTTTATTTGGATATTAGATCTTGAGACAATCTATGATGATAGACGGACTGGGCTATTGTTGCCAATAAGCCTGATATCGAGGTAGAAGATACATTGAGGCGCCAGGCAATATTCGTTGATGTCACCATTCCACATGACGAAAATCTCGTCAAAGCCGAAAACCTGGCTCTCAAATATTTAGACCTGGCCGTCGAAGTTAATGTTGATGTCAGATGTGGATTCGACAATTATTGTTCCGATAGTGGTTTTTGCTAACAGGTCCTTAACTTGATATTAAAGAATCTCGACTATTATTAGACGTTATTATTAGAACATTTTTTGAGGAGGTTCCTCACTCTTGGGCCCCCACGACCGCTGACTTGGGTCCTAAGCTACGCCATTGGAGGTTGATAGCCTTTATATTTGAAAATGTTGTATTTTTTATAAATGTAAGATTCAGTGTTCCACATATTGTATTGTTAACATAACAAAAACTGAATACCATAAAGTAGTATGGAACTGGTGGTAGATTTAATACTTAAGTAGATATTAATTAAGTAAGCAAATTAGGTTGCTCTTACTTCAAAGAATATAAAACTTACAGTATTTGTAACTATGTGATTTACAACAAAATAAGTCTAAATTGATTTAAAATTATTTTAAAGAGAAGTTATGATCAATCCGTATAGTTCTGGTAGGTGGCAGTTCGTTTTCTTTTCAAAATCTGAGGGGAATAGATCCAAAAAGATGGTAGCGAGAAGTAGAATAAAATCCTAAAATACAAGAACCTGATCTGAGGATAGGAGGCGATGAAAACGGGATCAAGTAAACGGCGGAAGAATAGGATGCATATAATGAATAGGGTGAGGGGACCGATGTCGGTAGGAATAATGAAGATGAAGTAATAATAATGAGTGAAAAATACGATAAAAGGAATGAAATACCACGCATTGCAGAATTCACCTTTAAAGACGAAATAAGTCTCAGACTAGCTAACTCACAATGTTATAAATCACGAACGATAAAAAAAGAGGCTAAAAACCTTTTATACCTCTATTTTATACTATGTTTTTTATTATTGAATATTGTTATATATAGTCATTGCTAGGCAAGTTAAATATATACCATACTGACCAGGTCTAATTTCAGTATTTGGTGAGTAATCCTTATGACCCGTATAACCGTGGATCAATATCTTAATTGGTGCATCTTGAACCCATGGTGCTGTTTGTATCGAATTGAGATCCCGCATTTTAACTTCATGAGGATTAGTCGGGTTAGCTCTGTAAAGATTAAGAGAATTAACTATTTTTACATGATTTATAATAGTTATGACATTTTTATGTGTGACAAAAGATCATTTATGTTAGAATTTATTAAGTTAGATTAAAACTACTACAATTATAATAATACTATTTATTGTAATGCATCATATAAGTGGTATTTTTACCGTTTTATTCAAATAAATAAAGAAGTAACACAAATTCTAACTATCTATTTAAGTCTGCATCAATTATGTAGAAGTGCAATAATTAGTGCATGCACGTTCTACCGACCTTATTTTCGTCCCGTGCTGTGATATAGAAACGGTGCAATCTTATCGCCACATTTTTTTTTATTTGATTAATGGCGAGACGAGCAAGGCGCTCGCCTGATGGTAAGCGCCGCGCCTGCCCATAAACAGAAGCAACACCTCACAGAACGTTGAATTACAAAACACTGCATGGCACTAAACTGCGCTCGTCACCCCGAGACATAAGATGTTAAGTCTCATAATGCCAAATTATTTTAAATTAAGAATAAAAAATTTATATCTCAATTTTTACTTGATGTCGGTTGAAATGTTATTGCATATTTGCATTCCTATATGTTGTTATAGCAGAAGAACTAACAAATAATAAAAAACATACGAATTATGAAGTTAAATACAGTATAGCCGGTGCTACAGAACTGACTCCGACACGCTCCTAGCCAGTTTTATGGACCGTAATAAATATACCAATTGTAGTAACTTTTCGCCACCAAAATATCAACTGTGCCTATAAGTATGGAAAAATATATTCTTACTCGCCTCGTATACAACCAGAATGTAATATTTTCATTTGGGCAATCCAGCGGAGGTGTGACACAACTTAGACATTGGCTGAACCCTGAAAATGAATTTCTTGGCAATAGTTACACTTCCGGGACGGCAAGACCCTGGACTTAAATAAACATCACGCTATACAAAAACCGCGACCTTCACTGGAACTTCTTTATAACTTAAAAGATAAATTCGTTAGAGATGGTGATGGTTTTAAAACTTATACTAAATGCAATGAAGACCTGTTAACTTACTTTTTATTTATTTTTGGAGGAAGATTTGTTCGGAAGATATTCCGTGCCCTGGCGCTAAGCGTACTGTCATAGAGTACTCATAATTTGTGAACAAATGAGTAAAATATATTATTTAGCCATGTCTCCCGTATGGTCATCTCTAACGAATTTATCATAACTGAATGACAAGACGAGCAGATCGCTCGCCTGATAAAGTCACATGCCTGTCCATAAACAATAAGAACACTATTCAGAACTTAAATTAAAATACCCAGTTTGCTTGGCGGCAGTAATAATATGCAAAGTGGTGGTCCCTACTCAGAAGGACTCATACGAGAGATGTACTATCTTGATACCAAATTGAAAAGCAAGACTTACCTGATACTGATTTATCTCTCTTATCATAACGATGGCCTTCCGAATATCACAATGTGTTTTTTGCATTTATTAATGCAATGGAATAAAATACCATGAATATTAAAAAAGTATTTCTGCTAATAGCACAAAAAAATATGTATGTAAAAAACAATATGAAGATTAAATGTGAATTCGGCAGGTGAAAATATTTCGATATTGCAAAATTATAATTAGAAAGTGGACTACAAATTTATTAGGAAAGTGGGTTTGATATAGTAAGTATTCTGTGATAGTCGTAAAATGTGAACAACAGAAAAAGTGTACTTTTGTTTTTATAAAAAAAATGTAATTACATAGATAAAAATTTACACATGGAAAATATATGCAAAATTTATATAGACATATAAATTTTGCATTTCTTGTATGTATTAAATTTAAGTGCTAAAGTCGTTTTAAATATTATAAATTCTAAGACAAATTTAATTGATTAAAAATCAGGGTACTCACATAATGTACAAATAACTGATGTTGAATAAATTCGAAGATGCATTGTTAATAAATATTAATTAATTATGATTTATTTAATAGAGAACCACTACCGCACTTATATGTTGCCTTCTGCGTATGCCCCACTGTTTCATCTGTATATACATCAGCTTTACCTGTGAGACAGAATCTATTGATATTTGAAACAGAGAAAACTATAAAGTAGACATTTATATTGGTGTTTCTGTGCGCTGATCAGTAATTTATTTAAAAATATTTTAATAATTTTTGTAAGTATTTTTCTCTAATAGAGTATACAAATCTTATCGTAGCAAGTACGAAGAACGACTTATAAATTATAATCGAAATATTAGAGTTTTAGCAACGCTATAAAGGTGTGACTGCATTTGTTATTTTTTACTCGGTCACTTCAAGTGCCTAGTAAGTTGTGCTGCTTTATGATTTATTTAATTATAAACATGGCACAACAGACTATTACACAATTTGTCTTAATCTCTACATAGTATAAAATGAAGTCACTTCCGCTGTCTGTCCGTTTAGATCTTTTAAACTATTTAACGGATTTTAATGCAGTTTTCAGCAATAGATAGAGTGATTCACGAGGAAGGTTTATGTATATATCTTTCTATATATATATATAAACTCCTTTGCAAAAAAAACGGGCACCTTACACACACACTTTACCTTAGCTTTTCTATGGGTAAATATTATTATATTTTTAGTATGTCATTAGCTTGGATGACTAGAAATTTCTTATTATCAATGAGAATCTAGTTTTTTAACACTTTTATCCTGGTATCGGTGTTTTAGTCAATGTAAACAGAGAGCCGTGTTAAAATGGACATTTTTATGGGTATAATGAAATTAAGACTACGAGTATTTTTATGGTATTTTAATAAAAGAGACATTAAAAAATAAAAATTAATAACGAGTATGACCTCCTCTTGCAGCGATTACGGCATGTAATCGTCTTGGCATGCTTCCCACCAGGCTTTTGATGGTGTCCTGTGGAATGTGTTCCCACTCAGTCGAGATTACACGTTTAAGCTCTCTGATGTTTTGTGGAGGTGGTTGGACAGATCGTACTCGCCTTTTTAGGAGGTCCCAAACGTGCTCAATGGGGTTAAGGTCGGGGCTCCGCGCTGGCCAATCCAAACGACGAATACCGACCTCTTGCATATAAGCATCTACGTCGCCAGAACGGTGGGCCCGAGCATTATCGTCCATGTAAATGGCATCTTCACCAATTACAGTCAGTGCGGGTTGTGCATTTTGAGAAAGGATTTCTGTTATGTACCTATGCGCATTTAGTGAGCCATTTTCTATGAATACTATCTCGGTACGATAGTTGGAAGTTACGCCCGCCCAAAACATAACGGACCCTCCACCATAAGGGGTGATTTCTTCAAAACACACATCGGCATAGCGTTCCCCTGGTCTTCGTAACACTCGCCGACGTCGGTCCTCACCATGCAGACAAATTCGAGCCTCATCGGAGAAGAGTACGCTACTCCAGTTACCTGGTGTCCAAGATAGGCAATTTCTAGCGAACCTCAACCGCGCAATCCGGTGCTCACGGAGTAACTTGGGGGCCCGCGCTGGTCGTCGACTACGTATATCAGCAGCTAAAAGTCTTCTCCTCACAGTCCATAGGCTAACTTGTGCTCCTCGTACCTCTTCAAGGTTTCTTTTGAGGTCTATGTAACTGCATTTGCGGTTCCTCAGCGCCTGAGTCACTAAAAAGCGATCGTCTCGCGGCTGTGTGCAACGTTTTCTCCCAGAACCTTGCCTTCTCTGAACGGAACCTGTCTCTTGGTATCGAGTCCAGGTTCTTTGTACGGTTGAACGACTCACGTTTAACCGCTGTGAGACGTAACATTGGCTACACCCCTCTTCCAGCAGCGCTATAATTTTACTAGCTCTCATTGCTTTTTCTGCCATTACGATAGACACAAAGATATCTGTTTTAAGTCACAATAAGGCAGAATTATGCGATAAACATAAATTGTTGTACTAAAAATAACGAAAAGTTACTTTTAGTTGCTTGATAACCTTTTAACCGCAAACCCGCGAAAAGTGTCACAAAATGAAAAAGGGATTAATAATTTAAAAAACAAAAGTTTTGAATTTGGAATGAACTTTTTTTCATACCCAGACTCTTTATTAAGTGCCAGTAACATAGTTTGGCTATTAAAACCTCTGAAGAACTAAATTATTACCAATAATGTTAAAAAATCAAACCCGCCCGTTTTTTTTGCAAAGGAGTGTATATATATCGCTATGACCATGTTATTGCCACTGTCTCATAGAGGTCCAACAAGAAAATACTGCTTGGTGATGCATATTATATGGTATTTGAGATACCCGGAGGCCCAAATCCCCCTACCTTTCGCAATTCATTAATTATCGTTAGCAACGCACTGATGTGTGTGTACGTAGGCGGTGGGGACCACTTAAGATAAGCTTACCCATCTGTTCATTCGTCCGCCTCTGCTATAAAAATACCAAAATATAATGTAATGTGTTATTCCAGGGTCGTAGTCATTATCTCTTGTTAACAGCATTTTAACTATTTTGTGTTTTGTCTTTGTCGTTCTTATAGCATACGAACAAAAATGATGTGGCAAAACAAACAAAAGTAAAAATTCTGTTAATTAGCGTTTATGAATAAAACCCTCTCTTTGACATTTTTGTTCCAAATTATGTAAATGACATTAAAATTATCGTAAAGAACACGCGGGTATCACCATCTTATCGTTTTTACGTGTATTTTAGGCGTTTACCATGTTTCTTTATAATTACAGTCAAGAACGCGACTGATAGTGAATTAAGGGCGTTGAATACTTCCTTCCGCTAGAATTACACAAGCAAACAGTCAGTTCAAATTTTTGGCAGAATAGTTTGTTTATCAACTGAAACAATACGAAAATAAGGTTGTCAGCTATGAGGTAAGAAAAGTCAGAATTTAAATTATGATTTATTGTTTACATACACTTAAATCAGTCCATTCTTTTGAAGTAAAAATGCATTTGGCACTTTGTTTGCTTACTAATATGGCTTGTAACAATACATCGAATCTATTACTTATAGGTGTTCAAACTAAATTCATAGCAAACTTTTCGATCCGTTGGGACATGTAATATCACAATGAAAAGGCATAATTTATCTATACATAATAATAATAAGCGTAGTATTTAAATTTATTTACATTTTACACACACACACACGTTCGTTAAACATCGCTCTTTTATTCTTTTGTCGTATATGAAACATCAAAATTTGTTTAGCCAAAACAATGATCAATTTGAGAAGTAAATGATATATTTTATTATATTATCTACAAATTTATTTACATCGGGAATAAAAGTGAGCGGACTTATTAACTATCTATCATATGGCAAAAAATTGGTGACCTTGATACAAGATCCCAATGATACAATTTGTACATTACTTAAATATAACGTGCTATTTACAATTTTATTACAATTTCGATGTTATTAAACATATTCTTCAGAGGGCTTTGGCGTACCATTTTGATGTCTTAGCGATGCAGGCATACGACCATTTACAGCTTCAGGTAGCTCTGCGAGGTCCTTGAATACACCGATCATACTTTGAAAATTTGGCCCCCAATTAAATATGTTATCCCAACCTAGAGCTGCTGATGCAGGCGACCCGTTTGCCTGTCTGTACAGAGCGGCACTAACATGGGGTGCGAGGTCATCATCAGACGCGACTAGAGTACTCAGTGAACCACGAAATGAAGAATCAAAACTTTCGTACGGTGGTGGCAGAATAGGCTTCTTCGTGTTATTAACACTGGTGACGTTTTGCCTTCTAACATCCTCTAGTTTATCGGCATTGATACTATTATTATCGTACTCTATTTCCGAACACGTGAAACTATCATTACCACTTTCATCGTCAGAGCCGGTCGAACTCCTATTATCGTCTGGTGGTGAATGGTGTCTATGTGACATATGATGGCCAACACTAGTTGTTCTGGGTGCCTCGCTTGAGCTTGAAACTGCATCTAGTGTTGACACTAAACTTGACGTCCGCTGCCTTGCATTCATTCTTTCTATTTCTTCTGCAGTCAGTCCAACGGCACCAGTGCCCACGGATACCACCTGAGGCACTTGTGGCGTGGCGCTAGGTGTCTTTCTTCCTGCAGACGAACTTTGTCCGCTAAGTTGTGACATAACAGGACTATTCAAACTTCGTTCACTATTACTGTGTAAGGCATCTTTACCTACACCGCCGGAACTAGATGTTGTAGCTAGTAATGCACTTTGAAGTGGTTTGCCTGATATATCGTGCAGAGTTAATATTCGCGGTTGTTGACTAAGCTCGCTACTAGGTGATAATCGAGCTAAAGGTGTTGTTTGATGTTGTCGAGGCTGTGGAGGAGGCTGGGCAGCTTGCGGCAGTACTCTGGATGGAAAACCGCTGGGATGATGTGGCGAGTGTCGATGTTGAGGCGTTTGATGTTTATGATGGTAGCCCGCTATGGGTGGTGGAGTTGCTTTATATTTTCTTGCACCAGCTGCTTCTCTAAATCCTTTATAGTGGTATACAATATCGATGTCAGATGGCGCTATAGAGCTAGCATTTTCTAAGTCATAGTGTTCTGGCACTTCTGAATTTAAATCTATCCCACTTGGATGATCATGATGATGTGATGGATTTGTAGACGGTGGTGGTGGCGGATGATGATCTTCTCTCATTGCTGGGCTTTTACCAACTACTTCACGTTCTATTATATCTGGACGTTGTGGCCTCGGTGGATCTATATTCATTATTTCTCGATCTTTATATTTTTTGGACAAAAGTTCAGGTCCTACAATATGTCCTACATTTCGTGTTATATCAGCATTTTCTGACATATAACTGGTAAGACTAGTATCATTATTATGCAAATTTCGATTCATCATGCTATCATTCGTACCTGCAATTAGATTTGGAGCATTCAGCATTGCTGGACCACCGTTTTGTTTAGAGTGACCACCATTACTCTTATTTCCCGAACTAGCCTTTTCTTTCTTTTGCTTCCGCAAACGATAAAATATTGCAACCACAGATATCGCAACCAACAAAATTCCGAAGAAAACTATTACAATTATGATTCCTGTACGCAATGGATTCGGGTTTTGTGTAGAACCGCCAGCAAAAGCACTATGGCATCCGTTTAATATTTTACCTCTTCGAATTGTATGCTTAAAAATACTTCCATTACCAGCGAAAGGTTGAATTTCATTATTTATGGTAAAATTTGCTAGACAACCTTCAAATTTATTTTGACTTGACAGAGTTAGCCACTCTGTTTTTACGCCTCCTAAAGATAATATGGTAAGGTAGGGATCTAAAAAATCATGGACTCCAGCTGAATCAAGTTCTTCTCCAACATTTTTACTGTCTACTATTAAACTAATGCTTCTTCCCATAGATAATAAAGTGATATTATGCCATATTCCATCAGAGACATCATTTTGTTCTGTTTGAGTCATGTTTACGATTGTATTTTGTTTCGAGTTGTAACTTACTTTTCCTCCTACTAATTCTATTAACGTGTAGTATTTGTCCGTGGCAGCGTAAAATAGAATACCATCTTTCTTATAGGTTCTAAAAGAGAAGGACAAAGTTTTTGTTGGATTGCTGAATTTCACATTCATTTTTCCCGTAGATTTATTATTTTTCTTATCCCATACTGTATGTCCTCCATAAAATGACTCGAGCAATTGTATCCGTCTATATTTTTCTGATATTGTATATGTAATAAATCCATTTTCACCGACGGAAATAGCTTGTAGAGAAATACTGCAATCAGGTGAAATGAAAATACCGTCGCACTTGCAAAAATTAGCTTTCCATCGATCTTGACACTCGCCAGAGCCGCAAATATCTTTTTTGTAACACGCTCCCTTTTCAGAACGTTCACAATTTGCTTCAACACCGCGAGAATGAAGTGGATTTGTGAGATTCAATATTCGCCCATTGATTGTTATACTATGCATACATCCAACAAAATCGTCAGAATGAATCTGTCCCGGACGTTCTAAAACAGGGTCTGCTTTATGTAGTCCTCCAATGAGTAGTGGTTCGTTGTTAAAATTCAGCGTTCTGAAATGAAAAAATTAAAATATTGAAAAAAATCTGACATCAGTGCTTCTAATGCAGGTTTCTCGATCCCTGGGATTACCCGTAAGAATGAAAATATGCAGAACCAAACAGCGCACCTACTATTGGAAATAGAACACGTATTGAAAATGTATTCATTTCATACATATTATTTTTCTACACAGATTACGTCACAGGTTTTAAAAAAACTTGCACCAGTTGTAGATGTAAATAACAATGGAATAAAAATGTAGGAAATGCCACAAAACTCTTGTAATATAAAAACCTATATGGTCTAACTTAATATACTAGACATAAATATGTAATTACATTTGTTACAATATTGAATTTTAACTTCAGTCATTGTTATTCGGACCCAAAATAAGAATTTAAATGTTACGGCAACAATGTAATCATTATTTTACAACATTGTTGTACATCGACATATTGAACACAAAACACAAAAGAAACTTGGTACCAAAAAAGAAATGTACAAATGTTGATCTTATCACAATCGGCGATTTCTTATAGACAAAGCTTGAATGGACTAGAGTTAAAATAATTACAATCTATAATTAATACGTAAACTACATAACATATATAGCATAATATGTTATACATATCCAAATTATAAATAATTTTGATTTGTATGATTCCAGTAGTTACTAAATGAAAGAAGGTCTTTGTCAATAGGTAGACAGACTTATTGGCAAATACATTACATACATTATGTTTTTATCCTGATACGACTAAGTTATTATACTGGACCTGATGTTAATTATAGTGTAACCTAAATATAATATTGACCGGAAAGAGACATCCTGTCCCTGGATGGCAAGCAGAATTATTCCGGCTTGACTTTACGCGATATAATTCACTGGCCGACTCCAGAACGAGATCCGCCTGAACGAGTCACTATTGTGAGTTTTTCAAAATGTTATTATGTGCGGTGATCACTCTACTTGTACCCTAACAAGAATTATCGAGTACCTGGCCCGCGAGATAACTTTTGAACGAAGTATAAATTAATAAACATAAAATGGCACGTAAACTATGTCATTTGCTATAATATTAAGATTTTATATCAGAGAGTTACGTGGACAAACATTTTCAAATTTATTTTATTGCAAGTAATGACTAAGTTATATGTATGTATACATACCCTGCTTGTCCAGTATCATCACTGTAGCAAGAATCGTCGCCAGGTTCGCATTCCACACAAACATCACCATGATCTGTGCATGACGTTACGCTCAAAGATATTACTCGGCCATTTCTGGTTGCGGTAAGTTTATGCCAATTACCATCAGCAAGATTTTTATGGGGATTCGAAATAGCGACAGATGTAATCGAAGTTCTCGCACCGCCAAATGAAAATATTGGTTTTCCGCCAAGTAATTCTATTGCTATAAAATCAGATCTTCCACCGGTTTGGGCACCATAATTATACAATAACAGAGCATCAGGCTTGCTTGTAGCAAAAATGATTGTTATGTCATTAGTTGAAGCATCCAGCGATGAGAATTGCATGAATGACAACTCGCCGAAACCAAATGTAGTGCTTTCACAATGTGTTCCATAACGACCATTTGTACAACTGCATTTGTAACCAGGCTTCAAGCTTATGCATATTCCTCCATACATGCATGGATTTGGTCGGCATGAATCAACAAGAGCTTCACAGTGATTCCCACGGTAGCCAGGTCGGCATAAGCAGAAGAATGAATTTCTGTCCGAACTTTCTTTGCAGGAACCTCCGTTTTTACACGGATTACTGCTACATACATCATCTTTTTCTACTTCACATGTTTTACCGTCACGACGCGGTGGACAAACGCAAACAAAATCATGACCTTGTTTTCGACATTGACCTCCAAAACGACAAGGGTTTGGTGAGCAGGGGTCTTGTC
Source organism: Amorpha juglandis (assembly GCA_949126905.1). Taxonomy (NCBI): domain Eukaryota; kingdom Metazoa; phylum Arthropoda; class Insecta; order Lepidoptera; family Sphingidae; genus Amorpha; species Amorpha juglandis. The sequence continues at coordinate 10,051,397 of OX421374.1, read as the reverse complement.
TTTTATCACAATTTTTTCCCATAAACCCATCTGTGCAATGACATGTATAATCATGTTTTACTAAAGGCGAAGTTAGAATAAGCGTAGAACTTTCGGTAATTTTTGTATCATCCAAAACTCGGATAGAGTCAGTGCACATACCATCATTTTGACATTGCAGAGAAGCGCAAGGATAATAGGCCACAATAATGTGACTTTTCAATAATCTTGTTATTTCAAATTCTTTGTTTCTTAAATGTCTTTCAGTATCCTCTCTTTTTGTTATTGTGTGATTTTCCTCCATAGCTATAGTTAAATCTAAATGGCCGTCAATCTCATTGATACTATAAAGATAGATTCTTTCTCTGGTTTTCAAACCTCCTTTTAATATTTCTAATAAACTTCGATAATAATGTGTTAAAAAATCTGACGCCGTCATGTTCATAACTTTCATAGTAATAGATTGATCGACGGTGGTATTGTCGAACGAAAAGTATTCAACGCTTATGGACGATGTCACATCTTTATGCACTCCGTCATTGCCTAATACCGAAAAAGAATAGCCTTGTCCTGGTTTTACAGCATTGGTATATAAATCACATCCTGTTTTGATACTTAAAAGAATAAGCGTATTCTCCGAAGTAGAATCTCTAATTATCTTACATTTATAATCTCCAACAATATCTGGATCATTGGGTTTTATATCTGCAATTTTTCCCCGTGGGACTTTGTTGTTAAATGCATAAACAAGCACATGTACCGATCTTGGCGTGGGTGGGTTGTCATTTTTATCCATCACTTTTATCTGCATTGTATAATTAGATTTCATGACCGGTGTTCCGCTGTCTTCAATTAATACAGTTATTTCTAGACTAGGGGTTTGTTCTCTATCTATTTTCTTAGTAGTTAGGAGCACACCTGTATGTTTATGCACTTTTACGTAATTTTGATGTTTTCCACCAACAACCGAGTATGAAAAAGGTGCACCATTTGGTGGTAAATCTGGATCCTTAGCAGTTAGTGTAGTTATGCTGGTGTTTGGAGGCTCGTTTTCGTAAACTGAACCCTCGAAGTTTGCTACATCAAATACGGGACCATTATCATTGATATCTGTCAGCATTATTTTGACTGTAGCTGTGCCAGTTTGTGGTGGTATACCCGTATCTATAGCACCAACGGTCAATAAGTATGCTGGTAATGTTTCTCTATCTAATTGCCGTGCAACTTCAATTATTCCAGATTGAGGATCTATTTTGAAATGTTGGTCAATGTTTCCTCCTATAATAGAAAAACTAAACTGGTTATTTTGAGGACGTACATCTTTATCAACTGCTTGTACTTGAATGATTTCTTGGCCAATATTAGCCCCTTCAGATATTGCTGTTTCGTAATAATGTCGAGAAAATTCAGGAGGATCGTTGCCATCTTGGATAGATATTATAACTTGAGCTTCGTCTGTATCATTACCGTGTATACTCCCAGAATTCTTTGCTAATACGGTTAATACAACTCTATTCTGAGTTTCTCTGTCCAGATATCGAGCGACTCGTATTACGCCCGTTTGTGAATTAATACTGAATCCCTTGTCGTTACTTGATCCTACAAACAAGTAATAAATTATACCATCATCTCCACTATCTTGGTCCGTAGCTTGAATAACTCCGACGTTAGTTCCAACTTCAGCTGATTCTGATACATCAAAATGAAATACTGGTTGTTTAAATTTGGGGTAGTATTCATTAACTCCCGTTATATGGACAATTACTTCCGTTGTATTTTTCATATTAGAGTCAGGATTTTCTGCTCTAATTTCCAATTTGTACAGTGATTTTTCTTCAAAATCAAATACTTCTTTGGAAAATATTTTACCACTATTTTCGTCGATATAGAAAATAGATAACATTTCATTATTTATATAGTACTTGATTATAGAATTTTTCGGTGAATCTATATCTGTAGCTTTTACAGTGAAGATAAAGCTATCAATAGGTGAATTTTCGGGCAAATAAGCAACGTACACAGTTTGATTAAACTGGGGTGCATTATCATTAATGTCTGTTAAAATTATAGTCAACGTTGCCGTTGTTTCCTTCGACTTAAAACCAAGATCTTTTGCCGTTATATTTAAACGATATTCTTGAATAGTATCATAGTCCAAAGACCTCATAATACTTATTGTGCCAGATATAGGGTGGATTTTGAATTCTTTTCCGGTATTCCCAGATGAAATGGAATATCGCACAATTCCGTTAGGTCCTTCGTCCTCATCACTAGCTTTGATTGTTAGTATAGATGAGCCTACTGGTTCATTTTCTGGTACAATAACTTGATAACTAAGAGCAGTAAATCTTGGACTATGAAGATTTTCACCGGTTACAACAAAAATCACAGTAGTTTCATCAGACTGTGGAGGAACTCCGCGATCTACTGCTTTAATTCTTAGTTCATAGTATTGGCCTAAATAATAAAATTGTTTATAGACAGTTATCCAACCATTGTTCTTATCTACACTAAGGTATGCAGTACCATTTCCACCAACTATATGGTATTCTATTTCAGCGTTAATGCCGAAGTCCATGTTATCCTCTGCCGTTACTTTCAGTATATGTTCTCCCAATATTGCATCTTTTGGAACAGGTACAATTTTCTCATGGTCTTTAAATTTAGGTGCATTATTATTGGCATCGACAACATTTATTGTTACTAAACACTCTGATGACATAGGTGGCTTTCCGTTATCAGTAGCTACAACGACAACTGAATATGTGTTTTCAGGTGAAGAGTTAATTGAAGTTCTTTTATAGTTCATCACAAACTTGCTTAATATTTCGCCCGTCGCCGGATCAATGGAGAATAAATCAGAAGGCTGTTGAAGTGAATATGAGATAATAGAATTCGGTCCTTGTTTATCTCTGTCTGTTGCAATCACTTGACCTACAAAACTATTTTTCCTTTGTAATTCGGGAAAGTTAAAACTGTAATATGAATACTCAAACTCTGGAGCATTATCGTTCTGATCTTGTATTGTAATTGTTAAAGGTGTTTCAGATCGCCATGCTCCATCAATGGCTGCAACTTTTAATATATATTCATCTTGAAGTTCTCTGTCTAATGGTCGAGCTACTGTAACGTTTCCAGTAATAGGATCAATGACAAATTTTTCTCCAGGATTTTCGACGAAACTGTAGGTAGCATTAGCATTTGGACCGGAATCCAAATCAGAGCTGGTAACTTTAATAACAAATGAGCCTATTTCTGCATTTTCAGTAACGTTTACGCTAAATAATCTGGTAAACCGGGGTGGGTTATCATTTTTATCCAAAACAGTGACTATTACTGTGGAAGATCCAACTAACTGAGGAACTCCGTGATCAACAGCTTCTACTAATATCTCATAGAAAGGAATAGATTCCCGATCTAAGGCCATGTTTGTATATATTTCACCAGTCTCTGAATCAATGCTAAATGTTTCTTCGTAATCGTTGATTAACTTGTAGGATATTCTTCCATTTTCATTGGAATCTTCATCATGAGCATGAACTTCGATGACTAATTGAGGTGGAGACTCCTCTTCTAATACTGTTGCATTATAAAGGCTATTTTCAATCACCGGCGGATTGTCATTTGCATCTGTTACTTTGATTTCTATTTCAATAAAAGATTTTAAAGGTGGATTATCTGAATCTCTAACTTCAAACCATACCTCATATAATGGCATCGTTTCATAATCCAGTCCCTTTCCTGTAATGAATACTTCACCACTCATTGGTTCTACTCGCAACGCATCGCCAACATTACCACCTGCTATACCATATTGTAATAAACCAATCGGGCCTTTTTTCGGTGATGTAGCAGATAATCTTGTAACTAAAACTCCCTCTGGTGTATCCTCGGAGAAAGTAAATGTTAATTTATTTGTAACCGTGAATTTTGGAAAATTTCTAACTGATTTTGGTATTAAAATTAATTCAGCTGTACTATGCCTAGGACTTTCACCGCTATCTGTTGCAACTATTATTAAATTAAAGGCCGATACATTATTGTCTTTATACTTCATAAGGTTTTCTTTAGCTTTTATTACACCTGTTTCTTTATTGATTGCAAACAAATATTCATGTTCACCTCTTAGATCATATGTAATCTTTTTATTCAATCCGATATCATTGTCATTGGCCTTTATTCCGAAAACAAAATCACCTTTGACTGTTCTTTCTGAAATATGTGTTTCATATACTGGGTGCGGAAATATCGGCGTATTATCATTCTCGTCTTCTACAATTACAGTCAGATTAGCTGTAGCAGTTTTTGGGTCAGTTGTTGACGAATCTTGAGCCATTATAATTAAATAATAGACATCCCATTCTTCTCTATCTAGTGTAGCATTTGTTGAAATGACACCGGTTGCAGAATCTATTTGGAATCTTTCTGATTTATCACCAAGAAGACTGTATCTGATCTTCGCATTGTTACCAAGATCTTTGTCCGTAGCTTTTGGGGTAAGTATTATTGTACCGGCCTCCAAATTTTCTTGTACAGTTGTTTTATAACTTTGTCTTTCAAATTCAGGACTATTATCGTTTACATCTTGTACCAAAATTTTTACCGTGCCTGATCCGGTAAGTGGTGGTGATCCTGAAATTTGAACAAGAAAATTGAGTAATTTAATTTCTATTCAATTACGAATAACCATTAAAAATCTTAAAATACATATCTATGGTAACGTATACCGTTCTTAAAATAGTAGAGACAAAGTATAACTATTCAAAGTAAATGAAACTGACATATTTTTAAGTGATAAGATATATTATAATGCATACATGATATTGCAAATCGGCAAATTCAGAGTCCTAATTATGCATTGAATAATTAGGATTAATAAATATATTAATAGATAAATATATAATTTTTTTTTCTGATAGTTACGTCTACCCCTACGAGGATTATAGGCGTGAGTGCATATGTATGTCTAGTTGACAATGGCTCAGACGTAATATATTTCTTTGTTTGTTTTTGTAAATCTATACTAATAATAAAGCTGTAGAGTTTGATTGTTTGTTTGTTTGTTTGAACGCGCTAATCTCAGGAACTACTGGTTCAAATTGAAAAATTCTTTTTGTGTTGGATAGTCCATTTATCGAGGAAGGCTTTAGGATATATAACATTACACTGCGACCATTAGAAGCGAAGCATTAGTGAAAAATGTTGCAAAAACGGGGAAAATTATTCATATTTGAAGGCTTCCGTTGCTAAGCTACCCAAATAATATTATTTGAAGGCTTCCGTTGCTAAGCTACCCAAATATATACTAATATTATAAAGCTGTAGAGTTTGATTGTTTGTTTGTTTGATCACGTGGGCGGAGCCGCGAGCAAAAGCTAGTAAAATAATATTATTTTACTACCTATGTGAAAGCGCAAAACAAACGGTACGTTAAAATAATTTCAACCTATTAATAAATTTTCCTACATTTGTCTCATACTACAGCGAGACTATAATTGTTATTGACATGAGCTATATTAGAACTACGGATCATTTTAATACAAACTGCACAACATAATTAATTATAATCACCTGTATCCATTGCTACAAGTGCCAGAGTGTATTCATCCTGAGATTCTCGGTCTAACGTTCGCAGCAAGGAAATTTGTCCAGACGATGCATTAATTTTGAAGAGATCGGCGTCGCCTTCCTTTATGAAGTAACGCACTTGGTTATTGAATGGCCCTGAATCAGCATCATAAGCATGAACAGTTATTATGTATCCGCCGTTCGGAGGTATTACATTCTCCATAACGTATGCTAAATATGGTGAGTCTAAAAATGTGGGTGGGTTATCGTTGATGTCTTGAATTGAAATGGTTAACTCAGCCGTATCAAATCTAACGTCATCTTTAGCGCTATCTTCTGCTCTGATTGTGAGTACGTAACGGGACTTTCTTTCGAAGTTTAAATTTTTGGCAACTCTCACGATACCTGTGTCCTCGCTTATACTAAAATCTCTATTTTCATCACCGAATACAATCGAATACCTAACTCTTCCATTAGCATCTTCGTCTATATCCGTTGCTGAAACCTGCAAAAAAATTGAGGTTAATTATATAATATATTTTATTTCGTAGTGGTAGAGCCATGCTGTTTAACAGATAATCATCATGATCAGCTGAGATGGCAGCTTGGTTTTCCTGTTTCTATGTTTGTTCTTTTGCTATAAGATAATTAAGACTATTGGAGGTATAAAACTTAAAAATCCGTGACTGTAAGTTATAATTTGCTGTGGTGATCACTTACCATAAGGTAACTCACTTTCTACTTTGCCGACTTTCTGTAAGTAGGTAAGCCTTAAGTCCGAATTAATATTTATTTATGTTTTATTACTTACTTGTAGGACACTAGCTCCGATGCTAGCGTTCTCAGGAACTGACGCGCTATATTGTTTTGGATCAAATACCGGGCTGTTATCATTCTCATCTAGAATGTTTATAGTTATATTACTTTTGGTTAAGTTAGGCGGATCACCCCTGTCTTTTGCAGTTACAGTTATAACATAACTTGATATCAGTTCTCTGTCAAGTTTTCCAGTAGCTCTTAGAATGCCATCGACATTTCCTAGAGAAAAGTAGCCGTTAATTTCAGGATCTGGGGTCATGAAATATTCCACGTATCCATTTCTTCCTTCATCTTTGTCAATAGCTTTAATAGTCATCACAACTGTGTTCAGTGGAATGTTTTCAGATACTGATGTTACATTTGGTGTTATAAATTCTGGTGCCATATCATTAATATCTTTCAGCTGTATTGTAACCTGACGAAAGAAATGATTTAAGTTGAGTAATAATAACATATTATCAAAATTATACAAGAATTCCTTGCATAATTGAATGTTCATTATAAAATAATTAAAACTCTTATTTCTTATTATTCAATTAGATAATAGCAGTTACATATTATGCCGTCTTGTCGTGAAGAGTTTTCAGATTTGTATAGTTAAACTAAGTTGTAAGTGGTAGAGTCACACTGTAGACAGTTTTGTCTACAGCATGAATGGACCGGCTCGACTGAGTTGTTACCACTGTCTCATAGAAAATCGACGTAAATTGGCAGTTTGCTATTGCGTTTCGTACTGTAAGTGGATGATTCTGAGGTCCATACTCCTTCCTTTTCTCAATCAATTAATTCCCCTTTTCCTTTTTGATCGGCAACGCATCCATGGTTCCCCGATTCTTCGGGTATTATAGATGTTAATGGGCGGTGTAGATCACTTATCATCAGGTGATCCTCTTTCTTTACAGCCGCCTAACATAAGATAGTTTCATGTATTTATACTAGAAAAAGTGTTCCGTAACGCAACGTAAAATGAAGTTACAACGATATCTAAGATAAGTAAATAGTTTAATAATTTATGTTTTATGTTGGAAAATAAGCATACCCATTAGAGCCACATAAATAACTAGTAAACTCACTCAACTCACTCACTAAAAAAGACTCAAACTATATTTGAAGCCGTCATTCTATTTTGAAATTTTTGTAGCTGCAAAATAATATCCATTGAATGAATAAGCCTCATTAAAGGCACATTGTATAATTTAACAATAGTTAAAATCGGCAATGGATCGTAATGAACGCGTATGTGCTTAGTGTCGCCTGTGCTTCCAATGTTTATTTCAATAAATTTAATTTCCAATAAACCTTTTTATACCCATAAAAGCAGTTTTAACCATTCTGTAATCACTTTATAATTTTATAAACAAGTTTCAGTTCACACATAAAGAGTAACTGTTACGTTCAGTATCTAAGTACCTACTTAGTTTTATTTATAACATGTTGGAATATGTACTTCGCATAGATTTGTATCTACCATATAAACAAAACAACCATATAAGACTTCTGAACGCTGTGTGAAATACTGATAACTAGTTAGTAAAGGTTTACTAAAAGTAACACTGTCCTGCAAAAGTAAATATTGTATCCCCGGTAAATTCTAACAAGTCATGTCATCGACTATAAACCCACAAAACTTCACAAGCAGGCCATACTTGGAAACGACCGTTGGCAAATAGCCTTTTTTTATTTGTGCTGTACATAATTTAGAAAACAATGCAATAATGTTTATAACATTCATAATGCGATATTTGGACGGTAATCAAATCTTATGCAAAAATAAATTACAAAAATACTTTAACGGGGACAGCAGCTGCGAGCAAAAGCTAAAATGACTACTAAATGGGTATGCTAATTCTTTTTTTTCTGGTTCAATGTTAGGATCCACCTTCCCACTAAGACGCTTCCACTCTGCTCAATTTTGAGTCATGACTGGTTAATAGTTAATTTTATTGTAGGTACCTGTACAGTAGATGAAAGTTGCGGTTCTGGTGGCTTTGCTAAATCTTTAGCGGTTACAACTAAATTGTAAATCGGGAGCGTTTCTCTATCCAAAAGTTTTGCAGTGAAAATAGTCCCATTGTCAGCAATTTTAAAATCTTGATTGTCGTCCCCCGACGTGACACTGTATGTTATCTTTCCATTCAAACCTGAAAAATAAAATATGTATAAACATATATAGAATACACCCGCTACTATAGTAATTGTGAATGTTTGGATGTTTGTGAATTTGGATGTTTGTTAGTCAATCACGCCCTAACAGCTTCAACGGTTTTAAATGACATGGCACACAGGTAGATCATATGCTACTTTTTATTCCAAAATAGGCCATTCATGCGGGCGAAACCGTGACGAAAAGTTAGTAAATTTTAAATACTCACGTTCCACACAAAATGCAGCATTAAAAGTTAAATAATTAATTTATTAAAATATTTAGGCACAAGGAAATGTCTACATTATATAGAAATGAAGTTTTCACTTACCAGAATCCAAATCAGTTGCACTTATAGTAACCACAGAGGTGCCTATCGCAGCGTCTTCCTGAATTTCATTAGAGAAACTCATGGGATCAAATATGGGTGCATTATCATTTAGATCAATGACGTTTATGTAAACGGTGACCGTTCCAGACAGAGACGGGTGGCCACTGTCTTGCGCTTGTGAAACCAGAATGTAGTGTTGAGTCTGAAACATACATACATCAATTTTTTTTCGTGTTTACCCGTGACAACATTATTGTTTTGTATCGTCAGCTTATTGTCAGCATTACATTAAACAATGAAAGTATAATGCACGGTATTACTGTAACATCTGATGAATGACGACGGCATTTAGATTTTCCATATAATAGGACAACGAAGCTTTCCAGCTATGACAAGCTCCCTCATTCGCGAATCGTGAAGCGAGATGACTTAAAAAACGAAGAGTGGACTCGGAATCCGGCTCGGGGATGTTTTGCGGACGGCCGCTTTGTCAGACATTGTTCGGGCCTTAATTTCGATGGCGGATCGAGCGGACAAATGCCGAATATGATGCGCGACGCGAAAAAACTGTACCGGGATGAAATTAGCAGCTCTCTAGCAGGGTACGCGGAATTGGCGGGCGGTCGAGACAACCGACGCATGTATGTACCCAGTGAATTATTTTTACTAATTAGCAGGACCGGCGACTTGATGACTCCGTGGCGACTGAAGTTACTTCGCTTTCGCGTTCGTGAATCATGCTCTTATGGTACGGGTCTTGACCACATTGTATCGCGAAAGTCAGACTGGCGAAGTCTCAGCCCTTTAAAAACAATGGAGCGCTTTTCTTATGCCGATTCAAAAAAATACTAGCCAATTGTTATCGACGTTTAAAGGGAACTTGGGGAGCTAAATTATACATACGTGGTTAATTATGGTATATTATTTCGTTATGAGCTAGTTACTGCAACATCATGATAATTTTCAGTTTTACATACTTATTTCTAGCACATCAAATGTAGATAATGTTTAAAAGAATTGATGGTGATAAGTTAACTTATTTCTTACTACTAGTGTTCATGTGTCTACTTTAATTATATATACTATCTAAGTCACGTTCATGGCTCACTTTAGGTTTTTATTATTTGCAAAGAAAATAATTGTCGGGATCGAGTGCTCCAAATAAAAAATGCATCAGCTACAAAGTAGACAAGAAGTGTCTAAATATTTAAGCGAAATTCCCACCTCGCCTAAACTCTTCCATATTTCAGAGAGACAGCTGATTTATGTCCATAGAAAATTTAACGACTTGTTTGTCATTTTACTACGGCATTGATGAGTATTACAATAAGGCAGTTACGATGCAAGTTGCCGCAAAAACAGGTTAAAATAAGCTTTGAGCTCTCTGGCATTTATGAAAATAAGAATAGTAGCTTATAACGCGTAGTCCGTTTATAGCCGTACCAATACATATGGATGTAGGCACTTGGAGTAGGTACTCCAAGTGCCTACATCACATTGCAGTATGCGATATCATATTTGTTTTATATCTCTTAACGTTGTTTCTTTTTAATATTATTCTTATTATGAAAATGGGAGTCTTGCCAGTGCGAAGTGTTGGATTAAAATTCTCGCGTGTACCGAACGTTTTTAACGACAACTCCATAATTAAATACGGTATCAATTTAACTTAAAGGGGTAAAATCAATTCAAGGACAGTGCAATTAAGGAGGTTCAATGAAATATGCTCAAAAATTCAGTGTAAATCATCTAATGGACAGTGACAAAATCATATTGCGCGTGTGCTAATACGATACTATTACATTTAACAGTTGTAATAAAGATTTAAACGATAAATAACTATTGAAATAGTAACAAACAAATCCCAGAAATTAAGTTCCTTCGCTAAAAATTATAGTAAAATTCATATTTTTTATGTTTCAAGTAAGACTATAATTTTTAAAACTGGCTAATTTAAACGGTCAGTGCTTCGCTTTAAGATCTATGTAAAGATAAGTTTGCTAACTGCAGGTGTGCCCGGCCCCGTGTAATAAAGACAACGTATGTGAATTTCCTACGAGTCCTTACATCCCCACACTGATTCACCTTACTTTTTGGTTCCATAGGAAAATATCTAATGATGTCACCTGATTGTCACCTGTTACAATTTTTCAAAGTACTTAACCTACTTCTTGCTTAATTTCAAATGATTTTGTCGAATTAATTCTTGTATACAGTATCTTCACTTACGTCGGGTTGGTTATTATTTTATATTTTATTATGTATGATATGTAGAACATACCCACCAAGGTTTATTATAAAGAAACGATTATTTTAACCATAAACATATTAATACTACATGGTCGCCTATTTATAATTAAAATATTAATTATAGTTATTTAAGCATAATTAGTTAATTAACCGGAGACCGAGTTGTTACTCCGTATCCGATTAAATATTTAAATACAATTAAAGATAAATAGTTGAACCGATTGCATATATTATAACTTAATTAGTCCCCTTTATTGTATACGATCATATATAAACTGGGTACGCTAAGTGTCATTATTAAATAAATACAAAAACTGTTATAAAAATAAAATACAAATAACCGCTGCATGAGATACAGTAAATTAAGTGCTGGGCTGAAATCAATCAGACGAACAACGTTACACAAGTGTAGGCATCTATGTTAGCTGCGTTATTAAAGACATTAAACTTTAAATGGAGAATTTAAAGTTGAAATTCCAACAGATATTATCAATCAAGTGGCAATAAATGCTGACAAAAATGTATCTTCCTTTTCGTAAACAGCGAATAGTGGTGTATTTACAATTTAAAACTTTTCTGTTCGAAATCCGATATGTCAGGGTGTAGCGACCGCGCATCAGCGTTGTTTCTCGATATTCTTGCAAATATCTTCTTCGCAGTAATCACTTAATCTATTTTAAGTGTTTTTAATTGCACATTTCGTCCCTTTTTACGATGATGTCGCGCCGTTTTACGAGTGTTTTTAAACTTTGCCCGTCCGTCGGGTTGTGATCACTGCGAGTTGCAACGTTATATTGTCAATATACATTTTTACAGCTCAATTGGTTTAAAAACCCAATTAACATTTTCTTATCATTTCGCTCTGCAGTTCCTTTATGTGTAAGTAATAAGCTTGCGTTAGTAATTAATTCAGCACACTAATTTATTTTTTATCCGTGAATTGTTTATGCTTTATCTTTACAGGAATATATGTAAACCTATGATACCTATCATTCTTTCATTTTAAATCTACAAAAGAAAATCACCTACTTTATTTCTTGCATGAAGAAATGAAATGGGTAAAGATCATGGTAAATAACTATATAACATGGAGACATTAAAATTGCTTGCAGTTACCTCTTCATAATCCAGCTTAGCCGTCAGCGTGAACACCCCTGACTGGGGGTTGAGTGAGAAGACATCGTTGGCCCAGTTCGATATTACGACGTACGTTAGTTGAGCGTTGGCTCCCGAGTCGGGGTCAACGGCCGCCACGGTGCCAACTACAGAACCTCTCGCTGCGTTCTCGGGAATGTCGAAAGAGTATGCGCTCTCTTTGAACACGGGCGGATTGTCGTTGGTGTCCGTTACCTGAAATTATTTCATCATATTTGCGTATTAAGGTAGCTATTCCCAGTAATATAATTAATTATAAAAATTGCATATCCGTTTCCAACTTGAAAGAGATAAAGTGGCCCAAACAATGTTAATTAATGAACACATCAATTACACTAGTAAACAACAGAAAGCCATTAAACATAAGTACTTCTATCAGTATAATCTGTGGTAATAATTTTTAAACCACGTCGTATTGAAGCAGTGCGTGGATAAGGGCACTGATCTAAAAGCTTCAATGATTATTTAATCGGCAGTCATCCGTCGAGCCGACATGTGGATGTAGACACGGTGATAAGAATCCTACTGATTGAGACCGACATGCGGCAGCGAACCGAAAGCCACATTTAGTAACACATGTACTTACAACGCTACACTATGCATAGTGTATAAGGTGATTCAAAAACAAAATAATTTTAACAGGGTGAAAGATAAATAAAGCATATTGCGACATTTCATCGTTTTCTGATATAGGCTAGGGACAAATCTAAGCAGAAAAACGTGCCGGAATTTTAATTGTGTGATTTCGCGCAATCTTATAATATTCAGAAAGCGCTATCCATATCTAGGCGTAAATAAAATGACGCCCGCCTACGTCTTTCCGCGCGTTCATGACATTGCTAAGTTAACGCGTAAATTCGGCAATTTTTTGTAGTTCGTAACATTGCGCTTACACCATGCAACCTAAACAAAATTTTCCCTTGATCCTTTAAGATTTATTGAAAAATGCCCAAGGCGGAATTCAACTCGTGAAATCCTCGCTTGAAAATTCCGCTTAGAATACAGGAAGCAAATAATCCTCTTATTTGTCATTACCTTTAAACTTGAACTTGTAAATCGGAGTATAAATGAGTATCTACTTATTGACGTTTATAAATATGTTCAATACACATTGGCTATCGAGGTAATTACCGACGCATATAAATGACCTAGAGTGTACACAACAAAATCTGTTGGGTATAAATAAATTAAATAATAAGACGCATCAATCTTCTTAATGGTATGATAAAGGTAAGAGGAGAAAAGGCTTTGTGTGGAATAAGATTTGGTTTCGTCAATTATAGTAATATAAAATACAATGATGTTTAATCTTTTTCTCCCAATAATTAAGGTCTAGAATTTGAATCTTTTTTTTTAATATCCTGGCTCGGCAAAGTGACTATGCTACACCTGATGGTAAGTGTAGCGCAATCCAAGAATAGTGTCGAGCAACGATAAACAATGTGTCCATCGTAGGTCGGCAAGATCATGCCGGCCTGCCAAAGGACCAAGGGGGAGGAGAAGGAAAAAGGGATGGGAAAAGGGTAGGAATCAGGGGGCAAGCCCCAACCAGATATACACTGGCTGACCCTGGAACGCGACCCCACACAAAGTGGGCCACTATAGCAGGTTTTAGCACCAGTGTACGGTGGTCGCTATCTGGTCGGATACAAGTATCCTCCCACCAGCAAAAATCTGATAAATTATGAAGTTATTGAGCGTTTTTTAGGTTATTGAAAACTACGGAATGGAAACTATTTCAAAAGTTTCTATTGATACTTTAAATACTACCGCAATGTGAGTCTCGTGTTGATTAAGATTATTTACAGTGTTACTGATAAATGGTTTCTCCTCAATTAAGTTTCTTAATTTACAACTAAAATATAAAATTAAGTCATTGTGTAGCAACATTGGGAAACAACAGGACATTTCATTATACGATACTCGACTATACTGTTTGCACTAGTACCCCGAGTGTTACAGCTGTTCAGTGAAACGATGAAGTTTCGCGCCAAACCCATAGTTTATTTGCTCCCCTTTTTATTGATTTTTAAAGACAATTTAAGTCATTTTAGACGCAGTAATCTCTGTACGCCATGTTTGTAATGTATACATTGACTGCGTCCGTCGATGTGTGTAAGACGACGGCTGATGCGACACTGCCGTACAAATCAAAACTATATAACTAATCATATTTTTACGCTCATTCACACAAAGCATATAGCATAGAGACGAAGTATCTACAAAAATGTGATTTTCAACAAAGTAACACAAACCTGCACAGTAACAGTGACATCTGTAAACTGTATGCGGTCATCTGCCCTAATTACAATTTGATACTCAGACACTGTCTCTCTATCAAGGGGATCTTCTAGAGTCAGTACTCCTGTCTGAGAATCTAGTGTGAATGGTATAGGCTCGTCGTTCTGTATGCTGTATGTGATGCTGCCGATAGTGTCTGGATCTTCGGCTGTTATAGTTGCGATACGCTGTCCTGGCGCAAGGTCTTCCGAAATCAGGTAAGCTGGCGGTATGTTCTTGAATTCCGGTGGACTGTCGTTTTTGTCCAGAATAACGATTTCAACCTGCAAAGAAGAAAACATATTATTTAATTATTAATCATTTCTAACATAAAATATAATAAGAGTAGACATCATTCGAGTGTTTCCAAAACTCCTATAAAGTAAATCAGTTAAGCATCGTTATAAACTATTTAAGCAAACATCGAGTGGTACAAAACAGACGCAAGGGACGGCTCGTGATGTTTTATTTATGAGCACGGTTCAAAATCTGGCTACTTTAACATACTATAAGAACATGAACCAAATTAATAATTCTAAAAATGCAGCCAGCGAGCGTCTGTCTCGGTCAATGTGTGACTCCAATGGACGCGGACCGGCGGCAGGATGGCATGTGCCTGTGGCTCTTTTATTTGAAACAGTTTTACATTCAGTATCGATTTATACACGTATTATACTAAATACACAACAACACGCACCCTAACGGATAAAAGTAATTAAAGTTAATCAGGGCTTAATGTTTTATTGGTTAGAAGTTTTACATAAATTCTTTTGTGTATTTTTATGTAATGCTATTCATGGAGCCTAGTACAGAAATCATTTTCAAATGTGCGTATATTCCACAGCTATTTCTTGACGCTCTAAGTATTGAACCAAAAGTCAAATGAAATTTTACGTGGATCTTTCGAAATAGACGGTTAGTATACGCGATACTAAGTGCATTCATCAATATGATTAATGGAGCAGTTTTTTCCTTTCTCTTAATATAAACATCTTTTATTTTTCTGGGTAACGTTTTTTCACGTTTTTGATGAGTTTTTGTGTGAGTATTTCGCAAAGATTGATTATATCAGAACATAATCACCTACCTGGACATTGAATATCATTAATGGAGGCCTGATAGTTTTCCCAGAGTGACTTATGGCATGGCTTGATATAGTTAAACCCTTATTAAAATAAACTTCGGTCAATACGCATTAGATGGTTAATGCGCATTAGATGTTAAAAATTAGATAAGAGTTATGTCAGAGGTGAGCTCCGACGTTGTCGGAGCTAGTTTAAAAAAATATTGAACGAGACTCAACAAATCAACAAAAGCACGAGGAAATATAAAAACAAGACTAGATGTATTTCGTCATTGGAGCTGTTAAGCACGAAACGTCTAAAGCGGTCGGGACACAATGACCGCACCCGTCACAGATAAGAAGAGGCCGATTGTAGAACTCGGTTCTCTGCACGGACAGGCTGTGCATTTGTTATGATGACTCAATCTTTTCTTTGTGGCCATACGAGGGTACCGTCTCAAGAAGCATGCGTGGAATACCTAACTTGACGCCCACAAGACCGAATACAGCAGCAATTAACATCGATTGTGCTGTCGTACCCCCGGACAAATAAATTGAGATGTGTTAATAAAATTTATTGTTCAGAAGACAACTATAGATGAGAAAATGTGGGACGTATTGTAAACATTTACTTTATAGTCATTACCTTGAAAATTCCCAAAGGGTTTATTAACTCTTGAATAGAGCAATATAATACGGAAATGACAAAATTTGTACGTCTAATTGATGTATTCAAGCTCCCGTAATGTTGAGAAAACGTGAATGTATAGACCGCAGCAATTTCAAACAAAAACAATACAAGTTAACATAGCGGGCAAAACATATTCCACTACAAAAAGACTACAAGATTTATTATCAACAAAAAGCTTAGACACATGTACGCATAGCTCATCTGAAAGCTGTGGACCCCCTAGAGCTCATGTTTGAAGTAATCGATTAAGGGAAGAGAAATGACAGTACGTCGGTTTATTGGGATCGTCGATTAGTCAAGTTTCGATAATTGATTGTGGTTTGCTACTAGATTAATAATAAACACTACTAGGGTCGGCAATAAATACTTCAAATTGACATATTAAAGAACAGTACGGAAAATTCCATAACTGTATATAGTTTACTGGAGGCATTGACATGTATAACGACTCAGAATTTGATGTTAAGCACTACATTATTTTAGTTCCTTATATCAGCGTTGTGACCAAGGAGCGTTCGCTTTTGTATCATCATCCGTATATAGTCTGTATAGAATAGAAATATTCGCTAGGGGCGCCACACCGTATGGATCTGCATACACAAGACTTATAAGTGGTAGAGCTACATTGAAGACAGTATTGTGTACAGCATAAATGCGTCGGCTCGACCGGGTTATTGTATCTTTCACAGAAAAACGACATTATGCAGCGGATTACTGTTGCATTTTGTTAGTTCATTATGGTGAATGAGATGGCCAGGGACCCAAATCCTCCCTCCCCATTTCAATTCCTTAATTATCCCTTTCATTTAAAGTCAGCCTTGAATGGTCTAATATTATGGTTACTCATAAATGGTTGCATCGCTGTGTGAAAAACTCGCACTAGGGGCACAGCTCGGAAAGTGTATCATTATAAACTAACAAGAGTGCTAATGACGTTAAGCTGGTGTGTAAAAGTGATGCGCACATGCTCCCAGCTCACGTGACTTAATTCGTTTCATCTTCTTGGTTAATGGCAACGAGCTTAGTATATAGCTATTCATGATTGTTTTCTTAAGGTACTACCTGACATAAAATGTAAACATACATTTACTTCGTTCTTTTACTTATTACTTCAAGAGTTCAAGACTAAACCGTTTAAACTGTTTAAATCGTAAGGCCGACAGAGCCTAATATAACCGTCCCGCCTCCCCCGGGGTGAGGCGGTAGCGATAAAGGGCTTTTCCCTGCGAAAAAAAGGTAGTATAACTATGGTGGGTTTATGACTAATAAATTATCTTTCTTTTTAGTATATGGTGTGATCCGTAAAGCATTGGTTTAGATTCTCTGGTCAGGCAATTCTGTGGATTGGATTTGTAAGTAATAGGATGACATCTGCCACAACACCATAGAACAAAAATACAGAATTAGTAAAATATGGGTTCACCTCTTACGACAAACGTATGTTCCTTTGAGGAAATTAATGAATCTAGATTGAATTGTTCCGTTTCCAAAAAATAAATTTCACGTCAATTTGCCGAATAGTTCATCAGTTTTCTTAATACTCCGTTATTTTAATGTTTTTACTTACATAATACATAATAAGTATAATAAATACATACTAAGTTTATGCTTGTTTCCGCGAAGTGCATCCATAGTTCGCCGGCTCATTTCCATTCCATATGTGAGAAGGAGCAAGCCTATCGTCGTGAAAATTCAAACATTTGTTATGATTTACGTGGGGTCTGAATTCACAAGCTCACCGTTTTTTTAGCCTAAGTATGCTGCTACTAGTCAATTTAGATTAATTTCAGTGCAAATGTACATTCTTACCAAGAAATATAAACAAAATATATATCCAAGGTATATTATTATGCAATTGAACTATTTAAGTAGTCTGCTACACCCGTTGAATATTCAATAAGATGTGGTATATTGTCATAGCGAATAACATCCAGACAAGTTCGCGGGGTCAGTCCACGCCACTTATTCCTTTAATTTATCCCGGTTATATCTTACATAGATTTTTTTTTTTTTTTTTTTTTTACTAGCCCTGTATTATATAACGTCCCACTGCTGGGCACGGGCCTCCTCTACTGAATGAGAGGGATTAGGCCTTAGTCCACCACGCTGGCCTAATGCGGGTTGGCAGACTTCACATACCTTCTAAAATCTTATCGAGTTTTCAGGTATGCAGGTTTCCTCACGATGTTTCCTTCACCGTTAAAGCAAGCGATAATTAACAATTAATATACACGTAACTTAGAAAAGTCAGTGGTGTATGCTCTTGGGGCTGGTTTCGAACCTGCGACTTTCGTCTCGACAGTCCATACCACTCCCCGCTGAGCTATCGCTGCTTGATTATATATTATTGAAATGAAAATTACGAGCACACAACGATAAATTGCAGCTATTTGTTTACAACATTGTAAAATATGCCTAAGAAAAGCAAGCGAATGAATGCATCAACATCTTGACTTATATACATTTTAAGTGAAAATCGTACTATTTATTCCACCAGCATGTATAACATTCCCGCGGAGAGGCTGTTATCAAAATAGTTCGGCAAATGTTCGAAACGTGGGTCATAAAAATAAAATTAACACGAGAGAAAAATAAAATCTCAAAACGTATAAATAAGGCACTTAATATGTTTTATAAGTATAGGTACGTGTTATACCGGCTTTAGTAAGTAACGTTCGGTTTTACATAAATACCTTTTTCTACTCTAGCGCGGCTATAAAAACCTTTAAAATGTTTATAGAACACGTTATCAAAATATTACGAAATCTAAATAAAACTTTGCCTGATGTAGGATGACTATACAGCTTTGTCGTTTTTGAAACACTGTAATTCCACGAACATCAATCACTCAAGTCGTTTACCCCAAAAATTTTGACATCGCTCGAGTCCTTTTATTGCCTCATTTGATTTTTTAATGTAATTTTGCTTCATAACACTAAGGAATTTAAATTATATCGCGTAGATTTAAGAGGCATATGAGGCTGCATGTATTTCACAGAATGTATCGAGCACTAGACTAGAAGCTAATAAGAAACCGGTTTAGAATAGTATAAAATAGAATAGAATATTCTTTATTGTACACCAAGTAACATAAAAAGTAAGAATCATACAGCGAGGTCGATACAAAGGGCGGTCTTATCGCAGACGGCGATTTTTTAGACAATAGCAATGTTAAATAAATCCGAGATACGCGGTCAATCGGCGTTTATTCCTTCATGTTATAAACCATTAAGCTGTGTTATATAAATACAGAATTGGCGCCGTGAGCAAGGGCTACACGAAATTATGAGTGGATATTGTCGACCGACGGATATGGTGGCATCGTTTAGGGCTAGAATCTGTGTTTAGAGCGCTTCGTGACCGCAGCGCGGCGCGGCTGCGTTCGCGGAGTTCTCGCAAGCCGCTATCCCCTCAGGACTCTATGCACAATTATGTTACGGTGTCAGAGATTAGTGTGCGCGAGACGCGATATCGATCTTTATTGCATCTATTTATTACATGTCGCAACATTGAAAATCAAATTAATAACAACTCAACAAAAATTGCAACCGCTTATCGTGAGAGATATATTATTAAATAAATTTATTTAACTCTCAGACGGTGGGTCTACATGAACAATGAGAAATCTGAACGGGGAATAGTATCATGAACTGAAATATAAATGCATAGGTTACTTCCTACTGGTTTTGAGATAGTTAAATGATTCTTGAATTACCTAATTCCGCGTCTGCGTGTGCTCCGTCGCTTGCCGCACATTAGCATGCAGGCATGGATCCGCCCACACCGGCTATCGCATCACCGCAAATATATGTAAAATATGTACAAAAGTACCCCGGATAAAGTGCACCGATAAGGGACGACGCAATTTGCATCGCCTTCAGCACATCGATGGAACCTTTCGGACCTATATTTACCGAAAACAACGAATATATGCTACAACACATTATGTTATCTAAAATTATAAGGGGCTTTTATCTACGTTTGCTTGAAATTATTGGGATGCGTATTGATACTTTAAAATAATGGTTTTCGCCAACAGTTTCGCAATCCACGACTTTATGTTAATCAGATTTATCGCGAGCGACTCATTTTACAGTAATTTTAAAATACGTATCTAAGAGCGGTTACGCACTACATCCGATTCGAATCCGATCCGACCCCGTGAAAATATGGATCTAGAAAACTCGGACCGAATTCGGATATCCCTTACGCACTAGTCCGATCTCTGATACCAATCCAAGCCACCATTCGGCATAAGTCATTTTACTCGGAGCCACAGCAAAGTGCTCTCGTCGTTGATCATGAGTCCTTTCAATCGACGTCAACTTCTGGCAATACTACTATACGTACGAAGACGCAGAAGAAGTAAAGATCCCACCCCGCCGCATACACCCCCCGCCCCGCTGCCTCTCTGCTCGTACGCAGTTCGGATTCAAGTCGGACGCAGTGCGCGAGCGTCCATAAAAATAATACTATGACTACTTCGGTCCGTCAACGGTCCGTCAAAATTATCTCCGGGATGGAGATTCTAGAAAAATCGGATGACGGAAATCGGATCTAGTGCGTAAATTACCATAGAAATAGTTCAACGCCTACGCCGGACCCTATTTTCACGGGTTCGGATCGGATGTAGTGCGTAACCGCTGTAAGACTGAATCAATCAAGAAACACATTCCGTTTTGTGTGCGCTAAAGGCATCGTGAATGTGCCATATGATCTTGTGGCGAATGGCCTTCGTTGTTAACATACATGAGAGGATTATAGTGCTTGCGGGAAGGCACGCAAGCACCCTCAATTTCCTAAATTCACCACCCGGGGGCACTATCCTCGTGTTATTGCCTGATCGATAGTATAATTTCGTAATAACTACGCGCATATCAAACATTTTTTTGGAAAAACTTGAATAACCGCATCCAAGTGTTTGGAAGCAGCGATGTTCTTCATCCTGTTCTTTATAAAATATAATTGATCTATAAGTTATGTAGTAACTCTGAAAATTATGCTAATTATAGTGCGTAACCGTTATGTATCTAAAATACTATGCCTGTTACCTATATATAAATATGTTTATGAATGTGGTATTCTATTAAAATTTTCTAATAATGTGAAAGCCGGAAACAGATAAAACAGTACTGCAGTAAACAATATTCACAGTCTCCCGCTCTCAGCAAATAAATGAAGTACACGAACGAAAATCACGAGCTCTGAATTTTTCAACGTCGCGTCGGTCTCGGATCGAGATCGGCGCAAGCGTAGCGGCGACCACAAAGCGGCTAACGATTAACGAACTCAAACCCAATGAGACCATGTCATTTTTATTTTTGGTAGATAATGTTTTATTTGATTATTTTAAGATTGTATGTATCGTTATTGACAAAAAATACAAAACATCAGACGCGTCCAGTTTTCGCGATCGAATCCCGAAAGTCATGATTAACGCGCTCATCATGGCTGAACTTTAAATATATTTTTGTAGATCTCGTCCATAGACCAAACCATTCTTTAATTTAAACACACTGTTTTTTTTCGATCGTTCCGATGTTATCTGCCAATACAGGCCAAATATGCGAGTCATCACGATGAAAATAAAGGCAATAGTAACAAAAGAATTATAATGTCCGCTGCCAAAACTGTACAATAACACCGACGGTATCGCAGGTGGTTCTAGCGATTTATCAGTGGGCGATTCGAGCGGTCGATAATGAGTGCCCACTCCGCAGTCCGCCGACAGAGGAGAGAGATGTCGCAACTCGCTCGCCGATTTCGGTCTGCCCGTCGGTCATCTCTAACGATGGAATGATAATTAAGATCGGACATCGGCATTATTTACGCCCGCAGCATCCTGGCTGACCCGAGCGCGAGTCGGTCACGACTTTTTCCATGTCGAGTAGACTATTATTGCCTTTACTCGTGTTCAGCTAAGTCAGATTTGTTGCATGATTTGTTTTCTGAGATAATATCGTTCGCGATTTTTATATTATGACTCTTTACTTAAGCATTGCAATTTGTTAATCCAAGTATACATAAGTAATTATCTAAGTTTATAAATAATATTTAAGTGCATGTTTGTGATTTCAAAATAAAGGCTTTTTTAAGCTCCTATGGTTATTTACACATTGTACCCAAAACCCACAGTTTTTCAAAATGTGTCCCATGTTTATCTGTCTGTCCGAAACGGTTGAACTGATTTTGACGGATACTTTCATTGGAAGGATTTTCTGAGAGTAATTTACAACCTATTTATTCCGGAAATATGACGGCACAGATTTCCACGTGGACGAAACTCGGGACCAAAGTTAGTGTATTCATAAAATTTATTATGACTTTTCGTCTTTATGTCTATTGATCGAAGCTGTTTTTCTCGGGGTTGCTGGAGATATTATTTGTTAATTAATATTAATTGATTTCTTATAATACGATAAAAAATAGCAAAACTACTTTAGATATGTGGTAACCAAGGAAAGACTTATACCACTAAAATCGCATTAGAGACGACCTAGCGCCCAATCTAAGCCTACTTAGAACAATGAAGCAATAATTTATATTAAGTGAATATCGTTCTAAAATCTAGTCGCTACCCGACGAATAAAATGTTAATTCAGAATGATTGCTTCAATTGTACACCTGGGTATTAGGACTATTGCGCTTTAATGTACATAGTATTGTTTGTAGGTACTCTTTAGTGAAAGATAGACGTAGGAAATATAAAACTTATATAGATAATGTTGTGTTATTACATCGTATAAGTACTTTAAACCGACTCACATTTTTTAAATCCTGTAGACAGTATGAATGAGATATTTTTTAAACATATCTTCAACATAGGACAGGGAGAATCATAGAGTCAAATGTTGCCTTGGCCTGTACGTAGCCTGCATTTAATTGACATGTTATGGAGAACCACGTTGCGGAAATTCGTCTATTTGCCGTCTACCCCTATGGGTAGAAGCCAGGAAAATCAATGAATGTACATGTATAAGAATATCCTACTTATTGAGATATGTGCCTATTCGTAATATAAATAAATGCTCACAAGTATAACTTAAAATAGATTTCGTTCCAAACTGAACCAACCCAAATTCGATCACCTATTGAAGAATCCAGACGCGATTGTTAAAATCGGCTACTTCAGTGAATTCCCTATGAAATACGCACGCCCACGTTTGTCAGTGTCAATTATAACAAACTGTATTGCGCATCTGTCCCTTCACATATTGATCTATAGGCTGTCATTTCAAAGCATTTTCATTGCAAACAAATATGGCGAAAAAAGTCGCGCATATTTTAACATTTAAAACACTAAACTATTACACTATTTGTCTTGACAATATAATATGTTATCAAAATTCGTAGCAACATTTTAAAGTGGCTTAGCGTTTTCATTAAAATTCTGGTTATAAACCGTAAGGTAAAATGTTATCGAGGGGATCCAAAGCACACAATGGGAGTGAGATCGTTGTCGGTCGACCGTCCACGACGCCGTGAGCTCGCGTTCGATTCCCGTTTGAAGAAATTCAGGTTAAGCACAGCCCTTCGGTAAACTTATTACCTATGTTCTTTTTCCTACATTACTTTTAATTTGTTGCAAAATAGCTCTTGTTTAATTTGTTACTGCAATTGTTAAACAATATGACATTATTTCCATTTAGTAAAACTCAAATTTAATTCTCTAAGTTTTCTCAAATGAAATATTAGGTCCTTACATATGAAATTGGCGTTTTGTATGGGAGGAACAAAAAGTCGAATATTTTTTAATATAATATATTTAATTAATCAAAGTATGAACCATTATTTTCTATGCACTTTTGCCATCTCATAGGTAGTTCATTGATCCCTTTACTAAAAAAACCAGTCGGACGGGAATCAATAAAATCTTTGAAGGCGATTTGGACTGCCCCATCGGAGTTGAATTTTTTCCCTTGCAAGAAGTTATCCAAATTTCGAAAAAAATGGTAATCTGTTGGAGCAAGGTCCGGGGAGTACGGAGGATGTCTTAGACTTTCCAATTGAAGCTCTTCTAATTTAGTAGCCGTCTGTTGCGCAGTGTGTGGTCTAGCGTTGTCGTGAAGCAGCAGTGGCGTGGAGCGATTGACCAGCCTAGGTTGTTTAGCCGCTAGCTTTTCCATCATGGTTTGCAATTGCTGACAATAGACATCAGCCGTAATAGTCTGGCCAGATTTGAGAAAACTGTAATGAACAATACCGGCACTAGTCCACCAAACGCTTACAAGTAACTTTTTTGGGGTTAATTTTCGCTTGGGGCAGGATTTGGCTGGCTGGCCAGGATCCAACCATTGCGCTGAGCGCTTCCGATTATCGTAAAGAACCCATTTTTCATCACAGGTAATGATTCGGTTTAAAATACCTTCATTATTGTGCCGGTTTAGTAATGTAACGCAGCAGTCGACGCGCGTTTGCCGGTTTGCTTCAGTCAATTCGTGAGGTACCCACCTTTCAAGCTTTTTAATCTTCCCAATTTGCTTCAAGTGAATTAAAACAGTTTTATCACTAACATCGCAGCCTGCAGCTAACTCGGACGTGGTTTGCGATGGATCCGCTTCCACAATAGCCTTCAACTCTTCATTATCAACTTGAGTCTCAGGCCGTCCACGGGGCTTGTTCTGCAGGTCGAAATTTCCAGAACGAAAACGTTGGAACCAAAAACGAACTGTGTTTTCTTTTGCAACACGACCGCCATACACATCATTCACCCTTCGAGTTGTTTCCGCAGCACTAGTGCCACGGCGGAACTCGTACTCGTAAATAATGCGATATTTTAAGTTTTCCATTTTGTAAAATGAGTGACGCAAACAGAAAAAAACAGAAGAAAAAAAAAACAAATGAATGACGATCATCGAAGCACAAATACATGAGTCTATAGCTGTACAAATTTGAATTTGGAATTCCTTACCAAAGAGGAGAAATTTGTGATTAAAGTGGCCAGTACGAAAAACGCCAATTTCATATGTAAGGACCTAATATTAACCACTAGTTATGCTCGCTGCTCCGCCCGCGTAAATGTCTTTACCGAGACAAAATTAGCATATGTCCTATTCTAAAATAATCTACCTGTCTGCCAAATGAGAGGCCATGAATCTAGGGACCACCATAAGGTAACAAGCAGCAGTGTGTAAGCACTGTTGTGTTCCGTTTTAACGGCCAAGGCCAGTTTAATTCCCGGTCATTTGAAACTTCACATCAATGTTTCGGGGTGGCGAGTGCAGTTTAAGGCCATGTCATGCTTACCATCAGACGATCGACTTTTGAATTTTGCGCAGAGGCAACCTTTGTGATGTATATAAGGAATAAGAAAGGATATTTTGAAATTTTGAAAATGAATTCCTAAAGGAGTAGGGGTTCGAAATTTGCATGGAGGAACACTATTATATTTTAAAATACGTATTTAGCGAATTTTCGCGAATTGAGCGGAGCCGCGAGTAAAATATAGTAAGGGATATTTTAATTATTAACGTATCAATATTTCATTTTAATACTAAACATGCCTTGCTTAATTTGATGCCGAAAATCATAATTTGGTATATTTTCGAGAATAAGGAGTTCAACTGTAACTAATGCAAGGCATCAAGAATCTGCGAACTTCATTACCACGATCTCAAAATTAATAAAAAGCCTAAAAGTTGATGATGCGTGAACAAACCTTATTCATTCACGAACGCAGCAATATTTTGTTTAAAGCGGCTTATTCTTTTCGGCGTTTTTAATATAACTGAGCATTGAATATAATTATTCCGTTATATGGGTTGTGAGAAGTCACTCGAGTATTAGGTGTAACGTTGTTATTATAATAAAAAAAAATTTTTTCAACAAGATAATCTTTAACTCATCGAATATTTTCATTACTCGAAATTGATCAAGTAAATCAGAGAAATAAATTAAAATATTGTGTGGTTGACAGCAACATTTATTATAATCTAAATGTTATTCTAAACTAATTAGTATCTGAATGTATTCAATTTAAACCGCTTCGTTTCTGAACGTATCACAAAACAAACGTTACTTTATTTCGCGCAAGATGGACTATCTTGTAAATTGATTCTTTGTTACATTTTTGCCCAATTATAATTTTTTATCGCCTGACGGCTCACGCACGACACAACAGCAGTAATTGGTACAGATAAGTTTTTTATATTGCTATAAAATGGTTCTATTTTCACGCTAATAGTTTAATTGCTTCCTGAGTTTCTTGACAAAAATCGACACATCTGATAAATAGCTACTTATAAAGAATTAATATAGTTTAAATTTAAATATTTTTATTTTGTACTAGTTAACCAGCGTGGTTACAGTCGCGTGTATATTATTGTTCCACTCCCGTGGGTCGTAGCGTGATGATATATAGCTATGAACCATCGTTAATCGGTTAAATTATTCAAAAGTTACTTACACAGATTACAAAGTTCAAGAGATGCAGGAGGGCCTTTATGACGAGAATTTTACGAAACTGTAAAACACGTATTTAA
The DNA here is from genome assembly GCA_949126905.1 of Amorpha juglandis. Classification (NCBI taxonomy): domain Eukaryota; kingdom Metazoa; phylum Arthropoda; class Insecta; order Lepidoptera; family Sphingidae; genus Amorpha; species Amorpha juglandis. The sequence continues at coordinate 10,024,637 of OX421374.1, read as the reverse complement.
TAATTTTATAAGACAAAGTGCTTTTTGGTTTTAATATAGTGTAGATAAATGGAGAACTTCTGAATAAATTATTCTGCATTTTAATTAGAAAATACAGTCTCAAATAGGAAACAGCCTGACTTTTTGTCTCCGAAACAAAATTAATTGAGACATAAATTTCAATCCCTCTTTACATAATTATGGAAATATAATATGGTACAACTTAACGTGTTCCTACTTGGTGAATATACATTATTCCCGGTTATTACGTATTTGGAGTTTTTTTTGAGTGAATTCCGCAAGATTTTATGACATCCTAATCTAATCTAATCAATTTCGAGTAAATACTGTCAATCAATGACAAATAAAACTGCAATAGCTCCGACTCAATTTCATGGATTACATTAGAAGCTAAATATATAATTGAATTTCTTTCTATGCCCTTTTTTTAGTCTGTTTTTTTATTAATTCTACAAATCGTATTCAAAGTGCAACTTGCCATAACATCCAGTAACACTGTATGATAATACCCTACACCAAGGTCCTACTGGACAAGGAATTACAGTTGTACGGACTACCCCACGCAAATGACTAAGGATTTGCTTTGACTGTTTTTATTGAATAACAACACGAGCAAGTCGCTCGCCTGATGGTAAGCGCCGCGCACTGTATGGCACTGAACTGCGCTCGTCACCCGAGACATAAGATGTTAAGTCTCATAATTCCCAGTAATTTCACTGGCTTCAATTTCTTTCAAACCAAAACACAACAATGCTTACACACTGTTGTTTGGCGGCAGAAATAGACAAAGTGGTAGCACCAACCCAGACGGTCTCTCGCATACGAGGGACCTATCACGTTGTACATAAGTTGAGGCCTCTTAAATAAATTCGGCTTTTGACGGAAATGTTCATAATGAAACAGTATTATATATACTTACTTATTTTTTTGTACTACGATTGCTTCAGAATGTGCATCAGGATTTTCTAATACTTCAATGTCATTTTTATGATTTAGCCTTAGGTAACAGCCTTAACTAAAATGTTATTTACCACCATATCACAAATAGTTTAAGAGGACGGTTAATCATTATGTTTCAAAATTGCGCGAGGGCGGAGTGGTTTGTAGTTTCTAGCTCCTAGCTTAAGACAATATGCGTGGCGCAGCGGGCGATGAGCCAGCTATAAAGCGGATGACCGTCAGCTTCATCCGCGCATAAAAAAAATATATGTGCGTCCCATAAATATGTGTCTCATTTCTGGGTGTATAAGTCCTTTGTAGTTTTTGATACCCATACTCGTAACATGCTCGTTTACCCTGTCTCACAAAAAGAAATTCATTTGGCTCATAGTGTAGAATGTGGACTATTCAGTGTAATGCAATTAGATATTTAGTAGTCGATAAAGGCTTATTGATTCTGTCAACCTTAAGGACACATCTTTTTGAGTCTCGACGGAAGACATTCATTTGTACTGCATAGCACTTACCACCAAATGAACAATAAAACCTAGCAAAACTAAATCTAGTCGCCATTTAGACTTGGAATCATAATCTTTTTTCTTTTAAAGAAATGGATATACGCACGCCCATGAGAATGTGTTCAGTACGTAATGAGAGCTACTTACATTGTAGAAAGGTAAAAAGCAAGTATATTATACGAGCGCAATCTACTTTATACCACAGATCTCGTTAACAAACAACCGATAATGTTAATCCGATAGAGCACTTAAACACCTGCTATCATAAGGTGTCTTGTCGCTATAAATTTACTATAATTCAAGAAATAGCTACATGAATATGTTTAAAAATGATAAATCACATATTGATGAAGGTTAAGTAAATAAAACTATGTGTATACTATACTTCATATCAAGTAATATTTATGAAAAAACAGCGATAGGCTGTACTATTTTGATATGTTGGACAATCAATTATAATGCTTGATATGTTTACATCATCATAATAAACGCCTGTATCAAACAGGGGGCAGGCAGAGGTGTAATTAGTACACCCACAGTTCGCCTTACTTCTTTCTGTGACATGATGGCCAGTTTATCGCCATATCTGACACAAATATCACATATCTTATGTGTGATTTGAAAACCTTCGTTACGCAGCGGGTGAGTAGCCGGCTGTGAAGCGGGAGGCCATCGGTTGGATTCCACCGAGACAAATGCTTGTGTGATCTACAAATATTTGTTTCGAGTCCGAGTGTTATGGGACCGCAATTCCCTCGTAGTTTCTGATGGCTACGATACAGGTGTAACTTAGTGTGGGGTCAAGACTGACTGTGACTGTTGGGCGTAGTTTTCAAAGCGAAAGCACAAACCTAATTTGCCAGAGTCAGAGATTCTGAGAATTGAACCCAAGACCTTGCGGTTTCGCTGTCTCAGTAATTTACTTGCACGACAATACATCCAATTAAGCGTTTAACAACCGACAGAGATAAAACTTAGGAACGTAACGGAATAGCCATTCAGTAAAAATAAAAGATACCGATATAGATCGGTACTACGGTAAAGTGAACGCTCTAGAGAAATGCTCCAGATACATAAATATTAAAACTTTGCAACTTTATACCTCGCACTAGTTTGATAGCTCGGCGCAACGGGACATGTAAATCAATTCGTATTAATGTCTATGGCGGTATAACTGTCAGCCTGCGAAATAAAAACAGCGTCTCTACTCTCTACTGTCCAAGGTAGGTACAGTGAAAGTCCTTAACGAAGGCTCATCTATATAGTGATTAAAGAGGAAGGTTTATATGGATAATACATGAATAATATATTAGATACATGGTTGTACACGGTTGAAACCGCTAGGGACAGCTAGTAAATTATAAAAATATCAATAAACTATTAGGTGGTAGGTCCCTTGTATGAGAGAGGTCGTCTAGGTAGGTACCACAATATTATTTATTTCTGCCGTCAAGCATCACTATGTAGGCACTATTGTACTCCGCTTTGAAGGAAGTTGAGGTCAATGAAATTCCTGGGCATTATGAGATTCAGGCCAATTTGCATGACGATCCCTAAATCGTATTTTACTGCTAAATATGTTTAGTAATATCAACTTTTCATACGATTTGATGTTTCTTACGCTTAGTGGCTAAATAAATTAATACACCCAACAATCACATACATAGTACTGACCCCACACTAGGTTAACCTATAACGTCGGTATCAGGAATTACAAGACACTTGCTGTCCCCCAAACACCCAGACCCGAAACAATTATTTTGTGGATCACTCGAACATTCTTGGTGCGGGAATCGAACCCATGACCTCACGCTTCGCAGCCGGCTACTCGGATTTACCTTACCATTTTATGTCTCGAGAGAGCAGTTCAATGTCATGCAGTATTCATGATTCGAAGTTCTGATTGGTGTTGGTTATATTTATAGGAAGGCGTAACACTTTATTTACATCAGGCGAGCGACCTGCTCGTCTCGTCATTAAAGCTAATAAAAAAACCTTTGAAGCAAACGTTTAAAACTTTAAGTTGCATGCCATCAATAAATTTTCTTTCAGAGTTTTGCACTTAATATCAGCATAATATTAAATGCCTTTAAACGGGAGACATGTCACGTTAATGTAATGAAGGCGGGTATTATGAGACACCGTCAATAAATTTCGATGAATATTGCATAATATATTTTGCTCATTTTCCTTTTGGGAGTTGATTATCTTCTATACATATCATTATAATGACAGAAACAATCGGATGACATACCTACTCGATTATATTGTTTTTTTTTTATTGAATAACGAGACGAACAAGGCGCTGACTTGATGGTAAGCGCCACGCCTGCGCATAAACAGATGCAACACCACACAAAACTTTGAATTAAAAACACTACATGGCACTGAACTGCGCTCGTCATCCCGTCAGATGTTAAGTCTCATAATGCCCAGTAATTTCACTGGCTTCAATATCCTTCAAACCGAAACCCAACAGTGCTTACACACTGTTGCTTGGCGGCAGAAATATACAAAGCGATGGTACCAGCCCAGACGGCTTCTCGCATACGAGGGACCTACCACCTATTAAAATCTAACAAACTATCTCATTCTAAACATTGGAATTGATTAAGGTGTTAATTAAAAATATACATTTCCTAGAACCTGTAAACCTAGAATAAATTATGACAACTATAATTTAATATCCATAAACATAAATAGGCACGTAGCCTATAAACTCCTGCCTTTCTATAACCAACCTATCGAACTAGCGGTTTTTCAACCAGAATTATGTTATCATCATACGCTACAAGCTACGACCGTGCATAACATTATTAACGTATTACATATGTGCATAAGATGATCGACTCATGGCATTGCTCTGGTGGCAGCCTACTTAAACTGAGAAACTGTGTGATTTTGAGTTCAAATCCCGAGCCAGAGAATCTCAATTTGTGTTTGAGTTTTCGATTGGAAAAATCACATGAGCCACTCGAGATTGGATTTTTTGCCGGGTACTGAACTCGGAAACCCGTGAATCCACTAGTTACACGTCTGTCTACCATTTCGGGGATGTAGGTGAGCTTAAATGTGTATGTATACGTGCATAAGATAATGTTAATGATTGTTTGTGCCACCTTGCCAACTGAAGATGATATTGTAAATACGAAGTGATAAAAATTAGTATTAAGACGGCAAACAGGCTTACACAAACACCCTAAGGCTATTCGAACAATCTGTATTACTGCAAGATAACACCCATCCATCTGAGGATCCGTGCGAGGTATACAATATAATTATTTACCGAAATCACTAACAACACATTAGTCACTATGCAATTAGCAACGACGCAAGCGATCGCAACTCATCGGCCATCGCTCTTCTAATGCATCTCGTAAAGTATTAAGCAGCGTAAAAAACCGTTGTTCCTACTATCTCCCAATGGAGTCTTGCGAAACGATATCCGCCTTTCGGCGCAGTTTGTTTTAGATAATTACGGCTAGCTGTCCGCCCTCGACTGGCCTTGAGTTTCCCTCTAATGGCCGTGCCATCGTTCAAATGGTGCCAGTTGTGTGACGGCAACATGGGTTCATTAGCGCTATCACTCCGCTCCGCACCCGAGATTGTGAGGATGTAACTATGCCTTATCTTTAGATGCTTTTAACGCTCAGATTGCTGTTTCTAACCCTTTAAAAAACTACTCGTTTCTGTCAGCCTTCAATAGATTTACTTATCCGTTTTCTGTTCAATGCTGCGCTTGTAGTAACTCCTCTAATTGGTACCTACCTACCAAATAACAACCGATGCGTATAAAAGCTTAAAAGGAGAATAAGAATAAATTAAACCAACAATGTAAGATATAAATGTGTTTCTCTATCTTGCTTTGTTGGTATCTAGTAATTAGCCTAGGCAACTAATACAATGGAATAAGTGATTATAAGAATAATATCTTTAGTTATTTTATTTTGAACATTTACGCAATGTTGCATACCATAATCAATGATAACATTTGTTATTCAAATGTACTACTGAACCAAAACATGAGCTGCTTTGACAAGTCGTTGACAAGCTACCAGCGCCGATAAAAGATGTAACTACTACTTTATAAACTCATACTACATATTATATACTGTCTGGTATGATAATTTAAAATCTCTGGACTTTTAACTACCGAAACACGCGTAATTAATCATTATTGACAATTTGGTGGTAGCAAAAAGTAATTTATGATATGATGTAAACTAAATGAAATCTGTATTCATTGGTAAAGGAGTGAGATCGCAAGGTGACGCGTGAAACTGTCGCGATAAGGATCGATTGCTAAGATATGCATCGGCTCGGGATCTGTCCGACGATGGTCATTGCAGTACACTCGCTCTACGACAATTGCTATGTAAGAGAAAGCGCCTTGGCACTTAGCAACATCCACCTTAATGAACAAGACATAAAAGGTTCACTAACGGGTGAATCATAGCCACCGAGTCAAAGTATTCATTACGTTTTTTTGTTGAACAAATTATACTAAGTACCTACTTAATTACCTATTTATCTAAAAGGTGCCTACAATTTAATTACATTTGTGTCCGTAATCTGTGTTCAAAATTACTTGTCATAAAACTTATTTGTCGTTATTAAAATACATATAGTTGAAACTATAAAATGTACACGACGAGCAATTGATAAATTAAAATTATCAGGTTTGAAAGAAAATATAAATAATAATTAAGGACCGAGACAACCGTAAAAAAGATGAAGGCTATTAGACGAAACTGTATGTTAATGAATGCAGCTATTAATTTCTGTATACCGAAACTTGCATCCTTATGTTTTTGAGTAAATATAATTTTGCATACTTTATGGGTTCCGTAATCATTATGCAAAAAACATTTCTCACTGTGCCTTTGGACATTTCTCACTGTGTCGCCGAGGCGGCACACGCACGGCGCAACCAAGCCACGCTGCTATCAAAATGTACACATGCAGCTTTCAGCTAACAACTCAACTGTTGTCCGTTTAGTTGCGTGACGTGTACACTGTGAAGGCAACTAGCGTTACTTGTGCATAGTGATGTTTGGCATCTCACTCACACAGCTAGTCGCCCATTTAGAGATTACTACTCAAAATGGGCGACTGGCTGTGTTTTCACTTGGTATTTCTACAGATCTGTATTACAGAAAAAAAATCATCTGTATTTTTTTAAATCAAACAGACGAGGCAATGGCAAAACGTGGTTCCCGTTGCGAGTTGTGGGGGTCAGACGGCGGGTCGCCCCACATAATACCAATTACCGTCAAATCATGATGGAAAGATAGACCCTGGCATTAAGCCGGAATAATACCAGGCATCGCCCAATGTGGACAGATTGTGATTATTTGTACCATATTCGATAGGTCCCATTTAAATTCGGTTAAAATCTGATGACAGTGTGCCAGGAGTAATGTGAAATTCCTCAACAGAAGACAGCAAATGCATTGCGGAAAGGAGGTTTAGCTTAGTTTTCGGATGTTGTGATATGTATGTATGTGAGACTTTCCTTTGCCATTCTCTGGTTGAATAGTTTTACATGAATATTAACAAGGTTTATACATCGATAAGATTATCCTACTAATATTATAAACGTGAAAGTTTGTTTGTTTAGATGTTTGGATGTTTGTCCGTCAATCACGCTGAAACTACTAAACGGATTTTGATGAAATTTTATATACAGTCAGGGTATGAGCTGACTTGGGTGATAGGATACTTTTTATCCCGGAAAAAGCAGATCACGCGGGCGGAGCCGCGAGCAAAAGCTTGTATTAAATAATATTTTTTTTTTTTTTTTTTTTATAGCTTAGGCCGGCAAACGAGCAAGTGGGTCACCTGATGGTAAGTGATCTCCACCGCCCATGTACGCCCAACACCAGAAGAGTCATGGGCGCGTTGCCGACCTTAAAGGAAAGGGATAATTAGGGATTGGGAAGGGGAGGGGATTTGGGCTTCCGGTTATCTCACTCACCGTACGAAACGCAGCAGCAAGCCGCTACTTTACGTCGGTTTTCTGTGAGACAGTGGTAACGATCCGGACGAGCCAGCCCATTCATGCTGTAGACAAAACTGTCTACAGCGTGGCTCTACCACTCAACCATTCATGCTGTAGACAAAACTGTCTACAGCATGAATGGTTAATATGTCTGTCTAATATAAATTAATACCATCTGTACTAAGACAAAGAAACGGTCTGGTCACAATTAACGCAAGCACCCTCGGCATTCCTCGTAAAGACTACAGGCAGCCATAAACCTTGATTGAAATCAGTAACTTCCCACCGTGATTTTAATACCTGGGCTTAATAGACAGTAGAACATATCGTTGTATCGACGTTTATAACAACTCGCATAAGTACATACCTATTGCGTATTATGGAATACGCTGGGTACGGACTTTCTAACAATCACTGTCATGTCTGACTTCTGAGCTATACTTTCATACGTTCCAATGTGGTTTTATACTTAGGTAGGTCTTACAAGGTACCGGATTTTGTATGACCCACATTTTTGCATGAAATAGTAATGAAAACCAAAATCTTTTTTTGAAGCTCTTAGAATATTTACAGGACACCAAACAGGCTTTTTTGTTTCTTTTTGGTCACTTATATAATTATTAAAAGGTTTAGGTTAGTGTTACAATGAAGTAAAAACATTACCCTTCTTCTGCGCTAATAATTTAAGCGTCATAGTACTTAAATATTTCACTTTTGCATCATCATCATCATCATCAGCCATAAGACGTCCACTGCTGAACATAGGCCTCCCCTAAAGATTTCCAGACCGACCTGTTGGAAGCGGCCTGCATCCAGCGACTTCCTGCGATCTTTATCAGGTCGTCTGTCCACCTTGTAGGTGGGCGTCCAACGCTGCGCTTGCCAGTACGCTTATGCGCTATATCACTTATGCGCTAAAAGCAAATTATATTAAGCTTCCGTGCCGTAGTGGGCGAGTAGCCGGCTGTGAAGCGAGATGCGACGGGTTCGGTTCTCGTACCGAGACAAATGTTTGAGTAATCCACAAATGTTTGGTTTGGGTCTGGGTGTGTTTTCACCCTAGAGGGGTTGATGTCAGGCAGGCGGCTGGTCGGGAAAGCTACAATTCAATTTTTTCAATTCGTTTAAATTCATGTTGCGGAGACTCCATTGCGAGTAGAATAAGGGTAGGTGGAAGAAGAAGATAGTAAGTATAAAATTGTAAGCCTTATCAGGTGCATCTATTGTTCAAATACTTTAGCATATATTATATTATGGACATGGCGAGTCTATCACCACCTCTAACATCATGGGACAGAATTAAGCCCAGCTAGCCGAGAGTGAGTGCACGCACGGCTAGCTGAGTGTATTAATTACTTTAATACCTACTATTTTAAACTGTAATATTATTACCTAATAGCTTAATATTTGCTACATTCCACATAACATGTATTTTCAAGCCTATTTAAAAGTAGCTGTTAACCTAATAACCAGTAGTGTACGTTTTTCCCCTCTATTTCACGTGAGTCTACACTAATATTAAAGTTTGTGACTTTATGAGTTTATTTTTACGGAGTAACTCTGGTATGACTCAATCGATTCTGAATATTCTATCACAAAGAGGAAGCTACATTATCCTTGGGCGCTATAGACTATTTTACATTTTAATAAAAGTTAGCTATTAGAAACAGAATAGATATTCAGGCGCGCTGAGCCAGAAGCTATCAGAATTAATAAGCTTGGCAAACTGTAACTGTGCTACTGCTGCACGTATACAGGCGTGACCGCGTGAGTATATAAACTAGTTTTATTGTAGTTTTATATGAGATATCCGTTAAATGCATGTGACCGCATGACATTTTATGTTATGATTTTTTGTCATATAAATAGTACTACATTGTAATATATTTTTGGTCGGTATATTTTCTTAGGACGAACACTAAGAATTTGTTATATTTGTAGGAGGGAGCGATGCCGTGGGCCGCTCACTCGATCTCATCCAATTTATTTACTTTTTTCCCAGGTGTAGTGTTACGCTATAAAATTAAGTTTTTGTTGGGCGGGCGCATGCTCGGGCTAGATCTCCCGTCGCGAGATATGTTGATTTACGTTTAACGCGCGTGACCCCTCGTCGGAGCCGATCATAGACTCGATAGACGATTCGAACTGGCGCGCTCCTCTGATATCGCCACATCGCACTCGTGCCGATGTATCTTGAGAAATATTTCGCGGTATATTGGCTTCTACTGCCCAATCGGACAAAGATTCCAAGATTTCTTTGTGTTTCACATGAATCGTTTAATATTATTAGAAACATCGATATATTTCTACCTATTCTTACTTAGCTACATTACAAAGTAAATAGAGTCGAGTTAGGAACGTGCCATGTTACGAATGACAAGGTTCGCTGTAATAGTGTGTCAGTTAGATTAAATTAGGTAAATTTAGAACCCTTACAAACCAATGGGCATGTAGACCGCTCAAATAGAGGTTATTTCAATTAGCTTCAGACACAACAATGTATTATTGTATGGAAATATTGGACTCATTACATTAAAGTCCCTGCGTAAGATCCGACAGCCGCGATGTGCTTAACCTTTCCCCTCATAAGACAACATTTGTCTTGTAGATCCTAGATACATTCCGAAACGAAGCTTAATATAAGGTAAGGAGCTATATCTATCTAACAATCGGGGCCATGAATGAATATTGTTTTAAATTAGAGAATATTTTTTGTCAAAAAACAGCAGGTAAACTCTTTGAAGATTTATGTTTCAGGATTGTGTTCGTTATTATAAAAACTTGATAGAAATTGTCAATATTGATTCAAATATTACTTTACAACAATTTATTACGGAATATTTAAAATTAATCCTCGTATGAGAAAAATATGATAATATTTAATTGTATTTTATGCCAGTAGGCATTATAAAACCTGTTGACATTTTTGTCAGAGAGTAGAAACGGCGCTAAGACATAAAAAATAGGTAAAAAGAAGCACGAAACAACATCAAAACTTGAAGGTGAACATATCTTTAAAACACATTACGGCTTATCCGACAAATAAAAAGCCCTGGCTCAGATAACCACACTTCATTAGCATTTCACTGTGTTAGCGACTCGAATATGACATAAACATGTAAAATATGCAAATTTAAATCGTAACACAAACGCATTTTTCCAATGTAGTCGAATTTATCTATAAAGGTATTTTTAACATAATTTATGGTCCGATTTATCACATATTTACATTCAAAATTAGGCAGGATTTAAAAGCGAAATTATCTCAAAATAAACAAATTATAAAATGCCTCTATTTAAACTAATATAAATGACGCAAAATCAAGAAAAAACGCCAATATAAATGTATACTTTGGCGACAAATATTTACCTTGTTTCAATAAATTGCACGTACTTCAAGAACCTTTTTAACTAAAAATGACTTATGAATATTATTTTCCCTTCTGTGTTAATAATTAATATAACTCATTATATTTAAAGTTATACAATAAACGAATTTGTACTTTTTGAACTCACAACATTTTTGATTATTGTGCAAATGCATCAAAATATTACGAATAAACCACCCCGCTGTGTGTATACGATACTTATTTATGGTAGTGTTATTAATTTCACAAAGTTTTTAAAAACTAAATTTCAAAGGTGTGTAGACATGTCGACTAAAATACGCTGCAATAAATATAAATTATTACTGGTTTAAACAGCGTACTTATAAAATAAGGGCTACACGTGAACTTAATAAACTAAAAAAAATGTGACTGAAGTATATGTTAGTTAGTGGTCAATCGCAACAAAACACAACATAGTTGGTCGTCTTCCGGCACTCGTCACACGTACAAAGTTACGCAACCCGCCACCCAACTAGTTGCGAGTCGACAACCCACCAATCGGGGACAATTGAGTGATTTGTCAACCTTTACATTAGGTAACCGGTCACTGGAAGCGACAACCCATTCACCGGACCATGTGCTGATTATTCCCCCATCCATTTCCCCTTCAACTACACCGATTTGGATAAAAGTGGGTACCGACGCGGCAGTGGATACTACATCAATCAATACTGACGCGGTAACTCTAGCGTGGGTAGAACTGACAGTTCGCAAGAATCGCAAGCTTCTTACGCAAGATATATCTGCTAGGAACACAATGGACGGGGAATTCTCGCAGAACAAGCTTTTTGGATATTTATTGGATGGATTATGTGTGGGATGGATTTACTTTGGTGAGTTACACGCAACGTCTACCAACATTATAGTAAATAGTTTAGCTTAACTGGAGTTTAAATTATTGTAATAGTGATACTTTATACATAATTCATAGATACCTACATCGAGTTTAAGTATTTAAACACATGAGCATACATGTTATTTTTCCGTGATAAGTTCAGCTAGTCGCGTTGCCGAGATTTTCCTTGTTGGGAGTCGATACAATACATTTAAACATTTCCTAGATGTTGGTATCGAAAATACAGCAAAGCTACAATACTATCAGGTCATGACGATCAAAGCGGGTGTTATTATACCATGTAAGCCATAAATATGTAACTATAAACTGTTTAGCGGCATTAGCAGATATCTTTCTGCTGATACTGTAATGTTTTTAAATATTAAATTCAATTACGCTTCGATACATTTATGTTTGTATAAAAGTACATTACGTACATTGGTGAGAACAGACAAATTTAAAACCATTTATTTATTTAAGCCCCTAGGACATTCATTGTTGATACCTGCTGCCAATTATGCCCTTTGCATATTTATTCCATTTACGGACTCGTCGAACGTCGTTTTCTATTAATGAAATATTTATCTTTATTTCTTCTTCAGGCACACTCATAAAAATGATCCTTTATGTCAGTAATGTTTTTTACTTCAATAACAGTTGGTACAGTATCAATTTACATTATAAAGTTATTTGTGCGAGTTGCGACCCTCGTGAACCCTAGCAGCAGTTGCCACCCGACACCCGGTTTACTGGGTCGACATAGATGCTCGGCTCGCGGTGCGAACTATTTGTACCGTTCAAACCCACAGTTAAGGTTACACGCGTGCTAATCCAATACCAGATAAATGATACTCTGTTATGTAGGACATCGTTTTGCCTTTAGGACCAGTTGCAACTTCGTGTTCTCTACGCGTACTCGCAACTGATATTACATGCCGTGTTGACATTCGCTGGAATGCAAAGCAACGCAATATTTTTATCATCCTTAGGGCCTGTTTCTCATTGCAACGTATAAGACAGTTTTGTACCTATTATACATGTTTCATCAGGTAATTATGTATGTTAGAGTGTGACTTTTGTATTTGAACGTATCATATGTTTATGGTAAGTGGCATTTATCCAAAGGTAGAACAGGGGCTATATATAATTTGTTATGTAATATACAAATAAATAAAAATAATATATAAGTACGGATTCTTCATTATGTACTGTGTTTTTTTTCGTGACAATGCCTATATTACTTCATGAAATCTGGTCTAGTTGATTTAGCCCATATTATAGTACATTGAATTATTCTCAAATTTATTACATAAATCAAACGGGGATAATTAGAAAGTTTTTGAATCGGATACAGCAATAACAATACTGTATATAAAATACTTATGATAACACTAATATTGAAGTACGTTCCATAAATACGACTGCAAATTTTCTAAAAGGTGAAATCAACCATTTATATTATATATTTATATATTTTTACAATAATCTACAAATCATATTCCAACATATTCGTAAAGACAACTTATTATGAAATCATAATCAATTTCCAAATCTTGGGTATTTTTTTTTATCCGAGCACGGCAAAGTGACTGCACTACACTTGATGGTAAGCGTAGCGCAGTCGAAAATACTATCGACCTCCGACAAACAATGAGTTCATCGGTAGTCACCAGAATCATGCCATCATCATCATCAGTTTATATAAATTATAAATAAATTTACATAAAAATAATACATTGATTCATTCGCAACCGCATATTTAAAAATCATTCGTCTGTATTAATAGAGCACATTCTTTATCATAGAGAAAATAACTTATTAGACGTTAGTTTCTATTAAAGTACTAAAAGTCAAAGCTATTTGTATAGACACAGCATTCAAAATCCAAATAGCGATCTGACTTTCATAATTTGCTGTCAAATCATCAATAGATTCAAGGGGGAATTCACGGAGTTTTTATTAACGCTTGTATTAGCGGAATTTGTTTAAGTTGTTATCCTTCGCTGACAGTTTGCATTTCTTGACACGTAATAATAATTTGCCGGTAAATGGCTGTTGCACTTAGATGTTATTTTCTTTTTTTGTATATTCTGTTTTGTATTAATGTAAACAACCGTTGGTGAACCTTAATAAATAAAATAAGAAGCGTCCCGTATGGTCCTGCGGGATGCTGGCAGGCGGCAGCAGCCGTGAGCAGCGTGTGTTCGGACATCTAACGGTGGATGCGCCCACTCTAGGTGTCGTCCGATCGCGCCAGCCTAGCCGCCAGCCATCCGTCCGCCACGCCGCGCGCCGACTCGCCGCTGCGCTGTATCACCGATTTACGACACACCTTTTACTTTATTGGGAATAGGAATCCACAATCCACTATAATTCAGGTTATCTACTACATATCCTTTGATGCTTGAGGAATTAATTGCTTTGTTACGCTCAGACTATGTACTTCAGTTATTGTTAATTTTTATTGGAGCCACAACATGTCTGATCAAATATCATATATAATAATAATATATATAAAATAAAACGACCAAAACTAAATTATGACAGCTATTATGATTTTCATTTTTCATTTGATAAGTACAATATTATATAGGTATAAGTATGCAGGTTTCTTCACGATCAACTTTCGCCATTAAAGCAAACGATAATTAACAGTTGATACATACGTAACTTAGAAAAGTCGGAGGTGCATGCTCTTGTGGCTGGTTTCAAACCTGCGACTATCATTTCGAAAGTACGTACCACTCCCCGCTAAGCAATCGCTGCCACGATTTAATTACTTAATGATTTTAATTAGCAACATAGGCACAAACACAATTTGGATTCGTTTAGGCTCGTATAATTATTTAATTGAATTCATCAAAACGTTTCACACAACCAGTATCTGTTGATCATCATTCGCAAAGTATAAATGATGCTATCATAAAATGCCATGCCATATAATACATTCCATTTAAAAATGTGTAAAATTAAATCACTAAGCTGCTTCCACTGTACCAACTTTGTCGATCAGCGGAGAAGAATCAAGACCTTGTCCATTGAACGTCGAGCATGAAGGCAGTAAAATTTGTTCAGTGTCGCGTGTGCTACTTATTTGTTAGGTTTGCTTATAATCGGCTGAAAGATTGAGTGACAGGACAGACGCGACTGAGGCCGTCACGCCGCGACCGTGTACGACTACGTCTTGACTTGGACGCGCCCGTTAGCCATTCAGCTCGTATACAGTACCCGGAATCTCGCTAGATATCATCTCTCACCGTTCGTTATTTGTTGACTTGTGGAAATATTGATGGAATGACTAAACTTTACATGTCATACGTGATCGAACAATCATATTATTATTTTAATTTATAACTTTTTGGTTACAATGACACAACTGTATTAAGATTATTACGGTAAAAAACGATAAATGGAAAGGTGATTACCATTCATTGCAATCTATCGTTGTCTGCAAACTCCAATTACATGAATCCGTCAGGAGTCGATTGACGAATGGGATGAGCGATACAGGGCCGGAGTAACAGCGTCGGTAACGAAGCTGTTTTTCCCTGACGCTAAAAAAGCCTTTAAGATTATCAGAAAGTTGCCAGTGGATCATGTTCTTACGCAGGTCTTCACGGGCCATGGGGGATTCTCTGAGTACTTGAATCGCTTCAAGTGCAAGGAGAGCCCCTCATGTATCTGTGACCCTGCGAAGAACGAAGACGTTTTACACGTGTTGACGGAATGCCCAATATACCTGTATGAGCGAACAAACTTCGAGATAGAGAATAATATCTGTGTAAATAGTAGTAACCTAAGTGGTATGTTGGAAAATGTTGATGTTAGACCTAAGTTTTTAAAATATTGTAAACATGTGGCGTGTAGCGTCTTGAAGCGGAATAAATGAACGGGGCAACTACAGCGTGTAATATAAGACTACACGCTTCTAGTTGCCACGGAAAAGCTGGATTTTTTGAGAAGAAGGCACGCCTACAATATTTAAGTGTAAAAATATGTAAAACTAGAAATAAATTTTAATAAATTGTTATGACAAGATTTCTTTTTATAAATCGCATATGTATGTATATGGACTGTGATAAACTTAGTATTTAAGTAAGCGATTTTTGACAGAGTTTTTTTTATGTGTAAAATTTATTAAATAAAGGTATGTGCATTTTTAGGTGTTACCAAAAATACTCTGAAAAATAGTATCAGAGGCACGAGAGTGGGGCATAGAGCCCCACAATAAAAAAAAAAAAAAAAAAAAAAAAAAAAACTCCAATTACAACTAATTGATAGTTCAATTTACGGGACGAGCAGGTGTTTCATCTTACCCAATTAATAAAATAGGGACCTGATAATCATTACATTTCATTTGATCTTATTATGATTTCAATCATGAGCTCCCTATTTTTTTGTATATTTGCTTTCGGCTCGCCAGAAGTACGGCGCGTCGCGTCGGCCTTTAATGGGTGTGCCATGTGCCATGTGCCAGAGCGTACCAGTGTGGTACAATTCCGTGAATGGTTCAAAAATCTGCGGCGTTATGTATTTGAGGAACTTCAGTGGAAGAACTTTCTAAGGAAAATAAAGGCTATTGGCGAAGATTTTTAAGCCATGATATCCGTCTACGACCGGACCTCCTCTTGCCGTTTATTTTCCCTGAAGGAGTTCATATTTGTTATTTCTCACTATGTGGCCAACATATTCCAATTTTCTTATTTGAATTGACTTAGGTATCTCTGTTGACTTTCCCATTCTCTCATGGATGGTGATGATAACTCATAATGGTCTTACCGCGGAGAATGCTCAAGACTGGGCAACGTGGAAACATCTTAATAGGAAGCTGGACCCTGGCGCTAAGATGGTATAACGCATGGCAGAAAAAAAATCATTATCAATTTAATTACAATAATCTGTCTAGTAGGATTTGTCATCAAATTAACAGCATCTTTTATCGACGTAGTTTTTGATTATTTATTTATTAGATAATTGACTTTGTATAGACAACAGCCGTAACAGTACGTGTTTTATTTGCCACAATAAATTGGTATCTGCCGGGACGGCGGGATAACGCCACAAATCAAGGTAGACGACATAGTTGATTACCAACGCTGGTGCTTGTCGCTTCATCACAACGTATATCGTGAAGTAAAATGCGTGTATATTGGTTGATTGTCTAATTGGATTTGGTCAGCTCGAAACTATCGAGAATTTCATTAATACTTATCCGAATGAGAAACAAAATAAGCAAATTGGTTCAGGTACCTTAAAAAAATTATAAGTATGAGTATTTTCATAAATATTTATTGAAAACATACCGTAACAATTGATACGTCGGATGATTTTTGTAAGGAGGTACATAATTTCAATCTCGCACAAAGAAAACTTCTGTAAAGCATGTTTAATGGTTATATTGCACAATACCAATAACAATTATAGCTTATATTATCCTGCCTCACTGCTGAGCACGGGCCTCTTCTACAAATTAAAGGATTAAGGCTAAGGGCTTCAGGCCTGGACTAAGGTCCACCACGCTAGCCACAGTTTGCAGACTTCTTACAGCTCCAGAATTCCTATGAAAAATTCTCCGGTATGCAGGTTTACTCACGATGCTTCTTTCACCAATATAGCGATAACAATAAATAAACGCGTAACTTCAGAGAGTAACAACTTAACATGTAACATGTCATAAAAACAATATATTATTACGTGAAATACAAATATTTGTATTATATTCACAAGCTATTTATTCAAAATTACGAGTAAAGTCACGTACCGCGTAGAATACGATACTGTGGGTATAGCGTACCTACCATTTTCAACTATCAATACTGCATTATAAAGTTGTAACCGAGAAATGATTGTACGTTAGTTAAAGTTTAAATTATTAGAGACATCAAGACTCTTCTTCCAGTGTACAAATTAATTGAGATCCTACTTTGGAATACCAATCCCAGTTCAGGAACTTATAATTGTGCTACTTGATTTACTTATTTATACTTAAGTATACCTAAATAAATGAAATTTAAATCAATTGTCTATTCCATATCATATCTATGTAAGAACGTATTTTTTATAGTCTTATACTGTCACACTGCTGGGTGCAAACTTTCTCTATTAATATAAAAGGTTAAGCCTTGGTCCACCACACTGGTAATTCGGTTCAATAAAAGGTGCTAGTGAGAGGATACTTGTATCCGACCGGATAGCGACCACCGTACACTGGTACTAAAACCTGCCATAGTGGCCCACCTTGTGTGGGTCGCGTTCCAGGGTCAGCCAGTGTATATTCGGTTCTCCCCAGGGGGCTTGCCCCCTGATCCTAACCCTTTTCCTTCCCCTCCCCCTTGGCCCTTTGGCAGGCTGGCATGATCTTGCCG
Source organism: Amorpha juglandis (assembly GCA_949126905.1). NCBI lineage: Eukaryota > Metazoa > Arthropoda > Insecta > Lepidoptera > Sphingidae > Amorpha > Amorpha juglandis. The sequence goes on along the minus strand of OX421374.1, from coordinate 10,006,590 downwards.
ACCTACGATGGACACATTGTTTGTCGTAGATCGACACTATTCTTGGATTGCGCTACATTTACCATCAGATGTGGCACTTTGCCGAGCCAGGATTAAAAAAAGGTATAGTAAAGGAAAACAAGATCATTATGTGCAAACAGGCCTTCTCTTTATGTTTGAGCTAACTACCTGTCCTCGCAAGTCTTTAATACCCATAATATAAACTAATAAATCGTTTGCTCTTTAATTGTGGGCATAATTAAAACATTAAACATATTTTTCCAGTACTAATAACCTGCCGGATTTCGTCTATAAAAGTCAAAACTATTTTTATTTCATTACATTGAACCTCGTGACGCCGATAATTGAGTACTACAGAAAAGTTAAAAGTTGCACGATATCTTCATCTCGATCACAGATAACAGACTTTCTAATCGGGTCAAATAACGTTTGTGTTTACAATCTAGATGGCGGCGGATGTTTCTCGTTGACTGTAGTGACAAATGTCGACCAAACACTCTCATAATACGAGTAACAAATGTACGATACGTTTTTATATCATGCTTCATTTTCATTTTATCAGATTATATTTTAAACTGTCATAAGATAACGCTTCCTACGAATCAATTAAAAAATTTATTGCTCATTTTAATCTCAGCATTATTAAAACATTAAATCGTGTTTTTAAGCGCCGCTGTGGAATTTATGACATATTTCAATGTTCTCAATATACGCAACACACGCAACGGCGCTGTTGTGGCGTAAAATGAATAAAAAACCCACAACAAGGCCTGCGGTCAGCAGTTTTATATTTATAATCATCGTCTACTTCATAATAACGCGTACTGAAAAAGTTAAAAAGCGTATAACCTGCATTTATTCACACGTACGAACGTGCAGCTAGCGTCTAAAAAGTTTTATGCATAAGTACATGAAGACGGTTAAATTAACTACGGGGGTGATGTAACTTTATGGGATAATCTCGCTATTTTAATTTTTTAACACAAGTGGACGTCGTTTATAAAATATTTTATTACAAATGTTACTTTTGCACAGTTATTTCACATAACTTTTTTTTATTATATTTTATGTTTCGACAGGTGTTTTATATTTAAATAGCTGAACAAGAACTATCTCTATGACCCATTTAGAGGCCATAAGTGCATTTCATCTTACTCATTAAAAAACTATAAAATATTTTTATTTCCTAAATTTGAATAAGTCAACATAAATTTAGCTCTAGTCGCCTCTATCATTATTAGTGATGGTATTTCGTAACAATATGCATCAAGTTAATATAAAATTAAGTATCTATGTTGCATGAAGTTTTATAATTGAGTATATAAATGTGTATTATGGATAGTGTTCGGTAGGGACATAATACGTTTTGCTATCGTTTCATATAAGGTAGCTTTACTAAACTTTAATAGAGCGTGATTAATTCTTTAGTCGGACTGCGGGGTGTGGTCATAGAACAACCCGCATTAGGGCCTGCCTTTAGGCATCATGGACATTTCAACAAGCATTTATTATCCGTACCTACAAATTTTATTTACGAAATAATTCATAATCCTCGATATTATAAACAGGCGAGTTGAATTAATGAATATGTTTGCTAATTGATGTATAAAATAAACCTTACGTTTTGTGTACCTGCCCGGTCATAAGTTCTGTTACAAATGAAAATGCATTTCTTTTTTTATAAAAATGTGATCTTAATAAAATTTATATATGCACATATATTGAAGTTTTAGCAAAAAAGAAATCGGAGTAACCACATTTGGCTTTGATACAGGCCTTTAATCTATCTGGCCACGAATTCATGGAGTTACGCACTGTTTCCATGGGAAATTTAACCACTGCTTGCTCCAAATATTTCTTAAGAGGCACAATGTCGGCGTGTCGTTTAGAACAGGCCATGCACTCTAAAACTGGCCATATTTTGTGGTCGAAGGTGTTCAGATCTGAGCTAGACGATGCCCAGTCTTCAGGTCTTATAAAGTCTGGAACGTTGGTTTCGAGCCGGCTTGGGTAGTACGGGCCTTGTTACCAGTCCACGGTACATTTTAAAAATGTGTATTGCTGAGATGTTTCCCAACATGCTCCAAGTCAGTCTCTTGATACACTTTGGCTGGAAGTATCACTTCTTTTTCACAAAAATGAAGCGACAGCCTCCGTGGCGCAGCGGGCGAGTAGCCGGCTGTGAAGCGAGAGCCCGTGCGTTCGGTACCCGCACCGAGATAAATGTGATCCACAAATATTTGTTCCAGCCCATCATAATGGGTGTTGTGAGACCGAAAGTCTCTCGTAGCCCCTGATACCCATGGCACACGACTCGTATTTTACTGTGGGGTCAGGATTATGTATGTGACTGTTGGGTGTATCTATCTATCTATTTGACTCCTTCATAAGACACCCCCCACCAAACCATTACTGACGCAGGATGATGATCACGTTGTATCTTTCCGACCACTTGGGCGGCTTCTTTAGAACGGTGAGCGTATACTTTGTTATTTTGCTTGTTGTAGTGTTCTTTAATCGTGATTTTTTTCATCAGTAAAGAGGATATTTTTGTGCCTTTCACTTGCGTATCTAGACAGAAGGCGTTTTGATCGATCCACTCACTTTAACTGTAGTGATTAATTTAGGGCATGTCCTGTATGTCGACGATAAGCGCTGAGCTACAGGTCTTGTTTTATTATACCCGACTGAGTCCTAGCGAGAATCTTTATGTCTCGCGATAAGATATTTGTTTCCTAACGGGGTTTCGGCGAATTCTGGCTTTAACAGCATTAACAACCTATTTAGTTCTAACAGCACGCGGCCGCTCCGATTTTTTATGGTCTTCAATAGAGGAAGTGTTATATGTGCCGATAGTATGATATGGTGTTGACAAACGATTACTAGGACAGTTAACTAACTACTACTTATATAATAAACTAAGCACCTGTTTCACCTGAGCAGACGATAATCATAATCCAATACTGATTACATTTACACAAAACTAACTTTACGATGCGTTATAACAATTGTTCTATGGTTTTAAAATGTCCAACGATATTCAAGATATTATCGGTGGTATAGTTCACACAGAACAATTTAAACGCCATAATAATGGGTGCGTTATTATTCCAAGAGATGGACAGAAGTGTGTCGGTACATCGGTAGTAAATAGCCGCTCGTGATGGCGGGCCGAGCTGCGGCCTGCGTGTGAACTCTGGATTCTAGCCGCCAAACAACGGTGGCCGTGGGTTATTTTTACTTAACATAACACAAGCGAATGCATGTAGTTATTACTTAGTTCATTATTTTGTCTCCCGTTTTGCTATGGAGGAATGTGGACATCATCATCATGATCAGCCACAGGACGTCCACTGCTGAACATAAGCCTCCCCCAAAGATTTCCAGACCGACCTGTTGGAAGCGGCCTACATCCAGCGACTTCCTGCTACCTTTATCAGGTCGTCTTAAGCCTTAAGTTTATCCTGATCATGATGATTATGATCCTGCCTTACAGGAGTAAAAAGGTAGGTGTATATATGGTAAGTCCCGTACGTTCATATATCACCGCAGGATAGGCAAAGGAGCAACTAGTTGGTGCACCCACAGTTGGCCGCGTTCATTTCCATTCCGTGATGTGACAGGAGGCCATCCTATCATACTGAGCATACATTCTAATTCCGAGGAATTCACATGTAATTTTAGGAATTGTAATTCAAACAAAATTGGACGTAAATATGCAAAAACATGTTAACCCACAAGTAAAGATTAAGATATTAATTTTGCTTTGCTAAATTCGTTAACTTAAATTGATAATTTAACGTTTTATTTTGCATAATCGTGCATAGGAAATGTTTAATTTATAATTAAACAAAAAAATACGGAATGTAACTTGCTTAAATCAAATGAATTTAGCAAAGTAAAATCAATATCTAAAGGACATTGTCAAAAATGGCCTATGAATCAACACGCATGAAACATTTACTATAATTATTATTATTATTTATAATGTACATTATAATAATTTCAATAGAACGGACACTTATTAATTTCGAAAACAATTTAAAAAGTATTCACTTCCGTCATAGTCCTCGGTATTATAATTTTTGGTTCAAACTCGGGTTTTTAATAGGCAAAGGTATTGTAGCTCATACAGCCAAGTCTTTGTAACAGCACTCTTAATAAGAGTTTGACACAGACAAACGTCAGTATTCTCAAAACTCAAGTGTTGAGAATACTGACGCTTGTCTGTGTAATTAAAAACCATTATTTTATTAACCATGATTATGGTTTTTATTCACAAACAGTCCGATATGATGCCGCGGAACCATAATATGGCTTGTCAAAATGATTTTTTTAATTTATTTATGGCTTCGCATTGTTATGCATTTCGCCAATGACAAGTGTAATTTATTCTCAAGTCTTCACAAGAACGATGAAATATCGGTGTGGAAGTTTTCAAGGACTTGTTGGAGTTTTGGTGTGCATTCTTTCCAGTACGATACTTAATTCACTTATTTCAATATTTCCATATACTGTTCATCGCCGTAAATGTTTATTGCACAAATCCACACCACTTTTATACAACAAACACAACATTAAACTAGTTTTTGAAATAAATTAAAATCAGCGATGAACCGCACTGTCAGAATTCCCGCCAAAACTCCGTCAAAATGAATTAACAGATGTCTACATTTGACATTTGATAGTATTTATTGGCCTAATTATAACCTCAAAATCCGAAAGTATTTTATTTATTTTTCCGAATTCTCAAGTGTCCGTAGTTTTAATTTAGTTTCAATCAAATATATACATTATCTAAAACCCAAAAAGTAAATTCACCTCTCTGTTGGTTCTTAGGCCAACCTTGTATGGACGACGAACAATGTCCTAAGTTGATAGTTGAAATGTTATTGCGTATTTGCATCTCATAGCGATTGCTCGATCTGATGATGATTGATTGATTTGAGCCCAGGATCTTACGGTTTCTTAGCCTAATTAGGCTTCCTCTAGACAAATGATGTGATCTAGTGGTTTATTGATTTTGTTAATCAAAACATATGTATATATTTACATTAGCAAAAGCGCAATACCATTCTTTACCCTACAATAAAAATCCAATTTATTTATCTAAGGATTACTCACTAATTTCATAATTGTACAATTAATAACATACATAAATGTTTAAAAATAAATGAGATGATTTCAACTCTGAACTGGTATGTGCAAAGTACAGTATACAACGGATGATATCCCAAACCCGGGGGAGCAGGAATGGTTATTCCAGTCTTATCGGCTTTTCGATCCAGAGCATATCCGAATGACTATTAGATTGGGTCCCTAACCAATTTCCTACGCAGGAAATTGACAATGCCGGTATTACCGAAATCTCGTAGTGGCATTCTTCGGCGCCTGTGGGTTGGTTCCTATGAACTTCAGTATACTATTAAAACCGCATCAAAATGGTGGCTTAATGGTATTAATATTTCATTTGTTGTTTGCTTTTATGTTGAAAGAAAGCATAAAAAGGTCATATTCTAGGAAGTTTTGTTGTTCCTTACTTGAGAGTTTTACAGAAAAAATTGGAAATCTGCCAACCCGCTTTAGTCTAGTATGGTAGATGTAGGCCTAATTCTAAGATGGGTTACACCATTAGTAAAAGTTGCCCCATTTTACCACTATGGTGATATAGATTTATGATTAATTAATGCAATATACAGGGTTATTTTTAAAACACTGACAACCTCGCAGGGCCATATAGCTGACCCCATAAGGAACAACTTTTGTTCTACGAGTTTGGACATAACTCAATACATAAGAAAAAAAATGATTTTACAAGTTTTTGTTGTGTAGTGTTTGTGTTCGTACGTCAGCTGACGGCTGGATGTAGGTATTATCGATCGATACGGCGCGGCCGGTCATTGAACTGACGCGCGCGCTGCGTGTATTACGTAATCTAATACGCGCAGAGCGTAGGTAACTTTCAAGACGGAAATTAAATTCATAATTATTTTTGTATGAGAATAAAATCTAACAAATTATGAAAAGTCGTAGAACAAAAGTAGTAGCAAATGACCTTAGGAATCTACTCCTGCGAGGTTGTCAGTGTTTTAAAAATAACCCTGTATATCGAAAATTTATGTAACAAGTTATTAAGTGTTAGTAATGATGGCTAAAATATTTAATCATAATCACCTTGTATTTGAAAGCAATCACTATTCAAATATAAGCAAAAACATATCTTATCCGGTAATTTTTCACCACGATGTTACAAATTATGATTATAAATTAATGAGATGCAATCACGTAACTGACACACAAATAGACAATACAAACATGCGTTCGAAAACTACAAATAACAAGTAGGTACGGTATCAGCAGTGGAATCAGCGAGACGCAGTCGAACGAACAAAAATTGATGAATCACAACGCAACTGAGGTACCTACGCGGCAACGTTCGGTACAACTATTGCCAATAACAATTTCCCGGACGCCATCTTAGTTCACGATTCAGTAAGCCACAGAACCATAAAACGTACGAAAAGCTTTTTAAAACAAAATATTATAATGTATTTTTTTTTATTAGCCCTATATATTATATTCGTCCCACTGCTGGGCACCGGCCTCCTCTACTGAATGAGATTAGGCCTTAGTCCTTAGGTTATAATGTATTAGTGTAACATAAATAATACTGTATAGATACAAGTGTAGGACGGCATTTATGCAAACAAAACGCCAATTGATTTAATAACTTGGAAAGTGTAGGTCCGTCATATGCGAGAGGTCGCCGTGGTTGGTACGACTGCTCTGTCTATTTCTGCTGTCAATCAATAGTTTGAAAGTAATGTTAAATTTTATCACTATAAATTATTACTTACATGAATAAGTAATAAAAATAAAATAATATTTAAATTGTGGTGTACATGTATGCATTCATAACTCTATGTAGATATTCCTGCGCCCAGAGAGCGATATGATCGGACTCCCCGTCGTCTTATTGATAAGGTTTCCATACTTCCCGTGTGTATTGGAATGCTTCTGAGTTTATTTAATGTAATTTCATTTCTATATGAGTATAGTTACCGTGTACGTTTTATTTATTTATTGTTTAAATCACACGGAGATCGGGAGCTCTACCGTCACGAAAGTACATAAATTCTTTTAAAATACTTATTACTAATATTAAAATATATGCAACAATAAACATAATAGTTCCTTAACGAGTAAACAAGTTTCCTTAGAGAGTATAAAATAAGGAGTACCGTTACACACGGCAATAGGTTAAACAATTTCATGCAACGACCAACATCAACAATCGAACAACGCCATACATCAAACGATAGAATAGCCACCGTAAATTGAAAGCAGCGATTATGATGGGTAAAATAGATTTGCCCGGGGTCGAGGCGACATCACGAACCGAGCTCAGGGTTAAAGAGCGATCCTTCTAAGCTGGTTCGAGTTATGAGCTCAGCCGCCACAATGGCCAATTTCCTAGAATTTCCTTTGATGGATACGCGTTAAGCTGAAACTTTTAACGGACCTTTGAAATAGTTTAAGACTCAGGAAACGTTCGTTTATCGATGAAACTATAAATAGTTATACAGATATCCATCTATTCGGAGAGTAAGTATCTGGTCTCATGATACACATCGTCGGATGCTTTTATTAATCGTTGAAAGCCTGACTTATGACGGACGTCATTCGAGATATCCGTAACAAGAGGACGGAAGACGGGGCTCTATTCATAGATGGATTTGTCACGGATGACACGGTGTACTTCGAATACTTCGATCATCGACGCAACGCAACAGCACTTCTGCCTGCATGCGCTACACTCCGACAGTTGCAACGATGCACTGAGGTAAAGTATATTGGAATTTTTATCATAATATAATAATTAATATATATAGCACAATATAATATAGCACAACATACTAATAATTTCACGTACTGGATTCGATAATGCGCCCGTTTGAATTTATTATGGAAATTGTTGGTTTTTGACGTTTCGATGTTCGAACTAATATCGTCTTACCGTATAAGAATGCAGCGATATTTATTTATAGCGGTTCTAATAGAAACCTTAAAATAAATAAATAATTCAATTGTTATTTAACAATTTTAGCACTAAGAGGCCAATACACTATTCAAAATGAAACATTTAATGGTACTGCAACTTAATATTTTTGTGAGAATTTTAAACATGGAAAAGTCGCAATTCTTGTAAAATAAAACGTTGTAGAACATCCCGAGCGACAATTCGACACAGAGTCGAGTGGCTCAGCGATCACAAAGCTTTCTCATTAAACCGTCACCGGTCGAAGCCGTGACACTAAAAGTCATTCTAACAAAAAAAAAATCTTCAACCCGTTTTGTTACATTGCTCAACGCCCGAGAAAAAAGCACAAAAGATTTTCTTAGTTGAAGCGTGACTGTTATAATTAGGTGATGAGAGTTCTCTCTTGGCGTCAACGAAACGCTGAGTTCCACGATGTAGTCTCAATGATCTATTTCGTCGAGGAATACCACCCCTAACTAATAGATTATAGCGCATAATATTATCAAACGGCGGCGTGTACTTCGTTCGTAATTCGACGGCTGTTTACGAACTAATATGCTAACTAAGTCACTAGACTTTATAGACAGTGTACATTAATGTTCTAAATTAAACGCTAAAGAATTCTACTTTATTGCAGGGTATTAGTGACCGACCTCAAAGCGCCAATCATTTACAATGTCCCTTCACATAAAACGTAAGTTTAATAAGTTGCTTCCAATTTAAAATCAAAATTATTTTTAAGCCCGCTGTCTCTCAGAAGAGGGGACCCGTCGGGGGCCGGATTATAAATCATAAATGCCACGTTAGCCCTGCCAGACGACCGGGTTCATATTGAAATTATCGCCCGCGAGCCCCGCGTAAAATATACAAAACAGTTTCAGGTTACTGCATATAATATTTCTCCCGAGACGTCTAAAATAAACTGCGCTGACTCATTAGCAAATAATTCTGACTTTTGTTTTTCAAAACACAGACCTTTTGTATTTTCGTGTTGGCTCGGTATCGGTATTAATAAAACAAATAGATATAATTTAGACGTACGTTCCAACTTTTACTGTAAACCATAAATATGTTATAAACTTGATAATACAGATGTGCACAATTACAATAGATTGTACAATTTAATATCATTTGGATATTCATTTTACAATAGGAATGATATCAAAATAATACGTATAATAGTAATAGTAGTAGTAATACCAACTTTGTATAATTTCTATATTTAGCAGCTTCTTATGATGATATCCTCTGCAGCCCAGCAGGCGGGCAGTGAAACGAGAGCCCGCGGCTTCGACCCCCGCCCCGAATTAAATTTGTCAAAGTTTGTGTGATCCACAAATATTTGTTTCGGCTCTGGGTGTTGTGAGACCGAAAGTGTCTTGTGATTCCTGGTACCTACGACACAATACTCGTATCTTACTGGGGGTCAGGACTGTGCGTGTGTGACTGTTGGGTGTATTCATTTATTTCAATATCTCCCAAGGCTGGGCTAGAGTCTCCTCTACTAATGAAAAGGATTAATCTTTAGTCCATAATATTTTTACAAAATTCTAATAAGTCGACCGCATTTGACATACTTATTAAGCTTCCAGTTATAAAGAAAAAATAATTAATTAGCAACATGAAATGAACGATTTTATATTATAATATCGTTTATTGACTCATTAATAAATAAGATACATATGATTAAGTTAATTATTATAATTAATCAAAGAATGGACCTCCCATACGATTTGTGGCCATTTATCTACTTATTCTCACAGTTCCAACACGTTACTGTTTACACGCCACTTGAACTGGCTCATGACTTCCGTACACACGCTCCGAACGAGTAGAAATTGAGTCATTAATATATCTTTATATATATAATTGTTGATGCGTTTGTATGATCGTGTAAGTTTTGAACGAGTTGACCGATTGAGGTCATATTCACAATAAATATTTGTTTCATCTAAACGATGTTTATATCTTTATAAGGTCACGCTACGGTCTATAGGAGCGGAACATCAACATGCACGTGGGTGAAAGCGCGTAAGACAGTTGTGCGAGTATAAAAATATAAAAACAACGGCCAATACATGAACGACAAACGGAATCATGTTAAATGATCTAAATAAAACAACTTTCTTCCTTATATTGCGATTAAAACTGTATCCCCATACGTCAATTTCGATTAATTAATGTGCTTTAACGTTTTCACATTGACAGGTACTGAAGAAATTATCATTTCTCAAAGATAATACGCGGAATACGATTTTTGTAAATATAATAAACCCAGTTACTCAAATAAAGTAAGTAGAACATTGAGATTTACACATTCGAACATTGAGAGCAGGCTGGCGCTTACCATCAGGCGAACGACTTGCTCGTTATGTCTTTCAAGCTAGTAAAGTAGCTTAGAAATAAAACTAATTTAAATTGATTTTATCGCGGTTTCGGGGTAGCCACCTTGCGACCACGAATGCTGAAAATATTTCGAAACGTCGGAACCATAAATTAAATAATAACCGCGATAAAATCCGTTTAAATTCTTCTTTCTTTTTTTGCACCTATTTTGTTCATCTCTGTCATCCCAGTCAACCTTAGGGTAATGACCCTAAGGTTGACTGGGAGAGAAAGCCTTTGGCATTAAGTCCGCCTTTATACAATGTACATAAAGTGTAAAATAAATAAATTAGTTTTAATATGTGCAACATTCAACGTGTAAACGTAAGAAAACTAACTTTATCAGCGCTAAAAATATTCATATTATTATGTTTCCCTATTCATGTCATCAATAACTCATGGTACTAAGAGGATGACATGTATGTCTACCCACAATCTGGCATAGAGATTTAAAATCTATGTGGTGTACATCGATGATCGAACCATGCTCGTGTGGGCTACAAAAGCTCAGAACATAAATTACGTGCGTCATTGTTCCGAAAGGTACATGATAAATGTATTTGTGTTCTTAATTTAACGTAAGTTATTGGTAAAAGTAGACCGGTCCGGTTCAGGAAACCTCGAAAGTTACGTTAGAACTTGGAACCTTGTTTGGCAAAGGCGATTGGAATTGGTTGAATGGTCGCCGTTTATTGTGCAACTAATATGCCCAGTAATTTTTCTTAATAATATCAATGGGGAAAAATTACATAGATAATATCGCGCCTGAGTCCTAAAGGGATAGGCAGCGATTATGGATTTCCCTTATACACGATCATGACATACTTTCTCTTCAGCTACTTACATTAATTCCGCATTCTCGTTAGTTTAGAATACCCCTATAACCTGTCCTGTCCTAATTTAGAATTAGCTTTTGCTTGCGGCTCTGCCCGCATGATTCTTTATCGGGGATAAAAAGTGGCGTGTCTTAATCTGTGCAAGCCAAATTTTATACAAATTTGTTCATCCATTAAGGCCTGCTTGATTAACAAACATACAAACTTTCACATTTAATACATGAGTAGGAAGTAGGATGTCGCCAATTTGTCTGGCATACTTTCAATAACGACTACTGCCTCTTCCATCCTCACTCGCCTTGTATATATATTTTGTCGGTCTCTTATAATACGTACACTAAATATAACCACCTTTCATAATCCTTTTCGCTACATATTCTTTCACTACACAAAGTTGCATTATTCCTAGTTTTTTTATATGGAAAAAAGGAGGCAACGGGCAGGAGGCTCACCTGATGGAAAGTGATCACCGCCGCCCATGAACACCTGCAACACCGAAGGGTTTGCAAATGCGTTGCCGGCCTTTCAGAAAAGAATATGCTCTCTTCTTGAAGTTTCCCAAGTCGTAACGGTGCGGAAAGAAACACCATCATTTTCAATGGCTCCAATGGTCAAATAGCTGCGTACTGAAGCTGTGATACTGAAAGGCCCTAAATTCAATATTCCTACCGACTGTTAGCATAGAAGAAACTTCACTGTTTAGGTACGAAACCTAAAGACGACATATTTGCAACAACATGTAACGTAACATTAAAGTACCTATTTACACCTCTAAAGACAGTTAACAGTGTGTTTACACCACTCATATCAGTATAAGGCAAGTCAACGCAGCGTATAATTCATCTAAGCCCACCAATATATCTTCGGAAATAGCAAAAACTGGTGTCAGATTGTAGCGACAGTAATCACGGGTGCAAAAACTTCCACGCATGCACCTTCAATTACAAACCATTTATGGCGTCTACGTGCCTTACATATATATGATCAAAACTATGATTTTCTATTGCAAATAATATCGAGTTACTTTATATCCGATTTGTTCAATACACACAAAGACATGCGTGAAGATGTAATTTTTTTGAATAAACATTTCGTGTGTTTAATGAATATACATGTGATGGACATAGGGATATTTATTATGATATTATAGACCCGCGTTCATATAACTGTTAAGTAAAAAATATAGTTCAATCACCTATCTTGCTTCCAATTTAGAAGTCCCACGCACCAACCATCTTAAACTATTAAAAGCCAAGCTACGTTTTACGTTTTTTTTTATTACCACTGCAAATCAAATGAAACCGAGATGTTGATGCCGCTTTTTAAATATCGTTAAAACAATCTGATGCATAAAGTATACTTTGTGTAGGCAACATTAAGGACAAACGAGGAGAATGTATCAAACGCAATTCGCAGTATTTTACTATTCTATAAAAACTGCTCACGGCGAATAGCGTCGCAATTATAGCCGGAGCGTCTTCTCGTCCGTCCGTCTGTTGGTCTGTGGAGTCAAGATGGCCGCCACATGCCTGCCCAAGATTGACTAGTAGCTGAATGCTTTGCCGACGGCGATCTAGGTTGTAGACGATCTATCTGAGAACATGCTGGCATGCAAGAATGAGGCCCTTGCCCCTCGGTAAATTAAAATACTTTTTATTTGATAAACGTTTTGTGATTATCTTAAGTTTAAAACGTACGTAGGACCGCATCTTGCTACAAAGATTCAAGTTATTTGCTAAGTATTAGCTCACTCACACGCGTAGTTTTAGCAACCATGACACGATCATACCTGAAACATAAAGAAATAAATCAGCTCATAATGGTCGTGTTAACGAGCTTGTTGCATATTCAAGGAATAAATAAGGAAAACAAGTGTGGATTACGTTGTATTACTTTAAAAAAACATATTTTTGGGCATAAATCTAATAAACATAATAACACGTTTGCGCATTAAACAGTCCCCGCCTAAACTGCACAAAAGCCGTCATTACACAAACGCATTCGCCGTTAACCCGAAACCACATAAGTCACATTTATCGCCACATCAAAAAGCAATCAAGCGACAAAAATTGGGGCGAGTCATTGGAACTTGTACCAAAATATGTTTGAAACGCACTTAATCGATTCTACAGCGCGAGCACACGTAAGATCAGACTAATTATAATTTACGGAAATTTCCTATAAAAAGTTGTGGTGTCAGGACCACGATATAAAATTTGATTAAGAACAATAAAATGCACTTATTTATGCAACTACGCTAGTATAAACCCACAAAATATGGATTGACTCTTTATTGAAAGATTGATTCTGGAATAATTGCCGATAGCTTGCGACCGTAAGCTGATAGATAAATGTTTGTCTTTAATGGAACAGAAGGATTTAATCGCACACAAAATTTATGCTTTAAAGTTTTCAAACACTACGGAAAAGTAATAATAAGAGTTGTTACTAACTAAGAATAATAGTTGAATCGTTATTCCCACATACGTTAAAGGTTTGGCCCAGAAGACCCCCGCTGCTATAAGGGATATGCTACCTGCCACAAAATTAAAGAAACAGCCAACCTATTCACGCACCAATACTCGAAATGAACGTTCATTTCAATTAAAAATCTAATTTTGGCATGACTTTCTTGGCATTTTTAACCGACTTTATCGATTTTAGAGTAATCATTTTACCCCTGTGCATTATGCACGGCTTCCTTAAGATCCTTCTGACGGATGTTACTAAGGGTTTCGTCAAAACATGGACGGGGCGGGACGGCAACGCGACGCTGACGGGACTGCGTATAGATAGTCGAGCGTCGAGCGCGATGGTTCTGTGTGATATTTTCTATATTGATTAATGCATTACAACTGCTCACGTCCCGTCACCGTCGCGTTGCCATCCCGCCCCGTCCGCTGTTTGACGAAACCCTTATATAAGTTTACACTCATATCTCCGAATGAGTAGTTAGAGTTATTATTGCATCCGTAATTCGCCCAGCTTAATTCCATTATATGATGTGATAAGAGAGAGCCTATCGCCATCACCATCATCATTATCATCATCAGCCACAAGACGTCCACTGTTGAACATAGGCCTCCCCCAAAGATTTCTGTTGGAAGCGGCCTGCATCAAGGGACATCCTGCGACCTCTATCAGGTCGTCTGTCCACCTTGTAGGTGGACGTCCAACGCTGCGCTTGCCAGTACGTGGCCTCCATTCCAGAACCTTTCTGCCCCACCGTTTATCGGTTCTGCGAGGTATGTGGCTCATTTATAACATATTATATATTTATAACATTTATCGCCATACCAGGCACAAATTCCAATCCCGGCATGTGATATCCGAATTTGAATAATTCCACACGTACTTTGATTGCCCAACCTGAGAATCGAACTCATTGCTTTTATAGCCTATATACGATGCTACTAGCTGATGAGCGATGAGGCTACTTTACCTGTTTATTATTAAGCTCTAAAAATAATGTAGGTACATTGAAGATATACAAGATTATACATATAAAAATCTTAGCACAAACAGTTTTGTCTACAGCATGAATGGACCGGCTCGACCGGATCGTTACCACTGTCTCGTAAACACAGACAACTCAACCTAGCTCACAAAAAAACGACGTAAAGTAGCGGCTTGCTGCTGCGTTTTGAACGGTAAGTGAGATAACCGGAGACCCAATTCCTTCCTCTCCTTCCCAATCCTTAAATTATCCTTTTCCTTGAAGCTCGGCAACTGGCTCTTGATTCTGGTATAGTGGACGCACATGGGCGGTGGAGATCACTTACTACCAGGTATACTTGCACGTTTGACGACCTACGTTTCAAAAAACTCTTCATTAAGCAAAGCAAGTAAGAATCAACATTAAAGTCTGTTAACCGTTAATTTTAATTAGAAAAGTATTTATATCCAAGCTGTTTAATTGAATATTTGAAAGTATAACTATAGCCAGCATTAACGCTAACAATAGCGATAATGTTAGTCATAAAATAATGTGGTATGAAGTTTACGGGTACGCATAAAAGGTAATTCACTAGGAGGTCTGCGAGCCCGGCCGAACGCCGGAAGCCTATCTACGTACCTGCTGTGAATCTGCGACTTACCGCAGTAAACCGACATTAACTACTAGTTCAACCCAGTTAACAACGCCTTACTTTTGATTACACGGTAATTACGCTATGATTTGTTGTTCAAATCGCTTTATATGATACAGAGGCTATGAGGAATTCTGAAAAAAAACCGGCAAAGAACGTTCGGGTCACGCGCACTAAAGGGTACTAACACATTCATTTAATTTTTACTAATATTATTTTCCTTTAATTTTGTCATTGTTTATTATTTTTTTAAAAATACGTTATTACGCTTCAAAAGGTCTTTAAAGTTAGCATAGACAGATAGACAGTCAGACGGTGTAGGTATATAGCCGTGCCAAATATTCTGTTCCCCAATAGATGTACTTAGCGGCAGTAATTTTTGACACGTTTTGTATGGAAGATCTGTCAAAATGCTTTTGAAAGTAAACAAAGCTATCTGTATACAGAACATTTTTTCTTTTTATTTCATTGAATGACGAGACGAGCAAGTCGCTCGACTGATGGTAAACGTCACGCCTGCTCATAAACAGAAGCTCGTCACCCCGAGGCATAAGATAATAAATCTCATAATGCCCAGTAATTTCACTGGCTTCAATGTCCTTAAAACCGAAACACAACAGTGCTTACATACTGTTGCTTGGCGGCAGAAATAGACAACGTGGTAGTACCAACCCAGAAGGCCTCTCGCATACGAGGGACCTACCACCTTGTACAATATAGGGAATGGTCATTAGTGGTAAAGTTCCGTAAGTACCATTTGGGCTTTGAATCCCAAAAATACCGCAAAGGTCACTCATATCCATTAACACACCAAAAAGTATACGCATTTCGTCGCTGTGGCAATAAAATTAAACTACGAAGAGTAATCTGATTCTTAGTAAGATGGTAATCTATTACCAACTACGGACATCAAAATATTATTTCACTTTGTTACGTTAAATGTAAATGCTATTTTGATATAATGATCATTAATATACTGAGTATTGCCTTAGTGATCCAATAGCAGCGTACTTATGCTGAGATTCGTAACGTCCTGGGTTCAAATCCCAGGCCGGGTAACCTTAATCGGACAATCTCGTTCAGGCGAGTCGTGTTCCAGCCAGTGTATGGGCAGTAACTTCAGGCCGGCATAATTCTGCCGACCGTCGACATCTCGTATGTTTGGACTACATGGGGTGATACCCCGGTTTTATAGAGAATCATCGTGGATTGGCTCTGCTGTTACGATTCGTACCTTGAGCGATTTTACGTAAGCCTGAAAAATCACGTCTCCGTTTCTAATCTCGAGTATATAAAAGTTAAATAAAAACGGTGGTTTTCATATGAATATATAGATGCATACTACTATATAGATACGTGTAATTATCGGCGTCCGCATAATAAGATATGTTGACACATTCTAATCGATAATGTTTAATTCTTACACAATAAAGGAATAACGCCGAGAGCCATGTCGTACTAACAGACTAGTTGGACTATAAAAATGTTTATGGCTTTTCTTCCCACTTGTTCGAAAGTTCATCAACCTCATATATTTGGAGTTGAATTTACAATACAACTAAATATGTACATAAGATTATCATCAATTAATCAATATAAGTCTAAGCATACTCACAGAACTCCAACTGTCACATTTATTATATATTTTATTTTATGCTATAAATAAATCCAACAATATTGGACGGGTCACTAACGCTGAGCGTGTTTAATAAAATTGTTTTCCATCTTTAGGCCTGCCACGAAAATGGAATATTATTACAGACTACACAAGCCGAATATCTTTCTAGGGTTCCTTACCCAATAATGCCAACGGAACAATGTTACTATGCTTACGTAATCTTCCTATTACCTAATACCTACCTGAATAATAAAATACAAAAAGTAAAAATTTGTATGGTTACGGAACTCTCGGTTACGGATCTAACTTTTTTGCTTTTACCAAACGAAGTTGACAAAATCTATCGAAAAAAGGGGGTTCGACAGAGATTCAATACTTGAATAGGCACGTAACAGTTTTGTTTGGCGTCAGTAGTGAGAAAAGTCGTGAGAATAAACCATCCGGACTCGTGAGTCGGTGAGCTTATTATTATACAGCCTTCATTCGCTACGGAGGATCTAATTATAATGTTTCCGTATGCACCAGAAAATCTTCATCGTATACCATAAAATGAGCCCTTTAACAACACTTTTATCAAAATTTCTGTAATGTTAAGAACGGATTGTATTTTGCTATAAGTATTACGACATTGCGTAGCCCACTCGCACGATTACCATCTGTGATTGTTACCCGACGGATTTAAAACAACTTTGCCCAGTGCCGTATACCTGACCTTGGCTGTAGAGATATTTATAGAGCAGCAATATTAATTGTATGGGAAATATAGGATCCCATTAAATCACCTAACTCAAAACATGCTACCGGTATCAAGGACTAATTGAAAATAGCGAATACCGAATGCCTAGATTCAGTGTATTAATTAAAAGTAAAGATTCTCGCCTCTCCTCGCTTACGCTCAAATACCTAGTCACTTGTTACTATTTGTACGAGTCAATATTCACCTATGTTAATACAAATTACGCATTAAGTCCAAGTATTAAGGATTAAATTTCATCGTCGTATATTATTAGACTGGTAAGCAACAATGTACCTTCAACAAACGAATCAAGGTTTAATTTTAAAAGGGACATGGTAAGTATGAATGTAAAATCAAACAAGAAACGCAGTTAATAATTTATTGATATAAGACATGCAAAGCCCATAAAGTTACCTTTGGCACACGTCTCGGTCTCTTTTAATTTGTAACTCGTTAGCATTAAGCAGCCAATGTAGAAGCCTCGCACAGATTAAGATTTTAACCGCGGACAACGAGCGTTTTCAATATTGTAGTAGTTTATTTCTCCACCATTGTAAGGGCATTACATAAAATATATTATGTTCTAAATGAGAATATAAAAAGGCCATGAAGAACACCTAATTATAATTTTCTAAGTATCATAATAATATGCTATATCATTTATGTATATAATAGACATAAAATATTACTATACATTCCTATATATTATTACATAAAATAAATTTATAAAATTGAGGTAACACAGCTTCATTATGAAAATAAACACACAAAGTAAGCATAACAAGGGTCGATGTGTCGAACAATAGTCATAAGTTCATAACTGTTGAACAAACAAAAGTTATCGGTCGAGAGTCGAGACAGGCGTTTGGCCGAAATAGAGGGGGCGGCGCGCGCGGAGAATGTTAGAAAAACTTATAGAAAATGACAAGCAGCTGACGAGGACAGACATAGTCCCGCCGTAGAAACGACAGGGACGGATAGAAAACTTGTTCTTCGACATTCCGCCGCATGGTGGATTTAGGAACGGGGGCAGAACGATACCATTTAGAAGGTTATGCTGCGTTATGTTTATGATTAGTTTAAGTAATTAGATATCAATAACTAAGTGGAAAATTATAGCTTCTAAACCAGTTGTATTATTACTGAAAATTAAGCAATTAATCTTGCACATTTTTTGCAACATAATATTTATATAACATCCGATAGGAAAATCAATTAGCAAGTTGACGTTAAATGTTCATAAATTATTATATCACCTACGTCTGATAGCCGCAATTTTAAAATATATAATTTATTGTATGTTCATTCATGCAATTTAATAAACCTAACACCGTCCTACAAATTTATAATTGAAGGTCTTCAAAATATCGTTTGGGATATATCATGATTTTACATATTCCAACATACTCAATCTAATTCGTGAATTATAGAAGGAAATTGAGTTAAATTTTTTGGTACGCGACCGAGACACGGACGTGTCGCTGACGTCACGCGTGGCGTTATCTTGTCTCTGTCGCGACCACCAAAACAGGTCATTAATGGCATGTAGAGTTAGAGGCACTTACTTAATAACATTGGGATTTCTGTATATTACTACATTAAATATTCTGTGATGTCGTTCCTGTATTTTTTCCTTAAAGCGGAAGGAAAGTTACATTTTTAGGGCAACATTACTTAGGAATTCCCTTTTAGTTTAATTTTTATACTCTATTACATTTTTCTCGTGGCCCTGCGTTAAAGGAAATCTTCCTATAAAAAAATGCCAGCGCCTTTCTCCCTTAAAGAGTTAAATTTCGAGAAATCTCTTCTTAAACTATGCTTATAATATAAAACCTCTCAAAATTTCGAAATTCTGTCTTTAACGGTTTGGTTAGGGCGATGTAAATCAATCAGTAAAGATTATGCCTTTTAGGCATAAAATAGGATATCTGGATTATAAATATAACAGTGTAATGATGAGAACATCCTATTGAACTATATCATACTATCATATTAACTACCTATTAAACACAATCATTGTTTTTATAAATACTTTGCTAATATATTGTACGATCAAATTTATATCGTGGCCTGTAAACACAGCATGGTTTAAATCACATTGCTTATGCTAATAAATACATATTTTGAATTGTTTTCCACGGTATAGTTGGGGCGGTAGTCAAGAGTCGGCACGTTGGGACTTGGGCATCGTCGCGTTGCAAGGCGACGCGCACGCAACAAACAACGCGGTGTCTGGTTGCTTGTCGCGTAATGTTACCGCACGCCCGCGTCGCACCGTGCCGCACCACGCCGCACCACGCCGCACCACGCCGCACCGCGCCGCACCGCGCCGTATCGTACCTCACCCTACCGAGTTATGACACGTAAACAAACGCTGGCACTACCCATGCTATTTTAATTTACATCGCTTACGGATTATTTTTGATGATGCTTGTTTATTTTACACTGATATTCTATTGAACATCCACTTCTCAACACCAGGATTATCTTTTCAAAAATAGTTCAATTTCATTACATTTCAAAAGAGACGTTATGTTCATTAGATTTCTTTCAGTGAGCTCAAAATATCGAGTTATTTTGTATATGGAGACTTTTTCAAATAAGTCAAATATGTTTGGTATCCCATTTCCCAATTCTTCGGCAATAATTTTGAGCTACTCTTAGTGACACTGTAATATATCTATCTATAAAAGGCATAACTTTATTTCGCGGCCAGTGTTGCATTTTTCCCTTTTACATTATAAAACTTTAAAATATATCAAATTTGTTAGATTCACTCATTTTCTTGAACAGAAAAGTAATCGAAAAATGGCGGGCAACAGTATTTTCTTGTTTATTCCTTTTTTCAAATGTCACCTAAGGATATTGAGCCAGGTACAAATAGTTTAACCGTACCTATACCGATTACAACTTTATACATACAAAAGACTTTCTCCCGACCTTTTATTTTATTGACAATTTGTCAAATTGTAATGTAGATATGATCATATATTAATGTTAAAGTCATATTGTGTATGTATATATAATAATAATTTATCGGCCAGGTATCTGTACGCGTACCAACAGGAACATGTGCATACTTAACGAGGCACGTTCAATCATAACCGTGTAACTACGTATTTAGTGTATTAACATAAAAAAAAAATACCGATCATAAACTCAATCGATCCCCACAACCCTCGAGCAACAAAAACGGTATTTTAAATTTTTTAAAATATGATACGATATGTTATAGGGAAAAATTCTGAACATGGGTGCGACAATCGGCAGGCAGCAAAGCGTCCTAATAATATGGCAATAAGTCGTAAAGTTCTTTAAAATAATATAATCTTCTGATACTCATTATGAATAATTCGCATGCAAAACTTTTTCGAAAACTGTGTACACAACAGGAATTCTTAAACAGCATCCTTTTTGTATCCATTAACGGAATGTGTGGTATTACAATACTTACAAATAACTATGGACATCGAAATTTCGTGCACCTTTTCCATTATGGTTTGTACAATTGTCTACACAGATAATGTAATTAAGCCTTTCATAAACATGTTACTATTCTTACGCGACACAGAATGATACAAGAGCATACAATATAATCCGTGACACTTTCTGCCCACCTAAACAAATAAAGAAGACGTAGTTGTAAAAGCGAACGCGGCTTAACATTATTTACCTAGCAACAACATGTGATTTTCTATGGAAGTGAAAAAAAAACAGAAAGAAAAACCTGCAGGCGTTTTAGGTTCTTCTTCTCGGAAATATCTGAAGTGACACGCGAAGTGATAAAATACACGTCTGTATACGGTAACAAGTCGTAGAGACAATGCGATGTTTTTTGTGAGCTAAGCCAGTAACAGCTTCTAGTCTAGATTACAATAGCATAAACTAGCCAGTTATGAAGCGACCACAAGTAGCCTTGTGTGAACGCGATCCCAACCGGTTTGTATGGTTTAACGTTTTTTATAAGAAAAAGGATCCGATGTAATCCGAGCAGTTTTTCAATACGTCACAACTTAAAAAACATGACAATAATTAGTCAGTTAAATGGTATAATGTTGCCCGTTACACATTATTGATACTTCGTCGTTATGTTTTAGAAGCCACCGGACGCGTTGGCTCCACTCACCGTATGTGTATTAAAACATAAAAGAACGATCTCGAATTATCGATACACCGCGAACAACCGATCCATAAAAGTCACAAAAAGAAAAATCGAATATCGTATAAAATCGTAACGGCAAAGATAAGGGCGGCGACGCGTCCGTGCTGCGTAGCCCACGGCTGCGACTCGATATTTCAAGAAAGGCCCGATTTATATTCGCTGCCGTGGTCCAGCGAAATTTTAATGTTCGCTGTACATAATTACTGCTGCACAAGTGAATATAAAGCACAATAACCGTACCACGAACCGTCGGACTCATACCTATCATTAATACCTTCATGACTTTATACAATACGCCGCATAATTTATTATACTTGAACGTGATGATTTCTAAAACAAATAAAATCAATTAGAATTCAATAGTATATCTTAGAGCTTTCACGAACAATATAGATCGAGATCTACATATAACCATTAAATTTAATGCCATACACTTCATTAGGCGACATCAATTTTACGAGCTAAACACTCCACACACGGGCCTTAATTTGTATTGTGAAATAACACTGGATTTGTTTTGACGATGTCCATAAATATTTATTTTATCTACTGTTTACGTAGAACTTCTAAAAAACTTCTACACACACAAACGTAGCATGTATCCAATTGATGTAGTTAATTACTTGTTTACTTACATCAAGCAAATATGCAAAGCTATTATGAGCGATTTGGTTCGATTAATTATCAAACTACTAAAGTATGGGATTATAAGTTAAGAACTGACACATTACAAGTGCTTCGAGTTGACAAGTTACAACAATAATAAGAGAAGTAATTCGAACATTTCATTTAGGCGGTTGCTGCCAGTTGTCAGTTAAAACAGTTATCTGGCAGAACGTATCGGCGTCTCACATATTTTAGTCGTCGCGTTGCTACACCAGTTTACTTAAGATGCCTATCTTGATGTATTTGGATTTTAGGACAGTTATTTTCATTTAAAGAAAGCAGATGTATTCTTTTATAATGGTTTTGTTTTATAAATCTATTAAGTGGTAAATAAAAATAATATTAACATGACAACACAGTAAGAAGACAAATTTCATTTATGTCAGAACAGTGTGCAACTAATAGGTATAGGTGATGTTTTTTTTTTGTTTAAGATAAAACATATAGGTAATATCTGCTACCGTTATGGCTACTACAGATGGGCACCCTCGGCCTGCAGACGATGTACACTACCCCACTTTTTCACCCCCTGAATACTAAGAGTATCTTCGAAACCGCGCGTGATAATTGAAAGTTAGGCAGAATTGCTTTGAAGATGAACGGAGATCCATTCACCATCAATAATATATAAGGGACTCTGTTACATAGTGATGTTTTTTTTATTCCCGCGACTTTAAAAGAATTGAAAATGTTGCCTGCGGTACCTACTGAAAAGAATGATTAAGCTTTCCATACGCGTACTAAACAATGGCATTAAAATAACTTTTTACGATCCTGTATATTCAATTAAACTGTACAGCAAAAGAAACGTGATCATTAACACTGAGGGGATAAAATAAAATCTTGCATCTTTATAGATCGTTACTAGCATTCCCTGATACTATATAGTGGTTAATATTAACAGGCAATTCAACCAGTTTCGTTTGAGATACAGATAAAAGGTGTGTTTTATATTATGTAATTTTCGTATTTTCCATAATATTATGTATATACATTTATGAGCTGTTAGATTGTTAGCCGATTTTTTTAAATAATATCTAAATAAACTGCAAATGCTTTAGTATGCTTCTACTCTGATTTCATATCAAGGCTCCATCGATTCGCCAATGTCAAGTTTTAAGTAGCAATAGGTAACTAGAAATAAGGATCAAAACGTAGAAAGTATGCTTTCTAAGTACGCCAAGGTGTCCTTGTTCCACTTAATAATAAGACAATAATTTTCTTTTTAAAATCAATGTTTAACAAATTGAACCGCAGAACCCTAAACATCACAAACGTTTTTTGTACGACTCATGCTTTAATACTTATTACTGTGACAGGTATATGCCCTTATCTGCGCCCAGTGTCTGATGGATCGATGTTAAAAAGCCTCTCTTGTTGCTCATGGGTTCGTTCCCTAATCGAAAGGTCTTTAATGGAAGCCGCAAAGCGTTTTTAGATTTTGTGTTTTGATGTTTACACCAATTTTCTGTATACTGTTGAAATATTTTAATCTGAAATGCTGTCATTTTCATGCTTTGTTTAGCTTAGAGACTGTTTGATAATAATTCTAATACAGAAATAATTAACTCATTAATACAAATTTAATACAATATTAATAAATGTGTAGTTTGATTAAATCTTGTCTATATCAGGAGAATGTAGCCATATTTTGTTTGTACAATCATACAGTTATAGATACAAAAAGCCAGACTCCCACTACACCTATAGAACGACCTGCCACAATAGAACATGTCAGATTAAAAGATGAATGATTCGAATTTTGGCGTCCCACCCAACTCTACCTGAGATAAAACACGTTATTCACTTAATGCAACTCACAAACGTAACGTTTTAACATCCACCGAAGAGCGGAATGCGCTTTATTAAATACATTTTTAATTAAGCTGTGTTCGGAAATTTTAATAGCTGATCGTGAATTCATCAATGCCTTAGCTAATTATGTTGGGATTGCGTTTATTTAGGATTGAATTGTGCAATGCTCAGGCGAACCAGTTCTGCATATTAAGAGTGTCGGATATCCGACGTTGAACTATAAGTACCGTCAGCTGTTGTGGCAAAATTGGAATTAAAATAATTTTACAATAAACTTAAATTTCTTAGCCATTTTTGTAACCTTTAAAAATAGGATTATATAGAGACAATCGTCAATGAATTGATCGTGATACAATTGAAGACCTAAACATATAAGATGCACGGATATAAAATTAACCCAATTGACCAAAAAGAAATAGATTAATGCTTTTTGTCAACTTTTTAGTTAAATACAGGTAAATTTTTGAGTGCAAATGCATTGCAGTGAGCTTCTGACCGTACTCGAGCAATCCCGAACAATGGCTGTTAATAATAAAGGACGTCGTATTAACGAGCATACGTGCCCTCAGAGCTGAGACGAGCAAACCCTATTGTGCTCAGCCAGACCTCCTATGATTATTTCAGTCCCTTACACTTTTCCAGAAATCCCCTTTTTAAGTTTAGATTTTATTGCCTTTAGATGAAATGAATCAAGCATTTGCCGCGTAAATCTAATTTACGATTTACCGAAACATTCATTGTGTAGGAATTTTAAGCTGCACTCGGCCATAAGTCACTTTTAAACCTAGCGCTTTGCTCTGACTGAACAAAACTTTGCTATTTTTATTGCTCTCTTTTACAATAATATTTAGTGCGTATTCATACATATATCTTTTGTATGGTATAATATATGTTTGAACTAGTTTAGTGTTGGGATTGTATATAAACATTCTAATAGGAGCTAGGAATTCTAATTTGTGTTCCTTTCTTTGTGATTTTTGGTGCGCTTGTAATTTGTGCTAGGCAGGCATCAGCACAGTATTGTAATATTTAGCCATGAATAGTTATTCAAGCGGTTGCTATACTAGACCCACGCGGTGACCTAAATACTGAGCGCCTGCGCACCGGGCGCCCGCCAATCACACACTGCCATTCAATTCATGAGCCGGCGCCGAGCTGTTTCCAACATCTATAAATTCACAATATTAAGTACGTAGTACAAATTATAGCCAACAAAGCTATTAAATAATATTAGCAAATGCATTTTGGATTTATATCGTCGCTCTTAGTACAACCGTTATGTACAAAATAATTAAATAAATAATTAATAAATAAATACACCCAACAGTCACATTACACAGTCTTGACCACACAGTAAGATACGAGTCTTGTCGTGGGTATCAGGAACTACGAGAGACTTTCGGTCTCACAACACCCAGACCCCGAAACAAATATTTGTGGATCACACATACATTTGTCTCGGTGCGGGGATCAAACCCGCGGCCTCTCGCTTCACAGCCAGCTACTCGCCCGCCGCGCCACGGAGGCTGTAAAAATATTAAAATATAAAAAAAATATTATATGAAGGTTGTCGCTTCGATGAGACTGTAGTACAAGGTATGTTTTTTATTTGTATTAGTATTTTTGTAAATATTTGGTTAATAAACTTGATGGCAATCTAAAGATTCTTACCTTTACTTTGACAATTATAGCCTTTGGAAGGTTATTTATAACCTTTATCGTTGTCATCTACTAAAGTTCGAAAGTAGAATTAAAAATATATACATTAAAGGATGAAACATTTCATATAAATATAATTTCATTAATTACATTTTTAAACAATATAATAAGTAATAATAATAAGCAATATAAGATAATAATAATTTTCAATTGCTGAATTGATTTTATGTTAATCAAAAAAATATATTTAAGCGATAAAGGTCTACGGCCAGCAAGCACTAAGAATTTATAAGATGAACCTAAAAAGATAGTGAATTTGAGTGGTAGAGCCACGCTGTAGATAGTTACCACTGTCTCACAGAAAACTGACGTAAAGTAGCGGCTTGCTGCTGTGTTTCGAACGGTGAGTGTGATATCCGGAAGCCCAAATCCCCTCCCCTTCCCAATCCCTAATTATACCTTTCCTTTTAAGGTCGGCAACGCGTCCATGATTCTTCTAGTGGTGGGCGTACATGGGCGGTGGAGATCACTTACCATCAGGTGACCCACTTGCTCGTTTGTTGATCAGTGCTATAAAAAAAATAATAAAAAAAAGATAAAACATTTCACAATCTTGCATGGCGCCTAAATTTTCGTTGCTATCTACGCCACGAGAAAATATTTCAAAATTTTCCTTACTTATTGGTTGAATAGATACGATATTATAATTATATTTTGACGTAACGATTTATATAAATTAATTGATAACACATTCCTCTCTCATTAATGTATAGTGATAACGTAATTAGTAAATGCCTAATATACGGAATGTCAACAGCCTTCGTGACGCTTTAGGTGAGTATCCGGCTGTGAAGTTGGAGGCCGCGGGTTCGATACCTTTACGAGACAAATATTATTATAGAGCAAGGCGCTCGCCTGATCGTCATCGCCACGTCTGCCCATAAACAGAAGCAACACCACACAGAACGTTGAATTACGAAGCATGGCACTGAACTGCGCTCGTCACCTCGAGACATAGGTTATTAAGTTTCATAATGCCCTGTAATTTTACTGGCTTCAATGTCCTTCAAACCGAAACACAACAGAACTTACACACTGTTGCTTGGCGGCAGAAATAGACACCTACCACCTACCACCTAGTACAAATGTTTCTGTCATTACAAATATTTGTTTCGGGTCTGGGTTTTTCCCCAGAGTGTTTGACAGGCAGACGGCCGATCGTAAAAACTACAAGTCAAATTTGTCTATAACATGCTTTAAAAAAATGTTGCGCCGACTTAATTGTGATAGGGATAAGTAAAGTTAAAGGAAGACACAGTATAACACTAATGGTGAAATAAAGAAGACAGATTGAAGACTGCAATATCTATTGATTTAATCCCTAATTAAGTTGCCCGAAAATGCGTAGTTCAAATGCAATTGTTATGAAAGTCTAATTTTAGACTAAAATTCGTAACCATAGGTAAACTAATGAGTCAAGAGCGAAGATATAAATTTATTCGGCACTAGATGCCCCGCGCGGTTTCACTCGCATGCATATACTCCGGTTCCGTGAATTGGTTAATTTGTTTGGGTCTGGGTGTTGTGGGACCGCAAGTCCCTTGTAGTTCCTTATACCCACGATTCAGGTCTGGGTTCAGGACTATGTGTGTGACTGTTGGGTGTCTTAATATTATTATTTTATTATGTCATATTATTACATATTTATAACTTTCGGCGTTATGTATTTTTATTAATACAACATTACCATTTTTCTTTATTTCTATCTATCTAATTTAATTTGCATGTTGAGTATAACAGTCACACACATATCTTGTGTCCTTGGTATCAGGAACTACGAGAAACTTTCGTTCTCAAAACGCCAACAATACCCAGAAACTGATATTTATGTATCTCGTAAACACTAGTCGCGATGTCGGGATCTAACTTGCGGCCTCTCATTTCACATCCGGCTACGCACCCCCTGCACCACGAAAGCTGTCTTTTAGACATTTTCTAAATATTAGGGCTAG
The DNA here is from genome assembly GCA_949126905.1 of Amorpha juglandis. Taxonomy (NCBI): domain Eukaryota; kingdom Metazoa; phylum Arthropoda; class Insecta; order Lepidoptera; family Sphingidae; genus Amorpha; species Amorpha juglandis. The sequence goes on along the minus strand of OX421374.1, from coordinate 9,978,572 downwards.
TAACGTCGCCGTATGCGCTTGTTTCCGGCTTAATATTTGCAGCAATAAATTCCAGTTTCAGTAAAAAAGTTTAAGTCCTTTACACAATGCCGACGTTAGGAACACGAACACGAAACCATTTCTGTTAAACAGCCGACAAAGCGGTTTAAAGCGAATTGTTACGTTTTACCCGTTGCTGCGTTTAACTCTGTCGTAAAATACGATAGAGTCGAGTCATTTAACACGTACTTTTAAATCGTGCTGTGGTCACGGGTTGGATCTCCGGGTCGGGTAAAAGTGATATAGGTTGTTTCTATCACGAAATGCTCGGTATCAGCCCGGAATCTGGAATTATATGGCGATAGGTTCGTTCCTTATCACATCATGGGACGAAATGTTCGGCGAAATGTGGGTGCACTGGTTATATCTCTGCCTAGCTCTAAGGGGATTATAGGCGTGAGTGAGTGTGTATGTTTCAAATCTTATGATGTTCCGTGGAAATCCTATGCATGCAATTACATACTGCCATAAACAGACAATCGCTCTTTGTATAATTCATTCCAAGTTCCATCAATGAATATTCATTAACGTAATGTGATTTTTGTTTCTTGCACTTGACTAGTAATTTTATAACAAAATTTGTTCAATAGATACACAAAAAAATACAATTTAAAAGCACAAACGCCCAATACAAAATCTCCACTGTATTACTAACTTACCTGTAACTTCTAAGTGGACAAAAAATATTATTGTCCACCATCCATTTTTTTCTCACAAATGCCTAGCAGGCAATAAACGCTTTAATGGCCACAGTGGAGATTTGACAAAGATTAAAATGCATGTGAGTCATAAGGCCCGTTCATGCATAATGGAGACACTGCCATGAATATTTCCATGAAGTGAACGGCAATATTTTGCGTCTCGTGCATTACATTTGAAACAAAAAGAACAAGATAAAATATATTTTAGAATTTTGTTTTATTCATAACAGCTAGATGTATATCTTGCACATACATTTATTTTAAAAACATAAACAATGAAGATCAAAAGAAGTATTAGTCAAACTGACATCTCATTACAACGCGAATATTTTAGCTCAAACAAGATTATGCATATAAATGAATTGTTTTAAATTTAGGTAAGCATGTATTATTTCCCACGGATTATTGATATAATATGTGTAAGGAAGGAAACTGTATGTTGGATTATCTTGCTGAATATTATGTGTGCCAATCACCGACTTTAGTCTGTCAAGAAATATCATATTTTTAAAAAGTTTTTAAAGAAGTTTTTAAAAACTAAACAAAATGATACAGAAATATGACTACAGTTTATGTTATCAACTATTTATTTCATCATACCTTCACTCAACTTCAATATTTGGCACAATTAAGATAATCGTAATCATTGATCAGACAGTTTGAGACAGACATGACAAATCGCGTACACTGATAAATGACATGAAGAAAAAATTATTTACGGTTATATAAACAAACATCGCTTAATAACTCTACCCATTAAATTATTTGTATATTCCAATAAATCGTGACATGATATTGCAATTTGACCATAGTATGTATGTGACAGGCAGCCTAGTTAGATTAATGATTGGCTATCAGAAGTGTTGTGATACGCATAATCAACTACTTAGAACTCAGCCGTAACATTATTGTAGTCTACCAAACGTTGAATATTCATCGAGTACCGTCTGTATTATAACTAAGGTTTTATTTAAATACATTGTTCATATTCCAACTTTTTTGAGATAATATCTTGAGATTGTACAGGTTGAGTTTCTTTCGAGGGTATCTGTGAATAGAATTTAAACAAATATGGATATAGGAAATATACCTAAGGGAACATTAGAATAGACATTGAAAAACTCCGTATATACCAGTATAATCAATTTTCACACATGAAAATTCCCATTTTTTGATAAATATTTTATACTACAAAGAAATATGTAGATTTTAACACCGAATAAATAACTAAAACAATTGCACGAGTAAAACTGGAATCTGATAGTAGTATATAAAGCAGAAGGTGGCAGCGGCCATAGTTTTATGTACGTCGTACGGTCCACACTCTACAGACATGAACTTCGTCGTTAGAGGGATGAGCGAACATTTTAAAAGCTTTTCCGAGACCGTGCGGGGCATTAAGCCAAAGTGAAGATAAACTTGGTAACAACCGGCCGACGATATGCTGCCTGCGCCATAAATACTCTTATCTGCTTTGCTTTTGTTTTGAAAATAAATCAAGCCGTTTGACTAGGGCATCGTTTTGGATTGAAATATAAATTTTATGACGCGCGTCCATTTTGTTGTATGGTAGAATGCGTTCCCGCGTCTGTTATTGTTCGCATCATTGCCGAAATGGAATGGAACATCGCAGTAATCGGTGAAAAGTAAGATTTGATGCAATGATGGAACATAAAAAGTTGCCAACAAAGTAGCCAAATCACATTATAGTGTAGGTGTGGCCTTAATAACAAAATCATAATAATTTAACAAATACATATAATCTTAAATAATGTATGTTTAACTGATATTTGTTTGGTCATTGGGATTATTTTTAAAGTAGTACGGATAAGTTTCAGTATCAACAATTTCTTAGTTAATTCATCGTGATATATACTTACATATTAAGTTTTCTCAAATTATTAGAACTTGACATCATGCTAATCAATACAAGATAGTGTGTCGGCTAAGTTCGAGGGAGAAAAGCGCGAAGCACCTGCAGTATATAACATTACACGAACCATTTAAAGCTTATTTTAATACGATAAGTCAACCCACGACAGCTCAGAAACTATTAGACCTACATATACACTTGTTTTGCATGTATAAGGATTCCTTGAACACCTAAATTGAAATCGAGATATATCGACATGGATGGAATTTATATCTCGATTTGGATTTTGGACAATTTAAGGACAATCTCGAGTTTTTCAAAATCTCGAGAAATTGCATTCCCTGCTTCTGACTATTTTAAATTGTTCTCTCTTTACTATTTTAACTATCCACTACCACTGTCTTTGTATATGTAAGTAACCACAATTTTATAATAAATTTGTAATTCAATTTTAGATTGGACAAATCAATAAATCAAACTTATACCGATGAAAATAATGACTGTACTTCAATAAAAATAACATACTCTTTGCGATTATTTTTGTAATGTATTGTTATTAAATTGTAACCAACCACGAACCCTTGTCAAACAAATTTGTTCAAATGCACGTTTTACACACAAATACGTTTATAAAAACATAATAATCATTATATTTGGGTAAGGAAAACATCTCAGAAGGTGGACAAATAATTTATGACTGTGGGTGGTAATTAAAATTATGTTTATGAAAAACTAAATTTATGATTGCAGAATGCTGAAGTAATTTGCTGTTTGAGCATATTGATTGGTTTTTATTTATTTATTATTTTCATACTTACGGCTATTTTTAGCTTTTACCTACTTAGCCTCCATGGCACGGTAGGCAAGTAGCCGGCTGCGAAGCGAGAGGCTGCGGGTTTCGATTCCCGCACCAAGACAAATGTTTGTGTTATCGCAATCGCACGTTCTCAACTTGTACGTCTTGCTTATCAAATGTTTCAGCAGCTCTTAAATAGAAGCTCTCAGAGGAATATTACAGTTACAGCTGCCACCATTTTGAGAATGTACAGAGTGCTGGTCATGGGCGCCATTTTAAGACCAGCAATTGTGATCATCGCCAAACGAGCAAGTGGGTCACCTGATGGTAAGTGATCTCCACCGCCCATGTACGCCCACCACCAGAAGAATCATGGGCGCGTTGCCGTCCTTAAAGGAAAGGGATAATTAGGGATTGGGAAGGGAAGGGGATTTGGGCTTCCGGATATCTCACTCACCATACGAAACGCAGCAGCAAGCCGCTACTTTACGTCGGTTTTCTGTGAGACAGTAGTAACGACCCAGCCGAGCCAGCCCATTCATGCTGTAGACAAAACGGTCTACAGAGTGGCTCTACCACTCACAAAACTTCAGTCACTCACTATAATATTTATTTAAACGGGCCATAATCGCGTAGTATTTGAAGGTATAAATGCCTATTCTTTATTTTTAATGAATATAAATACTATAGTACGAATACAAATCACGAAAGCCTAAAATTATTCAGTCAAAATGAATGCGTGTTACACCATTTGCACTACAGTCTTCGGCTACTGATTCACAGATTTCAGCTCTCTTAGAGCTGTAGTGAAAAACACTGGTGACCTCTTAAGTACACTATTCACTATTTAGTTTTATTAGTGGGGTGTCCTACCCATAATATGCAAACAAAATTCTATACTAAGCCTACACCGTACTTATCTCTGTCCACCTGTCTGTCAGTTATATCTGGGTTATATCTTTTGAGCCATAATAGGTACCCGGCTTAAACATTCACAGAATATATTATATTGTGCTGGATATCCTAACAAATCATAAAAAAACGTTAAGAGTTTAAAAAGTTAAGAGCGTGGCACAAAACCTTGATCCGGGGTTACATGGTATTTTGTTTTTAATTATCATACATTTCACTCCTAATTCAGATTTTTTTAACTATAAATAATACTATATTATCAAAATCTTTGTTGTTAATAAAATACACGCTTCTTTCGTAAAGCAAGATAAAGTTCTCATTACCTATAACATGCATATAAAATATTTTTTAATAAAACGTAAAACAATTGTGTATTTTTCATAATGTCCAGGGTAACCAGTTATCTAATAAAATATAGAAAAATAGAAATAATCAATGTGGGAGGAGTTGCGTTATCTGGCGGTTAAACTTTTATGGCATTTTCATCGGATTTTTGATTGCAAAAACCTCATTTTTATTTCGCAAAAATTGTCTAGGAAAACATATTGAAAATTTAGTTACACTCACAATATTACTAGCAAGGCAATTAGATAAACATAGCATGTAAAAATTATAAAGTTTAAATGCATGGAACTCCAATGTAGGTAAATAATAAAGGCGTGAAATAAATTATCGCATTACATTACAATTGACGCTCACAAAAATAAAGTAATCCCACGTCACAGTCCACGACAAAAACCCTCTCGATCCGGAAACACATTCTTAGGCCAGATAATGTATGAGTGTCGCTTAAGCAAAAGTAAGTTCGATATTTCAAGCTGCAGTTAAGTTATTGGATGTTATTAATAATACGCCTTTCCTAACTTAATCTGACTTGAAAAGCATTGAGTTGTATGTCGTGTAGGCAATGCATTGTTCAGACAACAAATAGAATATTTTATACGTTGTCTCACTTATCCCCTATCTGTATGTACCTGATGTTGTACCCTTGCGTTAAGTACATAAGTTTTATTACTGCAAGGGCCTGTTTCAAAGTATGCACTTATTAATCTCGTAAATAACGCCTTTAAAAGTTAATTTAAGATTAACCGATACCATAATTTTATATTTTGCTGCATTTTAATTTATATGATTTTTGACGTTTATTCGGGCATTTTGAAATAAGCGGTAATTCTTCAGTGGAGAAGGTTATGGTCTCATCAAATATATTATATTATCAGCTCGACCGAGTTATATACCATTAAATTAAAGAAAACTATATTGCGGTTGCCGTTGGCGGTGGAGATCGTTTAGTTCAGGTGACCTACTTGCTCAATTGTCGAACTCTGCTATAAAAAATAATAACGTGAAATGACAACTTGCTGTTGCAATAAGTAAATGAAATTTCCGTTTCTTTAAATTTCAATTGTTTTTAAATTCCGTCTTCTGAAATTGCACCGAGATTCCAAAGAGAAGTAAAGTTTTTGAAGTCGGTTTTTAAGTTTTGATAACATTTATTTTATTTTATAATCTTTAGTGTTATATAGCATAAATATAGCTATGGTATGTAAAATCCAACTCAATATCACAATAGCGACGACTGAGTTTTTATCCGTTGAGGAGTTTCATTTTTTTACTCCGTCCTCCCATCATCAGATCTTAACCAAATTTATATGGGACCACATGACAGCTAAACTCTATCGAACGATTTTTTCCGCATAACTCGGTCCACAATTGGCAGAGAAACCGATGTACACACATAAAAAAAGCATATTAAATTACTCGAGTGTCATGAAACATACCCAAATAATGCACAGTCATCAGTGTAATAATATACTCACAAAGAAAATACCAAAAAGCAGACATTAATAATTCAATATGTAAACACTGGTAACTTGTAAAGTTTACAACTTCCAATTATAGATTTTAGTTTTTATAATGAAATACAGAAAACGGATAGATCCGATCCCTTAGACCCCATTTGAATTGAATGTGGAAAACATTGGACCCAACGTGCGTGGGCGTGACCGTCTGTTGGTACAAATTTAAATGTTTGTATAAATAAATAACTAGCGTCTGCTTTAAATAATTAACTGGCCAAAAACGGTATACCTGTGACTCTCAACCTTGTGTAAACACCTCTACTTTATTGAAATTGACTCGTATGTAATGAAATTCTAGTACATGTAATAAAAACGCATTTATCAGATCAAACTGAACCTATTTTGTATGATGTTTATGAGAATAACATTTCCATATTATGCATTTATACTCGTTTACAAAACTTTTTAAACAACTAGGAACCGTTTGATGTATTCGGAGTATTTATTAGGATAATGTTAAAAGTATAGTCAAACCAAGATTCCAAATAAGTATTATGAAACATAATAAACTTCGATGTGAAAATGCATTTCAAATAAACGAATATCCACGCATGTGGGTAACAGTATCTCATTGTTTATTGTTATTACGTCGGATATTATTTATAAATCATTAAGGCATCGGGTTTATGTACTCAAAAGTGCTCAAGTCAATCGTTACTCGTTAGCTGGGTTGGCTCAAAGTTACTTCTAAAGAATCGAAGTACCTCTTCGCAATAAGCGCTGTGTCATTGCTCTAAGTAAATGAAACAGAAATTTAATGAGTAGTCTTTTAATTTTTTTTGTTTACTGTTGGTTCAACATTTTAATTTAATCACCATTCCAATTGATATACCGTTTGCAAAACAGTTATTGTTGAATTAACGAGGATTTATTTTATTTCTTTTGAAATGTCAGTCATGTACCCGGCTTTAATACACTTGTAATTACGAGAAAAATATAATAAGAGATTTATCGCATTACTACTTCGTAAGTTTTTATTAATTTTGTAAATCACACAAAAAATGTGTAAATAAAAAAAACTTTAAAAGAAAATTGACTGTGTGTTACTCAAAAAATTTACTATGCATTGATTCGTCTCCATGTGTTTTTGTGTGCTACTGGAGGAATACGAACGATTGAGTGGCCATAGGCTGGCGTGTGGGCCGTCGAGGACTATTGAGGATTTATTTTTTTATGCGTATGCGCCTCGTGGCTGCCATGACTGAGGTTACATCGGCATTGTCCACCGTAGACTAAAATAACTTGCTCTTTAGTGTCCGAGCAAAATGTTCGAATAAAATAAATTCCAACTTATAGCGTTTGCTCGCGTAGGTATAAGCTAAATGATTTATCGACGTAACTTAACCCTCATTGTCATAACAAGTAATAATAAAAGATGTATAATAGGTATGTTAAGAACGATCCGTCCATACATATTAGTTTGAATATACGTAAAAACAATGTCAAAAATTATAAACAATTCATGCAGTATTGTTCAATAACGTTGCCTATGCTCATAGTTCTTTCATTAAGTCATAAGAACTCTGTTCGTACCCTTTCAGAGTGGTTAATAAACATGTGCGTCATATTTTACCGCATTGTTTACGGGCACTTCACACAGACACTCTAATGTCTTGTAAGGGACATAAAAATCACCTGGACTGCACGAGGAGAGATAGCAACTATCTGAACGATTACTCTGCGGGGACATTGAATGAATAAAGCGCGCCCTTATCACAATGTAAGTAAGGACATTGGAAACAATGTCGTAATTTTGAACGCAGTGCTCCAGCGCACAATGTGTGTACTTACTAGGGCTTGGTGATTTGTCGCCGCTTTTATTTATAACCGCTTTTTCCTGAGTCTTCTGCCTTGCGTTGACAAAGTGCATAATATACATAGTACATACAAGATACAGGATTTTTTTGCCACGGTGGAAATCCGCTATACGGATACCGCCCTAACCCGGAGGTGGAGGAATGGTTATGCCCGACTCAGCGCTCTTCCCACCTGAACGGCTGCTAGATCGGGGCCCTAACTGCTGGCTTGTGGGCCATAGTGGCCCACCTTGTGTGGGTCGCGTTCCAGGGTCAGCCTGTGTATTTCCGGTTCTCCCCAGGGGGCTTGCCCCCTGATCGTAACCCTTTTCCCATCCCTTTTTCCTTCCCCTCCCCCTCGGCCCTTTGGCAGGCCGGCATGATCTTGCCGACCTACGATGGACACATTGTTTATCGTTGGTCGACACTATTCTTGGATTGCGCTACTCTTACCATCAGGGGTAGCGTAGTCACTTTGCCGAGCCAGAAAAAATCAATTTCTGCGCCGCTGCACCGACTAAAAACCCCGTGGTAGCCTCATATTGCGCAAGTGGAATGGTTCTGGGGGTTCCTGGTATACCTGGATCGCTGCCGGTACCACCCCTGTGCTGTAACTTTGTAGCTACCACTAGTTTTCTTTGAAGATTGGAAGCCCCTCACAATTGTAATACCCTTGGTGTCTACCATTATAAATTATCGTTCTTTATTCAAAATATCTGTAACTAGACTCATTTGTATTAGGTCACAGTACTTTTATGAGTATAGAACACGTCATGTGAGAAGTTTTAAAGATAAATTCATTTAAAATGTTGGATCATGCCAAATTGCTTTTCATAAAATATGAGCACATAGTTCCTCAGAAAATTTTGTTTTATCTTCTATGGTTTAGGTTTTCCATAAACTGCCTCAGTTAAAATCACACTGTATTATACTTAAAGAATAAAATGAAGATATAAAACCACCATCTTAATAATGAAATAATCTTCACTCAATTAAGGTATGCTACACTCAGGGACTTCAATTAATTTAAATTTTCATTAAGTAATTTCTTAGTTTTCGATTAGAGTCAGTTAATGCTTTATACTGCGTTATTGAATACAGAAAATGCCTTCTAATCGGTTAGTGCAAAAATTATTATTGAGGTATATTTTTTCTTTTTTAATAATAATAAAAAAGAATAATAATCGGATGGGTTCTAAGAAATGACCTAATGATAATTAAAGAGAATGACCGTCTCTGAGTGCGGCAGTTAGTGTTAAAGCGTTTAAATACAGCTATAAGTTCTATCGTACTGACCGTAAATATTTTCTTATGTGTTTTAAACGCGTAGGATGAAAATTTCTCTTTATCCTACCTATATGGGCCTTTATCACAGGTTTAGGCGTGGTCGTACTGATGTACTTTATACGCTAGACGCTTTTAAAATGTAATATACTATTTGATAATAGCTAATACACTTAAGATGTCCGGGATTGAAATTTATGTCCGATATGACAATAGATTCGCCTCTTGGACAGAAATAAACAATGGTGGGTGCACATTCACAAGTTGCATTTATGCCTAACTTTGCGAGAATGCCGGCGTGGGATTATACTAAAAAAAATTACTACATAGAATTAATTACAATATCAAATTATTTTTTATAACCTGTAGATAGGATGTAAAGAACAAAACTCAACTGAAACAATAGATCAATAAATCTATAACATTTATGTACATTTAGTTTAAATAGAACTCAAAAGGAAGGTACGTTCAAAGAATATCTGGATAGTTTCTATTAATTTAAGAGAGAACTTAACGAAAATTAAAAATCGAATAGTGCGATTCATTCAATTAAAGAAAGTGTGTTTCAAGTTTCAAAATAAAACATAAAGCACAGTGTACGTCTGATATTACTTAAAATAAATTTCAGTATAAAGGTATTGTTTAATTATAATATTTAATACAATCGGCTTAACGTGTTTTTTATTGAAAAAAGGGACCTACACCGATTATGTTACAACGAACGTATTTATTATATAATAACTTATACCGTAATTAACACCTGAGGCACAAACAATGTTAAGCCGCCTGCCCACCTGAAAATTTGTGAATTTCTGAGTGACTTATTGATGTTGGTTATGCAAATATTGTCAAATTACTTGATGGAGAGACTCACTCCATCGAAACAGTTGCCAATTTTTGAGTTTACCGTTCATACTACGACTCAAAGGTTGTCAACATTTGAAAGGATGAAAATGCACAATGAAAAACAGTAGGCAGTAGGCAGCGGCTTTGCTAAACTCTGGCATGGGCGGCGCAACGGTGAGCGCTTTCCATCAAGCGAACCGCAAGCTCGTCTGTTCACTTGGACAATAAAAACGATCAAGTGTGAGCTGTACTCGTGCACCGAGGGTTCCGTAGCAACAACCTTGATATTTAAAATTTCTATTACTTAATAAATCCACCAAAACACATATTGTGTGAAAATAACAGCATTAATCATTCATTCCCTTTAGATGAGGACAGACAGACAAACGACGCGACGTAGGCTATGTAAAAGGGTTTCGTTATTACCTCTGGGACAGAACCCTAAAAAAATCAATACAGTTTTCAGACCTCGCGTAGCCATGTAACAATCTTCAAACCTGAGATACATTAGGCACTTTAAAATAATTATTCAAATACTTACTGTACATAAAGTTTTAATTAATAGCATGGAAGTAATTACCCTACTACAACACGGCTCAACAGTCAAAGAGAAATTTAAACTATGCATGTTGGTAAGGCTCGATAAAATCAATTTTGTACTTTACTGTCGGATGTCATAATAAATACTGTTATATAGCTTTTCATTTCGAGGTTTATTTTGGATTAACTACCGTGGAGTCGTTTAACCGAAAACAAGTCTTAGTTGCTTTTATTTTAGTATAAAGTTGTGTTAGCAAATGTTTTAATATGACGATATTACCTTTCTCATGTTTCTTGCTCAGTATTTATTTTTGTGTGAGTCCAAATTCTTGTTAGAATCGAGTGGCGCGAGGGAACTGGTTTCGGATTGTGCCTGCTATAAATATGTAGATAGTGACGCCCCCGAGGTGATCACTACTTGTTATGAAGCATTTTAAATATTACATCGCATATCAAATAATATGTTTAGTATCTCTATCAGCGTGATAGTGTTTATTTTGACACACGCGTTTTAATACTCTTGTGCTATGTTAAAATAACTTATGCATAGGATAAATAATAGTTCTTCGTCGTGTTTTATTCTTTTTTAACCGGCTAAAAAAATGGTTTCGTACTTAATTAATAGCACTCATACATTTATCAGGAATTTTAACTGCAGGTACTAATTATCTTTTTAATGTTTACTAATTTGTATAACCGCGGGATTAATAAGGTAGCTTCCTATGTTGAATATTATACATTATTTTTATGCAACAGAAAATAATGTGAAAAAGAAACCGTTTTCTTAAAAGACAATCAAATTTCGTACTAAAATGAGCCCGAGAACGTAACTTATCGATAAAATAGTATAAAAAATCAACTCAACTACCATATTTAGTTGAAAATGTTTGCATACTCAAAAGTGCGTATTTTAGAATATACAACATGTAATATTTAATGCAAATGCAAGAACCATTAATGATCAAATATGACTTCAACACATATACTTTCAGTATTTTTTAATACAATTAATTTTAGATAGAGACATGACAGATACAACTCACTCCATGAAATTATCCAAACGATAACATTTAATTAAAAAAATAAAAAAGGAAACGCAATAATATTTGATTTAAAAAGATATCACAGTTTAAGAGACATATGTTGCCCAATTATGGTTACGTGTTTGTATAAGAAGGTATGTACATGTCGGTAGCCCTTCAAATCAATCAGTATTCAGATCTCATGTGGCAGTGAGAAAGAATTAAGGCAACATGTTGTGATCGGACAGGGAACAATAGAGACGGAGCACTCACAAAAACCAGCACTCATGAAACCACAAAAGCAACTCCGACCGTACCTGTGTTTGCGTCCGTCCCGCAGCCTCATCGAGAGTATTAATTAATAGCCATAGGGTGACAATGCATCAAAAAATCAATTGCCAATAATTACACTAGCGTGCAATTCTACCTTAATTAATGCGCAAAAAACTTTCAGACTATGGTATTTTGAAGCCCGTCCCGTTTACATTTTGAATATCGTTTAATGATTCTAGTTTTTGCTATAGCTCGCAAAAGTTCGTTGTCCGGAAAATTAGCCGTAATCATGGTTCTCCTAATTAACGAAAAAGTGTCGCCATATCGAGGCGCCAGAAAAGGACGCCCGAATTACTCGTACATTGGCCGTCGTGAAACTCAAAAAACCGTTTAAAAATCACTCGCTCCGCCCATCGTCCGCCCAACGACTCTCGCTCACTTATGATTTATCGTTAAGAGGACAACCCGCCCCTCAGACTAACTAGCTGGCTTCCGTCCCGCTAATTATACGCACACATCGCCCTTATAAAATCTCAAATCGCATTCTCAAGCCAGGCGCGGTGTCGTGCGTCGTGTCGTCGGTCGGCACTCGGCGGCACGCGGCAGCTCAACTCACCGCTTGTACTAATCAAATTCGACACGGCTTATCCGTCTTAATCGTTCGACTTCTATACACGTGCTGTATCCGTTGCCCGGCAGCTGATTACGTTCTTCCTATCAAACTTGCTGTAGATGCTATTCGTCGTTTTATAATACACGATAAAGCATACGTCGAATTCAATCAATATGATAAAATTAAAAAAGACCGAGCTAAAATGGCTCCTGCGAGTAGCCTGGCAATGCCGCAGGTTAATGTAATCCTAGTATTTAAAGTTTATGGTTACATATAAATAACTAGTGGTACTTGCTTTAAGTACGTGCAAGGTAAAATAATATGTCGTTCTTCGGTATTGTTTGCTGATTTAGTAACTGGTCACGCATCAAGGACGTGGATCGAACGTATTCAGAATAATTTGGAAGTGGACGTGGCCAGTTCTCACGCTATTGGCATTCTTACTCTGTAGATAAGACGTATTCATATGCATACGCATAATTCTGTGATATTTAAAAACCCTTTTCGTTATGGTGACGCGCCAGTTACCACTTGCCAGTTACCAGTTGCCACTGCAATTGACACTTTGGAAAACTAATGTTTCCTACAACCGCGACCTCTGACTGATGTCATTGAATATTTTATTCATAAAACATTTAAATAATTCCTCCACACGTTTACGTTGGCAGATAACCATAAATTTTATAACGTAATAAAAAACTAATTTAACCTGGTATAAAGTAAATTAAACTAATTTATGAAATAATATTAATGCAGTTATTCCAAATATTACAAGCACAGACATTCTATACATATTAACAGTGATAAATAATGAATGCATTCTAAGTTCCGCTTAAAACTTACAAGCAACTTCGAACAAGGCAGCCGGTAAAACTAATAGATAGACAATTTCATCCATGACAAATTGGTCGCTTAACCGACGCACGCTGTTCTGAATAAATTATTAACAAGCTCGCTTTGAAAAAACGTGCTTGTTTAGTGCGGCTTATAGTAGATGTAACGCCGCTGCGTTTGCACCACACACAATAAAGGACGTGTAAAATACGCCGGATATATCCTTATAATAAAACATTGTAATATATCAAGTGTGTAATTAAATGAAAACAATACAAACGTGATAATAAAATAGCTATTAGGTATTAATAACAAAATTATATTCTAGTTTTTAACATGCTTCCTTACATTAGTCTAAGCCCTAAGGTGTAAGGAATTTCATGAAACTATTAAATATAACCATCAATAAACCACTTTATTAGCTCTATAAGTCTACTATTTAATTTCAGATAAATAACACTATAATCATGTCACTACTAAAGTGACACAAAAATAATTTGAATATGTTTCATACATCTTACTTTTTAAAAGTTTACTTAATTAAAATGATGAAGGGTCAACGTTAATTCTGAACTTTACCAAGAGTTCTTTCGCTATGTTCATTTAACAATAATTATGCTTCCAATATCATTATTAATAAAAGAGATTTTACGATCAAGCACACGGTCCATTTACAATATTACCTACAATAAGCATTAATCATTTTGCTCATTAATTTATGATATCGGTCGTACACCTTTTAGTACCAGTATATAAAGTAGTCATGACTTCACTATAGATGATACGAAATCGTATGAGAATCAATATAAATAAATTGCCCAATAGAATTGCCCGAGGTACACGCTTGGCCTGAGATCAGATACTATAACTCAACACGCAACATATCAATTAAAGGGTGTATTAAACATCCTCATCTACATATACAGAGTGTGATTTAAATGCGAATACACCATTTATTTATTTATTGACTTGTTCCTCGTAGTGACAATCTAAAGTGTCAACTGTAAAATAATACGTTGCTTTCATTTAAAATATTCTATGTGTAAGAATACGGACTAGATGTTCCCAAGCTGGAGAATATTGTGCAGAATAGAAATTACACCGATAAACACAAAGCATCGCAAAACATTTTGTTTAATATCGTGATACTATCTCATAGAAGAGTGTCTGAATGTTTTGGAAAATACGAGTGATATCGTTCAAGTTTAAGGATGCTGTTAACCGTATAATCGGTTGCGTAAGTTACATCATTCTGCGAATGTGCGGGCAGTATTATTATACGATTATTTGCTTGAAAGCTGACATTTCCATCAGCCATCGGAGCAAAGGCTATCTCACTGTGTGTTAGTACCACTTTACACGCGGTACTATCGCCGGGAGATATCTTTGTTTTGTCATAAATCGCGACTTTATTTACGATCAATATCTATCCGGGATTTATACGTCACTATTACACCCTATCAATACCCTATGTATGAGCATCCTTTGTCTCACGAGACGCCCATAACGTCCAGCTTATTGGAATATAAATAATGTAGCTTTACGTACATTTTATTGAACCTTTTGAATTGTGTAGCCTGGTGGGCAAGCCATTAGTTTTCCATCTGCGAACGCCGGGTATCAAATATAAAAATGGAAATACAAGTTCTGAAACAAACTTTTATCCGCCGTTGGCAATAAAATAATCAAATAAATGAATAATTAATGCTGATAGTGTATGATAGTGCTTAATAAATAATTTATAAAACTACACCGTTATTTTACTTGAAGTAAAGATTTTTCAAAAGCTAAGCTGCATACTTTTATTTATTTTACTGAACTCCTCCAATGTTGTTCTTAGACTCGTTGTCAAGAAACTACTTTACATAAAGAGGTAACAAAACATAAATTTTGATAAATAACCGCCACATCCAAAGCTGAATTGCAAAAAAGGTCACAATGGTATTTATGTAGACAACTTGATGACTATGTCAAGAATGAATTTATTATCTGGTTCCGACGATACGGCCGTGGTACGCACATACCTACAAACTAATTAAAATCTCCCATCGGAGTACTTTCTACGTATTTCAGCAGATAACCGCGTAAGCCTAGGCAAGTTGTTTTTATAATCCCTTAATGGACTTAGATACGAACCTGTAAACATAACTTTCTACGGATTTAGAAGAAAATACTTGTACCTTCAACATGCCGTTTCATGTTAATAAAACCTGATTTAACGCTTAATAGAGCTGTCTTCCTAAATCGACTATTATCTTATTCCCTTAAAAAATAAACTAAAAAATAGACACATATTTTATGTACACCAACATCAAATAAATTATAATTACAACGTGTTACAGAAAGGATTGGTCATATTTAAGGGTCGTACATACACCTAACAGCGAATGTTTACATAGCAGATATTACATTTAAATCTAGACATCGATATATTACCATAATCTAGATAGATCACATGATGTGATCTATCGAAGCACATCACTTAATTTGCATGAAAACCATGCATGCACAATTGGTTTTCATGTAAAACCACCAATAAAAACCAATTGTTTCACATGAGATGAGAAATACCCTTAAGCCCTTAACTAACAAGGTTTTCAATAATTTACGGCGTGTTAAGATGTTTTTCTTGAGTTCAGGATCCTATTGTGACAGTTTCAGGTAATATATTTAGAGAACGTGTGCTCATGATTTGTCCCATTACTTCAAGCACGCGGTAGTACAGTACTACTATTTCAGTAACAATCTTAAAAAGATATGACTTCGTCCTTTTTTGCATTAATTAGAAATATTTAATCTCAATAATAAAGCTTACAATGTAATTACAAGCTGTCTCCCGGTTCGGCGGGTTATCGCCTTCCTTACGTCTTTGATCCTTGTCAATGTCCTGTTATAGCACACGTACTGAAGCAGATGGCAGAATAGATGCTGTAACGCAGTTATTAGTGATAAATTTAGTAATAACTACACAACCACCGGAGCAAGATAAAGTTGATAAAGTGTTAGACAAAGAACAGCATACTCAAACGATAATGCTATGCATGCCTTCCCACAGTTTAAAATAGATGCCGCTAAAATTTTCCGATTAGGCTTCTAGTTTATATTTTCAGAATTAAGGCATCATTAGTTTAACTGTATACATAAGTACTGTATTTTTTAACAATACCACCACACTCCTACTCCGTGCTTCCGGTTTTGTACCAGTGTGGATGACAGAGTTGAAGAGCTTAGTAAGCTCTGTCAAGACAGACGTACCCCCTGCCTTGAGGAGCTCCTTTGTAACTCAGTGATCTTCCGGAGCTTTGTTATTGTGAAGCTGTCCGAGAACTATTCTAATCTCGCCCACGTCGCAAGTTCGTCTCTGTGGTGGCCAGTTAGTCTGGCTCGCGGATCACTCGCGCTGTGGGCCTCCGGGGAGGTGCTTTTGAGCTTATAAGTCCCCGTAATACTTTTCGATCTCTACGAGTATCTCTGGCATTGAGGTGACGGTGGTGTCCTGTGTTGTTTTGAACTTTGTCAGGTGGCAACTGGAAGTGTGTGGTTCGGCAAATACCATAGTGCCTTTATTTTGTTGGATTATATTTTCGATATCTAGGGTATTCGAGCATCTTATATCACGCCGTATTAGCCTCTTCACCTCCTTGTTAAGTATCTGACGCTCAGGTTGTGTGACATTTATAAGTTCTTGTGTTTTCCTCAAAAGTTCCAGAGTCTCGCTTGAGAGTTTTGACTCGCGTCCACTGCTCTTTGGTCGAAAGTATTTGTGTATTGTCCACCTCGCTAATAGTTGGCACCAGACTATTGGTGACATCATCAATATCCGCCGTGGTTTCCAATACAGAGAAACTGTTCTTTAGCTCGCTAATAAATAAATAGGCAATACCAAGCTATCACAGTGTAGAATAAGATATTTACTGTGAAGTACGTGACTTAAGTGCCGTTTTAAAACATTTGACTCCATGCAAAGATCAATGATTAACCAAAAACATGCGTAAAGAATTTCGTCATCTAAATATGGAGAGATAAATCCAATTAGTTAGTTGTTCGCTTGCAAACCTCGACTAAATATTCTCCATCTTCGCTAAGTTCCACATAAATGGAATATCGTATTCCATAACACCCTACTAATATATTAGGTATTTAAGTATTTTTTTATGTTTATTAATTCGTGAATTTGGGTGTTTGTTAATCGATCACGCTTTAAAGGCTAAACGGATTAGGATGAATTTTGACACATCGGTAGACCAAGACCCGGATTAGGACATAGGCACAGTATACATAGGCTACTTTTAACCCGGCAAACCCCATTCACTTGGGTGAAACGGTCAGTGAAAACTAGTCAAAGACATTTCGAAGTACTATTACAGACTTATCAAAGAAACAGGTAAATATTCGTCATTATACTAAGCGAACCAAGTTGTAAAATCTTTTTACGACACTTATAACTATAACATTATAATACAACTAAAATATTGATAATCCAAAGCGTTAGATTTTCAAATTTATTTTATTAGTCGTTAAACTTAATTTATTGCTACGATGGTGCTATTAAAAAGCGTAGTAGGAACTTATCTCTAATTTCGCTTCTACTTATCATTTGTAATGTATCATTAAAAGGTTAAAATAGTGGTGAAATTCCGTCTGATGGTACATACAATACAAGATCTGATACTTATATGAATATGCGTTGAGCTTTATGATGTAAATAAAAGTTCTAATATATGTATATAGATGATATGGGAATAAGGGTTATTATAGGAAAAGAAACGAAATTCGATGTTTTATTTTCCTCCGAAACCTATAATTGCTTAGCATCATATTACATTTGCACAGTTTTTACATTTAATATTAAGTATTTTTTGTTAAGCAGAGGTTTTACAATATTTTGTATTAACCTGTGCTAATATCTAATCGATGTTTATTTTTTGCTAGAATCATACTGTAGACAGTTTTGCCTTCAGTATGAATGGGCCGCGTCGGCTGGGCCGGGTTTTCAAACGTCAACGTATGAATAGTATATCGTAATTAGATGTTGTGCGATGTTATTATTTATGTATGTGTAAATAAATAATAGAATTATAATTTAAACTAAACCTTGTCGACCCCTATAAGCTAGTCTTATATGGTGTAAAGTCACTCTCATTAATACAGGAGGCTCGTACCTAGCAGTGGGATGTATATGATACAAGGCTTGTATAATTATTATTGGATTATAACTTAGATAAACGGGAATAGATACTCACAGCAACCAAATCTGCCCGAAAACAGTTTTCGTAGGTTCACGTTAGGTCTTACCTGAAAAAAAGAAAAAAATATGTAAACGATAATACTTGGTACTTCATAGTTAAGCAAATTTTTCGCCCGTAATTTATTTTTTACTACGACTTATCGTCTATCATTGATCGTCTATCATCAAACGAAGCGTGAAGATTTCAAATTACTACACTGATTTTCATTGTCATGTCTAAAATTAATTAACTGTTTATAATTGCATTTAAAATAAAACTACAATTAATTAAGGCAACGCAGCATTAACTATTCGAACATTAACTTTTCCGAGTGGTAGGTCCACGCTGTAGACAGTTTTGTCTGCAGCATGAATGGGCCGGCTCGTCCGGATCGTTACCACTGTCTCACAGAAAACCGACGTAAAGTAGCGGCTTGCTACTGCGTTTCGTACGGTGAGTGAGATATCCGGAGGCCCAAATCCCCCTCCCCTTCCCAATCCCTAATTATCCCTTTCCTTTAAGGTAGGCAACGCACCCATGATTCTTCTAGTATTGTGGGTGTACATGGGCGGTGGTGATCACTTACCATCAGGTAACCCACTTGCTCGTTTGCCGGCCTATGCAATAAAAAAAAAAACTAAAAACATTGTGTTGAAATATGTTTACTATCACACTGTTTGATCAGTGAACGAAGAATTCGATGTTTAGCAAGTATCCCTAAAGTTCAAGGTAAGTCAAGCATACTCGTACACGATATTAGCAACAGGCCTGTGCGTAGTTTTATATTAAATTGAGCTGGTTTATCGTGAGTGGCCCTATATCGCGTGGTCATTTAGATCATAAAACAATAGAACAGTTGCAACTGAGAGAATGCAATGCGCAGTTATGCAAATAGAAGGGGTCGCGACCGTAAGCATGAATATTGATACAGCATTGTCGAGATCGCAGATTTCACCAGCGATACCCTCGGCATCTACTCTCTATAAAATACAAGCACGTTTCGTAAACGAATTAAGCTGAACTGATTGCCTGACTATGGTAATAAGCTTTAAAAATAACACCCCGTATAACATAGTAACTTAGTTTTAAATACAGCATTCACGAGCGCTATATTCAACAGTAATGAGAAACTTTTAAAGAAACCTAAACGAAATACCATTTGCTGGGAATAGCGTAATACTTTTAGAATAATAAGAATTGCACGAAGATTCAGCGGAGTGGTCACGCAGCCACAATGGTCGGTCCGACTGAGAAATGGCTTCAAAAACGTATATAACTTCGTCAAATGGTCATAAAATGGGACCCGTTTTATGGCGCACCTTTATAGCCGCGAGCTACGTAAGGATGAGCGGCGAATGCCACGGAGCTGGCCCCAAAGTTGAATCCGGCTGTCCATTTGCGAGAAAATAGCGCATTGCACAAAGCTGACTAATCATACAACAATAGTCATCTATACATTTTATGATAAACAAGTTATACATCATATAAACCTACGTCCAGTCACGAAAATAGGCGTTACGGTCGCTTGAATTGAAATCATGTTTGCATTCCTACATTTCAACTTCGTTATAATTTTCGAAATGGAAACCAGCGTGGCAATAATACAGGATTTGCTCGCATTCCACTCTTTACTTTTTATATATCGGAATTATTTATGCTCAACAAAGCTATTTCGGATCAGTAACAATAATTGACAACGCTGAAGGCGGTAATTGCGGACGCTATTGTTTCACAGCGATAAATTTAAAGGCATTTTAATACATAAATTGTTTTGATTTAATGTCTATACGAGCACTTGAGCTCATAATTATTTATAGTTTAAATGAAGCTATATCGTAAATGTCCTGAAGATTTATTTACGAATCTAAAGTTATTAAGCGATGTCTAGGTAATATATTGGTGTTCTTGTATATCATAAGGGCTACCTTCATACGAGCTTGTTTTAGTTTTATTCTTGGCACATAACAATATTAAAAATACAGTATGATTTTGGTTTACTTGATCGCATAGATATGGTCTTTGCTATGGTAAATTAGCACTTCGTTATTTAGGAACTGTTTCTCAGTAACTAAACACATTTTTTTTTATATATAAATGTTAAATTTATTTACATGTTATGTTTAAGCAGTGTAGGTTATATATTATATTTGAAAATGTGCAATAACGTCGTAATAATACCATTATGAAAATAAGTTATTAAGACTGCACTTTGGAGTTTTCACAAACAAAATTTTTCATTTGTGTGTCTGCCCGACTTTGAAAATTCCAAGACAGATTTAAGATCTATAACATATAAATTGCACCCGGGCAATCTAACTTAATTGCTAATATATCTGTGTTAGAATTTTACCATAGCACATTCTTTCGAAATATTTGTAATTTTGTGTGCTATGCTGACACAATGCGAAAGTAAGGGATAATAGTTTCATAGGCAAACAAAAGGCGCGATAACATTCTTAAATACTACCTGCAACAGGTAGCCAAGTCAACAATGACGTTCACAACTTTATTTTAACAAAAAAGAGGCAAGCTTAATATGTACAAGGTTTTTCAACCAAATATCAAGTTACGAGTTTCAAATTAAATAAACGCGTGATGTATCACGCAGATTTCAAATTATGGAATGGAATACTTCCTTATCGTAGAGATTATTAAGAAATAGAGACTGAGTTAAAATAATATTTATTAATATGGTTGTGATCGGGCACAAATAAAAATACAAACTTACATTGCACAATTGCATTCCATAACGGGTTATGATGTCTTTATGATAGCTAAGAAAACGTAATATAAATGTCGCTATGAAGAGCGTTACATTTTGCAATATGTATTAATATTATACAAATATCAGTAGTAATAAAAATAGACATAATAGTAAATTAAGTTAAAACAAACCTAAACAAACCGACAAAAACTAAAAACCGACTGCCAAAAGTAACACAATAGTCAAAAATAATAATAAATTCTAAAGATATTTTGGAGTCGGTGCAATTTCAGTAATCCGGCAGCGACATCGACACTGACTCCAAAAACTATTTATTTTCATCAAAATCGAACCACAATTGGCGAAGAAATCGATGAACAATACACGCCGAATTGAGATCTTCCTGTCCTTTAAAGTGAGTTAAGAGTAAATTTTCTCTGTATAAAAATGTAAGAGTAACATTAAATTAAAATAACCCATATTTTGTACCGTAACAGCTACTTTAACTCTTCGACAAACGTGTATATATAAAACAGAAATAACTTTTACTACTTATACCATAATACTTAACTGTGCAAATATTTCAACCTGTATTTACTCAAACTTGCAAAGAAAGGTTAGCTAAATGAATCACTCGAAAGTCTAAACCACCTTTTAAATACCAAAACGGAGAAGCAAAGAAGAATCAAACTTGTTCCCTGACACGGAGCGCAAGTTTTGGAACAAGTGTGAGAAACACTCCGCATCATAAAACACCGACAAGCATTTCGCTTTAATAATAAGCCTATTCATTTAAATAATTCAGTTTAAAGGAAGGGTTGGGTCCATTCAACAGCTCGCTTATAGACGGGTTCTATTGAGACAGACATTCTTGGAGATTAAATTAAAAGAAAATTATAATGGTAATAAATCCGCGTAATTGCTGTCGTATATCTATAAATTTGTATTAAAACTATACAAAATCGAAATATAATTTCAAGTTACAAATTATAGGATATGTCTGTCTGTTCATTCGTTACCACATCATAATAATATATCACGCTAAAATAGTGGCTAAAAAGCTAAGCCCATGGGTAAGATAGAAAACTAAGTCATAATAAAAAACGCATAGAGAAGAGTAAAACTTTTGTGTTCAATACATAAATAATGTATAATCAACAAATATATTACTATCGATAAAAAAATATATACTATCGATAACAGTTTTCTTCTTCCACCGCTTCTTCTTTATCCCACACGCAATGGGATCAGCGCAACATGTTTTTAACTCATGTTATAAAAAAATAGCTTGTAGTTTTGCGACCTGCCGTCTGCCTTACGTTAACCCCACTGATGAGAAAACACATCCAGAACCTAAACAAAGCTAACTTCGCTGGTGGTAGGATATTCATATCCGTTCGGATAGCGACCACCATACACATGGTGTTAAAACCTGCTACAGTGTCCCACACACGTTGTGTGGACTTGCGACAGGACTTGATGGTTAATTGGGGCGGGTATAGGGGCACTTCCTTGTATCTCTGTGCCTGTATCGGTCATCCATCTGTCCTGTCGCCCCTCGATATGCTCTTCCCTCTTCGAAGAGGGAAGAAGCATTTATACAGGCCGGCATGAATCTAGTGACCATCGATAAACTCATTATTTGTCAGTGGTCGCTGGATTTTTGGACTGCACTATGCTTTCCATCAGGTATACCGCCGTTTGTCGTGCTCGTATTAAAAAAAAACACAAAAACATATTTATCTCGCTACGAGGATCGAACTTATGGCCTCTATATTATCTGTAACAATATAAAAACATATAAAACTAATACAGTACATCATTACGTCTTTATTCTACACACTTCAACAATTGTTTGAATATGTGCGTAGGTATGTGAATTTACAAACATTTACAAATTTTCCTCGTCTTGCGAACTTAATCGCTTGAATATATTTTTTCACTTTTTAGATCGATAACATGTTACAATAAACAGTTGTGTGAAGACTGAAGCTAATCGAAGGTAACATTGACCCACAACTTGTGGATAGCTATGAATAACAAAGCAACGTGTAATTGCGGGTTACGCGCTAACCAAATTAAATATTTTTAACGGCCCGTTTCCTCGGACTAGTGACGGTAATGCGGCTTGAAATATATCGACCATAAAACTGTTTTTCCACATGCGATGGCGTCACCTAAGCTGCATTCTATCGAATATTACAAAACAGGTGCTTCAAACGTGGAATTTCCATAAATATATTTTGTGGCTTATCGCCTCATTTGTGCCGCCTAGCGACAGTTTACTTAAGTTGAGAAACCGGTGAGGTTCTGAATTCAATTCCTAGGTCAAGCAAAATACACATCAATTGCCCGGAATTGGAATTTGTGGCTTAATATTATGACTATATTCTCTTCGCCTTTCACATCATGGGACGTAAATAAGTTCAGCAAGACGTGGTAGTTCTGCTTACCCTTTAGAGAATATAAGCGTAAGTTTGTATATACGTACACATATTTTTGTATAGAGATTAGATACTTTTTGTTTCGTTATATTCGTCTATATCTCTTCATGTTATCGAAATGATCTAAATTATGTATCTATTATTTTGTCTTTTCCTAACAAATGAGTAAATTTACACAAAACTGACTTTACGAACAAACTAATATAACCGATAAATAACAGTTATGGAAAATAAGTAATCGATATTAACAATCGATAGATGTGCCTACGCTAAACACCCGACCCTAGCAACAAAATGGCGTTTAGCTGCCGTAAGGGGGCGGTGGATCATCGAAGGCCGACACTAGGGCCCTATACAATTATTGGATGAAATGTAGTCTCCACCACAATCTATTGTCTTGCCTATCCATTTCTTACAAATGGACCTCCTGACATTGAAATTAAGCAACATACATAAGAATATTTTATCAATTTAAGACATTGAGAAGATCTTTTATACATTTTTATGGCTGGCACAGGGCACTATTGCGCCATGTTTAGAACATGAGATAGTATTTGACACTCGAATATAATTATTGATGTATCCATATTAATGTGTTAGGAAAATGTACTTTCTTATAATGTTATAAATCCATCCATAAAGAGTTTAACGGCCTTTTTGGTAAATACGTAATCTTAATAAAATATCTGTGTGAAAATACAAGGTGAATAAAATAACGGTGCCAAAGCTGGGCGTGGGCGTAAGATTCTTAACATTTCACTAGCGCCATTAGCATTTTACAACTTTTATCGATGTACTAAACGAGATTGTGCCGCGGAACGCGAGAATCGGTACTTCTACCATATTGCTAACATTTTATCTTACGACCCGAGGCGTTAAAAGGATTAGACTTCGCGTACATATCAAGTTCGTTTAATTACTCTATCTATCTATATAATATATTTGTCATATAAAATAGTATCGGACATTTTTAATAATTATTTTCTGCACTCCTGTATGCCCGTCAATGCGACTATATGTCGAGGTTCGAATGTTTAATTAAGTATCCACAAACTGGATTATTTCATAGCAAAAAAAGTTTTTTCTTTATTTGATTGAATGACGAGAAGAGCAAGGTGCTCGCCTGATGGTAAGTGCCGTGGCTGCCCATAAACAGAAGCAACATGAATTTTTAATTACAAAGCACTGCATGGCACTAAACTGCGCTTGTCACCCCGAGACATAAGATGTTAAGTCACATAATGAATATTCTTAAAGTAATGTTTACATTTGTAATGTTGGTAGTTCATTATAATATGTGGTATTATTATATGATCGAATTCCTATACCAACTATAGTAATCTTAACAAAATACTTTAAATGCATTATTATACTTTCACACTGTTTATTACAAGTACGTCGGCGCAAGAAATATTAACTGCACTAAGAAACTCCACAGTAATTATGCCTATTGTATTCACTTTCATCGTTTGTTCAATACAAAAACTCAACGGTGGACGATGGAATGTCAAAAAGCATACACACGTTGAAGAAATATGCATATAATCGCAGAATGCAGTACGTCAAGAACGATGGTCTAATTGTAATTTAATAGGTAATTTTTAAATGGGAGATATCAAGATGAAAACGGCATGCCACACTCGTTTTAGCCTTTCCGAAATTTATTTTACTTATACGATCATTGAACAGCACATACAATAACGCACTAAATCAAATCAAATCGTAATGCGACGGAGGTGTGGCGGGCAAGGAATTAAAATGCAATAATATCCCGGCCGTGCTGTAATTCTGGCCTGTCTCAGATCTCTGAAGATTATCGTAAAGTATTTATTTATCCAACGTTCCCTCAGGAGGTTAGATACCATCAGGAAATCAATTTTACAACGAACGTCATTGAGGCGTAAGGTTTGTGGCCTTTAAGTTACAGGTGCCGCTTTTCTGTCAATTTTATGGTATGGAGATATTAACGTAATACTTCTACACGTGTTATTTGTTAATATATAACATTTCCGTACGATCCGAGTCCACCTCGCATGTTTGCTGTTAGTGGTATTAATAGTAATTGCTTAATTATAACGTTATTATTTTATAACGCACATTCCCATAATATGTTTTCCACATCTGGCAAAATAAATGGCAATAAACTTCAAATCTTTTAGCAATTAATTCAATACTCCATGCTTCGTTTTTATACAATGCTACGAAAATAAATCTAAAATATAAAAGCAGTACAGTTTTTTAACCATTCAAATTAAAATTCCGTGCATTCGGTTAAGTAATTTGAATAATCAATACACATAAATTATTCTGTAAGGGTTATTATTGTAATTTTATTTTCCGTCGAGTTATTTTATATTTCGGGCTTGTTTAAACAACGTACAAATTATGAAAACAACGTAACACGAAGGTTAAACGTTATGCCGAATTAAGGTTAGTGTTTAAAACTCATATGTATGTACTGCTCTTTCAACTCGGGCACGTATGTTTATGTACATCTTAATTGCTGTTAGTTCGTGCTTGCAGCAAAATGCAATACGTATGTTAAATCGAAATCTACGACTATGTCTCAATCGGTGCACATGTCTAGCACTCCAAAGATATAAACATAATAAAAACGACAGCTACAAGTTCGCTCCAACTAAACTCCCATCACGCCTCCACCAATGATACACAAATCATAATAAACTTCATACAAGTTCAAACTTATGAACTACATCCACCGTGCGCTCTCATAACTATCTCTACATAAACGACGATGTATGACGTAGAAAGCAACAGACCCACAAGGAACCGGTTCAACTTCACATGAATGCACACACGTAAAGTGTCCAATTAAGTGAGGCCTATGACAGCCTGACCAGTGTCTCCGCTCGGGTATCCGGCAAGGAATGCCCACGGAGGACGGAGGGGATCACGCTGAATTGGTACTTACAGTCAACAACGATAAGAAAGCGGACTCAGTTGAGAGTCTGTCAAGTAACAATCTATATTATGATTACAAACTGATATTGATAAATATCGATGCAAAAAATACGAATAATTAAATATTAAAGGTCAAAACCAATTAAATGTAATTATTAATCGGCTTATGCACAAGTTTTTTCCTGACTAATAAGCCTAATAAACGCATTTTACCACAATTATGTCTACTTTTTTTGTAAAGAAGAAAACTTTACGTGGAGTTGTGAGCAAAATAAAGCGTCAGTATTTGTATTGTGATTTAAAGAACATAATGAACGAATGTACTGTAAAATAATAAAGTTTACATAAAGTTAAACATAAGAGAAAAGTTCAAAACTAAAACAAGTTTCGTTCCTCAATAACATGTGTACGAGGAAATACGACTGAACGGGAAATATTATATTGTAATTTTTCAAGACAGTGAAAATACTAAAAACCAAACGTTGCTTTTACAGAATTAATACGTATTTAATCTGTTTAATCATATTTTTTATTTTACCCGGATAATATCAAAACGTGCTTAATGAGATAAACTTAAGGTCAATACATATCAGAGCGGTGCGAAGCGATGTGATATCACAAAAAATAGCGTTACAGGGCATGAAAAAAAAGCTGCGATGTCGAACGTCATCTTGCCGCCCAATAAACGTAATATATTCGTCTATTTCTTTGATAAAAAACCTTTTTTTCTTATAAAGTCAATATACAATAGTTTAAATCTCATTAAAGATTAAAGTACATTTTTAATTTATTAACCAGCGATTCTCTTTCATTTCTATTCTTAACGCAATCCATTAGAAAATGTTTTACGTCCTTAATTTTATTATAGTTGGTCAGTCAGATTTCTTCATTAAAAAGGTAACCTTTGCTGCTGGTTAATGTCAAGATCTTAATCTTAACATAAATTTAATATAATCTCTATTTAAATCTTCATCTTCAAACCAAAAAATCTTAAGGGACTCACATTGGACAGTCTTATACCAGATTTCTTTTTCCTTTCTGAGTTCACAGCATCGGTCCAGAGGCACATCGAGGTAAATGTCGTAAAGCACTTTTGCCGTAACGAAATGTTTTGTTCCAACTAGCTTGCTAATTTCTTAGAAAAATAGTTGATAATGGGATTTATATTCTGAAGTACATGAATCCAGAATCGTCTCTATTTATTCTTGATCATAACATGTGACTCTTTATATTAATTTGAATTACGAAACGAGAAGGAATTGATCGATATAAAAAATCATCCAAATCGGTCAATTTTCAGTCCATTTAGCGGAGTTATGCGACAAGGTTGATGTTCGTGGATAAAAAAAAAATAAACAACGAATTGAGAGTTTCCTGCGTTTTTTTATCGGGTAAACATAACTTTTCTATTTGAAAAACACACCCATTTTTTCTAGGATTAATAATAATAAATAAATAGTAATAATATAATAATAAATAATAAGGAATAATGTCCGATACAATAATATCATTATACGTTCATAATGTTTTAATCATCATATGAAGAAACAATTCGTATTCCTTTTTATCATAATCATACTCATGCAATAATATAACTTGTATATTTGTAAAATTCCATGTATTCTACACTTACAATAATTTTTTATCCTGTAAATGAATGTATAGGATCACTCAGACATAATAACACATTGTGAAAAAAGTCTGTACGTATATTGTCTACACACCCTTTACTTACAGTTTTGAATACTGATATTTGTTTTATTGTGACATGAATTTTAGTGTGGTATTTTGCGGGCATACATGTTTTTACGATCCAAATATATCTTCTGGTATAATTTTAGAGAAAATCAATGTCCGTCACCTACTCACATATCACAATTCATATATCCCATCAGAATCATTCATCAATTTCATATCTATTCTAGAGATTTAAACGAATAACTACTTACTTTTCA
This sequence comes from Amorpha juglandis, assembly GCA_949126905.1. Taxonomy (NCBI): domain Eukaryota; kingdom Metazoa; phylum Arthropoda; class Insecta; order Lepidoptera; family Sphingidae; genus Amorpha; species Amorpha juglandis. The sequence goes on along the minus strand of OX421374.1, from coordinate 9,949,928 downwards.
AATAATTTTTCATATACGATAGTATTCCTATTTTTGAGATATATTTGAGAATTGAGTAAAAATATTTTTACATTTCTGGAACAGATTTAGGGACTAGACCTTACGCGTTTGGACATTGGCTGATTAAGATATAAATAAATCGATTTGTATCAACAATATATGAATAAATAAATAATAAACATTTATGAAATAAAATACGAACATTATGGGCATAGTTATAGCTTTTAACTACCAACATATGAATATATTGCCAATCACATTTTCAGTAATTAGAGCCCCGAATCGACTTGTACGTCAATGTGGTATGTAAATTAAAATAACAGGATGGAAATCGGTTAATGGGTTTTGGAGATACGACAAATTTTTTTGTTTATCCAAGTCTCAAAAAGCAAGGTAAGTGATTTTTTTCGGACGATAACGCTTTTAGGGTGCGTACCACCCAAACACGTTATCAATTGAGCCTCGGAACGCATTTAGGCGAGCAACTTCAAAATGAGAGTTGATTTAACGTTTAAAGTTTTAGTCCAGTTGGCACGTTCATCTTGCTAACCAATAAATTCATTGTTAAATAGAGAAACGTTAATAACTTAAAAATTGCCGGCAGTAAATCGGCGAGTGCATTAGAATCTCTTTGTTCATAGAATTTTCTTTGCCTCTGGTAACTCTTTCTTACAGAATAAGGGGTAACAAGGTCATCTGATAGTGAGTAATCACCGCCGCCTAGGGATAGGTATTGTAGGTACAAAACTAGACAGATCGTCAGCGGGTTCCCAGTCTTTCAGGTAATAGTAGGCTTTATGGCTTCTAAGTCATGTTGATATGGAAATACCCCATTTATTAGGTCAGTGTACCTAAGTGCTATATTACTGCCACTAGTTTCTGTCCGCGGCTCCGCAGGCGTGCATGCTTTTGTTCGGCACAATAAGAAGTCTATGAAAAGTTCCATACAAAATTCTAATTTTTGTAACTTAAAATGTTTCAAAACATCATTTCCTAGTAGGCCCCTTCATAATACAAACTATCAGCTCACCAAATTTCTTTATCCTAATATTTTATTTTTTATAAAAGTTTTTGAAATTTCGTGATTAATCAGTGAGTGAGTGACTGAGTGGTATTTTGTTTTTATATATAGATTATGGAATAGAAAAAAGAACTTGTGTTGTTCAATCATCCTCGTCGTTGCATTCTATTTTATCAGAGCAACTAAAACATTGGGTTCTAAAAGATATATTATGTTACTTTTATTAGCGGAGGTTACTTATTTAATCAAAAGCTTCTATAGTAGTTGTTTTGTTACTTACGCAAAAGGCATCATAAAATTTCTAAAAGGTAATTAATTTTCTTTTTATCCATAGCTTCTCCGTTTTATAACTTTTGTAAGTGGTTGTGTGCGGGGAGTAGAAAAACAATTACAATAATGGGTGGTTAAACGTGCCTCATAGACACTGAGCAATTAGTATCTACGTATTGGCATGAAATAATGGAAGCCATTTCACACTATAACCTAACTTGTACGTTCATTAAGGCGGGTGTCGATGGCCGCGCTGGCGGGTGCAAGTTGCATAAATCAGTCCGGGGAATGCAGCCCGGCTCCCTAATGCGCTTTCGGTGTCGGTTGATAGCTCAGCACTCTTCCCATCACCATCACAAATCACTCTCTAACAATCATATTTCCAATGGTTTATAATTTTTTCAAAAAACTTGTTTTACAACTTGAAGATAAGCATCTATAATGCGTCGACGTAATTCATGGTTTTCTATTAAATTCTCGCTATATATAGATATAAATAATAACAATACAATATACATAACTATAATTGGATAAAATACATTAATTTATACACAAAGTCATTGTAGTCTCAACACGTCATTTATAAATATATTTTTCATAGGTTATCGTGATGATTCGCTTAAAATATTTTTTTTATTACTACACGTGGTAGGCGGAGATTCTATCGCCAAGTCGGAATCAAATGTTCATGAAAGGGAAATAAATCAATAGCTACTTCGATTTACGCCTGCAAAAAATACACCGGTTATAAAACAAAAATTTAAAATAATCATAGAGGTTCCACAATTTATATGGCTGTTTTCGTAGAGCATTCAATCATTACTTATTTTCGTTAACGTTTGGAAAGAGTTATTGATGACTATAATTAACAGGACTGTAGTGATATATAACTTGTTTTAATTTTAAGCTTGTGACTGCGCTGATCACAGTTCATAATGTAACCACAGAGACCACACATTTATTGAGAAACCTTCACAAATTATTGCTCATTTTAAATAACAAAATAAAGTCATTTTCTGGCAAAACCTTCAAATGAAAGTAATTTATCGCAGTTCTCTAACGACCCTGATCAAATCTTACTGGCAAGTACTGCTTGCGCCGCATAACCCTGATTTCCAATGAAGCTTCACTCATAACTCCTCAACCGTGGTACTTATATACTGCAATGTTAAACAGTGTGGATTGACGGTTGATTAGCACAAATACCGCGAGTAAAACCATTAAATAATAGCAACAAAAATATAATAAGTATAAGTATTAAATGATAAATTATAATTATATTTGATTATTTATTTTTTAAAGAAAATATAATATTGAATTATCATCGGTCCTTGATAAGTATGCCAAATTACGATTTAATCCGATCTTTTGAAGGAGGTCAAAAGCATGTTCAAAGTTTCCGTTACATACGTATCAAGCTAATAAAAGAAGTGTTAATAATAGTTTTCTTACACTAGTTTATAAGTAACAACTAGTATAATCACTAAGACTAATGTCAAGTGTATGCAACAGTACTAGGATTTAATTAATGCGTTTCGGCAACCTCTTTTTTTGCGAATTAGTACGCATATGTACTCAACGCCCGGCCATCCGGGTCTGGTTAGTCACACAAGAGAAAAATAAGTACATAAACTACATTAGTTTTTGTACTTATTTATTTATAACTGCATTTTGTGTTTTTGTTATGTAATACTAGATAAATGAACAAATTAAACTAATATCGGGATCCCACGTTATAAACGTAAAGTAATTATAATATATAGTTACACATATTTATAACAATAGGTACATTATAGTCTGTCCGCCTCGGTGGCACAGTTGTAACGTATACGCGGTACGACTGCTGTGCTGGGGTCTCGGGTTCGATCCCCGAGTCAAGTAAAAATGTTTTTGTGTTCTTCTTAATGCTCAGCTCCGGAGCCTGTTATTGCATATAGCCGGTATAGCGATAGGCTCACCTCCTATCACATCATGGGACGGGAATAAGCTCGGGTGAATGTGGGTGTACTGGTTACACCTCTGGCCACCCCTTCGGGGATTACAGGCGTGAGTGCGTACATTATCTGTAAAATTACACTTCTGAAAGAAGTAGCCTCCAATAGCTATTTTAATAAGATATTTGATTTATATTCACATGGAAGTTTCAAATATATTTTATGCATTTATATTTAAAAACTTCGGTAACTATTGCTTCGAGCACGGTACTCGGCTCTGCCAGTTAAAGATAACGGTGGTGACAACGTTTAAAGTAACTCAGTCAGCGTACCAGCAACCCGTATAATTTGGGTGGGGTTTTATTTATTAAAATTACCCATTGAATTACTCATTATAAGCTCTTTATATGTAGATGACATTAAGATAAGTTTATAAGTGTTATGCTTGATTTAGATGTGCGGTATTTAGGTTCTGTGTATACCTACGTATTAAATATTGCCTGAATGTTGATATATTTTCTTCACACATAAGGTTAAGTCCTAAAATTTAATTATATTAAGCTTAATACGTTCTGTATCCGATAAGATTATATATTTTTACAAAACATGTGTATGCGTATGCCATTGCGAAAATAAAAATGTTCACCATTGATAAAAACATGTTTTTTTTTGCAAAACACGTGCATTATGTATTTTTATGGCAAATAAAATTTCACACTGCCATGTCGTCGTCCGCTTATACCCAACGATTTCTTATATTACGGTCCAAAGGTTTAGTGTAGCTTTGCTGAAGGATATTCAGATCCAATGAGCAATTTTGACGATAAGTTTACAAATTTGACTCGGTTTATACAGGTTTTAGTCAATAAGCAACGGGTCCAATGAAATTCCAAAACTCAATGATAGCTTTTTTATTTCCTATACACAATTTTAGTGCAGTGATCCAAAATGTTACATTTTTAATGATATTGTGACACATAACCGTTATTTTTTTTTAAAGATTGTAAAGGATATAATTTACTAAACCCACCTGATGCCGTGTTCAAAGTGCGTCGGTTGACAGAAATATAAGTTTATTTTTATGGGCAGGAACGGTAAACCAACTTCATTCTCGCATGTAAGTACTTGGTACGCATCTAAAACCTCTTTTGGAATTTAATTTAGGTACTTATCGTCTAGTAACGTAAATTAGCAAAGCCGACTTCTTAAAATTTTTAATTTTATCGTTCACGGTTTAGGCGACGCGATGATGATTCAATCAGGGCTATCTATGCCTTTTTCAGAAGTAACATACAGATAGATCTTTTATAACGATTAATGATATAATTCTTGAAGATTATGTTAAGATGGCGTTACCGTCTCAAGTAATCCGGTTCTCCCCAGGGGGCTTACCCCCTGACCCTAACCCTTTTCCCACCCCTATTTCCTTCCCCTCCCCCTTGGTGGCCGGCATGATATTGCCGACCTACGATGGACACATTGTTTATCGTTGGTCGACACTATTCTTGGATTGCGCTACACTTACCATCAGGTGTAGCGTAGTCATTTTGCCGAGCCAGGATTAAAAAAAAAGTAATATAACAAAATATATTGTACTAGTTTAACACCACCCGTATACTTCGTCCAGCATTTTATATGCGGTGAAGAGTGGTATCGTAATCGTAATGCGACGAGATCTTTTATGAGCAAGGGACCTGTTTCAGCCGCTTTTTATTGCCCAGCTTGAGAAATAACAAAATAACGTCTGAATCCGCGAATCCAAGTGTTTCGCTTTTTTACGGTTCGAAGGTTAAATTGTTTTGAGACACATAAAAATACAACTATTTTAAAACACAAGTTTAGTGATACAAAAACCGACCAAGTGTGAAAAGATCTCAGCTACCACAGCAAAAACATTGGAAAATTGAAAAAAAACTATTAGGAGTATTTTTTTGCATATTATACCAGCTTGTTAATATATTATCCTTGCATATTATAAGGTCACCTCTGCCTTTACTACAAATAATGTAACATCACACATTAAGTTACGTACTAAGTTATGTTGGTATCCATTGTAAATAATCGCTCGCTTGTATAGTAAAGAAAAACGTAACGGAAACTGCATACTTTCGTACTGCGTTTTCCAAAAAAAATTGCATAGTTTAAGAAGAAGTCTACCAATACGCGTATAACATTTTACTTTTATGTATAACATTTTAATGCTTATAAACACAAAATTCAACTTCACTAAAAATATATTAATATTTATCTGTTTTCAAAATATGTTTGTACTATGTCAACAACCAACGTCTATGCTTTGTCAATTAAATCATATAATTATTCAGTGAACGTTTTTTATGGTATTAAAAATGCCTGTAATACACAGATACCCAACAAAGTCACTGTTTCAGTATAAAACTAAAAACCTGTATATCAATAACTAAAGTAATACGATAATATGGTTATTAAATAATGGCAAGCTTATTAACCGTCAAAAAAAGGAGGGATAACCATGCGTAACTCTGCCAAGTGTGGACCGATTGGAATTATTTTGTTGTCATTCGAACAAGAATCGATCAAAGTTGATACCATTTTAGTTTCAAGAAAAAATTCCACCCCAAGAGGGTGTACCGGGGATGAAACACTCAAACTTCGTCATTTATGCACTTTTTTATGTTTCTTCCACAAAAAATATTAAATAAAAGTTACTTAATAGACTTAATAAATAAAACCGACACAGAAACACTAGAAAGATAAAAATAAGTATAAACAATTTTGAGTCAATGATAACAATCATTGGCTATCAAACAACATTACCACCATCTCCAAAATTTTAGGTCTTATTTTTTGTTTTTTTCTGAGTCTATTTTTTCTTTTGTTAATAAGTTACATGAATTGCAAACAAAAGTTATGTTTCAAGCAAAACGGCAACCTTTAGGTTGTTTCAAAACGAGTGTTTGATATCGTTTGTAAGAAGCGCCTTATCGTAATTTAGAGCCCCGATTAGACCTCGCCAGCCGACATACGCTAACGAGCATTCGTTTAAATTTATTTTTATTTTAACAACAGCACGGTACCGAAGTTTTGTCTTCTACAGACTATTTTGCAAAGTTAATTGGATTGTCCGCTGTGAATTGTTAACCGTTGTCAGTGAATGTTGGAATAGTATCATATGATCAATCTCTGTGTGTCATTCTTCGTTAACCGTATATATAAAACTGTCACTAATTATTAAAATGCATAAACGATTACCTTTGTTGTAGTAGTTTTCAGCGGCGCCCCTGTCGAAACAGCACAGATCTCCACTTCATATCGATCAATACCAGCCTCACGATCCAAGGAAACAGCCGTTGATAAAATCCCCAACGAAGAATCTATGTCGAACAATCTATCCACTTGTTTACCGTCACCTGTCACATTCACTATGTAATATTCTAAACCTAATTTATAATTGTTAGTCAAATTTAGCACAGCTGTGCCAGCAGGTTCATTTTCAGCAACAGATACTGAATCCGCATTAGTCCACGTAACACTTTCGAGCTCAGTGCCGCCCATGATAACACTGAGATAAGTCTCTGTACTTTTTTGTTCACTAAGTACCGCCTCGTCTGTAGCTTTTATGACTAAGTTCCATCTAGCCTCGGGTGTCGTCGGTGGGTACCGTAAAGTTAAGGCACCATTACTTCTGTGCAAGTCAAATAAGTCATTTCCACCGTGTATAAGCTTATAGGTTACTAAACCATTTGTCCCAGAGTCTAAATCACGAGCTAAAACATTCATAATGAATATTCCACGATTGGCACTACGTCCCATCCTTTCTGAGCTAACTACAGCTGCATTCATTGATACGAAGATTGGAGCATTGTCATTTATGTCCTCAACGATTACAGTAACTAGCTTTTCAGCAGATAGTCTCGCTGAGGGAGGCTCTGCGCGGTCGTAAGCCATCACAGTTATTCTAAACGTGTCAATGCTTTCCCTGTCAATAGGTAATAATGTGTGTATGACACCTGTAATGTTGTTTATGGCAAAGTGCCGCCTGTTATCATTGGGTTCTTGATGTGTTATTGAGTAATAAACTTTACCATTCAATCCTGAATCTGGATCCTCCGCAGTGACAGTTACTATGGGAGTATGTTTAGGGATACCTTCCCTAATTTGTCGTACAATAGCCGTGTTTGTGAAAATGGGGGCATTATCATTAGCGTCAATGACATTAACGGTAAATGATATACTAGATGATAAACTGGGACTCCCATTATCTGTGGCTGTGATGTTTAGGACGTAGAATGTAAAATCTTCGTAATCCAGTTGTTTATGTAAAAAAAGTTCACCTGAATAGCTATCTATAAAAAAGGCTTCTTTTCTATTACCGGAAGTAATCGAAAATTGTAATTCTCTATTTATACCCAAGTCAGCGTCAGTTGCATGGAATTTAATTATCTTTTTATTCACGGGTTCAGTTTCCAGTACTGAGACTTTAATTTGTGTCTGGGTGAACTCTGGTGCGTTATCGTTTTCATCCAAAACATCAACAGTGATGGTAGTGGTCGCTGAAAGGCGTACAGAAGATCCAGAATCGTGGGCCATTATTGTGAGTTGGTAGTGATCTTGGGTTTCACGATCTAATGGTTTATTAATGAGAAGTTGACCTGTTGCCTCATCTAAAGAAAATTTTCCAAAGTCATCTCCACTTATCAATTTGTAATATATATCACCATTCAACCCTTCATCCGCGTCTGTTGAATAAACTCTCATTATTGAAGCTCCTACCGCTGCGCCTTCAGAAACTTCAACTTTATAAGGAGTCCGAATAAATACAGGTGCATTATCATTCACATCTGTTACATAGATTGTAACTCTAACGGAATCTGACAGTTTTATTTTTCCATTGTCACTAACGGTCACTGTTAAAGTAATATAATTTTGGCCGGTGCTTCGCGCCAATATCTCTCTATCAAAAGATTTCAAAGTTTTTATAAATCCATTCCTAGGATCAATTCTGAAATCACTTTGTGCAATAGGTAATGAAAACGTTAATTCAGCGTTACGTCCTATATCTTTATCAGTAGCTGTCAATTTACCCACGAAAGTATCAGATGGTTCATTTTCTTTAATTTTAAATATGAATGTAGTATTTGTAAATTGAGGGCTGTTGTCATTTTCATCAAGTACATGTATAACAACTGGTACTTGAGAAGATCGTGGAGGTTTTCCGTGATCAGTCGCCACAATTGTCAAAGAATAGTAATCCCGTTCTTCTCTATCTAATAAACTTTTTACATACAAGTAACCATCTGGAAATACACCAAATTTTCCGTCCGTATTGCCTTCTTCAATATAATAAGATATACGTCCACTCATACCTAAATCGGCATCTGAAGCAGAGATGGCAAAAAATCTTGTATTAACTAAAGTAGACTCTAATAGCGATGTTTCATATGATGTATGATCGAAAACTGGAGTGTGATCGTTAACATCGTCTATTATTACAGATATTGAGTGCTTAGTAGCAAGAGCGGGACTGCCGTTATCTGTTGCGGTAACTTCAATAAATATTACGCTGCTAGGTTCATTCGTGATGGGTTTATTCAAATATATGACACCAGTCGTATCAGATATTCGAAAGTTATTGTCAGGATTATAGCTCAGAGTATAAAATATTGTTCTGTTAGAACCAGAATCACGGTCTGTTGCTCTGGCAAAATAAACTTCTTGTCCTACAGCTATATTTTCCGGTATATGAATTTCATCTTTGTCCTCTATGAATACGGGATAATTATCATTCACATCTAATACAGATATATTTACAGTAGTGAAGCCATACGCGACACCAGTTTTAGCCATTATTTTCAAATGGTAAGTCATTTTGTCTTCTCGATCAACGTTTGAATCAGTTGTTATTATACCACTTTTTTCATCGATTCTAAAAATTTGTTTAGGATCTCCTTCCAAAATGTAATAGGATATTGTGTCACTTGATATTCTAGCACTCACTTTGCCTACATACCGACCAGTTTCAGGTTTTGTTGTTCCTTCGTCTTCAACTATTTTAAAATTATACCCATTATAGCCATCGAACTGGAGGGTTTTACTCTGTGATGTTTTAACTATTTCAATTATGGCATCCTCAGAAGCACGTCTATCACCCTTATCTTTGCATGATATTTTTAGTGTATACATTATCTCTGCTGCTTTGCGAAAATCTTTTTGTAGTATGATATTTCCAGTCCAAGGTTCGACGTCAAAATATCCATCGCCACCGCTTTCAAGCTTATACATTATACGAGCGTTTTCACCCTCATCTAAATCAAATGCGTTTACTTGTAAAACTTGTGATCCGGGGGCTAATTCTTCGTTTATACTTTCTATATACCGTTGAGGATAAAATACGGGATCATTATCGTTGACATCTAATACTTTAAGAAATATTGTGGCTGTAGACGATTGTGGAGGAAAGCCTTGATCTTTGGCAAGTACCTGAATTTCGTAAACAGAAATCCTTTCTCTATCTAATTCAATAACTGTACTCAGCTGACCGGTAATTGGATCAAGAATAAAGGTATCCGGATATTTTCTTTCTATATTTAAGGGCAAATAGTATGACACAGATCCATTTGTGCCTTGATCATAATCAGAAGCAGTTAGAATAAGGATTTCTTTAATAGGCTTTATATTTTCAGGAAGTGTAGCATTGATCTGAGTTTGCGGAAAGGATGGCGCTTCATCATTTTCATCTAAAATTGTTACTTTCAGTCTAGTATATGCCCATTTTGGGTTAGGACCGCCGTCTCTTGCAGAAACATTTAATTCTACTGTGCCTTGTATCTCACGGTCTAAAATGGACTTTGTTGTTACTAATCCAGTCAAATGGTCTATAAAAAACCACTGTTGTTGATTTCCGTCGTAAAAGTCATAGTATATTTCAGCATTTACGCCAGTATCTTCATCAGTTGCAGTAATACTAGCAATATAAGTCCCAGAAGGTGCAAGTTCTGATAAAACCGCTGAATATTCTGATTTTTCAAACACCGGTTCATGGTCGTTTACATCATTTACATGAATTACTAGGAATGAGGTAGAAGTACGAGGTGGCGTCCCTCGGTCTGTAGCAACTACTGTTAAATTATACTTACTAATTTCTTCTCTATCTAATATTCCATTGACATGCACTATATACACACTAGAAGAGTTCTCTAAACGAAAATGATTTAATTCATTACCAGACACAATGCTGACACTGGTGATGCCATTTAGTCCCGCATCCAGATCTGTTACAGTGATGGCTGCCACAAGAGATCCATTTTTAGCATTCTCATCGACTGTTGCGAAGCTAGCAGTGGACGGTACGTAAGTGAAAGTTATGACAGGATCGTGATCATTCGCGTCTATAAGATTGACAGTGACATATGTTCTTGCGTCTTGCCTTGGTACTCCATGATCTTTAGCAATAACAGTAAGTACACAAGTCATATTACAAGTAGTATTGCTGCAATACTTTGGACAGTTTAACTTCTTGATTGTTGTTATCACTCCAGATTCAGGATCAACTGAAAATTGTTTTTCTGTGTCTGTGACTTCATAAGTTATTTTGCTGTTATCACCTAAGTCACTATCAGTAGCAGTCACTTTCAGCACCATAGTCCCAGGTGGCACACTTTCATTTAAGGATACGGAAAAGTCACTTTGATCAAATATAGGCGGATTGTCGTTTACATCTAGAATACTAACATTCACTTGAAGATACCCGTACTTAGGAGGATTACCACCATCACGTGCTGATATATTTAATACATAAAAGTCTGTTGTTTCTCTATCCAGCTTTCCAGTGGTTTCTAAATGTAAATAGGATGTTTGCCCGCTTGGATTTACTGTAACATTTAATCGAAATTTTCCTTCCGTGTCACCATCTACTATTCTATAATCGTTAGCTATACCGTTTTCTCCTAAATCTTTGTCAGTTGCTGCATCCAAGAGTAATTTAGTACCAGCGGATGAACTTTCAGAAAAAGCTACAGCTATGCTAGGCTCAGGAAACTCTGGATAGTTGTCATTAACATCTGTCACCCGTAATCTCACTTCAATAGGATATGTTGGCTGGCTAGACAGAACAACAAATGCGTAACGGTCCACCATTTCCCGATCTAAAACTACATTTGTCCTTATTTCGCCGGTTACTGGATCAAGAATAAACTCCTTGGGCGGCTCATTAAATCGATAAGTAAAACCAGGTTTTATAGGAATCCTTCCAACGATAGTTCCGGCGGGCTGGTCTTCAGGGACTCGCAAGTCGACACCGGTATCGACGGCGCGGGACTGCATCTGTTCGGCGATGGCGTCTACGCCCGCGCCGCAGAACAGCACCAGCGCCGCCAACGCCACGTGCCATCGCCCCATCCTCGTCATGACACCGACAAAAACATCGCAAGGTCTGTTCCTCGTCAGCGAAAATCAACGCGCGCCGGGAACGCTCGCTATGTCCCGTTCGCGCAGAGCCGCGCACTCGCTCTTCTCAGGTATGCAGCATGGCCGCGACGACCTGCGCGCGCACGAATATCTCACGGAAAGTGCGACTCGCTGCGGCAGCGCCTACGCCGTCACATTCATTCGTAAACACACGTGACACCACACTAACCACGATAGTACAAACAATTAGTCTAAGAAAACACAATGTTGCACGCGTTCCTTCACAGTTGCTCAATCAAGGTAAACACAAATGAAAACACTTTTCAGTTATGACTTGTAACTTTGACAGTTTGTTACCGAGAGAGATGCGGCACGCGGGTTGCGTCGCAGTCGGCGCGGCACTGGCAGGCGGAGGCTGTCGGCCGCCCCGCGTCCCTCCCGCCGTCTCACCGACCCCTCCCCGTAGCACTGAAAAGCTCCCACTGTGCCTGCGTGATGATGATGCCACGATAATGGCCGCCGAAGTATTCTACTATTTATTGTTTGATTCAAGTTACTCGCTTTTCTAAAAATCAAAATAATTAGATTTTTAGGTATTATTTGCTATAATGATACGTCAATAAAATACTTGCATAATTGAAATTATCTATAGTTTAACAGGGTATAATCCATTATATATAAAAATAAACTATTATGTGTTACCACATATATAATATAACATAAAAAAACAATATCTAAATAATAATTAAAATCGGGTTTTACTATACGCTGCGCGTTGAAATCTATTATATGGAAAATGGAGGTGCGTTATTTCATGACGTTAATGACACAAGACTAAATGAGTTAAAGGCCAATTAATTTAACCTTTTTATTGTGCGATTATGGTACATTGGTACATGTATAAAATGACTTCAACAAATCACGCTGGAACTGCATTTACTTATTAATAATATTACAAAAACAGGATTGATGGCTACTATTTCATTGTACAATATGTATACTTACATAAATACACATACATACTTACATAAGTACACTTTTATACATTTTTGTATTAATATGGGATATAAAAAAGAATTAATAAAAAGAATAACATTTTATTTACAATTTTAAGTAACTAGAGGTAGGTACAACAAAGGCACTACATTGGTCTTGATATAAAGTAGAGTGCATTCCAAATATAAACTCTACTATTAATAGAGATTGCGTTCATTGTAGGTCGGTAGAATTATGCAGGCCTGAAGTTACTGAATATATACTGGCTGAACGCGGAACGCGACTCACCTGAACGATCCACTATAACCGAGCAGTAGCCGGCTGTAAAGCGAAAGGCCAAGGGTTTGATTCCGGCACCGCGACGAATGTTTGTGTCATCCACAAATATTTCTTCCTAGATGGGTTAACGGCAGGCAGGCGCCCGGTCGTAAAAACTACAAGACTAATCTTTCTGTAACATGTGTTAAAAAGCGTACTGCGCTGACCCCACTGCAAGTGGGATAAGGACAAGTGGAATAGAAGATTTTGTATAGGGTAATTTATCTCGTGAATACAAAGCGCATTAAAAAATATTTTGTTAATTGAAACCTACATAACCTACAGCTATTTAAGCTCGTAGCTTCGCCAGTTGTGCATATAAACTTTTCAACCCCCTTTCTCTCTTTGAGGGATGAACTTTAAGCGATAACGCCGTAGATAGTTTTCTACGTACGCCGACACATACAGTATGTATGTGTCGGCTCGACTAGGTTATTATATTATGATTTCTTATAATACGTTTATGCGAATGTTACACATTGAAATAAAACATCCATCATCATCATATCTTGTAAATAATGTAAAATTTACATTTCGGGACAAGTCTACCCCATGACCACGAATGCTGAAAAGTTTTCGAAACGTCGCGACCAATATTAAAATAAAAAACCGCGATAAAATCCGTTTAAATTAGTTTTATTTCAGCAGGTTATTATATCTCACAAAAAACGATGTAGAGTAGCAGCTTTCTTTTGCGTTTTGTATGGTGAGTGGAATACCTAGAGGTCTAAATCACCCTTCTCTCGTCATCGTCAAAAATTTTCAATTTCCTTCCTCATCAAATTTCAACAAATCAATCAAAAAGCAAAATTGCAATGTGTTGGGGTGGATGATAATGATTCAATGCGGACTATAGCTTTTTTAATAACCAGAAGCAGATTAAAGTTAAAAAAAAAGAACAATTTAGCAGACCTAACCGTTTAATATTCTCAAACACAATTTTTTACAAATATAAGATCAACTGAATTTAGAAAAACAAATCAACCAAAACTTCAAGCACGTTAACAACTATAATGACTAGGCGCACTTACAGCGTAACTACGTGATTTGCAAATACAAAATGGCTTACGTGAACAGGCTTGTGGTCAGCTCGACCGACGACAGGCAAATGTATCAAATTAAAGAAATGCCACCGCTTTTATAGTAAAAGTGGTTTGGCGGGTAGGGGTATAGCTAACACGGCCTTTCCTGGCGAAGAGTTGTCCTCGACTCTTATGGGTGTCGTCTTCTGATGTTTATTCTTCATCCAGAAGGGGCATGGATAGTCCAGCCTCCGTGTTAGACGTAGAGGGACCAGCTTCCCGTTCGGGTATGGGCGTAGATGTTGGCTGGTCCACTGTTGTTTGACCTGGAGTGTGGACTTCGGAATCATCAGTGTCATCATCTGTAAAGTGCGACAATGTAAACCTCATGTAAATAAACAGTATTTGCCGTTATCTTTCCTTTCACCTTTTACATTTCCTTCACCCTTTCACCTTTCGGTCAATTCATACATCATCGTTCAAACTGAATGAAATCATTCCTATTCGGTTCTCACATTCATCTCGCAAGTAATAAAATAAGAAAATAGGCCTTTTGGTTCCTGTTTACACAGAAGAATATTTCCAAGCTCTTCGCAGTGGTAGGCGTCCACCCTCTGGGTACTTCAACTGGTAGTACTAGTGGTTTCTTCGACTGAGCTGATCCGACTATGCACATCGTGCAGACACAGATAAGTAGTTAGGCCAATACCATCCCGACTATGCACCTTGTGCAGACACGGGAAGTCCAACTATGCACTTAGTGCAGACATGGACAGGCCAACCCGACTATGCACTTAGTGCAGACACGGGTAATCCGACTATGCACATCGTGCAGACACGGACAGTCCAACTGTGCATCCTGTGCAGACATGGACATATGAGCAAACGTGGTTACTCCAACTATGCACCGCGTGCAGACTCGAGAAGTCCGACTATGCATCTCATGCAGACACGGACCTGTAACCAATTATCGGATAACAAGTAAGATCAAAATACTCACGCTCAAAGAATGCAGCGCACGTCTCCGGGCACCATTCGCCCCGCCAGGGCACCATAAACTGTGCCGCGGCTTGTGTGGTTTTGCCATAATCACCAGCCAGCAACTTAAGCTCATAGCGCCCACTTGGCAAAATCTTAGTAACCTTATATGGGCCACGCATTCCTGAGTCTAGCTTGCCAGTTGCTTGAGAATGCTTGATCACGAAGACCAGGTCCTGGAGATTAAACTCTCGCGGCGGGCGTCTGTTGCGGTTAGAGACCTCGTCCTGTCTGGCCTGATTTTCTCGGAGGAGTAGACGGGCTCGACTCCTGGACAGCTCTCGCAGGGCTTCTCTATTGGGTCTTGAATCCTGTACAGCGACGTCTTTAACCAGTGTACGTATCACCGGGGTTGTAGCCTCGGTGCCGATGAGAAGGTTTAGTGCTGAGGCTTGAGTGGTCTTCTGTTTAGTTATGTTTATGACCAACTGAAGCTTCCAGAGGACCTCTGACCAGGAGGTATTTTTATGATTGACCTCAATCCTGATCATGTTCAATACAGTACGCATGTATCTTTCGACCTGGCCGTTAGCGTGATGCATCTCAGGTGTTATGTGATGCAATTCACTTCCCAGGTCATTGATCCACATGACAAATTCGTTCGACTCGAACATACGACCCTTGTCGGTGACTATAAGTTTCGGTGTTCCAAATAACGAAACTGCCTGTGTGATAACGTGCTTGAGTTCGGTAGCGTCTTGTCGACTAATGGGATAAAGTAGGCAGAACTTTGTGAATGAGTCCACTAGGACAAGGACAAATTTGAAACCCTTAGATATTGGTAGGGGTCCTAAGGTATCAACATGCACCGTGTGAAATGGGATGTCCGACTTTTCCCAAGAAGTAATGTTTTGTAAGGGTCTTCGGGGTACACGCTTCTTTGATATACATATCAGACAATGTGCAACATATTTGATGACGAATTGGCGTAACCCCGGGAACCAGAAATGCTTTAAGATGAGATCGGTCGTTTTATCCGCCCCGATGTGCTCGTGCTCATCATGGAACACTCGGAGGAGGCTAAGGCGATGACCTTTAGGAACGAAACACAACAGTCTCGGCTCTTCACCGACAGGTGTGTGGCGGTAATAAAGTAGCTCATTTCGAACTACGTACCGAGTGGGATCAAGATCACCCCTCTGAAGTTTCTCTACTAATTCCAGTGTCTCGTTGTCCGCTGACTGGGCGATTTGCGCCCAGTTGCGTGGTCTCGAGATCTGGTTAACGCTTGCCGGTGGGTTACGGCTCAGGTAGTCGGCGTGTGGAATGAGGACTCCCTTACGGTACTCGATGGTAAAATCGAAATCTTGGAGATAGATCCACCATCGAGCAACCCTAGGGATCAGGTCCTTCTTTCGCTCCGTCGACTTCAGAGCGTTGCAATCGGTGACGATAACAAACCTCATTCCCACAAGGTAATGTCGATAGTGCTGCAGGGCTTTCACCACTGCGAGCGTCTCGAGCTCGTAGGAATGATACCTGCTCTCGGCCCCTTTTGTTGCTTGACTGAAGTAAGAGATGACGTGTTTCTTCCCATCTGGGTGAGTTTGAAGCAACACAGCTCCATAACCCATACTACTTGCATCCGTGTGGATTTCAGTAGGTAGTTTGGGGTCAAAGATGGCAAGTATCGGTTTATTAGTTAACTGGCGAATTAATTCCTGTCGAACCTCCTCTTGTTCAGGGCCCCAACAAAACTTAACTCCCTTCCTAGTCAGATGAGCAACACATGCCGTATTAACTGCGTAATTTTTGATGTACCGGCGAAAATAGCCTGCTAGTCCTAGGAACTGTCGTACCTGCTTAACATTCTCCGGAGGAGAAGTGTTTGTGAGGGCTTCGACCTTCCTAGGGCTCGGCTTCACCTGACCAGCACTCACTACTCTGCCTAGATACTCGACCTCGGTTGTGAGGAACGAGCATTTCTTGAGGTTAACTGAAAAGCCAGCCTGGGTAAGCGTAAATAACACATTGCGCAGTAGTTCAATCCCCTCCGATATAGAGTTGCTTAGCAAAAGTACGTCATCAACGTATACTAAAACGTTACTTGCGTCAATGAAGCTACGCAGTGTGTCATTTATTATTCGCTGATACACGATTGGTGAATTAGCAAGGCCATAGGGCATTTTCAAGTATTCGAAATGTTCTTCCGGTGTCACGAAACCGGTGAGATGAACACACTCTTTTCTTATAGGAATTTGGTGGAATCCAGTGGCCATATCGAGACTGGAGAAGTACTTATAGTTCCCCAGTCGGTCGATGTGGTCATCAATTAAAGGAAGGGGGTATCTGTCTTTTACTGTGATTTTATTCAGGGCTCTAAAGTCGACACAAAGTCGATCAGAGCCATCGCGTTTCTTGACAAGAATTATGGGGCTGGCGTACTCCGATTGAGACCGCCTAATGATGCCTTTCTCTAACAAGTCATTTGTAATATCACGTACTTTCAATTTTTCCTGATAGGAAAGCTTATAGGGTCTGTATGCAACTGGCGTTTTGTCCGTAAGTTTTATGTCCATTTCTCCGGTTTTAACGGTAGTTGCAGCCGTACCAGTTATAAGGAACTTGGAAAAGTCATTAATTACTGTCATTAAGGCCTCATGATCTGGTCCTACCAAAGGTGTGTTCACGTTTTGGACGGTGGAGTTGGACTCTACTAAGTTTACCGATAAGGAAACATCGGATTTATGCGTCAAGTACTGACGGTCTTTGGTACGGACATAAATGACGCCATCCCGGTTGAGTACGTCAGTCCCGATGATTATCGGGGTATTCATGCAATTAGATGGTACGACTACTAGATCTACTTCAATTGAAATATTCTGAAATTCTAAATTAACCGTCACATAAGATTCTGAGACTATCTCGCTATCACTAACGCCCTTGAGCACACAATGTCTTGCTTTAGGTTGACAAGAAAGATATTTCAGTACATTAGAGGATATGAGAGACACATTTAAAGCACCACTATCAATAAGAACGTCTGTAGGGATACCGTCCACCACCGCAGTAACAATGTCGTTACTTTTAGAGTCCTGTGACTGGCATAGGTTAACTTTACGTTGGTTGCGAGATTCCGAACGTTCCTTAGCAAAGCATATGCTTTCTGAATGTCCTGGCTTTTTACAAAAGTTGCACAACTCGTTACTTGTACTAGACGGGGTAGTAGATTGCGGGGTTGTTTTTAGTCTACTAAAACAATCGCGACTTAAGTGTCCCCTGCGGCCACACTTGAAACACTTCGTAACTACGTTATTTTTGTTGTTGTGTGATGAAGGCTTTTTAAACTTGTTTTGGAACTGAGAGCCGGGCTTAGTTTTAGGTGGTTTGGTGTAGATAGATAGAAAAGACACGAGGTTTTCGGGCTTGAGATCCGCATTGGCGGCTGCAGCTCGGACCTGAGGACTGTCTATACCGCGAATAACTATCAGTTTACGAAGCTCGTCGCTGAGACCCTGAATTATTCGTAACCGAAGAATAGTTCGGCGTGCATACTCTGCATAGGTTGAGTAACTATCGGATGTGGTCTTCATTGCTTCAAATAATATATTCGCAAAGTCAAGTTTACTAGGACAGAGGGGTTTGAATTCGTATTTAAAGTTTGTCCACGTCCGATCGTTTGTAACCCATTCAGAGAGCCACACGCGAGCGTCGCCTTTAAGGCAAGAAGCAACGCGAGACAAACATTCGTGATTACCCCACCCATTACTCTCCTTAGCGCGATCTACCTCTTCACACCATACGTCAATATTATGGATCGAGGGATCGAAGTTAGACACGAAATAGTGCTGAGACCGATTCGGTTGCACTGACTTCAGAGCGTCTATCAAAGCATGAGTGAGGGTAGATGCTTCAGATTGTTGGATGTTTGACGAAGCTGAAGCGAGCTGAGATGAGTTTGCTTGACTATCAGTTACAATGGCACTACCGGAGTATCTAACACCCGTTGATTGCAATGAATTTTCTTTAAAGACCGGGATAGAAGTTTCGGTGCAACATTTATTAGATGATCCATCGTCACGATGACTGCGTTTGTCGTAAAAACGAATTGATCGTGATCGTGATCGCGACCTATTTCGAGAAGGATCGCGCGAGCGGTTTTGCGACCTATGTCGCGAACGCTCACGAGTACGGTTTCGCGACCTATTTCGAGAAAGATCACGCGAGCGGGTTTGCGACCTATGTCGCGAACGCTCACGAGTACGGTTTCGCGACCTATTTCGAGAAAGATCACGCGAGCGGGTTTGCGACCTATGTCGCGAACGCTCACGAGTACGGTTTCGCGACCTATTTCGAGAAAGATCACGCGAGCGGGTTTGCGACCTATGTCGCGAACGCTCACGAGTACGGTTTCGCGACCTATTTCGAGAAAGATCACGCGAGCGGGTTTGCGACTTACGTCGCGAACGGTCACGCGAGCCATTTTGTGAACAGTCTCTAGTACGTGTCATTACAAAAGTCTAATATACACAGCTCTAAAACAAAAGCTAAAAAAAAATTGCTGTAAGTGCGGCTAGGTTGCTATTAGTTTGGTTTGTGGGCTTTTAAACTTAGAAGTCCTTTATCCCACTTCTGATTTAATAACCAGAAGCAGATTAAAGTTAAAAAAAAAGAACAATTTAGCAGACCTAACCGTTTAATATTCTCAAACACAATTTTTTACAAATATAAGATCAACTGAATTTAGAAAAACAAATCAACCAAAACTTCAAGCACGTTAACAACTATAATGACTAGGCGCACTTACAGCGTAACTACGTGATTTGCAAATACAAAATGGCTTACGTGAACAGGCTTGTGGTCAGCTCGACCGACGACAGGCAAATGTATCAAATTAAAGAAATGCCACCGCTTTTATAGTAAAAGTGGTTTGGCGGGTAGGGGTATAGCTAACACTTTTATATATCCAGATTATTTTGATAATAAGACTAATAAAATATATTTTTTAATAAAATAGGATACTCTTACTTTTAAACTGAAATTCGAAGTGAGAATACAAATTTAATTTACATAACTAATAATATCGTTAGTCGCCGCATTATACTTTTAACACGTGTTATAGAAATATTTGGCTTATAATTTTTACGACCGGCCGCCTGAATGACGTCAACCGTTCTGAGGATTAATCATACCCAGAACTGAAACAAATATTTATGGATCAGACAAATATTTGTCTCGGTGCAGGAATCGATCCCACGGCCTCTTGCTTCACAACAAGCTTCTCAGATACTGCACCAAAAAGTCGATATAAATAATAACATAAAGAAACAAATTTTGAACTATATTATAATTATAACTTTCAGCTCAGATTTTTTAATAACCTGCACTTTTCTTCTCAAAAAAGAAACAAATCTTCACATTATTTTGATGATAACACAAAGTTGTAGTCTAAAATTAACTCAGCCGGGTTAGTTGGCTAAATATGCACGCACAAAGAATTACTACTACTTATAAATTTATTTGCCGCACGGGATAACGTAAAAGTAATTGTTTCAATAAATTAATTAAGCAGCCGAAAGTAGAACAATAAAAGCTCGTTTGGGAGTGGTGGGAACTTGCGAGACGAAACTCTCTGGTTTGAAACTCTCCCAAGAACACACACCCCTGACTGTTTAAATCTACGTGAGTATTCATTGTTACTTATTATTGGTCAGTCTAGAAATCTTTGGGGGAGGCCTATGTTCAGCAGTGGACGTCTTGTGGCTGATGATGAAGATGATTCATTGTTTATACTCACCTGCTTTAATGGTGAAGAAAAACATCATAGATAGTATATACATATTCTACTAGTATTTGCTCGCGGCTCTGCACGCGTGAAATTCTGCGTCGTCATATTTCTGGCATGCGTCATACAACCATTAATCCCTTATTTTACCCCCTTAAGAGTAAAATTTCCAAAAAGATGAAGAAGTTTCATGAAGATTTCCGTATTTTCTTCGTACTCCGATATTAAATCTTGGGACCTTAACCAAACTATAGTAATAATCGTAGGTAAACCCTATCAAATACAGATCGAATCATAAAAATCAATTCCACATATGGCGGAATTATCGTGAATGTACCACATGATACAGTGACATTAACACACCTTTTCATTATATTGTTATTCAGTCAGCAATAATCGTCGAAAACTTATTGCATTCAGAGATTTTCGTGGTGAGGGAGCAGTTTTTGGATAGGTACAATAAGATTGTATATAACAAATCTTTAATTAACAATTATTTAATGCAGCTCATATTAGAGGTCCATATTTTATTTTAAGAAACGAAACAGAATCATTTTAACTGACTCATTTTTTTATTTTAGTTAGCTATACTTTGTCATTTAAAAATTATTATAAGTGTAATATTTCACAGATTGATATTTCTCATTACAATAAAATTAGGTAGTACGATATACATTAAAAGCAACATGATGTCATTTGCGACGATCAATTATAGTGTTGAAATAAAATACTGTAAGTTTTAACCCCAACCAAAAAAGAGACGTGTTATGTACGAGTGTATGTATATGCCTGTAGCATCGTAGCGCTTAAAGGAATGGTTGTGGATATTTTGTTATAAGCTTATTTAATTGAGATGGTTCTTAACTATGTTTGAAGACTTGATCAACAGTTTAATAGTTACAGATTTATTATATTAACTGAATGACGAAAGGAGCCGATCGCTCGCCGGATGGTTAGCGCAACGGCAGCCCATAAACAGAAGCAAAACTACACAGAACTTGGAATTACAATGCACTGTATGGCATTGGACTGCACTAGTCACCCGGACACAAAAATGCTAATTTAATACTTCAATACCATTCAAACCGAAACACAACAGAGCTTACACTCTGCTGCTTGGCGGCAGAAATAAATAAAGCGGTGGTAGCACCCCAGACGGCCCATCGCATAATAGGGAACTACCACATATTAAACGTTTTAAAAGCCGCTCCATCTATTAGCTGTATCAAAAAGCTCCAATACGCGAAGCTTTTATTTAAGCTCCTATACTCTAGTGAAGCATATCTCCTCGTTGGTTTTACCTATTTCACTAGATGGCGCTTTACACATTTTGGAGCTTGGAATAATATAACATGTATAATAATATGCATATTAAATAATAATTTTAATACATATTGTTCTAATGTGCAACGGTATTAATTTTTTTACAATCCATGGTGTGTGTGTGATTATGTACCTCAAATGGAACTTTGCGGGTCACCTGGCCAGTATTCATAATGGGAGATGGAAAAGAATCACTATGGACACTAATCCATTCACAACATTCGTTGATAATATATTAAACACTAGCTTTTCCTTGCGGCTCCGCCCGCGTGATCTGCTTTTTCCGGGATAAAAAGTAGCCTATATTACTCAGTGATAATGTAGCTATCTAACGGCAAAATAATTTTTGAAATCGGTCCAGTAATTTTTAATTTTATTCGTTACATACAATAATAACCTACCTTGTCTATCTCTGCACCATCCTAAGGTTGACTGGTAGAGAATGCCTCTGGCATTAAGTCCGCCTATATACAAATATGTATATGAAGTGTTAAATAAATAAATAAATAAAATACAAATCTTCTCTTTATAATATTAATGTAGATGCGCTGAAACTTGAATGAGATAAGCACGCGCATTATTATTTTAACACAGAAATGTTTGGTACAATCGCAGGAAGAACGGTGATGACTTCACCGACCATTTAATAAGCCTTTAAAGCACTTAATAACATTGTATATAACAGTAATTTGCATTACTTTGTAATAAAAATACCGTTGAGATATTAAAACAACCCTTTGCTAAACATATTGCATGTTGTCCTATGTCACATAAAATATTAAACGTTATTAAGTCTTAGTTCGATTTCTCTTACCAAGTGTGGGGTGTTTATAATAAGAAGGGGGGAGCTCGAATACTTGTGTCTCCAACATAGACAATTTATGGCCGTCTGTAGTTGAAGCGATTGTCTAGCCTCGTATGGATTTCTATTTTTTACTTGACCTAATGAATCTTACCACGATTAAGATTTTATCCGTAATATATTACTTTGATATTACTTAAGCTTAATATTTTTAATTAGAGTAATTTTTTAATATTTTTAATTAGAGTAATTTTGAGACAAATTCACTTTCATAATTTCTACAAAATAAATAAATATTTAAATAATGCATCTGCATTATAATAACATTTATCTAAATATTCCGTAAAATACAACAACAACTAAAGTAACAAACAGATCATTAGCAACATAATTGTTAAAAGAAATCCCGATTTTGCAGGCTAAAATAAACTTTTAATATTTTGTCACGTCACAGATCTATTCCGTAGTGATAGAAATCATGTACAAACTTAACATACTTGATATATGTATAATGGTCTAAAATTTTCTATGCTACGTGATTACACTAAACTTCAAAATAAAATGCCTACTAAAAATACTCTGTTGCATTATTCAGAGAAAACGCACGGAGGTGCTCCAGATCACTTTACCCAAATCCAAACCGATCCAAACTAAATTCTCGAATATAACTTCCTACATGGTATTTATAAACGGGTTTATCAATTATGTAGCTAATCTATCGAAAGTTAAATCATAGTTTAACCTTCAAATCCCTATGCATAGAAAACACCTACATAAAATTACAAACCTAAAACCTTTACCTTCTTATATATAATTAACTAGTATAAATCAAGACGTTATTCGCGTCTGTCTGTCTGTTTTCTGCTTACTTTTTCTAAAAAAACCTAGCAAGTTCGAATGAGGTTTTAACTATCATCTGGACAATTTCTTCCGGAAGGTTTATACGTATATCACGCTAGGACCCATGAGAGCGGAGCAGTAACATAACATAGATACTGGAAAATAATGTCGTAATATAAGTTAACTAGTGGTAAAATCTTAATCGAGTATTGTGAAACAAGGTCTGAATCCTTGGTTCCCAAAATGGTCCAGGTGGACCCCCAGGGGTCTACGGGAGACTCGACGAGGGTCTACGTTGATGAGACAAAAACTGAGGGTTCACAATTTATAAGCGGGGCACCACGAAAATTGATCTACTTTCTATACTGAAGAACTATTAATTCGTGGTTGGATCTGAGCCGCAACGCAAATTTCCATAGTTTTTTTTTACTAGCCCTGTATTATATACGTCCCACTGCTGGGCACGGGCCTCCTCTACTGAATGAGAGGGATTAGGCCTTAGTCCACCACGCTGGCCTAATGCGGGTTGGCAGACTTCACATACCTTCAAAAAATCTTATCGATTTCTCATGCATGCAGGTTTCCTCACGATATTTCCTTCACCGTTAAAGCAAGCGATAATTAACAACATTAATATACACGTTACTTAGAAAAGTTAGTGGTGTATGCTCTTGGGGCTGGTTTCGAACCTGCGACTTTGGTCTCGACAGTCCATACCACTCCCCGCTGAGCTATCGCTGCTTTTTTTTCCATAGTAAATCTTTAAATTTTTGCCGAGTTTTGGGAATATGGTAGAAATGTACCTACAGGAGGTCCATCGGAACCAGCTAAATTTTGAAAGTGTTCTATGAGAAAAAAGTCTGAGAACCTCTGCTCTAAATAAAGCATACATTATCCTCATCAATCAGATACATAATAAGATCACTGGCGTACGCGCGTTTTACGTTTATAAACAAGTTAGGTAGAAACTCATCCTCCCCACGTAACAGCGTACAATCAATGTTCAGGTTTTAAATAGACAATCAAACGTTATTGGAAAAAGGTTTGTTCTTCTTAAAGCTATAGACGCGGAGCACGTTTACGGCGGTCGGAGAATAAGGCCACGGACCCGAAGTCAGCGGCAAGCGGCGGCGGCGCGAGGAGCGACGTACGAGCGGCGCGCGCCAATCGAGCGGCAACTGCACGTCTGCATTGACGTAGTGCTGTGTATTTTCAAAAATGCCCGCCGGCATGGTGGAGCAAATAATTTCAATGATTTTTTATATGGAACATCATATTCACATCAATTTCGTTCGCGAACAGACAATAATTTCTCATAGTACAACACTACTCCGCTCTAGCGCCGCGCGATCTGCCCGCTGACTTCGAGACCGGGTCTCCGCCGCACCCGCGCCGCCGCCGCCGCCGCCCCGCACCCGCTGACTTCTAGTCCGCGGCCTAACGGACGCACAAGGCGGGCACCGTCGCAATCTCCCGCTGCAAATAGAGAAGCGAAGTATGCGGGTCGCGCTAATCGCTCCCAGACAGCCACGGATACATATATACATAAGCACTCACGCATGCTCCCCGAAGGGGTAGGCATAAGTGTGACCAGTACACCCACACTTGGTGGAGCGTATTTCAGTACCACGATGTGGCATGAGCAGATGAGCCTATCGCCATACCGGGCACAATTCCAGAATTCGGACCGAAACTAAACATTTCGTGATGGTAAAACCCAATATCATTTGACCCGATCCGGGAATCTAACTCGAGACCTCAGCCTAACAGTCGTACCGCACACGCAATACAACTGTGCCACCGAGACAGTCATGATAAACGACCTATTAGCCCTGTGGCTGTCTCACGTACTTTCTGGACTCACGCCCATACTCATAAAGGTACTCATATGAGACCAGACCGGAAGAAAACAGAACCAACATGTATACAGAATTCGACACTTGGGAAAGAGCTTACTTATATGTTGTTTGTGAATACGGACATTAGTGTGGTAACACAATTCACAGTATTGTACATGAAAAATCAAAAGTAATTTTGATTAGGATTCGTTTTGGTACCACTAGTAAACCAGTTAAATGTTGTTGAAAAGCACATACAACGTCTACGCAGCATTTCAAAAACCTATTTAGATATATTTAATATATATTGGGTTCTTTACTCTGAAGCCACTATTCATCTTTTTATTTGTGCCGATATTGAACGTACATTCACAGCATTGAGCCTTTTTCCTCAGGTTAAAAATAGCCTAGCCTGTACCTAGTACATGTGCTATAACACTTGTTGCGCAAAAGCTTTGACGTCATTTCTCCCTTTCCAGTAAGTATTCTGGTTCCAACGATCGGGGGGCCGCGCCTCCGCCCACCACAGTGGGTCGGCGCTGACGTAAGGACTTACATTCATGAATGGATTCGAGCTAAAAAATATTATGCGCTGACTCAGCCCGTAGACAATTACATAAATACGTAATTTAACTACACTATTTTTTCATGTCATGCAGTAACCCACCAAGTTCACTGCTTGTACTCATGTTTAGAAATTTTTGGTGCTATCAAACATTTTCTTAAATAACCTGACGTTTTGGCATACATATACACAAATATAAGCTCATGCGTGTTATATACTAAAGGGTAGGCAGAGGTGTAACTACAAAATAAAAAATGACGCGGCACAGTGGCGAGTACGATAGACATATTTATGGAAGAAGGAATATATCCCCTACACCAACTTACGTAATATGACACAAACATATTATTGTATACATATAGACATATAGCTCCACCGTCGAGAATCCAGCTGAACTTCGCCCCAGCAAGTTTATGAAATTCAGCCACAAATACATTATCCGCCAGAGCTATGTCGCATCGAATATTTCATTTACACACCATACACCTTAATATTAAACCGTGTATAAGGTTTTGATTTTTATAAATATATTGAAGTGTGAAGAAGCAGTTAGGCAGGCCGGCATGATCTTGCCGACCTACGATGGACACATTTGTCGTTGGTTGACACTATTCCTGGATTGCGCTACATTTACCATCAGGTGTAGCGTAGTCACTTTGCCGAGGCAGGATAAATAAAACATTATATATCCTATATATAAACTTAAACTTTACTTTCTCATGTAAACATAACTTATGTTCACAGAAACATCTTTCAATATCATTCTGATTATTATTGAATCAAATACACTTATAATACGATAATATTATGAAATTGTTATACAGAAATGATTGACCGACGGCAGCCAGTTCTAAATATAGCCCGAACTATTTTCTCGATGTGAAAAAGATAATGCGAGGCTCAAAGAACAAGGGAAGAAGCTCGAACCTTTTCATGTATTGTATTATATATATGACAAGCGTTGTAGTACTAACGCCCGTATACTGAAACGCTACTCAAGTATTTAAGATCGTTTTAAACAAGTTGAGTCCCTCTTAGCTGACAAAATTGTATGAAAATAAGTAGCCGTTAGCCGTCAGACAGCTAAGTAGCGTTTCAGTATTCGGACATAAGTCAATTTATAGGATAAGCTGTTGTGTCGTGTTTGGATAAAAAAAATGAATCTATATAAAGTTACAATACATATACAAGTATAACAGTAAAATTAATACGAATTTTTAAAACATGATTTGCTGGGCTGCGATGAAAAACGTTTTAACAAATATGCCAATTTTCCTTGACAGCAAATTTCCAATTTGAGTAACTCTTGTAAATATTACCAGAATTTTTGTTTTCGTAAGAAAATATTGATTTCTTTCCTAAAGCAAATAGTAGGGTATGTTATGCTACCTACGCTCGAATAGGCACGTGGGTGTGTAATATCTCGAGAAAGATTCATTAGGTACAGTCGTCCAATTACAGATAAATCAATTATTGTATGCTCGTATACTTACATAATTATTTTATTAATAACGATGTTATATGTAACATTGTTTGGGGACTAAAAATCCTACTAATATTATAAACGCGAAAGTTTGTAAGTATGGATGGATGTTTGTTACTCTTTCACGTAAAAACTACTGAATGGATTTTAATGAAACTTTACAATAATATAGCTTATACATCAGAATAAGACATAGGCTACATTTTATCCCGGAAAAAGCAGATTACGCGGGCGGAGCCGCGAGCAAAAGCTAGTTTAACAATATTACGAACGGTTGCTTTACGGCAATTAGTATAGTTTACTCCATACATTTACGCGGAAGTACTACTCTGCAATTCTTATAACTGAATTAGTTTTTATCTAACGCAACAAAGCGCTACCTAGATTTAGTTTAATGCCCTGGCACAGATTCTGCGGCCTTTAGAACACCTGCGTACTCTGAGTAGAAAATCTTCCAGGTGACCCATTTTTTAAACGACGATCAATTTTCTTGAATATGTGCAATAAGCATTCCCCATTTAAAAGTGTATTCATATAGTACTGAATGAAACCAAATCATATAATATGAAAACTTAAAATAAAGGCCAACGATGATTTACACATTACAAATCACACCCGTAACATGTACGTACGTTAAATAATGTCCACAAATAATAATTATATTGGAAAGTCAATAACATTTTTTCATAATTTATTTATGTTGAGTATCTGAACTATGATTTCTTACATAAACGATAGTAAAGGTCTATAAGAAGTCGATACAATTTCAGTTGATCGGCACTGGCACCGCTACCAACTGGGGAAAACCTCCAGGTATTCTATCATCGTTTATAAAAGAAACTGTTATTTGTTATATATTAATGTAAATTTGAACTCGAGTTTTTAGTTTTATTAAACTTAATTTCCATTAATTTTATTACCCCGGTGTAGTCTTATTTCAGAGACTGATGGCTACCCAGTTTTTTTCTACTTATAGCTTCGCTATAAATTTTGCGATTTTATTTTACTGAAAAAGCTAACCAACTAAATACATTCAAAAATATTCATTCATATATAAATAACATTAACAATAAAGCATCATCACCATCTAAATTAAAGGTAAGCATAACATTTGTAAAAGTTATTACACCTTCAATTAATTACTAATATGCAAATTTATTTAACTACTTACTCTATTTAGTTTACTAATTTAATTATTAATTTATGCAAAGTTAATATTAATGTGCTGCAATTATATACTATTAAACAAAGCTTTCTTGAACACAACGATACTACATATCTCTTTATTATTTGTTTCTCCGATATCACGTTCTTTTGTAATATAGAGCTACTGTAGGTACATAGCTGTAAATGTATTTTTATTTAAATTTGTCTGCACATTTATAAATACAATTGACTCGGGTGAAAATATCAGGGAGAAAATGCTCACGATTAAAACGTGAAATATCAACGTGGGCGTGATATTAACATTTGCCTAGAAACTTGTGAAGTTCGAAGCGTGGGTGGGTTGAATCCAGCATGTTCTATATACCTTTTTTACAGACAAACTGAAACAAATACTAAAACATTGTACCCAATTAAAATACTCTATTATAGAATACACGTTGTGATTGTGTTATTGGATTGGAATCTTATAATTTTTCTAGATCTCTGGGTTAGTACCATTAATTAGTATATTTCTACCGCCAAACACAGTGTGTAAGCATTGCTATTTTCCGTTTGAATGACATTAATGCCAAATAAATCACCGGGCATTTTGAGACAACATCTTATATGTCCAGGACAATAAGCGCAGGCCTGTGATGGCACCTACCTGTAGCAATTGCTTTGTATTTCATATTCAAATTCAAATTATATATTCTGTAAATTAGATCATTAATATTACTTTTCGTGTCAATAAATAGTTTTGTGTGGTGATGAATCTATTTATGGGCAGACATTGGGTTTACCATTAGGCGAGCTACCTGCTCGTTTCCTCATTCAAGTTCTAAAAAAAACCTCTTTTGTGTTAAGGATGTTGAAAGAGGACTAAAAATAGAAATAATGGTTATATCTATTAATATTTTAATATCCTTGTTTATCCCGTATTGAGATAAAAAATAATGACGCAAATGGTATCAACAAGTTTATTTATCAGAATAATCGATTCGATAAGATAAAAGTCCAATTTCTTGATAACATATGCATATATCATAGCTCACATAAAGTTTAGCCCCCACTTTGGTAAAATACTTCCTTGTGTGTTTTAACCCTCGGCAAAAATGATGAGTGTTAATCTCTTTGTTTACCTATGTGTAGTATGTAAAGCGGAGTAAACCCAAAATCAGTCCACATTTGGCGGAGATATTTTGTTACATATCTAACAAATATAGACGAATTGAAAACCTTATCCTTTTCTAAGTAATTTCGTTACCTAAGCCATATCATAAAAACATTTTTTTTTATTTTAGTTAAGAAATAAATAACGTGTAAGTAAATAATGAGATGTTCCTAATACGCGCTCAACTTTGCTCACACCAATATTAAAATTAGAAATGCGGTCTCATTTTCACCCCATTTTGCTTTTATTTCCGCAAAAGGGTTTCATTTTCGTAATATTCGCTGGTAGTACATAAAATTCGTGTAAAAGGACATTGTTCGTCGTCCATACATAGTTGGCCTAAGAACCAACAGGGAGGTGAATTTACTTTTTGGGTTTTAGATAATGTATATATTTGATTGAAACTAAATTAAAACTACGGACACTTGAGAATTCCGAAAAATAAATAAAATACTTTCGGATTTTGAGGTTATAATTAGGCCAATAAATACTATCAAATCGACTGCCGCTACGTACAGTATCGAATCTGCAAAATATCGAATCTGTTTTTATTGTACCAGTTGTAAGAGTATATGATTTACTACCAGGAAAACATTGAGTTTTTTGGAAAAAGTTACTCTATAGTCCAGTTTTGAATTGAATGTAATCGATTCTACACACTTTGAGCAACTAACATAATCGAAGTTGGTAGATTCGATACTGTTCTCACACGACGATACGCACACATAGCCCGTAACTGACCGAGTTGCTATTGTTCGCCGCGATGTGCGAGTAGGAGGATACGTCGTTTTTTTTATAATTTTAGGGCTATTATTAAGTTATTTTGTGTATTTTGTTTTTTCCGTGCCCGAATGGTAGGTTAACAACAAAAACTATCGAAAGTGGTAGACTCGATAGTATTCCAAGTTCATGTAATATAGACAAATATTGGAAATGGTAGTTTCAATAGTATATGTGGTCATTTGAGATTATATACAATCTAAAAACTATCGAAAGTGGTACTTTCGATAGTTTACTATTAAAAATATTTCTTGAATCTACCAGTTACAATGTTGTTCTACGCTGTTTACTAGTTTCGACTGGCAGATTTGATCGCTGATGGTGTTTCTTTTGCAATTTCTTTGGCTTTTATTAACAAAGTGAGATATTTTAAATACGGTTTTATTTATTTTGGAATCCCCTGTATACTATAAAGTGTACACTGAAGAAGAATGGAAGATTTTTAATTACCCTTATGTCGATATTTTTCCCACATCACAAACAAAGGATGATGAAGGCACACCAATGCCATCGCCATCTTCCGGACAAGACCTCCTCCTCATTAAAACATCATCTAGTACTGATGACCCTGTAAATGCCCTAACTAAAAACTGTACGCCGATGCCATCGTCTTGTTCCGAGCAAGATCTCACTGAAATAACCTCAGCTGTTATTAAATACTCTGTAAACGCCCTACCTACAGAATGTATGGCAATGCCATCGTTTTCCTTCGGGCAAGACCATTTCATTGAAACAACACCAGCTGTTACTGAAGACCTAGACATCCCAAATTTAAATTCATTGATTTCGGCATCCAACAATGATAACCCTATTACTCCCTTATGCCTACTGCAACCAATGGTGCTGTAGACATACGGTTTTGGTTCGACAATTGTACTGGCCAAAACCGCAATAGAGTGGTATACAGTCTTTACATGTATGTCAGTAACAAATTCAATAATAACATTACACACAGATTTCTGGAGTCTGATCATACGCAACAAGAAGCAGATAGTGTACATACTCATATTGAGAGATTTGCAAAAGGCAAAATAATATATACACATGATCAATGGTACGCTTTGGTTCGTTGGGCAAAAACAAACAATGAGCCATATCAAGTTATAGAAGTGTGTAAAAAAAGAGTTGTTGCAAAACAGAAGTTTCAATAAAAACACCTTCAGTCAAGATATTAAGTGGAACAACATTAAAGAAATCTGTGTAAAGGGATCGGAACCTGATGTTATTTTATACAAGTATGAATATGGATTCCGATGATTTTAGATTGAATACCTTGGTTCAGACACGTCCTAATAAGAGAACTGTTTTTGCAAAATCCAATGATATATTGAAACCATTGTAGTCATAGAGTTTCCCGATTCCTGAAGCCAAATATAAGGATTTAATGCATCTTTGTGAAACAAGACATATTCCTAAACAACACCATAAATTGTTTAAAACTCTTAAGATGGGCCAAAATAAGAATAATGTTTTGAGGAGTGATGAAGATGATTTGTTTATATTCGAGCACGGCAAAGTGACTGCACTACACCTGATGGTAAGCGTAGTGCAATCCAAAAAACCAGCGAGCACCAACAAACCATGAGTTTATCGGTGGTCACCAGAGTCATGCCGGCCTGTATAAATGCTTTTTCCCTCTTCGTAGAGGAAAGAAGCCAATCGAGGGGCCTGCAACAAGACAGGCGGATGACCGATGCAGGCACAGTTATAAAAGGATGTACCCCTTATACTCGCCCCAATCAACCATCAAGTCATGTCGCAAGCCCCTCGAGAGAACCGGATATACACTAGCTGATCCTGGAACGCGATCCACACAAGGTGCGTGGATCACTATGACAGGTTTTAACACCATGTGTACGGTGGTCGCTTTCCGGGCGGATACGAATATCCTACCACCAGCTAATTAAGTATTAGTATTATGAAGATGATTGGGATTTCATTAATATTTAATGAAATAGTCTGATTCTGATCTCAAAATAGTTTTATATTGCTAAGATACAAAGCAAAAAAGTCAAGTGCTAAAAAGAATTATTTTTGCTAAAACCCACAAAACAAGGGATTTTTGTTATAAGTGATGAATTTCTTGAAAATCTTTTGTATGGTGGTAACACGAAAGATTTTCAAAAATTTAAGTTAATATAAAAAAAAACTTTCATATTGAATATAGGGAATATTAAATATAAATTTTTGTGAGTTTGTGAATTTTGATGTTTGTTAGTTTATTACGCTATAAAACGGCTCAACGGTTTAGGATTACATTTCATACACAGGTAGACTAGATTAGGACATAGGCTATTTTTATTCTGGAAAATGCTGTTCATGTCGGCGGAACCGCGATCAAAAGCTAGTTTATCATATTATTGTGCAGTTAGCATATTTTTGCGGATGTCGTTCTACAGATTAGTTGATTTATTTATACAATAAGTTACTATATATACCTCATAATATAATTCTTATATATATAGTGCCAAAGTTCCTTTATGATAAGAGTTAAAGATTTAATAATAATTTGTTAAATCTGATAGACGGATCTCATGCTTCGATTATTTATTTTTAATTGTTTGGCGTCATAATTAATAAATATACGTGATTTACTTACAAAACTGAAGTTTAGCTTCGATACACACTCCTAACTTTTCAGAAAGTAACTGTTACAAGCCAGTAACTTAGAAATAAAGTATCGAAACTACTTCCTTTTTTTAGTTTCTACATAATTGTCAAAGAATATTGTCGAAACTATTACATTCGATATTTTTTCAAATTTTATAAACCTTGAACAATATCGAATGTAACACTTTCGATGGAATTTTAGCTTTTACTGACAAGGTAAATCATCGAATGTGAAATATCTAGATAAATATATTAGATATTATAAACATGTTTATAGAGAAAGAAAGACGCATAAAATTAGCTATCATATAGGGTTGTATTTTCAAGATACTTGTAAAACTCATTATTTTAAACCAAAATATATCTTTAAACTGCTCTACTGAAAAGTATGTGATTTCTAGTTTCGATACTGTACGTAGCGGCAGTCGAAATGTCAAATGTTGTCATCTGTTAATTCATTTTGTCGGAGTTTTGGCGGGAATTCTGACAGTGCGGTTCATCGCTGATTTTAATTTATTTCAAAAACTAGTTTAATGTTGTGTTTGTTGTATAAAAGTGGTGTGGATTTGTGCAATAAACATTTACGGCGATGAACAGTGTATGGAAATATTGAAATAAGTGAATTAAGTATTGTACTGGAAAGAATGCACACCAAAACTCCAATAAGTACTTGAAAACTTCCACACCGATATTTCATCGTTCTTGTGAAGACTTGAGAATAAATTACACTTGTCATTGGCGAAATGCATAACAATGCGAAGCAATAAATAAATTTAAAAAAAATCATTTTGACAAGCCGTATTATGGTTCCGCGACATCATATCGGACTGTTTGTGACTAAAAACCATAATCATGGTTAATAAAATAATGGTTTCTAATTACAGTCAACCTGGGTAACTTTAGCTTTCAATGTAACATTGACTCACTAACTTGTATTTGAATGTTTAATTTTTTCTCTGCTTACTGAATCACTGTATAATAATAAGTTGTTTAATCTATGAAGGTAAAAAGTGTTTTTGAACGAAACCTGCAGTGACATTTGATATTTGTCAAATATGTATTTATTTCTCATCATTCAAAATTTTGGCAGTAAATAGAGTTAAAAATAAACTTGCTAAAAAGTTGTGTATAGCAGTTACTTCTGGTTACTACAGAAGGCGAGTTCAGTTTTATGTTGAAGAATCATATGTTTTTTATGTAATAACACTGAAATATCCCGCGATATTGATAGATTTTTTAAAAAATCTTTAATTAATCTTCGAGCCGTTTCATTTTCAGACCATTTGGGGTAACATTAGCTCGGGGTGAGGACAGACAATGCGTGAAAATTTCAATTATGCAAAAAAGTTTTGAAGGGTGGAAGTGGCCATCAAAGCTTGACTTATTTAATTGTCACCGCCGAAATATAGTTAGTCGATTTGGAGGATCTAAAATCACAAAACGAGGTGATTCTTATGCGATTGATGATCAATTTCTATACATGGTATGGGGGGAATTGAGAGCCGATATTATGTTTCTTTTTTATATGTGATTGAGTTTGTTTTATTATTTTTTATTATTTTAGGCATTGCTCAATGATTATAAGTACATCAAAACCTGATTAATACAATAATAACTTGATTTAAGAGGTCCATTAAATAGAAGTTGATTTCGATAAATCAGGCAGTTTAATATTGTATTAATATGGCAACCCTACGTTGCCAATAAAAAGGAGATAGTGATATAAACGAAATGTATTTTTTTTATCCATATGACAAGCTAATCTTACCGAGGAGTAAAAAAAACTACATAAATTAGAGATTTTCTTCATCAACTCCTCATACTTATTAATGTTACCCAAATGTCAGTCTAACTTTGGCTCACCAAATTTTTGGTAATTTAAGGGTCTTTTATTTATCGTTTTGATAAATAACACAGAAATTTAGATTATAAAGGCCAATATCCCACTAGAAACACTCATTTATGACAAATAACAATAAAAGTAAATCCGTACTACTATAAATTACCTCTAAAGTGAGCCAAAATTACCCAGGTTGACTGTACGCAGACAAACGTCAGAATTCTCAACACTTGAGTTTTGAGAATACTGACGTTTGTCTGTGTCAAACTCTTATTAAGAGTGCTGTTACAAAGACTTGGCTGTATGAGCTACAATACCTTTGCCTATTAAAAAACCCGAATTTGAACCAAAATTTATAATACCGAGGACTATGACGGAAGTGAATACTTTTTAAATTGTTTTCGAAATTAAAAAGTGTCCGTTCTATTGAAATAATTATAATGTACATTATCAATAATAATAATAATTATAGTAAATGTTTTATGCGTGTTGGTTCATAGGCCATTTTTGACAATGTCCTTTGTAAGCCTCTCAAAACATACATTAAAATTAGTAATGAAAATATTTTTATACTTTTTTTTATTTTTTTTACTAGCCCTGTAATATATACGTCCCACTGCTGGGCACGGGCCTCCTCAACTGTTTTTTTTTTTTTTTTTATTGCCTTGATAGGCAGACGAGCAAGCGGCCCGCCTGATGGTAAGCGGTCACCGCCGCTCATGGACATCGGCAATGCCAGGGGCACAGCCAAGCCGCTGCCTACCACTATCAGAATCAGAGGGATTAGGCCTTAGTCCACTACGCTGGCCTAATGCGGGTTGGCAGACTTCACATACCTTCGAAAAAATCTTTCGAGTTCTCAGATATGCAGATTTCCTCACGATATTTCCTTCACCGTTAAAGCTAGCGATAAATAACAATTAATATACACGTGACTTAGAAAAGTCAGTGGTGTATGCTCTTGGGGCTGGTTTCGAACCTGCGACTTTTGTCTCGACAGTCCATACCTCTCCCCGCTGAGCTATCGCTGCTTATTTATACTTTACTAGGTGGAAAGTCTCCCATACAGTAATTATTTCGGCATGATTCTTACTGGATATTCCGATGAACTCATTGTTTGTCGGTCATTGCCGTGCTCAAATACACAAGAAAAAGATGGTCCATCGCGTGGTAAGCAGAGACACAGTATTATATTTTAAATTACATTACATTTTCTTTAAATGAAACTATCAAAAATGTAAAAGTTTGGATGTTAGTGAGTTTGTGAACGGATTTGGATGAAATTTGGTACACAGGAAATCCATGACCTGAAGTAATACATAGGCTTATTTTTATCCCGAAAAAGTCATTAACACAGGCAAACCACGAGCAAAAGCTAGTAAGCCAAAACTTGGAACTTGAACTGGATTGGAAACCACTGCACAAAAATCACAAACCTAACGGACTAAATATTTCAATACACATTCGTGGTCCTTATTTCATTATAACCAGACTTTAAGTTTAACTAAGAAATTACTGATGGATACAGCCTACAAACTTTTTGGAGTTCTCAATAAACTATAATTAAATAAACAGCATTACCTAGGATAATTATTTTTGTGATCTATGGTCTCGTTTGCCGACGTGGGGGCGCCAGCCGGTCAACGACCTCGTGTTTGTGACTTCCGCATCCGAGCTGATGCACTTCGACAGTGCCGAACTGCTCCCGAATAAACCCCTACCACGAAATACTCCCATTGGTTAGGTAACCAAGTACCGTTCCATTTCGCTTGTCAATACAGTAAACATAAAACTGTGCGGTTACAGTCTGGACTTGTAATAGTATATAGGTGTATTTTTGATCGTTACGAAATGTGATGTTTTATTTAGTTTGTAAATACTTACACAACTTTATAAGGATATTTTATGGAGGCATTAACAGACACATACCTGTTTCCTATAGGGGTAGGTAGCGACAATGGATTTCTATTTTCTACGATCCTTGCACACCTTATTGGGTACATCCACTCTCATTACATTTTTCAAACATGTTTAGAATACTTGTATCCTAACCTTTCTCGAAAATATCTCCAGGTTCATCAGATAACGTTTTATAGATATATCAATAACTTTCATTTTACTTTGGAACAAAACTTGGATGTATAGGAAAAAATTGCTTAAAAATCAGAATTATAATAATCAGTAAGTTAAAAAAGTAAAATTACTGTCTAACCAAAATATATTATTTTGAATAACGATTACATAACGATATTAACGATTTTTCAGGTAAAACCGGGACGGTACAAGAATACCTATCATCGATACAGAAAGAAGGCTATATTAACAGTCGGGAACAAACAATTTTTAATATTGCAATACTACTAAAATATAAATAAAATGCTTCTTTTAACTTAGTAGCTCTAATAAAAGGGGCATTCAGATTAAAAATATGTTTCCTTTAATAATATAATAACGGCCCTATTTTACGTATAACGTTCCACTGCTAGGCACGGGCTTGTTCTAGGCTACTTCTACTCCAGCACGCTGGCCTAATGCGAGTTGGCAGACTACACATACCTTGGAAATTCTTATGGAGAATTTTCAGGTGCGCAGGTTTCCAGCGAGCGATAAATACACGTAACTTAGAAAATTCAGAAGTGCATGCTGTTGAGACTAGCTTCGAACGTGTGACTTTCGTCTCAGCGGTACGTACCATTCCTCGGTGAACTACACTCCTTTGCAAAAAAAACGGGCGGGTTTGATTTTTTAACATTATTGGTAATAATTTAGTTCTTCAGAGGTTTTAATAGCCAAACTATGTTACTGGCACTTAATAAAGAGTCTGGGTATGAAAAAAAGTTCATTCCAAATTCAAAACTTTTGTTTTTTAAATTATTAATCCCTTTTTCATTTTGTGACACTTTTCGCGGGTTTGCGGTTAAAAGGTTATCAAGCAACTAAAAGTAACTTTTCGTTATTTTTAGTACAACAATTTATGTTTATCGCATAATTCTGCCTTATTGTGACTTAAAACAGATATCTTTGTGTCTATCGTAATGGCAGAAAAAGCAATGAGAGCTAGTAAAATTATAGCGCTGCTGGAAGAGGGGTGTAGCCAATGTTACGTCTCACAGCGGTTAAACGTGAGTCGTTCAACCGTACAAAGAACCTGGACTCGATACCAAGAGACAGGTTCCGTTCAGAGAAGGCAAGGTTCTGGGAGAAAACGTTGCACACAGCCGCGAGACGATCGCTTTTTAGTGACTCAGGCGCTGAGGAACCGCAAATGCAGTTACATAGACCTCAAAAGAAACCTTGAAGAGGTACGAGGAGCACAAGTTAGCCTATGGACTGTGAGGAGAAGACTTTTAGCTGCTGATATACGTAGTCGACGACCAGCGCGGGCCCCCAAGTTACTCCGTGAGCACCGGATTGCGCGGTTGAGGTTCGCTAGAAATTGCCTATCTTGGACACCAGGTAACTGGAGTAGCGTACTCTTCTCCGATGAGGCTCGAATTTGTCTGCATGGTGAGGACCGACGTCGGCGAGTGTTACGAAGACCAGGGGAACGCTATGCCGATGTGTGTTTTGAAGAAATCACCCCTTATGGTGGAGGGTCCGTTATGTTTTGGGCGGGCGTAACTTCCAACTATCGTACCGAGATAGTATTCATAGAAAATGGCTCACTAAATGCGCATAGGTACATAACAGAAATCCTTTCTCAAAATGCACAACCCGCACTGACTGTAATTGGTGAAGATGCCATTTACATGGACGATAATGCTCGGGCCCACCGTTCTGGCGACGTAGATGCTTATATGCAAGAGGTCGGTATTCGTCGTTTGGATTGGCCAGCGCGGAGCCCCGACCTTAACCCCATTGAGCACGTTTGGGACCTCCTAAAAAGGCGAGTACGATCTGTCCAACCACCTCCACAAAACATCAGAGAGCTTAAACGTGTAATCTCGACTGAGTGGGAACACATTCCACAGGACACCATCAAAAGCCTGGTGGGAAGCATGCCAAGACGATTACATGCCGTAATCGCTGCAAGAGGAGGTCATACTCGTTATTAATTTTTATTTTTTAATGTCTCTTTTATTAAAATACCATAAAAATACTCGTAGTCTTAATTTCATTATACCCATAAAAATGTCCATTTTAACACGGCTCTCTGTTTACATTGACTAAAACACCGATACCAGGATAAAAGTGTTAAAAAACTAGATTCTCATTGATAATAAGAAATTTCTAGTCATCCAAGCTAATGACATACTAAAAATATAATAATATTTACCCATAGAAAAGCTAAGGTAAAGTGTGTGTGTAAGGTGCCCGTTTTTTTTGCAAAGGAGTTTATAAAGTAAAAAAATAATAATAAGAGTTTCCCGTGGTTGGATGCCGATTTCCTCTAAGTTTGTTTATGACGCCTTTGAAGCACTTCAACATATTTCCAAGGGCTATCCTCAAATTATTTTACTATCATAAATATAAGATAAACAAGGGACAACATTTTTAACACCCCTCTTTTTGTCGGGGGCTAAAAATAAACAGTTGTACATGATGACCTTGACTATCCTATTACAATGAAAACCAATATTGTATTAATGTATATACAATGAAGTATAATACATTACATTATTACTACTCTTCCATTGTCGAAATATACAAGACGCCACCATCTCGATCTTAACTTAGCATAGATCCAGACACGTTATAATAGTAATAATTAGAAACAAAGAATTTACAATAAAATTATCTATCAAAATGAAATACTATTCGTGGTAATGGAATTACTTAAGAACGACTGGACCCATTTCGGCAATTTTTTTTGTTCGTAATAATCCGAATACGGTTTGTATAAAAAGAAAAATTGGAAAAGTTGCCCTAAAAATATTCGTGAAAAACTGAAAGATTTGGGCCTCTGGATATCTTACTCACCGTACAAAACGCAACAGCAAGCCGCTATTTACGTTGGTTTTCTATAAGACAATGGTAACCTGATCGACTCCGTCCATTCATGCTGTAGACAAAACTATCTTCAGCGTGGCTCTACCACTTAATAATAAAGAGCAACGTTAGAGTTTCTTGCCACTTCTTCTCTAGCAAAACAGCCTTCCGAACTGGTGGCAGACGTAAATTTGACTTAATCTAAATGATGTAAATAATGTATAACAATTTATGGATTCAATAAATACATTGATTTGAATTTGTGTATTTGTTTTATGGCAACAATGGTCCATAATTATACACCATCATACTACAACCCACGAGAGCGGAGTGATATACATGGAACAGATAGTACTAGAGAATATTATATACATTCGTACATTAATACATTAAAGCACTTCTTAACTCTGCCTATAAAACTGACGCCTCTTGATTAGTACTGCTTACGCCTCTTGTGTAGTAAATCTGAGTTAAGACCATACAATATCCTACATCGTCAATATGCTTCATTTAAAACAAATTGAAATGTAAAAGGTACATAGTATAAAGCTGAATCTCAATTAAAGGCAACAGATTAAAAAAGGTTCTCTCGTCAAACATATTCATGGTTAGATTAAAAACAAAGTCTCAATGTAGTAAGATGAATAATCTGTGGAAGCGATCGATAGCAGAATGCCGTGGGTTGAGGGAGACGGGGTGCGGGAGCGTCGAGGGTACGATGGGGTCGGGGTGTACGCAGGGGGTGATGTTTCATTGAGAACGTGTGGGCGGCGCGCGTGGGCGACCTGCTTATAAAGCCGCCGGGCCCTCCCTCCTACGTGTAGTCAAGTCCCGATCGCGCTTAAACTAGCATCAAAGTGAGTGAAATGTGCAACATGCAACTAACGAACATGAGGTAGGCCACTATTATTTTTACTCTCTCTTTAAAGCATAATGTAATATTTTTATATAGTAAAAATTAACTTTGTTTTATTAAATATTTAAACAAATAAATAAAATTCAAATTTTTTATACACGAGATAAAATTTTATGGCCATCTTACCTTGAGATATAAACCCCCTCAATTATAGTTACTGTAAAAAGGATGAAATTCTTACTGTAATCAATTTTTACAGGCTATTGGCATTCTTCCTTGGCTATTTAGTAGCGCAAGTGAAGACCTACCCCACACAAGGATGGCCCATGTACCCACAAGTGTCACGAGAATATCCGGACGATGAATATTACTATGCTCCGAAAATACAATATTATTACGATGCTCCAGCAATGAATGTACCTGAAGTACATGATCAAATTCAGTACCCCTATTTCTATGACCCATACGGACATTTCATGGAAAATGAAGCGCCAAAAAGACAAGAAGAGAGACTCGCGGCTCTTCCAATCGGACAAGAGACGTGGTTTGAGAGCGATACCACGCCCCGCTGGAGATCAAACGACATCGATGACGTCAGTGCTGCGTTCCTCGACAATTTAATTCTCACTCAAATGGCTCAAGACGCACAAAGACGGCGCGAAAATGCCCGTGCAGCGTTTCCGCCTGTTGATTACGAGGAGCGAGATGTCGAGGATGAAGACGTCAGGGAATTGAAAGCTTTAGCCGACAAACCATTATATCACGTACCTAAAACTGTTCCTCGGTACGATGATGATGATTATTCTTCTGATGACGGATTTATCAATTGGAATAGCCGAAAGAGGAGCGCTACCACGACTGCACCAATTCTTAGCACGGCATCACCAAAAACAGGCCAGAAAGAAGTAGTCATGCCACGACCAGCACAAACCTCTCATAACCATCAGAGCACTCAAGTAAAACGAAGTGATTTCTACGAAACCATTGCACAATTACTGGCGAACAAATCTCTTAATACCCAAGTAAGTAAAACACTTTTATTTTATATTTAGCTAACTAATCAATACTACTAGACGACACATCATCTAAAGGCGTAAGGACTTGCTTAGATACTTAGTATATATAGGAGGTACATTGTTCGCTGCTTCGAATTCACTTTGTCGGTGGAAACCCCAATGTCTAAAAATAGCGTGGCCGGGCCGGGGGTGGTGGGTGACACAGTGAGCTCTGAGGCCGGGTCAACTGAAGCGGGGAGGAGTAAACTGCCAATGCCATCTGGATGACTCTTCCTGCCTAGAGAAAAACGTACTCGACTTCATTTTTATTTAAACTTCAGTGAATCAAGCGTTCATTTTTTGTTAACAGGATGCTGTGAAAGAACGAAGGATCGAAAAACGTTTCGTAGCTGGCGACTCCGATCTTGTGCTAGAATTAAGGGGATTAAAACATCGCATTGCTACTTAAACGGAAACACCTAATTTTCGCCAAAAATATGAGACTGAATATTACGTAGATTTTAAGACATGCAAAAGCGACAATAAAAAAGTCGCATCACAAGCACTCAAAATGGAAAAAAAAACTTAAACTTCTTTAAAGTTCGTATTAAATCGCCAATCATACAGTCAGCCACTACAATAAATAACTAACATTCTCATCGTATCATAGTAGTACGTGCGATATTTATCTTTGTGGCGTTATTGATTCCTAAAAGTTTTGAAAAACCTTTTCTATCTTTAGATAATATAATGTACTTAAATACTTGATACGGGCGTGTAAATGATCGTACAAAATATGACTAATAATCTCCGTAAAACAAAATCAATAGTAGACTGTGTACGTAATGAATGAATATGTGACATATTATGTAGGTACTATATCTAAATTGTATCTAATTGTAAGGTTTGCTCCCTTCAATCGGCAGCTAAGATTTCGCACAACGTATTGTGCTTTGTAAATATATGTATTGTGTAGGTACTAATTATCTTTAAGGTTAATTTAATATAGATAGAAATCAATACATTAAAAAACACGTTAAATTGTTAAGTTGATAAAATGAAAGCTTTGACTAATAATTACATTATCCATTAACTCAGAAACGGAGAATATATACGCACCCGAAAACTTTTAACGTAGCACAGCTTACACTTAATGGGTGGGAACTAGTTGAACTACTTTGTCTAGTT
Source organism: Amorpha juglandis (assembly GCA_949126905.1). Classification (NCBI taxonomy): domain Eukaryota; kingdom Metazoa; phylum Arthropoda; class Insecta; order Lepidoptera; family Sphingidae; genus Amorpha; species Amorpha juglandis. Next base: position 9,906,850 of record OX421374.1, on the reverse strand, counting down.
CTGCAGATACTATATTTCGGCCTATAATTTTTTACAGTATATATATTGTTACATTATTTTTAATACAGTCTATACAGACAATACCAGAAACTTTTTGCATAGCAAAAATTAATAAATTAAACGATGTATACATGTTTATAACTAATAAATATTAAGATTTCTCTCGTAAAACAGAGAATAAGTGATACTTTCAGCTTTACAGCTTCTTACCTAACATATTTTATACGTAATCGGTCTATAAGACCATATAATTACACTTACAATTTAGTGATTGCGTCCTTATAGATATGCTTTATAATTTGTACAGCCCTACCCTCGACTAACACAATCCATTTCAAAGTAATTTCTGTTACCTTACATCTAATCCTATCGTGTCATTTAAAATCAGTAGCGTTATATCTTTCAAAAGTACATATCTGTATATAATCCATTGAAATGTTACATTTGGGGTTGCGTTTCTTAGAGGAGTCAATTTTATTTTTTTGATGTGTAGGGGGGGTAAGTGTAAAGCTAAAATCAAGTTTGTGGGGTCGCCACCCTTGTCCCACGGCCGCCATCTTGAAAATAGGGGTTGAAACGGTTTTTACGATATATCTCTTAAACTATTTATCTGATAAAAAAAATTGTTAACGTTTTTTGTTGCTAATTAAATTCTCTATAACTTTGGTCCAGTAACTTTTTGTCGTAAAACTATAAATAAAAAAGTTATAAGTGAAAATGTAATAAAGAAAAAAATAAAGATGATAATTCTCTTGACAGCCTAAGATACAAACAATTCGCCAAGGCAGTGACAAAAAGTACATTTAATTTATCTTCACTTCCTCCAACACAAGACACAGCTCGCTTTCATACTTTCCGAGTCTACCATCAGGTCCAGTCGTGGCTTGGTAATAATAATGATCCTGAAGACTGGGGCTGGAAAAAATGTGGAAAATTATTGATGCCAGTGCAGAGCTCTAAACCTCCAGCACCCCCTGAGCTTCTTAAATTGATCTTTTGTAAATGCAAAGGAAACTGTGGAGCGATGTGTGGATGTCGAAAAGCAGGGCTAAAATGTTCCGCAGTGTGCTTCCATTGTTCTGGAGAACTGTGTTCTGTGTCTTGTGTTGGAGGAAGTACTTTTTGTCACTGCCTTGGCGAATTGTTTGTATCTTAGGCTGTCAAGAGAATTATCATCTTTATTTTTTTCTTTATTACATTTTCACTTATAACTTTTTTATTTATAGTTTTACGACAAAAAGTTACTGGACCAAAGTTATAGAGAATTTAATTAGCACCAAAAAACGTTAACAATTTTTTTTATCAGATAAATAGTTTAAGAGATATATCGTAAAAACCGTTTCAACCCCTATTTTCAAGATGGCGGCCGTGGGACAAGGGTGGCGAGTTTGTGGCGACCCCACAAACTTGATTTTAGCTTTACACTACACATCAAAAAAATAAAATTGACTCCTCTAAGAAACGCAAGGTGAGGCCTAAAAAATGTAACATTTCAATGGAGTAATAATATAACGTCAAATGACAACTTTTCCTATATATTTAATCCTGCCCAAACTATGTAGTATGTAATTATTTTAATACCCGATATGTGGGCCCATACTGTTTTCTTTAAAAATATAAACTACATCTGATTGTTACTAATTATGTATGTTGGAAACCATTTACTATCACGTTTATTTTAGACTTTGCAGATTTATAGAATATATAACAATACTTCGTAGAATGATTGTCCAGTAACCTATAAATACCAAACTATTGCTCACGAAATGGTAGAGTCCATTGCTATCTGAATTTATATTTTTAATAGATTCTACACTACTGTGTTGTAATAGATAGGTATTTTTTTAATTATTTCCTAATTGTAACTAAACTGTATCTACTTATAGATGTGAATTAAAATCTTAATGTTAGCGAATAATTGAAGTTGTATGACTATACTTACGTCAATGAAAAAAATAAAATCATTACATCGATTATCATGGTATTATCTTATTTCACTATTACCCTCGTCCACCATAATTAGGTATTTAACTAAAAAAAAAATATTGATTTTTTTTATGTATTTTAAAACTTTATTATTAATAATATTGATATGTAACAGAAAAATTGGAAAAAAAAAATTGTTCAATTAATTATAAACATTTAAAAATTGATGAAATTCAAATAAAGATCACGTGACTATAAACGCGCCATGAGCGGCCCCCATAGTTGTGACGTCATAATGTTATAGCTATTTAATAACAGTACAGCGTTTACGGCTATTACACGTGACTAGACAATAATTTTGAAAATTTATTGCTAAAAAACGAGATGTTAGTTGGTTCCGATTAGCTATGTGTGATAAAGGATTTATTAAGGCAAAGTCTGATAATATTCCTGATGTTGATATATTTATGATAACCATTTTTTTTTAAAAATGACGTTCGGTTTAATTCTGCTGAAATTCGAGGTGCCAAGGCATCAAGGTAAGTCTGTTAAAAAATAATATAATAAATGAAAATATTTAAGTATTTATTCTCCATTATATTAAATATAAGCAGCGATATCTCAGCGGGGATTGGTACGGACTGTCGAGACGAAAGTCGCAGGTTCGAAACCAGCCCCAAGAACATACACTTCTGACTTTTCTACGTCACGTGTATATTTATTGTTAATTATCGCTTACTTTAACGGTGAAGAAAACATCGTGAGGAAACCTGCATACCTGAGAACTCGATAAAAAATTTCGAAGGTATGTGAAGTCTACCAACCCGCATTAGGCCAGCGTGGTGGACTAAGGCCTAACCCCTCTCATTCAGTAGAGGAGGCCCGTGCCCAGCAGTGGGACAAGTATAATACAGGGCTAGTTGGTTGGTTGGTTCATATTAAATATAATTATTTATTTCATAAATTGTAGAGCATCGCGTGAGAGTTACGGCGACAAAGCTATAGGTTATGTTCAACTAAGTCGTAAAAATAATATTTGTATTGTAAAGGGACGGGAATGTCCAGAACACCGAGTTCGGAGTAAAGCTTATTCAGTTAAAGTCCAGAAAAATTCAGGATGTTCAATGCCATGACTGTGCAGCTTTAGCAGGTTTAAAGGTTATGATTTGGAGTCCAGTTAAAAAAAAATATTTACTGAACTCTACGTAAGTATATAATAATTATTTGATTTGTATACTTAAATAAATAATAATTAATAACAATGGTGTTAAGAAATACTTACATCGAAATGATCTTCACAACCAAAAATAAACGATTTTGTTTTGGGATTATCACGGTGCACTGCTTGAAACCATTTATTTCGACGTTTGTCATCTTGGCGAACATTTAAAAACATTTTGTCAGGAGTTGTTTTTGTAGTATTAGTACCTAATGGTACAAAACAAGAACGATAACTATTGAGGTTCGACATTTTTAATATAAATTTGAATATTTAACAATGACAATAAAATTAAATAAATCAAAACTCTGTATTTATAATTTCTGTATCAACTGCAATGAGTGAAAACTAACATTATGACGTCACACACGCGCTCGGGTTTCTTCGGGAGCTGTCGGTGTATCTTCGGTGCTGGATTCAAAAGTTAATTTTTATTTTGAAATAACTTTTAAATTATTGCGAAAAAAAATAAAATAAAAATAGTTTTGTTATAAAACTTATATATGATCTTTCCATTTATCACAAAAAAAAAATATACTTAAATACCTAATTGGTCCTGGAAAATACACTATGCTTATTTAAAACATATTTCTTGAAAAAGTATTTAAATATCTAAATAAACATATCCTCGGTTGCTATTTTTTGTATCTAAATCCAGGCTTTACAGTTTTATTGAACGTGACCATTATAAACGAGGTCCATTGTTATTTTAAAAAATTACTATCTTACTCTTTACTATGTACTCTATTATTGTAAAACAAATAATAATTTGGTACCTTATACGTTTTACTTACACTCCGCACACCTGTAATCTCCGATGGGGTAGACGGGTGTAATCAGTACGCCCACATTTAGCTTTACACCTTATATTGCTCTTGATAAACATAAGTAAACAAATGTAACAAGTAAATTAATTAAGACTCACAACCAATAACGAACCAAAGTTTGACGTGAATTTCCACCTTATACCTCAAACGGATAACTGTATATTCGACATGCGACGAAAAATTATCCTTATTTTGGATTTTTTTTTAAATATCTAATTTTCGACTGAAAACTTTAATAGAAATTGAGTATTTTCCCGAGCGATGTAAGCGTATCTCATATAGTATTGCTCGAACTGAGAATCTAACACAGGACAAAGGTCCTGGTAGAAAACTGGTATGAGACCATATTTTGAATAAAGGTTCACTTCTTTATCCCCGCAGACGTAGGCAGAAGTGCATCTACAGCACCCACGTTTCACATGGCGGTCTCGATAACAGCCACGCAACTCTTATAAATTTGTCGTTTAAGTTATTTACCACCATATTGTGCACAGTAGTCACTAAACAAACGGGTATTACTTTTCTTAACATGATATTGAGAGACCAACTAACGCATTCAGTACAAGTAAGGGACAGCGGTCAGTATTCTGACAGGAAAAAATCTGTTAATTAAATGTATATTCATTTTTCTTTTTTCACGTTTAAGTCCCTCATAATACCAGAAGAATCATAGACGCGTTACCGACCTTAAAAGAAAGGGATAATTAAAGGATTGGGAAGGGATTTGGGCCTCCGAATATCTCACTCACTGTGCGAAACATAGTAGTAGTAAGCAGTTATTTTACTTCGGTACTTTTGTTAAAGAGTAAAAACCCACCCGATCGAGCCGGCCCATTCATATTATCTTAACCGTAAAAATATAACCGTTTAAATTTATCTGCCAATACGATTTATTTTACTTCGACATTTTCCAACACACTGGAAATAGGTATAATATTTTTCATTTGTTGTTTATGAATAGAATATCAAAGGGAGAGTGATCTATGAGTGGTAGAGCCACGCTGTAGACGGTTTTGTCTACAGCATGAATGGGCCGGCTCGACCAGGTCGTTACCACTGTCTCACATAAGACCGACAAAAAACGTATATATAGTGTGGCTTGCTGCTGAATTTCGTACGGTGAGTGAGATATCCGGAGGCCCAAATCCCCCTCAGTTTTTCAATCCCTAATTATCCCTTTCCTTTAAGGTCGGCAACGCGCTCATGATTCTTCTGTTTTGTGGGTGTACACGCGCGGTGGAGATCACTTACCATCTGGTGACCTACTTGCTCGTTTAAGAGTACAATAATAGGTACATTAAACAGAAATAAAATGTTATTATTCCCATTATCTACATTGATAAACAACCTTTTGACATTTTCAGATATTCTACACGTGTAAATGACGCCCACATTATTCAAAACGCAATTCTACAACGCAAACAGAAACCAAATCAATGCTAACTTGCTTGCTTAGTTCTGCAGGTTTCTTTGAATAAAAATCACAAAGAATACTTATGTACCCAATTCTCTTTTGTATGAAACAGTACAAGTAACCTATTGACGGATTTGAAACGAGTTTGTATTACTTACAAAAAAAAACAAGAAAGTTCTTTCTCATTTTGTATTCTACGTTTTGGGGGTCCGTACACAAAGGGTGATAGTGGAACCTTACTATAAAATCTACGCCGCGGTGTCGCGGTGGTCTGTTTATCTGGCCCACCAAACATAGAAATGTCTGATCTACAACTAGCATTGCTAACGCTAGCCGAGCCCGGAGCCACTGATGACGGAGTGCAACTACTCATAAAAACGGCGCCGTATATCGCTTTTTCATAGTGAATTGTCAAAACTGTTGTATTTACTGGGCATTGAGACTTAACATCTTATGTCTCAATATTGAATTGATAAAATGAAATTAAAAATATCTAACAAATTGTTATTTTTAACCGACTTCAAAAAGGAGGAGCTTCTGAATTGGGTGCATATATTTTCTTTTACTTTTTTATGTATGTGCGTCAATTTTTCCACCAATTTTAGCCCTATACGTAATCGAAAAAAATCATTCGAATTAATTTATTTGCGATGTGGGCCCATATAACTTTGGTTAAGATTTGATGATGAAGCACGGAATGAAAAAGACGAATCTCCTATTATAATACTATACATATATTATTATCTAATACTGAAAATTTAAACATAAATTAGCAAAACATAAAATCCGACTTAAGGCCATGCCCCTAGCAAAACGCCGCGCGATCGATGTTTTTAGAGGCTATCTAGTCATTACTTAAAATAAATATTGATTAAAAAAATATACAATATATTTCTACAATCTGTCAGCTTTACTTTGTTCGATTCAAATTCATGTTAATGCTGATATATATTTTTAAATTGTCGTTATAAATGAACCATAAAAATGAGAAAAATGCAAAGATTCCGTGCGTCTCCTTTTAAAGTACAGAATGTTTTCAAATGAGATTAACATCACGAGATAGGCTATTTAATAACGAATATTTTGCCCGTTTTAAATTTTCGAAAAGACCAAAACCTGACTTTTTAAATCAATTATTCGCTAAATACGTGCATATTCTGCACGTAAACTCACACACCAAGTACACGATTTAGTATGGCGCGAGTCAGTCAAGGTCGTTTGCTCACGGAAGGCCCTTAAAAAACAACACCAATAACTCAAAAGTAGTAATTTCTTTAAGTCTCTTTTGAGTGGGTACGATTTCAGTTGACTAACATCAATACGTTTTACATATTTTTGCTACACCTACCTTTATTTTACGAGAACCATGAACATGGGTGCAGTCGATTTCAAGGTCTTACCGTTGCTTTGGTGTTAATTCCCTTTAAAACGATTCTTCTTTGATAACGTTCTTCAAGCGAACGAACACACAATGTCGATCTCTCGGTAAAAAAAAATTGTGTGCGTGTAATTCACACACGGCAGAAGTGAAACTTCAAAATTATTGAAATTAATTAGCCAACGAATTTTAATACGTAAATGCAAAAAAAGTATAACACGTGAATGATAAGAGTATCATTCACGTAGGGACGTTGTTTATGATACATTTTCTGAAGGCTTCGTTGTACGCAGGCATAACGTGAGAGCATCTATCTCATTCTCTTGTTGGCTAAATCCTATTTACTAAGATGTTTGTCTATTTTTACTGTCGCTTTTCATTGCATCAAATTTTTTAATCACAACAGTGTTAAAGAAAATTATCTTCAAAAATAAAGATCGCAAAAAAGGCCATCCAAGTGTCAATCTGATATATTCGATATTTTTTAGCGACAAATTATTTTTGTCAATCTTATAATCGATATTGATACTAATAAAATATCGATGCAATAAAATCGTTACTTAATGTACATTCGAATGCCTAAAATTATGTGTTTTTTTCCGTTGTTTTATTTGTTTCATAAGAAACCGACCATAGTCAGGCTCCATACTGCCAATTTCGAGTTGTTTATTTTCCAACAACGATGAAACATGGTGTGACCGATTTCAAGGCCTTGCTGGAGTTTTGGTATTAATTCCTTTGAGTAGTACAGTCAACCTGGGTAACTTAAGCTTTCAATGTAACATTGACTCACTAACTTGTATTTGAACGTTTAATTTTTTCTCTTCTTACTGATACACTGTATAATAATAAGTTGTTTAATTTATGAAAGTAATAAGTGTTTTTAAACGAAACCTGCAGTGACAATTGATATTTATCAAATATATATTTTTGAAGTTATACTTCTTTAGGCGCGTTATGAAAAAATGATGAGAGTGAAATTTTAAGATGCGCGCGCACCTGTGACACAAAAAATTAACAGTATGAAGTTAGGCGCGTTAAGAAAAAATGATGAGAGTGAAAGTAGCCGTAATTAATAAACAAATGACGATTTAGACAAAGAAAAACTCTTTAGGTTTTTTCTTATTCGGAACATGTTGCCGTAAAAAGTACCAGGCTCGCATAAACGCGAAGAGAGTAGAATGTACTTCTATCATGTCGAGTGGATATGTTGATATAAATTAAAATACTTTTATTTAATATAATTAACACTAAATATTATTAAATTATTAATGTTACGATATTTCATCGTTGTTGTGAAGACTTGAGAATAAATTACACTTGTCTTTGGCGAAATGCATAACAATGCGAAGCTTAAGAGTGTTGTTACAAAGACTTGGCTGTATGAGCTACAATACCTTTGCCTATTAAAAACCCGAATTTGAACCAAAAATTATAATACCGAGGACTATGACGGAAGTGAATACTTTTTAAATTGTTTTCGAAATTAATAAGTGTCCGTTCTATTGAAACTATGAATCAACACGCATGAAACATTTACTATAATAATAATTATAATGTACATTATAAATAATAATTATTATTATAGTAAATGTTTCATGCGTGTTGATTCATAGGCCATTTTTGACAATGTCCTTTATAATTTATATATGTGCTAATAAATTATATTCAGTAGTGATTTAAATTGAATATTTTGATTGATATTACTTACTATTTGTGAATATTAGTGAAAAAAATTGTGCTTATATACTTTTTCAAGTGCTCCAATATAATTGAGGTTAACTATCCGTATGTATTATTTATTGATATAAATTAAAATACTTTTATTTAATATAATTAACACTAAATATTATTAAATTATTAATGTTAAATACTTATTATTATTGTAATCAATTATTTGCATGCAATTAAAAACTATTTTTTAATGATGCCAAAGAAGTATAACTTCTCACGCGCGTACATAAGTACACGCACCCTAGTTTTATTTTCTCACCATTCAAAATTTGGGCGGTAAACAGAGTTAGAAATATACTTGCTAAAAAGTTGTGTATAGCAATTACTACAGAAGAACTACACAAGGCGAGTTCAGTTTTATGTTGAAGAATCATATGTTTTTTATGTAATAACACTGAAATATCCCGCGATATTGATAGATTTTTTAAAAAATCTTTAATTAATCTTCGAGCCGTTTCAGTTTCAGACCATTTGGGGTAACATTAGCTCGGGGCGAGGGCAGACAATGCGTGAAAATTTTAATTATGCAAAAAAGTTTTGAAGGGTGGAAGTGGCCATCAAAGCTTGACATATTTAATTGTCACCCCCGAAATATAGTTAGTCGATTTGGAGGATCTAAAATCACAAAACGAGGCGATTCTTATGCGATTGATGATCAATTTCTATACATGGTATGGGGGAATTGAGAGCCGATATTATGTTTCTTATTTATATGTGATTGAGTTTGTTTTATTATTTTTTATTATTTTAGGCATTGCTCAATAATTATAAGTACATAAAAACCTGATTAATACAATAATAACTTGATTTAAGAGGTCCATAAAATAGAAGTTGATTTCGATTAAGCCAGGCAGTTTAATATTGTATTAATATGGCAACCCTACGTTGCCACTAAAAAGGAGATAGTGATATAAACGAAATGTATTTTTTTATCAATATGACAAGCTAATCTTACCGAGGAGTAAAAAAAACTACATAAATTAGAGATTTTCTTCTTCAACTCCTCATACTTATTAATGTTACCCAAATGTCAGTGTAACTTTGGCTCACCAAATTTTTGGTAATTTAAGGGTCTTTTATTTATCGTTTTGATAAATAACACAGGAATTTAGATTATAGAGGCCAATATCCCACTAGAAACACTCATTTAGGACAAATAACAATAAAAGTAAATCCGTACTGCTATAAATTACCTCTAAAGTGAGCCAAAGTTACCCAGGTTGACTGTATACTTCATAAAGGATTACATCCATGTTACATCGTTTCTGAAATATCTATCACATATGACGAGGCTGTATGGGCTAGATCCCTATGCCTTTCCAATAAAAGGGAAATAATAAATAAAAAAATATTTAAAATTTTAATGCGAAATATTACATAATATACCTATTTACATACTTAAGATCTTATTTCTTTCCAACCTCTTCAGTGACGCCTTTTTCGTTTCATCCAATTTTCAAATCACAACGATTCTAAAGAAGTTACACTTCAAAAATCACCTACATTCAGTTATTTACTAATTACAGCTTTTCCTCGCGGATCCACCCGCGTGATATGCTTTTTCCGTGATATAAAGTAGCCTATGTTAGTCAGTGATAATGTAGCTTTTTAACGGCAAAAGAATGTTTGAAATCGGTCCAATAGTTTTTAAGTTTATTCGTTACATACAAAAATACAATTACAATTTTAATGTTGATGTAGATTAACAGTTAATCGAAATAATTGAATAACTCAAATATCGAAATGTTGTGAATAGTATCGTAATCGCACATCACTAAAGCGCTGTCATTTTGACAGTGTCAAACATTTTCCAGGGTTCATATACAGAGATTTTGAGCATTTTATTAGCGGTATCACATTCACACCTATTGCAACTTCAATTTATTTTTTGCTGATATAAAAGAAATTCAAAAACTGAAAAGTTAATTGTACTTTTATGCTTTCAAAGTTCAAATAATATAATTTATGTTTATCTCCATTCTTCATTATTAGAACTTCGTCATTTTTTAAACGAAGAAGTGTACCGTTGCCTTATATTATGAGTATTTGTTTATAAGCCTTTCTAACCCGCTAACATTCCCGTTAGCCGATATTTGTGTCTTGTATTCCACGTCAGAATCTTAGGTCAGAAGTGTTTATTTTCCTGAGAAGATGCGTCGTGCAAAAGGGTACCAGGATTTGGACGACAGTGCTGTGGGACCTCGGAGTCCATCGTCAATACCACCACCTCAAGAAATTGAAATGGCATCAGTAACTGTAGTTCCCGACGGTAAGTAAACAAAATATAATTCATGAATTAAAATAAAAAAAAATATATTTTTCGTCTTGAAGATTTCATTCTTTAGTTAGTTTAAATAATAAAATATATCAAGCTCTACACAGAATTGCAGTTAAAAATCACTGAAAAAACTTTCTCTTTGAGAATTTCGTTGTCACTTTCCAGGCATTTTTATGCTCCCTCTCTCATGTATTGTTTTCATTTCATCATAATATTGTTAGAATTTTCTCTATATATATATCAAAACTTTGGTACATTCATCATCTTGTTACATTAGCTATTTCATGGTTTCCTGTGATAGGTCATATTCAGAACTTCTGTTTCTCTGTTTATTGTCAGTTTCACAATTCATCTTCCACTATATTTCATCTCTTAGTCAACTAATTGGAAGATGTACGATTTAGCTCAAATAGACCAATTTATTATACAATACTATTAATTAATTTAATATTTAATTTTAAGTAACTTGATTAATGTCTCAAACTCTGATGAAATTTACTATGACTCTTTCTGGCTTCCATAAAATCCTGAAAATATGAATATGTCTCATCTGTTTAATAAAATAGTGTGAAATTCTATGAAGTCATTATTAAGCAAAGGTTGCCTCGAAGAAATTGCTATCTGTGATAAGACTGCCTATTGTATCACCCTTATTCTATGACTTTTATTTTTTATGTTACTTTATTTACTGTGCAGTAAGAGTATTCTAAGCCATTTTAATAGACCATAATTCTAGCAATGGATGTGCGGAGTTAAGTGGATATTAATTAAGCTTTTATATATTCCCAGGGCCAATTTTCACAAACATGATTCCCAGGTGGACAATTAATATTAAAAAAAAAATTATGTGTATGTTTTATTTCAGATACATTTACAGTCACACAAGCAGTAAACGCACTTGGATTTGGCTGGTTTCAAGTGAAGCTATCACTTTGCACAGGTTTGTGCTGGATGGCAGACTCCATGGAAATGACTATATTAAGTATATTGTCACCAGCATTGCACTGTGAATGGAATATCAGCAAGTATGTGTTATAGTTAAATAACGAGTTTAATAATTGAAAACTACCAACAAGTTTTATTAGTATGAACAGCAGTCAATGTTTTATAAACACTGTTTGGAATGTATAGTAGATGCTATAAAATATGATAAAAATACAGACATAGATTTATTAGATGCCGCAAGTGTAACTACTTTGTGTGTTAAAATCGATACAAAGCCTGGCCCGTATCATGCTCATGTATGCTCTGATTAGGCACCATCCTCACATATAATAAACACCTTATCATACCATAAAGTATGGTAAAAACTGTTCAAAATTCATTAAATTGCTCTTATAACAGCAAGCACATAAATTGAAGTATTTATATTCTCTATTTAGATTTATGGCTGTGGCAATAAATAACTTTCACAAATGATCAACAGTATGTCTTATGTGTACTGAAACATGGTAATTAATAACTCTGTATTAAAAGTATTTTCTCAATAATTAATATGATATGTGGACATTGGCAACAAAATACCTCTGCTAAGAAAATGTATTGCTGCAAGGAAAATGATAAGACACAGTTCTAATAAATAAAATAATCTATATATTACAGATACCAACAAGCTTTAACAACTACAGTAGTATTTATGGGAATGATGCTTAGTTCTACATTTTGGGGAAATATAAGCGATCGATATGGAAGAAAAACTGTGAGTGTCATATGAACAAATATGTATCATTAGTATTCCAGCTAAAATCTTTTATTTTTAAGAGCTCCACTATATCCAATCTTGTCTAAATGAATGCTGTCACCTTCTCACAGAAAACTGTTGTGAAGTAGTGAATTTACCCTTCATATAGGGAGTGAAATTATAATGTCCCAAAAATACCCCTCTAATCCCCAATTGGTATTGGACAGCACTAGTCACCTTAACATTAGATGCGGAGATATAATGCCCAGTAATTTTACGAGACTCGATTTCTTTCAAACTGAAACACAACAGTAGTTTCCAGGTAGAAATCGATGAAACAGACAATGTCTCGAATACAAAGGAGCGGTATCTTTGTATAGATGTAGTATAACATAATGCAACAAATTTTACACAAATTTCTCTGAGGCTTGCTCTCTATCATATCCGGGTATTGTAATAAGCTACGCGAATTGTGGGTACAACACTAATTGTATGTTGCATTATATATTTTTTTCAGGCACTATGTATGTGTGGTGTGCTATTATTTTATTATGGGCTGTTGAGTTCAATAGCACCTAACTTTCTTTGGCTGCTATTTTTGAGAGGGCTGGTTGGTTTTGCTATTGGATGTGTACCACAATCGTAAGTTCAAATATTACTTTTAGAACCCATTTTTCATTCTTCAAGTAACATGATTTTATAATCATATAAAATAATAATAATTAGTGGTCTAATATAATGTTATCACACTCTATTGTTTATTTTTTTTAATAAGCTGTCCAATCGAGTTATTGATAAAATGTAAAGAAAAGTAAAAAAAGCTTTATTGTAGCCATTAGCAGCCCAACTGTAGTAATGAATTAAATGGCTTAAAGATTTTAACACTTTATTAATCAACATTCAATTTTGTATGCCCAAGATATGTTAACATTTTGTAATTGAATGCAGTGTCTCGGAGATATTACAATATTAGCTAATTTTCAGTTTCTCTTTAAATATAGATATGAATATAAAATTCAATTAAAATGAAATATGTTTGTTGAATTGTTAAATATTATCGTAATAATAGTAATTTATTTCATTTACAGTGTTACATTATATGCAGAATTTCTACCAACAAAACAAAGAGCAAAGTGTGTTGTCCTACTTGATGTAAGTAAAAACTATATATATTTATTAAAGGCTGATTTACTATAGTGCCAGGATTCTTTGACTTAAAACCTCCGACATCAATTAGAAATGTCTAAATGGCTGACCAGATTTGCTTCAAACATGGCTAAGAACCGACACAATTAAACCAGCTTTCAAATAAAAACACTTCACTGAAATCTGCTCATTCGTTTAGGCGCCATGCTGTAGTCTGTGGGCGGGGTCTAATTTATAAAACTCCTAATTTATTTGGGTGTTGAAAAGATAAATTAATAAAATGTGCGTCACACCGTTACGCAATGGGTAACGGTATGTATAATTTAAGAATTCTTTTAATATTTTCGCCTCATTAATCTAATGGCAGTGTTCTAAGGCTGAGAACCGCGAGGACCTAGGTTCAATTTCCCAGGTTGGGCTATCACAGTACGGATTTAGAATTTCAAGCAGAATATTACACGATTCAGATCAATTGTCCGGGACTAAACTTTATTCCTTGTAAGGCGATAAGCTAGCGTCCTATCATTGTTCAATTTTACACAGTGTTTCTGGGCGTTGGGTGCTTGTTTGGAGGTGGCCCTCGCACTGGTCGTAATGCCGACGCTGGGCGTACATTGGCTGTTGGCATTATCCACTATACCTCTGCTGATATTTGCTCTCATATGTCCAGTAAGTAACCTGTTATGAAATATATTTGATGGTGTACCAATACTAACAAGATTATTATGTCATGAAAATTATTTCATAATAATTATCATGAAAACTGTCCGTTAATTAATTGATTAAACAAATCTATTGAGAAGATTTTATTTTATGATTGAGAAGTGGCTATAAATATATATTAGAGGAAGCAATCATGATAATCATGTTGTTTACGAACAGCATCGTGATTAACAACTTACAAAGAAGTTGTATATATATAATTCAATATTTTTAAAACACCAGCAACCTCGCAGGGGTAGATAGCTGTCCCCATACGGAACAACTTTTGTTCTACGAGTTTGGATATAACTCAATATATTTAAAAAAAATGATTTTACAAGTTTTTGTTGTGTCGTATTTTTCTTCGTAGTATGCGGCGCTGCGCGGCGTGCGCGCGCGACTCAAAGGCGCCGCTCAGCTGAGCGGCGCGTTGACCTTCAAAGGAGCTAGCCCGGTTCCCCACGCTTCGCGTATTTGTTTACGTAATCTGCGATGCGCGTTGTTAATATTCAAGACGGAAATTAAATGAATACTTATTTTTGTATGAAAATAAAATCTAACAAATTATCAAAAGTCGTAGAACAAAAGTAGTAGCTTATAACCTTAGGAATCTACCCCTGCAAGGTTGCTGGTGTTTTAAAAATAACCCTGTATTTAATAAATTATTGATTGTAAAAAAAAATACTGATTTTCTTATTTATCGATTGATAATAATGATTAACAGTTAGATTTTGAATATTAAAATCATGATTTGTTTTTAGTGGTTACCAGAATCAGCAAGATTTCACGTTGCAAGTGGCGAACCAGACAGGGCATTGGCTACACTTGAACAGGTAACAAAAGTACAATACGCGCGAAATTTTAATAATAATTTTCATTCACCGACAATCGGTTATTTATTAATAACCTGTGAATTTAATTTAGTTGCCGTTTAAACCTTGATTTTAATTACATTAGTCTAGTGAATAGATTGATTTTGAACTAAAACTGGCCGAAACTAACAACTTACCTGCTTAATTTCATCCATAAGAGCTAATAGTCTCTAAATACTGATGGAAATATTGATTGTAACTGCTACTGATACGCGAGTCACTAATGGCAGTAGCTGGCTACCGACTATTGAGCATTACCTACCGTGTAACCGATACTTCACATTTCACAATAATGTATCTTACACCCATATTGCCAGCCTCCGTGGCGCAGCGGGCGAGTATCCGTGAAGCGAGAGGCCGCGGGTTCGATTCCCGCACCGAGACAAATGCAAACATTACACAAATGTGATCCACAAATATTTGTTTCGGGGTCTAGGTGTTGTGAGACCGAAAGTCTCTCGTAGTTCCTGATACCCACGACACAAGACTCGTATCTTACTGTGGGGTCAGGACTATGTGTGTGACTATTAGGTGTATTTACTAAAAAAAAATATAATTTTAAACCAACACTTAGTGATATTTTTGGTTTGCATTTCTGTATACCAGATAGCTCCACATTTTTGGGTGTGAAAAACGGATCTATTACGTATACAGAAATCGTTTCTATGCTTTCGCGTACACTGTGAGACCATATGGTAAAGTTTCTGAATACGAGTGATGGAACACGGTTTTTTTATATAATTTAATACATTTTAATATTTTTTTTATATAAAAAGGGAGGGTAATCAAGTTATGAAAGTACATCTGATAATATCTTGGTAGTTTGCCAATCAATACCAATACCATTAAAAACTAACGTAATTAGAAGCTTACATGTTTTTTTTTAAGATAGCGCAAGATAATGGTCGGCCGATGTTGTTGGGACGTCTCGTGTGCGATGATTCAGTTGGTATCGGCCAGCGTGGCCGATTGAAACATCTGCTTATACCACATTTGAGAAATACGAGTTTATTGCTGTGGTTTATATGGTAATCATTAAAATAATATATATTTTTTCTTAATTGTTTTGTTAAGTACCTAATGAACAGGGACAAAAAATTGACAATTCGACTCATATTTTTATATCGATACCTGTAATTTCAATTTTGGTAAGGGATACGCTCTATTGTCTCTACAGGTCCTACGATATATAAATACGCATCGAATTGAAATCTTTTAGCCTCCGTTAATTACTTCTGTTGTTGCTTACGACAATTTAAACTATAGGTATTGACAATGTTAGGGCGTGTTTATATAACAAGGAATCCCACCGCGTTGCGGCCGCGCGGCGATCGCGCAGCGGTCGCGCGGGCCGGGCGCCTCGCTCGAATCACTCGAAAAACTAATGTAAACTCTATTGACTAAGCCATAATGTTTATTTCTTCGCAACGCTCCAACCACGCGGCGACTGCGCGATCGCGCGATGCGAACACGCAGCCGCGCGGTTAGTTACTCACAAAGAATTTCAACGTTAAGTCCTAGTTAATAAGGCATACATTTGCTATGACTGAAAAATTTCGTGCGGCAGCCGCACGAAATTTTTCGCGTCGTCTAACCGCAGCCTAACGCCATGTCTTTGCCAAGTGAACCGATTTTGTTTTTCCCCTCCCCCTTCCTCCCCTCCTCGTTCCCACACCCCCTCCTCTCGTTATCCCTTCCTCTAATTCCTTGACGCTAGGATATGATACTGCAGGGGTAGTCAATATACCATTTGCAGGGACCCTTGCAGTTTATCCCAAAGAGTAAAAAAAAAAGATTTTGTTTACATCATCGATAGGCCCTTATAAATTGTCAAAATCTAAAAAGTCAACGAATAATAGCATATGCATTAGTAATCAATGAAGTTTCAGTTAAAGTCATACTTATTATTTAATATTTATTCATATTCCAGGATGTCTTGTGCCTTTTGCTACTACGGCTTGGTGTTAATGGCGACTGAATTATTCGAAGCAAAGCCGGGTGATTTGGAAGAAGCGTGCGCCGCCGACTGTCGCCCGCTACAGACTACAGATTACATGGATTTGTTGTGGACTACTTTAGCTGAATTTCCAGGTCAGTAGCTGAACAAAATTTAAATAAATAAATAACAACCAACAGTCACACACATAGCCCTGACCCCACTGTAAGATATCGAGTCTTGTGTCGTGGTTATCAGGAACTACGAGAGACTTGGTCTCACAACAACCAGACCTGATAATTTTTTTTGGGGATCAGACAAATATTTGCTTGGTGCGGGAATCGAACCCACGGCCTCACGTATCACAGTCGGCTACTCGCCCACTGCGCCACGGAGGCTGTCAAATTTAACTCTAAACTCGATATTCAGTGTCGAAAACTATAGTATAACATTCAATATTTTTGTGTAAATACCTCTCTTTAAATACAGTTACTACGATAAAGGCTGCATAATATCTCGAAATGCTTGTGATAATGTATAATATTAAAAATTCTACAGCTTTCATTATCGTAACGTTGAGGATTAATGCTAAGTACTATATAGAAAATACGATTACATAAAATGTTTTCTATAAAAACTGAAAATGTAACTCGAAACCATATAGTAAACCCCTATTATTAATTAAATATATACTTCAAATAAGATCGTGAAACTGAAATAAATATTAGGCGGATGGTAAATTTGTCAATTTTGAGGGTACCAAAATGTTTATACAAAAAGATAAACAGCCGCCGTGGCGCAGCGGGTGAGTAGCCGGCTGTACAACCAGAGGCCACAGGTTCGATGCCAGCACTGAGATAAATGTGTGATCCACAAATATTTGTCTAAGTATAATTCTGGGACCATAAGTCCCTAGTAGTTCCTAATACTCACGGTACAGGTTCACCTAGTGTGTAATATTAGGGTATTTTATCTCTACTTGAATCTTAGGAATCTGAGTTGTTGTTGTGTCACAATGATAATAATGGCTTCTTTGCGAGAACAGTGTGTAATCTCGAATGTTCCAGACATTTGAGTAAACACACTGTTCTTGCAAGCGATATTGAAATAAAACTAATTTAAACGGATTTTGTCGCGGTTTTTTATCTATTCCAAAAAACCGCGATAAAATCCGTTTAAATTAGTTTTATTTCAATGTGTTTACATTCGCTTAAACGTAAGAAATCATTAAGGAACGTTATGTTTGGACATATTTATATAACATATCATATTATTACAGGTATATTTGCAACAATATTCATAATAGAAAGATTTGGACGGAAGAGAACGATGGCCACGCAGTTTGTTATATTCGCAATCTGCGTTTGCGTGCTAATATACAATACAAAGTGAGTTTTGTTTATACTACGAGCGGTTCGCTCCAACTGATAATAGACGGGCTTGCCCATTAACATTATAACACTGCTTAAAACTGGAATTAAAAAGTAATGCATGGCACTGCACTGCGAATAGAGAGAATTGAAATGTTGACCCTTGTATTAAAAAGAAAAAACAAGTGATTTCTTTGCTTAATATAATGGTCTGTGTACCGAATTCTGTACCGATTATTTATATAACGTGTTATTTTATTTATTTGATTGTATGACGAGACGAGCAAGGCCTCGGCAAATGGTAAGCGCCACGCCTGCCCATAAACAGAAGCAACACCACACAGAACTTTGAATTGCAAAGCACTGCATGGGACTGAACTGCGCTAGTCACCCCGAGACATAAGATGTTAAGTGTCATAATGCCCGGTAGTTTCACGGGCTTGAATGTCCTTCAAACCGAAAAACAACAGTGCTTTAACACTGTTGCTTGGCGGCAGAAATGGACAAAGTGGTCTTATAGAATGGTGTGGTCATAATTAAGGGTCGTTACATACACCTTACAGTGAATATGTAAATACCGGTCCTTACAAAATGGAAACATCTTAAAATTTCACGGTGAATTTCACTCGATTATTAATATCGATAAGATCGATCACATCACTATTAATTATGAACGTCACGCACTTTCTAATTATCGTGAACTGCGTGGACGTACTTGTGTAACATTTATGTTAATAACACTGTGATGCCATCTTCCAGAACCACTCTAAGGGACTTTCTTCTCGGTTCTTCCATCTTTGAACTTGGCTTAATACAGCTGACAAGTCTCTCGGAGGCTATTATCAGCTGTACTGATACCATTTAATAATACTAGCTTTTCGTCAAATACAACATATTTTTTTCCTCGAAATCCTACTTCATAATCCTACTTCACCCCAGAATATACTGAACTGACTGCGTTAAGTTAATGTTGATATTTGACAACAGTTTTATAATAAAACAAAATTGAATTGCAAAGAGGTTTGAATCTATGTTTATCTATTAGTGTTCTCCAAAATTTTTTGTTTTTTAATATCATGAATATTGTTTTTCAGTCGAACTTTTTTAACGTGCGTGCTATTTCTGGCCCGAGGGATCATTGCTGGACTATTTCAAGCTGCCTATGTATATACACCAGAGGTAAAGTTGTTGATTATTTTACAGCCTTTATGCCGCAGCAGGTGAGTAGCCAAAGACAGTGCCGCGGGTTCGATCCCCGTAACGAGACAAATGTTTGTGTATCTTGTGAACTCAAAAGTCTCTCGTAGTTTCTGATATAACACAAGACTCTTAACTTATTGTGGAGTCAGAACTATGCATGTGATTATTGGCGCAATTATTTTTATTTTTGAAATAAAATAATATTTTCCATATATCTACAGAGTTAAGTTTTTAAATTTTGAAACATTATATTTTATATAACGTGTTACAGAAAGGCGTGGTAACATTTAATGGTTGCTATATACACCGTATAGTGAGTGGATATGTAGCAGATCTTATCATAATCTAGACATCCTAAAATCCGAATTTTAATGACTCATTCATTTCGATCCATAAGATCGACCACATATTAGTGCATAATATAAATAATAATGCTGGAGTAATACAAAAGCTCTGCTGTTTACTTATTAGTGTTGTCCAAAGTTGCAAGTTGAACATCGATATGTTACTCATTCGATAAAAACAAAAATGCTTTTTATTTGTCCTAGCAATGCAATCGGATCTGTTACTATGGGGGCTGAACTACTTTTCTCTTTAATTTATGGCTTCGCTTTATTATGCATTTCGCCAATGACAAGTATAAGTTATTCTCAAGTCTTCACAAGAACGATTAAATATCGGTGTAGACGTTTTTAAGGTCTTGTTAGATTTTGTTATGATTTCCTTCCAGTACGATGCTTAATTTACTTATTTTAATGTTTCGATACACCGTTCATCATTGTCAATATTTATTGCACAAATCCACACCACTTTTATACAACCAACACAACTTTAAATTTGTTTTTGAAATAAATTAAAATAAGCGATAAAACGCACTGTCTGAATTGCCGCCAAAACTCTCCTGAATTACTTGTATTGGTGCTGCCACACCGGTGTTATAAAATATTTACAAACATTTTCTAACATTAAACATTTACTAACATTAGCTAACATTGTGATAATATGTATCAAATTTTTGTTAACAAATGTTTAATAATGTTTTGTAAACATTTTATAACAGCGGTGTGGCAGCACCATATCCTATAGTGTGCGTGGATTAAATTTGAGTGCTCAAATTTTTCTAATAATTCCTTTTCTGTAACACGTTGTATGGATAATATGTATGATCAGTTGGTTATTGTTTGTGTGAGCGTGTGTGGGTTGTGTTCGTGTGCAGGTGTACCCGACCGCGCTGCGTGCGACCGCGGTGGGCGCGTGCAGCGGCGTGGCGCGCCTCGGCGCCATGATCACTCCCTACGTCGCACAGGTAATCACAATGTAATATAACTATATTAAGGAATTTAATGAGAGATGACTCAAAATAATAGGAGGAATGATCACTTTCAAACTAATTTATTTTACTCACAAAGAACAAACTCGTGTCAGGAACAACAAATTGTAGGCCTTACTTTAAATGCACTTATATACACACTTAATTTGATCAACTACCATAGAATTACCACTACTGCAACGGTCAGCCAAGCTGAAGGCTGGCTACTATGATAACGACTACTACAATTACTAAGGTCTTTACTGCACGATGACGGAATGCGAACTGTGTCATGTCAAGGCGTGCGCCGCTCTTTTATACATAATTTTAAGTGTATCTACCCCGACTATAATTTTATAAACACCATTAGCATAGACTAAAAAAAATAACACCTAACTCTATATTATACTAGCACACCCGGCCACGCGTTGCTGTGGCTAAGGTATATGCTAAATTATATTGTAGTAAACTATTCAATACAGTATGCGCCATCTTTTGGATACTCACTCAATCCAGCCGATAAATTACCTTACACCGCCATCTGTTAGAAGCTTATGGAACTCACAGATAATTGTAACTAATAATTTGCTATAAAAAAATATTGTGACTATAAATCTTTATATATATAATTCTTCTGTGAGTGTGTATGTTCCTGAACTTCTCTTAAACGACTGGACCGATTTTGATGAAATTTTTTGTGTGTGTTCAAGGGGATCTGAGAATGGTTTAGATTCACAATTTTGTCCGCTGGACAATGTTTTTTTTATTAATTCTTTTAGATGTGAAACATCTATAAGCGCAGGTATAAACCGGATGGTTGTCGTTGCGAAGCTTGCCGTGATGACGGGTCGTATAGCGTCTAGACTGGACAGGGACAGGACAGTGAGACAGGACAGTGAGACAGGACAGTGAGACAGGACAGTGAGACAGGACAGTGAGACAGGACAGTGAGACAGGCCAGTGAGACAGGACAGTGAGACAGGACAGTGAGACAGGACAGTGAGACAGGACAGTGAGACAGGACAGTGAGACAGGACAGTGAGACAGGACAGTGAGACAGGACAGTGAGACAGGCCAGTGAGACAGGACAGTGAGACAGGACAGTGAGACAGGCCAGTGAGACAGGCCAGTGAGACAGGACAGTGAGACAGGACAGTGAGACAGGACAGTGAGACAGGACAGTGAGACAGGACAGTGAGACAGGACAGTGAGACAGGACAGTGAGACAGGACAGAGAGACAGGACAGAGAGACAGGGCAGAGAGACAGGACAGTGAGACAGGACAGTGAGACAGGACAGTGAGACAGGACAGTGAGACAGGACAGTGAGACAGGCCAGTGAGACAGGACAGTGAGACAGGACAGTGAGACAGGACAGTGAGACAGGACAGTGAGACAGGACAGTGAGACAGGACAGTGAGACAGGACAGTGAGACAGGACAGTGAGACAGGACAGTGAGACAGGACAGTGAGACAGGACAGTGAGACAGGACAGTGAGACAGGACAGTGAGACAGGACATTGAGACAGGACAGTGAGACAGGACAGTGAGACAGGACAGTGAGACAGGCCAGTGAGACAGGCCAGTGAGACAGGACAGTGAGACAGGACAGTGAGACAGGACAGTGAGACAGGACAGTGAGACAGGACAGTGAGACAGGACAGTGAGACAGGACAGAGAGACATGACAGAGAGACAGGACAGTGAGACAGGACAGGACAGTGAGACAGGACAGGACAGGGACAGGACAAGACGGGGACAGGACAAGACGGGGACAGGACGGGGACGGGACGGGGACGGGACGGGACGGGGACAGGACGGGGACGGGACGCGGACAGGACGGGGACAGGACGGGGACGGGACGGGGACAGGACTGTCCAACCGGAGGGAGGTGGGAGACGACCTGACTTAGGTCGTCGAAGTCAATTAAATGTGCGACGGGCTACCTCACGTGCAATGGCGCAGTACCTCACTTAATTGCATTTAATGTAAATAAAACATTTGTATTAAGTTTTGACCACATTTTACACAAATATATTATGTAGGTGATACGAAGTTCACCGGGTCATCTAGTTGATATATAAACCTTAACTCAATATTTTATGGCTTATTTTCTTTTGCAGGTGCTGTTAAAAAATTCAATAGTTATAGCAACTGGTGTTTATTCCTTGGCGGCTATCTTGGCAGCGGGTGCTTGCTTGGCATTGCCAATTGAGACGAAGGGTCGAGAAATGCGGGACACGGTAACAGCAACAAGCTAATTAAAGAGTCTATGGTTAAATTCAAAGGGGACGTTTCCTTAAAGAGCAATGTCTTTTAATGTATTTTAAAATTCCCCGTGTCTTTTGTATCATCAAACATCGATGTTTAAACTACCTTTTGTCCGCAGCCCCGTTTGCACGATAAGGTTTAAAATACACTATATCACAGTGAATATTGGGTGTACCCTCTTAGGCATACCTAATATTTTGTTTTTCACCGGCGTGAGAATCGAACCAGCTATCGTAATAGATCGATCCAAGATGTTTTGCACCCAGATACTTGATAAAAGTCGTTGGCTATTATGGTCGATCTATTCCGCATACACCATAATTCCTTTTTTTGTTCCTCTGCCGAAACTTAACGGAACTGCGAACAAAAATTAGTCTTGAATATAATACCTGTGTATACGTTTATAGGTACTATGTTGTTAACTATGAGATTAAATGTTACTGACAATAATAAATAAGAAAAAGTTTTAGAAATAAATATATGTACCTAAAAATAATTGTGCAATGCAGCGTTCATAGATAAATATAGATTATTTGCTGTTTTTAATACTCTATTGCGAACAAGAATAATTATGACAATCAATATAATATTAACATTATTTAATAAGATTTTTACTCACGCTTATTTTATACAGGGTTAATTTAAAATTACTAATAACCTTTTACATGTGTCTTATTTACGTCATACTGAACA
Organism: Amorpha juglandis; assembly: GCA_949126905.1. Classification (NCBI taxonomy): domain Eukaryota; kingdom Metazoa; phylum Arthropoda; class Insecta; order Lepidoptera; family Sphingidae; genus Amorpha; species Amorpha juglandis. The sequence goes on along the minus strand of OX421374.1, from coordinate 9,882,896 downwards.
GTTTTAGTTCGACGACTTATATTTTTTCGTATTTTTTTGTTAATAAATAAATAAAAATAATAAACCGCCGCCCTATAAGACCGCCTTATCCACGCTTTCCATCGCACTCATTATTTACCCCTTTCACGACTGCGTATAGTTATGGCCCTTTAGAGTACAAAAATAAACATGTTTTATTTATTTAAAGAAAAAAATATGAATTATTAAAATGTATTTATATAGGATGGGTATGTCGGCAAATGAACAATTAAATGAAATAGCCTATGGACGCGATGCCGATCTTGAAAAAAGGGATAAATAAAGGATTAGGATGGAAATAGGTTTTGGGCCTCCGGATATCTCACTCACCGTACGAAATGTAGCAGTAATGGCCGGCGCTCATAGACGGCATGGCACGGCATGGCATGGCAAAGGATTTTATTACTAATCAAGTTATTTTGAATCTTATTGCCACGAGTTTAGAATTCACGTTACTTTATTTCAATACCACAGTGCCGCGACGTGCCGCGGGATGCTGTGGCATGACGCGACGCGCCGCGGCATCCCGCGGCGTCCCGTGGCATGCCGTTTCATTCCACGGATTGCCGCGGTGCGCGAGAGAGAGAGAGTGGCTGGGCATTCAGCAGGATGCCACGGCATGCCACGGGACGCCGCGGGATGCCGCAGCATGACCTGCCGTGCCATGCCGTCTATGAGCGCCGGCCCTAAGGCGCCACTTTACGTCAGTTGCCTGTGAAACAGTGGTAACAACGCAATCGAGCCAGCCTAGTCATACTGTAGACAAAACTGTGTACAATGTGGATTTACCACAAAAAATATTCGTGTGATGCAAAGGTTATCTATAAAAGGTTATTAGTAGATTATATTTATATTTCCTATTTTTAAATTAACCCTTCATACTTAATTTCACTGCCTCGGAAATGTATTTTAAGGTATATGTTATATTTTATATTAAGTAACATATCAATGTATTCACTAATTACTACTTGAATATTTCCGTAAATATTAATTTAAGATCTGATTCTATTACGTTTTATAAATTTTATACGAGTTGACTGAATGTCTAGTAGGTTACAAGTTTACGCTAGTTTATTATTTATTTATATAATATAGCTAAGGCGAAGCGAATTCTGTCTAACTGGGACCTTGCATAACAAATTTTATGGCTCTATTTATGTTTTTATAGATTCCAGCGCATGTACAAGTGGGTCACCTGATAAGTGATCTTCACCGCCCATGTACGTTTTCGACAGCCTCCGTGGCGCAGTGGGCGAGTAGCCGGCTGTGAAGCAACAGGCCGCAGGTTCGATCGATATTTAATAAGTATATGTTGTGTCGTGGGTATCAGGAATTATGAGAGACTTCCGGTCTCACAATATCCAGACCCGAAACAAATATTTGTGCACCAAACAAATATTTGTCTCGGCTCGAGGATCGGACCCGCGGACACACGTTTCACAGACGGCTACTCCTTGCGGAGGCGGCGGTGTTTCATAACTTACAACTTAAGTAATTTTATAACATTTACAGTAAGTAATTTACTATGGCTGTTGACATTCTTCTATCTATTGACACAATACAAATAATGGATTGTCGCAATGAATTGAACTCGTGTAAATGTACCATTAGATACGGCCCTGTTGAAATTAATGCTTTTCTTTGAGTCTTCAATCATTTCATTTGCGTGTATTATTGTAAAACATTTGTCGTCTTTATTTTCTGAACATTATTCCGTCCTATTTATTAAATTACTTACTCACTATCAGTATTCAAATATATTTAACATTTTGTATTATAGTAATAAGTATATCTTAATATTATAGGTTGTGATGTGATTGGTTCTGTACTTAAAATATATCTGGTGAAATATATGTTCACATGTCTAAGTGATTCTTAACAATCGAATTAAATTATTTATGATAGTATGCTTTAAAGGCAGTAGTGTAGCTAGGAAGGGGGAAGGCTAGGGAGGTTCGCTCCGCCCTTGTATCACCCGTGCTAGCTACGCCACCGATTAAAGATAGTAATTTTTAATGCTTGTGATTTTTATCATGTGAGGCTTTTTTGTCATCCGGTTCCATTTTCCACTAAACTGTTATCACATCACCACTTCGCTCTGCTTTATCTCCAGTGGAAACAGTGTTAGCCAAGACGAGCGAACCCAGTAGGGCTTCGCCATAAATGACTGAGATGGGACGCATATCATCGGTCGATTACATAATTTTTAATTAGTTTAATTTACATTAAATGAATTGTAAGATCGGCGTCAGTTCGGTCATTGTACGGCGAGGCCCTAAGCGTGAGATGTAGCCGACGCAAAACACTTGTACAATAGTCAATTAATAGTATTTTATGTATACTACCTATAATCGTTAACACGCTCCATTTTTGCAGCATACGCAGGTCTATACTCATACTTTACAAAATCGTTGACTGCTGGAGTGAATAGTTACGCGGAGTTCTCCGTGCACTTATGTTTTTTTTATCTATAGTATTTTAATCGAATTTGTAAGCAGTACTGAATTTTTGTGATAAATTTCGGTGTTAAGATAATAACAGTAAAGGCTTTCGAAGATAATAATTTATTAGTGATTTTATAGTGATTGAATCACACATAACACCAAATATTTATATGCGTAATATGTAATTGTTAAGTTTTTCACCTTTTTTAATAAAATGCACGACTATTCGAAAATCGAGTATTAATAACCTTGTACCATTAGCCCTTTATTAGAACTGTACTATAAGAGCCTTCTCTGATTACCGAAGAAGTGGCCTTCACATAACGCTAATGGTGAATTATCAGGAATAGCGCTTTCCTCATGATCCTACGCCGTTAAATCATGATACAATAATTATTAACAACAAATATTAATACACTTAATTCCATAAATTCAGAAGTGTATATACTCTGCGGATCGAAAATGCAGTTTTTGTGTACGGGCCACTCTTTTTCCCATAATTACTCCAGTATTTTAAACGGCTATGTTGGTAATAAGTACACCAACATAACTCGAGCCGATTTTTCAGCCACATTTTCAGTGTCAAACTTTATTTATCCACATAAAATATGACGGCAAAATACTTAAATAAGAATCTTTCCAATGTCAATATACTAGTGTAAGGGAAACACTACCGAAACCAAAATTGTGATAGTTCTAATGATTACAGACATGATGCCACTAAAAAATCGTGATATCAAATCACCTTTCTATAATTTTTATCACCACGCGCACGCGCTGCTCGCAGACGTCTAACGCTGTTAATCCCAAGCAGCAGCAGATTTTTTAACGTATTAAATTGAAAATGTAATTTTAACGATATGATATGACTAACCTTTGAATTTATTTACCTATCCAAACATGATCTGTGTAAAATTAAAAATAGGTATTTTATTTCGAGACTGTTTAGTGTTATGTATCAACATTTAAAATTGTACAATATGCACTTCACAACAGTGCCGTACAGTATGGCGATTAATTTTCAGTTGATATGGTGAAAATAAAAGATATTCCATAATTATAAGAGCTATTTATTCCTATTTTTTAATACTCATACATTAGTCGTCTGTGGCAAACAAACAAAATTCTGAATCACAGTATAAATCACACAATTGAAATATATTAACAAAATCAATTGTAACTTAGTCAAGTGCGATAAAACTTTTTAATATAAATTAACCTTACAAACATGCAGTCAGTCAAACAAATGTATAAAGCTAATTTATTGTTATCCTAGCAAACTCGCCAACTCACCTCATGATATTCTTTTGAAACACAAAACTTTCACGCAGGATCTTTATAATATAACCAAACATATAGTAGGGGACTTATTGATCTACAATGTAAAATAAAATAGAAATATTTTCTTCATAAAGTAAACAAAATTACTAATTATCTTTGTTTATGAAACAATATCAAAATCTACTTCTCAAGACAAAAGACCACTCATAAACAGACAACTTCACAGAAATTTGTTATTCAAGGATCTGTGTGGTGTTTACCTGTTTATGGGCACGTTTTGATCGGGAGAGTTACCTGCTCTTTTCATCATTGAGGCTAACAAAAAAAAAAACACGGTAAAACAAAACCGCTTTTAGGAACCCGCAAGTTATGTTTGACATAAAAATAATGTATTTTCAATGATTTAACAATGTATTTTTACACTAAACTGATTAGGTACAGTTACACTACATTGTCTACATTAAATCAAATTTGAAACGTTACTAAATTACGGCCATTTTCAATAAACGATCTTAGTTTGATTACCCGAATAGATTCCGGTAGGCAACCAAACTAAGTAATCTGAACACTTGAGCTTCACCAAACACCCTCTGGTTGGCTCATTTTTGCGATTGATCCTAAGAATCTTAAACGCATTTATTGAAAATGGTCGTTTAGTCAACTACTTATTTTGTATAAGCGCCATACCTTTTGTCATATAGGAGTGTCTCAATTGTTTGACACGGCCACGATCTTTAATGTTTGATTCGCATTTCGGTATTCGGGCATAAGAAAACATAATATACGGCTGTGTTACATCTTACACCACGAAATTATATTACATCAATATTGTTACACAGAGTTTAATGATTATTATTATCTTGCTAGGATAACAAATAAAATACCACTAGAGGCTTGGTGGATCGTGACAAACTTATGTCTAAAAACAATAAATAAAAAGTTGCTAAGTCTTATCTCAATAGAATAAATTTAGGCATACCTAATTATTTACATCTCATAGCCTTTCATGTTCTAACGACTGAAAATAATCTAGAACATTAAATTCAACGGAAAGTTATTATACTATGCCTACACAGTTACAATCAATGTGAGCAGTTTTTGTTTGAGTATCCATCTATACAGGGGGCTAGTCATTGAATGTCTTCTATACATACATTGATAATCATGTGTGTATTTGTGATGATATTTATCAGGATATTGTACATGTAAAATACAATGCATTCACACAAACTAACCATATTTTTATTGAGATCAGCAGCAAGTTTGTGTAGTTTAATGTTCTGAGTAATTCCTAATATCAAACCTCAATATACACAAGACAGATTGAGTTAAAAGTATTGTAACTCAATCTTCACCATAAAACTAAACCATACAAAAAAGAACAAGAGCTGCTGAAATGCTGTATTTTTACTTATAACTCTGTTTCATGCATAGCAATTATAGAAGCATAAGAACATAAAATAGGCATTTTGAAGATCCTAAAATACATGAGTTTGATATTATGATCCTTTAATAAGTATAGCATGTAACAGTTAAAATAATTTAATACTTTATCTAGCATATGTTGTGATGTATTAATCAACAACCTGATTGTCCTGGATAAAACAATCCTAATTTCTCAGACATTTTAGAAACGATAGTAGTCATTTACTACCTTTTAAATGTAGTGAGATAGCTGCCATAACATTAATATTACTGGAATTGTTATCATACTTGGTGAATACTAAATAAACTTATGCATAAATGTATAAACAGGCAAACAAAATATTCTCTCATATTGTAAGGCATAGATATTTTTAATAGTTTCCATGTAAGTGAATAAAAAATACAGACTAAAATCTTTAGTATTTTTTTTTTATATTCAAATTATTATGTGTCACTGAAATCATACTTATGAAATGTTGAATAATATTATTTATTTCAAATGCGGTGGGATTTGGTTACAATTCTTACACCCAATATTTTAAGCCTATGAGAAGTAAGTATTCATATTATTAAAAACTTACATCATAGGTACAATAATACATCTATTCAAATATACACATAACATTTAAGGTACATACTTAATGTACAAAAGTTAACTTCCGACACACTGGGAGTTGGGACTTACAATAATGCAAAGTCAGACATAAGTAAATGTCAATCTGTAATATTTATCTAAGATTTCATAATGAATTGAACACAAATGTAACAAAATATAATAAGGTGACTAAAGGCATAGTAAATCAAATTCTATTACAAGTCCAACTTTAAAGATAGGCAATCTTTCTTGTGATGACTACAACTAGATTCTTAGCTAATTCACATAATTATTTGATACAACATTATCTCTTTTGCCAAATCATAAGAGTTCAAAGTACAATAAAAATATATTGATTGTTTACACTGTACTTAATATTTTTTGTCAATTAATCATCATCCAACTCTATTACAATTGGTTCAATGTTTTCTGTAGCTTTTGTGTATTCATCTATTAATTGAGTTAATAGTGCACACTTTGGTATTTTAAGTTCATCTGCTTCATCTATTAGAACTTTTAATTTCTGAAGTCTTCCAATATCAGGTGCAGTGGGAAGTAATATATTTTTAGTTTCTGTCATCCATTTATCAAAACTGTTCACTCGAAACTCGAGAGTTTGCAACATTATTGTCAGTTCATCCATGTCATAACGGAAATTCATGAATTTTTTAGACAAACCACATGGACAAATGTCACTTACATGTTGTAAACAGACCATTATTTTACAATTATCACACGACACAGATGACAAGAAACATGTAGTTTTACAAACTTCACAAAGTCTTTCATCATCACCTAACAACTCAAATGATAATCTTCGGTAATTCTTCATGCCCATACTAGTCATCTTATTTCTTAACAACTCTTCCTCTCCTGCTGCACGTACTAATTCCTTTCGAGTTTCCAGTGCTGTTTCTAAATCTAAACGATCACCTTCTAGTGCCATTTTACATATTAATTCATCATGAGAAAACACACAAAATCTTTTTAAATTTTTATAGTGGTTTATACAGTCACGGCCAATCCGGAGCCAGTCTGGGGGTGCAAAATTAACAGCTTCTGCAAAATTGTAACCTTGATTGAAACCTGCATGGTATGCTCGTGGAAATGTCACGACAAACTCACCTGCATGCTGATCTGTTCTGTAAATTGGCACATCTGCAGCCATTAATATATTTGGATTCATTATTGTAACCAACTGATGCAATAAGTCTGGTTGGGATTTAAACAAATCAGGAGCTGCCGCTTTCATAGCATTTTCAAGCAACTCTGCTCCACTGCCTGGTACACCATACCAGGTTTTTGCATCACCCCAGTGTAAATAATTTATAGAATAACTCCAATGATCTTCATTATGCCAACAAAATGCGGAGAAGCACATGCCAACATACATCCATGGGACAGTCATGCCTGATATATCAGCATTGATAAATCTTAAAACTGAGCCTTCCAGAACTGGCAAGTTATTTAAATTCCAGCCAGAATCAACATACTCTTGGTCACCTGGATAAAGGTTTAGTGATGATTTTGTTGGAAAACCAGAGCCATGATCCATGGAATGTAAATCAGCTCCATATTCTACAGTAACATCTTCCTCTACTGATGAAATTATTCTCCAAAATTCCTTTTCGGCTACATTTGTGGGTACTAAGTGACCAGACATCCCAAAATAATCAGATTTAAATTTGTCAGCCATCTCTCCAAACTGTTGTAGTGTGTATTCTCTTTCAGCCTGAGCAAAGCCAAATGCTTCGGCTGGTTTGTGAACTTCTGCAGCTATACAGCACGGACAACGCCAATCCCCATCAGGTACAGCATTAAGTGGTGGTTTTAAGCAGAAAGTGTGGTAAGTATCTGAACAACCATTACATATGAGTAGTAGATCATCTCTGTGGTCTTTCTGACAAATGGCACATGTATAAATAGCTAAAGGATCTAAATCATACCTAGGCCTTTTCCTACATTTAGTGATGTCAAATTCTTCATCATTCAGCCCTGGCATTTTGGGCCCTGGACCATAACAAGCTAGTCGTCGCAATTCTCTTTTTCTCTTCATTTCTTCAACTTCATCTAGTTTGGAAAAATCAACTTCAAATTTTATATCACTGCCTGTTTTTGTTTTTTTGATACTGGTGTGGGGTTTTTCGTCTTTTATATCGCATTCATACTTTATTTTGGTAATATTGTCAATTGGGACTTCTGTAAAAGATAATTTATTTCCTTCTCCATCCAATTTAATGTCTGTCTTTGTATCTCCTTTTTTTACTGTTTTTAATATATCTGCTTTGCTTTTCTCGAATATTTCATAAGGAAGCAGAATTTTCTCATAATTGCTTCTCAGGAAATTCATAGTATTTGTGCTCTGACTGTATCCCATCGCGTTGGCTATTTTCCGCCATTTTTTTGGATGGTTGCAATTTTCAAATCCGCCTTCTTCATCCACCCAGAATTTTAAACAATACAAATCTAATGTTTTATTTTCTATCATCGGTATTTTCAAAGGCGATCCTTGTAGCTCCCAGAATTTTAATATTTTCTCGAGAAACAATAGTTTCAACCGCGTTATGGCTTCTAGCTCGTTAACTTTCTGAATCCGTGGAACAAACTTCAATTTATCTACGTCTAGAGAAAATGGTGGTTGCCATCGCGCTGGCGGTTTTATTTTGCATATGCCCGTTTTTTCTGCGACGGGCCGGATCTTTGCTATATATCCCAGCGGGTCCAAAAACTCCTCTGGCGTAGGCTCGAAAACAGGCGCCTCGGGCGGGGGAGTGAAAGTAAATTCAGCGCTTTTCTGCATAGCATTTTTCTGTATATTTTTGGTATCCATTTCCGCAAATTACGTAGATTTACATTTAACTGCCGGATATCTATTCTCAAAATGATTATTTACATTTAAAAATAAACATTTCTTTTTCACCCAAAATAAAAAAAGAGTACGTGACTTCAAGCCATGTGTAAATGGCTCCTTAAACAAAATGTTATCTACTAATGAAATGCATCTAACTACCTATTTTCATTTCACATTAATCACGTCCGATTCACGTTTAATGTCCACTCGCTTTAAAAAGCTTTTCCGACACACAAATGTATCCTTTTATAGTTTGTGCGGTATTTAACATATTATTGATTAATCGCGTGATGATTTACAAAAGCCGTACACGGAACAACAATAAATACCAGCTCGGATTAAACCAACCACCGAGCGTTTGTGACGTTGTGACTGTGATCGGTGACGTGCGTGACGTTAATTTCAACAAAATGGAACGGTCATTCATTCATTCTTCCTGGGAAGTTGGATTTTTTATAAGTTCGTCGCCTTAGTCCTTATGCTACATTTAGAAGCTTGCCTTGCTTAAACAATGCTTAGCAATAGTGTAAAATACATTAGTGATAAACTGTTACTTATGTACCTATAACCATATATAGAAAAAATAAAAAGCCCTCACAAAAAAAAAACGTGTGCGTCTTGGGACGTCTTGCGACGCTCGACAAAAGTGATAACTTAAACTAATGTAACCCGCATTAAAGTGTTAAAGTTAAGGAAACAGTTAAAGTGAGAGAGGAGGAGCCTGCCTACTGCTGCCGTATGCGTGAGAGAAAGGGAAGCCAGTCACTTTAACCCACACTAGTTTAAGTTATAATTTCTGTCGAGCGTCCCGAGACGCACATTTTTTTGAAGTGAAACTTCTTTATCGGCGTTGGAAAAAAAACATCGTCATATTTTTCGGTTACGCGTCACATTTTTCCGTTACGCGCCATCTTTTTCTTGCCCCTACCACGGTCGACTCGAACGAAGAGTACTTTTTCCAGCGGAGTAGGGATAGCATGTCGTTTACTGTTTTCACTACAATTGATGGAGTTTTTACTCGGTTACTAAAATTTTGTGGAATGTAAACCATATATTTCATATTTCAGTTACCATAAGCCATAATGCCCAGTAATTTCACTGGCTTCAATGTCCTTCACACCGAAACACAACAATACTTACACACTGTTGCTAGGCGGCAGAAATAAACAAAGCGGTGGTACCAACCCAAACGGACTTTTGCATACGAGAGACCTTACCACCTTGTAAATATACACAAATATACAATACAGTAACGCAAATTTTGTATTTTTCTAATGAATTTAAATGTCAAGATTCGCTGACACCCAAAAGCATCCTAAGAAGAAGTTATCACTTCAAAAATTCTACGGAATTTTATGGAAATTATTCTGCATCTTTCTACAGATTTGACCCATTCTATTAGTCTGTGGATTTGACCTGACAACACTGGTATCAACTATCAATGTCAATAAATCAAAATATAATCGTTCTATTTGTAATAAATAACCTTAAAACCACTCCAAAGCATAAAACTTCAATATATTGAATAGGTCGGTGCACAAAACCGTATTAAATATTTAACAACTTATTCATTATTAATAATCTCGTGAAAATCTATTAGAATAGGAGATATATATCAAGGCTTCTTCAGTTACATATCCAGTGGCAGTGGCATATAGAAGCATAGAACTGGTCGAAGTTAATAAAAGGTTTTCAGGTACCTAGGGTAACTTGCACGAGAATCGTATATAACCATTAAACATGTTTTAAATAGTATTATCATTATTTTACAGTGCACTAAAAATGTTAAAATCATTTCGGGGAGGCTTGGTAGCCGGCGCTCAATACCAACAGATCCGACTTGGGCACAGAATGCGAGGAAAAGCGCCTATATACTGCCGGACGATCAAGGAGCGCTTAGATGAATTAAATTATAAAGACGAACTGTTTACTGCTAAAGTAGACATTGGGTTTCCACCAGAAAAGTGGGTATATATTAATCATAATAATTGGATGTAAATATGCAATAACATTTCAACCCACGTAGAATTAAAATTGAGATATAAATTTTATTTTGCTAAATCTATTAACTTAAATTAATAATCTAAAGTTCTAATTTGCATAATCATACATGAGAAATGTTTTATTTGTTTTTTTTCTAAAATATGGAATTTAACCTACTTAAATCTAATAAGTTTAGCAAAATAAAGTCTATATCTTAATTGTAACTTCATGTGGGTTAAAATGTTCTTGCATCCAATTTTTCTATTATGTTAGTGGGATTCTTGATGATATAATTGGTTTGGCATTTAAAATGCCAATTTATTCCAATCACTCTTTGGATGAGTAATTTGAGTAAACTGCAAATCAAATTGTGTTATCTGAAAGCCCTCAATAGTTCCTTTTTAACAACATAATTTAATGCATTTTGCATTTAAAAAAAATCTGTATAAACTTTATTGAGAAAAAGTGTCATTTTTGAGATGTTAATTGGCAAACTACTAAAATAGAGTGTTATAAAGACACCTCCTCTATACACATTACATTTCTTACATAATCTTTTATATTCATTGTTATCTATAGTATGAGAGTCTTTCTATGATATTTTATTCTACTTGCTCATAATTTGTATCTAATTAATGAAATTTACAATCTTATATATAAAAACTGCAATTTTTCAGGAGAAATATACATGAAATTCAAAAATCAAGAACTGAACATGTGAAGAAATTAAAACATGATCCCTTTTTGGAACAGTTAGCCCGAAATAACAAATTAGAAGTTGATATAAATGAAGTAAGAAAAGAATGGCTGGATAATTTGGGTCCATACCATAAAAAACAAATTGCAGATCATTATTCTATATTTGAACATCTTTATGGAGAAGGGTATTTTATACCATTTTTAAATTTAGATGTGTTATATGATATTGAAGATGGAAATTCTTTACCAGTGTATTCTGGCAATGTAATAAAACCTAAAGAAGCATTAAACCCTCCTGTTGTATCTTATGAGTGTGACAATAATACCCTGTGGACACTAGCTCTAACTAATTTAGATGGGCAACTGCATGATAATGATAAAGAATATGTACATTGGCTAGTGGCAAATATACCTGGGAACAGTATAGGAAATGGTGATACATTAGTGGAATATTTACGTCCATTTCCCCTAAAGGGAACAGGATACCATAGATATGTGTTTGTTCTTTACAAACAAAATGACAGAATTTCATATGACATACCTAAAGGTGGGTACATTTTTGCCATATTATTTTTTGCCTTATATTAAGCAAGCAGTATGATTTGGTCTTAATAACACTGGATATACTATTTATTATATTTTAAAGAAAGATATGTTTAGACAAATATCTATAATCTTCCATCTTAGATATGTGTTATAGGTTGCACATATCTGTTTTTATAAGTCAATATTTTAAAATTTCAGTAATTATAAAAATATAAAACTTGCCTGAAGAAAAGTATTAAAGCCAGAAAAACCTTATATTTTTCCCTGTCTATGTACATGTAATTCTATTATAATTTTTTAATTAATTACCAGTGATACTTAGATATTATAATAACAAAAAAACATATTTCCATGTATTTTGACATTACCCTGAGTGAGTCATGTTTTTTCAAACAAAAAAAAAATACAGTTATGGCAAATTGAGGAGTTATATTTTTTTTTTTTCATATAACTTTATGTTTACAGTTACATTATCATCTCCACTGCAAGATAGAACATTCGTTACTAGAGACTGGTACAAGAAATACCAAGATGAAATAACACCCATTGGGCTTGCATTTTATCAGTGTGATTGGGATGACAGTGTTAAGGACTTCTTCCACAATATCCTTCAAACAAAAGAGCCAGGTAATCCTATCAATTTTCTTTTGAATGTTGCTGTGCATATTTAACACTATTGGTCTGGGTTCCCTGGGGCATTTTTCCACTTGATTACTATCAAGCTAATTTTCCGTGAGTAGCTTCGTTTCGATGAGACGCCCAACAATTCCCTATGCGAAAATTCTCTATTGTGGTAGCTAACAGAGGTAGCAAGGATAGAATATTTCGATTTGATGATACTCAAAAATTTATTATTTTATTTGTAGGACAATATGAGTTTTGAGTGGTAGAGCCACGCTGTAGACAGTTTTGGCTACAGCATGAATGGGCTGGCTCGACCGGATCGTTACCACTGTCTCACAGAAAATCGACGTAAAGTAGTGGCTTGCTGCTGCGTTTCGTACAGTGAGTGAGATAACCGGAAGCCCAAATCCCGTCCCCTTCCCAATCCCTAATTATCCCTTTCCTACAAGGTCGGCAACGCGCCCATGACTCTTCTGGTGGTGGGCGTACATGGGCGGTGGAGATCACTTACCATCAGGTGACCCACTTGCTCGTTTACCGGCCTATGCTATAAAAAAAAAAAAAAAAAATATGACTGTTAAATTATATAAATATTAACTAAGTAAAAACAAAAAAATCTGCTGGTTAGTAATCATACATATTGGAAGGAGGGGCCTTCCAATAGGTATTGGATCCCGACAAAAACACCCTAATTAACAAATTAAATCATTTCAGTTTATGAGTACGACTTTCCCGCACCGTACATACGGCCTCAAGAGTGGTTTCCGCGCCGAAGACCCTTTAACCTCTACATGGACAAATATCGGGATCCAAAGCAGATAAACAAAGAATACTTACTGAGGAAACTGAAGAATGAAAATCCGTTTGAAGCACCACAGCCACCATTAAAATTCCCCAATGCACAGTCCCTACCCAAAAGCATGCCATCCTGGTTAAAACTTCATGAGAAGAAAATAAGATTAGGCTGGGGAAGAGTGAATGATGTATAATTAATGTAAATGTTTTCTCTAGTGTTTATAAAGAGATTAAATACCTATGTTTGTTTGATGATTTGCTTCTTACATATTCCAACACAATTAATTGTAAACACGTTTATTAAAGGGTGATGGAAATCAAAATTATTGCGAAATATCTAGGAACGATCAAATTATAAAATAAGCATTTCGCTCGCTTGGTGGTAAGCACCACACCTGCCCATAAACAGCAGTCACCCCGAAACATTAGGTGTTATCTCATAATGCCCAGTAATTTTACTGGCTTCTAAAACCAATCATGTTTACACTCTGCTGCTTGGTGTCAGAATGAGACAAAGCGATGGTACCATTCAGACGGCACCTCGTACATGAGGGACCTACCACCTAGTAAAATTAGTCCAGACAATTTCCATTAAATTTGTCCTCCAGTGTGTGTTTGTATGACTTAATGGTAATTTAGGCTGAGTGGGACGAAAATGTGGAAAAATAAACAAAAACTGTATTGCAATTTTTACTGGACATAAAATACACAAGTAATCGGACAAAATCATCGCGCCATTTCCGGCCAGTAAGTACTAAGAGGCATATATTATTATGAAAACCTTTGACAAATGGTGGGAGATAATTTTCTCTTTGGTTATCAACCGATTTTATGTGAATCAGATTACTATAAATGTTAACAGAAATATTAACACTAATGAACATTAATTTTTAAGATAAAGTATAAATGCATCTTAATACATAACACATTTTAGCACACCCTGCTCACATATAAGTAAAAGTAAAGTACCAAAACTGAAAATAATAATTAAACAACATTACATCAGTTACCTGATATTGAAAATGAGGAGCAAAGGGTAAATGAATACAAAATATAATTATGAAATTAAAACACATGAAGTACCCGTTACCCCCTCCATTAAATGATACGTGATTACATGTTTAATGACAGGAACGCTATATTTTAATAATGTTTATTATTAACATTGTTCCTGACTGAGATATGAGATAACTGAGATAGTTCATCGCGTTTCGTTTAGTCGAGTCCAACGTCGTCATCTGTGGGTGGTTTCGGTCCAGGATTAGCTGCGCCTCCCGATCCTCCAAAACCTAAAGAACATTATTATACTGTTAGCCAAGCCCGTCGATAGGACGAGAGTAGGAAGATAGGAGGCCAGTTGATTCGATTTTTTAAAACAGGGTATTTGACTACTTCCAATATTCTACATATTTTATATGCACCCTGATAAGGTCAAAGTCCATATTATGGAACACTGTCCTAGTTTATGAAACATTCGATAAAAATGTCAATAACAAATAATTTTTAACTTATTTGGTACTTATAAAATAATATTTATGATTGTTAATTACTAATATATTGATTAAATTAATTTATTTTCATGAATACTTTAAAATCTAGAGAAAAAAATTTATATTGAATGCCCGTGTCAGGTTGCATGAAAAAAAACTGTTTTTTGAGGTAAAATAGTGACGTGTGTCAATGCAATTATTTCAAGTTTTTGAGAAATATATCAATGATTAAAAGATACTTGAAATATGTCAACTAAAAGTTGAGCTTATTATCTTCCTATTGATAATGAATTTTAGGTAGTTTAATAAAGCATTTATTTTTATTTTAAGTGTTTCATAATTGGTACAAAAAAAAAATTATAGTCCGTATTTATGGAACAGTATATTCCGTGTTCCATGTCCCACGTACCTTCATTTTTCAATGTGGTCCGTAATTATGAGACAGTGCCTCGTGAGAGCAGTATTAATTAAATTCGTGTTAATAATTGTTAACTACTTATAAAGAAAGCAGTTTATGTCTGATAAATGTTACTACAGTGTATATGTCTATAAATTTGTGTTTAGGTAAGTACTTAAATTTGAAAATTCCATCAAAATTAAAAACTAACTTCTAAAATTTGTTCTAAAAGATCGCAGGAAGTTAAAGATCGCAGGAAGTCGCTGCATGCAGGCCGTTTCCAACAGGTCGGTCTGGAAATCTTTGCGAGAGGCCTATGTTCAGCAGTGGACGTCTTGTGGCTGATGATGATGATGATGAATATTTTTTTTTTTCGTGCTCAGCTTTCAGACGTTGATACAGAAATACTGGGCACTCGGTCAACACGTGTATGACATCTTCTTTAGCTGCTGGGTCACAGATACATGAGGGGCTCTCCTTGCACTTGAAGCGATTCAAGTACTCAGAGAATCCTCCATGGCCCATGAAAACCTGCGTGAGAACCGGGTCCAAAAGCATCTTCCGGATTACGCTGTAAGCTTTCCTGGCGTCAGGGAAAAACAACTTGGTCACAGAAGCTGTCTTCCCGGCCAAGTAGCGCTCGTTCCACTCGTCAATCAACTTCTGACGGATATGACGCTTGACGAATGAAACAGGGCATAGGTCGTAATCAGGCTTCTTCTTCAGCGTTAGAGCCGCTGCTTTTGCGAGCTCGTCGGCGCGTTCATTTCCAGCCAATAAAGGCTAATGGTTTTTCCGCACTGCAAATTGCTTATTCAACAAAGTGTTGACACCAAAAGCGATGGGGTGGAGGGAGTCTCCGCTCACGAAGGACTCGAGCGCGGCCCTCGAATCGCAGAAGATGCTATATTGGCTGCGATTTCCCTGTAAGGCCATTTGCACTGCTTTCCGCAGAGCCAGCAGCTCCGCCTGGTAAACGGTGCAGAACGATTCCAGTCGCATTTTGGTGGCTTTCGTCTCGGCATCGCCGTCCCATAAGGACACCGACGCTCCGACTCGGCCACCAATTTTGCTGCCATCTGTGAACACCTTAACGGTGTTGGCAGCCTTGAGGATCAATTCTGCATCGTTCACCACGCATTCGAACTGCAGCGCTCTGCGATCAGCTGGGTGTTTAGAGGTGGTGAACGGTACAGGATATTCCACCTCCCGGTCCCCCACTATTTGCCGAGTGTGTCCCTTTTTCACTTCAAAAAGAAGCGCCGCTTCTCGGACACGAATGTCTAGCGGAAGGATCCCAGCAAGCAGCAGGGACGAG
This sequence comes from Amorpha juglandis, assembly GCA_949126905.1. Taxonomy (NCBI): domain Eukaryota; kingdom Metazoa; phylum Arthropoda; class Insecta; order Lepidoptera; family Sphingidae; genus Amorpha; species Amorpha juglandis. The sequence continues at coordinate 9,866,430 of OX421374.1, read as the reverse complement.
TTCAGCGAAACGGTCCTGTAGCCCTTCACCATCTTCAGTGCAAAGCCCCGTTGAACCCTTGCAAGCTTCTTTTGAATGCCTATTTTGTTGCTTGCAGGCGCCCAGGCACTGGCTGCATAGAGTATGGTAGGTTCAACTACAGCCGTATACAGGGTTCTCACAACCTCAGGTCCCAATCCCCACTGCACTTTTGCAGCGGTTGCCAACTTTTTGTAGTAGGCAATAGCCTTCCTACAAGCTTCTGAGACATGCGTGTTGAATGTTAACTTGTTATCCACTGTCAAGCCCAGTATCTTAATTTCTTGCGACAGGCCTATGTCGACGCCGCCCATGTGCAGAATCGGAGAATCGTACTTAAGTCGCCGCGTCACGACCATTGCTTTCGTCTTGTGAGCGGCGAATTTCAGCTTGTTCTGAATTCCCCAACTCTGCACATACGCTAGGGCATCGTTGGCCTGTGTCTGTATTTTTGATGTCTCATCCCCGTGAAACACCAAAACAACGTAGTCGGCGAAGGCCTGGCAGTAATAGCCCCGCTTGTCGAGCTCCTTTAGTAATGGATCGAGGAGCAAGTTCCACATGATAGGACCACCAATAGACCCTTGGACACATCCCTTGGTGGTCGTTCTCATATGTTCTACTCCGGCGTAGCGAACTTTCACTCTTCGGCTCTCGAAGTAGCTATCCACCAACCGTCTGATATTTTTCGAACATTCTTCCTCGGCTAGTCTGACCTTTATAACGGGCCACCAAGTACTGTCAAAGGCCCCCTCTATATCCAGTGAGACCAGTGTGACAATCTTCTTGTCGCTCACTTTACTCCTGATGTGCTGGAGTAGGGTATAGAGGGCGTCTTCCGTGCCTCTTTGGGGCATAAAGCCGTGCCGTGTACTCATCCTGGGTAAATAAATGTTTATTGTTTATTAATTCGTTTTATTTTTGAATATAACTGTATTAATACTTGATAAAGATATTAAACAACATTTAATACTATGGATAAATAAATTAAAGACTAAAAAAAAATTTTTTAAATGCAATGTTTCAATCTATTTTGTGTTCCATAATTTGGGACATACCTTATGAAACACCCGTACATGCAGCTTCATGCTGTTCCATTAATACGGTCATAAGTATTTATCTCTTCTTTTAATCAATTTATTAATATTTTCAGCTAAAACTCACTTCATAACAATTTTTATCGCTTTAATAGATATCACAGAAACATTTAATAAGAAAAAAATCAATGTTTCAACTCTATTTTCTTTTAAATAGAATAAAATATACAATGCCTATTCATAGAGTGTTCCATAATATGGCCCTTTACCTTAACGGTCAACATGAGGCCGCGTTATGCAATGCGAAAAAAGAATCTTTTAATGCGTCCTTTTCTAAACGTCCTATCGTTTTCTGTTAGCCTTGCCTGTCGTGAGAAGATTTCTCCATCTAAATGAGGCCTAAAGGAAACTTGTTTGTTAAATATTTAATCCATATATGTGAGTTTTTACGAAGTCCAACTTATGTTTGTAAGATGAAATGAAAATGATTATGTTTGTAAGAAAAATGTACTAATATAATTGAGTAATTTTGTTACTTTCATATAAAACCGGAGTGAAATGGTAGCTTGCAAGTGCCTTTCGTACGAGGTGAGATACTACCGGTGACTCAAATCGCACTTTGTCTCCACCATCCCCATTACTTTCTTTTAAGGTCAGCAACATATCTATGATTCTGCTGGTATTGTGGGTGTTCATAAGCAGTGGAGATAATATTAGGTGGCCGACTTGCTCATTTATCATAGAAAAAAAAAGGCTTAATAAATACATACCTGGAAAGCCACCAGAAAATGCTCCAGCTCCGCCCTTTCCTAACTTGGTCTGTAGTTTCTCTATGACGGCAGCAATTTTCGGGTTATTTTGATATTTCATAAAGTTGGCTGGATTCGAAGACACATCCTGGAATGCTGCAGCAACTTCTGGGTCCTAAAACATGGTGTTTCTATAAGTACAGCAAAACTAGCTGGTTACACAAAAGGATATGTTTTATAAGGCTACATGATAACCTGTGTCCTTGTAATGAGATATATGTATAAGAATGAGTTATGCCTAGAAATACATACATTCCAAAGATCACTTTATATAAAGAAAAAGAAAAGGAAGAATAAATTATTATTGGACAAGACACAAAATAATTTTCTTTTACATACATCATACAAGTATTATGTTAGACATACATTGAAATACAGCCTTATGGTTAATCAACTATTTTTACAGTTATTCACATATTTGTCGTTCATTATTTACCGCATTTTTACACTTATGAAGCTCTCAATATTATGTTTATAAATATTTTACCTGGAAAGCACCCATGATTTCGGGATCAAAGAGCAGGTTACTAAACTCTTGTGGATTCACGCCACCCATGCCGCCTGGAAACCCGCCGGCGCCGGGCATACCACCTGGCATGCCTCCTGGCATACCGCCTGGCATGCCTCCTGGCATACCGCCTGGCATGCCTCCTGGCATACCGCCTGGCATGCCTCCTGGCATACCGCCTGGCATACCGCCTGGCATGCCGCCTGCCGCCGCCTCGGCCTGGGCGCGGGCGGCACGGGCGCGCGCCTCCTGAGCTTTACGAGCCCGCCGAAGTTTCTCGCGGTGCTGTAAAGGTTGATAATTTTATTTGATACTAATTAAAATTTCTCACGACGCACCGCCACGTGGGTAGTGACATATTTATGCGATGGACATCATTTAAAATTACTGATCCCAATAGTCAAATATTAAGGCAGATAAATATATCTGGGTGGAGGATAGCGGAATTCAGGGGTGAGTAACTAGGTCCTTAATATGCCCGTGCACAGTGTGATGACTTCATCATTCTTCTAAAGAAATCTCGACTACAAGTCGTGGCGCCACTTCCATTCTGTATAGTCATGGAGAAAGGTACAAGGTAAAGGTGAAAGGTAAGAACATGGTAGGACGTGTCAATTATGTCACACACGTGTTGCGACAAGTCGTGTCGAGACTCATAGAAAACGTCGTAACAGCTTCGCACAATAAAATGTAATGTTACCTCTTTCTCTTCCTTCTTACGTTGAGCGCTGAGTTTGTGTTGGCGTAATTTTTCAGCGTTCGGTTTCACCTCGTTGAGCCAATCGTTGGTCTGATCATCATAATCAATCTTCAGAGATTCGCAAAGATCATGTGAAGCTTCTTCGAATTTACCCAATAGCCTGTACAAAGAAGATTTCTTTACATGATACTTGTGTCTATTAGTTTATATCAATATATAAGAAAATTACTTAATTATCAAAATAGACTAAGATTAATCACAGTATTGTATAAGTATGGATCACATTAAAGTATTTATATTTGTCTGGAGCATGGTTAGTGAATGTTTTCTTCTGATATTCAAAATTAAATAAGAGAAAACAGTAATGTAACTATAACAATATGTTTATATTGTTTCGCCATAATCATGAAATAGTGGCCATGCTATTAGTTGACCATATCTACAAACATGTTTATTAAATTGAATATTGGTCCATGGTGATGCAACTAATAGATAGTGTATTATATAACGGAATGATGGGATTTATATTGGGTCGGGCGCTTCATTATATGGGCAATTTTACGAGCAGACTATGACTTATTGAGTACAAAATTATTACAATACCTGTAAGCGCGACCGCGGAATTTGTAAGCAGCGGCACTGTCGCAGTTCAGTTCTAAAGCACGTGTGCAGTCTCTAATACAAGCATTTGGTTTGTTCAGTTTCAGATAGATCTGCAAAATATTTACACTTTTTTATCTAGGTAGGTTTCTCAATCGAAAGGTTGTGTGGGTAGTTACTATGATATTTCTGCAGTCAAGCAGCAAGAATTCATACACTGCCAAGTTCCAGTTGGAAGGATGCTGATGTCATTCAAATTACTCAACATTATGAGAGTTCAGATCTTATACCTCGAGTTCATAATCACAGTACAGTGCTATAACTAAATGTTATTGCATATTTCCATCCATTTAGAACTTTCTAAATGGACATTTTAACCCACATGAAGTTTAAATTGATAATTTGTTTTCAATTTCCTAAATTCATTAGATTTAAGTGTTTTCATTAGGTTAAATTCCGTAATTTTTATAAAAATTATGAATAAAACATTCTCCATGTAAATATGCAAAATAGAAGTTTTAATTATTAAGTTAATGAATTTAGCATAACAAAATTATTATCTCAATTCTCACTTCATGTGGGTTGAAATATTATTGCATATTTGTATCCAAATATTTTTGCTACTGTTTATGACCAGACGTGGTCTTCGCTGCGAGCAACTCGTAATTGAATGGCATTTAATAAATTATTTAAAATAACATTTATTCTGTGACTGAACATCACTTACCTGTCCTCTCTTGGCAAAGAGCAAAGCACTCTGTGGATTAAGTTGAATAGCTTCATTGTAAAGCTTGAGAGCTTCATCAAATTGTTGCTCAGAGAATGCTCGCATGGCTTCAGATCTCTTTTCATCTGACTGGTCTCTCTCTTCGTCGGTGACTTCCTTACCTGGGTCGCCCATTATTTGACTATTGTCAATGGGATCACCTTCTATGACACCTGCATAATGACAATTTTTATTATTTCGTGCTAAATTGGTTATCATTGGGAGCAATGAAGTTGGATATGTAATATGTTTCAATGTTAAAATTCCAAAATTATTATTGTGATAATGATCATTATAATTATTGATGACATTTATCACTTAAAACCCCAGTAACAACAGATATTTTTTTAACTTGTTTGTACAGTCAGGTTTCTTATTGTGAATGTTTCGAGAATGCTAGCGTCCGTCTATAATTGTAAAGTAAATTCACCATATATTGAAAGCAAAAGCAAACCCCAAAATTAAAACCTAAGTGGAACAGCCCATATCAAGACATGATCAAAACCAACATTTCCCGGAGACAGAAAATAAGCTGAGTGCTACCTGTTTGTTACAATATAAATAAAGGTTTCTACCACTTATGACAAATGAATTCCACTAAAAAAAGATATAAAGTCCAATTGCAGTATTAATAAAACACGACTGTTTAGAAATTGTAACATTTTGTCTTGGATGACATTCATTTTCTATATTCTTAGTTAGTTAGTGGACCCATTCCCTATGATGATAATGATGACCCTCACCATCCATGTCGAGCTCCACATCAGACTCAGGGTCAGATTCCTCTTCTGACGACTGTGCATTTTCTTCAGCATTGTTGTTAGTTGTATTGCTAAAACAAATTTAAGAATAATTGAGAAGGGAACAGGACAAAGGGAAGGACAATCTTCACACTTTTTGTTGAGGTTTGGGAATATAGTAGAAATGTAGCTGTAATTTTAAAAGTGGTCTATGAGAAAAAAGTCTGGGCACCTCAGGTATAAATAAATAATGAGAGAAATAGTTCCACTAGCATCAAGGATCACCTGTATATGCAACTCACAGACATCCCCACCATAAATACAAAAATATAAACATGAGATACTAAACAAACCCTAAAAAATCTATGACACTAATTACAGATAAATAATTAACATTTAAGTTATTTTAGTTCTGACCTCACAGTATCATATGTTTATCTTTAGAAATGTATATCAGACACTATGAGACTCAAGGCACTGTATACTGTATTTTAACTCAGCTGAATTTTAGAAATAAATGCCTACAGCCGCGCGGTACGTAAACATGCGATAGGGCTGCTATTAGTCAATTTAGTCGAAAATTACTTTTTTATTACAATAGGCGTAAACATAAACCACATATTAGTAACTAATAAAAAGGTAATGTATTGGAAACTATTTTACTATCAATAGTTGATCAAAATAAATAAAACATTATTTTAAACAGTTTTTGTACAAAAAAACCTTATTTTAACCAGTCTGGTGTAAAATTAGATTCTCAACACTTAGGAGGTATTGGTACTTCATCGACGATATATAGAATAAAATACCACGTCATTACTTTGAATTATACAAACTAACAAAACAAAATACACATGCCCCGAGGTTTTAACACAAGCGTACCTACCGTATCATGATTCATGAACCGCCTATAACTGCCTATTTCACTCGTGTCAATTACTTTCCTTTAACCTATTTACTGTATTTATTAATCGAGACATTTATTTTCGGGAGATAAAAGAAAATACTTATCCATTAAAAAACACACACATTATGTACCTACCTACTAGTAAGTAAAATTATTTTATAGTCTTACCTTTCAGAGTTTCCAGGTAATCTAAAAAAAGTTATCTCTGGGTGCGTTATTGACGAATTCATGCAACCAAAAACAGCACAATATATCCTATTCGTCATATTAAATATGTACTTGGTCTTATTTTTTGTGATTTTCTTTTTTAAAAACAATACACCGTCCGTTCGTGACTGCGGCACAGTCGCGACTGTCTGCGTGCCGCGCGCGTGCCTTCATCGAGGCGCGTAGGTATAGCTCGCGTTTCATCCATTTGTATGAAGACAAAATACTGATACTATACCTTTACTGTGCTCAAGGTCTCACAACACCCAGACCCCAAACAGACAATTTCACATCACATTAATGTATTTTGTCTAGGGGCAGGGATCATATTTATTGAGTTTCATAGCAGTCAATGGACCATTGATTCTGTCAACACAGCTCTATAATAAAAGAGCCTTAGAAACAAACTAATTAAATTGTATCTATATTAGGGCAATAGAAAAGCCATGCCTAAGGCAATTTTGTTTTTGGCATGAATAGACTTGCTGGCTCATAAGACCAGTCTTACATAATGCCAACAGGAAGTCACCTTGCTGTTGAGTTTCATATGCTACTATCTATTTACTAAAAGGCTGTTAAATTAATAAACCTAGTTTGGAATAATGTTACAAAAAATTGAAAATAGTGTTCATAAAATTTAATGGATTAGCTAATGCCTGTTTCTTTACTTACTGGCTACTGAATTAAAAAACATTAAGAAGTAAGTACTTAATATCAATTTAACTGTTTTTTTTTTATCTGAGCATGGCAAAGTGGCTGCACTACATCTGATGATAAGCGTAGTGCAGTCTAAAAAACTAGCAACCACCAACAAACAATGAATTTATTGGTGGCCACCAGCCATGCCAGCCTGAATAATTGCTTCAGCCCTCTTCAGAGAGGGAAGAAGCAAATCAAGGGCCTGTGACAGGACAGGCGGATGTCCGATGCAGGTACAGGATGTACCTCTATGCCCACTCCAACAACTATCAAGTCGTGTTGCAAACCCCTCAGGAGAACCGGATATATATTGGCTGATCCTGGAACGTGATCCACACAAGGTGTGTGGATCACAATGGCAGGTTTTAACACTATGTGTACGGTATCGCTATCCGGGCGGATATGAATAGCTAAATATAGAGAATATGAAGAAGTTAGCTTTCAAAGAAGACACATCCCGTAGTTAAGTCGGTTCATTCAATTATAGTGTTACACAGGACAAATAGCGTCTAAGAAAGAAAAGAAAGAGGGGATATACGATATTTTCTCAGGGGATAAAAATATTAGACTATTGTTTGTACTTACGTATCCCCGGAAGCCGTAAAATGTTTAGCACCAAATGTAGCTGTAGGGATAGTTACTCCCAGCGACACCAAATAATCTTTGAAGAAAGCTAATTTCGGATGATGCAAAATTTGTGGCTGAGATTTGCATAGCTCCACAAACACTTTTAATTGCGTTAATTGTTCTTCATTGAATGGGCAACTCATTTTCGTTATTCAATGATATACTTATCTGCCGGTAAAATAAAGTTTAATTATGATGGTGGTTTTATATGATTTACACGTTATAGCAGTTTAAATAATTATTACGAAGCAATAAATTTAAATAAATGTCTAGTATGACTCGTAGTAAATACAAAACTTGTTACTTTAACAAAATACATACATACCGCACGACTCACGAAACAAACACACTGTCATTCAATTGATATTTGATGGCTGCTCACATTAGTGATGTGCGTTCAATGCACGAACTGTCTTCGTAAGACCGTTTTTTGACGTCGACGGATATAGAGTACAGTTCACTGAAGAATTAATCAAGACCACCATTATGGGTGAAGCCGACATATTAGTAATCATTAAGATATTTTTAATATCCCATGTATTCGTATATCATTAATCCGACGAATCGTGATATGCTCCATAATCGCTGTATTCATTTATCAGCCGATTAATATTAGTAATATTTAATTTATTCGTGTATCATTAATCCGACGAATCATGATACGTTAATAATCCATATTCATTGTATTCCTATACCGCCTGATTAATATCGGTCGCATAATATCATTCGGCTGATATGTGGTTATACAATCGAGATAATTAAATTTGTTTTTAGAGGTATTTATTTAGATGATCATTATCAGAATAAAATTTGAATCTTACGCTTTAGAAATTTATATATATTTTAGACGTTTTATCGAATCTATCTGTTTGAGTTAAAACCTTTGTACATACTCTTTGTTTATACATGAAATTTGAATTTAAAAAAGTGTTTGAGTTTGGAATTGTCAAATATAATATATAGATTTTCGCAATAATACAAAATGGGATGAAATATTTTTGGTTTTTATTTTATCACACACATATATTTGGTCCAAACGAGCCGGATCAACCTGGAAAATAGTGAGTACAATTATACAAGCTAATAGTTACAACGAGTCTATAAGAATACAATGGATACGCTAATAGATATTCAATGTGATAATACCGCATCGATCGAACATGTCTTTGCGAATTATAAGAAAACACCCAAAGAACGAATTACAAAGGCGTATATAGAAGTTAGAATTAAGAATCTTGATAGCTACTGGGAATCTTTCAAAGAAACTCACAGAGACATACTGAAGTGCGTACCCAAAGAAAAGAAAAGTAACATAGCATATTTTAAAGAAGAGATGTACCACAATACGGAAGACATATATTTAGAAGCCAAAACGGAGATGACAGACAAATTGCATAGAAAAGCTGGTTCAACTACACCCATAGATGAGGAAGAGAGTGATGACGTCAAACTCCCGAAGATTAGTATTGCGACTTTTGATGGTAATTACAGTGATTGGGGAACTTTCAAAGATACATTTACATCCCTGATTCACAACAATAAGAAATTGAGTGCAGTGAAGAAATTACACTACCTGAAAAGTTGCGTAAAGGGAGAAGCATCGAGACTACTAGAAGAAGTTAAAGTATCAGAGAAAAATTATACTATGGCATGGGATATTTTGAACCGGAGGTATGATAATATTAGAGTAATAATAAATGCAATTTACAAGAAGCTATTTGATCAGAAAAAACTATGTAATGAGTCCGCAAAAGGCATTAAAGACTTATTAGACACGACTGTCGTTTGTTTATATAAATTGAAAAATAATGACATTGACACTAGCACCTGGGATTCAATATTATTGTATGTCATTGTTAATAAATTAGATACAACAACACATCAATTGTGGGAAGAAGAAGTTAATAAGTTGCCTATAAAGGAACTGCCTAAATTCAATCAATTTTTGAAATTCTTAGAGGGGAGATTTAGAGTTCTGGAGGTATCCCCAGTTGAGAAGAATTTTATTCAACCACAAGTTAAAAATGTTAAAACCTTTCAGACAGGTGCAAGAGAGGTACGAAAAAGTACTTGTACATTTTGTCAAGGTGATCATTATATTTACAACTGCAAAGATTTTAGTCAACTTGAGTTAGAGAAGCGATCAGAACATGTTCAAGTACAGAGATTATGCTTTAATTGTCTACGTCCTGGACATAGCGTCAAGTACTGCAGAATAACAAAAAGATGTCAAATCTGTCAGAGAAAACACCACTCACTACTACATAATCCAAATGTCAACAGGACCAATAACACAGAAGTAGAGGATGTGACTGTTGACGCGGATGCTAATGCTCGAGATATTCCAACAATTTTAACACATGTATCTACACAAGGCTATGGAGCTCTTATGGCTACTGCGTTAGTCAATATTCAAACTGGTAGAGGAAATCAAATGGTTCGTGCGCTGCTCGACCCATGTTCACAAGAGTCATTTATTACCGAAGCGATCGTTCAGAAGTTACAATTGAAACGTTTACCAGTCAATGGCCAAGTCACAGGTGTTGGAGGCATGTCCGCTCCAATTAAGCATGCGACGGAGATTGAAATAAACTCAATATTAGACAATGAATACAAGGTAAACTGCACTGCTTATGTAATAAAACGAGTCACAGACATCATGCCGATTAACATGATGCAACATGAAAATTGGACTCATTTGAAAGGTATACAACTTGCAGATCCCACTTATTACACTCCTGGAAGTATTGATCTGCTATTGGGAATTAATGTCTACACATCTGCCTTGATGAGTGGTATTATAAAAGGTACATCAGAAATGCCCATAGCACAACAAACACATTTTGGTTGGGTTATTTCTGGAGGAGGAACTTCAATTACAACAAATATTGTTAGTATGCATTTAGATATTACACTGGACCGTATGCTTCAAAAATTCTGTGAATGCGAAGATTTTGAAAGTAGTAAAGAAAAACTAACCAGATTGGAGAAGAAAACGGAACAGATTTATGAAGAGACTATTCAAAGAGATGATTCAGGAAGATACATTGTAGCATTACCTTTTGAAAACAATATACCAAATTTACCTGAAGGCTCAAAAGAAATAGCAATAAGAAGATACCAACTTCTAGAAAAGAGACTGTCGGTGGATACACAACTTAGATCTGAATATAATGAAGTCATAAAAGAATATCTTGCCTTACAACATATGGAGAGAGTAAGTGAAGATGAAATTCAAAACACTAAGGCTGTCTATCTTCCACATCATGCAGTCATAAAACGTGACAGAGCAACTACAAAAGTACGAGTAGTATTTGATGCATCCTGTAAAGGAAAAAACGGAAGATCACTTAACGATGAATTATTAATTGGGCCATCTATTCAAGAGGAGCTAAGAGATATTATTCTGAGATGGAGAACTCATAAGGTATGTTATGTCGCAGATATTGTTAAAATGTATCGTCAAATAAAAGTCAGAAAAGAAGATACAGATTATCAAAGAATAGTTTACAGATTTAGTAAAGAAGAAGAGCTACAACACTTCAGGCTTCTCACGGTTACATTTGGCACTGCCTGTGCACCATATTTAGCCATAAAAACACTCAGGCAAGTAGCAAAAGACGAGGGTGATAACTATAGACTGGCGAGAGAAGTAGTAAACAGAGATTTTTATATGGATGATGTGCTTTCTGGTAATGATGATATATCTGAAGCTATGAAAACACAAAAACAACTAACTGAGTTACTTAATAAAGCAGGTTTTCAACTACAAAAATGGCCATCCAATAATAAAGAGTTTTTAGAAGCAATTCCTCCTGAAAATATAGTTAAGGCACAAGAAATTGATATGAATAGAAAAGAATTAATTAAAATTCTGGGTATCATCTGGATAGTGGATGATGATCAATTGAAAATACCTCAGAAATCAATTACATGTAATGGAAATAAACTTACAAAAAGACATATACTAAGTCAAATAGCATCACTGTATGATCCCATGGGCTGGATTTCACCTGCAATAATTAGTGCAAAAATATTTCTGCAAAAACTATGGATTAAGAAAGTAGACTGGGATGTTGAGATACCTGAAAACATGCAACTAGAATGTGTTAAGTATAGAAATGAATTACCTGCATTATCTGAAATAACAATTAATAGATGGATTAAAACTAGTAAAAGCGCAACTGTAGAACTACATGGCTTTTCTGATGCCTCACAAGCTTCTTATGCTGCTGCAATTTACGCAAGAGTATTTAATCAAGACACAAACGAAGTTGAAGTATCACTTATTATGTCTAAAACGAAGGTAGCACCTATGAAACAATTGTCATTGCCCAGATTAGAGCTATGCGCAGCTGTTTTGCTTCATAGATTGTTGAAACATGTAAAGAAGGTATTGGGTATCACAAAAACATTTGCTTGGACTGATTCAAAAATAGTACTGGCTTGGATTAAAGGAGATGCAAATCGTTGGACTCCATTTGTAAAAAATAGAGTCATAGAACTGCAGGATACAGAAAAATGGTATTACGTCAATACGAAGCAAAACCCTGCGGATCCAGCAGAGAGCAGCTAGAGGAGTGTCACCAAAACATCTAAAAGATCTAACAATATGGTGGAAGGGTCCAAATTTCCTTCATTCACGAGTTGTTGAGTTTCCTGTAGAAACTATTCCTGAAACAGAAATAGAAAAGCGTAATATTATAAAATGTACATACTGTTACAAATATAGAAAAAGAAGATAATTGTACACTTACCTTATTAAAGAAGTATTCCTCACTGGATAAGTTACTTGAAGTTGTTGCATAATGTTATAGATGGCGGAAAGTAAAGCAACAGAGCTTTCCAGTACATATTTACTATGAAGAGAAAAATTAAGCACTATTTTAAGCATATTTTAATCAACTCTAACCTATGAAGAAATTTATACAGTCCACACACAAATCGAAGCTTGTTTTTAATTCTCATTCATTGGTACCGCTTGATGATAATAGTAACGATGTTTTTACTTCAGGATATTTTACTTATTGGAGAATAATTAATAGCGGTTCCAGATGGAGATTTTAGTCAGAAAACGTTTACGTCACTTTCAAGATGGCAACTGTGCCAACGTTTGTTTCAAGATTTCTGGTCTCGATGGCAAACTGAGTATTTGTCCAGACTTCAGCAGCGACCCAAATGGTGTTCAGTTAAGAAAGAATTTAACGTAGGGGAATTAGTGCTACTGAAGGATTTTGGTCTGCCACCAGCTAAATGGCGACTGGGACGAATTATAAAGAAGTTTCCCGGCACAGATGGCATAACAAGGACGTATGAAATTAAGACGAGCAATGGTATATTCAAGCGTGCAATTTCCAAGATATGCAGATTGCCTCAATAGCCATAAATACGTCCTTGGCGGCGGAGAATGTTTGAGTTAAAACCTTTGTACATACTCTTTGTTTATACATGAAATTTGAATTTAAAAAAGTGTTTGAGTTTGGAATTGTCAAATATAATATATAGATTTTCGCAATAATACAAAATGGGATGAAATATTTTTGGTTTTTATTTTATCACACACACTATCCTTCGTATTTTAGGCGGGGTACTAGTAAGTGTTCTAACGATTAAAATTGTATCTTGCGTAATCTATTGGTCACTTATTCACTCATTATTTTACCAAAATATTGGTGTAGATGGCTCTTACATGAAAATATGGCCGAATATTTCAATTTTATACAAACAACGTTAATGCTTTTATTAAAGAACTAGCTTTTGCTCGCGGCTCCGCCCACGTGAACAGCATTTTCCGGGATAAAAGTAGCCTGTAACCGTCTCTCCCATCTATCCCTGTAGATAAATTCATCAAAATCGGTTTAGTGATTTAGGCGTGAAAGCGTATCAAACAAACTCACTTTCGCATTAACTTTCACCCCCCTTTTCATCTCTTATTAATTAAAATTTCCAAAATTTCTGAAACACGTATTTATTTGTTTTACGTCAATAACCGAAATACAAAATGTTGTTTATGTAACTTTCAAAATGACGGACTTTCATACATATTATCATCCCCTATTTTGACCCCTTTGGGTTGGAATTTTATAAAATCCTTTCTTAGTGAGTGCCTACATAACAAAATGAATATACAGTTCGAATTCGAAATTCAATTGAATGCTTGTAGCCTTGATAGTTTGCGCTCGGCGATGATGAATCAGTCAGTCAGTCAGGACATGTTATTTTATAAGTATAGATATATGTACAAAATAAACACTGCATTTATTTACTTAACGTTTAATAATATAGCATGTAAATATAAATAAATGTTGGCATTAGAATTGTATTTCTAGGGAAATATTAATATACCAATAAAGATAATATGTATTTTCGTAAGATATCAGTGATATTCACATAATAGTTAACATATCGCTCATACAAAAGAACACCGACGTAATTGCGTTTTATCAATTATTCAGGAGAACATTTTCAAAGTTAGGAATTGAAAATATAAATGTATTTCCAATCATTCTGATAAAGTCTTTACCCGGGTCAGGATTGAACCCAAGACCTCAGCACAGCACTCATACCACGTACACAATACAACTGCGCCACCCAGCTACGTTTAATTGATACATTAAATACAAACACGCTGTCCATGAAAGACGACGTAAAATAGTCGAAAATTAACCAAGACGACGAAGACTGCTTGTTGTTGCATCGACTGTAAAAACATTGATGACCCATCACTACATCACACTGTGGAGTTTGCAAAGAATTTTCTCGATTCATAGACAACATTTATTTGTTATGTTGGTATTGTTTAGGGCTGCCACATTCATTCGGTTCATAATATTTTTTTCATCCGAGTCCTAGACCGGGGTCGATAATTTTAGAAACCAAAAAAATAATAGTAGGATGAAACCTATTGGAAAAAGAAGAGATGGTAACAAAAATGAAAGGAAAAATAATTTACGGGCTATCTGAGGTCGGGAAGTAGAAGGGGGTGACTTTATAAAGTTAAAGAAGGTTTATCTCGATTTCCGGCAAAACTACAAGTCCTATGAAAAAAAGTTGAATGGCAAAGTTGTAGGCCATAAAAAGATCTACAACTTTTGTATATATACTTTTTTCACATAATCTCAAAATTTATGGGAAAAACTCAAATAACCAAGTTTTTAGTTTTTATATTTTTATCTTTTACAAAAAAAAAAATTACGTAATTTGGTGAAAATTTTCCTTTTTATATCCCAGACACACTTTATTTTTTTTAATTTAAAATATTCATTTTTCACCTTATTTTGACTTAATATCGAAAAAGCACCCTAATTTTCAATCGAAAATTCTCACGTCAAAATATCAGCTTTTTCAAAAAAGTCGGTGGTCTTTTTGTTCGATGAAATCTCTACTTTCTGATGGTGTAGAAATATATCGATAACTATGGTAAATGTTCTCAGAAAATGCAAAGTTGTAAGTTAATAAGACATCCATAATATTTTGAGAAAGTTGTAGAATCTTCTCTAAATTATATGCGTAGATGCCTATTTATTGCTATTTTAAGATAACTTATAAACCTGAGTGACCTACGGATAATTTTAGCCCATCAAAAGGTATTTCATAGAGAAGTGGTGAAGAAACAAGGAGGGTCTTGGCCTTACTACTCGTTATTTAGTAGTTCGTTTCTTTGCATTTTAATCTTAGAAATATATGGAATTACAACTCGGAAATACAAACGCACTCATGGCTGTAGTCCCCGAAGGGGTATGTAGAGGTGTAACTAGTACCTATACCCACGTTTCACCCAGCTTATTTTCATACCATTATGTAATAGGGAGCGAGCCTATTGCCATGTTGGGCATAAATTCGAAATATAAAATCATGGATATTTTACATACTTATTATAACACATAAACTAGAAAAAAAATTGGTGTGTGTCGTGGGACACCAGGTAGGAACGAAGTTCCTTCGGCTAATGTAGAATCGACACAAATTGCAAAAAATTCAAATTATCAACTGAAATAACAAAATAGGTCTCTTTATTTTTGTTTGACAACATAAAATTACATAGAAATAGAATAGAAAAATAGAAATAAAAAAAAGACGTGTGGCATTCGGAGACTGCCGCGGTAAAGCTATTGTATAGCATTTTTTATCAACTTAAAAATAACGGACGGCCGTGTTCTATAATCAAAATTCAAATTCAAATTTCAAACCGCGTCTACATTTCCAAATGTCATAAGTTTCACAACCATCTGTTTTATTAACGGAATTTCGACTTTAACTTTGTGTGCTAGATATAAAATTAAGTTAAAAAAAGTCTCATTTAACGGTTTTTATTCCACGCATTTTTCTTACGGTTTTACTATCACATTTTTTTCAGTTCGGTCACGCAGCAAAATCCCTATCCCCTCCAAGCCTGCCGTAAGGAACTTCGTTCCAATAACTTTGTATTTGGGCCTTTATTCACCGCACGAAAAGCAGTAGCAAGCCGCTAATTTACATCGATTTTCTAAGAGACAGCTGTAAGGACCTTGTCGAGCCGATCATTTCATACTGTAGATAATACTGTCTACAACGTGGTAGAGCCACTTAAATTTAAAAATAAAAAATAAAGGGCAGGTGTTTATTGCGCTGCATACGTTGGGGTCACTATGTGTCTGGGTTAAATAAATCATCAATCATCCAATTTGCCACAGATCTCAGCATAATATGAAAAAAAACGAGATTTAAAAGCATAAAAAAAACGAATTTTGTATGTTGATTTTCCCAAAAATAATAACGTAATTTTGCCTTACGAGTACATTATATAGTTTTCTTAGGTTTGCACTCGAACTAGATATTTTTTTTTTTTTTTTTTTTTTTACTAGCCCTGTATTATACATGTCCCACTGCTGGGCACGGGCCTCCTCTACTGAATGAGAGGGGTTAGGCCTTAGTCCACCACGCTGGCCTAATGCGGGTTGGTAGACTTCACATACCTTCGAAAAATCTTTCGAGTTCTCAGGTATGCAGGTTTCCTCACGATGTTTTCTTCACCGTTAAAGCAAGCGATAATTAACAATTAATATACACGTAACTTAGAAAAGTCAGAGGTGTATGCTCTTGGGGCTGGTTTCGAACCTGCGACTTTCGTCTCGACAGTCCATACCACTCCCCGCTGAGCTATCGCTGCTTGATATTAACTAACTATTATTATTATTATGATTAACTAGATATTATTATTATTAAAATGTCTGGGAGTACCCATCACGGTTGAGACCTATCTATAAAATTACGGTCAATAATTTAGCATGAGTACCTATTAGTGAAGGGACGCAGATTAAGACGCGTGATTATTTCTAATGCTTGGGATAGCGTCATAAAGGGTATTATTTAGGTACTAAAGCTGTCTTCACGAAAATCTGTACTTATTTATAATGAATAACATTAAAATATAACATTGATACGATTTAATATAATTGCTCAAAAATCGCGATTCTGTGATAAACAAGTAGCTTACTTGTGATTTATCAAAATCTTTTTCGTTCATATTTTTCGGAATTCGGTACCTGTTACTGATAATCGCTAGCCTTTTAGCAGAAATGAATTATAGTGGACATCAGCACTAGGCCGAGAATTATTTTTTTTTTAACTGCAGCTCGATCTTTCGACTATTATCGATAAAAATAGTTTGCGACAATATTCATATTAAATAGTTGGCAAATAATCACAATGGAAACTATAAATATTGCTTTTATAGCTATTTAGGGGTCCTAAATAAAAAAAGAAAAAATATGATTAGGAATAAAATAAAGGGTCAAAGTTATAACATTCCTTTTTTAATGGGCGTTAAAAACTACTTACTCTTTGAAACCTTCAGTAAAATCCCAACATCCCAGTTTCGTATTAAACGTTGTCATAATTCATTTAGCTTTTGGCAGTTACGTATGTTCATACAAACTGCTTATTTTTGTTTAATACCGAAGAGGTATATAGACAACCTACAGTTAACACTAAGAAAGTATAAATTTTTTAATGTTGTACGAACTAATCTTTTGTACTAATTTTTTCTTAATTATGTTGTATACATAGAGTTATGAGGAGAGCGAAAGAGAGAGTAGGGCGAGGGAGCTATACAAATAGCTCTTCTAATTTATTATTCCATATTGTAGTATTAAAATTTGAACAGTCATTACGCTTATCACCATTTGAAACTAGAGTAAAAAACTTTCGATTGATGATAAGCTTAGTTTGTGGATGTTAATATACCATAATTATAGGACGATTTCTTTTCGTTCTCGTCAAGATACTTGCCTTATCTAGATTTAGGTCACGCGATCGAGCTCTTTACTTATGTTATTGTATACATTTTGTTTTTATTATAAGCATGTTTTTCGTTTGTCTATTTAGTAGTGAGTCATAGAAACGGTAAGTCTGCATTGCCGAATGCTATTTAGTGTTTCTTACTCAAATTATATACCTTCGTGTCCATCTGTCTGTCCAAATTTCTTATTAATGCGCTATTTACTGCAGTAAATAAATTATGCTATTCGTACTTACGCTTAAGAAGCGTCGTGAGGAACCTGAGAAGTTCCCCATAAGAATTTCGAAGATATGTGAAGTCTGCCAATTAGCATTAGGTTTGCATGATGGACTAAGGCCTAACCCCCTCTCATTTAATGGAGGAGGCCCATGCCCAGCAATAGAACGTTTATAATACGGGGCTAGTATTACTACATTTTCTTCTCACTTTTGATTTCAGTTGGATTTTTTTAAATAAGTTTTTAAAGTCTACTCGGTAACCATTTCATAATTATCGGCACCGCATCTCTTTGAAGACTTGTTCAAGAAACACTGTCTCTTGACCTCTTGATTATAAAAAAGATTAAGAAAGACGATAAGGCGAAGGGGGCAAAAAGGTGAAGTGCCGATCTTAAAAAGGTTATGTCGTAGAAATTGTATAAAGATAGAACATAATTATATTTATTTTTGTGTTATTAGGTATGCATTTATATACGTAGGTATATATATGATATTCATGGGTTTTATAGTTATGTATACACTATTTTTGGTTTTACATATTTATTTTATGTATTACTAGCTTTTGCTCGCGGCTCCGCCCGCGTGATTTGCTTTTTCCGGGATAAAAAGTAGCCTATGTCCTATTCTGATGTATAAGCTATATTATTGTAAAGTTTCATTAAAATCCATTCAGTAGTTTTTACGTGAAAGAGTAACAAACATACATACATCCATCCATCCATCCATACTTACAAATTTTCGCGTTTATAATATTAGTAGGATTATATTATATCGCATAGTGTTTATATATGTTATATATAGTGTTTTAATAAGTTCAGTTTATGTACATTATCTCTATCTATCCCCAGTTGTTGACTGTCACCCGCTCTGTCTCCTACTAAATCCAGTCCATCCAAAGTTCGTCTGGAAGAAATCGCAGTTAGTGATAAGACCACCAACTGTACTTTTTTACATTTTTATTTCTTTAATTTTTATTGTTTCTTCATTATTTTTACATATTAAAATGTACAATAAAGAGTTTATAAATAAATAATAAAGCGCTAAAGTGATTCTCGACATCTGAAGGTGTTTATATTGTAATGCGATGAATATTCCGTCTGGTGGCTATTTGTTACATTACAGAGATTCAGACTTCAACGATCTTATTTATTTATGCAGAATATATGGAACGTTGCTAGTACGTGAACTGGTGAACGGTAGATGAGTTGTTTTAATTAAGGTATTAAAGCTGATATGGATATCCAGTAAAGTAGTCAGAGTTGAAATTAGAATAAAGTAGGAAGGTGTCAACGTCCACATTACAAATAAATAAATACACCCAACAATCATCACACACATAGTTCTGACCCCATAGTAAGATACGAGTCTTGTGTCGTGGTAATCAGGAACCACGACAGACTTTTTGGTCTCACAAAACTCAGACCTCGAACCAAATATTTGTGGATCACACAAACAGTTGTCTCGGTGCGGGGATTGAACCCGTGACCTTTCGCTTCACAGCCGGTTACTCGCCCGCCGCGCCACGGAGGCTGGCAAGAATATATAGAACGTTGCTAGTACGTGAACTGGTGATTGAGTTGTTTAAATTAAGGTATTTACGCTGGTATGGGTATACATCCAGCAAAGTAGTCAGAGTTGAAATTAGAATAGAGTGGGAAGGTGTCAGCGTCCACATTATGAAAATCCATACGATGCCTTTGGCCTCCAATACGGCCCTTACACCCACCCCGATGCACATATGCAAATATGCGAACACTATATAGGCGCACACGCGTAACATTCTGTTATTGGTATATTGATATCACGTTGGTCGGCAGAGAACTTCCGAGTCTGAGATTATGATTCAAACTGGCGATATTCTCGACTTCGGAACATGGAAATCGGATCTAGTGCGCAATCACTCATACAAATACTCGTAGTACTACGACTCCGATGCAGAGCGTAAAAAGTGTGGAATTATATACAATAAGGTATGTAATACAAATTTTAGTTGCAAGTTATTTTTCTAATGAATCTATATGTCTTAGCTTACATCCAAAAGCATCCTAAGGTATGTCCGTCTGTCTTATCTTCATTTAAAGGAAAGGTTTCGGACTCCTTTGTTGTAGTTTACCGAAGACAGATGATTTTTTTAATCATATTAATTTTGAATAAGTAGTAATAATGATTTCTTACGTTTACGCGAATGTTACTCATTGAAATAAAACTAATTTAAACGGATTTTATCGCGGTTTTTTATTTTAATTATGGTCCCGACGTTTCGAAAGCTTTTCAGCCTTCGTGGTCACGGGGTGGGCTGAGGTGTAGGTTGTCCAGAAAAGTTAATGTTACAGTGTCTACCTTCAGTTTACAATTATTAATATTATTTAATGTTTGGTCCGATCTACGCAGAAAGAGCTCACAGTGTCTTGAGGTCTGGCAATTGGTCTTTTGGGTTCCGATTTAATTAAATGTATAACCGGATCCCAGGCTTGTGCTAGCTTCCAACCATCTTCTCTATTGAAATTTGGATGTTTTTTAATTTCAACAGCCTCACGAATCATCCTAGGTAGGAATCAGTGTTCTTTAGCAAGGATTTGTGGTTTGTCGAATCTAAGATAATGATTGGAGCCTTCCTCAGAATGTTCAGCAACTGCAGACTTCGTAGAGCGTCGGTGTTTAACATCAGCTATGTGTTCTTTTACGCGGGTCCCTATGTTTCTTTTGGTTTGACCGATATAGGAGAGGCCACAGTCACAGTCGATTTTGTATACTCCCTGTTCCTGTAGAGGTATATGGCACTTGACAGGTGGTAAAAATTGACTAATCTTCTTGGGCGGCTTGAAGTAAGTTTTAATTGAAGCACGCTTCAGTATGTAGCCAATCTTGTCTGTGACTCCTCTTACAAAAGGTAACACAACAGGTACACGTTCAACTGTGGCTGGTTTCACTCGGTTTCTGTGACGACGGCGTGGAATTTAGAGCTTGTTGTCTCGCAGTACTTGCTTGACATGTTGCAGCTCGGCAGCCAGATGTTCCTCGTCACAGATTTTCTGGACAACCTACACCTCAGTCCACCCCGTGACCACGAAGGCTGAAAAGCTTTCGAAACGTCGGGACCATAATTAAAATAAAAAACCGCGATAAAATCCGTTTAAATTAGTTTTATTTCAACAAGTAGTAATAGTTTGAGTGACTGTGTTTTATAAAAAAACTATATGATTCAACATAAATATAGATCCGTATAGGTTATAATAACCGAAGCGTAAAACCCATAACGACGTCAGTTAGAAAATCATTTCTAACTTTAAACGAAAAATGTACCCAAATATATTTTATATCTCATAATGGAAGACGTTACCTAGCGTATAGCTGTTTTATGTTTTTACATTAATTATTTCATGTTTATTACAATGTCTTAAACTAATTACAGATGTTTTCATAGATTTACTTATTAAAAATATTGCATAAGAAACAGCCACAACAAGCTGAAAAGTGTAGTCCATAAAAAGCCCGAAAAAGAAAGAAAGGTGCAAAATAATTGTGATATGGATCGGTTTCCCCCGTGTTTTACCGTGCAACTCTAGTCTAGCGTGTGTGGTGGGAAAAATACGCGTAATGGTGCGACACTATCGCGCAGTTCCCGATATACACCATCACCCGAGATATGCATCAGAACCATGCTTCATTGACTCGAACACGCGGCATTTGCGAAATGCGCTCCCATTATTTCCTCGATATGGTAAACTGAAAAATATTTACATGTAGTATTTCGATCACGCAACTAATATAGAACTTTGCACTGAGGATACTGTTCTACATTAATATCAAATGTATTTCGCAAATGTTCGCGGGAGGGATAGTTTCAGGTATTTCCTTAACGTTTGTAAATAAAAGTAAGATTTAAAAAAACATATGAGCAGCAAAGATTTGACATTTCAAATACAAAGACCCAAGAAGTGGGCGAATATAAAGAAAAGGTAGCTGTTACTTGTCGCTTGTTAGTAGTTAAATAAATAAACTTTCTGTGTTTGTGATAATGTCGTACGATTATTATTGTGAGGGCAAAATTATTTCACGATATATAGAATTACCGTACAAACAATTATATTAACAATTTGTTAGCGAAAACAGGGAAAGTCTTCCTTTCTTATATCTCAGAATTAAGCAGCTCGCAGTTAACTAAGTCTTGGTAAACACAATTAAAACGGCATCTCGCATGTGGACGGATTCCGTCAGACTTAGGTATAATTTTCCGATGTAAATCCGGGCTTTATGAAGCCCTTTCAAATTCTCCGTCTGCCCTTAAGGGAATTTTAATGTACTTCAATGTTATTTACTTTCTGAATAAATTCAGTATTTGGGTGTAAATGCCGTCACTGTGAACTTCAGTGTTACATCAAGACGAGCAGTACTTACTTACCTAGACTATGAAGTATTACGTTTTTGGATTTATCTCCATATTATGTAGGTGGAGCTCTAAAAATCGTACTTAGGAAAAAAATCGCAGTCAATCGGAGTGCTTCTCCCCTCAATTTTAGTACATATTTTTTATACTCTTGCTT
The DNA here is from genome assembly GCA_949126905.1 of Amorpha juglandis. NCBI lineage: Eukaryota > Metazoa > Arthropoda > Insecta > Lepidoptera > Sphingidae > Amorpha > Amorpha juglandis. The sequence continues at coordinate 9,843,771 of OX421374.1, read as the reverse complement.
GATTACAGCTCTTTATTATATGTGGCACTACTTGGCACGGGTATCCTTTATGAATGAGAAGGATTAGGCCGTCGTCCAATACATTGGCCTAATGCGGGTTGGTAGACTCTACATACATCAGAAATTCTTATGGAAGAATCCCTCAGGTCTGCAGGTTTTCTCACTGCATTTCCTTCACCGTTAAAGTAAGCGATAAGTAACATTGAATACACATGTAACACATTGAACTGGAAAAAAGGAGCGTATGAAGTCAGTGCTGTGGGGTGACGGGTATTGAAGAAAAAGGTTATGCTATATATGATTTTGTGAGTGGTAGAGCCACGCTGTAGACAGTTTTGTTTGCAGCATGAATGGGCTGGCTCGACCGGGTCATTAACACTGTCTCACAGAAAACCGACGTAAAGTAGCGGCTTGCTGCTGCGTTTCGTACGGTGAGTGAGATATCCGGAAGCCCAAATCCCCTCCCCTTCCCAATCCCTAATTATCCCTTTCCTTTAAGGTCGGCAACGCGCCCATGATTCTTCTGGTGGTGGGCGTACATGGGCGGTGGAGATCACTTACCATCAGGTGATCCACTTGCTCGTTTGCCGGCCTAAGCTATAAAAAAAATATATATATATGATTATATATAACAAATTAAGATTTCTGTCGTAGTTAAAACTCAAGTAATGAAATTAATTACAATGAAGAGTGTAATGCGAGCACGGAAACTTCGACGTTGAGCGTCGGAGTTATAGGTGATCACTAGAGTTGAGATCGATAGGTTACTAGTCATACCTGCGAAGATTGAAATTATATCGAATACAGTTATTGCAGAAGACGGTCAGGTTTATTAAGAAGATCTGCATTATTTTAACAACTTAAATGTCTTGGCACCGAGGGCTGTGTTCCTGTCACTTTAAGTACGACATACAATATACGCACTCACGCCTGTAAACCCCGAATGGGTAAGCAGAGGTGTAACTAGTACACCCACATTTCGCCGAGCGTATCTCCGTCCCATGATGTGATAGGGGGCGAGCCTATCGCCATACCAGATACAATTCCAGACACCGGGCTGATACTGAGCGTTTTGTGATAGAAAACCTCAATATCACTTTACCCGACCCGGGAATCGAACCCGAGACTTCGGCTCAGAAGTCGTATCGCGTACGCAATACAAGTGCGGCATCGAGGCCGTTTTACGCTACTCGCTTTAAGTTTCTGATAAAATCATGGGAATATACTAGGGTTGGCGCTAAGCAGGCGGCCGGTCGTAACAACTACAAGCCAAACATTTCTGTAACATGTGCCAAATGCCATGAGCATATTGCGCCGACCCTACAGCGAATGGGTTAAGGGCAGGTGGAAGAATAGATAAGAGAAAATACTGACTCTAATTCATCATCAGCCACAGGACGTCCACTGCTGAACATAGGCCTCCCCCAAAGATTTCCAGACCTATTGGAAGCGGCCTGCATCCAGCGACTTCCTGCGAACTTTATCAGGTCCTCTGTCCAACTAATTCATATTTAAAAAAAATGTTAAACCGTTGAATATCGTGTTTATCATCACTATTATTTAATATTAATTATGCACAATGTGGAAGGGCATAAATATGTTCAATAAGATAAACTCCAGTAAAAATATGCAACTGTAATTTTATAAAAACCCTAATAAAATGATGAAAATATGTTCGTTAAAACTAATTTTCCCGGTCTATGGATTACAATAACTTTGTTGTGCATGTAATCTTATTTCAACGGACATTTTGGACGCTATTTCTGGGTAAAATAAAGATAGTAAGAAAGATAATAAAGTTCAGATAGTAAGCATTTTTTTCAGAATAAATATTATAGTTATACGAACTTTTTTTTTGATTGAATGACGAGACGCGCAAGGCGCTCGCCTGATGGTAAGCACCACGCCTGCCCATAAACAGAAGCAACACCACACAGAACTTTGAATTACAAAGCACTGCATAGGCATAGACACTGGACTGCGCTAGTTACCCTGAGATATAAGATGTTAAGTCTCATAATGCCCAGTAATTTCACTGCCTTCAAAGTCCTTCAAATCGAAACACAACAGTGCCACATTGTTGCTTGGCGGCACAAAAAGACAAAGCCGTGGTACCAACCCAGACGGCCTTTCGCATACGAGAGACCTACCACTTTGTAACTAGATATTGATATCTGCCTGCTATGAAAAATATGTTGGTTTTTCCACATTCATATTTTTAGAGGGGTTACTTTACGTAAAAGAAAATGAATCTGTTAAAACTTTTCCTACAAAACTTTCTAAGTATCTAGTGAATTTATATTTTTCGCCCGTTATACTTATTTTTTAAAGCAGGAAAATGTTTTCAACTTCGCTATTTAAAAATCATCCGAGCGAAATGTTAGAAGCAATTTAAAATTAATTAGATATTAAACGGCCAAGTTAATTAAAGTGTCTATAAGTATGTCTTAAGAACCAACTCAGTACCTCCCAATATTAATCTAAAATAATTTGTACGCATTAGTGCCATTCCTAAATTAGTAAGCATGCGAGTAAGTGGGTCATCTGATGGTAAGTGATTTTCACAGTCCTTGAACATCCATAATACATGAAGAATCAAGGATGCCTTGCCGACCTTAACAGATATATTTTTTTTATAATAATGGACCGCCATTTTCTTATATTTTGCTTGAATGACGAGATAAGCAAATCGTTTGTCTGATAGTAAGCGGCTCACCTGCCCATAAAAATAAGCAACACCACACAGAACCTTGAATTATAAAGCACTGTATAGCGTTAGTCTGCGCACGTCACCCCAAGAAATAGACGCTAAGTGTCATAATGCCCAGGTAATTTCACTGGCATCAATGTCCTTCAAACGGAAGCACAACACAAAGCTTAACATACTGTTGCTTGACGACAGAAATAGATATGGCAATTGTATCAACCCAAATAGCCTCTCGCATTTGTGAGACCTACCACCTAAATATTACCACCTACCATTTACGACGTAAGTAGGCACAACCAGCTATAGAGCAGTTCTATGGATGACAAAGCTTTAGTTGCAGCTTATAGGTGGCATACTTATTTTTGACACAAATGTATTGATAGAAACTATTTTCGGATCACCAACCATATATACATATGGGTGTATAGGTTATACCACTGTATATCAATAAACACAACAATGCTTACACTTTTTGTTTGGCGGCAGAAATAAAAAAAATGGTGGTACCGGCCCAGACGGCCTCTCGGGTACGAGAGACCTACCAGGCAAGAAAAATCAGATGTAAGAAAATATTGAACAACGATTTCTAAAACCAAATATAATTAAATTTTTCCGTTATTACATCCGCTGCTATAATTTGTAATTTGGGACATATGACTTAATGATATTATCCTGCAATGTACGTACGGAATAATTTCGAAAAGAACTGCATTATCATGCTCGTACCTGTAGTAAGCTTTAACATTTTCTAATTCTCATAACTTATGCAAGTTTAAAGTGCAGGTTTTACGTTGTTCTTTTTGAACGTGCCTCGTATTACATTTTCATTCGAATTTTTTCCTATGTGTTTTACTTTTAAAACACGGGATTTAGGTTGTAGCAAACCTTGTACCTATCCATTGTTAAATTTACGTGATTATATACAGCACGATCTGTTTTCTGTATAGTACAGTCATTTTACTCGAAGAATATTGGAACTCGTGAACAAATAATGATTAAAAAATGGGCAATGCATATTTTTGTAGAAAATTAAATGTTATACAATAATGGTGCAAAACATAAGATGCTTAGTCGATTAAATTAAGCGTTTAAAAGATATTCATCATCAAACTTTAATGCATACCGATTTTAACTTAGTTTTATTAATTATTTTTAATTAGGAAAGCTTACAAACTAATAATACAATGATTAAGTTTACAATTTGGTTACAATATTGCGTATGTCAAGGTTCTGCATGTTAGTAACTAATTTGGTTTATGATAAGTAATTTATTGTGTCCAGCCTGGGACGAAGAGCGCAGCGCTCTCGTATCAGTCGTCGGAGACGGCCTCTCGCTACCGGCCGTGGTGTCCGCCATGGTCGAGAGCCAGAGGTCCTGGCGTGCGGTGGCACACTTGTGTAGTTTTAGAGATATGGGATATTATCGGTTATACTACGGAAAATTCACAGTGCGTGGTCCAAAAGGCACTTAGACGATTACTTTTATTAGTTTTAATTTTATATTGGATTGTTTTAAGTGTTATATTGTTTTTAATTTATTGATAACTACTTAGTACAATTCAGACTAAATTATCTAGTCTATCTAATGCACAACTCTATTTAATCTTTGTAAACATCATAAATTTAAAGTGTAGTCTGAGTATGTGATAGTTTATTATATAATAAAAAGAATTATGATTTTCAGTGAAAAATCTACGAAGAAAGCCTAGATTGACAGAGGACATAAAAAAGTATATGACTACATTAAAAGATGTATTTATAAATACTATTTTTTACGTAAACAAAGTACTGATTGGTAATGACTAATGAAGTATACATACTAAGAAGCAGAAACACCCAGAGGGCATACGAGTAAACAAATCGCATGAAAAACTAAACTGAACAAAAATCTTGAGAATTTTCTTAAAGGCATTAGAAATTAAACAAATCACCACTTCATTTTCCATAAATAAAATCTTTTGTCATTGATTTATTTTAATAGATTAGTAATTCGCTTATCCCTTTATTTTGCGAGGAAAAGATTTTAATGCGGTTTCGATGTAAGGGTGAGTTGCGAAACAGTATTAACTAACTTCAGATCCCACAAAAGATTTAAGCTGGCACAAAGTTTTGCCACATAGATTTGAAACTGATTGTATCAGTAGTGAGTACCATACCTAGGGTTGCCAGGTCTTAAAATAGGAAAGCATCATTTCCGGCCAGTTTGGTCGAATGTTTGAGTGGCTGACTTATACTTACTACTATATATATTTCGGATTTATAGACCAAAGTCATGAAAGAATCGCAAGGTTTCGTGCACACAACGCTTTAGTAGTTTGCGTTTAGTGCTTTAAAATGCAGTCTCAGGCGTACGGGAGACTTGCGGCATCAAAATACCCAGACCCTAAGCAAATCTTTGTAGATCACACAAACATTTGTCATGTTGCATAAATTGAAGCTACGGCCTCTCCCTTCGCAGCCGGCCACTACGCCACGGACACTGTCAGGCTGTCTATTACTAAATTTCAGAATTTTCTAAATCCAAATTTTATTACATGAGTACATAATATTGTAAAGTATAAAGCAAAATACTTCACTGTTCCGCATAGGAGTTAATAATGAGGTTATAATATTTTATACTTATTCCGCATCAATAGAGGCTCTTCGCCGTTAAACCCACGCAGAACGTAGACCATTTTAATGCCATTGTTATACTTTGCAAGTGGAGTCATAACAGTTGATCCCGATTTTATTGCGGTTCTGGATGCAATATGCAACCGTAAGTACACTCAGCTGTAAATTCTGCATAGGTGGTTAATGGTGCCAGACTGTCTCTTTACGGTTTACTGGAATTGCATCGCGTGATAGGAAAATATTATGACTGACATGCTTGTTATTGTTTCAACATGCAAGGCTTTGTAAGCCCACGCCTTTGTTCCCGAAGGGGTGAACAGAGGAGCAACTAGGAGGAGGAGGAGGAACCTACATTTTGCTGAGCGTATTGTCGTCCCATGATGTGATAGGAGACGAGCCTTACCATACCGGGCACAAATTCAAATCTCGGGCAATTCATAAAAATTAATTGTGACCGCACGACCTGGGAATTGAACTTAGGATCGTACGGTTCTCAGCCTTAGTATGTTACTGCTAGACCAATGACGTAATTACGACTTTCATATCTTGTTTTATATTGTGTTTTAATCGCCATCCTATGGCTGCCTATAAAAGATTCCCCTGAGTGAGCCGCCAATTCCGCATTATTTAATTTTATTGTTGAATCTTTTTAAACAGAAAGCAGCGATAGCTTAGCGGGGAGTGGTATGGACTGTCGAGTCGAAAGTCGCAGGTTCGAAACCAGCCCCAAGAGCATACACCTCTGACTTTTCTAAGTGTATGTTAATTAATAATTATCGCTTGCTTTAACGATGAAGGAAACATCGTGAGGAAACCTGCATACCTAAGAACTCGATAAGATTTTTCGAAGGTATGTGAAGTCTGCCAACCTGCATTAAGCCACATTAGGTAACAACGGAATTCTTAATACTCTAATCCTATGTCGCGTTACGCTGTCTGTATGTTTGTACTACCTTTAGAGAACTCTATCTAACTTTTATGAGTGGTAGAGCCACGCTGTAGATAGTTTTTTCTACAGCATGAATGGGCTGGTAAGACCAGGTCGTTACAAAAAAACCGACGTAAAGTAGCGTCTTGTTGCTGCATTTCGTATGGAGAGTGAGATATCCTGAGACATTCCCTCTCCCCTTCCCAATTCCTTAATTATCCCTTATCGTTAAGGTCAGCAAAGCGTCCATGATTCTTCTGGTATTATGGGCGAACATGGGCAGTGAAAACCACCATCATGTGACCTACTTGGTCGTTTGCTGGCCTATGCTATAAAAAAAATGTGATATATTTTGAACAGTAACAGGTAGCCGGCTGAAATTTCACAGAATGTGTCATTAGGGCGATTATGTACTTAATCTAACAAATAATAAAAATAACGAAAAGGAAAATGTCAGGATGTGAGTGCGGGACCCTTGGTACGTGAGTCCAACTCGTACTTGACATTTTATAACCGACTTCATTAATTATTATTTATTTATTTATTTACATAATTTATAACATCAATTACAGTTGCCACCAATGCGATGTTATAACTAATACAATAGGGTTAGCATAATTAGGTATTTGTTATGCACAATATAGGTAAGTATATAATTTAAAATTCTCCTTTTCTTATGTCGGAATAAATTCTTATTAAAACAACAGTTATTTCCAACTACAAACGTATTATTAATTAAAAATCTCTGTATGTGAATTTTATTCTATTCTTTTATATTTATAATTAGAAAAGTATTATAATAACTTTGTGAAAGCCCTTCTTATTATAATAATTGACATATACAACCACAGTATTCCGAAGAAAGTACTAGAAAATAATCAAGAACAGGTGTCAAACAATCCTTTTATATTGGTCCCGACCGCGCTCGCCAACGGGTAGTCGTAAAAACTTACCACTTCATCGAGTGGGTTTCATGAATCGGGATAGGATCGGATGCCCTCGGCCACCTTCGGAAACACTCGGCTCGTTTGGGCGGGCGGAAGGAAATTCAGTCTCGGAATGCTACGATGGTTGATTGTCGTGTCACTGCATCACTATAAATACTGTGTAACATCGTTAAATGCATATAATTGTTATTTAACATTTTAAAAAAGTGATGCCACTTGGTTGATTAAAAATTATGCAATAATTTTAAAAAATAATAAATTAATTTTCGTGTGTTTATTTAGTGTATGAAGTTTTTAGTGTTATTGAATAGTGAAAAATACTGACTTGTACAAAGGAAACGATGTTAAGGCGGTCAACTTACAGTGTGACACTCGCGCAGGTGAGGATAAGGTTTCCAAATTAAATTAACTATGTTACTGATACTATAAAACATACTGAACAATTAATAAAAATAATACTTGTGACTTGTAATTGATAGTTGTGCGTCTCGTGTTTTACGTGCATTTTCTTTCGAACTTTTTAAAATATTGCCCTGTGAATAAAATACGTTTTTTATATCGACTGTTTATGCATAGTTGTTATAAATTCTATGATTTATATAATAATATGAAGAATAGTAACATACATTATAAAATGACGAGATGTTATATTATTTAATATTATTTTTTGCTGGTTTTGTACAAACTACAAAACATAAAATATAATGATACGTAGATTATTTTGTATTAATACCTATCAATAGAATATTAATTTTATTTTAAATAATCCTACGTCAAATGAAATAGTCCTACTATGTATATATACTTATATACTACTAATAAAATAGTACGTTAGAAATAAATGTGCTATCCGGCCCGATATTTTATTTGAAAGCGTTATAACAGTTTGATGGATGGCTAGACATATCAGTGATTCATTAAAAAATACACAATTTCTTTCTTGCGCAAAAAACTCGATTATCTTTTTTTTTCGTTCATTCGACACTTAAACCACATTTCGACAGCGCGGTATAATGAAATATACGTGTTTCAGGGAGTGACGTTTTATATTTAAGAATATTTTAATTAAAACGTTGAAACGTATTTAAATTAATGTATCTATGTTATCTATAATTAATTTAATTACACATTTCGATAAGTGATCGGGGTTTAACATGAAACATTTTTTCATAAATATTAACTAATTTATTATAATGACTTATTCAAATCGTATAACGTCATAATGATTACAATAAACTTAAGATCTTATACTTAATATATCAATACACATTCATTAAAAGTTGTGACCCTTTATAGTTTTAATTCTAAAAATAGGGAATTTTAACTTATATCAAGCATAAGGTACTGTGTCGTAGGTGTGCGCAAAATGAAAGACATGTGTTTATGTTGCCATTGAGGCATGTAAATCAAGTAAATATACATGATATTTCCGTACAAATCGCTGAAGAATTTTGCCTTCTCTTCTAGAAAAAATATGTTGGAAGAAAAGTTATGTAAATACGGTGTGTACATAGCGAACTTACATTTCTTTATAACTAGCTGTCCCTCGCGTTTTTACCGCAGGCATGTTACTACCTTGCATTCGTAATTCTTTATAACGTGATATATATATAAACAGACATAAATGTACATATAAATACATACATATAAATATACATATATATAAACCTTTCGAAGTAATTTCTTTAAATGATATTGAAAACGACTACAAATCAAACAAACAGACAGACAGAGGCAAATAGCGACTTTGTTTTATACAATATTCCAGCTCTTATCTGCGGCTCTATCCCCGTAAAATATATTTTTCTGGGATGAATGTCTTGGTATACCTGTATGTCAAATAATATCCAAATCTGTTTAGCCGTTACGGTGTGATTGATTTACAAATATCCTAACGTTTATATTAACAATATACAACATTCAACATTCGACCCACCCTCCTCCCCTGTTGCAAGTGAAATTTTACAAAAATGTGAAGAGCGTACGTTTTCATTATTTTTAATAAGCAATATTTATGCTCAATTTCAATTTCAAAGACGTAATTCATTCCATAAAAAAGTTTAATACAATCAATGTTCAATCCTCTCCCCCCATTACCCCTTAAAATGTACATTTCCAATAATCCTTTCTTAGAAGGCCCTTACATTCCACAAACTTTTATTTGATCAAATTTCATGATCCTAGCTTAAGCAATTTTTGAGATTTCGTGTTTATTCAGTCAACGAGTATGCCGCTTTGATATATAGAGTTAAATAGATTACTGCTCCGCTCCCGTGAGTGGTAGCATGATGTTATAAAGTTATGAACCATCCTCTCTACAATACGAATTTATGGCGTAAATATGACCTCAATCGAGCAAGTTGTCCAAAAGGTCAATTATATAGTTTCATTCAAAGTTCAACAATACCAAAAGCATCATGGATGTATAGCCGACCTCAAATGGGAACGGGGACTGGAAATAGGAGTGGGATTTGCACCTTCGGAAATGTTACTCAACATACGAAAAGTAATAATAGCAAGCAGCCAATCCACACCGGTTATCTGTTAGAATTTGATGCTAATCCAGTGGAGACGGTCCATTCATGCTGTAGATAAAACTGTTTGTAGCTTGGCTCTACCACTTAGCAGTTCTTTCAGATTATATAAAAAAACAAGTTTAATTTCGGTACACAATTGGTCGAGTTTCGAACACAGGCGATACCAGTTAATATTAATATACGGTCACACTTAATATTGACAGTCTCTGTGGCCCAGTGGGCGCGTAGCCGGCTGAGAATCGAGAGGTTGTGGGTTCAATTCTCGCACTGAGACATATGTTTCCGGTCTGGGTGTTTTGGGACAGCAAGTTCTTCGTAGTTCCTGATACCCACGACACTGGTTTTCCTAGTGTGACGTCAGTATGTCTAGTGTATGTCTTAACACAATTTTAACGTCACTACATACAGAGTTTGCGTTTTTTCAACAAAATGTATGCAAACGTGAAAAGCGCCTTCTGCTATGTTTGTTAGTGTTGGGTGTTTTTATTATTTATATATTTCATATATCATACTAGATAAATAATAATTAAAAATCTTTATCAATGTACAATGCCTGTGCGTAGCAAGAAATACCTACAGTTTGTCATATCACTTCATAGTCTGTGCATTTTTGTTTGCTACGTGAAATTTTAACTATCGTTTGTGCAGAGGGTATGAGAACAATTTGATACTTTCTCAATCGAATGCATAGACATGTATGTCAATGTATGGCATCATATACAATTATAATATGGGAAGTTTAGAGAACCATCCTGGTTTATAGTACTTTCTAATTTTATCAAAATTTTATGAAACGGAATAAAAACATAGGTAACGGTTAAAAATAAAAAATAAACAATTTTGAGTGTGATTCAATATCACTAACCAATAAAATGCATTATTAGGAACACAAAATGGGTTAATATTATTTTTAACTTTTTAGTAATTTTGAGTCAGTTTTGTTAAACTGACTCAAAATTACCACAAACACAATAACAAGAAACACAACATCACAAACAAGATAATTATACCTTTACAAAAAATCGCGGCAATTTTCGGCACAATAATTAAAATAAGTATTACACCTAAATAAGTATTATAATAGGTATTATAAAGTAAAGGAATATGCCGTAAGATCACTTATCTTCATAATCTCTACCGATCACTTCAGTTAGATCGTAAATACGTTTTATTCACCGATAGATTTCACGAGATATATTATTACGACTGTTGGAAAATGTTTCAAAACAAAATATATAACCACTGCAGCGCAGCAAATGGACACATAACAACTAGTTTAATGCGATTACTAGGTATATATTATACGATTATTTATATAAAAAATGGGTCAATTGTATTAAATAATAATAGCATACTAATTGTTATCTATTCTTAATGAATTTTGTTAAAATTAATAACTGATAATACGTACACTAGTTGTTTCCCGCGGCTCCACCCACGTGAACATGGGATAAAAAGTAGCCTATGTTCTAATTCATGCCATGGTCTAATTATATGCCAAATCTCATTAAAATCTCTACGGCCTTTAAGGTGTGATTGATCTACAAACATCCAAACTATTACATTTATAATGCACAAAATTTTACCTTGTGTGAGTGGCAGACCTGCGCTGTAGACATTTTTAACTATGAGTGAGGTACCCGGAGGCCCAAATCCCCCTTCCCTTCACAATCCTTTAATTATCCTTTTCCTTTAAGGTCGGCAACGCGCCCAAAATTTTTCTAGTATGGTTGGGCAAATATGGGCGGTGGAGATCACTTACCATCAGGAGATCCATTTGATCATTTGCCAGCCTTTGTTATTAAAAAAAATCAACTACCTTAATGGTCACCGTTACTGAGCGGGCAGAGGTATTGCCAATAATTTATAGTAATATGATCGATCTTCTTTTCTATAACACGTTGTATATACATTATAATAATATTATTTTATAGCTTTTAAATCCACAGACTACGTTATATACTTATTGCGGTGGATGTACCTGCTTACATAGATATACGATCCGAAATATTCATCTAATTGAGTATCTTCTACAATGTTCCACCAGAAATAGAACATGAAAATGTTTTCTTTTTCAACTGTAGATCTCGTGAAACGAAGTCTAGGCAAAAGCTATTATTCATAATTGAATCAACCTGTTCGGTGTTCCGTGGCCGAGGAGTCAGCCCTCCACTCGAATAAGAGTGATTCGACCCAACTACGCATGTACAAACGCACACTCTCACGTCTCTTCAATTATTATCCACCGCCTGTATTTATCTGAACGATTTATTTATCGAATTAAGTTTTCGACTACTATTTAATTAACGCTCGGCAAATTCACTAAATTGTCAGATCAATATTTACTTCACGGGATGGAAATGATAAAAAAACTTTTTAATATTTTTTGCAACTGTTTTAATTGGTTTTTGGGTTTAAAGGTTGGTTATTTAAGTAACCCTTTGTTTAAGGTAGAGATTTACAGTGTAAATATGGATCAATTACTAACAGATGGTGAGAGGGTACCTGATATTTTTGTATTCTACTGAATAGCGATCACCGTGTACATGGTGAAAAATCTGCCATAGGGCAAGTCGCGTTCCGGGATCAACCTGTGTATATGCAAGTTTAGGCTCGGCCGGCATAATTCTACCGACCTTTAGCGGACTGAGTGACTCTTGACGGTTGTCATTATATTGGACTGCACCCTTCTTAACATCAGGTCCAATGTGGTTACTTTGCCGTGCCAGGGTAAAAAAATATGTTATTTTTGATGTGAAACTTCTTTAGCACCCTTGTGATTTAAAAATTCCATGAAACAAAAATGCGACAATAAACAGAGATAAACATATTCATAAATAGTATTTAGCCTGCGAGAGAATGAGATAGATTACAAGTATACAGTGTTTTCTGTAATCTTCGTCTCCTTTTTGTTCGGGCTTTCGTAGTCGCCCCACTCTGGTCTTTACTAGAGTGTAGAGGCTATGAAGGAGCTAATACAACCACTCATATCGACGGTCCCTACGTACAAAAAGACATGTCAAAAACCGAGGTTTTCAGGAGAGCGTATTTAAGGTTCAAACCGCTCTAGAAATAATTCTATGTACAATTATAAATACTTTTTTTCTATAATGTTTTATTAGCTTTAGGAACTTTATAATGGTATTAATACATATTTTATTTTTTTATATTTTCTTGGAAAAACTGATAGATGACTGTTTCTACGCTTATATTAAAATAAAAGCAAGTCAGACATGTCTATGATACCTTTTTATACGCAGGAAAGAAGAAAACAGTATCTAAAATAGAATTGAAATAAAATGTTTTATGAAAAGGTAGAATTATGTTATTGTTTTCAAACGGATACCTTAAACATCCTAAGATCGCCACCTATGTATATAAAAAATACATCAATGAACACATATCGCTTTATACGCGGTTTCATTCATTCGGGGTAGGACTATATTTCCTGTAATGTAAACAAAGACATGTCCTTAAATGAAATTATCAGGATTGTGTTTTATTAATTAAATAAGGTTTATAATAGAAAATTATTTATTGTTAAGTAACAAACTTCTTAGTATCTAAACAATAGGTACCTGTAGTCTCATTGAAGTAGGAACTACCATTAAAAATCACAGTTGTCTAAAGTTAATAATTAACAATTTTTATTTAAGAGCATGTGCCTCAGGTTAATTATCTATCTACCCAAATAGTAATATTTAATAATCATCACAGCTTTATTCAGACTTATTCATCTTATGACTATTAAAGTTGTCTTATTAGTTAAATAAAAAAATAAAATTTATAGAAATAAAAGTATGTATAAATAAATTTAACAATCTTCCTCGTCATTACCCTGTTCTTCCTTACTCTGCTTAAGGTTATTATAGAAGTCATGATACTTTTGTGGGATAATCATTGTATCGCATAAACTAATCAAGTCTTTATATTTCGCTTCAGTAATAGGAATAGGATTATTGTACACCATCTCTAGTATAAGTTCTTGCTCTTTCATTTTCCTTCCTCTAGTCAATTTCAAATTATTGCCACAGTCGACATTTTGATAGTTTTCTTCAAAAAAATCGTACTTAAATTTAATAATGTCTGGATTATTCCCTTGCACCTTTAGTTCTCTTATCTTATTCCAAGAAATTTTCTCTGAATTTGTATCTTTTATCCAGTTTTTAGTGTGTAGCCAAGCTTTGAAATTCAATACTAAATCTTGATTCACTTCTACGACTGTATAAGGTGGACTATTCTGTTTCGCCCAGCGAACCAGAGTGTACCATTCATCTGGTATGTAAATAAGTTTATTTTTTGCTGTTCGTTCTATTAATGCGTGAACGCTATCTGCCTCGTTTTGAGTATGGCCTTTTTCCAAGAATCGATGGCACACATCTACCTTAAATGTATTGCTTACATACAAGTACATCAAAAAAACAATGCGATTGCGATTCTGACCGGCACAGTTGTCTGACCAGAATCTAAAATCTTTGACCCCAGCTTTAACCTTGTTCTTAATGAAAGAAAACAAGCAACTAGCCACTTCATTGGCGCCACGTTTAGCAATTGTTTCATCCCACATGTAACACGTAGCTTCCTTTAACCCAGCATCAAAAACTGTAAAATTATATACTGATAATTTTCTTTTGTAATACAGCACACTTATTTCGCCATGTGGAGTGTTATTTATTTTTTGGAAGTCAAACATCGCTGTGCAAATATCAGAAGGATTCGATTGAGCTTCAATTTTATCAACGTTTTTCAATTCCCTGGCAAGTTTTTTGTTGTTCATGTGTAACTTATGCTTCAGTTTATCATCATTTGATGGCAAGGTGTTGTTTTTCATTGCGTGACATAAGTCGCATTGGTCCTTTTTAGGTATGTGAAAAGCTATATTTAATTCTTTGTTAATAATATCTTTGTACTGTCTCACAGAAGTAGCTATACTTTCAGTTATATTCAGCTCTTTACACCATACAGTGTATAGGTCGTACATTTTTTTAAAAGTCAATTCACAGTCTAAATACTGTTTATTTGAGTCTTTGCGTGTATAATGACTTTCTATGGGTGCAAAACATTTTACATGTTGAATTACATTTTCTTTCATTGCCGCATTTATAACAGTTGGATGATTTGGATGAAAGCCCCTCATGTCTTTAGTACAAATACCCGTATTTGTATCATGTTTGTCGATGGCAGATTGTATAAAAGTGTTACTTATAGAAAACGTATTTTTAAACATGGTTTTGCATACCATAATCTTCTCTTTGTGGCCAATGCCAGACAAAAGCGGCAAAAAAAACTTATAAACATTTAACCTCTTGGAATCCTGTGTCCATTGTTTTTTTCTTATTTCTTTCACATGTGACGCAATAAAAGACCACTGAAGAGAATGATCACCTAAATTCCAAAAGGTTTTAAATATATTTTGGCGAGCTACCACATCAAACTTTTCAAAACATTTTAATCGACAGTTAGATGGACATGGACCCTTTATTTGTTTTGCCATTTGTTGTTTTCCGGATCGAGATGTATGAGCTTCACCTAAATTGACAAGCACCTTCCTTTTTTCATCTAGCCAGTTAGATTTGTTGGTCATTCTATTCTTTGTTATTGTTTTTTTCACATACTGACGTTTTTTTTTTCGTTGGTGCGGTTTTGATGAACCAGACATTTCGCTGGATCCTAACGGGCTCGATCTTAAGGTTGCATCAGATAAGATAACAGTACTTTCGCTTAAATAGTGACTTTCATTTACAGTGTCCCCAAAAGTCATGCATGGACTTGGCATTGGTGTTGAAACTAAAGATTCTTCATTAATATCATTTTCAGGTATTGGTGTTTCATTTTCACAAATGGTCGTATTAAGATAATAATTTTCGATTCGATCATTCGATATTTCCCCTACCGTATCAATGATATAATTTAAATCACTTTGCGATAGTAGTAAATTAGCTGATATATGATTTTGTTCACCACCACTATGTGCTTCGGCAACTTGACTTTCGTCGGTAGAAACTTTTAAAGGCTGATCCTCAAAATCCGTAGAAATATCTTTTTCGGTACATACACGTGTCTCTAAAAAGAAAAAAATAATATGTTTATTATACAGTAGTAAACGTAAATGAAGACAAATCCATAAATAAATTTAATAGTTGCAGGTATATACAGACATGTAGGACATGAATTTAAAACTTTGTTTTCTTAGTAATTATAGTAATTATTATTTAGAAAATCATATTTTAAAGAAGCATGCAACTTATTATAATTATTTGTGAAATTTTATTTTAATGACTTTATCATAGTATAAGCGGATATATCAGATATGACCGCTTTTACACAGATATCCTACTGCTTTAGGTTAGAAAAACAATAAAAATATTTCTATGGGTTTTGTATATTATTGAGTGTTGAAAGTATACTTATTTGAATAACTACTTACCCTTATTAGCTTCATCGATATAATTAATTAAATCTTGTGCTTCAGAAACGCATAAAACATTATTTCTGTAGTTTGCAATATCCACCAATAACTTTGATCTACTGTTATTCATGTTTGACAGTATTATTATGAATACTTATGATTAAAAAACACACCACTAAATCTAAACTGTATCAAAATATTAATTATTTCATCACGCGAACAAGCATCGACACGTCTTATTGGGGAACTCCCGTGAATGACGTTAAGTCAGACAAGACCGCATTCGCTCCGAGTGGCGCGCATTTTAAAACACCGTACGAAACGATACGTATAGATATCCGCATCTACGACACTTATTCGTTGTAATTATCATACTTATTCTCTTATACGATTTGTAAATCAAGTAAAATACATAATATTTTGAAAAAAAAAATATACAGGTATGTGCATAATGGAAAATCTAATGCTAATATGCAATAAAAAAAAAATGCAATTTTGGACATGTCTTTATGTACGTAGGGACCGTCGATATAAACAATGCTGAGTGGTGTATATGTGTGTTGTGTGGACCTTCGTATTCCCGAACCGAACCGAGAGAAAAGGCGTCGTGTATAGCTAATACTTGCTTCGGCCCAAGCGCTCTACGTATATATGTTTGTACGTATGCTATCATGTGTCTTTGCGCCTGCGTACAACGAAGCCTTCGGAAAATGTGCCATAAACAATGTGGTGTATCATTCATGTGTTTTATTTTTTGCATTTGCGTATTAAAATTCGTTGGTTAATTAATTTATGTTAATTATTCTGAAGTTTCACTTCTGCCGTGTGTGAACACGCACACTTTTTTTGTTCACAATGCTGGTGTTGTTAACATTATGCCCCATTTGTCACATCTGTAAATGTTGTGTTAAAGAATTATAATATTAAAGTCCGTAAAAATGGTCAAATACACTTTTACACTGAAACCCATTTTATTTTCTCTTAAACCTAGTATGTTTAAACGATAAAATAAGAGCTTTCACCAGGAATTGTCATCAATTGAAATATCAGCGATTTTCAGGATACAAACATGTTAGATAAATAATTGTTGTGAGAAACTGACATAAACCGGTGCAAACAACGAGGCTTCGTTTTAATTTTTTGATATGTTGTTGTTATGGAAAAATTAAAC
Source organism: Amorpha juglandis (assembly GCA_949126905.1). Taxonomy (NCBI): domain Eukaryota; kingdom Metazoa; phylum Arthropoda; class Insecta; order Lepidoptera; family Sphingidae; genus Amorpha; species Amorpha juglandis. Next base: position 9,826,459 of record OX421374.1, on the reverse strand, counting down.
AATATACATGTGGAGATATTTAACGGATCATTAAAAAAGAATGAAGTAAAGTGACTATTTTGGACTATTTTTTTTTAAATCCGAGTACGGCAAAATGACTGCACTACATCTTATGGTAAGCGTAGTGCAGTCCAAAAAACCAGCGACCACCGACAAATAATGAATTTATCGGTGGTCACCAGAGTCATGCCGGCCTGTATAATAATAATAATTTACGTTTATTTATTGCACGAGAAAAACAACACGAATTATACAAACTAGGCTTATGTTAACATACATTGGCATATCTGAAAAGAGCATTACGAAGTTAACAGGGGCCCCCAAACTAGGTCATGCCTGTATCTTGGGGTACCTAAAGAGAGTTGCGAGTAGCCGAAAATGCTCAAAATACAGGTAAACTATTATAAATCTAAAATTAAACAAAATAAAAGTGAACAAATAAAACATTAATTCTAAAAACATAACTCTAAGTATTACTATGTACTAGTGTTTCTAAAGAAAGAAAGATAATTAAAGAAAAAAATATATAACAAAATCAATAAATTAAAACTAAATACTGTTTAATACTTTAGTGATTGTAAATATATTATATATAATTTGTTATTATCTTTTAACTAGAGAGATCATTTCTATTTTTAACGACAATGGTGCGTCCCAGGGACTGAAGGGTTGTATCAGAAAATATTTAAATTTAACACTAAGTAGTTTATGCGTGTGGAGTCACCAGAGGTCAAAAATCTTTAATATAATACAGATTCGGTGTCATTATAATCTAGCGTTTTTAACCAATCGGTTAGTTTATTTTTTGCTTCGCGTACTGAGCAAAGTTTAATATTGCAAAGTTTCACTACTGCATTATAAGTATGTGCCCTTATGAAAAATCCAAATCTACGTGCGAAGGATGTGTGTACGTACGGTAGTTTGAGTTTAAACTCCCTGGATAGAAGCATTACTTTGTAACTATCAGTGCCGAGAAGGTTTTTGTGTGTGGATAAGGTTAGCCGGAGTATGAAGAGTTGTCTGACTGTGAGGATTTCAGCTTGTTGGTAAAGCTCAAAGGTGGGGAATCGGAAAGGCTTTTTGAGCATTACTTTTAACACGGACCTTTGTGCTCTTTCGACATCCAGTAGAGGTGTTTTTGCTGCACTGTATAAATGCTTCTTCCCTCTTCGGCGAGTGAAGAAGCAAATCGAGGGACCTGCGACAGGACAGGCGGATGAATGATGCAGGTACAAGGATGTACCCCTATACCCGCCCCAATCAACCATCAAGTCATTTCGCAAGCCCCTCGGCAGGACCGGATATACAATGGCTGATCCTGGAACGCTATCCGCACAAGGCGTGTGGATCATTATAGCAGGTTTTAACACCACGTGTACGGTGGTCGCTATCTGGGCGGATATGATATCCTACCACCAGCCGAAGCAAGCAAGCAAGCAGCAAAACTAGATAAGTGCAGTGCAGTCCAAACGTCCACAGTGCAGTAACATCGACCGTCAAGAGACATTGCGTTACTTGATATACACTAGCTGATCCTGGATCGCAACTAGCCTATACGAGCCGCCATAGCCGCAAAATTTTCACCATGTGGGGTACAATCCATACCTATTGGGGTACAAAAAATATGTACCCTCCCATCACCTTCTTCTGCATCTTTTTAGAATACCTAATCATCCTATTAGACTCAATAGAATCGGAACACAGTTTCTACTAATAAAAGAGATAACAGCTTACATGATTAAGGAAATGTTATCATATTGTAATTGCGAAGTGGTTGAAGCGGATTTTTCCTTATTTTTTTCCATAACGGCACAATTTGTCTAGTCGTGCATGCCACGTACGCATGCTATTAATATGTCGTGTACAAATCGAAGATTTTCGTCTTATCTACCTTCATAAACCGTGTGGAGTGGGTTTAATAACTTTATATGTTACTGGAAAGTTTGGGTTTATAATTCACTTTCAATCGGATGTCTGATGCCAATCCTTCTGGGAAATCAAACCATAGACAAATTATTATCAAAGAGTCAAGCGTTGAAACTACGACTTATAATTTGTCAAAATATCTAATATGTAGATATATAACTTGTGTATCCCGAAACACTAACAACTGTGTGATGGAGTTTGTCGGGTATCCTTGGGGAACTCTGCATTTTTCCGACATGAAGCTTCACTATATCTTCATTCAGTCTCTAGCGTCTTCCTAGTTATTTGCCTGCCAAACAATCAAATCCTTTTTGAAAAGAAAAACGAACAAAGACATTTATACATTTAGGGTTTGTTTCACAATGTCCAAATATAATATTTGGCAGATAAAATGACGCAAAAATACAAATTTACCTAATAATCAAATATTGATGCGAATCTTTCTCTATTTTGTTAAAAGCGGGTAGTAAAAGAACAAACTCATCTAGGTTTAAAGATCCAGGCAATCTCTTATTTATTTTTGGATATATTTTATATGGTAAACGAGAAAGTAGGTTAATTGATGTTCAGTGACCTGCGCCACACATTAACAGCCATTACTAGAAGAATCGTGTTTAAGATATTATAAAAAAACTTTATCACAAAAGTAGGATAAAACCACCAAAGTAAGAAGGTAGTTAAGTACTATTAATCAAAAGCATCGGCATTCTCCTCAATAGATTAACTGCGTGAGGATTAATTTTGTTTCATGTGATTCTGAATTGAAAATATAATATTGTATATCAAGATATACACCTGGAGTGTAAGTGGGCCACCACAACTTAAACCCAAAGCCAACCTCACACAAACGTGGTACACTCTGTTAGTGAATGGACAAGGCAATGGCGAAAGTCGGTTCCCGTTGCAGGTTGTGGGGTCAGTCAATGGGACGCCCCACCTAATACTTAACACCGTCAAATCATGGTAGGATGGCGGAATCTAGTACTAAGCCGGGAAACCCCAGGCAGAAAGAAAGAAAAGTATTAAGATATACACCTATGTTTAACTTGATATTTTATCAAGGACTTAAAATTAATAAAACCCGAATAAAATACTGATGTTGATAAAATTGACAATATATCAGGTTAACATGGTTCGACTTTAGATGATCAACCAGCTTGATTAAACAAAAGCTGTATGATTTTTATTGATCAGTTCAATTAAGTCTGTTGTTGTAGTTGACCGCCTAAAATCGAACCGTGTATTGCTATTAGGTTCTGACATTTTATCATTCATAAAAAAACAATTGTCTTGCTAGTAAGTTCATACAGTATTTAGTCTAAAAAAATATTTATATCGAGACTCTTTTCGTAGAATTATAACCTAGCAAAGCCGTTAATGTAAGTTTCAAAATAGCCCAAAGTGCATTGGCTGGTCATCTGTCTCGGACCTGGCTAGTTCGTTACCCACTAAGGGGATTACTCGACGCTCGGTCCGTTCGCACATGCATGACATGTTAACGCATACATTTATGTAGTTCTACCGTTGGCACGTGATTCGAGAACATACTTCGTGACAAATTATTTGTTGGACGTGTGTTCCCCAGAGACACTGTGTTTACCAAACCAAGATAATGGCATCGTGTCTTGGGAATTATGTATCAATGTATTTAACCAATGAAATGGGTTAGTATTTGTCCTTTTATTTATGGCCCATTAAACAATATGTATAATATTGTTTATAATAGGGTTAAATAAATACGAGCATCCTGCGTGGTGCTAAGTCCCTGTCCTGTCCCCCCCTCCTCCTGACATGAGTTAAGAAAAGGTCTGTAATTTATAAACGAACACAGTTTCTTTAAAAATAAGCTAGCTAAGTCAAGCTAGCTTAGCTGAGTACCATTCCAATTAATAAACCTTAAAAAAAAACCGTATTCAAAACGGTGCCATTGTTTAGGCGCTACGGTGTCACAAATATTTGTAGAGCAGTGTGTGGTGGTGGTAGATCACCCGTCGTAGTGGATCGTGCTCCTGTAGCTGGCCACGTGGTGGCGTGCGTGCGTACCAGAACCGGGGCAGCCTTCCGGTTGCTCAACACTTCACTTGGGGATCAGCCCCTACTCTAGCCCCTACTCTGTGTTCCTGGAATTCCTCTAGTCAGCGCCTTCACAGTTGAATCTGCGGCTAGGAAACGAGTTGCTAGCACATTTGTTAGGAACTCCCCCTTCAGAGGGAACCAAATTTTCCTAACACCGACACAAACTATTTCCACGCGACAAGCAGGTAGATTTATCCATACAACCTAGAGTACGGTTTAGTATCGTACGTTTCCAACGTTCATTTATTTCCCGCACGTGTAAACTCTGGAATAAACTCCCTACTTCGGTGTTTCCCGAGCGCTATGACATGTCCTTTAAACGAGGCTTAAAAGAGTATGCCTTCAGCAGTAGGCAGCGGCTTGGCTGTGCCCCGGCATTGCCGATGTCCATGAGCGGCGGTGACCGCTTACCATCGGGCGGGCCGCTTGCTCGTCTGCCTATCGCGGCAATAAAAAACCCTGTATTATAGACTCCATCATAATTTACGGTTGTCTGGTAGAGATAGCTTTTAGCGATAAGACTGCCTTTGTAAAGTAAGTTAGTTGTAGGGCACTAAATGGATTGTTTCAATTATTTACAATAAATGTATATTTACAGTAAATTATGTATTTATTGATCTATGGGGTATAATTTCGTAATCATGCATGTTAACATAAAAATAGCTATATATAACATTTATGATTCCACTTTGCGTACGTTTTAGTGGGTAAAATAATTGGCACCAAAACTGCTTTGTTTTGTTTACATAACATTTGTACAACGTCAATTAAAAGCTGAAACCCGTTATCAGTTCCACAACAAAGATATCATTATTGTGACAATCAAAAGTTAGCACTTACTCTTCGCCTTACACTTCGGACTCGCAAGCGTTGGAAAACTGTGTGATGACAGAAACAACTGTTTAGATAGGACAAAAGGCTAAACTAGGACACTTACATCGTCTCATGTCGTTCTACTTATCGTGGTAAACTTGTGTGAATATGATGCAAGAAACAGTTTGTTATTTGAGTCTTGGAATATTAATAATTATATATCTATCATCGTTGAATATTATTTGAAAATTTATTAACGGAGCTATTCTCTTTATTATTGGCTATTCTCTTATTATTAACAATTTATTAATGTGAACTAACCAACGTAAAAAACAAGTACATTGAACATTATTTCCAACACACGTCCGTCGTCGATATCAAACCTTGTCTTTTTTATAAGCCTGAGTGACGAAACGAGCAGGTCGCTCGCCCACGCCTGCCTATAAATAGACGAAAAACGAAACATACCCTGAAATTTCAAAGCAATATTGGACTGTGCTCGTCGCCCGAGACGTAAGGTGTTAATTTGCTCTCATAATGCCTAGTAATATTACTGTCCTTCATTATTCTTAAAACTGAAACACAATTACAGTGATTACACACTACTTTTTAGTGGAAGAAATAGACAAAGCGGTGGTATCTAGCAAATACTTGTATTGTACATACAACAATTTTCTAATTCATAATATATAATAATAATAATATGAAAGATTTTTGACTGACGCAAGGCATATTGGAAATTTAATACGTCCCATGTCTTTATATGAAATTCAATTGCGCTGTGGCGAGCCAAATGGGCCGTATATGTTGACGGCATATGGCATAACCATAAAAAATATTATCTACTTATACTGCCTTTTTATAATCCACACAAAGATTTGTAGTTGGATATGTAAGTGAACAATAACAAATGCTTTGCATTATGAAGCAATATCATTCTACAAATATTTTCTGTAATGGTTGAAGTAAATTATTTTATTTCAATCTCAGTAAAGTAAATAAGTAGCTATAACCTCTATAATTAAAAGCGAGCACTTGAAACAAATCACATAACAAATGAACGGTTCGTGGTCACTAAACATTAAACATCATAAAAGTTTCTGAAAGCAACAATAAAATGCCACAACGCACAACAACCTTCTATTATGCTATAATAAATTTATGTTTACGGCAGTTAAAATAGTTATACGAATAGTTTGATTTGTGCTTTCTTGTCAAGGGCTGGCATTGTTTCAAATATCGGAAAACGAAGCACGTTCTTACTTCTGCGTGTGCCGAATGGTAACCTACCGTTTTCAATATTTTTGTTATAAAGAGAATAGGTAAGTAGAGTAATATATTGCGTACTTCTGTATTTATTTGGCATACGTTGTTTTGTATTAATAATTCGCAAGGCTTTGAAGTCGACTATTGCTTATTAGTAAGTTATGATCTTATAATACTTGGGAACCATCGCGAACTCTTGTTTTATTTAAAAATACGAGTTTGATCCTTGATTTGAATATATTTCGTATTTTCATTTTTATTTCTGTAAATATGAGATTCTGCGGAAAATGTTCGCAGTCAAATATTATTAAAATGAAACCCGTGAGGCGTAAAAGTCTTCGCTTAGAGACGTATTTTATCATGAAACAATTTAGTGTTAATTAGAAATTGTTCGTTACTCAAGCATTTACAATTAAAGTTCACGTAATTTAATTATACCCACTTACCCGACGACAACTTAGTTTACCGTATTCGTAATTGAAATGTTATTGACGTGTCTGAAGAGGCCTCCTTCAGCAAAATCGAATCTCATTAACGATTGGTACGCTTATTCGCATTGGCTATTCTTGTTCGAAATTCTATTTCATAGCTATAATAGTATTTGCTAAAATAGTTTTAGTTGTAGAAAAATAATTCGAAATATACGATAAACATATAGAAATAATTCGTTACACATAAGTGTAACGTGATCGAAATAGGCATGTATTGATCGAAATAGGCTGTAGACATATTTGAGTACAGCATAAATGGCTCGACCAAGTTGTTACCACTGTCTCACAGGTGAAGTAACAGCATGCATTAGCCTAGCATTCTGCTTCCGAATCTCTTATTTTCCGCTTTCTAGGGGATTTCTGTAATCCTTCAAGCTTATAATCCTTTTTCTTTTAAGGTCAGTAACACATCCACGATCCTGCAGGTATTGTGGATGTTTATAAGAGGTGGAGATCACTTACCATCAGGTGATCCACTACCTCCTTTCTCCATTGCTTTAAAAAGATGGTTTTCAGTTAAACAAAACTCTTTGTAGACTCAAGGTTTTAGACGTAAGCATGTACTCACTCTCAGCTTGCGAGCGTGATTACAGAAAGATTGGCTTGTAGTTTTTACGACCAGCCGCCTGCCTGAAAACAAACATTTTATCTCGGTGCGGGAATCAAACCCGCGGCCTCTTGCTTCACAGACGGCTACTCGCCCACTGCGCCACGGAGGCTGTCCACTTATTGATTAAAATAATAAAAGAAATATAAGTCAAACACCCTTTTTACTTTAAGCTATGTTTAGATAGACAGAGTTTATTGTATGAGACATATCAGAGCATAATTATAACAGAAAACTCAAACCCGCAAAAAACAGACCTTATTTACGAGGCCGCGGCCCGCGACATACAGTTTATAATAAACAATCGTATGACGCAGCCGCATAAATGACTGTTTCCTGTTAAATTCCATTTTCTAGGAGACGTTCTCTCCATGTAACTGAGGCTACATAATTTTACAATATACGGTAGGCAGATTAGCATAAAGTATCCACTATGTTTCCTATGAAAATAGTTATTAAATATGGTAAAAACTCCACCGAGCACCACGCAGAAACTAAACAAAAACCACCACTCATATTATAGTTACTGTTATATGTTTAATTTACCATGTTTGAAATGTATCCGGCATCAATCCTACAATTTCCTGCGTTGTCTGTTTGCTCTACATAAGTTTAGGGTTGAATGAATTACTTTTCAGTTCCGCACCAATCCAAAATTTGATTAATTGAATCGTGGCGTCACGTCAAATAATTAATTTAGAAATATTCGGTTTGGCCGGAAGGCTGATTATTTCGTAGAAACAGAACATATAGATTGAGGGGATAACATATGATGTGGTTTCATAACGCTTTCTAACAAAGTTCAACAAGTGATTACTTATCTATATCCTGTATAGCCACAAAGATTTTGCAGATGTTTGAGTAATGTTGCCACTTGATGCTAACATTATATCTAATCTGTTATTAAATATTTTATTATTCCAAATAACCACCACAAAGGCCGAAAAGCTTTAGAAACATCGGGATCAAAATTAAAAATAAAAAACTGCGACAAAATCAATTAAAATTAATTTTATTTCAATGTGTAATATTCGCGTAAACATAACATTCAGTATTTCAGATAAGTTATGTATTTGGAAGCAAATATTTAACACGAAGATTTCTCAGAGTTAGTCTGCAGTCCATCGTGAACAATAGCGATGAACAAGTTTTAATATACAGTACATTAAGTACAGTGGGAGACTTACTATAATTTTGTAAGGACAGAAACTTTCATCCAAAGTCGTATAGTTCTGGATTTACGAGTAGGTATGCAGCCGTAAATGCGTCCAGGTTGGGTGGGATCGGACCGTATAAATCTGAGATGAGTGCTTGCAGTGTTGTAGTCGTTTTATACAGTTGCTCTTTTTATATACGTTTTATTTATATTATGCGGTAGTGAGTATTTTTTAGGGCAGAGGCTGGCGTTTCCGTACTTAGATTAAGGCCTTCAGAAATCTCACTCACTATGCGAAAAGAAAAATCAAGCAGCCACTTCACGTTGGTTGAGCCAGCCAATTCATGCTGTAGACAAAAATGATTCCAGCATATCTCTACCAGCAATAAGTAGTTTATAATACTACCATTTCAGACAATTTACAAGTAAATATTGGGGTAAATTATCGTATTATTATAGTCATAACTTACTGTTTTTTCAAGTTTTATAAATCTGCGCATTGTTCGTTTTAGGGTACTGGGGGGTTTTTTTTTATCCTGGCTCGGCAAAGTGACTACGCTACACCTGATGGTAAATGTAGCGCAATCCAAGAATAGTGTCGACCAACGACAAACAATGTGTCTATCGTAGGTCGGCAAGATCATGCCGGCCTGCCAAAGGGCCAAGGGGGAAGGGAAGGAAAAAGGGATGGGAAAAGGGTTAGGATCAGGGGGAAGCCGGATATACAATGGCTGGCCCAGGAACGCGACCCACACAAGGTGGGCCACTATGGCAGGTTTTAGCACCAGTGTTGCTCAAAGGATATCAAAGGAAATCTATTACAGAACCTACGTCTTGGGAATGTCCGTCTATATTACTGTCTTACTTTTTATGTCTTACCTTTTGTGTGTATTTTTTGAATCGTAATAGATAGTCAGTTGAAAGTTTCACAGGTTGTGTTATAAGGGAAAAAATCTCAACAAATAATAAAAAGACCATCATCATCATCATCATCAGCCACAAGACGTCCACTGCTGAACATAGGCCTCTCCCAAAGATTTCCAGACCGACCTGTTGGAAGCGGCCTGCACCCAGCGACTTCCTGCGATCTTTATCAGGTCGTCTGTCCACCTTGTAGGTGGACGTCCAACGCTGCGCTTGCCAGTACGTGGCCTCCATTCCAGAACCTTTCTGTCCCATCGGTTATCGGTTCTGCGAGCTATGTGGCCTGCCCACTGCCACTTGAGCTTGCTAATCCGCTGAGCTATGTCGGTGACTTTCGTTCTTCTACGGATAAAAAAAAATATAAAAAGAAAAATAAATAAAAAGACCAAAAAGTAAAAATTTTACGCGTGGGTACGGAATGCCTCGTGGCATAGATCTGACTCACTTGCTTGTCACGATTCAACTGTTTATTACATAATTTATGAGACGTATTTTATTAAAATGTATGTTTACATACTTTACGAAATCAAAAGACCTCTTCTTCGAGGAATCTAATTGTGCCACGGTGTATATAGTCGTTTCATTTGATATCTGACTTAATAAACGTGGTAATTAAACGAATAACAATCCTATTAATAATGGAAATTAGCAATTTGTTTATTTAAATGTATGCTCTTTGCTTGACATCAGACATTTAGAAGGATTTACAGTTTCACTATACATTTCGTTTACATACATCTTACTGTTTAAAAGTTTAGTCTACTCCAGGATGCTCGCCCTAGTTTGATAATTTTAGCCTAAAGGGACAGTTAAATGAAGCGTGATAAATCGAGTAGAGCCACGGATGGGGCGTCGCCAACATTGTCAACTCTGTCAGCCAACGACAAAGTGATTACTGGACCTAATGGTATGTACAGTGCAGTAGAAATAGAATAGCGCCCGTCGGAAGACATTGCATCTCTCGTCGCCAGAATTATGTCGGCCTGATGTTACTGTATGTACACCCCCCATGCTGACCTCGGAACGCGACCCAGGATTTCTCATGTTACTTTTAAGTACGTTGCCCCTAGACGAATTAGGCGATAAATGGATATTTACACGTGTTTATCATGAGACAGTAATGTTGTCAGCGGATTATATGGCTTCTCTTGACGAGGGTCACTTGGTATTATCGGTTCAAATTTTATGAAATAATAACATTCCGCATTTTTTTTTCAGAGTAATTTTTCACTGCACCTTATCATTTTGTACTCAACTGTATAGCGATCACCTTGCACTTGGTAAAACCGGCATAGTGGTTCGATCAGGCGAGTCGCGTTCTGAGGTCAGCCAGTGTACAACTAGTAATTTCAGGCCAGCATAATTCTGCCGACCGTCGACATTGTATTCCGACGGCACAGTACTTAACATGGGGTTTATTGTAGTTAGTTTTCAGGATAAAAAATAGCTATTACCTGCTTTCGCTCGTTGTTATATGTTAAATATTTCTAGTACTTTTTCTTTCTGCCTGACGTTATCCTGATGGCATTAGCTAGGATCTGCCTCTCTACTAAGACGCCTCCACTTCAACCAATCTTGAGGATCCTCCGTAATGAGACCATGTTTCTTTGCGATACCCTATTATACGTCAAGGTCACCCCCTTTTTGGGTCGTCGACGGGGTCGTGCTCCCGAAGCGATCTGGCACAGGCATTTGCACACTAACTTACCTGTAGTTTTCTCAAAACGTGACGAAACCACCATATGCGATATTCCTATAGATTACTATTGCCACGTCACGAACACCAAGGGTCTGTCTATATCTAGTATCAAAAATAATCTATATCTACGTACTAGGAATTATCATGTTTCGTAATAAAAATAGCATAATCGGTATCATAGTCTTTTTATATAAAAACGCGGCTTCAACATTTATTTATAGTGGAGAAGCGAACGAGCGATAGCGTTGTTGCTCATGAACATTCTCAATACGGGCGTATGCACACGACGTGTTTTAAACGTCCCGATAAGGCGTGTTGCATACTACTAAGACGCATAGTAATCGCGATACAATCAGGAACTTGTAAACATTGTGCAGTGATACTGAAATGTAGGGCTGAAGACGCGCGGAGACGCACGTCGACAGTTTGTTTAAAAAACTTCACATACATAGGCACTATTATAGATACAGTGGGAGCATTGCTAACCTTTAAGGAAAGGAAAGTTAGATTAGGGGCGAGGATAGGAGTTTAGCAGTTGGTAACCTTACGAAGTAGGCATATTTTTACACAAGTATAAATGCAGTTAGAGTCAGTTTTCTGTGTGACAGTTGTTCTATCGCCTATACAACTGACAGGCGAAACGGGCTGTAGACTAGTTTTATAGCTTCATCTGTTTTTTATTTGGTTTTCACTATTTTAGCCAATGGATTCACAACCTATTTTATAGGCGGTAGAGCCACGCTGTAGAAATTTTTGTCTACAGCGCGAATAGGCTGACTCGATCGGGCTTCTATCAATGTCTCACAGAAAATCGACGTAAAGTGAAGATCACTTACTATAGGGTAACCCACTTGCTCGTTTAATGAAAAATTCAATATGTAAAAGGTTAACACCACCAAGGTTATTGGTTGTCAATAAATTGAGTAAATATTTCTCCAATTAATTGATTGTCAATAAATTGAGTAAATATTTCTTCTAAGCTAAGTAAATCAGTGAATAGCTAATTAGTAAATATTCGTAAATATGTTATCTATCTTCATAGGAAAATTATAAATTCCAATCAATTTTTTTCCCTTAATTTGATAGCATTTTTTACAGCTTACAGATTTATTAATAACTTTTTTCAATATTTATTCCCCAGTTCGCGCAAAAGCTAAATAAAAACAAATAAACTCGAAGTATCTATCGTAAAAAAAATTCGAATTCACAGTTTCAACGGGTTTGTTGTAATAGAATGCCGACAAGGGAGTTTTTGCAAAAAACGATATCCAAAAGCAAAAACAGACTTAACGATGGAATAGGTCAGCCAAGTGATTCGTGATAGGAATCAATTATGGCCGTTTTCCTTTTTCCTTTGGTTCAAGTTATGGTAGTTTAGAAATGACAATACCCAAAGTTGCTATAATGTTATGCGGGCAGCATACTAATCATAAGAAGAATAATAAAGAAGAATTAATTTATACTGCTCCTTTAGAACTGGCTTTATATTGTGCCAACATTGAAAAAAATCCTCAAGTAACAGTGAATATTTAGTTTTCGCTATTTTCATTACGAACTTTAGAAGACTTACAATAACAAAGCATCAATCTGTATTGATTCCAAAATTAAAATATTGTACTTGAAACAAAGCGAATTCCCATTATAAGAAGAAAGTTTTTAACAAGGATCCCTGACAAAATACGTGCCACGCTAAAGTTTTTGACGACAATATTCTCTGGGAGATTGTTATTTTCTTAAATTAAAAAGTTTACAGTTTCACGTATCCATCGAGGTGAAATTTCAGACAGACACTTTTAGACTTTATGTACATACATTTCTGCATTGGACTTGCTAATTGGATGCGACGCGACTTTCATCGTGACTTGAACACGTAATATAATGACCCTTACTCTGTAATGATCATCTATGTACGCAACAACAGTAATTGGCAATAATTACTCTCTGGGAAAATAAATTGTGGAACATTATTTTGAAAAGATTTTTGACTATGAAAAGACTTAAAAAAAAAACAAATATCTTTTATCATTGCTATAATAAAAACTAGAAGTGCGAGTCGGCATCGCGTTACGAAAGTTCCGTACTCCCCTTTTTCTTTTTATTGTATTATTTTAGTAGGTACCTATATCCGCTATCATCCTATTGGTTGTCACAGATATTATGAAACAATTCAGCCGGCTGTATATTGTGATTTTGAAGATAGAGCCCTTTAAATGTAGGACAGATACATACATCTCGGTGTCGGATAAGAAAATAGGGTTCCCTCGGTACCGTTTGAGTACGTATCTCTAAAAAGGTTTATTACATTAAATAATTTTGTTGAGATCCAGCTAAATATAATCTGTGGATCGGATGTTAATAAATATGACCTTATAATGGGAGTTTTGGCGGGAATTCTGACAGTGCAGTTCATCGTTTATTTTAATTTATTTCATAAACTAGTTTAGAGTTGTGTTTCTTGTATAAAAGTGGTGTGGATTTGTTCAATTAACATTGACAGTGATGAACAGTGTATGGAAACATTGAAATAAGTGAATTAAGAATCGTACTGAAAGGAGTTAACACCAAAACTCCGACAAGACCTTGAAATCGACCGCACCCGTGTTTCATCGTTCTTGTAAAAATTACTTGAGAATAAATTATACTTGACACTGGCTAAATGCATAATACTGCGAAAGCCATAAATAAAAAGAAGAAGACCTTATGATGGTTAATTATTAACTTTAATTAAGAAATGTGCAATTATGAATTAGTTGTCGCTTGATTATATAAAGTGAAGCATCATTAACAATTTTTGCTCTATTGGTTTTGCTGCATAACAACATAAAGATTGATAGGGTTTAAAATTAATGTGCGACAATTGTGTAAAGTGTGGTGTGTTTCGAGGTGTTTAAGGACCTTTTTAAATAAATACTTATTGGCACTTTGAGTCACGGGCCTGAGTGAATGAGGTCAATGCGTGCGACCTGAAAATACCACGCGGCATTACCACGTTGGGGCTGCATTCTTGTTGTAAAGAATAATTTACATATGTTGATATGTCGCAAGCAGTTTCAGCGCAATATTTATTTATTTTTCGATGCTAAGTACATGAACTATGTAGGAGTTAAGACGTAGTAAGTATTTTAAAGTAGTATTATAAAACGCTTATATTATTTAATAGCTTTTGCTCGCGGCTTCGCTCGCGTGATCTGCTTTTTCCGGGATAATAAGTAGCCTATGTCTTATTCTGATGTAGCATGTATGATTAGCTTTGTCGTTGTAAAGTTTCATTAAAATCCATTCAGTAGTTTTTACGTGAAAGAGTAACAAACATCCATCCATACCTACAACCTTTCGCGTTTATAATATTAGTAGGATAAAATAGATAACTTTGAGCAATATGCGCATTTGTAAAATATTTATAAAGGTTTATAAATTGAACGTACCCAATAATAGCCTTCAAATTATATGAGTTTTACACATAAGAAATGTGTCAGCCAGGTCGAATTTATAAATATTATAATACTAGCTTTTGCTCGCGGCTCCGCCCGCGTGAACAGCATTTTCCAGGATAAAAGTAGCCTGTAACCATGTCCAGGGTCCCATCTGTCTCTGTAGATAAATTCATCAAAATCAGTTCAGTGATTTAGGCGTGAAAGCGTAATAAACAAACTCACTTTCTCATTTACTTTACCCCTTTTTCATCACTTGGTAAATAAAATTTCCAAAATTCCTGAAACACGTATTTATTTGTTTTACGTCAATAACCGAAATACAAAATTTTGTTTATGTAACTTTCAAAATGACGGACTTTCATACATATTATCATCCCCTATTTTGACCCCTTTGTGGGGGAATTTTCTAAAATCCTTTCTTAGTGGGTGCCTACATAACAAAATGAATATTCAGTCCGAATTTCATGCTTGTAGCCTTGATAGTTTGCGCTCGGCGATGATGAATCAGTCAGTCAGTCAGGACATGTTATTTTATAAGTATAGATTGGTGATTCAATGAGCTATTGAGAAAAATTATGTCATAGGAAAGTTTTATAACAAGTCGTAAGATTTTTTTAGAAAGATATGCCATTTTATTTTTAAAGCGCTGTTGGCTTCTGAATGAGATTTATTCCTTTTGAAGGGAAAGGAAGCAGAAATCAATAACCACTAACATATAAAGTTGGTATACGATTCATAAAGGCAGTCTGCGCTGAATGGCCTTATTCACATGAAAATCGGAGTTGTATTTGGGTCAAGTCGGCTGCTTGATGGCTAGATGGTAGTGGCAAATGGCACCGTAGCTAGCCGACTACGGGTAGCCCGACGGCTTTACAAAAACTGGGGTCCGGCGCGACGCGGGCACGCGATCGCGTGATGGCGAAAGGGCACGCTACAATTACACGCTGAATGACCTATTCATTGCGCACGCAAATATTACTGTTATAACGAAGACTTCAAATTGGCGGGTATAAATAAACCAGATAAGGCCACGTGTCCTACATTGTTTTGCAAAACTAACATAACGCTACCGTACAACAAGTTATTTTAATGTTATAGCTTTTTGATTAGTCATGTCGGTATTGTTTGGGCTACGGAATTATGAGAGCGGTTTCTAGATATTTTATCTAGCTAGTAGAACATGAACAACCTAATTATTTAATAGCCCGTGACTGTTACGACAGTTTGAGAGTTTGAACCACACATTTATACAACGATATCAAAAACTAGGTGGTTCTTAATTTATCTAATTTTTTTATGTTTGTAATTATGAATTAGTTATCTAAACTGTCGTAACGCGATATCTACGGTAAATATTAATAGATTTTGATGTTTTTTTTTGTATTCGATAGGCTGTTTACATCTATCCATCGATCCGCTCTTATAAGCTATAACTATTACTAATCACAGTGTAACAATCAGTTTTGTAAATCTTTGTATGGAGACCTGCGAGATCTTACACAGTGCTGAGATCTAGACGCTAGCAATCCCAATAGTACGCTACGCGTCCGTGCGTTCTACAATCTTGGGATATTTGTCGCAATATAGATGAAAAGTGGTAGGTAGGGGCGAAACTATGTTTTGCCGAACTTTTCGTCCTATTATATTATAACCTATCGCCATAACGGACAAAAAATCTAATCCGGGCGATCCAACTTTTTGGTTTATGAATACGTTTTAACAAAAATAAACTGGATCAAAAACCGGAAGAAAGTAAAAGTTTATCCGTTTTAGATTTCAGTTTACTTAAGTCGGTTTTATTTTTGTTAAAAAGTTACAGTTAATCGTACATTTTCGCTCCGTCTCACATAAAATCTTAGCTGATACCCATAGCTGTAATAAATTCAATACACACCTTATCTCAAATAAGATATCTGAGTGAATTAATCTCCTATGTGCGTGTGTGTGATTTGTCAACAATAATGAGACCTCAATCGATTTTCTGTTGCCAAATGTATTCAAATGCTAATGTATTGTAGCGTAATATCGTCAGTATTACCGGAGATAGCGAATTGTGGTATCTTTATATAAAAGTGCGATTAATAATGTTTATTTGAATCCCTACAAATTTACATATATATAGCCTTTAGACATTTCTGAGGTATTAATTAGTTAAAAGCACTTTACATATTCATTATATTATATTTAAATTATATTCTACAATGCCATGAATAATTTATCAAATTAAAGGGGTTTACAGAGATAACTTTTCGTGTCTTATTTTTGGAGTACTTTTAGTTGTCGTTACTGTTTCTTTACATGATTCCCTAGTCAGGGTATGACAGTAGAGCTCTCGTTTTACTAGAGGCAGCCTCATGTCTTGCCACCGCCTCGAGTACATATAATTCAAGTGGAGACGCTGCCTTCATGATGCGTCATGAAGCAAATTCATCGTCAGGCCGCGGACTCCAAGACCGCGGACTCGAAGTCAGCGGGTGCGGGGCGGCGGCGGCGCGGGTGCGGCGGACACCCGGTCTCGAAGTCAGCGGGCAGATCGCGCGGCGCTAGAGCGGCGTAGTGTTGTACTATGAGAAAGTAGTGTCTGTTCGCGAACGAAATTGATGTGAATATGATGTTCCATATAAAAATTCATTGAAATAATTTGCTCCACCACGTCGGCGGGCATTTTTGAAAATACACAGCACTACGTCAATGCCGAAACGCAGTTGCCGCTCGACAGTCGCGTGCCGCTCGTACGTCGCTCCTCGCGCCCGCGCCGCGTCGCGTCGCTGCTTTCGAGACCGGGTCCATTTAAATCTATGCATTTGAACGCGCCGCACCCGCGCCGCCGCCGCTTGCCTCTGACTTCGAGTCCGCGGCCTTATGAGGACGAGTAATATTTGAAAGCTTTTTATAGCGCTCAAAGACATCTGTTTCAAGCCATGCATTTATTAATATCGGTCATATTTATATGAGCATTGAACAGTATCAGTTTGTGTTAAATCTCAGCTGTCAGGTTTTTCAGCATTCATCTAATGATTCTTATTCGTCCGCGCCGCGTCGTTAAAGCCAAATAATGTGGCTGTAGTTTTATAGTAAACGACTCAGATATATCCACTGTTGCATACTCGATGTTGAACTACCTTTATGTGAACTACCTACTTTCTATGCGAATTAAATACCATCTTTGCGCAATATATTATAATGGTACAATATTCTGGTATGTGATGTGTATAGCAAATGCGCTTAAAACTATCAAGTACAGATTAATAAAAACAATATTTGATGTATTTATGCAGACTCTACGTACGGTCATACTGCACTTCTTGATAAACCAAATAGAATTCACATGGTACGCTCAATTGACGTGTTTAATTTCCTAATGTTAAATAATATAGTCGTACCTAATGTCGAAAGCATGTGAAGCTGTCAGTTTAAATTAGGTTGTGTCAATGGTTCCGTATTTCAACGGAGTTCGTAAGAGGCAATGGTTCACGAAGCGTATTGATTTCGACGTACGAGTACATTAAAAACTAATGACAACCTTTAACCAACGTATAGCATTACTTATTATGAACCCCACTGAAATAAAAGTCCATTCAAAACCCACCCTTAGTATCAACCATTCTTTCAGCAGGTAGCTCGGTAGAGCCTGATTATCATTCAAAATAAAATAATGAACACTGAGGATATATTGTAAAGCAAATGATAAAATTTTGACCCAAATTAGAAATTAGACATATTAACAGCGCTGCGTGATGACTTTATATTGCATTTTATTAGCGAAATCCAGAAGACGTTGTCCTGTCTGTGTATTAACCTCTTAAGACATAAGGTCGCTTCCAAAGCCTAAAGAGCAATAAAACACTACCTTAACTTAATAAACAGAAAACGCTATCCCTTTGCTGCTTACTTATCACTTTCAAAACGTGAGACCGCAAAGCGTACTGACGCTAAACTCGGGGTCAGTAATCCAACAATACTGTAACTACCCAGTTACACCGCACTGTACGCCGCGCCGCGTAGCTGATTCTTTTAATTGGCTTTATATTACGTTTTGGAGAAAAATACGATTTTAATTATTATTTATTTAAAAAATCATTGTATTTAATGGTCCAAACAAGACTGTTCGTAAAATATAACGTAAATTTATATAGGGTTTTTTGGTGGTATCGTTTCTTTAATCACTATCACTTTTTACAGCATAGCTCGGCAAACGCGCAAGTGGGTTACCTGATGGTAAGTGAATTCCACCGCCCATGACTGCCCACATTACGAGAAGAATTATGGACGCATTGCCGATATTCAAGGAATAGGATAAATAAGGCCTTGGGGAAGGGGAGGGGCTTTTCTGGATATCTCACTCATCGTATGTAACGCATCAGTAAGCCGCTAATTTACGTCGGTTTTCTGTGAGACAGTGGCGATCGAGCCGGCCCATTCATGCTATACACAAAACTGTCTACAGCATGGCTCCACTTTTAAAATTACTACCTCTCTTCGTTTTCCGAAGGGTGTCCCTTATTACACACGGATTGTTAAAATACATGATCTTTCAGAATCTATAATATGCTATAGAAAAATGTGAACAATTTTAAGTACCGATGAGGTGCCTTTATTTTTATTGTCATAACGTTTTCCATCTTTTCTTGCGTAGTCTACATGGCCCGGTTTTAATTTTGCCAATAAGTTTTAATTTTGTATATAAAGCTTAGAAACGTTTTACTTGAATCTTGTGAAACAAGCGCTAAGACTAATAATAGTCCAGTAATAGAACTGTAGTTTTGTGTATATTAAATGTCTCTAGAAATTCAAATTAAGGTTATACATACGTACTCTTATTAATATATGTTCATGGCGTGAAAGTTTTTTAATATACAGATCAGAACCTTAGGTTCAACTGTAGAAAATATACTGTTGAATATAATAATATGAGAAATAGAAAACCGAGTTATTTCAACCTACTTAAAAAAAGAATTAGGTTCTCAATTCGACTGTATTTTCTGTCACAGAAAAATGAATACACTGCAAATTATGCTAAGTACGGTGTAGTCCATAAATAAAGACAAACATTTATAGACGTTGCGTTCCTCAAGAGTTGCCAAAATTTTATCGACTTGAATTTTGCACGACTCACTGAAGTAAGCCACTATAACGGGGTTTTGA
The DNA here is from genome assembly GCA_949126905.1 of Amorpha juglandis. Lineage (NCBI taxonomy): Eukaryota > Metazoa > Arthropoda > Insecta > Lepidoptera > Sphingidae > Amorpha > Amorpha juglandis. Next base: position 9,806,922 of record OX421374.1, on the reverse strand, counting down.
TCATAAGCTAGTTGCTTTCCAGTCAGGTACATATATATCAGATACCCTCCCTTCAGCAACTTTTATGGATATCTAAAAATGTAGACCACTTTTGATGATTATTTAAGTCAGTGTTTCCCTACCTTTTTTAGGCCATGCCCCACCTTAACATTTTTTTGTTAAATTTGGCACTGATATCTACATTTAAATAACTCAAAGCGAAAGGGTTGAAGTCGTGTCGAGTCTATTTTTAAATTGCCCCCCTTAACTATCAAATTGCCCCTCTGTCGGGCGTAGGCCCCACGTTGGGAAACACTGATTTAAGTAGTTAATAAGGTCTATCTTAAGGGTGTTCTTATATAAATTTGATCGAGATATGATTGAAGAGGAATAAATTGGAAAGTCTTAAATAAACACAGCAAATTCATATAAATTACTAAGTATTATTATTTTATTTTTGTCTTTTATTAGTTTTAGAAACTAAATATTATATTATTCATTTGCCCCATCCTTGGCTGTTGCAGTCTTTTTTCTCATTTTCTTCAATCATATTTGTTTGTCATATCATATTTGCTTTATATTTTGTTTTAAATAAAAATTGGTGGTCGTTTTACAGAAAATATAGAATACATAAGGCCATCTTGATGCATATCATAAGCTTACGTTTATTTCCTCAAACTGATAGAGATTTCCGAGCTTATATTAACTACATCCCAAGTGATTGGAGGTAAGGCGGTATGAGGTATGAGCGGTTATGATTACCCAACCTGGGTTATGAGTCCAGGATCTCATGGTTTTTCAGCCTAAGTACGCAGCCCCTAGACCAATTAAACCATCAGTGTTAAAAACATATCTCAGACCGTATTCTGCATTGAGTACTAGGGAAGTCCATGTGGATTGGGTACTGTAAAAACCCGGAAAGATTATAATGGTGGTGTATGTCTCTCGCAATTAATATAATATTCAGACCAATAGCACCCCCGGGAATATGAGCGTAAATACTCGTGAAAAATACTAATAAAGGTATGTTATGTTAACAGGCTCTTATGTTTATACGTTTATTTTACACGGGATTTAAAAAAAACACATAAAACTTCAACAACGCCGTTGTACAGGTTTTATTTTTGTTAATATGAATTTATTTTATAGTGTTTCCGGTAGTTTCAAACTTGTATGACATTCAATTTTAGTTGTTTTTGTAAAAGAATTAAAAATTAAATTAGACAGCTTGATTGGGATTTTACATATCTTATTCACCATTAGCTAATAAAGGGTCACTTAAAAATAATAAAAATATTTTTTGTCTAATTATCAATACATTTCACATGAACACCCCTTACCAATAAAAGTAAATTCTAAGCAATCATTAAAATCTCAGCAGTCAGTTAATATATGTTATATAAAGAGAATATTATGTTGCCTCACTATCCACACTAACACTATAAAAGTGAAATTAGCTACCTATAATTCGTGCCTGTGTGATACTACTGACTATACTGACTAAAGGGCTGAACGGATTTTAATGAAATTTAAGGAAAAATGCTATATCCTGGGGTATAATAAACTAGAGTACTTTCGTCCCGGAAACAGAAATTACATCTCGAAAAAGAAACTCACGCGATCTACGAGCAAAAGCTAGTATTATAAAAAACTAGAAATACTCTCGACGTATAGCTTCACAGTAAAATGTAACCGCAGTGTTTCTATTTGATTGCAGATTTGCCTGAATGGCAGCCGAATAAGGACAGTGAGAATTTGAGGTGAGTTGGTAAATTAGTGTAATCGATCATTCACATCTCGCGAGCTGATGACGTCGGCGTTTCGTATGAGCCGCACATAATCGACATCCAATGTAGAGGCATTTCTTACTGAATAACCGATGGTATAATATTACGATTAATAATCATTTTTTTATAGCATAGGCCGGCAAATGAGCAAGTGTGTCACCTGAGGTAAGTGATCTTCACCGCCCATGTACGCCCACCATCAGAAGAATCACGGGCGCGTTGCCGATCAGGAAAGGGATAATTAGGGATTGGGAAGGGGAGGGGATTTGGGCTTCCGGATATCTCACTCACCGTACGAAACGTAGCAGCAAGCCGCTACTTTACGTCGGTTTTCTGTGAGACAGTGGTAACTACCCGATCAAACCAGCCCATTCATGCTGTAGACAGACCTGTCTACAGCGTGGCTCTACCACTACAAAAAGTTAAGAATTTTTTTAAAGATGTTAATGCGCTAAAACATTTAATATTTTAATTCATGCTGCAATGCAATTACTAACTTGACGTTGTTACCAATTAATGTACGGCATGAGTGTTGAAAAGTAAGCAGATGTTACATTCCGCTAGCAGACATTTTTATGATACATACTAACAATTTACTAGTTCAGTTTTTAGTGCGTTTTTAAAAGAGGATAGCAAATTGAGATTGGATAAGACATAAATGGATATTTAAAGGTACGAGACTGAGACAGGAGACGAGACGCGTGACGCGAGTCAGACGATAGCGACTCGTCCGCTTTGTATGGGCTCGTATGGAAATGGTCGCTTCTATCTCGATTGAATACCCGTCCCTATACACTTGAATACAAAGTGTTGCTATAGTCGCACGTCGCGATCTCTTGTCTCAGTCGCCTACCTTAAAACGTCATGTCATGCAGAACACACGCGTTGCAGCGTCCATTAAATCTACAGATATTCATATATTCATGATTGTAACCATCCATATAAAACTTATAAATTATAAATGATATACTCTGATGTATGTTAAAAGCATTACATATAATTTTGTTTTAAAAATAAGTAAATAATAATAAATACACCCAATAGTCACATATATAGTCCTGACCCCACAGTAAGATACGAATCTTCTGTCATAGGTATCAGGATCTACGAGAGACTTGGTTTCACAACACCCAGACCCCGAAACAAATATTTGTGGATCACACAAACATTTGTCTTGGTGCGGGGATCGAACACGCGGCCTCTCGCTTCACAGCCGGCTACTCGCCCGCTGTGCTACGGAGTCTAAAGTAAAAAATTGATACGAGTATCTCATAACAGAATGAACGCGGCATCGTTATGATCTTATTCGGATTGGATTAGCAAAGTCGGTACGTTGTTATAATCTACCAATTGTTTCTGTTTTAGTTCAAAGTTAAGATCGTTTTCGTAGAATTGCTTTGCGCAACTTACACTGCCTCGTAGGTACTCTATCTTGAAGGCGACCAGGGGGTTAACATTCATAATATAATATCTAACTATAGTTTAGGAACATGTTTGCACATATACTGGTCTTATTCCTGTAATTAACGTGGCGGGAGTCACCTTAGTCATTTATTTAGTTAGTTTGTAAGCCGGCAAGTTGGTTATGATCGATGCATGTTATTGATCGTCGTCAGACTGAATTAATTGTTGAAATAAAACTAATTTAAACGGATTTTATCGTGGTTTTTTTATTAATTTTTATCCCGACGTTTTGAAGACTTTTCAGCCTTCGTGGTCACGGGGGGGACGCGTTTAAATTAGTTTTATTTCAATGAGTAATATTCGCGTAAGAAATCATTATGAATTAATTGTATCATAAGTTAATTGTAGTTCCTTTGATAGTACAATAAAAGAAGTGATCACGGTGACTTTGCTTTTCGATCTTAACTCTCCCGACATTTTTATAGCGCGTATACCATTAATATTATCCTTCTAAGAGATCACTTTAGTCTTCTTAATAATAATTTTAGCATTATCGGTTAAATCATTTTTAAGTCTTTTTACATAGAATACAGAAGAATACTTTCCAATGAAACAAATAAATCCTCAAATCAATACATTATAGCGTGTTATCACAGATTTATTTGTAACAAATATATGTGTGTACTATAAATATCGATGTGACTCGTTTACACGCATTTCAACACGTACGAGTATAAACAAGAACTGCCATTTGCGGACACGCACATGTGCCGCAAAGCCACTAGAACATGGGTATTGCTAACCGCTCATTCAACCCTATTCACGGAGGTGTGTCCTGAATTTACTATTCGATACTGTCTTTACATTTACGTACTGACACGTCGTAAATTTTTCCGATGCGAATATTACTGCTAAGTTTGATCACATACAACAATATTTTCTAGAATGAATAAAGCAAGCAATAATTAAAAATTATTATACACCTAACTTAGAAACATCACAGGTGCATGCTCTAGGGGCAGAGGTCCTACTCCCAAATCACGAAAAACGATGTATCGGCCGAAAGTTCGGACGTTTCTTACTACAAACTTCGTTCGGTCGGTCGGTCGGATCGGGTTTGTCATTCGGTCCGACCGAACTTTATTTGACAGCTATTCTATCGTTAACCCTACTCCGAACGCATTTCATCCGACCGATAATTTGAAATTGACAAGTGTTTCATCGTAATTTTACGTCAAAATTTACGACAGCAAAATAGTTATCGTGTGACTATCGTATTTGAACTTGTGACTTGCCATCGGTTAAAAGTTAATACACAAAATACCTCAAAATTTCTAATTATTGTCGGGAGTTTATAACGGTTAGGTTATTAAGAAAAGGACATCGTCGGCTGTAGATCAGGGTGTGTTTAACTTAGGAAGAACGTCAAGTTGTCACTACTCGTCTTTTCACTCAAACTTTTGGGTCGATGGGTTTAGTATATATGTATCCTTTTATCCGCTTATGGCTATGATACGGGGACAGTTTTCAACTCCGTAAGTTGGTGGCTTAATTGTGATTCATTCCATAGCGAATTCTATTCAGTAAGAGTACGTCCAAGTCTAAGGTTTTACGTTATTACTGTATATGAAACACAGTACGCCTAGAATTGAACTCAGAGCAGCGACGGTTTTATTGGTAAAGTTTATTATTGACGAGCTCAGCAAGTTTAATAAATAAATACACCCAACAGTCACACACATAGTCCTGACTCCACAGTATGATACGATTCTTATGTTGTGGGTATCAGGAACTACGAGGTACTTTCACTTCACAACATCCAGGCCCCGATACAAATATTTGTGGATCACAAAAATGTTTGTCTCGGTGCGGGGATCAAGCCCGCAGCCTTTCGCTTCACAGCCGGCTGCGCCACGGAGGCTGTCAAAATTGACGTGTCAGAACAGCAAGCAGCAATTGCAAGAGATCAATATTGACTAGGCTATAACGAATGCGCTGGCATAACTTGTTCCTGCGATAGAAATCACCGAGTTTCGGATTATGAATATAGATGTTCATTGCAAATATAAAATTCGACTGTTCGTAACTTTTTAACAATGTAAACGAAAAGTCTGTTTTTATTTATCTCTATATCTAACCATAGATTGTGGTACGGACCAAAACACATTTTTTTATCTCTATTAGGTTTATATGATATTCATTATACATGCTTCGGCTTATCCGGCTCTTCCAGCTCCACCAGGACAACTATCTCACAGAATACCGAGGAGTAGTGGTACGAACCAGCTTGCTGGTGAGTTTCGTATGGTGAAATTTCCGAAGGCCCAAATCTCCCTTTCCTTTCCAATCCCCATTCCGTTCCTAAAGGGTCATACCGTATCCAGGATTCATATGGTATTGTGGGTTTTCATGGGCACTGGAGATCATTATCATCAGGTATTAAAGGTGATTTATTAGTTCTTTTTCTGGCCAATGCTATAAAAACAAGTGAAACCGCCCAGAACAGCCAGTCATCATCTACATTCAGTAAATGTTTTGTAAGCTAGCAATACTATATTCATTTTCAGTTCCCATAAACCATAGAAAGATAATAACGGCTTGGCGGATAATTTTGAGAAATACTGCCACAAAGATGCCGAACGTAGAGAATTTAAGTGGCCCACCTCGTGTGGGTCGCGTTCTAGGGTCAGCCAGTGTATATCCGGTTCTCCCCAGGGGGCTTGCCCCCTGATCCTTATCCTTTTCCCATCCCTTTTTCCTTCCCCTCCCCACTGGCCCTTTGGCAGGCCGATATGATCTTGCCGACCTACGATGGGCACATTGTTTATCGTTGGTCGACACTATTCTTGGATTGCGCTACACTTACCATCAGGTGCAGCGTAGCCACTTTGCCGGGTTAGGATAAAAAAAACGGTACTCATGAAGAATGATAAAAATTATCTTGTCACGCTGTAGACAATCTAGTAATCTTAGTATTTTGTGTGTTTACAAATTCCTCGACAAAGTAGCTACCATTGACTCACAAAAAACAGACGTGAAGTAGCAGCTTGATGGCGCATTTCGTACGGTAATATATAGAGACTCAAATACCCTTCACCTTCTAATCCCTGCCCAGTAAGGTCGGCAACGTGTCCATGATTCTTCTGATATTGTGGCTGTTCATGGCTGTGGAGATCACTAACTATTGTGACCTCCTTGGTCGTTTGCCGGTCTATGCTATAAAAAAAACTCTTTAACGTAAACATTAAAAAACAACCAAGACATTAAAACCCCTAATGTCGACACTTGGTGCAATTACAGTTCTATAAATCGTTATAGAACCGTCTCAAAATTGGATAGATCTAATTTTGGGACCTCTCTGCGCCGGTTAACAATTTAAGCAAATAAATTACAGCATCGATCGAATTCGAAGTACAACCCAATAAACAACAGTAGGTACGGCAAATAAACAAACATGATTATTAGTTGTATGTTACAAGCTTGTTTGCCTACGGATTACATGAATATAAAATAATTAACGTTAGGATAATGTTTCAGTAATGAGGCAATGTGAGCATGACTGACTAACAAATAATTATTGAAATTTTAATTGTACCTATGCTAACTAATTAAATACGTATATTTTAATTACAAGCGTATATTAGTGTAATTAATGTGTATATCGCAAAAATCATACATGTCCAAAGTAGTACATCGCGTTTTGACATTTAGCGCAATTTTTTGCATAGCATGCATACTCTAAGCGCATCTAAATTACAATGTACCAGCGCTTGTGGTTTCCATCCACTTCCATCCATCCATTCCATATCTAATTAACGGAGTTTTGGCGGGAATTATGTCAGTATATTCTGACATTGCATTATTTTTATCAATTCATAAACTGGTCTAAAATTGATCACCTATACAAAATATATATGTACCACCGATGTCGAGGTAGCTTAATATGGAAAAACCCATATCAATTTCATTTCAGTTACTGCACAAGAAATGTTGTTTTATTTTTATTTCATTGAATGAGCAAGGCGCTCGCCTGATGATAAGCGCCACGCCTGCCCATAAATAGAAGCAACACCACACAGAACTTTGAGTTATAAATCACTGCATGGCACTTAAAGACAATATTTTCCTAATCATTGCTATGTAATGATTAGGAAAATAACACAACATACAGCCTACTGAACAAGGGTTAAGCTGAAAGAGGCGCAACATATTTGGAAAATCCTAAACTAATTTTATTCTACAGTAAGTAATGATCCAGCTCAGATCCCTATTTTTTTCGTAAATAACATTACTAAAGAAATTGCCCTGTCTAGCTGAGGATAAAGTTTAAGATGTTAATTTTGACAACTGAGAACGTACTAAATTCTAGCTTGATTAATTGCTTTAGGTAATCTTATTGAGCCAACGTTCACTAACACTTGCACCAATGATTAAAAAGCATTGGATTATCGATTAGCTTTTTTTTTCAAAACTATTAAATCATGGCATATATTTAGCTATAACTTTATTTCTTGATTTTTTTAAAACAACCCTAAAACCCCAGTTATACTGCTCTCGCAGTTATAAGAACTTTTTGTTTGCAAATAAAAACCAGGATACGTACTAAGTCGAACTTTGACTCTCTCTTTTCCGGAACGGAAATTGAATTATATCGTAAATAATAAAACCACAGTAATCTAAGCAATATCTTAATATGATTTCCCAATTAATTAATTATATCAATTTTATTTACTCGTATGTGTATGAAACATTGAAACATTGATCTGGTAAATTTTTGAGTGGTAGAGTCACGCTGTATCTAGAGCAACAACGAGCCAGCTCGACCGGGTTGTTACCACTGTCTCGCAGAAATTCGACGTAAAGTTGTTGCTGCGTTTTGAATGATAATTGAGACATCCTGAGGCCCAAATCCCCTTAATTCCTTTAATCCCTTATCTCTTATCCTTTTCACAAAACCTTAATTATCCCTTTCTTTTAAAGTCGGCAACGCGTTCATGATTATTATTTTAATTTTTTACATTTTATATACAAAATAGTATAAAGGCTGACACAATGCCTGACGCATTCTCTACCTGTCGCCCTTAGGGTGTTGCAGAGATTAAGGTAGATGCAAAAAAAAATATATAGCTACGATAAACTTCTTGCTGGTATTTTGGGCGTTCATGGACGACACTTGCTCGTATCCCGGTCCATTCTATAAAAATAAAAGAATTTTGAGAGGAACATTAGACGGTCGGCAGCGCGAAACATAGTGCTGCCGCAGACGCCGAGGGAGTTCTGATCGTGAAGGGATTCCAAGTCCCGATGGGTCAAAACGCTGCAAAGGCAGTGTACAAGGATGGTACCGAAAGTAATTCAAGTATACCAGGATCCTCGAGAACTCCGGTCTAGTTGTTACTTTTTTAATTGTTCGAATTCGAGACGAGCAAGTCGCTTGCCTGATAGTAGGCGCCACGCTTGCCCATTAACAGAAACAACACCATACAAGCACTGCATGGCACTGAACTTCGCTCGTCACCCCGAGATAAAGGATGTTTTTTATTATTTGATTGAATGACGAGACGAGCAGGCGCTCGCCTGATGGTAAGCGCCACGCCTGCCCATATACAGAAGCAACACCACACAGAACTTTTACACGAGACAAAATATGTTAAGTCTCAAAATGCCCAGTAATTTCACAGGCTTCAATGTCCTTCAAACTGAAACACAACAGTGCTTACACACTGTTGCTTGGAGCCAGAAATATAATTGTAAGTTGTATGCTTAACTGTGTCATATGCGCATTGTAAACTGTACAAATAAATTTCTTTCTTTATAGCAACTATATCTGATGTTTACTAAAGGTATTTAATATAACAAATTGCGGCCGCTTGTTCGATTTACTCGGTCTCCGTAAAGTGTAACAATAGATTTTAGTGTTTTAGGTGCCGTACAGCTATTTGTATTTGCAAAGCAGCCGCAAAGCTGCAAACTAATACTTGGCACGAAAGCTAAGCTGTACCGAATTGTGGCAAGGTGGCGTTAAATTTAATGTTGCTAACACTATTACATAAGTGGTTCACGCTTGTACTTTACGAAAGGAATATTTTCCCTCACTCAAGACTGATTTGTTATATCTAAAAGCATTAACGCTCATATTCGAGAACAAAACCAAAGTGAGCTCTTAGACCATATTTGGGCACTTTTTTTTTATCCGAGCACGGCAAAGTGACTGCACTACCTGATGGTAAGCGTAGTGAAATCCAAAAAACCAGCGACCACCAACAATCAATGAGTATATCGGTGGTTACCAGAGTCATGCCGGCCTGTATAAATACTTCTTCCCTCTTCGTAGAGGGAAGGAGGAATTCTGCGACAGGACAGGCGAATAACCGGTGCAGGCACACTGATACAAGGATAAATAAAAACAAACCAATCCATCACGTATACAGAAATCTACCCTTTTTGAAGTGATAACTTCTTATGGGAGGGTGAACCGAAACGTTCCGTAACGCTCCGTTAGCCGACCTCCCTGGAACATCGATAATGGAACCTGGAACACAGTGACCAGTCGGCTTGGACCGGACTTTGACATGACTTTGACACGACTTTGACACGACTTTGAAACGACTTTGAAACAACTTTGCCACGACTTTGCCACGACTTTGACACGACTTTGACACGACTTTGACACGGCTTTGACACGACTTTGACACGACTTTGACACGACTTTGACACGACTTTGACACGACTTTGACACGACTTTGACACGACTTTGACACGACTTTGACACGACTTTGACACGACTTTGACACGACTTTAACACGACTTTGACACGACTTTGACAGGGCTTTGATCGGACTTCGTAACGTAACGCGTTAAGGGAAGCCAGACAGAGTGGCGCCGTAACGTAACGCTTTACGGCGCCACTCTGTCTGGCTTCCCTTTCTCTCACGCATACGGTAGCAGTAGGCAGGCTTCTCCGCTCTCACTTTAGTTTAAGTTATCACTTCTGTCGAGGGTCCCGGGACGCACTTTTTTTTTTAATTATAGTAGTGAATAGAAAAAATATATTGTCATTAAAAGATCAAACTTAGTAATGCTTTGGGATATTCAGTATATCAGTGGGTTACAATAAAGACGATAGTAATTATTATTATTTGGGAATCAATCATTTAGTAAATCTTACTTATTATTTTAAACAGTTCCCACTTAATATGGTCATGCAATAAAATATCTTTTGTAGTGAATTAAGGCTATACTTATAGGGTAATTTGTATTGTATTATAATGATATTTTTGTTCGCAGGGTGGACACTGTTCAGGGCATGACGCTGGAAGGTGAAGACGAACGGTGCGGCGCGGGTTGAGTTGTCGCAGGGCATGTGGGTTTTGCTAATGCTCTCGCTGGCGGCGGCCGCCTCCGCCGATTGCCCGCGCCACTGCGAGTGCAAGTGGCGTAGTGGTAAGGAATCAGCACTGTGCGCACGAGCAGGACTCACTTCCGTCCCACCGCGTCTCGACCCCACCACACAATTGCTTGATCTATCAGAGAACCGTTTGCAAGCTCTTCGGGATGACGCATTCGCCACTGCAGGTCTTCTCAACCTCCAGCGACTCTACCTGCCTGCCTGTAACGTGAAAATCATACGACAATATGCTTTTCGTGCTCTCGTCAATCTCGTTGAACTAGACTTATCGCGCAACCGTATCGATACGGTACCATCACACACATTCGACTCTATCCCCGAGCTACGTGAACTGAAACTTGGAGGTAACCCTATTACTAAAATAGAAGATGAGTCATTTGCATCATTACCCCACTTGGTGCGACTGAGTTTGAGCGCTTGTAAAATTTCTGAGATAGAGCCTCGAGGGTTCACAGGATTAGAGTCATCATTGGAATATTTGGAGCTTAGTAAAAATAGACTACAAATCGTTCACGTTGCAGTTTTAGCGCCATTGCGATCACTTAAAGGATTAGAACTTGCAAATAATCCGTGGGAATGCACTTGCGCTTTAAGGCCACTTCGTGACTGGATGATTAGGAAAAATGTGCCTGCTACCGTGGTCCCCGATTGTGCTTTACCACCACGGTTGATGTTTCACTCTTGGGATAAATTAGAACTGGAAGATTTCGCTTGTCAACCCGAAGTAAGCTCTACTTCAAGTCACATTAAAGGTGTAGAAGGAGAAGAAGTGACATTAATTTGTAAAGTGACAGGAGTTCCAGCACCTAGAGTGCGATGGGTACGGGCAGGCCGTCTACTTTCTAACTCGACTTCGACTAATGTCAATTCTGGTAGAGCTTTTATATTACGTAGTGAAGGACAAACTAGTAATTTAACAATAAAGACGGCTGATATTCAAGATACGGGAACTTATACGTGTAGTGCCGAGAATCGTGCTGGAAAAGCCGAGGTAATTTTGAACTTAGCGATAGAGAAGAAACCAGATAGTAAAACTTTTGGCGGACGTGCGCTTATGGCGGGAATGGCGGTATCCGCAGTGATAGTGCTAAGTTCATGTCTCATAGGACTTTGTGCATATGAAACTAGGAAAAAACGACAGTTAGATCGGTGGCATGAGCAAATAGTAACGACAAATCATCGTGATGATAGTTATGAAAAAATAGATGCTAGTATAAAGAATAGTGCAGAATTACCGCGAGTGGTCACTAATGACAGCAATCGTAAAAGAGGCGATTACAGAAACGTACCGTCGCATGATCCTGAAGATGATTTAGAAGGTTGTTTAAGGGGAGATTTAGAAGAAAGGGAAAGTTCTATGACACCACCTTTGGAAGGAAATTGGCGACGAGCCGAGTTTGAATCAATAAGTGGCAGATCTGGAGCTACCGAGAGAGACCTACATATACCACGACTTAGCGAATACAATATGAGGTAATCGTATAAAAATTAATGCCTGAATTTATTTCAACAGTGGTTTATTCGCAGCTACCGATTTCAATAAACTATCATTATTTGAGTCTCACTATCGATCTCTTAAAGAAATCAATTAGAATACAAATTTAATGTCATGTGTGTCAAGAACTTAGTGTGATTGGTTGATTTGATATGATGAATTTGATATTGAACGAATATAAATTGCTAAGTAAAATTAATTGGGTGCATAATAATGACTAGCGAACCGTGGGTGCCGTGGTTATACCTTTTTTACATGCCTGAATGACTAGACAAAAGCAGATAGTAAGCGTTACGTCGCCGGTCCATAAATAACAATAAAGTTCAGAAATTTTTATTACAAAGTACTATATGATACTGCACTGCATACGTCACGTCAAGATATAGTATGTAAATTTTCATAAAATTCATTAATTTTAATGGTTTCAATATTCTTCAAACTGGATTGTAATCCAGTAAAGATACAGATTGTAAAGCAGCAAGGTGTGTGTACATTGCTGCTTTTCTCCAGAAATTGACTAAGTAGTAGTACCCAAATGGATTCTCGTATACGAGAGTCCGTAGTATACTTTATAGTACTTGTGTCTATTTCTTCCGGGATATACGCGTGAGCTTATGATAATATTAATTTATTTTTTACAGGTCTGATGCAACTTCAGAATCCGTTCAGAGTTCCAATTCTACAGGCATGTTGGGTGCGCATGTTGAAATACTATCCGAAAACAACCGCTACAATAACAACACTAGAACACATCCTCGATCAAGAACTCGAGACCGACTCGACAATGATCTTTCTGGCAGTGACAGTGAAAAAAACTATCCAGATCTCATAGAAATGAGTACACTAGGCACTTCCAGTTATCTACGAAGTGAAATGAAACATGATTCTTATTACTTTTATACAATACCGCGAAGAAAAGATGGCGATAGCAGAAGCCCTCTACTCGACAGCCGAAGGAACAGTTCCGGGGGAGATTCCATTACCTTTCTCGATAGAAGTTATGATAAGAGACGAAGACCGTCCGGACGACGTTCAAATAGTTTTTTAGATCTTTCAACTGGTGCAAATCGAATACGGCGAAATCCAAGTTTACCCGCATCGCCCACGAGAGACCAGCCTGCTGTACCATCAGCGACTCCTTTATTAGATTTATCAGGACTTCGTGATTATTCGCGCGGTGGCCAGACGCTAGAGGATTTCGACTTCAGAGCTTCACAGTTAGAAAAGTTTTTAGAGGAATATAGAAGTTTGAGGGAACAACTTTCAAGAATGAAGGAAACTAGAGAAAATCTGCAAAGAACACGCGCAGTTGAAAATGACGAGTTACGATCAGTTTTAAAAGGAAAACCTAGTATAGCTGTAACAGAGACATCATCGTCTGTAGCTATGGCAGATGCTGCGTCTCCATTAGCTCTCAGTCCGCCGGAATACAAACCGCAACAACAGAGGCCAGAATGGCTTACTTCTCTGCTCTATCGTAACTAGTTCCAGTTAGATACCAAAAATGGGTATCAATTAATTAATTAAAAGAAATTTGTATTAGAAAACCCAGTCAATATTCTATGTTCTAAATTACTAAAATGAACATTTGAACAACTGACAATCAGTTGTTATTTAGAAGATTTAATACAATTTGTAAATATATTAATTTGAACTGATGTCGATGATAAGAATTTAATTAAGTGAACAGTTGTTTATAAGTGAGATGCTAACGTGCATTCTTATAATGTTGAAATGAAATAAACCAATTTCAATGAATAAATAGCGTTTTTAATTTTAATTGTCGTTTTCAAACAACTTATTACAAAACTGTGAACAAATATCTTACCTTTGAATGGACTTTCGAACAAATCCATTAATTAATCAGGAAACTTTCAATTAATTGGATGGAGTTTGGCCGATTAATTATAAATGAAACGTAATTCGATTCCATTATACTCAATGTAAAAACTCGTGATTGCAAAGATAAATGCATAATTTAACTATAAATATTTACATACTGCAGCAGGAAAATATTGACTCTCATGATGTTAAATGTTAACGTTACACTGAGAGAGTAAATAGCACGGCAGAGACCTATAACACAATTTTTTTTTATGTGATTGAATGACGAGACGAGCAAGGTGCTCGCCTGATGGTAAGTGCCACGTTTGCCCATAAACAGATGCAACACCAGACAGAACTTTGAATTACAAAGCACTGCATGGCACTGAACTGCGCTCGATACCCCGAGACAAGATGGTAAGTCTCACAATGCCTAGTAATTTCACTGGCTTCAGTTTCCTTCAAACCTAAACACAACAGTGCTTACACACTGTTGATTGGCGGCAGAAATAGACAAAGCGGTGGTACCAACCCAGACGATCTCTCGCATACGAGGAACCTACCACCTTGTAATATTATATGTATCTAACAAAAAGTCTTGCTTTCAGTTTAAAATCTGTTTATATTATAACCGTGTGAACCAGTCTTGTAATGTACTGTTTTCTCTAATATTTTCGCCTATGTCGTTCGAGAAAATTTCATACGTCCATGTGTCCATTAACTTTTAAATTTATATTACACCCTCCAAATTTTTGAGTCAGTCTTATTTTAGTTAGTTAAAATATCTCTATGTTAGAACAGGCTCGTTTTTTTTTTTATAATAGAATCACTTTTTAATAATTTGTGATATTATGGTATTTGGTCATACTATAAAAAAGGAACAAATGTAAAATACGTTTTGAATTGAGAACTTGTTCTATTATGCGTCGGTTAATAACCATAAATATTATATATTCCCTTATAACAGTTATTATAATTTACAATACTTACATGAGTTGCATGCTCTTGGGGGCTGGTTTCGAACTTTCGTCTTGATAGTCCATACACATCTTCACGTTGAACTATCACTGCTTTACAAACAAATCCTACTAATATTATAAACGCAAATGTTAGTAAGTATGGATGGATGTTTGTTACTCTTTCACGTAAAAACTACTGAATGGATTTTAATGAAACTTATACATCAGAATAAGACATAGGCTACTATTGTTTTTTAAAATCAACCCCTGAAGGGTTTAAAAAGGGGATGAAAGTTTGTATGAAAAATCTAAACCGCTAAACCGATTTCAATGAATTTTGGCAGAAATATAGTTGATGACCCAGGGTTAAACATAAGGTATGTTTTTCATTAAATTTCAATCTCTAAAGGGCCCAAATAGGGGATGAAAGTTTGTATGAAAGCTTTTTGATGGCGAAACGAAGTTCACGGGCACAGCTAGTACAAATATAAACAAACAATAAATATAAAAGAACAGAATGAACGCAAACAAAATTATGGCAAAATAATTACAAGTCCCTTTTTCCAAATCCGTCACAAAGGATAACGAAAGGGACACTAATCTGAGTCCACAAAAAACGTGAATAGCAGCGATTCACGTGACTGAAATCGGAAATATGACTTACCAAGTTGATACAAAAAGTTGATGTTACAGCCGCCAAGCTCGTTAGCATGCACCGCTAGAGTTGTGAGACAAGCTACCGCATCGATTATATGGATATTGGATAGGGACTTTGGTATTTAAAGAAATACAAATCAATGTATTCAAAGAGAAATATAACATTATTTCGAACTACGTTCTTACTTTGTTCGCATAAATTGTAACATTATTACAAAGTTTTCTACAAGTGAATACTTTTCTATGCGGAATAATTGTTATTTAAGACCTTTATTCCGTAGTACAATTTATAAACCACTGTCAAACGTTGCATAAATACTACAAGTAATGAGGAGCAGTTGCGGAAATAACAATTCAGTTTGATATCGGAATAAAACTATTTATTTTCTTTCGCTTGCAAACTCCAACGTCTTCTTTGGTCCAATTACAAACCAGTCTTCTCTCAAATGGAAATATAGCTTTAATAAAAAAGAATCATTCATGAGAATCGAAATAATTGCGGCGTATAATCCAACTTTTATAACTATTTCTTTTGTTATGATTTATACAGGGTTAATTTTAAAACACCAGCAACCTCGCAGAACCAGATAGCTGACCTCATACGGAACAACTTTTGTTCTACGAGTTTGGATATAACTCAATATATTTAAAAAAAAATGATTTTACAAGTTTTTGTTGTGTCGTGTTTTTCTTCGTAGATTGCGGCGCGGCGCGGCGTGCGCGCACGACTTCAAAGCGGGCCGTCAGCTGCTCGAGCGTTGACCTTCAAAGCCGCTAGCCCGGTTCCCCACGCTTCGCGTATTTGTTTACGTAATCTGCGATGCGCGTTGTTAATATTCAAGACGGAAATTAAATGAATACTTATTTTTGTATGAAAACAAAATCTAACAAATTATCAAAAGTCGTAGAACAAAAGTAGTAGCTTGTAACCTTAGGAATCTACCCCTGCGAGGTTGCTGGTGTTTTAAAAATAACCCTGTATAACATAAGACTATGTATCAATTATTATTCTAATGGTTTAAACAAATTAGTTGTTTTGTTTTAAATATAACGAATAATAAGAACCGAAATTATTTTCATTCTAATATTTATTCGCCTATATACATATTATATTCAAAAAAGCAACTAACTCTACTTACTACACAAAATGTGAAATTGAAATTGTAGAAAAAATGTTTGCTTAAAGGTATAAAACCTCAGAAACGTGAAAAACAAAACGACGCATGGTAATGAGTGAACTTTCAATCATTTTGCAGGTAGTGTAAAGTTTGAAGCATTTCCACAAGTGCGTTTCAAAAGTGGATTATGTCTGACAGAAATAAGCACGGCTGTGTGGAATATAAATAAAAATAGGTAAAAATATACTACTAAAAATTATTATTTACAAAAAACACTATGAAGTCATATAAACGTGTAACTATGAAGTCATCAGATCAATGAAAAGAAAAATTATACCGTTACTATAAGTACAATGTTACAGATGAGATGAAGGTCTCCTAGTAAGTAGGAAAATACTTGTAACAGGACACCCGCTCTTCCATAGGTTACATAACAAGGTACTTATTGAAGAAATACATTTTTAATATTAAAAAGGGCTTCATTACATGTTTGAATGCGATAGGCATCCTTTTGTGTGTGTGCGTGCGTGTGTGTGTGTGTGTGTGCGTGCGTATGTGTGCGCGCGTTTGTGTATGTGTATCATTATTCAACGAGGAATATAACTTTATTTCCAACTATGCTCCTACTGTGTTTACATAAATTGTAACGTTTTATACAAAGTATTCTACAATCAAATACGTGAGCGTTTGAAAATTGTTTACGCAAAGAAGCTAATTTAAACGACGTAAAAACAAAGAAAGTGCTCAATTCCATTTTAATGATTCGAAAGATATTTAGTCTCTTTTTTTGTAAATTGTAAAATTATTATACATATCTTTGCCAATAAAATAAGGTGAGGAAGGCAGAAGACCGTCAAAGGTGACGCGAACTTGGAAATATCAGTGTCCTGCTGTAGACGAATACAGACTAATGAACAAGTGATCTAAAATAATGGACAAAATTCACAATTTGCAATAAATCTAATAATGCAAATATGTTACGGCTGATATTTGAAGTGCGGGACACCAAAGATTTATTAGTCGCCTAAAACTAAATGCAATCTATCGCAGTTGGTTTGGTGCAGGGATAACCCAGTTGCACTCGGGTAAAACTGGGTCTCGAGTTTATTAAACTGGTTAACGAATATGAATCATTTGAGATGTAAAACAGTCCTCTCATTCATTTTTAATACTATTTGGGTTATGTTGTCATAAGCGGGCACCTTTAGTTGATACAAATCTGCTGGTGGTAGGATATTCATATCCGCCCGGATAGCGACCACCGTACACATGGTGTTAAAGCCTGCCATAGTGATCCACGCTTTGTGTGGATCTGATGGATGCATTACCGAACTCAAAAGAAAGCGAATGGGGAAGGAGAGTGGGATTTCGGCCTCCGACATACTATACATCGTGCAAAATTCAGCAGATGGCTGCTATGCACGTAGTTGTTATATGAGATAGAAAACCTACGTGTGAAAAATGAAGTGCGGTTACTACTCGGTTGTATTGATCTATTTATGCTGTTCATAACTGTCTACAGCGTGGCTCTACGACTTTGCTACGATGATACCTCTATAAGAATTTAAATAAAAATGATTATGAATAAAAACAGACCTTTACAAATTTCTTATTAGAGCAGTCACTACACATCTTTGATCCTTAATATGAATAATAGAATCACTCTTCACTAGTGAACGAGAGATTTACATCTAGTGCTTTGTTGAACATTCCGTTAAGCCGTTTTTGTGGGTGAAAAGGGTGCTTCTAAATAAATAATCTATTCTTATACTCATTACTGACGCCAGAAAACAACACTATGTCGTTAATAACTATTAAAAATGTATAACATGGGACGTAAAATATGATACATGTGATCTCAGTGAATGTTAAGACTGTACCTCACCCCAATGACCTTAACAACTTGCACCGTACAAAAATCAACCTGGCTAGAGGTTTCGCGCGACCGAGATGCAGATTGATGGCAGCATATTTATTTATAGGTTTTTATTTGTTAATTCATATTTTTACGATGTTGTATAAGTAAAAGTTACTCGCGTTTTGTTATTCTATCACGAGGATTAATCGATATATTGATTCATTATAGAAATTTCCTTAATAAAACTACAAGACTCCTATATTTTTGTAACGAAACTTGAAAGCGAATGTCATATTTGCAATTTAGCCTTAGTTACAGCCCTAGGCAAAAATAGCATAAAAAGTTATCGTTTTAGCGAATACGAGTTTTTCGTACAAATAAGAAAAGTACCAAAGATCTTATTAGAATATTCATCCAACCGGCGTATTTCAAAAACCTTTTGTAATTTATAGCTTGAAAATAATACAAAAGAGAGAAGTATTAAGATTAAGTGCGTAAAAATCCACAGTGTATAGAAATGAGAGAAAAACCTTTATGCAAGTAGGTTGATTCTGTCTTTATTAGTCTTCTATGTTAGTTAAAATATATTATGATAATAATGATTACTATTATCAAATAATACAATGGAAACACAATTTAAGATGGTCAGCATATGTATTCTTCTAGTTTGTGCTTTTGACTGTTTGTTCTTATTGATAATAGAATATATTTAAAATCACGACGTGGCTGCATGATTTTATACAGACAGAGCCTGTGCCATGAATATTTTTTATAGCAGAGTACGGCAAACGAGCAAGTGGGTCGCCTGATGGTAAGTGATCTCCAGCATGAACATCCACTAACTGAGGAATCATGGATGCGTTGTCAGCAGGTGTCACAAGGTGGTAGGTCCCTCGTATGCGAGAGGTTGTCTGGGTTGGTACCACCACTTTGTCTATTTCTGCTGCCAAGCAACAGGGTGGAAGCACTGTTATGTTTCGGTATGAAGGATATTGAAGCCAGTGAAATTACTGGGCATTATGAGACTTAACATCTTATGTCTCGGAGTGACGAGCGCAGTTCAGTGCCATGCAGTGCTTTGTAATTCAAAGTTCTGTGTGGTATTGCTTCTGTTTATGGGCAGGCGTGACACTTACCATTAGGCGAGCGCTTGGCTCGTCTCGTCATTCAGTGAAATAATTTAAAAAAGCCTGTTGCCAGCTATGAATGAGTAATTAAGTGAACGGGAAAGGGGAGGGATTTGAACCTCCGCATATCTCACTCACCGTATAAAACGCAACAGCAAGCTGTCTATTTTCTGTGAGACAGTTGTAGTGACTCGATTGACATGGCCCATTGACGCTGTAGCTAAAACCTTCTACAGCGTAGCTCTACTACTTACATATAAAACTAGCTTTTAGCAGATATATAATTGAATAATAAATAAATAAGCCAGCTTAGAATAGCGTACATGGCGCTAACAGTGGCATCTAAATTACGAAACCAATAGACAGTGCGAGTGTTCGCAATTACAGCTGTCCGAACGAATTGTGTGTTCGACAATAAAAGCGATACTTTTATTGTTGCTGTAAATTGCCTTTTCGTTGTCGAGACGATGTCGTCGCGTCCCGGTTGCGTGTCTCTCCTCCACATAACTTCATGTTGATATAATGTTATTGTACGTTAAATCTGGCTGCGTTAACTTCCTTACAAAAAAGTGGCTATGATATCAATTACTGTTGCGTCATTTACGTAATAAAACGTAATAGAACTCTTTACATTGGAATATTCAATACTAGCTTTTGCTTGGGGCACCACTCGCGTCTACTGTCTTTTTTATGATAAAAAGAAGTCTACGTCCTAATCCAGGTCATGGTCTACTTGTATCCCAAGTTTCATCCAAAACCGTTCGGCAGTTAAGGCGCGCAATGGTCACCAGTAAAAAAATGCAAAGATCTTTTTAATTATATATAATGATATCTATTCAATCATTATGAAAATCTAATTGAGATTTGCACATGAGTACAAACTTATAGTAGATATATCAGACTATGTAATCGGCCATCTGTAGTCCAAAGTATGCAGACTACACTCAATACAGCTACAAGTGGCGAATGCTCTATACTGGTTGAAAAGGAAACGCTTACAAAAACAAAGAGAGGTGGTAGTGCTGGTGATTATAGACATGATACAACAACAAAAATAGCGAATTAAAACTACCTATTAATTTTACGAGTACGCACCGAGCCGCTCGCGTATATTTAACGCCCATTAGCCCCGAGCGTTAGAAGATATTCTTAGTAGCATTACATTGATCTATATAAAATGTTTTTTTTAACGATATGGTATGAACCTTTGTATTTGTCTGTCCAAAGGGAGTGCTCCATGGAAAATAGCACGATTTCTTTCGGCTTCCTTTATAAATTTGAATTATTTTCTTTTGTCCTTATAGGTATTATTAATGAAGTGAAAAGAATAATCGTATATTTATTGGGAAGATGAGTAATAAAAAAAGTAAAAATATTACGCCATAATTTTTAATTAGCGTCAGCTTCCCATTTGTACATTTTTACCTCGCCACTCTCACTTACGATTAGCCGATGCCATCAAATTTGTTGATACGTAAATGAATGTGTTTAATTGCTTACAGCTCCTAAAAATATGTGCCCTCCCGAAGCAAAACATAAATAAAGTCGTACTTATTTATCGCCCATTGAATCTGGTGGGTTATATTATATGTCTGATTTAAAATAAGTGTAATGTATTTTTTAATCCTTCTTTAAAATAGATTTATTTGACATACACTTTTTAGTACTTTTATTTGTGTACTAATGCCCAATTTCTATATAAATGTCTACTACTCATTTAACATACATACATAAGCTCACGCCGTTATCTCCGGAGGGGGGTTTTTTTTTTTTAGAGCATAGGCCGGCAAACGAGCAAGTGGGTCACCTGATGGTAAGTGATCTCCACCGCCCATGTACGCCCACCACCAGAAGAGTCATGGGCGCGTTGCCGACTTTAAAGAAAAGGGATAATTAGGGATTGGGAAGGAAATCCCCTCCGGATTTGGGCTTCCGGCTATCTCACTCACCGTACGAAACGCAGCAGCAAGCCGCTACTTTATGTCGGTTTTCTGTGAGACAGTGGTAACGATCCGGTCGAGCCAGCCCATCCATGCTGTAGACAAAACTGTCTACAGCGTGGCTCTTCCACTCAAAAAAGGGTAGACAGAGGTGCAACTAGTGCTGCTCCCACGTTTCGCTGAGCTTGTTTCCATCCCATGATGTGATAGGGGGCCAGCCTATCGCCACACCGGGAACAAATTCCAATCCAAAAGGAAATTTCTGAACCCAAATACTTTGTTATTACTATCTAGTTTGTGTATCTTTTGGTGTGTGTGTAATACTTGAAAACCACTGATACTATTTTGGGGAAAATGTGATAAAAGAGTATAATACGGTAGGCAGCGGCTTGGCTGTGCCCCTGGCATTGCCGATGTCCATGAGCGGCGGTGACCGCTTACCATCAGGTGGGCCGCTTGCTCGTCTGCCTATCAAGGCAATAAAAAAAAATTAAAAAAAAATAATAATAATAAAACTAATATACACCTCGAATTGAGAACCTCTTCTATTGTTGTTACTTAGATCTCCACTTTTAAAAAAGGAACGAAACTTTCCAACGAAAGGAAGTGAGTATTGCCACGCGACGTGCCGCATGCAACTGACGGTTATGAAAGCAAATGCAACATGCAAAGGAACTATACAGAAATCCAATATGTTCCTTGCTAACGTATTTAGTAATATTTATGAACTTTGAAATACAATCCAAGCTAAGGCAATCGATTCCAAATGCAGCATATGTATTGGTGCTTATTAGTACACTCTTCTGTATAACCTACTGTAAATAAATGTATGATAATATGTATTCGTAAAGACCGTAATACTTGGGTACGTAGATGACTAACCAACCTAGCGATAAATATGATATTTTTAAAATAGAATGGACTGCGATGACAAATCCGGCGGTTCTGGGGCCTTATGCATATGCGCGCAAAATTATGCAACGCATATGCAACGCGAGATAATTTTGTCGTGAAAAAAGAGTTTTATGCGGTGATCTCTATACGTATTGAAGCTTATATGGTTGCATAAAATACTCTACTTGTTATCTTTACATATTATATAATGAAGTCGCTTCCGCTGTCTGTACGCTTAGATCTTTTAAACTATTCCACGGATTTTAATGCAGATTTCAACAATAGATAGAGTGATTCATGAGGAAGGTTTATATGTATATAGCAGGGCAGTAATATGCTGGTGAAACCGCGAAGGACAACTAGTGTGAAATAAAAAAGATAAAATAGCACGTTCTACCACTCTGTGATAATTTGTTTACGACATTAACATGACGTAGTTTTATCGAATGTAGACAGGTTTATCCGAGATATTTGTCGTCCACAATTAACTCTCTCGAGCGCAGATATGTCTTTACTTGTAGCATAAACTAAGTCGCGCGGCGGTGCAACGTCACGTCATGGGCGTGCAATAATAGGAAACTCTTATCTGTATGCGCTTAGATCTTGATGTATCTCGAGCCACTGCACCATCCCGACGATCCCATTAGCGACTGGCATAAGTAAACTTTTATCTTTTATTATTATACTAGCTTTTGCTCGCGGCTCCGATGATCTGCTTTTCCGGGATAAAAAGTATCCTATCACCCAAGTCAGCTCGTACCCTATCTGTATACCAAATTTCATCAAAATCCGTTCAGTAGTTTCAGCGTGATTGACCGACAAACATCCAAACAAACAAACTTTCACATTTATAATATTAGTAGGATTACTTCGTCGAGACCTCTTTTTAAGCATATTGCGCGCACGGAGGAGTAGTTAGGTACGATTATGGTTTGCAAATTCCAACACAATCGCGACAAGTGAGCTGTTGTCCGTTGAGGAGTTTCATTGTTTAACTCCGTACTCCATCATCAGATCTTAACCAAATTTATATGAGAGTACATCGCAGCTAAACTCCATGGAGTGAATTTTTATGACAAGAATTTGTCGGTCCACAATTGGCAGAGAAATCAATGAACTTGCTTAAAAAAATTCATAGCCTCTTCATTTTTTTGAAGTCGGTTAAAATTATAGGATTATAGAGGTCGAATTTCGACCACTACGCGTCCACTAGTGGTAATAATAATACCATTATTCTATTATACGTCAATACGTCCAACTACTGTGCGTACGTGCCTTCTCTTCGAAAGAGACGGGTTAGGCCTTAGTCCATAGTGGCCTAAACCGGGTTGGTATAATTTGAAATTCTTATAGAGCACTTATTAAAAATACAGGTTTCCTTGCGATATTTTTTTTAACGTTGATGTAAGCGATAATTAACAGTGAATACACACATAACTTAAGTGATGAACATGAAAAGTCAGAGGCGCACATGCTTTAGGGGCTGGTTTCGAACCTGCGACTTTCATCTCAGTAATCGATTGCGCTTCCATCTGAGCTGTCGCTGATTTTTAAGCCTGTCTAAGTTTTCGCTAATAGTATTCGTTCATATATTATTGGTTATCAGTCTGGTGCAGATATATTTCCAATAAGAGCTCTTCTACGCGTAGCCCATGCATCTAAGCGTGTCTTATCAACATGGCAAATTGTCATACTTCGTGTGTCAAGACCCCTTGACACACGAAGAAGAACTAAAAGAATCAAACATTATCAAAATCAACATAAAATAAACTGTATTTGGTAATGTATCAACATTGATCAAACACAAAATAAAAAATTAAACAGTTAATCTAAAATTGAATTGATATTTGTAGACCGAAACACTTACTCGAAACATTAAATAAGGGCGCTCCGTCCTTTGCTCAACCGTACGGCTACGCGTGGAACAAACAACTTCATTTGAATCTACCATAAATAGAATTGACACTGGTTTCATTTTTTCAAGAAAGAACTAAAGCTTTCCACAAGGATCGCGGGCGTCGTTTTTTCGGCCACAACCCGGCCACGCCGTTCTGCGGTCCGGTCGTTTAGCAAAATGACGGACGGACCTTTTTTATCTCGCCTAACCGCAATTTGTTGCTGGCGATCTCTGCTTACGATACACGGCCTCGGTTACGCACTCGAACACGTTTAAAATTCCTATCCTATAAATATTTAGTTATTTCAATGTCGGCACCAATGCTTTTAAATTTCACTAGACAAAACGTATGCTAACAACCCTGCGATTGGTTGCAGATTGCATCTAGGTATGCTTATGAGATATCGCATTCGTATTATTGAATATCAAATCTTTTAGTATATTTGGTTTGTTTACATAAATTTATTATTTACATAAACCAAATATCAAACATAGACGAAAATAAAAGACTGCAATACCCTAAAGGTCAAATCCGTATTTCATGTTATGGAAATTTACCTCAATGCAAAATATGATATTTTATAGTTAAACCACAGGCATAGAATTTTTCATCAAAGGAATATAACGCTAGTAAATTTATTATGTATTCTATAGTACCTATGTGCTCGAAATTTCATAGCAAGATCTCATATCTTCATTCTCCTTTACTCAACTTTACGCTAATGAAAAGTGTGTTGTTAAACAACATTATTCAGCAAACATTTCAGGATGAACACGTTTCTTGAAGCAAATATGTGTCTTATAAAATGTTTCTGTTAACAATAATAAAATAAATTATTTTTAACACGTGAATAAAAGAAGGCTATTATAAGTTTAATTAATTTGTGTGTATCTGTCTTTGGCGTTGTAGCAGCTGAACGAATAGACCGATTTCAATGCGTAATTTTTTTTCGGAAAGCTGGTGTCATCGAGATGGTTCTTAGCTAAGATTGCGGATTTTTTTAAGGCATTCAAAAACCACAGATGTATTTTCTAACTGCCCTTGGGAATTCTTAACGGTTAGAACAAATAGAGTCAAGCAGCACTTAATGGAATAAAATTACCAATTTATTCATTTCATATGAAAGTTGATCGTAGTAACAAGCTACCAGTTTAATACTAGCGATATTAACAAAATGTTGACCGTAACTCGATTTTTATACTGGCTGTTAGGCACAGTTTCGCTCGAGCTATGAAGTTTATCGGTTATCCTTAGGGTAGTGTTTATTTTCGCGGTTTTTTTTGTATCCTAGTACGGCAAAGTGACTGGCCGTGTGTTCAGAAAAGTGCTAAAAAATGAAGAGAAAAAAAGAGACATTGAGTCTCTCGACGTTCGGAAAAATGATACCAGCCTGAAGTTACTGGATATACACTGGCTGATACCAGAACGCGACTTGCCTGAACGAGCCACTATAGTGGGTTTTTCACTATGTATGGTGGTCGCTGTCCAGTCGGGTGCTAAAATATCAGGTACCCTCCCACCAGCAGTGTAAAAAAACATACCTACACCATTCGTATCACTCAGCTATACACCAATTAAATTAAGTGTTGTGGTACCTACTACCTACTTACCGATACGGCCTCTCGTATACGAGGACCTGCCTTCTCGAAAAGTTGTGGAGCCTAAATATCTCAGACAAACAAAAGATAAATTCGATTTTTATTAGATAACTTATAATATTTTATACTACAACGTTTCAGCATAAACCCGCGTCACGGCTATTAACGCTACGGTTGTAACAGTCCACTCAATGAAACGCGCATTTTTTTAAATAATGCTGTATCCGACAATAAAATTCGCCGGGGCTGTCGCGAGTTTCGCCACGGTGAACTTTTTCAATTCATGTCATGTTTCATATTATTTTCTGCGAAAGAACGCCAATCTTTTGACTTAACAAAGAAATTTCTGAATGCTGAAACTTAGTCGACGCGATATAGGCTGAGCGCTGTGTTTCAATAAAATAAAAGTTTACGGTCTTGTATACCCACTCCTTTTTTTGCAAGTCATAAGCTCCATAACTTAATAAATTATTTACCCATACGCAGCGGCCTACTTGGCTTTTTGTCTTAATTTTGTATCGTATGGAGAAACAGATTTCTCGAGATAAGTTGTGAAAGTCTGATATCCAATTAATGTGTAAACAAATAAAATACATTATGTTCTTTATTGTGAAACCAAATTAACAAAACTTCCAAATGTGTTAATAATTGACACCGTAACTGCTTACTGCCGTACTGAGAGGCTTCAACTAAGTTAAGTATTCTTTAGCTATTTCTTACAATATAATTTTACTCAGAGGCGTCTATTAAGATTAATTCTGTACTCAGTAATGGAGCATAAGGTATTAACTGCCTCTTAGTGTTGAAATAAATATTCGAAATCTATGAAAAAAAGACTAACCCCTGTATTCATAAACGTTACTATGAGGCCTCATAGTGAGCGTGAACGAATAGTTAAAATTTCTCTAAATATCATTGGTAAGTTTATGGCGCTAAATAAAAACAGAACAATCATGTACACAGAATTGGCCACTTGATAAAGACACATTATAGTTAATAAAGAGCTTATAAAAGTGTTGTTTGTGGATATTGGCATCTTTGACGATTAATTGACGTTTGTGAGTGCGGCAGTTAGACTATTAAGTAATAGATTTAGTACTTCTAAGTCGAAATGATTTGATTGCTATACTTAAATAGAATTACTGATAACTCTATACAAGTGGCTAAATTTTAAAGCTAATTGTTCAATGTGATTTTGTCAACAGATAGTCAGTAATATAAACTGTTAGCTCGGTCGGAATTCATTTAACCGTTATGGGGCGATTGAGTCACGAACATTTAAACATCAAAACTTTGGAATATGCTTTGGGTTTCAATGTGATATTGTCGGCATTTAGGTAGTCTGTAAAATAAATTATCAGCTTGGTCTGAATTCCTTCAAGCACTACGGGTTAATCGAAACATTTACACCTCTAAAATTTGAATTATAAAATAGATTAATTTCATGATCTCTTTTAAAATATATATTAATATTTAACTTTCCTTTGCTACAAACAAAGTTTGTTAAAGCAAAAAGCGAGGTTTAATTTTAACTAATGTATCAGATGACAGAGGGGTATCCCACTCAATTAAGCACAAGTGTTGGCTCAAGTTTGTTCGACTACGACTCAAGTAAGTGTGAATAGAGTAAATTTCTTTCTAACTTTAGCGTGAATTGGAATATTAGAAAGCGGTGAAGTGAGCAGTCACCATCATGTAAGTTCGTCACACTGATTACTACTTTATAATAACCTAACCGTGATATCGGGCCACGCTGAATATAGGGATCCGTAATCGTTACTAAAAACATATAACATATATAAAAACATATATAAAATAAGCTTAGCTTGGTTGGTTGGATACCTCTCGTAAAGTACCAGAAAAGTAGGAACGATAAAATACACTTATTTATGTATTGACCGGGATTGAAAATTGTGCCCGGTATGGCGATAGGTTCACATGATGGAATGAATATGAGCTCGGCAGAATGGGAGTGCAGCACTAATTGCCCCTCTGTCTACTCTTTCACTGGGTTAAAGGCATGAAAATATGTTATGGAGTATAGGTACGTTTGTATAGATTTTATTTATTTATTTAAACTTAATATACAAAATATGTATAAAGGCGGGCTAAATGCCAGAGGCATTCTCTAAAAGCCAACCTACAGGTGATGCAGAGACGAGACAATGTGGGTGTATAAAAGTTATAAAAGAAATTAAATCAGCAATTTCAGATAAATACATAAATCTACTAACATAGGTATATAAATGAATACTTAAATGTGCAAACAACAAATATAAATAAATATACAATATAAAATACATATTATTTTACCAATACTCCAACAATTATAAAACCTTATGCCATACGAAAGCCTTTAGAGTGTACTTTGTTGCATTCTAATAGGAGCTACGATTGAATAGAGCGAATAATGTTGTTATAGTACTACATTATTTTTTTTTATCATGGCTCGGCAAAGTGACTACGCTACACCAGATGGTAAGTGTAGCGCAATCCAAGAATAGTATCGACCAACGATAAACAATTTGTCCATCGTAGGTCGGCAAGATTATGCCGGCCTGCCAAGGAGCCAAGGGGGAGGGGAAGGAAACAGCGATGGGAAAAGGGTTAGGATCAGGGGGCAAGCCCCCTGGGGAGAACCGGATATACATTGGTGACCCTGGAACGCGACCCACACAAGGTGGGCCACTATGGCAGGTTTTAGCACCAGTGTACGGTGGTCGCTATCCGGTCGGATACAAGTATCCTCCCACCAGCAAGCAGCAAATAAATGTTAGTAAATATTATAATGAATACAGACACATTTTATAGGCTCTTCCAATCTGCCAACGGTGATGACACCTTCACCACTGAAAAACTTTAGGTATATATTTTATTTCATTATATCTACAATCCTACGAACGCTATATTGTTTACGTTTCATTACTGTTGGATAATTGCTAGAGTATAAAATGTACCATTTTATTTTATAGTAGATGCCGGCAAACGAGCAAGTGGGTCACCTGAAGGTAAGCGAAATCCATTGCCCATGAACATCCCTAATACCAGAAGAATCATGGACGCGTTGCCGACCTTACCGGAAAAGTGATTCGAAGAGGAATGAGGGATTTGAGTATCCGGATATCTCATTCTCTGTACAAAACGTAACAAGAGGCTGCTACTTCACGTCGGTTTACTATGAAACAATGGTAACAACCCAGTCGAATCGCCCCATTCATGTTGTAGACAAAACTGTCTACACTGTGACTCTACCTCTTATAAAATATTTCTGTTATGCAGCGTAATACCATTTACGTGCTTGATTCAAACCTAGCTCTTATAGAATGAAATAAAGAAAACGCCAAAAGAGGTATGACAGATTGGAGGATTATAAGTATATAATTAGTAGATATGAGTTGCAGTACGTAAATTACGTACTGAGTTTTACGAGTTTGAGAGGCTAGTTCAGTGTGTTAATATATAGACTAAAAAAGGTAGTAACGTTATCTATATATACATGGCCGTCCTGTATGAGAATATTAATTCCTAAAGGTTCTAAAAAGGAATTATATGAAAAATGGATAGATATCTATTTAAATTTCTAGAACTGGCTACACTATAAACAAATTGCTCATTGTTCTATTTAATATTAGTAGGATCTAAATGGTAAAATAATTTCCAAGTTTATTGTAGTAAAGTCAATCCAAATAGACGAGATTCCGTTAGAAAATAAACGTTTTGTATTCTCCAACAGTGAAACAGGTAGTTTCACAAATATTTAAAGCCACAACTTCCTCTCTATTGAATAGAGTTGGACCAAAAACTTTTCGGATGTAAGCCGGTTGAATTGAATGTGACAGCCTCCGTGGCACAGCGAGCGAGTAGCAGGCTATGAAACGAGAGATTCGCGGGTTCGATTCCCGCACTGAGACAAATATCTGTGTGATCCGCAGATATTTGTTTCCGTTTCTTGTAGTTCCTGATAACCACGATACAGGATAAAGATACGCAGTGTTGGGTCAGGACTATGTGTATGCCATACAACGTATATTAATAACACTTTACCTTTTCTTGGAGCAGCTGCTGTGGGGCCAGTGCGAGCTAAAATGATCGACACATCCTCCCTTGATGGTTTGTTATTAAGTTTTAATTAACGTATGAAATTCACTACATAAGATTTTTCCTAATAGCTTTTTGCAGATTAACGTCCACTGCTAATGAAACATAAACATTGAAGTAATCTCATTTTAAGCTACGTTACGGTGATTATTATCAGTTGTTTTTATAATAATTATATATTATACCGAACTGAGTCTTCGCTTTAGTTGACCGTTTGAGTACCATTAATATCTACAGACACGTAAACACACAAACAGGCACAGTTAAAACATACTTGTCGAGAATTGACAGCGATATATCATGACGGATGATGTGACTTAAAGCTCTATAAAATACATGTATAGGATGTTAAGTCTCATCATGCCTGATAATTTCACTCACTAACTTTAATGTCCTTCAAACCAAAACACATGAGTGCTGTTTGTCAACAAAAATTGACAAAGCGGTGGTACCTACCCAGATGGGTTCTCGCATGCCTTCACCAATGTGCTACTAGTCAAGACAGACATAATTGTCGTAAGGTGAATGTGTTTCAGCGCTGTAGACCGCTGAAATGTGAAAACGCGGAGTCAATTTTCAAAAATGGCATCGTTAAAAATAGTAGGGAGCTAGTAACAGTGTTCAAGGGAACTCATTACCGAACTCCTTGAGGTACTATTTCGGGTGAATGGGATGGCGGCGCGGAGAGATAGTGCGCGCTTATGAGCGATATCGCGACAAACGAAGTGCACCCCGCCCCCCCCGTCCCCGCCCCGGCCGTCGTATCCCCGCGAGCTTTCGCCCAACCCTTACACTGTACAGATTGGAGTGGGTCTGCAAAAAATGTTCTACGTACTTTGAAACCAGCTGTAACAAATTCCAATTGAATAGAATAATTTGATCTTTTGCACTTGGAATTTTTGTGTATCCTACTAATATTATAAACGCGAAAGTTTGTAAGTATGGATGGATGTATGTTTGTTACTCTTTCACGTAAAAACTACTGGATGGATTTTAATGAAACTTTACAATAATATAGCTTATACATCAGAATAGGACATAGGCTACTTTTTATCCCGGAAAAAGCAGATCATGCGGGCGGAGCCGCGAGAAAAAGCTAGTAGTTTATAAATAAACATTATTACGAGTAAACTATGAAGTAAGTTATTTTTCATCTGGTTTTTGATTATATGCAATGTGGGTTTTTAATATGCAAAATACTGGATACAATGTATAAGCGGCGTTAAGACTATTATGCACCACAAAACATTTAGTAGTACTATATACAGGTATTTAAAATATAATATCATGCTAATGAGGTATTATTATGCGAAAAACATAAATAGATAGATTATAATATCAGCCCTGTCACTATACCAATGCTGGGCACTAGGCCTTATTTTTCCACACTGGCTTGATCGGAGAAAGAAAGAAAAGTTTATTGCCATCATTAGACATACACCATACATAATGTAGTGCGCGAAAAATGAATATACAGTTAGCAAAGTCACATGTGACATACACACATCTTTGTGCTGATTTTGAACCTGCTACTTTAATCACGGCAGTCTGTTCCAATCCCCGCTGAGCTATCGCTACTTATTATTATATAAATTGCCAGGTTGCGTCATGCATATATATTGATTTTTGTCATAAGTAAATTAAAGTAAGTACAAAGTTCTC
The DNA here is from genome assembly GCA_949126905.1 of Amorpha juglandis. Taxonomy (NCBI): domain Eukaryota; kingdom Metazoa; phylum Arthropoda; class Insecta; order Lepidoptera; family Sphingidae; genus Amorpha; species Amorpha juglandis. The sequence continues at coordinate 9,775,216 of OX421374.1, read as the reverse complement.
GAAAGTACAACGCTGAAGAATATACCATACCAAAAGTCGGTTTCGTGCGACAAACCAGCAATTAATGTGAAGTTTAATTTTAAAAGTGCTGCTCTTAGCTCCTAGCGAACGTATATTTTTTAAGCTAAGAAATATGAGGATTCGTGCGGAAAGTAACAAATTCAGTTTAATTTTAGAGAAAAGGGATATTCAAAATAGCAACCGTCGGTTTGCGGTCGGGAGAAAATAGAGCGAGAAACAAATTGCAGCCCGACTAAGATAAAAAGGGCCCGTCATTTTGTTAAACGACTCGCAGTCCGACCCGGAGCAAATAACGCAGACACTGGATCTGCTTCAATACTGCCGCTGTTATATAAAAATTCCAAATTCAATTAGCTAATTTCCATTAACACGAATTAAAAATTGCACTCTTGAAAACCTCATCAATCTTTCATTTTAAATACACTTTACATGTTATTGAGCAAGTAGTTTATACCTATCTTAATAATTTATTGTGATTTCTTACGTTTTCACGAATATTACTCATTGAAATAAAACTAATTAAAACTGATTTTATAGCGGTTTTTTTATTAATTCAGTCCACCCCGTGACCACGAAGGCTGAAAAGTCTTCGAAACGTCGCGTCGGGATCAAAATTAAACCTTATGAATGTCGAAGGTGAAATCGAAAGTCGAGGAAATGTTATGTCTTTCAACTACAGAACTATTAAATAATATGTTAAAAATAAAATTTGCTCAGCCACCTCGATTTGAACAACTCATATCATATAACTATGAAATGTGAATAATATAGTTTGAAGGACTCATTAACTGTTATCACGACATACACAGCCTCGCGAACTCTGCCTGCGAGCTGAGATGAATGAAAAGCTCTTTCATAGCGCGCACTCTTTGTCTATCCCCGAATTCATGTGTAAGCTGTCAAGACTCACGGAAGAAGCCTGTGATGACGCCACAATAAAGTGCCGCACACTTGCTTGCACTAAGACTATCGCGCTTTATGTCAAACCAACTTTTAATCAACTACTCGTGTTTAGAGCGCTTGTTTCCTATTTCAGGATTTGAAATGGCATTTTATATTTAACGATGTATAAATAATGTAGTGCAAATATTGAAAACCAGTGTGAAAAGAGCAACGTTAGAGCAGATAAATAGCCTTTAGTTAAAATTGTCAATCTAAATTTTGAAAATTATTATTGTGTATAACATTTTATGGATTCAATAAATATTTTGTATTCTTTTATTTGTTTCATCGTCTCCACAGACGATGGTTCATAACCATATTGTTATAAGACATTCAAAATAGAATCACAAATAAGCGATTAAAGTGATTATTTTATCTTTAGAGAAACCTTAGTCTTAATATTTTGGACTCAAGTATTATTTTTTACAGCGATTGGAAATTACATGACTTAAGAAACTTAAATCTTAAAGAGTAATATAAAATTGGAATAGTTTCCGATAAATAGTACATGCAGCATATACATATTGCACGTGGAACACGTGGTAAATGTGCAAAATACTCTCCTTTTTTATAGAATGTCTGCAGATTTTAAACCAAAACATGAAAATTTAAACATTTTTTTTTTACTTAAATGGCTCTATAACCAACGGATATTATTTGTTTTAGTTTGCTACTCGCCTGTGGCTACAACCCGTGACTAAATTTATTACTCAGAACCTAGTAGGATTATGCGAAGTTAAAATAGAATATCTGTGGATTTAAAGGAGCTATTTCGATGATACAAAATCAACATTATTATATTATGTTGTCCGAAGTTATGAACAATCTGTTTTAAATAATCATAGTAAAGTAATCACAAACAAAAAAAAACACGTTTTATATATTCAGCTACCCCTAGTCAGTAACTGTAATTCGGTTTTTTATCCGATCTTGAGAAATAGAACTGTAAAGATATATCTATGTAAGCTCAACGACATAGATGTTCGACGATATAGTTTTGTGTAAGTAGCAGAGCCACGATTTAGACATTTTTATATATGTAGTAGAGCCATTCTGTAGACACTTTGTTTAAGTAGGAGCTGCAATGCTGTATACACTTCTATAAAAGCTATAGAGCCACATCATTGACACAGCATGAATGGGCCAGCTTGATTGGGTCCCACTGTCGCAAAGAATACCCACGTGGCTACTCACTGTTACATTTCATACGGTGAGATGACCGGAGAATCCAATAAACCCTCACCTTCTCAATCCCCATTTCTTTCCTTTAAAGTTAGCATGCGTGATTCTTCTGGTATTGGGGGTTTTTAATAGCGTTGCAGATCACTTACAATTAGGCGACCCATCTGCTCCTTTTCTGACCGCTGCTGTAAAAAACATTATGTTATAATTATTTTATCTTTCAAACCATAACGCGTCGTGCAGATTAATATAAAAGCGTTACAACTTCTTAATTTGTATTTAAGATCCTATCGGATCGTGTATCATGTCACCACTCAGTCCCCCGGGATGGCTTAACCTGATATTTCGAGCATTAGGCACCAGCTTTCGAACTTATCGGCATTTCGGCCATTATTATCGCGATAACTTTACATAGCAGTGTCTTATTTAAGAATGTATCTAGAAATACAGCGCTACGGATTAATCCGTAACATAACGCTGAGTTGGTGCCTTTTCTGCAACTCTGTACATAGCAGTGACCAATGTTCAGGATCTTATATTGTTTTAATAGTACTATAATATTATTGTTTGTTGTAGTGTACAGATTTGCACGAATAATATTTCTTTCTTTCTTTCTTTCTTTTTCTTTCTAAATAATTGTACAAACTGTTGTAGGTACTTGGTAATTACCTTGTATGAATATGGAAGATAACATCATAAAGTACTAGTTGACCACTCCATTACGGCACACCTTCTAATGAATAATCCTCAGATTTGTTTCTGTTATCCGAGGACTTACCAGTCTGTACTTTACGTACGACGTATTAATTTTGTACCATGGTTATTCACTTTATTCTGTTAAATTGATAAATTAGCTATTATACATATTTTGTCGTTAATAAAATTACAACATTAATAAAATTACACTATTCACATTATCTACGTAATCAGCATCAAGGAATGGTTTAGCTAATTTACCTAGTTCAAGTAACTATAAGCCAGTGAAAGAATGACTAGAAAATAAATGAAAACTCAGCTGTTATTGCCAAGAAAATACTCTCGTCTAAGTAAAGAAGGAGCAGTCGACGTGATTAATTAACAAGTTAAATAAAAGTAATAGTTATTTATACTTATGCTTCCACGACGACGTTATATTTGTGTACGGTAAACTGTTGGAGATCTTAATAAACATATTAAATTACTGTTACTTTTTTAGTATTAACCCTTGAACTAGTAAGTAACTTCGAGACGTGACCGACTTATTTGGGGCTTTTCATTGTCAAGCAATACATAATACGTTATGCGACCACTTACGGCTACGGCCGCGTTTCATACAAACTTTTTTATTCCTTTTTGCCAATTAGGGGTTTATATTTGGAAATCGTTGAAATACGTCTTTCAGTAATGTGTTGAATAAATAAATACAATTTTTAATTTCCAATAATTTGAAAAATATATTTTCCATAAAACCTTTGCGATCCCTTTTCTCTCCTCATGGAGTTGAATTTCTGGAGATTCAGTCTTAAATAATGCCTAAAATATAAAAACAACACGCCCTCATTTTTTTTTATTTTAAGCTATATTTTATGACACGTTTAACAAGTTTCTTTGCGAGTTCTTATCAAAATGCAATCACAGCGTTAAAAACCTGCCGAGGATGACATTTGCCTAATAATGACACACTCGTGGTCCGGCATAAGAAACAGCTCAGTTAATTTACGCCTCCCAATCTTATGAATGGGACATTAAAAGATTCTCGTGGGAAGCCCCCGTCATATAATTTAATTAACTAAATGAATGCATAAATTGTTTTTGACCGAGTCCCCGCCATCGCGGCGGCGAACTCACGAGTTGAAAATTAATTCAATTTCTAATCAGTACGCCATGTTTGTATTGTCGGATTTAGCTGCGTATCAGTATGTAACCGCTGTATGTAGAATAAATTGGATAACCGATATCAGCACCGTACCATTTTAGTGTGAGTTTGATTAATTAATTCCGAATAATTCGACTGATCAGCAATACAAGATCATTCTCATACATCAGTAAAGTGATTGTAAAAGATATAATTAAATTGTACGTCACATGCATATTCTACATTGGCGAAGGCTACCTACAACACGATTCATTCCGGCTCTCCTTTACAAACTTCTTAAAAACTAATTACTATGAATTTTTGCATGGCATAAATGTATCCGTATTATTGACAAAATTATTATCTTAATTAATAGTAATCCGTAAGAAAGAAAGTAAACATTTTACGCAATTGTCTATTATAATCAACTAGCGTCGGCTTCCCCTAAGATTTTTTCCCTTTGCTGCTGTTAGTCTGTTATTATTCATATGCCATTAGTGGTTTTGAATATTTTGTAACAACTTATTTTTTATGTTTAATCAATAAAGAACTTCACTTACAAACATCGTTAAGACTACGGGGCCGATAGTAGTTGCACGTAAACTTAATCAATATTCATTGTTGGTAAAGGAAAATTATTTGATGGATAACACCATCCTCGTTGTCTCCCTCAATTTGTTTTCACAATATTGGTGATAAATTATTCCATTTTTGGAGCCCATCTCCTTGTCATTCCGAAAACAACATTGCATTTGCGTAGTTAATTCCAAGACGTGAAGCGTAATTAAATATTAGCACGTTAATCAAATAAGCGCGCGCACGCTTCGCTTCGAGATCACTAAGCAGTAAATAACTTCGGTAATAGCATGTTTTGTAATTTATCTAGTGGAAAACCAACGAGACTTTCGAACCTTATGACGCGGCGGATGTTTCCATAAATCATTCAGTATTTTTGTTAATAAAATTGTATGGTTCATACATAGTTTCATGTAGCGGCGCAAAAAACGAGCCACGGGAGCTGCAACGATACGAACAGACAGAAAAAATAAAAGAAGCGAAATAAAAGAGTGTTTCAGCCTATTTCAAATGTAAATCTCTGCCGTTGTAACGGGTCGGCTCTCCTGAAAAATAAGACGTAGGTCGGCGAGATTGTCGCTTCTTGCTTTCGTTGACTTGGAAAATTTTTGAGACGACGCTCTCAAACCCTCTGCAGGATTTGCGATGAGTTTATGTGTTGCGCTCAGAGAGAAAAGTTGAACAATACATGGGTAGATGTGTCTGTGTGAGGGGAACGAATTGTCGGAGCCAGTTGGAGTATACTTCCGTACTGAGGGCTTGTCGGTGATTCAATTGCAACGCGGATTCTTTTGATGTTTAAAAAGTAAACTTCATTGCTTTTGTTACTGCGAATAAACATTTGATATTCACTAAAATCTGTAACCATATTTAAATGTGGAACATTTTTCATTTCTATTTATAACACGCAATATGAGCGACAGCTTGGTTTGAATGATGTGGATTCGTGCCCTAAGCGGAAGACAAACGTTTACTGCTTACGTCGATATCTTTTGCGCCACATATCACATAAAATAATTAGTTCTAGTTGTCATCTGTCTACCCGTATACTTAAGCAGCAGTAATAGTAAACTACGGCTTAAAAGGTTCTTCCGTTACGTAAGACGAGGACGCAGATTAGGGTAAGACAGAATGACAAAAAACTCTCATACATACGCACTGATGCCTGTAATTCCCGAAGGGGTAGGCAGAGGTGTAACCAGTACACCCACATTTCACCAAGCTTATTTCTGTTCCATGATGTGCCAGAGGGCGAACTTATCGCTATATTGTCTCGCAATCGCAATAATGTATTTTTCAAGTCATTATTCATGTGAATAGTCTAGACTTAATTTGTCTGAAAAACAAATAGCCTCGTCGCTATTACAATGGCGGAGCAAAATAAGGTCGACAAATTAAGTTGTTTAATTGTACCCCTGCCTCCCTTATCACGAGACGTGTGTAAGCTTATGAAACAATAATATATTACAAATAGGAACCACTGATTTAAAAAAGAATCATCAAAATCGGATCAACATGTGATAAGTTATGCTAGAATAACAAAATATAAATATACGTCTTGATGTGGTCAAGTTTAAGCAACGTATAGTGTACGGTGTAAATATTTCACCCCCCGTCTTCCGATTCGACATCCGATTGAATTGTTAGAACGTAAATAAAGAAATGTATTTTTTATCGAATGAGTAACACGTCGATATTGACTTGCAATTTTGGAAAATACTAATTGATAAACAGATGAGTTTTTCTCTTACTTCAGCATTCACGCTCTTCACCTAAATTATAGTGATATGATCGATTGTATCGATATACAATTATATCGAATAAACAAGTGAATAAGATTAGCGTGAAATTTTAGAATTTTTTCTTCATTTTGGTAAGGTCCGATACATAAACACTCACTGTCAGGTGTATTGAACGACCCTTAAATAGTCACACCTTTCTGTAACACATTGTATACGACGAATAAGAACCTCGGACGGTTTTTCTTCGGATAATGAAAATAGTAATACTATTTACATATTTGCGTGTTTGGCTCTAGTGTTACTCGTATTTAGTACCTTGTATCAAAAACTGAATAAACAATTTAAATATTGCTTGTAAACTGATGACATATTAATGATGTATCACTATAGAATTTAATTTGACGTAATTATCAAAATGGTATATATTTGCTTTTCGCATAGTAATTATGTTTGAACGACACTAAACAAACGTTTTAAATATTTGATAAAAGCGCTTCCCTCTCGGTAATTTCCGCTTTTCAGATATGAATCATTGACTCAATATTTTCATAAAAGCTTTTGTTATTCGGATGAGGAAAATGAAAAATAAATTGGAGCATTATCAAATTGAAGTCTAAGTCGACTCTGATTCTTTATAGAGTGACGAGATACAATTTTGAATCCGTACTTATGTACGAACGAGTATTGAGCTCATCATAAATGGATTTTGTGATTTGCACTGGGTCTTTGATTTTTAAGAATCAATACCTACATTATAGCGGGTTCATATGGTTCAGTTTAGTTAATCAATTGACTTGAATCGACAAAACATTTAGAGTTTTTGTGGCTCGATTTGATTGAAAATATGTTTAAACTGTTCAAATCCCAGGCTACCTAACAGTTAAACAACTTAAAACGGATCGTGTGAACCCGCTATTACGAAATATTTTCTTGGTCTCTTTTAGTTGAAAGAAAACAATATGAGAATATCTTTGACTAAGGCCTAACCCATCTCATTCAATAGAGGATGCTCATGCCCAGCAGTAGGACGTGTATAATACATAATAATAGTAATAGCAAAAAAAATGCTTTGTTTTAGTAAATAAAGCAATATTAATAAATTTAGATTATTGAACTTAAAAAAAATTATGCATTTGTTCCAATAATATTGAATAAAACAAACAAAATACTAAAAAAGAATGGGGTGTATACTTACATTTTCGGAATGGAGCTTCATATGCGACGACACACACATTTTTCTAAATTTCGGTTTGGTTTGCCAAAACTAATTATTTGACTAAGAAATCAAATTTTAAACCTCAAGCTCATATCTGGGAAACAATATAACTAAACCAATCAATATTATAAAGTGCTTGAAGTGATTCCAATATTCTTCTGCTTTGATGAAATAAAACACATATTAATTATATCGATTAGGTGTCTATTAATTCGTTCGAAAGTTGTAAATGATAGTAAAGTGAGAATACCTGTTCAGTGACAAGTCCTCCGTGAGAAACAAACAGGGAAAATGCATTTACAGATCGTATGACAAATTTGTACTGTATTTTAAAATGACTGGAAAATCGTTCCGGTTGAAACGTTAATCTTTTTCCATCCGAGTAAAATGACGACTTGAAGATAAATAGAAATTGAATTACTTAAAACTGTTTGCAACTTGAAGTCGACTTCGTGAGAGCGGTGTTCATTTAATGTCAAAATGGATGCAAAGTTAAAAGTTTGTTTTGTTCGTAATGAAGCATATTTTAATAATTTATTAACCGCGAACATACATTCCACCGATTTTAACTTTATTACAACTTATCACATTTACACTAGAATAACGCACTGTATTTTTTTAAGAGTGAAACTAATTACCCTTTAATTGAATTAATGAAACTGGAAATTGTTATTTAAGAAAAAATATTTACCATGGCCAAGATTTGATCAAAGTATTGATGTTGATGATATGTTTTAATAATGAGTACTATTCTAAACTGCTTCGTCAGTCGCTGAACTTCGTAACAATTCCAAATCATTACTCTCACCATTAATAGTTCAAATGCCTTGTGAACCTTGGTTTGGTTAAGCTAATAGCCTCATACGGGTTTGCTTGTATTTTCTCTACATTTAGTTGTGTATGCCCTGATCAGCCAAACTGTTGTGTGCTCAAAGACCGAAAATCAATTGAATAAAACGCAACCTAATCAAAAACTTGGTGAGGATAACGCGACAAGGTAATTTGTGCTCGTTTATTGATTGGGACAGTTTCAGTTGAAACACAATTCCAGTGGTGTTTACTGGGACATAATGTCCGGATCGTTCGATAGATAAGTCTTGCGGAGTAGTTATCGGACCACAAGGGCAGTAAAAGCTAATTGGTGGGGAGGCAGTTACGGGCAGAACGTTAACGCGGCGGCGGGATTGGGAAAATTAACCACTTCCGAGCGACCCAATTGGCGGACTATGATTAGTTTGTAATTTGTGACAGGCTAATGCGAATTGTGCCACCTCATTGTTCGGCTGCACTAAAAAACGGATAACTTTTGATGCATTCATACCCCCAGAATTTTCGGTAGCTGTGCGTCGGTCTGTCTGTCTAGAGTTCAGTGCCTTTCTGCATCGGACGATTCGACTCGTGCGGCCCACAAAGATAGCATATAATTACATATTTCGATTACTACGGCGCGTTCGTTTCGTGCAGATATCGTGCGGATCGTGTGGATACATGGTGCATGGTACATTCACCTCAAGTATTTCTTAAAGAATATTATTTTATTAATAATATTATACTTGTATTATACTATCCCACTGCTGGGCATAATCTTCGTCTACTAAACAAGAGGGTTTATGCCTTAATTTACCACGCTGGGCTAATGCGAGTTGGCAGACTTCACATCCCGAAATTCTTATTAAAAATTTCTCAGGTATGCAGGTTTACTCACGATACTTCCTTCACAGTTAAAGCAAGCAATAATTAACAATTAATACATTCATAACTTTGGAAAGTTGGAGGTGATGCTTTTGGCACTGGTTTCGTACCTGTGACTTTCGTCAGGATAGTTCGTACCACTCTCCACTGAACTATTGCTGATCACTAAAACTTTACACACTTGAAAACTGCTGGTTAATTCGTAGGGCACTTCTTAAAAAAATATTATAATCTGCACCGTCGCGTCTTTAGCGATAAATTCATCGAATAAACTTCAACCGATAAATATTTGTTTCGGGTCTGGGTATCGTAGGACCGCAAGTCCCTCGTAGTTCCTAATACACACTATACAGGTTAACATACTGTGACGTCAGAACTATATTGTGACTGTTGGGTGTGTGTATTTATTTTTCTCGAGGCTATCTGTATATTAAGCGCGCTGGAGTATTTTTTTTTAATTGTTTTTCCGTTTTATTCTGACGATTTTGTTTTTGGAACGTAGTTCCTTATCGCGCGTTGCGAAAGGGGGCTAGACGGAAAAAATTGGTACGAAAAGTTGGCATGAAAAATTTTGTCACGACATAATTCTCCGACCAGCCAGCGTTAGCTGACCTCCCTGGAACATCGATAATTTCGAAGTCCCAGGTGGCGCCACACAGTGACCAGTCAGCTTGGACCGGACTTTCACAAGACTTTGACCTTGAACCCCAACCGTGACCTTGACCTTGACCCCGACCTTGACCTTGGCCCCTATTTTACCTTGACTCTGACCTTGACCTTGAGCCCGATTTTTACCTTGACTCAGACCTTGACCTTGACCCCGACCTTGAACTTGCCCCCGATTTTACCTTGACTTAGACCTTGACCTTGACCCCAATTTTTACCTTGACTTCGACCTTGACCTTGACCTTGACCCCGATTTTTACCTTGACTTCGACCTTGACCTTGACCCCAACCTTGACCCTCAAAATTAAAATTAAAAATAATCGAAAGGAACTTCGTTCCATCCGGGTGTCCCTTGACACCTCTCAAGTTTTTTTTATAATAGTAAATAATCATCAGTATCGCTTAAGTGAAAGTTTTAGTTTTTCAATACGATTTCACCCCGTTATGGGTGTACTTATCTTTACATTCAACTGTAAATAACCCTGGTGATAAAAATATCAATATCGGATTTGATCATCAGTATCAGATTAGTCGAAAAAATATATGCCTGATGATAAATAAGATGACAACTTAGGTAAGTTTCGGGGAACTGCCGAGAGCTTTTTTATAAAACTGCGCTCGTTAATTAAAATACGTGTTCACAGATTAATTTATGAGTTTATTGTATGATTTATTTTACAGTACTTTATGCTTATTATTTATTACAACTACAACAACTGGATGTTTTATTTCGATCGTGGGTGGCGCTAGGATAGCTAGAACTACCTGCCCTGTTTTTGAAGTCGGGTAACTGAGAATTTCCAACACGTGCGGCGAATTGTGAAATTATTTTTTTGCGTCATCAGTAGCAAAATAAATTACATATCGCAGTCGACGAAGAAGACGACGAAGAACGCTCTTTTTAATTCAAACTGAAGAGAATGGCTTAAATCCGACCAAGGAGTCAGATTTTAAATCGTAATAACATTTATTCAGTCTATATGTACGTGCCGTATTGCAAATAATTGGATATGATATATTACTATATAAAACAAATAACAAACGAAACAGTTCAAAGTACATTTCCAGCTTGTCGGTACCTATACAAAGCGGAATTATTAAAGAAGTACTAAAGGAGTCCAAGGGACTCGCAGGACGACTCAATTGTAGTAGAGTGAGATCGGACGAGGGTACGGGCCTTTTTATGGCCTATATTATTGAGCCATAAACCATAAAGGCCCCCGGGTTTATAAACGCTAAAACAAAACACCAGGCGACCGCATATTTCTTGTTTATTCTCTCCCAGTTACATTATGTCCCGCTATGAACTCGAGTGAGATTTTTACGGAGCACTTTTAATTTTCTCTGTTGGAGAGGGCGACGAAAAGTGTTCATTACAAAAATATATAATAACTAATGATTTACGCACCAGATTTAATAGTATTATTGTCATGGAGATTGTAAAGTTCGCCTTCCGATAGTCGCGTATAGCGTTAGACTCTGGCGTCAGTGACGCTTTCATATGTCAAGGCCCTAATAATTTTTAACTTTGCAGGTAGTGACGCTCTTCGTTTATGACGTTATCTAATGGTATTGTGTAATGAAGAATAGTCAAATAATTGAAATCAAACTAATTTAAACGGATTTTATTGCGATTTTTTATTTAATTTTGATCCCGTCGTTTCGAAAGCCTTTCAGCCTTCGTGGTCACGGAGTGGTCCGTTTAAATTAGTTTCATTTCAATGTGTAATATTCGCGTAAATCTAAGAAGTCATTATATAAATTATTGTGAATTTATATAGTGCATAGTACCAGCACTGTTAGATATTCTGTGGTAGTACTAACGCGCTGACGATGCAAACATCGAAAGTCTGCCTTAATACTATTTTATGATGAAATACACTACAGATTGGTCGGTACGCAACCGAACTTCGAGCACAATGCTTTCAATAGCAGCCACTTCGTTATTACGTCTGGCTACCTTTGTTATAATCAAGATTGAGAAAGGCATGAATTATGAATGACACACTCGGCGAACTGGAGCCAAACATTTAAATAATTAGACAGGATTGCGATGTATTCGGATACGGTAGTTAGCAACTGTGATTAATTCACTTTCTTAGTGACAGAGGGTTTAGTGATCGTTTATAATCTTCCAAATGGGTAATGCGGAATGAGATAGGATTTAATCTAAAACGTAATTTATTTATAAAGTAAAACAGAGATCAGTAGATATTTTACCACAGTAGTTAACGTCGTCACATAACTTAAATAGTTAATGTTTCCTAGCGCTAAGTGCTCGTCCGCTAATGGTACAGCTCGTCTGGGTTGATTTTAAAAACATCACTTTAGTGTAACATTATTAAAGAAGGCTTTATTATATTTCTGTAAGATATTGCACGTAATATCGGTATTATATCTCAATAAATAAATAAATACACCCAACAGTCACACACATGGTCCTGACCCCACAGTAAGATACGAGTCTTGTGTCGTGGGTATCAGGAACTACGAGAGACTTTCGATCTCACAACACCCAGACCCCTAGACAAATATTTGTAGATCACACAAATGTTTGTATTGGTGCGGGGCGATCGAACCCGCGGCCTCTCGCTTCACAGCCGGCTACTCGCCCGCTGCGCTACGGAGGCTGTTTATTTATGTTTTTGCTCACTCACGCACTCATTCACACTGTAATCACCGAAGGGATAGTTAGTGACACCGCGTCTGCGTGTAGGTACTGTGCAATACGTAAATCTTTGGGAGATAATTTGACGTTAGTGATGCTATCAGAAGCTGGCAGATGATGGCGCGGCGTCACAGTCACGTCTGACACTTAACGCAACCATCTGAAGTACGTCTCAACTCTCATTACATCTGTGAATGTAACATTATTTAAACTCGACTACAAAACATCTCTTCTAATTTACAGAGGTATCCGATGCCTCTCATTCGCATTTATTACCCTAATTTGCTATTCTAGTACAATTCCAATTCTTTAGTGTGATTAAAACTCAATGCTATCAAGTGTCCGCCGGGTCTGCTTTAATTCAGCCCCGGTGTTAATTATGTCAATTATTTTCACCATTTGAGACCAAGGGCACCAAAATTGTAATATTGAATTGTGTATGTGAACAGAATAGAAAATACCGGTCTAGTCGAATCGACCTCTTTAAAAAGGAGGATTGTAATAAACATACTACATCTTCTTGGGTATTACCGGCTTTTGTATAATATGAAAATTTTGCAGATGTTCTAACATTGTTTAATAAATGAATTATTTTGTCATTGATTTTTTTTGTTCCAACCTTCGATGGCTACAACAGAGTATTTACATCAAGTAATTGACTTCTTATTGAAAATATGTACATACATGCATACATGAATATGTGCTATTTTTGGTTTGGTTAATTGATTTCGTCGACTTAAAATCTGTTAATTTTCTTTAGTTGGTTGTTATTTTTCAGAGCGTTTTATTTTTGTTGTAAAGGTTTTATTTTTCAACTTTCATTAAACAAAAGTTATGAAAATCGGAACATAAATGCCAGAGTTCTAGTCTTTCACCTCCGATTTCACCCCTTTTGAGGGAAAATATTTTTTAGTTAAATGGAATACACTATAAGCTATAACATATCGAATACTAAAAGAATCATTAAAATCTAATGACATCATTATAAAAAATCCGTAGTAATAAATCAAAGAAAAAAAAACGGAGCTAATTTAGGACTTACTTTTGTTTTAATTTCGTTGTTTTAAAAACTTATTATTATAAACCGAAATTTGATAATGTCCCTAAAATTGTTGAGTGAGTGTGAAACTAAATAGTTTTTATTCAACGTACATTACGGGTGTATTCGTCACCATGCTGAAATGGAACTGTGTAATTATACAACACGAGGTTACAAAGCAGTGGTGCCTGTCCATCAAAACAATACAATATTTCATGATATATATAATCATGCAATAGATTTCTCACATCTGCGCAGAGGGATGTTTGGCAGGCAGGCGGACGTAAAAACTGCGAGCCAAATCTTAGTGTAACATGTGTTAAAAACATGTGTGCGTGGACTCCACTGCGACTAGGATTAGGATAGGCGGAAGAAGAATAGATGTTTTATATAGCTCATTCTAATTTGAAACTATACTACTCAACCTTTGACTACCTCTGTGGCGCTGGGCGAGAAGCCTGCTACGAAGCAAGAGGCTGTGGATTCGATTACCGCGCCGAGACAAATGTTAGTGTGATCCACAAATATTTCGGGTCTTGGAGATGGGGGACCGCAAGTCCCTCATAGTTCCTGATAATCACGATACAGGTTAATCTAGTGTGGGGTCAGGACTATGTGAGTGACTGTGTGGTGTATTTATTTATTATTTAACCACTTAATAATTCCGTCAGTTATATACCTACATGTATTCTGAAATTATCTGTCGATACAATTGTCTATTTATTCTTATGCCTACGCGTTAGTTTTATATCACGTCATCAAAAAATAGTGAAGAATTGTAAAAATACCAAAAACAAAATGATATGTAGGTGTAGCAGTTAACAACCCAAAGTGAGTTGAAGTGCGGCAATATAAAATTAAATTAAAGAAGCATATAAATATCATACTGACGAAGCCATTTGTGCTCTAGTTGAACCGATTTAGAGGCTTGTTTCATTTGCGCTTACAGTGGCTCTGTCAGAACTATTTCAGCTAAAGCTGTATATTACTGCAAATCCGCTAAAAACTCAACTATTGCGGTTTTAGCTGAGTTAAATAAAGTAAGATGTTACTTCTACCTGCTTTTTAAACATGTTTTGCAATATCATCGGCAAATGTTGATCACTTTTGATAATTCTTTTTATAGATACTGGATATGGAATACCCTGAGGGTTCCATATAAATTAAATTAAGATCTGGTGACAGATTACGAAGGAAAATTTGAAAATTCAACGAGTAAGGAAAATCCCGTCACAAATCTGATTTTGCATTTTAAACTATAGCCTGGAGCCGTATCTCATACTAAAAATTATAAAATAAAAATAAATTTAAATAAAACGATCGACTCTAATAAATCAACTCTTAAAAAATAAACATTTACACATTCGCATTCAACATCAATTACAAAAAGATGTTTTTAGCGCTACAATGCCATTGAAAAGTACACAGACATACATGTAGATAAAGGGACAAAACATGTAATACCTTTCTTTATTCGTCGATGGTCAAAAATAAATACTGAAAGTTACAAATAGGACTAAATGCTTACCAAAAAAAATTTGTAGAATAAAGATAATTTTAGTATCGGTGTATATTTAGTTGATTAGCACCGGCAACTGCAATGATTCCATAAAAACCTGTATTCAACTATCTTTATTGAGAGACTTTTTGGTTTGATTAGTTTGAACTTATTTTTAAATATTTACAGTACGTTTTTAATAAAGTTCACCAAACAACTTGCAACCGGCCGCAGACCGCTTACTGATCGAGTGGCTATCCGTGTTCAGAATTCGCAACAAAGTTTGTTTAAATTTTAGACCTTGCTGACAAATCAACTCGGCCCCGGAGCTATTCCGAAAGATCTCCATTGTGAATATTTTCAGTAGGCTCTCTTTTACATTTTCGATATTCCGCGGTGATTTTTTAGCTTCGAAAAATTAGTTGTAAACTTTTTTGCCGCTTTTGCGGTAACATGATTGATTTGCCTCTTTCTGTGTTTTTATATATAGGAGTGTGAGCTAACGCTTTATTTTAATCATAGCAGTTTTCCCTTTATTGTAATTCAAACATTGGTAGCACCGCTTTGTCTATTTCTACCGCTAAGCAACTTTATTTAAGCGTTCGGTTTGAAGGACATTGTAACCAGTGAAATTACTGAGACTTAACATCCTATGCCTCGTGACGACCACAGTTCAATCCTAGATAGTACTATGTAATTCGAACTTCTCTGTGATGTAGTTTCTGTTTATGCCTAGGCGTAGCGTTTACCTTCAGGCGGACGTTCATCATTCAGGTTAATAGAAAAAAAGATGTTTTAAATATATATCTTCGAAGTAAATTAAGTTTTCTCGTGGATGTTCCACAGTAAACAAGTATCTCTGGGCTTCAACGTAACGCTACTTGGGTCACAGATGGTGCCCCGTACACCAACAGTTTCGTGTAGCGAAGCGACAATTTAAACATCCCCCGCAAACTTCAGTACTTCTTGCTTCCTCGCAGAAATAATGTGTAAACTTTACCTTCTTTTTACCACTTATGTAATAATGTTTAAAACTGGGACATTATATAGAGTGTGTATTACTATCGGGGCCATCAGCCTCACTTTTTATCGAATACGTACCTATCGTATGACTGGACTCGGTGTCTCTAATTTACCCTTCGAGAAACTTGTTAACCTAATATTTACTCATAGTTCATCCTCCGTGGCGCAGTAGGCTGTGAAGTGAGAGACCGCGACATTGCCGCTCGATTCTCGCATCGAGACAAAATTAAATGTTTGTGTTATCTACATTATTTGTATCGGGTGTGGCTGTCTTTTCTCCCTAGAGGAGTTGACGCCAGGCGGTTGGCCGAAAAACTTCAAACCAAATCTTTCGGTAATATGTGTCATGTTGTCAGTGTCATGTT
The DNA here is from genome assembly GCA_949126905.1 of Amorpha juglandis. Classification (NCBI taxonomy): domain Eukaryota; kingdom Metazoa; phylum Arthropoda; class Insecta; order Lepidoptera; family Sphingidae; genus Amorpha; species Amorpha juglandis. The sequence continues at coordinate 9,758,752 of OX421374.1, read as the reverse complement.
GAGTCGACGTCCCCACTGGCAGTGGAATAAGGGTAGTTAGAAAAAGCATATGAACTCATAATTCAAATTATTTTTATGACACTTTGAAAGTTAATTATATGTATTTAACGTAGTTCCTTTTTTATTTTAATTAGTAATCACCCAAAATTGTATTTAAACTTATGTATTCTTTGCCGACATATTTTAATCTCGCATTTTATTTGAAATCTCATTTTACTTCGTTACTGGGCTCTTCTTGACGTTATTCCTTAGTCCAATCACTTAAAATTCCAATCACTTTGAGGTTTTGTGGAATGCTCAGTGAAATCGGACAAATCACATTGTCAGGCGAAAAGGACTTACAAGGTGGAAAAAAGCCAGTAATTATGAAAAGAGGATCTGTAATTATTTGGGTCGAAGTATGAGATATTACATTTTAGACTGATCATAAAATTTCATTTTGAATTAATTTTTGTTTAAGAAATACTTGAGTATTTCAAACAAATTAGTACATAGTTACCTACTGATCAGGAACTTTTCCAACATAACATTTATCACAAAACATATACAGGGATACCTATAGATAGATAAATCTATGCTGTATAATATAGCAACAACAAATAAAGCAAAGAACGATAATACGAATTAATAACTTCTAGCTTTGAAAAGTAGAGGTATGTGTCCTGGGGACTAGGATTGACCCCGCGACCTCTATCTGGGTAGGTGCTTCCATTCACCGCTTTATCAGTTTATCTTTATCAGTTTTTAATATATTATAGCGGTCGATTATAGAAACCTATCTAGAAAAACAGTAACGAATAGTACTTGACTGGTTTAAGGTCGTCAGCTTGTAGCTCATATGTCATTATTATCATCATTTACTGTTCTTTTCATCCCACTGCTGGACATACGTCTCACGTACATCTATGTGTATCATTTTTTATATACGAAAGTTGACGGTTGAAACATGAAAAATGTTGACATTAAAGGATTTAGGTCAGTTCCTAATGGGCCGTTGGTAAATAGGTCTGCATTTTGCCGCCGTTTTGGAGTAAATCTTCCTGTTCACTCGCGTAAGTACTACACTTTATAATACACATAATAAATACGTTTAAATGACAGCGGACAGCCTTTGTGGCGCAATGGGCCAGTAGCCAGCCGCGAAGCGAGACACCCCAGGTTCCATTCCCTAACTGAGACCAATGATTGTGAGATCTACAAGTATTTGTTACGGGTCTGATGGGTTTTCTCTCCAGAGGGATTAACATTAGGTGGTTTAAACTACAAGCCAACTTAAAAGGCATGTGCCAACCCCACTGCGAGTGGAATAGAATCTGGGGGAAAAAAGAAACACGTGTAAATGACTATAATAACTTGTAATTACAAGTTACAAGTTATAATGATACCTGCAATTTAGATTTTCAGAAGGGACAGTCGGGCGTTTGTCCCTTACAACAATTGAAATTAAAAGTGTGTATCGAAAACATTTAGATACATGCGAGCGGAGAATTTGACACGTTTTTCACAACAATACTATACAATGATCTTTTCTTATTTTCTATATATTTTGTACGCGATATGATCTAATTTGAACGACGTGTTATAAAAATCACCAATAATTTTGTGAAAACGAGCTTCACATTAGAAGTATTGTTATACTAGATTTTTATCGCAGCTCCGCCCGCGTGAACGGCCTCTTTAACCGACGAAAAAACGGAGAAGATTCTTAATACGACGCGTTTTTTTTCTATGTAAATTATACGTAATTAACGTATAATCTGGGATTAAAAATTATGGCCAAGTCCAGGTCATGATCTACTTATGTGCCAAATTTCATCCAAAATAGTAGTAAGTAGTAGGATAACCAAGACTTTACTAAAAGCTGAGTTTAAAAAGTTCCGTATGTAGAATCAAGCGAGAAATAATTTTTGAGCTATAATTGAGTAGTTCGCAGGTTAATACAGTTGTGTAAACGTGCTAATTGTTTTAAGGCCAGTTACTTCGGCTTTAATGATCTGTTATAACACGATCATTCTTAATATTCTACTTATCTCTTACGCATAATGTAAAAGAGATTAAGTAAAGTAAAAATTGTCAAAAGGTAACATATAAGCGCCTGTATACGCGACGGGTAGGCGGAGGTCCCAATTAATATACCCTTGGTTCGCCTACTATACATATGTTTCTTCACGATTTAATAGAAAGTGTTGGTCTTGCCATATTCGGCACAAATTCCTGTCCCTGGCAGCTAAATTGTGTTTTGTCGAGTAGATAAAAGATTTCTCGACCAGGGGGCTTTGCATATTCAACACGAGATTATAAATATCTATCAAAGCTAACATGGTTGCATAGAATACTCGACTCGTTATGTCAAACGTAGACACGAAGTAGAGAAAATAATACTTTCAACGTCTCTTGGTATTTTGTCTACATGCCCTAACATGACAACTTAATTTTATCGTATAGAATTATAACTATTTATTTTTATTATTTATTTCTTTCCCAATTAGACCCGTTTAAATAAATATTATAATATGGTAACAAATCGCGAAGCATGAAATCATTTATTTTTGTAAAATTTTGAAACTTTTAGCCAAGATATTTGTCTGCGATAGTTATCTCTCTTGCGCACAAGATGTCGTGTTGCATATGCTATGCCTCAGGCCGCTTAGCTCACGAGATATGTATACGCAAAATAGAAAAGTTTATCGATATCAACTAGTTTCTAGTTTGTACCGTAACGACATAGAGAGACCGATAAGAGACTGCAGGAAAAGCAAGAGGGCAACATTTTCTCGTGGCTTGAATACTAATAATTATATCAACCTCAGAAACCAGAAACCCAGGGAGAGGAGACGCAAGGTGATTAGTGCAGCCCTGTCCAAGAAGCCTAATAAGCCAGCGCCCAAGAAGACCGCTCCACCACCACCCAAAAAAAAGACCGCGGAAAAAGCCACGAAAAAAGCCGAGGAGAAAGCTGGAAAAAACCAGTTGAGGCGAAACCTGCTGTAAAACCAGTGACTAAACCTAAGGTCAAACCAGCGGCCAAGCCGGCCAAGTGAAGGAATAAAGTTTTTATAAACTGGTTCTTCACGACAAAACAGGTCGATAAAATTATCTCGAGTCGCATATGTTAAGCAGCTAGAGATCGAACCTTATACAGCCTAAGCGCGCTACTAATAGATTTTAAGCTGTTCATTTAACATTCAGTTTAAATAATGTAAAAATTAATCTTAAGCGGTATAAGATTTGGGACAGTTTCTATACTCAAGATTTTATGTTTTATATTCACATTTTTAACCGAATGGAAACATCGCCTATGCGATTAGAATAATTATTAGAAAACATTAACAAATCCCATGTTTGTTATTGTCAATACTTTTATAGTTGGTTGATCTTTATCCTACTAATATTATAAACGCGAAAGTTTGTAAGTATGGATGTATGTTTGTTACTCTTTCACGTAAAAACTGCTGGATGGATTTTAATGAAACTTTACAATAATATAGCTTATACATCAGAATAGGACATAGGCTACTTTTTATCCGGGAAAAGGCAGATCACGCGGGCGGAGCCGCGAGCAAAAGCTAGTATTATAATAATATCAACGCTGAAATGTACACTGCTACTGCTGCGCAAGGGTTTCCTCCTTTAATGAAACACGCTTAGCTAATGCGGGTTATTTGACTTCCCTTATCTTCGTCATTCTTTTGGAGACCTCTCAGGAATAGTTCCTGCACGTTTGTTTTCACTTAAATCAAACGATACTTAACAGTATACAAATAATTACGAATTATAAGTACTATGTGCCATGGGGGAGATCGAACCTATGTCGCGACAATACAATCCTCCCTCGGCTTTTCATTTTATTTCATTACGTGATCATTTTCTTTTTTGGCATTTGTAAGGGAATGAGTTCAAGGGATTGAAAGCTACATTCCCGAGATTATGAATTTATAGTTGTATTTTTCTAAATTGAATTTACTGGATAAATCTTTATTGATTTTCATGTTCAACTTCTAAAGTTAATTTCATTATGCTGAAAAGGCTTTTTCTTTTATTTGATTGAATGATGAGAGCAAGGCGCTCGCCTGATTGTAAGCGCCACGCCTGTCCATAAACAGAAGCAACACCACACAGAACTTCAATTTACAAAGCACTGCATGGCACTGAACTGCGCTCGTAACCCCGAGACATAAAATGATAAGTCTCTTAATGCCCAGTAATTTCACTGGCTTCAATGTTCTTCAAACCGAAACACAACAGTGCTTAAACATTGTTGCTTGGCGGCAGAAATGACCAAGCGGTGGTACCAACCTAGACGGCCTCTCGCATACTAGGGACCTGCCACCTTGTAAACTGTTGCTTTCTTTCTGCCAGGCGTTATCCCAGCTTAATTCCAGGGTCCGCCTGTCCATTATTAGAGTGAGTGTGTGAGCTCGGAGGCTAACTTCGGACGGCTTCGGGAATTCGCGCACGGCTGGCACAAGATCAGGAACGACTCGCCCTTAACAGAAGGAACGTCCTACGCGGAGTAGTAAGGACAGCATGCCCCAGAAGGGGGAGAGTTGCAACAGGGACAAAGGAACAGATTTATAACTTGTAGGGAGACCGAAGAGCTCGCGCAGTGGAGTGCAAACTGCTTTTGCAGACGCAATATCTGCGCGAGAGTCTTCCCGAGATTAGGCCCCATATAACCGGGAGGTTGGTTGGGCCATGGGAGGTGGTGGGTTTGTCCATTATTAGAAAATTATTATTATTGCTTCAGGGACAAGGAACTGATTAATAACTTGTAGGGAGACCGAAGAGCTCGTGCAGTGGAGTGCAAACTGCTTGCAGACGCAATATCTGCGCGAGAGTCTTCCCGAGATTAGGCCCCATATAACCGGAAGGTTGGTTGGGCCATGGGAGGTGGTGGGTTTGTCCATTATTAAATGTCGGTGGTTTTGGTATTACGTGGTGTGACGTGCCATCTAACCTAACCATAACCGGCAACTGGAACCAAGTTTCAACGTTGCTTCAACCTATCTTCTATTAGTGTCGACTAACCGACGGCTGGCGTTTTTTTATCCTGGCTCGGTAAAATGACTACGCCACACCTGATGGCAAGTGTAGCGCAATCCAGGAATAGTGTCGACCAACGACAAACAGTGTGTCGGTTGTTGGTCCGCAAGATCAGGCCGGCCTGCCTAACTATAACCTATATCATAGGAAGGAGGGAACACGTGTGCCGGCAAATTATTCCACAGTTGTAACACAACATTTAGAATTATATTTAATTACTATAGAAAACATGTAACAATTTATACCCTCTAACTTAACCTCTTCTATAATCTATTACTTGAAACCTAATAAACAAGATGAAATTCTCAAAAATGTCTGCAAGATAATAGCTAAAACATACATAAATCAGTGACAAAGTGAGGGTAGCGCGTGGAATCTGAGGCCGTCGTAATTTCTCCCAGTTTTGTCATGATTTTCTCTGAATTCAGTTGAGACTGCTAATGAGGTAAGACGATAATGAACATTATTATTCTCACATTCGTCACAATATTAAATTTATGCGGAATGAGAGCGGAATTAAAACGAACATGTTTACAGGTGAAAAGATCAGCTGGGTACTCTATTTTGCGTCAGAATTTAATTACGCATGTATGTAAGGATATAAAATTAATATGATATAAAGTTACATTAGCCTACATCTGCATGAAAGGCTTTTTTTTATTCTATTTTTAAGGAGCTTTTGTACTTGATTTGTACATGTCAGCTCCATCGTATTTTCTTTACTTATGGTATAAACATACAAAATTAAATAAATCTATAGCTGCATTAGATGTGGGATCAGTCAAAATTTTATAGTACATGCCTACATCATACCCGTTTAAGCCGTACTTTTCCACGAGCTCTTGTCTTTTACTTTAAAAATGGACACATTCCACTAATATATGGTGTACATCTTCAATTGTTCCGCACGTTAAACAATTCGGTGTTTCACTTTTTTGCATCATGTATAGAAATTTCTTTAGTGGAATGTGTCCTGATCTCAACCTATGAGCTATGACAACCAACTTTCTAGATAGCGGTTTACTACTGGACCATGGTATATGAGGAGGCTCACTTTGAAAGGACTTATACCAGATACCCTTTTCCAATGAATTAAAATATTCTTTCCAGATATCGCATGAATGGCTAAGATACGATTAGTGCAGCCACGGTTTCCCAAGCATAATTCTTTTTATGATGTGTAGGAATAAGCCTGCCGCTGCGACGCGCTGCAGCGTATCAGGCACAAATAATCAATAAAATGTGCGTATTTTTTTTATTTGGCGAACTCAAATGAATATACTAGTATATTTGTTACGGTCATTTAAGAATTGCGATAAATGTTAATAATTACCGCTTAATAATATTTAGTAACAAAACCCACAATATTTGACGGCTTTACTTATTATTAGGAAAATAATATTTTCACCAGTCATCACAACATCACAAATTAATGTGATAAAACAGATGTACAAAACGCGTTGACTGCTTAAACCTAAATTTCACAGTAAGTTGGTCTGGCCCACCCTAAGCCCCCTTTTTGTTTGTTTATAACGCGTTTTATATTAAAGAGGATATGACCTATTTTCTCGTTTGTCGGCTTTTACTGTAATAAAACTTATTTATTTTTAATAAGCTTATTTGCATCGACATATTCATCGTCTAATGGCAGCATACTAAGGGTGAGAACCGTGAGGTCTTGGGTTCATGCCCCAGTTTTGGCAATTACAGTTTATTCCAATTTTCATACATAATTGCCCGGTATTAGAATTTGTGGTATGGCGATAGGCCCCCTCTATCACATTATGGAATGGAAACAGCTCGGTGAAACATGGGTACAGCAGTAGTAGCACGCATGCCTACCCCTTCGGAGATAAAGCGTGACCTCATTGTGTTTGTAGGCTTAATTATTTTTTATGTTTACGCGAATATATAACTTGATATAGAACTAATCTAAACGGATTTTATTTTGTTGTTTCTTATTTAATTTTGGTCCTGACGTTTCGAACGCTATTTAGTCTTCATGGTCACGGGGTGGACGGGGCAAATTAAATAAAAAACCGCAATGAAATCCGTTTAAATTAGTTTTATTTCAATGAGCAATACTCGCGTAAACGTAAGAAATCATTACTTTACTAGTATGAATATTGTAAATAAAATATTTATGAATTATGTAACATAGAAATGTTAAATACGTCATAGTAATAATTCTATTTCGTATAAAATAGCAAGTATTTAAATTAGTCGCAAGATGCAAATTTTCTAGCCATGTTTAAAATGCATAAACTGTATGTAAATTATTGTCTCTCATTATTCTCTCATGAAGTCAGTTTTGGACACTTGCCTGCAAAATATTTCTAATATTTATAAATAAAGGTATAAACAAACTTTGTGAATATGAGAGTGCCGATGGTTATGGTAGATGTTACCTAAATGATTAAGATAAATAGCTAGTATTGAAGTACATTTGCACTATCACCAAGATATTTTATAAAAAAAAAAGCATTGTGTTCAACCATCAAGTCAATTTGGTAATTAACTGTTATTTCTTTAATTTATAAAACATAATCAAACGATAAAAAATCCTTTAACTAAAACAAAAAAAAACTGCCATAAAAATAAACTCTATGATATTCATAATCGATTATTTCATATGAAAATAATCAAAAACAAAATTACTTGTGCGCGTTAGTTTTTAAAGTACCTTAGTACCTTGTAAGTACTATCATAGTCGACACGTACGTAACCAATTTTCTAATATTATATCTATCAAAAACATAAAATATAGCTGTTTGTGTTTTCGCAGTCTCGCAGTTGCCGCAGCCGCAAAGTAGAAACCGAACAGTTCCCGTAAAAGAATCCACACAAAGTACCTACATCGATACTTACAACCGTGACTGCCAAGAAAATGGTTCCGCAAAAGGCGAGGACATAATATTGATGGAGCTACATTATACAGGCTGAAGGAAATTGTTATCGATTTACTATGTGTTATGGGCAACTATTTTGTTTGGCATATAAAAGAAAGTTTACAAGCACTGAGCGCTGGAGTCATAAAAGAGAAACGCAATCTCACGTTGTACAAATTTCCGTAAAATGGGAGTGCACTATAAACAACCCTTCACCAACAGAGTTTTTTATATTCATATTTACTAGAAAGGACAGGTAGAGGTGGAATCAATACATCCATATTTCGAAATCATTCAAATTTTTCAATCAACCCAGAAATCATTTCCGTGATAGGAGACGTGCCTATCGCCATATCGGGCATAATTCCAGACTCCGGGATGATTCTGAGCATTTCGTGATAGAAAAATCCAAAATTAAAAACACACAAGAGTAATACGCATAGTCCTGATCCCACACTAGGTTTATTTAATCCTGTATTGTGGCTATCAGGAACTACGAGGGTCTCGTAGTCCCACAATACCCAGATCCGATCACAAATTTGTGGATCACACTAACATTTGTATTGGTGCGCAAATCGAACTCACAGCCTCTCGCTTCACAGCGATCTCTTCCACTGCGCCACGGAGGTTGTCAAATCACTTTTACTCACCGGGAATCGAACCCGAGATCTCAGAACGGTAGATGTGTCGCGTACGGATTACAACTGCGTCACCAACGGAGGTTTGGCGCGGTATTTATGGTCCGGGTTCCCTGGGCCAGCTGATCCACTTGATTACTATCAAGCTAATTTTCCGTGAGTAGCTTCGTTTCGATGAGACGCCCAACAATTCCCTATGCGAAAATTCTCTATTGTGGTAGCTAACAGAGATAGCAAGGATAGAATATTTCGATTTGATGATACTCAAAAATTTATTATTTTATTTGTAGGACAATATGACTGTAAAATTATATAAATATTAACTAAGTAAAAACAAAAAAATCAGCTGGTTAGTAATCATTTTTATGACCTCGTTATCGATACCTATTGGAAGCGCCTCCTTCCAATAGGTATTATAATCACATATTATATAAGTATGTTTATATTTTAACCTTTTAAACTATTGGTTTTGTTGTCGGAGTAAATTATGTTTGTAGGAAATTCTTCTTATGTTGCACGGTCAGTTTTCTCTGCAATTGTTATAAGGTAAATCGACGTTCAAAAAGGTGGCATCATCGATTCATCACCATCAAGAAAATAAAAAAAATATCGACACATTGCCTTGAAATTTAAACGATGATACTCCTCCATTAATTTTTTTATAGCATAGGCCGGCAAACGAGCAAGTGGGTTACCTGATGGTAAATGATCTCCACCGACCATGTACGCCCACCACCAGAAGAATCATGGACGCATTGACGACGTTAAAGGAAAGGGATATTTAGGGATTGGGAAGGGGAGGCGATTTGGTCTTCCGGATATCTATATTGACAGTAAGATGTTGAATATTGCCGTTTTATGTTTTATTTACTAAGTAACTTATAGTTGGACATTGTGTAACAAGCGACTAGTATATGCTAAGCGATGTGTACACACATATAGTCAAAACCATTGCATTTATTGAATCACAACGTGATGTAAGTTACCTTCATTGCCGCGAAAAACATTTCTTTTTGAACGACGCGTTTTTGGAAGGAACGGTTAACCAACAAACGCTACGATTACAGTGCAGTTTATTTTTATTCGAATGCCTGTTCCTTATACAATACTTACACACAGCCAAAACTTAAATGTGAGAATAGACATGAGTTGGCATGCTGCCAGGGGTAATCATCGTTGAATAATAGCTAAGTAGTAGTATTTGCAAAGCGTTTGTGATATTGCCAAGTAAATCTCAACACGTAACCTGTGATTAACATCCTGGAAACAAGCGCTCAATTTAGTTTGTGTCACTTTCTCTCACATTGAAAAAAACTTAAAACATCTAGAGGTTACATTCGTTTCAATTAAAATCAGTGACTTGGCCATTAAATGCCAGTATTGATGTCGAACCAAATTTAAGCTATATAGCTGCAAACCAATGCGCTTTATATTAATGGTCCAATATACCCCTGTCGGTATAACTGATTCAAGTTAATTTGACCATCGCTGGTAAAATAAATTACTTTCAATCACGGCACATTGAAATGAATTTGAGTTACCTACTGTTTGCTACTAATTCATTTCAAGCTTTTTTGTTTTGATACTATTAAACTCTAAGCCTAATATCAGTTTGGATAGGTTTCTAAAACGATTACTGTTTTTGTATACTCTCAATATATAAAGTACCAGTAACTACTTATGATGAATAAGGATTGCTAGTATGATTAATTTTATATCACATTAATCGAAATAAATTTTCGAGCGATTTTTTACAGTAAGATTTACTAGATTGAAACATCATCAATAGTAATTTTACATGAATTCGAAAACTGTGAACGTATTTGTAACTGATATAAGACTTAACTTTAGTATGTATGTCCATAGTAGTAAAGAAAAATAAAAGTTAGGTGATATAAACACAGTAGGCTGTTTCTGACTAGGCGATTTTAATCGCGTACACGTAAACTTTTGATTACCTGTGTCTAAAACATTACTTCATTGCAACACAACGGGTGTTGAAAAATAATGCTTTAAGAGTTTCGTATTCGATTCTACTGTACACATATTTCCAAACCGATTAATCATGTTTATATAATTTCAATAACCCAAGGCAAGTATCTGTAAATGACAGGAATGCTAACATCATTTCGTTATACGGAGATATTCCGTAACAAGAAAAAAGTCTTTTAATAAAACATAAAACTTTGTGTCCTCGGTATATGTTTACGACACTTTATTCGCGTAGAGTAAATCGGAGATATTTTGTAGATTTTTCGATTTGCCGCTACACAGGCGGGTGGCGAGATTGATTGACTTTGCAATTCCTCGTCGTAACATTTCCCATTTATATGAAGATATCACAAATTTCTTTAAGGGTTGTTTACGTCTGCGACTCGCGCTTCTGCATAATTTTAAAGGTACATAATTAAAATAAATAAATGCACTCAACAGTCACATACATTCCTGATTCAACACTAGGTTGAACCGGTATCGTGGGTATCAGGAACTATGGTCCCACAACAGTCAGGCCAGAAACCAATATTCGTGGATCACATTTGTCTGTGTGCGGACATCGAACCCTCGGCCTCTTACTTCGCAGGAGGTTTCTTACCCACTGCGCTACGGCAACGCCAAATCTAATAAATTATTCTTAAGTAGGACTATAAAAACATTAAATGTTGCCCTTAATTATTCTTTTAAAGAGTTTTTAAGGTTATACTGTGAAAATTTTTAAGCAGTATTTGACGGCGACAGGTGCGGTGCGAAAGTAACAATGTAATTACGTAAACAAAGGCAAACACGACGCTGCGCATGGTCTTTTGTAAACAAGAAAACAAACTCAACTAACAGCCGTTTTAAAATATAAAAGGAAAAATGCTAAATGAAATAATTGAAGAACACGAATTATCACAATTTTGCTAGTTATGGTTACGTAATTATACTCGTATACATACATTCATAATAAGTTAATAATAAAGGGAAAGATAGGCGAAGGTACAACTAGTACCGTTTTTATTCATGTGCGATTTTGTGAATATATTTTTTTCCAATTCAAACACTAGTTTTGATTGTCCAACCTAGGAATTGAACCCAGTACCACACGGTTCTCTACCTTAGTACGCTGCAACTAGACCAATGAAGCGATTAAACTGACAAGTACATACATACATAATCAGAATTAAAACCATTCCGGTATTATGCCACGTTTATTTTAAATTGCAAAGTGTATGTATACCAAATACTAATATTATTATTTTAATTTCATAAAATAAGATTTTACTGTACAAGCCGTGACTTAAATTTTATGAGCTATATCGGTTTGATCTCGAACAAAAAAGTATCAAAGACGATGATTTATATTCTCAAGTTTAAAAAAGTGCTATATTCGCAAACATCAAACTTGGTGGGTAAAGCTTAAAAACCTTTTGAATTGATTGTCCAGTGTCAGGAAATTGTTGCGTAGTGGCATTGTTTCTGAGGCTCACGAAGGCTATCCAACTTTTCTCATTAGGGCGATCTGTTGCGGCGCACCATCGAAACGTTTACGATATTACGGTCACAGGCTCGCAGCGTGCGTTATGAACAATAGGTAATTTCGTCAAAGCGAAGTTTCAGTTAAAATTGCTACGATTATTATGATTCAAAATTAAATGATTTAGTGTTGTAACTCTTACTATATTAAACGTTCTCAAATTTGATTTATCGCGTTGTCTGATAAACTTTATAGGGTAACTTTAGTTTTTACTATTTTTTATCATAACTAAGTAACACTGTACAGACGGGGTACAGTGGGCGAGTAATCGGCTGTGAAACAATACGCCGCGGGTTTGATACCTGCACCGAGGAAAATGTTTGTATGATTCATATATATTTGTTTCGGGTCTGGGTGTTGCGGCACCACAAGTTTCTCGTAGTATCTGATACCCACGATACAGATTAAACTACTGTGGAATCAGGACCGTGTATGTGACTGTTGGGTGTATTTATTAATATTTATTTATTTTGTTTAATAACATGATCACTTATGTGTATAGTAACTGTATTATGTACAATATCTTATGTATAATAATACGATCTGATGAAAAGTTTAAGCCTCTCCTTTTTTATGATTGTTTGCAGATATTGAAAATTATATTAGGAGACAACAATCTGCGGTCGCGGCGAAATTTAAAGGACGTACCTAATTGGAAATGTGTGCAGTAATAGATATGTACTTAATCGAATCTCATTCCATTAGCCAAATTTATTCATAACAAGCTCAGCGCGCACCATCTGCCCATTTGCAAAAAAGTTTTCCTAATTCGAGAGGGGAAATTTATGTTTCATCCCTAAATAGTAATTACAAAGGCAGGTTTATCTCAGCTTTACTTATAATATTGAGAGATAAGTGAATCGAATTATTCTTCGTAAAGTTTGTTAGTTACTTTCAACGGAAAATTTTATTATGGCAAAGGCCGGCAAACGAGTAAGTGGGCCACCTGATAAGTGATCTCCACTACCCATGAACATCCACAATTCCTTAAGGTAAAAGGATTATTAAGGGATTGACGACATTTCTTGACTCCAAGTGATCGTTTATTTATGAAATACTAAAGCTTGTTAAAATCTGCCATTCTAATCGTGGGATCGAATACTAATCGTTTATACGAAGAAAAATATAAAACACAGGTTCGTGCAACAAAACAGTAAGTATAGGTGAGATTTCTCGACGGCAAGCTGAGTTACCAATTCTAAAACATACTCACGTAGCTCATTTCCTTCGTAATGGGCTTATATTCCGTGGCACAATTTTCAATTTCCTTACCTTTTACTGCATAAAATCCATTTTTTTCACTGTGAATTGTGTTTTTGAAAGTATAATTCTGCTGTTTTCATCGAAAATGTACAAGTATTTCTTTTATGATCAATATCAGTTTTTAATTAAAAATAATATCAAAATATTACTATTAAAATCATACATGAAGCCAGACTAATAAAATATCCGCTATATTGGACCGCTATCTTGTAATATAATTCGAAAATTAATTGACTTGGGTGATCATTAGGAGCTACGTGACTTGACTGATAAAACTAGCTTTTGTCCTCGACTTCTTTAATGTTAGAATCTCCGTTGGGAATTATTGGATCCACCAGATTACGAATATATCAAATTAAGAAACATTATGTATAACTATATTTTGCTCGCGGCTCTGCCCGCGTGATCTGCTTTTTCCGGGATAAAAAGTTTCCTATCACCCAAGTCAGCTCATACCCTGTCTGTTTACCAAATTTCATCAAAATCCGTTCAGTAGTTTCAGCGTGATTGACGAACAAGCAAACAAACTTTCACATTTATAATATTAGTGTGATAGCAGCTAAAATTTGATTTATATGCTTTTTTCTTGTTATTAAACGTAATATGTAGGCATACCTTAAAATTATGCTAAGAATCATTAGATCATTTAGCACAGCTGTATAATAATTGAATATCAAATGTTCCATAGAAATAAAATGACTATGAAATCCTACTTCCTACTAATATTATAAAAAATAACGATACAGGTTTAACTAAGTGTAGGGTCAGGACTATGTGTGTGATTGGTGGGTGTATTTATTATTTTATATACAAAAAAATAGAGACCTTACAAAGTTTTAACACTCACAACATTTGCATTTCGCTTTTCACAGGAATGGTTCTTTCTAGCATATAAAGGAGCCTATGACCTAATCTAGGTCATGCTCCATCTGTTTGCTAAATTTCATTCAAAATTGTGCATGCGTTAAGACATGATTGACTAAGAAACATCCAAATTCACAAACTCATGTATATCCAAACTTTTCTAATAGTATCTATAGTTAAATAGGAAGTAGGATAGGATATCTGCTTAAAGTAATATATATGCCATATACACACTCAGGTCTGTAATCCCCGAAGGGGTAGGCAGAGGTGTAACCAGTACACCCACATTTGGCCCAGCGTATTTTTATCCCATGGTGTTAAAGGGGGCGAGCCTATCGCCATATCAGGCACAACTCCAGACTCCAAGCTGATACAGAAAATTTCGGAATAGAAAAACTCAATTTCACTTTACGCGATCCGGGGATCGAACCCGAGACCTCAGCACAGCAGTTGTACCGTGTACGCAATACAACTGGGCCAAGACAGCCAATAATTAAAATAGCAATGTATATATTGAAATATATATAAAATCTCTCTGTAATCCTGAGATTGTGAGTGGGATATTGATTATTTTCAACGTTATTTTCAGGATGAAATGTTTATAGCAAAATTACATTTCAATCCCCATAATTCGATCTACCGGCGAACTGATAAAACTTCAGATCCCATTTTCATCCTCATTACGCGGAAAAAAGGGTCGGACCCGATTCTAAAAACTTTTATCTGTTTCAAATTTCAAAGCCAACAGTTCTGCCTTTCATTTCGATACTGTTTGGTTAAAAATGCCGCTTTCACTTAATTTCAATTTTAATTTTTTCCTGTCAGGGGAAATGTCGAACTTAATGTTTACATTAAATCAATAGTCAGCTTGTTTACCCTTGCATTTTGATAATTTTATTGAGTGATTATTTGTTTTGGGACATTGCCATATTCCAATATATCCGGTGTACGAACCATCCAGTGACCTCATTTTGCTGATGAGTAGTTCCGTACCACGAGTCACGATACATGTTTTAAATTATACGAACCTAAATTTATGATATTTAAAATAATTTATGTAGCCGTATTTCTTTTAGATACTACTATTTGGTTAGAAGACGCTATGAAAAGTAAATTCGCGGCCTATAGTCACCCATCTGTAACAAGGCTTATCGCCGAATAATGAAGTTGATAGATATGTAAAATTCCATTCATATTGATTTCCAGATTGTTATAGTAATAATAGTATTTTGCATACAAAGAATTTTGAGCATAGTCATTAAGCGTGATTTCAATTATTTCACAGCAAATACAATTTTTCCTTTATTTGCATTAGACGTGAAACGTAGATAGATTACAGACGAGATTGTGGCGGAGTGTTTCAAAACTGTATTTCAATTTCGCTTCAGAACAAAATTTAATATTACGTGGAAACTGAGCTGACAGGTCTTTAAATTAGCTTCACTGGAACATAAAAAATCGACTTCCATTCACTCTTCGCAATATTGTTCTCACATAACTTTTGTAAATTTTTTAGATGATTTTTTATTACAAAACCTGTTCACATGAAACTATTATTGTCGTTACCTTTTTAGATGAAAGTTCTGCCGAATATATCTAGTTTTTATTTTAAGATTATATATATATATATGTTATTATATGTCTTTTTTTATGATGTTTTTGTTTTTTTTTTGATGACCCATCTTATACATCAGATTTAATGTGCTAAATTAATTGTGAAATGAAATTGTTGTAAAATGAAAAGCAAAAAATAAAATTGTGTATTAAAACTTACATTACCATTTTTTGTGTTGGTTTTTGTTAATGTTATATTATGTTACTAAAATAACTATTATGAAACTAAAGTGCTTGTGCAGTTTTATTATTACTTAATGATTTAAAGTTGTGACTTTCGATAGTCTCGCATCTTTCGTTAGCTTTAGGTTAACTAATTTTATTTATACCTATAGGTACTTACATAATGTAGGCTTCGAAGTTATTGTCCCTTTTTAATTAACCTAAGGTGAAATGTAAGACTATAGAGACAAAATCGATACTACCGACTTACAAAGCTTCTTTCATGATTTTTAAGCAGAGACTGAATTTTATTTTCTCAATAAAATCTGTTTCGAATATCGTCGCTTCACGTCGAATACATTCTGCGTATCCAAAAAGACAGTAGGAGTAGTTTCTTCTCCCTGTACGTATTAACCAGGTATCTTGCGAACGCCGAGTTCATGGTGCCATTTCGGGTTTAAACGCATACGCAGAGCCTGGATACACGAACGAGTTTGATTAGCTTCATGGTGGGTCACATTAGCTTAATACCGCGGTAAAATACAATATCTATTACGTATCCAATTATAAACTTCAGTATGTAATATCCAATCTACAGCATGTCCAATTGTTACTAATTAATATGGACCGCGATAGATGTATAAATAAATCTTAATTTGTACGTAGTTTGGTTCATTTTCTTTTGCCCAAGTGCTATAACAATTAAAAATCAGACTCACTAGCCATTCATCCAAGCCAAATTGGACTGTAACAACTAATTAGTGTAATTGCAGTCCACTACCATTATTGAAATTTTAGTTTTATCGAAAAAGCCTAAATTACCTTAAGGAAAGATTTATCAATTGGGCAACAACATTAGTGATAGAGATTAAATTATTAGTGATAACTTTAAAATTAAGTAAGGATTACCCCTCCAGCAAAGATAAGCCTAACTAATCTGAAGAAGTTAAAAAATGAATGAGTTACCCTTTGAAAGTGTGTAAGCACATTAACAATGGTCATCATTTTAACGGTTGTCATATAAAATTTAATTGAGAGCAATTAAAGATTAGAGAATCTACTGCTTTTTACCGGGCTCCGGGATTTACTCCACAGAAGCCTTAATGTGGATAGTCGTAGTAAACAATGATTAATAATATTCCATGTAAATAGGAATTAAAACCTGCTAAAAGTTTACTACGCGTATAACCTACTGGTTGCTACCACAATGTAACTAACCTCTTCATTACTTTATATTTCTATTCATAAATTTCGTCTATAAATCTTTCAGACTTTATACGTTTTAAGATAGTTATACGTTCTAGAATATAATGTGCTGTCGGCGTAGTTACTTGCATATCTAAATTCAAAGTATATTTCTAAGGTATCTCTCCTTTTTATAATGTTACCACAAGTTTGCCTTGTGTTCTTGCGTCGAAGTAGTTTGCATGGTTTCCCTCAGAACATAAAATGTACATACATGTATGTGTAATTTACCGGGAGGCTTGACAATTTTACTAAAATTAGAACAGGCACCACAGCATAATAAAATGAATGTTTCAATAGCCTCATAACAACAACTATGTTCGGCTTGTAAAATCGTAGAAACATAACAACCTAGGCAAAAGTTACGCGGGAGCGTCAGGAGGTTTTTTAAATCAAAAATATAGAGTCCAACTCTTCATGATGAAGATTTATTTAAGACTGAATTAAAAGTAACAATAATCCTTATTTATACTCTTAACTTATTTACAAGGCGTATTCAGTTCTAGGAATTTTGATCATAATAGTCAACATGGTTTCATTTAGTTCCAAGAACTATAGTCTAAACAAGAATATCATATTTCCAATGGATAGAGTTATATAGAGCCCTTACTTTAGTAAATAAGGTCATTTGAATGTTAAGCAAATTTTTGTCATGTTATGAACAGGTGCAGGATGCATAACTATCTTTTTTATAATAATAAACACTTAAACAACTCTGTTTATTGAAGTGGACATTAACGCATGTAGAGACAAGTTTAATTTTAACGTTTAACATTTCGCCGGCTACTTATTAATCGAATGAAAATGCTGCATGGAAACTACAGTGGGATTTAAACTTAAATCACAAGTGTATTGTTATATTTATTCACTACTGAATGTGACTGAATTCGTTAACGTTCGCATGGCATTTTAAAACAACGTCATAAATGATTTAAAGTGAACAACATACACGCACTTAGCTAGTACTCGTATATTGTTGTTCGCCTGAAGTTATAAGTAGTTGTTGTTTTAGCAATTCTAGCTAGGTCATTTAATTAGGCAATACTTTAGAATTCACAACTATACTATAACTATATAATAGAACTTGTGCTAAATATATTAAAACTTGATCCTGTAAACGGCAACGATGAAATTTTATTTGAATCGTTTTCTAAAATGTAGGGTTCAAAATTCGGTCCCTTTGTTTTTTTCTTTTGGTTAGGTCAGTTATGTATATTGATTTCTCGGCCGATTATTTATTAACCGGTATTGATGGGAATAAAATCATTTCAGTAGAGTTTATCTCCGTTGTGGTTCCATGTACATTTGGTTAAGATCTGATCTGATACCGGAGTACGAAGTATAAAAAATAAACTCCTCAACGAATAACACCACACTTATCTCGATTATGTTATTGTATTGGAATTTACATGCTATTGCTGTAAAAACCTACCCTTTTCAGTGTCATTTTTTGAAGTCTGTTTTTATAATTATGTTTGATGAATAATAAACGACAGATAAGAGAGTATTATTTCAGTAACCATAGTCCTAGTCTTTCGACCCCTGACACATGTGTAAACCGTATTTACGACACTATGTGTGCTTATCAAAGATCTTAACTTCATGCATATTTTCTCGTATACGGAAGATATGATTTGGTATAAAAACTCCATACTAGGTACCAAGATATACTATGTGTATTCTCCAAACACGTATGCACGTTAAATTACAATCTCCACTCTCTTCGTTCTTCCTACTACTGTGTACTAATAAATCCTAGCCACCAGCTATGTAGTGCATAGCAATTTTGAAAATCGTGAATCGTGGACCTAAGCAATTAATATAGTTCGGGTTCACGTGCACGCTTCTCCATGAAATGCTCGAACTGTAACATAATTATAACTTATGTATTGCATAGATTCTACAGCTAACTTTCCCAAGTATGCTCTTACAAAAAGAAAATTACAAATAATCAGTAAATGTACACATTAACTGGAATTCAAAGGATTTGAGGAAAAAGGTAGGCAAAGATAGGAAATATAAATTCGACTTGTCAGTTTTTGCCTTAGAGGCCGTCCCTTGTCAAAGCAGACCTTCCTGTCGACGTCGGGAGCATTTTTTCTGACTCAATGGATTACCAACACAAAAACATAAATATGTTTTGATTTCATATGTGTTCGCGTTTTATGTTGTGTGGACATGTGTCGTGAGTAATATAGTGGTGTATCAAAGAAAACAAAAAGCTGATACGCTTGCATAAATAATGCTGCCATATTTACGTTATCTTATCTTACTCTTCACTAGCCTTCATGGCTGGTTGAGTAATAAAATGTTTTGTTTATTTTGTAAAAATTCTTTACTCTTTACTTTATGTCATACCTCCATATTGTTATCTTTAAATTCATAATTATGCTTATAAGACTTTCAACTATTTATAAATCAATAAGTGCAATTTTGCTTATAAATCACACTTATTAATTTACAGCTAGTTGTATATAAGTAACGAGAAGTGCTGAATAGGTTAGTAACATACTAATTATAATGTCTAATAAAAGCAATGTATTAAGTTTTTTTAAGAACATGACGGTTCTATACAGAGGGAGCTTTTAATATAGATGTATTAAAGTGTATTAGTTTAGGGTAGGTACCCAAACTGTGAAAAACCTGTAATACACGTTTGAAAAACAAACATATTAATTATGAATAACATATTATTTAAGGATGCTGGTGGGAGGATGCTGGTGGGAGGATACTTGTATCCGACCGGATAGCGACCACCGTACACTGGTGCTAAAACCTGCCATAGTGGCCCACCTTGTGTGGGTCGCGTTCCAGGGTCAGCCATTGTATATCCGGTTCTCCCCAGGGGGCTGGCCCCCTGATCCTCACCCTTTTCCCATCCCTTTTTCCTTCCACTCCCCCTTGGCCCTTTGGCAGGCCGGCATGATCTTGCCGACCAATGATGGACACATTGTTTATCATTGGTCGACAATATTCTTGGATTGCGCTACACTTACCATCAGGTGTAGCGTAGTCACTTTGCCGAGCCAGGATAAAAAAAAAAAAAAAAAAAAAAACATATATGTGAATTTTGGCTTTAAAAATACTGTCCGTGATTTGAACACGCAACCTTCGGATCTGTAGTCAGACGCTACCGCTGCGCCAAGGAGTCCGTGTACAAAATAAGCAATTTTTCTATGACATTGTGCAAAGATCTTATAAAACTATAGCCCAAAAATATCTTGAAAACTTTTTAACCAAAATTTAACCGAATCAGATAGCACTATATTCTATATCCAATGGGTAGTGACCAACCTAGTGTCAAAGTTTTCAGTCTCCTGACGTAGCTTAAGGACTGTTGTCAATTGTGAACAGCCGGGATAGAATATTATGTGCCCTTGAATTATGAAGACGCTCAGTTGAAACTTGAACTAAGATATCCCATCGATGGACTGACCGCGTCAAAGATTGCTAACTTGATAATCGTTCATTGATTAGTGAATGCCCCTGGCTATAAGCGCCTAGATTAGAACTAAAAAGAACTCAAATGGATCTAAAAAAAATTAAAAAACCATTTGTGATCCGATGCTATTGCACTATAATGTTTAATTATTATTAATAGAAAGCACTGACTCAAAATCGGTTAAATAGTAATGCAAACGTTATTAAACTTTGTAAAAGATTTTTTTGTTTCATTGTATGATGAGACTAGCAAGGCGCTCGCCTGATGATAAGCGCCACGCCTGCCCATAAACAAAATCAACACCACACAGAACTTTTACAAATTACTGCATGACACTGAAATGCGCTTGTCACCCTGAGACATAAGATGCTAAGCCTCATAATTCCCAGTAATTTCACTGGCTTCAATGTCCCTCAAACCGAACCACAACAGTGCTAACACATTGTTGCTTGGCGGCAGAAATAGACAAAGCGGTAGTGCCAACGCAGACGGCCTCTCGCATACAAGGGACCACCTTGCAAAAAGTAAAGTGTTAAGCTTAAATATTAAACTGAAGTTGTTATTGCGAATATACATATTGAATATGTACAATAAGCATATTTGAGATGTCATTTTGCTTGTGATCCTTTGCCGGCGACACGTCTACAGCCAATGATATAACAGCTATAGTACTAAGACTACGTGGGAGGGTTTCCATGGAAAGCAATTTCATATACAATTTTCGCTCCCTAAAATATATACCTTTGTAACGTTCGGGTTTCGACGACAGTTAAATAATGGGCAACGTTTATACGATACAACTATTTATTAATTGGTAAGAGAATGATACAACACTGATCGAAACTACATTACAAACTACTTCTAAGTGGTTCACGACTGATTCACAACTGAATCTGAACATCTGGCTACTTAATACGAGGAGAGGATCCTTTTTGACCGACTTCAAAAGTAGAGTAAGTTCCGTCCGTATATATTTTTTGCTGTTTATATCAATATTGACCCTTATGCGAGGGTGGCTGATCAATGTTTACGTGATCACGGTCCATGACAATAAATTTGGGAAAACAAAGAATAACAAGAACATTCATTAGTAATTACATAAAGATAATTCGAGATGTGACCGGTCAACCATAATGTAAGAACAGTAAATAATCATTACATTTTCTGTGGAATTGTTTGTTACTATACATTTTTATCTACAGGTCTATTATCTATGAAAATGTATGTACTAGTAAAACCACTCACTATGATTATATCACGATAAGATCGCCATGGTTAAAAGAACTTTTACCCGAGCCAGATTAGGTTTTCTAATTATCTTAGAAATTAATGTCATTTTCAGGTCGCGTAAAATATTCAAAATTCGCCAAGACCTTGTTTCACGAGGAAAGGACATTTACTCCATCGATAAGGGTTTCGCGGTCGAAAGGACCCTGGAGAGACTACAGCAATTTAAGCGAAGGCGACCAGGGTTAAGATTAAATTAAATGAAAACACATTCCTCCGAAACTCAAAAGCGACGGAAATTCAACGTAAAGAAAAAGACAGAATCTCTCCAAGGCACATCTCTCTACCGAAAACAAATTT
Organism: Amorpha juglandis; assembly: GCA_949126905.1. Taxonomy (NCBI): domain Eukaryota; kingdom Metazoa; phylum Arthropoda; class Insecta; order Lepidoptera; family Sphingidae; genus Amorpha; species Amorpha juglandis. The sequence goes on along the minus strand of OX421374.1, from coordinate 9,736,492 downwards.
AAGCTGGGATATAGCCATCATTTAGTTATGCTAATTCTATCTTTGTGCTGTTTAATAATAAGTCTAATAAACTCTTAGGCAAGTAATCCCTTGGACATTTTTCAAATAGAATTTCATTAGCATAGATAGGAAATTTCATGGTAATTAATAGTGGCTGTTGGTTTGAGAAATGAGGGTTACGTCTGACCACTTCATTCCCGTTTGACAAGATTAATTGTACACTGCCACGCAAATATTAACGTATACGGTAATTGAACATGTTTTTTATATTCACGTGGTCCGATTGGTGTTAAGTCAATACATATTATTTGAAATTTTTTTTTGCATGCAATAATTCCCAGAAATAATAATAATAGTTATTTTAATGGATTTGATGTAATAAAGTAATATACCAGAGTTGAATATAATACGTCGTAATAAATTTAATATTTTTTATCACTTTCGGCCTGAAGTAGCACAAACTTGAACGGAAACATCGTTAATAGAGTAACAATATTCTTGGAGATGATTGGACTCACGAAGACTTAAATTTAAAAAGTTGCATAGTTGAGGGTTAACCACAAGAATCCGCTTCGTTCTTTAAATAATGTAGGCAGTAACATCAAGTACTGTTAACGTAGTGAAAAGCCTTTGTTTTGTTAATTACTGAGCTCGGGGCAGTCCGCACCTGCTTTCACCGCACTAGAATAAACTGCGCGACTAAATTTCCTCTGTTTAAATTAAAAGATACTCCTGACCAATAGTTACTTCCGCCCTCACAGAATGGAATTTCAAATTAACTTAAATTTGTGGTTTTCAATATCGTAATATAATTATGCAAGTGAATTTTATTTAAATTAGGTCGCATATCTTCTAGAATATGTAGGTACTTATACAACAGTCAATCTTGGCAGATTGACGTTTTGTATGCATGGCGCTAATATCCTGCAAGTCATATGCCATCACAGGGGTAGCGCATAGCAGAGTAGGCTCCTATGGTAGCAGAGAGGTTTGTGCGTAGTGTTGACGTGTGTATTCTATTCATCACGTGTATAGACGGACAGTGTTGTTACGTATTAATATGTCATCCATCCCCCACCGCTTCAATGCAATGTACCGCTATACCTTGAAAAATGACAGCTCAGCTACAAATTATAACACAATATACAGTACATACTACGTAAAAATGTATATATTTTACCATTTCAGAATTAGGAACACTTGATGAGGATGAGCTAATAGGTACAGACCTGTTACAACGCTAGTTTATAAATCAGCTCATTGGCGTTCACTGCTGAACATAGATCTTTCCAAGTACACGGCAATTATCTCAGTCTTAGGCAGCCTTCATCCATCAAGTACCCGCCACCTTTTTCAATTTGTCAGTCCATCGAATAACAGGATATCCCATACTACGTTAACCTAGGCATCCTTTAGTCTGCAGACATGACGGGTCCACTTCTATTTCATCGTGCTATTTCTGAGAGCAATATCCATGACTTTGAATCTCTACCGGATTCATTTCGAATTCTACCCATCATCATTCTATAGCACGATGGGCAACTTTATACTTGTGAACCACTCCGCAGTGTCCACGTTCAGCTCCGTGAGTCATAACAACGACGAAATTGATGAATCGAAAACTTTACGTAGGTCCTCGAATGTTACGTTCGTTATATAATATTATGTATGTTTCTCTTGACTAACCTGGTTAAGGTTATTTCATATTCGTACTTATTGGTAAAAAGTAAAGATTGTCGAAGCCCATAATTTTATTCGTAATGTTATATATAATATAATGTACGCTGTCTTTTCAATTACGGTGTTTAAATTGTCATAAAAACGTATACCGCTTTGTTTCCGTGTATAGTGTGTGAATGTGGTCTCAGTTTATTTTTTCCAAACATTTGTAGTAATATAACGCCGCCTGCCCAGTTTTTAGATAATGTATATTGTGAACAAATGATTAAGATTAACCTGATTTCATTGATAATACTTACTAGTTTTAGTTTATTCTAATATAATAATAATATTCTTTAATATAATATAGCAAGTAGGTATTTATTTTATGGACTATTGTGACAATATTGCTGTAGATTACACTTACTAGGTATGGTTAATTTTGTTTCTGGCTACAACTTTATTGAAATAATTAGATTCTTTTAGGTATAAACTATTCAAAATGCATATCACTTAGTATTATTTACTTTGTTCACATTGGGCCAAAGCACCATAGTAAATTTTACTATTCCCAAAGACATTATTAAACATGTTTATTGGCTAAATTTAATACGATTAAGGATCGTTGAGAAAATGCGCCGCAAAAGTTACAAATAAATAATGGTAATAATTTTTTTTTTTTCAATTAGAACTTATTGTAAGAGTCTGCTTACTTAATACCCTTATGATTTATTTGAGTTTAAACAGATTTTACAAGTTGCGATGTTTCTTTTGGAATTGAATACATACATAACCTCACGCCTGTATCCCCGAAGTGGTAGACGAAGATACAACTAGTGCACTCTCGGATGGCCGAACTTATTTTAACCTATAATTTGAACGCAAGACCTCAAGTTCAGCTTAAGTATCCATGATCTAGTGGCAACGATTTTATTTAAGAATGACCAAATACATATCACTTCACATGTGTGTTGTATATGTTATAAAAATCTGTAAAGTGTAAAGGTTACCCTTATGGACTTGGACACGATTCGCACCTGTAGTTAAAATTTTAAAAATATATTCTTGTTTTGTTTTTTACAGGACCAACTTGCTCGTATGTCGGCCTTTGCCATTAAAAAAAAATAGCAAGTTAAAGCACTTTTACCAGTGTTATCCTTAACAATTACAGGTACATGGTAAATTTAAGGGGGTGACGCGTGCGCTATCACTGCGCAAGGGTACTAAGTGAGGACGAGGAAGCTTGTTGAGAGGGCTGCGACCGTCTGTAACGTCCTCGTCGCGCACTCGGGACACGCCTTGATCAAACCACACATTACCAACTACAAGCACGGAATTTATAACAATAATTATTGTGAATAACTGACTTTTCTAAGTTACGTGTATATAATATTAATTGTTAATTATCGCTTGCTTTAACCACGCTTTAACGGCGAAGGAAATATCGTGAGGAAACCTGCATACCTGAGAACTCGATAAGATTTTTCGCAGGTATGTGAAGTCTGCCAAACCGCATTAGGCCAGCGTGGTGGACTAAGGCCTAATCCGTCTCATTCAGTATATATTAGTCTATGGTAGAGGAGGCCCGCGCTCAGCAGTGGGACGTATATAATACAAGGCTAGTAAAAAAAAATGTGAATAAACAGTGTTGTATAGTAGTAGTGTTACATCAACTGTATCATTCAATCCTGCCGTTTTCTTTGCTCTTGTAAATGCATATATCTGGTAAACATTACATAGTTGTAACTTATTCCTTTATAAATTCCTAATAGAATAATTCTAAAGAATAAGATCGCAGGAAGTCGCAGGATGCAGGCTGCTTCCAACAGGTCGGTCTGGAAATCTTTGGGGGAGGCCTATGTTCAGCAGTGGACGTCTTGTGGCTGATGATGATGATGAATAGAATAATTCTAGAAAGGTAATATCAAGGTCGCTAGCAGGATTTGCTTCAGGGTAGAGGCGAGATTTGCTGCAAGGGACGACAACGCCGGGGAAAGTAGTTTTCAGTGGTAGAGCCACGCTGTAGACAGTTTTGTCTACAGCATGAATGGGCTGGCTCGTCCGGGTCATTACCACTGTCTCACAGAAAACCTACGTAAAATAGCGGCTTGCTGCTGCGTTTCGTACGGTGAGTGAGATATCCGGAAGCCCAAATCCCCTCCCTTCCCCATCCCTAATTATCCCTGTCCTTTAAGGTCGGCAACGCGCCCATGATTCTTTTGGTGGTGGGCGTACATGGGCGGTGGAGATCACTTACCACCAGGTGACCCACTTGCTCGTTTGCCGGCCTATGCCAAAAAAAAAAAAAAAAAAAAAATTGAAAGTAAATAGAAAAAAAACAGTCAGTTATCGCAGAGTAGAAACAAAGTAATACGACCTCGCATACTACGCACTGTAATTTAAATTAGACGTGATAATATTTAGAGCAGTGGTTCTCAAACTTTTTTGGTGACGGAACCCTTTTAGGAAGCTAAATACTTGGTGGAACCCTACAAGTAAACAATAGTTTTTAAAAGTGTATTCTTTATTAATAAGCATAATAAAAGTACAATGTAACAGTTACTAATTATTACTTACTTTACCACATGGCAAGTACAATAATAGAAGATATTAAAAAAGAAAAAATCTAACTAATGGGAGGTATGAAATTGTTTTTTATTTTTCATCAATTGGTTGATATCAGGTTTGATAGAAGACAGTTGAAGTCTCATATCAGGTTCGGCGTCCAGACTATTGCGATATTTTGTTGTCATGGCTGCATAGGTTGAGAATCCTGTTTCGCACAAATATGTTGTTGAGAACGGGAGAAGAATATTCAGAGCCATTTTGCCAAGCATTGGATATTCATCACGGATTCTGCACCAAAAATCGTTGAGAGGCGTCGTTTTCGCTAACAAACTCATTGAGTGACGTAAAGCATTCTATTTCTTTCTTACCAACGCAAATAATCCAGAAATCAAATTTTCTTTTGAAGGCAGTTATTTTGTTATAGGCCTGAAACACTGTTGTCTGTTTACCTTGCAATGATAAATTCAATTCGTTAAGTTTTTGAAAGATATACGCCATAAAAGACAATCGGAACAACCAAGTTTTATCATACAAACGGTCCTTCAAATTAAAAGAAGTATCTGCTGAAAGAAACATTTGTAACCCGGCTCTAAGTTCAAATAGCCTTGTTAAAGTTTTACCCCGAGACAACCATCGCACTTCTGTATGGAGCAGCAGTGCTTTATGTTTGCTGCCATAATCTTCACACAATAATGAGAACAATCGGGATTGGTCGTGATTTGATAAAATTAATTATTTTTACCGCTTCATCCATAACTAATTTTAGATTTGACGGCATTTGCTTCATCGCAAGTGCTTGTCTATGCAGAATACAATAGCTGGAACTACAATTAGGCGCTTTATTTTTTATTCGTGATACTGCTCCTGCTGTTTTACCTGTCATCGCCTTGGCCCCATCTGTACAAATGTCAATGCAATTGTTCCAACTGAGATTATTTTCTTCAAAAAATATATTTATTTTATTAAAAATTTCTTCGCCGGTAGTGTTTGTGAGCAGCGGTGAACACATAAGCATGTCTTCTTCAAAAGAACTTTCATATGGATATCTCACGATAACCAGCAAGATAGCCAAACCAGCGACAACAGTTGACTCGGCCATTTGCAAGGCGAATCGTGTTTTTGTAGACGTGTAACTAGTTCTTGTTTGACGTAGCTTGCCAGATCATGGATTCGCCGTGAAACAGTATCGTTTGATAGCGGCACAGTAGAAAGATGCTTTGCAGATTTTTCATCGAGCATACATTTTGTTATGTCTAATACACATGGCTTTATTAAATTCTCAGCGATAGTGTGCGCTTCACCTGCTTGTGCAATGCGATAGCTAACTAAATATGATGCCTCCGTGGCCTTTTCGTTTGTGTTACATGCATCATATTTTTTTGACTTTCCAATAACTTATCTTTTTTACAAACAAAAATTTATTTATTCTTGTCTTTAGACTCGGGGTGTACAGTTTCTAAATGTCGGCGCAATTTGGCAGGTGCCATGGAACTATTAGGAAGCATTTTAGAGAGAGTTGAGCCGTTGGAATCAACAAATCCAAAACTGATATTTGATTCATCATACTTCCTTTTTTTCGTCTTTGAAACCGTCGAGCTTGACGTCGTGGCATCATCGTCTGGATCGGTGATTGCTATATTCTCCGCGCGTACTGCTTTTGAACATTCAGCGTCATTAGAAGATGTTGTTGCAACACGTTTAACACCTTTAAGCCAACGTTCCATTCTTCTTTATTTATAATGTTACACGTCAGGAAGGTGGGGCCTAAATAATGCACAATCTGTACTGCGTATAAGAGACTAAGTTTAGTACAATGAAGAAATGTATAAACCTGAGACAACAGAATACAGCAGGCAATAGAACAATGAACACTAGTTTCTCGCTAGCGAGCTTGTAAGTAGGTAGATAGGAACTTATCGCTCCGAATACTAGTCGTCAACTTACTGACGAGGCGCGACGCGCGATCGCCGCTTTTATACTTAGTCCTAGACTCGATCTCGAATATTCTCGAAAATACTTGAGTCCTAAAGTCCTAAACAAAAAGCAAAAATAAAAAGAGAAATATAAAAATTGCGTTGTAAACTATCTCGACTTTAGAGTCTCTCGAGTTAGAGTCGAAAGTCGCTTGTTGACAACTATAGCGTCTAATTCAGAGGCGGCTTTTATCAAAGGGACTGCGCGCTCACAAGTATACAAGTATACATATTGGTACCAAACTTATGAGATATTGTACCAGCTATTGTAACACATGTTTATACAAATACAAATAAATAAATAAATATACCTACGCGCGGCCGCGGAGTCAAAACGTTCGACCAGAGAGGTAATTTGATTTTTTTTCTAAATTCTTGCGGAACCCCTACAGAGGTATCGCGGAACCCTAGGGTTCCGCGGAACACACTTAGAGTATAGCTGATTTAGAGAATAGTAATTTTCGCTTACTCACAACGGGTGAAGCACCCCACTTTGCTACACCGTGGGTACGTCTGTTCATGTATAACATTACTCAATTTAAGTCAGCGCATGTTTTCTCGATGTAGTTAATTAACTTTCACATTCAAATAGCCACGTAAAAAGATTCTAGAGCGCCTAATTGCTACTCTAGAAGAACATCTATGTCTACAGTCTATGTCTATGTACTATCGGATTACGGAGCTCTTGTGAGTTGGCTCTGAATAGTGAGTGTATGTCTAAGGACTTTCTAAGTGTGTTTTACAAAAACACTTGGTACTAGTATATAGCTTTAAACATTTAACTAGATTTCGACGGGGCTTCGCCCACGTGATGGTTTACTTTGATATTATTTTTATTAATTTTATTTTTATATTACTTTTACTCAGATAAAAATATTTTTTCCATTCGAACTTTCATACCCCTTTTCGTATATAGCACGCCGTGACGGTCGTGCTATGTTTGCTAGGTGTGTGGGCTATTGGAAGGTTTTACTATGTATTATTATTATCAAATTAAAGTTTGTGGATTTGCATACATATTTGTTAATCAATCACGCCTTAACGGCTCAATGGATTTGGATTAAATTTGGTACACAGGTGCACCATGAACTAGATACTTGCAACTTTTTATCCCGGAAAAAGAGATTCACGCAAGCGTTCGCGACGGACATCCGTCCATGGAACGTGGAGATCACTTGTCAGTAGGTAACCCACATGCTCGTTTGCCAGCCTATAAAAACACGATGAACACGACCTCAAAGATCAATAGCTAAACGAATATTCAAAAACCATCTCCCGTCACCTTCGAAGCAAGCAAATGCCACAAGTATGTAAGACCGCAGCGCCCACGACACCCGCGTCTCCCCGACATGACTCCCCTTCAGAGATAATAATAGAGTATAGAGTGAATTAACTCAAAAGTTAATTTAAATAAAAGTACTAGTAGAGGAGAATTGTACGGTGTGGCATAATGCTCGGCTTGGATAATCTTATTAAATTGCACTGTTATTTTTTCTGTTTTTTTAAGAAAGTAGCTGTGACTATTGCATTGTGTTGCATACTGCAGCACTTACATATAAACGTTACTTGATTAACGTTTATAAATTAAACTATGCTCAATGCATACAGCATTTACGAGTCCTATACTACCAACTTATTCATACACATGACGTATTAATCCTACTACTATTCCTTATACAAAAAATTGGATATTTGTGGGTCTGTGAATGAAATTTTATGTTCATGCCATAAGCGCTGAACAGGTTCTACTTTTTATTAGGTAGGTATTATATTATTCGCTATTCACACCATAATAATATATTTGTTTATTCGGGACAATGGTTCATAACTATAATAATATAACATCATGGCTCAATCTACGGTGGCAAAGCAGTAAATTCTTACTCTAAGATGCACATAGGTGTTTCACAAGGGAGCAAACAGGGAGGGACAGCTGGTGTACTTTAATGTTGATGGGTTGTTATTATTATACCTATTAATATGAACTTATTATTTAATCTTTACATAGTTCAAAATGAAGTGGCATCCGCTGTCTGTTCGCTTAGATCTTTTAAACTATTCAACATATTTTAATGCAGTTTTCAGCAATAGATAGAGTGATTCATGACCAAAGAGAATATGTATATCACGCTATGACCCATGTGGGAGCAGGGCAGTAACATGCAGGTGAAACCGCGAGGGACAGCTAGTATAATATAAATAACATGTTACTAAACCTAAAAGTACATCTTATGTATTTTATAGAGACATATTATTACAGATAGATTCAAAGCACATAACCTAATACTTTAAAATATGAATTCTTAATAAAGATGCAAAACTTACTCGTATTGCCTCGCCCGTATTTATTTAGTGCTTAATAAAGACAGTGAAGACGCAGCGATAAGTGTGTATTTATATTGTTTTATTCGTTGCACGAAAAAAGTTTGATTTCCTATGTTTTTGTTTAATCCATGTTTTTACAGATACAATAAAACACATCTATGTGATAGATTAAAGCTTAATTGAGGTCGTTTCAATTTTGTTACATTTTTATTGTTACAGCTGGGCTGTTGCGATCCAATAAAGCGGGCTTGGTGATGTGGGATTTACTCAGTGGGCATTAACCACATTATCTCGGACATCCAGAACTACGGTTTGTTTATCGAACCCTAATCCGAAGATTTCCCGAGCTTTTGTCCAGATTTCCTTCGTGACTAATTGGTATTTTTCTTGATAACGCACTATTGCTCCGTAAACGCCGCCTTGCAGGAAAAACATTTTTTTATTAGGTACGAGTTTTTGAAGACTATATTTTCTGTGGTAATTATTGTACAAGGTAGATAGTGATTTTCAGGTCTGATAAAATTGATACGTCCAGTACGTAATTTAACCTTAAAATTAATTCACAAAATTGACGTCGATAAACAAATCTTGCATTTTAAACGCTTCTCCTGTTTGCCTCTACGCTCCGTCATTTCCGATCAATAATTTATACGTAAATAGTAAAAATAAAATTAATAAATTTTGGGTCAATTCTACTGTCAATGATTGATATTTATATTACTAGGTGGTAGTTGCCTCGTATGCGAGAGGACGTCAAGGTTGGTCTTGTCTGTTTCTACCGTTAAGCAGCAGTGTCTAAGCACAGATTTCTTTCGGTTTGAAAGTTAATCAAGCTAGTGAAGTTAGTGGACATTATGAAACTTCATATATTTCTATTATAACAGAGCAAAGAGAAAACGAGCAAGCCGCATCACCTGATGGTAAGTGATCACCGCCGACCATGGACATCATCAATACCAGTGGAATTGTCGGTGCATTGCCGGCCTTTGAAGAAGAGGTCGTCAGAATTATATCAGACTGAAATAATTGAATATACGCCGGCCGGTCCCATAATGCACTTCGCCGGAATGGGGAACTACGATGGGTTTTTCGCTACGAATGTTGGTGATTATCCTGTCGGGTACATACTTGTACCTATCAGGTACCCAACTAGCGAATTCAATAGAATATCTCCATCCACTTTGCAACTTTATCCCTTATTTGTCTTTTACGACTTCTACGGGAAGATCCAGAACTACTTTATTCTTAAGTTTATTCTTAAATTCTTAAAAAAAAATAGCAGTGTTTTTTTATTGTAAGAATATTTTTTGTCAGCTAATTACTTCCAATGTTCAAGTGTTTTCACAACACTAATAATCCCAATACGATATATTCAGTGTCAATCTTGCGATATCGTGCGATGATTCCCTTTCCCCTAATGGACATACACTCAATTAGGTTTTATTGCCGCAGCGCCATTCAATTTAACGCCTAACAGCGGCCACACTTCGCCCAGGTACCTATTTATTTTTATCGACGGCAAAAATACAATTTTTCATGCGAACGATCAACTTTGTTTTTATTTTTATTTTATTGATGAGCTCGCGATTTATTGATTGTAAGTGTTTTATTATACGGCTTTATGGTAGTTCATTAAAAGTTTTTGGGTTGAATTTGGATTTTCATCTGGTAAAACAAAGAAAAGTTTCCAGTAATTTTAATAGAGCGGTTGTTAAAAAAACAGTTAGTACCAATTGTTAGCGCTTTGATTTTGAGATCAAATACAACTTTATAGTTATAATAAAAAAAATATTTGACTGTAGAAAAACAGCCGATATAAATATTTGTTATTAGCTTTTGCTCGCGGCTCCGCCCACGTGATCAAATAAACAAACAAACAATCAAACTCTAAAGCTTTATAATATTAGTATAGATTTGATTTTGATTTGACAACGGAAGCCTTCAAATAATATTATTTTGGTAGCTTAGCAACGGCAGCCTTCAAATATGAATAATTTTCCCCGTTTTTGCAACATTTTTCACTGATGCTTCGCTTCTAATGGTCGCAGCGTAATGTTATATATCCTAAAGCCTTCCTCGATAAATGGACTATCCAACACAAAAAGAATTTTTCAATTCGAACCAGTAATTCCTGAGATTAGCGCGTTCAAACAAACAAACAAACAAACAATCAAACTCTACAGCTTTATTATTAGTATAGATTTAAGTACCATAAAATGTTCTTTTTTACGGGCGGCTCTACCCACGTGAAAGTATTTTTCTTACTGAAATCTCACTTTTATCACATTTAATGTTCTCCTATGTTCTTCATGTGGTATTCTAGCTTCTCATTAGTAAAGATCTTTTCAGAATCTGATCATTAGATCCTGGCATTATTAGTCTCTACGAACAAATTCATATTAATAATTCTAAGATCTGGCACATGAGGTTACCGACATGTGGGATGTGGACTCAACAATTATTATCCCCATAGCCGACTCTACCGAGACCGAAGAGCCTCAATCAACATCTTCATAGGCTCTCAATTGGTCGCTGGGTCAAGATTCAGATACAGAAAGCGATGTTATTGGATACTGGAGAGGAGGTTTCTCTCTGTCTGGGGTTCTAACGGCCTGTGGCTTGGGTCCTAGGCCTCGCCATTGGATTGGTAATGTTTTTTTTATATTTATTTAAATGATTTAATTTTTTTGTATCTTTAATGTTTAAAAATATAAAAAACCTTTTGCAATAAATAGTACTGTATTCTAATAATAGTTCTAATAATAATCTATACTAATAATAAAGCTGTAGAGTTTGATTGTTTGATTGTTTGTTTGTTTGTTTGTTTGTTTGTTTGTTTGAACGGGCTAATCTCAGGAACTACTGGTTTGAATTGAAAAATTCTTTTTGTGTTGGATATTCCATTTATCGAGGAAGGCTTTAGGCTATATAACATTACGCTGCGACCATTAGAAGCGAAGCATCAGTGAAAAATGTTGCAAAAACGGGGAAAATTATTCATATTTGAAGGCTTCCGTTGCTAAGCTACCGAAATAATATTATTTGAAGGCTTCCGTTGCTAAGCTACCCTAATCTATACTAATATTATAAAGCTGTAGAGTTTGATTGTTTGTTTGTTTGTTTGATCACGTGGGCGAAGCCGCGAGCAAAAGCTAGTAAAGAAATAATAGCCAAGTTAGGGAACTTACAATATTCCACAGTTCGTGTATTATAAAATTCACGTTCATTAATATACACTTTCTTCGTCTATATTATTCTTAAAGATACCCAATATCAAGATAGATATTTTCTTCCTTGAAAATGATAAATAAAATACACAAAATTTACTTATATAAACGTCTTAATTGCATTAAAATTTATGGAATAATTTAAATTAAAACATATTTTACCCACAAATTGCTAAACGTTACGGCACGATTGTTAAGAAAGATTTAATTACACACAACTCGAATGAATCCACGGCCGAAGTAACGAAGCCATTTGATTGCTCAACTTTACTAATAAATGTTAGAACAATCATTTCAGCTAGGCTTAGCGGGTGGCGCGAGCGTGCAAGAGTGAATAGTTTTGAGGCGCCGCACCGCGCCGCTTGTGAGTGCGACCTCAAGTATTCAACTGGAGAAATGTTATCACGTTCTTGAACAAAACAATTGAGCGATTTAAATATGTTATATTTTGTTGATGTAGGAAAATTAAGACCGACTACGGATTCTTAAATAGAGCGAAACATTGAATTCTTGTGTTTATAGCACAAGGATTTTTAACATCTCAAGTAACGAAGAAGTTTCTCAATTATTATTGTTGAAGAGTGTATAGCCGCGCGTAATTGGTCACAAAATGATCCCATTTGATATATTTTAAGAGTATAGCTAAAAAATTTATTCCAATTCAAATTTTAAAGACAGAATCCACCCATAAAAAGTGAAATCGGGGATGCTTGACGAAAACTTTTCCTCTCATGCTCTGATTTCGATGATTATTTCACATAAAATTATTATTGAATAAAACTGACTGAGGTGTTTCGATGATATATAATAATTATAATTGACTAATAAATTGCAATAGCATCCACTCAAATTTGTGTAATTTTATTTTTGGTTTTTATTTCTAACAAAATAATAACGAGGTCGGACCATGGATAATGCCAGTAAACCGCTGCATTTATATACTGTATTTTTTAGAGAATTTGATACGTATTTGCTACAATAATGATAATGGAATTCAAGAAAATCCGCTTACTTTATGGTCCAGCTATTTAATAATTGATAGTAAAATATAAAGCTACTTAAAAAACTCAGTTAAAACCGGAACCCGTATTTAAGATTGGCGCCTGTCATCGGAGTTCATTTTTAATTTACTTTGTACTAAAACATAAAGCAGTGGAATAATTCAGAAGGGATTTTTCTTTTGGCATATTTTTTTTATTTTATATAATATCATTGAATCCATTTCAATAGTCTTATTTTTTGTTTTGTTACTAAGCTATTAGTTAAATTATTGTGCTATAGCTGGTAAGTATAAATTATGGTATCTTTTGTTTGATTGTAAACTAATATTTTTGTAAATTGATAAAATTTAAATTCAAATAGATAGATAGCATATAATACTATTATGCTTTTAAAATACATAGTAAAAGTAATATTAAAATTAATAATGACGTATTCATTTTCTCTAGCCATAATTAAGTACTAATAGACGTCGCATAAAATAAAGCACCCTTGTGATTAATAAAAGAGTGAAAAAAAAATACGTATACTGAGGAATGAGCGTATGTACTTATGTTGTACTAAAATATCCTTCATATAAAATGTGCATCTGTTGCAGCGTACTGAGACTGAGAACCGTGAAGTCCTGGGTTCAATTCCTAGGTCAGGCAATCATAATTTGTGTGAAATTTCGGTTCGAAAAATCCCGGAATGACAATAGATAGTCTCACGCCCATCACACCTTGGAACAGAAAGAAGCTCGGCGAAACGTTAGTGCAGCACTAGTTGCATCTCTGCCTTGTTGGCGGATAATGGCGTGAGCCTACGTGTATGTATATTATACAAGATGATAGGGCCCTCGTATGCGAGAGGCCGTCTGGGTTGGTACCACCGCTTTGTCTATTTCTGCCGCCAAGCAACAGTGTGGCACTGTTGTGTTTCGGTTTAAAGGACATTGAAGCCAGTGAAATTACTGGGCATTATGAGACTTAACATCTTATGTCTCGGGGTGACGAGCGCAGTTTCGGACCATGCAGTGGTTTGTAATTCAACTTTCTGTTTGCTGTTGTTTCTGCTTATGGGCAGGCGTGGCGCTTACCATCAGGCGAGCGCCTTGTTCGTCTCGTCATTCAATCAAATGAAAAAAAACGTGTATGTATATATAGCTCATGTAAACAGGGAAACGTAAGTATCACATTACGTCTTGCTCGGCTTACGACGGAATCGTTCACGTATCCCATCCAAGAATTCTTGCAGCTTACAACTCAATTTCCTTTGGCAAATCCGGGATCAAGTAAGGAATACACTCCAGTTATTTTATGAATATATCAAGTTACATATTACGAAGTTTTAATCAACATTCTAACATATAAACGTATTTAGGAAACCAATATTTTCCTTATTGATTTACTTCTATATATCTTTTATATTTTTTCCGTAATTATTTTATTTCTCTGTTTCTTTGATTTTCCTCGACAATACGGTATAAAATTATCTACTTTATTACTTCTACCGATTGTACGTTACGTCAAACCAGAACAGCCGATAGAAAAAGAACAGCTAAATAGGTCATAAAAATGTTATGGCGAGGCGACCCATAAAAAGTAAATTTATAAAAACTTTTTAATATTCTCACGAATTTCTTGAATATTATCCTTCAGTAAGTGGCTAAAATACTTGGCAGTATATAGTACGGTGCTGTAGCTTATTTGATGGAATGTAATGGATTTTACAGGTATTTATCAGAGTTTGCTCTCTCAAATCGGATTTTTATATCAGAGGCTGACAAACGAGGAAGTCGGTAACCTGATGGTTATTAATCTCCACCATGTACATCCATACAAGTTGGTAGGTCGCTCGTATGCCAGGCCGTATGGGTTGGTACTACCGCTTTGTCTATTTCTACCACCAAGCAACAGTGTGTAAGCACTGTTGTGTTTCGGTTTGAAGGTCATTGAAGCCAGTGAAATTATTGGGCATTATGAGACTTAATATCTCGGAGTGACGAGCGCAGTTCAGTGGCATGCAATGCTTTGTAATTTAAAGTTTAGTATGGTGTTGCTTCTGTTTATGGGCAGGCGAAGCGCTTACCACCAGGGGATCGCCTTGCTCGTCTCATCATTCAATTAAATAAAAGTATTTGAGCTATTGAGTGATTGAGCTACAAACATCCAGCTCCCTTTTTATCTGACCATCAGATCATCCTTACTATCATCTGACCAAATATGATCCTAGCTTAGTAGTTTTCGAGATATCGTGATTAATCAATGACTGAGTGAATGGTATTTAGCTTTTATATATAAAGATATAGATATATTTTTGATAAGGAATTGTAGCTACAGTGTAAGCTACAAAAAATTAATATTACCCACCCATTAGTTAATGTCTAACAATTTTGACTGCTTCTGTTTACTCACAATATTAGTCTCATTTGGATCTCAATTCGATTACAATTTTGATATATGTCTAAGGTCAAGAATACCGTTTAAAGTATATATGTGTTATAATTAATGTCGCAAAAATTCCGTTTTCACGTCCGTCAACTTTAAATCTATTTTCGATCTCATTACGATCTAAGATGTCCACATTTGACGTTCATTATTGGTTTAAGAGAATAAATACCGAAAACAAGTACTACTACTTTTTTTTAATAACAAGATCCTGGCCTGCTCATAAATACTAATGAGTAAAGACTTCAAGAGATCTCAAGAAAAATGTTATTAAATAAATTATTACATTTTAAATTAAATTATTACCTTTTGTTAAGATATTCGTAGTAACACATATTTTGCGAAAATTTCAGGGTACCTTTACTTGTACTTGTGTATAAAAATTGTATTTTCAAATAAATATTTATCATTTTAATGCAATTTAACGATTTGCTTATTAAGAATAGACCGGACCGATTTTGATGATAATCTTTGCATTCGATCGGGCTTAGGCTGTGGGTTGTCACTTAAAAATGTAAATAAAAGAATTGTTGAATGAAAAGAAATTCAACTAAAACGTCTTAGAAAATAAACCAAATAGCTATAAGCTGTCTGCGAAATAAAAGTTACTAACAAAAAGTATATGCAAAGGTGTAACGAGTGTACATACCAATGGTTCACCAAGGTAAGTCATATCATAGGTGATGAGCCAATTGTCACATCGATCAGTAATTTCATTCTCAAAATTCCCGAAATCTCATGATTGAATTTTGGTATTGAAAAACTCAACACAAATTGTGACCAGTCGACTTCTAAGGTCGTCACCGGCTTAGCAACTTAAGTACGCTGCTACTAGACTAATGGAGAGTGGTAGACGATTATATTAATCACTTCTCAGAAAAAATGTAAGTTAATAATCATATGAATTTGTCGGTCCCTACTCTCTAATTTACTATTTTTCATCTAAATAACAGCTAGAAGGTGGTTATATGAAAATCACATATGAAAAGCCATTGTCGCCAAAAGTGACGAATACACTAACTACATTTATAAAAAAAAAATTGGTGTGTGTCGTGGGACACCAGGTAGGAACGAAGTTCCTTCGGCTAATGTAGAATCGACACAAATTGTAAAAAATACAAATTATCAACTAAAATAACAAAATATGTCTCTTTATTTTTGTTTGACAACATAAAATTACATAGAAATAGAATAGAAAAATAGAAATAAAAAAAAGACGTGTAGCACTCGGAGACTGCCGCGGTAAAGCTATTGTATAGCATTTTTTATCAACTTATGTAATTATAAATAAAAACTTATTAATTTAGACTTAGACTGGCTACTAAACGGTGGACGGCCGTGTTCTATAATCAAAAATTCAAATTCAAATTTCAAACCGCGTCTACATTTCCAAATGTCATAAGTTTCACACCTATCTGTTTTATTAACGGAATTTCGACTTTAACTTTGTGTGCTAGATATCAAATTAAGTTAAAAAAAAGTCTCATTTAACGGTTTTATTCCACGCATTTTTTCCACGCATTTTTCTTACGGTTTTACTATCACATTTTTTTCAGTTCGGTCACGCAGCGAAATCCCTATCCCCTCCAAGCCTGCCGTAAGGAACTTCGTTCCAAAAATTGAGGCGTGTTCGCATAAAAGTATTTACTTCACTTTCAGAAGAAAGTGGACAGAATATGTCGTCCCGGGTGATAAATGGCGAACCTATCGCGTTGTCGGATATAAATAACGGATTTATTAGTAATTACACTCTAACGACGTGCTAGCTTTCCTCAGCTGTTTTCTTTCGGCTTTTAAATTCTGAAATATTACCACTATAATTACCCTCTTCGTTACTACCTCATACTAATTTGAAACTGATTGAATAAGTTTTAATTGGATTGTAGCATTTTCACATTTCGAACAAGTTAGCTTATATTGTTTACTATGTTTTTAACACGCGATGAGAAGGGGGGTTTTATATTTAAACCCCTCTTTAAAATCTTTGCTTTGGGATTTTATCTTTATGAATACATATACATACATTTTTTTATGAATACACCCTTTTATTTTATTAAGATCGCAGAACCCACGTAATAATTGTATCCTAATACGTTGACAGTCAATGACAGATTATTAGAGGCGGACGGCGATAATTATGTCACCCGACTTTACCAAAATGGCGGTGGTCGTCATTAAGGCGGAGTGCCCTCGTTTAGGTCCGCAGCGCGTAAACATCGGGCGGAAGGAAGGCAGGCTAAAAGCTTCGGGACCGGTGCAGCTTGCAAATTAGCCACGCTCGCTGGCTGAAACACGTGAGGACGGGCTAAGAGATTACTTCCTACGAAACTGTTCTGTATTTGCGTACCGAGCGCCTTAATCTTGGCACATGTGACGTTTTTACTGCGCGCACCGATGGTGTCGCGTATATTTAATGATCATCGTGTGTGCTAATTACACCAATGAATATTCGTTGGCATTTGTAAAAGTAATTGTAACGAAAATGTTGCCGTTTTTCTATATATTATGAAAGTCACCAACTGCCAAAATAGGCCAGGTATACATTTTCATCGATTTAGGCTACAACACTTATAACGTAGGATTCCAAGTCAATTTTAATATTTAGCATGTCAAAGTGACTACATTAAACCTGAAGCCTTAAGTTACTGGATATACACTGGCTGACCCCGGAACGAATTACTATAGTAAGTTTTTCACCATATGTGCAGTGGCCGCCATCCAGTCCCTTTCCTTCAGGTAGTACCCACTAATAGTAGTAAGCAGTTTTAACTATAAAATCAGCTTATGTTAATAACTATCATGATTATTACATTGTAAATAGCTTGGTCGCTGATAAAGTCCAAGAAAAAGTACCTATAGCTAGAAAAAGGCGCGAACGTTATATTTTCCTCACAATAGTTTGATGACAAAAACTACATCTAAAAGCTCACAAATTTATTCTGTTTTCTGCCAAATATCTCACAATCAACCCGAACTCATTTTTCTGAGAAAGAAAGTGTAACTTGTGTTTGTCTTTGTATGTATGCAATGAAGTGTTATTTAAATAAATATCTTGAGTTGATTAATAAAAAAACGACTTACACAGGCTTTCTTTGTAGGCCAAGGATATTATTTTATCTTTAAAATCAGGTTAATTAAATAAGAGACGAATTCATACTTACAATATGCCACTGCGTTGTGGATTGCGTTATCTATTTAAATAAAAGGCAAAGTCCTAACTGATTCATCCTCAAACAGAAATTAGAAATTTTGAGAGGGCTTTGATTTAATATTGTAGGCGTCATTTCAGAAGGAATTTTTCACGCCTACGCCCATGGGCAGAAAGAATATTGTAAGGTTTTTATGAAAAATGATATGTGTTGGTTAAATTCACCTCACACGGGCGAATCCGCGGGATTTTGGATAGTAGTTAGTAAGTCTGGATATAAATCCCAAAATACAATATGCTTATACCATTTCTAAAAATCATGCCCACTACTTGCAAAAGTCATGTGATAACCTTCGATAAAGTTTTTACGCATGAGTATATAGTCCACCTGGCCCTACGGCTAAAAAAAGACAATGCCTTGAAAGGTCAAAGGCTCACAAACGTAACTTTTATAGGGGAGTTTATGTTAGACCGCTTCACCACAAATAAAGATTTGATGACATTGAAACATGAGAAAATTCATATTATGACGTAACATCGCAACAACACAACTCCATCGTAGTTCTTGATATTCACGACACAGGTCAACTTAGTGTGAGGTCAGGACTATGTGTGTGACTGTTGGATTACATTACACATAACATTTGTTAGTACATTACAAAGTTTTATACCAAATCCCTTTTTCCTCACTAATTTCATCAAAAGATGCTTTGCGCTGCATTTCAGCGTCGTTCATACCTCTTATTGCCTATAATATTTATTGATTATATTGCTAGAGTATGAATTTTATTCAATACTAGCTGTTTTTTCCGGGATAAAGGTAGCCTAACAGTGGCGCCATGTGTCGAAAATTGATCGTACCCTCTCAGAAACCTTCATGGGCTCATGCACAACAACTATGCTAAAGATCATCACATGATCAAATGTATAGTTTTTTCGGGAAAGATTTGATCGTCTTGGTCGCGGCATTGTTAATGATGATTCAAAGAGAAAACAAATTACTGATGATATTATCAATTACGTTTAGCTATCATTTTTATAATGGTCAAATTTTTTACCATACTTAACCAAAGACAAAATTACGTTTAGCTGTCATTTAAGTTTTGTTATTCCACTGTCATTTGCGTTTTGTGTCATGTCAGATGTGTTTTTGTTATACCACGTTTTATAGTGACTTGACTGAAACGCGGTCGAACGGGATAAAAAGTATGCTATGTCCGTCTCCTGGTTCTAAGCTACCTCTCCACCAATTTTCAGCTAAATCCGTTCAGCCGTTCTTGAGTTATAAGTGGTGTAACTAACACCACTTTCTTTTATATTATAGAAGATGTCATAAGCTACCGAAACATCTCTGTAACCAGAGAAGTATTGAACTAGAGATTTTAATGTACTGTTGTTGCCGGTAAAATATGAGTACTGCCTAATTACTTAACACGAATAGAGAAATTAATGCTTTTAAAATTGCCATCAGTTCCAGTGTCAGAGTGGAAACATCAGGATCAAATTTAATTATACCATAATATAACATAGCCGCTCCTTGCTCTGCTAGAGAAACTTTGTCACTCATAGACCCATTAGTATATAAAATATTATGTACATACATACATACGCAAGCCTGATGTTTATTTATTCGAGCACGGCAAAGTGACTGCACTACACATGATGGTAAGCGTAGTGCAGTCCAAAAAACTAGCGACCACCGACAAACAATGAGTTTGTAAAATCTACGAAACCGCATTAGGACAGCGTTATGTACTAAGGCCAGTCATTATCAGTGGTCGCACGCGCCCAACAGTGGGATGTGTATAATACAGCCTGGTATAAATATTTTATTATAAAATACATACACCCTAAAAACTTCCTTCATTTACATACATAAGGTGGATGTTACATGACGTTTAAAACTTACATTAAACTATAAAAAATAATAAATAAAATAAATTAATCAATATTCCAACACGGTCGTAATTTGACAATGACCTTATATCAAATGAAATAAACACTTGTTGAAACACATCAAAAGATTTGTGATAGAACAGAAAAGTTGAAAATAGATACCAATCATTTTAAAATGGTTTAATCTGAATTGTCTGAATGCCCAGTTAATAGCTTTAAAATTAAATTTACTCAGCTTAATGTTAACACTGACCCTAGTTAATGGCAAATGAAAATGTAAAATACATTTAAAAAATAATAAAACACGCGTACCTCAATAATTTTCATTTGAGGCATAAATTATGAGGTTTTTATATCCGATGGTTAACAAAATTATATGCGAGTAAAAAATATTTTAGAGACGGAAATGTATACATGACAGGAATATAACTAAGATACAGTACTTAAGTTTTCTGAATGGTAGAGCTACCTATAAAAAGTTTTATTTATAGCATCAGTAATCATTATGAGTTGGCTAGGTCGTGTTAGCACCACTATATGCATATAAAACCGACGTGAACTGGTAAATATTGGTAGGGTACTTAATCATTTTTGTATTTGACTGATACCGGACATAGGCGTTCATACTCCGTATCCATTGAATTCAGGCCGGAATAATTCTGCATTCTTTTGATGCGCAACATTATTTTTGGATTACACTGTACTTAATACCAGATCCAGTATATTTATTTTACAGTACCAGGATAAAAAAAAAGAACTAGCTGTTGCGTTAATCAGTTATCAGTGGAATATCCGGAAGCCCAAATCCGTACTTCCTCTCCCAACCCATAATCATCCCATAATCATAAATCTTCTGGCGGTGTAGAAGTTCATAGGTGGTGGAGATCACTTACCATCAGATGACCCATTTGCTTATTTACCGGCTTATCTTTACATAGTATAAAATGAAGTCGCTTTCGTTATAAACTATTCAACGGATTTTAATGCAGTTTTCAGCCATAGATAGAGTCATTTATGCAGAAGGTTTATATGTATATCACGCTATGACCCATGGAAGCAGGGCAGTAATATGCATGTGAAACTGCGAGGGACAACTAGTGCTATTTAAAATATTTAAAAGATCTAATTTTATCCGGGAAAAAGACTTACATACGGGCGGATCCGCGAGCAAAAACTGGTTGCTTAATATATTGCAGTCAAAACTGATGATCAACAGTCTATTTGGCTGGTAGTGGTAGGGCCTTACTTATAAACTTTATTAATCAACGGTTAATTGGTTAAACATTATTGTCGTTAGCATTTTTATAAATTGCGTTAACTGAGAAAGACGAAAGTATTTAACGAATCGATGCTTATGTATAGTTTGTAAATAAGGTCCATTATGTTTACATAACCTCAGACAAAGCTTTGAATGAAAATCGTGGGTGGAAGAAAAAAGGTGAGTGGACCCAATAACTCTGACACAATTATTCAAATGCTACTACTTCTCTTTTATTTGTTTACATTATTTAATACCATTGAAGAGATATTATTTTTAACTACTATCTTCAATCTTGTGGATAAATTCAAGATCGCTCATTAACTGTATTGTCCAAAGCACAAAGGGATTCGAGATTACAGCCAATAAACATTCATGGACATAAAGTTTCTTGGAAATAGCTTAGTTGTGAATTGCCTTTCAGTACTCCGCATGCACCTCAGAATTATGGAGAAATAAGATAACGAAGTATATACCTGTACATATAACTATATACATATATAAAAGAAAATCGTAATGATTTATACGCACACATGCCTGTAATTCAGGAAGGGGTAGGCAGAGGTATAACCAGTCCACTCACATTTCTCCGAGCTTGTTTCCGTCACATGATGAGATAGGCGAGCCTATCGCCATACCGGGCACTATTTCAGACTCCGGGTTGATACTGAGCATCTCGTGATAGAAAAACCCATTATCACTTTATCCGACACGGGATCGAATCCGAGACCTCAGCTCAGCAGTCATACCACGTACGCAATACAACTGTGCAATATTATTCAACGAGTGTCATACAACATACCCGTAAATAATAAATGTGTAACGCATCTTAGGTGAAACCTCCACGCGTTCGTAGTTGCCGGCAGTCCCGAGGCAGAGGTATAACCAGTTCACCCTCATTTCTCTGAACGTATTACCGTCACATGATGTGATAGGCGAGCCTATCGTCATACCGGGCTCGATTCCAGACTCCGGGTTGATACTGCGCATTTCGTGATAGAAAAACCTATTATGACTTTACACGACCCGGGGATCGAACCCGAGACCTCAGCTCAGCAGTCATACCACGTACGCAATACAACTGTGCAATTTTTTTTTTTTTTATAGCATAGACCGGCAAACGAGCAAGTGGGTCACCTGATGGTAAGTGATCTCCACCGCCCATGTACGCCCACAATACCAAAAGAATCATGGGCGCGTTGCCGACCTTAAAGGAAAGGGATAATTAGGGATTGGGAAGGGGAGGGGATTTGGGCTTCCGGATATCTCACTCACCGTACGCTACTTTACGTCGGTTTTCTGCGAGACAGTGGTTACGACCCGGTCGAGCCAGCCCATTCATTCTGTAGACATTACTGTCTACAGCGTGGCTCTACCACTCAAATATTATTCAACGAGTGTCATACAACATAAATAATAAATGTGTAACGCATCTTAGGTGAAACCTCCACGCGTTCGTAGTTGCCGGCGGTCTCGAGGGACAGCCGTCTAAGTTTGACCGCGGTAAATCTTTGCCACATTGGGCCCCGACGTCTTGTTTAACACCAAACCACCGCATTCGGGTGAATTGTCATTTATACTAACAACTTGCCGGGATTGCTCGAGGCTGATTCAGTAATTTACGACGATTGTAAAAGTGCTATACGTTAAAATACAATTTAAATAGAATTAGATACACCTGTAGGTATTTAAATACAGTGTGCGGATAGACATTGTAAATGTATTCAGGATTATGACCTTGATTATGACTTGCTTTTGATCGCGACTCCGCCCGCGCGATTGTCTAATGCCAGTAACCGGTGCACCAAGTTCGATGTTCCATGCACCCACGCGGCGGTCGCTTGTGTTTCAGCGGCACACTTCCATTGGATTCAATATTATAAGTTAACAATCATGAGGGTACTGGTCACACTGGAATAATGAGTACCGCACGATAAATAATATTTTCTAATTCAGCCGAAACAGCGTCAATTGCGAACGCCACGATGTATATATGAAATGGGTTTGCTCTTGACCTCAATCTAGCCGCATGGACAAAGATTACATGGATACATTACATTACATTGCATGGAGCGAGCTTACCCAGAAGGTGCCGATTCACACTACTCTTAAAGAGCTTCAGGTTGTATGCAGTCGGAAAGACAGACGCAAGGAGGGAATTCCACTGCTTGGCTGTGCGCATTATAAAAATAGAAATAAATAAATAGAACGCCACGAAATACATAATAATACACATAACGTACTTCTAACGTATAAACTTCTATCGAGTTTTGTAAGAAATCATTAATGATCCATTACCTAGATTGCCACCAGGGCAGCATTTTTCTGAGGACAATTTGCCTGCCTCGCTGCTTACATTACACCCCACGTAAGGCTTCAAATATCATAATAGACCGTCTCGGTTGATACCACCGCTATGTCTATTTCTGCCTCCAAGCAGCAGTGTGTAAGCATTGTTGGATTTCGGTTGGAAAGACACTGACACCAGTGGAATTACTAGGCACTATGTGAGTGGTTAAGTATCATGACTTAAAACTTGTCTCGGGATGACGAGTGTAGTCCAGTGCCATGCAGTGCTATGATATCAAAGTTCTATGTGATACTGTGACTGTTGACCGATCTACCCATTCTGCAATTCAAGCTAGTAGGTTTATAAAAAGTAAAAAAAACAGGTGGAGATAGTCTAATGGTAAGTGAAACGAACGATCGAGACGGAGCTCGAGGTCACGGTACGTCTGATTTTTGGAACTTAGGTGTAGGTACATACGTACCAGTATATTCTTAATTATTTCAGAAATTCCCATCCCCTTTCGAGGTTATGTGAAGTCTACAAAGCCGAATTAGTCCATCATCGCAGACTAAGGCATACACTCTCTCATTAGTTTTGGAAGTGTCCAGCAACGTATGTCATAAAAGGCTGATTTTATTATGTTGAGTAGTTATAATTTACGATTACAATATAATTGACAGCGAGTTGCTGTCTTGGTCGCTTACTAAAAATGAATTAGATTTTGTTTACACCCAACAGTCACACACATAGTCCTGACCCGAGAGTAAGATACCAGTCTTGTGTCGTGGGTATCAGGAACTAAGAGAGACTCGGTCTCACAGATCCCGATACAAATATTTGTGGATCAGACAAACATTATAGTCTCGGTGCGGGGATCGAACCCGTGGCATCTCGCTGCTACTCGCCCGCTGCGCTACGGAGGCTGTCAAATTTTAAAACATACATACTAGTAACAGAGGTAAATAAAATGAGGGTGTGGGCACTCACTACACATTCACACACACACATACACACATTTACACACCCACACACATGCACTTACACACATTTCCCACACATACACAATAAACTCAAAAATGCATCAATCACTATAATATTGTGAGTGTATCAGCTGGCTGCGAAATAGGTAATAAAAACGATCGTGACGTATAACGCGTCGGCACTCGAACGTGCATGCGGGGCCCAGGGACCGGACCCGAGCACGCCCGAGCACGCCCGAACACAACCGAGCGTACTTGGATCGCGACGCGCGGCGCCAGCGCCCCCGAGTCATTGCAAGCCGTAACCGCTCCGCAGCGCGCAGCGCCCGCTTTCGCTCCACTCCTTCTATCTAATAGTAGTGTACTTTAGCCTAGTGGAACTGTATAATAAATGAGTTATAGTGTTACAAGAACTTTTATTGTTACCGCTGACGTACTACTGCTACATTGGTGACCCCGAGGAGGACACGAAAATGAGCGACAGCAGTGATTCGGACACAACTGTGGAATCACGAAATGGCGGCGAGCCCAGCAACGTGACTACGCGCCGTGTGCGTGCCTGATCGACCGACGGAACGAAGTCAACGTCCATCCTACGATAATCCAGGCAAACTGAAGGTACCGACATTTTCTCCGGATGAGCCTGAAATTTGGTTTGCTTTACTGGAGGGCCAATTCGACAATTATGGTATCACCGACGACTGCTTCATGTTCACCAGCGTCTTGAAGAACCTGGATATCGTCCACGCCAAAGCGGTAAAAGACATTATCATCAATCCACCTATTAAAAACAGGTACCAAAAATTAAAGAGTGAATTAGTTAAACGGTTAACCGCGTCTCACGAAAAGAAAGTAAGGCAAGTGCTGACCCATGAACAGCTTGGAGACAGAAAGCCGTCTCAATTCCTCCGGCACCTTCAGGACTTAGCAGGCCCAAATTTCCCGGACGATTTTTTAAAAACCATTTGGAGTGATCGTCTACCCCGAGGTATCCAAACCGTGATAGCATCTCAGCCTACACAATCTTTGGAGCAGCTGGCAGAGTTAGCCGACCGGGTCCAGGACTTAGCCGCGCCTTCCAACATCGCGGCAGCTTCTACATCCTGTGCTTGTGCCTGTACCAGCAACTCATCCAGCGAGATCGCCGAACTCAAATTGATGGTAGCACGACTGGAAGCGAAGCTCGAAGAACGTACACACGTGCCTCGGAATTCCGACCGCTCTAGACCTCAGCGTCGACGATCTTCATCTCGGAGTAGAACGCGATCAACATCCAGCTATCGACATTTCCCGACTTGTTGGTACCATGTCACCTTCGGTTCCAAGGCCCGAAAATGCGTTCAGCCATGTGACTACAAGGCAACGGGAAACGCCACGGGCAGTCGATAATGGCGACGGACGATTGCCCCTCTTCATCAGGTCGCCTCTTTGTCACGGACCGCAACACGAAGACGCAGTTTTTGGTCGACACAGGCAGCGACCTCTGTGTTTTCCCCAGGTCTCAACTGTGTGAACGTCGGGCACCTACAGGCCTTGACCTCATCGCTGCCAACGGGACGACCATCAATACCTACGGCTACGCGTATCTGAACCTCGATATAGGCCTACGTCGCGTTTATCCGTGGCGATTTGTTGTAGCGGACGTTATGAAACCTATTATAGGAGTAGACTTTTTATGCCACTACAATTTAATAGTAGATTGTAAAAATCAAAGATTAATAGACAACACAACCACATTGTCTACCCCTGCTTCTTTAGCTATTAATTGTAGTGACATTTTTTCTGTAAAAGTATTAACTGGCAACTCACCTTACCATACTTTGCTCTCGCAGGAATTTCCAGAGATCACGCGACCAGCTGGTACACATCGCACGGTGCCTCACAACACGCAGCACCACATCCGCACCACCCCAGGTCCTCCTGTTTCATGTCCCCCCAGACGCTTGGCTCCAGACAAGCTGAAGGTGGCCAAGGAGGAGTTCCAGGCTATGTTAGCCAGTGGTACAGCCAGACCCTCCGAAAGCCCGTGGTCCTCGCCCCTGCACCTGGCGCCTAAAAAGGACAACGGTTGGCGTCCCTGTGGGGACTACCGACAGCTCAATGCCCGTACTATCCCAGATAAGTACCCGATACGTCATATCCACGACTTCGCACACAATATCACTGGTTGTAGAATTTACAGCACGATCGACCTCGTGAAAGCCTACAACCAGATACCCGTGTTCGAGGAGGATATACCCAAAACGGCAATTACCACACCCTTCGGCATGTACGAATTCCCGTACATGACGTTCGGACTCCAGAACGCAGGCCAGACCTTCCAGCGCTTTGTCGACGAGATGATGCGCGGGCTCGACTTCGTCTACTGCTACTTGGACGATTTTTTAGTATTCAGCAGAGACGAACTCGAGCACGAAAATCATCTGCGTCAAGTGTTTTCCAGGCTGAAGACATATGGTATGGTCATAAATGCGTCTAAATGTATTTTTGGGGTTCCCGAGGTAACCTTCCTAGGTTATCGCATATCCGAGAGTGGTACTAAACCTTTGGATGAGAAGGTAAAAGCCATACGTGATTATCCCCCGCCCAAGAACATCAGACAGTTGAGAAGATTTCTAGGAATGGTAAATTTTTACCGGCGATTTTTGCCACACGCCGCTGAAATCCAGTCACCTCTCAACTGCCTTCTTATGGGAACAGTCAAGGGTTCAACACCTATTACTCTTACCGATGAGGCTCTGACTGCTTTTAATAATATCAAAGATAGCCTATCTAAAGCAGCCCTGCTAGCACATCCCGATTGCCGAGCCAAACTCGCGTTGGTTACGGACGCTTCAGATGTGGCCATTGGAGCTGTGCTACAACAGCTTCAGGACAATGCATGGCGTCCATTGGCATTCTTTTCCCGCAAGCTAAGCCCATCTCAGCAAAAGTATTCCCCGTATGATCGTGAGCTTCTTGCGATCTACGAGGCTATTAAATATTTTAGGTATATGCTGGAGGCAAGGGTCTTCACAATTTTTACCGACCACAAGCCAATTAGTTTTGCCTTTACTGAGAGGAAACACAATTGTTCGCCTAGGCAATTTCGGCAATTGGATTACATATCCCAGTTTACAACCGATATAAGGTTTATCAGCGGCAAAGACAACGTTGTGGCCGATGCGTTGTCCCGTATTGAAGAACTGGGCGCTCCAATTGATTTAGCTGATCTTGCCAAATCTCAAGAGACAGACCAGGAATTGCTAGAATTTCTTGCTGGCAGTTCATCTCTTCGCCTTTCAAAACTAGAACTACCTGAGAGTCGTATTTTACTGTACTGTGATACCAGCACACCGACTCCCAGGCCCTTCATTACCAAAAACTTTCGCAAGCAAGTATTTCAAAGTTTACACGGTCTTAGCCACCCTGGTGCCAAAGCCACGGCAAAATTAGTCGCCGAACGTTTTGTGTGGCCAGGTGTGCGAAGAGACTGTCGTGAATGGACGCGAACTTGCTTGCACTGTCAACGTGCAAAAGTGACGAAACACGTGTCGTCACCACCCGGTAATTTTGACTTGCCTCGTGCACGCTTTAAGCAGGTCCATATAGACCTCATAGGACCCCTTCCCGTTTCCCAGGGATACCGCTACTGTCTCACAGCCATCGACCGGTTCACTCGTTGGCCCGAAGTAACACCACTAACCGATATTACTGCGGAGACAGTAGCCAAGGCCCTATTATCGAATTGGATATCCAGATTTGGTTGCCCGGAGTATATTGTAACAGATCGCGGACGGCAATTCGAGTCCGCAGTGTTTCAATATATTTCCAAGATCACTGGGTTCCAACACAGGCGCACAACAGCCTACCATCCGGCGTGCAACGGAATGGTGGAGCGTTTCCACAGGCAGCTCAAAGCAGCCATCACCTGCCATGCCAATCAAAACTGGACGGAAGTCTTGCCTTTGGTTCTGCTTGGTATCCGCAGTGCTTATAAAGAGGACTTGCAGACCTCGTCGGCTGAGCTGGTGTACGGAGAGCCACTTAGACTCCCCGGAGAATTTTTTGATACAAGCACACCCTGCACCTCTGACATATCAGACTTTACGGCACGTCTACATTCCTTCACCGAGAAACTCAAACCAAGGGCAGCCTCACATCACAGCAAACCTAAGGTCTTTATTTTTAAAGATCTGGCCACTGCGAACCACGTTTTCCTACGTGAAGACGCTTCGCGTGCCCCCTTTCAGCCAGCGTACACAGGCCCGCACAAGGTCATGGAACGAACCGACAAGGTTTATAAACTCCTTGTTAAGGGGAAGCAAGTCACCGTCACGATAGACCGTTTAAAGCCTGCCTATGTGATGAGTGACGAGCAAGGATTAGCGTCTGGATCATCCCAACCGCGAATATCCGTTACACCTATTCCGGATACTACCATGGCACGGGACACAGCACCATCAGGGAGTGCACCGCCTGTGACCACACGCTACGGACGACGCGTCCAATTTCCAGATTTTTATCGCCCCTAACCAGGTCTCTGGGGGGGACTGATGTGGGCACTCACTACACATTCACACACACACATACACACATTTACACACCCACACACATGCACTTACACACATTTCCCACACATACACAATAAACTCAAAAATGCATCAATCACTATAATATTGTGAGTGTATCAGCTGGCTGCGAAATAGTTAATAAAAACGATCGTGACGTATAACGCGTCGGCACTCGAACGTGCATGCGGGGCCCAGGGACCGGACCCGAGCACGCCCGAGCACGCCCGAACACAACCGAGCGTACTTGGATCGCGACGCGCGGCGCCAGCGCCCCCGAGTCATTGCAAGCCGTAACCGCTCCGCAGCGCGCAGCGCCCGCTTTCGCTCCACTCCTTCTATCTAATAGTAGTGTACTTTAGCCTAGTGGAACTGTATAATAAATGAGTTATAGTGTTACAAGAACTTTTATTGTTACCGCTGACGTACTACTACTACAAGGGGTTGCTTACATTGTGTTAGTTTTCAGAAGTTCGGTGTAGCAGTTTACAGAATGAAGCCGTTAAAAAGGTCATATAAAAGACACTTGCATGCGGATTTTAAACAACGAACGTATAGTTTTTTCAAACAAATTATAAAATAAATATTATATCGTAATCTTAAAATGTTTTGTTGTCTGGAGTACGTTTAAAGAAAAATTAAATGGCCATTTCTTTTTAAAACTAAGTGGCTCACAAAAGTTCAAATGCGATTCTCATGAATAAGACATGTTGCAAGCAAATACTACTTGTATCTAATAAACTAAGTATCGGTTTCTTATTCATGATATCGATGTAATTTGTTTACGAATTGATCAAGATGTAATCGAGTAATAGTGTTTGTATTTTACAAATGGACGCCCTGTGGAATTCATAACAATCACGGATATCTTCAATTCTAGATTATATCAAAAATAACATTTATGACTTCATAATGATTTCTTACGTTTACGCGAATGTTACTCATTGAAAAAAAAACTAATTTAAACGGATTTTATCGCGGTTTTTTATTTGGGTTTGGGATCAAAATTAATAAAAAACCGCGATAAAATCCGTTTAAATTAGTTTTATTTCAATTTATGACTTCGGCAATGGGTCTTTTGTGGTTCCCTAATTTTTGTGTGTGGTGTACGTAGGCTTACATCTTAACAAGGAATAGGTATATTTCATTTGTTGGGAGTCTAAATAAAAGAATACTTATAATAGAGTATTGAGAAAATTCCGAATATAGAAATATTCAGATATTTCTTATTTCCAACCTAAAGCAATGTTAATTTAAGACGGGAAAAGTTTGTAAGTCATATCCAGTGTGGTTGTATCACGTTTGATTTCAAAATAAATATAAATAATAGCACACTACGCTTTTTATAACATAGGCATGCAAACGAGCAAGTGGGTCTCCTGATGGTAAGTGATCTCCATTGCCTTTGTACGCCCATAACACCAAAAGAATCATGGGCGCGTTGCCGAACTTAAAGGAAAAGGATAAATAAATAAATACCCAACAGTCACACACATAGTCCTGACCCCACACTAGGTTAAACCTGTATTGTGGATATCAGGAACTACGAGGGACTTGCGTTATGACAACATCCAGATCTTAAATCAATATTCGTAATTCACACAAACATTTATCTCGGTCCAGGAATCAAACCCACGGCCTCTCGCTTCGCAGCCGACTACTCACCCACTGCGCCACGAAGGTTGTCAAGGATAATTGAGGGATTGCGAAGGGAAGGGAAATTTGGGCTTCCGTGTACGTAACGCAACAGAAAGCCGCTACATTGCGCCGGTTTTCTATAAAACGGTGGTAACGACCGGTCGAGCCGGCTCATTCATGCTGTAGACAAACCTAACTATAGCGTGGCACTACCACTATATTATGTATGTATGTTTCGTAAACAATTAAGAATTCGGAATATCCCCATTTTTCGAATAACTCCAATACACTATATTTTGAAGAATTCTGTAAAGGCTTTGTACATGCAGAAAAATAATGAGACATAGGAAACAAACACAATGCGAGAATATGTACTAGTTATTGAAATAGTATCTAAACTCGACAGAAACGTGCACGCTAGCAGCTTAGTTTGAACTCGGCCTTATAAACGTTTGTTGTTTTGGCTGTCATCCAACTGCTTGTTAAGGAAACTAGGGAATTTCGCAAAGTCACCATTGTTTCTTGTTTTGTGCATAAAGGAACGACAGACATTCTAAGCCTTATAGCTGAATGCAATTTTATAAACATGATACTTGTATTAGCTTCCTATATCCGACTTTTAAATACATCGCTATATTTCACTATATGTAATGCTACCAATTACATAATTGCATTTCAAGGGACATAATATCACTAGATGTCCCTTGTGGTTTTACCTGCTTATTGAGGTGAGTAGGTCGCTCGCCTGATGGTAAGTACCACTTTTTCACATAAACACTGTAGCAATATCACCGGGACCTTTGAATTACGAAGTACTGCATGGCACTACACCACGTTCTTTACACGAGATATTAGATGTAATATATATCTATATCTTCCGTGTTTTCTGATAAATTACCTAGTTAGGTTAGGTTAAAAACCTCTGATGCCAATTTGAAAAAAATATAGAAATAAAACTAAACAATTTTGAATGAAAGCTATTGCAGATTTATGGTCATATTGATGTCACCGCGCCGTCTTAAAATTGTCTGGTTTTATTTTTAAGCTTTTAGTTTTTGAGTACATTATTTATGTAAATATAAAAATATTTTACTAGCATCATCCCACTACGGAATGCCTCCTGCCACCGGAAGAAGTCGGACGAAAATCTCAGGGTGACCATACGAACAATAAACAGACAGCCTCAAGAGGTCGAACAACCCTCCTGTAGCTTCGTTAGTCATATATTGCCGGGTACATCATGGTAAAATTCTCCAACTGCGCCAATCAGACGTCAACTTTGCATACGCCTCCTTAACCTTCTTAACGCCTTCTTCTTCATTGCATACAAAACTTCTTCAACGTAGCTAAACGTCTACAACTTCTAAGGTTTATATATTGATTATTTTTATTAGGTCCAATAATATTAATACCCAGAATTTACGTATAACAAAAGCTAAATATAAAATAATATGTGCCAAATAAAGTCCCTTCGATTTATAAAGATTTTTTTAATATTGAACGGTGTTCACACCCACCTGATTACCATTGAAATAAAATAAAATGTTCTAATTAGTCAGATTGAATGAGGCCCGACGACTGATGTCGTTAGTGTGGCTGGTGCTTTCATAGCTTGTTCATTCACTCAAATGGTAATTTAAATAGGACACAATCTTACTACGAACGAATCCTTATTTGATTGAACCTCTCTTTGCAAGCCAGGGACGATCGTTTCACTCAACGAATTTGAATTTTATTCCAATCATGGAAATGTTACGGCGAATGTCCGGAATAGGTTTAACGTAAGAAGGGAAAGTGCACTTTTGGGGTCACATCCGAATACAATCAAGTCCCAGATTTTATTATTTGCTTTTGTCTTTAACCGACGAAAAAAATGGAGGGGGTTCTCAATACCACGCCTATGATAGTTTTTTTATGTATATCATATAACCACGCATAAAATATATTTACACAGTGTAGAGTTATCGTTTTTGATGTTTCGTTTATTCGACAAGTTAAAGTCAAAGTTGCTCACATGTAAATTTGAAAAGAATATTCCTTTTCTAAGGATGCCTTCGGGAGCGATGACGATGACTCTATCACTAAAAATAGTGATATTAATTATTTTTAAGAAAATACATACACTCCTGTAATCCCTAAAGGGATAGGCAGAGGTATTATAACCAGTACACCCACATTTCGCCGAGTGTATTTCCGTCCCATGATGTGATAGGGGGCGAGCCTAAAGTCAGACTGGGCACAATTGCAGACTCTGGGCTGACCTGAGCATTTCGTGATAGAAAACTACCGAACCAGGGATCGAACCCGAGACCTCAACTCAGCTGTCGTACCGCGTACGCAATACAACAGCACCACTGAGGCACTGAAAGCTAAAAATAACATTAACCAATTTTGAATCATTGTTATTATATTGTCCATGACCAATATAGTAAAATAATACCAACGACGTATACCAAATTGGTTAATTTAATTATATTTAACATTATTTTTTTATTTGGACTACAATTATTATTGGACATTTAAATAAGCTTTAAATCAAAATTGGAATAGTAATAGAATAAAAATAAATAAACTGGAATAGAATAGTTGTACCAATGAAAAGCAATTATGAACTGAAATTAATTTAGGAAATACGTATATAAAATTAGGCGTAAAATGAAAATGTCAAAAGCAGGCGCAGGAATTTGCAGTACACGTAGAGTGTAACATTCTTGGAAAACAATAAATTATATTCAATCGGCCCAACTAATACAGCCAACGTAATATATTATGCTGATTTATTTTATTGTTTCAATCGGACTTAAAAATAATATTTTACAAGGTGATAAGTCCCTAGTATGCGAGAGGCTGTCTGGGTTGGTATCACAGTCGCCAAACAGCAATGTGTTAGACTGTTATCTTTCGGTTTGGAGAACATTGAAGTGGAAATTACTGGGATCATGAGATTTAATATCTTAGTGTCGGGGTGATGAGCGCAGTCCAGTGCCATGCGGTACTTTTTAATACGAAATTATGTGCGGTTTTGCTTCTGTTTATGGGTGGAAGTTACGCTTACTAGCCGAGCAACCCACCCGTCATTGAGGCTACTAAAAAAAATGTTCTACGCATATATCCTGTAATAGAAAACAATTGAAATTGACGCGGTTTAGGAGAAATACTTACGCGAAAATGTAAACAAACGCTAGTCAATACAATCATGTATTCAATTTGTGTGAGGATTACTTATACTTTGTTATTCAGTGTTTTGTTCAGTACACAAATGTAAAGGGAATTTAGTTTATCTCTTTTATCGTAGTACATGAAGATTGGTTGTGGCATTTAATTCTTAATTTAATCCATATTTCTGCTTCGATTTTGTTTTCATATAGATTATACCCATGAGTAATTTAATAGCAATGTTAATAGCTATTTCCGACTGTTACGGGTTTTCATGCTGGACAAAAGCTGCTTAAAAATCTGCTAAAACTATCAACTGTTCGTTGAGTTAGTAATAGTGGTGGAGTTAGCAAAAATTATAGTGGCTGAATGGTCGTTTCAATAAAAAACATCAAAGAAGACCAAATTCCATTATTTTAATATTATTTATTTTGTGAGTGATAGAGCCACGTCGTAGAGAGTCTTGTCTTTAGCATGAATGGGACGGTTCGAACGGGTGGTTACCACTGTCTCACAGAAAACCGATATAAAGTAGTGGCTTTCTTCTGCGTTTCGTACGGTGAGTGAGATTCTCAATCCCTTAATGATCCTTTTCCTTTAAGGTCAGGCAACGTGCCCATGATTCTTCTAGTATTGTGAGCGTACATGGGCGGTGGAGATCACTTATCATAAGGTGACCCATTTGCTCGCTTGCCAGCCTATGCTATAAAAAATATATTAGGTAAGTTGCCACGCCAAGCGAACCGTGAAGTTAAAAGTTGAATTTCAAGGTTTTCAATACTACCAAAAGACGAGACGAGTAAGCCTCTCGCTTGGTGGTAAGCGACACGACTACCCACAAACAGTTACAACAACACCCAGAACTTTGAATTACAAAGTTGTTTATAATATTCAATGACGTATTTAATGTGCGTATAATATTATTAAGCGTTTAACAAACGATAATTTGAGTAATTGAAATGGATTTCACGCTTATTTACTCAGTGTTCTACTTATTACAGTAATAATCAAGGGATTGTTAACAATATTTTTTATACCTACACAATATTATCAAGTGTATTAAATAAACGTTCTAAATTATAGAACATTTATCTCAATAACTGAACAATACTTTTCACACTCTGAATTTAACCCCGGATTTGTGAAAGCGACGTCTATGTAAAACAAATCAAGTCACTTTATTCAAATCAGCCCCTGATCCTTACTCTGAAAAACTTGTGTGTCCAGGATTGTCTCTGAAGCCCGATATAAGAATAAGTATTGTCTTTCGATGATTTATATCAAACCTTCTTTAAAGGGTAATTTTTTTACGTAAAATATTTGAAATAGTAGTCTGGCAAGCGCCGATGATAATTTCTTGGCTTGTCTGACTCACTCCGCGTCCTCGTTACCTTTGCAATACTTCTGAATCTTGTTAGTTCTTTGATATTCAATTACTCTCCACAAACAATTTCAAATAAAAACATGACGTCAGCGACAGTAAAATACTGCTACTTGGTCAACTAATGGTATGTCTGATTTGGCTTTACAGAACAAAAAATGAAAAAAATAAATGAAAGCATCAAAAATCTCACCGAATTGAGAACCTACTTTTTTGAAATCGGTTAAAAAGGTGAAAGGAGGTAAAGAGCTGTAGAGGGCGGGT
Organism: Amorpha juglandis; assembly: GCA_949126905.1. NCBI lineage: Eukaryota > Metazoa > Arthropoda > Insecta > Lepidoptera > Sphingidae > Amorpha > Amorpha juglandis. The sequence goes on along the minus strand of OX421374.1, from coordinate 9,700,751 downwards.
CACGTGACTAAGTTAAGCTCGGCCAAGTTATTTTGAACGCAACGTATGTTAAAGTTCCTCCTTTACTAAATTACAACTTCTATATCACCGGATAGTATATAAGTTTTGATGATCAGTGAGTTCAAAGTATTCTTTAAAGGATCGAATATTTTAATGCGTTGAATATAAAGAATTTTTTTTCACCATTGCGCATCGTAGACATAAATCATACATTATATTTTATTACGACTGCCTCGGTAGCGCAGTTGTATTGCACACGCGGCACGACTGCTGACCGGAGGTCTCGGGTTCGACCCCCGGGTAGGGTAAAGTGTTATTGGGTTTTTCTATCACGAAATGCTCCATATCAGCCTGGAGTTTAGAATTGTACCCGGTATGGCGATGGGCTCGCCTCCTATCACATCATGGGACGGAAATACGTTCGGCGAAATGGGGGTACACCTCTGCCTACCCCTTCGGGGTTTACGGGGTTTATGAGTGCGTATATTTTATTATAAAACAGAAAGTATCTACTGTCTGTCAGTCTGATAATTCGTTTTCGACAAACCTAAAAACTAAAAATGGTTTGAACATGAATTCGAACATTAATGCAATATACTCAATAGAAATAATACAAAAAAGAAACCTTATTACAAAATCAACATAAGTTAAAAAATGAGACTGTGAGACCGAATGAGATTTAAATAGCCTATAACTTGAATATTTTAATATTTATAAATTATGGGCAATGTAAACAATTGATAAAAAAAAATAATTCATCAAACCTTAACATTTCAGCTTACATATAGGTTTTATAGATACTACCATTTATCCCAGAAAATACGTTGCCGAAGGCGAAGTTGCGACTAGTAAATAATTTATGTCTTTTATTCCACATAATTAGCTTTACATGTGTAATGTATTAGTAATTTGGGTAGGTATGTACCTCCCATATTCATAATGTTATGACTAAATATTATGTAAGTTTTAAATAAGTGTTATTATTTTAGTTTGTCTGTCGATATGGATTACGTTAGGTTTATTTGTTTTCTTTTATCATAGTACATCTAATATACATAATATATAAAGTCTTTATATACATAATATATAAAGACTTATCCTGACTGAATGATCATCAACGCATAGCCTAAACCACTAGGGCTACAAACTTGAAATTTTCGCAGTTGATGCCTTTTATGTTGTAAGCATTTACTAAGAAAGGATTTTTAGAAATATCATCCCTAAGGAGATAAAAAATGGATGAAGCTTGTATGGAATTATGCCGAAAATATGACGGTGCTGGATTTCACATGGGCATGATATAAGAAAAAAAAAGAAGTCGATCAAAGGTGGCGCTAAGAACCTACATAAATAAATAGGCTCCACAAATTCGGGCGCAACACGTCCGCATGTGATGTGGGTTAATTAGGTTTCATTGTTGTAATTGTGTTATAATTGGACGCAAAATGGATACAGCCCTCTCGCATTACCTCTCACTATATTTATTAATATTAACGCCGGAAAAGTTTCTCTTCCTCCAAATATTATTTTTCGCTAATGCGTCGTGCAAGTTCGCCGGTACGTCCTCGATTTTGTCGTAGCGGGGCCGAGTAGCGATAATTTTGCGAAAATGGCCGCCTTGTCGACAGCAGTGCCTCTGCTACGAGCTCGGGTGAAATAATAACCACATTATGATTTTAGACAGGCCACCGCTTAAAGTGGTTTAAGGTGACGCAAAGTGAGAGCGCGGCTTTGTGCCACTGTGAAAAATGTAATCAGGATGTCCTCCCTTTCTTGTTTTGCTAATTTATGTAGTTGCCAAGTTGAAAGTCAAAGAAGTTTATAAATCAAGTGTTTACATAAATGGAGAGACAGAATGCCCATTTACGTGATGTGCATACATGATATCATGACACTAGATTTTTAAGAAACAAATGGATTAGAAACACTTACGTATTCCAGGTTATATGTTATACGGTAAGTAATCCTTCGTGATATGCTAATGACACCTGTGCAGGTTTGTTCACATACTAAACACTAGTCAGTATATATCTAAATAATACGATCTGAAGTTGAATTACACTGTTGCAAAGCAAAAACTGTTTCACGAGAATAGAAAGCCGTAGAAGCGAATAACCAAGTGGCAGTTACAATGTTATTTATTAAATAATAAGATGTAAAAGCTTTTACCGGTTACAAATTATAGAAATTATACATAGCATCTGCGGGAGCCGCGCGAGATACAAAGACACCATCACATCGATGTTGTTAAAACAACAAAGAAATTAATTTCCTCCGTCTCGGCTTTCAGAAGTAATTATTTGAAAACAGATTGCGCCTGTCGCTAGGAGAGGCGACGTATATACCTACAGATTTGTAATACTTTTATATGTATTCTTTTATAAGGCTTGAAGGAAAAAAAATAGAAATCGAATTGGGTTTGTTTGTTATAAAATCCTTGAAGAATAGTCGTTCTCCTAAGTAAATGTCAGATAAATCGCACACAAGCGTTTACTTAGGGAGAAACTAATCGAAATAAGCCTCTCGACAAGAGCCCATGAATAATTTGTACCTTCAATTTACATATGAGTAAAAATTTAATCACCTTTTTTAAGACTAGATTGTGCTCATTGCTCCGGTCGCATACAAGTTTTTTTTTTCTTTTAGCCCTTCCCTCATTTTTTTAAGTTTTACTGCCTTGTTATTTTATAGTTATGCTTAACATAATAGTGACACTTGTATCGAAATATTTTCAGTCATTTTACGCGATGCGCTAAGTAGTTCAGACAGGTAAAGTACTGTTTTATTATCGTCTCGGTGCAGGAAACGATATCACGGCCTCACGCTGTGCAGCCGACTGCTTGCCCACTATGCCACTGAGGTTGCCTTAAATGTAGCATTAATCAAACTCATTTTTAAATATATACCTATTTTGTAAGTGTTTAAAATTATGAACGTTCATACTGATACGAAACCGGACCTTTACTATGCGTGGTCGGACACGCACTTTTTTATCTAAGTAAGGCGGCTCAATCAAATATTGTGAGACACAAATCGGCATGCTCTGAATGCTAATTAAAATTTTCTTGTTTTGTGGTCTCGATTTCCGATTATTTAAAAAAGGATTGGGCATTAGCTATTCCCATACCCATGAGTACCCAATGAAAATTAACATAAGCCAATAATACCTCATAGCTTATGTTAATTTTCATTGGGTACTTTATTATGTACCTAAAGATAATTTGTTGCATAGAAGTTATGCTGTGACTTTTATGGCAGTTGATGGAAATTAATGAATGTACCAATAGGTAATTGTGTTCATTCTGAGTATGACATGTTCCCTTAAATGGCTGTGCTTGGGACAGCACGGCTTCGCGTCGTCGGTCGGTTACTTTCCTGTGACATGGTTGAGGAGGCCGATGGCTGACACATGTATCATACACGTGAACGGGTGCTGCTTGTGTGGACTGGTCAGCGCAGACTGATAGGTCAAAAGCCAGATACAGAAAGCGGTGTTATTGGACACGGCACGCATTGTGAGGTTTCTCTCTCGGGTCCTAACCGCCGGTGGCTTGGGTCCTAGTACCATTGGAGAGTAATGTTTTTTATATTTTTAAATGTTTTGTTTTTTGTCTGTAACTAATATTTAAAAATGTAAAAAATGTACATGTACTCGTATTAAACATTCTGAAAGTTTAAGACATATTATTACCTATTTTAAATTGGAGTTCAACGCAACTATAATTTATAGATTTTAGAAGAACAATCGACTTCTTTGTTAGCCTGAGTTAAGTTTCAGCTCGACTCTTTGATATAGCTGCATGATGTGGTAGTGAAGAACAAAGTTAATTAAGCTCGAGTATTTTTAATGGACCTTTACGGTCCTCGCATAAAAGGCGCGGAAGTTACTTTATTAACTTTTCACTTGAAACACGACCTTTTTCTATCGTGTTTGAGTATGCGACTATGGACTGAAGTGTTTGATGTAGCGAAAATAGAATTTAGTCTATGTAAGTTACTTAGCAAATTTTACGTAACTTACTTTACTTTTCGCTATGTCCGTGTAAATTTTTTCTATCAAATATAGCATTACATATCCACTTCGGGAAGTATAATTTGATATACGCTTTCAAAGATTGGATGTTTGGCAGTCTTTTATTTTATTTCATTAAGACATTCGCCAGGCTTATTTCCGTCCCATGATGTGATAGGGAGCCTATGGCCATACCGGGCACAATTCCAAACTCCGGGTTAATACTGAGTAATTCGCGATAGAAAAGTCCAATATCACTTTTACCCCTGACCCGGGGATCGAACCCGAGACCTCAGCCATACCGCGTATGCAATACAACAGCGTCAGCGTGGCAGTCAGATTTTAAATGGTGTCAAACAATATTCTTTACCGTGCACGTCCTATTACGCCCCCTGTGTTGTTTATAATATTAAGATGCCACATGTACTGTTACATTGCCCTTTGCTTAGTGACCTCAGTAACCCCAACCTACAATCCTTCAAAGTCACTCTGCAGACGTTTATGAGCATAGACGTGAAAACACACCTACAAAGGTCTACATCTAAAAATAGATTACAATACAGACTGACACTCTCCATAGTGAGGTTACTAATTGTATAATATATATTACGAGTATACAAAATCTGCTGCAGATAAGTATTAGCATTACACGTACGGAAAGATTCATTTAATAAGCTATTAAGAGTAAGTAATGCCAAGATTCTGTTATCATTTGGAAACGTTCCAGTTTTCCAAGAATCTAGCGAGACACTGCAGCCAATTTTAAAGCTATTAAAAATTCGACACGAGTAAATTAGTTCATTAACGAATAAATTCTCCTGATTTCTAAAGTTTTATTTTATGATTCGGAAATCAGTTCAACGGAGCATAATAATCAGTTAGGTTCGCATTTGCGGGTTCATTTAAAATAATTAATTATAATCTGCCGATTAATGTTAATAGCTTTCTCATACCTAAATCTGCTGGTGGGAGGATACTTGTATCCGACCGGATAGCGACCACCGTACATTGGTACTAAAACCTGCCATAGTGGCCCACCTTGTGTGGGTCGCGTTCCAGGGTCAGCCAGTGTATATCCGGTTCTCCCCAGGGGCTTGCCCCTTGATCCTAACCCTTTTCCCATCCCTTTTTCCTTCCCCTCCCCCTTGGTCCTTTGGCAGGCCGGCATGATCTTGCCGACCTACGATGGACACATTGTTGTATCGTTGGTCGACACTATTCTTGGATTGCGCTACACTTACCATCAGGTGTAGCGTAGTCACTTTGCCGAGCCAGGATAAAGAAAAAAAAATAATAATAATTAGTACTATCAGCTTTGTATTTTACTATCCTACTGCTGGGCATGAGCCTCCTCTACCAACTGAGAGGGGTTAGGGGTTAAGGGTTTATTTCGAACCTGCGACTTTCAACTCGTCAGTCCGTCATTACTTTACATTTTACCTTATTAATTTAATTTTATTAACTTTGTTAAAACTGAAAAATTATTTAGAACGAAATAAATATTATTGGGGATAACCTCCCGTTTAATATTTTATAGATTTGGGTACTTCTAAATTACATATCATCTTATTCGTTAATTTTATTGGTGGTTAAAACATTTCAAATATTAACAGGCCCGTGGTTTAAGAACTATATTTATTAAAAGACATTAACAAGCCAATAAGTAAAAGACATTCACGCGGGCAAAATTTCTATTTACCCCGTTTTGTGGGATTAAAAATACCATACCATTTCAATCACTAAATATAACAACTTATCTAAGAATATAGTATATCGAATACATTTTTTGTGTTTTATTAAAGTTCTAAATACAGAAGTGTTGTGATTCATATCCTGTTGAATATGCAAGAAATCAAGAATATTCATGGCTGGCTCGTTAGCGAGCGAGTCGGTTGTATTTATAAAAAGTATTAATATTGAATAATACAGCTTCACTGCTGATATAATAATTCTTTAAAAAGACCGTACCTCGTTTGTACTGTAACCATTTCAACATCATACCTCCTTAATGAAGCGGTTTTAGTAATACACTATGTTTTGTTAATAACTATAAGGTATTGTAAGAATAATAGTTTTATTATGTAAAGTATGTAAGAAATAGGTGAATGTTGAATCCATGAATTTCTTTTTTGAAATTACCTGAAATAAAATTAGTAGTTTGAGGATTCCAAATTTGTTATTAAAATTATGTAATAATATTCAAAACACATTTATATGTATCTAATTACACACATACATAAGCTGACGCCTTTATCATCGAAGGAGTAAGCAGAGCTGCAACTAGTGCTGCAGCCTCGTTTCGCTGGGCTTACTTCCGTACCATAATCTGATACGCATACCGACCACAAATTCCAGTTTCGGGCAATTCATGTGTGATTTTTCGGATCGAAAAATGAAACACAATGAGGCGATTATACCGTCGACAAAATGTATTTTATTTCAAAACATATCGTAAAACAGTGAAGAATAAAAATGTAAACAAGGCTCATATTTAGTTAGAGCACGCTGCCCGAATTCGTAAGGCACCAGAATATGTCCAACGTTGCTCTGATTTGTGAGACAGTGTAAGCACCGATATATTTTTTCATCAACGTTATTTATATGTGTAAGGTACATTTATAGCATCATTACGAGCAAAAAGTGTACAGAGCGTCTTACAAACCTTTGAAAAAATACTTTCATATGTAACTGTGGGTTTTCCGGGTTGCCTCGCGCCCGGACCATTTCAGATGTAAACGATTTAGATCATGACAGTACACTTTTGCGAAAATGCTTTGATAAATATGGTGGTTGTGAAAAAGTGCGTGTCTTTTGTATATTCGGCCGCACTCACCGCTCAACCACATATGTATGTGCCTCGTATTATCTAATGCGGAACATTTTTTACCTGATATTCATCGGTTCAGATTGTTACACTTTTATTATTGTAATTTGTAAACTATACTTTTCTGTGCTTATTTTATTTTACGGTACTAATAGATGAATACGTTTGCTGTAGTTGTTGAACACACTCTATAATATAATGGGGTAGAAAAGATAAATGGGGTTGGGGTATGGGGTAAAATAATACGTTTTAATATTATCTTATGTTGATAGAAGTGACTTAAAAACTTGATAAGTACAAAATAAAATTATCCAATACAATCCATGCATGATAAAATACTAATTGCTTTTAAATATAAGTGACACGTTATATAATTATTTCAACATATCATTAATATAATTATAGTAATACCCTCATTTTCTCGTCAAAAATTAGAATGATTGATAAGAATTCATCAAAGATGTTTAAATTATCACCGAGGACAACGGCGAAAAACCAAGACAGTGTGTAAGCCACCATGTCGACTGATTACATTGTTCCACTGTTATCCTTTTTTGACATCACTAAACTTCCCATAAGGATCCCGACACAGGTACTACAATGGATCTGAAGCGTATCAGACGCCATTAACCGATATTGAATTTACTTTTTTGCCATACAAAAATTTGCAAATGCAAAATTGGCGTCGACTAATATGTTACGATTCCGTATGCTAGAATCCTATGATATATTGAAAATAATAATTCATATATTATCTCTACAGTTTCAAAAATTAGTATAATTAGTAGTGTTATTGTAATAATATCGACACTCGCCTAATAGTTTCCTTTTACATCACCGATTCGAGTCAACACATTCGATATTCAAATCGTTGGCCGTTTTAAATAAACGGCAACAAACAAACGAGTTTACTTTCTATAAACACACGCACAACGCAAACCAAATACCGAACTTTCAACGTGCGCTTTATAAGCAAATTCGGTAATTGACGTTCGAAACAAATTCGGATTAAAAGCTCTCTGAAACGTGTTTGCAAAAGAAAATACATTTTCATAAAGATTAAAGCTATGTTTAACATACGCTTATTAAATTGGAGTCGGAAAAAAGGTGACCGTAATGCGATTGTCACCACTAGGGAAAAGATCCTCAAACGTGACCCCGACATTTTGAATTCGGTACGGTGTTACGTCGCCTTATTAATTTAACATCCTTTATACATATTATGATTTGTAATTACCAAGGTGTTCACGTCAAAGCATGATTAAAATGGCTTGGCTAATGAATACTTACTCATTTAATTTAGACGAATGAAGTTTTCTAAACTAATATTATAAAGAGGAAGGATTTGATTGTTTGTTTGCATTGAATAAGCTCTGAAACTACTGGACCGATTTGAAAAAGTCTTTCGCCATTAGAATCCTACACTATTCCTGATGAACATAGGTGATATCTATACTTATAAAATAACATGTCCTGACTGACTGACTGATTCATCATCGCCGAGCGCAAACTATCAAGGCTACAAGCATGAAATTCGGACTGTATATTCATTTTGTTATGTAGGCACCCACTAAGAAAGGATTTTAGAAAATTACACCCCAAAAGGGTCAAAATAGGGGATGATAATATGTATAAAAGTCCGTCATTTTGAAAGTTACATAAACAAAATTTTGTATTTTGGTTATTGACGTAAAACAAATAAACACGTGTTTCAGGAATTTTGGAAATTTTAGTTAATAAGAGATGAAAAGGGGGGTGAAAGTTAATGCGAAAGTGAGTTTGTTTGTTACGCTTTCACGCCTAAATCACTGAACCGATTTTGATGAATTTATCTACAGGGATAGATGGGACCCTGGAGACGGTTACAGGCTACTTTTATCCCGGAAAATGCTGTTCACGCGGGCGGAGCCGCGAGTGAATTCTAGTTATTTATAAAAAATAAGCTAGACTGCACGATGTACCTGATGGTATGTGCACTATACAGTGCGATACAAAATAATTATAATGTGGACTTACAAGCCGGATTATTACATCTCTTGACGGTCGCTGTATTATGCTGGCCTATAGTTGAACTGGGGACGGAACGCCAGAACAAAGCCACTATATTGGGTTTCCATAGTTGCTGTCTTATTCAAACAAATAATTTATACATACAGACAACAATTTTGAATAACCTTGCACTATTCGCACTTACCAATGACCATAGATTTTTTTTAACAGCCCTACATGTCCCTCTGCTGAGCACGGGCCTCCTCTACTGAATGAGAGGGGTTAGGCCTTAGTCCACCACGCTGGCCTAATGCGGGTTGGCAGATTTCACATACCTTCGAAAAATCTTATCGAGTTCTCAGGTATGCAGGTTTCCTCACGATGTTTCCTTCACCGTTAAAGCAAGCGATAATTAACAATGAATATACATAACTTAGAAAAGTCAGAGGTGTATGCTCTTGGGGCTGGTTTCGAACCTGCGACTTTCGTCTCGACAGTCCGTACCACTACCCGCTGAGCTATCGCTGCTCTCAAGTTACCTCATAAAATGTATGAAACAATCGCTATGGAAAGCTGAATCATTAGTCATTATTACGATGTGCTAACGAAAGCAAATACCTATCCACAGGGCACGTGTTATGAAAATAAATTCGTAATGTACATTTTAAATGAGATACAAGCTGGGAAAATAAAGTTTATATAATTATGATGTGAAAATTTACATGTGTAAAATATTAATCGTAGTAGGTAGTAGGCCCCTCTATGTGAATGGTAGTCTGTGTAGGCACCACCACTTTGTCTATTTCTGCCGCTAAGCAACTGAGTGTAGGTATTGGTTGTGTTACGGTGTGAAGAATGCAGCCCAATGCTATGCAATACATCATAATTTGAAGTTCTGTTTGATGTTCGCTTCTGTTTGTGAGTAGACGTTACGATCACCATTAGGCGAGCGACCTGCTCGTCTTATTATTACGCTAATAAAAAAACAAAAATACACTACACGTTAATTGAAATCATCCAGTAGCTAATTAAAATAAGAGAAGTGATTAAAATAAGCCGCAACTGTCGACCACAACATACAAATTAATAATCATGTTTTATTATACCTAGGGATAAACATAAGCCAAAATATTGACACGAGTAATATTTTAAACTTCAGTTACCTACTTTTTATTGATTTCATATTACTGTTAAATAGTAACGGTTATATGAAATCTAATACTGAAACATTTGATAGCAAATCACAAAATACATGTATTAATGTAATTAGGAAATTGTAAATACATCATATAATTAATGTATTAGCAATTGTTCCATGATACATCTTTGATTGATAGAGCCACGCTGTAGACACGTTTGTTTACAATACGAATGGGCCGGCTCGACCAGGTTGTTACGACTGTCTCACAGAAAATCTACGTAAAGTAGCGGCTTGCTGCTGCGTTTCGTACGGTAAGAGAGATACCCGGAGGCCGAAAAGCCCTTGAGCTTCCTAATCCCTTAAATCATCCTTTTCTTTTAAAGCCAGCAGCGCGTCCATGGTTCTTCAGGTATTGTGGATGTTCATGGGCGGTGGATTATATTTACCATCAGGTGATCCACTTGCTCGGCCTGTGCTACAAAAATACTTACAATTAATAAGAATATCATAAATATGAGAGCAGGTACCTATAACACTCACAATTTCAGTTCCCGTTTCTCTTATGAGCAAGCAAATACACTAGGATTGGAGCTGGTAAATTCTCGTGGCAAGAAAGCAAAAAACGAAAAAAGAAATACAAAAGGCACAGACCCACAAAATTACTTAGCGCAGTTTTGCAAAACGTTATCGACTCTATATCGAAGAGTGTAAGAAAGATGGAGGTTTTAATACACGGTTGGTAGAAATGTTCGTGAGCTTCATTTGGGCAAAGGGAGGTCAAACACTTAAACTCCGGAGATACAAGATTGTAGACGAGTTGAGGCAAACGAAGCAAGCCTTATGAATCGCTTTCGTGCATGCGAAGGGGAATTTTGAGGGCCGCTGTGTAATAAGCTCACTATTTTTCGGTTTTGCTTTATATTTAAGATGTTAAATCTTTGAGACCTGAATCACCATTCTCCCTTTCCTCATATATTTGCTTGAGTAAACAATGATTAAAATTTTATTGACCGGTAATTTAAATATGTAAATTAAACTTCATTTGCATGCTAGTCCTACTATTACAATGATTAAAGTATAGGGCTTTGGCAATGTGCGTAATTTTCGAAAATTTGAACACCTGATTTAGATAACCTGTTAGATTAGATTATAAAATTATTTTTGCTCTGTATAACTAGGTCTGACCAGCATTAAATGCCTTAATATTGTTTGAACATCATTAGAATATGTCGGTTAAAACATTTGTAACTTTTTAATAGATGAACAGTTTTGATCAAACATAGCAATGAGCCATCGCGATTATACCAGCTTTTAAACGAAAACATATATACAAACCCATAATTAGACGAAAGTGTCAAATTTAAAACACCTCTCTTTTTTATCGTAGTTTGAAAAATAGTAACACATCAATAAAACACAGAAAATATAAAAAATCTTCCTCGCATACTACTGAATGACTCATACTAAGCCAGAAAACTAAAAAATCATAGAAAGTGTTATTACATTTAAGAATCAACTTATTTCTGAAAAATAACGGCACTGTCCCTTAAAACCTTAGAAAGGAATTGAAGGCAATATTGATACAGGAGGCAATTGATGTTCCTTTGAAAAAAGGAGAAAAAAAAACCGTGTGAAAAAATAACCTTTTTCCAGTCGAAAAGGCGTGAACGAGACGCATCACCTATTTCTAAAGCGGGCAAATAAACGCACCTTGAAGGAGTGCGTTTGAATTTACACATACCTACAGTTCCCCGAGCCGCGAGTCAACAGGACCGAGCTACGGCGCGGCACTATTCTGAAAAAAAATCACCATAAAAGTTAAAAAAAAAAACACAGTAATTCTTAATGATTTCTTACGTTTACGCGAATATTACTCATTGAAATAAAACTAATTTAAACTAAATTTCAAAATTTATAAGAAACCGCGATAAAATCCGTTTAAATTAGTTTTATTTCAACAGTAATTCTTATGATTTTTCTAGGATCTAAATTTTAGATAGATAGAATATTCTTTATTGCACACCAATTAAAGCAACTTAAAAGTAAGGATCATACAGTGAGGGTGATTGATAAAATGGGCGATCTTATCGCAACCCATTTTCGATACCGATTTCTTCTAGACAACCTTATGGCCGACTAAAAAAAGGAGTAGGTTCTCAATTTATCCGTATGTAATGGGTGTAAGAGAATTGCCTCCGAAAACTAAGGAAAGTGATTGCGAACATGATTCCACGAAAAAAAAAATTGTTTTTCTCGGAGCATCACGTTTGGGTAGATAAATAGTTATATTCGTTTCTTATCATATTGTTAATGTATGTACGCTCCTCAAAGATATATATTTATACTGTAAGACAATATCTTTAAATTAAGTTGTTAGCCTGCCTACGTTACGATATATGTACAACGGAGTTACGACAGTAGATATATCACTAACAAAATCATGAAATTCCACATGCGATGCATTAACGTTAGTCGGTTTGAAAGCTTACATGGATATGTCCAGAAGAGGCGCCCCACTCGAAATGCATTTCTAGTTAGTTACGTAGAAGTTTGAAGATGGCTTAGAAGATTCGATTGTTTTAGGTTTCAATCCGTACCCTGCTCAGAGAGAGCCGAGGTTCTATATTGTAATAGTATGGCTTCTATGTTTGTACAAACCTCTGGATTGTTATTGTTACAGCGCACAACTGCTGTATCCTTTAATTATTTTCTTGTTTCTAACCGATGACAAAAACGGAGAGATTTTCAATTTATTAATTTAAACAGCTTATATACATTGTAAAAATTCGAACTTAATGCCACAGGCATTATCTCTCGGCCAACCTTAGGGTGATGGATAGGTGTACAAGGTAAGGTGCATAATGAAGGGTACAAGAGTAAAAAAAATTGTACGAATGTACATATTTAATAAAATTTGCAACCATACATAATAATTAATATTAAGAAGATAATAAAATTTAAATATTATATGACATAAAACATATACGTACGCCGACATATACATATATTTGTAATATCATGTCCATATATGGATATATATAAATATACATAACACGTTATGAACTAATATGGTGATTCTGTCACTCCATGCAGCAAAAGCTTCCGAATTTTCACTTTAAATATCAAACGCGTGGTGAACGACCTGATTTCCAGAGAGTTAAATTAAAAAATCCCAAGCAATTAATTTACAAAATATTTTACATTTTTTCCACTATATCATCAGATTAAAAAGAATAATCCGTTGTATCGCTGACTAAGGTATCCATAGAAGCGTTTCTAATTACCACAACTCGGTGGCGACTGGCGGTTGGCTTTGCAACGTCATCAAAGAGATTGCAAGTGACATTGCTCTTCGCAAACAAAACCCTTTTTATTTCTCAGAAATAAGCGCCGGGGAGATAGCGATATGTACTTCATACATAACATAATAGTTCGTCAGATAACTTTACAAAAAATATGTTGTAGTTAGAACGGTAAGTACTTTTTATTTCATACATAATATCATGTTTATTCATATTCTAAAGGACTACAAAGGACCTTATGTAGGTACATAATCTGCCTACAATAAATATAAGCAGGTGCTTATATTTATTGTAGGCAGCTTTTTTAATAATACAAAATTTAACGGTAAGAAGAATTAACTTAATTTTATTATAATTATGTTTTTTATAATAAATGTATTTTAAGTAATATTTATACTATAAGAATAAAAAAGCAATTTAGAGTTGTTTAACATAATGCACGATCTGTTTATGCGAAGTTTTGTCAATGTCATACATTTTATGCTACATGATAGTTAGAAGCAGTTTAGAGAAACAATTACGAATGTTCGACAGGATGTAATCTTATTGTTGAAACTGAATTCGTGGATATTACAGTTGTATTTAAACTTTATAAACATTTTCCATTCAATCAAGCCACTTATATGAATAAATCAAAGCGCGTTGAGCGAGAGAACAAAGTTCGGGAGCAAGCTTCGCTGTAAATCTCGCAGCAAACTGACATTAATCGTCCGTGGAGAACAAACTAGTTTCTCTAATTATTTCCTCGACTTCGACCTTCCGGTTTTGTTTCTCAAATAACTGCATTCGAGTAATGACACCATTAATCTGAAACCTTGAATAGAATTTTAAGTTGCTGTGTGTTTGTATAAGCAGCAGAAGCGGCGGCTCAGTGGGGAGTGGTACGAACTATCGGGACGATAATCGCAGGTTCGACCAGCCCCAAGACCACGCATCTCTGACTTTTCTAAGTTATTAATACAATTCTAGTATTATTGTTGTTGTATTGTGTGTTTGTTTATTCAGATCTTAAGCTTTTGTATGAACAATTTCAATACAGTTATAATATCACGCAAAAAGTCCGCGATCATACGTCATCTGCTTAAAAAATAACCGTCTGCGTGCTATTTTCACCACTATTTGAATTTCATGAATTGACTTCATAAAAAGAAGACCTGCTCAATTCGTCTGTATTTTTGTATGTTACGAGTTATCTCGGCCAAATTTTGAGCGAATTCCTTCAATTCTTTTTGTAATCAATCGAATTTAGTACCCTTAAATAAATAAATAAAAAATAAATAAAAATCTTATCACGAAAGACATAAAGGTCGGAAATTCCACAAAATATAAGAGCAAATGAATTCGAAGTCCGTTTGTTTAAGTTTACAAAACTTCACCTTAAGCTAAAAAAACAGTAGAAAAATAAAATATATTTCAAATCACAGCAGATTTCTTAGCAGCATTATATTTTAATTACGGAGTAGACTTTCTCCCACGACAGTTTTAATTTAGAGAATGACTAGGAGCTCTGTTTGTTTTACTAAGCTCTCGTTTACAAAACATTCTTGCTCGTAATCATGTCTTCGCGCTTTCCGAGATTATGTTAAAACGAAATTATTAATCATACAACAAAAATAAACAGCGAGGCGGGAATATTATAATCGAATAGATAAGTAAAACATCATCTTGAAATATGGACTCGTCTCCAACCATGGGATACTTTAATTTAGTTTAGATTTTTAATAAAAGGCAGATCAACTATAACAAACATTTATGAAAAAGAAAATTGGCGTCAAACTTTGTACGAGAACGTCACAGACGTCATCGCTCTACTGCAAGTACCAGTGAAGCCGTACGTTACTGATACTGTTGACGAATGATCTATCTAAATCGAATGGTCTATAGGTTATAGCAGAGCACAAGCGCGCAAACGCAGCGCCATCAACTTTGCGTCATTAGCGCGCGCGTCTTTCGATTGACACGCCTCGACTTTGCCTTTACTGATATTGTCGGCATCTAATGTAACTTAGAACAACGATATCGTACTAATATTGATTTTTTTTTTTTTTTTTATAGCATAGACCGGCAAACGAGCAAGTGGGTCACCTGGTGGTAAGTGATATCCACCGCCCATGTACGCCCACAACCAGAAGAATCATGGGCGCGTTGCCGGCCTTAAAGGAAAGGGATAATTAGGGATTGGGAAGGGAAGGGGATTTGGGCTTCCGGATATCTCACTCACCGTACGAAAGGCAGCAGCAAGCCGCTACTTTACGTCGGTTTTCTGTGAGACAGTGGTAACGACCCGGTCGAGCCAGCCCATTCTTGCCGTAGACAAAACTGTCTACAGCGTGGCTCTACCACTCAAATATTTCATAAAATTTAAATTAGGAAATATGGTTTCATCGTCACTTAAACTATTATGCGGTTAAAAAGTCACATCTTTACCATCACCTTCGAGACAGGCGAGATTATATCAATGTATATAAACATAACATATAAAAATCATTGTACAACTTAAATTATATATAAGACTATAATGCAATGACGTATTATTATGATCTGATAAAGGTCGTCGAGAGCTATTAAATGCAGGCGGCACAATACCGCAAATTGTCGAAATCAATGGCAGGGTCATGTCTGGCAGTAAACGTCTTTGTTTGGAAGAAAAATACAAGGAAAAATTTAATAAATAAAAATTAATTATAACATAGTAAATACAGCCAATGTTATTGGACACGACACAGAAGACGTTCCTCACTCCGAAGTCCTAACCACTGGTGACTTGGATTCTAGACGTCGCCACTGGAATGTGGTATTTTTATATTATGTAAATCTTTTATTTTTGATTGAATTTATATTTCAAAAGAAACATTTTAATATAAAGAATACTGTAAATACACCCAACAATTATAGGCCCTGCCCCTATCTCCAGTTAACTTGTATCTTTCATAGGTCGACATAACAGGATCTACATGGGACTTACGATCCCACAACACCCACAACCAATAAAAATATTTAGAAATCTCATATACATGTCGGAGAATATACACTGTGTTGAGTCGTAAATACAACTATTAATTTCAAATTGTCGGTACCGCCATTGATATTGTTCAAATTGTCGGTACCGCCATTGATATTGTTTATTAGAGGGTGGTTTTACATAGTTTATCAGTTGATTCCGCTCTCGGACTGGGTGGGGAAACTCAATATAAACAGAGCTCCCGCAATAGAGAGCTCAGTCTGTGTCTAGCTGTGACCGAGGACAGAAGTTCACCCAATGTTACTCACAAGTAAGTGTGGTTATGGTTATTATGTGTGGATTATAATTCTCTGTGTGATTTATCTCTGTGTGATTTATCTCTGTGTGTCATCTATCACTGTGTGTCATCTATCAAGTTGTGTACTTTGTGTGAGGTAAGGGCCGACTATGGGGATGGAGGAGGTCGGGTACACACATAATAATCATGATGTGAGTTTGTACAATTTTGTGTTGATCTTATTGAACTTATGTCAGTCGATTATAGAGAGGTGTAAATGGCCTCTCATCGATACGAGTAAATGAGCTCTATATTTCATCCGATAAAATGAGCTCTATATTTCATCCGATAAAATGAGCTCTATATTCCCTCCGATAAGTTTGTACAATTTTGTGTTGATCTTATTGAACTTATGCCGGTCGATTATGGAGAGGTGTAAATGGCCTCTCATCGATACGAGTGAATAAACGCTATATTCCATCCGATAAAATGAGTTCTATATTCCCTCCGATAAGTTTGTACAATTTTGTGTTGGTCTTATTGAACTTATGTTAGTCGATTATGAAGAGGTGTAAATGGCCTCTCATCGATACGAGTAAATGAGTTCTGGTATCCCTCCGATAAAATTAGCTCTATATTCCCTCCGATATACATGTGTGCGGAAATCAAACTCGCGGCCTCTCGTTTCCTAGCCACCTACTCGCCCGCTACGCCACAAAACCATCTATCTAATAATTCTATGCGCTTGCGTATCGTTCATCCAATTGAGTTCAAACTGGTAGAGTGGTTGTAGGCGTGAAGGTTTCGTTTTTCTTTCTGCCTGACGTCATCCCATGGCCGGCGTTTCCCTCTTCATGTCAACTTACCCGTGGATTTGGAATTACGCGAGGCAACCCGCCGTCTTACCCTCACAGCCCGCAACGAGAACTAAGTTTCGCCATTGCCTCGTCCGTTAATCAACACAATGGACCACATGCAAGTGAGGTTGTCTTGGGGCCTAAGAAAAATTAAAAATATTTATATAAAAATCATACATGTACAAAATAAAAAAATCCTTTTTTATGTATGAGCGGATTTTACGTATTTGATGAAGCTTAGTTTATGTATATTTAATTTCAACTGAGAGAGGACATGGGACATGGAAATTATTTTTTTTAATTCACCTACAAGAAGATCAAATACTGATCAACGTTTGTATAGAAATAAAGAAAAATAAGTATTGCATCGCATGCCGAGCACATCAAGGATTACATTTTTCTACGGATAACGTAACTATGATGTATGTGCACATCAACGTATACCTCAAATATTACCATCAAATATACTGCATTCGTATACGCATAGTTACAAAACACGGGTTCTGTAAGACGGTGGTATATTGAGAATGTTCCCAGGGGAAAACCTTTATTATATGTGTGTGATTTATCTCCAACATGGAGGTTCGCCTTCCCTGCATCTCTAATCCAAATAGATTTGTGTTAAAAGCAAACGATTTCATCTCAACCACTAATTACTACAACATCGGCAAATGGTGAAGTCAATGAATACTCATTGAATTTACCATTTGCCGATCAATTATTATTCGAATACTTATTATTGTTGTTTAGCAATATTGATAGTATTATTGAGTTTTTAGGTAATAATATGTAATATCAATATGAAATTTTAACAAAGCTTAGCCAGAGATATTGTGTACATAAAATAAAAAATAGCTTTAAAAAAAATATCCTAAAAATATAGAGAACCTTCCCCTTTTTCGCTTGAAATGGGTTATATAGTTATTTCAACTGCGTAGCTTGAGTGATTGTTGAGTGATATGTGCATTTTATTTTTGTTTCGATACTATATTATTAAGATAAGTTCAGTCCTAAATTAAAGTAACGCCTTTCAGCAAACTACTTCTACGTCAAAAATACTCATATACCTACTAATATTTTGCTTGTGGGACAGTACCGTACCTAGTAGTTTTTGTACTGGATAACAACCACCATACAAATGCTGAAAACCCCGCCATAGTTCAGGTGGGTCACGTTCCGAGGTCAGCCAGTGTACATCCAGTAAATTCAGGCTGGCATAATTCTGCCGATCGTCGAGGGATGCAATGTCTTGTGACGGTCGATATTGTATTTTGACTGCACTATACCTAAATCAGATTCAGTCTTAGGATTCAGTATGCCACTTTGCTATCCCAGGACAAAAATAATATGAATTGATAACAATTTATTATTCTTTAAGACAACTACAATTTTTCAAAAAAATTAACACGCTGCATACGGACGGAAATTGGCAGATACTATTAATTGGCAGATTTGTTAAAGGCGATAATTTCCCAAGCAAATATAGATATCATCATATTTTAAAGACATTTCCAAGTTTTTAATAGAACACAAGACCCTCAAGAACAACAGTGTTGGAGGACCATTAAAATAATGTTTCTAACAAAAAGAATACTGGTGTAAACCGCAGCTAACATGACTGGATTTTGATTGGTTGCTAGGAAATGACAGGGCCCAGACATGTCGTTATGTTTGAGGTTTTAAACGTTGTCACATCGCTCTGAATCGGCTTGTAGACGGATTGGATTTAAGATTAATAGCCAATCTTGTTCAAGAACTCAGGTGCTTCTGACATACTTGACTACATAGAGAATATTCCACGACAGCATCATCGGAGCCGACGACGGCTGTTCATGCTAAAACACGCAATAAAACTGTATTTACTTAGTTAATTATATATTTCCTATCGCAAATAAGGAGGTTAAGACTAAGACTCATATATTTTAAACGAACAACTCTCGCATATTATGTTTCGCATACTTTGTTTCGCGGAAATGGTTCGGCCCGTTTGGAAGTAATTTTGTATTTAGATAATATTTTACTTTCCTAGTATATTTATATGTAATAGATTACTTTGTATTAAGATATAATTTTATCTGGACATAGCATTTTTTTTTAAACACCGAGCAAAGCCTCGTCACGCAAATAATAATTATGATAAAATCAAAAATAACATTAAATTTCTTCGGAATACAACAATTTGATGTCCAAAGAAATGAAGACTGACGTGACTTAGAGTTGAAGTAAAGTGTGATAATATTTTTAATCAAACCTGATTTAAAAACTAGTTCTTCAGAGAAAGAAGGAATGAAGAAGTATTTAATCAGCTGCTTGTTCCAAAAGGGCGAGACTGATGTACAGAATTAATTAATTCTGGATAGATAGCTTTGTTTATGGATATTATATTGTAATCGATCTTAATTCTCATTTCAAACAGTGTAAAGATTTCTAAAGACAATAATATTAATAAACTCCGTTATACGGGCGGAGATACTGACAAAGCCCAGTATACAATATTAAACACTCAAATCATAGTAATTGGAAGCATATTGAATACAAAATATATAAACATAAATAGCTAATCTATACTACGTAACTAACAAAGGCACTCTTGTTCTCTTAGTGTTAAAAACTACCGGAACTTCGATCATAAGACATGGTGAAATTTCAATTCCATTTTCATCATTTTATTTATCATATTTCATAAAGATCAATGTTAGGTACCCCAATGAAACAATGTTTTGAAAGAGTTAACACAAAATTACACATCGCGTCGCCGTGCCCCGTGTCGTTAAAACAAAAATATAATCACACTGTTTATCGAGTCTACAATCAAATGCTTATTCAGCTTTCGTTTGGGAAATTAGGCCGATGACGGCGGGACGGCTTCCCCTCGACAGTTTTGCAAATAAATACCTCAGTCCTTGAATAAACAGGACCCGTGATTGCACGAATATATTATATTACAAAGGCAAATCCTACAGCGAAGACTTCAAACAATATATGTTTGGTGTAGTGCATCTATTTCGAGTATTCCATTTCCTAACTCTTTGGAGATTGTTTGTATCGTGCATTGTAGTTCTATGCAAAGTAACGGATATCATAAATGTCGTTGCCGGGAAATAATATGAGCCAAACAAATAAATGCTTGCTTTATTCCTGAGTGCTTGCTTTGAGCATGATAAAGTTTAGAACTCTTCGCTGTATACATTCAATGATATATCACAAATTAATAACATATAATCTTATTAAAGTGACTGTATATTCTATTAACGATTTTATAATCACTGTAATTCTACCAAGATTCTACAAAAATTATGAATAAAATGCTTTGTATTTTGTATTTTACAGAATTGGAAAATAAGGCCATTATTTTGAGATTTTTAATTATAAAATAGTTTTAAAATTAATAATCTTCTAGGATTACACTAGGATGACCCATATTTTTAATACAGTTACCTTATTTTAGATAGTTAGGTAGCCGGTTCTGAAACGAGAAGCTGCGGGATCGATTCCCGCAGTGAGACAAATGTTTATTATCCACAAATATTGGTATCGGGATGGATGTTTTCTCTCCCGAGAGGTTAACGTCAGGGACCTAACATCTACCAATCAAAATTACAATTCGTCACACTATTATCCGCATAGAAGTATGTAGAGGCATAAAGCAGTGCATAGGCACTGATGTGTTTCTGTTTAAAAGATATTGACGCCAGTGAAAAGAATGGACAAAATGATGAACGCAGCCTCGTAGTTATTCAAATTTCTATGTGCTTCTGTTTATGGGCAGGCGTGGCGCTTACCATCCAGCAAGCGACCTGCTCGTTTCCTTAATAAACCTAAAAAACAATAAGGAATAATAATAAGTATGACACTGAGTCCTTGTAAACGTTAATAGCTAAAACATAAATCACAGAATTCAATCACTCGTTAACAAAAAATTTGAACGAACTCAATCATCACCATTCTTTTAAAATAGACGGGGAACGACTACTTCCCAAATGAAAAGGAGTTTTCAATTAAAACGGAAAAGCGAATGAAAGCCTGTTTGATAGGTTAGTGGCGAAGCACGAACGCATTAAGTACCACAACGACAAAAGCCTTCGCAATTAAATTTTTGGGATGTCAAAGCAGTTAAGGCGATTTCATATATTTATAGGTTCCACTTGTCATCAAACATCGATTCATTAAGAACGGGTAACCGAATTTGACCACACCATTTTGTCTTTTATCTAGCTTTACCCAAAATATGTTGACAATACATTCCTTTAGCCGAAAGGCATGTAATATATATTTTCAACTTCCGACATAAAAGAGGATATATTAAGTTTTAAGCCTAAGTTTGCTTCGATTTGAATGATTTTGCTTTAATCTTGCGAAGCTAATAATTAAAAAAATTCTCTCGATTAGCTCTTTTATCCCGAAATACGTAAATACGTAAAAATCAG
Source organism: Amorpha juglandis (assembly GCA_949126905.1). Taxonomy (NCBI): domain Eukaryota; kingdom Metazoa; phylum Arthropoda; class Insecta; order Lepidoptera; family Sphingidae; genus Amorpha; species Amorpha juglandis. The sequence continues at coordinate 9,678,960 of OX421374.1, read as the reverse complement.
ACCCTGTGTAGTTTGTAACAGCCTCCGTGGCGTAGTAGGCGATGAGCTGGTTGTCAAAGGAGGTGCCGCGGGCTCGATTCCCACACCAAAACAACAAAAGTTTGTGTGATCGACAAATTTTGTTTCGGGTCTGGGTGTTGCGGGACCGAAAATCTAGTAGTTCTGATACCTACGGTACAAGTTGAACAAGTGTGGGGTCAGGACTACATGTAGGACTGTTGGGTGTATTTATTTTATGTAGTGACTGGCAGCACGGTTAGCCTCGTCGAGATATTTTCGACGTGAGATTTCCGAAAGCCAAATCAATATTGCTATTCCTTTCCTATATGGGTGGCAACTCACCAGTACTTCTCAGAACAAGAGTTATTCATGAACACATAATATAAGAATATTGTGGGCGATAGATGTCACTTACAATCACATGCGACACTAGTTCGATTGCCGGAGTCTGCTTTAAAACATTTTCTTGTAATTTTAAATTATAAACTCGACTTTTTGTACTTACAAGTAAAAATGTAGATAGCATATTCCGCCTATAAACTTAGTTATTCTCATTGTGAATCAAGAAACAAGACGCTGTAGACCGTCTCAAGACAATATCTTCCGGGCATAAAAATATTCCTTCGTCAATACGGGGATTGTGTAACTGCAAGCTATTTATTCTTGGTTCTTTAGTTCAGAAATATTGAAAGAAGCAATATGGATACAAAATATTTTGAGTCGAACAAACTATGTATGTAATAAACTTGTTACCCAAAAATCCGCTGACGTAATAGATGTTTTCAATACATTTTTTTATTAGTAGCCCTGTATTATATACGTCCCACTGCTGGGCACGGGCCTGAATGAGAGGTATTAAGCCTTAGTCCACCACGCTGGCCTAATCCGTGTTGGCAGACTTCAAATACCTTCGAAAAATCTTATCGAGTTCTCAGGTATGCAGGTTTCCTCACGATGTTTCCTTCACCGTTAAAGCAAGCGATAATTAATTACTAATATACACAACTTAGACAAGTCGGTGGTGTATGCTCTTGGGGCTGGTTTTGAACCTGCGACTTTCGTCTCGACAGTCCATACCACTCCCCGCTGAGCTATCGCTGCTTCTTTCAATACAAAATCTTAAAAAATAATGTGTACGTTATAAATGTGTGTAAGTTTCTTTTTGATTTTGCTTTAAATTAGTCTATTGAACAATAAAGCCGTATAAAAAAATATGACAAAAAACGAAAAGAAAAATATAAAATTAGCTTCTTAATAAGGTAAATTAATTTGGAACGGGCGCTATTTTTTTTTTTTCGTCTATAATAGATAACACCGACTGAAAATTTTTAAGATTAAATATCGAAATATTGATTTGCTTATGTTTGTTTTGTAATTACATTATGATTTTTAAAGGCTATATTTTACAACTTTTAATGGAAGACAAAAAGAAAAATCTTAAATTGAACTTACTTTGAAGTATACCGAATAAAAAATCAATTTTAAAAAATTCTGTGAAATAATATGCGTGGTTAAACATTTAAAGCGGAACATAGACAACCAACTTACCAAGTATGACGATATTATGATCAGGTAGATTTTTTTTTATTATCTAAGATAATTTGTTGGCAAATAAATTGACAATTTGTTGTTTTGCAGATGACTCTATATCTATCCATTGCACCCGTCGAGTTTAGTTCCATAAAAAAAAAGTATTTTTGCAACGCTAAAGAACAAAGACACAGACACGTACATTTTATTCTTAATATTAGAGTAATCTATGAACTCTTCTCATTATTCGGGTGAGTTCTCTATGACTGAGTAAAATCTTTGACCCACGCAGTATTTTGTTTCCTTGCGACACGCGATGTACGCAGATAAGAATTTTGCATAATATCGTTTGCGATATCAAAGCTCGTGAAGTTATCCCCAATAGATACCCGTACGTAAGACCATGTTTAGTATTCTTAGTGTCTAAGTAGGTAACCGTATCTTGTTGGCTTATATTTTGCTATCCAGACGACTTGGGAGCAGTATATCCTAAACTTTACCCAAAACCGTTTTGCAATATTAATGTATCGTACGTGGTTATCTTACTGATGGCGATGCTCAACTAAACAACTGAAATTATAATAAATGTTTTCCGGTTTCAAACTTAGCTTGTCTTGGCAGGATACTTGTTACCTTATAATTATAACAGCTTGTTATATTTACATTTTGTATAATGAATAGGCCTTAAATGTATAACTAGCAAACTATTTCTTTTAGATTAAATTATATATATATATTTTTTTTTTTATCCTGGCTCGGCAAAATGGCTACGCCACACCTGATGGTAAGTGAAGCGCAATCCAGGAATAGTGTCGACCAAAGACAAACAGTGTGTCTATCGTTGGTCGGCACGATCATGCCGGCCTGCCTAACTGCTTCTTCACACTCCGTTTAAAGGATCCAATATTATAGGTAGGAGGGAACACGTGTGCCAGCAAACTATTCCACAGCTTAATGGTCCGGCAGAAGTACGAATTTGCGAACTTTTTAGTTCGAGCCGAGGTGGAGGAGACCACGAAGCTGTGGCTCCGCAAGCCAGCACGCGTGGTTCTGTTAAGGAAAGGCGAGGATGGGATAAGGTCAAACAATTCTTCGGAGCATTCACCGTGATACAGACGGTACAAGACGCTCAGTGAGGCAATGTCCCTCCGCAATTGTAGCGGTTCTAAGCGTCTTGTAACGTCTGCATCATTCACAATGCGGACAGCCTGACGCTGCAATCCGTCCAAGGCATCGAGTAAGTATTTGGCGGAACCGTCCCAAAGGTGCGAACAGTACTCCACACACATATATATGCACTCGCGGCTATAATCCCAGAAGGGGTAGGCCGAGGTGTAACCAGCATACTCACATTTTGCCGAGCGTATTTCTGTCCCATGATGTGATAGGGAGCGAGCCTATCACCATACCTGGCACAATTCTAGACTGCGTTCTGATACTGAGCATTTCGTGATAGAAAGCCAGTGACACTTTTACCCGACCCGGGGATCGAACACGTATGCGTACGTATTACAAATGCGCCGTTTAGTCGCCAGGCAGTCGAGGTAGATTAGAATATAACTCTTTATTTTACACCACACACATACAAAACACATTATAGCAAAATGTACAATAATTAACAATTTATTACAATGGGCGGTTTCATCTCTAATATCGATATCTTCTAAGCAACAGGATAGATTGGTGGGAAAGAAAAATAATAATTATTGGGAGTTTAGTACACATATACATATCAGATAAGTATACATTACAAATAAAGCAATATATAACATCTATTATAATAAATATAAAATAATCTATAAATAAAAGCCAAAAAAACTCAATAAACAATAAATATATCCGACAATAAACCAACACATTTAAGTCTCAAATAATTTTATTCCTAACCCTACCACGGCAGAGTGCTTACATTGCAACTAATTGTATGTATCGATGCATCGAAAGACCGTGCATTTCGGGACGGGCGCAACAATTTTGCCAAATAGAAGTAACTGGAAATACACCTGCTGGACCCGGAACGTGACTCACCTGAACGAGCTTCTGTACCAGGTAACCGTGTACAACATAGTCGAAATCTCTATTCAATTGTTTATGCGTTGTACGCATCTTCCTCTTCACATATACAGTTTGTAGTTATTTTGCGAATATCGAAGGTGAATGTTGACCTAATCAAACATCGAAACATCTGGCATTGATCGCAAACTCGGTCAACATATTCAATGCGGGTGTCCTCGCAAGTTGGAAAAATAAAGTAAGTAAGTTAACAAAATGAATACAATACTATAATATATAAGCTACGCCTAGTGTCTTTTATATTGAATTTCATTGGCATATTCTTATACAATATTGACCACATATTATTGTTAATTTATATCTATATTCAATTTTAGATTTCTAAAGCGATAATGAAACCGATGATTAGTCAACTGTGTTATCAACTTTAAAATAAATTATTCTATGGGCACATCAATCTATCAAGAGCAAAAGAGAGAGATTAATATTGTTTCTGCCGCCAAACAGCAGTGTTTAAGCACTGTTGTGTTTAGGTTTGAAGGATATGGAAGCCAGTGAAATTACTGGGCATTATGAGACTTAACACCTTATGTCTCGGGGTGAAGAGCGCAGTTCAGTGCCATGCAGTGCTTGTAATTCAAAGTTCTGTGCGGTGTTGTTTCTGTTTATGGGCAAGCGTGGCGCTTACCATAAGGCGAGCGCCATTCTTGTCTCGCCATTCAATCAAATAAAAAAAAGCCACAAGGGTCACAAAATAACCCCAAAAGTAGAAATACTCTTAACTTAAGTTACGCTAGCAGTGTTAAATTTTTACTTACATTCCATTGTTACTTTGTAAATCCTCGAAATTTAAGCGCACTTTAGGGGTTGTCTTGAATACACAGCAGCTTTGAGAAATTGTACATTTACGTAGAGTTGTGTTTTTTTATAGTAACTTTATTATTTTTTTATGATTATTTACCTTATTTGCAGAATCACTTTGAGGCTAAAATAATAAGGCTGATGCGCCGTATTTGATCTGTAAGACATAGTCTCTATTTAGAACGAAACACACATGAGTTTACGATATTTCGGTACGCCTATAGGCAGAGATACAATTAATATACCCACGGTTTGCCGAGCTTTTTTCCATTCCTTGTGTATTAGGTAATAAGCCTATAGACATAATATAGAGAATATATTCTGAACCGAACAATTCAAGTGTGATATTACAAATAAAGAAAGAAAGAAAGAAAGAAAGAAACAATTTATTTGGTTTTTCATGAATAAAAAGAAATGGTACATTTTAAAAGAAACTTACATAAAGAATGAAAAACCAAAATGGACTCGCCTCAGCTTCGTGCTGTAGCGTATAAGCTACAGCGCTGATTTTCAGCCGAGCCCATCCGTGATTCCATCCTTGGTATTAAATAACTATAAATACGACAAAAAATACAAACTAACCTAACTATATATTAAAAAGTATTAACTAGAAGCATTATAAATTAAAACACTATGACTACTCTACCACAAAAAGTACTAACAGATACAGCATCAAATACACCATAATAAAACACCGCTATGGCTATCTAGAGTAGGTTTGTCAGGGAGCCAGATGTCATAGTATAGGTATGCCGTCTATCTGGTTCCGAACGAAAAAGAAATCTTTCACTTTTTGCCTAAAAGTATTAATAGAAAGCGAAAGGTTCCTTGTGGGCGGTGGAATAATGTTCCAAATCTTTGATGCGGCATACCTAAAACTACCCTCGAAAGCAGCAGTTCTGTGAGAAGGTACAGCCAGATGGGCAAGACGGGTACGGGAAGACCATTTGAGTTTATCCACCAGGTAAGATGGTATTTGGTTTTTTAATACTCCAAACAAAAGAGTCGCAAGGTGAACATAACGCCTAGTTGCCATATTTAATATTTTCGCCCGATTTATATATGGTGATATGTGACTTCTGGGCGGAACGTCAAAACAAAATCTGATGCATGCATTCTGAACTCGCTGTATCAAAGTCTTGGTTTTTGCCAGTAACCGTGGACCGTAAACAGTATCAGCGTAATTAAATTTGGAAAGTACTACGGAATCCACCAGATTTAAGCGAAGTTGTAAACTTAAATATTGACGTGTCCTGTATAAAACCTTTAAGCGATAGAAACAGTTGCGCGCAATCTCATTTATATGGGTTTCGAATCTCAACTCTGAGTCCATTATTAAACCCAAATTACGCGCCTCCCGCACCTGGGCAATGGGCTCATTTCTTGCCATAACCACGGGATTATAGAACCCAATTTTTTCAATTTGTTGTCTAGAGCCAAGTACCATGAACTTCGACTTACCAGGATTTAATACTAGGCAATTCTTTGTTGACCACGTAATTATCCTGTCAAGATCCTGGTTGATTTTATCCACAGCCGACTGTACTTCGTTTGGGTGGAAAGATAAGTACAATTGCAAATCGTCCGCATATAAGTGATATTTGCAATGTTCTATACAGCCTATAATATCGGCACTATACAAAATGAAGAGTAGTGGGCCTAGAATAGATCCCTGTGGGACTCCTCTGGCAACCGGAGCTATAGGGGAAACAGATACAGAGCCGTCTTCATTGCGCACTTCGACAGACTGAGAACGACGACCAAGATAACTATCAAACCATTTGATTGTGGGGATATCAAAACCATAAAAGGACATTTTGATAGTAAAAGTGTCAAATTAATAGTGTCAAAAGCACGGGAAAAGTCTAATAAAACAAGAATAGTACCGAGGCCAATATCCTGAGACTCCAATATGTTATTATAGCACGAGATCCGGCCGTAGAATCTCTACGTTCATGGCGTAGATGCTCAAGCTCATATGTCTACATTCATTTTGAATAGGACAATACATTGATCATAGGGTGCCAGTCAAAAAGTGCCCGCATAATTTTTTTTTTTTTTTTAAATATAATTACATTTTGGGAAAAAATTTCGTTCATGGTATAGTTAAATAAAGCATTGTTCCTATTACACAGCTATGTATGTAGAGAATTCAATAAACCATGGGTGCCGTTGCCTACTCGGCCGCAACTACTTGGCAGCCAGGTGTAAACAGATAATACTTTTTTGTACGGCAACTATGGTTTTTTGAATTCTCTACATACATAGCTGTGTAATAGGAACAATGCTTTATTTAACTACACCATGAACGAAATTTTTTCCCAAAATGTAATTATATTTAAAAAAAAAAAAAATTATGCGGGCACTTTTTGACTGGCACCCTATGATCAATGTATTGTCCTATTCAAAATGAATGTAGACATTTGAGCTTGAGCATCTACGCCATGAACGTAGAGATTCTACGGCCGGATCTTAGGCTATTAGTAACATCTAATAGGGCAGTGGCAGTACTACGGTGTTTACCGAAACCTGATTGACCCTGAGGAAGAATATCATGGGTCTCAAGGAATTCTAAAAGCTGAGAATACACTACTCGTTCCATAATCTTGGATATACAAGGTAAAATGCTGATCGGACGAAGATCGCTGGCGGTAGAGGGATTAGGAATCTTAGGTAACGGTCGGACTATAGCAGTTTTCCACTGATGCGGATAGGTACATGTAATAATTGACCTGTTGATTATTGTCGTAATAGCATCCAAGGTATAGGGCAGAGTTAATAAAAGCATGTCTAACGATATCATATCGATACCTTGTGCATTGGACTTAAGGGAGTAAATGATGCGACGGACATAATTTTGATTAACACATTTTATATTAAAAGTTGAAGAATCTAGTCTGTTAAATTCAAAATATGTTAAATCTGAGAGGGTAACATCATTAAGGCCTGGAACGTCAAGAAATTTGTTATTTAAGGCTTCAGCATCACAAAGGTGGGTAGGGAGATGTATATCGGGTTTAGGAGGCAGGACATTTGACTTGAGGTGTTTCCATAAAGTCTTAGGGTCATTAATATGACGATTAATGAAGTGTGCAAAGTATGCCCGCTTTTCATGACAAATACTCGAATTCACTAATGTTTTTAATTGCTTGTAATATTCATAGCGTGTATCTGTTCTTTCCCGGAGATATTTCATATGCGCCTCATTTCTCAATCTCATCATCAACTTAATATTATCAGTAATCCAGGGATACGAATGATGACCAGACAGCAGTGTTTTTTTAGGAGCGTGGACATCAAATAGTTCTAAAACTAATGTGTTAAAAACATGAACCATGTCATTAACATTATACATATCATTTAATATGCGATACCAGGGGATAACTGATAGGTCATAATTGAAAATATTTAATTCAATGTTCTTAAGCGGTCTAAACGTGATGGATTTCGGGGGGATTTTAGGTTTTCCTAGGTTAAAAACGGACACAACAAGAGCATGATTACAAAGCTTGCTACCTATGATATCAGTGGTCACACTGCGAACTAACACATCGGTACAAACTAAATCTATCAAAGTTTCACTGTGATCTGTAAAATGCGTAGGAGACGAAACTATCTGTTTAAGGTCAAATAAATTAATGAAATTATTAAAAGATAAAGAATTCGAGCTACTAGATTTAATTAGATCGATATTGAAATCACCCAGTACAATCAGTTTATCGCGGTGACCTAAGGCGTTGATTGTATCTGTCAACGCGTCAAAAAATATATTGGCACTTAGCCAGGGAGGACGATAAGCCGTCCCTAAGAAAATCCTGTTACCATTAATATTAAGTCTCAACCACATCTGCTCAACGGACGGACAGACAGGATGCACACATACAATTGCCCTAATACCCTTCCTGACATAAAAAGCAACTCCACCGCCACGCCCGCCACGCAACTCATGTGGTCTAGGGGCACTACGTAAATTATAGCCAGGAATACAGGGTGCCCTTGCTTCTTCATTAGGTCTTAACCAAGTTTCATTAATCGCCAAAATATCAATAGAATGGTGCATAACTGCCATTATAAGTTCATCGTGATTCTTTCCTAGCGAGCCTGGATTGTAAAGGCCAACTGTAAAGTTTACTTTCACAGTCATTTTAGAAAAACTGAATCAATATTATGTAGTCTAAGCAAAGAGCAATGAGCAGGTAGAGCTTTAAATTTTATTTTAAAACCTAAGTTTGTACCTTCATCAACAGAAAAGCAACTTAAAACCATAACACATTTATAAATATAGCGACAGCAAAAAATTAAATTAAAACCATGCAATAACAGGGTACAGCCAAAGCGGAACACTACAGTAGCTAGGCGAGATATATCTTTTAAAATTAGGAAGCATTGAAAAAAAGCTTTAAAAACTTGCAATGACAAATAAAACTTATAATTACCGCAATTTTTCAAAGCGAGACTTAACATTATGCCTGGGAAAAAAAATTCTCAATATCGGCTTCGGTACGGATGCGGAATCTAGGAGATCCGTGATCTTTACGCGCGAAAATCTTCCCATCTCTAGTCCAGACTTATACTTCCAATGAGCGGCCAGTGAAGCATTGCGAGCTTTATAGAATATATGACGGTTTGACCGAGTTAGTCTCTCGTTCACATAAAAGCGACAATCAGGGGAAGACAATCCGATGCCGGCTGTTGTGGTAGACCTACGCACTCGCGCCGCCGTTAACAGTTGATCGCGATGTATACGACGCGCCAGCCTTGCTACGAGCGGCCGCGGCCGCACAATCTTATCCGAGCCAGCGAGTCGTGGTGCACCCGACCGTTCAACGCTCACAATGTCTCGTTCATCTAAAACGACTCCCAGCTTAGAAGCGATAGCAATCACTATGTGGGTGGAACGTTCGTTGCTTTCTTCCGGTAATCCTGCTATCTCTATATCATTCCTTAACATATCTTGGTCGCGATCGTTGAGCTCCAACTTCAGGTCGGCGATTGTTTTTTGAAGCATAGAACCGTCACCAGCAGCAACTTGCTCACGCTGCTGACTTTCGATGGTTTCAATACGCATAGCAAGCTCGTCAATGCGATTATTGCAAGTACTTACAGCTGAAGTCAGACTAGAAATAGTATATCTGAGCTCCTGCATTTCGGCTCGCGCGGCCTTCATCTCGTTCCGGAAAAGTCTGATTTCCACCACTAATTCATTGGAAGTACTCGCTGTATCGCAGATAAGCCAGGTTTGGCACGCTGGCTTCTCGTCATCACATTAGAGACGGCAGGGCTCGGATTGCCTGACGTGGAACCAATACATTTCAGACATTTCCATTTGCTCCTATTCTCCGCTGTCATCGAATTATAGAAACGCTTCTCGCTCACGTTAGTGCATTCCAAATGATACAATTTCAAGCACGCGCAGCATTTCAAAAATTCGCGTGTTTTAATTTGTTCATTGCATCGATCGCATAGAGTATTGTCACAAGGCTCCATTTTTACACGCTTTAATTTGAAAACAATTGACTAGAACAATGAGACAACAGCTGATGCACGCAGTTAATAGTTAGCAACGATAACTAACGACTATTTTGGCGCTGGCAGAGCACGCGTTGCTAGCTCCGTTACCACTGCCGGGGCTGCGACGCGGGAGGCGATGGTTCGAAACCAGCTTCAACAGAGTTTGATTTTTCAAATTTAATCAAATCCGACTGTTGCGTCGCGTTCGTAGCAAAAACTATTTCAATGTTACTACTCACAAAAACCAGTTGTCCTGCTCTAGGTCCTCCCAATGGGTGGGGCTCACAGATATAAACACCGTTTGAGGAACAAGGAATCAGAAATTCGAGCGTCCGCCAATCGGAATTAAGTAAATTATAATTTCAAAATGGATCGCAGTAAAGTTTCAGAGACACGTCCGTCACCGACTAGAGCCAACGATGGAATCGAAAAACTCTTTTTTTATCCGAGCACAGCAAAGTAACTGCACTACAAATCATGGTAGGCGCAGTGCACTCCAAAAAAACAGTAACGTCCGACAAACAATGAGCTTATCGGTGGTCACCAGAAACATGCCGGCCTTTATAAATGCTTCTTCACACTCCGAAGAGGGAAGGAGTAAATCAAGGAACAGGACAGGTGGATGAGCAATCCAGGCACAGGAATACAAGGATGTACCCCTATACCCGCCCCAAATAACCATCAAGTCATGACGCAAGCCCCTTGGGAGAACCGGATATACTAGCTGATCCTGCAACGCGACCCACACAAGGTTTGTGAGTCACTATGTCAGGTTTTAACACCATGTGTACAGTCGCTATCCGGTCTGATATGAATATTCTACCACCAGCAAACCACTTTAAAACTCAAATATAATATATTTTATGCAGTAGAAAGTGTAGATTAATACTAAAACGCAATTCTGTGCAGATACCACTTTTTATGCACCTATATTTTTTTACACAAAGATTGACGTGAATGTCGAAATGAAAGTCTACGGGATCTGCGAAAATTTAATTTGGTAAAACGCAACGTCCAGTTTCATTAATGATCTCATTATTTTGTAGAATGCATATACCACCTGGAAACTATAGCTGGGATATTTAATTTTAGCACGGCACTTTCGATGTGATAATTCGGAAGGGTATAATGGGGTCGTTGTTTATCACATTGGCAGCCTGTTTTCTTAAAATAATTTCGATACTTTTAAACATTAGGGGCCTTATTACAAAACGTATTCTAAATTTAAATTAGGTTTATACTGGCCAGTGTGTATGGCTTACCATAGTTGCTAGTTGTTTTTTTTTATTTTTTTTTATGGCAATTGTAATTAAACATTATGCCAATGTCAAGTTAGGATTACTAGTTGTTAGAAACCTGCTTTAAAGTTTTTTTTTATTGCTACAAGCACTGGGTTGCTGTACTACGCCAACGACACTACGACTAGATTTAAAGTTAGAATACATTTTATAATGAGACCATAGGTTTTATCAGCTTTGTTTTATACTGTTTCTTTGCTGGGTACAGGTGTATAGGACGCTGGCCTAAGTAGACATACCTGCGAAATTCATTTGGAAAATTCTCAGGTATGCAGGATTCCGATATATAGGATAGGATCCGAATAACCTGATATTTTTGTTCACTGTGAAAGTGAGCTATAGTAATTAACAATAAACACACACGTAATATAAAAAATTTGTGATGCGAGTCTTGGAAACTGGTGTTGAAACATCTTCCCCGCAAGGCTATCGCACTAATAAATTATAAAATAAAGTAATGTGAAGCTAAGGTTACTAAGACCCCTCTCATTGGTAGGGGAGCTCTGTGCCCAGAAGTGAGATAGCTTAACACAGATGAGCTTCATAACGTAACATACTATAGCATACATATGTATTTATATACATAAAACATCCAGAGAATTGACGGGAATAAGGGATTGATGAATGTTCAGAATAAATCAGTCCTAGATGTCTCATAGACAAAGGTCGACCTTTGTCCAACTGCTGGCAGGATAAAGGTCACGGAATACATAATATTATTTAATGCCGCCCATATAACATTGAATGAAGTAGCAGAAACCACTTCAGCAAGCGACGAGCGAGGATGCCGTTCCACAATAGATTTGTAGTACACGTATTTAGACGGAACATCGCACAATAGCGCTTGACTTGATGGATATACCTTACGCTTGTGTAATTAATTTGTACGACAGACACGGGAGGTATAATCTATTTTAAAACCTGTATACAGTACCAGTATACCTGGATGATGTAATTCATACTATTGTGTCAATAATACTATTTATCATATAAAAATTAAATAACATAATAAAATATTTCTTTTAGCGTAGGCCGGCTAACGAGTAAATGGGTCCATGGTAAGTGATCTCCACCGCCCAAGAACGCCCAAAATATTAGAAGAATCATGGACTTCTTGCCGACCTTTAAGGAATGGCATAATTCAAAATTTGGGAAGGCTGTGAGCCTCTGGATATTTCAGCGTATGAAACGCGGCAACAAGCCGCTATATTACATTGGTTTTCTGTGAGACCGTGGTAAAAACCCAGTCGGACAGAAATTTTCAGAAATCGAATCCGCTGCTTCTCGCTTTACAGACGGCTACTCGCCTACGCCATGGAGGCTGT